>OX376671.1:5464359-8426647 GCA_947386135.1 Melanchra persicariae
TTGAAGTTGGTTAAAAAACATTAAAAAGTCACAAGTCTGTCTACTTTAAGACACAAAAACATATACTAGCATATCCATAAAAATTAACCCGGGTTAATTCTAGCTTGGATTTTAAAAAAAAACCTGGTTGTGCAAGTGGGCCTAAGACCAAAAAGAACATTCTAGCAGAGCGTGGTTTCGATCCACGGACCTCTGGGTTATGGGCCCAGCACGCTTCCACTGCGCCACTCTGCTTGCGTGATAGAGAGGCGAAATATACCTCTAGTATGATGCAAAACTACTAAGGGCGAGTTTTTTATCTGTAGTTAACTCGACCAATAGTCCAAATGATAATACTATTAAGAATGCGAAAACGTAGATGGATGTTTGTTACTCAATCACGCCAAAAAGACGAATCTGGATAAAATGTAGCACAGATATAGATTATAGTCTGGAAAAGCACATAGGCTACTTTTCCGCGGGAGTATGTTCCCTTGAGAAAATTGACAGCCGTTGGCAGAAGCTAGTTCTGAATAAATTTTCTAAAATTAAATCCAGTTTTCGATCAATTCTTAGGTAATAACTAGTTATTTATTTAACCAAGCAAGCTATCAATATTGGTTGAGTTAAATATGGATCAAAAAACTTGGCCAAGTTTGAATTTTAACCGAGTCGAGTCACAACTCTTTCCAGTTTAAAACACAAAAAGAATATTCTAGCAGAGCGTGGTTTCGATCCACGGACCTCTGGGTTATGGGCCCAGCACGCTTCCACTGCGCCACTCTGCTTGTGTTATAGAGGGACGAAATATATCTCGACTATGATGCATTTCTACTAAGGACGAGTTTTTTATCCGTAGTTAACTCGACCGATAGTACAAAATCATACTACCATTAAGAATGCGAAAACGTAGATGGATGTTTGTTACTCAATCACGCCAAAAAGACGAATCTGGATAAAATGTGGTACAGATATAGATTATTATTATAGTTTGGAAAAGCACATAAGCTACTTTTTCCCGGGAGTATGTTCCCTTGCGACGACATTAACGCAGGCAAAGCCGCTGCCGTTGGCAGAAGCTAGTTCTGAATAAATTTTCTAAAATTAAATCCAGTTTTCGATCAATTCTCAGTTAATAACTAGTTATTTATTTAACCAAGCAAGCTATCAATATTGGTTGAGTTAAATATGGATCAAAAAACTTGGCCAAGTTTTGAATTTTACCAGAGTCGAGTCACAACTCTTTCCAGTTTAAAACACAAAAAGAATATTCTAGCAGAGCGTGGTTTCGATCCACGGACCTCTGGGTTATGGGCCCAGCACGCTTCCACTGCGCCACTCTGCTTGCGTGTTAAAGGGGCGAAATATAACTCGAGTATCTGCAGCTGATGCAATACTCGCTAACTACAACATGGATCTTCGTTGATTTTAATGTCACCGTCAGGGGCGCAATAAACCTTATTGCAATGGAAAGGTTGAACATCTCCAACCATTATACTTACTTAAAAAATCCGGTTTTTTATAAAAGTACAATATCAGCTTGTTCATTAAAACTAAAAAATTCTTAATTCAAATTTGAGTTGCAGAAACCCAAACGTTGATTGGCAGAGAATGCCTAACTAGAGACATAGGCATTAATATAACTTCCAATCAACGCATTAGTTCTTAAGAATTTGTATTTAAAATCTGCTTAGCAATAATTTTACTAAGGGCCATTTTCACCAAGCCAAACTGATCGTGATCAGCGTATAAACCAAGTTTATGAGCTGTCAGTGTCACTATTTTTCTATGGAATATTGCCGCTGACAGCTCTTGAACGCAGTTTAGATGTACTGATCGCGTTCAGTTTCATCGGTGAAAATGGCCCTAAGCATGATCTGTCTAGCCCTTTCCCAACTATATTTGGATCGGCTTCCAGTCATACCGGATTCAGCTGAATACCAGTATTTTACGTGGAGCGGCTGCCTACCAGACCTCCACAACCCATTAAATGGGTAACACGGTAGTTCTTGGCAAGACTGGAGTCAGATTTTACTGGCTTCGTAACGACCGCCAAAAATAACTTAACGTGCTTGCGGAGGAAACTCGTTATGTTAAGATGGTCACCCATCGTCATCATCATGGATGGATGCGAGACGCACAGGACCGGTTGTTGTGGCGACACTTGGGGGAGGCCTATGTCCAACAGTGGACGTCTTTCGGCTGATATGATGATGATGATGGTCACCCATCCACAGACTAATCTTCATCCCGACATATCTCCATATATCCCGATATCCCGATACATATATCCCGATATAAATATACTCGTATCGACCCGTTACCTAAGCATACTTATGGTTACATTTTTATAAATTTTCCTTTTTATTTTTATACAAAAGGATTAGGGCCGGTAGTAAGAGGTCATGTAACATAAGAGGACAGGACCTAGTTAAAAGACTTGTCTAAACTAAAACACCCTTCATCTTCCAGCGGCTCTATCCCCAGAGAGCGTGACGCACGTCCCGCGGCCCGCACCCCCCTCTGTGGACGGCTCGGAGGCCGGTGACGATGCGCCCCTGCAGTGCATCAGGTTCGGGCCCTTCCAGCAGAATGTCTGGCATTCGTTGTATGACTGCAATTTGAAGCCACTGTGAGTATGATTATTTATTGCAATCTTTCGAAGTAACTATTACGAATTGAGAACCGAAAAGTTTCCAATGAAACAGTAAGGAATTACAATTACATACTTCTTCGCAATTTTAGAGGATATTGGGCATAAAATACATATTATTATCTGTGTTCAACACATATGTATGAGCGATCAATTAAATTCATACTTAGCCCATAAGCAGTTTTTTCTCCAAATCAACTCGAACTCCAACTGCAACATTGCCCCACCTTTCATCCATACTGTTTGTAAGTGAATTATACTAGTAATATGTGGAAACGTTGTTGATTGTACTTTAACCTACTTAATTGTATACTTAGACGTAAGAAAAAAAAAATGTACAATTGTTTGTTTTCCCAAATGAAATAAAATAAAAATAAAAAATAAAACATGAGCACGAAAATGTCAATGAAAGCTTGTCCAATTGACGTTTTCGTACTCGAGAGATGAGCAAACAAATGCAAAAACTTCAATTCAGCTGGAGTTGGAATTCGACTTGAGTTGCAGTTTACGTTTTGGAATGGGCCATATATAATTAACATTGTGACAAAAATCTCTACTTGATGTTTGATTGCTTAAGGCACCACTTAGCCTGGCAAATCTAAATAGGCGGCATAACAATTGTGTGACGACGTAATATTAGGCATTGTCGTGCCTAGCCGTCGCTCGTCGTCGCCACAAAACGATCATCGCGGCAATACGCGATTGTAGTTTTACGGCAAAATCGGAAGGCGCCGGCTGTACAAATAAACGCAACAGACGCGGATTTATTCGTTCGTTTTTGTTTGGATGACGCCTTAGCTCTACCTATAAGGCGTCATCACCTTTCTGTCTAAATGCTCATTTAGACAGAAATATAAGAACCCATCCTTTAAAGCGTACAGGCTAACAAAAGCGCACTTTTGCAGTCAGTATTATCGAAAACCTGAACCATATTTATCTAACCACGATTTCTGTTCCAGCCAACCCCCCTCCTACGTAGTCGGCGCCGACAAAGGTTTCAACTACTCCCAAATAGACGAGGCTTTCGTCTGCCAGAAAAAGAACCATTTTCAAGTGACCTGCCAGATTCAGATGCAAGGAGACCCGCAGTACGTGAAGACCAGCGAGGGGTTCAAGAAGATAAGCAACTTCTGTTTGCACTTCTATGGGGTTAAGGTGAGAAAAACAAGTTTAGAGGGATATCCGGAACACGAAGATCTCGTAGCCAATAATAAAAGCCGCACAGGGGCCTAACCACCAACTCTTAAAGCAGTATTACTTCAATATTACTTCCAGTGGGAAAGAGACGGCGCTATACAGGACGTATAGGTCCGCCTCTTTCCCACTGGAAGTAACTGCTTTAAGAGTTGGTGGTTTAGGCTCAGGTCGATATTCAAGGTGGAGCAACACATGCCAAGGTCAGTCTGTAGATGGGTGATCAATGTGATCATCTTATCACATCGAGACCCCTCTCCAAACCTTGGAAAGCACGTTACAGCGGTTACGCGCTGCATCCGTTCCGAATCCGTGAAAATACGTTCCGAAGTAGTCATAGAACTATTTGTATGGTAGTTTACGCACTAGATCCGACTTCCGTCATCCGATTTCTCTCCGTCATCTGTGAGTCTCCAATTCGGAACAAATATTGACGAAGTAGCCATAGTACTGGTTGTATGAATGCTTTCGCTGACCTCGGATTCAAATCAGACATATCTGTCCTTCTTCGTACATACAATCGATCAATGGTGTGGTAGCTTTGGCTGATCGACGAATACCGGGCGACAAACAATTGATCGATTGTGTGGCTGATAGAAGAAAGAAGTAAAAGCTATCGATCGACTTCGACTAATTCATTGTACCATCGATCGATTGGTGTATAGTAGATTCCAGATAAATGTGCAATAACGGTCATTGACCCACATACATTTATTGACTTTCTTAAAATCAAAAACAGAAATAAAGACTTAGAGCAGTCCTAAATCTACTTCTATCGTGATCCTTTATGTTCTCTAGTAATGTAAAATGGTTCATAATGTATTGTTCGGGTATCTACGAAGGGATATTAGGGAAAGGTCAATCTACTTTATTGCAAGTTTATCTGGCACAAAGTATAGTAGAAACTATCTATCGACGTCGACTTGTAGAAGTATCAATGCCGCCACAAAAACCAACGTAGTAAAATCTACATCGAAACAAAAAGAACCACGACGCCATCTATCCCGCCAGCTGCTAACTAACCGAACGAAGTCTTGCATCGCGATATCAGAGTTTTCCGTGCGATTTGAACATGTATCCATTTACCATCGATCGATGACATGGTAACACCCTTATACAGGATGAAATTGAATTCATGGGCATCCTTTTAAGGGGTCATTGTACTCATTATTATGAACAACTTTTACTATGGGACCAACCCCGAAATCGCGAAAAAAAATCGACTGCTCCATACATTTCTGCACGCGTAACTCGAAAAAATGTACTGAACAGCTGATTTTTTTTCGCGATTTCGGGGTTGATCCCATAGTAAATGTTGTTCATAATGATGAGTACAATGACCCCTTAAAAGAATGCCCATGAATTAAATTTCACCCTGTATATGCCAAAGAAAGCCCATGAATAGTTTGGATTTTTATTTAGATCACAGGTCCGAGTTTTTCGACTCTAGATCCGTATTTTCACGGATTCGGATTAGACGCAGTACGTAACCGCTCTTAAGCCGTTGGTCCCGGCTGTCATTTGTTTGCGGTTCATTAACAGTCGTTACGGATTGTCAGAAGTCTGAAAATCTAACATCGGTCTTGCTAAGAAGTACCTTGTTATCCAGTTTTAACATAAATGTTTCATTGCAGGCGGAGGACCCAAGCCAAGAAGTGAGAATTGAACAAAGTCAATCGGACAGAACAAAGAAACCCTTTCATCCTGTACCGTAAGTATACCTGCTTAAATTATACAGGGTGTAAAAAATCAACTGCAAGAATTTCGTGTACATGCTCGGTATCAACTAAACAATGTACTTATCCCAATTTCCGAATTGTTATTTTTTAACCCTTAAAAGTAATTTAATGTGCACTGTACTGCGCGGCTGCGGAACGGGCACGCGCGCCTGGTGGCAGCGGCGGCCTGCGTGGACTACAGTGAGATTATAAAGAGGAAAGACTTGTATGTTTGTAATGAATAAACTCAAAATCTACTGTGCCGATTTCAAAAATTCTTTCACCAATGGAAAGCTACATTATTAGGGAGTAACATAGGCTATATTTTATCCACGTATTCCTACGGGAACGGGAACTACGCGGGTAAAACTGCGGCGTGCTGCTAGTAATCAATAAATTTGAACGTAGTAAAAGTATTGCATATCTTTGAAATGGATTGTTGTATATATTTTTATTTCTTATTCTAAACAACTCCTTCAACTTCTTGCAGTTGTTTTTTTAACACCTTAAACTTAACTTATATATTATTCCACAGCTATTAAATAAATCTCAAGACAACACTGTCTGAGCTCCAAGATATTGACAGTTCGTATATCTTTTCCAGCGACATAATTTTTTTTCCAATTTGGCCAAATCGGATGTAGGTATACAACACTTTGTTTTCGACCCCATTTCAATGTATTGCCTTTTTGCAGTTTTTTGGTACTTATCCTTATTTTAGCTATAGAGTCGCGATTTTGTTTTGGATAGTTTGTAAAGCCAGGACTACTATTTTTGTTTCAGCAATTTAATTCAAAAGTTTCTAATCAGACTGCAAAATGAACAGTAAAAAATCGTGTGTAGGTAGTTGTCAAAAAATAAAAGACTCGTTTTGACAGCATGCTACAAAAAAGAGATTTATTTCATGTCTCTTTCATACTTACTAGTAAAGTAATGTTATATCCTGCTGTCAAAACGGGCATTTTATTTTTTGACAACTCTAACCTGTCCGATTTCAGTGAACGAAATGAGATTTGCTAAAAAAAACAATTGGAGGGAAGAGTATTATTGTTGATCTAGGCAAGATACCTTAATCCGCTTCGACTGACTAATTAGGTGGAGTAATTTAATTATTATTCTTTAAACTTTTACCTGGCAGGTATTGCTGTTACTGGGGGTGGTTCACTACCGTTTTAAGAATTAAATTTTTTGACTTCATCAAATTAATCTGTAGAGCTAAGAACCTCTGATTCTAATAAGACGGCGCCGCAAACTTTTTCTAGGCAATTAATCGAAAGCGTTAATAGATTTGGCAGATGATATTTACCGCATCTAAGTAATGGCAAAGCCTATGAAATATTTTCATGGAAAAATATCTGAACATATTCATAGACTGGTTACCGTCCGCTCTGATCTTTTATCATCCATATATCTTGATTAATACATTTGATTTAACTTGTAAATTGTGAAGCTAGTAAATAATATACAAAAAAAATATTACGACACTTGTGCATAAAAAAAAAACCGTAGGTATTTCGAAATTCATAAGATTTATTTTGTATTTCGTTTTGAGATTTGGACAATCGCATTCGTTGATATAGTAGGACCGTCTCAGGTGGTAAGGTAAGGTCTTAGCTAAGGCCTAAGGTGGCAAAGATGTGTCTGGGACTCGACGAGCTTTATAGTCTTTATGCATATATAGTCGATCACAAATAGCCTTTTCGAAACTATTTATGTTTACGGGAGTAACATAGAACTAAGGCACAGTTACCCTGCCTTTGTGTAGGACTGTTTTCCACCAAGCGGACACAGTGCGGGTTGGTTTCAGATTGAAATTGATTTACCGAGCTAAAAGCCTCTTCCATTTTCCCTCAGTGTTGAAATCCGCCGCGAAGGAGCCAAAGTCACCGTCGGACGGCTGCACTTCGCGGAAACCACAAACAATAATATGCGGAAGAAGGGCCGACCCAATCCTGACCAGAGACACTTCCAGCTGGTGGTCGCTCTGAGGGCACATGTGGGACACACTGACTTTATCATCGCTGCCTCGGCTAGCGACAGGATCATTGTCAGGGTAAGTCATGTTAGTTGCTATTTCTATTTATTCATTCTAAATACATAAATATATTTTTTAATAGAAGTAGGTATATTTCACTGGAAAATTGATGACCGCGTCGTAAGATTGTAAAATATCGCGTGAAATTGCAAACTCATTTTTCTCAATATATTGGAAACTATTGAATTTGGATGAGATTTGTTGTATGCAAAATGATATGCTCACATTATATCGAAAAATTATAATCTAAAAAAGATTTATTACAATCTTACTGAGTTTGCAATTATCCGGTGACATACAACGTGTAACAGAATAAACGCAATACCTCATAAGGAGTCATTGTACTCATCGTAAACAACTTTTAATCTGAGTAAAAGTTTGTGGAGATACGCGCACATAAATGTGTGGGGGAGTCGATTTTTTTTCGCAATTTCTGTGTTGGTCCCATAGTAAAAGTTGTTCGAATAATGATGAGTACAATAACCCCTTAAGAGGTATTGCGTTTATTCTGTTACACATTGTATAAATAAAACATTTTAATAAAAATAGTATCGGATACAAGCGGTCCAAGCTATAGTTGTTTTATCTCACGAGTGCGGGCGAGCCATATTTGCGTAGGTAAATGTACGTGCACATTATCTTAGTGTACGTAAGCTTCTTGTTTCAGTCGCTCCCAAGCTCACGCACACTAAAACAATGAACACGTACCTACAGTTACCTACATAACTATGGCTTCAGATGTTGGTCGAGGTTCTTGGCAATTATGCCATTACCCGTGACAGACCATCCCAATCTGTGCATTTATCAGTATTATTTGTTCTCCTGAACTCTGCGTCAACAATAACCCCACATTAAAACTCAACCCATTTCTCCCCCAGGCATCAAACCCCGGCCAGTTCGAGTCAGACTGCACAGAGAGCTGGTGGCAGCGAGGAGTGTCAGACAACAGCGTCCACTTCACGGGCAGGGTCGGCATCAACACTGACAGGCCCGACGAGTCCTGTGTTGTCAATGGTAAGAGAGAAATGAATCTGAGCACATTAATTGTAAGGATTTACAAACATAAAAAACAGAAAAGAGGGTGTAACGGAAAAGTGTGGTCATATGTTAAAAACGGCTTCTGCCCATGTAGATAAACCACTTTTAAAAAACGTCTTCAGAAAATTTTGGGTGACTGTCAAATATCATTAAGGCGCTGTGATCAGCAAAAGCTCGGTCACTCTCGGACTGTATAGAAAAGAAAGAGAAGCGCGACGACACAATGCTTGCAATTTATTGCCAAATATGAAACATTTTATCGATTTCCTCAAAACTAAGTTGATTTAATAAAAATCTAAAACAACAAAGTTTTGCATTAAGATTCGGTTCATTATTTGGTATAATTTTTATCGGCATAAGTAGGCTAGTAATATGGGTTTTTTTTTTCTAAGGTCAAAGTTAGAGGTAACTTTGACGATAATTACTATCGAGGATTTTATTTTTAAACATGTTTCGGAAACAGCAGTGTTCTTTGAAATATAGTTGAAATTAACATATATTTTTTCTGCAGCTTGAAACTAAACAGGATTGGCTAAAATTGCGTGAGGAAACCAGCAATTTTCTAGTTTTTGCTGTACACAGCGCCTTAAACTAATAATATATAATAAATAATAATATCTTGGGACAATCAACACACCGCCATCTGGTCCCAAACTAGGCAGAGCCTGTACTATGGCAACCAGACAACTGATAAACATACTTATATATTTCTAAATACATACATATTATAGATAAATTACACACCCAGATACAGAACAAATAATCGTACTCCACGCACAAAGATTTGTTCTGTGTGGTAATCGAACCCACGACCTCCGTCCTAGCAGTCAGGGTCACTAACCACTAGACCAACAGGCCACCAAAACTATGTGATCCATGTCTAACTTCCAGTTTGTCTGGAAGCCAGTGAAAGCCTTATATCTTTTTTCCACTAAATAATAACAGCCGCACGGATCGATATTCAAGGGTTAGGGGTCGATGGCGTTCCGTGAATGGGTGACCATCCTAACATACCTGGAATATTACTCGAAAAGCACGTTAAGCTGTTGGTCCCGGCTGTCATTTATACATCTTTGACAGTCGTTAGAGGTAATCAGAAACCAAGAAATGTGACACCAGTCTTGCCAAGAGGTATCGAGTTACCCAGTTACTGGGTAGTGCAGGTCACCTGTTTGACCTCCAGTCGCTCCATGTAAGTACCAGGGTGAGATAGACTGTGTACGGGCGGCATTAGGACTTATCAGCCACTTTCAGTCGGTAGGCGATCGGTAACTATGTCGAGATTTCCTGCCCAGTACTCTACTGCATCTGGTTAGACTGGAAGCTGTACCCAAAGGGGTTGGGAAAAGGCTAAGCGTATTGATCTTTTAACATCACATAGACTTAACTAGATGATCAGATGATAACACACTACGTAGTTCTGCTTAAAACGAACTGTTAATTCCCCAGGTAACCTCAAAGTGATGGGTCACATCCTGCATCCGTCAGATGCTCGCGCCAAGCACAATATTGAAGAATTGGACACGGAGCAGCAGCTTAAGAATATACAGAGCATCAGAGTTGTCAAGTAAGAATTTTGCTAGGATAACCAGGGATTTGCTAACGTATTTATAGAGGAAAATTACACATGTTTTTGTTTGCACAAAATTATGCAAGTAGCTTGCACGCCATTGTGGCATTCACTGTTTTTTTTTACCAATTTATGTTATTTTGTTTGTCATGAAACGTGTTGTGTGCCTCTAAGTCAGTGCTAAATAAAATAATTTTATTTTCTTTGTTTGACCATGCTAAAAAGACTCGATATAAAATATTTTGCAGCCTATAATAATTTTATTTATAATAATAATAAAGTTGTTTTAGGAAACCAAAGCAAGTTCTTTTCTGATTAATTTCGTTGTAGGAATTAGACAGTTCGAATCGTTTCTCCAAGACTCGCCGAACTTATTACCTCGTTATTCTGGTGGTCGCCACTGTTGATTCTACCTCAAGAATTGCCGTAGTTGGGAATAGTGCGGCATAATGAATGAGGGGCGACAGACGTCCCCAAGCCCGCCGCCCCTGGACCCAGTTAGGGGGGCAGAAGGAGGGCAGCGTATGCCCTCTTCCGACCGGCAGAAGTGACCTAGTTCAATTCAATCTTACAGCGTTACGAGCTACGTCGGTCATTTGCGTTCTAGAGCGCAGCATGATGTTTTTTACACTTAAACGTTCAGTAGGTATGTTGCGTTCCATCGTCCGTTGGCAGACCTGAAGCTTAAATGTAACTAGCAACATTTAGGTTAGAACCACTTAAAATATTGCCAAACCCTTCAGGGAACATGTTCATGGATCGCATGGATCTTACGTTATGCTCTCTTCCACCAGATTCAACTACGACCCGTCGTTCGCGGAGCACTCGGGGCTGCTCGGCTACGACCCGAGCCGGGCCGCGCCGCAGCTGGACACGGGCGTCATCGCGCAGGAGGTGCGCCGCGTGCTGCCCGAGGCCGTCAAGGAGGCCGGGGACGTCACGCTGGGGAACGGAGACACTATTCACAAGTTTCTAGTGGTTAATAAGGTGAGGAGTTTAGAGGTGGTTGTAAGCGTATGGAGGTGAAATTCTTCTGTAGACGAGCAGCTGTAACAACTACACCGATGAAGATAATAGATGGTCAATAAGGTCTCTAAGGTTAAGGTCTAAGATTTAGTGATGAAAATTTAACGAAGACGTTTTAGAAGAAGCAGGAAGAACTTTAGCTAGGCAACGACTGTCAAAAGTAAGATTGATCAAACCTGGCCCGGGGCAAGGTTTGATCAACCTTAATTTTGACAGTCGTGGACAGACGTGGAGAGACCACGATTCGTCAAGAGTTCTAAAAAATATCGGTGCGTACATTTAATATAAACTCGTTCACAAACGTCCGTGTTCGCGCCACGACACGGATTTGTTACTTTATAGTTCATCAGGAATTTAGGACCATTGGTCCTTCTCTAAGGAAGACAATGCCACAATAATGTTCTCAGATTAACTTTGCCGAGAGCCTGCCTGTATCTACGATTCCACTTAATGTCTAGTTGCGTGGACACTTGAAACACAAAACTACACCAATTTAACATCACAATATCCACAAGGAATCAGCTGAACCTCACTCGTTAAAATCCGGTGAAAAACGCCAACTGGGCAGACATACTAAACCCACTGCCTTCTCGTTGTCAGGACCGAATCTTCATGGAGAATCTTGGCGCAGTCAAGGAGCTGTGTAAAGTGACCGGCAACCTGGAGTCCAGGATCGACCAGCTGGAGAGAATTAACAAGAAGCTGTGCAAGATCAGCATCCTGCAGAGGAGGGACAGCTCACGGTCCAGTGTTAGTAATGGTGAGTGAAGAGGACAAAGGGTTTTTTTAATTTTTTTTGGCAATCGAGCTTGTTTCGACTATTCTGCCAGTGTCACGTTGTGGACAAAGAAATTATATTTAAATTCGAGCTAGCGGTCTGCTCTTGTGCTAGTGGTCTTAATTCACAGCAGAAATATTTTTGATATTGGTCACACATAGTGCAGTATAACGCGAATAAGTGGCAACACTAGCACTTCAGTAATCGCTGTTTTAGCGAGAGCATCAAGGGTCATCGCGGGGAGTACTGCCACTTTACCTACATCATAACTACCGCCTCTCCGAAACTTATTGACCTTTTCCATTTCAGATTCCCGCTACTCAGCAATATCAAACTCATCAAAATCACTATACAGTGACGGAAACATATCCATAGACCAAATAAGAGACATAGCACGCAACATCAGAAAGCACGAGTGTTGCCATAAACTAAGCCATAACTCCCCGAAGTATACCAGAAAACAGTGCAAAAACTGCCACGGGAACTACTCGAAATATGGGAAATATTATAACTATAATAAAACTTGTGTCAGATACCACTCGAGTAAACTCGAAAAACCGGAAAATGTTGAAAATCCAACTTATGCTGAACCTATTCAAAAATATCCGGACGAAAGCTATCAAAGTACGTTGACGAAGAAAAAGGACACTTGTCTATGGTTGAAGAGCGATGATAATTTTTCATATGGCAACTCCAAATTGGGGATTTGCTGTCGGAAAGACTATGGGGATACCAGCAGTGAATTGATTTCGAATAAGTTTCTGCAAATTATTATAACCATACTGATTTTTATCATGGCTGTGTGGTAAGTCCTATTAACTAGTTTTTTATAATTAATTTTTTTTTTTTTATAAAACTGACTGCCTCAATGTTCTAGTGTTTGCAAACCTTATTGCTGAGCATCATGGGTTTGATCCATAGGTTAGACAAAGTTTTAAAAAAGAAAGAAAGTATTTTTCAGTTTGATTCATTTGAACAAAATAAAGACACAAGCGCTTGCAGTAAGTTTGGCAAGTCACTAAAACTTGCAGAAGTGCACTTGCGCGAGCGCTTAAACATTGGCAGTAGCTTGTGCAAGCCAACTTGTGCAAAATTAATTGCTAGTGGACACTTCGCATTAGGAAATTACTCATAATTAGTCACAACCTGGAGTCCAGTCTATGGCAATATGCTCACCCCTCACGCGTTATCGCTATCCTTAAAGATGTTTTATAGTAATTATAATATTACTATCTAAATTGTCCCGCTGCTGGACAAATATGTCTCATTCCGGTCCGTTTTCCAACGTTATTTGTATTTTGCCTTGTCCAGCCAATCCTCGTCAGCAACAAGTCCAAGTTTCACATCACGTGTTCTTAGCTCTCAGCGTACGGCGTCTCAGTTACGACGTACGATCCTGGCCCAACGGTCTTGATGCATCTTACATAGTCTAGCAAATTCAATCGATATGTTCAATAATACGGATGTTTTCTTAATATCTTTTTAAAATCACCCAATTCGTACTGTTTGCATTACAAGTTTGCCCAACGGTAGGCCTATACGGGAACTGTGTTACCATTGGACAAAGTCTACATTGTAAAAAATCCTATTCTTCATTGCAGCCTCGTAGTTATGTCCGCCCTATACTTCCGGGAACACCAAGAACTAATATCAATGAAGGAAATCCGTGTCCACGACAAGTCCCACTACCCGCACTACGGCAAGTTGAATAACGAGCAACCGCACTACACGCCCCCGGACCCCAATCAGATACAGGTGCGTTACTATGAGATACAAGTGTGTTAAAATCAGATGCAGGTGTGTGACAATCAGATACAGGTGTGTTGCAACCAGATACAGGTGTGTTACAATCAGATACAGGTGTTTTGCAACCAGATACAGGTGTGTTACAACCAGATACAGGTGGATTGCAACCAGATACAGGTTGGTTGCAACCAGATAGCGCTGTGTTACAATCAGATACAGTGTGTTAAGACTAGATACAGGGGGTCGATTCTGCTATTGCAATCGTGTCTCAATGACCGGTCAATGATCGATTTTTGACGTATAACGTCAAACTTTTGACACATTTCCCATACAAAAACTGTCAAAGTTGTGAAATATTCGATCACTGACCGGTCATTGAGACACGATTGCAATAGCAGAATCGAGCCCCTGGTGTGTTACAAGGGCGAAGAGGAACTAGAAACGTGTGTTATTTTTAAGATACAGGTGCGTTAAAATCAGATACAGGTGTAATACGACCAGAAACGTCGGTTTTGCCACAACTTAAAGCCAGTTTCGGTAATGTTGTCATAATAATGATAATGTTTCAATTAAAGCTGTAAATTCTTGTTTCAGAACATAAAATCATCACAACACACAGCTTCGAAGAAAACTGCAAAAGGTGAGTTAATTCATTTTTCCTAGTTTAAAACCACAAACTGGCTTGGAGCAATATTTCTTGAAAAATGAAAATTACTGAATATCCTTGTTTAAGCTACACTACCCTTCAAAAATATTTTGGACACTCAGAAAAAGTTATTTTGTAAAAATATTAATAAAAAATACCTATACAACGTGTAACAGAATAAACGCAATACCTCTTAAGGGGTCATTGTACTCATCATTATGAACAACTTTCACTATGGGACCGACACTGAAATCGCGAAAAAAAAATTTACTGCCCCATACATTTTTGTGCGCGCAACTCGACAAAATGTACTGAACAGCTGCAGCAAGTTACAGGTCTCTACGATCAGCGATTTAGGGTGTGCGATCCGTCAGTCAGTCATTCAAGACAAAGCGTTTTATATGTATAGATGACTTATTTGTATGAGCAATAGGGATATGCATGAAAAAATGTCTAGTATCTAAACAGTTTATCTAGAAATATACTAAAATATAATACTGTAACGGTGAAAATAGAATCAAAATTGACCGAATAACAAATGAGGTAGAACTATTTTAAACCAGTATATCTGTCCCTCTCGCGAAAACGCTGTTTTCTATGGCAGCTGTATAGGCGTCATGGTATTTGACGTCAGAGTTGGTATCGGACTTCTCTTCCTAATTGTCAATTTTGAAGCTTTATTACTTCATCACTGATTAAAATATTTTAGAGATCTCTATACAAATAAAATAAATTCGAAAGTTTGGATGTTTGGATGGATGTATGTTACTCAATCACGCCAAAACTACTGAACGAATCTTGATGAAATTTGGCACAGAGGTAGATTATAGTCTGGAATAACACATAGGATACTTTTCATCCCGGGAGTATGTGTTCCCTTGGGATAATTTTCGACATTCACGCGGGCGGCTGACGGCAGCTATTTCATAATTGTTTACTAGGCCTAATAAATTATTTTATTTGACAAACAAAAAAATTGCATGCATATTCCTTAATCATAATACCATTACTGTTTTTAAATTGTAGACCATGTAAGTATCCACTTTTGTTTTTAATGACGGCTTCACAAAGGAGATGGCCCAGTACTTTTGACCGGTAGTGATCGAACCTAATCTGTTCATTAAATGGACACTAAGGGAATGAGTGAGGGTGACCTCGTCAAGCCCATTTTTACCGACTTCAAAAAAAGGAGGATTGTCTCAATTCGGTCGGGTATTTTTTTTTTGTTACCTCATATTTTTTACCAAACAGATCGTTCAACCCACCTGATATCTCGACATTTTTTCAGAGAAAGGACCTCACAAGACAACTCAAGAGTACATAACGACAGCGCCAACAGAGTCACCGCATACTGTGCCTACTTCGGCACATCCCACTAAGCTTTATGGAAGTAATCTTATTAGTAAGTACTATGGAGGAGAGAGTAAAGTCCCGCATACCTCCGTTGAAAAGGGAGGATCATCCGACCAGACGGTTGTTGTGTCCGGTGGGCAACTGCCCTATGGTTAATATTCGGGCTATTGTACATGTTCAAATCGTGGAAAACTCTAACCTCGCTATTCAGGATTTCGTTAAGTTAGTTTGCAGCTGTCGGGATAGATGGCGTTGCAGGTCTTCTTTTTTTGTGGCGGCATCAACGCCACTACAAAAAAAAAACCCAACGTAGCAAAATCTACATCGCAACAATAAGACGCGCAACGCCATCTTTCGCGACAGCTGCGACTAACGGTCGCTTTCTATAATATATCTTAATCCCAATCTTGATCCCGATCCTTCCTTGATCCGATCCAACTATCGGGCAGTTGCCCGCCGGACACAACAACCGTCCGGTCGGAGGATTCTCCCTTTTCAACGGAGTTTTGCGAGACTTTACTCTCTCTCAAACACCTTCTTTTATAAAGCCACGAGTCCCTCGCATAATTAAATTGTCTTACGTAACAGAATCGAACTGACATTATTTTTAAATTATTATTGTGACGCTCTCGTTTAACCACAATCTCACCTGATAGAAAGCTATGACATGGTCGAAGATGGAGCACGCTTGCTTATAAGTAACCTATTCACTCTAAACAAATTATAACTACAATAGAGAAGATGCAAATAAAGAAAATATGAAAAAATTGTGATTAAAATGAAAAAAAAAGTATAAAAGACGGACCACTGCAACGTTTTTATTGTAGTTAATATAGTTTTTCAGCAATAATTACGAATTAAAATAACGTGAAACGGGACGTATACACACAACAATCAGCGTCTAGTCACTGCTGTTATGACAACAAAAAGACGCCCTTATTTTCATGACCAGTGACAGACAGGAGTGACGACATCGTCCGTTTTCGCGCGAAAATTTAAATTGTCAGTTTAAAACCGCAATTTAAACAATAAATAAAATTATACCGTCCTAATTTTTAATTTATTCATGGTTGTAGTCGGGGTGAGTCAGTTATTAAAAGGAGGGCTTTGTTATTGGCATAAACTTTAATTTAATGTAAAAATATAACATTACACGTGACTATCACACAGAGCAGAATCCCCAATGCCGCCATATTTATCACAAGAGTTTTACAAAACTTATAAAATGCTGCCAACCTAACCAACGACCAATCAGTGGCTAGTATTTGCACCGGCTCGGCTATTATTGGTCGGCGCGAAGCGCATGAGCGAAAGTGCGTTCGGATACTAATTACGGCGAGTACCGCTCAGGTGCTTTACCTCGGCCTATGCGACCAGGGAGACGTTTAGTTACATCCGCTATATGGTCTATTTTACATAGTATTCTTCAAAATGAAAGCAAGATGAAAACATTGCATGTTCCCAATTTGACATAGATATTCTTCTTGTTGCAGACACAATATCTACTATACAATCTCTTCAAACCGAGCGTCCTAAACCTGTAACAAGGGTCGCCGACATCATTGGTGGTGGCTGTTCCTTTGCCGTCAACACCAACAATGAACTGGATTCAGAATGCCAGGTAAGATGACCACACATAGATATAATCTGTAGTGTTATACTGTAAATTTCACAGCTCACCTCACTCAAGTGAGCGCACATAATAGGGTATTTTACTGAAAAAATCGAATGACTACATTATGATGGTACAATTTTTACGTGACATCACGTGTGTTTTCACACAAAACAGGCCGACAACGGGACCGTTGTCCGCCTGTCCGTCTGTCTGTCTGTCTGTCTGTCACCAGGCTGTATCTCATGAACCGTGATAGCTAGAAACTTGAAATTTTGCTATAACAAAAAATACTAAAAACAGAATAAAATAAATATTTAAGTGGGGCTCCCATACAACAAACGTGATTTTTTTGCAGTTTTTTTTTTATAGATAATGGTACGGAACCCTTCGTTCGCGAGTTCGACTCGCACTTGGCCGGTTTTTTATTTACGTGAAAAAAGACAAAAATGTGTCCAATATTTTTTGGAAATCTATCTAACGAACAAATTAGATTTTTACAGTAAAATATAATGCTTACCCTATTCGAAAACGAACTGAATTGTTTTTGATTCACTGCGAGACGGCGCTTGAATTTCTAAGTGATGTTTAGAGAATAATACTAACTACATGACACAAGCGAGGCCCACTTGCACAAACAAAAGTTATTATTTAACATGTCAGCATGTATGGAATATTTGTTATTTTACCTTGTATTAGCGATAATAATAATATAATAAATCTTTTTATTCAGGCAAAAATAACCCATAGATGTGTTAGTATTGACTTATAAACTATGTTAGTATATTAACAACTATTCACAACCTATCTTCTGGGCACATCTGGCAGGAATAAGTGTTTCCCACACAAGTGTCCCATCAGGTGTCCGTTCCTCAGTAGGTATTGCTGGCAACAATGCATAAGAGACCGTTACCGATGTCACGAACACGCAACAGGGATGCTGATCTTTTGCACATGATCGCAAAGAAATCGTCTGTATACGCTGCCGCAAACATACCTGATGCGATACAAAAATGTGGCAGCCATAACAGTATCCTAAATGCGTTGTTGTACGTAATAACCCTCTGTGTTAGAAGATAACTCCGATTTGCTTAACTGCCTCCGTGGTCGAGTGGTTTAGGCGTTTGCCTTGTGACCCGGTGGTCGTGGGTTGGATTCCCACGGGAAGCATACTTTATAAAGTTTTTTCCAGTTTGTCTAGGACATTGCAGTCTTGAATCACCTGATTATCTGGTAAAAAGATGATTCCGTGCTTCGGAAGGCACGTATAAGCCGGTGGTCCCGGCCGCCAAATGGCGGTCGTCAAACCATGTCTGAGGCCTTTGAGGCGGTTTAGAAACTCTGACACTAGGGCGTGTGTTAGACCCACACGAAGAAGAAAAAGAAGAACTCCGGTTTGCGCAAGCTGGCCTATTAAAACTTAATTATTGTTTTGAAATCATATTGTACTTTTGAAATTATTTACACGCTGCTTCAAAAGGATTTATTAAGGCTCACAGAATGGATCAGATCAATATTGGTAAGATATCATTATTAATAGTATTCAGAAATGTGTGATGACTAGTGTGATAGCATAGACGACCTCTTGGGTCCGAAATACCCTAAGAAAAATTAAGATACTATGGACGTATGCGGTACAGAGAGTAAAGTCCCGCACACCTCCATAGAAAACGGAGGATCCTCCGACCGGACGGTTGTTGTGTCCGGTGGGCAACTGCCCGATAGTTGATATTCGGGCTGTTGTATATGTTCAAATCGCACGGTAAACTCTGATACCGCGATGCAGGATTTCGTTCAGTTAGTTCGCAGCGGGATAGATGGCGTTGCAGTTCTTTTTGTTGCGGTGTAGATTTTGCCGCTTTGGTTTTTGTAAGAAAAAAATAGTCTTCATCTCAAAGTACAAAGAAAATGCAGTATTTAATGTCGTTTCTTTAAGCCATTTAATTAAAGTGTAATTTAATATTGTTCGTAATTAAGGTGGAAGCGCCAGGGTAGCCCGTGAAATTCAAATTTTCTTACGTTTTTTGCAATTCTCAGGTCAGTGTCAGGTTGTATCTTGGTCAAAATATGATTCGCGGCCGTAGCAAGTACTACACGTACGCGTTAACTTGGCACCTGGCTCGAAATCAAATTGCAAAAACGTAAGAAAATTTGAATTTCGCGGGCTACCCTGGCGAAATGGTTTAGACTCTATTAGAGCTAAAGGTGGCAAAGACTAGATACTTTCTCCAATACACAGGGAAACATTTCGACCAAGAATCTGGTTGAGGAGCAACTGTCGAACTTTCAAGAAGCGTTCACATTCGCATCGCAGTCGCTAACTGTCAACAACACCTATATTTACCTTATATTTTGACATTGATCGTCTTTGAGATAAAATTGCGACTTTAATTTGGACGCTTTAGTTTTTGCCATGTCCGTCTGTCTGTCTGTCCCCGATTTAGCTAAGAGACGCTGAGCACGGAAGGTTGGAATTTGGTATTATAAAAAAATTTAGAAACACTATAGAAAATTACTTAAAACTAAGTACTTAAGTGTATTTGTAACTTTTTTTTTATCCTATTTCAATTACTTTCTGCACTAACAGTAAATACCAACATGTGCAGAGAGTCAACAATTTCAATTAAGTATAAATTATCATTATTAAATTAAAAACAAAAAAAAATATAATTATAAACAAAAAAAAATAAAAATGTCAATCTGAATTAACAACAATAAAAATCATACGACTACCATTAGAATTATTAAAAATTAAACAAATGAAAAATTATTTGAATTAAAAATATCGTATTTTGTAGGTAGGTAATGTTCGTAATTTGTAATGCCAAAGTAAAAGCTATTCTTTGTCATGGCTTACGGGACGGATACCAACGGAACCCTACACTGTGCGTGGCCCGACACGCCCTTGTCCGGTTTTTTAACTACAAAAATCGACTTTAAGTTAAACCATTGTTCGAGATGAACAACACTGACTTACCCAAACACTAACCAAGTTCCATAATTTCCAGTCCCCATGCGGCCTCGACGCGCCCCAAACCTACGACAACCAAGAACCTTTGGAACGGTTAAAACCCGAAAAGGAACTGAACGATACATTCAGACCCTTAGAGCCCCTCCCAGGAGACAAACTCCCTAGTATACCAGCCATTGCAGAGAAAAACAACACAGATTCGCTAAAAACAGAATCAGAATCGGCGAGGAATGAAAACGATTCTTTTAAAACGAAAAACGAGAATGAAGAGATAAAGGAGAATTATTTGGATCCTGCCAAACAGAATGGGACAGATAACGGGAGCAGAATGAAAAGGGATGTGCGAGGCAAAAGGGAGACGAGAGAAGATATGGGTATTTACGCGCATGAAAATAGTGGGTCACATGGTGAGTTCAAATTAATTTTATTTTCTTTGTTTTTAAGCTCCCGAGGCAAAGTTGAGGCCGTTTTAAAGACGAGAAACTGCAAGAACAAATGGCCACGTGTGACAAACAAAAGATCTCACTTTTAGAGTTCCAAACGTCAAAAGACGGAGACAGACACACGAGTAATCCTCTAAGGGTTCCGAATTTTTATAACCCATATGGACTTGATATATAAAGTGGATAGGGCGCGCGGACAGGACGCTGACAAGATGAAATGTATGGTGACAAAGGAACGAAATATACTTGGCGTCGCGGGCGCGCGGCCACGCATTGTATTTCAAGTCCCTAAAGGTTTCAAACGTTCTGAATTCGCCATAGGCAGTATAAATCAATGTTAAACCCTCCTTCACAAATCTGAAGCTCCTAACCACCTTCTCCATTTTCCAGAATGCGACTCAGTGTCCGTGGGTATCTCTAGCAAGTCGATCAACACTACTCTCTTTAGCGAGCACGTGTGCGCCTCCACCATACACAACTTCACGTACACGGTGCCGCTATCGCACTGCCTCAGCCATAAACATGTGGATTTGACGTTCAGGTAAGGATTCACAAATATTTCGAAATGCTTGTGGTCAACCTCTTACACACGGTATCCTAATCCTCTTTATTTTCGACTCTCCTTTCGCAAATATGCTGGATGAGATTTCTGTAGAAATAAGCATTGCCTTTGTACCAATTTTTCTGTTCCTTCTTCTTATCCGTTTATTTAATGTGTGTACATAAATCTAATTATATAAAACAAAGTCGGGTTAGTTACAATAGCTCAAGAACAGCAAGACCGATTTTATTTTTTTTTAAATTAGTTATGCCCTCAATAGCAGAATAACTATTAAAACATGAAGACAATTAATTTTCATATACTAGTGGTAGCCGGCCAGCCTCAGCCGCGGAGGCGGATCTTCAGACAACCTGCTCCTCAGCTCGCGGACCGCCCTACCCCTCCGCGCCTACGCGGGCTTAAATCACACTCTAGGGGTAGGACAGATAAGACTGCGTGAAGTCGTTTTTGCAGCGATTCGTTTATGTCATTACAACGCCATCTCTGATACGTGACAGAAACAAAACACGAACAAAAATGAATACTGAGGCGGTTCGAAGTTCGGGTCAGCTAGTTGTTAAATATATAAATTAAGCACTGTTCAGAGCACATTGCTTGCAGAATAGATAGTCAATAGGGTTGAAAAGTTCTAGAGGTGCGATCGCGTACCGGAAGATAAAGCGTTGATGCGGCCATCCACCTGGTGGACTGATAAATTGATGAAGGCCAAGGAAATCCGCTACATACAGGACCGGTTGATGTGTCGACTCTTGGGGGTTGCCTATGACCAGCAGTGGACGTCTTTCGGCTGAAATTGTAAATAACTAGTCACATACAACTACTCAAGTATAGTTAGTTATTCCGATTCCTATTTCATAGTATGTTGTTATGTCTAACTTAAATATAAGGTACAGGTGCAATGGGTTTGAAATATTCGTGTTGCATCATCATCATATCAGCCTTAAACCACAGTATAAATATGGACTTAAACCCCTTACAGAGATTAAAAAAAACTATTCAAAACTCAAATTGTCTTCTCCTCAGGTCCATAAAGATCAAGGAGTTCCGCATCTGCGACCTTCAATGTACCTACGACTCGTCCAAATCCTGTCAGACTACCAAGGATCCTCCGAAGCCGGCTTTAGCTGATGATACTTGGAGTATCAAGATGGCGTTGGAGTGCAATGTCGATAGGATGTTGAGGGTCAGAGCCAGCTTCGTACCTCAGAAGATGCAGTTTCCTAATAGGGTTTGTTTGATGATTGGTTTTAATAAGGGTCCCTTCTGGATAAAGTCAAAGTCAAAAGTCATTTATTCAAATTAGGCTGAGTGCCAGCACTTTTTTAACGTCAACGTTTACAAAAAGACAAGCTCCCCAAAAAGCCTCGCCCGTCACCACTTCTTAGTGTTTTAGCTGGGAAGAAGTGGCGCAACAAACTCCCCAGCAACACAACTGTCTGTTGAGTTGGAAGAACTAGCATTTATACAGACGCTCACGACAAAATGTATGGGAATGACATTACGTTTGGGAAGGAAACGTCATCACCTAATGTCATTTCCATACATTTTGTCGTCAGCATCTGACGTTAACGCTACAGAAAAGTTTTTGATCAAGGCCCCCAGGACAGCTTTATGTCATTATTTCAGTCATTAAAGTATGTCAAACGACTTAAAAGTATTCCGTATTCTAAACAATTATTTAACTAAGTATAAACCTACACTTAAAAATAAAAAACTCCTGACTAAAATAAGGCGTCAAAAAATTCGTCCAAATCCCTGTCGAATAGAAGTGATCCCAAAAGACTGGCGGCATTGCCACGTTGTAGGGCAATGCTTTTCCTCTGACCGAGGTAAAAGCCAGCTCTTGGGTCCCGCGGGTATGTCAATAAATGTAGGTGGGTCAATGACCGTAATTGCAAATTAATCGGGTGTCGACCATAAGTTTTTGGATTGCCGTGTATGAGTTTTAAAAATGGTTGTTTTTTTAGACATCAACTGCGTCAGTCTACAATCAGCTTATGAAATACCTATTTTTTACAAATAAAGTTGGATGTTTCCTGGATAATAATATGATTCTAAGTTCTTAGTCAATCAATTAGATGATCACAAAATATTGGTCACGCATTATTGGTGTAGAAAATCGATAATAAAAAACAAAATTTAAAAAATGCATTAATGGTAAAAAGCGGTACACATTTTACGTAGAAGTGACTTCACGCGAAATTTCAACGCACTGCCGGTCTATTCTGTCGACTACTCAACGTGTACACTTAGGTGGAGTGAACGAACGAAAACAAGTGAGCTGTCATTCCATCTTGTTTGTATGGTTTGACAGCTCACTTGTCGTTCTATTCGCATAAGTTTTCACTTCGACATGTTGAAAGAATCGCACTGCTGTATCGTCTTCATTTTTTGATTACGTAACAAAAGAAAAAAAATACGTTTCTACTATTTAAAACCGACTTCAAAAAATGTAGGAGGTTCTCAATTCCGTTGTATTTTTTTATGTTTGTTACCTCACACCTCCGTCATTTATGAATAAATTTTAAAAAAATATTCTTTTATGTGTAAGTAAAATAAATATTTTCCGATTGGTCCCTTTGAAATTTCATCAAAATCGGTCAGTACTTTGGTTTTTAAATCCAAATAGCTTGAAAAAATATGTCATCCATCCAAGTAAACGAAATTGCGTATTTTGCTTTCCTGTGACTTTTCAGAGGTGTTGTTAGGTGTGGGGTACAAAGAGTGAAAATTAAAAACGTAAAAAAAAATTACAACCGAATTCCAAAATAAAAAATATAATTTATCCCGTCAATTTGATTACATTAAAGTTATTTTTTACTTTGACACTACAAAGTAAAAAACCCTAACCCTAGGTACCCTAGCCTAAACACTAATCACCCACTAACCCCACCCCAATATCCAAGCCAACCAAACCCTAATACCCTAATCACCCACCCACCCGGCCTAATTTCCAAGCCAACCAAACCCTAATACCCTAATCACCCACCCACCCGGCCTAATATCCTAGCCAACCAAACCCTAAAACCCCCACCCTAATTAACCCTATTATTTCATGCAAAATTGCTAACTGAAACATTTCTTTACAGGACCTGTGCTTCCCGATCCACGAACATAAAATACCATTCATCGAATACAACATTCGCATTTATAGAGATTGTCACAACTAAAGTAACATATTAAACCTTATTTGTATGGTCAAAACATTATTAATATATCTGTAAGATCTTATTGATAAATGTTAAAATTGTGTTATATTCGTGAGAAGAAAGAAAAATAAATTATTTACGCCAAGCATGACGCATACCAATAATAATAAAATAATTAAAAAATAAATAAAAACAATTTTTTGAGTTACGCAAGTTGGGAGGATTGCGTTACATCCGCGCAAAACGACCATCGCTCATCGTAGGTATATATAGTATTTGAATATCCACTTTATTTATTTAGTAAAAGCTGTAAAATCCAGAGAGATTTTAATGTATTTTATTTAATAGGTTTTGCAGCTTTCTGTGCCAGAGAATCAATCCAGAGAATGACATTATGAATTGTTTGAAAATCATAAAACCCAGTGACATCCCAATTAATTTGTAATCTATTTTTTTTTTAATAAATCAACATTTATTAATAAGGTCAATAAACACAATTATTATATGTATTATTAAGTATTTTAGTACTATTACTGTAATGAATAGTGAAAAATTATATTATTATAATATTACACATTCCATAAGTGCAATTATGTAATTATTATCCGTCCTAATATAATAAAAAGCTCTTTTTAGTCGGTGCACTGATTCGGGCTTTTAAATTTTAATAGATCGACTCGGACGACTATAAATATCAACTATGTCTTTGAAGATGCTGAAGAAACAGATTATTAATTTATCATAGTTATATTGGCATCACAATGATTTTGACATTATTATTCCGATATTTGACAATATAATTTTTGTTTTGACAATTTTACTATTATTTTCAAATAATTATTACATCGCTTCATTTTTAAACGTTATTGAATTTGGTGTGATTTTGATATTAGGCTTGCTGGTGCTCATTAGAACTGCCACAATTTTAAAAGCAAATTATAATTTTTGGTACTATCTTTACATAATTATTATATGAGTTAAAGTAAAAAACGAGACCTCAAGCTATTTTTGTCTCAAAATATATACAATCAGAGGCGCTATGTCAAAATACGGTCATAAAAAGGTTTTAATTATTTTTTTTTTCTAAGAGAATACAATTTTTAGAGGTTTCCAGAACTTTTACATGGGTGACTGCCCATTCCAAAAGGTAAACAGTAAAAATAAGTTACAATTTTTAATACAAATATTGAGGAATTGGATTTTTTTTTTTATTTAATAAATTAAATAATATTTTTATACTATTAAACTAGAAATGGTGGTAGCTATTATTATTATTTTAGTACATAATAGGATTTTTTTTGTAATAAAGAATTTGTTTTACTGTTATTATAAGTATTTTTGCAGCTTTATTTTTAGTTTTAAAGTAATATTTTTTGGATAGTTTTAATTGTATTGTTTGAAATTATGTAAGTTAAATACTCAGTTTATGATATTATTTTTATTTTTGAACCTTGGATGAGCCATATATCATATCAAAACGATTTGTTATTATAATTAATTATTACATTATATTTGCTTAGAGAAAAAAACTAATAAAGTTGATAGATACTGTTTTTTAAGCATTTGCATTGTTAAGGTTTTTCTCGACAAATTGAAATAACTCCAGTTATACGTAGGTATAGTATCTATGCATTCCAAGCCCGTACTTAATTAGTTTATAAGTATTTCTTAAATTGAATAAACTTATTTTCATCACATCGCAAAATGGCGACGTCTTCATTAAAAAAACAAGTTAAATTAATATTTAAATGTTGATTCCAGTTTAGGGAATAAAATCGCCATATTATTAAAAAGCTCTCATTTGTTCTAAAACTATCGTTTTCGCTGAATCTCAGTGTCATTTTGTGGCTTTAAAACCAATTTTCTCAGTAAGTATAATGATATTATTAAATATCATAAAATAATATTTTTTTTTATTTAAGTAAGTATACTTAAGTTAATTGTTAGTCAGGTGTATTTGAAAAACAAAAATACAAACTATCTTATTTCAGTTTTATTTATTAATAATAAGAACAGAATCGTAATGTACGAAATTACAAAATTAATCAAGAATTCTTAATCTCTATTAGATTTAAAATTAAACTGAAATAAACTCGCTGTCTTTCATAAATTATGTCAGCATCTGCGCAAACCTTATCTTTTTGTAACAGTTAATTAAAATATATAATAATTTTATTATTTAAATATTTTTATAAAACATATATACTTTTTTACTATTCATAGACACGCGTTTGACCACCATCTCATCTGATGGTAAGCGACAATTCTATACGGTGCCTGATTTCCAAGAGCTCTAAATCCCAGTTAAAAAGTGTTTAATTAAATGAAAACCTATGACTGGCCATAAATATTCTTATTAAATCTTCAAAGTGTACTACATAACCCAAAAATATTCCTGTCTATAAAAACTCTGCATAAGTGTGGATAGTATACAACAGTTTGGAATAGAAATAGCTCTACAAAATAAACTAAAAATAATCTAGGCTAGTATTTTTTCTTGCCATATTACTAATTAAAACATCACAAATTATTTATTTTTTCAATTTGCTATTTTTCTCATAAAAAAAGTTTTAATTTTAGTCACTGAGAAGTTTGTTGCTTGCAGCTAAAAAAACTGCCTCAGTAGGCAGCTTTTTAAAATACATGGCTTTCTAAGATCATTGTATCGTAAGTTTTTATAAGTTTTAATACAATGCTCCTAAATGAATTTATCAAGAAAAAGTAATTACCTTTATTTTAATTTAATACGAAAATAGATTATTTAATTTTTAAAATAAGGAATTTATTATTTGTACATTTTGACGTCTTTCATTTGTTAAAAAAGGACATTAAGCCCTTTTATAATCGCACGTTTTAGATTATTATTATAAGCTTAAATAATTTTACTATTGTAATAATAAAAGATGCGTATTATTTTTTTTTCAAAATCGCATGTTTTTTAATGAATTATAAAATCTCGTAATAAGTAGATGGATAAATTAAAGTACCTAGTAATTTTAGCAACATAAAGTGACAAATTTTAGACATGTTTAGTACTTTTACCACGTGCGCTGGATTTGATTTTTTTTATGATTTCTTTTTATCGAAAAAAGTAATGTGTTTATAAAACTTTTTAATTCTTACTTTTAGCCGAGAAAATTCTAGCTTATTTTTTGTTTTATCTATTTAAAAACAAATAAATAGTAATAAATAAATGTTTGATTTAATAATTTAATTGTAAGTACTTTTTCCCATTACGTACTTCAAAAATTCGTTCACATTTTTTTTATAATGTGCTTTTCTTAACTAAACCTGTCTAAAACGTCCACATCTCTAGCCGGTACCGTAGTATTTATATAATGTAATGTAATAATATACCTATCTTATATACCTAACGCCAGGTCCCGCCTATGTTGCCAGACCCAGGCGAAATAAGTATGTAGTGACAAGCTAATTGTAAGAATCCACAAAATTTGTATTCCGTAAGATACAAAATTAAATTGTAGATGTTTAAACGTGATGTTTTATTTAATTCGTCTTCTAGGTCATTTTGCCAGACAAAAAGTATTTCATACCATTATATGCATCCAAGCCACTAAAAATCTTCTTCGTCATGTTTATTTGGCAGAAATAGATAAGTACCCACAAAACACAAAGTGGGAACAAATAAGGAAACTTATTTTTTTACACACAATGGCATTTTTTTATCTTGGAATTTAAATTTTTAAATGGAAAATTCCACGAAAGAAAAACTGAATAATTATATTGGTACCGGGATAAAAAATTATCCTTTATCCTCAGGTCACGCTGTATTTGTGGGTCAAGTTTCATACAAGTTCAGCCCTTATAGCATGATTGATTAACAAACATTTTAAGTTTCTAACGTACAGATTTCCCCCAAGGGTGATGTTGGGTAGTGGGAAAAAAAATCCTACAGCTACTTTTACAAAATTCGACAAAATAGTTCCGAACAAATGACTTTTCAAGCAGTCTGATGCAGTTGGTGATCTAAGGCATTCCAAAACATAAATCACAACTCAACTCGAATTCCAACTCCAACATGACTACAAAAATGTCAATGAAAGCTTGTCTAATTGAAGTTTTCGTACTCGACAGATGAGCAAACAAATGCAAAAACTTCAATTTATGACAAGCTCCGATGGAGTTGGAGTTTGAGTTGAGTTGGGCTTTACATTATGGAAAATGGGCCTAAATCTGTGATTGTACTAAAGTTAATGCCTCCAACTGGAACAAACTGCTTGAAAAGTCATTTGTTCGGAACTTTTTAGTCGTTTTTTTTATATTTTTTTTTTGTTTTGCTATTTTTTTCCTTAATGTACCTATATCAGCTACCCAACCCCTAAATATGACCATGCTCTTCTGGAACACTGTAAGTATTATTGTATCAGTATCAGTATCATTTATTGCATTCATGTAGTTTACAAGTTGTTACAAATAGTTTAAAGGTATCATACATGACCCTGCTAGGGCACAGCAATGTTAGTATTTTAATTAAAATATTAGTACTACAGTTTTACAACAATAAAACAATGAAACAAATCACTCTGTGCTTATATAAAGATTTAAAACATTTCCATCATGTGCTCTTTATTTGTTATATAAATAAAAAATAAAATAAAAAAAAAAAACGTAAGATGGGTAAAGGACAAATATTTGATTTCCATTTCCATTCATATTTCAAAATAGATAAAATAAATTAATGTCGATAACAATACTAATAATCATAAAACAACACAACGCTGGTAGGCACCTAATGAGTCGAAATTGTAGGAAATGTGCGTGTGTGGTTGGTGTAGTGTTTATGTAAGTTATATTTTACATGTTTTATTGTTCTTTACGTTCGAAAAAAAATAGGTAACAATAATGCAGTCATGCATGCCTCTTCATCATAGCTAACAAACCATCAAATAATTACGTTTATGGTATCTGCATACTCGTGATTGTGCAAAAAATATGCAACTTATACTGAGGGCTTACCACGAATGTTTTGATGTATAGTATGAACGTTAACGTACATAAGTGAATTTTGAATATAAAAAAAAAAACTTCCCCATTGTATTTTGACGGCACGGTTGGCGCAGTGGTTGAGCGATCGACTGCTGCGCTGCGTTTCGCGGGTTCGATTCTCGCACGGATATTTGTATAGCCTACAGATAGTTGTTCTGGGTCTGGCTGTTTGTGTTTGTGAGTTTATATGTTTGTAAACGCATCCGCGATACAGGAGAAATTGCTAGTGTGGGGCAACGTTTAAATTAAAAAAATAATAATAATAATTGGTTTAATTATATGCAACACGCACAATTTGTATCAAACAAAAATATAGTATCCAATTCGAATACAATATTATGTGCGAATTTTACGTTGACATTACCATACGTAAAGCATTCGTGCTAGGACCTCTGTAGACAGCATTATTTTTTTGCATTCAGATGTGTATCTTATTACTTAGACAACTTTGTCTCTCCAAAATAAAACAATCTCTTCTCACTATACATAAGTACCTACATCAATTCTCAACAATATAGGTTCATCATTATCATCATGCACAGCCCGACTTCGCCCACAGCTGATCATAGGATTTTCAGTTCTTGTGCCAATCCACACGCTCCTTTTTTGTTTGTCTAGGGACATACGGAGGGGTCTGTCAGACTCCTACTGTCTAAAAGCACACGGTGTTCCTCCTCATCACTTTTGGCTGGGGAGCGGGGACATGTTCGCATTCTCCACAATCACCCCTGCAGTGACAGTTTGCCTTTGCAAACCCCATCTCGGGTAAGGGGAGGAGTGACCTTCTCCTGACCCTTTCATCAGCGGCGGCCTTTACCGTTGCGGGGCCCCAGGCAGAAGACCTTTGCGAGGCCCTTTTGAATTTAGGTATATGAATTGAAAGTAGGTATTTCAGATTATAATTGCAGCTTTTCCTAATTAAGTAAAATCACAAAGAGCTAAGAAATTTTCAATTGAAAAACTTGCGAGCTGAAAACTGAAAACCGGACTTATTACAATTAATTTAATTAAATCATTTAATATGAAATAACTCATTAATTAGTGGGTTGTGGAGGTCTGGTAGGCAGCCGCTCCAAGTAAAATACTGATATTCAGCTGAATCCGGTTTGACTGGGAGCCGATTCCAATATAGTTGGGAAAAAGGCTAGGAAGATGATGAATGATACATACCTACTCATAATTTCATTGCTAAAAATATAAAACGTTTCAAATGTAAAGATTTTTGAACTCGGGTTGCGCGAGGCCCCTGCAAGAGCGAGGCCCCGGGCGGTTGCCCTTGCTCGCCACCCCCTAAGGCCGCCACTGCCTTTCATAATTTGTGAGAGGCGCGCGAAACGCCACGCGACACCAACTCGGGACTGCGTGCTTGGACAACGGAATTCCCAAGTCCGTCATCCGCAGGCCACTTTACGGGGAACGAAAGAGGGCATTGTCAGCCCTCCCTCGGCACCCACCTCTTCGGACACGGATTGGCAAAGTGGAGGATCCCTCATCCCTCCCTCTCCCTTTCCGCAGCCGCAGCTACTGCTTGCCATGAGCTCTCGCTCTCGACTATACCTACATTTGATTATGCTCGGAATCCACACGCTCCTGTGTCAGCCTCATCCTACCACGATGTCAGCAATAAATATTGTGTAAGTAAAAAAGGTCAAAATAACTTGTAATACCCACTTTACAAATCCGCTCACTGCAAGAACTGCGACTCAGCAAAAAAAAAACATAAATGTAAGTACGGTCAACAAACAAAAAGGCGATGATGACCGAACTTGTGCAAGTAGTCGCCCAGAGTGCGAGCTAAGTGTTTTGACCGCTTGCAAAGTAATTACCTATGTGTTGTGGTTCCGTACATATTTACCTTTCTTGATCGAATTATTAACCATACAAAAAAATACAACCGTCTTCGAAACAAAAAAACAAAAACTATAAAACAACTATAATTTCGGAAGACGGTGTTTTTGGTTATTTCTTCGTTTGTGACACCGACTTCCTTGTACACATCTGCGTACCCCTTCACAGCGTACCGGCGTGATGTTATGTTATGAACTGATGTAAAAATTATACAGACATGCGATTTCAGCAATCCCGGCAGGTTTGCTATCATTAATTGAAGAGTTCCGTTACCTATCTCCGAAGCTCTTCATCAGATCTTGACTAAATTGAAATGGGACCAGTCCGGGAAGATACTCTTCCAAACAAAAAAGAATCATCAAAATTGTTTGACAATTGGCTAAAATATCGCCTGAACAAACATAAAAAAAACACTCGAATTGAGAACCTCCTCCTTTTTGGAAGTCGTTTAAAAATAGTAAAAAGTCAATATAAATCTATAGTTCAAGCCAAAAACAGTATAGTTACGAGTACCTCGACTCGGCAAACGTAAGGTGCGACGTTCAGGCTAGGTGGAGCGACGGATTAGTTGCTCAATGACACATTCGCAAAAATACATATTGACGCAAATGTCTTTTCTCAAAATGCCACACTATCAAAATGACACATTTTCAAAAAGTCATTATCACGATGCGGATATGATTCGCAGTGTGGCTGGTAGCAGCTGGAGAGTTGCCGGAAATTGAATGGCGTGCTCTAAGAGAGGCTGATGATGATGATGATGTACTGTTTTTGGCTTGAACGATAGATGTTTTATTCATTTATGGGTTGTCTGGTCTGTCGCCGGAAGAAAAATATTAAATTTTAATGGATCCGGCAACTGAGACCGTGGTTCCAGTTAATTGCGGTCCCAGTCACCGGAAAAGTTTGCCCCTGTGTGTATATTTGTATTCAGTTGCATCCAGTTAGACTAAAACCCAGGGTCAATACTGTCTAGATTATCTAGTTGAGATAGAAAACCGAAAAGTCGCTAAGTACAGTTCGCGTCAAATAACTGTGCCCCTCTGAAGTTGGCTACGAGTGGCTGTGTAGTAGTCAAAATTACGAACAAACTGCAACTGAGCATGCGCAAGAGACATGGGGGCGGGGATTATGGCGGCGCGATTTTATGTCTCAGTCCCTCGTTTACGTTCGATGCATGCTTGCGTCCCGCTTGCTCCCGGCTACGTGACTGCACCTGCACGATCTTTGCAAATGGCTAACTTCAGAGGGGCAAAGTTATTTGACGCGAACTGTAAGTAGGTACTTTACCTAACTTCTTCTTCTTCTTCGTGTGGGTAGTAAGGTCTAACGACCCCACACACCCTAGTATCAGAGTTTCTAAACCGCCTCAAGGGCCTCTGACATGATTTGTCGACCGCCATTTTGGCGGCCGGGACCACCGGCTTATACGTTCCTTCCGAAGCACGGAATCATCTTTTTATCAGACAATCAGGTGATTCAAGCCTGCAATGTCCTAGCCAAACTGGAAACAACTTTACAAAGTATGCTTCGCGTGGGAATCAAACTCACGACCACCGGGTCACAAAGCAAACGCCTAAAACACTCGACCACGGAGGCAGTACCTAATACTTAATAGTCAGCCTTCAGTAACAGACTTTAAGCTTTACTTACTTACACTAATACAAAATACCTACTTCACTTTTTATGTTTATTTGTCAAAATAATAAGCCATGAAATATTAAAGCAGGTACAAAGGACGTGATGATTATCTCAATTGTGTAAACTTTACCCGGCACTTAAACAACTGTCGCGTGATACGTACGAACTATCCACCATGCTTGCAAACCGCTAATTTACCTTGGAAATAAACAAACTTAGTCCAAGGATCCGCAGTTAGTTGCGATATAAAGTTTCGTTTTTAAGCAGTCAGAAAATAGCTTTAGTTTTTTTTCCAAGCTGAATTAGAATGGATTTGTAAGGCTATATGAGAACCGATGGATGGACCAGAGGTCCTTGACAATGTGCCATTCAATTAGCGAATCCGACTGTCGAAATGCCAAAATGTAGGAATTTGATCACGTGACATTTCGATAGCATCTGTCAATCCCATACATTTTTGACGTATTGACAATCGCCTTCGCCAAGCTACGGTTGAAAAAATCTCACTTGTCTCCAGCCCCAGGATCCATCCATTCCTGGTCCATCCATTCCTGGTCATCGGTTCTCTGTGAATGACGAAATGAGGTAGCAAATTAGATGCCAAATTTAAATTCGGAATTTATCTCTGTTTATAAATTTCTATTTATTAATCCTGGTTATAAACTAGGTATATATACACAATACAGTTTACAACCAGGATTTATTTGAATTAAAGACACACGCCTATCATTTAAATAAATTCAAAGTGCCACATTATAAAATAAAAACTTACTTACACAAAAGTATTTTAAAGAAAATCGTCTATCTAATCTGCAATCTCCAGCAGTTTTACTCCCCAGCTCAAGGATCTCCAAAACGCAACCAACTGAGATGCTCCACCGACCAGTGACTTGCAGTGACTCTTGCGCATCGAAGGAGCGCGCACGTCTGTTGAACCAATTCAATATTTAAAGTGAAATAACTGGACTAACCACTGACGGCTAACCGGTAAGTTTTAACCTTAATGCTCTAGATTTTAAGAGTGATTTTGCTGTGGCATTTTTTTAGTTGGGAAAAAAGTACTTTTTTGCTGTAAAGATCTTAAACAGTTAGTAAGTGATCTTGTTGTAAAGTGTTACAAGCAAAACGGTACCACACATGCTGTTATAGAAATTGTATGCCTACCTACTCATTTGTTTGTGGTTTTAGCACGCAAAGGAATTTCTGTAGCGTAGCGTTATTTATCGATGGATTTTTTTAAATATCGTAATAATATTGACTTTTTTGTGTAGGTAATAGTAACGATATTTCTATATTGTTAATTAATCTTTAGTAATTTATCGACGGATAATGTGTGTACAATGTATTTAATTATTTTAGTAGACACTATTAGGTACTTTTGTTCTGAACTATTTTATGAGGAAGAATTTAAAAAAAAAGATTCTATGTTATATAACTTGTAATAAAATACCAAAAACATTTTTATTATATTTATGTAGGTAGGCAGTTCATTCTTGTAAAAATACAAAACAATAACTGAAGCACTAAATTAAGTATAATTTTTACCTGACTGCTCAGACGTAACGTTTTTCCTTATTTTGTTTTTTATCATTTGTACAAAATCACACATTTTTATTTATTGATCAGGTAGGTATAATTACCGTGAGTCTACAAATACATAAGTTATTATTTATTTACTAGGTATTATATCTACTAATTACATCTGCGTCATTGAGAAGGAAACTATTCCATGTAAATGAGTTTGATACCGGCCTCCGTTTCCATTGTCTGCATATTCAAAGTTAAATTAAGCAATAAGTGCATACCGAAAAAGATATAAAATTAACATAAACTCATAAAATTTGCATTGACACAACGTGCAAATATAACGTGATTGTAAAACAAAAACTATACTTACTTACTCATCATTTCAACTAACTTCATGGATGAACTGTACTGGACTCCTTCTTAAGAATTGGCCCAAAAATCGCAGGGGACCAGGAAAAGTGCCTTTTCCAAAGGTTACCGTTCCCTCTTTCTGCAGGGAAGGTTACTATAGCCCAGCAGGAGGACAGTACAGCAATCACGATCTTAAATAGTTTTTTTTTTGTATATATTTTTTCCGGAAAAGTTGTTCATACTCATCATTATGAATAACTTTATAATGACCCATGTGTACAATGAACATGTTTTGCGATTAGTTTGTTACAGTTTTCGTCAAATAACTTTGCCCCTCTGAAGTTAGCCATTTGCAAAAATCGCGCAGGTGCAGTCATGTACACGGGAGCAAGCGGGACGCAAGCATGCATCGAACGTAAACGTAAGACTGAGACATAAAATCGCGCCCCGCCCCCATGTCTCTTACGCATGCGCAGTTGCAGTGTGTTCGTAATTTTGACTACTACGCAGCCACTCGACACAACTTCAGAGGGGCAAAGCTATTTGACGAGAACTGTACATCGTGTATTAAGGATGATAAAATTGTAGCCTCCATACCCTATATCCTCTTAGAAACCAGAAACCAGCATAGTTTTATGACACCCTGTACTTATTATAAATATCTAATCCTCTGTACGATAAAGTTATTAAGAAACATGCTGTAGATTATTACCATTTGTATGTTTACATGCTGTAGATTTTGTACATATTCTTGAGAACACTTCGAGTCAAAATTAACTTCGTAATTATTTTTCAAACCCTTTTTTGCAAGTCGCTTTTTCAACACAAACTTGTATGTGTTTTTTTACCAAGAAAACATACTAATGCTTAATGCTATCAATAATTTTATATACCTACCTACCTGCATCAAGGAAATAAGACCAATAATTTGCCGCCAAAAAATAAAAGACTTTTTTTATGGCTTAGGGTCAACTCACATCGAGGCACGACTATGTACTGTAATAATTATACTCTTTATAAAATGCCAATATTTAACTTTTAAAAACTAATGTTTCCAACCCAGGTATTAAAATTCGAACTTTCAAATTTTGTTACTGAAATGATTGTGTAGTATCATAGAAGTAGTTTTTAAAGTTCCATATAATAGAGCCTTTTTTTGTAGGTAACATTCCAATAAGAGAATTAAAAAAACAAACGGAATTCAGATAAACCAAGGGAATAAAAGTTCGAATCTAATCAAATTCTCTGACTGAAGTTCCTTATTGTATGGCCATGTTTATAACCGACTTCAAAAATAGGAGGAGATTCTCAATTCAGTTGCATATTTTTTTTATATTGTTTTGTTACATCGTGTATTCGTGTCTCGGTGTAAGCTAATCTTTACCTACATACGTCAGATTTGAGACGACCTTCATCTTTTATGTGAAACTGTATATCTCTAAACCAGTTGGTCATTGATGGAAAATTATTTCATTGATAGCATAAATTATACTGGGGTGATGAACCTAGAGTTGCAGATTGTTAAGACTCTTCCTAGCTTATATCCGAGTATCGGGTCGGCTTCCAGTCTAAACGGATTTTATCGGATGTTTAAAAATTGTAGGACCAATATCTTAAATGGACGGACTGCCTGTTTGCCCTCCATAACCCAACAACTGGGTTATAGGAGAAGCAAGCAGGACTGGATTCATGTTTTTCGGGTTTCTTATGACTACTGCAACGATTGTCAAGATATTGTAGTGACAGCCGGAAGCAACTGCTTTACGGGCTTTCTGAAGGGAACACCACCGACTTCCGAATTCCGGGCTGATGCCGAGAAATTCCTAATGGAAAAATCCAATAACGTTTTGTTCAATCTGGGAATCGAACCGAGCATACGCTCAGCAGGGAACGGTTTGGGACCACTACACGGACGAGGCAGACAACTTATTTACTAGGCAAATAATATAATATATAGATAACAGCAGCACAGGCCGCTTCAACGTTAAGCAACGCTTGCCGGGGTTGGTCTGTGGATGGGTGACCATCTTAACATGCCGACTCCTCCGTTTCTCGGAAAGCACGCTAAGCCGTTGATCCCGACTGTCATTAGGAGATCTTTGGCAGTCGTTACGGATTGTCAGAAGCCCAAAAATCTGACACCAGTCTTGCCAAGAAGTATCGTGTTACGTACGTGTTGTGGTCTGGTAGGCAGCCGCTCCACGTAAAATACTGGTATTCAGCTGAATCCGGTGTGACTGGTAGCCGACCCCAATATAGTTGGGGAAAAGTCTAGGCTAGATGATGATGATGATGTATTGTATAACAGTTGTATACAATATATATACCCGTACGTACCATACAAAATCCGAGATCGTTTATCAAACCCAGACACGGCTATTGTAAATGGACATTGAGTCTGACTGTCTGTAAAGTGAATGCAATTTAAAAATATGAGGTTTATACATCACAAGCTTGAAGAAGAAATGAGCAAAAAACATGAGTCAATATACCAGGTTGATCAGTTGTACTCAACCTGCGGCCCGCCAAGCTTTTCCATTTATTTATTATTTATTTAAATAGAACGGCCGAAACCAATTACACTATTTAATTAATATAACACTATTTAATTCCATTTATTTAACACATTCATGCATTCTTCTCACAAAAATTCAAACATTCTAACAGTATTATCTTCCATTCATCCGCAAACATATCCAAATCTGTGTTTGAGTCCAAGAGAGCGTTAATAGCGGCTAGAGTTCGAGGAATAGGCGACTTGGAGTGTGCAACTGTACGGCGAGTTGGAACAGCCAATAGGCGGTGTTTCCTATGACCACAGTAATTGTCTGGAACAAACAGATTGCAGACCTCATTATGCAAATCAGGTGCATCAATAATTCTCCTGAGAATCCAATCACAGTCATCAGCAGTGCGATTCTGTAAACATGTTGAAGTGAACACACGGGCGGGGCGCACGACGGGTGAGTTGTGTTGTCAAACCATACAAATAAGACGGAATGACAGCTCTATTGTCGTTCACTCCGCCTAGGTGAACACTATGAGATGTCGACAGAATCGACCGGCTGATCACGCGACCGCCTCACTTCCAACGAATTCTAAATAATCTTTTTACCGCAAAAAGGAGTCGTTTTGACCGAGCTCCTACTTTTCGGAGTGCATCTGTTCCTGTGACTGATCGGCTCGACCTCCTAGGCATGGAGTTGACATCCAGTCTCAACTTCGGCGCCACCATCGAGTATAAAGCCCAAATTGCGGCCAAAAAGCTGGGCATCCTAAATAGGGTGAAGCGATACTTCAGGCCTGGACAGCTTTTAACCCTTTACAAAGCACAAGTCCGATCCTGCATGGAGTATTGTAGCCATCTTTGGGATGGCTCAGCTAAGTATCAGCTTGCCAGGTTGCCACGCTTGACTCGGTAGAACGCAGAGCTAAGAGACTTATCGGTGACGTAAAACTGGTGAATGCCAAACTACATAGCTTGGCTCATCGCCGTAAGGTTGCCTGCTTATCGGTCTTCTACAGATTGTACTTCGGTGAGTGTGCCCAAGAACTACACGACCTCATCCCACCGGCCCCCTTCTACCATCGGACATCCAGACGCACTGCATCTTACCATCCCTACCTTGTAGCTATTCCACTAATTCGCACTAAGCGTTTCCAAACGTCTTTTATAATGCGCACAGCAAAAGAGTGGAACTCTCTGCCTGCGTCTGTGTTTCCAAATGCTTACAACCCTAATCTCTTCAAAGCTAGAGTGAACAGGCTCTTTCTGGGTAAGCTCGCTCCATCGTAGACTTTGTGTCTGTCATCTCTGACATTGACTAGAGTCAAGAGCAAACCCATCTCTTATAAAAAAAAAAAAACAAGAATTGAAAGACAAGCAACCCAACAGGAATTTAGTCGGATACAGGAATGGATAATACCCATACAAGTGCTTGTAAAGTTAGTGTTTCAATGTGTTTTTATCTGTCGCAGCCAACTAGCTTAATCGGCCGTTTAATTGGTGGCCTAGCCTTTTCATTTAAAAGCGCCGATTTTTCAGCGACCTGTGTGACATCTTTTTTTCAATATCGTTTAATGACTTGCCCATGTCACTTATATCGCTGTTTTACGTCAGTTCAATGAAAAGTTTAGTCTTTTAATTAAACGGCTGATTAAGCTAGTTGGCTGCAACATATCTATACAGTATAGATATGTTGCAGACATCATAGCCAAATAGCACATCGTCAAGGAGTGAATCAGTACAGTAACTGTACTGATTCACTCCTTGACGATGTGCTAAGACTATTCCTCACTCACTATCAAAGTGAAAAAGTTGGCCTATGTTATATAAAAACGGTCCTTACGTCACAAATTCATAAGTCCCATTCATGTACTTAGATACATAAATGTAGAATTTTATCTTACTGTAGGTTATTCCGGCCCATCATCATGACAAATAGAACCGCAATATGGCCCACAGAGAAAAAAGGTTGAGTCCGGCTGTTCTAGATAATCTATTCGTATTGCCATTCTGTAATGTGTTCAGTTTGGACTTTGGACCGGGACCACATTCAAGTGACCACACAATACGAAAACGGACACAATAATTTTTACGACATGTATAGTATGAGTAATAATGTAAACTCATCTAAATTAATTATTATGATAACATTTAGGTGAAATGAAGGCTTAGTGAGCTGACATCTTAAAATAATAAGCATTTGACAGTTCACGGTCACTTCACTTTGAAAATTTAGGTGAAGTGAACGAGAATTGAGCTATCAATACATGCAATCAAGTTGAATTGACAGTCCACTTTATGCTCCCTCTGCCTCCGTGGTCGAGTGGTTTAGGCGTTAGCCTTGTGACCGGTCGTGGGTTCGATTCCCACGGGAAGCATACTTTGTAAAGTTGTTTCCAGTTCGGCTAGGACATTGCAGGCTTGAATCACCTGATTATCTGGTAAAAAGATGATTCCGTGCTTCGGAAGGCACGTATAAGCCGGTGGTCCCGGCCGCCAAATGGCGGTCGTCAAGCCATGTCAGAGGCCCTTGAGGCGGTTAAGAAACTCTGATACTAGGGTGTGTGGGGTAGTTAGACCTTACTGCCCACACGAAGAAGAAGAAAATGCTCACTCCGCCTTAATTTTCATGAGAAGTTTATAGAATAGACCCGTTTAGTTTGGCTTCAAAATAACAAGTGAGGTAACTCGTTGTGTATTCGATTAAATTAAAAACAAATAAGTTCGCTTTCGAATTGTGTGCACATATATTGAGTGAGGTGAACTTTATACTGTAGAATAGCACTTACTGAAAGTTATATTTAGCTACGTGAAGACATGTATTATGTAAGCTGTAGTTAAATAAAGCCACGGCCGTTGTTTTTATGACATAAACATGACAATTATGTGAAGGGCCGTCGTAATGAGTTATGTATGTATAAGAGTTACCGAGACTGTGAGAGAATAATATTGATTTTGTGTGTAATTTGCTTGTAATGGACGATAGAATGATGAGAGGTCGCGTTTGTAGATAATCGAATTTAAGCTTCTCGGTAACGTGTCGAGTCAAGTGTGCTGTTTCGTAGCTTTGTCGTATTGCCGTCATGGCAGTGTGTCGTAGCATCATTGTAGTATTGTCGTAGCTGTGTATATCGTAGTGTCGTCCTAGCGTCATCTTAGTTTCGTCGTAGAGGTGTCCTACTTTTAGTTGTAGCAACAATATCCGATAATTTGTTAAGTCTTTTTTTTGTTGTTTTGAATGAGCCAGCTTTTATCTTTGTCTATGTTAGAGCGCGCTGCGCAGTCATTCGAATACGCAATGAGAATATCCGCCATATTGGAATTAACTATTTTTCCACTTATTTTATTTCAACTGTATGAGTGAAGATAAAATAGTGTATGCAACGGCATATAATTAGGTATTAAAACACTCGTGTGATGCTATTATCACACTCGGCTACACCTCGTGTGATAAACCCACACTCGTGTTTTAATAACCCTTTTTATATGGTCGTTGTATAAACTACTATTAAGAATGCAAAGCATTTTATTTAATAATAATAATACTTTTGTGTTTACAAGTAATGATTTGACTACCCATTGGTAACAGCGCTCTTAAACGAATATTTTTTATACGGCATAAAAATTGTAAATTTGTGTTAATATAATAATTATTTGGCCGAATGTTTATACCTATGTCCGAATTTACAATGGCATACTTTTAAGATGGCAGAATTTCATTTGGAATAATTTTATTAGACATAAAATGCCATTTCTATCCTCACTATCGATATGAAATGTATGTCAGAAGGCGATTCTGACTGTGAAATGTCTGCGGTATGACGATTCTACTTTTTAATTATTATGAATATGAAATTTATGCATAAAGATGATTCTGACTTACAAAATTTTGTGTTTTGAATGTAGATATGATAAATGAGTATTTTCCAAACGATGTTCGGCGAAATGGAAGTTCATGCTACCCGCTGTTATGCAAAATAATATATTATGACATAAAATTTTTTTTTAAATTATTATTGATAGGCACGCGCTTGGCCACTATCTCACCTGATGGTAAGCGATGAAGTGACCGAAGATGGAGCACGCTTTTGTCATGCTTTCGCCCCTTTCAGGGGCACGCTCAGCGCAATTTTAAAGAATCGTTTTATGTAGACACTCGGCCGTGATAAAAAACAATCAGAATAAATGATTTCGCATTTAAAATATTACTATTATAGTTAGGATATAAACACATCCTAACTATAATACCTGTCCGGCCCCGGCGACACACCGGTGTGTCGCGAATTAATCGCGAATTTAATGTTTATTTACATATACATAAGATTTACTTTATATTAGGGAATTTTCACATGTTGGGCCGGAGTGGTTAATAATATTTTAAATGGAAAAGTGACTTTGTTTGTTTGTATGTTACGCTTTCACGCTAAAACGGCCGAAGGGATCGTCATGAAATTTGGCAGATATATAGCCTGGGATATGGTGAAGGACATACGCGATAACCACGCGGGCGGAGCCGCGTGCAAAAGCTAGTTAAACGTAATTTTTTTTAGTTACTTATAGGCAAGCTTTCTTGCTTGTTATGTAACCAACTATGGTTTTTTATGGTATAAACATGACAATTATGTGAAGGGTCTTTACGTCTTTATGAGTTAGCATGTCTGTGAGAGAATAATATCGATTTTTCGGATTGTGTGTCTAATTTGCTTGCGATGGATGCCAGATGAGAGGTCGTAAAAGTCCCATGTCTTATTCGTTTAATTATGATTGAGGTGTAATTTAATGTGATTGTCGAATATCAAGATATGAGATGGGCGAGTAGGGTGCACCGTGCACTATGCCATGTAAAAGTATAGACAGAATAGAGATCACACGGATCCCTACCCGAAGGCTGTTAGTCGGTCTGTGTGTCAGCGCCTCAGTAGGTACAGTTCTCGTCAAATAACTTTGCCCCTCTGAAGTTAGCCATTTGCAAAGATCGCGCAGCTGCAGTCACGTAGACGGGAGCAAGCGGGACGCAAGCATGGATCGAACGTAAACGAGCGACTGAGACATACAATTAATCCCCGCCCCCATGTCGTTGCGCATGCGCAGTTGCAGTTTGTTCGTAATTTTGACTACTACGCAGCCACTCGTAGCAACTTCAGAGGGGAACAGTTATTTGACGAGAACTGTGGTGTGGTTATCTGGAGTCAGTACCGTTACGAGATCAAAGGAGCATCAATGCGGAGTGGTATGTTACCAAATGTTTGCCAGAAGTTTTTACTGCTGCAAGCAGCAAGCGGTCGAGCACCTCCGTGGGCTACTGCTTCACCACGACAACGCACCGTCTCACTCGGCGCTCAAAACAAGGGACTTTCTGGACAGCACACCGGTCAAACTTAGTCATCCTCCTAACAGTCTCGATTTGCCTCCGTGCGACTATTTTTTGTTCCCCGAAATAAAAACCGGCCAAGTGCGAGTCGGACTCGCGCACGAAGGGTTCCGTACCATTATCTATAAAAAAAAAAACGGCTTTGTTTTATACTACATTTATGTACCTAAAGATATCCATCTTTCTTAGAGATGGACCATGGTCCACCCTATGAACGCTTACTAGTCGGTTAGTCGCCCAAACCCATATTTTCAGCCTTCTGTACTTAAACATTATTCAAATATTTCCGAATGATCCTACAACCGTTTTTTTGCATTGTAACTGGCCATTACCAAAACACAATTTGCGTCTAGCAAGACTGCAATTTGCCAACATAACAAAACTTCTTCTAACTATTAAAGTGTCATCAGCATACGGTTAGGTTGGTAGTTTTTTAGCGAGTTATTATGTAATTTGTGGTAAGATTGCACGCTTTCTAGTCACGCTGCTGCTGAGGTATGATTGACGTCCGGAGAAATTTTCGCTTTCAAGATCTAGGTACTAATTCCATGAGCTAGACTTTTCTAAATAACATACTACTTGTCCTGTGAACCTGTCAGATCTATTCTGTAGGTAAACATCTCACAGCTGTGAGCTTGAAGTGAACTGTCATTCCACTTTGATTGGATGGCATTGACAGCTTCACTTCAACTCGGTTTTCACACTAGGAGCGGCTACGCACTGCATCCGATCTGAATCCGTAAAAATATGGAAAAAAAAACTAACCGAATTTTGGTAATTGCTTTTCTTTTTTTTATTGAGGAATGGGCTAGCTCTTGACCTCGATCACGCCTGATGGAAAGCGATGGATGAGGTCCATGATGGAGCGAGCGTGCCCAGAAGATGCCTTAAGGCACTGGTACTCCCATGCCTCGACGAAACACAGCAGGCTGCTTGACTCCGGTGGGAGGGTGGTCGCGAACTAGGCGGGCATTAGCCCTACCACCGCAAGGGAAGGATTGGCAAATCTCATAAGGTATTAGGTGAGACTGTCCAGGATGCGCCGAGCGCTCGGTTCAGTTAAGTACCTGATAGAACAATTTGCGCCACACGAGGAGGCTCCTTCATGCATCCCAAAAAGCTTTTCGCACTAAGTACATCCGATTCGTAAAAATACGGATCTAGAGACTACAAAACTCGGACCAAATTCGGGTATTGCTTACGCACTAATCCGATCTCTGATCCAAATCCAAGATATTCAGGGGCCTTTTTTGGATATTATTATGTCCGATTACAATCCGAGGTAATGCGGAAAGCGTTCATACAAACAGTACTACGGCTACTTCGTCAATATTTCTTCCGAATAGGAGACTCACGGATGACGGAGAGAAATCGGATGACGGAAGTCGCTAGTGCGTAAACTACCATACAAATAGTTCTATTATAACTTCGGAACGCATTTTCACGGATTCGGATCAGATCCAGTGCGTAACCGCTCTGAGGTTTTTAGTACAGAATTACCGGACCAACATGTATGAGGTTTACAGACCTGCGATACTGTAACGTCACGTGTACTAAACATTTTGGACTTTCCCTTTTTCGTCCCGGTGTCCCCGAGAAAAGCTTCGGGACACTAGGTATTTTCCAGTTTTCAGTAACAGAAAAATACCGGTAAAAATTCAAAATTTAAAACAGAAAATATAAAACATTTTCTAAATGTAGGTCTGTACCTACACTAGGTAGGTACCTGCTCTTTTCTAATCAAAGCGTCTAACTATCGTAAAATAATATGTAAAAATGAAATGTGATTCGCGGCGTGTTTGTTACCTTCTTGCATGCAGGTATTTCCTTGTATGTCAGACACATGTTTTAAAAGCAAATAAATAGTATCTTATCTTATCTTAAAAATTATCCTATAAAATTAAGAACGCATAATCTGTTTGACAAAAGCTCTCAAAACTGGTGGTAAAAAAAAATAACTTCGCGGTAATTTGACGATCGACGTCCCGTTTTGAAATATAAAAAAATTGTCACGTTAGTCATGGGTCAGATAGGCAATCGCTCCATGTAAAAAAAGTACTGGTGTTCAGTAGCATCCGCTTACACTGGAATCCGACCGACATATTATTTGGGAAAAGGCTAAACAGATGACAAAATAATTATTGTTTAGATTCGATAGAATAAATAGGCCACGAGGACACTAGTGACCTAAGGCCCTAGACAATGTGAATGCGACTGTCGAAATACTAAAATGTAGGAATTTGATCACGTGACATTTCGATAGCATCTGTCAATCCCTTATATTTTTGACGTTGGTATCCGTGGTTGGTATTGACCATCGCCTTCGCCACTCTACCGTTGACAGAATCTCACTTGTCTCGAGCCCCGAGTCTGTCCATTCTAATTAGATTTTGCTTAAACTTATTTTTAGTTGTTTTGTTATTAATATCTGAGTTGATTGACTAAAGTAAAGTCAGCTATCACGTAAAAAACATACGTATTAACATTTCGGATGTTATTTTATAGTTAATAGAAGTTGAAAGCTAAATTATTATTATTTTAACACATGTTACAGTCTTTTGCAGTAGGTAAGTAGTTAAGTTAAATTGCATTTAATGTGAAATGACTGGTATTATGATCAATGATCATCACAGTAATTATTATCTAGGTGTATGCTGAATATGCTGATGCATAAAATAATTAATAAAATAGGTACTTAAACTTAGTTTGAAATTACATTTGTTTTTATTTTCGCTATTAAAATTTCCATTAGTCTTTTATTGATCGCTTAATAAATCGTTTTAATAGCTAAATGACCAATGTTTAGCGGACTTAAAAAAAGGAGGAGGTTCTCAATAATAATACTTTTTCTGTCCTCGGTACCTACTTTGTGGTGTTTTTTTAAAAATGGACTGTGACAGACGGACAAGCAGACACACGAGTCTATTCAGTTCCGTTCTTCGGGAATAATTCGGTTGAACTTTTGAAATGTTTTTTTTTAATAATAGTTTGTGATCAGATCATGATCAATGACCATAGACTGTTAGGCTGTTGACGATGATGATCGCTGTGCGAGTTTTTATGTGTCAAGCAAGCATAACATTATTTATTTTACCTATTTACTTGACAATTACATGAGAAGGTCGCTCTCTATGGCGCGGTACTTATATCAATTTGTTGGCTCATGTTCAATGTTAGTCGATTGATTTTATCGCACACTTGATGCTGTAAATGTTAAGTGTCAGATTGGTGTCAGGCATATTACTTGAGATACCTACCTATAATGTAGGTATACCTACTTCGCAGATGTGACAGAGATGTGAGATGTGTAATGAACTAATGACATGAGTAATGAGCATGACGACAAAAAAGACTAAACGAGCAAGATAATCCAAAATAACGACACGTATGTTTTTTTTTGTTTTACCATGTTTGAAAAACAATCGAAAGTAAAGAAACCATTGTCACTCTTTTCGATACATAGGTAGGTAATAAGGGGGCGTCCATAAATTACGTGAGGTGTTTAAGGGGGGGAGAGGGTCGACTCAAATCTCGTCTAATCTTACGTTGGAGAGAGAGGGGGTCTCGCATTTTTTTTTCTGATTGAAACAAAAAAAAATATACTATTTTGGTCCATTTAATCCAGATTGTACCTACGTGGTTAACCTGTTACCAACGTCTGACGCCCAGTGGTGACCGAGGCGTACTAGGCCGTCATTCACCACTGGCTCCACTTGGCGCCAACCGCCTCGCCACGATAAAAGCCTCTATTATTATCAAACACAAGGACTTTTGTCCTGATGCAGGGTTTACGCACTCGCAGGAATAAACTCTCAGCAATATTGATTACTAGTCTTAACTAGTCGTAAATAAAAGCACGAAGCATTTTTTTTTTTTTTTACAAATAACAATCCAATTTACGTAAGAAACCCACATTTTGAAAAGTCTCACGTGATATTGGGGGATGGGGGAGGGGGTTGAATAAAATCTTACGACATCTCACCAGGGGGGGAGGCGAGGGAGGGACAGAAAATTAAAAAAAAACACCTCACGTAATTTATGGACACCCCCTAAAGAGATAAGAGATGCCAATTCTTCAATAATAAAAAAGTGCATTTTAATTGTTTTTGTAAAATAATATACCTACATATAGGTACATATATGTAAGTAGTATTAACTATAGGTACTGATGACTTGAAAGAAAAATAGGTACGCATGTCTCCGAAGTAGTTCTGTAGATATAGCTGCAACCAGCTGCAACTCTGTCTGTACCTACCTATGTTTGCAAAATTGCACGTTATTATACCTACTAAGTAAGTACCTATTTACTCAAGTCAAATATGAGAGCTGAGGGCTCAGTGCGAGTTTTATACGTAGGTAGTAACGAACAAACGCTTCGCTATACGATTTAAGTAGACCGAGAACGTTTGTACGCACGAACTTACAACAATAACGAAAAACTTTTTTACATACCTGTAGGTATGTAAAAAAGTTTTTCGTTTTTGTTGTTATATATCCATGATACTATGGTACCTACATTTATATTTTTGTATCCTTGCAACACTCTCTTCCGGGCTTGCACACAAGAATGTAGTGTAATATTTTGTAAGTAATTCTTTATTTAATAAAATAAACAGTTAACTAAATAAATGTTTTAACAACCAACCAAAATTGTCACCAGACGGCGCTTATTCAGCTTCTATACAAATTAACGTTTAGGTACGCTAACGCGATCGAGGACATGAATATCTCGCAATAAGGCCACTGTTTTATATGCAACATAACTGGCTTAATGTGGGTGTTAAACCTCTGCTAAACCCTTCGGAATACATGCGTGATCGTACCTAATGCAGTGTTGAATAAAAATGGCCGACAAATCCTCCATTTCCCTTTCACCGTTTGTCAGGTCAGGATATTCTGAACAGTTAGATAAATTGTCACCGTATGCTAAGTTAAATAGGGCGTTGACCTTAGCTACTACATGCCAGGGAATCCTGCATAAATAAGGAACAAGGTCACTGGCCTTAACACGCGTAGTGCGTGAGCATAAAGGAAAACAATGTTTTAGTTTTTTCAATTCAATGACAGAACTTAATAAGAAACATTTTAGGCCTAGTTTCGCAAAAAACCTTTTTTGCGAAACTAGGCCTAAAATGTTTCTATGTCCAAAAATACGCTTGTCTTGCAAAATAGTTTAAATGTACCTACTTTTAAAGAATAAAAGGGTTTTTCCAATTTAGATGTAACAGCTGTTCGCGATACATAGGTACGATTTCGGACAACACCCATCCAATCGGCTAGCGATAAAATAATATTTATAAAATAAAATTTGGATGGGTTAGCTGTTAGCTCTCAGACCAACAAAAAAAGGTAGACAGCGCACCGCGAACATCTAAAGTGAAGCCACAAAACCGTGCTCCTTCAAGTAAATACACAAGCTCACTCACACACCTACACTAAAACCATGCTCATCGCTCTCAGTACGTCACGAGCCGTCGTCTAGAAAACATTAATAGAAAACTATAATTATGCCTTCCTGTGTAGTAAAAATTTGTAAAAACAATAGCAAAACACATAATAAGTCTCACGGAATCACTTTTCACTTGTAAGTACTTGAAATAACATCGTTTTTATTATAATTTAACTATGAATTTTAGGTTACTTGGAACAAAAACGTCAACAAACGAAAACAGTGACATTAAGTGTGAGGGTTGCCATAATACGATTTAATATTTCCCCATTCGATTAAACAAATATATATGATTTCTTTCTTCGAGTTATATTCTTATTTTTTTTTTTTTAATGTATAAAATATTTTAGATTTGAAGTTTTTCAACACATTTGCGAGAAAACAGTTCAATAGGTAATGAAAAAAACTTTTTGTTTTTAGATAGTCGGAAAGTCGCAACAATCTTTGACGTTTGTAGTATGAAAATAGCGCGAATTTGCAAATGGAACTACATCTTTCGTCTCATTTTCTCTTTAGTATTAAATTGAGACGAACGAAACGAAAGGTTCAATCATTCAGCTTATATTTTATTCTCGTTATTTATACTCCTAAAATAATAAATTAAAAAAAAACTGTAAAGGATAATTATGTACGGCGCTTTCAACGGAGGATGCGGTAAAATATGTACTTAGGTGAGAGTACCTATTTTACCGCACGTTCCATTGTGTGGTGCGTTATATTTATTTTCGAATAATGTCGTAAATGGATTTTTTTAAGCAAATGTGTTGAAAAAGACTTTATTTGTTCATGATAAATAATATTTCTTTTGTAAGCATGATAAACATAACACTTACACGTCATTGTTCTATTGTTATGGTGGTCTTTTTTAATTTATTAAAGTTGATTAAAGATATAATTACCTATTTTATTTTAAAACAATTTACATAATGACTTACGCTTGTTACGCTTCGACAACCTTTTATAACTTAACAAGTTAATTGAATGTAGGTATGTGTGATGTAAAAATTTGTTTTTTAGGTATAGATCTTTCTAAAAAATTAAGTTACAATACCATACTCAACAATATCTTACTTTTGCTGACTTGCACAACATTAGCTCACCCATAAAATATTGTTTCCCAAGTTATAGGGAAAAAAAATAAAAAATGGCAACCCTTCGAGACACACATAGATAAAAAGATGGCTTCATCTTTGATGTTCGCAGTGCGCCGTCTACCTTTTTTTGTTGGTCTGAGTGTTAGCTATTTACATAAGTATAATTAAATAAATAAATGTTGAAGGAAGGTATATTATCGTATACAACTAGGTAAAGGTTTGTCAAACTAACTGATTTACGAATTTACCTACTTATTGAAATGTCTATGGAATTTACGACATACTTACTTTACATAATAAATCAAGGTATTAGATGAAAAACACTTAGGTACCTATTAATTCCACGAAAATAACAAAATTGTTTAAAAGCCGCGGGAATCGTACAATATTATGGCGGGAATATGGGGAATCAAAAATGATGGCGGACGGTTGGAAGTCAGCCAAGCGGAAGTAAAAATCAATAGGCTCAGGAAATCATTTTGTCAGCCTAAAAAAGAGTTCGGATAATTCTAATAGTTGCCACTTGAACGGATAATTTTAATAGTTGCCACTTTAAATATTGGTTTCAAATTACGGTAAAAACGAAAGACTGCTATTACTAAATTTAGCCATTTGAGGTAAGGATCTTGCCCTAAATGGCTAAAACTAGTTCTGACGACTAAAGACAGTTAGTCATAAAAAATACCAACTTTACCTTGAGAATTGTCACGAATTTGACATGAAACGAGACGTTGTTTATAAAAAAAATGTGTACACAAAATTAGCTACTTTTGTGCAGCTTCGTTCCTGAGGCTTGGGTATTTTTTTAAAGTGGCCTGTAATGAAAATATCGCACACCGACATCTAAAGCGGTTTAACTCATAAAAGCACTATTTTCTGAATATCTAGGCGAAAACTGACTACTGTTTCCTTGTGCACTGCAGGAGTTTTCGGTATAGATTTACCTATGCTTTTATGCTGTATGTTTTAATAATTTTTAGATGGGGGCTGAAAATTGGATTTTTGTAGTTATTTCCCTATTGCTAGTTATTTCAATCTTGTGAAATTTAAATCTTGTATTAAACACACACTATGCAAGAAAGCATTATTATACGATGGGGGATTACATTGAAGATAAAAATGCTTGGCTCAATGCTGACACTGCATTTATTGTTGGACCCGCTGAAGACTGTAAGAACATTATATTTTCATTGTATAGACTCAATTTAATTAACATTTGATAACTTCACGCATTAACGGCAAATATGTGAGCAATGTGAACCTTAAACTACTTTTATTTATTTTTTCTTTGACTTGAATGTGCCCTGGCGGTTGGGAGTGTCATGCTCACTCAAAAGTCTGGCTGATGGTGGCGCGTGTGTTGAATCTTTTGGCTCCCTTCAATATAGTTAAGCTCAATGGTCCTAGCGCGTCCGTCATGTTCGTGAACGGACGCCCCGTCAGGTGGGACTGGTCATCTCTCAGCTGTCACGGTTCATTTTGATATGTTATTTAAATTGTTGGTTTTTTTTTACTCCAAACGCTTTTACGTGCATTTCTTTCTACATCTTTGTCACATAATTAAATGTACTTACGTAAGTATAATTTCAACAAGAATGATGAAACCATAACATTGTAATGATTTAAAAGAGTGTCCGTGGAGCTTCTTGCACGTTCTTCTCCATAGAGATTACGCTTTGGAACGTGCCAACAGCTTCATCTCTTTGACTGACCGACCTTGACAATAGGGATGATTCCTGGTTTAAAATTAAGTACCTATGTGATTCTATTTAGTCCGTCAATTAGATTATATATTGTACACGTAGTTTTTGCTTTATCAAATCAATGAAAAATGACGAAGACGCATAAAAGATGAAGAAGAAGAAGAAGAAGTGGGGGCTCGTGACGTCACGTGTATGTAGAAAGTGTACTTACAAGTGACGTCAGACGAGTTTTCAACGCACTGAAATCTATCTGACGAACTAATTAGTTTTTTTAGTCATCTAGGTACCCTATTCAAAAGTGCCTGTAAATGGTATAATTGAAATAAATTTAAGTTTTATTTTTTTAATTTGATTGAGTTAGGGAATTCGATGGTGTGCATAACTCAAATATCTAAATTTTTTATTTAGATTTAGGTATGCGATAAACGCCTTACAGTTGGGTACAAACATTTAAACAAACCAAACCATTTATCCTTCTATACATTTACATTAGGTGCTTTCAATGCAAAACCTATAAGACGATCGGAAAAATCCATTATGGACATGCAACGATTAATAATATCATATTGGCAAATCGGTCTACCGACCGACACAATCTTTGACTTACATAAGCCAATCGGCAAAGCGGTACCCACTCAAAACATGGAAAAAACCAGTAGAAAAATATTCCATGCATAATACTGCCAGTTATTAATAGATTTTAATGTTTATTATTCACAATTAGGTGCGTTTTGGGTCAGTGTTTGTTTTGACCGTTTGCCGAAAATAGCCGGTGGCGAAACTGTTTTATTTTACCTACTTCTTGTTAAGATGGCGATAACCTTCTTCTACTTATGTATGTTACGCATTGCTGGGGCGAGGCCATTGAGAAACACGGCGAAGGCTTTGCTATGTCACTTGATATCTCAAAGGACTTTGACAGGGTCTGTTGGGTTAGCTTCCCGCGTTCGGCATCCCTGCTGACTTTTGCAACTGGTTTTCCGACTTCTTGAGTGAGATCAAAGTGGTCATAGATGGCTGCTCATCGGATCATATGGCTATTGATGCCGGTGTTCCCCAGGGGTCTGTTCTGTCTACGACTTTATTTCTGCTGCACATCAACGACCTACTGCAATTAGGTGCAATCGGGTACGCAGATGACAGCACAGTCTCAGAAAGACACCTATCCAGTGCCACTTGCACTGGATAGGTATATTTCTGAGACCAACCACCAGAGAGGAAACTGCTACTCTTAGAGAGGCCATGGTAGAGCGAATTAATTTGACCTTAAATCTCGTTTCCCAGTAGGGCGACGACAATCTGGTCAAATTCAATGCTCTGAAGACACAGGCGTGTCTTTTCACTGCCAAAAGGAGTCCGTTTCAGTTATCTCCTACTTTCCGTGGTGCGTCTGTAGGTACCTGTTACCGATCGCCTGGAGCTTTTGCGCATAGAGCTGACGTCTAATCTCAACTTCGGCTCGACCATCGAGTCAAAAGCACAGACTGCAGCCAAGAAACTGAGCATCCAAAATACAGTTAGGCGATACTTCACATCTAGACAGCTTCTGAGTCTGTACAAAGCACAAGTCCGTTCCTGTATGGCGTATTGCAGCCACTTATGGGATGGCCCAGTAAAATATCAGCTTGCTGCATTGGACACGGTGGAACGCAGAGCAAAAAGACTTATTGGTGACGAGTCGCTGGTGGTTAAGCTTCACAGCCTGGCTCATCGGCATAGTGTTGCTTGCCTGTCGGTCTTCTACAGATTGTACTTCGGAGAATGTGCGCAGGAACTTCACGACCTGATCCCACCATCGCCCTTTTACCACCGTAATACCAGGCATAAGTACCTACTGCTGGGTACCATCCGCACTTGGTTAATATCCCAGCCAGTCGTACTAACCGCTTCTCCGCCACATTTATTATGCGCACAGCCAAACTGTGGAACTCTCTACCAGCGTCTGTGTTCCTTTCCACATATAACCCGTCTGCCTTCTTAGCAAGAGTGAACAGGCATCTTCTGGGCACGCTCGCTCCATCATAGACTTCATCTATCGCTTTCTATCAGGCGTGATCGAGGTCAAGAGCAAGCCTATTCCTCAATAAAAAAAAAACCGATGATATAATTGGCTGACTAATGAGTCACAGATTGATTAGGATACCGATGGAATCCCCATTGTTTTAGCGGTAAGTATACCTAATAATGAAGGTGAAACTGAAGATATCTGGAAACTAAAGATATTTACCTATTCCCGGTAGGTATTGGTTGGCATATTATGCGATCACGTTTTCGTGGCCAAATATTCCGTAAGTAAATCTTTTTTTTTTGTCCCAAAATAAATGGAGTATATTTATTTTGGGACAAAAAAAAAGATTTAATCTCTTATTATTAATATATTTTTTAATCGGACCAGTAGTTTCAAAGATCCTTCAGACAAACAAACAATTCCACATACGGTGGTCACATGAGTTTCGATTTCGAAGTTATGTCGCTCCTCCCTGAGTGGCAGTGAGCAATAAAATAAGCAGGTAGGTACAACTTGGGTCTTAGGATACATAATAATATTGATAATAATCCTTGTATAGTACTAATGTTTATAACAATGTTTATTATTATACTTTGCTCTAACTTGTTTCGGATTTCGACCTCATCTGACGTCAAAGTGGCTGGTTCACCTTGAAAAAGGTTAACGAGCACAGGGCAGCCATATACCGCAGTAAAACCTTCCCGAATTAAGAGGAAAATTGCTATTTTAAGACAGTTTATGGTTTTGATTTTTATTATAAAAAAATACGATGGTAGCTTGCTTAAAATAATAAGATCATGAAGGATTCTAGCAAAAAAGCTATCACAAGCCTATCACTTTTACTTTTAATCATAATGATATAATATTATAATAAAAAGTTTTTTTTTTAATGCAAAATGCAGGTTTTTAATTATGATTATGATATGAAAATTATTAAAGAAAAACAGAACGTTACAAAGACTAAAATTATTACCATATTACCTAATACAATAGTTTGACATCAGCATGTGAAAATCTATAGATACTATATATTACAAAGCTGAAGAGTTTGTTTGTTTGGTAGAACGCGCTAATTTCAGAAAATACTGGTTCAAATTGAAAAAAAAATCAATTGTTGGATAGCCCATTGATCTAGGAAGACTATAGGCTTTATAACATCACGCTACTACCAATAGGAGCGGAGCATCAGTGAAAAATGTGACGCAGGTGAAGTCGCGTGGGTCAGCTAGTAAATAATATTAATTTTAAACAACAGCCAAGACCCATTATATAAGTACGTAACAGCTGTTGACCTAAATGGTTACGAATTCACTTAGAAACTCATTGAAAATATCTCAGGCTAACATAAAACTAGTTTTTAAGTAAATATGTACGTAGACTCAGGTAAGGTTACGTCTGTTGTAATGTTTGTTTAGGTATATTTTGAATCCGGCTTATAACTTAAAAACCCGCGACTTCGTACGCGGATATCGCGTTTTTTGTCGTTCCCGTATAGCCCCTCATCAATGTTGCTATCATATACAAAAAATATTTTCCAAATGCAACTGGTAGTAACTAAGATTAGCGCAGTCAAACAAAAGAACAAACTCTTCAGCTTTATTATATTAGTATAGTATAGTTGTATTTGGGCGGAATAAATGCGTTATTTTTCTACTTTTACCGAATAAAATCCTGACTTCCTCCAGGTTATATGCTACGTTTTCTTGCAAAAACTTATATTAACAAGAGCGAAACGGGGGGCAAAAGCTATTACGTGATATTAAGCATATGTTATCGTTATCGCAAAGGCCTTCCTTCTCTCCTTTGATTGTTTGAGGTACAATGCGACTGGGATCCAATTTTTAAAATGAGTCTTGCTCATGGAGCTCCTGCGCATACCGTGTAAAAATATTTTTTTTTTTTAACTTTAACAAAAACGGCTATCCGCCAATCAGGTACATTTGTTATTAAAGAAAACAATTCATATAATATTTTCAAAATTCCAAGTTCCGAACATAGCTACTGACAAAATGAGATTAACCTGAAGTTTATCTGACAAAGTTGAAAACAACAAAATACTCTTACTTGCTCCACGAGACCTCGACCAACCAGTAGGTAAATCCACGACAAATTAAGGAATTCCCTTAAAAAACTTGATTATTTCCTTTCCGCTAAAACCTGTTTTGTACAAAGCAAAGTAAATAGAACCTTAGAACTTGTTATGTTAATATTTTAATAATAATACTGGTTTACATATCAAAAGAAATTCTTTATATTGATCGATGATATCGTTAGCAATTTTAACAGTAGGTTAACTAACCTTTTTGTTATTTATAAGATAGCATTTAAAGCAGTTTTTTTTTCTCATATTTACAAAGTTTGTAATTAAGAACGGTATTTTTGTTTAAAATTAGTTTGCTCAAGTATTTTTGGTCGTGGTCTATCTTCAGCACTGTCAGCAAATTGTGCTTTATTCTAAAATAGATTTCAAAAAGGGGGAGGTTCTCAATTCGACTGAATGTTTTTTTTTTGTAAGTATGTCTGTTCAGCGAAATTTTCGCCTATTGTCAACCGATTTGGGTGATTCTTTCTTTGTTTGGAAGAGTATTTTCCTGGATTAACCTCATTTCACTTTGTTGAAGATCTGATGAAGAACTTCGGAGGTAGGCGACGGAACTCTTCTATAAATGATAGCAAATCTCCCAAGATTACTGAATTCGCATGACTGTTTATTGTTTACACCAATTCATAACAGATCATCACGCCGTTAGGTGCCTGAAATACATGTTTTTGGAGTTCTTTCCATCTATTCGAACATAACGTTATTGTTTATGCACTGGTCTTGATGATTCTTTTTGGTCTGGGTTTAGCTAGTTATCGGAAAAAGGTGAGCTGATTTTCCTAAACCGAACCAAAAAAGTTGATTTTATTGTAATTCAATTCAGTTAATCAGAAAAATGGTGATGAAATAGATTTATGTAAAATGGGTAAACTAAATTAATAACATAGTAACACTTCATTTCCCACGCATTATTGTTTTCTCGAGGCATGGCTAAAAGTAGTAAAAGTCCAAAAAGCCAAAGCCTTTCTGGCGTTGGCCAACACAGATTAAAAAAAAACTAAAAAGTTAACTTTTTATTTTTGACAGTAAAGTCAATAATGTCATGTCAGGAATAATGAAAATAAAACTTGTTGGGAACAGTGCGATCCCATAAACGTTATTATTTAAAATTCAGGAAGTTTTTAAACTTGTCCATTTGCATTGCTTACAGAATTATAACCAAAGATAGAAGAAAACACTAGAAAATGCCTGACGATTCGCAAGTTCGTGCGTTTTACGCGGGCAAAAACTTCTTCATTACCGGCGGAACTGGATTTGTCGGCTTGTGTCTTATTGAGAAGATTCTTCGATGTATGCCTGATGTAGGAAAAATCTACCTGCTAATGAGACCCAAGAAAGGCAAGGAAATATCTGAAAGGCTTCAGGAGTTCCCTAAAAACCCGGTAAGTAAAACAACGTAATTTTTAATAGTTTTCCAGCGGATGCTTTCTCGAATTAATTTCCAATTTCAAATAAGACTCCTTCACTAGATTGTAAATAGTTTTATGTACTAAAATAAATGGCCCTGCATCTTAGGTCGGTTGTTTATTGGCCACTTAAAATAAACAATATTGCAATAATAAAATTGTAGGTATGTGTGTGACTCATAATGTAATGTGACAAGCAGACTTCTATTTTATAGACATGAAGTTGAAAAGTTTCATTTGATAATTTGCCATTTGACTTCTTGATTAAAACTTAATGGTGGCTCTGAAAGTTGCTTTTTGCTGTACTGTAAGTACCCCATGCTGGTGTCATTTGATTTAGCTTCTGTGCTGTAACTTGCTTTGTGTTCTTCCTAGCTACCAATATTTATGAATCTCAAAAGAGCCAAAGTTTTCTTCATTCAAAGATTTCTGTTCTAAAAAAAAGACTTAATTCTACTCAACTTCTTTTTCGGAGTACCAATAGGCAGTCACTCCACGTAAGATACCAATATCAGCTACATCCGGCTTCCGGTTAGCAGTCTAATTGGATGCAGCTTACCAGTATCTTAAAGCCGATCCCAACACATTTGGGAAAAGGCTGGGGGCATATGAACTGAGTTATAATTGGACGTAGTTACACAACAAGGATCCAATCCACATTTAGCTAGTTTAGAGATATTGAATTTTAAAGTTTACATCGGAATTCTTCTGTGATGCGGTACTGTAATTTTGTTGGTTTTATTGGAATTAGAAGGAACCTTTTTTATTTTTTAACTTTAAGTCAAATTTACTTTGTTAAATTTCATATTTCAAATAATATTCAAGAAAATAGGGCTCTGGATCCTTTTTCATAAATAGTAGTCTCGATAAAAGCAGCAATAAATGACGTATCGCAATAAGGAACCATTTCATGAACTGGTAACAAAATCTTTAAAAATAAATAAAACTACTAATAATTAACTAAAAAAAAATTATTCTTATAAACGCTCGCATCTTTTCTCATTAATATTAAACAAAAAAATAATAGTTATACCTATTACTAAAGTATTAAAGTGAGATTCACACGCTGCATAATGATTATTATGCTTATTCTTCCTGACTTTCATATTCTATATGAAAATCCGGTTGACCACTGAATCCTTCGAAGTCATCCTCTATATTTTCATCCCCCTCTAGAGACTTGTAAAAGTCTAAACAATCTTTCGGAATTAAGTGGAACATTGACCTGAGATCGTCTAGTTTAGGTTGAGCAATTTTTTTGCCTAAAGGCCACAAAATTGTAAAGTCCCTTTCAGAAAAATCAAAAGATTTTCCTTTCGTTTTCTTTTGAATATGGTCTTCATGTATGTCACTTTTCATGTAAATAATAAATTTCTCTTCTTTTTTTAATGAAATTACCTTTGTTTGTAGCCAATTAGTTTTCTGCTTGTTTATAAAAGTTTTTCTGTTTACTATATTTTTTTAAATATTTTTTGAGCTCAGGAAGTCCTCTTTAACCATTTTTTTTACTTCGAGCGGATTCTTTCTTTTAAAACTCCTAATAACTTGCATATAGTCGTCCGCAGTGTAAATACGTTGATGAAATTTTAATTGGCTCTCAATTTTTGAGAAATCAGTATCATTTGGCAGAAAAGTATGTCCTGACTCGAGGTATTTGAAAGTTATTGTCCTAAGAGTATGGTGAGAGTTTAATACTGTTTTAAGCATCATTACTATTTTTATATTGCGGTTTTTTCAGCCACAGCAATCACTCCATAACACTAAATGTTGAGTCAAGCCTTTGAGTCAAGTTTGTTCTTAATAAAATTGATCAAACATGACCCGACTTCCTGGGCCCCTCGACCAGCTTCACCCTCGATCCATACATAACAATGACCAGTATTATTAGAGCCGGCGTGGATTCCACAGTTTTACAACCACAATTGCCTTTTATAAAAGACAATGCTGGTCGTAATTCGTGGAAGTGGAAGTGTTTTCTCCAAGTCGAATGTCAAGCATTCAAATTCTTCGTCAGTTTTTGCCTTTGCTAAATCTTCTTTCATACATTTTCTCAAATCTTCTGCTATTTTTAGGTGACTTTCCTTTTCATGCTTTAACTTCTCTTTCTCTTCATCTGACGAACAATTTCTTATTTTATTAGTGAAGGTATCACACCTTGTGCAAGTATCTTTTTTTAGTGACTTGCAATCAATAGAAAACGAAAGGAAAATGTTTTTATTTTTCTGAAAGGGACTTTACAATTTTGTGGCCTTTAGGCAAAAAAATTGCTCAACCTAAACTAGATGATCTCAGGTCAATGTTCCACTTAATTCCGAAAGATTGTTTAGACTTTTACAAGTCTCTAGAGGGGGATGAAAATATAGAGGATGACCTCGAAGGATTCAGTGGTCAGCCGGATTTTCATATAGAATATGAAAGTCAGGAAGAATAAGCATAATAATCATTGTGCAGCGTGTGAATCTCACTTTAATACTTTAGTAATAGGTATAACTATTATTTTTTTGTTTAATATTAATGAGAAAAGATGCGAGCGTTTATAAGAATAATTTTTTTTTAGTTAATTATTAGTAGTTTTATTTATTTTTAAAGATTTTGTTACCAGTTCATGAAATGGTTCCTTATTGCGATACGTCATTTATTGCTGGTTTTATCGAGACTACTATTTATCAAAAAGGATCCAAAGCCCTATTTTCTTGAATATTATTTGAAATATGAAATTTAACAAAGTAAATTTGACTTAAAGTTAAAAAATAAAAAGGGTTCCTTCTAATTCCAATAAAACCAACAAATTTACAGTACCGCATCACAGAAGAATTCCGATGTAAACTTTAAAACTCAATATCTCTAAACTAGCTAAATGTGGATTGGATCCTTGTCGTGTAACTACGTCCACTTAATGTTGCCAGTTATTATTAGATACCTATCAAAAAATTGTGAATCTTTTCCTTTTTCAGCACACCGATAAACGTATTTAAAATTATTCGGGTACTTTGGATTCCTTTAGTTATTTTAATGAAATGTTATAAAAATGCAAATAAATATATCATATGTGACTCACGTGCTTTGGATTCTTTTTGAGGTTTTCAATACTGTTTAACCAGTTATTATCAATATTCAACAGAAAGGCTTTAAGTGTTTTGGATCCTTTAAGTGATTTACTATGTATCGGTTTTTGAAGTAAAACTAATTATCAGAAAGGATCCAAGTGAATTGGGTCTCTTCTAAGATTATATATTTTGAACTAGTACCAATAAATACTGTTTCTCGCTAATGATCCATGAAGATTGGATTGTTTCAGTGGATTCATAATAAATGCCCGCCATACATGTGGACTGGTACCTTGTGTTGATATCACCGTCTGTGTTTGTATTTCACTGGGACCTTTTTGCTGAACGAAAGTATCGACCTTTACGGTTTCTTTGGTATACTTAACTCAATTTTGGTAGTTTTGTGGATTGGATCCTTTTCGTGTAACTACGTCCAATTATCCTTGCCTTTAAAATATAATAACAAAAAGACTGCTAGACTAACAAACTGACAGAAGATGGTGCTTAGTCTTTTATAATATTAGTCAAGAGTAATAATTTGCTGCTCATCATTATTTTTTATTTATTCTAGTCATGTGTAATATTTTTAACAAATCATGAAATAAGAGTTACTGTACACATTTTTAATGCTAAGTATAAATCATACTTACGTAACCTTACCATTAAATCCGTTTCAATAGAAGTTATAACATTAACATTAAGACTTATGACAACATTATAAAAAACTGTTGTTACGTTAAGCAATGCTCGTTCTATTAATAGAAATATTTTAACATCAACTAATGTTGGTTGCATAAAAATAACGAACCTATTGAAAGCAACACTTAACTTTAAAAAAATCATTCAATTAGTGTTACCAAAATTAGAATACATCTGACCTTCAAATAAATACAAAATTATTATTACCAGTCATTCACTTGTAGAATCTTGTAAGTACTGAGTCTCTATACATACTCAAATATCAATTTGTTATGTACAATCATTAAGAGTGTTTATGCCGTTATAGCATTTCAAAGAAACTTTTAAGTCCTTGTTTTTTTAAATGAATGAACCGATTTTAATGAAACTTGGTATGCATACGCTAGATATCCAGGTCAAAATAGTAGACAACATTTTTGAAAAAGATTTTAGGGGGAAAGATAGTGATTTTAAGTTTTCTATAGAAAGTGAAAAATTACTATCTTTCGGGAAAGTTAGACTGATTTTTTGAAAGTGTAAAGTTTGTTTGAAATGCTGTATGGCGTAAAAATCATAATATGAGTATATAGGATAGATCAAAGAAGTAGTTAAAAAGCAATACTGCTAAATTTACAACCTAATTTTTATCTTCTCTTGCAATATAAAATAAAACTGTTCAACTGTGAGTCAGACTGGCTTACGAAGGGTTGCATACCATTTGAAGACCCTGCTTCTTGCAAAATTTATCAATCTTTCACTACATATTTTAAATCTTTCAGGTCTTCGAGAAACTTCTAGAAAGCCACACAACAGATGTGTTCCAGAAACTAATCCCTATTGCCGGGGATGTAGGTGAAGAGAACCTGGGTCTAAGTCCTCAGGACCGCCAGACATTAGTGGACAATGTCAACGTGGTCATCCACTCAGCCGCTACGTTGGACTTTCAGGAGAGTTTGAGGCCTACTGTCAATATTAATCTTCTTGGGACCAGGAGGATCATGGAGCTTTGTAAAGATGCTAAGAATTTGAAGGTATGTGTTATTATTATTTTTAATTAAACAGTGAAGTCCATCTGGATGCGAGAGGCAGAGGACCGGTCGATGTGGACACTTGGGTGAGGCCTATGTAAATCGGGCTGGTTTCCGCAACTCCTCGACCAAGCGCGTATTTTGCGTGCAGGTGGGACAAACGTGTCATTCGATCCACTCTAGCTCCCCAAGGAGGGCCAGCAACGCCTTGGTGTTGCTATCTCACAGAGCGTACCTGGGTTTCTGAAGTACTTAGTCCTACCATAAGTGAGTGAGCCATTTTTAATGTGATATAATGTTATGTATAGCGGCAATAGAAACACACACTCTGTGTTTGAACTGTCTACCTATTACGGTTCTTGAGATACAGCTTGAGGACAGCGGAAGCCTAGTAATAGGGTTCCGTTGGTTACCCTTCCTGTACACCCTGTGAACCCTAAAAAGTAGTATGCTGGTGTCGCGATTTTGCCCGGTGATTGTTGAACACCAATTTTTTATTTTATTGATAAGATAATGTCGCCAACTGATATATCACCTGCAGCGTTACATAAACAATTTTCGTATTCCCTTTCAGGTTATGGTCCATGTGTCATCAGCATACGTGAACTCCTTCCTCACTGAAGCTCATGAGAAGGTGTATGAGGCACCTGAAGATGCGGAGAAGGTGATATCTTTAGTAGGCACATTGAATGATGAGGCTTTACTGGAGATTGAGCCTAAGTAAGTTTGGTTAGGTATATTTTTTTAAATGTTTTAAATTTGTAAAGACTGACAGACAACGCACAGCCGATACTACTGGTCATAGAAAGCTAAAATTTGCCATGTAGGATCCTTGGGGAGTGTAGGGGAGCACTAAGAAAGGAAATCCCCAAATTCCTTCGGCAAAACCTAGTATGTTATATTTTCTTTGAAAGATATTTTAATAAAATTTCGATTGTTCACAGGTTACTGAAAAGTCATCCCAACACATACACGTTTACAAAACATTTAGCGGAACATGAAGTTGTGAAATGCGCTGATTTGTTCCCCTGCACCATCGTGAGACCAACCATGAGTAAGTACAAAAACTATTCTTATTAGCCCGTACTGTCCCACTGCTGGGCAAAAGCCTCCCTCCATTCCTTCCAATGCTCACGGTGTGGTGCCTCTTCCTTCCAATTTGTAAGGAAGACATCCAGGTCATCCCGCCATCTCTTTCGTGGTCTGCCGCGGCCTCGTCTCGCTGTTTCAGGGCACCAATCCTGTACTTTAGGGGTCCACAGATTGTCCAGCATGCGGCAGACATGTCCTGCCCAGTCCCATATAAGTTGGGCAGCCTTTCGAGCCACATCAACAATTTTCGTTTTGGAGCGCAGTGTTTCGAACGTGGTCTGTTAATTTAACACCTAGTATACTACGCTCCATAGCACGTTGGCAAACCTTGAGTTTGGACTTTTGGATGTTAGTCAATGTCAGTAAAACTTACCAAATTAATTTAAAAAGTGGTGCTAGCTTTCAGTCTACGTGACTTCGAGAAAACTACTTCAATATTTTTTACTGGCATTTTCAATGGCACTTGTCAAATAAACTTATTTTACACTAAGATGATTGAGATTCGTGAGTGAGTCTGAGAGTGTAAGATACACCTCTACCCGCCCTTTCGAGGTATGGTAGTGTGCTATTAAATAAACTAATAAACGACTCGACGGCACGGTTGGCGCAGTGGTTGAGCGATTGGCTGCTGTGCTGTGTGTCGCGGGTTCGATCCAGCACGGAACAAATATTTTTATGGCCTACAGATAGTTTTTCCGGGTCTGGCTGTTTGTGTATGTGAGTTTATATGTTTGTAAACGCACCCACGATACAGGAGAAATTCCTAGTGTGGGGTAAAGTAAAAAAAAAACGTTTTGTCTCCTTTTCCAGTTGTTGCAGCATGGAAGGAGCCTCTACCAGGATGGACATGCTCCAAAGTGGGCCCGCAAGGATTTCTAATGGGAGCAGCTAAAGGTATACTATTAACTTAATATTAAAATCTAGTAACATTAGTAGCAATAGGGAACACGCAATATTATCATCTTGCTTTAATTTTGAAGAATTCCATGTAAAATAGACCATAAATAAAAATAAAAAAATTAAGCGATTTAATTTATTGCCAAATTTGCGGTTCTAAACTGACAGTTCAATTCAATTCAATTTTTATGGTTATGGCTCCATCGACGAACGTTCGATGATTTTGCCAATGTCAAGGTACGAGATGGATAATGGTCGATTACGGTAACTGTTACACGGCTATTGGTCAGTTTTTGTAGCGATGTCATCCATTGTTCACCATGCTAAAAAGGACAAAACATTCTTGGTTAATACATATAAGACGGCACATATAAGTGTTAAAACATAAAGTAAATATATATATTATATTTATCTAAATAAAAGAATAAAATAAAAATAGTGTTTATTTTTTTTTACTGGTCATGAACTGTCATAACTCAAAGTGTCAAAACAGCAGTGCACGTCACTAAAGTCTGATTGTTGTTATACGTCCAGTTTTACGTTATTTTAATTCGTAATTATTGTTAAAAATCAATACTTATTAACTAAATAAAAACGTTGCAGTGGACCTTCTTATAGACTTGCCAAATTCCATAGCCTTACGACCAGTAGTTTCGGCTGTGCGTTGTCTGTCAGTCACTCAATCACTCAGTAACCCTAGTTTTAATATATACTGGGTATTTTTTTTCCCAGTGCGCAAACTTTAAGAACCACTTCTGCCCATGTAAATGTACGAAGTCATAGTGAATTCCTAAAAAAAAAGATGTGACTTCCCATAAAAAAATTGTTATCGACTGATCCCAATTAGTCCAAATTACCCAGTATATACTATATATTTACGAGTACATACTATCTCGTTGGCAGTTATATTTTCGAGCCGTTTGGGGTTGAGACTCTCGGGTCGTGGGGTCCGAGTGCTCATGCGTTACTTAAAGAACTTGCTAAACGCTTAGTTACCTCGGACAAAGGATAAGCATTGCCATACAACGTGGCAATGCCGCCAGTCTTTTGGGCACACTTCCAGTTGACAGCGATGCGGATGAATTTTTTGACACCATATTTTAGGGTTAACTTAGGATATTTGATTTTTAATTTTAGTGCATATAGTTAGTTTAGTATTTATTAAAACAACTGTTAATATCTATTCAATTACCCAGTATATATTTTAAATTAATTACTCAAAGTCAAAGCATTTATTTCAATTAGACCATTTACAGGCACTTTTGAATTGTCAACGTTGGTTGGTCAAAAAAAAAGTCAACCGTCGAATCCGACTCGGATGGGCGGCGTTCGGGAAGTTGCGCGGTATCTTCTCATCACTCTTTATGGCATTCATAGACTACTCCAAAGCTTTCGACAGCATAAGTCACACAGCCATATGGGATAGCCTAGAACAGCAAGGGATACCATTAAACTACATTAATATTATAAAAAAACATCTACTTAAACGGCGAAGCGAGGATCCAGCTAGAAACCTTGGGCAAGAAGTTCAAAATTGAAAGGGGAGTAAGACAGGGAGATCCTCTTTCACCAAAATTGTTCTCGGCTACCCTGGAAAGTATATTCCGCAAACTTGATTGGAAAGAATACGGTCTCAACATACAAGGGGTAAAACTGAACCACCTACGATTTGCGGACGATATAGTCTTATTTGAAGACAACCCGACGCATTTAAATAAAATGATAGAATCACTTAACGAAGAGAGTAAAAAGGTAGGCCTGTGTATGAATAAAGACAAGACGAAACTGCTAACTAACTCAGAACCAGTCACCATAAAAATTGACAATCAACCACTTGATTATGTGCCTGACTACATCTACCTAGGACAGGTAATATCTCACAAAGACCAAACCACCAAAGAAATTGAACGAAGAATAGGAAATGGATGGAAAAAATACTGGTCTTTGAAAGAAGTCTTGAAATCCAAGGAACTAGGAATGCAAATAAAAAGGAAAGTCTTCAACACATGCATACTTCCAGTCATCTCCTATGGATGCGAAACAAGGGCACTCACTGAACACCACCGAGAAAAGTTGAAACGCTGCCAGAGAGCCATAGAGAGAAGCTTGACGTAGCATAATAAGGGCCAAAACCAAAGTTGTTGATATAATAACCAGGATAGACCAGCAAAAGTGGAGATGGACAGGTCACCTGTTACGCGACCCTCAAGAGAAATGGTGCAAAATTGTTACCAACTGGTATCCAAGAGACGGCAGGAGAAGCAGAGGACGCCAACAAACAAGATGGGAAGACGATCTGAAACTCACGGCTGGACTTCACTGGAGAAGAGTTGCAAGTGACAGGTCCCAATGGAAATCGTTAGAGGAGGCCTATGCCAAAAGGCAAACTGAGCTTCGGGACATATTATAACAAGAACGCATTGCATTTATACTTATGATAAGTTCAGAATAAAAAGGCTTATTATTATTATTATTATTTCCTTTATTCATTTTATTACATATCATTTACATTTTTAAATATTTCTATAAAAATATAAAAAAAAACATTTAAAAATATAAAAAATAGTAGCCCACCGGTATCGGGACCAGAATCCAAGCTACCGGTGGTCAGGGCTCCTGAGAGAGAAACCTCCTAACGATACGCGCCGTGTCCAAGAGTACTGCTTTCTGGATCAAGCCCTTGATCCAGCTGCCCAACGAGAGCCTCTTGAGATGTTGGTCGAGGCTCTTGGCAATTACGCCATTGGCCGTGACGATTATCGGCACAATGACTGCTGTGTTCACATCCCACATGTCGACAACCTCGCGAGCCAAGTCAAGATACTTTGTTTGTTTATCTTTCTCAGACTTCACGAGGTTCTCGTCATGAGGGACTGCTATATCAACAATCATTGCGCGACGCTCTAATCGGTCTATCACCACTATATCAGGCTTATTAGCCAAAATAGTCCTGTCAGTGATGATAGACCGATCCCAATATAATGTGCAATTGCCATTTTCGAGAACTGGGTCGGGCACATACCTATAGTACGGTACTTCCGATTCCACAAGATTGTATTGAAGAGCAAGTTGCTGATGGATAATCCTGGCTACAAGGTTGTGCCTGTGCAAATAGTCTCCGTTAGCCAGACTAGAACAACCGGAAATAATGTGGCGGATAGATTCCCCGGGCCGGTGACATGCCCGACATATGTCAACCGTACCGTCCTTCACAATGTATTTCCGGTAGTTGTTCGTCATCATAACTTCGTCCATAATCGCACAGACAAAACCTTCGGTTTCCCCAAAGAGGTCACCAAAACGCAGCCAGGCTACGGACGCTAAAAAGTCTACATCGGGCCCATGTAGGACCCGATAAAAACGTCCGTGAAGCTCCTTGCTCTGCCATACCTTCATGCGGTCATTAGTATCTAATACCACAGGTTTGCGCCAGTTCTCGTTAGCCAAGGAGAGCGCGGTAAGGCCTTTGTCCACCGCTACCACATCCTGATGCATACCCACGTCGGCCTCTAGGAAATAATCCCTAAGGCTGCATACCTCGCGGTTGTGCAGGGTCTTAGCATTTAAGAAGCCACGACCCCCGCACTTCCGCGGGATATACAGCCTCATCACCGATGACCGTGGGTGATGCATCCGATTTGCGGTAAGCAGTGAGCGAACCCTCCTATCCAGGGCGTCAAGTTCCGTCTGAGTCCATTTGAGTATGCCGAAAGAGTACATCAAAACCGGTATGACCCAACCGTTGAAGGCGCGCACCTTGTTTCCGCCTGATAAAAGACTGTTAAGTACTTTGTTCAGGCGGCCAAAGAAGCGCTCCTTCAACGATTGTTTCATATCAGCAGCATTGATGCCTAACGCTTCCGACATACCCAAATACTTGTAGGTTTCGGTTGAGGAGAGGGACCTAAGGTGTATGGAATCCGAGAGTTGGGTTCCCACGGATTCCATAATCTCCCCTCGCTTTACGTGCATGACCGCACATTTGTCCATACCAAATTCCATCCTGATGGCGCTACTGAAGGTTTCTGTTACCTTCAGTAGCTTCATCAGTTGCAAATTGTTAGGAGCAAAGAGTTTTAAGTCATCCATGTAAAGGAGGTGCGATATGACCTGACCACCTCTTCTCAACCGGTAGCCTTGGCCCGAACCCTCCAGCAGTATACTGAGAGGGTTAAGGGCCAGACAAAACCACAGTGGACTCAGACTGTCGCCCTGAAATATACCACGCTCTATCCTTATCGGTTCGCTGTTCGCCTGAATCTGTCGACATCCTGGATAGCGAAGAACCGTCCTCCACTGCCCCATACATGACATCAGGAAAGTGCGCAGAACTGCATCAACTTTATACAGCTCCAGCACCCTCATGAGCCATGTATGTGGCACTGAGTCATAGGCCTTCTTATAATCTATCCAACATGTCGACAGATCCTTTCTAGAACGACGTACCTGTTGGCTAATGGCAACATCGATGAGGAGCAGCTCCTTAGTACCGCGGGACCCTTTCCTACATCCATTCTGAGAGGCAGACATTATTGAATTACTGTCAATATGTTCGTTAATCTTAGCTCTCAAAATGGATGTAAGAACTTTATAGACCGTCGGTAAACACGTGATCGGTCTATAATTTTTAGGCTCCACGGTACTACCTGATTTATGGAGCAGATGGGTTAGTCCTGTAGTTAGGAACTGGGGCAGCGACCCTGACTCTAAGGCAGACTGGAATTGAGATGCCAAGCGAGCGTGCGATCTTTTGAACCATTTTATCCAAAAGTTGTGCAGCCCGTCCGGCCCTGGAGATTTCCAGTTAGGTAACGGACGGACTGCACGAGCTATATCTTGGGGGCTGATGGTAATTGCCCCCATTTGTGGTATCGGATCGCACGCACGCTCGACCTCCCGAGTCCAATCACCCTCAGTATGACTGACAGGCACCGACCAGATGCTGCGCCAGAATGAACACATGGCATCATCATCCGGTAGGCGCGTATCAGTTACACCTTGGTCCGGTCGCTCCCAAGCCCTATAAACCCACCTTATTATTATTATTATTATCTTCTCGTCTCACATACCACAGTGTCTCAAGACGAAAGTCTATGACCAGTGCGTGTTGCCAGTGATGACCTATGGACTCGAAACGTGGTCGCTCACAATGGGCCTCATCAGAAGGCTTAAAGTCACCCAAAGGGCAATGGAGAGGGCAATGCTCGGAGTTTCCTTGCGTGATCGAATCAGGAATGATGATATCCGCAAGAGAACCAAGGTTACCGACATAGCCCGAAGGATCGCCAAATTGAAGTGGCAGTGGGCAGGGCACATTGCTCGCAGAACGGATGGTCGATGTGGCCGAAAAGTTTTGGAGTGGCGACCGCGTTCCGGAAGACGCAGCGTTGGAAGGCCTCCCACAAGGTGGACCGATGACCTGGTGAGGGTCGCGGGTAACCGATGGATGCGAGACGAACAGGACCGGATGTTGTGGCGACACTTGGGGGAGGCCTATGTCCAGCAGTGGACGTCTTTCGGCTGATATGATGATGATGATGGCAGCCGAGAGATGACCAGTCTCAGCTGACGGCGCCCGTTCACGAACATGACGCATACGCTAGCACCATTCGGCTCAACCATTTTTATGGGAGCCAAATGATCCAACGCACGCGCCACCATCAGCCAGACTTTTGAGTGAGCATGACATCCCCAATCGCCAGGGTACATTCAAGTCAAAGACCTACCCAAAATTATCATTATAGTTTAAATTTGAGGGACATAGTACTATGTAAGTATAATGATTTCCATGTAAATAATGGTACATTTATATTTCTAGGCGTCGTCCGTCGCTTACCCCTGGCGGTGGAGAACATAGCGGACTACATCCCAGTCGACGTGGTCGTCAACGAGCTGCTAGTGGCTGGCTGGGAAGCCGGCAAGGCTACGTAAGTTAACATTATGCCTTTAATCTGTAAAAAGGGGTAGACAGTGTGTAGAACATCAATACTTTGCTAGCAATACAATATGTAACAGAATAAACGTAATGCCTAAAAAGGGGATTGTGCTGTGGAATTTGTCAATTTTCTTTAATAGATTTTTAACTTTATCGCAAAAGCATTAGGTTCAAGGTTGATTGGGAAAATTTGACAGTTTCGGGTAGCTTCATGTGCTGAGAAAAAAACGACTTCCCCGTACATTTATGTGCGGATAACTCGACAAAATGTACTGAACAGCATGCAATATAGTAAAATTTGTACATGATGGTGCGTATAATTACACCTCTTCAGGTATTGCGTCCTTTCTGTCTGTTTCCTGTAAAGGAAAGCGGAATTGTTCTAAACAGTTACCGCAAGGAAACATCCGGCTTGTAGATTGTTTGTGCCTGAGAGTTATCAAAAGATGATTCTGTGTTTCAATCATTTTACCGAATTACTAAAAATACGTACCAAAATGTAATCTCTATTGCGTTTGCGTCTCGTGAGTCGGTCGAGTAGTGACATGCTGCCACACGCACCGCAAGACGTCACCGTAGCGTCCGTCTACCGTTTTGATTGTTTCTACGCAAGACGCAAGCAATCGTCATTTGAAGATAGCGCGCATTACTATAGTAGGTGCCAGATAAACTTGCAATAAAGTACATTGACCTTTCCCTAATATCCCTTCGTAGATACCCGAACAATACATTATGAACCATTTTACATTACTGGAGAACATAAAGGATCACGATAGAAGTAGATTCAGGACTGCTCTAAGTCTTTATTTCTGTTTTTGATTTTAAGAAAGTCAATAAATGTATGTGGGTCAATGACCGTTATTGCACATTTATCTGGAATAAAGTATATGAGAATCTTGTACTTAATAGGGCATTCTACTGAAAAAATCTAATTAGTCTGTCAGATAGATTTCCAAAAAATATTAGACACGTATTTTTTTTTCAAATGAACTAAAAATTACCATTTTAATAAAGGAACAAAATAACAATCACTGAAAGCTAACCTTAGCTATCATAAAAACAGTTAGCACATTAATGTTTAAAATATAGCGAGTAAGTACACAAAATAGGAAAATATAAGTCTCACAGCCCTTGAACGATGTTTCCGCCTCGAACGACACCCGACAAAAATGAGAGGAGTAATTTTTTTTTTTTTTTTCTTAGGTATGACCACTAGCAAGTTAACACACTTGGGATATTAACTGCTAACCGGACTAACAGAGGAGTAATGGCGTGCGCGCCGCTTTTATAGACCCTTGAAAGTAGTCAATCCTTCCTTCCTAACAGTACAATTTTTACTAGCGACGTGACTTCACCAGCCCCCTCTCTTAAACTTTGATGCGCTTTATCGTTATCATTTTTTAGCTATTGGAAATGGCAAAAAAATACGTGTCCAATATTTTTTTTTAAATCTAACGGACGGATGTATTTACCCGACTGCGTCAGAAGGAGAATGTTTTTCGAACGTATGTATGTATGTGCATTTCGTTGGCACGCCCTACAGCCCAAACGGCTGAACGGATTTTGACATATGAGGTGTCATTGAATTCGTCAGAATTGTGGTAGTGACTTATGCTATATAAATTTTCAAAATGGCGCCCGCAAATTGGAAAAAAAAATGTAACTCACTAAAATGTAGGCCCGACCGCTAAAAACGACTAAAAAGTTCCAAGCAAGCCGCTTATCAGGCAGTCTGATGCAATTCAATCATAGATTTGAGGCCACAAACTGCATCAGACTGCTTGAAAAGTAAACAAAAAATCCGAACCGAAAAAAAAAAAAAAAAAAAAGAAAAATCCGACCGCTAAAAACGACTAAAAAGTCGTTTTTAGCGGTCGGATTTTTTCTAACTATACTCCATCCGAGTAGGTAGTTAACTAAAGGTAAACAAAAAAAACCACGTGACTTATTTAACCGACTAAACTTAATACCAGTCTTTTCAGTTGTCATGATACGTTACACTTGTACTCTTCAATTTAGCAACGTTATTATTCGTTAATAACGTTGCTAAATTGAAGAGTAGAACTGTCAAAAAACCACGTGACTTAGTTAACCGACTAAACTTAATACCAGTCTATTCAGTTGTCATGATACGTTACACTTGTACTCTTCAATTTAGCAACGTTATTATTCGTTAATAACGTTGCTAAATTGAAGAGTACAACTGTGACGTAGCATGGCAACTGAAGTGACTGGTATTACGTTTAGCCGGGTAGTCCTGTCACGTGGTTTTTTTTGTTTACCTTTAGTTAACTACCTACTCGGATGGAGTATAGTAGAATACCCTCTTAGGTAAAAGAACCACACAGACTTGAGTGGTCCTGACATGTATTGATCATGTTCTCATTTCCAGGTCGGGTTTGTCAGTATACCACTGCTCATCGTCAACATGCAAGCCGTTCTCCTGGATCATGCTTGAGACCACGGTCAATGGGATGATGCATAAGTATCCATTGAAGAGCGCTGTATGGTAAGTACATATCTACTAACAATAAAAACATGTCAGGTTGTTTATTTTTCCATCTTTCAGTTTCATGGGTCGCCGTGGATTTTTGCAAGAGATAGTTAAAACAAAAACAGTTTATAGATGATGTATTTCTGAGGTGACAAACATAAACAAGTGCGAGTTGGACTCGCGCACAAAGGGTTCCGTACCATTAAGCCAAGGATACACTAGGGGACAAATGTCGTGCGACACGTGTCGCCAGCGACGTTGGGTGACGTAGCGCTACGTTGCCGGACTTCGCTCGACATGTCTGGCAACATCGCGCGACACGTGTCGCTAACTACATCGAGTGACGTAGCGCGACGTTGCCGGACTTCGCTCGACATGTCTGGCAACATCGCGCGACACGTGTCGCCAACTACATCGAGTGACGTAGCGCGACGTTGCCGGACTTCGCTCGACATGTCTGGAAGTTTCGCGAAGTCGCAAGACTTCGTCTGACGTCGCTGCGGACATAGGTCGCGCGTTGTCGGGCGAAATCGGCCGGCTTCGCTTGACATGTCGCCGATACATGTCGTGGCACATTTGTCCCCTAGTAAAAAACGGCAAAAAAACACGTTTGTTATAGGGAGCTCCACTTAAATATTTATTTTATTTTGTTTTAGTATTTCGTCGGTGATACTGCAATACCGCGAAACTACACTGTCATAAGGTCTAATTTCCGATGTTATTTTATTCAAAGTTAGGCATTATAGCAAAGTGTAGTTTTGCTTTATTGAAGTATGGAAAATTGGACCTTATAGCAAAGTGTAGTTTTGCTTTATTGAAGTATGGAAAATTGGACCTTATAGCAAAGTGTAGTTTTGTGGTATTGAAGTATGGAAAATTGGACCTTATAGCAAAGTGTAGTTTTGTGGTATTGAAGTATGGAAAATTGGACCTTATAGCAAAGTGTAGTTTTGTGGTATTGAAGTATGGAAAATTGGACCTTATAGCAAAGTGTAGTTTTGTGGTATTGAAGTATGGAAAATCGGACCTTATAGCAAAGTGTAGTTTTGTGGTATTGAAGTATGGAAAATCGGACCTTATAGCAAAGTGTAGTTTTGTGGTATTGAAGTATGGAAAATCGGACCTTATAGCAAAGTGTAGTTTTGTGATATTGAAGTATGGAAAATCGGACCTTATAGCAAAGTGTAGTTTTGTGGTATTGAAGTATGGAAAATTGGACCTTATAGCAAAGTGTAGTTTTGTGGTATTGAAGTATGGAAAATCGGACCTTATAGCAAAGTGTAGTTTTGTGGTATTGAAGTATGGAAAATTGGACCTTATAGCAAAGTGTAGTTTTGTGGTATTGAAGTATGGAAAATTGGACCTTATAGCAAAGTGTAGTTTTGTGGTATTGAAGTATGGAAAATTGGACCTTATAGCAAAGTGTAGTTTTGTGGTATTGAAGTATGGAAAATTGGACCTTATAGCAAAGTGTAGTTTTGTGGTATTGAAGTATGGAAAATTGGACCTTATAGCAAAGTGTAGTTTTGTGGTATTGAAGTATGGAAAATTGGACCTTATAGCAAAGTGTAGTTTTGTGGTATTGAAGTAAGGAAAATCGGACCTTATAGCAAAGTGTAGTTTTGTGGTATTGAAGTATGGAAAATCGGACCTTATAGCAAAGTGTAGTTTTGTGATATTGAAGTATGGAAAATCGGACCTTATAGCAAAGTGTAGTTTTGTGGTATTGAAGTATGGAAAATTGGACCTTATAGCAAAGTGTAGTTTTGTGGTATTGAAGTATGGAAAATCGGACCTTATAGCAAAGTGTAGTTTTGTGGTATTGAAGTATGGAAAATCGGACCTTATAGCAAAGTGTAGTTTTGCGGTATTGCAGTATAGGTCTAATTTTCGCAGTTATTTTATTAAAATTTAGGCATTATAGCGGTATGTTTCGCGATATTGAAGTATGGAAAATTGGACCTTATAGCAAAGTGTTAGTTTCGCGGCATTGCATTATCACCGAAGATTTGTTGTAATAGTGACAAAATTTTAGGATAAGTTAGTTCTATTTTATTATTTTTAAGACGTAAGATTAATTAAAATTGGACTCCAAGTGGCCTAATTCGACCATTTTTTTTTAATATTAGCTTTCTGCACTCCTTTTCCATATAAACTTAAACTGTGCCAAATTTCATACTCCTCTGTCCGCATAATTTTCGTACCAAGGGGTACTATTGCCAGCTTGTATAAATTAACGTGAGGAGTCAATGCTCGTAAGGTTCATATTGCGTTGAAGCGAAAGAAAGGGATATGAATATAAATGAGAATGGATGGAGAGGAAGAGGGAGACCAAAGAAAATATGGATTTTGTGAGGAGCGATATGAAAGAGAAAGGAGTTAGTGATAGTGTGACGTACAGAATGGAAGAAAAAAACGTGTTGCGCCGACCCCAAGTAACATGGGATAAGGGCAGGAAGATGATGTGTATTTTTGTCCATAGTACTAAATTTCGGCATGGACAATTCTTATTTATGTATTTACTAGCTGCCGCCTGCGGCTCCGCCCGCGATATCCAGTTATTCCAGACTATAATCTACTTATGTGAGAAATTTCATCAAGATCCAAGTAGTTTTTGCGTGAAAGGCTTAACAAAAATCCATACATACATACAAACTTTCGCGTTTATAATATTAGTAATGATAGTATAATATAACTGACCAAATAAATTATTGTTTTAATTTCCATTCCAGGTACCCTCATCTCAAGTTCGTGCCGTCTCTGCTAATGTTCCGTATATCTGCGATATTCGTGCATTTCTTCCCGGCCCTGCTGCTAGACATGATGCTGAGAGTTACTGGAGGGAAACCAATGTGAGTATTATTCTACAGTAATTGTTGAGTCAGGGACTTTTTATCTTCTAATATATCATAGAAAAGTCACCATTAAATGTTCCATTATGTCATTTTCTCCAAAATATATTGATTTGTAAATTACAAGCTTCGAGGATCCATAATAATTGAATTCAATTTTATACAACAACTTCAGACGTAAATAAATAGTTTTAGTATTTCATTTATTCAAAAGTGCACATAATTTTATTTTGCAGTTACATTTACTTTTAAAGATGCAACCCGCAGCTCCATTGTGTTGAATTACCAGTACTTCGTTATAAATTGTAGTCTATATGCTTTTATGTTATTATGATGTATATGTCTTAGCAAAATTAGCTTAATCAGCCGTTTAATTGGTGGCCTAGCCTTTTTATTTAAATGCGCCGATTTTTCAGCGACCTAATTGACATCTTTTGTTCAATATCGTTTAATGACTTGCTCATGTCACTGATGTAACTGATTAAACAGCGCAGTTCAATGAAAAGGCTAGGCTTTTAATGAGACGGCTGATTAAGCTAGTTGGCTGCGACATATATATCGTGGCCATATCATGGAATTGATCACTCCATGATGTGGCCGACCATTTCATGAAATGGAAAATACGCGCTGCTAACATCATGATGTCAGATCAATGAATAACTCAGCGTTTGATAATATCAACAGCTACACACGGCTACTTCATGATATGGTCCAACATTATTGATCATAATTATCGTAAAATATAGTTACGTTATCCATCGTGAGAGGCGCTAATTTCGTTCGTTTTTGTTCTGCATCATGGCGGCGGACAATTATTCTGATAAAAAAAAGCTAAAAATAATGCGCCAGTTGAAGGAAAAAAGCCATTTCATAATGTGGCCGAGGTTAATTCACATTTGGTTTGAGGGAACTTGGGGCACCCCGACACGGATAGGCTCGAATGGGATGGCGGGAGCTAGAGTGAGCGAGCGAAGCGTTTAGCATAAGCGAAAGTCCCGTCATACCATTCATGTTAGGTTCCTTTAAACCCTGCAGACAGAAACAAAAAGGGGCGACCCCCATAATTTAAAACATTAGTAGGATAAAAACCCTTTGTAAAGTAACTCCATTTAAATGCATAAAACTCCTTACCTAAAACTTATTAATATTTTTCGCGTTCCAGCTTGATCCGTCTCCACAAGAACGTATGGAACTCTCTGAACCGCCTCGAACGATTCATCTTCAGCGAATGGAAGTTCTACAACCCGAACACTTTGGAGCTATGTAAGAAGTTAAACCAGACGGATAAAGAGCTGTTCTTCATTGATATATCTACGTTATATGTAAGTACTAGCTGCCGCCCGCGGCTCCGCCCGGTCGATAATTATCAAGTATCCTATGTGTTATTCCAGACTATAATCTACCTCTGTGCCAAATTTCATCAAAATTCATTCAGTAGTTTTTGCGTGAAAGAGTAACATACATACATACATCCATCCTCACAAACTTTCGCATTTATAATATTAGTAGGAAGTAGGATGATGAGTTCGTAGCTACGTAAAAACAGCCGCACGGATCGATCTTCAAGGTTAAGCAACGCTTGCCGAGGTCGGTCTGTGGATGGGTGACCATCTTAAAATACCGGGACTCGTCGTTAAGTTGTTGGTCCCGGCTGTCATTTGTAGATCTGTGGCAGTCGTTACGGATTGTCAAAAGCCAGAAAATCTGACACCAGTCTTGCCAAGAAGTACCGTGTAAAACACTGGTATTCAGTTGAATCCGGTTTGACTGGGAGCCGAACCCAATATAGTTAGGAAAAGGCTAGGCAGATGACTGCTTGAACTATTCTCATATGTACACTTTGTTTGTGCACATAGAAAAGAAGATACGACGCAATTACCCATAGTAAAAGTTGTTTATAATGCCGAGTACTTTCACCCCCTGAAAGGTTGTTGGTGTTTTACAAATAACCCTGTATAAAAATATAAATAATCTAATAGTACTTATTTTAATTTCAGTGGGTAGAATACTTCAGAACGCTACACTTGGGCGTTAGAAGATACTTGAACCGCGAGAAGGAATCATCTTTACCTGCCGCACGAAAGAAGGACATGGTGTAAGTATAAAACTTTGATTTTGAACCTAATAACGTGCTCCATCTTCGACCACATCATCGCTTACCATCAGGTGAGATAGTGGTCAAGCGCGTCTATCAATAATAACAAAAAAAAAATGAATAAATGTTTAATATTCTGTATATTTCTGTTCCAGCCTCCTCATGTTCCACGTGATCTGGCAGCTCCTCATCATGGGCCTGCTCTGGTACATATTCGCGTGTCTGACGGGCTTGACCCTGGCTCACTGCGCCTGGATAGCTCCTATCATCTATATACTGTTTAGTTACCTATAAAACTCAGAAAAAAAAACAATGTTTTCAGACGGCCAATAGGGTAGGTATAAAATTTTACTACCGTCCGTTAGATTTTCAAAAATATTGGAAACGTATTTTTTGCCATTTCAAATTGATAAGCTAGAGCGCATCAAAGTTCTGAGCTGGCTGATGAAGTCACATATTAGTACTGAACCTGAACTCTTTTTCGAAAATGCTTTCTGATAACTATTTAGACCTAGATATCTAGCGTACGTATACCAAGTTTTATTAAAATCGGTATATTAATTTCGAAAAATAAGGATTTGAAAGTTTGTATGAAAAGCCGTACCGCGTAAACGCTCTTAAGAGCGTGTACGCCATATGTCATTTCATACAAACTTTCAAGTCCTTATTCTTCAAAATGAATGAACCCATTTTAACGAAACTTGGTATGCATACGCTAGACATTCAGGTCTAAATAGTTATGAGAAAACATTTTTGAAAAAGATGTTAGAGGGAGAGAGAGAGCTATTTTAAAGTTTTCTATAGAAAGTGAAAAATCACTATATCCTTCCCCCTGAACTCTTTATCGATATTTTTTTCTGATAACTATTTAGACCTAGATATCTAGCGTACGCATACCAAGTTTTATTAAAATCGGTTCATTAATTTCGAAAAATAAGGATTTGAAAGTTTGTATGAAAAGCCGTACCGCGTAAACGCTCTATACGAGAATTGCCACTCTGATGTCGTGGACGTGAAGTTTATTATTGTATTATTTACTAAGTATTATCAGATTGTGTATGAGCTTTTGTGTTGTTTTATGTTTGAAAGACTACCGTCATAAATACAGGGTTACTACGGAGACATTGCGCATTTTTCTTTCATGCAATCAGTATTGTCAAAACATGCTATACGCAAAATTTGCGCTCTGTCTTTCTGTATGTAGAAGTGAGTGTACGCATGTTTCGCTTGTATGTTTTCCCCCATGTATTTTAATAGGGGGCCAGCCTTAAACCGGGAATAAATTCACTGAAAAAATATTTGATTATCTCGTGTCTCGTTTGTTTCATGCATTTTTTTTTCTATCTATCTATTTCAAATATTTAGAGAATCTCACATTATTTAATCATTTTAATTAAAAAAATTCAACGGGAATCTCATATACAGTTCGCGTCAAATGACTGTGCCCCTCTGAAGTTGGCTACGAGTGGCCGTAGTAGTCAAAATTACGAACAAACTGCAACTGCGCATGCGCGGGGCGGGGATTATGGCGGCGCGATTCTGTCTCAGTCTTACGTTTACGTTCGATGCATGCTTGCGTCCCGCTTGCTCCCTCTACGTGACTGCACCAAGCGATCTTTGCTAATGGCTAACTTCAGAGGGGCACAGTTATTTGACGAGAACTGTACTTACTTTTTAATGCAATAATTAACAGATGGCTCCATTCCCGAATTGACCAATTAGGATGAAAGAATATTTAATAAAAGAGAATCTCTGCAATTCGAAATGTTGTATGTATAAGTAACTTACATTTGTATAATATAAATAGTAATAAGATTAAAATAAATAATAACTACTTTAAAAAGGTGAATTAATATGTTTAATTGAAGTATATGGGTGCTTAAACATGTAACGAATAATAAGACGTATCTACTTGACGAAATTCAAAGGTTTTCCATCGAAAATTATCAGGCATATTCATAAAAAATAATTCTAGAAAATTTTAAACGAGAACCTAATGATAATGTTCTTTTTTATGAATACAGCTGTATGATTTTTTTACACAAGTGCTCAAAAAGAAAATTAATATTTTGCCGACATAAAATAACCATTGAAGTTCGCCAAGTAGGTATTGTCCACATTTTTATACGTGACTGTAACGAAATTGATTATTTTGTATACTTAATTATTTATATTTATACATTCCAGTATTGGTGCGTTGCAATAAACAATAATAAATGTTTTGTTAAATCAATAGTTTTGTTTTAATTATGTGTGCGATCAAACTTTATAGGGAAATGTGCACGGGGCGTAGAATATGCCATTGTCCTAAGGCGTCGTCCGAAGTCGTCACTCTAACGCGTCGTACCAAGGCGTTGTCCTAAAGCTTCGTTCTAAGGCGTCGTACTTGAGCATTGCTCTAAGGCGTCGTCGGTCTAACGCGTTGTCCTAAGGACTCATTTAATGGCGTCGTCCTAAGAAGCGTCCCTCTAAGGTGTACCAAGGCGTCGTCTTAAGGCGACGCTTTAAGGCGTTGTACCAAGGCGATGCTCAATGGCGTCTTAAGGACCGTCGCTCTAAGGCATCGAACTTAAGCGTCGTTGTAAGGCGTTGCTCAAAGTCGTGGTGCTAAGGCTTCGCTTAGGGCGTCTTTAGTGTCGTTCGAAGGCGGTGCTCTAAGGTGTCGTCCCAAAACGTTACCCTATGGCGTCATTCTCACGCGTCGTCCTTAAGTATCGCTCTAAGGCGTCGTCCTACGGTGTCGTCCTTAAGCGTCGCTTTGAAGTGTTTTACCAAGGCGTCACCCAAAGGCGGCGTCGTACCTTAGAACGATGCCTTAGAGCGACGCCTTAGAATAAGCCCAGGCGTCATCATAAGGCATTGTTCTTAGGCGTCACTCGATGGTGTTGCTCTAAAGCGTCGTCCGAAGTGGTCGCTCTAAAGAGTCGTACAAACACTTCACTCCAAGGCGTCGTCTTAAAGCGTCACCCTAAGGCGTCGTTCCAAAGCGTTGTTTTAAAGTGTCGTATAAAGGCGTCGTTTTGAGGTGTTGTCCTTAGGCGTCACTTGAAAAACTAAAAACTGACGCCTTGGGACGACGCCTTAGAGCGTACCTTAGAACGCTCTAAGCCGTCAGCCTAACGCTTCGTCTAAAGCGTCATCCAAAGGCTTCACCCAATAGCATCGTTCTAATTCGTCGTCATAAGCGTTGTCTAAGAGTAACGCCTTAGAGCGACGCCTAAGAGTAACACCTTAGAGCGACGCCTAAGAGTCCTTAGAGCGACGATTTCGAACGACGCCTGAGAGAACGCCTTAAAACGATGCCTAGAGCGACGCCATACGACGAAGCGTTAATTTTACACCTTAGAACGATGCGCCTTAAGACGAGTCCTTAAGATAAGTCCTTGGGACAACGCGTTATGACGACGCCTTAGAACAAGTCTTAGGGAATTCTTTTACCTAGGAAATTCTTTGACATGTTTCCGGCCTCCTGGTACTTGTGAATCATTCACTCCGAACCAGGAGTCCAGAATCATGAAATAGTAGGTATGTATTTTCCCCAGGGCTAGAATTGTGGTTTACTAAGCGCCCAAACGCACTAGCGGTCAACCGCGGGGGCGGCTAACAGAACGGCTAGCCGCTTCTCAATATTAACATGGAACCGCTGGCGTTTAAGCGCGTACGATCACAAGTGGTTCCATATTAATATTGAGAAGCGGCTAGCCGCGCGGTTAGCCGGCCCCGCGGTTGACCGCTAGTGCGTTTGGGCGCTAAGGGCGAGGGTGTGTAGGACGAATGATATTAAAACAATAGAAATTAGGGGTACAGCCTTATTTATTTTTTACAATACATATTAGCATAAATCACTCAATATTTTCATATTTCAATATTCTTTTTTTATTACTATGGGTTTACAATACATTTTGTGACAGCACCGTACAATGTGACATTTAGATTTTACATAGAAATTGCTCATTTTGAAAACATTAAGACGAAAGTAGTGCTTCTTAATTTAAGCACATATTTTTTAAACTTAGCTTAAAATTTCTCTTAAAATATTTGTTAACATTGTGATACAGATTTATTCGAAACAATAAATTAGAATCGAAAATACAGCCAGAGACATTTTTATTAGTCCAGAACGAATTTTGGCCATAGCGGCCGATCTCGTCTGAGATTAGTGCTCAAAAACAGGTACAGTTACAATCAAACCCAATGGCGGCTCGGAACACTGCGCAGTAGCAAATTCATGTGACAGCGGAGGTGAGGGATACTGCGCAGTGAAAAGTGAACTTCAACAAATTTACCTATTAGGTAAGTTTAAAAAATAGACACAATAATATGTTCAAATCTGTCTCATGAAATGGCTATGACTAATTTGCTGAACAATTACTGTTTTCTCCGACTGTTTAAGAACAAAAAATCTGCAACTCTATAATACTATTGCAATTGTGCGACTGATTGCTGCAAATTGTCGAATGAACTTATTTGCATGTCTTTTCCAAAGCGGGTCTTAGTGTAAAGTTAATAGGGTCCATAATATCATGGATTTTATTATATTTATCGTTTGAAATTATTGATACAAAAAAAAAATTGGAATGATATTACAAAAGCTAATATAAAATAAAATATCTGTGATTGAATCATCATGTGATGTAAAGACTAATTTCTTGTCAATATGACAAAAAAATTAAAATGTCAAAGAAAAAAAAGTTATTACGGACCCAAACATATTGAATAGCTTTGGGAAAGAAGAATTATTATCAACACTGACCAACTAAAGGAACAAAGTCAATATATAAGAAAAAAATCATAATTAATGCCTAGCCTTTCCATCCATGTTGGGGTCGGCTTCCAGTCTGACCGAATTCAGCTGAATATCAGTTTTTTTACATGGAGCGACTGCCTGTTTGACCTCCACAACCCAGTAACTGGGTAACACACTACGCCAAGGTCAGACTGGAATTTTGGCTTGTCTAAACATAATCAGTTATTCCACACATCGACCGGTTAATCCTAGTAATGTCCTATTAAATAAGCGATTAAGTAACATTTAATTATTATAAACTAATTAATATTCTAATCACAACTTGTGAAATTTGTGAAGTCTTAAATTATAACGGCTGGCATGAACTAAGGAAGCTTGCGATTTTTTGTCGCAAGTGTGTCTCGGTTCTAAGCTCTGACGTGCTATTCAGATCTACGCGGTAATTGGTCCCCAGAGTGGTGGCAAAAGCCGAGTGTTTATGCGGTAAACCTTGCTACTGCAATGGGTAGCGAAACTTCTTGAGAAATTCGACACCGTCGCGTGAAAATCAATGATCTGAATCGTAAATCGCGTTCGAGGTTGACTGTGTACCGGCCTTAAGACTTGTCGACCGAAATCAGTCGGTAGGAGATCGGTAACTGTCGTGACTTCGCAATAGACGCGGAATTCCATACAATATCTCCAAGAATTTTGTATGGATTTCCGCGAAACCGTTCACTCTGGGTAGCGAATAACGCGTAGGTCTGAATAGACATTTGATAACAATGATGAAAACAAAATTATCATTATTCTAGTGTTATTTTATGATGGCGAAAAATAATCACATGTATCGTCAGCAAAACAGATTAGTTGCTACAGTTTTATCGTGTGAAAATTCTTACAGGCGTACCAAACAGTATTTTAAATTGAAATTTTACAACAATCCTATGCACGAGAGATCATTATTGAATATTAATTACTTAAGTTATTTCATGAAGTGTACTCTAAAATGATCTGCATAGTCTTAGCCATTTATTATCTTCACACGACTACAGTTTTCGTCAAATAACTTTGCCCCTCTGAAGTTAGCTATTTGCAAAGATCGCTTTGTGCAGTCACGTAGAGGCAGCAAGCGGGACGCAAGCATGCATCGAACGTAAACGTAAGACTGAGACATAAAATCGCGCCCCGCCCTCATGTCTCTTACGCATGCGCAGTTGCAGTTTGTTCGTAATTTTGACTACTAAGCAGCCACTCGACACAACTTCAGAGGGGCAAAGCTATTTGACGAAAACTGTACAAGAGATGTGCGAGAGATGTAAACAATAGAATCGCTTCATTTACCTAGCCTCAGGTAAATCGATCGCTTTATATATTATGTCGCAGATAGTAGCCTTTTTATTGAACTGCGCCGTTTAATAAGTCGCTGAAAAATCGGCGCATTAAAATGAAAAGCCTATGCCACCAATTAAACGGCTGATTAAGCTAATTGGCTGCGAGATATAAATACATATTGGTTCTTAAAAACACATCCCTCGCTACACATCTTCGCACATCGCTGGTGGATACGCAGCTTAAAAAGAGGGTTATGTTCAATTGTGATGTCATTTATATTTTCCAGGTTAACAAGCTTTAAAAGGAGTCTATCTATCACTTACAGCTGTAAGACAAATCCTCTCCAACTCAATGTGCGTTATTTACGGGTGTTTTGGCTTGTTACTTAGCCCTACATATTTGCAAATACTTTGAACATTAGGTTTAGTAGAAAATTTTGAAGCGCAAAAAAAAAATGAAATTGATAATACTCAACCAACAGAGTTAATTGTCAAAATGGCTAACATTCACAAAATGATAAAGAATGTGCAAATTTCAAGGACCGATTTTAAGTAAACATACCATTTCGTATTTACAATTATTCAGTTAATACATCCTTTAATTATATTTTTCACCACTTATTTCAAAAAGCCTATTCAATATTTCTTAAAGAAAGAAAGAGAGAGTGAAGAATGAGATAAAAAAAAACAGAATACTATGGTTGTCTAATGAAATTGATTGACTCCAGCAGTGCGTAACATATTTCAGAACATCACTTAATTAGAAAGGAATTTTACTAATTAGAAACTTGATCAGGCTTTCAAAAATCAATGGCAAATTAAATCTCCCTAAAAGAGAAAATCATCTTACATACTAAGTTATTTTAATTACTTAATATTACATTAAAAATAAATTGTGATTTCAAACCGTGAAAATAATCTATGAAAAATAGACTATTTTTTTTTTCAAACAAAAATATATTCTCCTGAATCTATGAATGTCGATATAATTTAGCAATTGACTACACACCAATATTTTTTTTTTTGTTAAGACCAATTTTTATTCTAAACATTGATTTATGTAAATTATTACGCAATCTCCTTGGTATTTTCCAATAACGAAAAGTTGAACAGAGAAAACATATGCAATAATCTGAAAAGTATCAAAAACTGCTCATTGCCATAGACTGCTGCTTAAACCGAAAAAAAAAAATGCTGGGTTCCCATGAGATAAGTTACGAAAGCAAACCCGCGGGAAAAAACTACTCCACTATTGGAAAATACCAAATAACAACAGCACATCAAAACTACCAACTAGACGGCGTAAACACCAAAAAAAGTGCAAAAATAAAATCACATTATACAAAGTTGTTGTCACTACAAACTCGTCACCCGTCACAGTGGTCACTCATCACTCGTCACACTCGTCACACTCGTCACTTAGTATATTCCCGTCTTGTTTCTAGTCGGCTAGAGCTCTTAGATCAGGCGCCGACTTTATTTCTTCTTTTATTGAGGAGAGAATTATTGCTCTGTTCAAGAGCTTTGATTTGTACCTGTAAAACGGAATGATATTGGTTAGTTATTGGTTTTTGTAAACGACTAATTAAGTTTTAACAGCGGCCCGTAGGAATAATCTATGGAGGAATCGAAGTCACGACTACAATCATCGGTTAAATTAAAAAGTTCGAAAGTAGATGTTGTTTAAAATCGTAACATTTAAGCGAGGAACTCACTAGCCAACCAAAACTTTCAGATGACCAACAAACCTGGCTGCTATTATAGATGTACGCAGAACAGGGTGTAAAGTCACGCAAGCCTCCATAGAAAAGGGAGGATTCTCCAACCCGACAGTTGTTGTTTCCGATGGGCAACTGCCCGAAACTTGATATTCGGACTGTTGTATATGTTCTAATCGCACGGAAAACTGATACCGCGATGCAGGATTTCGTTAGTAGTTCGCTGCTGGCGGGATAGATGGCGTTGCGGTTCTTTTTGCTGCCGTAAAATTTCGTTACGTTAGTTTTTCTTGTGGCGGCATTGATGCCACTATACTATCTGTATATTATACTGACTAAGGGCTGGTTTAGTCCGGTGAATTTTCCGCACTTTAGAATACTTTGTACGGTCTGAGACTCAGCTTGCCACTTCACATAATCTAATTCTATGGTGAATATTTAGAACAAGTTTAGCACAAAAACACACAAACAAAATTATATACGAAAAGCAATACGACACAGTGTGGTAAAATAAAAGAAAAACCTACGCCTACTTCCCGATACTCTTCAGTTTATCTTCCATTCATTCTTAACATATTTTTTCACTATTTACCCCATTTCTAAACAACGATTCCTAGTATATTTAGCCATGAGCCCCATTTTTTGCTACTTAACTAAAATAAAAAACACGTGTAAACACTCGCCGTCACCTGATCGTAGTCTACCCGCATCTTGGCTAGTGAGCGAGTCATTTCATCTGGCACGTCGGCCCAAACTTTGCGGCTTTCCACTACGCTAGTAAACTACATAACTACTATACTATTCATTTGGCCACGAGCTTCTCCTTATTTAACCAGTAGCCCCTCGACATGAAGCCATGTGTCCCTTTATATTTGGCTACGAGACCCCTAAACTCTGCCACGAGACCCACTATACTTAGCCACGAGCCCCACTATACTTAGCCACGAGTCCCACTATACTTAGCCACGAGCCCCACTCTATTTAGCCACAAAGCCCTCTATACTTAGCCACGAGCCCCACTATACTTAGCCACGAGCCCCATTCTATTTAGCCACGAAGCCTACTGTACTTAGCCACGAGCCTCAGTATATTTAGTCACGAAGCCTACTATACTTAGCCACGAATCCCACTATACTTAGCCACGAGCCCCACTCTATTTAGTCCCAAAGCCCACTATACTAAACCACGAGCCCCAATCTATTTAGCCCCAAAGCCCACTATACTAAGCCACGAGCCCCTTGATGCTTAGCCATGGGCCCTTTTTTTTGTTCTTAGCTTCGAGTCCCCTTATACATAGCAATGAGCCCTTTTTCTACTAAACTAAAAAGAAAAACACGTGTAAACACTCGCCGTCACCTGATCGTAGTCGACTCGCATCGTGGCTAGTGAGCGAGTCATTTCATCTGGCACGTCGGCCCAAACTTTGCGGCTTTCCACTACGCTAGTAAACTACATAACTACTATACTATTCATTTAGCCACGAGCTTCTCCTTATTTATCCAGTAGCCCCTCTATATGAGGCCATGAGTCCCTTTATATTTGGCTACGAGGCCCCTATACTCTGCCACGAGACCCACTATACTTAGCCACGAGCACCACTCTATTTAGCCTCAAAGCCCACTATACTAAGCCACGAGCCCCACTCTATTTAGCCACAAAGCCCACTATACTAAGCCACGAGCCCCACTCTATTTAGCCCCAAAGCCCACTATACTAAGCCACGAGCCCCACTCTATTTAGCCCCAAAGCCCACTATACTAAGCCACGAGCCCCACTCTATTTAGCCCCAAAGCCCACTATACTAAGCCACGAGCCCCTTGATGCTTAGCCATGGGCCCTTTTTTTTGTTCTTAGCTTCGAGTCCCCTTATACATAGCAATGAGCCCTTTTTCTACTAAACTAAAAAGAAAAACACGTGTAAACACTCGCCGTCACCTGATCGTAGTCGACTCGCATCGTGGCTAGTGAGCGAGTCATTTCATCTGGCACGTCGGCCCAAACTTTGCGGCTTTCCACTACGCTAGTAAACTACATAACTACTATACTATTCATTTAGCCACGAGCTTCTCCTTATTTATCCAGTAGCCCCTCTATATGAGGCCATGAGTCCCTTTATATTTGGCTACGAGGCCCCTATACTCTGCCACGAGACCCACTATACTTAGCCACGAGCCTCAGTATATTTAGTCACGAAGCCTACTATACTTAGCCACGAATCCCACTATACTTAGCCACGAGCCCCACTCTATTTAGTCCCAAAGCCCACTATACTAAACCACGAGCCCCAATCTATTTAGCCCCAAAGCCCACTATACTAAGCCACGAGCCCCTTGATGCTTAGCCATGGGCCCTTTTTTTTGTTCTTAGCTTCGAGTCCCCTTATACATAGCAATGAGCCCTTTTTCTACTAAACTAAAAAGAAAAACACGTGTAAACACTCGCCGTCACCTGATCGTAGTCGACTCGCATCGTGGCTAGTGAGCGAGTCATTTCATCTGGCACGTCGGCCCAAACTTTGCGGCTTTCCACTACGCTAGTAAACTACATAACTACTATACTATTCATTTAGCCACGAGCTTCTCCTTATTTATCCAGTAGCCCCTCTATATGAGGCCATGAGTCCCTTTATATTTGGCTACGAGGCCCCTATACTCTGCCACGAGACCCACTATACTTAGCCACGAGCACCACTCTATTTAGCCTCAAAGCCCACTATACTAAGCCACGAGCCCCACTCTATTTAGCCACAAAGCCCACTATACTAAGCCACGAGCCCCACTCTATTTAGCCCCAAAGCCCACTATACTAAGCCACGAGCCCCACTCTATTTAGCCCCAAAGCCCACTATACTAAGCCACGAGCCCCACTCTATTTAGCCCCAAAGCCCACTATACTAAGCCACGAGCCCCTTGATGCTTAGCCATGGGCCCTTTTTTTTGTTCTTAGCTTCGAGTCCCCTTATACATAGCAATGAGCCCTTTTTCTACTAAACTAAAAAGAAAAACACGTGTAAACACTCGCCGTCACCTGATCGTAGTCGACTCGCATCGTGGCTAGTGAGCGAGTCATTTCATCTGGCACGTCGGCCCAAACTTTGCGGCTTTCCACTACGCTAGTAAACTACATAACTACTATACTATTCATTTAGCCACGAGCTTCTCCTTATTTATCCAGTAGCCCCTCTATATGAGGCCATGAGTCCCTTTATATTTGGCTACGAGGCCCCTATACTTTGCCACGAGACCCACTATACTTAGCCACGAGCCCCACTATACTTAGCCACGAGCCCCACTATACGTAGCCACGAGCCCCACTATACTTAGCCACGAGCCCCACTATACGTAGCCACGAGCCCCACTATACTTAGCCACGAGCCCCACTCTATTTAGCCACAAAGCCCTCTATACTTAGCCACGAGCCCCACTATACTTAGCCACGAGCCCCACTATACTCAGCCACGAGCCCCATTCTATTTAGCCACGAAGCCTACTGTACTTAGCCACGAGCCCCACTATACTTAGCCACGAGCCCCATTCTATTTAGCCACGAAGCCTACTATACTTAGCCACGAGCCTCACTATATTTAGTCACAAAGCCCACTATACTAAGCCACGAGCCCCACTCTATTTAGCCACATAGCCCACTATACTAAGCCACGAGCCCCTTGATGCTTAGCCATGGGCCCTTTTTTTTTTGTTCTTAGCTTCGAGTCCCCTTATACATAGCAATGAGCCCTTTTTCTACTAAACTAAAAAGAAAAACACGTGTAAACACTCGCCGTCACCTGATCGTAGTCGACTCGCATCGTGGCTAGGGAGCGAGTCATTTCGTCTTGCACGTCGGCCCACACTTCGCCGCTTTCTCGCAGTAGTGTGTGCGTGTATAGAGGTGTTTGCGGCACTTGGGTGAACTGGCGGATCCAGGGGCTGGACATTACCTGGAAAGAGAAGGGTTTAGTGTTAACGAGTGGTTTCCATGATTTTTTATTTACTTATTTGCTATGATTGTGAATATTTTACTAAAACAGCCTGACTATGGCATATTTAGTTACGGTTCTACCGACCACTGCATGGAACTTTTTTTTTGTGGGAAATATGTATTACTAACTTTTACCCGCGACTTCGTACGCGTATATGCCGTTGTTCCCCGTTCCCGTATAGCCTATAGCCTCCCTCATCAATGTGGCTAACATATACAAAAAGAATTTTCAAAACCGGTTCAGCAGACAACCTCACAAATTTTACCTCTTTATAATTATTAGTATACATGATGTGTCCGCGTAACACTGCTGCTGAACTATCCATATTGTATTTAATCGCACGTTTACGGCATTATACATCATTTTCCTTCTAACTTTGTTCACATGCGCGCAATAATAACTTTAATGCTATGCTTAAGGACCTGCTTATGCTTGAAGAGAATTACTCGCCAGTGGCGCCAACTGGTGAGCAAGAAAACGGTAGCCCCCATTGGGAAAAGCTAGATAGATTGACTTTTATTGGATGGGAAATCAATAATCTTCTTCCACTCTGGGTAGAGCAGAAGGGAGTGTCAGACTCTTACTGACTAAAACCCATCCATGTTCCTCCTAATGCCCTTTACGTTCCAGGGCCGCGGTGACTCTTTCGAACAAACCCTAGCAGCAGATTGACAGCTGATAATTAATTTGCTAAATAAACCAATTCCTTTACTGTACAAAATTGTTACATAAACAAATATACTTCAGATACTTACTTGCTGAATAGTCAATCTCTTAGCGGGGTCAACGGAGAGCATTCCTCGAATGAGATTCTTGGCTTCGGTCGATACGTTGGACCACTCGGGCTCTGGGAAGTCGTATTGGCCTAGTCTGATGCGCTGGAAATTTAGTGAAAAGAAATTAGTTTCAGAAAAAGTTTTCAATAGAGAGTGAAAAATCACTGTCTCTACCGCTTTAAACTCTTCTTCGAAACCGTTCTTAAAAAACTGTTTACATTATGCATCAGGTATCATTACAATCGGTTCATTCATTTTCAAGGACTTCCAAGTTTGTATGAAATACCGTCAGGAGTAACTCTCAACCTTTTCATTCTTTGACTAAACGATCAACCACATTGATAACAATTGGAAACTTCAAAAACTGACCCTATTACCTTACCAAAAACTGACCTTATGGTAGTAGCAATAGGGTTAGTGGTAACTGTCCAGTACTACTAATTTATTTATTTATTATTTATTATATACTTTATTGTACACCTCACATCAATCACAGGTAAAAATTTTATAAAAACAAGTGTACAATGGGCGGTCTTATCGCACAGGGCAATCTCTTACAGACAACCTTAGGATGGACTGAACGAAAGAAGTTAGATTTAGGGCGGTCAGTGTACGTTTGTACACTGACCGCCCTAAATCTAACTTCTTTCGTTCAGTCCATCCTAAGTAATATTAATTAGACATAATAATATAAAATAAATGTATACAATACTAAAAAAATACACTAATAAATATCTATATATAATTGGGAAAGGAGAAAAAAGTTAGAGTGAGAGGTAATGCTCCTTCACCAATTTTGCTCCTTCACTAATGTCATGAGACTAACCTTTTTCATGCCAGGAGATATAGCAAGTCCGTGGTTGGAGTAGAACGGCGGGAATCCACATAGTAAGATATACATGACGACTCCAAGGGACCATATGTCGCAGGATTTGTCGTATTTCTCTGGGCCTAGAACCTGGAAGCAAGGAAATTAAATTAAATGACTGCATAATAATATCGCAACTGTTTCTGTTATAAGAGGCGATCCTTTGATAGACCCCAAACACGAAACTGGGTTGGGGAAATATCACCTTGCCTAAACGGGAAATCGAATCCAGAACACTAGTTCACTGTTCAGCAGACACGCTTGCAACAATAACGAAACTAAGATCTAAACAAAAATCCAAATTGGAGAAAAGCATCTGAAACTTGGGTTAACTAATTTATGGAGACAGTCTGCTTCATGCAAATATTAAGAAATTCATTAATTTATTGCTATTGTCCTGTGAAGTTTGTATCAGCATAGATGTCGCTAGTGTCTCTGTTAATTCTGCTTTCTTTCACTAGATGTCGCTTCTGTAGATTGAGCAGCGAAGTCTAGGTTTCTTTTGTTTTGGTTTTCGACTATGGCTAGAAGCTAGTTTTTTGTCTCGTTTTGGGTCTTATCTCAGGCGCCACATAATAGGGTGTATAGCAAGACGTCTGCAGGGTGTCAGCTTTTGTTTGACCTGTTTACTCGCTACAATATCTATTTACCGCCCTTTCGGGTTAGGTACATCTGAATGGCTGTTGGTGTAGAGTAGGTTCTCGGGAATAATGTCCCGGTGGGGAAATAGATGAATTGTAGAACCTTACTTACCATTGGGAGAGATAATGGTCAATCTACTTTTATATTTAATACGAAGAGCCTATCATAGTCCGCTACTATTTGAAAAGCGAAAGAATTCGCGGTAAACTTCGCTTGCGCGATGTAGGAATAGAGTGACGTCCTGTCAAGCATCGTTCTTTTGTGGCAGCATAGATGTCGCTAGTATGTTTGTTGATTTGTCCATTTTTCACTAGATGTCGCCACAGTAAGTAGAGAATTTAAGGCTAAAAACTAGTTTTTTTTGTGCCTTACCTCAGGCGCCACATAGTAGGGTGTATAGCAAGGCGTCTGCAGGGTGTCAGCAGGAGTCAAGGTCTCCTTAGCGAAGCCGAAGTCTGTCAGCTTCAGGATGGCGTTGGGTTGAGTGCTGGTGTAGAGCAGGTTCTCGGGTTTGATGTCCCGGTGGGCTATGTTTGAGTCGTGCAAGTGGCGGACTGCGACGCAAATTGAGTGCATTATCTGTAATTGTAATTAGGTTTCAATTAATTTGGATGAAGGGCAGGAAGGTGGTGAAAAATCGGGCTTGAAAACCTTCCTTATGGTTTCGGAAAGACACGTTAATTAATACTATTTTTAAGCCCGACATTAATATTACTGGTCCATGTTTTTACCAGACTGCGTCGAAGTCCAAAAGGAAGGTATTATGTGATTGTTGACTTAGTTTTTTTAAAGGCCGCCGAATTAAACCTCACATCTCTGCTTAAATTGGGTTGAGATTACTGACTGATGCATGAGTGCCGTGTATCGGTACTGGTCAATGGTCTTTCTTTAAAAGGCCAGTTATCCAAGTATTTCAATGACTTTTTTTTAGTTTTGTTCGATTAAAATAATATTCTACAATTCAGTGTGGACTTCTATGATTTTTTTTTCGGCACTTTTTTACGTCATCATATCAGCCGATAGACGTCCACTGTTGGACATAAGCCTCCCCCAAATGAGGAAGGTTTGCCATAATCGTCACGCTTGGCAGGTGGGTTGGCGATCGCAGTGTAGCTGTTGCAATGTACCTACAGTGAATGCTGCTGCCCATTCTCTGGTGAGTCCCTTAGTCGCCTCTTACGACACCCACGGGAAGTGATGGGATGGTGCTATTCTTTAACGTCCGTCACCCAACGGAACATATTATATTGCCCGTAAGATTTTGTGTTAGTAAGTTTTCTCAGTATTTTGTCTGGAATTGCCAACCAGGTTGAGAAGTTCAAAAATCATTGACCCGTAGAGTATCTTTCAAGACGTATATTTCCACAAATAAAAGTCCAATCACGCCAAAACAAATTGCCTCACCTCAGCGGCCTGTCGTTCAGTGAAAGCTCCCTCTCTGTTGTCCTGGATCCTCTGGAACAGCTCTCCTCCGTCCATGCACTCCATGACTACCAGGAGACATCCTCGGCCTCCGTACGAGTTCTCATACACGTCTATGACCTGGAAAATTTGAAAACAAATTGTACTTTAATAAGTCCGACATAGTGGTGATAGACCGATTAGCGCACCGCACAATGATAATCGATGTTACCATTCCACATGACGAGAACCTCGTGAAAGCTGAGAAAGAGAAACAAATCAAGTATCTTGACTTAGCACACGAAGTTGTCGACATGTGGAATGTGGGCTCGGCTGTCATTGTGCCGATTGTCGTTACGACCAATGGCTTGATAGCCAAAAGCTTCGACGACCATCTGTCGAAGCTGGCGTTGCGCAGTTGGATAAAGGGCCTGATACAGAAGGCAGTACTCCTCGATACGGCTCGTATTGTGAGGAGGTTCCTTTCTCTGGAGCCCTAACCTCCGCTCCCGACACCGGCGGACTACTATTTTTTATATTTTTAAATGTTTTTTTTGTAAGAAATATTAAAAAATGTAATTGATATTATATACCTATGTATATAAAATGAATAAATGGAATAATACTTTTATTGCATATTTTAGTGTGATCTGTTACTCGAAAGAAGAACGGATCCACATTATCTAGTAGTTTACTTGATGGGGTTGATCTTGGGTTACTGACACGCGTAGATTTTGTCAATTATTTTAAGTCCTTTATAATAGTTTAAGAATTTCTTATTAGAAAAGCCTTGGGCAATATTGCTAATCATGGGAATCAAATCATGGACACTGCGACAGATTTATGTTTAATTTCTTTATTTACTAGCAGCACGCCGCAGTTTCACCCGCGTAGTTCCCGTTCCCGTGGGAATACGTGGATAAAATATAGCCTATAATACTCCCTAATAATGTAGCTTTCCATTGGTGAAAGAATTTTTGAAAACGGCACGGTAATTTTTGAGTTTATTCATTACAAACATACACACACACAAAAATACAAATCTTTCCTCTTTATAATATTAGTTTAGAGTATAGATTTATTTCATACTTTATTTTACACCTTATAATTATAACAAGCACAAGAAAAACTTGTTAATTTCGCCCCAATTCCCATGTAGGCAATTGGGGGCAAACTTAACACTATTCTGGTTAAACTAAGGGGCTTGATATACAAAGCAGACAGGGCGCGCGGACAGGGCGCTGACAAGATAAAATGTATGGCGTCGAAAGAACGAAATATACTTAGCGTCGCGGGCGCGCGGCCTTATTTTTTTTATTAATGAATGGGCTAGCTCTTGACCGCGATCACGCCTGATGGAAAGCGATAGATGAGGTCTGTGATGAAACGAGCGTGCCCAGAAGATGCCTTGAGGCACTGGTACTCCCACGCGTCGACGAAACACAGCAGGCTGCTTGACGCTGGACTCCGGTGGGAGGGGTGGTCGCGAACCACGCGGGCGTTAGCCGTACCACCGCAAGGGAAGGATTGGTCAGTCTTATAAGGTGTTAGGTTAGACTGTCGAGAATGCGCCGAGCGCTCGGTTCAGTTGAGTGTCTGATGGAACAAATTGCGCTACACGAGGAGGCTCCTTCATGCATTCCGAAACCACCTTACTGATTGTACAACTATTGTACATAAAGTTTAAATAAATAAATCCTTAGAGACTGGTCTATACGCCAAGACAGGCCTCCAACAGATTTCCTGGGTAATTCAAAGATAGATAGTATAATATTGCAGTAAAACATTATCTATGCGCCGACTTCAACATAAAATGACGTTGCAAATTACTTGAAGATAATGTTATCAATTGAAATGTTATATCAAGCGTGGTTCGTTGAATGATTCGCACGTGACAATGTCATCAGAGTTTAATTGAATAAGTAATGGCTTGGGACCACCCGCTACACCAGAGGTTCCAAAAAAAAAATACAAATGTGAAAATGACTGTCCGTTTATCGATCTGTCTGTTTGTTGCCTCTGGCAATGAAACTTGGCATGCAGGTGGACCGTGTCTTTGAATAGGGTTAGTGTGGAATACTTTCCATTCCGCGAGCATTTTCGACTTTCAAGAGACAAAGCCGCTGTAGAAGCTGATATGAAATAAATGCTTTGATTTGCTTTGCCAGAAACATAAAGTCTACTGAAAGTAAATAGTAAATTCTTCTTGGTGTTACGTTAACATACCCTCTCTCCTTTGGTCCTTTCACAGAGGCAAAGGCTCAAGTGGCTGCCAAAAAGTTGGGGATCCTGGTGAGACGATACTTCACGCTGGAACAGTTGTTCAAACTTTATCAAGCGCAAGTTCGATCGTGTATGGAGTACTGCTCTCATCTTTGGGACGGATCTGCCAGATACCAGCTTGATGCCCTTGAGTCAATTGAGAAACGAGCCAAGAGGATCATCGAGTCGAAGCTCTAGTCTTGAGCATCGACGCCGAGTTACTGGCCAATCGTTTTTCTATCGGTTGCTTTTTGGGGAGTGTGCGATGGAATTGCATAGTTTAATTCCGCCAAGCCCGTTCCATCATCGGAACACAAGACGTACGGCGATGCGCCACCGGTACTTGGTGGACATCCCACCCACACGCACAAAACGTTTTGGAAACACATTCATTGTGCGTACAGCTAAGGAGCGGAATTCTCTGCCAGAGCCTGATAGATACAACCTGGGAGTCTTTATGTCAAGAGTGAATAGGTTACTTCTAGACAAGCGACAAATAGAGAGGGCAATGCTAGGAGTTTCCTCGCGTGATCGAATCGCGTGATGATATCCGCAGAAGAGAACCAAGATTACCGACATAGCCCGAAGGATCGCAATGTAATACTCAAGTGGCAGTGGGCAAGGCACATTGCTCGCAGAACAGATGGTCGATGGGACCAAAACCGCGTACCGGAAGACGCAGCGTTGGAAGGCCTCCCACAATATGGACCGATGACCTGGTGAGGGTCGCTGTTAGCTGACGGTTTTTGGGTTGATATGATGATGATGAGGCAAGCGTGCTCCATCTTCGACTACATCATAGCTTACCATCAGGTGAGATAGTCAAACGCGTGCCTATCAATAGCAAAAAAAAATAGGTAGGTAGTTCACCAAGCTATAAAATCAGAGTGCGGTATGTATGTAATTGCAACCTTATCAGTAACTGCCCACATCGATAGTGCAGATTTAATGCATAATTGCTCCCTTATCAGGTGTTCTAGTTGAGTCATATGGCGATTTATCTCGATTGTTACTGGTTTTCTACATTATAATGTGTAGGTCGCCTTATTGAGTGTGTTACGGCTAAAGGTGGGTGTGAACATAAACCTAAGTTTAGCCGGTCATTGGGCACCACGACTCGGATAGGTTAGGTTAGAAGCGAACACAGACCCCGCCATCCCCTTCGTAGTTATTTTTTTTAAACCACACAGAAATTGGAACTTTAAAATGTTTTGAGGTTAGGTTAGAACTAGTTGTAGCCGGCTAAAACTAAGTTTAGCCGGTTTATCTTAAGTTTATGTTCACACCCATCTTTAGCCGCAACAGAGTGTATTTACTGCTTCAGTGCACCGACGCAAAGTATTTGGCTTTTCACATATTATAGCTGAAGAGTTTGTTTGAACGCGCTAATCTCTGGCACTATCAGTCGGTTTTGGAAAATTCTTTTTATTTATGATAGTCATATCCATGAGGAAGGCTCTAGGCTATTATGGGAACGGGAAATTCCTACGGGGATAGGAAACAACGGGATATACGCGCACGAAGTCGCGGGCTAAGGCTAGTTTCTTATATTTTTTTCTGAACGTGTTTGTCAATGATTTCTTCCTAATGGGCTGGACCGATTTGAAGTTACTTTATAAACAACATAATCAATTTCTCATTATCTCAATCTGCCTAGCCTTTCCCATTTTGTTGGGGTCGCCTTCCAGTCTACTATCTGACTTCCAAACCCAGTAACTGGGTAAAACGCCTTGCAAGACTGATGCCAGTTTTTCTGGCTTTTGACTATCAGTAACGACTGTAAAAGATCTTTAAACGACAACCGGGATAATGATGCACGGAGAAATCACGTTATGAAAGGATGGTAACCCATCCACGGGCAGACCTCGGCAAGCGTTGCTTAACCTCGATAATCGACCGTGCAGCTGTTATTATTGAGCCACAAGCTCTTGAGGCATATTTCTCATTACGTATGATGAACTTAGCTAAGTAGATGGATTAGGCCACGCCTATAAAATGATTGATTGGCTCCATGAGGCTGTGATTGATGAGCAGGCGAACAAACAAACTTATTTTTCTTGAAGCTACAAGAAAGATTTACTAAGAACAATGACTGGCCGAAATTTAGGCGAAATACAATATTGTAATAAGTCAAATTGTTTGTTTAGGTTTATACAGGGAGAGCAACCCTGTCCCCTAAATAACTAGTTTATTTTTTTAGGGTTCCGTACGTCTGAATGAGAAATAGAACCCTTTGTGCCTTTGTATCTTTATCTGTCACAGTAAGTGTGAATTTTTGGGAATATCTACATAAATTAAGTATTTTAAATATTTACAAAAACGCAATATCTCATAAGGGGTCATTGTACTCATCATTATGAACAACTTTCACTACGGGACCAAACCCGAAATCGCGAAGAAATAATCGACTGCCCTTACATTTGTAATTCGCCATTTTGTGCGCATAACTCGACAAAATGAATAGCTGCTTTTTTTTTCTCTATTTCAGTGTTGGTCCCACTGTAAAAGTTGTTCATAATGATCCTTTAAGAGGTATTGAGTTTATTCTGTTACACGTTTTAAAGGATCACTCATGTGTCAGTCTGTGCTACAAACGCGATTAAAATCCGTTGCGCACACGGCGGTTTTGCTTCAAGTACAATTTCGAGATGACATTAGCTTTTCCCATCGCCTTCTCCGCGTAAAAATGCATTTTTTTTTTTTTATGAATGGCCTACCTAGCTCTTGACCTTGATCACGCCTGACGGAAAGCGACAGATCAGGTCCACGATGAAGCGAGCGTGCAAAGAAGATGCCTTGAGGCACTGGTACTCCCACGCGTCGACGAAACACAGCAGGCTGCTTGAACCAGGCGGGTTTTAGCCCTACCACCGCAAGGGAAGGATTGGCCAGTCTCATAAGGTATTAGGTGAGACTGTCCAGGATACGCCGAGCGCTCGGTTCAGTTGAGTGTCTGATGGAACAAATTGCGCTACACGAGGAGGCTCCTTCATGCATCCCTACCTAAGTCAGGTCATAATCTACCAGAGTGTCAAGCTTCATCGTAATACGTAAAGCCGTAAGCTGTCTCTGGGTTGTCATAACGGGTTGTCAGGACCGCGAAGGTCTGACATCAAATCTCCTCACGACATACAGCTGCATTCGGTTAGACTATGAAGCCAACAACGACAGAGGTAGGAAAAGCCTAGACAGATGATGATAACGTTTAGCCGTTATTTATTTACAATAAACTTTATAGTACACCTCATAAGTTCTGGAGTGGCGACCGCGTACCGGAAGACGCAGCGTTGGAAGGCCTCCCACAAGGTGGACCGATGACCTGGTGAGGGTCACGGGTAACCGATGGATGCGAGACGCATAGGACCGGTTGTTGTGGCGACACTTGGGGGAGGTCTATGTCCAGCAGTGGACGTCTTGATGATGATGATGAAACCTCATAGTGAATGAATACTAGTAGGATTGTAGGAGTTTACCTGGACAATATGTATACAGCCTCTTGCTCTCCAGTGCAGCTCAACTTCACGCCGCGCTTTAGTGTTGTCGTGTAAGACCTTCAAAGCTCGCTTGGCACCTGTTGACTTCTCTTTGCATTCCACGACCTGAAATTAATAAAAGAAAACATATTTTAAAACTAGCTTCTGACAGTGATTTCGCCCGTGTCGATGACGGAAATTATTCTAGGGAAACGTAATAATTGGATGAAAGTTTTAAGTCTCACTCCAGGGCATGGTCTACCCGTTCAGACGTCCGTCCGTTATAGATTAACAGCTACTAACTTAATCATCAACATAACTTGCAGTGTCGACAAGCTAAAGTTACAAAGGGGTCAGTGGGTCGTCATAGAAGGGATTGCAAATTGAGCAAAAAAACAAAATGCGTGAGTGTCGTGGAACACTCTGTTGGGTTTAACGAATTTGGGGGATATTTTATTCGGGGATGAAGATTCGTATCACCCTTTGGATAACCGTCTACACTAAAGAAAGGGTCGTAGGGAAAAATCTTAGACTTTTTACGCTTAGCCCCCGTCGGCCAAGCTCGTACCGTGCGATAAGGAACTTCCAAAAGTACAGAAGCACAAGATATATTCAGAACAGTGAACGGTTCGAATTGATCGTCTAACAGCCCCGTGGGACACAATGTTGAAAAAAAAAACAAATGTAGCCATGAAAAAGTTAGAACAGTGCCTTAAAATAAAACCTGGCATAAAGGTATGATCTCATACCCTCACTTACATAAGATCCGATAAATAATACGCCAACGCTAAAATTTTTGGCGCGCGAATCATGCGCCAAACTTGACCTAAATATTTACGCATATATATATTTTCACTTTCTTTGTCGCCTAGATAAGAAGATGCGTGAGAGAAATAAGTATGAATGAGGATGATTTTAGGGGTAGATAATGACAAAAAAACCGGCCAAGTGCGAGTACATATGCGAAATACATATTTAAGTGAGGGGCTCCCATGCAACAAACGTGTTTTTTTTTTGCCGTTTTTTTTATATAGATAATGGTACGGAACCCTTCGTGCGCGAGTCCGACTCGCACTTGGTTAGTTTTGTTTGGGTTATGTGACAAAACTCGTGACGTGAAATATGTCCCGTCTGCTCAGCTGCTACGTTTTCTATTTTTATTTTATTTAGATTCAGGTTGACAGTGGGTGTTCTATCAAAGCTTTTAGTAGTTTCCGGATTTCGTGAATGAATGCGACGTGGACAGTGATAAACATATCATTTTGGCGGTCACATGGTAGATATTCTGGTTAATGTTGGTGCCTATTAAAATTCGCAACATTTTTTTTTTTATCAGCCTATTCTGTCCCACAGCTGGGCAAAGGCTTCTAAAAGTCAATTTAATATGTTATTGATGGAATAAATCAGTATTTCGCATTGGTCTGCCGCTATGTAAATAAAAACAATCACGTTTGTTGTATGGGAGCCCCACTTAAATGTTTATTTTATTCTGTTATTAGTATTTGTTGTTATAACGGCAACAGAAATACATCATCTGTGAAAATTTCAACTGTCTAGCTATCACGGTTCATGAGATACAGGCTGGTGACAGACAGACAGACGGACAGCGGAGTCTTAGTAATCGGGTGCCGTTTTACCCTTTGAGTACGGAACCCTAATAACGAACTAGAGGACTCCACTCTTGCCTGCTAGGGTTGCGGAATGGTTCGCAAGAGTCACCGTGGCCCTGAAACGCAAAGGGCATATGGAGGAACACGGGTGGGTTTTAGTCAGTAAGAGTCTGGCACTCCGCTTAACTCCAATCAAAAACTAACCTTAAATCACGACTAAAAATGCAATCAAAATCACTTTTCAAGCATTCTGATGCTGTTAGTGGCATCAAATACGTGATTAAACTAAATTAAACGCCATCAACTGCATCAGAGGACCTAGACAATGTGCTATTCGATTAGCGAATGCGACTGTCGAAATGCCAAAATGTAGGAATTTGATCACGTGACATTTCGATAGCATCTGTCAATCCCATACATTTTTGACGTATTGACAATCGCCTTCGCCACGCTACCGCTGACAGAATGGCACTTGTCTAGAGCCCCAGACTGCTCAAAAATTGATTATTTTTTTAACTATTTAGTCGATTATTGCGATTGGGTAAAAAATATATATATTGATATTGTTTCTTAACTCTCTCTTTAGGATCGCCAAATTGAAGTGGCAGTGGGCAGGGCACATTGCTCGCAGAACAGATGGTCGATGGGGCCGAAAAGTTTTGGACCGCGACCGCGTACCGGAAGACGCAGCGTTGGAAGGCCTCCCACAAGGTGGACCGATGACCTGGTGAGGGTCGCGGGTAACCGATGGATGCGAGACGCACAGAACCGGTTGTTGTGGCGACACTTGGGGGAGGCCTATGTCCAGCAGTGGACGTCTTTCGGCTGATATGATGATGATGATGACTCTCTAGCAGATACAAAACAACCTGTATAGAAACAACACATAGATAAGATCACTGACGTATTTGTCCAGCCGGTCGATTCTGTCGACATCTCACGGTGTTCACCTAGGCGGAGTGAACGACATTAGAGCTGTCATTCCATCTTATTTGTATGGTTTGAGGGAGAGCGCTGGCAACACTGGTAGCCGGTCGTCAAAAAACGGTCTCTAAAATTATTTTTTTCGAAAAATTCATAAAAAGTGTTTTAATTAAGTTAAATTAGTTTATAATGGTTAAAACGACGTAGTGATAACAATTGCAAGTAATTGTACAGTGTTTTTTTGCTCCAATCACTTCCGAAATAACTATACATAATTAAAACCAGCTGTCAAACAGTCAAACCAACCCAACGACGGTGACGGATTTAAAAAGATCAACGGTCCCGGGGAGTATTTTGTTTAATTATGTTAATGTAGACAATATTTACAGACTACAAAACAACACGAAATACTGCTCAGGCCTCTGAGCAACGTCCATCACACACTGGCACGGTTTATGTCTCTTTTTGCTTGACAACTGGTGGAAGCAGAATTGATGACGGAAACATTCGCCCAGACAACAAACACTACATATTTTACTGCACAAAAACACTACTAAACGAAATATGTGTTTGGTACTATTAATTTTAACTGTAATGTGTGCTAAAAGCTATTTAAATCATGTTTCAATGTAGCTTAAAATCTAGTAAAAATACTTAACAAAGCAGTGTTCATTCATAGTATAATTTTCTTATTTAACCTTCCCATTAAATTCTTACCATGAAATTCTAATAACTTCATCTTACTTTAATAGCTATATCCCTTAAAATTAATAACTTTAACTTTTTACCCTACTACCTTCTACTTATTTTAATACTATTATTATTATTTTTTTTTCATCCACTGTTATTAACTGTATAACCATACACATTCCAGTTAATCAAACAATATGATGACCCGCAGCGCCACAATCAAGGAACTGGAAGCAAAACTAAGAGCTTCCTTGAAGGAACTAAAAGATGCCAAAGCGCTAAACCAAAAGCTGCTCCAGGAAATTGCAGAAGGCGAGGTGGAAATTCAAAATGTGGTTCAGAAAAATACCTGCCTCAAGAATGAGCTGGCTGAGCTACACATCCAGCACATGGACTTAGCCGACCAACACACTCAACTCCAACATCAAGTGTCAACATTTCAAAAGTGCAGTGACACGTTTGAACTGACTTTGAACCGTGTTTCTGAACTGGAACAAGAATTGTGTGATGCCCATAAGGCACTATCTAACGCAGAAGCTGAGAAGGTCAGTAAACAGCTTGTGAACACCAATACTTTATTTGATGAGTTGGTAGGTTTTCAGTCACAATCAGTGTGTGAGCCAGCCATTACTATAGATTTGACGGGTGACGATACCATACCATTGTGTCCTATAGTTATGAGTCACAATAAATTGAAGAAATATATTAAAATTAAGAAAATAATCAAACGGTCTCGGAGAGCAATAAGAAAACAAAATCTCCTAAAATTAAATATTTCACTGCGAAAAGACCGAGTCAGTCTCTCAAATAGATTGCATACTTGTACTGAAGAGCTAGATAGATGTAGGGAAAATTATAATACAGAAACTCAGTGTCTCCAAAATGATTTATTATACAAGGAGTATTTACTGAAAAGCATATATGAAAAGTATGAGACTTCACAACAACAACTAAGTGAGCGATTGTTTGAGGCGGGGGAGCTACTGGACTTGGTGAAGTACAATGCTGAAAGGTATGAGTCTCTGACAAATAGCCTCTCATGCAGCTGTGTCAATTTTCCACCACCTCCCCAACCCCAACTTGACATGTCTCCACCGACTTTGGCTCTTCCAGCGGAAACCCATATACTGAAAAATCAAACTATTTTATTTTGTGATGAATTGGGTTCAGGCTTTGGAAAAATACTACACAACTACCTAAGCCACAGTTTTACCAATCATAGTTACCACAATATTAGTTTTAAACAAATGATCAATAGAATTATGCATTGTAATCTAGATAATTATTATTCAATGGTTCTACTGCTAGGTAATAGTTCTGGTATTACCAAAAAAGACATAGTGGATGGTGTTGACTCCTTATTAAAGCTAAACATAGGAAAGCTGATGTTATGTGCTTTTCCTTACTCTGAAACTTTTTCAGATGAACAAAATAATAACATTTTAAAGTTGAATAATACTATTCACTTGTTGACATGTTGTCATAGTGACAAATTATTGTATTTTGACACTAATAAGTTTGTTAGTGGTTAACTCAGGGAACTTTATCCCTGTCTGGTAAATATAGGCATATGATTGCTATGTTGATAGCATATAATATTAACGAGGTTATAGCTAATATAACAAATATTAGGATAAGTGACGAGCTTGTGTTGTCTAGTTGCACTAACAACATAGTGACTAATTATTGTGATTCCTTTTGTTGTACGAAGGAGAACCCACCTATAATGTCAACCTTCTTGGAGGCCACTACCAGTCAGATAGAGTATTCTCTTCCTGATAGAACTCATACAGGCATTTTAGACTCCTCAATTGTACATGTGGAGTTCACTCCAGATAATAATTTAAACTAAACAGCAAGACAACAGAAGTTACCCCTTCAATTAACGAACTTTTATTATTAGTGAATAATAACAAGGTATCTTCTGGCAACTTAATTAATTGTAAAAAACCTAAGGGAGGGCAATTCACATTAAAATTATTTAATCAGAACATTCAAGGTTGCTCTTCCAAATTATTGGAGATAGAATTGTTTTTAGAAAAAACTAAGTTTGATGTAGTTTGCCTAACGGAACATTGGTTAAAAGACCACCAAGTAAGTTCCATAAATTATGAAAATTATTATGTAGGTAGCCATTTCAGCCGACAACGCATGATACATGGTGGGTCATTAATTTTAATTAAAACTTCAATTAAATCTAAAGATAGAAAGGATATTGTTAAACTGTCGGTTGAACACACCATTGAATTGTCCTGTGTTGAGCTTGATAAGCATGTTGTGGTATGCGTCTACCGACCTCCAAGTTACCAGAATCTATCAGTGTTTGATACTGTAATGGAAGATGTGTTAAAAAAAGTTAGTACTAGTAGTAAATCAATCATTGTATGTGGTGACTTTAATATTAACTTATTAGAAACAAACTCGAATAGTATAAGGTTATTGAGTCTTTTTAAATCATTTAATTTGTCAAATGTTTTTATTGAACCAACCCATGTGACAGCTTCTACTGCAACTTGTATAGACAATGTATTTTGTAATTGTGATTACTTACATAAAGAAATTGTAAATAAGTTGCCGTCTGATCACAGCGGACAAACAATAACGTTTTGCACCTACATACCTTTACAAAAAATTCAAATAAAATTTAGACCAATTACAGATAAAAATATGGAGAAACTTAATAATACTTTGGCTCGTAAACTAGGTGCTCATTGCTTTAATAACATAGAAGACCCGAATGAGTTCTATGCCGAATTTTTTTCATTATTAAACACGCAATTTAATGACACTTTTCCTCTAAAGTCTAAAAGTATTTACACTAAGTTCTTATTTAGCGATTGGGCAACTCCAGGCATTCGCATAAGCAGGGAAAAGCTATATGAACTATATGGTTTAAAGCAACATATGAATAATACAAGCTTTCAGAAGTATGTTGCGAAATATTCAAAAACATATAAAAGTGTGTGCAAAACAGCAAAAGCTCTGCATATTAGCAATAAAATAAAATCAGCAGACGACAAAATAAAAACTACTTGGAAAATAATTAATAACGAAACAGGTAGGAAGAAACAGCGTGAATCGAAATTTAATTTAAATACTGTACATGGTCCAATAAACTCAGATGCAGAGGTAGCTCAGGAATTTGAAAACTTCTTTGCTAATATTCCTCTTAAAACTACAGAGTCTCTCGACTCGTCACCCATGCTCTCTGCTGCCTTACTTAGAAAAAATGTAAAGGTATGTCCATCGGAGTTTAAGTTTCAACATACAAACCCCCAGGCTATTATAAAAGCTTTTAAAGATCTTAAAATTAAATCAACAGAAGATCTTTGGGGAATCTCTGTAAAAGTTTGTAGATCGGTCATTGAAACTATTGCCCCCTACTTAGCAGTCATATTTAACACTAGTGTAGACCAAGGAGTTTTTCCAGATCTCATGAAACACAGTAAAGTCGTTCCGTTGTTCAAATCGGGTGATTGTCAAGAACCCAACAATTATAGGCCTGTGTCAATTCTGCCAGTTCTCAGCAAGGTGTTTGAAAAGTTAATGCTTAATCAAATGTTACGTCACTTTAATAAAAATTCCATCTTTCATGAACAACAGTACGGTTTCACTAAAGGGCGATGTACAACTGACGCCGGTGTTACCCTAATAAAGAACATTTTTAACGCCTGGGAAGAGTCGCAAGACGCCATTGGAATATTCTGTGACCTCTCGAAAGCGTTCGACTGCGTTAACCATGAGACGCTTTTGTTGAAACTGGAGCACTATGGGATTAGGAATAGAGCCCTTGATTTGATTAGTTCATACTTGATGGACAGACAGGTTAAAGTTCAGGTTAACGGTGTAAACTCACTAGGGTCGGAAATGACAATGGGCGTTCCACAAGGTTCAATATTGGGTCCATTCCTTTTTTTAGTTTACATAAATGATTTGCCCCAACTATTTCAAAATCAACCAAATATGGTATTATTTGCGGATGACACATCTCTAATATTTAAAATAGATCGACGTTCACAAAATCTTGACGACGTCAATAACTCTATTCATCAGGTCCAAAATTGGTTTACGGCAAACAACTTGGTACTAAATGAAAAAAAAAACCAAATGTATTAGATTCACTTTACCTAATGTTAAAAGTAGCGAATGTGACATCATATTGAATGGAGAAAAACTGGGCTTCATTAATCAGACGGTTTTCCTAGGAATCACTTTAGACGAGAAATTACAATGGGGGCCCCATATAACATCTCTTACGGGTCGTCTAAGTTCAGCTGCTTATGCTGTTAGAAAGATTAGACAGTTAACAGACGTAGAAACCGCACGTTTGGTCTATTTTAGTTATTTTCACAGCATTATGTCTTACGGTATTTTGCTGTGGGGTCGGGCTGCTGACATTGAATCCATATTTATTTTACAAAAGAGAGCTGTCAGAGCCCTATATAATCTGCGTCGCCGTGATTCTCTAAGGGATTTTTTTAAAGAGATTAATATTATGACAGTCCCTTGCCAATTCATTTATGAAAATATTATGTATGTTCGGAAAAATCGACATCTTTTTAATAAAATTAGTGATCGACATAATTTTAATACTAGAAATAAAGATAAATTAGATCAACCATTTTATAGGTTAGCTAAAGTACACACATCTTTCATGGGGTACTGTGTTAAATGTTACAACAAAATACCTTGTGACATATTAGAATTAAATGAAAGAAAATTTAAAACGTATGTAAAAAGCACACTTTGTAAACAAGCATATTACAAGTTGGAGGATTACATTCAAGATAAGAATGCTTGGAAACATGCTGGTCCTGCTCCATAGGACAATCAAGGGTGTAGTGTAGGCAAAATCAAATTGGTCAATTTATATATTCACTTTACAGATGTAAAAGAGTTTTTATTTTTCTGTTAACACACTCTGTTTTATTAATGGTTCCAAGATTTGTAAATATGTGAGTACCATGTACTATGATCCTGTAAGTAGTATACTCTAGGTGCATCGACCTCACATATATTAAAATTAATTTTTGTACTCAAAATATTGTAAATCATTGATTTGAAAAGAGTAACTATGGAGTTTCTTGTGAACGTCAGAATCGCCGGTCAACAGTCATATTTAGCTTTGAAATTGTGCCTAAAAATTACTTATCAATTGCTTATATTTGGTTACCATAATCAGAGAATTGCTTATTTCATCTGTTAAAAGAATTAAAACATTTAAGATTGACCGACCATTCTGATATCAGAACGGCTGGTCAATCACTGTAGAGTAGTAACTATAAGGAATTACTGAAATTTTCATAAGCCAAAGATTGCTTATTAATTGCTTATTTTACAATTTATAAGCCTAGACCCTTTTATCCTTTCTTTTAGCTAGCCAAGAAATTAAAAGCCCCTGCGCCTGTTAAATTTATGAAAGCAAAGTGACGTCTGTCGAAAATTGCATTTATATTTCAAAAGGGATTATTATTTATTACTCGTTTCTTTATTTTCTGTAATAAAGACTTTTTGGTGCTTTGTTTCTACACTTGCGTGCAAAAAAATCGACCCACCCCGCACGCTTTCGTTCATAACACGATGAATAAAAATCTAAAATTAATTAACAAATACTTTTCACACTGTTTGTTAAATGTCAGTTTAAGATTACAATCATAGTTTGTTCATAGCATTCCGACGTAAATTGAAGCAAACAATAATGTCCTCGCCTAAAAACTTTATCACCCCTCCTTCACCCCTTAACTATGTATGTACCTATGTACAGTCTGTTGTCAACATTATCTGACCCACCCTAAAAACAAACGAATTTGGACCCTCTTCCTGAAACAATAAGGTTTATTCAATTTATGTGAGCTTATCAGACAAGTGCTCGCCAACATTGTCGGAGCCACCGGCATTGTATGTCATTTTGTTAAGCTATTTTAATCATTATCTCGTCGACATTAAGATGAAAAGCTTTTAAGTCACACTACATAATTACAACGCAATCTTTAATTTCGCGTAGTCTCAACAAGTTCTTGTGGCTTAGCGGTTTGATGCTGGAATTGGCGACGAACAACCTGTGGGTTCGAAACACAGTTCACATATCAGTTTTGTCTTCATTTTTATAATAATGCTTGCATTATTAAAGAACGACCAATATGATTTACGCCTAATAACTTATCTTGTAAACAGGTGGGTAAATTAAAACAACTTAAGTTCACAGAATTTAGGTTTACCAAGAATGGTTGGATACTAAGTAAAACATATAATTTGCTTCGTGAGGTAGATAATATACATCTAAGTGACAAAAGTTACACTATGCCTAATAGCAGTGACTGCGCACACACATTTGTAAATCGTTTTACATCACTCGTTAAGTATTTTTAAGCAATTTGGTGTAAAGAAGCATCATGTCGCAACTTAATGACTATACCAAACATAAAATCATATTTTTACATGAGCAGAATGTTGGAATTAGAGAGATTGGTCGTCGACTTAAAATAGCACTGTGTTTTTTTTTTTAACTATTTTATTTTATTGATTGTGATTAATGAACGCGTAGTTGGCTATTTTGTCATTACATTCACTCCTTACAAGTTACATACACGGTTCCAAAAATGTTTTTACAGAAATATGGTTAGACTATGGCTAAGACTTTATGGAGCCAATGGAAATATTCAGCGGATTCGTTCAGGAGCAAATCCATCAAGTATAGTCCCGAATTCGACCGCCACCGGGCCATTGTTTCAAGCCATGTTGAACATCTATTTTTGCCCATTCGTGTAACCGGAATAAACCACAATAATTAATAAGGTCAATGAAAAACAGGATGGAAGCAGCAATAAGAGCACGTGGGGGAAACACAAGCTACTGAACAAAGTTTTCCTTAGAAATTTGATGATTTTTTACTTTTACTTTCAAAATTATTCATTAAAAAATTGAGCTATTCTAAGCGTTTTTGATTTTCAGTCTGTAAAATCAATAAACCAAAATCTGTTACAGTAAAAACTAGTCTATTGTAATCTTAGACTGACATTTAACAAACAGTGTGAAAAGTATTTGTTAATTAATTTTAGATTTTTATTTATCGTGTTATGAAAAATGAACCTCGCGGTCGTCCGAAGACTTTGGTCGACACTGACGAATTAAAGGCGATTGTGGAAGCTGATGATACACAATCTACGGCTGAATTAGCAGCAGCTTTCGACGTTAGCGTCAAAACAATATTGGTCCATTTGCGTCAAATTAGCAAGGTAAAAAAGCTTGAAAAATGGGTGCCCCACAAACTCAATGATCGCCAGTGCGAAGTACGCGTCGAGACGTGCCTTGCACTGCTCAACAGACACACAAATGAAGTAATTTTGAACCGCATTGTTACCTGCCATGAAAAATGGATTCTGTTTGATAACCGCAAGCGCTCAGCAAGTTGGTTGGATCAGGATCCAACCAACTTGCTGAGCGCTTGCGGCTGAACCAGGTGTTTAGGTGCTGAACCAGGGTTCAGCACCTAAACAATGCCCTAAACGAAAACTTACCCCTAGAAAAGTGATGGTCACTGTTTGGCGCCGGTGTGATTCATCACAGCTTCTTACCAAACGGGGTGAGCATTACTGCAGATGTGTACTGTGAAGAACTGAACACAATGATGGAGAAGCTGGCACAGCTCCAACCAGCATTGGTCAAACGCTCGTCTCCGCTGCTCCTGCGCACGCGCGACCTCATACTGCACAGCAGACGGTCTCCAAGTTGCAAGAACTGGGGTTGGAAGCTCTCAGTCATCCGCCCTTTTTTTTTTTTTTTTTTTTTTTTTTTTTGGATGGGAAATCATCAAATGACCCCTCCCGCTCTGGGTTGAGCGGCAGGGAGTGTCAGACTTCTACTGACTAAAACCCACCCATGCTCCTCTTAGTGCCTTTTACGTTCCAGGGCCGCGGTAACTCTTTCGAACAAATCCGCAACCCTGGTAGGCACTGGTCCCTAACGGGCCCCTACTCCTATGCTGACATCTCTTTGAGGCGCGCGTGGAACACAACGCGCCGTCGGCTTGGGTCTGGCTTTAATCGGACAGCGAGCCACCCAACGCTCGCCGTCCGCAGACCCGCACCTACGGTGGCCGGGAATCGCCCAGCGACTCCCGACGCCCGGTGCGTCTCCCTATGCCGCGGCGGCTGGGGCGTGAGGGTTGTCTCTCCCTCACGCGGCCCGCCTCCTCCTTCACTAGCATTACTGCTTCGCAGAAGGAGGTGACGGCTTCCCATGCCTCCTCGCTCCGGACCATGGATTGAACCAGGGCCGGACGCGAGAGGTCGCCGCCGCCGATCGCCTCGACGAGGACACGGCGCTGCTCCGCCCATGCGGGGCAGGCCTCCACCGTATGCTCCACCGTGTCCTCCGGGCGATCCTCGCAGTGAAAACACCCGGGCGTTTCCTCCCGCCGAATCCGAAACAGGTACCTACCGAAACAACCATGTCCGGTGAGTACCTGCGTCAGGCGGAAGGTGAGGACGCCGTGGCGTCAGCCACTCCTCAAAGAGGGGCACTATCGCCACAATTGTGGCGTGCCCTGCACTGGGTTGCGACAGTCGCTGATTCCATACCGCCATGGTATCTTGCCGGAGCTCCGTCCGCCGCGCAGCAATATGCCGCGGCAGCAGAGTTTCGCCCCGGCGTTGCGCCTCCATGCGCCACGTGTAAACGTGCGCGAGGTCTTTCGCCTCCAGATCCCATGGCGGCAGTCCAGCAAGGAGGCTCGCCGCCTCGCGGGAGACCGTGCGGTATCCCCGGACAAGCCGGATGGCCATGACCCTTTGGGACGCGTTCAGCTTTTGGGCTGGACGCTTCCGCAGGTCTAGTGCCCACACTGGGGCCCCATAAAGGGCCATGGACCGCACGATCCCCGCATAGAGCCTCCGGCAGGAGGCGTTTGGACCCCCCAGATTGGGCAGAAGCCGCTTGAAGGCAGCCCCGGCCCGCTCCAGTCTGGGAGCCAAACGTCGGAAGTGCTCGACGAAGTTCCACCGGCTATCGAGAACGAGTCCCAGATACTTGATCGTCGACCCGACGCCGATGTGAACCCCTCCTACCGTGATTTGGGATCCCGGTGGTGGCCTGCTCCGGGGACCATGAAAGCACATGGCCTCGGACTTGTGCAAGGCCACCTCGAGACCCAATTGCCGGATCCTATCCACGACTATCGCAACCCCGCGTGTCATTAGTTCGACCGCCGCCTGGTACGACCCCCCCTGAGCCAGGACGAGCGTGTCGTCAGCGTAGCATACTACGCTGACGCCGCTAGGGAGGCCGGCGCGCAGCACCCAGTCGTAGCCGATGTCCCACAGGTACGGCCCCACAACCGCTCCCTGTGGAACACCGCACGACATCTCTCGCCGAATCCACTCTCCCTCGTGACCGGGGTAGATGACGGCCCTATCCGTCAGATAGGCCTCGACCGCGCGACGGAGGTAGGTCGGCATCCGGTGATACCGGAGTGCCTCCCCAATGCAACTCCAGGGCATGGTGTTGAAGGCGTTGGCGATGTCAAGAGACACCGCCAAGACGACCTTGCCCCGGGATACCGCTTCCCCCGTCGTGAGAGCTCTCACGCGCATGATGGCATCCACCGTTGAGCGCCCCGTGCGGAAACCGAACTGGTTCTCCGCCAGATCCGGCCCCACCCTCACCAAGTGCGCGACGAGGCGGTTTGCAATGACTCTTTCAAAGAGCTTGCCCACCTCGTCGAGCAGCACGATGGGCCGGTATGCGGACGGAGAGTCCGCAGGGCGCTCCGGCTTCTTAATGAGGACCAGTTTCCCCGTCTTCCAACGAAGTGGAAACTGGCCCCTCTCCAAACATGCGCTGAAGAGCCCCCTCAGTCGAGGCCCGAGAGCCTCCAAGGCCAGGACCCAGGCTTTTCCAGGCAAGCCGTCGGGTCCTGGGGCGGTATTCTTGGCCCTCAGCCGGTTAACCGCCACTCTCAGGTCTACCTCGGTCACTTCCGGGACATCGTCGTCGTCGTCGCCGTCGTCGCTGTGGTCCGCAACAGGCACCGCAGGTGGCGGAGCCATGGGCGGGGGAGTGTGCTCGCCTCGCGAAGGGAACAGAGCGCTCACCACGTCCTCAACGAGCTGGGGCCGAAGACTCTGCGTCAACGGGGGTGCCCAGGTGCGGAGTTTATCCCGCACCATTTTGTAAGGGCGTCCCCATGGGTCCCCGTTCAGAGACTCCAGCATCTCCTTACGGGCCAGATCTTTGGCCCGCAGGATCCCCGCTCGGAGGGCGGTCTTCGCCGCTCTGTATTCCTCGTATAGCTCCGCCTCCCTGGCCTGCGCATCCGGAGGGCGGATGCGAAGCCTGCGTTGCCTGGTGTACTGGCGCCGTGCAGCAACGCACGCCTCGCGTAGCGCTGCCAGCTCTCGCGACCACCAGTACACCTGGCGGCGGGCGCTTCCTGGCCGGACCCGGGGCATTGCCACGTCACATATCTCGGACATGGCCTCCCGGAACCACTCCGCCTCGTCGTTGATGTCGGCAGGCCTGTCTGGTGGTGACACCCAGGCCTGCACTATCGAGGCTTCCAGGAGAAGCTCCCGGTCCAGCTGCTTCAGCGCCCACCGCGGACCACTCGGGGCCTGTCGGACCGACGCGGTCGAGGTCTGGGCGGAGACGTCAAACCGGATATACCGGTGGTCGGAATGGGTCTCCACCTCCTCTAAGACGCGCCAGTCAACGACACGCTGTAACAGAGCAGGGCTGGCGAACGAGATGTCCACCACTGACTCGCCCTGCATCCGCACACACGTGGGGACAGTACCCCGGTTTAGGACGACCAGGCCTGTCTCCAGAGCCCAGTCCTCCACCATCCTACCCCTCGTGTCCGTGTAACGGGAACCCCAAGCCAAATGTTTGGCGTTGAAGTCCCCGAGAACGAGCACGGGGAGGGAACGATACCCGGCGACGACGTCAACCAACTCCGTAAGGGAGATGTGGAATTCGGCGAGGGTTCGGCTCGGGGAGAAGTAGACACCCACCACGACAATCTCCCCGAACCGTGCTGCTACGCAACCCCGTCCTCTCTTGACACTCTCGAGGGACGGGGTGCCGGCGGCGGCCGACGAAATTAGGGTCACTGAGCCGTCCAGGTCCTCCACCCAGTTCTCCCTGGGCGGGACAAAATACGGCTCAGCGACAACGGCGATATTTATCGACCACTGCGCCATGCTCTGGAGCAACAGGTCCTGAGCAGCGGCGCAGTGGTTGATGTTCGCCTGGAGGAGGCGTAATGGAGCCGTTATTGACATTCCATTACTGCCTCCTCCCGAGCCCCCTGTGAAGACTCGGCTGCGGCCGTCGCGGCTGTCGTAGTGGCAGCGGCGACGGCGGCGGCACCGGCGACGGTGGCGGCAGACGCGGCGACGGTGGCGGCGGCTGCTGCGGCGGAGACGGCGACGGCGGAGGGCTTTCTCCTACCACCGGCGTTGGCGGGTGGGGCGCAGGCCTTGCCCCCAGCCCAGTGGTCGGCCGGCTTGCCAGCTGCCGCACATGCTACGCAGTGCGGCGCGGCGCTACACGAGCCGGCCATGTGACCGGGCTGACCACAGCGGAAGCAGAGCCCGCTGCGGTCCACCTCCGAGGTGCACATAGCTCCCGCGTGGTTGCCCACATGGCAGCGGAAGCACCTCAGAGGTCTGGGTTCTAGCAGTTTTACCTGCGCAGACACCCAGCCAACGAGTAGCCTTCGGCCCTCCGCGATCTTCTTGGCCGCCGTCACGGGGCAGCTCACCACAGTGGTTCGCGTTCCCGTGTGGTCAGGACGTATGGTGCCCGCCTTTACTTGCTCGGCAGAGCACCCCCCCGTCCTGACGACGGCGGCCACCACCTCCTCCGAAGTGACGGAGTCGTCCAGGCCCAATATGCGCATGTCGATACACTTACTGGGCCTGGACACTCGGACTTCGTCCGCGCTCAAGGACGCCCTCAGCCTTTCGGCTAGGGCGTCCGCGGTCGGACCGCTGGATGCTCCGGGGATCTCCAGCATCCTGGCCCCGGTCATAGTGACCTTGAGCCGGAGGCCCCCGACGATGCCGAGCTCACCAAGGCTCACCGCCTCCTTGGCCTTGGTGAGCACGTCCCCGTATGTAACGCCCCTCTTGACCGCTTCCGGCTGCAGTGTAATCACTACAGCCGCGGTCTTCGGGGCGCTGAGCTTCGCAGCGATCCTCTTGGCCTTTTGCCGCCGCTTCCTGTCGCGCTTTTTGGCTGCCCTGGCTGCCTTTCCGGCCTTCCTCTTCTCCCCGGCCACTTGCCAACCGGCTTCTACTTCAGCCGCAGGAGATTTGGAAGACGGGGGCTTTGAAGGCGGTTGCACTGCCGGCGCTGGAGCCTTCGCCGCCCGTGCAGCCGCCCCACCTTTCTTCTTGGCCGGTGCCGATTTCGCCGGTGCCTTAGCAGGAGCTGGCTCAGCTCCTGGGTTGGCCCGGCCGGTCGGCACCGGTGTGACAGCCACGGCAGCCGCATAAGTAGCCGCCTTCTGCTCTGCCGCCTTCTTACTCGCCGCTAGCGGGGGGCGAAGCACGATGCCCTCCAGGACGGAGAACCGTTCCCGGAAGGCGGCCATCTCCTGCCGCACGAGGTCCAGCACCTGGTTCTCGAGCGGCACGGAATGGCCATCGTCCTTGCGCCCCCCTTGAGGCACCTCTCTCGAGCTGGAGCTGGAGCTGGAGCTGACTCCCCGGAGCCCGGCTAAGTCTGCCCGGAGCCTCTCATTCTCCTTTTGGAGAAGCTCCAGTGTGGTCGCCAAGCGGGCGACCTCCGCCCGCAGCCCAGACATCTCGTCCGTGGGCGCGGGCGGAGACCCGCGGTGGAAGTAGGCTTCCTCCGCTGCCGCCAGGATGGAGGCTGCGGCCGCGCTGCAGGCCTTGTTCCTGCTTGGCAAGATGCGCTTCTTGGCCACATCGCGGAGCGCAGCCTCCACCACTTCGGCAAACCCAGCCGTTACTCCGGGGCGCCCGTCCTCCTTGGTCAGCCCCCCAGCCCGCTCTTCGTCTTCTAGGGAGGCAGGCCTTCTCCCATTGGTCCCCTCCCGGCCCCTACCCCGCCTGCTGGTGGGGATTTTCCTGGCCGAAGCCAGCTCCTCATTCGAGGTCGACCTCTGGTCGTCCTCCTCTCTGGGCCGCTTGCGGAATAACTCAGTGTTCTCCGCAGCAGCCCTCACTCCCTCGCGTCTAGAGCTCGCCGAGCTGGCGTCTGATGCAGAGTCGGAATCCGACCCCGCTTCTCCTCGCCGCTCAGGCGAGCCCTTCCTCCAAAATTTGGAGGGAATATCCGCGGTACGCCTGCCCGACACCTTGTCAGGCGAATTAAAATGAAAACCGATCATTTCCTCAAAGGAGGGTTGTGTGGATCGGGGGCCTCCTCGGCCCGTGTTGCCAATGGCAATCGGAAGATGGATAGCATTGTTGCCCCCCCCAGAATACGAGGGGCTTGACGCACGAGGCGTGGCGGATTCCCGAACTGCTGTGCAGTCCGGACCGCCCTGGGGTATATCTTCTCTTTCAATGCTATCCATTATATTTTCCTTTTTAAGGGTGCGGTCCCTTTCTCCCCTTCACTCTCAGTGCTTGCTCGCTGCCCTCACAGTCACGTCTGATGATCAGACGCGTACCAGAGAGCAGCGAGCAAGCCAATGAGACGCACACCGTCCGAGGACCCGAACACTGCTCAAGTCTCCGAACGGTGTGCCCCTCTTGTGTCTCTCTTGGTCTGGTCTCTCACTTGGGACCTTCCGGCATGAGTGGCTCTACCGGCAAAGCCCCCAAGATCATTGAGACACGCAAGCCCCACCACGACGACAACGTGGAGACACGGTTGGTGGGGCAGTCATCCGCCCTACTCACCAGACCTTGCGCCTACAGACTACTACTTTTTCGGGAAAAAAATTCAATACCCGAGAGGCAGTACAAAATGCCTTTGAAGAATTTATTGCCTCCCGTCCAGCTGATTTCTTTAAGAAGGGCATCAATAAACTGCCACTGCGTTGGCAAAGATGCATTGATTGTATGGGTGATTACTTCGATTAATACAAATAAAATATTCATGAAAAAAATTCGTTAAAGTTTTTTCATACAAAACGGCAATTTCATAGGTAAAGACCTATTATTATCTACCTCACGAAGCAAATTATATGTTTTACTTCGTATCCAACCATTCTTGGTAAACATAAATTCTGTGAACTTAAGTTGTTCTAATTTACCCACCTGTTTGCAAGATAAGTAATTAGGCGTAAATCATATTGGTCGTTCTTTAATAATGCAAGCAATATTATAAAAATGAAGACAAAACTGATATGTGAACTGTGTTTCGAACCCACAGGTTGTTCGTCGCCAATTCCAGCATTAAACCGCTAAGCCACAAGAACTTGTTGAGACTACGCGAAATTAAAGATTGCGTTGTAATTATGTAGTGTGACTTAAAAGCTTTTCAACTTAATGTCGACGAGATAATGATTAAAATAGCTTAACAAAATGACATACAATGCCGGTGGCTCCGACAATGTTGGCGAGCACTTGTCTGATAAGCTCACATAAATTGAATAAACCTTATTGTTTCAGGAAGAGGGTCCAAATTCGTTTGTTTTTAGGGTGGGTCAGATAATGTTGACAACAGACTGTACATAGGTACATACATAGTTAAGGGGTGAAGGAGGGGTGATAAAGTTTTTAGGCGAGGACATTATTGTTTGCTTCAATTTACGTCGGAATGCTATGAACAAACTATGATTGTAATCTTAGACTGACATTTAACAAACAGTGTGAAAAGTATTTGTTAATTAATTTTAGATTTTTATTCATCGTGTTATGAACGAAAGCGTGCGGGGTGGGTCGATTTTTTTGCACGCAAGTGTAGAAACAAAGCACCAAAAAGTCTTTATTACAGAAAATAAAGAAACGAGTAATAAATAATAATCCCTTTTGAAATATAAATGCAATTTTCGACAGACGTCACTTTGCTTTCATAAATTTAACAGGCGCAGGGGCTTTTAAATTCTTGGCTAGCTAAAAGAAAGGATAAAAGGGTCTAGGCTTATAAATTGTAAAATAAGCAATTAATAAGCAATCTTTGGCTTATGAAAATTTCAGTAATTCCTTATAGTTACTACTCTACAGTGATTGACCAGCCGTTCTGATATCAGAATGGTCGGTCAATCTTAAATGTTTTAATTCTTTTAACAGATGAAATAAGCAATTCTCTGATTATGGTAACCAAATATAAGCAATTGATAAGTAATTTTTAGGCACAATTTCAAACCTAGATATGACTGTTGACCGGCGATTCTGACGTTCACAGTTTCTTGTCCGTTCTTCTCCATAAGAATCTACCCTTTCGAACGGACAGTAGAGTCACTTTGTATTATTTTTAATGTAGATGATGACGTTCAAAAGTGCCGTTTAATGGCCTAATTGAAATAAACGTTTTGACTTTGACTTTGACTTTGACAACTCACCCGTCGTGCGCCCCGCCCAAGTGTTCACTTCGACACGTTTACAGAATCGCACTGCAGGATATTGACACTAAGTTTTACAATGACGCACAAAACCTTGTTGCAATACAGACAACATTGTCAGAGCCATGACGTCTCGCACAAAAAGGTTTCATTTGTGATGTTGAGTTATGAAATCGTTTGCTATCTAGTTTCCTTGTGTAATACGGAACTTATTCATGTTTTATGTAGGTAAATTGATTGTACGAGGTATAACAGAAATAACGCTAAAGTTGAAAAGGGTAATTAATTATGAACAACGTTTACTTGGGACTAACATTGAAATCACGAAAAAAACAGTAGGTACAGCTATTCAGTTCATTTTTAGGGTACCGTACCCAAAGGGTAAAAACGTGACCCTATTACTAAGACTCCGCTGTCCGTCTGTCTGTCACCAGGCTGTATCCCATGAACCGTGATATCTAGACAGTTGAAATTTTCACAGATGATGTATTTCTGTTGCCGCTATAACAAAAAATACTAAAAACAGAATTAAATAAATATTTTAGTGAGGCTCCCATACAACTAACGAGAGTTTTTTTGCCATTTTTATGTTATAGATGATGGTACGGAACCCATCGTGCGCGAGTCCGATTTTTATCTGGATTACGCGTTATTTCAGTTACACCTTGTATAAGGAAGCCGATTCTTGCACTAATTTTAAATTAAGTAAATTATTATGACAAACCCAATTGTTTCGATAGTGTCATTATTCGCGTCAAACAAAAAAACTTTTTAACAAAAAAAGAAACAGACTTCCAAAAAACACTACAAAGTTCAAAATAACTTTAATTTCGGAAGTCGGTGTCAAATAACGAAGAAGCAACCAAAAACACCGACTAGCGAAATTTAAGTTATTTTGAACTTTGTAGTGATTTTGGAAGTCGGTTTCTTTTTTTTGTGAAAAAGTTTTTTATTTTTCACTTTTTAGTTGTACCCCACATTTAACAACACCACTGGAAAGTCACAGGAAAGCAGAAATACGCAATTTCGTATACATGATTTGATGATTTTCCCACATATTTTTTCCAGCTATTTGGATTTAAAAACCAAACTACCGAACCGATTTTGATAAAACAATGGGACCATTTGGGAAGTACTTTTCAACAAAAAAATATTTTTTCAAATCGGTTGGCAAGCGACGGAGTTATGCGCGAACAAACATAAAAAAAAAATACAAACATTGAGAACCTCCTCCTTTTTTAGAAGTCGGTTAACAATAGTTTAATCTTACTTTGGTTGATTAAAAGGGCGACAATTAATGACTTACTTTTATGGTAATAACACCGTCTTAGGTTTACTACCTTTTTTTATTATTGATAGGCACGCGCTTGACCTCTATCTCACCTGAAGGTAAGCGATGATGTGGTCGAAGATGGAGCACGCTTGCCTAGAAGTAACCTATTCACTCTTGACTTAAAGACTCCCAGGTTGTAGCTATCAGGAAACACAGACTCTGGCAGGGAATTCCACTCCTTAGCTGTACGCACAATGAATGTGTTCCCAAAACGTTCAGAACATTCTCCTGATCTCTTAATTTTGTCTTTATAGCAATAGTAAAATTATTAGGTATGGCATAATACTTACGTATGCCTAATCATGTGGTAATATGACTCGCAAATATTGCGCAATATTATGCGTTGGCTGTCTCCTTGGCCATGATGATTTATTTGATACCTACTACATTCTGCCAGCGCGAGCGCTGCAGCGGCATCGACCGCGTGAATGTCGAAATTTATTCCAAGGTTTATTTTTCCACCCATACATTTTAATTTTCTGTTTATTTATTTCATTTTAATTACTTTATAAAAGCTGAAACATTGCACATACGAGAAAAACTAAACAGTAGACACATTCGGAACAAAGTGTAATGTACCACAAATCTCCGTAGAAAAGGGAGGATCCTCCGACCAGACGGTTGTTGTGTCTGGTGGGCAACTGCCCGATGGTTGGTATTTGGGCTGTTGTTTATGTTCAAATCGCACGGAAAACTGATACCGCGCAGAATTTGTTGGAAATAGTTCGTGTCTGACGGTATAGATGTCTCTGTCGCAACCAAGTAGCTTAATCAGCCGTTTTATTAGTGGCCTAGCCTATTCATTTCATTGCGCCGAGTTTTCAGCGACCTAAGTGACATTTTTGGTTCAATATCGTTATATGATTTGCCAATGAAAAGGCTAGGCTTTTAATGAAACGGCTGATTAAGCTAGTTGGCTGCGACATCTCTACGTTAGTGTTTGTGGCGGGATAGATTCCGCTACAACTGTTTAGATTTTACGATTTGCTTCAAGGAAATGATCTCTGGCTGTTATACCATCAATAAACGTTACATACTTTTAACAAGCACGGTTGGACCAACCGGACCCCGGCAGGGAATTCTATTCCTTAGATAACCGCATAATGAAAGATGGAACCAAAATATACATGGTAGCCGGCCAAAAAACACTGCCAGGGTTGCAGAATATGTTCGAAAGAGTTACCGCGACCAGCCTGGAACGCAAAGGGCAATGAAAGGAACTTGGATGGGTTTTAGTCAGTAAGAGTCTGACACTCCCTTCCGCTCCACCCAGAGCGAGAGAAGTCATTTGATGATTTTCCATCTTTAAAAAAAAAGGCCAAAAAAACACGACAACCCCATATTATTCCTTTCATTTCTAAGTATATTGAAGTATATTGAAGATAAAAATGCTTGGCTCAATGCTGGTCCTGCTCCACAACGCCACTAGGTAACCACTAATAACTCAAAGTAATCTGATAGCATTTCGTAACATTGTTGGACCGGCTGAAGATTGTATGAATGCAAATCTTTTTCATTGTATAGACTCAACTTATTTAGTGTTGTATAATTTCATGCACATGTGTGAGTACTGTGTACCTTCGAACTATAATGATCATTTTGGGCAGGTCTTTGACTTGGAATGTACCCTGGCGATTGGGGATGTCATGCTCACTCAAAAGTCTGGCTGATGGTGGCGCATGCGTTGGATCATTTGGTTTCCTTAAAAATGGTTGAGCCGAATGGTGCTAGCGTATGCGTCATGTTCGTGAACGGGCGCCGTCAGCTGAGACTGGTCATCTCTCGGCTGCCATGGTTTATTTTAATTGTTGCTTTTTTACTCCGGACTCTTTTATCCTGCACGTCTTTTACATCGTTCTCACATATATGTATAATTTCAATATGAATGATGTAACCATAATTTTGTAACAAAATATTATTTTTAAAAGAGTGTCCATGGAGTTTCTTGTACGTTCTTCTCCATAGAGATCTACGCTTTGGAACGTGCAAATAGCTTCATCTTTTTGACCGACCGACCTTGACAATTCAAAAGTGCCTGTAAATGGTCTAATTGAAATAAATGCTTTGACTTTGACTTTGAAGTTATCATTCGCATATCAAATACATGTTATAACAATCTATGGACAAATCTAATTTTACTCACGTAATTAAATGCAAATGATTTCTCTGAACGAACAAGTCTCGGAAAACATCGCTCATAGCGCTATATAATATTATTTTATTATCTGTGTGTGACGTAGAAACCGTGTAAGTTTGTTGCAAAGCAAACATAGATAAAGTTCGTAGTATTTTCTTCGTTTTTTTTTACGTAAATTTACAGGGTGTTTCAAAAGTGAGTGTTAAATATTTAAGGGGGAAGTTCTGTATTTGATAAACAGTAAAGAAACAATAGAAAATATGTTTTTTACATTTTCCAAAAAACTCCATCCCAAAAAACGACTAGAATGTTAAAAAAAATACATTTTCAAGCACTCTGATGCAGTTAGTGGCATTTCTCTTAGTTTAATCACAAATTTGAAGTCACTAACTGCATCAGACTGATTGAAAAATGTATTTTTTTTTTCTTCTTAGACGTTTTTTTTCGAACGGGTTTTTTGAAAACGTCAATATTTTTTATTATTTTGCTACTATTTCTTTACTGTATGCGAGATACAGCCTTGAATTTTAGAACGCTGTAGATATTATGTTGATGTTTATAGAGACGAGCAAAAACAAGACTTGAAATTACCGTGAATGGAAAACTCAGTTGTTTTGACAGAGTTAGTTTCGTATCAAATACATTTTATACAGAAATAAATAAAATTATGCATAGGTATAAAAGTATATGCATGTACGACATTTAATAACATTTTTTTTTGTCACTGTCTATCTGTTTATTCCGGCAAATCTACGAAAAGTAGAACCGATTTTGACGGGAATTTCACTGGCAAATAGCTTATGTTATAATGAGTAGCTTTAAGTCAAGAGTGAATAGGTTACTTCTAGGCAAGCGTGCTTTATCTTCTGCGTCTTCTGGTACGCGGTCGCCACTCCAGAACTTTTCAGCCCCATCGACCATATGTTCTGCGAGCGATGTGCCCTGCCCATTGCCACAGTTTGGCGATCTTTTGGGCTATGTCGGTAACCTTGTTTCTCTTGCGGGTATCATCATTCCTGATTCGATCACGCAAGGAAACTCCGAGCATTTCCCTTTAGGTGACTTTAAGCCTTTTTATGAGACCCATTGTGAGCCTGTTACACACTTCCACCCATTTCAGGAAATCACTCCCACAGATTGCAAAAAAGCGTTGGAAAGACGTTACACATGAAAAAAAATAACCAAGAAAATTGTAGACATGTGTGCTGTTTTAGGAGTTTGACGCGGACGAAGTCGCGAGCAGCGGCTTGTTTATAATATCGGTACGGATGAGGAAAAATGAGGTAACACCAAGTAACAAGCAGGATAAAAACTCCGTTACACAATAGCTGAATGCCTTTACCTACAAACTTTTTGTGCGTCGCAGACTCATCGTCTACATAGCGTTTAGTGAGCCCGTACCTGATCATCACTTATAAATAACTCATTTTGACGTCTAACGTCAGAGATACCTCGACACTTATTTTTCTGAGACAATTTCCCACCATACATACGCCACTGTCTATCTGACCTTCACAACGAAGTAGCTGGGCAAGACGATATCCCCTGGGAAGACTATTGTCAGATTGTTCTGACGTCTGACTTCCCGTAATGAATATCAAAGATCTACAAATGACAGCCGAGACAAACAACTAAACGTGCTTTCCGAGGCACAGAGGGAACTCAGTATGTAATAAGTTGGTCAGTGTCTTCGGCAAGCGCAACGGGCTCCTCTTCCTAGATCACACGTTTCAAAATTCATATTCATATAACAAATAAACATTAGGATTACAGAACTTTCAAACCGAATTCGTCACTACTCCAATACAATTAGGTTGGTATTTCATTTATCTCTGGTTACACAACAACGTTAATTCGTACAAACATGTGTCGAGGCACGTGTCTTTTGTTCACGTGGTAATTCAGTGTGTCTGGTCTGGCCATTAATTAATTAATTAATCAGTCTGGTTGCACGCGATTGATAATCATGTTGTTTCGTCTAGTTTATGAAAGGAAAGAATCTGAAGTGAACGCTATTTTTTTGTGTTTATGACGTTTGATATTTTGATGCATGGAACATTTAAATCCTGCACTGCCTGTCCCTTGCTGCCCCCGAAATGACGGCGCTAAACCGAGGTCCGTCGTACCCTACAGGGGGTGCCCTTAGCGAGCATTCATTAGAATAAGTAGTAGCTTTTAGTCCTGGCTAGGGGCCTGGGGAGAGGAAATTCATTTGAGATCACCACATTATAGGCGTTCTAGATGTGATAATAGCCTAAAAGGAAACCTAAGAAATGAACACACATCTGAGGCAGGTTTCAGTGAAATTTCTGGTGTACCATCCATCAGGCAGATGACAAACTACCCATCTGATTGATTGCATGCTTGTTTGCAAACTATTCTCATCATCGCACGAGCCTTTTCCCAACTATATTGGGCACTGCATCCTTATCTAACTGAATATCCAGTATTCCACATAGAGTTCCTCCAACTAACTTCTGGAACAGCTACTGGACAACGTGAGCTTGATGAGGCTGGTCTTCAGACTTTCGAGCTTCTAACTAACCGCAGTCATCTACAAATGACAGCCGCAACCAATGCTTTGAAGTCTTTTCCGAAGCATGACCAAGGAGGATCCAGCATTTCCTCAGGATGGTTCTAAGTAATGATATCGGCAAGCGATGCCTATCTTTGAATATCGACCCATGCAGCTGTTATTACGTATACATGTACCAACTGATTTAAATAAAATAAATGAATAGTAGTAAAACCTTTATGAAAACTAGCTTGGATTTGAAAGTGCTAAAAAGAATTTTTAAAATCTGTGTCTGTACTGTTGGCCGTTGAGGAGTTATTTCGTCTGGAGCCAAGCCAACCCTAGATGAAAATGAATTGGCATCGGACGTTAACTAAAGGACTTGATTTACACAGCGGACAGGGCGCTGACAAGATAAAATGTATGGCGTCAAAGGAACAAAATATACTTATATACTAATAACTTACCGCGCGCGCGGCCAGACGCCATACATTTTCATCACCGTGCGCCCGGAGCGCTTTTTATATCTAGTCCTTTACATGTTCACAAAGAGGAAGTGGTTCTAATTCCACTTGCAAGACTTGACCTAAGTAAACTTAAAAACATTGCGAGTTAAATAATAAACCGACCCATGCGGCTACTTATAATTATTTGTGTAATGTGAGTATCATAAACATTAAACTGAACCAAGACAATACCTTTCGGAATTCTTTTCATTGAAACAAACACCTAACTTCACTATGTACACTGAGTATTGTGACATCATAACATAACATGCACTAACAATTGATAAGTTTGTTTCCTCTTAGTATTTCCCGCGTTTGTTTTGTTTGATTTCATCTCACCATTGAATTGTATGAAGTCGTATATTATTATAACATGACATCCGACATGGAAATTCCGCCTGTGACAATAAGATATGAATTTGAACATAACATGCTGTAGAGATATACAACGTGTTACAGAATAAACGCAATACCTCTTGAGGTATCATTGTACTCATCATTATGAACAACTTTCACTATGGGACCAACACTGAAATCGAGAACCCCCCCCCCCCACCGCAGGATTTTTCCCCAGCCCCTAGTCCTAAAGTATATTCTATCTATCAACGGCAAGTGTGCATGCTGGACGCAAAAAAAATCATTATTGTCAATCCCTTTCATTTTATTTATGGTTGGAAAATCATCAAATGACTCCTCCCGCTCTGCGGAGCGGAAGGGAGTGTCAGACTCTTACTGACTAAAACCCATCCGTGCTCCTCAAGTGCCCTTTGCTTTCCAGGGCCGCGGTAACTCTTTCGAACATAATCCGCAACCCTGGCAGAATCTCTATCCCTGACCTAGCACGAATGTTTCATAACGATGTTAGGGTCGACTTTCTAACATCGCGAAAACGTTGCTGACTCAACCAACTACTGGCCGGTTGGTTCTGATAATTCTTAGCTGAAATTCATTGCTTGGTTTTTTTTCCCTTTTCGTCTTTGGGTTGTACAAAATTTCATGTCAGCTCTAAGGCTAAATCACAAAGGCTTTTCAATTTATTATACAATTTCAAGAGGAATGATAGGAACGTTCCTCTTGAAATCGTATAATAATGTAACGTTTTATTTATTCGTTTAAATACATATAATAATCGTATTATGCAACACATTGCCCTATTCCTCTTCATTTAAACTATAATTATACATACATTAGAAAATAAAATGTAGGTATGTATGTTTGTTTGTTTATTTATTTAATTATTTATATTTGAATTTAATTACAGGGTGTTCCAGAAAGGTGTCGTCATATTTAAGGGTATTGTTGGGCAACTAATATCTAAGGTATTTGTATATTATGGAAAAAATGTCAAAACATAAAAAATGTGAATTAAAAAAAACGACAATTAACAACGATTAAAACTTCCGTAGAAATTACTTTTCAAACAGTCTGATGCAGTTGGTGTCATCAAATCTGTGATTGAACTAAAGTAAATGCCATCAACTGTAACAAACTGCTTGAAGAATCATTTCTACGTAACTTTTTAGTCGTTTTTACTAGAATTTTTTGAAAAAAAAAAATCATTTTCATATTTCACATTTTTCCCAATATCATCCTTAAATATGACCACACCTTTCTGGAACACCCTGTATAAGTCGCAAATAATTTTCACATCAATCAATTTAGTGGCTTTATACCCATTATAAAGGCATAAGCGAACTAAGCATAATCACCAGTATATTTTTTTACTACCTAACCTTGACCTATTTAAGTTCGTCTAATTACATAACTCCTATCCTCAATCTAAACACATGTAAGAGAAGATCCTTCACTAATTATACAGTGATTCTGATTACGTAAACCTGTGACCTTTAAGATCACGTTCAGTAAGTACTTAGCTGACACGGGACACCTCGTGTGGAAAGTATCAATTAGATAATTACCGTTCCTACGGTAGTTATCTAATTAGCGAGAATAACCTTATTCTCGCTAATCAAGCTTCGGATAAGAATCATCATTATTTGTATTTGTTTTGCAGGGGACGCCTACGTGGTCGAGTGGTTTAGGCGTTTGCCTTGTGACCCGGTGGTCGTGGGTCCGATTCCCACGGGAAGCATGCTTTGTAAAGTTGTTTCCAGTTTGGCTAGGACATTGCAGGCTTGAATCACCTGATTGTCTGATAAAAAGATGATTCCGTGCTTCGGAAGGCACGTATAAGCCGGTGGTCCCGGCCGCCAAATGGCGGTCGTCAAAACATGTCAGAGGCCCTTGAGGCGGTTTAGAAACTCTGACACCAGGGTGTGTGGAGTCGTTAGACCTTACTGCCCACACGAAGAAGAAGGGGACGTAATTATAAGTTGTTGTTTGTCTTGGATGAAGCCTAGGTATATAATATCTTATATTGGACTAGCAACGCGCCCGGCTTTGAACGGGTAACAGAGCATATACAGGGCATATAAAGGTGTTCCAGAAGTGCTTGGTCATATATAAGGGTGTCATATGTAATGGGCTAGTTCTTGACCTCGACCACGCCTGATGGAAAGCAATGGATGAGGTCTATTATGAAGCGAGCGCGCCCAGAAGCCTTGAGGCACTGGTATTCCCACGCGCCGACGAGACAGCAGGCTACTTGACGCCGGAATCCGGTGGGAGGGTAGTCGCGAACCAGGGGGGCGTTAGCCCTACCACCGCAAGGGATTGGCCAGTCACATAAGGTATTAGGTGAGACTGTCCAGGATGCGCCGAGTACTCGGTTCAAATGAGTGCCTGATAGAACAAATTGCGCTACACGAGGAGGCTCCTTCATCCATACCTCTTTGTACATCAGCTGGTCAAAGTCTTTGCACTTTAGTGCTACATCAGTCACAAGCCAATGTTCTTGTATCTATCTTTATCTAGTGGGGTTTCCGCACTTAGTCCTGTTGTTGGACCATAGTGCGTGAGCCATGGCAGCTGGAAAATACCCCCGTTTTCTACATGCAAGCTTTCAAATCTCCGTGTCGTGTCTTCCACGTCAAATCACTACTCCCACGGAATGTTACTCAGATGAATCACATCCACGAAATTTGCTTAAACGTCCAACGGCACGACATAGTTTGAATAAACTGAAGGTGCGCTGGCAATCCTAGTTACCATTGAAATATCAACATAGAGAATGGTGCCAACTTTCTAGTGTAAACATGAGCTGTCAACGCTTGATGATACGGATCGTTAATTTTGATTTAATTTGTCCAAGTGGGCCTATTGGAGTCTGCTGTTGGACAAACGTGTGGCTAAATGATCGATCTTCAAGGTTAAGTTTCGCTTGCCTAGGTTGGTCAATGGATGGGTGACCGAGATTCCTCCGTGCCTCGAAAAGCACGTTAAGCTGTTGGTCCCTGCTTTTATTTGAAGGTCTTTTAGACAGTCAGATGACAATTATCTGACACGTCTTGCCAAGGAGTCAAGTGGGTAACCAGTTACTGGGTTGTGGAGGTCAGATAGGCAGTCGCTCCATGTAAAATAGTGGTACTGGAAGCCGACCCCAACATAGCTGGGAAAAAGCGATTGATTGATTTATCGGACGACAAGACATCCGCCATTATGCCGCCGTTCTATGGTGGACCACTACAAATGATGGCCACGCCGAACGGCTTAACGAGCTTTGGACCGTAGATGGTCACCCATCCACGGACCCGACCTCTGCAAGCGTCGCTTAACCTTGGAAATAGACCCCTGAGGCTGTTCTTATTTAGCCATGAGCTCCTTGTTTTCCGATGATGGAGTAGTTATATTAATTCCATCCTTTCTACAATACAATACTGTATTCATTTGATGCACGTGCCTGTCTGTAGCACTCGTGAAACTACGTCATTCTCGTTACGTTCAAGTACAAATATGGCTATTATTTTACGTAACACCATAGACGCACGCTCATTTGCACAATAAAGGTTTGATTTTGACAGCTCAATAATACATAATAACCAGTGATCGGAGTAGGTAGATTGATTTGGGGTCGATGCACTGGCACGTATATATTAATATGGATATGTCTCCGGGATTCCGGGACATATGAAAGAAATTCTCGGGGAATATTGTAATGTGTGGGATGAAGAGTATATGAATAAGAAATGTTTAACCCTTTTGCTGTCTTTTTAATAGAATATGTGATCGGCCTTCTATAATTAAGAAAAGAATATGGCATGGCTAAACTTGAGTAAAAACGTAGCAAACGTAAAGCAAGACTCTACTAATAATAGTTAAAAGAAGAAATAACTACTAAATTAGTTATATGACTAATTTAGTAGTTATTTCTTCTAAGTTTCGAATGGACGCACAATAGTAAGATTCACTTTAGTACTTACTTGATAAATAAGAAAAAAACAATTTTAAACGTTTAACTATCGCATTCCATAAATTTCAAATGTAGTAGTTTAAAAATCTTTACATTCACAATATTTGATTCAATCCCGTAAGTACCAAAATGAAATCCCGAAAAAAGGCTTATCCATGTTATGATTTCCATGACTATTCATGATGCAAGTACGTAAAATCAATCTACCTACTCCGATCACTGATAATAACACAATGCGTTGAGTGGGTTGACAAGCTTATGGTCGACGCCGGATAAATTTGGAATAACGGTCATTGACCCACCTACATTTATTGACATAATTAATTCCGAAAACCGAAATAAATACATAAGTAAATAAAGCTGTCCTGAATCGAAAGCTATTATCGTGATGCTTTACATTTTCCAGTACTTAATAAACAACGATTCATAATTTATTGTCCAGAGGCCCTAGACAATGTGCCATTCAATTAGCGAATGCGACTGTCGAAATGCCAAAATGTAGGAATTTGATCACGTGACATTTCGATAGCATCTGTCAATCCCATACATTTTTGACGTATTGACAATCGCCTTCGCAACGCTTTTTTTTCCATTGACAGAATCTCACCAGTATCGAGCCCCAGGTACCTACGAAGAGAGGGCAACGACCGTTATTGCAAATTTATCTGTCGTCGACCATAACGAATCCATACAAATATTTTATTATAAATGCGAAAGTAAGTCCCGTCTGTATATCGTTTGTCTGTTTGTTACTTCCTCACGTGTCGTCACTTACGGATTCGGATACAACTTGGCACACAGCTAGATCATATCCTGGAAAACGACATAGGATGCTGTGAATCCCGGGATATATACCCGTGGGACTATTTTATATCGCGGGCGAAGCCACTGGTAGAAGCTGATGACATTTATAGATGCGAAAGTGAATTGTTTGTTTGTTTTTTACGCTTTTACACTCTGAAAGGATTTTTATGAATTTTGGTACTTACAAAGGTGGATGGATCCTCTTTTGCAAAAGTCTATATTATATAATATTAATGCGAACGAAACCGCGCCGCCTAACCTAGTTTGAAATATTACTTTTCTTTTTCCATCTACTAACCTATCAAATTTTGTTTAAAAACTTTAAGTGCGTTGTTGCCCAAAGGATCGTCAAACTGAAGTGGCAGTGGGCAGGGCACATTGCTCGCAGAACAGATGGTCGATGGGGCCGAACTTCGGAAATGACGACCGCGTACCGGAATACGCAGCGTTGGAAGGCCTCCCACAAGGTGGACCGATGACCTGGTGAGGGTCGCTGGTAGCCGATGGATGCGAGACGCACAGGACCGGTTGTTGTGGCGACACTTGGGGGAGGCCTATGTCCAGCAGTGGACGTGTTCGGCTGATATGATGATGATGAGTAGGTATGTTAATCCCACTAACAATTTTCATATTTCACACCAACTTAATAACAGATGAGCAGTAGATACAAATTGTTCCTAACAACTTTATACATAAGTATTTAGGTACCTATATATTTATTGTTTATTTACTAATCTTGTCAACTAGTTACTATCGACATAATAATTAATTTATCACGCTCTTTTATACAGCGAAGGTTCCACGTTTTGACGTATTAATCATAATTTAATCATTGTCAAGCGTTACGTAATTCTTGTTGGGATCTATTTACTCGTCGTGTATACAAATAAATAAAATTGAAGTTTCATGTAAGTAGTTTATGTTTAAAATATCAAAATACTTATCAGCTTTTTGATGAATGCATTATGAAAATATGTACCTACGATTATCATAACGAAAACCAAATTTAATAAAAAAAATGACTCATCATTATGAACAACTTTCACTATGGTACCAAAACTGAAATCGTGAAAAAAAAAATCGACTGCCCCATACAAGCAGGTTTATGTGCGCAGAACTCGACAAAATGTACTGAACAGGTGATATTTTTTTGCGATTTCGGGTTTCGTTCCACAGTAAAAGTTGTTCATAATGATGAGTACAATGACCCCTTAAGAGGTATTGCGTTTATTCTGTTACACTTTGTATAGCGAGTATTACGTCAAAAGGCGCCGTGTGTTTCAGCGCCAAACACACTTAGGTAAGTACCTATATGATTGTAAAATAGGTAGCAACAAAAGTTGAAACTTCATACCGTCTTATTTAATAATAGTAACAGAAAAGTAGCAGAATATTCTATAACTAGCTGTCCCCCGCGGCTTCGCTCCCGTCAACTGGCTACCTACCTACCTACCCTACACCTACCCTACACATACATGCATGCAAATAATTCTATTTTATTGAGGTATTTCTTTCCTGCTCGGTTAATATACATGTTATAAAAATAATTTATAGCCTATAGCACTCAGGAATAATGTAGCTTTCTACCAGTGAAAAAATTTTTAGAATTGGATCATTAGTTCCAGAGATTACCCCCTACATACAAACTTACAAATTTTACCTCTTTATAATATTAGTATAGAAAAGTCAAGTGATTAATTGAACGGGCCAAACGCGATAGCTTCAAAAAAGTATAAAATTTGATACCTTCGTCCTCGTAGAAAATAAAAAGTATAATTTGATACCTTCATCCTGCTCGAAATTTTTTTTGCTGGGGCTTACCTGAAACGGAAAAAAAACATTAATTTTATAAATTCACGATACAGGGTATACTTCCCAGGTGGTCCCATGGTCATCAGGTCAGGATCTGATAATGGGATCCTGGAAAAATCGATGCAAATCTTCAAATTTTATAGGTACTGTAATCTGGACTGGATTTTTTTTGCGAATGCGCGCAGCGGAACTCCACACTATTTGCTTACAAGCAATAAAAAACTTGTTACAAACAAATACAACAGACTTAAAAAAAAGCTAAGTACTACAAAATACAAAATAACTTTAATTTCGGAATCACTACATAAAATAATTAGGTATCATAAAACAAAGACCCCCACCCCACCTCGTCTGTATGTACGCGATGAACTCAAAAACTGCCGAACGGATTTTCATATAGTTTCCACTAACATCAACAGACGGAGTGATTCATGTGGAAAATTTTGTTGTATAATTCATTATACAACAAAATTTTCCACATGTAACCACAACTTTGTAATAATTAATTGATTCAAAAGAGTGTCCATGGAGTTTCTTGTACGTTCTTCTCCATAGAGATCTACGCTTTGGAACGTGCAAATAGCTTCACCTCTTTGACTGACCGACCTTGACAATTCAAAAGTGCCTGTAAATGGTTTAATTGAAATAAATGCTTTGACTTGACTTGATTAAAGTTATGTGTAAATCAATGTATTGGCTGCAATATCATGACAAAGATTGGTGAAGTTGTCTGAAAAAAACATGCCGATGATTGGTGCTGATAAACTTAAGCATTCACTTGTAACGGAACATTGAGCATTCGCCGGTTCTATACAACGTGTAACAGAATAAACGCAACACCTCTTTAGGGGTCATTGTACTCATTATTATTCAGTGAACAACTTTTACTACGCTGCCAACCCCGAAATTGCGAAAAAAATCAGCTGTTCAGTAGTACATTTTGTCGAGTTATGCGCACACAAATGTATGGGACACTCGATATTTTTCTCGCGATATCAATAATGTTCCCATAGTGAAAGTTGTTCATAATGATGAGTACAAATGACAAACATCATTTTCACGATCATTCTAGCGAACGCTAGAAAACTAAATGCTCGTAAAAAATGTATTCTTCACAAAGATGTCAAACAACAATGACAAAACTGCTTGAATCGCCATTTTGTGTCGTAAAAAAAATTTAAGAAAACACATTTTACGCTGTAACACGTATAATTTTGTAAAATAATAAAAAAAACCACACCACAAAATCAAATAAAATAGGTAACAAACACTTTAACTTATGATTAAAAATATGTTGGAAGTAATCGTATAATTTAATTGTAAGTGTTTAAACATTAAAAACTTAAATATGGCACAGAAACCATTACGTTTTTTTAAAATAATTAATCTTGTTTAGACCAATATACATGCTTATTTTAACATTCGCTGGAATACTTACTACAAGTACTATAAGTGAATTCTCAAGTCTACCAGGGCAGGTTGCTAGCACAATGATAAAATCATTCAAAGATCAAACATAACTCAAGAGATAAAACCCAGACATGCGGGCAAAGAACTGTATCTTTGAGTACCATTTAAGATAAAGGAACGTGTGAGTATTGTTGGTGCTAACATAATTCTTAAAGATAACAATGTATTTTAGGCACACATATCCAATAACGAGTATTCAATAAATCAGACTTATTATATTTTTTTGACTGCCTTGTTAGTTTCATGACTGACGAATTGGTCGTGTGCAATATTAAAACCGGCCAGATGCATGTCGGGCCACGCGCAATGAAGGGTTCCGTTATTCTGTAGTTGCTCGTCCCGCAAACCATGGACAAAGTTAATATTTCGCAAACGGATCCTTGTATGGAAAAATGGCTTTTGCACACCATCAAATTGACCATTGGACAGACGATAACAAAATCTCTAAACATTTTTTTTTATAAATTACAAGATTTTAGTAATATAATTCTTTGGGAATGCAATCATGATGATTTTACTTGACTCGCCTGATCATACTTTAAAAGTAACGAAATTTAAGTGAATTTTAGTCAGCAGAAGTCGCCTATCCACATTTTCAACACCGAGGGTATTCCTGTTGAGTTCCACTCGAAGGTCTTCTCAAACCCAGGACCCACAAGTACCTTCCACAATCACGTTTATCAAAACACCATACCATGCGCACTATCAGACGCAACACGCTAATATGTACTTTACTGATAAGCACAGTTAACGTGGATCTGATGTTTTTGCTATACACTATCATATCGCTGTGCAAACAAGGGGTTTTCGTCACATGATAACACCACAATGTAATGGGGTTTAACTCTATTAATATGGTGTAATTCCTTTATCACTGGATTTTAGGCGGCTTGCCGATATGTCGGATTTACGACTTTGTGTGGTTTGATGGTATCCTCGAAACTGGGACGCAGCAACGCTAATTGTCTGACAGATTTTTTTTATGGTTGAAGCCCTACTTGGTGCCTTGAAATCGCGAGACGGGGCCGCGCCATTCCACGAAGGAGATGGCGGGACGACTTGGATGTCTTCCTTGGGAAACGGCAAGAAATGGCACAGAACCTGGAACAATGGAAGAAATGAAGGGAGGCCTATGCCCAGCAGTGGAATATTTCAGGCTAGATAGTATAGTAATACCCAACCACTCCGCAACTCCTGAAAGCCAGAATGAACAGAGGCAACCGCCAGAAACGCGGCGAGTCAATAAAGCTCGACGAACCCCGAAGAAAGGAATCAACCGCAATGGATCCTGCAACGAAATTAATCAGAGAAGAAGCAGCGGAGGACTAAGAAAACTATAACAATTTAGGAAGCTGAATAATAACAAGGCTGGCCTTTGATGGATCATATTCTTAACATATCCAGAGTCTTACCGAAGTAATTCGTGATGCCCAGTTGCTGGCTTGTGAAGGTCAGATAGACGGTCACTTCATATTAATAAAGCTATTCTTCTAAGGGGTTGGTTTCCGCACTAAGTCCCTTATGTTGGACCATTGTGCGTGGGCCAAAGCAGTCGTCATTCCATCCAGCCGATCTCCCTATATAAGCAGATTACGGCTCCCAGTTTACTCAAGATGTCTGTTAACGAATACGGGTTGATTTTGGATTTCGGTGACGCCAAGTGCACTCAAAGAGCAAGTGCATAACGGTTTCCTCCGCCTCCATAAATGCTCTGGGGGTCTACTCTCGCCCGAAGTCCGTAGATTCATCCTTAGTGTATTAAATATATACGTGCTGTGAAAAGTACACTAATTTGTAGGTCCCGGCTGTAACTTGTAGATCTTCAGTGGTTACGTTACAGCCGTTAGATTAGTCACAAACCAGTAAATCTAAGACCTGTCTTGGCAAAGGGTCTTCTTACCCAGTTACTGGGTTGTAGAGTTCAGATAGGCACTCTATCAGTTGCAGCGTGTTAGCCTGGAAGCCGACCCCAATAGCGAGAAAAGGTAAGGATAATAAAAATGGTGGAAGAACTTCCTCAGTTGGGCACACAAAGAGTTCTGCTACATCGAAACCTACGTATTTACGCATATGAATGACCAGGATAACAAATGCAAAAACGACGTAACCGACTAATAATAGACAATGAATAGACTTGTTTATTCTAAGAGTACTACAGACCAATACTATACTACGGTCAGTTCAATTAGATCAATCTTATAAATAAACTTTAATAGACTGATTGATCGACAAATTGTGTTTATTTATTTATGGCTCGCGTCGCGATTGCGTAGGTTTGCGTTTGATTGGTATGACGTACTTTGAGATATGGATGGCATGCTCTAATAGGCGTTCTTTGAAAGGTATCCGATTTAAGATCAAAGCTACACACTATGTCGTCATCTTCCTCACAGACCTTATCCCAAATTACAAGTGGTTTGTGCCGAATGTATTTTTCTTTCTTACATTATGTTATATCCTTATCATCTTTTTGACAGTCTTTTTACATATTTTGTTTGGTCTTCCTCTACTCTTAAACTATGTAAGTCTCTACTTTTATATGTATGAACTACTTATCTAGGTAATATAACGTTGAAGTAAAATAGCTTCTTTGTGGGAGGTACTTGATCGACATCAATCTGAAATCGTAGCCTTGTCATTGCCCCTCCGTCGCAAACTGTGATACGAGATTCAGATTCATTAATTTATTGTTTGTCACAGGTGGAAATTCAGTTCTTAAAATTATTATTGTAACATGTATCACTGTAACATACCCATAGGGAGTACAATATTTAAATTTATAATTATAATGCCTAAAAAAAATATAAAAATTGATCCATAGTTTCTAATTCTTTTTTCTATCAGCCAAAGCTACCACACCAATCGATGAACTTTGATCGACTGATTATTGTAGTAACCTTAATGTGTGCGATGCCACGAGCAAAAGCTAGTAAGCTTCTTCTTCTTCTTGTGGGTAGTAAGGTCTAAGGACCCCACACACCCTAGTGTCAGAGTTTCTAAACCGCCTCAAGGGCCTCTGACATGGTTTGACGACCGCCATTTGGCGGCCGGGACCACCGGCTTATACGTGCCTTCCGAAGCAAGGAATCATCTTTTAAGTAAGTACTAAATATATACTAACCCTATCAAAGAACGGTACCGGCAAATTTCTAGAAAAAAGCGATAAAACAACATTTTGGACCAGAAATCCTGTAAACGTCGGCGTCGGTAAACAACGATAAAGACGCGGGAAACCAGCTGATTTTACTGCCCACACTAACTGATGTAGCAGTTATGAATCATAGCAATTTTCCCAGAACCAGTTTTATACACACTCCATATTAAGCAGACGCGATAATTTATGTTTCTTTGAAGTCTGTGTGCTGTATGATTGATTTTTTCCGTGACTGTTATTCAAAGCAGACATACCAAGACGTGTTTCTTTTAATATCGATACTTTGTCCATCCACATGAAGGAAATACCTCTTTCCAAACTTCTGTACAAGAAAACGGAACCCTAAGGGACTTGATATACAAAACGCTCCGGGCACGCGGCGACGAAAATGTGTGGATTTTGGCCGCACGCCCGCGACTCTAAGTATATTTCGTTCCTTTGACGCCATACATTTTATCTTGACAGCGTCCTGTCCGCGCGCCTTCTCCGCTTTGTATATAAAGTCCCTTATAGGATCACTCGTGTGTCTATCTGTCCCTCTTTACAAGAAAACCATTTATAAATCTATTGTTTTAATTTTTTTTGGGACAAGCCCGCCACACATTCCCACCCACTGCAACTCCTGAAGGCCAGAATCAACAGTAGCGACCAACATAAAAACGCCGAGTCAATGAAGCTCGACGAGTCCCGGAGAAACGATTATACTGTTGGATCCCGCAGTGAAATCAATCAGACAATAACAGCGGAGGAGTTGGAAAAAAAACATATCCACTTCCCTCCTTATCAAGCAGGAGACTGAACAGAACAGAGCTAAGGCTAAATAGGCACCAAGGGACAAGGGGTTTTCAAATAATATGATTTGTTTAGAACTCCTTGCGCGTCAGTTCGATTCGCACAAGGCCAGACTTTTTTCTGTGGGGAAGTCCTCAATGATATCCTCTTGCTTGGGTCCGACCAGAAGGTTACGTCGGGCTTCTATCAACTAAAATCCTACGGTTTCTTCTAAAAGCATGAGTCGGGGGATCTTTGGGATTCTCCCACATAACGATATGCTCAGCTGGATCCCAAATTTTGGCCTTTACTGCTGCACATAGGCCTCCCTTAGTGTCGCCACATCCGGTCCTGTGCGTCTCGCAACCAGCGGATTACCGTAGCCTTCAGCAGGTCATCAATCTACATTGAGGTGAACCTGGAAAGTCCGTCGTATTGAACTGACGACATCCTAAAAGTAACGGGGACGAAAGCCATACTGAATCTTGTAGAATAGCAGAAAAGGCAACCGTTGTCGTCGTTCTGAATGCTTTATTTCATTTGTATCGTTACTTATAGTTTGTAAACCAGCCTTAAATGTATTGTGTTTGTAACTTTCTAGCCTTAAAATTCTTTGAACGAATTCTGTCGTATTGCAATTCGAATACAATTTCGAAATACCGCACGATCGGATTCGTTATTTCTTAAAAACTAAAAAGGAATGTTACCATTACTAAATATGCAAACAGCGCGACGTATGACGTTATTTGTGACGTCAAACTATAAAATCCCGTTACATTGAACGTAGAAAATTGTAGTTATTTATTACTCATAGTAAAACGGACCAATTTAGCTTGAACGGTGGCGATATGTGACACTACATTCAAGAATGGCCACCTCCGGATGCCAGAATATTTTGGTCATAATTCGAGCTGAAATAGTACTTAACAGTTTTAGGAGCTCGTGGCTAAATTATAACAGCCGCACGGACCAATCTTCAAGGTTAAGCAAAGCTTGCCGAGGTTGGTCTGTGGATGGGTGACCATATTAACATACCGAGACTCCTCCGTGCCTCGGAAAGCACGTTAAGCCGTTGGTCCCGGCTGTCATCTGTAGATCTTTGGCAGTCGTTACGGATTGTCAGAAGCCAGAAAATCTGACACCTGCCAAGAAGTACCGTGCTACCCAGTTCATGGGTTGTGGAGGTCTGGTAGGCATCCGTTCCACGTAAAATACTGGTATTCAGCTGCATCCGGTTTGACTGGGAGCCGACCCCAATATAGTTGGGAAAAGGCTAGGCAGGCAGTAATAGTTTTAAAACAGGGAATGAGCGTTCTATTTCTATCTTTTTCTAAACCAGGTGAAATTATTAGCTGTCTCGCTCAGTGGCTTTTTTATGAATGGGTGGGTGGAATTCAAGGATGAACCAAAAAAAGATTGTGATGACATGACACAGTTTCGTACTAGAAATATTTGCAGTCTAGTCAAATTAAATTACAAAGTAATGAAACATTTTGTTGGAGACGGCGGTATGAGCTGAATTTCTTTAAGAAAGATTGGTTCTTGACAGCTCTGGAGAGGAACGCAAAAGGTTTTTTTTAATGAATTTTTGCAACAATCTCATCTGATGGAAAGCGGTAAATGAGGTCGACGTTGGAACAAGCTTGTCTTAGAAGTAACCGATTCAGTCTTGTCTTAAAGACCCCCAGTTGTAACTATCAGGAAACACAGCCTTTAGCAGGGAATCCTCCATCGTCGCTTTTCATCAGGTGAGGTTGTGGTTAAACGCGATCCTAATCAGTAACACAGACACCAGAATGGGAACGACCAGGGCTAAGAATTTAAGCGACATGCGGCCTCATACAACGAAACCTCTCCGAGCATCACAAACCAGGTCACGGACTCACGGATTTCCCCATTGACGACTTCGAACTAACGTAAGTAGATATACTTAGAAACAATCCAGTCATAGGTGCTGCAATATCAAGGCAGTTCGTAGATAAATTGTCACGCGTATCTGTAGATAACGACAAGGGATCAACGATTTCTTTTTCATTATCAAATTAGTCTTCATTTGGATTCATTAACGTTTTGCAATCGTCCAATTTGAAGACGGATGTGTTTTTATCTCTGACAGAAACTGCTTGTCTATTCTTGGTAGTTATAGTGAAAAAATGGACTACAAGCTACTGTCAGATGCCAATAGTACAGCCAGTCTGATCACTAGTATTTTCCCGCAGCTTGATCCCTCGACCTATCCTACAAGAACTGTCTTTTTCCGGGACACAAAGTAAACTTAGCTGTTAAAAGACATTGAAAGAAACTGACTTTGTTTCAATATTTCTTCTCAGGGTTCTCAGCTAGGAAACATCGGTCTTATCTAGTTTAACATGACCAAAAAAAAAATGTCGTGTAAATCAAGTGTTTTTTTTAAATTTATTTTATGAATACTTCCAGACATTATCTCTGACAAACATACAGTTTACGTCGAATGCCGCATTGCAGTCCCCCTTTCCAATTCAGCGGCTTCCCATGACCTTACTCACATCCTCAATCAGATTCGTGAAGCCAAAAACGTTCATTAGCCCCATACCCGTCCCCCTTTTGTATGCACCGGCTTTCCATGACCCTAATAACATGGTCGGTCCGTTTAATCTTAATGAGACCTTATTACCCTCTTTCCAAATTGTACTCTTCAGACAAATTGGTTTGACTTTGAAGTCTCAATGGGAGACGTTTGGCTATTTATAAATAATGATCCCATAACACGATACGGTTCAACAACTGACCTAGTCAATGACGTCTTTAAGGAGGAGATGATTCTTATGATCTTGGATCGACTGGTTCATAAATACATATATGAAGCATTAAGGTTTTGGGTAAGTCTTTAGAATAACGAGAAGCTATGTAGTGTTTTAGTTAAACAGTATACTGCAGTGCAGGTTCTTATTATACCTACTCTCGCTGAGGACCATGCTTTGGATAGTGGAAGTCAGATAGGAAGTCGCTCCATGTAAAATACAGGTATTCAGCTGTATCTGGATTGGAAGCGGACCCCAATATAGTAGGATGAGGACCATGATAGATAGATGGACAAAATATCCTTTACTAACCGTCCCCCGCGGCTTCGCTCGCGTCAACTGGCTACCTACCATACCCATTTTTTTTATATAAACCTTATCTGTATTCTGGAGAACCAAACAAAAAAAGAATTATTCAAATCGGTAAAATCGTTTTCAAGTTATGCTCGTACATACATTTCTACGATTCATTTTTATAAAATTTATAAAAATGAATCGCTGCCATTGGTGTACAAAATATATTTAATATATTTGTACACCAATGGCTGGATTGGAGGCGTAAGACTTTTTCACATAATCCACAATGCGTATTCAGTTGCTTGTCAAGACATCAGACATGTAATATGTACGAGAAATAAAATTCCTGTTGGATTATACATAGAAAGAACAGAAGTAAATATACCAAATGACGTAGCAGCAGATCAACATAAAAAAAAATCGTTGGGTTAATACGCAAATAAGCCGGAAACTTGACTTGCTTACGTAGGCGAGAAAAAATGGAAATACCCTATTGTAAAGAACTAATCTAAATCTATTAGTATACTTCTTGTAATTACAATCGATCTATTTAAAGCCTTCAAGGCCAAAATTTTGAATTCTGACATCGATCCAGAAAATGATAGATTTTATCATCAACACGCGAAGTTCATAACAACGTTTTCCTTCATAGTGTAAATGTAAAACTATAATAATATTATTCATTACTGTTACCTCAATTAAAATGTTTACGATTCTGGCAATGGGATCTGCATTTTAATGGCCCCTCGTGTGTGGTCTCTGCTCAGAATAGGACTAACGACTTCCTGTGGGGTTCAGACAGTTGAGACGGCCTATCTGTCTTTTCTTCAACCCGTATCTACACTAGAGGATCCCCTTTATTCCGGGGAGGTCTAAGACCAAGAAGAATGGGGTGCTATGGACTAGAAAATTCAGTTGAAGAAAGCCTTAGATGAGTGTATGATGATGGTACACTCTGCTATAACAATGAAATTATTGCCTGTTTTTGCAAAACATAGGCTCTTGAGAATGGTATAAAATATAATATTACTCAAGTACCTACACAGTACATGATACCAAAACAGTCTCAATACATGAAGCAACAAATGAGACAACTATTATATCATCCAGATATACAGCAAAACTTTCAATTACGATAACATTTAAAACTTGTATCAAAATCGCTTATAAAACGATTAAAATAACCCGCTTTTATCCTAACAAAGCGACCCAGACACCTAAATGTTATGAGTAAACATACTAAACATACGACTCCAGTTTAGGTAAAAAACTTAACCTTGGTAGAAGGCCGACGTGAAGTCCACTCGATCGCGAATGAATTTTGCGCTTTAAACTTATTTTTATGAAAGGTCACGTTGCTAAATAGGGTTATCGCTTGAGTCCGGGGAAGCCGGGTTTTGAAGGTGTTTTATTATGTCATAATTATACTGTATTTTTCATTATTAATAGGCCCTCTTTGACCACAATCTCACCTGATGAAGAGCTATTGAGAACGGGTTTCACCAATGAAACTGAACGCGATCAGTACATCTAAACTGCGTTCAAGACTGACAGCCAGTGTAAACATTCCATAGAAAAATAATGACACTGACAGCTCATAAACGTGGTTTATTCGCTGATCGCGTTCAGTTTCATTGGTGAAATTGGCCCTAAGTGGTAGACGTTCGAGCATGCTTGCCTAGAATCTGTTCACTCTTGTGATCTGTGAATGCCGTCATCAAATATTGCATAATCTTAGTTCACAGAACTATTAAGCCGCAAAGAACTGTCGTAAATTGGATGAGCGATTCTCATGTTTAAAAGCATACAAGCGGACATTGTGTTTTGTAATTTGTAATGATGAAAGAAACCCATTATCATCATCTGGGCTTGACGTGGCTTAGCTTTAACTCGCAACTAAGTTTGGGTCAACTTCCAGTCTAGCTGAATACCAGTATTTTACATGGCATCCTGCTACCAGGGTAACACAGAATCGCCAAACTTAAGTGGCACTGGGCAGGGCACGATGTTGCAACGCTTGGGAGACGCATATACCCAGCAGTAGACGTCATTCGGAAGAAATGATGATGATATACTATCCTTCTGACCTCACGGGTATCACGATACCCCTTGGTAAGACTGCTTGTGTCAGACTTTCGAACTTTCAACTACCTTTTAAGATTAATGCCCACGTTATGGAAATGAATGATCGCTAAGACAGAGGTAACCCTATTAATTTAAGTGGTAGTTAACCGGAAATTTACCGTGGATTATACAGCACTAAAGGTACTCAATTGTGTAAAACCCATTACAAAGCACTAAGAACAATGTACTGATATTTATAGACAAGACAGATTGTTTCTTAATAGTCAGACTGTTAAGACGGCATTTAAAAGACGAGAATAGGATTTACGCACTAAAGGTAGAATGTCATTTAAAGGTTGCTAAACTTCGTCAAAAAGCGAAAAATGTTCCAGTATTTAAATAGAGGCTAATCCTAGACTATATTAAATGTTGTATGTCATAATAATAAGGATATAATTAAACTTCAGGCTTTTGTCACCATCCAGTTTTCGACAATTTTTGTCACGATTTTTATTAACATGATAAAGAAATCTTGTAGTTTAGATTTAATTTAGTCTCGCTTTTTCTATAGGAATAATTTTGGCACATTAGTTTTAGGGATACCTAGTTACCAACATACCCGAAGGGTGCCAACGGGAACCAATTACTAAGCTTCCACTGTCTGTCCGTCTGTCTGTCAGCGGGTTGTGTCTCATGAAGCGTAATAGTTAGTGTTGAAATTTTCATTGTCTATTTCGGTTACGTCGTTTTTTTTCCGTTTCTGGACAGAACCCTTCGTATGCAAGTCCGTACTCGCAAAGTTGCTGTCAAAAGAAGCGACCTTTGTTTAGTTTTTTTAACAATGGATGTGCTCCATTATGTATGTACATGATAATTTAAGTCATGTGGAAAACACAGTCAAAGCAGTATCAAAAAATAAAATCACTAGGTACTGTAGCCCCTAAAAGGTAGACCAGTATATATTAAAGTTTCACCACTTTACAAGTTACGGTCTTACAGTGTGTTGGTTTGAAACCAAGCAGCTACTGAGAACTCCTACAAACCCTGGGATTATACTTGCGAACTTGTTTGTACAATAACATCCAAAGAATGCAACGCAATAAAATAACAAAACGTCTGTTTGACCCGAAGAACAAGCGGAGATAAGTTATGCAGATGTGTATCTTATAGTACACCCACCTTCAGCCATATAGAGGGCGAGCTTATCAACCAAGCGCAAATCCAGATTCTGGGGACTGAGAATTTCGTGATTAAAAAATCTACTAACACTTTAATGAACCCGACAAGAACAAAGAACTCAAAGTATAGCTTGTGACCACATCCAAAGAGAAACCGTATCAGACGTCCACTGCAGGACATAGGCCTCCCCCAAATGGGAAGGGTTTGCCATAATCGCCACGCTTGGCAGGCGGGTTGGCGACCGCAGTGTAGCTGTAGCAATGTACCTAAAGAGAATGCTGCTGCCCAGTCTCAGGTGAGTGAGTCCCTCAGTCGCCTCTTACGACACAAACGGGAAGTGATGGGATGGTGTTATTCTTTTACGTCGGACACCATACGGAAAGAAAAAAAGAATAAAGAGGTATTTATTTCAATAAAACTAATAGTCATAAAATGGCCGACGTATGAGATAAGTTACCTATCTCAACATTTACACAGTTAGTTTTAATGGTTTCTCATAGCTGGCGTCATCCTTTGCTAGCTTGGGAAAAATGGTAATAACCTAGGTAGCTACATTTGCTTTGTTTCAATAATACACGGGTCTAGTACAATACCTATTTAATAAATTTTATTGTTAGGGTTTTTCTTTGCGACTGTGATCTCTCTAAGAAAGGAGAGGGGTTTACATAATTTTATCAAGTACTTGACAAGGACTTCAGGGCAAAAGGGTAAGCAGCCGCTCCACGTAAAATACTGGTATTCAACTGAATCCGGTTTGACTGGAAGCCGACCCCAATAAAGTTGGGAAAAGGTTAGGCAGATGAGGACTTCAGGGCATAGGGAACTATAGAAATTTTTATCATCATCTTCTCAATAACCAAAAGGAAGGCAGAATGTGCTGCTACCAACGATGCTGTGGAAGTGGCAACGTTTTGGGCCACCCAAATTTAATCAACTGTCCAGCCAGCGACACGGAGAAGAAGAATAAACAAAAGACGGTCTACACCTGGACATGGACTCCTAAAAGTATCCCAGAACGACCAATTAAACGAGTCTTAAATTTAAACGGCGAAATACTAATCTTTGAGAGGTGAAAGCGTGATGTTTTGTATGCTCATGCTCATGTCGTCTAACACACAGGAAACAAGCTTATTTATGAATGATGGTAATACATGAATAATGAATGGTAGGCGATCTTGCCTAAAACATATTTTATTATAAAATTACATAGGATTTTTGGAAGTGAAAGACGTTTCACCACACAAAGCAGCCACAGTACAGCATACATATACATCCATCAACAGAGTTTTCATAATAGAACCAGGACTTCCAGAGATCACCTTTCACAAACAATAACAAACTATCAGTTTTCCTCATGTAGTCTTGTGTTACATTTAGGATCACGTCCGGACGCAGCTATACGTCATAATACCACCACACGCGAAACCAATAAAACGTAAAATTCCACTAACAGAGTAAACAATGGTATAAATAAACCTGAAACCGTCATTGTTTGACATCCTGTTCATCCAGAACGACGTAATAAACGTCAGAAGAAAACAGGCATCATGTTTCATGGAATTGTATTAGACGTTGTATTTACGTGATCATTTTCCTTTAGGTTAGGGACGCGGAACTGCGAGGAAAAAGTCAGCGAAATTCCGTTGTTCGAGGCAGGGACGTTAAAATCAGTTATTTTCGCGTAGATATAGCACTTGGGGATATAGTGAGACAAGCAAGCAAGATCAGCGAAGACAACCGTCATTTCGTCAAAGTATAAAGTGTTAGACCCGGGATTGACATTTCGGTAGTGTATGTCAATCACACTGGGTGCCAGCACAGGGGGCCTAGACAAAAAACTTTTCTGACGACAAAATGTATGGGAATGACATTAGGTGTGGAAAGAAAACGTCATCACCTAATGTCATTCCCATACATTTTGTCGTGAGCGTCTGACGTTAACGCTACAGAAAAGTTTTTGTCTAGACCTGCAGGACCGGTCGTAGTGGCGACGCTTGGGCGTCTTTGTCTATGTCTAGCCAGCAGTAGCATCAATTCCATACATTTTGGTTTGACTATGACAATCGGTTCCGTATGGTGTCGGACGTAAAAGAATAGCACCATCCCATCACTTCCCGTGGGTGTCGTAAGAGGCGACTAAGGGACTCACCAGACAATGGGCAGCAGCATTCTCTGTAGGTACATTGCTATAGCTACACTGCGATGGCCAACCCACCTGCCGAACGTGGCGATTATGCCATTTGGGGGAGGCTCATGTCCAGCAGTGGACGTCTTTCGGCTGATATGATGATGATAATTAGGCCTTCTGGACTGCTATAATGCAGGGGAATTGCGCGCGAATTTCCGCGCTTCGCTCAGTTTTTCATTAGCCGTAGAAGCTATCCGAAAATGGTATTTCTTGGGTTCAAAATCATCTCTGAAACGTTTCGTCTTATTTTTTTTCGCACAATTTGACCTTTGATCTTAGCTGATCAAATTCCACTTCGTTCCCGAAGAACTTAAGCGTTCCAGGTTGTAATAACACTGTCTGTTATGCTACAATTGCTTATACATGAACTGAATCGAGTTCAGCAGTTCCGAAGCGTAACTTTACTTTATTTCTTCAGTATTGCGTTGAAACTGGGATAGGTAAATATTGTTGCTGTACCTTAGTTTCTGAGCTGTGTTGACTTGACATTTCTGATACGTATTTAACTTGTACAACGATGAACGACTTAAGTCTTGACTTCTAAAGGAAAAGTAATTGGCTGGCGAAGTTAAATGAGTCTGAAGTCTCCTCGTCCAAAGCGTTAAGTACTGTTAATAAGCCTGTATAATTTATCGGGCCCGTTCTTATGCCATAAGAATAAGATATGTATTGTTGATGGTGATACTTACATACGATAATAATGAACTTCGATAAAGACAGGAGGACAATAAAATATCGGAGAATATAGTGACATCTACCAATAATGGATAGAGACCAAAGTTATTTTATCAGGATACAATCACTCTTTCACTGAAAGTACGTTACATAATCGCTGAAATACATAGACTTTACTATCCCAAAGATAATGCACAGTTAGTTCTTGATGCGCCAAGGTAGCTAAGCCGCGTGAAAAATTTGCTTATTTATGAAAAAAAAAACGAGACAGTGCTACATGTCTATCTCGCTGACGGTTCCGTACAAACTCGTGTAGATAGTTAGTCCATTACGAGCAACGAGTCTCGATTTTTTCCGAATATACATTACCTCCGATGAAATCACCGAACATTACTCTCTGTCGAAAAGATAAGCAGGATTGAATTCACGCATAGCATCCGCTTGTACTCAGGGTCACTGTTCCCATAACGGATGTTTGCATCCGAATTCCATGTTTACGTTGATTCGAGGTATCGGCGCTTACTATAGGGAAATCTTATAAACCGATTTGTTTATAATACTTTGATTTTCGAGGAAGGGTCTAAAGTTGGAGGAGTTTGTGAATAATGGATGTTTGTGCATCGCTTGCCAAGGTCAATCTGGAATGGTTGTCCATACACTGGATACCGAATTGCCGAGACTCATCCTTGCCTCAGAAAGCCGTTTCTCTAGGGGTCTCGGCTGTCACTTGTAGATCTTTGACAGTCATTGCGGGTTGTCATAAAGCCAGAACATCTGACACCAGTCTTGCCAAGGGGTATGTGATTCAGTTACTGGATTGTAAAGGACAGACAGGCCGACACACAACTTAAAATACTAATACTCAGCTGTATTCGATGGTACTGAAAGCCGATCGCAACATAGTACGGGAAAGACCAGGCATTTGTTGGTCTAAATCAGGATCGATAACATCAAGGTCTTGTTTTCCTGCAAAGTCATTGTAGGAAACCAAGACCCTGTGACCTCGGTACGGCGTCACGATTTGTACTGCGTCAAAACTATTGTCGTTATCTTATTGCTCCTGAACCTCATTGATATCTTTGGAGAAGCTGGAGTTATATGACGGTCTCCTACGCAAAAAAACCGAATCAAACAGACGTGCTAAAGGAAGGTTGTCCTAAGTAAACAAAAAACGTCGTATTTGCAGGAAGATTTGTCAATATTTCCCATTTAAGGATAAGGATCTTATCGCATGAATCGTCGGACGTATACGCTGCAATAACGCTGCGTTTATGCGAAGGAAAGTTAGCGTAACATCAACTAACGCCTCGACTATGACTTGACAATGCCATCATTCCGGCGTGAGCGAGAAACGGATAAATAGACAAAACGATTAGCAGTGTCTACTTTCACAACGGATTCATGATGGCAATGTGACGTCATAGTAAAGGGCCAAATATGAGAACTGAGGCATTCTTAATTGAATGCATTTTTGTGACATCTGGTAATATTTTCAATGTGCGTACAGTCAAGGTGTGGGATTTCCTACCGGAGTCTGTTTTCTGATGGCTAAAACCTCTTGGGGTGTTGAAGAAAATATTAGATATGTGACTTCAAGGAATGCGAGATCCATCGTCAACCACAAATCATCGCTTACCATCAGGTGAGATAGTCGCCAAAACATCTTACCTAACCGATTTAGGAAAGCAGGCGTTTGGAATACACCTTAGCAAGATTCAGAGAAAAACAGCAATTTTTCCCAAAGCGACCTTAAAGAACTTGCTAGAAGAATTCATATTATAAGTACAACAAAGATCTAATCTAAATATAACAGGATAACGTATAGGCTTTAATAAAACATCTGCCTTCTTAAACAAAGGTCAGGTGGAAATTACATAGCTACCTTATCAGGTGCGTATGTAAATCTAATTTCGGTAGAAAGGTCCTGATCAAAAGATGCTTTTGGAATAACCTGCTCACCAAAAATTTCACGGGCAACCAGTTTTTACATCGGAATAGGTTACTTCTAAGTCGTAAACACGGTATGGTTGACCTGTTTTTTCATTGAAAAGGGTCAATGTTTTTGGGACATCTTACAAAGACCAGAAAATGTTGCTTATGCTCTAGATCATTTTGTTTCTAAAGAAAGGTTGAGATCAAAGAAGATTTGGTGAGACCTAGGTAAAACTTATCTACTTTAAAATGACACTAAGCTATTTTCATTGGCAAGGGCCATTTTTATTTGGGGCATGATCTTACAGAACCCATTACCTAAAAAAACATTGGATTTAACCTGTTTTTCAGTGGAAAAGGTCATGTCTATTTGGGGGAATCTGTCATAAATATCAAGGCCAAGGTATTTAAAGACCTTTAAATTCGATGTCTTAGAATAGCGTTATTGGGTAACATAATCATCAGCCCAAAGCAGTGCACTTCTAGCTATAGGCCTCCCCCACGTCGATATGTCCTGTTCGTCTCCCATCCAGCGGATCACCAGGTCATCGGGTCACCTTGTGTGGAGCCCTTCCAACTTTCCGACTTCCGTCAAGCGGTCGCCACTACAAAACCTTTCGAACCCATCGACTACCTGTTCTGCGAGCAATAAGCCCTTCTCGAGGTAGTTATCCTCAGAGCATTAGGAACCACCCCCTGGTCTGTAAAATCTGCTTTACCATTGCCACCGAAAACGTCGTGGAAGTGATTTTTTGTAGGCGTCCTCGCAGGTCAAACGATCTTGCATGTGGCGGCATTAATAGACACTAAAGCCTCAGGAGTAAGCGATAGGGCAACTTCTGGCGTCACTAGGGATCATGAAGAAGATTTGGACCAACAAAATCTAATAGAAATAGAAGATCAGGAAGGTGAATGACGTCACATACACGATAACCATACATCTACAAAATACGAAGTCATAAATTCTTCTTTACATCTTCAAGGTTCAGTCTTCTAACTTCTAACAATAACTTACTGTGTTCAAATACCTTAGCTTTTAGTAGTAATGCTCGATTGTGTTCGGCTATTGCTAATCCAAATTGCGAGACCGTTTTATTAATATTTTTCCTTGTGGCTTTGTGTATTAAACTGTACTATACTTACATCGTAGGATAAAGCGAGATCAAATGGACGGATTTACTTTTGAGCAGTATGGGTCTCAGGTTATTTTATTATTGATAGGTTCGTGTCTGGGGGTTCACTCTCTAAGCCCGGAGTCCGTAGTTTCGGCCTTATTGTCGGGCGTTTTCTACTCCGTATCACCTACGGACTCACGATTAGTCCCGAACCCGAACTAAGAATTAATGACAACACGATTTGACAGCTGTTCTTAAAAAGGCCGAAACTACGGACTTCGAGCTTAGAGAGTAGACCCCCTGACCACAATCTCTCCTGCTGGAAAGAGAGGATGTCGTCGACGATGGAGCACGCTTGCCTATATGTAACCAATCCATTCTTGACTTAAAGACATTAGCTAGTTCATTTTTCTCACAAAACGGAGAAGGAAAACATCGTGAGGAAATCAGCATCTCCTTTGAACGTAAAATACTAAGACGTGTGTCAAGTAAAATTCCGCACTGGGCCAACAGAGTCGAGTTTCGTTGCCTTGGTACTTTTCTGGTGGTCGCCGTGTTCATTCTGGCTTACAAGAGGTGCAGTGGTAAGGAGTACAAACGGCGGACCGTTTTAATTGACATACAATCTTCTATGTAAACCCCAAAAATAACGACAGCAATTTTACTAACGTTACAAGAAACACTGCCTTTAGAGGCACAAGTACAAAATTAATTACTTCAGCACAAAATTAAGTACAAACGAAACTGAGATAACGTCAGGCAATTAGTCTACCCACGCTAGACCACTTTCGGGGCATAATGATAATGAGCAAAAAAACGGCCAAGTGCGAGTCGGACTCGATCTCGAGGGTTCCGAACAAACATGTTTTCTTTAACATGTTAGGTACTTACTTACTTTTAACTTCTATGGGTTTTCCTGAAATCAGAACTACTTTATCTGTATTTTTTTTTTTAAATTTTAAGTTCAGTAGTTTCGGAGTATAGGGGGAGGGAAGGGTCAATTTCCATCTATTACCTATCCTTAATAATTTTAGAATTACCTAAATATTTTAATATTAATTTTAAAAAAAATGCATTTCAAACCTTACGACCGACGGGCCCTTTCATTTGATACTATGTCTAAAGGCTCAGTTATAAAAACTAGTCAAGAGTGAATAGGTTACTTCTAGGCAAGCGTGCTCCAACTTTGACCACATCGTCGCTTACCATCAGGTGAGATAGTGGTCAAGCGCGTGCCTATCTATATCTATATATATAAAAATGAATCCCTATATCCCTTGGTCACGCCATCACGCGTGAACGGCTGGACCGATTTCACTTTTTTTTTTGTTGTGTTTGTTATTGTCAGGAGAAGGTTCTTATGAAAAAAAAAAAAAAAAATTAAAAATCCTTAGGGTAGGTAGGTAGGTAGCCAGTTGACGGGAGCGAAGCCGCGGGGGACAGCTAGTCAAAAATAAAAATGAACTATTTTTTTTAAATTTTGTAATTTGCTCCCCAAAAGTCACCCAGACAGAAGGCCAGCAAGACATATAAATACACACGTCGAGTGTTCCTTTAAAGATTCCTTTGTTCCATACGGATGTTAGGAACTCAAACACAACAATGTTTTTCACACACGCCAGTCGTTAAGTTCTTTCTTTATTTGTCACTAACGACCATTTTTATTCGGGTTGATTAGAACTTATGTTAGCGTTTCGCACGCGAACCAATTAAGTAGAATAAAAATATAATTTGTATTGCCTAATAACGACACAGCTGGAGACCTGCTACGAGGATGAGCCAATATTGGAGCCGTGGCAATTAACAAATTGGAAAGGGATATCAAAAAAGACGAAGACCAAAGAAAAGATGGATGGATTGTGTGGAAGACGATATAACTAAGAAGGAAGTAAATACTGAGATGAAGGCGGATAAAGATGTAGCAGAAAAACAAACATCATTTAAATAATTTACAGGCACTCTTGAACAATCAAGAAGTCGATCAGTGAGAAAAATGTTTCATATTACAAAGTGTAGTCTCTATAGAGAAGGATTGCAAGAAATTCAACAGTAAATAAATTCCATTGGTTTGAATCTGTGATTTACTACATTGCATATGACTTTAGTCGGCATTCATGCTCCCCAGCGCCCCATGTGTCACTGCACATCATGAATCCGTTGTGAAAAAGAGATAGTGCTATTTGTCTTCTACAGCTCCATCTTTTTCTCCCACACAGTAATCATGATAGAAAACATTTATTCGACACGGACACAAACCAACAGCAATAAGAATTGCACTGAGTTTTACCCTTACCGAAAATGTTTGCATCTCAGGATTTGCTGGGCGTCAGACACCCAGAGCTGGTTTTCAGCTGGCACCCCGCAGTGACATAGAATACGTGATGCGCGGCGTTAGCACGTCATAGTATGGGGGATGGTAGCTGATCAAGCCTCTAATTCCCACAGGGTTTGGCGCAGCTCCCAAATTACACAACCAATAGCAGTATTACGTCACATGTAATAGACGATCCTACTGAATGACATCAGACTAGTCTAGATAAAAATTGTGAGAACCTTGGCATTGTCCCATAAATCCATAATACTGTTTACAAATTACAGATTCTAGACTTGTTCATAGCTCAGATTCCATTCCGACATACATGTAAGGAATGACGTTACTTAACCACCGTGGAAAATTAATTGGTGTCAATGTACTGAGGAAGTTGACGTCAGTCCTCATGTTCTCGGTGTGATAACTAATATAGGGGCCGTTTTATAAATGAATCGTAGACACGTTGGGTACAGTAATCAGCCGGTCGATTCTGTCGACATCTCACGGTGTACACCTAGGCGGTTTGAACAACAACTGAGCTGTCATTCCATCTTATTTGTATGGTTTGACAACTCACCCGTCGTGCACCCCGCCCAAGTGTTCACTTCGACATGTTTACAGAATCGCACTGCAGTACAGCCGGTCGATTCTGTCGACATCTCACCGAATCTCACGGTGTTCACCTAGGCGTAGTGAACGACAAGAGCGCTGTCATTCCATCTTATTTGTATGATTTGACAACTCACCCGTCGTGCGCCCCGCCCAAGTGTTCCCTTCGACATGCTTATAGAATCGCACTGCTGTTCTCGTCAAATAACTTTGCCCCTCTGAAGTTAGCCATTTGCAAAGATCGCGCAGGTGCAGTCACGTAGCCGGGAGCAAGCGGGACGCAAGCATGCATCGAACGTAAACGAGCAACTGAGACATAAAATCGCGCCGACATAATCCCCGCCCCCATGTCTCTTGCGCATGCGCAGTTGCAGTTTGTTCGTAATTTTGACTACTACGCAGCTACTCGTATCCAACTTCAGAGGGGCACAGTTATTTGACGAGAACTGTAACTATACGTTTCCAACACTGTGATACAGGGCTCGTCTCTGTGAGACGGAACGGGCCGTAATCCACCAGGCGGGTCCAGTGTGGTTTGCTACAGGTCACAAACCTTCGAAATTTTGGTTCCAGATTATGTAGGTTTTCTCCGAGTTTTCCTTCGCCGTTTTGAGAGCTGTGGTGATGAAATCAACTACACGAAGTAAAGCACCATCCAGGTACGATTTCCCGAGATTCGTAATTTCTGCTGTGGCCAGTCGTATGCTGGTGACTAAATGTCTACGTCTTCGGAAATGGTCTAGTAGAGGGAAGAAAAGTAGTGAACTCTTTCTACACCACAAGATGTTTCGTAAGGACAAAAGAGACAGGTATATTGAGTGAGGATCCTCAGAGGTTAGAGTCGTGATGACGAATGTGGGGCACTACAGTTCAATGAGCATGTAACAGATCACTGGTCAGGCTGATCGAGCGCCTAACCGTGCGCAATGAGTTTGCTTGCAAATATGAGCAGTTAGGTACTTTTCTCTTTTTAACCGACTTCCAAAAAAGGAGGAGGTTCTCAATTCGACTGTATTTTTTTTTTGTATTTGTTACTTACCTCATATCTCCGTCATTTATAAACCGATTTGAAAATTCTTGTTTTATGTGAAAGTATATACTTCTCGATTGGTCCCATTTAAATTTTATCAAAATCGGTTAAGTAATTTGGTTTTTAAATCCAAATAGCTGGAAAAAATATGTGGAAAAATTATCCATTACGAAATTGCGTATCTACATTTTTGCTTTCCTGTGACTTTCCAGCGGTGTTAGTAGGTGTGGGGTACCACTAAAAAGTGAAAAATAAAAAACTTTTTCATATAAAACCTACTTCCAAAAAAAACACTACAAAGTACAAAATAATTTTAATTTCGGAAGTCGGTGTCAATTAACTTAGAAGCAACCAAACACCGACTAACGAAATTAAAGTTATTTTGTACTTTGTAGTGTTTTTTTCGGAAGTCGGTTTTTCTGGCGTCGAAAATTACATTTGGTTGGCAAGTTATGACTGCATTTTGGTGTTGAGACGCCCGCGGTCAAGCTGCTATGTGGCTTGGTAATATAGACTTTAAACACTGTGTACACGATTTAATATCATTTAAAGATTGTAAAATCCGTTCCGATGCGATGCGAGCCGTTTGGTGGAAAATCATCCTTCAATCTTGAAGGAATGCGGGCTCGATGTCAAGTTACGTATCGCTCATGTTCGACTGGTAATGAAGCTACTCAAACAATGACTATTTCAGACCGGTCACGACTGTTACCACATGCGAAGTTAACCCGGATCTTCAGTTGAATGAACTGGTGACTGACCCTATATTTTACAGTTACAGAAAACATATGTTTTGGTTAGCAAGCATGAAATGATTGATGAATACTGCTGTGTTAATTACATTTATAAGTAATTCCAGTCTAACCGGATTCAGCTGAGTACCACATGGAGCGACTGCCTATCTGGCTTTCACAACCCAGTGACTGGGTAATACCGTACCCATTGGTATGATTGGTATCATCAGATTGTCTGACTTCTGAAGTTCTGACTATACGTAACGACTCTCAAAGATTTACAAATGACAGCTGGGAACAACGGCTGAACATGCTTTTCGAGGCATGGAGGAGTCTAGGTATACAATTAATGGATGGTCACCCATCCACGGATCAACCTCGGCACACGTTGCTTAACCTCGAACATAAAATCGTGCGGCTATCTTTATTTAGCCCCGAGCTCCTTATTTTAGCAGTTTTATCACAGCTGCATTAAATGCCCTTCATTATTTTGCTAACCAAAAGTTGCGATCAATCATAATCTGCCTAGCCTTTTCCCAACTATATTGGGGTCGGCTCCCAGTCAAACCCGATTCAGCTGAATACCAGTATTTTAGGTTGTGCGGCTGCCTACCAGACCTCCACAACCCATTAACTGGGTAACACGGTACTTCTTGGCAAGACTGGTGTCAGATTTTCTGGCTTCTGACAATCCGTAAAGTTGCGATCAATGGTAACGGCAATTTCCCTTGACCTTTCATTTTGGCGTTTATTGATAGATCCATATTTAGCTTGGAACATAGAATATTCCAGATTTACTGGATCTGTATTTTCAAAGGAGCGTCTGCAAATTGTTATGATCATAACATTGATTGATCTTCTTAAGAAAGTTTATTTTAAAACTTTGTTTTCGGCCTTTAGAGGGTAGTTGGACAGTTTACCGATGAATATTCATATTTCTTGCAGAGTTGTTTCATGGAATATTTATTGTGTTTTGTTATTTTTCGCCTACGCTCGTCTTGTCTGATTAGCACTTGCTAAATTAAAGGTGAACTCTTCCTTTATATTCTAAAACTTTTCCGTCAGTCTATTACTGTTTAACTCTATAGCAAATTTTCCGACTAAGGGCGCGTTCCGACTGTAACCAATCAAAGGTGAGGATTGTGTGGTGAAGGACACAAACTCGGCCGTTGATTGGTTACAGACAAAGATCGGGATCAAGATTCGGATTGAGATATATTATAGAAAGCAGCCGTAAAGCGTCGTGGCTTGTATATTTACATGGAGGTGTTCATAGGGAAAAAAGTCGTGTGTCGTCCTATTATGTGAATGAATACGTCCATTTAAATACACAAGCCAAGACGCTATATACGACACGATAATCTGTCGTCACGACAGTGGGAATGCGCCCTAATGCTGGGATAGGGTTGCCCGGCGTCCGGATAAAGCCGGACATAGTCAGGCTTTTAGGATCAGTGTCCGGCTAAATTAGACCGTGTCTGTTGTTATAGCGGCAACAGAAATACATCATCTGTGAAAATTTCAACTGTCTAACTATCACGGTTCATTATATACAGCCTGGTGACAGACGGACGGACGGACAGCGAAGTCTTAGTTTATAGGGTCCCGTTATACCCTTTGGGTACGGAACCCTAAAAATGAATGCTTATTCCTTATTGGTTCCACCCGCACGTAAGTTGTTGATATAGTGATAGTGAAGTTTTAAATACGTCCGTCATACAATAGGGCGTTAGCCAAACCAACACTAATATTAAATGGCATGTAATTAAATCGATATCTGTATTTTCCCTTTTTTCGAACAAAATATTTCAAAGTTAAATCAAAAATACTGACTTGCACACAAATTATGCACACTAAATAAATCATATTAGATATACTGTTTAATGGTATTTGCAGAACTGTTTTACTGAACGAATATTTGGCTAATGATATTTCTGGGTGGTTTAAAAAAAAATAACCACGAAGGGGATGGCGGGGTCTGTTCGCTCGCTTCGCTCGCTCACTTGACCCCGCCATCTCCTTCTAACCTAACCTGTCCGAGTCGGGGTGCCCAATGACCGGCTACTATTGTAACCATGATAACCACCTGCTATTTCAGGGAAGTGCAATTTAGAGTGCAAGTTAGTATTTTTGATAAACAATTCGTATTTTTGTTTTATAAATCATAAATCCGATGTATGAACCACATTTTTGGTGTGAATTCGATAAAAAGGTCATCTCGTTTTGGATGATTTTTTTAGTTTTTTTTTGTAAGACATGTTTTCTAATCAATTGGGATTTTTTGCACAGCATTATTTTTTCTGGTATGCATTAAAATTATACAGATGTGCATTTAAAAATATCCCATATTAAATTAACGCTAAAACGGATGATAGATTCCGACCTTTGAAGGAAGACGGTTAAATATATCAGGAGGTGAATGAACTACAAATAAATAAAAGACGAATGACGAAACCCTGCAATTCCGTCATCGCATCAGTCAACTCCCAAAATGACTTTTGGATGTGTCGAAACGTTTTCTGTGACTCATTGGGCGTGTCGTCACGTTTCAAAGTACAATAATTTACGTATTGGAAGTTCTAATGGCGAGAACCTCAAGCGGCGGAAATATAACAACCTCGTTGGTAGTTATATTTTCGAGCCGTTTGGGGTTGAAACTCTCGGGTCGTGGGGTCCGAGTGCTCATGCGACCTCGTAAGGCCCAATGTACAATGTATTGAACAAAGTAACATATAGCATTCCGGCCCAGATATAAAAACAAAATCTTCTCCTAAACGCCCAATGTATATTACAATGTACATTTATTTTAAATGCATGTTTCTTTTAAATTTCCGCGCCAACTGTCATTTGGCGTGAATGGTATGATTGATTGTTACTTTGGGAGGAATTTTGACAGCGGACATTTGGGAAAAATTCTTAAGCAATCTGTCAAAATCTGCCATTTTTGCTAATATGCCGCCGATTCAGGAGACACGTGAGTTAAGAACTTAATTTATTAATTAAATCTTAGCTTATTTTGATCAGAAAATTAGACTAAGTTAATGATAAACACATATTTTATCTGGAATAAATTTTATTTTCGTTCGATAACACTTATTTGTATTTTTTTACTTTGTCGTAAAGTTATGTTCATTGTGTTGCACATTGGGTGTTAATGATTAGTAATACGTCAAAGGATTTTTTTATTTGTAGATATCAGGAGTGATCTAATTGAGGAATTGCTTAACGATTCTGAGATAGAAGACTTCTTGCCTTCAGATGAAGATATTGGGGACCCAAAATATCGACCCGAACCTTCGGAATCTGTCTGTTTGCAGAATAAGTCACACGGAAGTGATGACAGTACAGAAGAAGATGGTGAAGAAGTTGAAGTGGAACGTGTTAGATATGGAAGAGGGCACGAAAGAGTACGTGGAAGGGTCGAGGAACAAGAAATGCTATTAATAAGCATATATTTGATGGGTTGAAACCATTTTTTATTGAAATTATGAAGAATAGACATGTTTATTTTTAGGATTTGATTAGTTTTTCTTAAGTCTAGACTAGACTTATTTGTGATTATCTGTGATATTTATTTTTTATGTAAAGACCACTTTCTATTCTATTTATTTTTATACGTAATAGTTTATATTTTGAAAAATAACCTACCAAAATGGTTAATAGTTAATAGTTCCTGTTCCTTTATCACACTTTTATGTTAAAATTTAAAATGAAAATAATAAAACTAGTTTGTGAAAAATCAAAATTAAACTTTTTGTTAAAATTGTGTTTTGTTCTCTAATATTTAAATAAATATTCAAAAAATAACTTTATTTTATTAAAAATTAAAGATCACCCAAACGCCCAATGTGCATTTAAATGAACACGATATATCAACTTATAACTGGCTGTAAAAATATACCTTTCCTATCTAGAGTACACAGAAAAACATTTAAAAAAATCTTGATTGAGTTTTTCCGAAAAAAACTAGTTGAGTATGCTTGGGCCGGAACCATGTTAGGCGATATTGTTCATTGTACTGTACATTGGGCGTTTAGCTCATCTTGCGAAATTTAGCTTGGGCCTTACGAGGTTAAAGAACTTGCTAAACGCTTAGTTGACACTTCGCGTGACCCAAGGGCTGGCTTTTACCTTGGACAAAGGATAAGCATTGCCATATAACGTGGCAATGCCGCCAGTCTTTTGGGCACACTTCCAGTCGACAGCGATGCGGATGAATTTTTTGACGCCATATTTTAGGGTTAACTTAGTTAAGATATTTGATTTTTATTATTAGTGCTGTCTCTATTAAATATACAGAATAAATATTTCAAATACATAATAGTAGTTTATGCAACGACCATATAAAAGGGGTTATTAAAACACGAGTGTGGGTTTATCACACGAGGCGTAGCCGAGTGTGATAATAGCATCGCACGAGTGTTTTAATACCTAATTATATGCCGTTGCATACACTATTTTATCTTCACTCATACAGTTGAAATAAAATAAGTGGAAAAATAGTTTATTCCAATATGGCAGATATTCTCATTGCGTATTCGAATGACAGCACAGCGCGCGCATCCAAAGACAAAGATAAAAGCTGGCTCATTGACTTAATTCAATGAGCCCGCGCCAAAAATTAAAAAGAATAAGTGTGCTATAAAAATTAAAAAGTTATTTTATGATGCAGTTGTTTAAAAATCGAAGGAAACTGTTGAACTGTAATGGGTTTTTTTTTAAATTTTACCTATCCACGAAAAAAAAGTACGTGTTTATGCATTCGCTTTTGAACTCATATTTGGAACATTACGTTGTGAGTGTAGATAAATAAATTTATGGCGATAGGACTTCCCCGAAAATGAGGTTATGACGTTTCGTATCATTACTATCAAAGCTCCAATCCCTTTCTATTCATATTGGTTGGTGTGAGTTGTCCCAAGATATTTATTATTTATTTATTGAAAAAAAAATTACTGTCAAAAAACCCGACCGCTAAAAATGACTAAAAAGTTCCAAATAAGTCGCTTTTTTATGACACTATTTTTTATTTCTAAAAAGACCAAAGACGACGAACACCAAAAATGTTTAACAGGTAGGAACAGTTTGTACCTATTGGAAAATTAAATTGTCTTTTTTAGTATTTTCATTTACTTATTATATTTATGTTTCTCACCATTTAAACCTTACCTGGACTGCCACAAATATTTCAAAACTAAAATTATCCAAATCGGTCCAGCCAGCTCGGGTTTTAGGGAGACTAACGAACATCAATTCATTTTTATATAATGTACTAGCTGTGCCCCGCGGCTTCGCTCCCGCCAACTGGCTACTACCTACCTACCCTACAACACTACCTTTTAATTAAACCTTCCCTAGACCTCCACGAACATTTCAAGACCAAGATAAGATAAATCCGTTCAGCCGTTCTTCTCGAGTTTTAGCGAGACTAACGAACAGCAATTGATTTTTATATATCTGTGGCCTGGTGCTAAAAGGGCCAAAGTTCGTTTTTGTATGAAATGAGATTGTAACGCCAGTTTATTGAAAAAGTACGATATTTTTTTGTGCTAAAAGGGCGTTAGTTTATCAACAATCTTTCAAAAGTTACTACGTAAAAAAGGCCAATGTAGTGTGCGCTTTCATACCGTTTAGTTAAAAAAAATATTTGATAAAAGGGCTGCAGTGTACTTAAGCCGATAAGAAATATTATTTTTTTCACTTAGCTAGTAATAGAGTAAGAACTAAAACGACCAAACTTAACATTAGCCCTTTTTGTTAAAGACTCTTCGTTTGATGCTTAGCTCATCTAGCCATCCATTTTGTGCGTCGCTGGAGGCTGGCCCCGAAACGGAGGATGTTATGTCAAGTTCAGATGAAGAAATATTGTAAATTCTGATTAATTTTATAAGTAATTATGATCTAAAATAATAATTATCATCTGTGCTAAAGGGGCTTAAGTAGTTAATATTTTCAAAAATACCCAATTTTTCTGAAATTAGAATTAATTCATAAATCAATATAAAAACATAAATCAAATAACAGTAAAATATTTTTGCCATACTACAATATAACACGTAAATAATAACTATTAATGCTGGTTTATTGGTCTAATGCTCATTACTGAAAATAAGGATTATTGATATTGGCCCTATTAGCACCAGGCCACAGATATAATATAAGAGATAATATAATATAAAAGTTATAAATGAAAGGTTTTTCCTTTTTTCATAGGTACACAACTAATAATAAAAGTGAGAGTCGAACTCACCAAGAGTTTATGCCCTCAAAATTCGCAACACAGGCCCTGGAACGTAAAAGGCACTAGGAGGAGCATGGATGGGTTTTAGTCAGTAAAAGTCTGATACTCCCTGCCGCTCCACCCAGAGCGGAATTTTTTTTTAAGGATGGGAAATCATCAAATGACCCCCATTTGATGAATTCCCATCCTTAAAAAAAAATGTGTTATTTTAGAATGGAATGAACCAGGTGATCAATTATGGATCTCATCTTTGCGCAGTCTGCTCTTTATCAAATACTCTAGATAACAACGCAATTCTTACACATTATTGCGTAAAAATTGAAATGACAATGCAAAAATTGAACAAAATGACTCATCGCAATTTTATCATAATATGTCGCGTGTGCTCAAAATAGCATAGTCAGCAACGTCAATTTATTATGATAATAACTGACATTATCATAATAGGTTAGTACCTTAACAATATAGTTTGGCTCTTGAAATTTTGACATTCAAATATCTTGTCTAGAGCAAACAGAAGACTTATTTAGTCCGATATATTTAAAGGATCCTGCAACACCTATCCACCTACTGCTTTACATAACTGTTTAGTTCTATTCTAAAATAAGAAATAAAAAGGAAAACCTTTAAAGTCGTTGCAAATAAATAAGCTGATGACTGGACGTCTCAATTCGCCAGATAAATTTGCAATAACGGTCATTGCCTACACAGGAACGGGCAAAAACGGGATATACGCGTACGAAGTCGAGGGAAAAAGCTAGTTAAGTACCTACACATAATTCAGGTCCTTAATTAACAGTCGGTATTTAAGGAAGTCGACGCGGCATAATTTAATTATGTTTTCCCATGACAAACAAAGTATTGTACGTATACCTACCGTTAATCATGCCATATTGCACGGAGCATAAATGTTAAACAGTTGAGGAAAACTGTTTGGTTTTTATAATGGTCTCATTAGTGTTGCGAAACTATCGATTGTGAATTGTGATCTAAGGAACTGTGACGTAAGTACGGGAAGGAAAATGTCGTGGGGAAAATTGTCTATAGTATGTACCCGAAAAGTGTAATGGTGAGTAATTCTCTTTCCTCCTCTGTAAGAGAAAAGGTAGGAATATAACAGGGACTTTTTACGTTTGGAGATTATCAAATGACTCCTCCCACTTTGGCGGAGTGGGAGTGTTAGTCTAGTAGTTTCCAAACGTCTTTTATAATGCGCACAGCAAAGGAGTGGAACTCTCTGCCTGCGTCTGTGTTTCTAAAAGCTTACAACCCTAATCTCTTTAAAGTTTGAGTGAACAGGCTCCTTCTGGGTAATCTCGCTCCATCGTAGATTTTATCTCTGTCATCTCTGACATTGACTAGAGTCAAGAGCAAACCAATCACTAATAAAAATAAAAAAAAAGTCTCTCACTGACTAAAACCCATCCGTATTTCTCAATTATCCTTTGCGTTCCAGGGCCGCGGTAAGCCGGTAAATCTTTCGAACAATCCCGCAAAAGGGACACAAAAATATTGGCAATAAGATCACAGATCAAGCGCCTCTGGCACACCGATGTGCCACCCGATTCACGCGTTTTAAAACTCAATTATTACTACTGCAAGGTATTTTATAGCAGCGAGCAATGGGTAGCTCGCTGTCCGATCAGGTCAGGCCAGAGTCGACGGCGCGTTTCACTCCAAACGCGCCGTCAGCAACGAGCAGTCAGCAACGGAGACGGGGCCCGCCAGGGCCAGAGCCTGCCAGGGTTGCGGAATATGTTCGAAAGAGTTACCGCGGCCCTGGGAAGAAAGGCACTAGGAGGACTAAGGGTGGGTTTTAGTCAGTAAAAGTCTGACACTCCCTGCCGCACCACCCAGAGCGGGAGGGGTCATTTGATGATTTCCCATCCTATAAAAAAAAAAAAGCTATTTTATAGGATGTGACAGTTCAACGGTATTGGGCGTGTCATGATAGTCGCATGTACAGTCCAGGGCCAATATTCTACAGCTTGGCAAAAAAGAGGAAAAAATGAGGGCGCCACTATCTCACTTAACGCACCATAATAGGTATGGGAGATGAGTAAGAGAATTTGATTTAGTAAGAGAATTAATTTTTTTATAAAATCAAATCGTTAAAAATAAATGTGGAACAATTAACGTTACTCAAAATCTAACACTTGTCGGCCAAGTAGTGTCGACATCATAGGTTTCCATTTAAATATTTAGTTCCACTTGTTACGTCATCCACATCATACTCTTTTTTACCAAGCTGCCTACTAATATTAAGTTTCAGACAATAACATTTACCAATAATGGACTTTGTAATATTATTTAAACATACGTAAACTGACGAAACGAACTTTGTACCCTTTAAAGATACCGATGTAATGTCTTTATCGTTCATTTAATCGTAAATTCAAAGATTTAGTTTTATCAAAAGATATGTATTTGACGGGACGATGAACGGCGTCGATGCGTGTTTTACGTTGATATGCTTTAGCGCCAGAATAACTGATAATTTAAATTTATGGAACGACATTTTTTGCTGAAGCATCTTCTCTTAGATAGGGCAAAAGTATTTTTTTATTTTATTATTGATGGCACGCGCTTGACCACTATCTCACCTGATGGTAAGCGATGATGTGGTCGAAGATGGAGCACGCTTGCCTAGAAGTAACCTATTCACTCTTGACTTAAAGACTCCCAGGTAGGAAACACAGACTCTGGCAGGGAATTCCACTCCTTAGCTGTACGCACAATGAAAGTATTCCCAAAACGCTTTGTGCGTGTGGGTGGGATGTCCACCATGTACCGGTGGCGCATCGCCGTACGTGTTGTGGTCCGATGATGGAACGGGCTAGGCGGAATCAAACTATGCAATTCCGTTGCACACTCTCCAAAATGCAACCGATAGAAAACCGACAGGCTAGCAACTCGGCGTTGATGCTCGAGACTTTGGAGCTTCGACTCGACGAGCCTATCATTGCCGATGATCCTCTTGGCTCGTCGATCTAGGGAGTGTGTAAAGCTATCATCGTCAGCCTAGCCTGTTCCCAATATTGGGGTTGGCTTTCGGGCAAACCGGTCTAAACCGGATTCAGATGAATACCAGTATTTGACGTGGAGCGACTGCCAATCTGACCTCCACAACCCAGTAGTTACCTACTGGATAATTGTAAGATAAATAATTACAGTTGTAGCTAAACTGGTCGTTTTTTTCGCCTTGAGGCTGAAAACGATTCACTGGATTGTATTTGGTACCACAAGTACAGTTCTCGTCAAACAACTTTGCCCCTCTGAAGTTGTGTCGAGTGGCTGCGTAGTAGTCAAAATTACGAACACACTGCAACTGCGCATGCGTAAGAGACATGGGGGCGGGGCGCGATTTTATGTTTCAGTCGCTCGTTTACATTCGATGCATGCTTGCGTCCCGCTTGCTCCCGTTTACGTGACTGCACCTGCGCGATCTTTGCAAATGGCTAACTTCAGAGGGGCAAAGTTATTTGACGAGAACTGTACAAAATTGGCTGGAGAATTTTTGCTCTAAAATTGGCGAAATGTTTAAGTTTTTTTTTATTTGTTTCTTTGACCTGCGCTGTAGGTACCTACACTTATCTGATTGCCAATTCTACCAATTTTCATGCAACGTTCATTCGAATCTCAATCGCAATCTTTCGAAAATGTAATTAAGTACCTACCTAGTAAAAATGAGTTTCTTTTGATATGCGAGCGTTGCTTAAGACTTAGTAGAATCGGCCGATTGATTAAGTAATTTCGTTACGAAGTCCAAAACAGTTTCTCCGGGACTCCTTAACTTGATTTTTCTGACTTTCTGGAGTTCAAATGGTCAGGAGTAATGTGGCGGGCTTGCCGCTCTTAAAACGCTGCTTATAATAACTTTTTCTTTGGCATGATTAAAATTAATTAACTTGTTTTCCCGCCGATGTCGCGAATTAATGAAAAAAATCCTTAATCGAATTTAGAAATAAGTCCCCAGCGTTAAAAAACTAGAAAAAAAAAGAATAATATATGAAGTAACAAGTTTTCCATAAAACTGGATTCTGCCATGTATGACCTCACCCGAAACTTTAAAATTTCGCAGGCAATGTGTAATATTTACATATTTTTTTTGTAATCTAGCAGAACCGGGTGTGAGTCATTGCTATCAAAATAATGTGTAACGTCTTTTTTAGTTTGTTATTGTTTAAAAATACTAAGATGGTTGTATCGTGTTAGGTATGCCATGAATAGGAAACTTTTTTTCTTCTGCTTTCATATATCGTCAGGTGGATGGAAGGAGTAGTGGAAGACAATAGACACAATGGATAGACTGTACCAAAGATGATCCTAACCACATAAAGGTCCCTACGTCTAGAAAGAATCCCCCTTTCTTCAGAGAGTACAACAAATAAAACCGTAGGGCTTTAAATTAAAACTAGGCCGAAAATCCGCACTCTTTTAACAGCAAAAATTTACATGAAGACAGTCCCCAGTTGGCGATGTAAAGATTCTAACTAACGCCTCTTGTGTCAAAATTGTGAAACTTTCTAAGAACGACACTTGAGAGTTTTCGCACAGCGTTGACAACGTGTGGGGAATTCCCCAATCTGAACGAAACTCAAATTAAGGAATTTGACTTACGATTTTCAATGAATGTAATAAATTGGTGTTGGCAACACTGCAAGTGTCGTTCTCAGGCAACTTCTAAATTTCGCCGCTAGAGGCGTGCGCGTAATCTTTGCATCGCCAATAGGCCCGCCCGTGACATCTTCCTTGTGTTTTAGCTGGAAAGAAGTGGCGCAACAAACTTCCCGAGCCAGTTTTGATGGCACAAGAATACGTATTGCGCTGAACTCATATAAATTGGGAAAAGGGCTTAGAGACATGATGATTTCGTCAAGCTTGAAGAGGATAGGCAGAGAATTTGGCAACTGTTTTCTAAGTACCGCGAAAGTTTACGTTCGACTACTTATCGCTCTTATGCGTTCAAAAATAAGGTTGAAAGTGTTTGAAAGAAGGAACCTGGGGCAAGTACATAGATAGGAATTTACATAAGTACATTCGTCTCCAAAATGGGACACGACTACGAGCAAATGGAACAAACATAACTCTAGTTTTTAAAACATGCTTTCTTAATATTGCACTGTGAAAAAATTACATAAGATTTACTTATTTCTTTTTAATCTTTTGTGACAGATAAGAACATTTGTACCTACTCTAACGCAACTTTTGAAGTAATTGTACACTGAGTGAGATTAGATTAGCATTGAATATAAATAACCCTAAAAGTAATTTTCACCTACTTCCGTTTCAAAGATATATTCTCTAAGTCACCTTACCCCACTCTTAGGTCACTTCGACAAATGGCAATACCGAAATGTACAATCAAGAAAAAAAAGGGTAAGTACAGTTCAAAGGATGCCTTGAAAAATAGGAAAAGGGAAAAAGAAGGTAAACTTAGGATAATTAATCATTTTCACTTTTGACATAATTTCCCAGAAAAATGAAACTTAGAATGGACCTTATACTTGTTGGATTATGATGATCAGACGGTTGATTCTACTCATTGTTAAGCAACATTCACATTCGCACGTCAGACGCAATCTGTCAAAAATATATGAAAAATCAGGCTTTTTTTAGAAAATTAGTAGAATTGGCACTCAGGTGACATTAAACCACAAACAATTTATTTTTCTGAACGTACAGTTCTCGTCAAATAACTTTGCCCCTCTGAAGTTGTGTCGAGTGGCTGCGTAGTAGTCAAAATTACGAATACACTGCAACTGCGCATGCGTAAGAGACATGGGGGCGGGGCGCGATTTTATGTCTCAGTCGCTCGTTTACGTTCGATGCGTGCTTTCGTCCCGCTTGCTCCCGTGTACGTGACTGCACCTGCGCGATATTTGCAAATGGCTAACTTCAGAGGGGCAAAGTTATTTGACGAGAACTGTACTCGTATATATATTTCTAAGTGAGTACGATACGTCTGCCCAGAATGAGCTGGATGTTTGAAAATGTTAACGATTGTTGTCAATCAAGATCGCGCAGGTGCAGTCACGTACACAGGAGCAAGCGGGACGCAAGCATGCATCGAACGTAAACGAGCGACTGAGACATAAAATCGCGCCCCGCCCCCATGTCTCTTACGCATGCGCAGTTGCAGTGTGTTCGTAATTTTGACTACTACGCAGCCACTCGACACAACTTCACAGGGGCAAAGTTATTTGACGAGAACCGTAAATGGCTGCAAAAAGTGTCTGCTTCATGTCTACCACAAAATAAATATTTCTTTTTAATTTGTGGTTATGCAGATAGCATTCAAATGGTAATTAGCTTTTATTGTCTAAGATAAATTAAATATTAGTAAGTATTTGACTTCATATTTTCCTTAAGTAAAATTAAATAATGATTGCTCATTTTAATGTAAATAATATTCAAATCGTATTTCAGTTAAATAAAACAGGCCAAGTGCGAGTCGGCAGACTTGTGTGCAAAGGGTACCGAACAACTTTTTTTTGACATACCATACTTATAGGTTTTCTTGTTATCTAATAAAGAACTGCATTGTTTCAAAATTTTAGGCAGTCATTTCGGAGATAAGGGGGGATCATACGAGGACCCCCTGCCATTTTAAGCTGTGTATATTGTCAGTAGTCAGGCAGGGGCCAACAGTTCCTCCATAGTTCTCGATAATCAGTCCACTAAACCACCCAAACCCATAGCCTCTCATATATTTTGTTTCCATATTTTACAATAGTATTGCATTGTTCCATATTTTACAATAGTGCATTCAGGGATATTCACCAGTTGGTGCCCCATTCCATTTGGAATGTCTAACGAGGTCTCTGCGAGTTGGCCTCTGCCCCTCAAACGCCTAACAAAGGACTGGGTTCCCAATATTATCAAAGTTTAAGAAAATAATAATAATATTAATTTATTTCAGAAAACTCAATCCATACAGTCCGATTAAAAATAAAATACAATGTAAATAATCAAATTACCCTCTTAATAAAGGATCTCCATGGCAGAGATGAGATCCTATCTGCTACAGTCAGAAATAACCTTTTAAATAGGTCTTTACATCAACCACTAATAAAGATGTGATCGATGGGTCTTTATCAGTAAAAAATGCCACAAAGCATGAGTTTCAATATTAACAATTGATAATAGATTTATTATAATACTTTGCTTATTTTATGATTATTGTTTGGCGGATTAGATTGTCTTCACAAGACTACCTCAGAAATGGAGTAAGTTTTTTTGTGTGTTGTGTGTCAATTATATATTCATAAAAAAACTCAGATTAAACTCATCAAAGAATCATTAATATCTTAGGTACCATTGGGTTTTTAGGATTTAGCAATTAGCAAATTAGACCAATGATAATTTAATGAGCGATAAACGAGGAACGTACATGTCTATGTATACGTTCTGTTCTGTGTTAAGTCAGGGCAAGACACTATTAAGGATAAATTAGTAAAAGAAATACTAGGAACACATAATTAATTGTTTATTTGTAACAGAGAAGATTATTGAGTTCAATAGCTTTAATGTGAGACAATGTTGTATGGAAATAGATAATGATGAATAGTATGACAATTCTTATTGGAATATTCCAATACAACAACGATGGTAGCTTATAAAAATAATTTATAGTTTACGTACTGAGTAATCTGATTCAAAACTTCCTTCATTGAGGCATATCTTGGCCAGTTTCCGTAAACATTTTTTGAACAATTTTCTGCTAGTTAAAAATTCTTAAAAAAAAAAAACCAAGTTTATCAAAGTTTTGAAGAAAGAGGAAAAGGAAATGCGTTTAAATTAGAATAAATTATTACACAAAAATTACGGCAACCAGTTTTCTTTAAACTTCTTTGAATTAAAAAAAAATCAGTTAATTAAGTTTTACAATTTGGAAAAACCTGATTTCTTTGGGAAATCCCTGAGTGATAATATTGGTCATCGCATCTGGTTTAGATTGAATCAGAAAAGTATCTGTACATTCCCAATGGCAATAATTGTGCAATACGTCTCCAACATTTATTTATCTCTAATTTTATCTAAATCTTATGATAAAAGGCTGTTTGAGCCCAAGACCCATGCCATCGTTACGAATTTTACAATTTAAAAAAATTTCGACCATGAACGATTTTTTGCAGCGTAGTTTTCAACGCTTGAAGACCTACGTTTATTCATAATTTGATCTTTGAATTTGTGTGAAGCACAAAGTTATCGAATCGTTAACTTGTATTCCACGAAGTTTTAAAACAAGAGGAAGTGAATAAACATTGTTATTTGTTTCAATATGACGCAAATCTAACGACGCGAAGAGTAAAAAAACCAGAGCTAATTTTAATTCTTTTGTCATTCAGGCGTGTTGAGATAAATAGGCATTAGCGGGTACAGGCTAATTTTAAAGTGTGACGTCATATGTAAACAACATCATGAAAAAAGTTTTTATTTAACTTTCCAAATGAAAACTTACCTTTCCATTAATGCCGAGGCCGAGTACTGTATTCGAGATCTCGTAATCATCAGTGATTGGCGTAGTTTTGATAAACTTCGTAAAATTACTCATCTTGAATCACTTCACTATTTTGAAACACAAAACAAAAAAAAAAGGCAGTTTTAGCACTGTATCAACACAATGGCACTGAAACACTACAAAGTTTAAATGGAATAATATTTTTGTTTTATTATTGTAATACACGTCCACTTACTGAAAATAACTTGTAAATTATAATTGGTTCCGTCCGTGTGCGACAATAACCAAACGTGTCACACCGTTGAGCAATCTCGGCACAGTGCTGCCAAAAATGCCACAGCCAGCACCCAAGAAGCAAAACTGTCCGTTCTGTCAATGGTGTTGGTGCTGTCAGTGTCAAGAAAACATCAAATTTTCGTTCGAAAACTCGTATCTTTCAAAATAAAGTAACATTGCAGTATGACATGGAAAAAACATGAGACAGGTTATTTAGCACTGTGCACATTTTATTTATTTTTACTTGATTATTATTAAACACTAACAGATTTTTTTTTAACTTGACGGAATGCAGTACTGCGGATATAACGCCATCTGTCTATTCTTTACAAAACAAACGTGGCGCCAATTTTGTTCAAGCTTACTATTGTGCAGCATAGATGGCAGTAAATCTAAGTTGGTCGAAAAAATCAAAAAAGTTACCTATGCCAAAATTGTCGGTAGGCATTATGAATAGAAATAGAATAAATAAGTTTACAGTTTTTAGCATATACCTACTTTTTTATAATAAATAAAAAAAGAATTACCTACCTATCGTTGAAGTCGTTCTCAAGTTATGGCGTGAGTGGCGTGGCCAAGGGAAACGGAATCTATTTTTAAATTGTGCGTAGATGGCCAAATCCGAAACTATGAGGAATATCGAAAAACACAAAAAAAAACGTTTTAAGTATTTTTTTTAAATCGACTTCATCATCATATATCAGCCGAAAGACGTCCACTGCTGGACATAAGCCTCCCCCAAGTGTCGCCACAACAACCGGTCCTGTGCGTCTCGCATCCATCGGCTACCAGCGACCCTCACTAGGTCATCGGTCCACCTTGTGGGAGGCCTTCCAACGCTGCGTCTTCCGGTACGCGGTCGCCACTCCAGAACTTTTCGGCCCCATTGTCCATCTGTTCTGCGAGCAATGTGCCCTGCCCACTGCCTATAATGTCGGTAACCTTAGTTCTCTTGCAGATATCATCATTACTGCCTGATTCGATCACGCAAGACAATCGACTTATGAACTGTGAAATATGGTGGTAAAAATATTCCCTCTGCCTGAGAACGGGAATGCCCATGATAACTCAATGTGTTACAGGTACCTACTTATGTACAAATAGCACTTTCGGTTTTAGAATTCGCATAAATCTATCATGCAAATGTATTGCTGTTAATTCCTGTTACATCTTACGTAACTAATTATTAATATTGACTCATTACAATTGCAAAACTGGTCGCTAGTCAAACTGTTATAACGTTATTACGTACTTGTAGTGCATGCAGTTCCTTCGAATAAATATTATGATTAGGTATTCAATGAATACAAACTAAGGATTAGAAAATTTTCAGTAGGAAAACTTGCCATTTCAACCTACTTTGTTTCAATCAGGGATAGATCATCGATCTCACCTTATATAACATTAAACTGAATCACCACACCATAGGTGGAACAGTTAATACTTAGTATTTAGGTGTTTGCACAAGTTTACCCAAATAATTATATATTAATAGGTTACACAGAAACATATACTTAGGTACGTACCTACATAAACTGTAGCACAATGTATGAATTATTCTTAATCATTGAATACGGCTATGGAGGATAGCCCATAAATGAAACACCACTAAATTATAAATTAATTAAAAAAAAACCGGCCAAGTGGGAGTCGGACTCACACACGAAGGGTTCCGTACTATTATCTATAAAAAACGGCAAAAAAATCACGTTTGTTGTATGGGAGCCCCACTTAAATATTTATTTTATTCTGTTTTTAGTATTTTTTGTTATAACGGCGACAGAAATACATAATCTGTGAAAATTTCAACTGTCTAGCTATCATGGTTCATGAGATACAGCCTGGTGACAGACAGACAGACAGACGGACAGCGGAGTCTTAGCAATAGGGTCCCATTTTTACCCTTTGGGTACGGAACCCTAAAAACAAGATAGGATAAATATAAGATAGGATAATATCAGATATATCATATATATCATAACAGAATAATATCACAATGTTATCCAAATACTAACATCCTACTAACGAAAACATAATGATAGTTATTTTCACAGTAAAGTACCAACTGTGCCAAGGCTGCTATTATAGACTCTGCTCGTCACCCAACAAACGCACGTAGCGTGAAGATTTTAAACAAAAACAACATGGTTTGTCCAAATTTTATGATTGGTAGATCATGAATTCATGAATCATGCAATGTAGCAGCTATTTTGTTGCTGTTTTGTTTTGTTGTTTTGTTACGAAAAATTCAATTACAATTACTGAGTATGTTTGGCGCCAAATTTTGCAATAGCGGTCATTGACCTACCTATATTTATTCACATTCTGAATTTCGAATCGGAAATAAAGACAAAAAGCTGTCCAGTCGTCAGAATTATATTGTGATCATAGGTGATCACAATATAATTCTGAACAAATTTTCATCATTATGAACAAATTTTACCATGGGACCAACAACCCAGAAATCGCGAACAAAAAAATCAGCTGCTCAGTAGATTTTGTCGAGCGCACATAAAATGTATGGGGATGTCGATTTTAATTCGCGATTCCAGTGTTAGTCCCATTGAAAAAGTTGTTCATAATGATGAGTACAATTAACACCTTATGAGGTATTGCGTTTATTCTGTTACAGGCTGTATAATGATTAATGATCATTCTAACAGAAATTTCCATTTTCCACCTACCTATCCTATTTTAAGGCCAGCCCTTCTTTTTGATCTCGATCACCTTTTATTAAATGACAAAGCTTCAATACACATAGTAGACTCAAGTTGGTCATGGACAAGTTGACTGGCACCGTTACCTGTCTCTTCTTATAAATGTCAGCCTAGACCTAAGTTCAATACTGGATATCTTCCAGATGATGTAATCTTTGTGTACAATCTTTACTAATATTATAAATATGAAAGTAACTCTGTCAGTCTGTTACCTTTACACGTCGTAACGGCTGAAGGGACTGGGATGAAACTTGGCTCACGAGTAGACCATGTCCTGGAATAGGATATAGGATACTTCTCATTCCGATAATATGTTCATCATCGACATCATCATCAGAATATCAGCCGAAAGACGTCCACTGCTTCAGGCGTAAAATAAGGACGCCGTGGCGCCTTTCTCGAGCTTGCTGAATTATCAAACACCTGAGGGTCTACTCTCTAAGCCCGAAGTCCATAATTTCGGTCTTAGTGTCGGGAGTTTTCTACTCCGTATCACCTACGGACTTACGATAAGTCCCGAACCCGAACTAAGAACAACTGTCAAATCGTGTTGTCATTCATTCTTGAGTTGATTCTAGATTTATTAATAAATAAAAATAAATAAATAAATAAATATAGAGTAGACCCCCGGTTGGGGCAGTGAGTATGTGTACTTTCTTAGGCCCACCTCCTCGACGATGTTCGTCTTCCACTCTTCAGGCACAAAAAAACCCAGCAGTTTCATAAATCTGCCTAGCCTTTTCCCAACTATATTGGGGTCGGCTCCCAGTCAAACCGGATTCAGCTGAATACCAGTATTTTACGTGGGGCGGCTGCCCACCAGTCCTCCACAACCCATTAACTGGGTAACACGGTACTTCTTGGCAAGCCTGGTGTCAGATTTTCTGGCTTCTGACAATCCGTAACGACTGCCAAAGATCTACAAATGGCAGCCTAGACCAACGTCTTAACGTCCTTTCCGAGGCACGGAGGAGTCTCGGTATGTTAATATGGTCACCCATCCACAGACCAACCTCGGCAAGCGTTGCTTAACCTTGAAGATTGGTAAGTTTCATATATCTACTCCCAAAAATCGAAAGCGTACAATGACTCAAGGACTGACGATGTGAATGCAAACCAAAATAATGTTTAAAATGACAAAAATAATGGCCGTGTCATTCTGCCTGTTAAGACATTTTGGTAGAAACTGAATTTATCGTGCACTACCAAATATTGAGGATTTTATCGTCGATGTTGCGAGAGACGAGACTGGTCGACTGCATCTTGTGTGGGGCTATGAAAACAGCGTTAGAGTTGGTTAGTTAGTTTGGGTTTCTGTAATGTTTTGGAGTAGGACAGCTTCATTGGAAGAGGCATAGCTGGTAGCCGTGGTAATTTAGCCAATATTTTAGTACGGTTTTCTTCTATGGATTGGAAATCATCAAATGACTCCTTCTGCTCTGGATGGAGCGGGAGGAAGTGTCTGACTCTTACTGACTAAAACCCATCCGTGTTCCTCCTAGTGCCCTTTGCGTTCCAGAGCCGCGGTGACTCTTTCGAACAAACCTGGCAGGCTCTGGCCCTAACGGGCCACATCTTCTTTGCTGACATCTCTTTGAGGCGCGCGTGGAACACAACGCGCCATCGATCAGCTTTAGTACTGCATTCTAAACCTAAAAATGAATGAATTAGATCCAGTTTTCGAGGAAGTGTGTTGAAAAATAATTAAACAAAGAAAACAGATGACTTTGCGTTATCATTATTGAGATGGATGTGTGAGAATACCCTCTTTATGATTATGAAATGAACTTTGAATTTATATAGGTAAAAATTATTTCATTTAAGTATTCAACAATTAACACTCTCTCGTATTTCACACCCCTATTCAGCGTGTTGTAGTTATATTACGATTCAATCAAAGAGCTGCCAAATCTTGTTTTTGATGATGTCCATGAAGACTATGGTAGTCATAGTCTAGTATATTGACAGCTAACGTCAAACGGGGTGAATAGAAACAAAACTTTGATAAGACTTTTCACATTATCATATGGTTGTTTATGAAAGCAACTTTATTTTATATATATCAATTCAATAAAATTGGAGTCCGCAAATGCTGCAAACAAGATTTAAGTAACGTAAAAATCCCCTTGAAAGTTTTGTGCCGATTCACCCCTGCATTCATATTGCCATACTTTGTTATTTTAGTTCATCCGCTGTTCCTATAGCCCAACAAGGTGAGTCACGGCGTGCGCTCACGACAGAGAAAGTTACCGTGACGTCATCCGACACAACGACGTGGGACGAGGCTCTTATACGAAGGCGGGCCGACTCACCAGGTGTGTTTGTTGGCTTACATAATACCAGGCTTGTATGCCCTGAAGGAGGCAGGTTTTTTTTAATTTGGGACAAGCCCGCTACACTATTCCCAATCGCGGCAAATCCTGGATGCCAGAATCAACAGTAGCGACCACCAAAAAGACGATGTAGCACGGCGAGTCCCGGAGAAACGATTCAATTATATATGTCGCAGCCAACTAGCTTAATCAGCCTTTTCATTAAATGCCTAGCCTTTTCATTGAACTGCGCCGTTTAATTAGCGACAATGTACCTAAGTCGTCTTAAACTTACTTACTCTTAGGGCAAGTCTTAAACGATATTGAACAAAAGATGTCACTTAGGTCACTGATAAAGCTGCGCATTAAAATGAAAAGGCTAGGCAACCAATTAAACGGCTGATTAAGCTGCGACATATAACAAAATAGTTTCCACAGGCAAAAGGATATCAAAATGTCGCCGTTCCATGTACCTACTCATTTAGGAGGAAATTGAGGTTCTGTCTCACTCTCCTGGCTAAATAATAACAGCTGTACGGGTCGATCTTCAAGGTTAAGCAACGCTTGCCGAGGTCGGTCTGTGGATGGGTGACCATCTTAACATACCGAGACTCCTCCGTACCTCGGAAAGCACGTTAAGCAGTTGGTTAGGCAAGAATAAAGGATAATAAATATGCCAATTTGTTCATTGATTAGTTCTCGGAACTGTAAGAGAAGGCTGTGAGGTCATAGGCTAAGAAATTGTAATGTCTCAGTACTTCCTTGTGTTACCTACAGTGGTCTGTTGAAACTAGTTAAAACGCCTGACTTTGTTTGCACAGTTAAATCATCTTCATTGGACACAAGCTTAAATGCTGAATTGGAAGTCCTGTGTTCGATTCCGCGTCGGGAAAGTGATAAACTACAAAATATAAATTGCTTTTTCAAACATTGTTTAGTAGGGTACTCAGGGGTCCCACTAACTCACTAGTGGATGTGGTCGCGTATGCTAGAACCCTTATGGGTTCGATTTCTAAATTGAAAAAAAAAAAAGATTACAAGTAATCTTTTGTCACAAACCGGACACAAATTCAGAGTTTAAACTCTGAATTTGTGTCCGGTTTGTGACATGTGACATTCACATGGAAGTGGGACTTAAGGCTCCAGCAGAAAATGCAACGTTACAATGCGACAGTGATGAAAAAGTTTCACTTTTGAAAAAGCGTTGTCGCCTTTTGTCGCTTGGTGGTGTCGCGCCTGTCATTGCCTTTTTCCCGTCATCATCATATTGGGGTCGCCCTACCAGTCAAACCGGATTCAGCTGAATACCAGTATTTTACGTGGAGCGGCTGCCTACCAGACCTCCACAACCCATTAACTGGGTAACACGGTACTTCTTGGCAAGATTGGTGTCAGATTTTTGGGCTTCAGACAATCCGTAACGACTGCCAAAGATCTCCAAATGACAGCCGGGACCAATGGCTTAACGTGCTTTCCGAGGCACGGAGGAGTTTCGGTATGTTGAGATGGTAACCCATCCAAAGCCCAACCTCGGCAAACATTGCTTAACCTTGAAGCGGCTTATGCGGCTGTTATAATTTAGCCACGAGCTACGCCAAGTGGTGTCGCGCCTGTATGAGCCTATGGCCTGAATTATACAGAAAAGGCATGGTGAAGACGCGCCGTTTTTGTATAATTCACGACGTGTCGCCTACCTACATTTTGTATTAAAACTTTTTGAAGCGGCATCGTGCCTTACGCCTCGCCTGCGCCGCGTCTTCACCACGCCTTTTCTGTATAATTCAGGCCTATTAAGTCCCCGTTACTTAACACATGACCTCTGGTTTGCCCAAGCCTGATAAACGTTATAAGTTTATATAGTGGTTACATTAGAGACATCGCGCTGTCTGTCCGTCCATCACTCCAGTTCCAAAAGACATTCTCCATTTTGCAACATCGCGGCTTCTTTTCAAACTAGGTCTCAACTTATAATAAGTCATCGTGCAAACCTAACGTCGTGTGTTTACAAAATGACAGGTAAACATAAATAATACTAAACCAGTTCATTTGTAATTATCAATTAGGTAGATGACTTAATTAGCTGGTTTGTGTAGCTACCCACTTATTATGTTGCACGTGTTAATTCCACGCAATATGCTGATGATATGGTTATTAGGTTACAACTTTTAGAACTAGCTAGTTTTTTAGGGTTCCGTACCCAAAGGGTAAAACGGGACCCTATTACTAAGACTCCACTGTCCGTCCGTCCGTCCGTCTGTCACCAGGCTGTATCTCATGAACCGCGCTAGAGCGTTGTAATTCTCACAAATGATGTATTTCTATTGCCGCAGTATAACCACAAATACTAAAAACAGAATAAAGAGGCAATATACAACAAACGTAGTTTTTGTTGCTGTTTTTTTTTATAGATAATGGTACGGAACCCTCCGTGAGCGACTCGCACTTGGCCGATTTTTCTGCGCGCCACCTCAGGCCAGCGGGGGTCTGGATGAATGAGTGGTGACGGACATCCCCAAGTCCGGCGGCGCCCCTGGACCCAGTTAGAGGAGCTGGAACAGGGCAGCGTATCCTCCGACGCCCGGTGCGCCTGCTGCGGGCTGGGAGAGAGGTCAAGATCTCCCTCTACCTTTCCGCAGCCTCCTTCTACGCGATAGCGTTGGAAGGCCTCCCACAATGTGGTCTGATGACCTGATGAAGGCCACTGGAACTCTGGAACCTGCTCCATCGATGTTGCGACCAGGGCTCGGAACCGGTTTAGAAATACCGGTTAATATTGTTCAAAAAACCGTTATAATACCGTTCATCGATTAACCGGTTAATTACAAAAACGGTTTCAACACAACCTTAATAATTTTGGTTACCGGTTAATGCAGAGAATAGAATTTGAAAACTCACGCTAACCTGAATAAACCGGTTTTACTCAGACGTAAGCCTGCCGCTGCCGTTTGTCACATTCTCGCGCGCTTACTTTTGTGCGTGTTTGTTTTCTTTCGTCGTTTGCCGAATCGCCGCAGATACAAATGTCGTGCGGCCGCTATTTAATTCGTGTTTTATATAACATAGACATTATACTAATATTAACCATGAGAAGAAGAAGAATAATAGTTATTTATGATATTTGTGCGGTAAGTTGGTTTTTACAATCGAGTAGACGAATGTAAGCCCGAGACGAAGTCAAGGGCTTATCATAGTCACGAGTTTGTAAAAACCTATTTCTGCACGTATGTCATACAACGTTTTTCGATACATTTGCGAGAGAAAAGTACAATTGGTAATGAAACCATCTTTTTTATAGATATCAGTCGGAAAGTCGGAACAATCTTTGACGTTTCTAATTTAATATGAAAATGGCGCGAATTTGCAAACAATTGCGTGGTGAAAATTAGAAGTACATCTTTCATTTATTTACTTTTATTATTCTTCTCTCATTTTTTCTTTAGTATTAAAGTGAGACAAACGTATTGAGCAAAAGCGCTTCTAAAGAGGTTCGTCAATTAAGCTTATTTATTCTAGGATTGTGAAACTCCTTGGTGATATTCTTATTTATTTTTTATGGAAATTAAAAAGCTGTAAAGTATACCTAAGTACATATTTTACTGCACATTCCATTGTGCACATACAGGCTTCGTAAATGCATTTTTATTAATTACTAGCTGTGCCCGCGACTTCGTTCGCGCGTGCATTTCGTATTTAGGAAGATATACACAAACTCACTAAATGTATGTAGGTACTCATCATGATTATGACATGACTTACAAAATTACGAAGAACGAACGAATATTAACACTTAAAAAATTTCTTCGTAAATATATATATGATATTCATCAGTACGTATAAACAGGCTTTGCGCGCTGCTTACTTGCGACAAAGCGACATACAGCCTGACCGTGCGAGATACAGGACTTCCGCAGATCCACACCAACACGACTAATAGTTTGTTCCTGAGCTTGATTAATGGTCATGCCGAAACTATCAGAAGAAAAGTCTCCGCAGAGGACATGGTGGAGTATACGGTGGAGGTCTGCCCTGCTTGGGCAGAGCATCACCGTGTCCTCGTTGAGGCGATCGGCTGCGGCGTCCTGGTTCATTCCATGGTCCGGAAAAGAATATAAGAATGAATGACAGCACGATTTGACAGTTATTCCTAGTTCGGGACTAATCGTAAGTCCGTAGGTGATACGAAGTAGAAAACGCCCAACACTAAGGCCGAAACTACAGACTTCGGGCTTAAGAGAGTAGACCTCCTCAGCCGCCGCAACAGAAAAAGATAACCCGGGCGTTGCGTTGGGAGTCGCAGGGCAATTCCCAGCCACCCTAAGCGCGGGCCTGCAGATGGCGAGCGTAGGTTGGCTCACTGTACGAACACTACCAGGCCCGGGTCGACGAAGCGTCGTAGCCAGTGTTGCGGAATTTGTTCGAAAAGTCACCACGGCCCTGGAACGTAAAAGGCATAAGGAGGAATACGGATGTGTTTTAGTCAGTAAGAATTAGACACTCTCTTCCGCTCCAACCAGAGCAGAAGAAGTCATTTGATGATTTCCCATCCATAAAAACACCCACAACGGATAGAGTAGAGTAGAGACTCCGTTGTCCTGGCTAAGTTTGCAAGCCAAGCTCCTCCCAAATGTACAAAAGCCACCAGCAGTGCGATTCTGTAAACATGTCGAAGTGAATACTTTGGCAGGGTGCACGACTGGCGAGTTGTCAAACCATACAAATAAGATGGAATGACAGCTGTGTTGTCGTTCACTCCGCCTAGATGAACACCGTGAGATGTCGACAGAATCGACCGGCAGTGTGCTTCACAGGTTGAGCGGAGAGACGACCGATAATACTCAAGCCGCAAGGGAGTGATAATCTGAGATTAAAGTCAGTTCAATTACTTAGCACTCACAAACCTATATTTACCACCTGTATATGCGCCTGTATAACCTATCTTCGCGAGTTCTTCTGTGGCGTCATTGCCCAGGGATCCACAGTTCCCCTTGAAGCTCTGGAGTGTGAAACCCGCTACTGGTAATTTCTGGCCCTAGGCTAGTCACGACGAATCACCAGCTGACTGGGAATTGAACAGTTTTGTTTCAAAATAAACAGAAAATAATTAGGAATGAGGGAGATCCTGGGAAAGAAATCCAAGAGGTGAAAGGCTCACCGAGTCTAAGCTCCAAAGTCTTGAGCATCGAAGCCGAGTTTTTAGCCTGTCGGTTTTGTATCGGTTGCATTTTGGGGAGTGTGCGACGGAATTGCATAGTTTAATTCCACCAAGCTCGTTCTATCATCGGACCACAAGACGTACGGCGGTACGCCACCGGTACACGGTGGATCACACACCCACATGAACAAAACGTTTTGGAAACACATGGCGTGGAATTCCCTGACTGAGTCCGTGTTTCCTGATAGTTACAGCCTGGGAGTCTTATCAAGAGTGAGTAGGTTACTTATAGGCAAGCGTGCTTCATCTTCGATCACATCATCGTTTGCCATCTGGTGAGATAGTGGTCAAACGCGTACCAATTTTTTTTTTTATGCATCAAATGCGTAACACCTGGTAAGTATCAAAAGAATCTTTAACTAAAAAATACTTTTTGGTGTAATTCTCGTGGTGTTGATGGTAAGTACAGTTTTGCTCAACAGATGGCATTGCAAGTGTCATTAAAGATACTTATCCCTACTTACTATGCATGTAGATAATAAGTTGATTTCTTCTAGATTGCCACAATCCTATCAGGTTTATGTGAATGTTATCTACATTAGTTTTGTATTTCTTAACGTGATGCAAACAAAACAGAATACATATAAACAGAAAATAGGTTCTGCTTGTCTTGCTAAAAAGATATGCAAAATACAGCAATAACATATTATTAATATTTGAAAATATTAGGTTTGGTGGGAATAAAAAAATAAGGAAATAAATAAGATAAAAATAATTACAACTTTTGTGGGATTCGAACCCACACCAAGTCTTTCGAGAAGCAGACTTCAAACCGACGGACTATGAGATCTGTTGACAAATAATTAAAATAGCCGATAGCTTAGCTCCCTGAAAGGGTTCCACATCAGGTGCTCCAGACCTTATTTTTTTTTATGTCGACAGACAGAACTCATCATGTTGACCAACTATTCCTAAAGCGGTATATTAATATCTCTTATAGATTAGCCGGGCTGCTAAGGTTCCACGTCTTGTATTCAGATCTTCAAAATAAATAATAGCCTATATGTTGGCGAGGACTAATAGCTATACAAAAAAAAAAGTTTCATTAAAATCCGTCCAGTGGTTTTTGCGTGAAAGACGAACAACAGACAGACAGACAAAAAAAGAAAAAAAAATATTTTTGGCTTCTACTGTTTGTATAAAGCACCCCTGGAATATTTTTTTTTATTTTCATTCAATGTACAGAATTGACGTCTTCTACAGTTTTATTATATGTATAGATTATTAAAATTATTATTAAAAGCTTTTATTTAACTTGACTTGTATGTATGTTTACAAATCTTGCAAGTTTAATTTGACCCACTTCCCGGTATCCGATTGAGCTGAAATTTTGCACGCTGGTCCAGAACCGATGACAATGCATGTTAATCATAAACGTGACCTGATGATGCTGCAACTATGGAACTCCTCAATATTCAACTGCTGGGACCTAAAATTTTGAATACGCATTCGTTTATGATAGGCAGTTGGTAGGCCCACCATGAAATAGATGCCACGTCCAGAGTTGTCTTCGAACTATGGAACTCCTCAATATTCAATTGCTGGGACTTGAAATTTTGTATACGCATTCGTTTATGATAGGCAGTTGGTAGGCCCACCATGAAATAGATGCCACATCCAGGGGTAATAGTTTTCCCCGTTCCTTAAGTTTTTCTGTTGAAGGACTCTCCGTTTTATAGATGGACTTTCGTATTGATCGATACCTATCGATTGAAACTAAAAAATATAAAATAAAATAATGATAAAAAAACTTTAAAAAAGCTTTTATTTAAGTGCCCTAAAAGGATCAAAATAAAATTTTAAATCACATTAACCACATTCATTTATGACTACAGAATTGAAATTATAATAAAAGCTTGTCGCGAGATGCCAAGAAGAAATCTCTACATATTCAGTCAGATGAAATTTAAATTAAGAAACATTCTGACAGATCAACTAGGTACTGCAATAAATTTCAAACCCGATAAATCCTATGTGTGCAAAAAACTTATTCAAGGTTAAAGTTCCACATTTTAAGCATTCACGGCACTTTAATTTAATTACAAACATTATGAATTGCTTACAAGTTTAGTAGGTGCCTACCTAATTATAAAATTTTAATTACAAATTGAAATTATCGCGACAAGCTTTTATTATAATTTCAATTCTTTCTTTTTTTTCAACAGCTTTTTTTTAAAGTTTTTTTTAGCAAATGTGTTGAAAAATATATTATATGTTCTGGGTTGTATACCCAGAGACAAAAAAATCAGTGTTTGATGGAAGGCTGTAACCAATACATCAAGAAAGATTTTATGTTTATCAAATATGGTAGAATTAACTTAACAAATTGAAGTGATTTTCACTAGTTTAGTATGTATTTAGTGTTACGATACGATAGAATTGTAAAGTGCGGTGATGCTAACCAGGCGCCGTATATCGGCAGAGTAGGTACATAACAAAATATCAATTTGCGAGTAGATACTATCGTTATGTTAACGTGAATCAAGTCGTAGTTTCGTGGCAGATTACAATATTACGGAAGTGTTCGGGGAGGACATCCACAGGGAAGCACAGTTCGAACTCAAGAAATGGTCATATCTCTCTACCGCTCTTCTTAAAGCGCTAGGGGATTTTACTAAGACCGAAGACACAATTAAGCTGGAAGACAACATCGAGATAGAACGAGTCCTCGGTCTAATATACGGAAGACTCGCTTGCATTCAATTTGAATCTGTTATCGTATACCCCAGAGCAGCTTACAGAACGACACGCCTACTAAGAGAGAAGCTCTTAGAATAGTAATTTCCCTATTTGATCCATTGCGACTTGTATCACCAGTAACCATCAGGACTAAAAAAATACTTCAAGAAGTTTGGCGACGTGAAACAGCACTTGGCGCTCGCCTATGCGCGACACAAATACACGAGTGAACGCCAGTGTGCATTCTGGACCGACAGCAGAACCACGCTTTCATGGATCAGAAACAGTTCCAGATCCTACAAACCGTATGTCGCTAATCGCATAGCGGCAATCGAACAACATAGCTCCACTAAGGAATGGCACTGGCTCCCAACCAAATTGAACCCAGCAGACGACGTAACAAGAGAGGTACAAGAGAACTACAGTCAAGAGCATCGCAGGATCAACGGTCCAGAATTCCTTCTGGGTCCCCCGGAAACGTGGCCAGCTGACGAGAAGAATCATGTCATAATCACAGGAGCAGAGTTTGACCTTTAGCTTGATTGAAGAAGACAAGAACGAACAGATCAAAGAAGCTATACCAGACGTAAACAGATTCTCACCCTGGGAAAGGTACCTACGAGCAACAGCACGAGTTCTACAGTTCCTGCAACTCCGTCGCCAATCAGGACAGAACATCAATTACAAAAGAACCAAAAAGATTGAACTGATTGGAAAAAGAAAAAACAGACATTGCCAACCAAAACACAAGAGAGGCGAGAAAACCACCAACACGAACAATCACCTTCCTCTCACCGCTGAACTTCTGCATAGCGCCGAAAGTCTAATCCTGCGACCTTCACAAGAGCAAACCTTTCAAGAAGAGATGGAAGCTCTAAAGAACGAGAGACCCATACCACGAAAAAATCGCCTGCACGCCCTGTGCATAGAACTCACAGAGGGAGAGATTCGCCTGAAGAGCAGATTAACCACCATGGCAGACGTCACAGAACGGCTAAAGAAACCGATGGTACTGAATGGAGATCATCTTGCAGCACGATTGTGGATCGAACATGTCCTCCGGCAATTACATCACGCAGACGTCGAGACAATAGTCAACGAATGTCGTCAGCAACATTTGGTGCTCCGTCTGCGACCGACCGTCAAGAACATCATCAGCAGGTGCATACGATGCCGTATAAAAGCAGTCACTTCACCACAACCGATGACATCCCATCTCCCTTCCTGTCGCTTAGCACACCACCAGAGACCATTCACCTTCGGCGGTTTTGATTACTTCGGGCCGTTGACCATCACATCGGGACTAAGTCACCAAAAAAGATATGTCGCCTTATTCACAGTCATGCCTCACGACGCGAGCCATTCATCTTGACCTTGTGACATCGCTCAATACAGATTCGGCAGTCATAGCATTGCGACGTATGATAGCGCGCCGAGGATGCCCAGTGCAACTGTGGTGCGATAACGGGACGAACTTTCACGGCGCCGAGAAGGAGCTACGAACCGCCATCTTCGCAGTTACAGCAGAAGCCTTGAGAAAGATGATCGACTGGTGATTCATCCCACCAGTTGCACCTTTCATGGGAGGCGCCTGGGAACCCATGGTGAGATCCGTGAAGACAGCACTCGCCACCACTTTGAACGAGCGATTCCCGAGCGAAGAAGTGCTCCACACGTTACTCATCTAAGCCGAACACACCGTGAACAACCGTCCACTTACCCACGTGTCTTTGAACCTTGAAGTTCCTGAAGCCTTGACACCCAATCACTTTATTTTGGGAGGTCCAGGTTACATCGCGGCACCAGGAGAATTCAATGACAGCGACCTGCATCTATAAGCCAGTTGGCGCGCGGCTCAGAGACTCGTCGATATACTTTGGGCCAGATGGCTTAAAGAACACCTTCCAGAACTACAAAACCGCAGAGAGCCGCACACCAAAGGCAATAATCAAGGTCGGCGATCTAGTACTCATCGTAGACGGCAACCTCCCATGGAACATGTGGAACAGAGGACGCATCTGTGCTACTTTCCCCGGCCCAGATGGAGTTGTGCGCACGGTGGACCTGAGCACGAAAGGAGGAACACTGCGACGTCCAGTGAAGAAGATAGTAGTGCTACCCATCGGGAGCGGCGATCCTGCACCGTCTTCTGCAACTGCGACGTCAGCGGCGGACGTCGAACGGCGGGAGGAAGGCGGCCTTGCTGCTACTTCCAACCATGTGATTGTATTAAAGACCTAGAACATTTTGAGCATTCAGTTCAGTTCAGATCATCACGTTATTATGTAAGTTAGTGAATAGTTTCAAGTGAACAAGAGTTTTATTGCACAAAGTGAGAGTCCTCCAACCCAGCACACATACATTGTAGTATCAAACTCAAAACAATATTGAAGAGTTCCACTGTCTATCTCTGAAAATATTCATCAGATCCTAATGATAACCTTCCTTGAAAAATATGCGTTTGAATAACGAAAACCCCATCCAATTCGGATTAGTAGTGTTCGAGAAAATCGCGGACAAACAAGGTACACACATAGGTACGGGTCGAATACAGGACCTCCTTTTTTGAACTTCGTTAATCAGTACAGTCTATTGTTACTGCACCTGAATCAACTACATTTCTGTAACGCTTCTTTAATGATATCAAAGACCGAGAATCTTCATTATCTAGAACACAAGGTAGATTGTACAAAGTTGATTTCATAGTACGAATACGAATTAAATGTTATGTTTAACTTGCACTGTTTTTTTACCTACCATTCTCTGCATTAGAATCAGAAATTGTATTCTCTTCAGCTTCTGTAAAAAATGGTTGACTATCCCGTAAGTCTTTCATTTGATAATAATATTTTTTTTTTACGTAAGTCAATCACAATGTACACCTTATATAACAACGCAATTCATGAAATTCAAGTGTTTTGTTACACACACTTCTCACAGAACGTACTCCGCCAGCAACGTGGTCGAATACAATAAGTTTTTGAGTGCGTATTCGTTGCCGTAGAGCGAGAGCGTTGTTATTGTAGGTGTAAGAGAGATGGTGTCGTAGGTAGAACTCGTTTATACCGTCGAAACTCAAATTAACCGGTTAATTTTGCTCAACAGAATCGGAATTTGTGAAAAAACGGTTATTCCATTAACCGGTTAAAATATCGGTAACCGAAACCTAAACCGCAATCGTTTCTGGTTCGAGGTCAATGACCAAAACCGGTTTGGAAAATTAACCGGTTTCCGAGCCCTGGTTGCGACACATGAAGAAGGCCTAGTCCAGCAGTGGACGTCTTTTGACTGAAATAATAATGATGATGAAGCTGTCGCCAATTCATGCAAATCCGATGCTACTGAGAATTTTTAAAATTTCACTACATTATTACCTGACCCGGATATTCAACTCAGGACCTTAACAACCTTAACATTTCGTAAAAAGCTACCATTGGATTACTAAGAAGGTAAACATTACGACAGTTATCATTTGAGTTGTAAGAAGTTCTTGCTTTTTGGTAAGTGACTCATATACGAGGAAGTTTCTGAAGCTCTTGGCCAAAAGAAGGTTCTTTCAGATAACTTCGAAGGTTTCTTCTGAAGAAAAACATTGGTTTTGTAATTTTTAGCATAGTTCTGCAAACTATGGGCAAATATTTTCGTCGCGTCAATTCAAGGAAATTTATTGCTAAGCAATTTAGAACAGGTATCATACAAAATTAATTCATTCTTTCACCTTTATCGAACAGGTATGGGGTTTGAAATGATTACCCCTTAATTTATATACTGGATACTATAATATACTAATATAATAAAGCTAAAGAGTTTGTCTGTTTGTTTGAACGCGCTAATCTCTGGTACAGTTATCGTCAAATAACTTTGCCCCTCTGAAGTTAGCCATTTGCAAAGATCGCGCAGGTGCAGTCACGTACACGGGAGCAAGCGGGACGCAAGCATGCATCGAACGTGAACGAGCGACTGAGACATACAATCGCGCCCCGCCCCCATGTCTCTTACGCATGCGCAGTTGCAGTGTGTTCGTAATTTTGACTACTACGCAGCCACTCGAAACAACTTCAGAGGGGCAAAGCTATTTGACGAGAACTGTACTAATAGTCAACAATCTTTGGTCATAATCATAACTATTTTAAAATGTCACAGTGGCATATAAACATTGTCGTTATGTAACGAGCAAGTAACATTATTACACTTTAAGGTTAAAGTAAGTAATTATACCTACACACAATTAATTTCCCTGACTCATTTATATCGTGTAATTAAAATCTTCAAATGCTTGCAAATGTCCCTGGCTTGACACATTTCGAATGACGTTTTAATTTAACTGAACAATTTGATTTCGATTACAACAATATAAACACGTTAGCATCACTGCTACCGTGTTGCAATTATATTATTTTCGTCGAAATCAAATTGTTCAATATAATAAAACGACAAAACGTCATTCGAGCCAGAGTTAACTCGCACGGTAGAGTCCGTTTAACAAAGAAGTTCCGCAAGCGCGGCGCTAGTTTCTATGTGACTGTACGCTATCCTCTAACAAATCTTGTAAGTTCCATTTATTTCCGCGGGACTCTTTAGTTGGACGGACTCTAGTATGGATAAAATGACAGGCGCTGGTTTAACAATCAATGGTTGTCATGGAAACAATTATGTTAACAAGACAAAAATAGTTTTATAATTAACACACGGATCGAGAGCAAACGACACACGAATAAGCTATAAATGTTTTTATATTATGTAAAAACTAGTTAATAGGCCTTTAGATTTGTTAATTATGTATTTAAAACATTATTAACAAAGCTTTGCTGAATTTTAATGAGTATTTTGTTAGATAATATTATGTTATACTTAATTAGGGGTTCGTTAGTCGCAAAAAGGTCAAATTGAGACTCAAAGCTCGTTCGAGCGAATATGCTTAGATTTTAAAGAAATAGACATGTCGCAGACAACTAGTTGAATCCGCCGTTTCATTAAAAGTCTAGCCTTTTCATTGAACTGTGCCGTTTAATCAGCGACTTAATGTGACACGGTCGTGTCATTAAGAGCGTTTACGCGGTACGGCTTTTCATACAATCTTTCAAATCCTTATTCTTCAAAATGAATGAACCGATTTTAACGAAACTTGGTATGCATACGCTAAATATCCAGGTCTAAATAGTTATAAGAAAATATTTTTGAAAAAGATTTCAGAGGGAGAGAGAGAGCGATTTTAAGTTTTCTATAGAAAGTGAAAAATCACTATATCCTTCCCCCTGAACTCTTTTTCAAAAATGTTTTCTTATAACTATTTAGACCTGGATATCTAGCGTATGCATACCAAGTTTCGTTAAAATCGGTTCATTCATTTTGAAGAATAAGGATTTGAAAGATTGTATGAAAAGCCGTACCGCGTAAACGCTCTTAAACGATATTGAACAAAAATGTCACTTAGGTCGCTGAAATATCTGCTCATTTAAATGAAAAGGCTAGGCAACCAATTAAACGGCTGATTAAACTAATTGGCTGCGACAGACATACGTACTACAAACATCATCATCTTCATCTGCCTAGCCTTTTCTCAACACGAGTATATTGCGAAGGGCTTTCAGTCAATCCGGATTCAGCTGACGAGGAGAGACTGCCTATCTGACTCGACAACCCAGTAATTGGGTAACACGAGCACACGACAGTTCTTGGCAAGATAGACTGGTGTCACATTTTCTGGCTTCAGACAACCCAGAACGAGTGTCAAAGATCTACTAATGACAGCCGAGACCAACAGCTTAACGTGCTTTTCAAGGCACGGAGGAGTCTCGATATGTTGAAATGGTCACCCATCCACAGACCGACCTCGGCAAGCGTTGCTTAACCTTGAAGATCGATCCGAGTGCCTGTTACTACTTAACCACGAGCTCCTCACGTACGCACATCTATACTAATATCATAAATGCGAAAGTTTGTATGGATGTATGTTTATTACTCAATCACGCCAAAACTGCTCAATGGATCTTGATGAAATTTGGCACAGAGGCAGATTATAGTCTGGAATAACACATATGATACTTTTTATCCCGGGAGTATGTTCCCTTGGTATAATTTTCTATACTCACGCGGGCGGAGCCATGGGCGGCAGCTAGTACTAAATAAATACATGATCTTGAAAACAACCACCTTTTAGGGCAGTCGGGTTACTAACCTGGCCATCGAAACTAGGACTTCATTCTCAGTAGGTATTCATGCTTGCGATCAACGCGTTAGATTTCTAATTAAGACCAGGCAATTAATTACAAAACGGTGTCTATAAAGTCAAAAGTTAGTTTCTTCCGCGCTATTCGTTACAGATCATAAATCTATGAAATCGCTCAAAATAATCATGATTATGTAACGAAATTGTAACAGTTTTGAGATCAATTTGAATATTTTACTGGTTTAATGTTAGTTTTGACACGCCATTCGCGCATTTACAACTACATTAAGTAATAAATGAATGATTCTTGAGAGGAGCATGCATTGTGCTATACTAAAAAGATCAGCCCACCTCACTCAGAGCACACAATAGGTAATATGCATGCATTTTTTAAATTTGCGAAATAAAATACCTACATAATAGCTCTAATAAAGAATTATGAAATAATTTTCAAACTACCTCCATCAGCGAAAAGAAGTCCGATACCAACTCTGACGTCAAATTCCATGACGCCTATAGAAAAAAACGTTTTCGCGAGAGGGACAGATATATTTGTTTAAAATAGTTAGGTAAGTATAACATCTTGTTTGTGTTTCGGTCAACTTTGAATCTATTTTCACTATTAGTTAAGGTAACTGCTATAGTAATTGGCAACGCTATAGTAACTGGCCACTCATAACAAAAGAGGTAGAAACAAGGTAATGGAAGCAAGCCCATTAATAAAATATTCCTGTATCAGATACTTGTTTTTTTTTTTTGAAGACCTTGTTCCTACCTCTTTTGTTATGAGTGGCCAGTTACTATAGCATGGCCAATTACTGTAGCGCAGTTACCCTATATTTTTGTATATTTCTAGACTGTTTTAATAAATATTTTTTTCATGCATGTTCCTTATTACGCGATCTCATTTGTTTTTATCAAATTGAAAAAAAAGAGGAGGTTGTGTATTCATTTGTGTGTATTTTTTTTGTGACCCGTAAACCAAACCCAGGGGTCACAAAATCCCCGGATAGGACCTCTGCCTAACCCGGGTAATATAATACAGGCGTGACGTCATTTTTAATTTAAAAAAAAGAACAATTGACAAAGTCTTTGTTGTACACGGAATTCCACCTACATTGACAATTGCCATTATGCAATTATTTTTCTAAAACCATTTTTACATGCCATAAAAACCACATGAGCGAATCGGAATCGCGCGCCTGGGTTCAAAACAGAAGCAGTAATGCTAGTGAAGGAGGAGGCGGGCCGCGTGAGGGAGAGACAGCCCTCACGCCCCAGCCGCCGCAACATAGGGAGACGCCCCGGGTGATGGGAGTCGCAGGGCGATTCCCGGCCACCGTAGGCGCGGGCGACGTCGACCGGGCCTGGCTGTGGCTCGCCGTCGATCAAAGCCAGGCCCGGGGCGACGGCGCATTGTGTTCCACGCGCGCTTCATAGAGATGTCAGCATAGTAGACGGGGCCCGTTAGGGCCATAGCCTGCTAGGGTTGCGGATTTAGTTCGAAAGAGTTACCGCGGCCCTGGAACGCAAAGGGCACTAGGAGGAGCACGGATTGGTTTTAGTCAGTAAGAGTCTGACACTTCCTCCTGAACATCGGGAAATCATCAAATGACCCCTTCCGCTCTGGGTGGAGCCAGAACGGAAGTGGTCATTTGATGATTTCCCATCCTTAAAAAAAAGGTAACAGAATATGTTGTACCAAATTTTAACTGCATCGGTCCAGCATATTCGGAGAAAATTAGCGGACAGGCAGACACAAGAGAGTTCCAATAAGAGTTTCGTTTTTCCATACTGACGCGGCGGCATACGGAACCCTAATAACTAAAACAAAAGAGGCCATATTTAGCGGAACACCCATGTAGGCTGAACAATATAATTAGCGACCTTACTGCAAGGGTCACGTGTGTAATGTGAGCATGAGCCGTGTAAAGGTCCGTTGTGAATATTTTAGTAGCCTTTTGTGTTTGAAAACATACGTGTGAATACTTTGGGAATGCCAGCCTAGTTTTTCCTAACTATGCAAAAGTCGAACTGGATGCAGCTGAAGGTGTCGTCCTAGTTGGCTAGCGATCGTGCGAGTTAACGATGCGATTTCGTCGCACGATGAAAATGATCATGAAAATGATAGCTTTAATAGGACACTAAAGAAATGTATGTGTTTAATCACGTCGTGCGACAAAATGGCATCGTTAACTCGTACGATCGCTGGCCACTTACTAGGACGACGCTGAATACTAGTATTTTATAAGAAGCGACTCATCTGCCTTTCTCATCCTAGTATTCCTAGTTGGGTTACACGATACCTCTTCATGTTCAGAAACTTTTTTTAACCAGCCCCCAGTCTTTTCCCCAGCCAAAATAAACAATAGTGCGCCAATGCTTTGAAACACGATATGTACAGGAGCTAAACGACTCGACTGTCTTGGATTCCTTAGTGAAATGTATCAGAGAAGAACTGCGAAGATTTAACAGATTTAGGGAAGAGTTTAAGGCCTCTGATTAATTCAGCTTTCATGATAAGTAGGCTTTCATGATGAAATTCGGAAGTCAAGAACCCCTTTTTGTACCCTCTTTGCAAACTTTTATATTATGTCAACCATTTGAGAACTCAGTCATTTCTTTGCACCACTCTTTAAACCTTGAAATCAAAATCTTCATCGTCCCTCACATCTTGTATTACAAAGCAATTATTTTATTTCTCAACGGCAAATTGTTGAAAGATTAAGTCACGCCTGCTTCGCTACTAAACAATGAATTATATACAATTGTGCATAGAGCATGGAATTGCTCTGACCAAAGACGGCATCTTGCTACTTATTACTATAAATGCGAAAGAATGGATGTTTGTTGTGTGACCTCTTTAGGTCTTAACGATTAAACGGACATGGATGACATTTGGCACAGAGCAAGACTATGGTCCTGAATAGCTCAAAGGCTTTTTATCCCAGGAATTTGTTCCCTTTGGCTTTCACGCGGGCGAAGCCGCTGGCAGAAGCTTCATCAATAATATTTGTAACCGCGATGATGAAAGTTTTGAGAAAAAATGTGGATGGCAGGAGAACCAAGGTTACCGACATGACAATGGTCAAACTTAAGTGACAATGGACATGGCTCGCAGAACAGATGTTCGATGAGGCCGAAAGGTTCTGGAGAGGCGTCTGCGTACTGGAAGACTCGGCGTTGGACGGTCACCCACAAGGTGGTTCTTCTTCTTTTCTAGTCGATGGTTAACTCCTAGATTTGTTGGGCCCAATAGGTGGCCACGGCAATTGCAGCGTTGGTGGCATTCATCAGATCCCCCATAGTACAGGTGCATGGGCACTTGGGGCACCCTAACTTGTGGCTCATGCTCTGATGGTGAAGGCCACTAGGTGGTGAAGGCCATGGGAATCCGCAGACGCTCGGGACCGGTCCATGTGACGACACTAGGGGGAAGTCTATGTCCAGCAGTGGACGTCTTTCGGTCTTCGGCTGAAATTATGTCGATGGCTATAAAAGTAGGGAAAGACCAAAGAGACGATGATTGGATTGATTGTCTGAAGGATGATATTGTGGGGATGTAAATAAAAATAAACAATGTCTAGGAAGGGGTGACTATACCTGAGATGACGATTAATAGAGAAATATGGAAACAGAAGACATGTTGCGTCGACCACAAATAAATTGAGACTCTGTACTATGTAGTAGTTGTTATGTGGAAGTCGGTTGTATTTTTTTGTAAAAAAGTTTTTTCTCTGCAACAACTTTCACTATAGGACCAACACTGAAATCACGAAACAAAATCGACTGCCCCATACATTTCTGTGCGCATAATTCGACAAAATGTACTGAACAGCGTTTTTTTTTCGCGATTTCGGGGTTGGCTCCATAATAAAAGTTGTTCATAATGATGACTGCAATGACCCCTTAAATGGTAAGTATTGGGTTTATTCTGACGTTGTATATAAACATCCGAATTGATAACCTCCTTCTTTTTTGAAGTCAGTTAGTGATGATTTGAAACCGCGCAAACAGTGCGGAGCACAAGTTTCGGTTGTCAAAGCCATTGTCAGAATTGTCACAGGCCGTCAATTTCTATGAGTAGTGGTGACATTGACTGCCACGCTTGGTTTGTATGGACAGTTTCGATAAATGATAAATGATATTTATTTTGTATGTAGGTTAAACATAACACTTTTACACGACAATATTTTTTGGTCATTTTAAGCTAGATGAGGCCGGTGTTTCCTAGCTGACTACCCTGAGAAGAAACACCGAAACAAACTCGGAGGTCACAGCCTCTTGAAGTCCATACAAATTGTACTGGTCAAATCATACGAGAACCATGTAGGTTAATGTCTGAGGTGGCCTTTTGAGAAAAGTGCCACACAGATTTGAGTGAACCTGTCCAGATAGTACAAGCATTTGTCAGTTATGGTGGAGCTCAAACTTAGAACTTTAAGGAGCTCAACGATTTGACGAACAATACCAAAGTAAGGACATTTGGGTAGGCCGCATAAAAAAAATCTCAAACTGCCAGACATTGTTGACTAACATGAAATGAACCCCTATCATAGCGATCTGCATGGTCTTCACATTCACAATACGATGTGAGGATCATGCAGATCAGTGTCTAAAAAGGTCTTTTGAGGAAAGAACCACATAGATTTGAGTGGACCCGTCCAGTCAGTGCAAGCTTTGGTCAGTAGTCGAGTAGCTCAACTTAGAACCAAAAAGGAGCTCAACGAACCGACGAACATGCCAAAGAAAGGACATTTGGGTAGGCCGCAAAAGTACTCAAACTGCCAGACCTCGTTAAAAATACTTCAAAGAAGAAGAAGTATTTCAAAGAAGAGAAAAATAAGAAGAAAATAACCCACATAGTCCCCATATTCACAAAATGAGTTAAATAAAAAAAAAAAATATAATACTTTACAAAGTAAGTATTCATGTCAAACATAATAAATTGAAAAAAAAATGTAAAAAATATATTACTTTACAAAGTAAATATTCCATGTCAAAAATATTAAAAATAGAATACTTAATAAAGTAAACATTCATGTCAAAATTGACCAACGAGATGAAAGAAAAGTATACAGCAGAGCTTAAAAAAAAGACAATGTCTAAAAATTAAAAAGGTATAATGAATAATGATAAATGTAACATTAGGCCATGTACATCATTGAAGCAGCTCAATCCCAAGCCTTTTTATCTTCAAGATAGTCTTTAATTGTGTAAAAAGCTTTCTGGCATAGCTTACGTTTTATAAATAATTTGAACTTATTCATACTAAGGTCTTGAATATGGCTAGGGAGTTTATTATAAAAACGTATACATTGGCATCTAAATGAACCACCTATTTTCTTGAGCCTGGTTTTAGGAATGACAAAATTGTGTTTGTTCCTAGTATTTACGTTATGGATATCACTGTATCTTTTAAATAGATTAATATTTTCATGTGCATACAAAAGATTCTCATAAATATACTGAGAGGGCACAGTCATTATATTAATGTCTTTAAATTTGTCTCTGAGGGAGTGTTTAGGACTTAATTTATAAATTGCACGAACAGCCCTTTTTTGTAATACAAATACTGTCTGAATATCGGCGGCATTTCCCCACAACAGAATGCTGTATGACATCACACTATGAAAGTAACTAAAGTATACTTAACGAATACAACACTGACAATGCCGTCTCTAGCAGTGCCCGCTGTGGCGGCTCCGTGCTCTGTGCGATTGTATACACTTTCAGATTCGATGCACTCAAGTAATGATTGTGAACAAAAAGATAATTGGCTTCTTATGTTGTTTATTTACTAAATACTTTTAGGTTCGCACTACTTGTGTTTCATCTTGTTTCGTAATATTTAATGATACATAATAACGTATTTTTGTAAATTAGGTGTTTGTTGCGGAATTTGTTCGATAGAGTTACCGTAGCCCTGGAATGTAAAGGGCATTTGGAGGAACACGGATGGGTTTTAGTCAGTAAGAGTCTGACACTCCCTTCCGCGAGTCATTTGATGATATCCTATCCGAAAAAAAGGGCCTTGTGGCTAAATAAACAGCAACACGGTTCGATCTCCGAAGTTAAGCTACGCTTGCCGAAGTCGGCCCGTAGGTGGGTGTCCATCCATTACATTCTAAGCCCTAGCTTTCCGTGCCTCGAAAATATTCCCAGCTGTCATTTGAAGATCTCTGACAGTCGTTACGGTTACTAAGAAGCCCGAAAATTTCAGTCCTGCGGAAGCTTATTGTGTTACATAGTTACCACCATCATCATCATCATGTCCGCCGAAAGACGTCCACTGCTGGACCTCCAAGTATCGCCATAACAACCAGCCCTGTACGTTTTGCATCCATCCAGTTTGAGTACTTTGGCGGCCTTTCCAAATATCCTTTCTTTGGCATGGCACGGTGTCGAGTCGTTGAGCTCGTTGAGCTCCTTTTGTTGTTAAGTTGAGCTACTCGACAACTGACAATTTTTTTACTATTGATACGCACGCGTTTGACCACTATCTCACCTGATGGTAAGCGATAGTGACTGTTTCCTATAAGCGTCACGTTTTCCCTTTCCGTTATAATGATGGTAGTCTATTTTATTGTCCAGATAAAATCTGACATTAAAGGAATAATTTGTTCGTGTATTGATTGTAATCTGTTCTATAGGACTATAAAATCAGTGATTGTGGCGTAGCCTTTAGTACTTAATGTCCTATTAAAAAGTTGTACTATAAAATCTTCTGTACTAATTCAGAGAAACAGGAAGCATGACAAAGACGTTTTATCGCTTGCTTGAATGATGTTTGAGTAATAGTCATTATGGTAGGTATACATTACTATGTAATAAAAATACTGGCATTAGCTACATTCGGTTAGCCTGGAAGCAAACTCTAACTCTCTCTCTTATTATTATTATTACTTTCATCGTATATGTTTTTTTTTATCTCAGCTCTTTGGCTGGTTTTGACCACATTTACGGGCCAAGCCAAGTAAATGTAGCGTGTGGTGTGTACTTTAATGTGTTGTGTGAGGGGGTCCTACTTCGTTCTCTTCTACCTGCATGAATTTTCTAACAATTCTACATGTGTTTAAAATCGCAGCCTTTTGCAATGTTATGTAGAGGGTTTCTTTAAGGTCTGATAATTTCAAACTATGAAGAAGATGGTTTGGGATAACGCCAGTGGTAGAAAGGACTATAGGAACTACGTATACTTTTTCTTGTCGCCAGATTCTCATAACTTCATCTTTTAGTTCTGCGTATTTACTTATTTTTTCAGAGATTGTTTTTTGTATATTGTGTGTATTGGGGACTGCAATATCTATCAAGTAAGTGATTTTATTTATTTTATCCTGTAATGTTATATCCGGCCTATTATAGTGAATAGTCTTGTCGGTGAGAATGGCGCGGTAGTAGTAAAGCTTATGTGTAGTATTTTCTAGAATGGTTTGTGGTGTATAATTGTAGTAAGGAGTGTTAGTGTTTTGTATGAGTGCGTGTTTGAGAGCTAGTTTTTGGTGGATAACGTTTGCTACCTGGTTATGCCTATGAGTGTAGTCGGTCTGCGTGAGTGTGTTGTGCAGGCGCCAGTAATGTGCTGAATGGTTTCTGGCTGCATATGACATTTACGACATATTATATTATTACATTTATTATTATTATTATTATTATATTAACTCAACTCCAACTCCATCGGAGCATCACACTGTCAAAAAAGCTTGTCTAGTTAAAGTTTTCGTACTCAAGAGATGAGCAAGCAAATGCATAAATGCGTTGCTCAGCTACAACTCATCTGTCGAGCACTAAAACTTCAATTTATTACAAGCTTTCGTTGACGTTTTCGTGCTCATGTTAGAATTCGAATTTGAGTTGTTTTTAAAAAGAAAAGGCTAGGCATAAATATTTATTTATTGAATGTTGGTAAAGAAAAGTGAAATTTTGTCTTCATTGGCCAAACACGAACCTTGCAACAATAATATTAAAAACAAACTAAAGAAAATTCCGCACGCAGTCTTCTGGTTGTGCAAATTATATTGAAAAGCAACATACTAACCAGGTTCGCTCCGATTTTGGTTTGGTTTTGGGTGAAAGAAAGAATAGACATAAAGAAAAAGAGTTTATTTGCGCCAAGCATGACGCATCCAAAAAATATATGTATTCGGGATAATGCAAGTTAGGACGATATGCGTCACATCCACGCAAAACGGCCACGTGTGCCCCAAGATCCCACAGCTTCGTGTTTTGAAGTGAAACAGATCTTCCTAAAGCCCCTAAGCTAATGAAATAAGTATAAAGCGATTTCACTGTTTTTTTTCTATCAGTATAAACGTTGCTGTCCCGTCCATTCTACCGCTCCGTATGTTTCCACAATAATCTAGTTAAAATCACAGCAAAAAACTGAACTTTTTTGTTACCAAATGTCACCTTCAAGAACATAACAATACCCATGTATTTGATACCATTTTGTGTTCTTTTTAAGGCTATCGGACACAATAGCATAGCGTAGGGGCATTGTATTAGTCACCGAGGCCCTGGAACGCAAAGGGCACTAAGAGGAGCACGGATGGGTTTTTAGTCAGTCAGAGTTTGACACTCCTTCCCGCTCCACCTACAGCGGAAGTCATTTGATGATCCATAAAATAATGCAGATTAATTGATGAAAAAATTCATCATCATCATCATCATACCAGCCGGAAGACGTCCACTGCTAGACATAGGTCTGCCCGAAATGGGGGGAGGGGTTTGCCATAATCGCCACGCTTGGCAGTCAGGTTGGCGATCGCAGTGTGGCTGTTGCATGAAAAAATTACCTCATATTAAATCACCATCACAAAATTATCAATTAAGATCAACCTCAAACGGTAGAACGATTAAAAACGCTAGTAAATTACCAAGTACTGCCCACAATTTGTTAATTACAACTATTTTAACCTTAATAAGGTTATGTGAGCTAAAACTGAAGTAATTATAGGAAGCAAAATAAATGTCGGTACTGATAGCCATAATTAAGGTAATCATGTAACTTAGATATGTATCTATTACTTAACATAACATAAAATCAAGCTAGTTTTGGCCAAAGAAGTTAGCAGTGGTGTAAAGTACACTAATTAGTCCACAGTTATGTTTAAGGGTGCCCTAGTGGGAGAGACAATCCTCACGCCCCAGCCGCCGCAACATAGGGTGACGCACCAGGTATCGGGAGTCGCTGGGCGATTTCCGGCCACCGTAGGTGCGGGTCTGCGGACGGCTCACGTTGGGTGGTTCGCCATCCGATTAAAGCCAGGCCCGGGTCGACGGCGCGTTGTGTTCCACGCGCGTCTCAAAGAGATTTCAGCATAGAAGAAGCGCGTTAGGTTCAGAGCCAGCCAGGGTTGCGGATTTTGTTTGAAAGAGTTACCGCGGCCCTGGCAAGCAAAAGGCACTACGAGGAGCACGGATGGGTTTTAGTCAGTAAGAGTCTGACACTCCCTCCCGCTCCACCCAAAACGGCAGGAGTCATTTGATGATTTCCCATCCACAAAAAAAAGAAAGGTTGCCCTAGTCAGTCATTCTTTCATACAAACGTAGTCTGGAGATTACTCTACTGATTGACGGTGTATGTTCAGAACAAAAATCAAATTTATTTATCTCGGCTTTATCTAGCCCTTTAGTGTCTAAACACACTATGCCGAAATTACGTGACCGAAGTACAGCACAATTACGCCTGCAATGCTATTTGAATTACTGACGACACACTATGCCAAAATTACGTCGCGTCATAGCGTACAGCCTAACTTCGGTCGGGCGTAAGTTCAGCGGCAACTTATTCTGTGAGCACACATTATACGCGACCGAAGTTCGGTTCTATTACCGACGAAGATCCGGGATCCACGATAGCGCTCGAGACACTGATTACACACACAAAGTTGCGGAACTGAATTTCTGCCGCGTAAGTTCGGCACTTATGGTGTGTCATATCAGCCGAATACGTCGGAACGTAAAATCAGCCGTCGAACTTCGGTCGCGTAACTTCGGCATAGAGTGTTTAGACAGTTATGGAAACAAAACAGAAAAAAATATTGATGTGCAAGTTATTTGTGTCGAAACTTCCAAATTTTAACACAACTGTGGGCGTAAATAAATAACTTATATACCTACTTAGTACGAAAATGGCAAAATATTGACCATACAGGGATAGATTGATCATCATCATCAAAAGACGTCTACTGCTGGACATAGGCCTCCCCCAAGTGTCGTCACAACAACCGGTCCTGGGATAAATTATTTCTTAAAAAAAAGTATAAAAAAAGGAAAAAAAAGGTAAGGAGGTAAAGGATATTATGAAAAAAGTGCTGAATGCATAACATTCAGCACTTTTTTCATAATATTCTTTGCTACCAAATGTCTTTCATAAAATTTTACGTGCTCATTTTCGTTTTAAATCATCTTAAATGATATGGAACTGTAAATTTGTGAGCGCACTAGCTTCGTATTGCTCATCACAGCATTTATTTCTTCCTTTAAATGATATTGGATGAGATAGCATGCATTTAACCACGCGGCTTCAGCCGTTCGACTAGCGCACCCTTAAGTCTAAGGCTGCGTTTCCACCAGAGATGTACGAGGATGCGTAGTGAGGGATGTGTTTGCCGGTGTGGGACCAACATGTCAAACTTCAACATCCTTTTATATTTTTGCTGTACTAATAATAGAATTTTAACCACATGAAACACATGTAACTAAAAGGGTTATGAATATAAATGTAGATGGATGGAGAGGAAGAGGGAGGCCAAAGAAAAGATGGATGGATTGTGTGAGGAGCAATATGAAAGAAAAGGGAGTTAGTGATAGTGTGACGGCTGATAGGACAGAATGGAAGAAAAAAACGTGTTGCGCCGACCCCAAGTAACATGGGATAAGGGCAGGAAGATAATGATTAATAATAGAATTTTAAAACGCGTGAATCGGGTGGCACACCGTTACGCCAGCGGCGTTTGACCGCTTGGACCAATAGAATCGCTTCATTTACCTAGACTCATATGCCTCGCCCTTAGAATTTAACCTAATTCAAAAAAGTGTCACCTAGCCCATTTCTGTTACGAAAACACAATAACATCTTGCGTCCATTCTACTGGCTTGCGTCCATTCTAGACTACCATAGACTACAGAAACATTCATAAAAGTGATTGTATGTCTATTAATATGTATAGATAAGATTCAGATTAACCGCAAATAAATTGCTTTTATTGTCTGACCTTTGCAATGAATTGTATTGAGCAAGTTTATTATGTCTCTTTGCAATAGCAATACTGAAAGTCTAGGTACAAAATGTGAGTCGGTTTGTGTCATGTCTGTATACAGGGTGTAACATATTAAACGCAAAATATATATGTGGGCCATTTTACTCGTAATGAACAACTCTCCATTGCCCTTTGGGTGACTTTAAGCCTTCTGATGAGGCCTCATAGGTCATCACTGGCAACACGCACTGGTCATAGACTTTCGTCTTGAGACTCTGTGGTATGTGAGAGGGCAATGCTCGGAGTTTCCTTGCGTGATCGAATCAGGAATGATGATATCCGCAAGAGAACCAAGGTTACCGACATAGCCCGAAGGATCGCCAAATTGAAGTGGCAGTGGGCGGGGCACATTGCTCGCAGAACAGATGGTCGATGGGGCCGAAAAGTTTTTGAGTGGCGACCGCGTACCGGAAGACGCAGCGTTGGAAGGCCTCCCACAAGGTGGACCGATGACCTGGTGAGGGTCGCGGGTAACCGATGGATGCGAGACGCACAGGACCGGTTGTTGTGGCGACGCTTGGGGGAGGCCTATGTCCAGCAGAGGACGTCTTTCGGCTGATATGATGAACAACTTTTACTATGGAACCAATCCACAAATCGTCAAAGAAATATTATGTCAACCGCTCCATACATATCGTCGTACCCACAGATATATAATAGATAGACATACTCGTAGATAACGCAAGAGCAACTACTTCGCGTGCCTGGTTTGGTGCCCAGCTTACGTACAAAAATCGTATGCCACCACTTTCGCGCTCAGTCTGCATCGGGGTACGCTAGTTGGACGTCAGTTAGGTGCCACACGCGGGCCAGTCTTTGAATCGATTTCATTTTTCCATCACTAAATAGTGCTTGTCAAAAAATGGCACGTTTGGTTTTCATTCAGATTGTGATACTTGGGTTATCTATGTCTTTCTATAGGGTGTTCCAGAAAGGTGTGATCATGTTTAAAGGTGATGTTGGGTAGCTGATACAAAAAGTGACAAAACATAAAAAATTTGATTTAAAAAAAAAAGCGACTAAAAAGTTACGAAGAAATGATTTTTCAAGCAGTTTGTAACAGTTGGTGGCATTTACTTTAGTTCAATCACAGATTTGATGTCACTAACTGCATCAGACTGCTTCAGTCATTTCTTAGGAAGTTTTTTGGCGGTCTTTCCGTCTTGTTTTGTAATAAGTAATTGTTTTGACATTTTTTCCTTAATGTATATCAGCTACCTAACATCACCCTTAAATATGACCACACCTCTCTGGAACACCCTGTATATTTGTGATCGTATCCATGTAAGAAAGAAGAAAAGAAAGAAAGAAAAAGCGTTTATTCCGCCAGAAAAGACGCAAAAAAATAACTTACATGTACAGTGTACCACGTATGCAAGTATGTACAGGGTGACTTTTTTATGGATGGAAAATCATCACTTCTTCTGCTCTGGGTGGAACGGAAGGGAGTTTCAGACTAAAACCCATCCGTGTTCCTTCTCATGCCCTTTGCGTTCCAGGGCAGCGGTGACTGTTTCGAACAAATTCCGCAATTCTGGATACAGTGTGACTGTTAATTGAGTACGTTCCTTTAAATGGGATGTTCTACAGTTAACATGCAATGATTTTGACTCCGATTACCAAATTGGTTTTTTTTCTTCTATCTGGCGACGAATAATGGCTAATTGTTAGGAATCGCCTTCAATCTGTATTGTAAACGTTTGATTCACGGTTCTGGTAAAGTGTTGATGGGTTTTCGGTTAATTTTTTGGCATATGCCCGCTACACACCGCTACATTTTTATTCATTTTTGTCTTCACTGTCAGTAGAGTAGCTATGCCATAGACAACTGCAGTGCGATTCTGTAGACATGTCGAAGTGAACACTTGGGCAGGGCGCACGACAGGTGAGTTGTCAAACCATACAAATAAGATGGAATGACAGCCTTATTGTCGTTCACTCCGCCAAGGTGAACACCGTGAGATGTCGACAGAATCGACCGGCTGTATCTCAGGAACTATGTTGTCTGTGTTCGGTTGTCGGGTCTGTCTTTGGTGTGACCAGAGTACAGAACACCTAGATTATAGAGTCGTGGCTAATGCCCGGTCCTCACATGCCTGATAGTGAAATTTATTTTAGTTTTTTTAGATAGTTTTATATTTTGTATTTTTATTTTGTATTTATTTTTCTTTTTGTGTGTCTTTTCGGGGAGAATAAAATTGTTTTCTTTCTTTCTTCTTTCTACACATTCCCAACCACTGCCTCTCGACCACCAGAAAAACTCGGAGTAAATGAAGCTCGACGAGTCCCAGAGAAACGATTCGCCACTGTCTTGGATCCCGCAATGAAATGAAACAGAAAATAACAGCGGAGGAGTAGCAAAAAAGCAAAGCGGAAAGCAAAGGGCACTACGACGAGCACAGATGGGTTTTAGTCAGTAAGAGTCTGACACTCCCTTGTGCTCCGCCCAGAGCGGGAGGAGTCATTTGATGATTTCCCATACATGAAAAAAAGGAGTCGTAGAAAGCAGTCCGGATTTTGCAATTCGGTGGTATGACCTCACCGCGCCTCGGAAAGCATGTAAAGCCACGGCACAGGACCAACGGATCCCACTGGATCCCACCGGAATACCTACGAGAGTTAAGGAACAAAGTTTGCTTACCACATATTTTGTGCTCATAATGTCTCCTGCGTACTTCGCTAATCTCCGTTGAGTTAGCTACCGTGACCGAAATTCGGTCAGGAGGATTATTATGTCGCAGCCAACTAGATTAATCAGCCGTTTCATTAAAAGCATAGCCTTCTCATTGAACTGCGCCGTTTAACCAGCGACATAATGACAGGGCAAGTCATTAAACGATATTGAACAAAAGACGTCACGGGTCGCTGAAAAATCGGCGCATTTAAATGAAAAGGCTAGGCCACCAATAAACAGTTGGGCCAAGGTGGGTCGGAGCTGTGCGACGTGCTGACGTGACTGCTGGCGTCAACCAGGAGAGGTTTTGTCCGCTGCATGCTGGTGGTCAGGATACCCGTAGAAGCCGAGGGTTTTGACTGGCTGTATGACTCGCTGCTCGAGAGCTTGAGGTCAGGATGAGGAGAAGTGATGATGATGATGATGACGTCATGATGAGGTAGCTGCACGAAGGCTGCGCCGACGTCCAATGTCGAGGGTCACCAGTTTGGAGGTAGCGGAACAGAGAGTAAAGTCCCACATACCTCCACTGGAAAGAGAGGATCCTCCGACCAGACGGTTGGTTTTTCTGGTGGGCAACTGCCCGAGAGTTGATATTCGGGCTTTGCATGTGTTCTAATCGCACGGTAAACTTTGATATCGCGATTTAGGATTTTGTAGTTAGTTCGCAGCTGTCGAGATAGATGGCGCTGCGAGTCTCATTTGTTGTGATGTTGATTCTGCTACGTTGATTTTTGTGGCGGCATGAATGTCGCTACAGATTAAGCTAGTTGGCTGCGACATTTATATAATAGAATACTTTTTATTCATCATCATCATCATCATATCAGCCGAAAGACGTCCACTGCTGGACATAGGCCTCCCCCTAGTGTCGCCACAACAACCGGTCCTGTGCGTCTCGCATCCATCGGCTACCAGCGACCCTCACCAGGTCATCGGTCCACCTTGTGGGAGGCCTTCCAACGCTGCGTCTTCCGGTACGCGGTCGCCACTCCAAAACTTTTCGACACCATCGACCATCTGTTCTGCGAGCAATGTGCCCTGCCCACTGCCACTTCAATTTGGCGATCCTTCGGGCTACGTCGGCAACCTTGGTTCTCTTTCTCTCTCTACTTTTTATTATGTACACCATAAACGTTAAAGAAAAGATGGACGCAGAAAACATTACTTACATAGGGTGACACAATGGACGACCATAGTACCAATTCTACTAATTTTCAAGCAACGTTCACATTCACATGACAGTCGCAATCTGTCAAAAATGTATAAAAATTAAGGGTTGACAGTTTGACAATGACATGCGAATGCGACGCGTTGTTTAAAAATGAGTAGAATTGGCCCTTTTATCGCTAAAAGCGATCTTTTCAAGACAAACTTTGTATTATTTTTAAGAGAGAAGGAAAGACAGGCATGCAGGTAGAAGATACAATAGTTATTATTTGACAGTTAAATAGAACCCTGCATACGGAACCCCAAACTTATCTAGAGCAACGAACAACAATTGCCTAACTGTACAACAAACGAAAAATTAACAGCTTTTTCAAATGTTACGAGAAATTCACTGAATTGTCTCTGCGTGTGTAAAAGTATAAAAAAATATTGCATGGTGGGAACTACTGTGCTAATCTCAATTGCTAAATAATAAACTATATTCGCACAAACGTCTTTGCCTGCAAGATCTAGCCTATAAGGTCACTTCACCTCACTCGTCAGCGCACATAATGTTTCAAACCTCCTCTTCACTTGACTCTTTTAAGTTACTATACTCTATGACTTGACCATCCCAAGATAAACGATTCCCTAATAAAAACTTTTCTGTCACCGGCGCCATTTTGGAATTACCAACAAGCGAACATACATCCACACTTTGCTGTTTATTATTATTATAATTAAGTTTAATAAAACAAGCGGCAGTATTGCAGTAAACTAGTTTTTTATGCGTCATTGTGTCGGAAACACTGCTTTCCGTATTCCGGATAATATCTTTTCAGCCTTGTGTTTTGCAGAGACGGAAGAAATATGGAGCAGTTGAAGTGATTCACATGATTTTAACTTAATTTAGCATATTACGTCATAATCATCCATACATGTTTTTTACTAAAAATACGAATACAACATATACACAACAGTGGAAACATTGGATCAATACAGCACAACTCGCAGATGTTGTCCAATGCTTCGTGAAGGAGCACTCCATGTCCATTCTCCCTTCAATTAGCTGCAGGAAGCTGTTGGTTGTTGTGGTCGGCTGTTTGTTGTTGTTGTGGTTGGCTGTGGATTGTTGTTGTTGTGGTTGGCTGTTGGTTGTTGTTGTGGTTGGCTGTTTGTTGTTGTTGTTGGCTGTTTGTTGTTGTTGTGGTTGGCTGTGGATTATGGTTGTTGTTGTGGTTGGCTGTTTGTTGTTGTTGTGGTTGGCTGTTGGTTGTTGTTGTTGTGGTTGGCTGTTTGTTATTGTTGTGGTTGGCTGTGGATTGTTGTTGTTGTGGTTGGTTGTTGTTGTGGTTGGCTGTTTCTTGTTGTTGTGGTTGGCTGTGGATTGTTGTTGTTGTGGTTGGCTGTTGGTTGTTGTTGTTGTGGTTGGCTGTTGGTTGTTGTTGTTGTTGGTTGGATGGTTTTAGTTTGGCAAGGATCTTTTTTGCCGCGGTGACTCTTTCGAACAAAATCCGCAGCCCTGGGCAGAATAGCCCCTACTTGCTTTACAGGTTTCTGATTAGCAAGCCAGTGGAATGAGTGGATTATTTAATACCTGACAGTTTCCGTCATCTTTGGTATGTCGATATATAACTTCCAATCTATCGTGGCTCGTTGCGTTATTGTTACCATTTTGAAATAGATTTACTATCTGTGAAAATCATTGTGTCTAACGTACGGTTTCATATTTACAATAATAATTAATGGTACTTAAATAATAAAAAACCGGCCAAGTGCGAGTCGGACTCGCGCATGCTAGATAATGGTACGGAACCCTCCGTACCAATCTATAAAAAACGGCATAAAAATCACGTTTGTTGTATGGGAGCCCCACTTCAATATTTATTTTATTCTGTTTTTAGTTTTTGTTGTTGTAGCGGCAATAGAAATACATCATCTGTGAAAATTTCAACTGTCAAGCTATCACGGTTCATGAGATACAGCCTGGTGACAGACAGACGAAATGCAAAAATTAATCAATTCTTTACGTCAATAGTTACCGCTCAATCAAAAGTCCAAAGTAATTTTTTGCTTTACCAAATCTATATAAAACTAGCTGTCTCCCGCGGCTTCGCTCCCGTCAACTGGCTACCTATATGCTACACCTATCCTACCCCTACGCTACCCCTACGCTACCCCTACGCTACACCTACGCTACACCTACCCTACACCTACCCTACACCTACCCTACACCTACCTTACACCTACCCTACACCTACCCTACACCTACCCTACACCTACCCTACAACTACCCTACACCGCAGCGCAGCGCATGCAAATAATTCTATTTTATTGAGGTATTTCTTTCCGACTTGCTAGACAAAAGTTGTGATAGCTCGGTTAATATACATGTTATAAAAATAATTTATAGCCTATAGCACTCAGGAGTAATGTAGCTTTCTACCAGTGAAAAAATTTTTAGAATTGGATTATTAGTTCCAGAGATTACCCCCTACATACAAACTTACAAATTTTACCTCTTTATAATATTAGTATAGATGACGAAGATAAAACGCATCAAAGATCAGGAGTGGGGGCTCGTGACGTCATGTGTAAGTAAAAAGTGTACGTACAAGTGACGTCATACGAGTTTTCAACGCACTGTAGGTATCGTTTTCATGGGCTGCGGATTTTGTTCGCAAGAGTTACCGCGGCTCCGGAACGCAAAACGCACTAGGAGGAGCAGCATGGATGGGTTTTAGTCAGTAAGATTCCGTGCTTCGGAAGGCACGTATAGGCCGGTGGTCCTGGCCGGCAAATGGCGGTCGTCAAACCATGTCAGAGGCCCTTGAGGCTGTTTAGAAACTCTGACACTAGGGTGTGTGGGGTCGTTAGACCTTACTGCCCACACGAAGAAGAAGAAGTCAGTAAGAGGCTGACACTCCCTCTCACTCCACTCCCTCTCGCTCGTGCTTAGGGTCCCCCACGGCACAGCAATATGCTGAGTGGAAGCCTTTTTGCCACAACCACGACATGCACATTTAAACTTGTTTTTAAATTTCATATTTGTTATTTTTATTGTTATTTAATTTTTAACTTGTCTGTGAAGTAACATAATTTAAGAACTACTAACACTATAGTTTGGGTTTTGGTGCAGGATCCACTAATGTCATGTGTATTGTTTTTGTGGCAATTAAATATTTTTTTCTTTCTTCTTCTTTTCTTTCTTCTCCACCCAGAGCGGCAGGAGTCATTTGATGATATCCCATCTTTTTAAAAAAGAAAAAGGTGTCGTTTACATTTTTTGTTTACATGAAAAAGAAAAAATACGTGTCTAATGCTTTTTGAAAATCTATCTGACGGACTAATTACATTTTTTTAGTCATCTACCCTATTCCCTTCTCCGCGCTACCGCTAAAAATATCACTAATTGTCTAAAGTCTAAGTTCTATGTTGGCCGATTTCAACACAAACCTTCTTCGACGCTACTAGACATAATGTAGACCAATTCTAAGCTTAAACACTGCTAATATATTGCGCACACACAGATCAGCAGGGACTCTCACTTTCGCTCATTCCGGTCCATAGACAGCCGATGAGCCGTTCACCAGTTACTATTGTTTACAATTCTATGGTATATATGATTGCGTAGACATGTAGTCACCTAGGACCGACTTTTACCGTTTATTTGAGGGGATCGTGGCGATAATAACAGCTGCTTGAGGTCTGTCTTCAAGGTTAAGCGACACTTGCCGAGGTCGATCTATGGATGGGTGACCATCCGAAATATAACGGGTCTCTTCTGAGACATTTGAACATCTTTGACAGTCGTTAAGAGTAGTCGGAAGCCAGAAAATCAGACATCAGTCTTGTAAAGTAGTGTCGTGGTTTACCAGTTACTGGGTTGTGGAGGTCAGACAGGCAGTCGCTCCATGTAAAATACTGGTATTCAGCTACATCCGGGTAGACTAAGCTAGAAGAAATTTACAAGTGTCAAATCGTGTTGTCATTCATTCTTAGTTCGGGTTCGGGACTAATCGTAAGTCCGTAGGTGATACGGAAGAGAAAAAGCCCGACACTAAGGCCGAAACTACGGAATTCGGGCTTAGAGAGTAGAGTCCCAGGGCCGCGGTAACTCTTTCGAACAATCCCGCAACCCTGCTAGCGGACCTCGTCAGAGTTCTTTGCCCTACTGTGGAACAACCACACATATAAATATCAGATAAACGATTTATATTTAAATTATATCAAATGTCCCGTCGCTGAACCTGAAAACGAACTAACAATTGATATTGAAACCTATTGTGCGACACAATGGAGCAAGTCATTGTACGCTAAAAAGCACGGAAGTGGTTCTACTGACGTGATCGTAACTTTCAGGCCAGTAGGTAGGCTGGGGTGAGTCACGAAGCTATTACTACTGCGGATCTAGTCTGTTGACATCTAACCGTGTACACTTAGGTGGAGTGAACGACAACGGTTTGACAGCTCACTTGAATTCACGCGACATGTTTACAGAATTGCACTGCTGGCGTAGGCCGATTTCACGTGCATGTTTCACGAATCAGGTAGATATATGATATACTAGCTTCTGTACTAGCTAATAGCGGCTTCGCCCGAACGAAAGTCAGGGGGTCTACTCTCTAAGCCCGAAGTCCGTAGTTTCGGCCTTAGTGTCGGGCGTTTTCTACTCCGTATCACTTACGGACTTACGATTAGTCCTGAAATCGAACTAAGAATGAAAGACAACACGATTTGAAAGTTGTTCTTAGTTCGGGTTCGGGACTAATCGTAAGTTCTTAGGTGTAGAAAAGTACAGAGTAGAAAACGCCCGACACTAAGGCCGAAACTACGGACTTCGGGCTTAGAGAGTAGACTCCCAAGGAACATGCTTTCGGAATAAAAGTATCCTATGTTCTAATCAAAAACAATAGTCTAGTCGTGTGCCAAGTTTTATTCAAAGTGCAGTTGTAAAGTCGTGAAAAAGGTGAGAAATAGACAGACAAACAAACTCACATTCCCATATAATATTAGCTAAGAAGGATTAGATAGGTAAAATTGGTCCAGAATTTACAAATGCTACTGCAGTCTGTGTTTCTAGGGCTGCGGAATTTTTTCGAAAGTCACCGCGGCCCTGGAACGCAAAGGACACTAGGAGGAGCACGGATGGGTTTTAGTCAGTAAGAGTCTGACACTCCCTCCCGCTCCGCCCAGAGCGGAAGGAGTCATTTGATGATTCCCATCCATAAAAACAAGGCTTTTAGTGAAACAGCTGATTAAGCTATAGTAGGCGACAGATAAATGAAGACTTAAAAGAAGAAAAAGAAGAAGAAGAAGAAGAACAGTCGTTGAACTTTCCTTAATATCTCTTCGTAGGTACCCTCGGACAGTAAATTATGAATCGTTTTTCATTACTAGAACAGTAAGGATCACGATAGATGTCGATTCAGGACAGCTTTATGTCATTATTTCTGTTTTTGAAATTAAGTGTGTCAATAAATGTAGGTGGGTCAATGGCCGTTATTCTTCATTAATCTGGCGCTATAGTTGGCCGCGACATAATATAAGTATATAGACCTATGTATCCTAAATCTCTTATTTGCAGATTTTAAATTCAAAATCTCTATAGAAATAATAAATAATCTGCTAATTTGTATTTATACTTGGCATGTTATTAATAGGCCTGTTACAATGTACCTTAGGTCACCCACTCTAAACCGTATAGGTCCTTTCCATCAGTAAGTTTCCATGTTACATCAGCGGCGAACCAAACCTGTTTGGGCGTTACCGCCTGGTAGGAATATGTGTCACCATGAGTAATTGTATTACGACTCGTTGGGACTGGGAGGTGAGCAGAATTTATGTTGGTGTAAGGGGAAGCAGAATATAACAAAGGTTGGTTTTAGGAACAACGTTAACATTGGTAATGAGATGACTTTTGAGAAGGGTGAGCTTAAAAATAGAATATTCTTTATTGTAAAATACTGGTATTCAGCTGAATCCCAATATAGTTGGGAAAAGACTAGGCAGATGATTCTTTTTTGTACACCTTAACGAATCACAAATATTTAAGTGGGGTTCCCATACAACAAACGTGTTTTTTTTGCCGTTTCTTATAGAAAATGGTACGGAACCCTTCGTGCTCGAGTCCGACTCGCACTTGTTTCCTGTATTCATATTTGACAGTTAATTCTATTGTCATCAGTGTTATTTAGGTAATAATTTATTTTGTTATTTGTCCTGTGCGACTCTCAAATGGGTACTTATATTTTCTTTCTTTCATTCCTCTGCAGTTGTTTCAAATCATCATCATCATATCAGCCGAAAGACGTCCACTGCTGGACATAGGCCTCCCCCAAGTGTCGCCACAACAACCGGTCCTGTGCGTCTCGCATCCATCGGTTACCCGCGACCCTCACCAGGTCATCGGTCCACCTTGTGGGAGGCCTTCCAACGCTGCGTCTTCCGGTACGCGGTCGCCACTCCAAAACTTTTCAGCCCCATCGACCATCTGTTCTGCGAGCAATGTGCCCTGCCCACTGCCACTTCAATTTGGCGATCCTTCGGGCTATGTCGGTAACCTTGGTTCTCTTGCGGATATCATCATTCCTGATTCGATCACGCAAGGAAACTCCAAACTTGTTTCAAATGGATCATTTGTAATGACCGGCTTACTATTGTAGTACATACTACCTAACGTACAGCTATCTCTTCCGGGTTGGTAACTCTCAGTAACATTACTCAACCCTTCTACAAAACCACATGGAACTTTCCTTAACCTGTAAACCAAGCAAAGCATAAAGATAAACAATAAAATTATTAAGCAGTCACTTCATGGTGTTATGTTCGCAATATCATGATAATCAGTAACTGTGTATTTATACCATAAAGTAGTTTGTAAAACACTAATAGGGTTACCGTGAAAATAGGTAGGACTTTATTTTTTTAGTGTTGGTGTGATGGAAAACTATAGAGCCAACACCAAAATCGCATTTTGTCGAGTTATGGGGCTGTCAATTTTTTTTCGCGTTTTCAGTGTTGGCCCTATAGTAAAAGTTGTTTATAATGATGAGAACGATGACCCCTTAAAAGGTATTGCGTTTATTCTGTTACACGTTGTATACAAGAACTATTTCTTAAATCGTCATTTTCATTCAGTTCCAAGTTTATACAGTGGTCTTATAAGGAAATCTTATAACAAAATTAATTGAAGCTTAGAGTTTCTTTTTCATATACGCCAATCTCAGACCAACAAAAAAAGGTAGACGGCGCACTGCGAACATCAAAGATGAAGCCATCTTTTTATCTATGTGTGTCTCGAAGGGTTGCCATTTTTTATTTTTTTTCCCTATAACTTGGGAAATAATATTTTATGGGTAAGCTAATGTTTTGCAAGTCAGCACAAGTAAGATATTGTTGATTATGGTATTGTAACTTAATTTTTTAGAAAGATCTATACCTAGTAAACTATTTTTTACATCACATGCCTACATTCAATTATGTAAGATAAGTTATAAAAGGTTGTCGAAGCGTAACAAGCGTAAGTCATTATGTAAATTGTATTAAAATAAAATAGGTAATCATATTTTTAATCAACTTTAATATATTAAAAAAGACCACCATAACAAAATCACTGACTAAAGAAAAAGTAGGTAATATTAAGATAAAACATAACAACAGAACAATGACGTGTAAATGTTATGTTTAACATTTACACGTCATTGTTCTACGTATCCTTTACAGTTTTTTTTTTTAATTTACTTATAGGAGTATAAATAAGTACGAGAATAAAATATAAGCTGAATGATTGAACCTACTTGGAAGCGCTTTTGCACAATACTTTCTTCTCAATTTAATGAGAGGAAAAGAGACGAAAGATGTAGTTCCATTTGCAAATTCGCGCTATTTTCATACTACAAACGTCAAAGATTGTCGCGATTTTCCGACTATCTAAAAACAAAAAGTTTTTTTTACTGTTTTCTCGCAAATGTGTTGAAAAACTTCAAATCTAAAATATTTTATACATTAAAAAAAGAAAATAAGAATATAACTCGAAGAAAGAAATCATATAATATTTGTTTAATCGAATGGGGAAATATTAAATCGTATTATGGCAACCCTCACACTTAATGTCACTGCTTTCGTTTGTTGACGTTTTTGTTCCAAGTAACCTAAAATTCATAGTTAATTTATAATAAAAACGATGTTATTTCAAGTACTCACAAGTGAAAAGTGATTCTGTGAGACTTTTTATGTGATTTGCTATTGTTTTTACAAATTTTTACTACACAGGAAGGTATAATTATATTTTTCTATTAACGTTTTCTAGACGACGGCTCGTGACGTACTAAGATCGATGAGCATGGTTTTAGTGTAGGTGTGTGGGTGAGCTTGTGTATTTACTTGAAGGAGCACGGTTTTGTGGCTTCACTTTTGATGTTCGCGGTGCGCTGTCTACCTTTTTTTGTTGGTCTGAGACGCCAATAAAGTATTAATTTTCTTTCTTAGCCACCATCTTTCATGCATTCTACATAATGTTGTCGGTGTAAGTGTTTTTTCTTTTCTTGAAGCCACGGGCACCCCGTGGTATGTACGGAATGAACGACTCCATCTCGACCTCAAAATCCCGACCATAAAACAGTTTATGAAACGCCTTGCAAAGCGTTTCATTGAATCCGCTGAAAAACACCAAAACCCTTTGATTTCAAAAGCAACCCAGTACACTCCCTCTCGCATTAGTAAGATTCGCCGTCCTCGGCATACACTCGTCAAGTCCGACGACGAGATCACAAAGATTTAGAAAAGCTGTAGGGAAACCAACACCCTTAGAAAATACAAGAACAGACCGCGTTCCGTATACCGACCTCGCCGCCGAGGCCCGTCGCAACGACCCATTCAAAGCCCTCCCCGACTTTTGCCTAACGAGCCAGCCCGCGCCGCTGAGCCTTTAGCTTTAATAACCCCTAATTAATTAAACGACCCAGCCTGTTTTCCATTGCTGTCCCGAACTGACGCCGTTAAGCCGAGGTCTTATCTCCACAGGGGATGCCCTTAGCGAGCGGTCAGTAGTTTTTAGCTTGTAGCTAGTTTTGTGGCCTTGGCTGGGGGCCTTAAATTCATTTGAGGCCATCACAGGTTAGTCCGGTTAAGCAGTTGATATCCCATGTGTGTTAACTTGCTAGTGATCATTCATAAAAAAAAAGAATATTACTAACAACTTACATAATTTCATTTTCTAGTCTTTTGTTATTGAGTAACATGTTAATATTACGTAATTATTTGTCTTTATTTACATAACATTAACCACCGCTTATAGTATCCGGTTAGTACTTATTATGTTTTTATAAAAGCATGTCAATTCTGTGAAAATAATACCTACCTAGTTTTTATTTCTTTAAATTATTTTTTGTCATATTATGCTATTTATTCCTTCGCAATTCGCATCATGATGTCCATTCTCAATCCTCATAACTATAGGTACTTATGAATAAGGGCATTCCCATAATAACATTCTCCCCAAATACAGCTGTTGTATGCTATGTATTGTTTTCGTTTGTAGCACCCCTGTACGCATGCGCCGCCGGTTTAGTTCCGAATTTTAAACTAGATGGCGCTGTGCAATTACGTCACGATCCTGAATCGCGGTGTTAAGATTCTCCGCCGTTGAACGACCCTCGCGCGCTACTGTTGTGAATTCATACTTACCTGGCATAGGGGACACCGTGATCAAACAGGCGGTTCCCCCAGGGCGAGGCCTTCCCATTGCACTGCGGTTAGGTTGACCCCTGCGATTATCCCTAATGTGGATAACTCGGATGCGTAATTTTTGGTAGTGAGGACTGCGTACGCGCCGTCCTCCCAGAATTGATATGAATGTTTAGGGAAATTAAAATTTAAAACGAAAAAACGACAGACTGCGATAGAGATGAGAAATGTGTAGAATGGTTGGTCGTCTTATGATGTGACATTGATTATTTCCTCGCGGACTTAGACAGTTGTATCGTTTCTCCGGGACTCGTCGAGCTTCATTGACTTGGCGTTCACTGTTGAGCCGTGTCTTGAGCGAGGTCGATGAGGTTATTGTGAGCCTAAAACAACATAACTACATAGTAAAATTGTCTTGCTAAAACTGAACCAATGGGTACCCTAACAATATAACACAGTAAACCATTGTCTTCAGTCAGTATTAGTTATTTGGTAACACCACTTAACTGGGGCAGCTACGTCATCGTTTAGCTTTAGTTTCTTAATAAAGCAAGAAGGCTTTACTTACATTAATTAGGTTTTGTCCTTCATTTAAAAGTGATAAGTACCTACATTTTGTAAAGCGTGAGAATTTCAAATAACAATATTCAAAAGAAGTTATCATTAAATAGTACATTTTGTACGTGTGTATGAATTTGTATTTGTCATTCAGCTGAGGCAGACGAAGGTAAGGCCTTTATGGAGCTAAAGAGACTGTAATGACAAACGCACACGTGTGTCTTACGACACTTTTCAACACCCTTAATCGAAAAAAATAAAAATAATTTCATAAGAATAATATAATATTTACTTAGTAGGTAACAAATTATGGGCCTCATCAGAAGGCTTAAAGTCACCCAAAGGGCAATGGAGAGGGCAATGTTCGGAGTTTCCTAAAGTAACTAAAGTGAGTCAGTTTTGGCCGGTCGCACAGCCGGGCAATAATATTGTACTGGATTTCATTATAACCCGCTGGTCAATAATGTGATTTAAATTTGGAACCTCATCTGTCTGCTCAATTGGCGGTATATTAGGTACTTACAACACCTTCTGTGTCTCTCTCTTTCTGTTCCAGAAAGAGGAAAGAAATTCTCGATACTCTTACTACTTAGGGATGATATTCTCGAATTTCTACAAAATCATAAGGATTGACCAAGGTCCAGGATTTAAGACAATATTATAAGAATAATTTGTTATGTACGGATCATTGTATAAAAGGATAAGAATAACACTTAAAATCCATTTATAGTCGATTTATTAATTTAAAACTATTTTCTCGAGCATCTCCTATGACGTTCTAAATTCAAATTGCATGCCTACCTACAGCCAAGCGTCCGAACCCATTCTACCAGCTGATATAAAGCTTTGTGTACACATAAATTGTATTAGGTTGCTAACAATAGGCTTGCACATATTTACTTACCCAAAGAGAAATAAAAAAAAACATGAAAATCGAGTTGGTCGTGGCCGCTATGTGGTAGGTATACCGAGTGGAACGCAAAAAAGGCGCGGATGTTGCAAATCCGTATGGTATTAAACTAACTTTTTTTAAGTAGGTATACAGTATAGTTCTAAATACATATCTCTACTTTGTGTTTGTAAATTTAAAATACTTTGTTTTTCGTATTATGGCTTCTTATTTTCTCACCGGAGTTGTGAAAAGTAGAGTATTCTCCTCGGGGATAAATGTATCTTTGCCTTGGGCTAGCTTGAATCCCTCGCTGCATTCAGGATTCTTGTATTAACTCCCTCGCTTCGCTCGTGAGTTAAACTCTAAACTCCCTCGCTACGCTCAGGAGTTAACTCCCGAATCCTTCATTCCGTTCGGGATTCAATATGATGCCCGTGACACAAGACACTGCTTTATCCCCTGGGTGCATAATCTACTATTTTCAAATCCGACTGGTAGTTCCAGAGATTAGCGCGTTCAAACTAAGAAACTCTTCAGCTTTATTATATTAGTTTAGATAGTATAGATATAGATTATAAAATCGAAAGTGTGTCTGTTTGTTTGTCTGTAACGCTTTCACGCCTAAATCAAGAAAGAAAGTTAAGTTACTTAACCTAATTTGCTTAACATTAGCAATCCTGGGATTTTAATTTTAATAAAAATATTCTCAGAAGCCGCCTCGATAATAATTATGCTAGCTAAAAATTTACTTTAGATAAAATTAAATATGCATCCGAATATGCGATCTGTAGGTAGTTATGGGCTACTTTTTTATCGAAAATAAAACTTGATCGCGAGCGAAGCCGTATGCAAAAGCTAGTGCAATATAATTTTAGGTTTTGTGTACTTACCTACTCATAGTATGTCACATATTGCCGTCACCATCACCGTTAAAATGATGGCAGGATATGACGTTACAGATTGCGTAGTTATGTCAGTAATCCGAAATAATCACATAAGTAGGTATATGTACTAGTTACCGGTACGCACATACATTTTGTATGACGATTTTGAAATCGACATGCTACTCTGACCAAGTATTTGATTATAGATAGGGCTGAGTACTTCGTTGCAGTTAGTTTCGTTCGTGGGTTCAGTACTTCGATTCCTAGATCTACCTTTGCGAACAGGCAGTAGTCACTTTATTTTTTATACCTATTATTTTATATTAATTTATTTTACTCAAATTTTATCTTTTTAATTTATTTTACTCAAATTTTATCTTATTTAATTCATTTTACTCAAATTTAATTTAATTTAATTTTTATCTAAAATAATTTACCTAATTTTAATTTTGTTGTTTTACTTTTTACTGTGTATTACTTTTGTGTATTAATGATTAATAATTATGGTATTAATTATCGTGCAATTTGGGTTATTAACGATCTTCACATCAAGATCGATGTATTTACATGTAATTTGAGTGAATTCGCAAAAATACTGCTGTTTATTTTATGTTATAGTGTAGATTAGAGTAGGCTTTTATATTTGAAATATTTTGTTTTTGTATGTATAATGACCCTAAGGTAGAAGTAATGATTACCTAGATTGATTTAAGTTTTTATTTTATTTTATTAAATTGCAATGTATTTCAAAGTTAATTTTAAGACCGCGCTATCGCATTAGGTATACACCTGTAATGATAGTTGTAAGGGAGATATTAATAAAAAAATAAATAAAATAAATAAATAAATAAATCTGCGCATAATGACTGCATTATGCGCAGATTTATTTATTTATTTATTTTATCGCTTAGATTTAAGTTTGTAATGTAAGAATTATAAAGTAATAGTGTACTCATTGTTGAGAAGCCTAAATAAAAAAATAAAAATGTAAATGATGAGTGATAACGTTCAAAAGTGCCGTTTAATGGCCTAATTGTAATAAACGTTTTGACTTTGACTTTGAACACTATGATCACCTTGCCTGACCTGGGAATTGAAATGAATAAAGATTCACTAAACAATTTCACTAACATTTTCTAGATAGAAGTTTTGAATCAGCTTCTGGCTTTGGCACGGCTGCCGAGGACACAAGTTCAGGCTTCAGAAAAAAAATTGTTTCTAAGAAACGCAATAAAAAAACACAGCCATTAGTAATGCGACATATTTTGAAATTCGTAAGTAAATGCAAGAAGCAAGGGCTCCCACGTACCCTTTATTTTTTTTTCTGTCACTTTCCACCACTAAATGATCCCTAAAACGGCCAAGTGCGATTCGGACTCGCAAATGAAGGGTTCCGTACCATTACCTATATATAAAAACGGCCAAAAATCACGTTCGTTGTATGAGAGCTCCACTTAAATATTTATTTTATTCTATTTTTAGTATTTGTTGTTATAGCGGCAACAGAAATACATCATCTGTGAAAATTTCAACAATAATATTCTTGTACTTTACTAACAGAATCTCATTTACAATTTAAATACTCTTAGCTTACATAAACGGAAAGAATGCGGCTTTTGCATTAAAATAAATGTGTAATTTAAAATGTGTAGTGTTTTACATAATAATGTTTTCGAATATAAAAGAAATATGGATTTCGTTTGTTCCACGACTTGGCTTGATAATTAAAAAAAAATCAAGATGGTGGATTTTTGGCGCCAAATTATTGATTGATTTGATAAAGTAAAAAAAATACGTATCCAATATTTTTCTATAATTTAAGTGACGGAATAAATATAATCATACATTTTTAAACCACGAATCATGAGTACTGGTAGCCGTATAAAAAATTCGAAATGCCAGACATCATGAAATCTACCCATAATATTATAACGACCTACATTTTAGTCCTCACATTCTCAATATGTACTAAAGCTTGCCACTCTCTTTCTATACCCGACCCAGGAATCATATCTAGGACCTAAGGTTCAACAGAGTAACGTTTACGTTCAACGAGGCAGTCAAACCATAAAAAATTACTTACCTAACGAATTGCTGTCCACTATTACTCAATTATTCACCATTCGCAGATTTCAACTAAAACAATAGAATAATGGAATATAATGCATGAATGAACTTTTGTTTAAAATTTTCCCAAACAGGTCATTGAATGACAATGAATGACGGCGGTGCAGCAATCGATTGAACGATTGAATGAACGTGTCATGGTACGGTAGACATACAGGTCGGGTTTTTATCATTACGGCTTTTTTGTTTCATATGGTCAGCAGAAGTTGGTATGTGAATTGAATTGCCGTTTGAGAGATGTCCAGTACCTATTGGAACAGCTACTTTTTAAAACTAACCGATGATTTCTCATAGAGGTCTTCTCCGATTCCTCCCAGGACCTCTTTTGCTCGTGCCGTCTCGAACCAGCCCTCGTGGAACGTGTTCAAACGTGGTGCCTTGCATTTACATATTGATTCATTAAGTGGAAACTGATTTGTGGTAAGCTCAGCTGGAAAATTCCAGCGGAGATTACTTCGTGTCTCGGAAAGCACGTTAAGCCGTTAGTCCCGGCTGTCATTTGTTGTCTGGCTGGTAGGCAGTCTTAGTCTTAGTATTAAGGATTGTCAGAAGCCAGAAAATCTGACTCCAGTTAGCCAAGAAGTACCGTGTTACCCAGTTAATGGGTTGTGAAGGTCTGGTAGGCAGCCGGATAAACTGCTGGACATAGGCTTCTTAAGCATCTGGCTAGCCTTTTCCCAACTATGTTGGAGTCCAGTTCCAGTCAACCCAGCAGTATTCAGGATGCAGCTGAATACCAGTATTCAGCATGGAGCGGCTGCCTATCTGGCCTGCTACCCAGTAACTTGGTAATATCACTAATAGTTTTTATAGCATAAAAGAGTTTTTTAACAAAAAAAAATAGATGACTAATTGTAAGTACGACAAATTTGCACGCTTATAATGTTAAGCAAAAACATGCATGCTCTGTATTATAATTTTTGTACCATCTTGTATACCATGTTTTTATGCAAATAAATTTTATTCTATTCTATTCTTATTCTATTCTATCATCCCTCTTGGTAAGACTGGCGCCAGAGTTTCTGGCTTCTGACTACCCGTACTGACTGTCAAAGATGTTGAAATGACAGCTGGATCCAACAGCTTAACGTGTTTCCAAGGCACGGAGTAAACAAAGACAAGTAATCTTAGAGCGGATTTCACCAATGAAACTGAACGCGATCAGTACATTTAAACTGCGTTCAAGAGCTGTCAGCGTCAATTTTCCATAGAAAAATAGTGACACTGACAGCTTATAAACGTGGTTTATACGCTGATCGCGATCAGTTTGGCTTGGTGAAAATGGCCCTTAGGGACTTGATAGATGAAGTGTTCCGGGCGCGCGGCGACGAATATGTATGGAGTTTGACCGCGCGCCCACGACTCTAAGAGCGGCTTTCACTAATGAAACTTAACGCGATCAGTACATCTAAACTGCGTTCAAGAGCTGTCAGTGTAAATATTCCACAGAAAAATAATGACACTGACAGCCCATAACGTGGTTTATTTTCTAATCGCGTTCAGTTTCATTGGTGAAATTGGCCCTTAGATTTTGTTCTTTTGACGCCATGCATTTATCTTGTCAGCGCCCTGTCCGCGCGCCCTGTACGCTTTGTATATCCAGTTCTTCTCCTTTACAATCGATGGTCAACTCCTCAGGTTGTTTTGACCCAGTAGGTAAAGTAGGCTACGTTAATTGCAGCATCGTTGACATTCAATTAAATCACCCAAAGTACTTGGGGCACTTCAACAAACGTCACATAAACAAAAAAGTCCGATAAAATTTAAAAGCAGGGTCCAATTATGCTTATTCTGTACCCCACATCGTAAAGATGTCTCAAGCAAATAAGATCATGTATTATAGATGTTACCTACAGACCACAAAGGCGACTCAGCGGCCACTCCTTTTTTTATGTATAGAAAATCATCAAACTACTCCTGCCGCTCTGGGTGGAGTGGGAGGGAGTGTCAAACTCTTACTGACTAAAACCCATCCGTGCTCCTCGTAGTGCCTTTTGCTTTCCAGGGTCGTGGTGACTCTGTCGAACAAATCCGCAACAGGCCACTCAGACTCAGCATTGTTGAAACTTTCCATACATATTAAGCGTGTGACTAAGTGACACCGTTTGCTCATTGGAATTGACGGCCCGTGACAGTTCTAACTGTCGCTATGACAGCTGAAGCTTGAGCTCATCGCATATTACTCGTTAGCTTTTGCCCGCGACTTTGTACGCGCGTATCCTATTTTTTTCCGTTCCCGTAGGAATTTCCCGTGTTCGTATAGCCTTTATTCCTTCTCATTAAGAGCCATTTCACGTTTTTGCGCAAATACCTAAGACTTTGGTCGCCTAATTTACCATCTTAGATAACACTCTGGAATTTTTGAATACATGTAAAAAATAGACTAGTCTTTCGTATTGATTCATAATGTAACACATTTACAAAAACTTATTTGTAAATGATGTAGTGATTAATCTCCCACAACTAGTTTACTGAAAAATCATTGCAGAGTCAATTTCGGACTCCTAAATCTATCATAAATGTTAATAAATTTAACTACAAAAAATACATAAAGTTTCAGACATATACTTTTGTTGACTTTTAATGGACAAGAATATCGATAATTATTACCATTAATTAGTAAAAAAACAAAGTCTTAGGTCAACTTTTACGTTTTATATCGCAAGTTTATCGTGATTTTTTGGTTTGAATTAAGCGTAATTACATTTAAAAAAATATATAAAAATAAACCTTGTTCTTTTACCAAACTAATTCCAAAGTTTTATTAAAATCAATTCATTTAATCAGACGTAATATCATTTTTAACATCACTATATATTAGAATAAATTACAATGCAAACGCGGGCACCGATTAGTACGGCCCGAGCGGTCATCGAGGCAGGACCTGTGCCATTTTTTTCCGCGTCCCGATTTTCGAGCGCATCAATCGTAAACGCATTGTTAAACTACGACTACAACCTTTTGATCCTTTTTGTATTTTTTTTCATAAGGTAAGATTTTCGTTTAATATCAAGTAAAGTATGATTTTAGTAGTTTGTAGAATAATTATTATATTTTTGTTTTATTAGTTTTAGCAATGGGGCGTAAGGGTTGTGTATACAAATGTGTCAAAAAAAGGAAAAATCATAATTCTGCAGCCATAAAGAAAGCAACAGAAGCGAGGTAGATATTCTTTTCATTTGCAATTCATATACACAGTTATCGATGGTGGAAGCACCAGGGTAGCCCGCGAAATTCAAATTTTCTATGCCGCACCAGCCTTACCCCGTTCAATGAATATTTCTTCAAAAACTCATTCAATGGTATTAAATGAGCTTGTTGTATTGATGATTTTAATAATCATTTAGTTATGATGATTGAGTAAAAATTCATTTATTTGTGGGTTCGAAATTTGACTGCTATTTTGTTTTCATTTCAGAATAAGAAATCGCGTGAATCGAGTAGAGGAAGATAGTACCTTTAGAAGAGACGCCGTGCCGGGTACAAGTGAAAAGTCAGATTTGACAACAGAAATTGTATGTTTTAGTAACAATTTTATGTTTTAAACAGAAGTTTATGCAGTAGTAGGTATAGGTACTATCTTATTATTTCTTTAATTTTATAGGAAAAAGAACCTGTTGCATTAGACCTTGGACTTGACGAATCAATGGAACTTTTAGACTCGATCGTAAATATTTTTAGACTTACTTTAGACTACATATTATAGACTAGGAACATTTTTATTTAGGTGCGACACCGGATGGATTGTGCAGTGAAGGATTAGTGGAAGTGAAATGTCCTAGCTCACTTTTTGGTATGGATCCTGATACCGCTATACTAGCAAAAAAACTAAAATGTTTTAAATTGAACAGTCATCATCAAGTTGAAATGAACCCTTATCATGACTGGTACTACCAAATACAAGGCCAGTTGCAGATAGCGAAAAAAAAAAAAACGTATGTTTTTTTGCTGTATGGACCGGTCCTGATTTTCCATTGAAAGTAATAAGGGTAGTAAAAGATGACGTTTTTTGGCAGGAAAAGATGCTTCCGAAATTGATTCGATTTTATCAAGATTGTGTATTGCCAGAAATCATAGACCCTAGAAAGGCAAGATCAATGCCTTTATGACAAATATTCATTTAACGACCACTTAAATGATAGTCATTATTTCTTGAGAATAATATGTAATTGTTTCCTTGTTTGTGTTATTTCTATTATATACTTTACATAACATATATTTGTGGTTTTCATATTAGTCTAGAAAGCTTTACTAGATTACCTAATAGACTGAATAAATAAATTATCCTTCGGCATAAATCTCAAACCCAGGTGCATTACGATTATAACGCCTCAAGATTGTTTAGTCCGTCTCGACACTTGCGCTACACTGTTTGCGTTGTGTACGTGTGCGTAGTTACGCACAAATACACGATGCTGCGGTATTTTACCTAAACTCGAGCGCTTACATTTTGTGAAATGGCTCTTAATGTGGCTATCATATATAAAATAATTTTCCAAATCCGACTTACAGTTCCAGAGATTAGCACGTTCAAACAAACAAACTCTTTAGATTTATTATATTATATAAGTATAGATTAGAAGATTTCCCATTCTCAAAAAAAGTGCATATTACTTGCTTTTTCGCGCGGCTTCACTCACGTGGCATTTCCCACAGAATCCGTGTATTTTTCCAGCATCCAAAATAAGCATATCTCTTAGCTTAGATAAGTTTATCTATTGAATTTATAATTCGAACTAATTTCAACTCATCGCCAAAAATTCAAGAATCCCTTTTTAGGTCCTAAAAAGTATGGGTTGTATTGCAAGTTAAACTTTGTCCTGTTCGACATGCAGTTTGTTGTTCCTAAATCTGGTTACGATCCTTTGGAGGTTATAACGGTACCGAAAATGCATTCTGATTGGCTGAAGATGAAGTTCTGTCTGATTTTGTGCGGATTCTAAATTCAAATTAAAGTAAGGTCCTCTCCAGTCTCTGACAGCACAGCGATTCCAAGCTCTATGGTTTCGACCAAGTAGGTCGCAACTCGCAAGTCCGTACCTCAATTTCGCACGCAGAACGCGTAAGTTAAGCAATACTTTAACCGGTTGGCTTACGGATGGGTGACAAGAATGATGTGTAATTGAAACTTATAATTTTGATTGATTGTAGTGGCTGGATCGTGATAGGTCAGCTGGTAAATCTGAATGCAAATATATCCAGAACTGCTTGTTATTAATTTGGTTGGATCAATCAAACTGAGTTTGACTCCAGTAGCACAGATTTAGTTTCTTCTTCTTTAGTGTGGGCAGTAAGGTCTAACGACACCACACACCCTAGTGTCAAAGTTTCTAAACCGCCTCAAGGGCCTCTGACATGGTTTATTTGACGACCGCCATTTGGCGGCCGGGGCCACCGGCTTATACGTGCCTTCCGAAGCACGGAATCATCTTGTTATCAGACAATCAGGTGATTCAAGCCTGGAATGTCCTAGCCAAACTGGAAACAACTTTACAAGGTATGCTTCCCGTGGGAACCGTGGGGTACTCCTGTAGCTGAGTAGGTGTAGTAGGTTTTTCTGCTTCGTGATAGACTCTAGTATTGAGCTTAACTGCTCCGTTGGTCTTGTGGTCGCGACTACCAAGCACGGGGTCCTGGGTTCGATTCGCAGGTCAGAAAAAGAGTGTTAATGGGTTTTTCCATTTGGCATTTCTGAGTAGCAGCCCGTAGATAGCAAGTTGATGGTGTGGCAAGTAAACCCCGTGCCTTGGAAAGCTCGTTGAGTCGTTGCGCCTGCGCCTCTCGGTCGTGTCAGATTGCCATCCCAAAGGACGGACTAAGAGAGGAAAGGAACATAGGAGTACAGTTCTCCCAAAGTGATAATGCGCATAGAAATCTTCGTCACTGTTCGGCAACGGTCGGTTTTTCATTCTCTACGATTCAATGATTCGGGTGTTTCCGAGAATACGACAATTAGCGAAGATCTGCATGCGCATTATTAATTTGGGAATACTGTACATCTGTGCTTGCGCACACACAAATGACTGCCAAGATTTGCCACCGTGATCGAAATTCGGTCGGGAGGTTATACAATGTGTAACAGAATAAACGTTATCCCTCTTAAGGGGGCATTGTACTCATCATTATGAACAACTTTTAGTATGGAAAAAACTTCAAATCGCGATTTATCTGCTGTTCAGTACATTTTGTCAAGTTGCGGACAGAAATGTATGGGGTGGTCATTTTTTTTTCGCGATTTCTGTGTTGAGTACAATGACCCCTTTTCAGGTACTTATTTATTTAAATTTATGTACAATAGTGGTACATGGGCGGACTTAATGCAACAAGGCATTCTCTACCAGTCAATCTTTGGGTTAAAATGACTACACTGTGGTAGGTGTACAACTAATAATAAATAAGATTTAAAATAGAATTTTGTTTTGGAAATAATTTACAAATAATATTTACGTCGCAGCCAACTAGCTTAATTAGCCGTTTTAATAAAACCCTAGCCTTTTCGTTGAACTGCGGCACAAGTCACCAATGAATCAGCTGATTAAGGCTGCGACATAACATATAATACATTTTTATCTACGCTCACAACGTAATGTTCCAAATATGAGTTCAAAAACGAATGCATAAACACGTACTTTTTTTTCGTGGATAGGTTAAATTAAAAAAAAAAAACCATTACAGTTTAACATTTTCCTTCGATTTTTAAACAACTGCATCATAAAATAACTTTTTAATTTTTATAGCACACTTTTTCTTTTTAATTTTTGGCGCGGGCTCATTGACTTAAGTCAATGAGCCAGCTTTTATCTTTGTCTATGGATGAGCGCGCTGCGCAGTCATTCGAATACCTACGCAATGAGAATATCCGCCATATTGGAATTAACTATTTTTTTACTTATTTTATTTCAATTGTATGAGTGAAGATAAAATAGTGTATGCAACGGCATATAATTAGGTATTAAAACACTCGTGTGATGCTATTATCACACTCGGCTAGGCCTCGTGTGATAAACCCACACTCGTGTTTTAATAACCCTTTTTATATGGTCGTTGCATAAACTACTATTAAGCTAAGATGATAAACTAATAAGGTATTGCGTTTATTCTGTTACACGTTGTATATGCGGATAATGTCTCTGCAATGTTTCCTCACATCTTCATTTCTAAAACTAGACTGTTACGAGCTAGTCATACCGACATTTTGTAGCCTTTCTAGATTGAGCCCGTAATTACCGACGTCTGAGCGATTATTGATGACACCGTGAAAGTTCACTGCAGAACTTTATTGCAGATCGATCGTGGGTTTTGTAGTTAAATAAATAAATAAATAAATATCTTGGGACAACTCACACACGGCCATCTGATCCCAAGCTAAGCAGAGCTTGTGTTATGGTAACCAGACAACTGATATACATACTTATATAATTTATAAATACATACATATTATAGATAAATTACACCCAGACACAGAACAAACAATTATGTTCATCACACAAAGTTTGTCCTGGGTGGGAATCGAACCCACGACCTCCGGCTTTGCAGTCAGGGTCACTAACCACTAGACCAACAGGCCTGTGTCTTAGTTGCTATAATAGATAGTTGTTTCGTTTTTGATATTTCCTGTCACCGCAATCTGCCTAATTCCTTACCTTATTTAATTTTCTATTTCAATTTCGTAAGGAATTAGACACTGATTCCTGCAACACAGGTGTTTCTTAGGAGTCAGGGCCTAAATTTGTTTTTACACTTTTTTTATGTCACTAAAATGTATCTTTTGTTATAGATCTTAATTCTTTTCGGGATATGTATTAGGTATTCTAAGAGTGCGTAAGGTAAATCTTTCCAACGTTGGTCTGAATGTATTTTTTTGTGACAATCCCCTTTTTTCTGACTTCTTCTACTCGGAGTGTCAGACTTTGAATAAAACTCTGTTTCTCCGGGGCTCTTTGAGGGTCCTTGCCTCGTTGATTTTCTGATTATCGCCCCTCCTGGATCTGGCTCTCAGTTTACAGTGGTTGGGAACTGTGTAGGAGATTGTCTCGTTGCGGAATTTGTTCGAAAGAGTCACCGCGGCCCTGGAACGCAAAGGGCATGAGGAGGAACACGGAGTCTGACACTCCCTTCCGCTCCACCCATCGCGGAAGAAGTCATTTGATGATTACCCATCCAACAAAAAGCGGCCTACCTATGTTATCTACTCCTTAGAGACCAACGTAGATAATAAAACCAGTAGGTACATATCAATTACATAAACGTAGGTAGACACAAAGGCACGTTTAGCACTATCAAACGTAGGCGAATCAGTCTAGCACTAAGATCATGTCCCCAAGGTTAAATAAACGATATTATTAGATCACTGCATTCTAACTGGTTTAGATTTGTTATAAGAAGATAAAGTTACTTTGTCACTTCAAAATTTACAGAAACATTCAAACTTATGGCGTAATATATCCTAGCGCATAACAAATGTATAAATGCACATGTAGGATAAAAAGGGGAGGGAAGGAACTCATCTTATATAGGGCAACGAAAAATTCGTCCACATCGCTGTCAACAAACCGAAGCCCGTAGCCGAAGTTCGTTGTTCCGGCCTTAGTGTCGGGCGTTTTCTACTCCGTATCACCTACGGACTAACTCACTAAGAACAACTGTCATTTCGTGTTGTAATTCATTCTTAGCTCAGGTTTGGAACTAATCGTCAGTCCGTAGGTGATACGGAGTAGGAAACGCCCGTAACTAAGGCCGAAACTTCGAACTTCGGGCTTAGAGAGTAGACCCCCAGAACACTGGCAACATTGCGATGTTGAATGACAATGCTGATTGATATTACATTTTTTATTGACATTTTGGCATTTTGATGGCTCTTGTCAATCACTTTGTCTGGAGCCTCTTCATCTGCCTAGCCTTTTCCCAACTATACTGCGGTCTGCTCAGAGTCAAACCGGGTTCAGCTGAATACCAGTATTTTACGTGAAACGGCTGCCTACCAGACCTCCGCAACCCATTAACTGGGTAACACAGTACTTCTTGGCAAGACTGGTGTCAGATTTTCACTCCAAATGACCGCCGGGACCAACGGCTTAACGTGCTTTTCGAGGCACGGAGGAGTCTCGGTATGTTAAGACGGTCACCCATCCACAGACCAACCTGGCAAGCGTTGCTTAACCTTGAAGCGGCCTGTGTGGCTGTTATATAATTCAGCCACGAGTCTGGAGGCTCTTGTGACATATCTGTATTGAACCATATTGATCATATTACGTAAACCTATCGTTCTTAATACAAAACACGCTTGCATAGACCTTCAGTATGATGCCTCCCACTCAATGACGTATTCCTCGTCAGGGACAATACAATAAACGGGTCACGTGGCCCGTCATACTGAGGATATCCTATTGATAAAACAATAAAAATGAGAAACGTTTATCTAAAAAATCCGGCCAAGTGCGAGTCGAACTCGCGCATGAACGGTTCCATACCATTATCTATAAAAACGGCAAAAAAACCACGGTTCTTGTATGGGAGCCCCCTTAAATATTTATTTTGATCTGTTTTTAGTACTTGTTTTCTGTGTTTAGTATTTGGCAACAGAATCTGCTATCACGATTAATGAGATACAGCCTTGTGACAGGCAGACGGACAGACGGACAGACAGATGACAGATGACAGACAGACGGACAGACAGACGGACAGACAGACGGACAGACAGACAGACGGACGGACAGACAGACGGACAGACAGACGGACAGACAGACGGACAGACAGACGGATAGACAGACGGACAGACAGACGGACAGACAGACAGACAGACGGACAGACAGACGGACGGACAGACAGAAGCACAGACGGACAGCGAAGTCTTAGTAATAGGGTCCCGTTTTTATCCTATGGGTACGGAACCCAAAAAACCCGGCCAAGTGCGTGTCGGGCTCCGTAGTGTGCACAGTGTAGGGTTCCGTAGTTATCCGTCCCGTAAGCCATTACAAAAAATAGCAAATTTTACTATGACATTACAAAGTTACAAATACACTTTGTTTATGGTTAACATCCCTTAATAAAATATATGCGAAAGTAAGTTTGTATGTTACGCATTCACGCTAAAACGGCTGAACGGATCGTCATGAAATTTGGCAGATATATAGCCTGGGATATGGAAAAGGACATAGGCTACTTTTTTACGCGAAAAACACGCGGGCGGAGCCGCGGTAAAAAGCTAGTTTTCTATGAGTATACGAAATGTTTACATAATCAGTTACATTTTATAAGTTGGTCGATTATTACTTGTTAACTTGTAAAGCCTAAGTATCTGTTATAGTTTTCCTTTTAAATTCGTTACATATTATACTACAACCCTGAATTGCCACCTGTCATTTGATGGTTACAAACTGCCTCCGTGGCCGAGTGATTCAGGCGTTTGCCTTGTGACGTCGTGTGATGGTCGTGGGTTCGATTCCCACGGAAAGCATACTTTGTAAAGTTGTTTCCAGTTTGGCTAGGACATTTCAGGCTTGAATCACCTGATTGTCTGATAAAAAGATGACTCCGTGCTTCGGAAGGCACGTATAAGCCGGTGGTCCCGGCCGCCAAATGGCAGTCGTCAAACCATGTCAGAGGCCCTTAAGGCGGTTTAGAAACTCTGACACTAGGGTGTGTGGGGTGGGCCCGTTAGGGCCAGTGCCTACCAGGGTTGCGGATTTGTTCTAAAGAGTTACCGCGGCCCTGGAACGTAAAAGGCACTAAGAGGAGCATGGGTGGGTTTTAGTCAGTAGAAGTCTGACACTCCCTGCCGCTCCACCCAGAGCGGGAGGGGTGTGTGGGGTCGTTAGACCTTACTACCCACACTATTAGAAGAAGAACCATGATTTTTTTCAAGTCTGCAAAAATCATCGTTTAGCTGGCAGAGAGGGGGGGGGGGGCGTACACTTGACTCTAACAAAAACTAGCACTTTAAAGCTTAATATTTCGCAAACGGATCCTTGGATGGAAAAATAGTTTACCTACACCCTCAATGTTTTTAAACGACCTATCCAACGACACCCAACACCAACGGATAGACGAAAAAAAAAATCATCGCCACTTTACGTGTAGGGGTAACGTAAAGTGGCGATCGGGCGTCGGGAGTGGCAGGGCGATTCCCGGCCACCATAAATGCGGGCCTGCAGACGGCGAGCGTTGGGTTGCTCGCTGTCTGATCCAGGCCCGGGTCGGCGGCGCGTTGTGTTCCACGCGCGCCTCAAAGAGATGTCGGCATAGTAGCCTGGGCCCGTTAGAGTCTTAAAGGGTGCGGGTTGCGGATTGCGAAAGAGTCACCGCGGCTCTGGAACGCAAAGGGCACTAAGAGGAACACAGAGGATTTTTGTCAGTAAGAAACCTCCCGCTCCACCCAGAGCGAAAGGAGTCATTTGATGATTACAAAAAAAAAGATAAAATTGCAATAAAGTACCTACATTGTCCTTTTCCTAATATCGAAAACCTAAAATTTAATTTTAGGGTTGGTTTGGGTGTATACGAAGATACACCCAAACCAACCCTAAAATTAAATTTTGAACCATTTTTCATTAATAAAGAACGTATTGGATCACGGTAGAAGTCGATTCAGGACAGTTGTCTTTATTTCTGTTTTTCATATTAAGAAAGTCAATAAATGTATGTTAGTCAATGACCGTTGCAAAGTTATCTAGCGCCTACCATAGGTAGTATTGCTTGGTAAGCATGATCGTAGACCACATCTTGGCAAAAGTTACCTTTGCTGCGATGTTCAGTAGTCACACGTGATATTACGTAATGTAAGAGTATTGAACAGTTACCTAAGAATGTATTTAAAAATATCTCAGTAATTACAAGGAAGTCAAGACTAGACAAAATATTTCAGGAACATTTTGTACTAGATTCCACCTACATTGCTGCTATACCAATCCATATAGGGAAACTTGTAGATAATGTGAATAAGTATTAAAAAGGATAGCTTGATTACTATTATGTCTGCACTTAATTACGACATTGCAATTAATATAAGCAACCCCATTTCTTAGCGAAATAAAATCACTATAAGTCGTTGCAATTTGTATTTAAATAATAATGACGCGTGTCGTGCGTGTGTTTATGTCACCATCTTGTCTAACACCTTGTCCTGTATGGTGTCGGACGTAAAAGAGTAGCTCCATCCCATCACTTCCCGTGGGTGTCGTAAGAGGCGACTTAGGGACTCACCAGAGAATTGGCAGCAGCATTCTCTGTAGGTACATTGCTACAGCTACACTGTCATCCCCCACTCCCCATCTGGGGGAGGCCTATGTCCAACAGTGGACGTATTTCGGCTTATAAGATGATGATGATGGCGAAAATATCTTGAGAGATTACAAACTCTCGATAAATTGTCACCTGCTAATTGTGCCTGCTGTTTAGCTTCGTATCATTGTAGAAGATAATAATCTTCTACAATGATACGAAGCTAAATTGGAGAATTTTGCTTCGTATCATTGTAGAAGATAATATTGCCTGCCGAGAAATTGAGAACTGACTTAAATCGGCTATCAATAGTGCATTGGTCTACAATTTACCCGTCTTGATGTGATATTTAAATTGCTAACATGGTCCTCATTGGTCGGTACTCACATAGCTCACGTCTACACCATAGAGTTATGAAATAAATAACCCTCCCATTGTCCGTTGTACCTATCTCTATTTAAGCCTGAACCTTAACTTAGGTACTAAAGTAGGATTTGTCACATTTTTAACTCCAAATGGTGTTATTATATGTTTATATAGGAGCTTATTACTTAGAATATAATACTAATTTAACTATATACACTTAAAATAAAATACAAAAAGAAAACTCTTAACTAAAAGGCGTCAAAAAATTCATCCGCATCGCTGTCGACTGGAAGTGAGCCCAAAAGACTGGCGGCATTGCCTCGTTGTATGGCAATGCTTATCCTCTGTCCGAAGTAAAAGCCAGCCCTTGGGTCACGCGAAGAACTAAGCGTTTACAAAGTTCTTTAAACAACGCATGAGCACTCGGACCCCACGGTCCAAGAGTTTCAACCCAAAACGGCTCGAAAATATAATTTCCAACTAGGTTATTGGATTTCCGCCGTTTGAGGTTCTTAGCAGCCGCAGCGGCAGCACCAGCACAGCTCGACGAGCTAGGAAGATGGGATGGCGCAAGAGTATCGACACAAGTAGCGTCCCACACTAAAGGCCTACTCCAAATTCACAATTCGGAAACCGGTCAATAATCAAAACACTTCCAAATTGAGTAAAATTGCAAGCAATAGCTAGTCATACTATATATAATTATTATATCATTGATTCTAAATTGTGCGGTCTTCGCGTTTATTTCGCGTTCAGTCCTTGGACTCTAGACAAGTGACATTCTGTCAACGGTAGCATGGCGAAGGCGATTGTCGATACGTCAAAAATGTATGGGATTGACAGATGCTATCGAAATGTCACGTGATCAAATTCCTACATTTTGGCATTTCGACAGTCGCATTCGCTAATTGAATGGCACATTGTCTAGGGAGTGAATTTCCCTGGACCAAAAATTGCGTGGCATCAATGAAATTGGTACTAAAAAACAAAGTTATAATGTTCTAACATTTTTTTCCGGTTAGGTGAAATAGAAATCTACGTGTAGCACAAAATATTTTATTAATAGGATTAATGGATACTCCAAAATAATTAATTAAACCTCGAAATATTTCATTGCCGTGTTTGTCCACACGTCACCTTGTTGTGTATTATTCCTCATTGATAAAAATCTATTGGTTATTTATATTAAAACCTTTTTTTATTTGATACATGAACATTTAAAGTATTGTTACGGAATACATTTATTCAAATATTTAAACAATACAACAAATGGTTAATAAAAATGCATTTGTCCCAGAACTACCGTTCATCGCCGTGTCCTAATCATGTTCAAGGATATTGTTTTACCTAATGACTTGCGTCCCCCCCTCGGTGCGCTAAACGTTTCGTATTAGTGCTGCCTAAGTGCTCGACGTGGAAGGACGTACACACGTGCCTGCGTTTTCGAGCCATAATGTAAGTTATTCAATTTTTATGTTACTGGACATTTTTTCTTTCATCGCCGTGTATAGGTATAACCTCATTATGAATCAAGTTTGTCTTCTTGAGTAAGCATTCCATAGAACGCCATTTCTTTTATGTTTATTTGTGAAGTGTTTATTTCTTCAAATAGTTAATAGATTTTTTGTTATTTATATTTTTTGCCCTGATTTTCATCGCCGTGCTTTCATTGCTGTGGTTTTTGTGGGCGAAATTTGCTATGGCAATGAAAAAAAGGACACGGCTATGAAAAAAATTTCACTGCCATGCCTTGTAAAACAATTTATTTTCATTGCCGTGGCTAGGTATTTCATTTCCGTGACTTGTGTTTTCATCGCCATGGTATGATTAGGCAAAGAAAATATCTTTATCACCTTTTATCTGTTATACAGGTAAAACCGATTAGTGACATTACAGGACTCGTCAAGTTAACTCTCTCTGCAATGCGATAAAACATTTAAGAATAGACTTGATGAGTTTTTACTGTACAGTCAACTACAAAAAGATTTTTTCATGGTAACCTACCAAAATGATGTAACATTTGGTACCTACTCTATCACATGTATAATACACCCTCACACACGCACGCACCCCCACATACGACAGTCTGATTTTAATAATGGATCGTTTATTTTTAGGATGCCAAGATGCCTAAACCAAAATTATCTAAAGAGGAGAGAAAGGAGAGGAAAAGATTGGCGGAAGAAAAGCGACGTCAAAAATTAAGAAGCGACCCTGTATTAAGAGAGGAGTTTCTAAGAAAAGAAAGAGAACGATATCTTAAAAAGAAGGCTGCAGGAGTAGTTGTTCCTCGAAGTGCAATGACTTCGCAATATTGTTGGAAGATAAGGTCTTGATTTCAACACTTGTATGGGAGTAAAATTTGGGCAAGGAAATATTACAAAAGAAGAATGAGAGTAGGTACAATAAGTACAGAAAGACTGTTGAATTACACTCGCAACACTACTTAGAGATTTTAATACTACAGCCTTTATTCATAAACATACTCCCATTCTTCCTTTTGTAATATCTATCCAAATCTTACTCCCATACACAATTTGTCTGGGTTTGCCTTTCCCCCTCGGAGAGATATAATATTTTTTAATTTCCATGGATTGATTCTTTCATTCCCATGGCACAGTTTTTTCATTGCCGTGGACGCTTGTTTCATTGCCGTGCACGCATGTTTCATCGCCGTGGCACGGAATTTTTAATCCTGTATATCTCATTCGTTTTTTAAGTTATCTGCTAGACATTAAGCAAGAATACAATACATTTTCAAAAACTTTAATACAAGACTTTTTTTTATTTTTAAAACCTTAAGATAAAAAAATACACGGAAATGAAGATTTTATAGGACCTGTTGAAATTCACTCTAGGGCCTCTTGAGTTTTGTATACAAGTAGATACATAATGTATAAGCGAAAGTGCTAGCACATCTATTTATAGGTAAAGTCTTAACGCCTAATACGAAGCAAGGTTAGTAGAAGACTTAGAAGTGCTGTTTAAAATCACGTTGACCGGCACAATACTTCTAAAGGTATACCTCATATGTCATGCTAGTTGAATTATAATTTTCTATGACTTGAATGTGCCCTGGCGGTTGGGAGTGTCATGCTCACTCAGAAGTCAAGTTGATGGTGGCGCATGTTGGAACATTAGGCATAATTAGTAAAAATAATAATAATCTTTATTTATACAAAAACCTTCAACATTGCTTAAAGACAAGGTCACATGAATTGCAGTGAATTAAAGGTAATACAGATAGAGTAACCCTGACTCCCAAACTAGGAGATCCTGTGACTTAGGAGCCAGTGTTCTGCTGTAACTATGACACAAAAGCCTTTTACTTAAAAGTGTGTTAACAAAATCTTGGCAAAAAAAACAGATTTGAAAATACAACTAAATATTATTTTAACAAAGATTTAAACTTGGAGTGAAGGAATTTATTAGACGGAGTAGTTTTATGAATGTGCATGTGTAGTTAATATTGTGTGTGTGGATGTGTGGGTCTGTTTGTGAGGGTGAATGTGTGTATTAGGGGATGTAAGTGTGCGTAAGGGTGTGTATGTGATTATATATATATGCGTGGATATGTGTTGTAGTGTTGGTATATTATGTATCTTGCTGAAAGGGTTGGGATTGTAATAGAAGAAGTATGGCACGACTACTGCAGGAGGTAATAATTTTTCTGTCCGGAGGTAGTCCTGATCCACACACTGAATCCAAAGTGGTTGAGCCGAATGGTGATGGCGCAGGCATAATTGCGTGAGCGAGCGTTGGAGTCGTCAGCTAGGACTGGTCATCTCTCAGCTAATTGAATCATTTCTTCGGGACTCGTCGAGCTTCTGACTCGGCGTTTTTCTGGTGCTCGCCACTGTTGATTCTGGCTTTCAGGAGTTGCAGAGGTTTGGAAATGAGTGGCGGGCTGGTCCCAAAAAAAAAAAAACTTTTGCATTTTATATTATTTCGGACTTTTTTCCAATCGTTACAGCTACCACGGTTTATTATAATTATTTATTTTTATGGACCAACGGCTTAACTTCCTTTCTGAGGCACGCAACTTCTGAGAAATTCATAATTTAAAAAACCCAATAGAACTTTGGTTGATCTTGAACAGTATTCTTAGAATTCATATTCTTGAAAACCTATACAATGACAACAAGGTAAAATATCTAAATTATTGTAAAATATATGACGCGCAAAATTAAAATAAAATGTAATCAAACTCAGGACCTTTCTCTCGCCGCCGTCTGGGGAACAACCGTTGGGCTATTGCTATTTAATTAAACACCGAGACAAGAAGGCTAATTAGAATATTCTAGAGTTTGTTGCCTCGGCGGTTTAGTGGTTACAAGAGCAATTGATGAGCGTGAGGTCCTGAGTACGAATCCAAGTTAGGGCAAAGAAAGTGTATGTTGCGGAATTTGTTCGAAAGAGTCACCGGGTTCTTTGAACGTAAAGGGCATTGGGAGGAACACGGATGGGTTTTGGTCAGTAAGAGTCTGACACTCCCTTCCGCTCCGCCCAGAGGAAGGAGTCATTTGAAGATTTCCCATCCATCATAAAAAAGGGCAAAGTCCTATTTATTGAATGTGTACCTAGTTTGTAACAGGGTCACCCCTTATTACAGTAAAATTAATTAAAATGACTTGAAAAATATTTTTTTTCAATATATTCGACCAGAAAAAACGACTTGAAAAAATCATATTTTTATGCTTTGACATTTTTTCCCTAATGTATAACAGCTACCCAACATCACCCTTAAATATGATCACACCTTTTTGGAACACCCTGTATTGATTAAGTTACTGTCCGATCCGTAACTTTTTTTTAGCAAGTCTAAAAATGGTGAAAACACGCAAGCCTTATTATCGCATGCTAAAATAATTCAGTTGTCTTAGCATGCGATATGATTTTGATTATGCGTCGTTTTACTGGACTAATCTTCAAAAAATTCGACCACTAAAAACTTCGAAGAAATTACTTTTCAAGCAGTCTGATGTATATTTGACATCACGTCTGTGATTGAACTAAAGTAGGTAAATGAAACCAATTGTAACATCGCTCGAAAAATCATTTCTTCTAGTTCTGGTCGATTTATTGAAAATAATCCCTTTTTATGTTTTGACTTTTTTTTCCTTCAGCTAATCAACATCACCCTTAAATATGACCACACCTTTCTGGAACACCCTGTATTTATTACACTAATAAGAAGTTGCTATTCGATCCTTTGTTTTTTTTTTACCTAGTCTAAAAATGCTGAAAACACGCAAACTAAATCGCATGCATACAACTGAATTTACATAACTAGCTTGTGTTACCCAAAAACGTTAGTATAAAATACTAGAAGCAACTACTTTTCAAACAGGGATCGTTGTATGACCGTATGACTCATGTAATAATAACATATTAGAATTTATTACAGTAATCAACACTAGCGACCCGCCCCGGCTTTGCACGGGTAATATTTACTGATGGGCGCGCGAAAATTGTTGGGCACTTTGTAAAACATGAGCTCTTCTACAATATTTATAATTTTAATTATTATGTTTTATACATATAAACCTTCCGAAAGATATTTTCTAAATGATAGTGAAAACTGCATTAAAATCTGTTGCGTAGTTTATAAGATCTAAGCGTACAGAGGGACAGACGGACGGCGGGAAGCGACTGTTTTGTACTACGTGGAGGACAATCACAATGATAGGTATTCTGATTTAAACAGTTTCATGACAGAACTTGTGTGGGCCCTCCCACACAAGTTCTGTCATGAAACTGTGGTATTTAAAGGTATTTTGCGCTTTTCCTGTATAAAAATGGACGGGAATGGAAAAATTGAGACGTAAAAAGACATTGTATGTTTGAATAGTATTGTGTTTTATATTTATGTAAATACTGTAAACTTATTACTATTGTAGATGTTATTTTTTTTAGTTTTTACATTTTTATAGTATTAATAAATAATTTTAATATTAAATCTCCTTTACAACTGTCGTCACAGGATTTAATAAATAAAATTTTGAGATAGTATTTTCTTAGTGACTTTTAAAACTATGATTGTCGAGATCAAGTGGCAGTAAGAGTGTCTGGTTTAATTAAATAATCTTTTGATTTTGAGTAATAGGTCTCATAGTGTTAGCAACAATTTACTTTCATAGTAAACTTATAAAACATTTCAAAAACATACAAAAAACCGGTACAAAAAGGGTACCTATAAATTTTGTGTGTATGAACTTATTCAGAAGCGTTTTTTTTCAGTCGATATGTGGTTTTACAATAATGGTGTACTTATGCCTAAACCTTCAGGGTATTTAAGGCGTGATGTTATGTCATGTAGTACCATTTTATTCTTTTTGAAAAAGTTAACTACCGGTTATCCAGGAATCCAACCCAAATCATTTAGTAAAATGATGTCACATTGTAAAAGCGATACAAAGGTAACTTCATTGTTTTAATGTCAACCAGTGATGGCAAAGTGTTCAAATAAAACAGCCTAAAATCAAAAGGAAAATAATGTCAACATTATAAAACATTGAAACTTGGAAGTATGACTCATACCGTTGCAGCTTGCAACATACAAATCAGGATATCTTCCTACACCGAAGGTGTTAGGTAGCCGTCTCAAAAACTCGATAACATCATAAAAATAATAAAAAATTTCATAACAAAAGCCAACCCTGAGACGTATGAGAAAAAAAAATCGGCGCCATCTTAACCGCTCACTCCCCGCCTGTCATTCAGCATAAAAAGGCGGGAAACTCAAACCTTTGACTCAGTCTTGGTGCGGCGTTGACACGTACCTGTCAAAAAATACGCGCGAAATCAAATCGTTCTTTTTTTAAATATTTTTTTTTTCTGTCGGTCAGCATTCGTAAGGTGTTGTTGTTCAAAATGAAATACTTCGTAGCATTCGCCGTTTTCGCTCTTGCCTTTGCCGCTGAAGAAAAGAAGGAAGATGAAAAGCCAACGACGTACAAAAGGCTGATCCCGGCTGATGTGTTAAGAGGTCAGTGCCTAATTAAAAACCGTTTTTAAAAATATGAAAGACGTTTGAAAGAAAATTGTGCCTTTAAAATAAATACCTAAGGGTGGAATAATGAATATAGAAATAAACAAAAATGTATCCTGATGTGTTGGAATCAGTGTCTTTTTGTGTAATTAGGTTATTAAAAGGACCAAAAAAACATCACACAAAAAATGTACTTACTAGATATCTAATTGAAAAGAGTAACATGAATTGTGAATAAATTTCATAAAAAAAATGGTAGCAGTTTTTTCACGAAAAATTAGCAGTATAAAAATATCGCGACTTTCAGTTACACGTATTGAACTACAAAAAAAGCGTTCTCTTTGAAAACTGGTAGAGCTAGTAGTATCTGTGAAAGGTAAAATTTTTTGTTGGACGAGTTGAACCAAATAATCGCGAGTACCGAACATTCTAGCAACTAGTAAAAGTTGCACGTTAAGATACGGTCAACTTGGTTTAAGTAATCCGTTACAGCGATTAAGTCACTAAAATTATGCAGGTAGGTCAATTCCGACAGATCTTTTTATAAATAAATAAAATATTATTTTTTTATTTATTTCATCACGAATTTTGTTTTTTTTTTCAATTCGTTTTGCATTTTTTTAAATTAAGTATACTATATTGGGAGATCTTTGCCCAGCAGCAGAAAAATATAGGTAAAAAATATATTTTTGAACTTAAATGCTCATAATATAATCGCGTTCTTGTTTCAAAAAAAAATCTAAATGCACAATAAGATGCTCACTTCACATCAATGAATTATTTAAATTATATACTGCTAAGTACCGATGCACTTACTTCTGATAATCTTCGATTAAGTCACTTTCATAGTCCATTAGAACAAAGAGAAATATTTTCATAACATTTATTTTTATGTAAACAATTAACTGCCGTACTAGTAATTGTTCTCGGCTTTACCTATCTGGATAATAATATTTGTATTAAACTGTTATTGTGTATTATTTCAAAATTTCAACTGCAGATGTAAATATAAGAAAAGGTATATTTCCAAATGATTTTGCGTGCAAAAAATATGTAGATAGTGTTAATAAAACACACCTTTGGAAAGTGTTAATTTTTTTTAATAGCTTAGTATAAATTACTTTCTTATTGTTTATTGTTTCCTATCAATTATTTTAATAAGCATGATTATCTATTTACTTTTAGTTTTTAAAACACCGTTAATAACCTCTAGTACCTACTATCAATCTTAATACACCTTTTTTAATCATAAAACTACGTAAAATTAGTCAACAGACTTGTTTTTATAGTTGCGTGTGTATTTGGAGTGAAAAAAGTGTCACGATTACGCAACAGATGGCGGTAACGGCCCAGTTGGTAAGACACAGGGTTGCCAACACATGCATGATGACATTACTAATATTCGAGAATCAACTGTTATTTATATTAAAATTTTTGGGTCTTCTTGTTGGAATTATTAATCTTCATTTACACAAAAATGTCTAAAATTCGTGTCGACTGTTACAATTGCCTACAAAAACACTTGATGGAATATTTGACAGGGAAACAGATGAAAAAAAATTTCGGAGAACCATTTTAGAATTTTAGAAAATGTACTTTGCTTACCTTATGAAAATATAGAATAGAATCTACTAGGTAGAACTACCGCTAAAATGACAACTATAAAGTATGAAAGAAAAAGACATGTTGCGTCAACCCTAAATAAACAATTGAAATAAGGCCTCTCCATCTTAAAAATCATCAAGGATGATGATTTTAAGAAAAAGTTTATTTACTGAAAACACCGTGCAAAACCTAAATAAAGTTATCCTGCCAGCCCTAATAACCTGGCAGCCACAGTAAATGATTTAACAGTGAAATTGACGAGCGCTCAGGTTTTTTAACTAGTTTTATTGTTATATTGCGTGCAAACAACAGTTCCTCATTAAAGGAACACATTATTTTGTGTAACAATGTGTTTGGGCATGTGGCCAGTCTTTTACGGTTTTTTGTCTATTGTTTACTCAGTTGGTGGCTAGTTCGAGGATAAACCATTAAATTAACAGGATACCATTTCTTCCAAGACAGCTTATGTCTTATTTTATTTGTTTGTCTATTGCCTCTACTCACATATAACAAACAGTCAAGAATAAGGATCAAACGAATAGGTACAAATGGTAGAATAACGAAAGGTTTTTTATGTCGTAGCAGGTAAAAAATCATGATAGTTTTGGTTTTCATAGAAAGGAAGTTGACCCAATTTAATCTAAAAACACAACAAAGAAGTAGAAGAAAACTGGAAAGGACATGATCTCCTTGATGATATAATTGAAACAAACAAAGACCTTACATAATCTTTTAAAACAAAAAGAGGAAATAACAGAAACACAAAAATAAAGGTTAGGTACAACAAAAATACAGCATTACATAAAATTAAAGTTACTAGGTCAAGGAGTGTGAGAAAAGCTTTGGAGCATAACCGGAATGGCAAAAAGTAAATAATATTAAGTATATTGACCATGACACTATTATTTAATAAAGAACTAAAGATGTTGGATAGTGTAAAGATAATACGGCTATAAAAGAAGGAAAAACTAAAATAAAAGTAGAAAGAGATAGTCGGAGAAAAGGAGTGCAGCTATTTACACAAAATCAATAATGACAGGTTATACCATACAATTGCTTCTTGCAAAACCTAAAAATTTCTACGTTTCATCGTCTGGGATTTTCACAATTATAAGAGCTCTAATCCTACCCAGGCTTTAAAGATTAGTATTCTAATCTATACTGTGATGGTCACATCATATTTTTAGTAATTGTTGTATATCGTCTTCGTCTTCATCTATCTCCCATCAATCTTTCATAGATTTCTCGCCATGCTTCAGATGGCTTTCCATCACTTAATATTTTCTTAGCTCAATCAGTTTACCTTTGTTGTAGTAGTTTTCCAATTGGAAACTTCTGTGTATTCTATAAATCTGTCATCATCTTCATTTTGTATGCTGTTAGTAGCTATACTCGTATTTCTGGCATCTGTAAGTTTACCATCAATCTCCGTTTTATTTATCTCTTCTGTATGTAGTTTATTCTTTATTACTTCTTTTTTAGCCCTGTCATCAATAACCTAGTCATAGGTATCGTTCTGAATTCTGAACCGACATTTAAAATCTAGATCAACCACGCCTAATAACAGATTGTAGCTTATTAATCTATAATTCGATCTAACTCTAGGCTTGCCTAGCTAGTTTATGCTTAAGTCACGATTTAGACCGAAAGGTTTTATCAAAGTGTTACCAAACAATAAAATGCTTTGAAGGATCACAAAGGATCAAAAATTCGATAAAAATAATCAAAAGTAATAGGAAAATTATGAGGTTGATGAAGATAATTTTCTCTATGGTGATAAAAATAATGCATACAATCTATTACGCATTGCAAAAGCTAATCGTGCTTAAACAGAAAATAATGTTAAGGACAAGCAGACGGTATGAAGTAGGAGCGCCCACTTTAGATTTAATCAGTTGATGGTAAATTATAATCATGTTGGTTGTTATGACTAATGGAAAGAAATCTGTACCTGCATTTATAGCACATATTCATAGCTGAAAATGCTATTATCAGGGACTATGTCCCTACCATAGCTATCTGTATTGCCATAATCACAGCGTTTGGCAATCTGATGATATCTCTACGATATTATCAGACCATTCATCGTCGTTATTAGAGCATAACAAGCTTTCCTGACATTATGAGATAATTACATAGTTTCATCTTTCTACATACGTTACCCAGTTGAAGATATATAATCAAGGAAGATAAACAAAACTTTGAAATTCGAACGGTGCACGGTGTCTCGTTGTGAATCCGCGATGATTTACTTTAAAAAACAAATCAAATGATTTCGCTTTCGAATTGTGTGCGCTCCCTTGAGTGAGGTGAGCTGTGAACTTTATAGAACTTCCTTTGTTTGCTCAATTGCCCTTGGGTGGTAATATCATTATGCTTGAAGGGAAGTGTTGAAAGCAGGATTCTAGCTGTTAACCTCATAATGGAACTTTGTCGCAATTTGTAGGATGTTTGGTAAGTGTTCTGTCGGTTAATTTCTGCTGGTCGGATGGCGATAAGTAAATTGTGTTTGTAAGCGGTATTGGCATATTAGTTGCTTCAATTTTGACGTCTATTTTTCTAGTAGAATTATTCTTACATTTAGAAGCAACAAGAGTAATAGAACCTCTAAAAATGGGGAAAAAAACTGGCAGGTCCGAGAACGAAAAATTCGAAGATATGTGACACCCACTAATCCGCGAAGTGCCCGGGATTACAGCCCCCTTCCTCTCTTGAGAGGAGGCCTATGTGTCAGCAGTGGGAATATTAGGCTGTTACATCAGTGTCTTTGGTGTTACTTGCACGTTCTTCTCCATAGAGAAGAACGTGCAAGTAACACCACTATCTACACACTATCTACGTTTTGGGACATGTAAATATCTAGAACTTTCTCGTGACCCAAGAGCTGGCTTTTACTTTGGGCAGAGACTAAGCATTGCCATTCAACGTGGCAATGACACCAGTCTCTTAGTACACGACCAGCTTATAGTGTTGAGGACGAATTTTTTAGTTTAATATTTGTTAATTTTAGTAAGTTGTAATGTGCTCGTAAATGTTCTTTGGTTTGAAATAAATGCTTTGTATTTGAGTTTTATGATTGATTTTATAGTTAAGGCACATTTATAATACATTAAATCTGATTAACGGATAGTTATGACTGAAATGTTAATTAAAAGATGATTGCTCTGTTCCTGAATCATTGCTAGCAGTATTTGCGATTTCACTACGCAATCCACTTTCACTTATATAGTCTTCCGTGTGTCCCGATCTGAAGGTGATTAAATGTTATTTATGACTAGTGACCCGCCCCTGCTTCGAACAGATTTAATGTGTCAGTTGTCTGTAAGGTTGGTACTGGTCGCAATTCTTGTAGAAATCATAGAGAAAATATCGAAGAAAACCAAAAATAAAAACGATGAAAAAAAGAAAAAAACATAAAAGAGTAAAGAATCAGAGAACTTTGACCAGATTAAACGATAAAGTTATAAAATATAATAGTTGAATCAAATCGGTTTTGTAATATCTAACGATAGTCGATTAATTATGATTTGACGACTTCATTTAGACGATTCATACAATAAATTTTAATAACAAACATTATCGTTTCATGTTTTTTTTTTTAACTTATTTAAATATCTGTGTCATGCAATTTGTTTCTATGAATAAAAACAAAAGCTACAACTTAATACAATAAAAGTCACAATCGTCGATGAATCTTACAAAGCTCACTAAGCGAAGGAAATTCATCGTGAGAAAAAACAATACTTACCTTTTCCTTTTATATGAAAAAAAAAACTATTTTCTGTGCATGCCAAATAACTGTCATTTTTTTTTTTTTTTTTTTTTAATTTGAATGCCTAATTATTTTTTATGATGACAAGTTCTTATATTTTGTTGAACTATCAACGATTGATTGTCAATAAACTGCGACTGTGAAAGTATTAATAATAAAAAGCTGAACGAATTACTTTGTGAAAGGTTTATTTCGTACAAAACATGGATTCATCTTCAGTGGTCGCACTTTCTTTCACTATATTTGTCTAGACTGGAAAGTTGGCATCACGCTTATTTAAAAACTTTACAATTAGTTTATTTTGTCTATGGATTTTGGATAATGAACGACATTGGTCACACTATTATTAAAAATGCTGGTAGCTGACAAACATTAAGAAAAAATATTAAATAAAAATACAAATCGACTAAAAAGTTCCGACTTTTCAAACAGTTTGTTACAGTTGGTGGTATTTACTTTTGTTCAATCACAGATTTGATGTCACCAACTACATTAGACTGCTGGAAAAGTCGTTTTTGATGGTCGATTTTGTTGAAACAGTATTTTTTAGCCGAAAGATGTCCACTGCTGGACATAGGCCTCCCCAAAGTGTCGCCACAACAACCAGTCCTATGCGTCTCGCATCCGTTAGCTACCAGCGACCCTCACCAGGTCATCGGTCCACATTGTCTTCTTCAATACTTCTCTGTTAGTCGATATTTCAGCTTTCTAGACATTATCATCTCTTACACAGACTTTTACAAAGCCATTAAAAACAAAATTGTCTGACGAAATGATTCCATTTTTAAAAGTTCTTCTGTATAAAAAGAATACAAGATGATTGCTTTTTCAAAAATCGAATTTCGAATGCGCAACTTGTTTTTATTTCTTTTGTAGTAATGTAACGGTCCTTTTAATATAGGGCGGTGAACTTATGGTAGGGTTGTCAAAAGTTTTATGAATAACATGACATTACTTGTGTATTCCCCTAAGGGTAAAGCAGAGATGTATTTATACATATTATTCAAATTTCGTCAGTTATATATAAGTCCAATGTAATAAGGAGGGAGTCTATTGCCATTAACTGGGCACAAATCGGACTGCTACTGAAAAGTTCCAGATGGAAAAACATAAAAAACCTGATCTGGGAAGCCACTGCCAATCTATTAGCCTGCCTAGCTTTTTCCCATACGCATAGGGTAAAATTAAAACAACTATTAAGCTGGCCATTTCGGCGTATTTTAAACTGGCTCACATTTGAGGGCGTTGACGGTTTCTGGTTTGTTCTGTATTCTAAGTATTTAGTCTATTCCGTCCCACTGCAGGGCAAAGGCCTCCCTTTCTTGCTTCCATTCTTCCCGGCTCTGATAATCATATAAAAACCGAAATAAAATCACTGCTCATCGACAAGGAACAATAAAAATCCTTCATAAAATCGATGACCCTAAAATGCATGCACTTTTTTTGGCGACCGTAATTGGTTGTGGAGCGAAACGTCAAAATTTTGCTTGTTTTTTCTCTTGTAACAAGTTACATGACCTGAGTATGGAATGGTTTAATTTTATAACTATAATTATGTGTAATTTAAAAAGTTTTCATGTACCAAAATGTTAATTTAGTTTTTGTTTTAAAATAACTGTTGCACAGATAACATTATTTATGAGTTTTAATTAATATTGCAACGGTTCGTAACATAACTGTGAATTGTAATCAGAGGAAGTTTCTATGTTTATTTTCTTAAAATAGGTATCAAATCTTGAGTAATATAATAAATATATAAAAAAAAAAATTGTTAGGTTGTAGGAGGACAACTATAATCGGGTCTGTACTACTATAGATTACCTATGGTAGTACAGACCTGATTATAGTTGTCAAAAAATAAAAGGCTCGTTTTGACGGCAGGATACATTACTTTATTAATAGTATGAAAGAGACATGAAATTAATCTCTTTGTTGTATCCTGGTGTCAAAACGGCCTTTTATTTTTTGACAACTATACGAAAATTATTTTCGTTTCGATGAGTGTCATAGGCCAGAATTATCCCAAAAAATTAAATGCAGAGTATCCTGTAGGATAGGACACAGGAGCTAAGTCCCGAGAAAGAGCTTGAATTTTTATAAAAGGTTTCTAGAATTAATCAGAAATTATAGTATGAGATAACCAACCTCCTGCTGCTCATTCAGTAGCGTAGATTTTGTTCATAGTTTGGTTGTCGAGTTAGAAAGTTAACAAATATTTGTTAAGAAACAAGAGAAATCTTCACTTGACGACAACCAGTGATTAGGTATGTTTACATAAACATTACATAAAACCAACATTCTTAATTTTAAAACTGTCTAAATAAACAAATGAATAGATAGGAATCTACTTTAACGCATCTTTTAAATTAAAATTCGTCAGTCAAAAAACGATACGAAAGAAATACCGCCCAATTGCGAGTCGGACTCGCGCGCGAAGGTTCCGTATCTATAAAAAACGGCAAAATATCACGTTTGTTGTATGGGAGCCCCACTTATATATTTCTTTTATCCTGTTTTTAGTATTTGTTGTTATAGCGGCAACAGAAATACCTCATCTGTGAAAATTTCAACTGTCTAGCTATCTATCTATGGTGTTCATGAGATACAGCCTGGTGACAGACGGACAGACAGACGGACAGCGGAGTCTTAGTAATAGGGTCCCGGTTTTACCCTTTGGGTACGGAACAGGCAAAAATATCATCATCTGCCAATTCTCTAACCAACTATATTGGGGTCGGTATCCAGTCTGACCAGATGCAACTGATTACCAGTATTTTACATGGAGTGACTGCCTATCTGACCTTCACAACCCAGTAACTGGGTAACACGCTACCTCTTGACAAGACTGGCTGTCAGTGAGCTCGTAACGACTGTCAAAGATCTAGAAATGACAATCGGGACCAAAAGCTCAACGTGCTTACTGATGGTTACCTACCTACCTTTTTTATGGATGGGAAATCATCAAATGACTCCTGCTCTGGGTGGAGCGGGAGGGAGTGTCAGACTCTTACTGACTAAAACTCGTCCGTGCTCCTCCTAGTGCCCTCTGCGTTCCAGGGGGTTTTCTTTCTAAGCTCGAAGTTCGTAGTTTCAGCCTTAGTGTCGGGCGTTTACAACTCCGTATCACCTACGGACTTACGATTAGTGCTGAACCTGAACTAAGAAAGAATGACAACACGATTCGATAGTGAGCTCGGGCTTAGAGAGTAGACCCCCAGGGCCTCTTGATTCCCGGTGACTCTGTCAAACAAAATCCACAACCCTGGCAGGAAATTCGCAACCCTACATGTGGTAGGCCACAGACCAACCTCGCAAGAGTTGCTTACCCTTGATGATCGACCCGAGTGGCTGTATTACTAGCCACGAGCTCCTCAGCAACCAGACAAAAAAAGCGAATCGCGTACAAGAAACTCATCAAAATCAATTTATTATCGTTTAGTTCCACAGTATTTTTTTCACTTTCCAAAAAGTTTAACGAAACTATTCCATTATTTAATTTCAGTTCCATTTCCTGTTGGCCTTACCACGTAAGAGGCGTAATAATAAAAAACACGTTGACTTATTATAAACAAAATCATTCTAAAGTGAATGGGTAAGACCTTGGAAGAATCTAGAATACTGGTAGGGCTCTGCTCTTGATTCCGTTTAGTTATGCAGCGCGGATTAACGAGGTCGGCTTACTCAAGTTTGCTTATGTATTCATCATCCATCTATACCAACCATACATAATAATATAAATACGAAAGTAGCTCTGTCAGTCTGTTTGTTCCTTTTCATCACAGATTTCGATGGCACACGCGTAGATCATGTCCAAAATAGGACATAGTGTACTTTTCATCTCGGGGGCATGTTCCTTTGGGATGATTTTCGTCTTTGACGCGGGCGAAATTGCGGCCAGACAGCTAGTCATATTATAGATGCGAAAGCAACTGTGTCTGTATTTAATAATAAATTGATAGGACTTGAAATAGCCACTGTTAAACAAAATAATACCTTGTAGGAACGCAATTTTTGAATTTAGAGATGTAAAATATGGTGGTAAAAATAAAACCTTTGTTAACGGGACCCTAAAAATGAACAGATAATTTTGGTCAGTACTAGACTTATCAAGAATTGGTAGACAGTTCGAGACTTGTTTCTGAAATACATGTTAATTATATAAAACACTGCCTAAAGATAGAAAATGAGATGTTAGCTAAATAGTATCTTTAACTCAAACCTAAAAATGAAGTCCAGCTGTATCTTTTACACTCCTACATTTTAAAAGACTGACTTTTTTTTGCGTAACACTTTCCATCGTTCAATGGTCACGCACCAAAATGACATCACATGCCACCATTGGAATCACAATGAGATTAAGATGCTGAATAATTGCAAAGAAGATTCAAAAGTTTCCGTGAAGCACAACATTCACATTTTGTATTGCGTAAAAGCGTCGTTTTGTAAGAGAACGCGAGCAGAAATACTTAAGGAAAAAGGGTAATATTGTGTATAGGTAAGGTCGGCTAAATGGTATCTGTCAGTGACAGACCAGACAGAATTTATAAATAGGTACCTACAAACGGGGTGAACAAGAATGCAGATTTTTAAGTTATTTAAATATTGTAAAAAAAATAATATTATGATATTAAAGTGAAAATAGTAGTTTATGCAACGACCATAATTATATGCCGTTGCATACACTATTTTATCTTCACTCATACAGTTGAAATAAAATAAGTGGAAAAATAGTTTATTCCAACGTGGCGGATATTCTCATTGCGTATTCGAATGACTGCGCAGCGCGCTCATCCATAGACAAAGATAAAAGCTGGCTCATTGACTTAAGTCAATGAGCCCGCGCCAAAAATTAAAAAGAAAAAGTGTGCTATAAAAATTAAAAAGTTATTTTATGATGCAGTTGTTTAAAAATCGAAGGAAAATGTTGAACTGTAATAGTTTTTTTTTAAATTTTACCTATCCACGAAAAATAGTACGTGTTTATGCATTCGTTTTTGAACTCATATTTGGAACATTGCGTTGTGAGTGTAGATAAACGTTTTTAAAGTTCTGTATCTCAAAATGTCAGCGGTCAGTATGACTAAATTACCCAATGATTTATACTTTAATCGCTTGACATTTTAAAATTGAACGACGGGTAACAAGTCAATAACCCAAGCAAAATGAATTGGAATCGCATTATGTTACCAAATGCAATTTGAATTTTAATAAGAGCAAAAATTACCATACGGTGATTGACCCTGACGAAGAAGTTAACCTCAAATTTTAAGAGGTTTTCGTGAAAGATGACTCAGAGGACAAAACAGCAATATCGAATGTATGTCATGTATGATAATTAAATTATAACACCTTTTTGAATTGGTGAATCAGTGGGTTCATCATCATGTTAATCAGGTTGTGGATGGGTGACAATCTTAACATACCCAGATTCGTCCGTGTTTCGGAAACCACATCAAGCTGTTGATCAAGCTGTTGATCTTTGACAGTCATTATGGATAGTCAGAAGCCAGAAAATCTCCAGTCATGCCAAGGGGTCATTTTACCATGTTATTGGGTTGTGGAGATCAGATAATCACTCGCTCCATATAAAATACTGCAGAATGGAAGCCGACCCCAACAAAGTGCTAGGAAAAATCTATCAGAAAAAAAGATGGCGTCTTTGTCCAACATCTTACCTCATGTGAAGCGATGATGTGGTAGACAACGGAGTGTGCATGCCAAGAAGTAATGTGTTCACTTTTTACTTAAAGTTTTCTTAATACGTACATTTTAGCCTCAATAAAATCAAAGCTTGTCAACCTTACCATTTAGAATTAGAAGGGACGACATTTAATCCGAATGCAACTTGCACTTTTTGCTACTTATGCCAATTCGAGCAAGGCCAAGGCAAAAGCGACAGTTATGTAACAAAGGAAGTGACATTTCAATTGACATTTTGTTTTTTATTCAACAGTGAGTGGTGACAGATGTCAACCAGCTGTCAGTTTTAAAAATAGAATTATGTTGGTAGAAAAAGAATTTGATATTTTTATTGTTGTTTCGTCGAAACTTTTCTATAGGGTTGTTCTGTAAATATCATTTCAAAATTCGAGAGGGTGTCTCGTTTTGAATCTGCGACGATTTATTTTAAAAACAAATGAGTTCTCTTTAGTACAATGTGGTCTCACTTGAGTGAGGTGAGCTGTGAACTTTACAGAATATCTCGACTATATTTTAACCTTTTTCCAAAAAACTATTATTTTTACGTATACCCAGATGTTCTTCACGATTGAATGCTCGTTTCGACTGAACAACTACAAAACCTAGATCACGTAAACTTTCTTTTAGGAAACAAACGGATCTTCTATGACATTTAGCGTCGATTGTCGCGACTGTACCTTCCTGTATGCCTTTCACTATTGCTTGTTAAAACCACAGTAACCTATTGATAATTAAGGAAGTAACCTTTATGTAACTTTTGAATGGAATAAGCGGAAATACTGAAAGTTGTTGTTTTCAGAGACGATTTCCTAAAACGAGTTTCTTCGAATCGTTTCTCGAATTTGACGGCACGGTTTGCGCAGTGGTTCGATTCTAAATATTTGTATGGCCTAAAGATAGTTGTTCCGGGTCTGGCTGTTTGTGCATGTGAGTTTATATGCCTGTAAACGCACCCACGATACAGGAGAAATTCCTAGTGTGGGGTAAAACTTAAAAAAAAAACTATTTTATCCGACTGCCCTTGAAGGAAGGTTGTGTTTTCCGAAAATGTATTTTTTTTATTTTTTTTATTCATGAATAGTTCTTGACCTCGATCACGCCTGATGGAAAGCGATGGATGAGGTCTATGATGGAGCGAGCGTGCCCATATGCCTGCAGGCATATTAATATAGTAGGTAAATGTATGTTTCAAGGTAGATATTGTCTATTTCTTTGGCACGCCCTAAAACTTATACGAAGGGATAGATTAAAACAAGTGAGGGATTGTTAAGACAAGTGAAGTCATATATTTTTGTGACGTAGTTTGTGTCATCCTACTACAGGAAAAATCTCTCTTTTCGTTAAGAAAGAGTGAGAAAAAAGAAACAAATTAAGTGACCAGGTTAAATGTTAAGTGGTGCGGTCTCATTTGTGGTGAACTTGCGGTTTTTAAGACAAACGATTTTAGACGCATCCTGTCTTAAATGATTTTAAATTAGCTTTTGCTCGCGACTTCCTACGCCCATATCCCGTTTTTTCCCATTTCCGTAGGAATTTCCCATTACTATACTATAGCCTTCCTCATGAATGTGGTTATCATATACAAAAATAATTTTCCAAATCCGTCTGGTAGTTCCCGAGATTAGCGCGTTCAAACATACAAACTCTGCAGCTTTTTTATATTAGTAAATAGATGTTAAGTATTAAAAAATACTAAGTAATTTATAAAGCTGAAGAGTTTGTTTGTTTGGTTGAACGCGCTTATCTCAAGAACTGCTGGTTCGAATTGAAAAAAATATTTGAGTTTTGGATATCCTATTTTCGAAGAAGGCTGGTCACGGTACGACCAATAGGAGCGGGGCATGAATGAAAAATGTGACGCAGACGAAGTTGTGCGGGTCAGCTAGTTTGGTATAATTGGTGAACGAAAGGACCAATTCTGAACTCTGTCATAATTTGATGATATGATTCTCAACTACTTTTTTTGTTGCTACGCATCTTATCAGGCAAAAGAGCATTTTGAAAATTTCTCCTCGTGAAGCTCGATCTCGCCTGATAATGCGATGGATGATATTTACAATGGAGCAGACGACCCCATTTTTTTTTAAATTGCATTCGCAATACAGTCATATTTATACTGCAATGCATATTGCAATAGGCTTCTCAAAAAAGGATACCTACTAAACCGTACCGCGAGTCGACTCGATTTAAACTTACGCAACTGTTGCAAAAGTTCAATCTGTCGTCGGATTAACTGGTACAAACAGCAACAAGGTTGTCACGTATGAGCAAAAGAAATGTCATGTGTCACTTTGACGTTTTGTGACAAGAATATTAAGTAGTCTGAGTGAAGATGTGCGTAAGACTATTTTTTTTTCGTTACTTCACCTTCATGTAGATTTCTATCTGTTGAAGATTTTTTAAGATCGTTTCAGTGTTTATAGATTGTTGCTGACAAACAAGGAACTGAACTCCTTTATTTTATTAATTTAGAATTTAAATCAATATCTTTTATATAACTATATAAGTAGAACGCATCTCAAATGATAGAGTCTGAACAGAGGCCCCTCTGAAGCTTCGCTACAATACAATAGTTCTCCAAAAGTCTCTCCCAGCCGCCATCTTGGATTTTGTTCGATTTTTTAAATTTTTTCCTGCCATGATTTAAACACACTTTGAAATTCGAACGGTGTCTGTCCGTTACAATTAATTCCGCGATTATTTACTTTACAAACAAATAAGTTCGCTTTCGAATTATGTGCGCTCACTTGAAGAGGTGAGCAGTGCAATTTATAAAATAGTCCTATGATGTTGAAAGCACTGTTGTTTACAATTAATTATTATGGTTATATAAGCAATTTTGCATTGTATTGCATTGCAATAAGACTAGCTGTGACGGCCCTGCTTCGTCCCACATAGAATAATCTAGATGCGCGAAGTACTTTCACTTTCGCAATGACTTAAGCCTTCCGGCTGCACTAAATGTAAGCTTACTCTTGGATCAATAGGCAATAACTTTAATAGTGTTGGCAGATCATTAAGAAGCTAATCATCGGGCCTTTTCTCAGCTAAATTATTATTGAAGATTTCTTAAGAGCATTTACTCGTCACGTCTCGTATTTTATTCTTGGAAATGAATGAAACGATTTTAATGAAATTTCTCCCTAAACATTTCATTGAAAAAAAATTACTGCAACTCCTGAAAGCCAGAATCAACAGTGGCGACCACCAGAAAAAACACCGAGTCAATGAAGCTCGACGAGTCCCGGAGAAATGATTCAACTGTCTTGGATCCCGCAACGAAATTAATCAGAAAATAGCAGCGGAGGAGTAGGAAAAAAAATATAATACCCACTTCCCTCCTTATTAAACAGGAGACAGAACAGAGCTAGGCCTAATAGGCACCAAGGGACTTATACAACTGGGTTAAGCCCAGTTACCAAGCACCACGGATTATAAATTAACACTAGTAATAACGGGTCCTAAATTGTGAGCTACTTTTGATTCCAGTAATACGTATGGCAAAATCACTTAAACGCACGGACACGTCTCTTAAGCTAACGAAATAAATAAATCTGACGACTGCAATGTGGCTTTAACCATGCCCTACAGTTATTTTTTTCAATAGGGTACTTACCTGCCTAACTTATTAAAACAAAAACAAAAAAAAACCTAAATCACTTAACACAATACCTAAAAGGACCGCAGGCCATTTAAAAATGACTCACATTCACAAAATAACACAGGCACGTACGAAAATGCGAGACAAAGGACACACGCTTCTAATAAGGAAACAGACCATATTTGGAGCATTCATTTAATACTAGGATGACCTAGAATGTCGTCTGTCTATTTTAAGTATGTTGTAATTTAGAATGCGTGTAAAATTTCGACATAACAACGTGTTCATCTATTGGGTAGCATGAAAAATTATATTTTACACCTGGGGCTCCAGACAAGTGACATTCTGTCAGCGGTAGCGTGGCGAAGGCGATTGTCAATACGTCAAAAATGTATGGGATTGACAGATGCTGTCGAAATGTCACGTGATCAAATTCCTACACTTTGGCATTTCGACTGTCGCATTCGCTAATTGAATAGCACATTGTCTAGGGCCTCTGAAGGCATACAAAACGTATGAATTCAAGTCGAAATATCATTTCCACGGCAATTAATGTCATACTAGTTAAAATGTAGGCAAATTAAAGTTGCGGAGTTAACTACTGCGACGCGAATGCTTTTAAAAAATACAAGAATTGCCTGATTTATGTCATCATCATCATTATCATATCAGCCGAAAGGCGTTTACTGCTGAATATAGGCCTCCCCCAAGTGTCGCCACAACAACTGGTCCTGTGCTTCTCGCATCCATCTGCTACCAGCGACCCTCACCAGGTCATCGGTCCACCTTGTGGGAGGCCTTCCAACGCTGCGTCTTCCGGTACGCCGTCGTCACTCCAGAACTTTTCGGTCGCATCGACCATCTGCTCCGCGAGCAATTGCCTGCCTGATTTATGTATGACAATTTAAATAACAGTGGACTGAATCGTGATTGGTCACAAGTATTACTGCTGCATGAAATCTTGGGATCTAGCTCTGGTCGAGGAAAGGGGCTTCTCAGTAGCGTTGCAAGCAAGTACCTTACCGTTAAATTACCCTAAAAATGTAATTAGAACTTTTTCATGTAAGACAAAGAGATTGTTCTTCCAAAATACCGTAAACAAAAGTTCCTATTTGCATCAAATCCTTTTACAACACATATTCCATACAAAAAAATACAATACAAACTCATAAATTCTCACATACTGACCCTGATTCAAAAACGCGTAAAATATTCGTAAAATTCTCAATTGTTTATTGTCGTTACAAAAATGACATGCGCCTGTGAATATTCCATACAAATGGGATTTGTATGAAAACAAATGAATAGCGTACTTCACATATTTTTGCCTGTGAATAACATTGAATTGAAGAAGTGAATTCTTAACGTGGTCACCTAGTTTTGTTATGTGATTATGAAAGAACAATGCAATGTATTTTTGTTTGTGATCGCAAGCGCTACTGTTGACATGAGGTACTTAGTTCGTCTCTCTGGTCGCACAAAGTGATATCGGGATTTTCCGATATATTTTTTCGTAGCATCCTGGAATTAGGATTTGAACTCGTCTAATAGCAATAGAATCGCCACTATTAATAGGACTTAAATATAACTGGCGAAATGTAGGTGTACAATAATTGGTAATCTCCTTTACCTGTTAGAAAAAACAGGCATGAACACATTTGTTAAGATTAAATTAATTTTACTAGTTTATAGACCTAAATAATTGCCTATAAAATCGTATACATGAGCTTCAAAGAGAATATTTTATTAAGTGTTAGAACACCAACTCATTACATGAAGAGAAATCATAGAACTTTCCAGAGCAAATGTGAAAAGCTCGTGGCCTAATAATAACAGATGAACCGGTCGATCTTCAAGGGTAAGCAACGCTTGCCGAAGTCAGACCTTGGATGGGTGACCATCTTAACATACCGAGACTCCTCCATACTTCGGAAAGCATGTTAAACCGTTGGTCCTGGCTGTCAATTCTAGATGTTTGGCAGTCGTTACGAAATGTTCAGAAGCCAGAAAATCTGACACCAGTCTTGCCAAGAGGTACTGCGTTTTGGAGGTCTGGTAGGCAGCCGCTCCACGTAAAATACTGGTACTCGGCTGCATCCAGTTGGACTGGAAGCCGACCCCAATATAGTTGAGAAAAGGCTAGGCAGATGGATTTCTCTAGTTCAAATGTTAGAAAAAAACCACGTACGAGCTGATACATGGTTCTAGTCCAAATATTTGTTTTACGATGGCGTAATACTAATATAGATATTTGATTAGTTTGTTGAATGTTGAAAAAAACGACACGAAATAGGCATTTTACTTCTTACGATGCTAAGAATACTCTTAGTTCTTAGAATCAAGAACGAATAATATTGAACTATTATATGTAATCATTATTTTCGGTTGCATGAGCCGACGCTTATTAAAGTTTCTCACTGATGATCACTTTACCTCATCTAATTTTATAAGACTGAAAATATAACTGACAATTTTTTAAATTAAATCATTTAAAAACTGATTCCAATACGAAACTGCAATGGAAAAAACGCTCATCGAACACTATTGTTTACTATTCTGACCAAAATAAAGACACTATTCGACTTAAAAATTACACTATCTTACCAAAAAAAGGACACTATTCTAACAAAGCTCCTCTCATTTACTTAAAGATCTCTTTCAATCTTTCCAGACTTCCCCGGGATGTGCTTCGCGTCGACCCGTTGCGCGACGGTCGAGCCCGGCAACACATGGGACCTTGCCCCCTTCTGCGGCCGCAGCACGTGTGTCGTCAGCGAGGACCAGCCTCCTAGGCTGTTGGAGCTGGTTGAGGACTGCGGACCTCTGCCGTTGGCCAACCCCAAGTGCAAGCTTGACACCGGTGAGTGGGGAAAGCGAAAAAAATTGGTTGGGAAAGAAAATGGTGGTGAACATTTTATGGTGAACTGAAGCAACACTGCCCTAAATAGTTAATGTATGTGTCGCAGACAATTAGCTTAATCAGCCGTTTGTTTGGTTGCCTAGCCTTTTCATTTAAATGCGCCGATTTTTCAACGGCCTAAGTGACATCTGTTGTTCAATAACCTTTAATTTTTTTTTATTATTCTCAAAGACAGTTACAGCATTATCTTTACAATTTTACTCGCCAAACTTATTAGTTTGATGACTTACCCATGTCACTTATGTCGCTGATTAAACGGCGCAGTTAAATGAAAAGGCTACGCTTTTAATGAAACGGCTGATTAAGGTAGTTGGCTGCGACATATGAGAGTTGCAGTCCGTTGGTTCGAAACCAGGTAGTCCTGTGGATTGTACTTTACGTCATTATCACTTTTTTAAAAATCTTGAAGGAAAATGCCGTAAGAAAACAGTCATACAGTCACTTGTTCCAGAGCCAAACATTCGAAGCTATCTGACATCCACCATACTTCACCAGATTTGGGCTTTTTACAACAAAATAATGATCACGTTATTTAAGACTTACTTATCTCATCATTTTGATAACATTCTTCATGCATAACTGTTATTGAATGCTCCCATTATTGTATTTCTATATAAAAGATAATTGAATAAGAACAACTGACAATATTATCAGAAACCACCTTCACAATGAACAATAGACCAAATTCCGTAAATTTTAAAACATATTTATCTCCATTTCCAGACAAGACCAACAAGACCGCGCCTTTCCCTGGCTGCTGTCCAATCTTCACTTGCGAAGATGGTGTGAAACTGGAGTACCCTGAACTCCCCACTCCTGCCCCAGAAGCGGAGAAGAAAGAAGAAGAAGCCAAGAAGTCTTAAGTAGTTATCAGAAGTCAGGGCATTTTACCGTTAACAGGCAACACTAGCGTCTGATGACGTGATTGGTCAAGAATCATGCTATAATTCAAATGCTGAAATCTCATTGGCTGGTTTTTTTTAAGTGATGGGAGAGTAAAATGCCCGAGTTACGTTTATCGATTAAACGTACGAAATTGGTCTCAAAATATTCCTTAAATATACCAAATTTTTTGTAACTGTTCTGTTTGACTGGGATAAGCTTTGACCACGAAAAGTTTTAATTATATTTTTTTTTTAATTATTGTGAAAATGCTATTTCTGCTTGCCTTGTGAGTAAAAATCTGACTCAACGATCCTTGATTTTTATCGGTTTTTTTAGTAAATCAGTCATGCAGAACTTATTTTCGTGGTTTTTATGCACGTTTTTGGTGTGACCGAGTCACAAAAGAGTTCAAAAGTAGATTTCTATTTCCTGTTCTTTATTAACATTACAAATGAATCTGATAACAGTTGGTTTAGTCATCGTGCGACAATAGAAAGCGTTTGTTGACACAAAAATGTGTGGAACGCTGTTTGTGATTTCGCACTGCGGGGAAAATATAGAAAAAAAAAACAAAAAACTTTTTTTTTCGTTTTTCTTATTTTTTCTTTAGAATATGGCGTTCATAACGCAATAAATGTTAGTTTTACTTAAAAAAAAAGCATTTTCTAAATTTTTTCAACAGTGTGTTTTGTTTTTAGAAGTTATCGGCTTTTTTACTTGAATACCTACCTAATTATAATGTTTTGTGATATTGATAACATAAATATAAATAGAAAAGTTATTCAATAAAAAATACAAAATTTCTATATTGTGGCTTTTATTTCTACCCTGATCCATCCTAAAATCCTGAGCTTATTCAAGACACAGCTGTCTTCTTTGGACTTATCTTGAATTTAATAAGTAAGTTTTTAATATACCTACCTAGGTTTTATAATTATTTTACGAGTACATAAGAAGTCTACACCAATTGAATTAAGTTATATAATCAGCGCAACCACTTTTCGTCTAAAAAATTTTTAATATTAACATCGTTTAACAATATCGAAAGCACCACTTGACAAACATACAAAAAAACTACTTTCATTCATTCAAATTGAAAACCTTCTCCTTTTTTAAAGTGGTTTAACAAGATACATATATCAGCAGTCAGGCTGGCCTCCAATCTAACCGGATGCAGCCCAATACCAGTATTTTACATGGAGCGACCACCTATTTGACCTCCACAACCCTGTAACTGGCATATTCCTTGGCAAGATTGCTGTCAGATTTTTCTGGCTTCTGACCACCAGTAACGACTGTCAAAGACGTTTTAATGACAGCCGGGACCAACGGCTTCACATGCTTTCCGAGGCACTGATTATCCTTGACAAGAGTAAACAACGATCCGGCTGCCACGAACTACTCAAATGTTTATTAGTAACATGTAGCTTCATATCTCCAAACATTCAATTAGTCACACGCTAAATAACAATTTAATGCAGCGTTGGAAGGCCTCCCACAAGATTTACCGATGACCAGGGGCTCGAGTCTGCTATTGCAATCGTGTCTCAATGACCGGTCATTGATCGAATATTTGACAACTTTGACAGTTTTTGTATGGGAAATGTGTCATAAGTTTGACGTTATACGTCAAAAATCGATCATTGACCGGTCATTGAGACACGATTGCAATAGCAGACTCGACCCCCTGGTGCAGGGTCGCTGGCAGCCGATGGATGCGAGACCCACAGGACCGGTTGTTGTGGCGACACTTGGGGGAGGCCTATGTCCAGCAGTGTACGTCTTTTGGTTGATATGATGATGATGATGATGATGATGATGATGATGATGATGATGATAATGATGAAATAACAATTCCCCGTCAAAGCAAAATACAGCTTGTTAAGATGTGACGCGCCTGACAAAAAAATTGCTACAAACACACATGTCGTTTACTTTTGTCTCCTCATTTATAATAGGAGCAATCATAATTAGTTTTACTACCACCGTCAGAAAAAAAAAACTGTACAGATTAATTAATTCCATCATTACATCGATTCACCGAACAAGTTATTTTTCATTTGGTCGACTAAAAATTCAGATTACGGTCACGCAAAGAAACATCATTTCATTATACAGTCCACTCATCATTTCACTAAGTTATTATTTAAGTTTGAGCGTAGACAATTAATGATGTCCGGACCTCAATTGCTGTTGGCTACAATAACAAAAATTACTGGCCATAAGGTGGTCGCAATTAGGAAAAATCGTGTTTCCGTCAGTGTGTAAGTACTATGTAACCGCATGAAGGGAAATATTGTTACTCCTTTGATGGGGATCCTACCGCAACAGCGTCTCTCACTTCGTTCGAATTATGTAGGCATAGACCACGCAGGTCCTATTTTAGCTGCTAATCGTCATGGAAGAGGTTGCAGACTAGTTAAAAGTGTACCTAGATAGCAATTACCATATGTTTCACTACTAAGGCTATTCACACTGAGTTGGTTGGTGGCTTTACAGCCTTACATAGATTTATAAAATATAGTGTAGAGGAAAACCTTAAAATATCTACTCAGATAACGGTAATTCATTATAATGAACTCCGTAAGTTCCTAAGAGATATTTGTAGTTTACTGGCTGAAAGTGCGGCCAATGAGGGGATTGCTTATCAGTTTTCTCCACCTTATTCTCCTCATTTCGGTGGTCTCTGGGAGGCGGGGGTGAAGTCAATCAAATTTCATTTACACAGAGTATTGGGTAATTGTCATTTTACTTACGTAGAGCTTAACCACTGTCCTTGTGCAAATAAAGAAAAAGAAAAGAAAGAAAGAAAATAAGTTTATTCCGCCAGAAATGACGCACAAAAATAACAAAATTAAAAAAGAAAGTCTTCTAAAAATACAACCCGTTTCACTGCCAAGCTATGTCGGGACCGGACATTAACTACCACGAGTCTCTGGTTATGCCATAGACAAAACCGAACATAGTTCTAGAGTTGTCCATGGCATAACGTCCGGCACCGACTGTCGACTGACAGTGACAAGTTGACAACTTCTTAACTCTCGCCCGCTATCTCCTATTTTATCGGAGCCCGACAACATGTCACCCTTAACGCCTGCACACTTCTTCATCGGACGACCGCTCACTGCGTTACTGACGCCGAACTACGAAGACCAATCAACTTCTCGCTTTTTATTTAAATTTTATATATTTAGTTAGTACACTTAACTATTTATATCTACTAAACCTAACTATAAACAAACTAGACTAAAAATTGCCAAATTATGTACAAACGTGTATAAAAACAAAATAAATCATTGGGCATCAAAAAATTCATCCACATCGCTGTCAATGACAAAAGTGCCCAACACTGGCAGCATTGCCGCGTTGAATGGCAATGCTGATTCTTTGGCCAAAGAAAAGCCCAGCCTTCTGGTCACGTGAACAGTCAACAAGTTGTTTGCTGATGTTCCGAAAGACTCGGTGAGCACTCGGACCCCATGGGCCTAAAGTTTCAACCCCAAACGGCTCAAATATGTAACTCCCAATAAGGTTGTTATATTTGCGCCGTTTGAGATTTTCTGCACCTGCAGAAGCCGCCCCAGCGCAGCCTGCCATGCTAAGAAGATGGGATGGCGCAAGGGTGTCGACACATGTTGCATCCCACACCAAAGGCCTACCCACCTTCCACTTCTCGCTTAACTCGTTATCGAGAATTGAACAAATTCGCCATCATTTCTGGACCCATTGGACCAAAGAATACATTATTTAACTGCAGAAACGTGTCTTGAAATGGCGATCATGCGCTGGTCAATTGGAGAAGACTTCTCTCGCCGTTTTGAAGGACGATCACCTCAATGGAACAGTTAAATAGAAGATGGGTCGCATTATATCGGTCTATCCTCAATTGCGTCGCTGACGTGAGAACGTCGAGTAGAACAATGCGGAGGGCGTTCAACAGGATTTGCCCTCTATTCCAAGAAGATGGATGAGCGCTCCGATTCAGTTGAAAGACAAGCTTTCAATGCGCGGGCATGTTCAGATGTGATGTGCCTGACAAAAATATGGCTGCAAACACTATGTCGTTGTCAATTGTCTCCTCATTTATACTAGGAGCGATCATAATTAGTTTTACCACCACCGTCAGTTAGCTTTAAGAGCCTTTACGCGGTACGGCTTTTCATACAAACTTTCAAATCCTTATTTTTCGAAATTAATGAACCGATTTTAATGAAACTTGGTATGCATACGCTAGATATCCAGGTCTAAATAGTTATCACAAAAAAAAATTGAAAAAGGTTTTAGAGGGAGAGAAAGAGCGATTTTAAGTTTTCTATAGAAAGTGAAAAATCACTATCCTTCCCCCTGAACTCTTTTTCGAAAATTTTCTCTAGCGTATGCATACCAAGTTTTATTAAAATCAGTTCATTCATTTCGAAAAATAAGGATTTGGAAGTTTGTATGAAAAGCCGTACCGCGTAAAGGCTCTTAAGCTTTTTTGTCATCATCATCGATTCACGGAACAAGCTATTTTTCATTTATATAATCCTGTTTTTCCCAAAACACTGCTTTACCGTAATGAGATGCATATATGTGCGTGAACCTACTTACTGTTTGGGGTGGTTTTCCCGAAAATCTGAGCCTCGGGGGCTGTTATACTAAATATATACCTCGGTGTAGATGCATCATTTCCCCATCCAGGGGTTCTAATCTCTAAGCCAAAAGTCCGTAGTTTCGGCTTTAGTGTCCGGCGTTTTGTGCTCCGTATCACCTACGGACTTACGATTAGTTCCGAACCCGAACTAAGACTGAACAACAACACGATTTGACAGTTGTTCTTAGTTCGGGTTCGGGACTAATCGTAAGTCCGAAGGTACGGACTTCGGGCACATTATCTACTCATGAGCTTCGGGCATAGAGAGTAGACCCGAAGCACAGTAAAAATATGACCAGTACGGAAACTACCTACAAACACTCGAAACGGCACACACACACAAACATGCGCATCGACCAGACCCATAAGCGGTTCTCGCGGTGCTTTTTGTTTTGTTATAGGGCTAGCCCCCAGCCAAGGCCCCCAGCCAAGGCAACAAAACTAGCTAATCTCGCGGTGCTTCCGCGTCAAGACGAGAGGTCACGTATAAGTTTATCTCAGCGATATTTCCCAATAGTTTATCTATCGGCTCGAATTACATACAGTAAACTTATTTGGGGTCATGAGTCAACCGACCATAATATAGAATGTTTAAAGAAGCTGTTCAAAAGAATGAAAATGTTTTAACCGACTCCAAAAAAAATAGGAGGTGCTCAATTTGACTGAACTGGCTGTTTTTTTTTTTTTGTATGTTTGTTCAGCGATATTTTCGCAAATTATCAACCGATTTTGATGATTATTTTTTGTTTGGAAGAGTATTTTTCCGGTCTGGTCCCATTTCAATTTGTTGATGATCTGATGAAGAACTTCTGTCCGTCTGTTCGTACGTTTGTCTGTCCGTCCGTCTGTCTGTCCTGTGTGGGTATGTGTGTGAAATGTACAACACTTTACCATAACTATTTTAAAACGTAATAAACGTTAATGTACCGTACCTTTAAAAAAGATATAAATCCTAACTTAAAATAAAGTAAAAGGTTTGCCTCTCTATTTTATTATAAAAAAAATGTAATACCCCCAAAATTTCTTATGTTCCAACTGGTCAAGAACATTATTAGGTACAACACTATTCATTGCGACCATTTAAATAAATACAAACACAATAGGTCTTCTAAGTGAGGAGTTAGGTATCCTGTAAATTCCAGGTCATGTTACAGCATCAGATAAGGTTACTAGTCTACCTACAATCTGTTCATTGAAACCATTCCAGTATAGCCCAAATACTATACCTCTGCTGTAACTTAGTGTGCAGACCTCAGGTCATGCTGTAGCATCGAGTTGGGTGTTCTGCAGACCCCAGGTCAATCAGGTCCAGGCATGCGGGATTGACCTGAGGTCTGCAGAATACCCAACTCCTCACTAAGTTACAGCAGATTAGAGGTCAATATTACCATGTTTTTGCAATGTAATTAAAGTAACCGATGGAAGTTGCTCACATTCCTTCATCGACTAGAAAAGAGCTGACGATCTTAAAACGGCTGTACCGATTTATTGAATCATAGCTAAAAGCACTCTCTATTTATTTACCTTGCAAATAAAAAAAAACCGAATCCAAATGGGTTCACCTGTTTAAGAGCTACGGTGCCACAGACAGACAGACACACATGGCACAAACTTATAACACTCCTCTTTTAGGTTGGGGGTTAATTTGAAATCGAAATAAAATAAACGCCGCCTACTGTATATAATTATTATGCTTTTAAGTACCTATAGAGTTACTAACTCATATTAATATTTAATTATCATTAAACTGAGGGCCATAGTTAAAATACACAAAATTATCTTTAACTGTAATAAACCAATACATAAACAACACGTAATACGAAACGATACGTCGTAATAATTATAAGTGTTTGTTACTAACGGCCGCTTTCTATAACATATCTCAATCCCAATCTTGATCCCGATATTTGTCTGTAACCAATCAAAGGTGAGGATTGTGTGGTGAAGGACACAAACTCGGCCGTTGATTGGTTACAGACAAGGATCGGGAACAAGATTGGGATTGAGATATGTTATAGAAAGCGGCCGTAACTCAATAACATCTGTTCATATAATTATTAGGATTTCGTCATTTATTTACACACATATCACATCTGCAGACTAAAACTGGTTTATCGGTTGACTGTAAGTATAGGGCTGCTTAGAACAAATAGAGTATTTCTGATTTTAGAAAAGGTAAATAAAGAGTACAGTCTGATAAATAGAGTACCGTTTATTATAGGTATTATACAGGGTGAATATCTATGGCTAATTATTTTTGAGGCGAATAACAACTTATTAGGCGACTAACTAATTGGTTACAAAAAATAATGACTTGGCGGCTAATATTAACAGTGGGATGTCATACGTATATGTGTTGTAATCGGTGATAGAGCGAGCGAAGCGAGCTCGGGACTTGGGGCACCCCGACTCGGACAGGTTAGGTTAGAAGGGAATGGCGCGGTCAAGTGAGCGAGCGAAGCGAGCGAACAGACCCCGCCATCCCCGTCGTGGTTATTTTTTTTAAACCACCCAAATTTATTTATTTATTTATACTAGAATCACTGCCAATTTAAATTTAAACAGAGCTCACAACTCTATATAAAGCTGCTACTTTATACTTAAAATGTTACTTCACTGTAGCTGCCAACCTATTATTTTTGCTACCCATCATAATTAATTTTAAAACAGTATAACAGGTTAGTTTGTCGCCGCGTTAAATACATGCCATAAGGATCAAATGCTGGGAAGTGATATCTCAAACTATAGGAAAGAGCTCATTTTTAAGACAATACTTATTTAATGTTCAAGAAAAAAGTTATCAACTGATAATTTTTTCAAAAATCTATGATGCATTTTTAGTTTTCATCTACATCGGGCCTGAGAATAGTGATCCGAGACACCTGCATGATTGGATTTTTGAAAAAAAATTCACAAGGTTTAGTATTATGTAGGTTTAGTCAGAAATATAAAAAGTAATTTGTTAAAAATTAACGGTTTCCTCTAGTTTGTCACATGTTATTTCTTCCCAGAATTTGATTCATAATAGCGACACTTTTGTATAGTGTAATAATACGGAGTGTGTGTTTTTTTTAAATCAACCGGTTCGATTCCTGGTTAGGAATACCAATTTAAAAAAAAAACCAATGATGCAGTTTTAGTTTTTTTCAAAATCTGTCTCGAGACTCCTTTCAGTATTTCTAGATATTCCTCATAGTTTCAGATTTGGCCATCCACGCACACTTAAAAAATCTGTATATTGTTTTTAAATGAATTGTTCGAAAACTAGGGAATTCCAAAGAAGCCATAGATTTATTTTATCATCAATTTACAATTATGACCGAAAAGACAAAATCTCCGGTTAAACTTTCCTTTATGGGCCGCTGATTTTGGGGGGTTGGAGGGGGGGAGGGGTATGGGGGAGGGGGGCTACCCCCTCTACCACCCCCACCACCCGGAGCCCCATGGTTATGGAGATATCCATGGTTAATAAAGTTTATAGGTTAGAATAAAAATTTTGCTTAAAATTTCGTATCCAGTAGCAGAAAGAGGCAGGTGGGAGGGGGTGAGGGTGCCCCCCCCTCCTCCCTGGCACCACTATCATGAAAAGGGTTTGACAAAAAATAACCACGAAGGGGATGGCGTACCCTTCTAACCTAACCTGTCCGAGTCGGGGTGCCCCATGTCCTGACTGACAGTCACGACTGACAGATCGAAACACAGCTATAGCAAAATGGCGTCGCTTCACGTTCCGTTCCACAGTGTAAAAAAAAAATTGTTATTTCTTGTTTGAAAAAGTCGATGTAAGCAGCCCGGTTATTCAGCACATTAATTACCCACCAAATTTAATATGTGAATACGTGAAAATAAAATTATATAAAATATAAATTATGTAAAAATCATGACATTAAATTGAATAAAATACACCTCTACCATAAACGGAACGTGAAATGTCAACTTTGACGTCTACTATGACAATTTATCTAACCTAAAAATGTACAAATCGCGTATTATTTTCCAATTTGTATGTAAACTTCAAAGATTTTTAACTCGATAACCGTGAGTCTCCGGGTGTTGAAAATTTGTAAAAAGCTTTCTATTTATGAGTACTATCCACAAAAAAAAAATGAACTTCCAAAGCGACGGCCCATAAAGGAAAGTTTAGCCAAATCTCCTTGAGTAGAAAACTGAAATGGCAGGATTTCATTCAGTTTAATTAAAATACAGATTCAAAATAAATAAAGTATTTTAGCCAGCCAATGTAGAAAAATCTACATCGCAACAAAAAGAACCGCAACGCCATCTACCCGCCAGCTGCGAACTAACTGAACAAAATCCTGCATTGCAGTATCAGAGTTTTCGTTCGGTAGTATCGGAGGATCCTCCATTTTCAATGGAGGTATGCGGGACTCTCTGTAGTAGATTATAAAGTACAGTTGGCAACCCTGTGTACGTCATAAGAAAAAACCGTCCAAGCACGTGTCAGGCTACGCGCAGTGTAAGGTTCCGTAGTAATGAGATGGACTGGCAACTGACGTTTTTGATTTTTAATCATGAGCAGCGCCCTCTTCACTTGTCTAAACAGCTGTTTTATTTAGTTCGTATATCGTGTAAATAATAATGTGTTCGTAATACACAAATTTAAGTATATTTGGTAGTGGGGTAAAGTGAATGAGATTTATTTATTTAAAATAATAATGATACAAAACTACTTATAGAATATAAATAGTTTTGTACGTTTACGAATTTATTAACAAATGTAACGCGCGCCTCTTGTTATTATAATTCAAAATTTGAATAGCGCACCAACCCCTCGACGTGCGGTAGCTCGGTAGCTGTGTGGAGGTCATGCGACTGATGCGACGCATACATGCACACGCCACTCGCGCGATGCCCGAGAGCCAATCAGAGCGCTCGCGGCGTGGGGGCAACACAGCGCGTCACCGATGCGCGGGTGACGTGGGGGAGCAAAGAGTATAATAATAATATCGGTAAAGAGAGCCCTCTTCAGGCTTTCTAAGGCAATCATGTTTGAACACGAGCTCCATCTGGATATTGGATCCGAAACTAATCACAGTATATATTTCTTCCTATACCTAGATAGTACTATAGCGGCTTCTTCATGTTGTAGCAAAACCAACCCAACACAATTTATTGTAAAATCTATTGTAAATAGATTTTACAATATATAAACACAGTAAGTTGGAGGAACAGAGGGATCGACTCGACAACTTACTGGAGGGAGGGAGGTTTTCACAGCGAAAATACACAAAATGGAACAGAGAACTACACAAGAAGTAGCCGCCATCGCGCCATTTTGAGAAGCAGGAAGTGGTGTGACAACTTAAAATGTTACAAATTAGAATATTTATTTAACAAATTAGAATATTTATATGTATGATATTTTTATTTATTTGGTTAAATAAGTTATTTGTGTTTTTTTTTAAATGAACGCTTTTTAAAAAACTTTGAAAATCTAAAATATTTTAGGAACAAATATATTTTAGAATGCAGCGCCATCTGTAAAAAAAATGAGTACTAATGATAGTTTTCGTTACACGCCCAAGTAACAGATGGAGCTACCATCTTTTAGAAATGTCATTTATTAGGCTCTGTCTCCCCCTGGCGGGGGAGTGATCCGAATGACGTGGCAACGGCATGTCGTTCGTCGCATGCTCTCGCGCGGTCGCATATTTTCGGTTAAGAAATATTGTACTTGTAGACTATTGTGATTGCTGTACCTATGACATATATAGGTAATTAATTATACATCTGTATAATTAATTACATATATAGCAAACATATCAAGACGTTTGACTTTGTCGTCTACTACACCATAGATTGTCCTATGGAGCAGCAAGCAGAACATCTACACTAATAATATTATAAGGAGGAAAGATTTGTTTGTTTGTTTGTTTGTTTGTTTGAAATGAATAGGCTCCGAAACTACTGGACCGATTTGAAAAATTCTTTCACCAGTAGAATCCTACATTATCGGTGATGGACATAGGCTATAGAATATTTTCAAAAAAGTTAGGGATCCGTATGAAAACTTCGATAATGTGACCCAAGGTGTGAGAAAAAATCCTTATATCGCATACGCTGCGGAATCTATTGACAATAGAGCAAAGTGATGTACTAGAGTTTTATAGAGGTCATCAATATCTACAAAAAAGTGCGCAATACCATATGTCTAACTATTATGGATAAGTCACCATGGCCGCTTTTTGTTAATATTAGTCAAGCAAATCCGATGGTGAAATAAAAAATGGTGACTTTAGTACCATGATTTTAATCCTTATCTATTTAAATGGTTTGATAATTAAGGTTGATTATGTCCGTGTAAATTACACTTTAAATCATTCAAATCGGACCTTTCGTTCAAAAGTTACGACGGTAATAAACATGCTCGGAGTAAGAAAAATGTCGCGGCTTGAGCGAACTGGGGAGAATCGTATCAATGCTTGGTCCGATGAAGTTGAAACACCACGGCATTGAAATGTTTTCGATAAAACAATAAGAATAACAAATGTTTGGATTTTTCGAAAATCAACTAGGTACATACATAGTAAGGGGTGAAACAGGGGTGAATAAGTTTTTAGGGGAGGAAATTATAGCTTGCTTCAATTTACGTCGGAATTCTATGAAGAAACTTAAAGTGGGATAATTGAAACAGGTCATGTACCTAACAATTTTTGCATAATCAACCCCTGTCGGGCTGAACGGGGTGAACAGTTCCGCTGAACCAATAATGAGAATCGTTGTGCTTAATTTTCCAAAACTAACCTTTATAAGGGGATATGTATAGGGGGCGTTGCAGTTTGTGGAGTATCTACTATCCCCACGCGGACGAATAAGTTATAAGCACACTTTGAAATATGCTTATTAACAAAGTGTGCTTATAACTTATGTTTTGAATTTTCTTTCATTTAATTCTAATATGTAACAAGGTATTTTGTTGCAACATTTAAAACAGTATCCTATGAAAGATGCTCGTACTTTTTTTAATTCAAGGTTTAACGGTTTCAAACGTCTAAAACTATCACTCCACAGAGTACATTATACTATACTAGTTAACTTGTAAAGCCGTTCTTAGCTGTGGTACTAATCTTTTTATTTTAGATTCGTATATACCATGATTTTTTTTACGTCCCCAAAAACAAGCGTTTCGCTGACAGAGGGGGGGACACTTGACTCGGATCCTTGGATGGAAAAATGGTAAAAAATCGTCGCCATTTTACATGTAGGGTGTAAGTATGTACCCTACATTTTTTTATTCAATATTTTATTTTACCACTTAGTTGTAGTGATTATACCATACTAAATTCCAACTTTCTAGTGCTAAACGTCACAGAGCTACACCGCGGACAGACAGACTGACAGACAAGGCGAAGCTATAAGGGTTCCTCGTTTACTACGGAACCCTAAAAAGGACGTAAGTATCTACACAAAACGGAGTAACCGCTTCTGGAATTGTATCAAGAAACAAGCATATTTTTCCGTCAGTTTTAGTCGAATCTTGATCAAGATGCGTCGTACTTGTGCTATCATTTTGTTCCTTTTGCTCACTCAATACCTGATTGAGACGACTAACGGTGAAAATGGCGAAAACGGAGACGCTGTGAGTACCTAATTTTTAAATTTTTGGTATCCGAGAATTTAATAACCAGCTTATGCGAGATGGCTTCTGCCCCTCGCATGCTTCCAAAAGGTGCAGGATTTCAGGTTCCTGAGATTGTGAAAGACATGAAACATAATTAAGGCACTGTGATCAGCAGAAACTCTGTCATTCTCGGACTGTATAAAAAAGAAAGATGCTTGCAATTTATTGCCAAATATGATTCATTTTATCGATTTACTCAATACTAAGTTGAGCTATTAATAATCTAATTTACGGCATTAGTAGTAATACGGGATTTTTTTTTCTAAGGTCAAAGTTAAAGGTAACTTAGACGATGATTTCTATCGAGGATTTTATTTTTTAAACAAGTTTCTGAAACCACAGAATACTTGAAATATATTTAAAATTAACATATATTTTTTCTGCAGCTTGAAACTAAACAGATTTGGCTAAAATTACGTTAGAAAACCAGCAAATTTTCAGTTTTAATAAGAATGATGAGGAAGACAGTCCCAGTCCTTCTTTGAATTGCCATTGCATTTATTATTATTTCCATTACTTACCTACTTCTTTTACTTTTTTATTTACATGATATTGTAAGTGAAAGATTGTAAAACGTTTCGGTATGTAGATTTGCCTTATCAACTTTGGTAACGACCTCGTTGGTAGGTTCAATTCGTTTTGGATTCTTTGCAAGGTTTTGTTTTGAGTTAAAATTCAGTAATTATTTTGCTAATATTAAAGGATATTAAAATATTAAACTTAAAAGTAAAAAAATTCAAACAAGCTTTTATTCAAATGCGCTAAAAGGAATAAAATAAACTTTTACTATCAACTCATAAGGTCATTCTAAAAAGCGATAATTAAAAAGTAAAAAATAATTAAAAGTATTTTTTTTTTTAAAACAAGCTTTAATTCAAATGCGCTATAAAGAATAAAATAAACTTTTACGTTAATAACGTTATAAGTTGATAGTAAAAGTTTATTTTATTATATTTAGCGCATTTGAATTAAAGCTCGTTTTTAAAGATTTTTGTTTACTTTTAATTTATTTTTTACTTTTTAGTTACCGCTGGACAGGTTTCTCAGTCTATTTATCTTATTCAACGCATCATGTTCGAGTCCTTTCATTTGATACCCATATTGTAGAAAAGCATAAGAAACTTAGTCCGCCATCTTTAAAAGTCCGCCATATTTGATTTAGAGTGACGCCACTTTAATTTTCGAGTTATTCTCAGAATGCCCTTTCATTTGGTAGGTACCCATATGGTAGAAAAGCATAAAAAAACACTTTTACTTTTTAATTTATTGGCGCGGGCTCATTGACTTCAGGTAAACGCTTCAAGGCTTCAAATCTTAAGATTTTTGCAATTTGCATTATGTAAGTAGATAAGTACGTATTAATAGAATTACAATAATTAAAATCATCAATTAATGTCAATGCAATTTTTAGCTTACAACAAAAAAAATAAAAAAATATAACCTGTATGTTTTAAGATTTAAAATGGATAGTGTAAATATTCTCAACATAATAAATAAATAAAATCAAATTGCATAGTACAATATTTATTAATTACAAGCATTTGAAAAAAAATGTTGACGCACGCAAGTTTGCGCGCGGACTCTTTTTTTCTACTTAAATCTGATACGTATAGGTACTAAATGTATTGGTAATTTGGTAACTGTTGTAAACCTACCGCTCTCATGAACACTTAAATATCTGTTTACAGAAGTCACGGTTTTGTTCAATAAATTGTTTTTGTCTTTTTAAATTCCCCAGTAACACTCGTTTCGAAACCACCGTAGATAAGCAAAACGTTCGGTGTAAATTTTATGTAGGTAAATACTACCAGTCAAGTCGAAATAAGTACCATCAGTAATTAACTCAATATTTTATTCGGGAATAATGAATTTAATTACAATTAATAAATACACAATACATTAATGATTGTCAACACTTTATAATACGTGTATAATAGAATAAATTTAATGAACCGTACACCTAAAAACCTTAATTAATCATGAAATAAAATAAAAAAGACAACATAATACACAACAATGACATCTATGCATAAAAAAAAAAATGTTCTCGAAGCGAATACATCCTTATTTTTAAACGTAACAGTCTATAAATACATTTTTTAACTTCTTCATCTAATCTAAACACTGATTTCTTAACATTACATGATATTACATATATTTTAAAACGTTATTATTTTTTTAACTATTCGATAAAATATAATCAACTATATTTTTAAAATCACATTTTTCCTAATTTTATAACATTTATATTGCACAAAATAGACACAGACCGCGATTATAAGTTACATCGTTTGAGCCGAACTTGACCTAACCAAACCCGAAGCGTCACGACAAACATGGCGGATGACATAAGCGCGAAATATTACATATTTTGCAATGTAACTCATTTTCTCGGTCACATTACTATGTTATTTGCGATTACACATGATAACACTCAAATATATTAATGTTATATGATTAACAATAAATGCATGCACCACCAATTTGGAGGAAACATTTACAAAAAAAAAGACCATTATTTGTCTCAATATGCTAAAATCTGCAATTTTTCGTAAACCTAGAATCAAAGATAAAAGTTTTGTTTTTGTAACAAAAGCAATTTGTGATTGACATACACAAGATATTATATTTTGAGGATTTCTGTATATAAATAGTTAAAAAATAATTTATATGTGCACAGTGTTAATCTAAATAGTTTTTTTTAGAACATTTCACCAAAATATATATCCTTGCAGGCTTTGAAAACAAAAAAAAAATGATTGATATGTTAAAATTGTACATCACAATGATTTTCAAATCGAAAAGCTTAGATAAAGGCTAAATAAACCAGTTGTTTGACAAAACTTATTATTTTAAAATACCAAAAATTGTAGTAAGTATTTGATCGAAATTTTGAATTTGTTCATTTAAAATGTTTTTTTTTTGTTAATCAACTGGTTTATTCGTTTTAAAATATAATCGCAGTATTTATATGGAAAAATATTTTTTCATAATTAGTAGAGTTGAAATATATTCTGCTACTGAACAGTTAAAATATAAGCAAAAAAGAGGTAGTAATCGGAAGATGCAAAAATAGTTATTTAAATATTTTATGTAAGTATATATTTTAATGAAATACATTTTGTTAGTAGCTCAAACTTTGCATGACGACAATCAATACAATTTTCCTATTTTATGTACATTTATAGAATAATTCCTCTCATGTTTGACCTTTCTTTTATACTTACAATATTTTTTTTAATTTTTACTTTCCTACCAATATCTGGATATGCTTTTGTTTTAAAAAAGAGCTGAGAGTAATCGTTGTCCTAATTCTCGAGAATTTAGATTTTTCTGAACGTTTGTTCTTTTAACTGGGGTCAGCAAAACTGCAATTGTTTAGCATTAACTCGGATTTTGGAAAAAACATTATGGTGACAATTTAAACACCAGTTAAGTGATCCGATTGGCCGTTGAAAATTCATTCAACCAATCACAGCTTGAAAACGCGCATTTGACAATTTGTCACATTCATTTTGTGATAATTTTCTTTCGAGAAACTGGGCCTAAGTACTTATTTGTGGTATTTTTTGGAGAAAAAAACTTTTTAGTCGACAGTAAAGATTTAGTGGTCACCTAACTAATAAAGTGCAAGCATACATTAAGACAAATAAACATAATAATTTTAAAATGCATAGCAAAAATAATTGAAAAAGCGTTACCGAGGTTTCTTTTACCCCATTAAAATAGACACATTTATCTTCGCATAAACACGACAGTAAAAAATATAGTTCTCAGCTATTTGACTAAAATTTTCAACGATCCGACTCATTTTTATGATTTTTTTTTCTTTCTATTGATATATTTTACTGTCACATGTTTAATAAAATGTCATTAATTTTCAAAGTTTACAGGACTGATGTATATCATGTTGCTAGTTAGAATTCCTGGCCAGTTACATCGATACTTATGTCGTAAGGTTTTAAAACGTCGAACACCTATTACTTATACGGAACCAGTAATTTTTTTTACCAAGTCTACTGATGCAATTCTGCCTATTTACAGTAAAAGTGACTAATATAGTCGTTTCTTTAAGTATCGGTGTCGCTAACCAAACGATTGAATTTTTTATCTCTAAAACTATTTAATTATTTCTTAACTTTTATATTTTCTTGACATTTTTCCACTAAAATCGGGTTTTGAAGCTCAGTAAGAGGATTTTTTTAAGAAAAATTTGGTAAAAGTTTTTTTTTTATCTTTCTCAACAGTTCTTGTTTTTCTTGCAACTAATTATTATGAACATTGAACTGACTAACATCTATAACAACAAGCTACGTGGTACACCTATAAATACGCTAATTTCTATAAAACTTTTATAAATGTATACAATATTTTGGATTCTGATGATAATTTTTTTTTATTTCTCATTACGTTTTAACATCGATTCGAACTACTTTTTACGGAATGTAAGCTTTAACATGTAACAACAAGCATTTCGATACTATTTTTTTATTATTTTTATACATATTATAGATATACATTATATATAATATATATACTTTTTTATATATATTTTAACAAAAAAGTTGCTACCTATCAAACAAAGCTATATCCAAAAGTTGCTGGATGATTTTTAAAGAACGGCATGCAACTTTGGGCATTTCTTACATTTCTTTTTAAATTCTCACCTAAAATTGACCAGCCTCATACACTTGCAACTCTTCCTTAATTTTTAACAATTAATTTAGAATGTCAGCACTCATATTGTGCATCTTTATTACAGAAAGCAAACGTTTTTGACACATTTTTTCTCAAAAATCGCGTTTAGATGTTATTTTGTTGTTTTTTTTTTCAAAGGTAACAATTTGGCAGTTTGGTATTTACTCTGATGAATTGATTTTAATATTATATATTACAAATATTAAATAGGTAAAAAAAAAGTTTTTTTCTTTCTTTTTGCTGACTCTTAATTGAGCAATTCAAAAGCAAATTCTTTCTTAGATGGTACACATCGAATGTTACATATTAATATTAATAAAAAAAAATAACGACAAAAAAGAAAAATCTACTCTTCTTTGTGCGATGTGAACCCGACTCTTCGTAATAATGACTACATTTTTAACAATTAATTTTATAATTCTAACAATATTTTTTATAATTCTTAACATTCATCATCCAACCATTACTTATTAAGTAAAACGTCAATATAGCATGAAGACTCAAAAATAACTGGAAATGCTGTGTCATAGAAATTGAGATAAATCCTTCAAAATGTTTGACTGAAATATCAAACATAGAGAAAAATTTTACATGACAGAAAAGACTCTCGTCTGAAATGTTTTTTTTTTAACAAAAAAGAGTATTTAAGAAATTTTTAGAATTCGTGTTATGAATAGATACAATCCAAGTTGATTTCAGAAAATAAAAATCCTGTAAATATGATATGAACAGCATTTCGAGTTAGTCTAATTTTAGGAAAAGTTAATGTTCAACACTTTGATTTTCTTTTTTTAGAAATATCACCAATTTTGATTTTAATTTTAGATCATTTTTAATATTTTTTCTTTTAATGAAAGTCAAGATTCGAGAAATAGCGTCTGCGCATGAAGGCGATAAGAAGAAAAAATTAAAGTGCTTTGCAAAACTCAACTTTATTGTTGCTGTGTTAGTAATCAATTTAAAATAAAGAAGATAATTTAATTACATATATAGATCTACTTTTATTTTTAAAGAATTAAAAAAATCAAATCACCAATAATTTTCAGAATAATTATTTAAAATTCCAACGATCGACAAAGAGAAGAAAAAGATAAAATTTAGTTACCAAAAAAAAACCGACAAATATTGGCATCACGGAAAAAAAATCGTTTCTTTTTACTAAAAAAAGATAAGAAAAGAAATGCACAACGCCAATACAAAGACAGCTCAGAGAGATTGGTGTGCCATTAAATTTTGTTAACCGTTCAGTCTTATGACGTTTTTTGTATTTTTTTTTAGTATTTTTTGTTAAAAGCCGTTCACTCGGGCTTCAAGCGATGCCATTGGACGATGGTCTGCCTCGGTTTTGTGATCATGTCCTGCCAGTGTTTCGTTTCTGTTGCGCCGGAGCCGTTTTTCCCTGTAAAATATAAGATGGCAGATTATTAACGGATCGAGCCATTTCACGTTTTTGCGCAAATACCTAAGACTTTGGTCGCCTAATTTACCATCTTAGATAACACTCTGGAATTTTTGAATTCATGTAAAAAATAGACTAGTCTTTCGTATTGATTCATAATGTAACACATTTACAAAAACTTATTTGTAAATGATGTAGTGATTAATCTCCCACAACTAGTTTACTGAAAAATCATTGCAGAGTCAATTTCGGACTCCTAAATCTATCATAAATGTTAATAAATTTAACTACAAAAAATACATAAAGTTTCAGATATATACTTTTGTTGACTTTTAATGGACAAGAATATCGATAATTATTACCATTAATTAGTAAAAAAACAAAGTCTTAGGTCAACTTTTACGTTTTATATCGCAAGTTTATCGTGATTTTTTGGTTTGAATTAAGCGTAATTACATTTAAAAAAATATATAAAAATAAACCTTGTTCTTTTACCAAACTAATTCCAAAGTTTTATTAAAATCAATTCATTTAATCAGACGTAATATCATTTTTAACATCACTATATATTAGAATAAATTACAATGCAAACGCGGGCACCGATTAGTACGGCCCGAGCGGTCATCGAGGCAGGATCTGTGCCATTTTTTTCCGCGTCCCGATTTTCGAGCGCATCAATCGTAAACGCATTGTTAAACTACGACTACAACCTTTTGATCCTTTTTGTATTTTTTTTCATAAGGTAAGATTTTCGTTTAATATCAAGTAAAGTATGATTTTAGTAGTTTGTAGAATAATTATTATATTTTTGTTTTATTAGTTTTAGCAATGGGGCGTAAGGGTTGTGTATACAAATGTGTCAAAAAAAGGAAAAATCATAATTCTGCAGCCATAAAGAAAGCAACAGAAGCGAGGTAGATATTCTTTTCATTTGCAATTCATATACACAGTTATCGATGGTGGAAGCACCAGGGTAGCCCGCGAAATTCAAATTTTCTATGCCGCACCAGCCTTACCCCGTTCAATGAATATTTATTCAAAAATCATTCAATGGTATTAAATGAGCTTGTTGTATTGATGATTTTAATAATTATTTAGTTATGATGATTGAGTAAAAATTCATTTATTTGTGGGTTCGAAATTTGACAGCTATTTTGTTTTCATTTCAGAATGAGAAATCGCGTGAATCGAGTAGAGGAAGATAGTACCTTTAGAAGAGACGCCGTGCCGGGTACAAGTGAAAAGTCAGATTTGACAACAGAAATTGTATGTTTTAGTAACAATTTTATGTTTTAAACAGAAGTTTATGCAGTAGTAGGTATAGGTACTATCTTATTATTTCTTTAATTTTATAGGAAAAAGAACCTGTTGCATTAGACCTTGGACTTGACGAATCAATGGAACTTTTAGACTCGATCGTAAATATTTTTAGACTTACTTTAGACTACTTATTATAGACTAGGAACATTTTTATTGAGGTGCGACACCGGATGGATTGTGCAGTGAAGGATTAGTGGAAGTGAAATGTCCTAGCTCACTTTTTGGTATGGATCCTGATACCGCTATACTAGCAAAAAAACTAAAATGTTTTAAATTGAACAGTCATCATCAAGTTGAAATGAACCCTTATCATGACTGGTACTACCAAATACAAGGCCAGTTGCAGATAGCGAAAAAAATGTATGGACCGGTCCTGATTTTCCATTGAAAGTAATAAGGGTAGTAAAAGATGACGTTTTTTGGCAGGAAAAGATGCTTCCGAAATTGATTCGATTTTATCAAGATTGTGTATTGCCAGAAATCATAGACCCTAGAAAGGCAAGATCAATGCCTTTACGACAAATATTCATTTAACGACCACTTAAATGATAGTCATTATTTCTTGAGAATAATATGTAATTGTTTCCTTGTTTGTGTTATTTCTATTATATACTTTACATAACATATATTTGTGGTTTTCATATTAGTCTAGAAAGCTTTACTAGATTACCTAATAGACTGAATAAATAAATTATCCTTCGGCATAAATCTCAAACCCAGGTGCATTACGATTATAACGCCTCAAGATTGTTTAGTCCGTCTCGACACTTGCGCTACACTGTTTGCGTTGTGTACGTGTGCGTAGTTACGCACACATACACGATGCTGCGGTATTTTACCTAAACTCGAGCGCTTACATTTTGTGAAATGGCTCTTAACGAAAATTAAATCCGATAAGAAAATTGTTACCTACTTTTTTTTTTGAAACTGGTTAAAATAAAAATAAGAAGCAGTGTGGGGGGACTTAGTGGACATTAAATGAAAAAAATATGTTGATTTGTAAAGAATATAATCCTTTTAGTTCAACTACTTTTGCATTATTTACCATCTTTTTATATCATGTTTTTAAGCAAATAAATATTATTCTTATTCTTCTTCTTATTAACAATTCGATCAACAATTGTTGATTTCGATCAACAATTGCTGATCGAAATCAACAATTGATCGAATTGATCGATTTTATTCACTATTTTTATGTTATTGCCTTCGGGCAATAACATAAAAATAGTGAATAAAATTGTGAACATTTAGCATTATTGGGATTCAATGGTAGGTCAGTGTTGCGGAATATGTTCGAAAGAGTTACCGCGACCCTGGAAAGAAAGGCACTAGGAGGACAATGGGTGGGTTTTATTTAGTAAAAGTCTGACACTCCCTGCCGCTCCACCCAGAGCGGGGGGGTCATTTGATGATTTCCCATCCTCAAAAAAAAAAAATGGTAGCTCAGTCAGGTAACATTAGCCAATCAGTGGGCCCATTGGTGTAACAGCATACATATATTCTGATTGCCTCTAGAGACGTTTAATTGACCAGGCTGGCCTTGGAAATATAGCAAATTTTTGCTTCGGAAGATTGGGGTTTTTTGGAGATTTAACTAGTAAATTGCTTCGACTGACTAATTGCTGCTGGACATAGGCCTCGCCACGCTTGGCAGGCGGGTTGGCGATCGTAGTGTAGCTGTAGCAATGTACCTACAGAGAATGCTGCTGCCCATTCGGGTGAGTCCCTTAGTCGCCTCTTACGACACTCACGGGAAGTGAGGGGATGGTGCTATTCTTTTAGTTCCGACACCATACGGAGTGTTTCACATTGCATGCATAGGTGAAACTCGCTCTTAGTAGTTTTGATTCGAGATGGACTCGCTGTTCCGAAGGTTCCGAATGAATTTAATTTTTGTAACATGTTTTCTTCAAACCAAACACTTCTTAAAGGTTTTCCTGTAATCTATAGGCAAATGAATATGATTTGTTTTTATTTTTCAAAGTTTTAGACTCAGTAGTTTCGGAGATAAGGAGAGGGGGGGGCGTATCGTCGAGGCGATTGGCGGCGGCGACCTCTCACGTCCGACCCTATCCATGCTATCCATGGTCCGGAGCGAGGAGGCATGGGAAGCCGTCACCTCCTTCTGCGAAGCAGTAATGCTAGTGAAGGAAGAGGCGGGCTGCGGTGAGGGCGAGACAACCCTCACGCCCCAGCCGCCGCGGCATAGGGAGACGCACCGGGCGTCGGGAGTCGCTGGGCGATTCCCGGCCACCGTAGGTGCGGGTCTGCGGATGGCGAGCGTTGGGTGGCTCGCCGTCCGATCAAAGCCAGGCCCAAGCCGACGGCACGTTATGTTCCACGAGCGCCTCAAAGAGATGTCAGCATAGGAGTAGGGGCCCGTTAGGGCCAGAGCCTGCCAGGGCTGCGGATTTTGTTCGAAAAAGTTACCGCGGCCCCGGAACGCAAAAGACATTAAGAGGAGCACGGATGGGTTTTAGTCAGTAAGAGTCTGACACTCCCTTCCGCTCCACCCAGAGCGGAAGGAGTTATTTGATAATTTCCCAACCTTAAAAAAAAGGGGGGGTAATGGTCTTTTTACATCTAATTTCTTGAATAACTTCAAAACCATTTATTTTAAAATTATGAAAAAATACATTCGAAACCCTCCTAATACGCTCTTTCATTTGAGTCAAACGGGGTGAATAGAAACAAAATTATGAAGGGGATTTTAACGTTATTTAAAATCTTCTTTGCAGCGTTTGCGTTCTCCCCGTTAAAAAGTCACCCCGTTTGTAGGTCTCTCACAGTAGGGTCGCAGCCTAGTCGCATTTTTTTTTTGGTAAAAACCCGTTTGTTATGAGTTTTATCAACTGTTTTAATTATCTTTTTAAGGTTCTTGGGGTCCCGTTACTTAAAAAAAAACGGAACCCTCGTACTATCACTTTAGTGTTTATTGATTGCCAAGGCTGTCCTGTTAACATTCTAAGTTTATATGACACAGGAAAATGGCAAACTGCGTAAGATTATAAAATATATTGAGAGATCTCTCGATAAATTGTCAACTGAACATTTGGAATCCGCATCAAAATTTGATACTTAGTCTAAATTGTGAACCAACATAAACTGGGGCCTAACCACCAACTCTTAAAGCAGTATTACATCAATATTAATTCCAGTGGGAAAGAGACGGAGCTGTACAAGACGTATAGCTCCGTCTCTTTCCTACTAGAAGAAATATTAAAGTAATACTGCTTTAAGAGTTGGTGGTTTAGGCCCTGACGACATGTTGTGTACTCACCAGCCAGTAATATTCTTCCAATCAGCTCATTCCTGCCAATATTGTCGAAATCCATGACCTGGACATCGAGGGAACACTCCCTGATCTTCTCCCAGGGTACGTTGAACGAGAAAGAGTCATTGAAGACGGGATTCAGAGTACATTTGAAGATGGCGGTCTTGCGCTTCTCTATGCGCTTGTCTCCGAATTGAAGCCAGACTTTCACGTAGGGATCTGTAATTTGAGAGGTTTGATTGAGAAAATGTTCAATTTGTTTTGAACTGATAAATGTAACGCGTAACAGAATCAACGCAATACCTCATAAGGGTTAATTGTACTCATCATTATGAACAACTTTTTCGATGGGGCCAACATTGAAATCGCGAAAAAAAACGAAAAACTCCATACATTTTTGTGTGCATAACTCGAGAAAATGTACTGAACAGCTGATTTTTTTTCACCCAAAAAACACTTTGCCTAACCCTAGCTTCGAACCTACCAACACTAGAACTTTGCAACTACGCCAATAAAAGAAATGACCTTAGCTAAGTTTATAGTCTCAAAAATCAATCTCAAATTCTCTCTAAAAAATCAAACATTGTAGTGCAGCTGGGTACCAGTATTCACATGAAGCGACCTGGGGCTCGATTCTGCTATTGCAATCGTGTCTCAATGACCGGTCAGTGATCGAATATTTGACAACTTTGACAGTTTTTGTATGGGAAATGTGTCAAAAGTTTGACGTTATACGTCAAAAATCGATCATTGACCGGTCATTGAGACACGATTGCAATAGCAGAATCGACCCCCTGGGGGCCTACTATAAACTCTAATAGCAGGTCAATTTTCGACGAAAAATAACCTGTCGTGCAAGTTTGTACCATAAGCGCGCCTAGTAGCAGGCAAGCTACCGATCACGTGACCTGAACTGGTGTACGACTAGAGTCCGTCCAACGAAAGAAGTCCCGCGGAAATAAATGGAACTAACAAGATTTGTTAGAGGATAGCGTACAGTCGCATAGAAACTAGCGCCGCGGTCGCGGAACTTCTTTCGTTGGACGGACTCTAGCAAGTCAAAAGTTGATATTATGCTCATGGTACAAAACCTGACAGTTTAAAATGCTGTGGTGAACTGCCTTGCACTTGGCAAGTATTTTAAAAGTTTATGGTAGGCCCCTTGAACTCGATCATGATCTCGCCCGAAAGACGTCCTCTGCTGGACATAGGCCACCCCCAAGTGTCACCACAACAACCGGTCGTGTGCGTCTATCATGCATCGGCTACCAGCAAATACTCTATGGCTACCAGCGACCCTGAACTCGATACTGGGTTACAATATGACACCCTTTAAGAGCGTTTACACCCGTACGACATTTAATACAAACTTCCAAATTCTTATTTTTCGAAATGAATTAACCGATTTTAATGAAACTTGGTAAGCATACATAGGCGATTTTTACGTTATTTAAATCTTGTTCGGGACCAACGGCTTAACGTGCTTTCCGAGGCACGGAGGAGTCTTCGTATGTTAAGATGGTCACCCATCTACAGACCGACCTCGGCAAGCGTTGCTTAACCTTAAAGATCGACCCGTGGGACTAATAATCTAGCCACGAGCTCTTCCTCCACCTAAGGTTATAGTCTATTTAACAATAATTCTATGAGACGAGTCTTATCATAATAAAATAGAGTAGGTACCTATCTTAAAATATGGCGTTTATAAAAGTACCCTCAATAAAAAAAAATCTTAATGAACCGGCCAGTAATCTACTAGACATTTTCTCATGAAAATTCTTCAGGAATAAAATTCATTCGTCGAGTTAGGGTTGTCCGAAGTATGTTGAAATTCCGGAACGAATTCCTGATGTAGGTTAAAATTCCTGGAGTTTTTAAAGTGTTTTATTGTGGTTTAATTAATGAGGACTAACGTTGGGCATTGTTGTTGTGTTGGTTGAAAAAACCCACTTGAATTTGCTAGTTTGCGATTTATTGCCATGCCAGTTTACAAGGCGTTGTACTCCGTTGCTTTTAGAATTTGCATTGTAGCAATGTTTCGGAAGGTGCATCATTTGCCAAGCCTTTTCCCAACCAAATTGGAGTCGACTCCCAGTCAAACCGGATTCAGCTGAATACCAGTATTTTACGTGGAGCGGCTGCCTACCAGACCTCCAGAACCCATTAACTGGGTAAAAGGGTACTTCTTGGCAAGACTGGTGTCAGATTTTCTGGCTTCTGACAATCCGTAACGACTGCCAAAGATCTACAAATGACAGCCGGGACCAACGGCTTAGCGTGCTTTCCGAGGCACGGAGGAGTCTCGGTATGTTAATATGGTCACCCATCCACAGACCAACCTCGGCAAGCGTTGCTTAACCTTGAAGATTGGTCCGTGGGGCTGTTATAATTTAGCCACGAGCTCCTCTGTTTGTTAATTATATGTATTGTTTCGGAAGGTGCACAATAAAATAAAGCGATACAGTTTTTTTTTAAAACTTTCTGCTGAGGAATAAAATAGAGTTTTGAGAGCATTTATTTGGAAAATATGTCTAACTGCCATATTGATTCTTCGAAAGTTATTTGACGATTGAAAAACTTGTCCTAAAAGAATCAATAATAAATCACTAGTTTCTGGCGCATAACCCGATTTCGTAAGAATTTTCCGCTCCCATTTAGATAGGTATTAAATTATATTATTAATGTATTATAGATTATAAAATGAATCAAGTATAACGCATCATTACGCAAAATCAATTCTTTTTCTCAACAAAAAACTTCAAACACGCTTCCACTTTTCAAGAAAAAAAACGTAAGATATTTCATTGCACACCCCTGCCTCAAGCGATCATTAAGCCAGAAAAAAAACGACTCAATATTTTCCAGACTCAAGTTACCGTTGAAAATGGAAACGTCCCTTAATTGGAACTCCTTGGATGCCTATCTTGATTTACGGTCAACCCTAGGAAGACCGTATTAGTCACTTTAATAAAAAATGACTTCTTAATAAGTTCCATTTGAAAAATGTTTCAATTTAGAGTTTTAAGTAGGTGGGTGTTAATGAGAATTTTCTGGCAGATTGCTTTCTATTTTGTGTTTAATATTAAATGTAGTTCAGTGATCGGGGCCTCTTATTTCTACTGGTTATTCTGGGCAAGCGCACAGGGCCCCGCAATAGTTGAGGGCCCCTGGCAGCGTAATGCCAAACTGTGTATAACCACAACAGACACGGGTTGCTCTGTGCTCGCAAGTAATTTGATTTAATGAATGAAGAACATAGTACATTATCAGCACAGACATATCTATATTGAAATTTATTTTGCTTTAGAATATTGGAGCAAAATACATGCGAGTACAGACATACTTTTTAGTTAACCGGCTGCTCCAGAAAGACTTGGGGCACCCCGACTCGGACAGGTTAGGTTTGAAGGGGCTGGCGGGGTCATTCAGACTCGGCCATTCATACGGCAAAATGAAAAGTTTATTAGACATTTTGAAATTAGGTATAATAATATTCTGTACTGTTACTGTTTTTAGATAATATTCGTTCCACAACCCTGCCAAATACTTTGCTCTGCACTCGTTCGTAGTTTACTTTGAAAATGTCCTTTTTCAGGCATTGCGTTTATTTTGTTAAACAGATCACATGGACATTTCGACAGCATTTGTCCAACCCGTAGAATTTGACGTTTTGACAACACCTTCGCTACGCTACCTCTGACAAAATGTCACTTGTTTAGAGCCTATTTGGCAGAACGTATTTTGCCAGCAAAGTTGATGATGAATGAAAATTTACACACCTGATTTCCCATTAATATCCTTAGCCTTCAGATTCCGTGCCTTCAGCAGCGTAAGGGTCAGCACACTGTTGCTGGGATGATAACAGAGCGATGTCAGCAGCTCGCCGCATTTGTCCTTAGCTGGTGGCTTCAGAGCCTTCCAGAATGAAGGCTTCTCGCTCAGGTCGACCTGAAAAATGGAGAAGGAATAAGGTTAGTTGGTTTTCATTGGTTCACTGGTTTTATGACGTTTGTTATAGAGGAAAAGTGGACGGAAAAAGAACGCGCGGTCGTTCACCTACTTGCTGGTCTGATCACATCGATACAGGCCTCACTGTGTTGTCCTGACAAAAGCCGAAGTCAGAGAGGCCTGGAAGCAGTTCATCGGTGAATCCGTTAAATTTTTCCAGGACTGGCGCGCCCTTTAGCAATGAAGAACACGAATTGGGAAGAAGTAGGAGAGGAGAGGGTAGAAGTAAGTAAACGTCGCGGTCGTGAGTGGTTCTTATTTACGCAGGCAGGCATCAATACCACGATTCATAATATGAACTACAATAAGACCTGACGTCCCACAATTCCTGCATCGCGCTATCTTTCCTTGCGCGAGAACATATGCAATAGCTTTTTTTACGGATGGGAAATCATCAAATGACTCCTTCCACTCTGGGTGGAGCAGGAGGGAGTGTCAGACTCTTACTGACTAAAACCCATCCGTGCTCCTCCTAGTGTCCTTTGCGTTCCAGAGCCGCGGTGACTCTTTCGAACAAAATCCGCAACCCTGGCAGGATATGCTACAGCTAGACAACAACCATTGGGCAGTTGCCCACCAGACTCAACACGTGTCTGGTCGGAGGATCCTGCCTTTTCAATGGAGATATGTGGGTATTTCCACCCTGTTCCTCTATCCTTTATATTGTTCTTCGACATGGACTTCAGCTTTGTACTGTATTGTCGTCATCAATTCCTCATGTTCACGATGATCGCTTTGTATGACAACGCCTCATTCTATCACAGTTCTCTGTGCGATTTTAACATATCTCAAATGGTGGTTGCCCACCTGACATATCTGGTCGAAGGAACTGTCTTGTCAATGGAGGGTGCAGGACTATACACCCAGTTCCCTATAGTGCCTACATCTAAGTACAGGTATGGAATACAGAATGCAGCAAAAAAACCTTACAACTTTTATAAAACTAAAATGATTAAAAAAAAAGATTAAAAAACGCCAAAAATATCACGTTTGTTGTATGGGAGCCCTACTTAAACATTTATTTTATTCTGTTTCAGCATATGTTGTTATTGCGGCACCAGAAATACGTCATTTGTGAAAATTTTATCTGTCTAGCCATCACGGTTCATGAGATACAGCCTGGTGATAGACAGACGGACATCGGAGTCTTAGTAATAGGGTCCCGTTTTAACCCTTTGGGAACGGAACCCTAAAAAGTACTAAATGCCACATTTGCAGAGAAACTAGGTACACAAATTACAGTATATTGGAGACCCAAATGAGTCTGTCATTCATTCAGTAATGGGACGGTCGGAAACAAATGAATTCAATCATGCTAGTTCGATAGGACATGTTTCATTCAATTTGTTCGGTCTATTTGGACAGTTAACGGGTTAAAAAATATGTGTAAATCGGGTTGTTAAAGCTATTTTTAATTATGAAATTGGATGGCAAACGATTCGAAGATAGGCTAAGCTAATTTACACCAATTCGCACTAAGCGTTTCCAAACGCCTTTTATAATGCGCACAGCAAAAGAGTGGAACTCTCTGCCTGCGTGTGTGTTTCCAAATACTTACAACCCTAATCTCTTCAAAGTTAGAGTGAACAGGCTTCTTCTGGGTAAGCTCGCTCCATCGTAGAATTTGTCTCTGTCATCTCTGACATTGACTATACTATGTTCCAGATAAATGTACAATAACGGCCATTGACCCCCATACATTTATTGACTTTCTTAATATCAAAAACAGAAATAATGACATAAAGGTGTCCTGGATCGACTTCTATCGTGATCCATTACGTTCTCTTATAATGAAAAACAGTTCATAATTTACTGTTCGGGTATCCACGAAGGGATATGAGGGAAAGGTCAATGTACTTTATTGCAAGTTTATCTGGCGCCGACTATAGAGTCAATAGCAAACCCATCTCAAATAAAAAAAAAAGAGTTGTAAAAAATCTGGGCTGATTGACAATTCAAGCCCAATGGAATGACAATCCATCACGACCAGGGAGAGGTGAGGCGGAGGTACGTCACAGCCGGGGGAGTCACACGCTTACGACCTCAAGACCAGCGAGGACGAGATCCTCCACAAAAAGTGCCCCTCAACTTACAGCGAATTAACCAAATAAATTACCTCAAACACATGCCTCTACCGTTCCATTTTAAACAAGAATGTGATAAATTATCCTGTGGCCGAGGGTAGGGCAAGAAACTATTCCATAAGTTGGTACACGGAAAACTAATGGGTTCTTCAAAGCGCAATATGTTTAGCCCACATTCCCTGCTTTGGGCAACTTGCGACCCGGGGCCAACATGAATTCACGTCATATGCAATTTTGAGGATTTCACCGTGGTTTCATTTCCGTGGGGTTACAGCTACAAGAACCGTGCATTATTCTGAAATAGTCTCTATGACACTGCAAAAGAGTAGATTTTTATAAGTGAAATAAATCCCGTAGTCAGATCAGATCTTCTATACAGAATGTTCCAAAATTGCATTGTCATATTTAAGGGGGATATTGGGTAGCTGATATCCATTAAAGAAAAAATGTTAAAACATTAAAAAAATGACACAGAAAAAACGTAACACGAGGACGGGGCGCGGACATATTATGTCTCTTCCGCGTCCCTTTCATATAAAATGTACATAAGCGTCGCGATGCAAAACAAATAGGAAGGACAGGGCACGGACTCGACGCTTACTCATCTGCGCCCAGTTGTAAAACATACAGAAAGGACGGGGCACGGACGCGAGCGGACGAGGGACAGGCGAGAACGGGGGCGCGGGTGCCGGGTCTCACGCGTCGCTGTCACACACAATCACACCACCACAATTAACAACGTCACGTCCGTGCCTCGTCTTTTCTATATGTTTTAAAAAGTCGCGACGGCGCGCGGCACCCCGTCTGTGTCCTGTCCGTGCCCCGTCCTCGTCTTACGTCTTGTCTGTGTGTCCAGCGCCTTATACCTACAGCAATTTCACCTACATAATAATAGGTACAAATACTGAAATTACACACTTCCTTTTCCTACAAAAACAACCTTATCAACCAGAAAATTGTCTTCCATTCCTAACAAAATTAGCTACAATTGTTCGTAAAACCATTTTCCCGTAATTTACTAAAGGGATGAACGCTAAGGAAAACATACGTTTATTTGTGGACCGATTTATATGGCTACAAACTGTGGCTTACGTAAAATACTGAGCATTTCGTACCACAGTAAGTTATTGCTTGGTTAAAAATATAAGGAGGTCAGGTATAACAAAAGGTTTCTTGTACCTTCTTGTAATTAATACACATACATTTCCATTGTCTATCAGACCTCCATAACCCGGTATTTGGGTATCACTGTACCTACTTCTTGGTAAGGCTGGTGACAGTTTTTCTGGCTTCTGACTATCTGTTACGATTGTCAAACTTGGACTACCACACTACGAAATTATATTTTTTTCCTACTCCTCCGCTGTTATTTTCAGTTAATTTTGTTGCGGGATCCAAGACAGTTGAATCGTTTCTCCCCGGGACTTGTCGAGCTTCATTCACTCGGCATTTTTCAGGAGTTACAGTGGTTGGGAGTGAGGCGGGTTTGTCCCAAAAAAAAATATACTCATGGGCTACTTTTTATCCAGGTAAAACGCATAATTCCGTTGGTATTGGTAATAAAAAAGAAGCCGCAGGAAATAGCTAGTTTTTTTTTAATAATACCATGACAATCTATGCACATATAAAACAAAATTTAACGCACAGCAAACTTCCCGTGAAATTAAACTTCACGGACAGGTAATATATTTACCTAAATTTTACGGTATATACCTCTTATCTGAGGTATCTTCTTAGTTACCTGAAATACCTGTAATAATATTCTAGGGCCTCATTTTTTATAGATAACGGGTAGTGGTTTTATATAAATTACTTTTATTTACATAAAGGCAAGAAGGGCAATTTTTATAAAACACTGAAGGAAACTACATTCAAAGTGATGGGGAAATTATTATTTAGAGTACTTACATATTAATTATGTAGAAAACACACAAAAGGGTAGATGAATAAAAAAAACTAATTAGATAGATTCGATGCCATCGACTGCGTAAGACTGCTTGAAAAGGGTTTTTTTTACTTTTTTGTCAATTTTCGAGGTATTTTTTTATTTTGAAATTGTTTCTTTACTCTACAACAGCTACAGAAGACCACCCTTAAATATGACCCACACTTCTTGAACACCCTGTATAGTGTATAACGGAGTATCGGGGTGGGCAGCGGAGCGGTCTTTGAGATAGTCATCCATCATGGGCGTGTTATAGAAGAAACGTTGAAATAATAGCACGTTTGTGATTCATAACAGTCACTCGTTTTATTCGACTACATTTGTAAACAAAATATACGGTAAAACACAAGATGAAACTAGATTACGAGCCAATAGGTTAGCACGCGTGCACCTCGTACGCTGTCTGTCAAAAGAATGCCAGCTGTCACGGCGTAGACGCAAACTTGCTACCCTATTCGGGGTTACCCGCTCATATTTAATAAATCACCATATATTTTCGACCAATTGAAATAAATCACCATTTTAATATTGAATTTAACAATAATTACTGTTCAACGAAATAATACAATCAGTCTCTCATCTTAATTCTTGGATTAACTTTTAATTTAGCTGCGCGCCGTCATGTAGATAATATTTTATTCTATTCTATAGAATACTTTTTATCCCGGCAGTAGACATGTTCCCTTGGCTCAATTTACTACTTTCACGTGGGTGAACCCGCTGGCGGAAGCTAGAACAATATTAAACACGCCTCTGTGACTGTAGAAAACTCTATGACGTCCATGACGAACATACAATAGTGTCAAATTTGTTTGATCTTCATGTTTCAATCGAGGACGAAGCAAACTAATGTGGTATCGCCTTTCCATGAAAGCGTCGTGAAGCTGATAATAATCCTTTATACGCAGAAGTGAATTATTGGGTCTCTTTAGTGGTATGAGGTGAGGCGCGGGAGCGGTTGAATCATATCGCCGTACAGTGATTGGCCCGTCGTGCGTCACGTCATAGCCGCCAGTTTACGATGCGCAAAGCGATCCCTACTCCACCGCCGCCGAGCGCTCAAGATTCGTGCCGGTACCTGTACCCAGTAGCGGTCTTTACCTTTGCGAGGGTGGCAGGTCTTTTCGAGGCCCCGGGCGGCATACCTTTACGAGGCCCTTGTGTTTTTAAATTTATATGAATTGAATGTAGCTTTTTTTGAACATGTTTAGCTTAGACTTTTAAGTGAAATCACAATAATCTAAGAAATTTTCAATTGAAAAAATTGCAAGCTGAAAACCGTTCTTGTGTCATTGGATTCTTCATATTCGATGACACTGATTTCAATGAATATTATTAAATGTTTTACTAGAAGGTAAGTTACTGCGTTTTATTGCTAAAAATATAAAACGTATCAAATGTAAGGTTTATTTTTTAAACTTGGGTGCGTGAGGCTCTACAAGAGCGAGGCTCCGGGAGGTTGCCCTGCTTGTCACCCCCTAAGACCACCAATGTTTAATATTAGGAATGTAAAATTCGTTAACTATGTTTGTTAAACCACATGGATAATCTGGGGAGAACAGAGTGTGTTAATTCGGACTCCTACTGACTAAAACACCACAGTTCCGACCGCTACCACGAGTCGGGGGCCCGGAATACAATTGAATTCACACGCACCGACTGATATCGGCCCGCCATTGCTAGCGGGCCCCATCACATCACCTAGTGAGGCCGATTCCACGACCGTAGCAGCATTATGCATCATAGCAGGGTTGCGGAATTGTTCGAAAGAGTTCTGCTCAAGAATCGGCTCTGGAACGCAAAGGAAATTTGAGAGAACACAGGTGGGTTTTAGTCAGTAAGAGTCTGACAGTCCCTCCCGCTCCACCCAGAGCGGAAGACGACATTTGCTGAATTCCCTTGGAAACAAAGAGGGCGTTCTGAAATTTCAACTTATCCTCATATTTTATATATGTAGGTATTTCAATCTACAGTTTTTAATGTATTCATGAAAACATAGAAACTTAATGCATGCAAGCAAAGACAAACGCAGGAGTAGTATGGATATGTAACCATTTCAAAATTTCCAGACTTGGTTTTACGAGTCGGGTCAAAAATGGTAGGTAAAAAGACTGATGTATTTTTGGAGACGTTACGAACGATTGATGTCATCCAAATGGCAATGGAGAGGGCAATGCTCGGAGTTTCCTTGCGTGATCGAATTATGAATGATGATATCCACAAGAGAACCAAGGTGCCCGACATATCCCGAAGGATTGCCAAACTGAAGTGGCATTGAGCAGGACACATTGCTCGCAGAACAGATGGTTGATCGGTCTGAAAGGTTCTTTCTGGAGTTCGTCGTCGGAAGATGCACCGTTGGAAGGCCCAAGGTGGACCGATGACATGGTGAGTATCGCGGGTAACCGATGGATGCGAGATGCACAGGACCGGTTGTTGTGGCGACACTTGGGGGTGGCCTTTGTCTTTCGGCTGATATCATGATGATGATGTTTGCAAGATTCATGTTGCAAGAGAGAATGACAGAAAAAAAATAGCATCGTGTATATCTACCTAAAATTACTAATAGACAGTTCAATATTATTTGAAGATTGACTACACAAACAGAGTTTCCAAACGTCTTTTATAATGCGCACAGCAAAGGAGTGGAACTCTCTGCCTGCGTCTGTGTTTCCGAACGCATACAACCCTAATCATAGTTAGAGTGAACAGGCTTCTTCTGGGTAAGCTCACTCCATCGTCGACTTTGTCTCTGTCACCTCTGACCTAGACTAGAGTCAAGAGCAAACCCAGCTCAATTAAAAAAAATAAAATCACACATCATCCTTGACTAGATTCAGGATATTAGAATACGTAAAAATCGTCGGCTGAAATGACAGGCCTATATAAGAATGCACAATACTGATAATAAAAGTAACTACATTTAAAGGCTGTTTATTTTATAAGTTTACTGTCATCACAGACTGACTGTTGTTCCATGTGACTTCGGGCAGGTGCAACACGATTTCTTCTATCTGCTGTTTGACGCTAGATTTCTAATTAACCTTTCAAAGGACGAGAGGCGGTTTATAAGTCTTAAACCACCATTTTTTTTCTTACCGGCAGATGAGACAGCGGTCGGAATTGTATGGAGAAAGGAGGATCAGTGAGAAGCAAAACCTGTCTCAAATGAAATAGAAAAAATTTAAATAGGAAAATCTATTAGGCACGCCTCAAAGGCTGCAATAGCTATCTCCACGTAACTCGATTTAAAACTATCTACAAAGGAAATTCTTCTACTATAGAATTCTTTACGAGCTTCCTGAGTAGACGTTAATTGCTATTGCAAGGAACACAGAACACGGAGACACCTCAGCGGTCACTGTTAGATACACACGATACAGGCATTTGATTGTCGAAATCTATGCTCATTAAAATAAAATTGAGAGCACGTGACATTTTTAACCGACTTCTAAAAAAACTACAAAGTACAAAATAACGTTGATTTCGGTAGTCGGTGTTTTTGGTTGCTTCTTCGTCATTTTTTTTTTTTTTAATAAAACGTTGCCCCACACTAGGAATTTCTCCTGTATCGTGGGTGCGTTTACAAACATATAAATACACGTACACAAACAGCCAGACCCGGAACAACAATCCGTAGGCCATACAAATATTTGTTCCGTGCGGGAATCGAACCCGCGACACGCAGCGCAGCAGTCAATCGCTCAACCACTGCGCCAACCGTGTCGTCAAATTTGACACCGACTTTCGAAATTAAAGTTATTATGTACTTTGTAGGTAGTCTTTTTTGGGTCGTTCATTTTTTGTTAAAAAGTTTTTTATTTTTCACTTTTTAGTGGTACTCTACACCTAACAATACCACTGGAAAGTCACAGGAAAGCAAAAATACGCAATTCCGTATGACATGTAAACATGGATGATTTTTCCAAATATTTTTTCCAGCTGGGTATTTGGATTTGAAAACCAAACAACTGAACCGATTTTGATAAAATTTCAACCAACCCAAAACCAACCGAGAATTTTTATTCTTGACTAAAGGACTTGACTAAGTTCAGTGGATTCTATGGCTTTTACAGTCAAAAATGTTTAGCCACTAACGGAACTGCGGCCCTGTAGTTCGAACGAGAAGGAGGGTTGGAGCTATATTAGGGTGTATAGCTCCATCCCTCCTTCTCGCTCGTCATGCTTTAACACAACAGGGCCGCTGGACTAAGCGTTCCCTGTTCTGGCTGTCAAGGGATTATAGTCAGAAGAGTGTGAGAGGGACGAAGCGATCGTGCGGCCAATTGTTGTGATTTGTTTTGTCTATAATTTTGATTGGTCTACTTCATAGGCTGCAATTTTTGATGATGGCCACTTGCAGGTCTAGCACGCTAGGGCTATCGACTGCTTAACCGGTCTATTCTGTGGTGACATCAAATGAATTTAAGGTCCCCACCATAGGCTGCAAGTGTGACCTTTATCAAAATTCCCTACACAAAAGTAACAGGTATTAGCCACACAACGCCACACAGTCGCTTTTTATTTTTCTACAGATACGTCAATTTTGTGACATAACCGTCACAAAATTATGCTTTTGTCCAGTTCTTCATGTCTTGAGAAATGTCGTCTCGTCGTGACGTTCTCAGCTCTGTGTAAACGACAGAAGAAGGTTCGCTCCTTGCAATTCAGTATTCAAGAAAGACATAGATTTGTTTTTATGGGACCCATTAAGAAAGAACCTTCTTAATCTTTAATCGAGGGTCTTGATGGTAGTGTGAGGATAAAGAAACTATTTTTACATCGGAAATACGAGACACGCAATTGCTTTCGTAACAGATAAAGATGAAATTTCTTAAGCTTGTGTCTGTTATTACCTTATTACACTGGCAGTCACACATACTTTCAAACCGGAACACAGAAGTGCTGCTTAGGCTGACTGACTACTGGAGCGGAGAGGAGAGGAACGGAGTGTAGCTGTGCCAATATTAACCAATGGATTTGCATAAAATCTCCACTCCGCTCCGTTGGATAGAGATTTGCGAACTGGTTTTAAAATCCATACAAATCCGGAAAGCGGAGTGAGGCAGCGGAGCAGGGAAACGGATCAGGGAAGCGGAAAAAAACGACCGCCCGTTCAAATTATTCGTCACGTGACCTCCGCACAGTCCGCAACTCCTCTCTGCTTTACCTCACTCCGCATTGATGACATAGTCTGCAACTCCGCTCCGCTCCGCTGCCTTGCTCCGCATCAATGGTCAGGCAGCCTTAGAGGGTGGAGGGTTTTAATAGATCTTAGTGGTACTCCGTTGTTTATCTCATAAAATAAATAAATAACAAATTTTCTCTTTGGATACAAACTCTCTCGATAATGCACACAGCTCGTGCAGATATGAAATACAAAGCTCCTTATAAGAAAGATACTTGTATAGCAAATATAAAAGTACACTACCTGGCATAATGGCAGGAACACCTCGCCAATGGAATCGTCTCTCGAGAACCGATCGTAGTCAAACACGTGGAGATGGAGTACCTGCAAGAAGAATATTATAGTCAGTTTCATAATTATCGTCATTTCGATCGAAAGTCATTCAACGCTGCATTGCCGTGCCATGACAAAACACTGTAACTTGAGTTACAGTGTTTTGTGGTAACACCGGTAAATGAAAAATTTTAGGTTTTTCTCTGAAAACTTTTAAGACCTATGTATCCTGCTGATGCGAAGGAAGTTTAATTAAAATTGGTTCATTCATTTCGAAAAATATCCAAATGGACTTGAAAGTTTGTATGAAATGCCGTAGTGCATAAACGCTCTAAATACAACAGCTTTTGTCAAGATGATTTAAATAATAATGAATAATCAATCATAGAGGGTTAAAACAATTAGGCAAAGATACGTTACATAGAACAAGAGTTAATTAAAAAAAACGAATAGGTAAGACAGAATTATTGATAGTTGCAATATTTGCAGACTAGGAACTGGCACTTAATGAAGATAATTCGGGAATTATGGCAGACACCAGATAAAAATGCAATAACGGTCATTGACCAACATTCGTTTATTGACTTTCTTAATATCAAAGACAGAAATAAATACATAAAGCTGTCCTGAATCGACTTCTATCGTGATACGCTCTCACAATTATGAACCGTTTTTCATTACTAAATGAAAAACGGTTCATAATTTATTGTTCGGGGAACTACATATTCATATTCATATTCATTTATTCATCAAATATAAGCTAACAGTTTACACCAAATCGCTTATATCTATGCTAATTCTACAAAATTACATTAAAATTTGTAAACAAAAAATAACCTTGAATACATAAAAATTCAAAATTAAACAATATTATTTCTTCATATTTAAATAAATATACACATATTTAGCTATTGTCCATTGAGAGTCAAAAAATAAATCTGCCTCAGGAATATATTTCAGAAAGTCATTTACACATTAATTTTATTGCTCTGGCAGTGGGAGTGTTGTTAGTTCCAGGAGCACGCCATGTAGGCGAATAGCAGAGAAGGAAGTACTACGAAGGGATATTAGGGAAAGGTCAATGTACTTTATTGCGAGTTTATCTGACGTCTACCATAGTACGAGAATTAGTAAGTACGTGGCTTTTTAACTGAAAATAGTATCTTGGTTGCTACGATAATGGAGATTTTGCATATGTTAGAAAGGCAGCCCTTCACCTATTTCCATAGATAGAATAAAACACTTTTTCACAATAAAAAGAAACTGACTTTCAAAAAACACTACAAAATTTAAAATAACTTTAATTTCGGAAGTCGGTGTCAAATAACGAAGAAGCAACCAAAAACACCGACTGAAAAAGTTTTTTATTTTTCACTTTTTAGTGGTACCCCACACCTAACAACACCACAGGAAAGCAAAAATATGCAATTTCGTATACATGGATGATTTTTCCACATATTTTTCCCAGCTACTTGGATTTAAAACCAAACTACTGAACTGATTTTGATAAAATTTCAATGGGACCATTTGGAATACCCTTTCCAAAAAAAAAAAAAACAATACAAACATCCGAATTGAGAACCTCCTCCTTTTTTAGAAGTCGGTTAAAAAGACTTACGTCAGAGATTCAAGTTTCCGAATTCGGTGAGACATTCCCAATGCCTTTATATTGCCGCTTGGTAGGTATATGAAGACATGTCAGTGTGACGTGCGATGTTTTCTTTCATCGATTTGAGAGCGGATAAGGTGAGAAATTTTCACAATGTCATGCGACTGACTGGGTTTAAATCAACGACTGAACTCGTGAGTCAGTGGTTAGCTTTAATAATAATCTAAACAAATGAAAGAATTGCATTAGTTTTGTAGTGCAGCATTGAAAAGTATCCATCAATATAGGTACTTCTCCTTACCCAACTGTGTCGGCAGAGTCCACCAATCGAGTTTTGAATGTGGCTTCTGATTGTTCGTTGAACTCTCATAATAAATTTTGAACGAAAATTGCAACTCTGAAAGTGGAATTTTGGACCCGTTCGACGGAGCCTCCTATTTCTGGATGATTAAAAAAAAATAACAACGAAGGGTTCTAACCTAACCTGTCGGAATCGGGGTGCCCCAAGTCCCGAGCTCGCTTCGATCGCTCTTGCACCCGTAGTTAATAAGCGCGCTGATTGATTGTTTCAAACTCTATTGGTGAGTTTTTAGACGGTCTAATATGGGAGTTTATTAACCAATCAGAAGCAACATTCAAAACTCAGTTGGTGGACTCTGCTTATAATTATTCAACCGGGTGCAACTGAGTACAAGTATTTACACGGAGCTACTACGTGTAACCACATGGGAACATGTTATTTATGAATTTCTTGCCTTCTGACTACCAAAGATGTTCAAATGACTGCCGAGATCAATAATTTAACGTGCTTTTCAAGACACGAAGGAGTCTCAGTGTGTTAAGATGGTCATCGTTGCTTAACTCTGAAAATTGACACACACACAGGTGTGCAGCTGTTATTATTACCATGACCTTCTCACCTTTTTAACCATTTGACACACTTAATATTCTTTGCATTTCCAGCCAAGAAAAATATACCATTCTATTTTAATTAAAACACGTTAACTGAGAGAGGCTATTACTATTCTCCAGAGGTTTACGGTTCGTCGTCACGCACAGTGGCAAAATGTCAATTTGTATCAATTTGGAGTCAGGGGCTCGACAGTTCGTCACCCTTCCTTTTATTGTTGTTTTAATTATTTTGTACAGTCATCATTTAGAGCCAATATTTTAAATGGATTGTGAAATGTTTTGTCATGTAATAAGCTAGACTGGGTTAGGTACAAAATAATTAATAGAACGTTACAGCTGCCTTCAATTTTATAATCCATTTTTGGTGGTTGGTTTTAGCGTAGAAGGATAGTTTTTAGAGTTCCGTACCCAAAGGGTAAAAACAGGACCCTATTACTAAGACTCCGCTGCCCGTCTGTCTGTATGTCTGTCGGTCACCAGGCTGTATCTCATGAACCGTGATAGCTAGATGGTTGAAATTTTTACAGATGATGTGATTCAAGTGAAAACAACAAACGTGATTTCTTAGCGGTTTTTTTTATACAACGTGTAACAGAATAAACGCAATACCTCTTCATTATATTCATCATTATGAACAACTTCTACTACGGGACTAACCCAGTAATTGCGAAAAAAAAATCAGTTGTTCAGTATAATGTTTTGTCGAGTTATGCGCACAGAAATGATTCAGTCAGTGAGAGCAGTCGATTTCTTTTTCGCGATTCACTTTTGTTCCCCTATTAAAAGTTGTTCACAATGATGAGTACCCTTTTTTTAATGGATGGGAAATCATCAAATTACTCCTGTCGCTCTGGGTGGAGCGGGAGGGAATGTCAGACTCTTACTGACCCATACGTGTTCCTCGTAGTGCCTTTTGCTTTCCAGGGCCGCGGTAACTCTTTCGAACAAAATCCGCAACCCTGCCAGGCCCTGGCCCTAACTGGCCCCTACTCATATGTTGACATCTCTTTGAGGCGCGCGTGGAACACAACGCGCGCCGACCAGGGCCTGGCTTTGATCGGACGGCGAGCCACCCAACGCTCGCCGTCCGCAGACCCGCACCTACGGTGGCTGGGAATCATCCAGTGACTCTCGACGCCCGGTACATCTCCCTATGTTGCGGCGGCTGGGGCGTGAGGGTTGTCTCTCCCTCACGCGGCTCGCCTCTTTCACTAGCATTACTGGTGATGAGTACCCCTTGAGAGGTATTGGGCTTATTTTGTCACACGTTTTATACTAACTGACCCGACAGACGTCATTCTATCAAAAAATAAGAACTGTGGCAGTGACAGCTAGGAACACTTCGAAGGGAAAAGAAAAATGTTTTTAGTTTCCATTTTTTTTCTATTTTTAACCGACTTCAAAAAAGGAGGAGGTTCTCAATTCGATTTTTTTGTGTTTGTTACCTCATATCTCCGTCATTTACGAACCGATTTGAAAAATTCTTGTTTTATGTGAAAGGATATACTTCTCGATTAAATTTTTTTTAAAATCGGTCAAGCAATTTGTTTTTTAAATTCAAATAGCTGGAAAAAATATGTGGAAAAATCATCCATGTACATGAAATTGCGTATTTTTGCTTTCTTGTGACTTTCCAGTGGTGGTGTTAGGTTAGGTTACCACTAAAAACTGAAAAATAAAAAACTTTTTCACCGGTCGCTTTTTTTTTGTGAAAAAATTTTTTCTTCTTTCAAAGATTAAAAATTTGGCGAATTAGTTCAGTCTTTCTCAAGTTTTGCGCTTCACCACTCATTTTGGTATTCATTTAAAATGTATACAGGGTGTTCCAGACGTGTATTATGGGTGTGTATCAAATCAAGAAAAAAGTGACAAAAAAAAATGACCACAAATAGCGACTAATAAAATGTTCCGAAAAAATGACTTTTGATGCCGTTGGTGACATGAAATCTGGGATTGAACTAAAGTTAATGCTAGCAACTGTTACACAGACTGCTTGAAAAATGTTTTTATTTAAACAAGTTTTTTTTTAAGTGAAAGTGAAAGTGTCTTTAGCGGAGTTGTGTACTTTTTGGGATAGGTAAAATATGATAAACTCGCGTCAGGCCTGATCGAAAATTCGTAAGACGGGTAATGTTATATGTAATATAAATTGTCATCACCACATAAATTATAGTACTTTTATACTGATAAATAAAGAAGTTCGTGCGAAATTATTCCCTAACCATTCCAGAATATTCAAAAATGCACAAAGTTAATGTTCAAGTTTTCACTTCTACCGGCACTCCCGGGGTGCAACCCGTTGTTTTTTTTTGTTTACCCAACATCACCCTAAAATATGACCACGCACCCTGTATATATGATATTTAAGCATGATAAATTAACAGTACCTAAACCGGCAATGATGCAACAATCCACAGCCTCACACACACTGAAATCGACATAAACCAAAAACATATCATCTCTTACCCGGCTCTGCAGCTTCTGTATCGGGAACCCTTCGAAGTAGAACGTCTCGTTCCACCGAGGGTTGAGGGTGCGTCTCTTGATCTTCGTCTCCAACCGATGCTTCTTATCTGGTAGCAGGGTCACCCGCACGTAGGGGTCTGAGGTGCCGCTCAAGTCCTTGGCGGGCAGTTCCTTGCCCTGGAAGAAGAGGATGGTGATGGTTAGGCTGATTGGAGAGCGGGATCGTGAGAGGGCTGACCCCGCTCGGAGAAGGAGGCGTCGGAGAGGCAACCGGCTCGACGCCTAAACGCCGAAATCCCGCCTGCACCATTTAATGTAGGTGGGTCTCCAGGTTCGCGGGCGCTCAGAGTGGGGACTCTGTCCGCCAATCCAGTGATCCTAGGAAAGGCGGTGGCACAGTGATCACGTGCTGCCGTGCAGAGCGAGGCTAAGGGGAGACCTCTTTACAGTCTCCCCAGGGATGTGCCTAAACAGGCGTTGCACAGAGGGGGTTCCGGAGTGGTCTTTTGAGAGGTAACGGGGCCCCTTCTATGTGCTGATGGTGATCACCGGGGTGGTTTTAGTGAGGTAAAAATCCCACACTCCCTGGTCTTTACCCCAAAAGACCAGGTGCCTTTTGAAGGTTTACCTTCAAAGAGAGAGCTGATGGGTGAGGATTTTGAGTATAATACCAATATCAAAGATAGAAAGAATGAACGATAAAAATCGTATGCTGAAGATAAAGTGTGTTTCACGGCTGCACTAAAAAAAGAGTGAGGCGTCATGTCGTGGGATGCCTGGCAAATGTGACATGACAGGCAGAGTTACTTTCGCATTTATGATATAAGTAGGGGAAGTAGGGATTTTTGAGGTACCAAGAGAACCAAACACTGGAATGTAAAGAATCTTTGATGATCCAATCCTAAAGCCGGATTTACATTACGAAACTAGTGGCATGAAAGTAGTTCCGTGACATTAATTTCACCAACAAGATTTCACGACACTGAAACAGTTTCGTGATACGCGCGATTTTTGGATAAAACTAGTGTCATGAAACTAATGTCATCGTATAAACGCGACGCGAAACTAGTGTCGCGAAAGCGCCTGTGCTGATAGGACGTGTGTTTATTAGTTGTGCTTGGTTTCTTGCTAGCCAGCCTCGAATCCACCAACATCTTTTCTTTCGTGACAACTTTTGTTAATTTTTTACTCTAACATTTGTATGACAACATTTTGCAATGCAAAATAAAGCTTTGATGTTGGCGGAGCCATGAACACAGACATACTGTGGATTTCACGACACTATTATTTTTAATGAAACTAGTTTCACAGGTACTGAAAGTAGTGTTATGAAATTAATTTCATCATGCATGAAACTTGTTTCGTAATGTAAATTCGGCTTAAAGGATAAGATTAGCGGACCAAAAATGTTTATGACACACACTATTGTCAGTATTTTCACGGATAAAGAGGCCTGCCAAACAACTACAAACTGTGTAAGGCAAACATAAGCACAATAGATTTTTCCATTCAAAGTATATTTGTTTAAACAATTACCACGACCATTCGTGATCTTACAATAGACTGTACATGATTGTTATTTGTTTTAACAATTTTCGAACAAACGCAATGAATATCAGGAGAATTATGAAGAAGTTAAATAAAAATATTTGTTTTTAAATCAAATTTTGGAGTTTTGTTGTTAATCTTTGATATTAGCAGTTAGATTTTATTAAAAGTTTGGCAATTGAGTTTTCTAAAGGCGTTAAATTTTTTGTTGACGAATTGGTATTGCGTTGTAAACGTTTTTAAAGCCTAAATACAGATCCTGGGAACAAAATAGTCCTTACAGTAGTGTTGTTAAATTATTGAATCGTCAAGTACATCAAGTAAAACATATTACATACAGTGCGTGGTAAACGGATCCAGGACCGTAAATTGCAAGCAAAATGGAATCTTTAACTCATGAGCACATTTGCTCAGACACAGCATCAGCTTATTATCAGGTTCAACTTCAGGAGTTGACGTTACAATTTAAATAATAGCATTACCATGCTTGAACCGAATTTTGACTGTTTTTTTCTTGAATGTATTGTCAAATGGGAACATAAGTTGTTAAGGTACATAGTTCAAACACCTGAAAAATTTTAAGTACCTGGATGATAACTTAGTTGAATCTAACTTACATTCTTCGATCAAGAATAAACTAGATGTCCGATTAGCACTTGAAAAACGGCCAGAGAAATAAGACCACAAATAAAAAATGTGGTCTTATTTCAAATTAGGAACGTCCAACCGCAGCCAGGAAGAAATACAAATATATTATATTATTATCGAAATTAAACTTCTTATTGTTGTTTTTTTTTGAGCAAACAGGTTTATAATACATTAGGTAGTTGATGTTTTTGTCCTGTTTTATATTATATTTCAGTGTCAAATATTATAGATGCCCGCCCATATGTGTGCAAACTTGGACACTTTCTCAACGTAATTTTGTTCCTGATCCTTAATCTAGTGAATTCTTGATTGAAGCATAAGATATTCGTTGGCAGAAAATACATCAAAATAGACACAACACCAATTCTTGTCTATCGTAACGTAAGGTTCAGTTGAAAACCTGTGTCAGGGTAATCAAGTTGCCTAGAATTTTTCTGATAGGACCTATTTCGCACAGCCGTGGTGCACACCATGTTATTGTTTTAAAGTTAAGTTTCCTTACATTTGTACCTTTATTGTGTGTATCTGTGTGCTAAATAAACTAGTTTTCTTTCTTTATTTACGGTTCCTGAAGAAGGCTTACCTGAATGATCCTCAATATCAAAGTAGTGTTCTGGAAGTCGTATTCCAGACTGAAGTGGATCTGGCCGACATTCTCCGACGGCTCTGAGTTGTCGATGTACATGTCCACCAGGGAGATGGAGCGGTTCTGAAGAAACGCCATCTGTCAGCACAAATCGGACACTTAAAGCGTTTGTGTGGCTTGGCGCCTTAGGTAAGCGGGGTGGGGACGGGATTTTGATAAAAACCTTTATTATTACTTATCAATGATAAGAAGGAAGTCAGATCCATTGTAGGTACTTAAATATGTAACTGGTTTAGTAATATGACAAAACATACAGGATGATTTTTTTCAGTCGGGTTTGATCATTTCCAAAATTACGAGGAATAGAAAAAAATACTCGATAGAATCTCAGTTAGTTTAAGTTATCATCAAAACTGGTCTGTAAACTCATTTGTGTATTTTTCGTTATTCCTCGTTGTTTTGAATTCGCTCACTTGAAATATTCACCGTGTGATTTTAATGTTTTGTAAAATAAAAAAGTACATTATTTTTTTGGAATGTTTTTATCAAAATTCTGTCCATGAACCGTGCAAAGTAAAATATTGCAGTTTCGATTTTTCTTATAAGTAAGTTTTTTATGAATTATATGAAAAGTATGATTTCTTTTACTATTTTTTATTCTTTGTTTTAATAATAGATTTAATATTCTCAAAGAAAAAATCATACTTTTTAGTTTATTTATTTGCGGGGTGACGTCACAAAAATCAAAAGGGTTCGTTCATGCAAGATTTGTACTGGGGAATAATTTACAAAAATGGTTTTATACTTGTTATAATATTTTTTACAAACCTTCAATTTTTTGAAGGAAATGATTTTATTATATACTAAGGGGAAAATTTTAGATTTTTTTAAAAGTTTGAGGGAAAAAAAAAGTCTTCGAAACGACCTTTCATAAAAATTTATAAAATATTTTTGAAATATAAGCAAATCAAACTATGACTAGTCTAGACTATTTTGGTCTAAAACTACAAAATTTTTCTTATTTTATGGATTTTATAAAAAAAAAGGATTGCAAAGGACTTTTATGCTGTAGCAATATACTACATTATTTAGTTCATAATTGAATATTTTAAATTCATAAAAATAATGCGAGATCACAAAAATAAAAATCAAATAAAAGAAAATGCCTTTTGTATTATCTTTTATTAATAAAAATATGGTATCTTTTTGAAATCTCACACTATGTTTTTCGTGAATCTATTTCTCAAAACTTTTGGGTGTTAGTGCTAAGCTATTCTATTTTCCTATTTACTACTTTTCTATATCTAAAATTGATTTATTGTGAAAAAACCGTGAAATTCAATAACAAAACTTAAATTGGTTTAACTTATTGTTTGCGAGTTTTTATACAAAAATTGCTACTCCACTTCTCGTGTGGGATTTAGAAAATAAGTTAAAATTTTGTGTTTTTGCTATAAAATTATTTTAAAAGCTATTTTCTTTGTGATTTTATTGCGCAGCAAATATTTACAAAATGTTTAAGCTTTTCAGCTGAAACCAAGCGGGCTCACTGAAAAAATTTAAGCATCTTAATAATATTGAAAAAAAAAGTGTAAAAGTAAAAGCGAATCTCCAAAAGCGTTTCGCTGTTTTTTTTCGTAAAATTCTCTATTTCTTTCATATACAACCTCTTCTACCTACCATGTTTGAAGGAGAAAGCATGGAAAGAGAATTCATAGTTTAGAAAAAACTCCACCGAAAATAAAATGTAAAAAACAAAAACAAGGAGCACAGTTGAAAAAAAAGACAGTTCGGAAACACTTAGGCAAGAAAATTACACAATTTACAAAAATAATCGTACACTTTTACTTAAAAAAGATATAAACGTTTTTCTTTTTTTTACGAAAAAAGATACTATTTTAGCTAGAGTTCTACATTTGTGTAGTCTTAGTGTGTGACTGCATCAAATCGTGATGGATCAAGATTGTTTGATCTGCATTTGCGTCAGATGTTGGTTTGGCGTGAGATCCTAATTTGGTCGTTATTAATGTTATACCTAAGTATTATCTTATAGTTATGGATTTGTTAAGAGCGTTTACGCGGTACGGCATTTCATGCACACTTTCAAGTCCTCATTTTTCGAAATGTATCAGCCGATTTTTATGAAACTTAGTATGCATAGTTACGCTGGATAGCAGTGCGATTCTGTAAACATGTCGAAGTGAACACTTAGGTGGGGTGCACGACGGGTGAGTTGTCAAACCATACAAATTAGATGGAATGACAGCTCTATTGTCGTTCACTCCGCCTAGATCTACACCGTGAGATGTCGACAGAATCTACCGGCAGGTCTAAATAGTAAGTAGAGAACATTTTCGAAAAAAAAATTAAAGAGAGAGAGAGTGATTTTAAGTTTTATAGAGAAAGTCGAAAATGTTCTCCTCTTATTATTTAGTGCAATAGTTGTAAGGTAATTTTTGTAAAAATGAACCGATAAACTATATTCTTTATTATTATTTGTATCGTACTTTTGATACTTTTTAAACCATTCATTGGTTCCTAAAAACATTCTATGGTTAATGTAACAAAATAATATTAAAGTTACCATCAAAACTAATCAGCTATAAAAATCGGTACATTTCCTATCCGTTATTTAATTATGCACAAACGATTCCTTTCATTGAAAGGACTATTCCGACCGAATGGAATCTCAAGTAGGTATAGGGTAAAACCGGGATAGTTGCATTGGCCGTATAGTTTGTTACATAATAAATAAGTAAAATAAAATAAAAATAATTGCCTCGATGGTAGAACTTACTCTACTTTCACGGATGAATCACGTTATTTTATATAACTATCGAGACACTGTAACTACCACTAATTTGGCCATCTTGCATGTCTCTATGCGATTGCATGGTAAGGCAAGGTGCGTGGGTGGTGTGTGGGATGAGTTTTTGCACGATTAAATGTCCGCTTTCTCGGTGGGCATCTATCCTAAACGTAATTTATATGGATTAGGTACTAGCTGACGCCAGCGGCTCTGCCCGCGCGAATGTCGAAAATTATCCCAAAGGAACATACTCCCGAGATAAATAGTATCCTATGTGTTTTTCCCGACTATAATCTACCTCTGTGCCAAATTTCATTAAGATCCATTCAGTGGTTTTTGCGTGAACGAGTAACAAACATCCATACAACACGTACAAACTTTCGCGTTTTAATATTAGTAAGGATGGTAGGTACCACATACATTTGCGTTCAAGTACATTGACCTTTCTGTTATATCTTTATGTACCAACCCAAAAAAGAAATTATGAATCTTTTTTCATTTTTACCCGACTGCCAAGGAAGGGTTATGTTTTTAGAAAATGCATAGTATCACGATATATCGATTGACAGACCTGTTGGTCTAGTGGTTAGTGACCCTGACTGCAAAGCCGGAGGTCGTGGGTTCGATTCCCACCCAGGACAAACTTTGTCTGATGAGCATAGTTGTTTGTTCTGTGTCTGGGTGTAAGTTATCTATAATATGAATGTATTTATAAATTATATAAGTATGTATATCAGTTGTCTGGTTACCATAACACAAGCTCTGCTTAGCTTGGGATCAGATGGCCGTGTGTGAGTTGTCCCAAGATATTTATTTATTTATTTTTTTATTATTTATTTATATATGGATTCAGGACAGTTCTATGTCTTTATTTCTGTTTTTGAAATTAAGAGTCTTAATAAATGTAGGTGGGTCTATGACCGCTATTGCAAATTTATTTGGCGCTCACCATAGGCAACTATTGGGATAGATGTCCCAAAAATCGCCAATAGGTACGCTAGAAATATCAAAGATAATGATTCTCACTTTCTATTAACTTGAAGATAATTTACCAAAGTAACTACCCGATTTACAAATAAAGTATGTATTTTGCTTTTTTACTGACAGATATAAAGTAAATTAAAAAAGTGTGGCAACTATTCTGGTTTTCCCCTACTCGTACTTTTATCCCTCAAGTTTTGTAACAGGTAACTAAGTAAAATCCTTAGACGGAACGATTCAATGGAAATACTTCATGGATTTTCAGCTGAATCAGTTCAAAAAGAAATTGTAGTACGAATAGAATTATGTAAGGAACGTTTTTTACTTGATGCTGGTTTTGGTGACGTTGATCAAAAGAAAGTACACAATTTGTTTCTTACTAGATTTTGCCAGCTGTTACGAAAATTATGAAATGGGAGTGTACATTCATTCTGTATTAAAAGTATTGTATGTCTTAATGTGGGCCATAATCTACCTTTGGGCTTAGTTTTATCCAAAGCAATTTAGCTATTGAGGCGTAAATTGATCCGGAAAGAACAACATTCACATTTTATTAATATTATTCTGTATGTACGTGTGTACTCGCATGTCACTGAACTCTTAAACAGTATGACCGATTTTGATGAAATTGCTTGTGTGTGTATAGAGGTAAGCGGTATTGAGTGTAAAGTTCCGTCAGCCTCCATTGAAAAGGGAGGATCCTCCAGCTCCGGTCGGAGGATCCTCCCTTGTGTGTCCATGTTTGGTTGTTGTGTCCGGTGGGCAACTGCCCGATAGTTGATATTCGGACTGTTGTACATGTTCAAATCACACGGTAAACTCTGATACCGCGATGCAGGATTTCGTTCAGTTAGTTCGCAGCTGGTGGGTTATGCGTTAAGGTTCTTTTTGTTGCGATGTAGATTTTGTTACGTTAGTTTTTTACCAAACAAAAAAGACCTAAAGTAACTTAAACTAGATTCACAAAAGACGTGAAAGGCAATATTCGGGCAGGACAACGTTTGTCGGGACCGTTAGCATTTCATAATGCACACTACATTATAAAAATGCTAGCGGTCGCTGTGTGTGTTGTGTGTGCGTGTGTTAGTAGGATGGGATTAACATATCGGTAAAATGTAATGATGAGTTTTATAATGCAACAATATTTTGCCAGCTATGTCATCTATATTAATATTATAAAGACAAAGATTTGTATTTTTGTGTGTGTGTATGTTAGTAATGAATAAACTCAAAAACTACTATACCGATTTCAAAAATTCTTACACCAATTGAAAGCTACATTATTAGGGAGTAACATAAGCTATGTTTTATCCACGTATTCCCACGGGAACGGAAACTACGCGGTTGAAACTGCGGCGTGCTGCTAGTGTGATATAAAACAAATCTAGATTAAGAGCTGTTGTTATACAAAAAAAAAACACTCACAATGACACTTTACCCGACTAGACAATCGAACCCAGGACCTCAAGCTTACCAGAAGCCTTTGAAACCACTACACCAACGAGGTAGTCACACATTTCACAAAAACATTTTATTCTTAGAATTCAAATCCCATTACGTTTTTGGTCGAAATCAATAGATTTTATTACCACAAGGCTTCTTTGATTTTCGTCTGGTCTTGAATTATTTAGGTTTCGGTACTCTGGAGAATTTAGTATCGGCGAAGACTTACTTTTAGGTTCAATTTTGAGGGAGAAATACCGACTTGTTTCCTTTTAAGATTTCTCCCTACATTTCCTTGGCATGTTATTTTATTTTATCTAGAATGTCGTCATTTGTCTGGCTTTTTCCAATCTTGTTTGGGGTAACCTTGCCTTTTAACCAGATGTGGTTGAGTATTAATATTCAAGAATGAGCAGCTGTTAGTTAACCAATCAATCAAAGAATATGTGGGTGCTGGACTTGTGTAACAAAACTAGTGTAAAAACCTAAAACTCGATCACCATTATGTTAAGTTTTACGTTGATAATTATACAAAGCGCTAGGCAGACAGCGGATAATTATGCAAAGTTCTGAATTTAAATATGATTAATATGATTATACACGAAAATCTAATAATTTATGGACATAGAAATTAGCATTGCGATGATTGCCGAGGGACATTAAGAAAATAGTTGTAATGTACATATAATATATACTCTCGAGATACATTACCCTCCTGTACGGGCAATCGGGTTAAAATGACGTACTGAAGTTTCTGTCGACTCCTACGAGACAATGCGTGACTTTATAAATTCCTCAGACGAGACGCCATATTGCAAATAGTTATGAACAAAGATCTAAATGAAAACCTTAATAAATAGTATCGCTAGGTCCTCATAAAATATTCTAACTTTCCAAGTCATTTTGGTCTAGTGCACAGGTCCAGACTAATTACTTTTAACCTATGCGGTTGGTACAAGGTAAAAGATGTAGAGTTCAGGCTCCCTACTAAAACCTGTACCTACCTGTGAAAAAAGGATAGTGATATTCACACTTAATAGTTTTACGTCTCTCTCACAATGTAATCATGATGGAATTGTCACATCACAGAAAGAAAAGAAAGAAAAAGTATTAAATTGCCACAAAAACAACACACATGACGTAAGTGGATCCTGCACCAAAACCCAAATGATACACGCACAGTACAGTACACAGACACAGTGTACAGTAGACTGAATTCCTTGGGATTTTTATAAATAAAAAATAAATGGTAAATGTGTTGCTAAGCGCAAAACTCGAGATCGGCTTGACCAATTCGGCAATTTTTTTTTCAGATATTCTATATGCCCGAGGAAAGTTATGAACAGAAAAAATTAACGAAAAAGAAATTGCACGGTAAAACGTAAAAATCACCTACTATATACTACTACTATATAAAATTTACCTACTTTAATTCTGAAGTCTACGCAAACGAAGTCGCGGGCAGAAGCTCGTTATTTATCAGCATCCTAAAAACATTGTTGTATTGGACGCGCAAGACATCTAGCGATCTTTTAGTGTAGTTGACCCATAGACAAGGCGTATTGTCAAGGTCTGTACCTCCCGCGTACAGACCTTGACAATACGCCTTGAATAGGGTGATTTTGACTTGGTCACCACAACGAAAAAATCTACGGGCCAATAAATTAGCTCTGAAATAGTTATAAATAAAAGTTTTACAGAAGTTTTTTGCTAGTTGCATACAATAACATTGAAACATGAATGATGAATGATGAATGATGAAAGATGAATGATGAATGATGAATGATGAATGATGAGTGATGAATGATGAATGATGAATGATGAATGATGAATGACCAATGATGAATGAATAAAATCGTCTCGCTCTTAAAACTGTCTAGTGCAATTTTTACAGTTGCTTCAACAGTTGAATTGTGAAAATTTACAAAGACCGATTTGAATGCATAAAGTTCAACTTTAACTTTAAATCAGGCTTGGTCATTATTGCTAGCTTACAGAACTATCTCAAGTATTTTTTCATCATAAGTTATTTTCCTTATAAACCTTTTTCGCTGCCTATTTAAATAACCATACACAGATCCTGGCCGTGCCCGGGACGTGTCAGACCACGCTGTCATAAAAGGTGTAATCGTGCGTCATCATAAAAGGCGATTATTTCAGAATATACCCTTGCACCAGTGTTGTTCTAATTTATTCGAAAGAGTCACCGCGGCCCTGGAACGTAAAGGGCATAAGGAGAAACACGGATGAGTTTTAGTCAGTAGGAGTCTGCTCTTACTGACTAAAACCCATCCGTGTTTCTCCTTCTCGTGGCATCCGTGTTTGTTCCGCTCCACCCAGAGCGGGAGAAGTCATATGATTCCCCATCCATAAAAAAAAACCCTTGCAGAAACTTTGCTCAATGGGTATTTAACTAAGGGATATTTTTAAATGCACATCTGTATAATTGAACGCATATCAGAAAAAAGAATGCTGTGCAAAAATCCCAATTGATTAAATAAACATGTCTTACAAAAAAAACTAAAAAAATCATCCAAAACGAGATGACCTTTTTATCGAATTCACACCAAAAATGTGGTTCATACATCGGATTTATGATTTATAAAACAAAAATACGAATTGTTTATCAAAAATACTAACTTGCACTCTAAATTGCACTTCCCTGAAATAGCAGGTGGTTATCATGATAATAATAGTAGCCGGTTATTTTTTTTTTAAACCACCCAGAAATATCATTAGCCAAATATTCGTTCAGTAAAACAGTTCTGCAAATACCATTAAACAGTATATCTAATATGATTTATTTAGTGTGCATAATTTGTGTGCAAGTCAGTATTTTTGATTTAACTTTGAAATATTTTGTTCGAATAAAGGGAAAATACAGATATCGATTTAATTACATGCCTTTAACTAACTCCTGTACAGCACTGAAATAATTTTAGTGTTGTCCCCTACCCGCTAACCGCTCAACACTCAAACCAAACCTATATGTAACAAAATGAATAATTCAGAGCCCAGTCCCATTTGTAATGGAACGAGTCATTTTAGTAGCGGTGTCATCGACAATCCCGCTTAACGAGACCCCTTATATAATTGAATGTAATTCTGTTGGCGAGCTTGATTTTACGTGTCTCGTATTTGGGGATGTTGTATATCATCACAATATGTGATCAATTGATCATCACGTCTGTTTCTTTTTGTTGTTAACCCCGGCTGTTATTTGTAAATCTTTGTTAGTCGTTAGGGTATTCAGGCGGAACATTTAATACCTTTCTTGGCGATGGATTTCATGTTACCCAGTTACTAGATTAATCAGCCGTTTCGTTAAAAGCCTAGCTTTTTCATTGAGCTGCGCCATTTAATCAGCGAAATAAGTGACATGGGCAAATCATTCAACGATATTAAACAAAAGATGTCACTTAGGTTGCTGAAAAATCAGCGCAATTAAATGAAAAGGCTAGGCCACCAACTAAACGGCTGATTAAGCTAATTGACTGCGACATTTAGATAATTTTATTTTTCGCGCAAAAACTATTTCTTTTTTTGTTACAGCGGCAATCGAAATAGACACTCGAAAAATTTCAACTGTCTGCCATTTGCAGTTTACGAGATATAGTCCACTGATAGACAGACGGACGGATTGTCAGCAGAGGCTTAGTAATAAAGTTGCGTTTTTTACCCTTCGGATGCGGAATCCTACGATATAATGAGAAAAAAAAAACATAATATTCATTCGCGTCTATTCACAATATAAAAATTGGTCTTATCTTGTTTGATCGCAATCAGTGTTCCATTCTATTAAACCTTTAATCGAGGAAGTACAAAGATAACCTTTACCCCAAAATCCTAAACAGGACATTTGTTTCCCTAACAAAATTACACCAAATTACACAAAAGGCCTCGTTAAGCGAAAATTGTCTATGACTTGTTGCCTCGGGAAATGTCCGACGACATCGCGGTAGACCCAGTCGAAGATGGCGGGACGAGCTTGGGCTCCTAAACAAGTGACATTCTGTCAGCGGTAGCGTGGCGAAGGTAGGCGAAGGCGATTGTCAATACGTCAAAAATGTACGGGATTGACAGATGCTATCGAAATGTCACGTGATCAAATTCCTACATTTTGGCATTTCGACAGTCGCATTCGCCAATTGAATGGCAAATTGTCTAGGGCCTCTTGACGCTTACCGACAGGAATGGTCCACACTTGTTCAAAGCTAGGAGGATTGGAAGGAACGGAGGCCTTTGGCCTGAAGCGGGACAGAACAGGCTGAAAATAAAATTATGTTGTCTCTGTAGCACACGTGACTGCTAAACATGGTTTCAATCCTCACCCAAGGGATACCGTTTCTTGTTTGTTTTTGTTCGAAAGATTCACCGCGGTCCTGGAACGCAAAAGGCATAAAGAGGAACACGTATGGGTTTTAGTCAGTAAAGGATGATTTCCACCAAACTCGGCTCGTATCGCATCGGATCGGAACGGATTATAAAATCTTTAAACGATATTAAATCGTGTACACAGTATTTAAAGTAATATTACCAAGCCACGCACAGCAGCTTAACCGCGGGCGTCTCCCGCGACACGCCATCGTAGCCGAAAGTATGCTGCGAGCCGGTTGATGGAAATCGTCCATAGAGTCTAATACTCCCTTCCACTTCGCCCAGAGCGAAAGGATTCATTTGATGATTGTCTGTCCAGGATGCGCCGAGCGCTCAGTTCAGTTGAGTGCCTGATGTAACAAATTGCGCAAAAAAAATAGTAGAAAATTTATTTCTATTCAATCAAGTAAGATCTCTATACAATCTATCCATACCCCACGTACAACTTTTTCCTCCGCCACCCCGTATTACAAAAGCCTTATATTCTAGCTGTTGGCTATGAATGTGCAGGCTCCTCCATTATTCATGTCAATTGAATAACGGCACAGACCACAGAGTCGCCGCTGCGGGCCCTGCCAAAGACAGCATTGTGAAAGACGGAATTGTGAAAATTGTCCATAGGGGTACATAGTGTTAGTAAGTGTCACCGTTTTAGTTACTAAATATTTTTTTAAAATTTCATATTTCGTTTGTTTTTCCCATTCAATCAATTTTGATTGTTTCCTGTTGACGTTATTTATTTATTTATTTATTTATTTAATAACAATTGCTTACTATACTTACAGTTTTTACCAAAGCGTATAGCAAGTTATATTTATACATACATATTTATTTATAAATTACACCTTATTGACGATCTATGATAACTCTGACTATAGCAGTGGTTTTCGACTCGTGTGCTCAGTATAGATTATTAAGAGATAATGATGTAGGGAGACGACATTCATAATAGATGACAGGGAGACGTCATCTCTCCGAAACTGACTGAACTGGAAGTGGGCCGGCCATGTCTGTAGACGGACAGACGGTCGATGGAGCAGACACATTAAGAGTGGACGCCGCGTATGGGCAAACGTAGTGTGGGACGCACTGTGGCACGATGGATCGATGATTTGAAGAAGGTGGCTGGCAGCGGATGGATGCGGACTGCTCAAGACCGGGATGCTTGGCGCACTTTGTGGGAGGCTTACGTTCAGCAGTGGACGGCAATGAGCTGATTTATGATGATGATGAGATGTTGCTAGTAGCAACAGATGGTCGATGTGGCCGAAAAGTTCTGGAGTGGCGACCGCGTAGCGAAAGACGCAGCGTTGGAAGGCCTCCCACAAGGTGGACCAATGACCTTGTGAGGGTCGCGGGTAGGCGATGGATACGAGACGCACAGGACCGGTTATCATCGCGACACTTGGGGGAGGCCTATGTCCAGCAGTGGGCGTCTTTCAACTTAAATGATGATGATGATGACTACCTACTCCTAAAACCTAAAACGTTAGTCTTGGCTGTTATTTGTAAAACTTTGACTATCGTAACTGTAGTCAGAAGCCAGAAAATTTAACAACAGTCTTGGCTCAGTCAGCATCGTGTTACCCAGATACTGGGTTGTGATGTTATTCAGATGCATCGCATTAGACTGGCTGTCGATCTCAACATTGTTGGGAAAAGGCTAAGCAGATGATAGGTGATTCAATGACGTATCTAGTCGCTTCCAAGCTCTATAAATATCGCCATTCGGCGCCATCTTTTGTCCCACTGTTTTTCAAACTGATTTAGTTTGTGAAGCACGGAAATATTATGGTAATAAATTCTGTTTTATATCAATTGGTTTTTGTAAGAGATTCTTGAAAGTGCCTTTTATATTCTTCGTTTATAAAAATGTGAAGAGCATTTTTATGCTTGTCAAAATATGCTCTGCATCATTTCCTTTTCCGAGGTAACGGTAACACGGGGTGAATAGAAATGCAGGGGGTTAATAGACACCAAAGGGGCAAAGAGGTTTTTCACGTTATTTAAATATTGTTAGCAGCATTCAAGGAATCCAATTTTTCTAAATGATTGCTTTGTAAAAAAACAATAATGCGAGTTCGGTATTAAAGTGTAGAATTCAATCAATGTTTGGTTTCTATTCACCCCGTTTTACGGTAAGTAATGTATCTGGGGTGAATTAAGAAGTAGGTTGTAGTCTACCTCGTAATTAATAAAATATCACTTGCACGTCATAAAACAAAAAATAATCTATCACTGATAGGTTACTATTCTGAGAGGGCATTTTTCCAAAATATTTCAGATTGACTTTGTGACATTTTGGTAGCGCTTCAATCCCATATCTTAAACTCACTGGTAGAATTTTTTTCTAGGTATGTTGTAACAATTTCAGCGTGATATTTTAAGTGAAGTGAGCTTAAAGTGAACTTTCAATCCCTAGCACTAATTGGAATTACAGCTCGGTTATTACAGGCCGAAACGACTGCGTCTAAAATGTCGAAAAATGCATACAATAATAGTTCTTTATTATCAGATTACAGGAAAACATATAAGAAACCCTTTGCACGCAAGGCTGATGTAAGTGGGAAAACTTCTCTCATTGCAGCCGAGGCGGAATAGACATAAAACATTTTATTGCGAGCCTCTAAGCGGTAGGGTAGGAGCCAGTTTTTGAGGACTTTGGTGTGTTGACAAGGTATTTTCAACTTTCAATTAAGTTAGTCGGAATTGATCTGGTACAATGTATTTTATCAACATTTTCTGAGTCAAACTCTCGCACGCTGACCAATCGAACACCCTATAATGAAACTACAAACTTAAACACAAACCTCTATCTCGCTCTAACATCCCGTAATACACGAGACGAAGTATGCAAATTTAATTTAGCTTCAAGTTTGAAACTTGATAGAATGAAAGAGATTACGTCAGGTTGGCAACACGTGCAATTTATTAGAAATGACATAATGCTGGCGAAACTGTCTTAGTAAGTTTAAAAGGTATTGTAGATGAGCGATAATAGTCTATAAGACAAAAATTGGATTACCTATAGTTTTCACAATTTTTTTTAAGCACCTGTCTATTAATAAAATATTCTTTATTGTACGAGGGTGCGTTTTTAAGTTCGCGGAATGGGGGGAGGGAATAATAATAGGTCATTATCGGGATGGCCACGACTTCAGCCACTCAATATTAGTATAAATACCAAGTTTTATCTTAATTGGATCATTAGTCTCTGAACTATCATCAAGCAAACAACTCAATCGGGAAGAAAGTGTGAATTATGGAAAAAATCGAGTACCGTGCCGTAATAAAGTTCCTTACCAAGCAAGGAAAGTCAGTTCAAAATATACTGGAAGAGATGGAATCCGTTTACGGGGACTCTTGCCCGGGTAAAACCATGGTTTACAAGTGGCACAGTCTCTTTAAACAAGGCAGGACCTCACTTGAAGATGACCCTCGGCCCGGACGGTCGACCGAGATGACTACTCCGGAAATCATTAAAAAAGTCGAAAAAATTATATTGGAAGATGCCAGACTAAAGAAGAAACAGCTTGCAGAAATGGTTGGAGTATCGGATACGATAATTTTCAAAATTCTACATGATCATCTTGGCATGACAAAGGTCAGTGCAAGATGGGTGCCAAGAATGCTCACGCCGCCTCAAAAACAACGCCGCGTGGAGTGTTCTCGCACGTTTTTGGACCTCTGTAACGAAGATAAGGATGGACTTTTAAGTCGAATTGTTACTGGAGATGAAACTTGGGTTCATCATTATGAACCTGACTCAAAAAAGAACTTCGTGGGAAGAAATTTTCTACTGATGAAGAAGTGAAGGACGCGGTTTCAGCCTATTTTTCGGACAAAGACAAAACATTTTTTTATGAAGGTATACATAAGCTAATTGAAAGATCTGAAAAATGTATAAGGGTAGCAGGTGAATATATTGAAAAAGAAAAATAATTTTGTATTTTTATTTACACTTCTTACCCTCCATTCCGCGAACTTAAAAACGCCCCCATCAAAACCGTACCGAACGTGCTCCGTATGGTGTCGGACGTAAAAGAATAGCACCATCCCATCACTTCTCGTGGGTGTCGTAAGAGGTGACTAAGGGCTCACCCAGAGGATAGGCAGCAGCATTCTACATTGCAACAGCTATACTGCGATCGCCAACCCACCTGCCAAGCGTGGCGATTATGGCTACCTCCCGCCTCCCATTTGGGGGACGCCTATGTCCAGCAGTGGACGTTTTTCGGCTGGTATGATGATGATGATGGGTACATACCTACATCAAAACAGTATTACTGTTTTACTAGAAATCTTTATTAACCGACTTCTAAAAAAGGAGGAGGTTCTCAATTTGGATGTTTGTATTTTTTTTTTTTTTTTTTTTTTATGAGTGCAGTGCTGCCGACATAATAAAATAGGACGTATACAACAAGTACAAGTTAAGGTCGGAAATCGGTTATTTCGTTTTGTGTCGATACGACGTAATTTCTTATGACGGCAGAGTGGCGGTCTCTTCACGGGCAGCGATATCCACCAGACAACTATTAATTACTAACACAAGAGAATTTAAGGATGGGGAATCATCAAATGACCCCTTCCGCTCTGGGTGGAGCGGCAGGGAGTGTCATACTTTTACTGTCTCCTAGTGCCTTTTACGTTCCAGGGGCTCGAGTCTGCTATTGCAATAGTGTCTCAATGACCGGTCATTGATCGAATATTTGACAACTTTGACAGTTTTTGTATGGGAAATGTGTCATAAGTTTGACGTTATACGTCAAAAATCGATCATTGACCGGTCATTGAGACACGATTGCAATAGCAGACTCGACCCCCAGGGCCCCGGTAACTCTTTCGAACAAAATCCGCAACCCTGGCAGGCACTGGCCCTAACGGGCCCCTACTCCTATGCTGACATCTCTTTGAGGCGCGCGTGGAACACAACGCACCGTCGGCCTGGGCCTGGATTTGATCGGACGGAATGCCACCCAACGCTCGCCGTCCGCAGACCCGCACCTACGGTGGCCGGGAATCGCCCAGCGACTCCCGACGCCCGGTGCGTCTCCCCATGCCGCGGCGGCTGGGGCGTGAGGGTTGTCTCTCCCTCACGCGGCCTGCCTCCTCCTTCACTAGCATTACTGCTTCGCAGAAGGAGGTGACGGCTTCCCATGCCTCCTCGCTCCGGACCATGGATTGAACCAGGGCCGGACGCGAGAGGTCGCCGCCGCCGATCGCCTCGACGAGGGCACGGTGGTGCTCCGCCCAGGCGGGGCAGACCTCCACCGTATGCTCCACCGTGTCCTGAGAAGGACACCCTAGATTGGGCAGAAGTGAAGAATTTCTTTGTGGGCCGGGGCGCCCACCCCAGTCTGGGAGCCAAACGTCGGAAATGCTCGACGTAGTTCCACCGGCTGTCGAGAACGAGTCCCAAGTACCTGATCGTCGACCCGACAGCGATGTGAACCCAACCTAACGTTATTTGGGAACCCAATAGTGGCTTGGTCTCAGAAAAATGAAAGCACATGAGTTTAGACTTGTGCAGGAGCACCTCGAGACCCAATAGCCGGATATTTTTTGACAGATTGCGATTGACATGCGAATGCGAATTTTGCTTAAAAATTAGTAGAATTGGCTCTCTGAAGAACGAATAGAATATAAAATAAGGAACTATATAGTTTTCAAACTTTAAACAACATGCAACAGTCACAGTTCCAAAAGTTCTAATTAACAAAAGAGGTGTATTGTAATAAAACAATAAAGTTATCAACAAAAGAACAACTGTACCCGTGTGTGTGTACCAGTTACTGGTTCAGACTTGTTTAGAACTAAACTAATACTAACTACAAACGAACGAACACCACAGTTTTCACTCGTTTTAACTTTATTTCGGGTGTTTCAGCGAGAATAGTAATGAAGTGTTTACTGTGTAGTATGGTATATTTAGATTTAGTGTTGTCAAGCGAGAACAGATGTTATTTATTAATACGCCTTCTTTGCACTCGCCTCTTCAGTCGGTTTTCTTGATCCTTCGGCGTTATTCAACGATGACTGATTACTTTTAATGAATAATTTTACGTGGAGCGACTGTCTATCTGATTTCCACAATCGAGTAACCGGGTAGTGTGGTATTCCTTTGCAAGACTGGTGTCAGTTTTTTTTTTCTGACTACCCACAATGACTGTCAAAGACGTTTAAACGTGCTTTCCAAAGCTTGGAATGAGAGACATGTGCTGTCCATTTGCTACCTCTTCAAGTTTTAACGTCTGAACAAATTTGTAAGATTGAGTCGTAGCCACCATAGGTCTTGAAAATTAACTATGGTATAAAATAATTGTCAATCGGCCTTCTATAGAATGTAGTCTGGGCTACAAAACAAAAGACCACCTATGACATTACAGAACAGTATACTTCGTTCCAAAACACAGATTGCAGACGTTAGGCAACGCAACCGTCAATCTAAACACTAAGCTGGCCACGTCTGTCGCATGTCGCAACAGAACTGAGCAAAAGAGGCCACTGATTGGTTCCATACAACAGGAACCGGCGCGGCGACGCGGTAAGCCCAGGAGGAGATGGCGGGACGAGTTAGACTCTACCCAACCGAAAGGATTGGCCAGATGTACAGAGAACAGTGTAAGAAAGGGAGGACTTTGCCCTGCTGTGGGACAGTACAGGCTCATAAGAATAATAACAAAACAATGCAGACAAATGTCAGTCTGATAGAATTATTTTATTCAGAGTTTATTGTCTGTACCGCTAACTATACATATAAAAGTATTTAACGTGTGGATCGATTAATTATTAACAAAATTCAGGCGAAACGTTTTGTTATTAGCCCCTAATAATCCTCCCTAAATAAATTCAGTACACCGCCCAAGATAAGACCCCTGAAAACAAAACACACTCGACTTTTTGGCAGCACCTGTGTCGGGTAAAAGGTATATTGTCTTTATTACTCGAAATGAATTATTTATTACGTCTTGGACGTGTCTGGGTTTAAAAGAGCGCTAATAAAGGTTGATATATACAGGATGAATTTTTGAGACGGGGCAATAGTGTAGCTGCAGGAAAGCAATCTAAGGAGACTGTAACAAAACTTTGTTAAAGTTTTTCACTTTAATGTCATAAATATTGGTTATGTAAGAAAGGAACTGTTTTGTTGTATTTTTATCAATTCAATGAAATTGGTGACCGTAAATGCTGCAAACATGATTTTAACAACGTAAAAATCCTCTTCAAAGTTTGTTTCGATGCACCCCTCCGTTGCTATTCACCCCGTTTCTAGCTAACTGTTCAGCAGAGATTTTGAAAATAATGTTCACTCAGCATGAACATGAACGCAAAATATTATAAGAAAATAAATAAATAAAATAAAAAGAATCTATATTGATCGATAAACTAATGAGATATAAACAATTTTTAACGAATATATCTGTCGTTTCTGCGAAAAACGCCCTTTTCAATGACAGGAGTATGGGCGTTACTGTCACGGCTTTTAACGGCAGGGACTACGTCGGATTTATCTATTTCATTATCTAACTTTAATTTTTATGGAGCTATGTTTACTAGTATTTCATTAACCACTCGGGCCCAACATGTGAAAATTCCCTAATATAAAGTAAATCTTATGTATATGTAAATAAACATTAAATTCGCGATTAATTCGCGACACACCGGTGTGCCGGGGCCGGACAGGGAAAATAAAAAAGTGACATGCATATTTCTTATTGACATTTTTTGGACCAAAAACTTTACCACGCATTTTCCATTCGCACAAATTTGAATCCATCCTGTATATGAAGACGTTACGAGTCGAATTTCAAGCTGAAAATCAGGATTCAGAATCAGTGAAGCAAAGGTAATGCCGTTATGCCGTATCTCTAAACGTCTAATACGAAATTCTCTCGGTGTCTGGTTCTGAATCCGCTATGATTTACTTAAAAACAAATAAGTTCGCTCTCGAATTGTTTGTGCTCACTTGAGTGAGGTGAGCTGTGAACTTTACAAAATAGCACTTCAATCACTCTGATTAGCTTTTCCTAACTAAAATGGGGTCAGCAGCCAGTCTTTTTTTAAGGATGCGTATTCATCAAATGACTTCTTCCGCTCTGGGCGGAGCGGAAGGGAGTGTCAGACACTTACTGACTAAAACCCATCCGTGTTCCTATAAATGCCCTTAGCGTTCCAGGGCCACGGTGTTTCTTTCGAACAAAATTCCGCAGACCCAGCATGCACTGGACTTAGGGGACCCGTCTATTATGCTGACATCTCTTTGAGACGCGCGTCTAACACAACGTGCTGTCGACCCGGGCCTGATCCTTATCGGACGGCGAGTCATTCTCAACGCTCGCCGTCCACAGGCCCGCGCCTACGGTGGCCGGGAATCACCCAGCGACTCCCAACGTCCAGGGCCTCATCTTCTGTTGCGGCGGCTGGAGCATGAGGTTTGAGGACGACCTCACACGGTCCGCTACCTCCTTCGCTTTTTTTTTTTTTTTTGAGGATGGAGAATCATCAAATGACCCCTCCCGCTCTGGGTCGAGCGGCAGGGAGTGTCAGACTTTTACTGACTAAAACCCACCCTTTGTCTTCCTAGTGCCTTTCTTTCCAGGGCCGCGGTAACTCGTTCGAACATATTCCGCAACCCTGGCAGGCTCTGGCCCTAACGGGCCCCGACCCATGCTGACTGCTGCTGGTTTGGCGCGCGTAGAACACCTGCCTGCCTGCCGGCCTGTTCTGATCGGACGGCGAGCTACCCATTGCTCGCCGTCCACAGGCATCAGTCACTGCGCCATGGTCAGGTCGCTAGGATTACTTTTACTCTTTCAACAAATTCCAGCATCCGTACTAACTGGCTCCAGCTGAGTACCAGTATTCTACATGGAGCGACTACCTATCTGACCTTCACAACCCAGTAACAGGGAAACCCGATACCCTTTGGCAAGACTTGTATCAGATATACTGGCTTCTGACTATCAATGATGATGACTGTCAATGACCTACAAATTACAGCTGGGACCAACAGCTTAACGTGCTTTAGTGCATGGAGGAATTTTGGTCATCAGAAAGAACTCGGTAATCTTTGCTTAACCTTGAAGTTCGACCCGTGGCTGTAATTTAGTCACGAGCTCTTCTTCTTAACAGAATGGTCAGGTTCCTTCTAGGCAAGCGTGCTCCATCTTCGACCACATCATCACTTACCACAGGTGAGATAGTGGTCAAGCACGTACCTATCAACAATAACAAAAAAAAAAGAAAGAATGACACTCCCGACTCTAATATCATGGAAAAAACTGTATTCAGTAATTGTGAACCGAAAACAAAGGAAGGATTAGTTGTAACTTTTGACAGAGACTCGCAAATTGGTTCCTTTGTTATTTCCACGTGTGAGTTGACGTGTGATTGACAGTGCCTCTGTGATGCTGACAGGCTTCAATCGTTCATTCGTTCGTTCGTCGTCTCGGAAGAAACATAGAGAAAAATAGAGGGTAAGTACAGTGTAAATGTTGAGATAGACTTGATACGTCTCATGGGCAAAAGAGTAAAATAAGGAAAGTATATTCATATCTCATCTTCTTCGCAATAATTTTGGTGGTAGCTTCATCATCTGCCAAGCCTTTTCCCAAATATATTGGGGTCGGCTTCCAGTCATATCAGATTCAGCTTAATACCAGTATTTTACGTGGAGCAGCTGCCTACCAGACCTCCACAACACATTAACTGACACGGTACTTCTTGGAAAGACTGGAGTTAGATTTCCTGGCTTCTGACAATCCGTAACGACAGCCAAAGAGTTTTAGTAGTAGCTGGACACCTCTTAAAAAATATAAAATCACTGTCTTCTGACAAGTCGAAAATTATTCCAAGGGAACATGCTCCCAGAATAAAATAACGTATCGTATACTAATATACATAGTATCGTATATCCTAATCCAACACATGTTCTTCCTGTGTGCCAAATTTCATCCTAATCCGTTTAGCCGATATAACGTGAAGATGAAACAAACATACAGACAGACAGAGTTACTTCATACTAATATTACTGTGGAAAATCAATATGTTATAAAAATTTTTTTCGTTATTGAGTGACTGACTGACAGACAACGCACAGCCGAAACAATTGGTTGTAGAAAGCTGAAATTTGGCATGTAGGTGTCTTGACGAGTGTAATAAATAATAATAAATAAATAAATAAATAAATATCTTGGGACAACTCACACACGGCCAGCTGATCCCAAGCTAAGCAGAGCTTGTGTTATGGTAACCAGACAACTGATATACATACTTATATAATTTATAAATACATACATATTATAGATAAATTACACCCAGACACAGAACAAACAATTATGCTCATCACACAAAGTTTGTCCTGGGTGGGAATCGAACCCACGACCTCCGGCTTTGCAGTCAGGGTCACTAACCACTAGACCAACAGGCCTGTCAAAAGTTCACCGTTTCCTGATTATTTGATTAGGCTTAGAATTTGGTATGTTTTCGAGGTTGTCCTGCAAATATTGTGAGAATTGCTGTTTAGTGTATTACTAATTTAATGTTTCACTAAAGGGACTTGATATACAAAGCGGACAGGCCGCGCGACCGAGTCTCTGACAAAATAAAATGTATGGCGTCGAAGGAACGAAATATACTTAGCGTCGCGGGCGCGCGGCCAGACGCCATACATTTTCGTCACAGGCAGCGCCCAGGGGCTCGATTCTGCTATTGCAATCGTGTCTCAATGACCGGTCAGTGATCGAATATTTGACAACTTTGACAGTTTTTGTATGGGAAATGTGTCAAAAGTTTGACGTTATACGTCAAAAATCGATCATTGACCGGTCATTGAGACACGATTGCAATAGCAGAATCGACCCCCTGGCCGCGCTCCTTTTATATCAAATCCCCTATGCCAAAATAAGGTAGATACTTAACAAAGTTTATATTATTTAGTATTTAGCTATAAAAGCGTTATAAGAGTGCTATAAAAGTCGCAAGTCATAAAAGAAAGTCATATTTTATGAAGTAAAAGAAAATTGTTCAGTAAAAGTTTTCCGAACTGTCCTTTTTGAAGAACAAAACACACATTATTAGGAAAAGCCTTACAGTTTTTTTTTTGTAAACATCTATGTTCTTGTAGTCAGTCACAGTATTTTAAAGCACGTAATGAAAAGTCAGGACAATATAAAAATTGTTTCTGGACTTCAATTTAGTAATTAGTGTGTTTTAGAAAACGTTCAGAATCGAATGAAAATTGGGATTTCAATTCCACAAGATAGAAATATACTTAAACATATAAATATATTTGGTATAATTTACCGATTTAAAACCATAGCGCTGTATTGAAACCAGTTGTAAATATTGAATTTATGTTTTAAATAAGTTATTTAAGAGGAAAAAGATATTGTAGCGATTATTCTTGATGAGAAAATACCACTACATTTCTTTTTCTACATTTTGAGTATTAAGCCATTTACAATTATGTTTTTCTTCTCGGAAAAAAACGACACTTTATTCATTTTGATATTCATGAAATTTCTAAATTTCCTTTCCCAAGTAGATATAACTTATTACAAAAGTTAAGGCAAATCATTGTTAAAACGTTACGAACTGTGACTGAATACAAAAACTGAACAAGTATAAATGTATAGACACACATTATATAGATAAAGTAAGATACATGTTTCTGAAACACCTAGAGAGAAAACATCTATTAAATGCTATGAATAAACATCCAATAATTAATTTCGTTTTAACAGCAGCCAGTAACATCGAACATTGACTAAAAAAAATATGTAATTATAATTAATATAAACACACAGATATTAGATTAGCATCATTTGTCGGTTACTTACTGTGGACCTAACTTAATTATTTTACCTGAGTAATAATATTCATAGTATTATAATTTTCTGAAAAGTGATTTATTTCTTTCATTCTTCTTTCTTTCTTAACTACTACAATATTTTTGTTATTATTAGTTATTTATTTATTTCATACTTCTTTCCTACTTCAAATAAAAAAATAAATTCAGATCATAACGAAGTCTGAATAATTAATTGTTATCCAGAAATAATTATGTTTTTTGTAAGTAATTTTTGCCTTATGTTTATTATTCATAGTTATGTGTGTGTTCGATTTTTTCTTCTATTTCCGTTGTTTCAAGTCTAGTCTCTTTTCTATTTACATTAAAAACGTCTCTCTAGACCGTGTAACTAATAACCATTTACACAAATACTTTTTCTATCCTAAACAAATGAAAATCTACAATACCTCATTGTTGTTCCAATTAGTCCGTTCAATATTTATCAATTACTTTAGTTCGTAACGTTATCCCTGGAGTCCATTGCAAACTATTAACCAACTTAAATTAATAAGGATTAAGCCAAAACTTTTGGTATCAGACCCTTTCATTCGATGGCCGCATCAAATTCAATGTTCAATCATTATTTTAGAACTTTTAATCAATTTTTTGCAATGACATTTGGTTCGAAACTTCTTCGTCTTTTTTTATGGCTAACAAAAATACCTCTGATTTAATTTACTCAATGACTACATCGAATTCAATGTTTAAGAATCATTATTTTCAAACTTGTAAATAATTTTCGCAATGAATTTTATTTTGAAACACAGTATTTTTGACAGTTTGCATCTACATTTTTGACAGATTACAACTGACATTCGAATGCGAACGTTGCTTTAAAATTAGTAAAATTGACACTCAGGTTTCTATTATTTTGTCTTACAAAAATATTTCATAAGCTTAAGGCAGATGCAGACAAGTTCAACGCGGCAATGTGACAGCGTATAAAAAAATTGCTGTACAGATAGAACAATTTCAAATAATATTATTGTTTTACGGGTCCAAACATTTTTTGCTATCGACACGTTAAGGAGAAGAGAGATAGAATAATCCCTTTTGTCGTATTGTTGACAAACTGTCGCGTCGCGCCTAACTGTGAGTGCCATTAAAGCTGACTCAACAGTTTTCTTATTGTCTTTACTTTACCACCAACTAAAGATTTTATCCCTTTTATTACTTTTAATATAAAACCTATCTAGAAAAGCCCCGAGTTTATCTTCTTAGATTATATTAAGTACGTAATAAACAGCTACTGGGCCTTTGAAGTTCTGAAAAGCCACCCACCTAATTTATGTCTAGATTTTTATATCTTTTCAGGCTTCAAAATTATCTGAATTAGTACACCAGATTCAGATCATTTAATTTCACTAGTTGGTTTATGTACTGAATCACATTGTGTTTGTTTTGCCAAAAAAAAATAAAGGCAGTGGGTCATCGGCAAACATAAATCATCATTTTTCCCATGGCAATATTTATTATTCTTGCCGTTTAATTTAAAGAAATTTTTCTTCCATAAGACTGCATACACTATAATTATATAAATATGATTTTTTAAATATCAAGCTGCAGTGTCGTTGGGAACCACAAGTAAGTGGAACAATATCCTTTTGTTTGTGTATGTATGTTGTTACTTCCATATTTCGCGTACCTTATTAATTTATCAAATTGGCGTTTAAATTAAGTGCCTCTACCAATTGTTTCTTCATCAAAATTCTAGCTCATAAATTATGGTATTGTTCTTTCACAATTCAACATTACTTTTTTGATATTAAAAAGCCAATTCATATTTTTAATTAGAAATTAAAGACAAAAAATGTATTAGAATTTGATATGCTCAATTAAGAAGGACCTCCATTATTTTCCTTTGATATAACTTTGCTTCAATTAATTCTAATATGATTCCTCTTAATAAGCTATTATTAAAGTTGTATAAAATCTTAAACCTCTTTCTCTCTAATCTCAAAGCCTTATTTTTCGTGTATAATATAACTTTTTTAGTTAATATTTTCTGTAAAACATAAACTAACTAAATCACAACCGCTGCACGCTGGTGTAACGTCACCTACATTTTCATCTCCTCTGTTCTTTTTAACATTCAGACTTATAAACCTATGTATAATCTCTATTTTCAATAAACATTCACGCATAAGATATTCTGTTTTATTATTTTTCCTAAATAACATTCATAACTAACCGAAAACTACAACACAACAGTCACACACACTTCAGAACTATAAAATCACAATCCGTATCATCAAATCCCTCTTTTCCATAAACGTGATTCACCATTTCTATACCTCAAACTCCCCATTTCTATACCTCAAACTACCTATTTCTATTCCTCAAACTCCTCATTTCTATACCTCAAACTCCCCATTTCTATACCTCAAACTACCTATTTCTATTCCTCAAACTCCTCATTTCTATACCTCAAACTACCCATTTCTATACCTCAAACTTCCCATGTCTATACCAAAACTCCATTTTTTATACTACAATCACTTCATGTCAATACCACAATATCCCCATTTCTATACCCTAAACTACCCTTTTTACGTATAAAAAGTCTACTTACAGATGGATGCGGCGGGTGGTCTTGTCCCTTGACATTTTGCAGCTGCTTGTTGTGGGCTGTCGGGGTCCTCTCTCCAGGTGCGGTCGAAGCGCTCGCAGCCGCCCCAGCGCTGCTTCCAGCAGGTGACTTCGCTTGAGGTGAGCTTATTGAGGTTGTCCTGTAAGGAGGGAATTTTGTTTGTTCTGATTTGGGTATGTTTGTAGTGGTGGATGATGGAGGCTAAGATTTCGTGGTTAATGTCAACATTCCGTTATGAGAGTGAGATAGTACTATTCGATCTGTATAGTTCTGTCTCTCTCTCACATCGAAATCATGATGGTTTTGGGAAGTTATCAGAACCTTAAACTGACATCGGTAGTACTTGTCCTTCAACCATCCGAATTGACTTTAAAAAAATATTATCGCTTATAAATTGCTTTGTCTAGACTATTAGAACCTCAGGGTACTATTGGTTCAGTGTATCATTATTAGTGATGTCGCCAGAAAATTGCAAACGCCGTAAGATTGGAAAATATCGCGTGAAATTCTTCCGTAATATATCGAGAAATTAAAATCTAATAATGATTTTTATTACAATCTTACGGAGTTGATAATATATAAATAGATGGTAAGTTCTATTCTATTACATTTTATGGTTATGGAAAGCACAGCCAAATGTCGATTGTTCTGCTAATGTCGAAAGTGAATTGGAAAATCAAGAGTGCACATAAAATATTTCGTCTGCCCCGGGCCTCGAATATAATGTTTGCAAAATGATGGATGTCAACCGTTATGAAATACGGTTACTAAATGGACTGGCAGCCAATCACAAAATAAATATTCCCGAATTTGGCTCAGTTGTGGTTTGGTCTCAAACAAATCGAATTAACTTCGGACTAAAATCACAGTGAAACATTCCGATGTAGAAATAGGGTCTAGGCTAGATCATCATCATCATCATCATCATATCATCCGAAAGACGTCCACTGCTGGATATAGGCCTCCCCCAAACATAACCTTGACCGCTACCGGAGTCAAGGCTAGACGCGCTGCCGGGTACTAGGGGCCATTTTTTTATTGTGCTTACCATTTGGGGGGGGGGGGGGGGGTTGCCATAATCGCCACGCTTGACAGGTGGGTTGGCGATCGCAGTGTAGCTGTTGCAATGTACCGAAAGAATGCTGCTGCCCATTCTCAGGTGTGTCCCTTAGTCGCCTCATACGACACCCACGGGAAGTGATGGGACTAGGCTAGGTATTGGAAGTGATTTACGAGTATGTATTTTATTTGTAGGGAGTAAGAAAGAAAATCTCTGCTTGGATGATTCGAGTGAGGAAAATCAACGTTCAAATGATCGCATTTCAGTTGCAATCTGCCAAAAACCTCTATAATTTCCCTAAATTTTGACAGATTGCGACTGAGATTATAGAGCCAATTCTACTAATTTTTAAATAACGTTCTCATTCGCATGCCAGTCGAAAACTGTCAAAAAAGCCTTAGTTTTTATACATTTTTGATGGATTACGACTGAGATGTGAATGCGAACGTTGCTTGGAAATTAGTAGAATTGGCACTATGAATGCGAATGTTGCTTAAAAATTAGTGGAATTGGCACTATGAATGCGAATGTTGCTTAAAAGTTAGTGGAATTGGCACTATGAATGCGAATGTTGCTTAAAAGTTAGTGGAATTGGCACTATGAATGCGAATGTTGCTTAAAAGTTAGTGGAATTGGCACTATGAATGCGAATGTTGCTTAAAAATAGTAGAATTGGCACTATGAATGCGAATGTAGCTTAAAAATTAGTGGAATTGGCACTATGAATGCGAATGTTGCTTAAAAATTTGTAGAATTGGCACTATGAATGCGAATTTTGCTTAAAAATTAGTGGAATTGGCACTATGAATGCAAATGTTGCTTAAAAATTAGTGGAATTGGCACTATGAATGCAAATGTTGCTTAAAAATTAGTAGAATTGGCACTATGAATGCGAATGTTGCTTAAAAATTAGTGGAATTAGCACTATGAATGCGAATGTTGCTTAAAAGTTTGTAGGATTGGCACTATGAATGCAAATGTTGCTTAAAAATTAGTGGAATTGGCACTATGAATGCGAATGTTGCTTAAAAATTAGTAGAATTGGTACTATGAATGCGAATGTTGCTTAAAAATTAGTAGAATTGGCACTATGAATGCAAATGTTGCTTAAAAATTTGTAGATTTGGCTCTGAAAATTAATTTATAATATGAAGCTCTTAGGGTAACGTAGATTTCATTAATCCTCATGTTGTTTTTTCGTAACTTCTTGAAATCTATGTACTATAAATATGCTAATCTATACTAATAAAATAAAGCTGAAGAGTTTGTCTGTTTGAACGCGCTAATCTCTGGAACTACAATTACTTACTACAGGTCGGCTTCCAGTCCAACCCAGTAACTGGGTTGTTAGATACCCCTTGGCAAGACTGGTGTCTAATTTTCTAGCTCATTACGGTATCCGTAACGACTGTCAAAAGTCTACAAGAGACAGCTAGGGCCAACGGCTAATCGTGGTCTCCAAAGCACTGAGGAGTCATGGTACATTGTGGATCACCTGCCAACGGACAGACCTCGCCAAGTGTCATGCGGCTATTATTATTTAGCCAAAAGCTCCTCCTCAAATTAGTAGCCACACGGTTCGATGTTAGAGGTTAAACAACGTTCTCCAAAGTCGCGGCATTCTGGCACTTTTTGGGATGCATAAAGGAGCCTCCTCGTATAACGCAATTTGTTCCATCAGACACTCAACAGAACCGAGCACTCGGCGCATCCTGGACCGTCTCACCTAATAGGTACCTCACAAGACTGGCCAATCTTTCCCTTGCGGTGGTAGTAGGACCACCAGACCGCCGCCAGCAGGTGAGAGGGTGGTCCCACCGGAGTCCGGCGACAAGCAGCCTGTTGTATTTCGACGACGCGTGGGAGTACCAGTGCCTTAAGGCATCTTCATCAAAGACCTCATCCATCGCTTTCCATCAGGAGTGATCGAGGTTACACAACTTTGTGTCAAGGGGTACCGTATTACCCAGTAAATTGAAGCCGACTCCGACATAGTTGAGAAAAAGCAAGGCTTATTGGTTGGTTGCTCGAACTCCAACTACAACATGAGCAAGAAAACGTCAATGAAAGCTTGTCTTATTGTCATTTTCGTACTTGAGAGATGAGCCAGCAAATGCGTAAACACGGTTGCTCAGCTTAAACTCATTTCTCCAGCTCGAAAATTTTCTCAAGCTCTGATGGAGTTGGAGTTCCGAGTTGAATTTGAGTTTACGTTTTGAAAAGCCAACCAATGTGTTTATTTTCTACAAGAAGTCTATTTTTTTCATCTATGCTATAGAACGTGTAACAGAATAAACGCAATACCTCTTGAGGGTTCATTGTACTCATCATTATGAACAACTTTTAATTTGGGACCAACAATGAAATCGCAAAAAAAGTAGACTGACCCCATACATTTATTTGCGCATTTAACTCGACAAAATGTACCTAAACAGCTACTTTTTCTCGGTGTTGGTCCTATAGTAAAAGTTGTCAATACTGCTGAGTACAATGACTCCTTAAAAGGTAATGCGTTTATTCTGACACGTTGTATATAATCTGCTAGTATAGCAATAACTGGCAGCTCATAATTTTACAGCGTTCCTTTTTAATAACACAGAACAAGAAAACACTACTACAAAAATTACCCTACTCGCCAACCTCATGTGAAAGATGAAAAAGGTGTTTATAATAACGGCCTTAACCACGCCATGGCAAAGTTAATTTCTATGTCACCGTCCCATGGGTTTCATTACAAAAGCTTTTAGCGAACATGTGATGAATTATACTCATTAAGTCCAGGGCGAGTCTATTTTAAACTTAGTTTTAGGAGTGCAAATTTTGTGTATAAAGAGGTGGCGTTGAGGGTTAACCAGGGATTTGACGTTTCGCGGTTGGGTTTTTTATTTTGTCTGGTAAGTTTTGAGACTAAGGCCTTTGTGTATTTTAACATGAGCTTAAAATGATAAAGTCCTAACGATTATGTCTAAATATTTCTGGATAAAAAGATGGAGTTATGAGGTAACAAAAATAAACTAAAAAAAAAATACAACCGAATTGAGAACCAAAAGGTCATAAAGCCGAGTTCAAAAGAAAGAAGACTTTACTTTGAAGTCGGCTTTATGACCTTTTTTTTTAAATAAAGAGTCTCAGTCAAATATAGGAGGGTCATTGCAAGTTTATTTGATGTCTCCCATAGCTAATAATTGCGTTAAAATTTTATATTTTATTATGTTTATTTGTAGAAGTTAATATTATGAGAGAGTGTTGTTAGAGAGTTATAATTCTAAAGTCAGGATTGGTCGTCGGATTATTTTTTCTCCGCACTATGAATTTCTCCTGTATCGTGGATGCGTTTACAATCACATAAACTCACATACACAAACAGCCAGACCCGGAACAACTATATGTAGGTCATACAAATATTTGTTCCATGTGGGAATCGAACCCACGACACGCACCGCAGCAGCCAATCGTTCAACCACTGCGCCATTCGTGTCATCAAAGCGGATTTATAGGCTCTCGGTCTCTCTGCCTGTAATGACTGCCATCGACTTCCATATTGTGAAAAAATTAAACATAATATGTCATATGACACACTAAGTAATTTTCCCCACTCCACGGAATCAAATTGACATTTACAGCTAGTATTATTTATTGACATACATCAAGGGATAATAAATTTCCGTTGTCATCGCATCGTAAGAACATTTCTTCACAAGGACTTAGGGTCTGTTTCACAATGTCCGAAAAGCAATTACTTACTTATTTAAAAAAATGTAATCGAATTGCTATGAAATTATCTGCTAACGGGAACATAGGTGGTGGTGAAACAGTCCCTTATACTAAGTAAATTAATTATTAATTAGAAAGTGAAGATAATACTTACTCAAGCTGTGCTCTGTAGTTTCCAGAAGGAGGCACATGAAACAAAGAGAAAATATAGATTAGTAACAATGAATTAATAACAAAGGATAATCAGGGATTACCAATATTGAAATATTAACACTGAGTCAATTTCAGAGAAAGGATCAAAGTAGTGCTATTCTGTAAAGATCTCAGCTCACCTCACTCAAGTGAGCGCACACAATTCTAAAGCAAATTCATCTGTTTTTAAATTAAATCATCACGGATTCACAACGGGACACCGTTCGAATTTTGAAGTTTAGAGCAGAGGGTAAATTCTACAAATTTAAAAAAAAAAATGTTCGCATTCGTATGTCAGTCGCAAACTGTCAAAAAAACCTGATTTTTCATACATTTTTGACAGATTGCGAATGAGATCGTTGCTTGAAAATTGGCACTTTGATACGCTGTCTTTTCAAAAACAGAAGGCCAATTGTCATCCCTAAAAAGCGTTCAAATTCAAGTCGCAACATTTATCATCTCAGTGATAATCAATGTTACTTATCAAAATGGAGGGAAATTAAAGATGTTTTTGACAGTTTGCGACTGCAATGCGAATGTTTATTTTAAAAAAAACGAGGATTGCCCCTCAGTCTGCAGTAATGCCAAATTGTAAAGAAGTAGAATCAAGATTTAATAGAGCAATAGATTTCTTTAATGGTACTTATCCATTAGGTTAAAAGAATCGTAAAAACGTCAACCGTATCTTAGATATAACTAAGATTGAAGTACCAGGAGGTTTAGAAACATTGCGAGGATTCAAACAGGTTGTACTTCAATTTATTTGTTCTTTAGTACTAAGAGCTCTCAGTACTAAAGAACAAAATAAATTTCCAAAAACACGACACTTAGCTAAACATGTAGGCATACAAAATCGTCAGCTATATTTCAAAATGTAGCCCAAGGCATTCGATTTATAAGCCAATAGCAGCAAAGCTTGGGAGATAAAAAGGATTTCACAGGACTTGGGTCCATGTTTACTTTGACATTTATTTGTCCAAGTGATAAATGTCAATTGAATGCCTACAGCTAACGTTTGTTCCAATTACGATAATTGATTTTGGAGGGTAGATGTGTACCTACACTTAGGATGTTAAGAAAATACAGGGTGGTAATCTTTCAGGAGGTGTAATAGGTACTCATGAATGTAAAAAACTTCTACATTCATGAGATGTGTTTTTTTAATGAGCCGTTTCGATTTTGGCGAGTTTAGATCTAAATTAAAAAAAAATATTTATCTTTATGAAGACTTGTTATCCCCTGAAAACATTGTTACTTTAAGGGACTTGATATACGAAGCGCTCCTGGCACGCAGCGGGCGCGCGTCCAGAGGCCCTAGACAATATGCCATTCAATTTGCGAATGCAACTGTCGAAATGCCAAAATGTAGAGATTTGATCACGTGACATTTCGATAGCATCTGTCAATCCCATACATTTTTATTGACAATTGCCTTCGCCACGCTACCGTTGAAAGAATCTCACTTGTCTCGAGCCCCAGGGCGCTCTCACGAAAATGTATAGCGTCTGGCCGCAAGCCCGCGAGTAAGTATACTAAGTATACTTCGTGCCTTTGACGTCAGACATTTTCTCTTGTCCGCGCCCGCAGTGGGGGAAGTCGGGTTGTGGATGATCATAACTTGACAAACTTCCTTTGTGATTACCCACCGTGTCCAAAATTTGGTCGGGTCGTAGCTAAATAATAGCAGCCACACGGGTCGATCTTCAAGGTTAAGCAACGCTTTCTGAGGTCGGTCTACAGATGGGTGACCATTTTAACATACCACGACCCCTCCGTGCCTCGGAAAGCACGTTAATCGAAGTGGCTATCATTTGTAGATCTTTGGCAGTCGTTACGGATAGTCAGAAGCCAGAAAATCTAACTCTAGTCTTGCCAAGGGTACCGTATTACCTAGTATTTGGGTTTTTCCATCAGGAATTTCTCAGTGACAGCCAGGAGTTTGGAAGTTGGTGGTATGATACCCCCGTGCCCCGGAAAGCCGTTGGTCCTACGCCTGATGTCGCTCCGGTCGTGTCGGGTTACTGTCTCATCGGATTATGAGAGTGATGGAAGACCTGTGTCGTGAACGTGGTCGCACACAATGGGTCTCATCAGAAGGCTTAAAGTCACCCAAAGGGCAATGGAGAGGGCAATGCTCGGAGTTTCCTTGCGTGATCGAATCAGGAATGATGATATCCGCAAGAGAACCAAGGTTACCGAGATAGCCCGAAGGATCGCCAAAATGAAGTGGCAGTGGGCAGGGCACATTGCTCACAGAACAGATGGTCGATGGGGCCGAAAAGTTTTGGAGTGGCGACCGCGTACCGGAAGACGCAGCGTTGGAAGGCCTCCCACAAGGTGGACCGATGACCTGGTGAGGGTCGTTGGTAGCCGATGGATGCGAGACGCACAGGACCGGTTGTTGTGGCGACACTTGGGGGAGGCCTATGTCCAGCAGTGGACGTCTTTCGGCTGATATGATGATGATGATGATGATGATGGAAGACCAGTGTACCTGTGTTTGCGCACACACTTGTGCACTATAATATGTCCCACGCCAATGGCTGGTCTCCGTTGAGATCGGCCGCCATGGCCGAAATCTGAGGGACTATATATATATATTACTCAGTTTCTGGGTTGTGGAAGTCAAATCAGTAGCGGTCGCCTCATGTAAAATACTGGTATTCATCTGAATCCGGTTTGACGAGACGGCGACCTCAATATATGTAGTTGGCATAAAACTAGGGACATTGATTGAAGCTGCTAAGTCTCACAAAACTTTGGACCAGCTAAAAACAAAACACACTAAAATTTAAAATAGATCTAGAATATAGATATACAACGACTTTGTATGACAAAGAGACTAGTTTCGAATCACGTACGAGTCGTAAAATTTAGTCGCGTACCACCAATATAGTTTAAAGCTTAGGATTTGGAACAGCGGAGCGACGAGCAGAGCGATTTAGTGGTGTAGCGTATTTGTCCTGTTTGAAGTCGTCAAGAGCTGTTTGAGAATATGTCATGGTGTTGTGAAAAGATTATCTAGGCAGCGAGGCTTAGCGAGGAAGACTGTCTTGTGGCCAGGTGCACATGATGCAACCGACATGTAGGTTTGTGTTTTACTTTAACGAAAACGGTTAACTGCTAATTATACTGCTTAGTCATTCTTTGGCAGTCGTTAAGGATTGTCAGATGCCAGAAAATCTGACACCAGTCTTGCCAAGTACCTTGTTACCCAGATAATGGGTTGTGAAGGTCTGGTAGGCAGCTGCTCCACGTAAATTTCTCGTATTCAGCTGGATTCGGTTTGACTGGGAGCTGACCCCAATCTTATTGGGAAAAGGCTAGGCAGATGATGATATTGGTATTTAGTCGCAAACGGTTTGACTGGAAGTCGACCCCAAAATAGTTGGGAAAAGGCTAGGCCGATTGATTGGGTCGGCTTCCAGTGTAACGTACCAGTATTAGCTATATGGAGAGAATACATTTTTCAAACCCAGTAACTATGGAAACACGACACCTCTAGGCATGTCTGTTGTCAGATTGTTTGACTTCTGACCATCCTTCGACAAATGACAGCTGGGACCGACGGCTTAACGTAATTTCCTAAGTGGTGGATTTGTCGCAGCCAATTAGCTTAATGAGGCGTTTAATTGGTTGCCTAGCCTTTTCATTTAAATGTGCCGATTTTTCAGCGACCTAAGTGACATATTATTTTTAACCGACTTCTAAAAAAGGAGGAGGTTCTCAATTCGGATGTTTGTATTTTTTTTTTTTTTTTTTTTTTTTTTATGTTTGTTCGGGCATAACTCCGTCGCTTGCCAACCAATTTGAAAAATTATTTTTTTGTTGGAAAGGGTATACTTCCCAAATGGTCCCATTGAAATTTTATCAATATCGGTTCAGCAGTTTGGTTATTAAATCCAAATAGCTGGAAAAAATATATGGAAAAATCATCTACGTATACGAAATTGCGTATTTTTGCTTTCCTGTGACTTTCCAGTGGTGTTGTTAGGTATGGGGTACCACTAAAAAGTGAAAAATAAAAAACTTTTTCACAAAAAAAAGAAACCGACTTCCAAAAAACACTACAAAGTTCAAAATAACTTTAATTTCGGAAGTCGGTGTCAAATAACGAAGAAGCAACCAAAAACACCGACTTCCGAAATTAAAGTTATTTTGAACTTTGTAGTGTTTTTTGGAAGTCGGTTTCTTTTTTTTGTGAAAAAGTTTTTTATTCAATATCGTTTAATGACGACCATGTAACTTATGTCGGTGATTAAACTACACAGTTTAATGAAAAGGCTAGACTTTTAATGAAACGGCGGATTCAGCTAGTTGCCTGCGACAGATGCATGGTCACCCATCTAAGGACCGGCAAGCTCTGCTTAACCTTTTTTTTATGGATGGGAAATCATCAAATGACTCCTGCCGCTCTGGGTGTCAGAATCTTACTGACTAAAACCCATCCGTGCTTCTCGTATGGCTCTTTGCTTTTCAGGCCGCGGTAACTCTTTCGAACAAAATCCGCAACCCTGGCTGGCTCTGGCCCTGACGGGCTCCGTCTACTATGCTGACATCTCCATGAGGCGCGCGTAGAACACAACGCGCCGTCAACCCGGGCATCGATTAGTACGGCTGTTATTATTTTAGCCACTAGCTCCTAAAATCTTATGACATTTCGTTAAACGCTCCCTCTAAGCCCCAGGCCTTATGAACTGCGTCTGAACTAAACTCCAAAGTAGTCGTAGTCAGGTATTGAGTTATAAGTTAAAATGATGAAGTACCGCAGTTATCTGCAAGCTTATACCCGAGGGGGGTAAGCAGGAGTGCAAGTTGTTAGGAAATCGTATTCATTGCTGGTATTGCTTGAAAACTTTACTGCTTTTAGTTTAACTGGACGAACAGATAATCCGTGCTCGTGCCTAAATATGACAACCGCAAGCTGATCTTCGAGGTTAAGCAACGTTTTCCGAGGTCGGTCTGTGGATGGGTGACCATTTTAACATACCGAGTTTCCTCCGTGCCTCGGAAAGTACGTTATGCTCTTGGTCCCGGTTGTCATTTTTAGATCTTTCGCAGTATTTACGTATAGTGAAAAGTCAGTAAATCTGACTCCCGTCTTGCCAAGTACCGAGTTATCCAGCTACAGGGTTGTGAAGTTCTGGCTGGCAGCCGATCCACGTAAAATACTGGTATTCAGCTGAATCTGATTCGACTGGGAGCCGACTCCAATATATTTAGGAAATCGCTAGGCAGTGAAGAATAGTAACCCGTGCTGCTCCGAAATTTTGAAAGTCAACTTGATTGTTCTTGAGCTTCCCTTCAACTAAATCTGGAGCTGTTGCCCACTTTAATAGTGGGCAACAGCTCCAGACAACAGAACCGGAGATATATGTACAACGTGTAACAAATTAAACACAATACATCTTAAGGGGTCACTGTATTCATCATTATGAACAACTTTTACTATGGGACCAACACGGAAATCGCGAAAAAAAAAATCGACTGCTCGTAACTCGACGAAATGCCTAAATGTAACAAAACAGCTTGTTTTCACGATTGTGGGGTAGGTAAATGACTCCTTAAGAGGTATTGTGTTTATTCTGTTACACGTTGTAGGTAAAAAGCTATGAGAGCTGTGAAAATAAACAAAATGTACAGGAGGAAATAACGTTTGAATGTAAGTTGAGAAAAGTTAAAGATTTCCAATGCTTGATATCAAATCCGTGCATATACCAAACCTTTCGTTTCAGAAAAAAAAGCAAATCGGTAGGATACAATGATCGGACGTACTCGTAATAAAATTGATTTCATATATTTTTAAATATCAACAGCATTGCAGAGTTCCTAATTCGAATCTCATTCCGCACATAAAATCGACAGATAGTCCCCAATAGGAAAAGACAGCCAATCACAAACAAATAAAAATGGCTATAAACAGCCAAAGGTTCATCTGATGGCCTTTATTCTGGCTATTATAGCCATAGGGGCATCAGGCTCGGCTCAAAGGGTTTATTACCAGAACGTGGGCTTGCTTGGGATCGGAATACTTTAATGGTTCTGCAGATCTGTAGGTAAATTGATGAGAATGTTGGAATTATAATTTTGTGAAATGTGTATTGCGTTTGGGTTTATAATTTTGGAAGGGTACTAAAAAGGATTATTAAAAGTGACCTCTCAAGCCTTTTTATGTGTTTGTCATTTTATTTGTACTACATTACTCTTTTGGTTTTTTATATACTTAAGTGAAATAATGAAAGCGTTGTCAATGTTTCGCCCCTACCCTTATTCGAGCCAGCCCGCACCGCTGAGCCTGTGTGTCTTAAATGTGTGTGTCTTAAATGTGTGTGTCTTAAATGTGTGTGTCTTAAATTCACTCATAAATAATAATCCTAGTTCGATCCAGCCCGTCCCTAGCTGTCCTCATCTCAGCGACGCCCCAAGCCGAGGTTCGTACCCCCTTAGCGTGTCTAGTCGCTAAGTTTGTAAGTGTTTTTAAGCCCTGACTGGAGGCTTTAATATTCATATTAAGTCCGCCACGGGCTAGTCCGGTTAAGCAGACAACAACCTTCTAGTTTGACCTGTGAGAGGCCACTCATAAAAAAAGCGTTGTCAAGGTTTAAGAAAAAGTTGGAACGATTCATGTGTCTGCTATCTTATCAGAACATAGGTTACGGTAGGTACCTATAATGTTTCAATAAAAAAACTGAAGTAGTCGAAAGGTTGACGCCACAGCGAGATGGGCAAAATATATTATTGCCTATGCGGGGAAGATGAGGCTGGTACAAGAATGTGGGGATTGTCAGTTTTCAGGCTTTTCACTAGCTACAAGAACTATTAAAGTTTTACAAAATGTCAGTCTTCATCTGCTTTCCGAGATACTGAGTAGTTTCGTTTTATATTTTTTTTTAAGGATGGCCAATCATCAAATTACTCCTTCTGCTCTGGGTGGAACGGGAGGGAGTGTCAAACTCGTACTGACTGAAACCCATCAGTGTTTCTCCTAATGCCTTTTGCGTTCCAGGGCCGCGGTGACTCTTTCGAACAAGTGTTTTTTTTTAATGATGGTAAATCATCAAATGACTCTTTCCGCTCTGGGTAGAGGGATGTGTCAGACTCTTACTGACTAAAACCTACACGTGTTCTTCAAAAAACAAAAAAGTAATGTGTGTGTGTTAATATTTGTTCGCCATATTATGGCAGGATATGCTGGAACCATTATCATACCACCTATTGTACCATATTCTGAGTAATAATAAATATTTGATTAATTGCCCTTTGCGTTCCAGGACCGCAGTGACTCTTTTTTTTTCTTTTTTTTTATGGATGGGGAATCATCAAATTACTCCTTCCGCTCTGGGTAGAGCGGGAGGGAGTGTCAAACTCGTACTGATTAAAACCCATCAGTGTTTCTCCTAATGCCTTTTGCGTTCCAGGTCCAGGTGACTCTTTCGAACAAATTCCGCAACCATAACTGTTGCTTAGCATCGAAAATCTCACTAGCCCGCAATTCAACCTAAAAACGACATTCTATAAACACAAAATACAGTGCAGAGCATTTACTCCAAATACAGAAACTATTTCATACTCGTCATAGTTCTCAAGCCTGACATAACATATTCCCTTTGCTGTGACACGTGCCAACAGCTGCTGCGACACACATCCGGGCAGACCGACGTGGACGTGTTAGTCTAGCGAGTAAATACGCTTGCTTGGGCTAGAAACATATTCAATAGTACCTACTATGTCGTATTGTGAGTGGTTGTATTTTGCTTAACAACTGCAATCAGCTCTTTGTGAGGGTTTTCTCCATTTATACTATTATTATGGAGATGTAGTTTGCTTGTTTTAAAGGCAGTTTAAAGTTAGGTATATTCGTCCCTCGAGCCGGATAGCTCAGTAGCTTAAACTGATCCGGTTCGAGGTACCAATGTTAATCGTGTCTAATGTCAGTGTTAATTAGTTGTATTATATTTAATTGCAATCATTATCATCAATGGATTATATTATTACTAAATAAATAAATTAAAACATTATTTATGACCCACGAAATAATAATTTTACAAGTAAAAGTTTGAAAGGACAATGGACATATTGGTATGAAATACGTGGGAGCATTTCGCACGTTGCTCTTCTAAATTCATACTAAACAATAATTTTAGCAAATAACATAATATATTCCCTTAGCTGTGACACGTGGAGACAGATGCTGCGACACACATCCGGACAGACCGACGTGGACGTGTTAGTCTATCGAGTAAATACGTTGTAAAAGCTTGTTCTAATTGTGCCAAGTTATGTAACCTAATGGTTCGATTTGGTATTTTGATACATATGAACAACAGTGGAGCTACAATAAAGTGTAATCCAACTATTCATGTTATATCCGCTCGAGTACTGCCGGCACACCGCGAGTTTATCGCGAATTTAATGTTTATTATTACTATTACGTAAGATTTCTTTTTTATTTTGGAATTTTCACATTCAGTGCTAGAGCGGATATACTAATACGATTCTTAAATAATAATATTTCCTAAATAAACACATAAAAAATTAATAATGCCTAATAGTATTTCACAGCATTAAAAGTAGCACAAAGATAGCAGCGGTAGGAGCTTCCTGTCAGTGAAATAGTTTTCGTAATTAATTCAGTCCTACCAACAATTCATTTGACGGACATCATAAACTAACAAGTTTATGTTTTCAGACTATGGTTACTCACAGAAAATTAAATATCTTCGAAATTAAAATGAGAGCGCTGAACAAGAAGTCAAGGAAAGACTATAACAAAAAGCCGAGTGTCTAAATCCAGTTATCTTTTATAAAAAGATATTTTCGAGACCACAAAGTTAATAAAAATATAAAATCCATTTACAGACACCCCGCTGGAATCTTTTTAAATCCAATAAAAAGTCAAAATGTCTTTCTTTTCGCGCCAAAAAAATTGTGTCCCACAAACACTTTATTAGGAAAGCAAAGAACGTTGTTTTCATTTAATATCTAAAGCCCATCTATTTTACATTAAAAATAAACTCAATCTGAAAAGAGCTTAAGCACACTAGGTTTTAAGTTTAAAATCGCTTGTCAAGATTTCCAAATCCGTTGGGCTCAATCTGGGTAAAACTAGGCTCAAGATTCAATGTAAAATCAAGCTTATGTTCTGCGGTACACAGTTTAAAAACGTACGCGCAGGTATGTTTAAATATTTGAATGCCACCGCCAGGGTCCAATAAGCCTTTTATTAATTTTTCAAAACTTTTTTGATTTATTTTTAATTATCGGCATTCAGATTTGTTTTTAATTAAGTTTGATTTATTTGTTTGTTTAAAGTAATAAAAATGTTATGATTGAACCTAGCCTCTTTTAAATAAGTTTTTAGCTTTCAAAGAAAATTTTTTCTAACATGATTTACCCCCGATGGAAAACGGGCATTTTTTTCTGCACTTACAACTTTCTTTTAAGAATGGGCCATCATAAAATTACTCCTTCCACTCTGAGCAGAGCAGAAGGGAGTGTCAGACTCTTACTGCCTAAAACCTATCCGTTGTTCTTCAAATTTTCTTTGCGTTCCAGGTCCGCGGAGACTTTTTCGAATAGATTCCGCAACCATGGAGTACCAACTTCCTGGCATGAGGTTTTTCTAAGGTTTGTCATATTGGTATCTCCATTTCGAGCATATTGATCTCAAGTTTTCCCATTTAGGTACTATGTCCGGATGTTGGCAATAGACTCACTTCTGTTAAACAGGGCTTAAATGGCAAAGTTTGTTTATTTATTTATTTAAAACTTCATGCACACAAATGTACAGAGGCGTACTTAATGCCTTAGGCATTTTCTACCAGTCAACCGTTTGTTGTGCTTGAACTCACATTATTCTTAGTGTTAACAAGAATAAAATTTCCCTGGTGATTTGACAACCAACAATCGGTCAATTTAATGCATTTATTATTCAGCATTATCATATTAGCCGAATGACGTCCACTGCTGGACATAGGCCTCCCCAAGCGTCGCCATAAAAATCAGTCCTGTGCGTCTCGCATCCATCGGTTACCCGCGACCCTCACCAGGTCATCGGTCCACCTTGTGGGAGGCCTGTCAACGCTGCGTCTACGAGGTACGCGCTCACTACTCCAGAACATTAATTTGATATTATTGAGATATTAAATTAAATATTTGTTTTATATTTTTGTTAAACAAAAACTCTAATTTAGATCCATACCTACTTTGACGTTTACATGAGACAACCCTAAAAAAAATAATAACCAGAAAAAAATAATTGCATTGAGACTTCAATCAACCACTAGTAACATAAAGGAACCCGTTCACTAAACACGGCCATTCTGACGCGCTCCTAGCTTCATTGCTACTAAACAAAGATGTCTCCCTTGAAATAGACACAATACATGCTACCTATTGTCGCAAGTTTGATCGGCAGAAGGAAATGGCTTCCATGTGCAACCTCGTTTTGTCTTGTATTTTCTTTTGTAAGAGTTTTATTTTTGTAGCCCTATTGGATGCCTCGTGGATGCATTGAAAGAGGCTACACTTGTGGCAATACTGGCTACATAGAATTATTGCACTCTTAAAAGGTACCCAGGTTTGAGAAAAAAAAATGTAAATTTTAAAAGTAGAATTTGTTTTAGGATTCTCACAAAATTGTTTACATTTTTATTTATTGCACCCATTAATTGAGTAAAAAACAAAGGGTAAAAACGGGACTCTATTACTAAGACTCCGCTGTCCGTCCGTCCGTCCATCCGTCCGTCTGTCATCAGGCTGTATCTCATGAATCGTGATAGCTAGACGGTTGAAATTTTCAATAATGATGTATTTCTGTTTCCTCTATAACAACAAATACTAAAAAACAGAATAAAATAAATCTATAAGGGGGCTCCCATACAACAAACGTGATTTTTTTTGCTCGTTTTTGCTCGATATTGATAACGGCAACAGGTAGACGCCGAAAGACGTCCACTGCTGGACTTAGGCCTTCCCCAAGTGTCGCCACACAAACGGTCATGTGCGTCTCGCATCCATCGGCTACCCGCGACCCTCACCAGGTCATCGGTCCACCTTGTGGGAGGGCCTTCCAGTACGTGGTCGTCGCTGCAGAACCGTTCGGCCCATCGACTGTCTTTTATACACTCAGACTTATTTCATTACTTCTAAATAAAGCTCACCTGTCTCATCCCCCATTATTACAGTACTTATTATCTTTAATTAACTTAATTAAAAATAATAAATTAAATTGCTATTGCAAATTGGAGCTCTCCTTAATTAAATGTCTTGAGGAAAATCTTAAGTCACGGAGTCTGATAATTGTACCTTTTACCTTACGTAAGGTTATTTAAAGGATTATTTCTGGGGTTTAAAAAGACTGGGGGACTAAAAATTGGGTAGGTTCTTCTTTCATAATCATAATCACTTTATTATCAGGCAACTGAGGCCTATAGATAAATTAAACAATAAAAAAATACACAAAACATAATTATTAATAAAACTTAATATTATACACGTAAAGTTGACGGCGTCGTGTTTCGCTGCGTGGTGTCGCGTAACTGACCTCGGAAACGTCGAAATACGACACCTTTCGGCCAAAAGTCCTCTTTCAAGAAGGTCTGTAGATGGTGGGTTGGAACTCGTACCACGAACGACGTAAAGTTGATGCTGTGGCGCGATTCCAACCTTTCGACCCTCATAGTCCAGTTGGTCTTCACTTTCAAATACTGCACGACTTCCTCAATCTTTGTGGAGTAATGCAGACGCGAAATGTACAGCTGCGTCGTGGGCACAGCAGGGCGCAGCAGCATGTTGGATCCACTCTGGTTGATATTGCTGTCAGCGTAAGACCGCCAATGTACCCATAGAATTAGATACTAATACTTGAACGGGTAGATGCTTTTATTGTAGAACGAGACCTAAAACTTTTTTACTTCGACCGGCCAAACATATTTTCATAGGTTCCTAATATGTTGCGGAATTTGTTCGAAAGAGTCACCGCGACCCTGGAACGCAAAAGGCATAAGGAGGAACACGAATGGGTTTTAGCCAATAAGAGTCTGACACTCTCTTCCACTCCACCAAGAGCTGAAGAATTCATTTGATTTTTTCCCGTGCACAAAAAAGTTTCCCAATATTTTTTATCTTTAATTTTTCATTTTTCTGGCTGCCTACACAGAGTGTTAGTCAAAATAGGACTTCAGTTATCTCACTGCGGCCGCCATCTTGTTTTTTTTTGTCATAATTCATAGAATGAACCGTTTTTAATTAAACTTCCTACGCATAAGCAGGATACATAGGTCTAAAAAGTAATCAGAGAACATTTTTGAAATATCTTATTTAAAAGAAGATAATTGGAAGTCTCTGTTTCCAATTATCTTTTTTTAAATAAGCAATTTAATATTAATTTCAAACCGGTGGAATTTAGCTGTAACACTATTTTCGAAAATATTCTTCTGACAACTTTTTAGACCTATGTATCCTCCATATGCGCAGGAAGTTTCATTAAAATCGGTTCATACATTTCGAAAAATAAGGACTTGACAGTTTGTATGAAATGCCGTACGGCGTAAACGCTCTTAAGACGAATCTAATAATAACTCATTTGATTAAGCCATTAAGACTACATGGTGTGCCAAAAAAATACATATACAAACAAACAGACATCATCATTATTCTCCATCAGTCTGCCTAGCCTTTTTCCAACTATTTTGGGACAGGTTTTTTAATCTACCGTATGCAGCATCATCAACTTAATCATCATACATTAAAAACAGGCCAAGTACGAGTCAGACTCGCGCGAAGGGTTCCGTACCATTATCTATAAAAAAACGGCAAAAATACCATATTTGTTGTATGGGAACCCCACTTAAATATTTATTTTATTCTGTCTTTAGTATTTGCTGTCATAGCGGCAACAGAAATACATTATCTGTGAAAATTTCAACTGTCTAGCTATCACGGTTCATGAGATACAGCCTTGTGACAGATAGACAGACAGATGGACAGCGGAGTCTTAGTAATAGGGTCCCGTTTTTACCCTTTGGGTACGGAACCTTAATGAAATACCACCTTTCTGCAGCAGTTGGGTAAAAAAAAATCCGTTACAAGAAGCTTTTTTTAAGGATGTGAAATCATCAAATGACTTCTTTCGCTCTGGGTGGAGCGGAAGGGAGTGTCAGACTCTTACTGACTAAAACCCATCCGTGCTCCTCCTAGTGCTCTTTACGTTTCAGGGCCGGGTGACTCTTTCGAACAAAATCCGCAGCCGTTACAAGGAGCTATATAAATATCCACAAAAACGTCGTGACATAAATACATACTAAGATATTTTTAAGGGTTGTAACACGTCATCACATTTGACTTGACAAGGGTCGTTTAGATGTCAGCGTTTTCAGTACATGCTATCCCTTTTTATTATTTATTTATAATTTTGCCTTGAAGGCATTTTGAAATGTTTTTAAGGTCGTTTGCTTGGCAGAGATCACCCATACATTTTACAATCGCCCAGGGCCCCAAGTCTGCTATTTTTTATAAATTCGTCATTCCAACACGATCCCATTGTCATTTTGCTATAAGTTCGTAATCTGCTAAATTCATAATGGTCGATCATTGGTCGGTCAATGGTCTCGTAATAGAATCGTGGTACTAAATATTCAATGTTTTTGAAAAGCAATGACGTTCTAATGGTAGGTCACTGATCGAAGGAACTGTCAAAATTTTAGCAGATTACCGCAAACGTCTGTCATTCATTTGTCATTATGTACGAGATTACCATTCTATGCCATTTCTTTCAATCGAGTGTCAGTGGTTGACCACTGGAAAATCATAATGACGCTTTTATATTAGTAGATTACCAAACTTGTCAAAATCAACAATTATGAAATCAATGATATACCATTCTGACACTAATGTAATAGCAGACTTGAGGCCCTGGTGTTTATAATAGGGTCTTTGATAGTATTTTTCGAGGAAACCTACTGTTCTCCAAACCTGTAAAATATAACGTGTAACAGATTAAACTCAATACCTATTAAAGGGTCATTGTACTCATCATTATGAACCAAACTAGAAATCGCGAAATAAAATCTGCTGAGTTAAGCGCACAGAAATGCGCAGTCGATTTTTTTTTGCGATTTCAGTGTTGGTTCAATCGTAAAACTTGTTCATAATGATTTATTTATTTATTTATTTTTATTTACTTATTTATTTATTAATTTACACATACAATTATTTTTACAGGCAGAACCCAAGATAATAAAAGTAGTCATACAATGCGACATCCAGAGACGCCCCTCACAAACTAACACTAAACAAAAATGATGACCCCTTAAGGGATATTGCGTTTATTCAGTTACACGTTGTATAAGCCAAAGGTAGAAAAAAAATTTGAGCAATCTAAAGAAATTTTAATTTGGAACCGTTTTGAAACATAACATTACAATACTCTTTCGCAGGTATGCTGAAAGAGATTTCTTTAGAAATAAACATTATCTATTTTTCTGTTCCTTCTTATTGTATATTTGCTATAATATTATGTGTGTACATTAATCATTGTTAAATAAATAGATCTGTCAAAACGCTTAGTTGACACTTCGCGTGACCCTGGCTTTTACCTCGGGCAAAGGATAAGCATTGCCAAAAGGCTGACAGCATTGCCACGTTGGCAATGCTGTCAGCCTTTTGGGTACATTACCAGTGGTCTGCGATGCGGAGGAATTTTTCTACGCCATGCTTGAGATTAGTTTTAGTTAAGAGTCTTTTATTTAAGTGTATATATAATAAATAAATATTATTATATCTAGCTTGAACTATCCTGTTGTTGAGTATACACCTTCCTCCATAAATTCGATGTTTCAAATTTAAATAAACTTTATTATGTGTTACAGTTTTCAATACTTCAAACATACAATGCCGTTGCATTTTTATAATATGTATCTCACGCAGGTATTTAACATCGGTACCAAAATGAATGCACTGGTACAGAAAACGCCATTTTTGTTTATACCTTAACACAAAAACATTTAACGACCCCTTATAAAGTGTATTTACAACTTTAACCTTCCAGTTTTAAAGCTTCAGGTGGATCCAAATTATCTTTTATATAGCAACGTAAAAATATACTCTTATTGCTAAGAGTTAAAGGTTTCCTTTACTATCAGTTCACTTGAAGAGGTTGCTTCACTGAAATGGGGTGCTTTAAAATAACCTCTATAATCCCATGAATGGCTTCCAGTTGAACCGGATGCAGCAGTACATGAAGCGACACCTTGTATCAGAATTCTACACCTCTCAGCAAGGCTGGTGTCAGATTTTCTGGCGTGTGACAATCCGTAACGAATGCCAAAGATATACATAATGGCAGCTGCGACCAACGCATTATTGTCCATTCGGAAGCACGGAGTAGTCTTTAATAATAATTTGTTCTAGTCTGGCTAACGGAGACTACTTGCACAGGCACAACCTTGTAGCTTGGATTATCCACCAGCAACTTGCTCTTAAATACAATCTTGTGGAATCGGAAGCACCGTACTTAGGTATGTGCCCGACCCAGTTCTCCAAAGTGGCAATTGCACATTGTATTGGGATCGGTCTACCATCACTGACAGAACTATTGTTGCCGATAAACCTGATATACTGGTGATAGCCCGACTAGAGCGTCGCGTAATGATTGTTGATATAGCAGTCCCTCATGAAGAGAACCTCGTGAAGGCTAAGAAAGATAAACAAACGAAGTATCTTGACTTGGCTCGCGAGGTTGTCGACATGTGGGATGTGAACACAGCAGTCATTGTGCCGATCTAGCCGTGACCGGCCAACATCTAAAGAGGCTCTCGTTGGGCAGCTTATCGAGGGCTTGATTCAGATAGTCGTACTTGTCACCATTTTTAGGGTTCCGTACCAAAAGGGAAAAACGGGAACCTATTACTAAGACTCCACTGTCCGTCTGTCTCACGAACTGTGATAGCTAGACAGTTGAAATTTTCACAGATGATGTATTTCTGTTGCCGCTATAACAACAAATACTAAAAACAGAATAAAATATTTATGTGGGGCTCCCATATAACAAACGTGTTTTTTATAGATAATGGTACGGAACCCTTCGTTTGCGAGTCCGACTCGTTTAGAAAAAATACGTGTCCAATATTTTTTGGCAATCTATCTGACGGACTAATTAGATATTTTCAGCTGAATATCCTATTGTCTCTTGAAGTCTAAATGTTGACACTCACTGACACAGTCTGTATGGGAAGTTTTAGGCAATGCCGTATCCAGCAGTAGCCACCGACACATTTAAACGATCTGTGGTCTCACCCCAACTTAAGATAAACTTAGAAACTACACGAGCTGGTAAAGGTGTTAAGAACATTGAAACTAATTTTCTTCTAAATAACATAAGTTGAAGCCGAGCAAACGTTGAGTGCGAAACTTTTCATTTCACTTACGTTAAAGCGAGTTTGTGTGAGCTAGGTACTTCTAGTAATTTAGTTTGTGAAGTTTGTAGGCTTTCTTGAAAAATGTAAGTACCTATGTGTTTTTGTTTTGGGTGAGGATGACACTTTCATTTTCTTGTGTCAGGTTACATTTATTTTGCAATTTATGTTACTATAGTTTTTACCAAAGGGCAATCGAGAGGGCAATATACTCGGGGTTCCCTTGCGTGATCGAATCAGGAATGATGATAACCGTAAAAGAACTAAGGTCACTGATGTAGCCCGATGGATCGCCATACTGAAGTGGCAGTGGGCAGGGCACATTGCTCGCAAAACAGATGGTCGATGGGGCTGAAAAGTTCTGGAGTGGCGACCGCGTACCGGAAGACGCAGCGTTAGAATCCCAGTAAAAATCATCATCATATCAACCGAAAGACGTCCACTGCTGGACATAGGCCTCTCCCAAGTGTCGCCGCAATAACCGGTCCTGTGCGTCTCGTATCCATCGGCTACCAACGATCCTCACCAGGTTATCAGTCCATCTTGTGAAGGCTTTCCAGCGCTGTGTCTTCCGGTACGCGAAAACGCGGCTGTCTTGGATCTCGCAACGAAATTAATCAGAAAAGATCAGCGGAGGGTTAGGAAAAACATTATCTCTTACAATTCTTCTAATTTATTTAGTTGTCGACACAGCTGCAGCATCTCTACTTCTTCTATACTTCTCTGTAAATATGACCTCAAAAATTAATACAAAATTGCAACTAAATATTAATTCTATAACTAAAGTTATTAACAAAAGGGTTCCACCTGTGACGTGTACCTAGATATTAGGATAAGATCCTAGGTCCCTAAATATCCAGTAATTTGAGTAGTTTATATGTCTAGATTAACTGGGTTTAGTCTAGACAATTTAACTTAGGCGGTTGCGGCTTAACTACTCTGAAAATTAACTTGAACAAATGGAATATAATTTTCCTAAATGAGTAGCTATTATTTACTGCCCCTATTCTATTATACCAGAAACTAAATAAAAAATCAGTTTTATTTAAGTAGTAATGCCCAAAAACAAATCTCCGTACAAAGTTATAGAAAGTGTGCAAGGACTATTGATGGCACCACAGAATCGTGAATGTCAACTATTTAAATCGTAAAAGCTTCGAATTTGCAACGCTAGGTGGCTGTTTCCTCACTTCTTTTTCTTTTCCTCAAGAAAATCAAGTCTTTCTTGAGGAAAGTGGTCCACCAACATGGGCAGTAGCCATTTTTAAAAAGAGAAAACACTATTCCGATTTTTAAAAAGAGATAAAACATTTCACAGGCACAAGTAATGATTTAGTATCAACGGCTAATCAGTCTAGGATTAAAACTTCATCATTTATAATTACTACAACTGTTAATTAGTCGATCGTTTATCTCGATGTAACCTAGCTTATATTAAATTAATATTTACCCACATTAGAGTTCCAATTAAGTCTACGTAGAGTCCACAAAATAATGGTATTTTCATTGTTCGAGGTAACGTACTCCATGGGTTGGGGATAATCTGTAGTTGGGTTACAAACTTTGGTGTAAAATGAGGGTAGATTTCAGCATTATTTAAATCAATAATTATCGCATTTTTTTATTGTTGATAGACACGCGCTTAATCACTATCTCACCCGATGGTAAGCGATGATGTCGAAAGATTTCAGCCGAAAGCCGTTTCTGCTGGACATAGGCTTTCCCCAAGTGTCACCTTTCATTCAGCGGACTCCCGAAGCCTTGACCAGATCATCGGTCCACCTTGTGGGAAGCCGCGCAAATGCTGCCTTCTGTCTTTCGACACTCCAGAACTTTTCGACCCCATCCAATATCTGATCTACGCATTGCCGTCATCATCATCTGCCTAGCCTTTTCCCAACTATATTGGGGTCGGCTCCCAGTCAAACGAGATTCAGCTGAATACTAGTATTTTACGCGGAGCGGCCGCCTACCAGACCTCCACAACCCATTAACTGGGTAACTTTTTGGCAAGACTGGTGTCAGATTTTGCGAATGCCTAAGATCTCCAAATGACAGCCGGGACCAACGGCATAACGTATTTTCTGAGGCACGGAGGAGCCTCGGTATGTTAAGATGGTCCACCAACACCCAACAACCCATCCACAGACCAACATCGGCAAGCGTTGCTTAATCTTGAAGCGGCCTGTGCGGCTGTTATAGTTTAGCCGCGAGCTCCTGCGCATTGCCCTGCCTGTATATATTTGCATGAAGATGAAGAATGCGTAACCGGAAAATAACATCTAGAGCTATACCTACCACCCATGCAGATGATATCTTTCCGCTTGCTTTGCAAAACGGGGGCACCGCATCAAATAGCGTAGCGATATATCGGGTTAGATTTGAACATAGGATTAAGTATCGCATGCCCCTTTCGCTACCGTTCTGGGTAGCCTTTACCGCGCAGGTCTGGGGGCTTACCATCATCATCATCTTCATCATCATCATATCAGCCGAAAGACGTCCACTGCTAGACATAGGCCTCCCCCAAGTGTCGCCACAACAACCGGTCCTGTGCGTCTCGTATCCATCGGTTACCCGCGACCCTCACCAGGGGCTCTAGACAAGTGACATTCTGTAAGCGGTAGCGTGGCGAAGGCGATTGTCAATACGTCAAAAATGTATGGGATTGACAGATGCTATCGAAATGTCACGTGATCAAATTCCTACATTTTGGCATTTCGACAGTCGCATTCGCTAATTGAATGGCACATTGTCTAGGGCTTCAGGTCATCGGTCCACCTTGTGGGAGGCCTTCCAACGCTGCGTCTTCCGGTACGCGGTCGCCACTCCAAAACTTTTCGGCCCCATCGACCATCTGTTGTTGGGGCCTACCATAAACTGTTAAAATACTTGCAAGTGCAAGGCACCACGGCATTTTAACCTGACTGGTTTTGTTTTTGTACCACGTTCATTTCTATCAACTTTTCACCTGCTATAGAGTCCGTCCAACGAAAGAAGTTCCGCAACCGCGGCGCTAGTTTCTATGCGACTGTACGCTATCCTCTAACAAATCTTGTTAGTTCCATTTATTTCCGCGGAACTTCTTTCGTTGGATGGACTCTAGTCGCTCACCGGTTCAGGTCACGTGATCGCTGGTTTGCCTGCAACTAGGCGCGCTCATGGTAAAAATTAGCACCGACAGGTTATTTTTCGTCTAAAATTGACCTGCTATAAGAGTTTATGGTCCCCCTGTACAAATCTTTCATCATCTGCCTAGCCTTTTTCCTACCAAATTGGGGTCGGCTCCCAGTCAAACCGGATTCAGCTGAATACCAGTATTTTACGTGGAGCGGCTACCTACCAGACCTCCACAACCCATTAACTGGGTAACACGGTACTTCTAGGCAAGACACTGGTGTCAGATTTTCTGGCTTCTGACAATCCGTAACGACTGCCAAAGATCTACAAATGACAGCCGGGACCAACGGCTTAACGTGCTTTCCGAGGCACGGAGGAGTCTCGGTATGTTAATATGGTCACCCATCCTCAGACCAACCTCGGCAAGCGTTGCTTAACCTTGAAGATTGGTCCGTGCGGCTGTTATAATTTAGCCACGAGCTCATCCCCTTGTACAGATCTTTTTTACTCGGGTACAAACACATATTTTGTCACTTATTTTATTCGTATAGTCTCCGAAAAAGGAGGAGAGACTACTGCCATACACCGAACTCCACAGACCCTTGCAAACTGAACAATACGAGAACACGACATGTTAAAACCATTTGGGGTATCTGCATAGAATTTTTTCCGCTAGTAAAAGTGCTGTCAACATAAAAACGTACTTAACATATTTTTTTTATTCGTATTTATGAGAGGAAAAGGAAAAATGCTCTACGTTCCATCAAAACACCTCTTGTTCATACGTATAATTTGATATGGTAATGTCCATTTGTATTTTAAAAGGGGTTGAAGTAGAGTAGCTTTCATAGCGTTTTATATTTCTTTGATGAGAAAAAGCATTTTTTATATTTTTGCAACAATTTCTATTTTTTCATTTGTATTTTAAAAGGGGTTGTGATGAGACGGAGTAGGTACTCATGTATTATTTTTTTCGTTTCTATGTCCCGAAAAAATTAATTAGGTATTATTTGTTGGCGAAGAAATGGGAAAAATTGCTGCAATTTCATATTTCAAATAACTGTCGAATAAAATAATCTACACCGTGGAGATAATAAAAGGGTTTTACAGAGAGCTTCGTATTTCATAGCTTCACATTTTGTATTTCTATAGAGAGAGAAAAACATCATTTGACTAAGTGTATACTATTATAATAACTGCAATACTAATAATAATAATAAATATTTCGTTACAAATAAGCAGTTCCTTTGTACTCATTTATAATATTATTATAAATGAGTACTGTTTTTCTGTGTGCGCATGAATCCCATACTTAAGTACTATTTACATTATATAATATTATTATTTTATTATCCCTACTAATATTAAAATTGCGAAACTAACTCTGTCTGTCCGTCTATTACGCTTTCACGCTAAAATGGCTGAAGGGATCGTCATGAAATTTGGCAAATATATAGCCTGGGATATGGAGAAGGACATAAGCTACTTTTTACGCGATAACCAACATCCACGCGGGCGGAGCCGCGGGCAAAAGCTTGTAGTAAAATAAATGTATGAAGCAAAACTTTTATTTTGACAGACGTCAAATATAGTACGTGACGATCACATTTGGACGTACAGTCACGTACAAAAAGATGTACAACAGTATGCAAATGTCAGAAGGAGATTTTCGCGTAGGGCAATTTATTCTTATTATGTATGTATGCCGAACATTCTGATTTGTATTGAGCTAAGGTATTTGGCTGATTATGTAGACTTGCAGACTTTGCTTTTTCTTTGTTCGTAATATACAGCGTGTAACAGAATAATTGCAATACCTCTTATAGAGTCATTGTAATCATTATTATGAAAAACTTTCTCTGTGAAACCCAAAAAAAATCGACGACCCCATATGTTTCTGTGCGCATAATTTGACAAATGTTCCTAACAGCTGATTTTTTTTTCGCGATTTCGCGGTTCGTCCTATAGTAAAAATTATTCATAATGATGAGGATTGATAGATAATTTTCCTTTAAAAATAAAGATTTTACCAGGTATTTATATAGTTTTTATATGAATTACTTTAAGGCGTCACCTTCAAGGGCGAAACTATAAGGGTTCCTTTTTGTTTGACTACGGAACCCTAATAAAACATTTTTCTTTTCTAGTCCCAAAACGTAGTTTCGTAAGAAGAAGAATGGATACGAAACTTCATACCTACTAGAATTACAAAAGAAATTGTTTAGTATTTATTCATTGAAACAATTTTTTATAAGTAATAGGTATATAAAAATAAAATACACTCAGGCGTCAAAGTATTCCTCCGCATCGCCGTCATCCGGAAACGTGCCCAGAAGGCTGGCAGCATTGCCACGTTGAATAGTAATGCTAATTCTTTGGGCAAAGAAAGAGCCAGCCCTCTGGTCACGCAAAGTGTCGATCAGTCGGCGAGATATATCCTTGAAAAGGAGACGTGCACTCGGACCCCATGACCCAAACGTTTCGACCCCAAACGGCTCAAAACTGTAATTACCAATAAGGTTACAGTGTTTGCGCCGCTTGAGAAAGAAAAGTAATTAAAAAAAATCTACCCAAATTGAAAAATCGAAATGTGCAAACTTAAAATATAAAACTTAAATTTAATTTTACTATCCCCAGAAGGTTAACTAAAACATTAAATAAACTAAAAGGACAAAAGTTACCTTAGTTAGGACCTCGTAAACCGACACACAGACAGTTAAATAAACAGTCCGAATTTATGTTGATTAAACAAATTAACTAAAGTTATGTGTGGACCAATCAGCGAAGGTTATTTAATGGAAGCGAGTTTTTGTTTGAACTATTAACTAAGGTTGATATAGTTATGGACTTCTAAAAATAGAAGGGCTAAGATACCTTTTTGGTTAGCGCGAATACCTACTTCGTTAGTTGCAGGGTTCCATTCGCGGGTTTGGCTATTTATCGCCCGGAGGAAACGGTGGAGCATACGGTGGAGGTTTGCCCCGCTTAGGCGGAACACCGCCGTGTCCTCGTCGAGGCGATCTCTCGCGTCCATCCCTGGCTTAATCCACGGTCCGGAGCGAGGAGGCATGGGAAGCCGTCATCTCCTTCTGCGGAAGAAGGAGGCGGGCCGCGTGAGGGAGAGACACCCTGACGCCCCAGCCGACGCAACAGACCTAAGGAGAGCGTTGGGTGGCTCTCAATCAGCATATTTCTGTCCACATTTTCCAGACCATACTTTAATAATACGTGGCGAAAACTGAACTAAACTTTACAGACTACGTATAATCTAAACCGGAAACTTACCACCGAAGTAGTTATCCACCAACTAATAGTTAAACCTTATCCAACACGTTATCAGGTTCAAAGCTCTCCTAAGTAGGATGAAGTTACAAAATATGACTCCGACGAAGATATTCTATCACAAGTACCTTCCATAGAGTACGCAGACGAATCAGCGGGCACTGCTAGAGACGGCATTGTCTTAACTTGCTATATATATATGTCGCAGCCAACTATGGTAGGCGCCAGATAAATGTGGAATAAAGTACATTGACCTTTCCTTATTATCTCTTCGTAGGTACCACCTGAAAGAAAATTATGAATCGTTTTTCATTACTAGAACAGTAAGGATCACGATAAATGTCGATTCAGGACAGCATTATGTCATTATTTCTGTTTTTGAAATTAAGTGTGTCAATAAATGTAGGTGGGTCAATGACCGTTATTCTTCATTTATCTGGCACCTACTGTAGCTTAATCTGCCGTTTATTTGGTAGCCTAGCCTTTTCATTTAAATGCGCCGATTTTTTAGCGACGTAGTGTGACATCTTTTGTTCAATAACGTTTAATGACTTGGCCATGTCACTTATGTCTCTGATTAAACGGCACAGTTCAATGAGACGGCTGATTAAGCTAGTTGGCTGCGACATATATAAAACCAAGCGTGTCAGTAAGAGCTTCCGAAAGAGTGGGTCTTAAAATGAACATGGACAAAACCAAAGTCATGGTAAATACCCATGTAGCACCCACTCCTATCAAGATTGGAGGCTCTGCACTCAAAGTTGTTGATGAGTACGTCTACCTGGGACAAACGATCCAGTTAAGGAAAGACAAACTTCGAGAAAGAGGTCAACCGTCGAATCTGACTCGGCTGGGCGGCGTTCGGGAAGTTGCGCGGTATCTTCTCGTCTCACATACCACAGTGTCTCAAGACGAGTGCGTGTTGCCAGTGATGACCTATGGACTCGAAACGTGGTCGCTCACAATGGGCCTCATCAGAAGGTTAAGCCTTCTGATGAGGCTCATTGTGAGCAACCCAAAGGGCAATAGAGAGGTCAATGTTCGGAGTTTTCTTGCGTGATCGAATCAGGAATGATGATATCCGCAAGAGAACCAAGGTTACCGACATAGCCCGAAGGATCGCCAAATTGAAGTGGCAGTGGGCAGGGCACATTGCTCGCAGAACAGATTGTCGATGGGGCCGAAAAGTTTTGGAGTGGCGACCGCGTACCGGAAGACGCAGCGTTCGAAGGCCTCCCACAAGGTGGACCGATGACCTGGTGAGGGTCGCGGGTAACCGATGGATGCGAGACGCACAGGACCGGTTGTTGTGGCGACACTTGGGAGAGGCTTGCTTTCGGTTGATATGATGATGATGATGATGATGTGTCAGTCAGTGTCACCGTTTGCTGTTAAAAGAGACAGTGAACATCAAATATGGACTGGCAAATAATGCCTTAGTGACAATTCTACTAATTTTCAAGCAGCGTTTGCATTCACAAGTCAGTCGCAATCTGTCAAAAATTTATGGAAATTGAGACTTTTTTTCGACTGCTAAGCGAATGCGTACGTTGTTTAAAATTAGTTGAATAAATACCAAAGTTTAAATAAATCACTAACAATGGCTCCAGTCACTCCCGTCACGGCGTTCTCAACTCTGTGGGGGAATCTAAGTTAAAGTACGTGCTAAGGTAGAATTTAATACGACAGCGTAGATGGGAGGGTAGTTTTAAGGAAAAGTTTAAATGAGATACTTGTAATTTTGGAATTTATTGTTAGTATTCTTCTGACTACTAACAATAAACTGGGACCGATGTTTTGGTGAGGGTCGCGGGTAACCGATGGATGCAAGACGCACAGGATCGGTTGTTGTGGCGACACTTGAGGGAGGCTTATGTCCAGCAGTGGACGTCTTTCGGCTGTTATGATGAAATTTTAAGATCTCAATGAGAAAATAATATAATCCACTATATTTTGGAATATTTTTAAAAGTAAAAGGGTTAGGTCAAGAGTTGTTGCAGATAATCAGAAATCTGAAACTAACGACCATTTTAACCAAGGGTTATTTTTTTACTCAATTATTGAGGGTCAATGCTACTAATTTTTAAGCAACAATCACATTCGCATTCATAGTCGCAATCTGTCACATTCACACGCAGTCGCGACTGCTGAGCGTGGGGTCCTGGGGCCAGTGGGAAGAGACGGAGCTATAAAGGACGTATAGCTCCGTCTCTTTCCCACTGGAAGTAATATTAAAGTTGTACTGCTTTAAGAGTTGGTGGTTAGGCCCCAGATTTCTATTCCCTGGACGGACAAAACACGTCACTAGGTTTTTTGCAGGCCCGGGATTTGTAAGTTGGTGGTGTGACTCCCCTGTGCTTCAGAAAGAACTGGCCAATGTGAGCAGCAATCAGTCGGATGGAATATTACATTTTACATTAAACAGACTATCATATTTAAGCTTAGCCTCAAGCCATCTCACTAACAACCAGCCATTTTAAAATTTAAAGCCCTAACTCGAAATAGCCTAAGTTAGACTCTACTTAGCCGAAGTACCAGGGCGTCAGATAATTTAAGCGTCAGCAACGCAATTCCAGTGCCTAATGAAACTGAGTACGCCTGACAGATGTATTCAAATTAGCAGTATTAGGTGTTTATTGTTGAGCTTTAACTAAGGGTTAGAGGGTAAGCAGACGCTGTGGTGGGAAACCCAAGCTGTTATATAAAAAACCAGCCAAGTGCAAGTCGGACTTGCGCACGAAGGGTTCCGTACCATTATCTATAAAAAAAATCACGTTTGTTGTATGGGAGCCCCACTTAAATATTTATTTTATTCTGTCTTTAGTATTTGTTGTTATAGCGGCAACAGAAATACATCATTTGTGAAAATTTCAACTGTCTTGCTATCACGGTTCATGAGATACACGGAGATGCCTGGTGACAGACAGACAGACAGCGGAGTCTTAGTAATAAGGACGGAACCTTATTACTAAGACTTTTTACTCTTTGGGTACGGAACCCTAAGAACCAACTTCAAATTTCAAATGAATCATTACACAAACAAATATTTACAAACCAGACGAGTTACAATAACGTAAACAGAAAATTAATTAAAAATTCTGACTGAAAGCAATAAATTGCCATTACAAAGAAATACCGAAACTGCTATAAATAAATTCTAAAAAATGAGGGTGTGATGTACGCAGTCGTTCTCTCAAAATTATGATTTTAATATCTGCAAAAAGTATGAGAAACGGGCTAAAAGAAAAACCGACAGGGTCCCACCTGGGTCCCACTCAAGACATCGCGGTAGACCTTTGGAGGTAGTAGAACAGAGAGTAAAGTCCCACATACCTCCGTTGAAAAGGGAAGATCCTCCGACCAGACGGTTGTTTGTGTCTGGTGGGCAACTGCCCGAGAGTTGATATTCGGGCTTTGCATATGTTCTAATCGCACGGTAAACTCTGATATCGCGATTTAGGATTTTGTACAATTAGGTCGCAGCTGTTGAGATAGATGGCGCTGCGAGACTCATTTGTTGTTTCTGCCTCGTTGATATTTTGTGGCGGTATTAATGTCGCCTACAGACCAAGGCGAAGATGGCGGGACGAGCTCGACTCCTACTGAAAGGACTAGGCCGAATCAACAAAAAACAAAATTGTGTGGAAAAGGGAGAAGGAGTTCTTTGCCCTGAGCACTAGCTTATGTTGAATATCATCTGCCTAGTCTTTTCCCAACTACATTGGGGTCGGATTCAGCTATACCAGCCTTCAGAATACCAGTGTTTTTACATGGAGCGGTTGTCTTCCAGACCTCCACAATTCATTAACTGGGTAACACGGTAAATTCTTGGCAAGACTGCAGTCTGATTTTTTGGCTTACCATCCGTAACGACTGCCAAATATGTATCTATAAATGACAGCCGGGACCAACGGCTTAACGTGCTTTCCGAGGAACGGAGGAGTCTCGGTATGTTAAGATAACATTTTGGCAATGAATTAAAGCGTTTTAATTTTTTTTTATTTGTGTAGGGTTTTGCTCTTGACTCTAGTCTATGCCAGGGATGACAGAGACAAAGTCTATGATGGAGCGAGCTTACCCAGAAGGAGCCTGTTCACTCTAACTTTGAAGAGATTTGAATTTGTGTATGGTCTGTTATTATACATGGAATTCTTCAAAATGAAAGCAAAATGAAAATATTTCATGTTCCCTATATTGTTGCCAAGCCAATATTCCATGGGGCGTCTGCCCCATCAGTTCATCTGGTTAGACAGGAAGCCAATCTAATATTTACAAAAATGGCATATTACGCTAAGCAAAGCTACTATCTATTTTGGGGTCGACGAAATTAAGTATCAAACATCACTCAAGCCTTTCTTGAATGCCCCAAAAATGTGATAAAACTGTCAGACAGCGAGAAAAATATACATTTAAATACCTCATTCCATAGCTACCCTACTTTTCCAGCCTACGCGTCATTTGGGCGCCATTTCCATATCACATTCGTTGAGCTAAGTACCTTAGTCTGGGCCTCCATACTGCCGTCAAAAGAAAAAGGGGCACATCTGCACTTTTAACCAAAATTTAGTTGTCATTTTCGGAATCTGGACAAGTAAAAAGTATTTGGTCATACTGTTACGAGCTTGGGGTTTGGGATAGTAAAAACTGCCGATGAAATAACCAAAATTTTTTCCCTTTAATTTACAACACTAATTACAACTCGAAATTCACTAATTATAAAACACAATTACACTGCTGACTACTTTAATTCGCAGTTGAAGATTCGCTTTCGAAATTATATAATAATTCTAGAACCTTCTACTGTAGAAACATCTAGAAAATACACGTGCATACCGGTCTCGACTGACCAGATATCGAGAACTCTAGAATGTTCTAGCATGGAAAAGTCTAGAAGGATCTTGACTCTACTAGTTCTACTACTCGATACTAGATGGCGCCAGTAGTAACCGAGCAACAATATTTTTATCTATATATATATTGCTTTCTAGGATGAGCTTCTATGCTGAAGTAGTTAAATTCAAATCATTTATTTCAATTAAATCTTCTCGTCACTTACATTGGTTAGACTGAAGTTTTCAGTTTTTTAGCTAAGTGAAGTTGGTCAAAATTACTTTAGTGGTGTTGATTGCTAAGCGACGATATATAGGCACTTTTGAACTGTCAATAAGGTCAACCCAAAAGATAAAGCTCCATGGAGATCGACATAGTTTTAAAAAGTCAATCATACTATTATTATAGGTACCTTAAACATCGAGTACAGTTTTCGTCAAATAACTTTGCCCCTCTGAAGTTAGCCATTTGCAAAAATCGCGCAGGTGCAGTCACGTACACGGGAGCAAGCGGGACGCAAGCATGCATCGAACGTAAACGTAAGACTGAGACATAAAATCGCGCCCCGCCCCCATGTCTCTTACGCATGCGCCGTTGCAGTGTGTTCATAATTTTGACTACTACGCAGCCACTCGACACAACTTCAGAGGGGCAAAGCTATTTGACGAGAACTGTAAATAGTTTTAAAAATTGCACTAATGAAAAACTTAGTTTTACTGAACACAATGTTCAAGTAAATCTTTTTTTGGTTTATGCCGCAGTCACGCAAATCTTCGATTAATTTTCCTTCCTAAATCCTCTTTTTCACTTTTGTATTTTGGTAAGTTGCGCCCTTTTCTCTTTTGGCGGCAGAGTAGGTAATGGGGAACCTTTTGTTCTCACGTAATGAGATATTTAGATTAATGATATTAAACGGACCAGGGTTAGAAGTAGGATTAAAGGGTTAATTTACGAAGAGGAATGGTGTGATGATTTGAGTTATAGTAATGATATAAAATATATTAGCTTAAACAGAATATAAATCTATATCTACAGGTAGTTCCAGAAGGGCGTGGTCATATCTATGGGTGTTCTGTATTTGCTACAGAGTTAAGAAATAATATCAAAATAAAGAATTAAATGACTTTTGGAGTTTACTCTGTAAGAAATGATTTTCATAATGATTTAACCCGCGGTATGAAAATTTTGTCAGGAGTAAAATCGAGCGTTAACTTAACGTGAGGCGTTACGTTCCTTTGTATATCTTTTAAATTTTCTGACTTTGGTACAACGAGCTTCTATGAAGTGAAGTGAAGTGAAGTGAAGTTGAGTAAGTTGTGTTTACAACAATAAGCGAAGTGGAGTAAACTCTAGACGTGCGTCGGAGCTCGACACACACACTTTTTTTTTTTCAAAAATACCGATCTCGAGAAACGACCAAAACTTAAAAAAAAAAAAACATTTTTCAAGCAGTTTGATTCAGACTTTATTGTTCTGTTTTTTTTTTTATTTCCGTGTGAACTACATAACAATAAAGTACCCAGTTCTGAATTCACGATAAATCTAATAATTGATGGACATGAAAAGTTCTGGAGAGGCGTATCGGAAGACGCAGCGTTGGAAGGCCTCCCACAAGGTAGACCGATGACCTGGCCTAAACCACCAGCTCTTAAAGCAGTATTACTTCCAGTGGGAAAGAGACGGAGCTATACGTCCTGTATAGATCCGTCTCTTTCACACTGGAAGTAATATTGAAGTAATACTGCTTTAAGAGTTGGTGGTTAGGCCCCTGGTGAGGGTCGCTGGTAGCCGATGGATGCGAGACGCACAGGACCGGTTGTTGTGGCGACTCTTGGAGGAGGCCTATGTCCAGCAGTGGACGTCTTTCGGCTGATATGATGATGGACATGGAAATTATCAGTAGTTTGTATTCGTAAATGCGATAATTACCGAGGGACATTAAGAAAATAGTTGTACAGTACGTAGTCTTTGTCTAGCTTAGTGTTTCGATGACCTAAGCTGGGTATGAGGTAACGGTTTTTCTCAGCTATGAACTGAACATTTGTCACCACGTACAAAAACAGTGTTGGGTCTTTGGCGAATTTATCCCACCCTGTACATTTTTTTAATTGTTGGTTTGTTTGAAATTATATTAGTTTAGTTGGTTTTTGCGTAATTACAATTTCAACCCAAAGTCTTCTTGTGTTTACTGTTGAACGTAGCATCCCTTTATTTTTAACTTTTTTAACTTTTAGAACCCACGTAAATATCAATAATAAAACACCATTTTATTATGATTGATTTCTTTTACTGGTAACAATCAAAGTGATATTAGAACGCAATAAAAAAATGTCTGTTATTCTTGACAAGGGACCGCCATAATTGATATGCATAACGATAAATCTGTTTAAAATTCTTCATTTCTGTCATTTAAAAAACTCATTCAATTAACTTCAAAGTTTATTAAAACAAGAAATTGCCAAATCCCAAGTAATATTATAATGCAAAAGTGAGTTTTTTACGCTTTCACGCCTGGACCGACTTTGACAATTTTAGTACATAAGTATATAGGAACCTGGAGACGTTTGGTTACTTTTTAACCGACGTCAAAAAAGGAGGAGGTTCTCAATTCGGTTATATATTTTTTTATTTTTGTTACCTCATTATATCTTCGTCATTTATGAACCGATTTGAAAAATTCTTGTTTCGTGTGAAAGCATATACTTTTCGATTGGTCCCATTGAAATTTTATCAAAATCGGTTCTGTAGTTTAGTTTTTAAATCAAAATTGTTGGAAAAATGTGTCATCCATGTGTACGAAATTGCCTATTTTGCTTTCCTGTGACTTTCCAGTGGTGTTGTTAGGTGTGGGGTACTTACCATTAAAAAGTGAAAAATAAAAAACTTTTTCACAAAAAAACCGACTCCAAAAAAAAACATATTTCTTCGTACACTGACTTTTTTACTTTTTATTTTGCGAAAAAGATTTTTTAGCAAAAGTCTATATTAACGTAAACGAAGCTGCGGGCAAAAACTCGGTCGGTTTAGAAATTACGTAGTTCAGGAGGCCTACCACAACCTCTTAAAACAATATTATTTTAATATTACTTTGTAATTTCTGTTGTTGCATTTTCAACTCTCGGCGCTGATCCGAGCGTTGAAAATCCAACAGAGCGGAACGCAAAGTAATATTAAAGTAATATTGTTTTAAGAGGTTGTGGTAGGCCCCCTGAGATAACAAACATAAAAGAAAAACCAAATTGAGAACCACCTCCTTACTATAAAGTCGCATAACAACCATTCAACCCACGACTCCGTGACTACGTCCAGACATTCTACAGGCCAAGCCTTTAGCTAAAACTAGTCATAAATCAGTCTACTATCATCTCGACCGTTCACAGCCAGCCTGGCTGTAATCCCTAAGTTTCAAATTGATTAATTTACCCTCGCAATTCGGTTATTTATGACACCTGTGTCTGTATTTGCAGATCTTACCCCTCTTTCGAGTAAGCGAGGGTTAGACACTTATATTGTAATTGATTCAACTGTAAGAAATGTTACATTATGGAACATAGTTTTTGTTAAAAAAATTAGGTACTTACTACCTTTTGCCATATTATGTTAGATAGTATTCAGGTTACATCTGGATACGGACCTTGTTGAAACCAGAACAAACCGTGCGTTCAAGCGATTTTGCCATACCTATTACTGGAATCAAAAGTAGCTCACAATTTAGGACCCATTATTATTAGTGTTAATGTATAATCCGTGGTGCTTGGCAACTGGACGTAACCCAGTAGTATATGTCCCTTGGTGCCTATTTGGCCTAGCTCTGTTCTGTCTCCTGCTAAATAAGGAGGAAAGTGGAAATTATATAACTTTTTTTTTCCTACTCCTCCGCTGTTATTTTCTGATTAATTTCGTTGCGGTATCCAAGACAGTTGAATCATTTCTCTGGGACTCGTCGAGCTTCATTGACTCGGCGTTTTTTCTGGTGGTCGCCAATGTTGATTCTGGCTTTCAGAAGTTGCAGTGGCTTGGGAATGTGGTGTGGTGGGCTTGTCCCAAAAAAAAAATACCTTTTGCCTAAGACTTCGTACCTATCCGCATTTCCCGTTTTTCCTGTTCTCGTATAGCCCGTATTGCCCGTATAGTGTTGCGAAATTTGTTCAAAAGAGTCACCGTGGCCCTGGACCGCCAATGACATTTGGAGGAACACGGTTGGGTTTTAGCCAGTAAGAGTCTGACACTCCCTTCCATTCCACCTAGAGCGGAAGGAGTCATTTGATGATTTCCATCCTTAAAAAAGAAGTCTTTCACGCCTACATCGCAGATCTGCGGCCCTACCATAACGTGTTAAAGCGTGAGTCGTTCAAGCGAGAAGAAGGGATGGAGCTATACACCCTATATAGCTCCATCCCTCCTTCTCGCTCGAACGACTCACGCTTTAACACGTCATGGTAGGGCGTCTGATTAAGATTAATATAGATGGAACACTGGAGATAGTTGTAGAGTACTGTAATAAAGTATTCATCGCATGATTATGTTAGATGAAAACGAGCTTTCATTCTGACAGAAATTGAAAATATACTGGCTGCACAAAAAATACACCAGTGAAATAAATTGACAATGCTAATTAAAAACCAGCGCAGGTTTTAATTGCCCAAACATTGCGTGTTCGTGTCAATCAACAAACTGAATAAAACAAAAGAGATACTACCACTGTTTTCCACCCCTGTTTGTCGATAGCTGAAAAATGACAACCAACAATAGTTGTTTTTTTTTGGGTTCCGTACCTAAATGTTGATAGCGGGACTTTTTTGCTGTCTATATTCATTTTAGACGTAGTTAGTAGCCAGCTGATATTTTCGCATATCGGAATGCGTAGCGTTGATAGCTTTCCTCAAAGTAAACCGTGACCTGGTGAAGGCCACGGGAATCCGCCTGATGAATGACGCATAGGAACGGTCTATGTGTTGACACTAAGGTGAGGCCTTTGTTTGTCCAGCAGTGGACGTCTTTCGACTGAAATGATGATGAAACCACAGCTGTTGTCATACGTTTGACAACTTGAATTAATTGTTAATTAATCAATATAATTGAGCGTTGGTACCTAATTATTCATCATCATCATATATCAGCCGAAAGACGTCCTCTGCCGGACAAAGGCCTCCCTTAAAGGGGAGGGTTTGCTATATTAACCACGCTTGGCGAGCGGGTTGGCGATCGCCGCAGTGTAGCTGTAGCAAATTACCTACAGGAATGCTGCTGCCCATTCTCTGGTGAGTCCCTTAGTCGCCTCTTACGACACCCACGGGAAGTGATGGGATGGTGCTATTGCTATACGTCCGACACCATACGGAACGAACGAACTTAATTATTACTACAGAGTTACTAAAAAGTTTTCTAATTCTAGTGTATTTAGTTTTACGGAACCTACATTGCGAAAGTCAGACTCGGACTTCACCAGTTTTTTGAGAGTTGAAATTGAAAATAAACAAGGGTTGAAAGCTGAAACGTTCAGTAATATTGGAGACACAAAGGGGTGGCTTTGGTGACATTGCTGGCTCATCCCTTTGGGGATGAATTTCAGTTGAAATTTTTTACTGAAATATTTTTTTGTTTTGTATTTTTTGTGGCACGCTTGTTATGGTTGCGATTCGGTTGTTGTTGCATGACGTTACTTTGCTTTGCAATGATCATTAATTGTAATAATAATGTTTTATTGACATAAAAAAAGGTTATACATTTTCGTTTGAGACCCTGACTCCTGAGCTTGGTGAAACCTGTGTTACAGTAGTCAGTGTCTTTATCTGTATACGGCTTTTATAAAAACCGGCCAAGAGCGAGTCGGACTCACGCACGAAGGGTTCCGTATCATTCGTTATAAAAAAAACAGCAAACGAATACGTTTGTTGTATGAGAGCCCCACTTAAATATTTACTTCATTCTGTTTTTAGTATTTGTTATTATAGCGGCAACATAAATACACCATATTTGAAAATTTCAACTATCTTACTATGACGGATCATGAGATACAGCCTGGTGGCAGACAGATGTTCGGAAAGCGGAGTGTTAATAATAGGTTCCCGTTTTTACCCTTAGGTTACGGAACCCTAAAAATGATATAAAAGTACAAAAGTCACTTATCAAGCAGTCTGATGCAGTCAGGCATTTAGTTTAGTTCGATCACAGATTTGATGCCAACTTTATTCAGATGACCATCATTTTTCAGCTGTTGTACTTACGATGGTACAGTTTTCTTAGGAAAGAAAACACGTGTTTTTCTCATCATCATCATATCAGCCGAAAGACGTCCACTGCTGGACATAGGCCTCCCCCAAGTGTCGTCACAACAACCGGTCCTGTGCGTCTCGCATCCATCGGCTACCAGCGACCCTCACCGGGTCATCGGTCCACCTTGTGAGAGGCCTTCCAACGCTGCGTCTTCCGGTACGCGGTCGCCACTCCAGAACTTTTCGGCCCCATCGACCATCTGTTCTGTGAGCAATGTGCCCACTGCCACTTCAATTTGGGGATTTTTCGAGCATTACCCTCTCCATTGCGTGTTTTTCTATGTTTTGAGAATCCCTTTAAACTCATAAAACGTTATAGTAAGTGTTAAGCACTACAAACATCCATTTACTTACATATTTTACTTTGATAGCTTTCTTAGTTACACAGTTAATTAGTTTGAATACTAATTAAAGTCTAGTTTTAACCTTTAACTATGGACGTTCCATTTTTGTTACACTTCTATGGACGTGCGGCCTCACAGACCGCTATCTTAAATGGGTTGGTTTCTATCTTGATGCGTAAGTATTGTATCATTTTTTGTTTTTATCCCATAGAAGAGTTACTAAATGAAAATAAAATATGTAATTTTAATTTAAAAATGTATTTATTTTAAATTAAATCTAACGATATAACAATCAAAGGCACTTTTCAGACTTTTTAGCTTGAGATCACTTTATAGGTATATTACCACAGAAAAATTACTTTTTTAGTTAGTTTTACTTCTTTTACAATAAAATGTAAAGAACAAGGAACATAAAAAACTTAACATAATGTTCTTAAAACTAGACATAAAAATTTCGACAAGAGCCCAACTTGGTCAACTTTATTGGCAGTCTTGGGATAGTGGCTTAGAGCATTGTAGGCATATTGGCTGCACTCGAGTGATTTTCTTCAATGTCAGCTTCATAAAACAAAAAATCATCAACATCCCCATCGCTGTTGCACTGATCCGATTCTAAAAGCAATCGTTGAAACTCGTCTTCGACAAAAGAAAGATCATCTAATCGCAATGTTTTACTGGCTCTCTGAGTGGACGAACTCGATGTTCGCTTGCCTGCAGTCGTTGGTTGATCGTTTTTTGACATTTTAGTTTACAAAATCTAAAACAAACAAAATCACCGTCAGCGTCAATTTATAACACAAACGTGGACGCGCGGTCTCACAGACCGCACTCGAAATTACTCACGCGAAAATCAGCCGGTGACGTAATCTTCACTCTCAACTGTCGTTTCGCCACTAAAACCGAAGCTACGGAAACCGGCATACACGTGGGGTACGCGGGAGAAGAGGGGCACGAGAATCAGAAACTGCACGCGGCCTGTGAGACCGCACGTCCATAGTTAAAGGTTAACTCAGAATGTCATATAAATTCAGTCTAAAGACAGTTTCGAAATTAACTTCAGCAGCCAATTTAGGAGAGATAAATGATGCGCGAAAGGAGTTGCTAGTGCCGATATTATACACAGTGATATAGATATTTAAAAAAACATCGAAATGCTGTAATACCTATGAGAGTTAGTAGTTATATTTTGTTATTTAACATTAATGGGCTTTGGAGTTTCATAAGTCCCAGTTTTAAATTCAAGTCCTATGTTATAGGTGGCGATTCTATGGCCATTCATTATTTACTAGTCCAAGCCTTAAACTGCTCCGCAGTAGACGCCTCTCTGGGCATCAGGAGTCGCAGGGCGATTCCTGGTCACCGTAGTCGCGGGCCTGCGGATGGCGAGCGATGGGTGACTCGCCGTCGGATAACGACCAGCGGCGCTACCATGACGTGTTAAAGCGTGAGTCGATCGAGCGAGGAGGAGGGATGGAGCTATACACCCTATATAGCTCCATCCCTCCTTCTCGCTCGAATGACTCATGCTCATGGTAGGGCCGCAGGCCCGGGTCGACGTCGCGTTCTGTTTCACGTGCTCCTCAAAGAAATGTCACATTGTTGACGGTACCCGCTTTTTTTTTCGAGGATGGGAAATCATCAAATGACCCCTCCCGCTCTGGGTGGAGCGACAGGGAGTGTCAGACTTTTACTGACTAAAATCCACCCTTTAGTCCTCCTAGTGCCTTTCTTCCCAGGGCCGCGGTAACTCTTTCGAACAAATCCGCAACCCTGGTAGGCTCTGGCCCTAACGGGCCCCGACCCATGCTGACGACTGCTGGCTTCGCGCGCGTAGAACACAGCGCGCCGTCAACCCGGGCCTGTTCTGATCGAACGGCGAGCTACCCATTGCTCGCCGTCCACAGGCATCAGTCACTGCGCCATGCTCAGGAGCATCAGTTCCTGGGCGGCGCAGTGGCTGACGTTCAACAGGAGGGGGTGAAATGGGGCCATTACTGGCACTCCATTTCAGCCCCCTCCGGAGCCCGTTGTAGGGGCTCTACTGCGGCTGTTGCAGTAGCAGCAGCCGCAGTGGAACCGGCTTTGGCGGCGGAGGAAGCGGCGGCGGTGGCGGCGGTCGCGGCAGAGACGGCGGTGGCGGAGGGCTTTCTCCGATTTCCGGCTTTGGCGGGTGGGGCGCAGGCCCTACCCCCAGCCCAGTGGTCGGCCGGCTTGCCAGCTGCCGCACAGACTACGCAGTGCGGCGCGGCGACGCAAGAGCCGGCCCTGTGACCGGGCTGACCGCAGCGGAAACAAAGACCGCTGCGGTCCACCTCCGAGGTGCATTGAGCTCCTACATGGTGGCCCACCTGGCACCGGAAGCACCTCAGAGGTCGGGGTTCCAGCAGTTTGACCTGCGCGGAAACCCAACCCACCAAAAATCTTCGGCCCTCCGAGATGGTCTTGGCCGCCGACACGGGGCAGCTCACCACAATGGTGCGCATGCCCGTGTTGTCAGGACGTAGGGTGCCCGCCTTCACCTCCTCTGCTGAGCACCCCCCCGTCCTAACGACGGCGGCCACCACCTCCGTCTCCGTGACGGAGTCGTCCAGGCCCAAGATGCGCATGTCGATGCGCTTGGTGGGCCTGGACACTCGGGCATCGTCCGCGCTTAGGGACGCCCTGAGCCTTTCGGCTAGAGCGTCCGCGGTTGGGCCGCTGGCTGCCCCGGGGATCTCCAGCATCCGGGCCCCAGTCATGGTGACCCGGAGCCGGAGGCCCCCTACGATGCCTAGCTCACCAAGGTTCACCGCCTCCTTCGCCTTGGTGAGCACGTCCGCGTACGTCACGCCCCTCTTCGCCGCGTCCGGCTGTAGCGTGAGGACTACAGCCGCGGTTTTCGGGGGGCGGAGCGCAGCCGCGACGCTTCGCGCCTTCTGCCGCCGCTTCCTCTCCCGCCTCTTGGCCGCCCTAGCTGCCTTTCCCGCCTTCTTCTTCTCCCCGGCCACTTGCCATTCGGCTTGAGCCGGGGGAGGAGCTGAAGGCGAGGAAGCCGGGGGGAGCTGCTGCTCAGACGGCGCAGGAGCCTTCGCCGTCCGCGCAGCAACCCCACCCCTCCTCTTCTTTCCCGGGGCCGGGTCCGGTTTTCCCGGCAACGGCTTCGCGGGTGCCGGCCCGGACCCTTTGTCCTGGCCGGACGACCCCGGTGTGGCAGCCACGGCGGCCGCGTACGACGCCGCCTTTTTCCGGCCTGGAGCCTTCCCACTCGCCGCTAACAGGGGGCGCAGGACGATGCCCTCCAGGACGGAGAACCGCGCCTGGAAGGCAGCCATCTCCTGCCGCACCAGGTCCATCACCTGGCTCTCCTGCGGCACGGGACGGCTGTCCTGTCTGCGCCCCCTTTGAGGCGCCCCCTGTGGGCCGGCTCCCCGGAGCCTGGCCAGGTCTGCGCGGAGCCCCTCGTTCTCCTTCTGGAGACGCTCCGTGGCGGCAGCCAAGCGGGCGACCTCCGCCCGCAGCTTGGACATCTCGTCCCGCGGAGGCCCCCCTGGGTTAGCCTCCGCTGCCGCCAGAATGGAGGCCATCGCCTCGCTTATGGCCTTGTTCTTTGAGGAAAGCTTCCTCTTCAAGGCCACATCGCGAAGCGCGGCCTCCACCACCTCCGCAATCCCGGCCCTCCGCTCATCCGGCTCACCGCCGGAGGACTCCGAACCAGGAGGCTGCAGGATGACCCCCGGTCGTCCTCCGGCCTATGCCGCTTGCGGAAGGACCTAGAGTCCTCCGCTGCAGTCCCTGCCCCCTCGGGTCCAGAGCTCGCCGAGCTCACAGTCACCAGGTCGTCGCAGTCCAACTCGGACTCCGACTCTGCACCTGCGTGACGCTCAAGCGAGCCTCTGCCCGCGCTCCGTCCGACCGACGCTTTGTCGGGCGAACCAAAACTAAACCCGATCAAGTCCTGAAAGGACGGCTTGGATCGGTGGCCTCCTCGGCCACTGTTGCACTTGGCAAGCGGAGAATAGAGAGCACTGTTGCCCCCCCCAGAATACGAGGGGCTTGACGCGCGGGGCGTGGCGGATTCCCGGGCTGCTATGCAGTCCGGACCGCCCTGGGGTAGTTTCTCTTTAGCAGTGTCTCTATCCATGATTTCCTTTTTGAGGGTGCGGTCCCTTTCTCCCCGCCTCTCTCCCTCTCTCTTACTGCTTGCTCGCTGCCCTCACAGTCACGTCTGATGATCAGACGCGTACCAGAGAGAGCAGCGAGCAAGCCAATGAGACGCACACCGTCCGAGGACCCGAACACTGCTCAAGTCTACGAACGGTGTGCCCCTCTTGTGTCTCTCTTGGTCTGGTCTCTCACTTGGGACCTTCCGGCATGAGTGGCTCTACCGGCAAAGCCCCCAAGATCACTGAGACACGCAAGCCCCGCCACGACGGCAACGTGGAGACACGGTTGGTGGGGGACGGTACCCGCTAGGCCCAGTGTCTGCCAGGGTTATGGAACTAATCGAAAGTTACCGCGGTTTTGGAACGCAAAGGGAATTAAGTGTGAAGGAACACGCTTGGGTTTCAGTCAAAGAAAGTCTTACACAGGGAGTGTAAGACTTTCTTTGACTGAAACCCAACCGTGTTCCTTCACATCCCGCTTCGTCCAGAGCGAGAAAATTTATTTGATGATTTCGCATTCAGAAAAAAGGGCTTCAAACTGCTCCTGAGAATTTCAATACCTTATCCTGTGTAGTTCCGAGAAATAGATAGTAAGAAAGAGTTTGTGGCTTATTACGTAAATATTCTTAGGGCATAAAAACTTTTTTTTTACAAAAAATACAACCGACTTTGAAACAAAAACACTACAAAGTATAAAATAACTATGGTTTCGAACTCGGTTGTATTTTTTTGTTAAAAAGTTTTTTATTTTTCACTTTTGAGTGGTTAGCTTTAACTAAACTTAACGCAAAAAGAATCGTCAAGATCGGTTTATAAAACAATAAAGTTATGCCCGAAAAGATAACCCCAAATCCATGGTTGACTTGTACACATCTGCGTACCCCTTCACAGCGTACCGGCGTGATGTTATGTTATGAACTGGTATAAAAAATAAACAGGCTTGCAATTGTAGCAATCCCGGGAGATTTGCTATCATTTATTGAAGAGTTCCGTTGTCTGTCTCTGAAGTTCTTCATCAGATCTTCACCAAATTAAAATGGGACCAGTCCGGGAAAATACTCTTTTAAAAAAGAAAGAATAATTAAAATCGGTTGATAATTGGCGAAAATATCGCAGAACAAACATACAAAAAAAATAAAATTCAGCCGATATGAGAACCTCCTCCTTTTTTGGAAGTCGGTTAAAAAGAAAAGACATTTTAACAGTGAAAAAAAGTGTCGAATGTGTGACATATATCACTGCTGATAACGTTGTCTAGCTCTCAAGAAATCATTGCAGCAAGACGAAAAAAAAAGAAAATCAAAGAATGAACAAAATAATTGACAATCTGGCTGCCAACTAGCGCCTACTACCTTGACCGAGAGATATAAAAAGTTCCGAATGAAAACGAATTATTCCGAACTTTGCCGAAGTTATAATAGCACCTATCAGGGAGGGAATCTCAGCGAGTACCTTCTCTAATATATTAAGGGTGTTTTTCTACTAGAAATGTGCGCGTGGCAATCGCGATGTGAGAGAAAAATCAACCAATGGGATCACTTCATTTTCCTAGCCAGTCATAGCACTAGTAGGAAAAGGCTAGAGGAACGGTTCACATAAAACAGCGAGAGTGAGATGTGTCAAAAGGATGCGAGCGAGGAATGTGTATTCCTGCACCAGCGCCACTAACCAGCGTACAGTTGAAAAGAGAAAATAATGAAGAAAGAAAGTTATAAAGATTTTCAGGTTCGAAAAATATGGCGAAAAACGGCCATGGCTCTGCATAAATCTAGGACTCGTATCTAAGACCAGACCAGAGGGCTTGTTTTCAGCGACAGCCAGCGTTAACTGTATGACGTTAACCGGAGTAACATAAAAAGGGATTAACAAAATTATTGAAGTGAAAACTTCTTTAGCGGCGTTGTGCACTTTTTAGGATGGGTAAAAAATGTTAAACTCGCGTCAGGACACGTGACCTGATCGAAAATTCGTAAGACGGGTAATTAATATGTAATATAAATTGTCATGTTTGTGTACGATAGCGCAATAAATGAATTTTGTATTTAACAACATTAATTATAGTGTTTTTATACTGATAAATAAAGAAATTCGTGCGAAATTATTCCCTAACGATTCCAAAATAATAAAAAATGCACAACGTTAATGTTCAAGTTTTGACTTCTGCCGGCATTCCCAGAGCGCAACCCGTTGTTTTTTTTATAAAAATTTTAACACATTTAGCTTCACTGAAAAACTCCAAACACTGAAACAATAATTATAAATAAAACCAATAACATATTAGTTATCCTTGCGCCGCTAAGCTACGCACCGCTACGCATCCAGCACCGCTTATCCCTCGCTCATCTCTGTTGAAAAAGCACCCTTAAGTACCTCTTACATTGACGTAAATCATCTGCCAGAAAGTCGTTTAACAAACGGCCGCAATCGCCACGCATCCGTCACGCTCACGCCACGCACATCAATTGTCTCCCACTCTCGACCTTTGAAACGAACACAGAGTACTGAAACGGAGTGATGGCTTATATTGTTAGAACTTTCCATGCACACTAAAATAGACACATTTGTACGCCGATACTTACGGCTACAGTAAAACATGATCGGACTCAAACGAGGTAATATCTTGCATGCTCTTGTATGTAAAGAAATCTTATCTTGTCTTATCTTATTTTACCAATCTTATCTTGTCTTATCTTATATTTTAAAACGTAAACTCCAACTTACCTCGACTCCAATTCCATTGGAGCTTGTCATAAATTGAAAGTTTTCGTGCTCGAGAGATGAGTTTAACCTAAACAAGCGCGTTCACACATTTGCTTGCTCATCTCTCGAGTACAAAAACGTTAATTAGACAAGCTTTTATTGACGTTGGAGTTTTGGCCCAAGCGTGTGTCTATCTGGTCTAGCTGTTCAGTCTCCTGGTTAATGAGGGTGGTAATTTTATTTTTTCCTACTCCCTCGCTTTCTGATTAGGCCTATTGTGAGCGACCACGTTTCAAGTCCAAGGTCTGGCAACTCGTACTGGTTATAGACTTTCGTCTTGAGATACCAATCGACATAGCCCGATGGATCGCTATACTGAAGTGGCAGTGGGCATTGCTCGCCACTCCAGAACTTTTCAGCCCCATCACCAGATGGTCAGTTCTGGAGTGGCGACCGCGTACCAGAAGACGAAGCGGTGGAAGGCCTCCCACAAGGTGGACCGGTGACCTGTTGAGGGTCGCGGGTAGCCGATGGATGCGAGATGCACAGGACCAGTTGTTGTGGGGACACTTGGGGGAGGCCTATGTCCAGCAGTGGACGTCTTTCGGCTGATATGATGATGATGATGATGATGATGACTCCTCCGCTGTTATTTTCTGATTAACTTCGTTGCGGGATAGTTGAATTGTATTTCCAGGATCCGTAGAGCTTCATAGACTCGGCGCTTTTCTGGTGGGCGCCACTGGTGATTCTGGCTCTCAGGAGTTGCAGTGTTCGGGAATGGTGTGGCGGGCTTGGCCTTCCAGTAAGACCGGTGCCAGAGTTTTTGGCGTCTAAATACCCAACTGTCAATTATCTACAAGAATGAGAGCCGGGACCAATTGTAGCTTAACGTGCTTTCCAAGGTACGGAGGAGTCTCGGTACGTAATGGACCCACAGACCGATCTCGGCAAGTGTTGCTTAGCCTTGAAGATCAACCCATTTTTTTATGGATGGGATATCATCAAATGACTCCTTCCGCTCTGGGTGGAGTGGGAGGGCGTGTCAGACTCTTACTGACTAAAACCCATCCGTGCTCCTCCTAGTGCCCTTTGCGATCCAGGGCCGCGGTGACTCTTTCGAATAAAATCCGTAACCAAGATCGACCCATGCTGCTGTACTTCCTTAGCTACGAGCTCCGTACAGTCAACGTGAGGTTCAGTTGAAAATCAGCGTCAGGCAGCTCCTAATTGTCTGGAATTTTGCTGAACTGGACCTATTTGGTGCAGCCGTGGGGCAAAAAAGTTATTGTTTTAAATTTAGTTCCTTATATAATATAGGAAGTATATTATCTACATTGTGTATCATCTATGTGTGCCAAATAAATAAGATTTCTTTCATTCACGAATAATAAAAAATAACGCATCTACAGTCTGATGGATCTGTTGTCTATGGTCTACCCCCCCTCTCGCTCTTTAAAACGACCCATTTCCTTTTAATTTTACAAAGAGCGCCATTTACACTTGAGGACAAAATTAATGGGACACCACTTTATATAATTTATTTCTTATGTAAATATTCCAATGTTGTGCTGATATTATTTTAAGGCCGTTTGTTAGTCAAAATGTAGTTTAATTAATTATATGGCAATAGGAAGGCATCCCGGGGGTGAAATTGACAGTGTAAACCATTTTGTATGGCCTTGTGGTTTTTGACCAAAGTTTTAGGTAATTGGATTATATTTACTATGGATTAATGTGTTGCTTAATAAAATAGAATATAACAGTATATTAAATATACTGTACTTGTGCAGAGCATGTGGTTCTGGGTTTGTTTCTCGAGTTGAGCAAAAGTGTTAAAAGGTTTTTCCGTCTGGAATTCCTCAGTAGCAGTTTGGAACCTACATTTGTGAGCGGTTGATAGCAATAAATGTACTATCCTACATTATTTATCTACTTTATAAAATTACCAGCAAGTTTGCAGCAATCGGCTTTTGAAGCGAGCAAACTTAACGGCTTACAACCAGAACAAATTTAAAAGTAGTTGGATGTATAATAAAGTACCCTTTATTGCACGTTAGTTTAAGAAAAGTTCTGAAATACATAGGGAACTATGTTATAAGTAAAATTCTAAGCGAACTATGCGTTATTTCGAGGAATTTTTTTCTTTAAGAAACTGAATAAAAACAATTAGCACAAAACATTAATTAGTATGAAAAAACCTGTCTGTAACTGCTTTTCTGGCAGTCTTGCGTTAACTCTAAAACTCGCCCTACCTCGCGGTCCCCGGGCGGGAAGTCTCGAAATAGTTACCGATCGCCAACCAACCGAATTCTCAAAATCGAAAATAAATGATCGGATCCGTGGATCGCGTTCAAGATTGACAGTGTAGGGCGGCTTTACGACTTATTGACCGTATTCAATTGGTAGGCAATCAGTAACTATGTAGAGACTTCCCGCCCTGGTCACCTAGCTGGGTTATTTGCACTTCGTCCCATACGCACTTCGTACCGCGTTCGCAGTTAGTCCCATTCGCAATTGGTCCCATTTGCACTTGGTCCCATTCGCACTTAGTCCCATTCGCACTTCGTACCGCGTTCGCAGTTGGCCCCATTCGCACTTGGTCCCATTCGCACTTGGTCCCATTCGCACTTGGTCCCATTCGCACTTGGTCCCATTCGCACTTGGTCCCATTCGCACTTGGTCCCATTCGCACTTGGTCCCATTCGCACTTGGTCCCATTCGCACTTGGTCCCATTCGCACTTAGCCCCATTCGCACTTAGGCCCATGTAAATGTTTGTGAACCAAAGTGTTATTTAACATCACGCTACAACCAATAGGAGCGGAGCATCAATGAAAAACTTGAAAAAATTTTTTTTTTTTTGAGAGTTTCCTTTGCGTAGGCTGCGTAAACTGTTAAAGTTCCGCAAAAATCGTGTATCACGGAATTGATACCCTTTAAAAGTTCAAAAAAAAAGTTCCCCACAGCATACGTCTATATTTTAAGGTTGACATACTGTAAACTTTTTTATGGTAATCTATGTTCTAAAATAATGAATTTATTAGCGAAGGTGCTTTTATAAACATGAAAAAAACGCACAAAACAACAACAACAACATACAACAACACATAGACAAAACCACTCGCATGGGACTAAGTGCGAATGGGACCCAGTGCGAATGAGACCAAGTGCGAATGGGACCAACTGCGAACGCGGTACAAAGTGCGCATGGGCCGAAGTGCGAATAACCCACCTAGCTATCGTACTTTCCCGCACAAGAGTAAAATACGGTAGAAGTCAGCTTTTGATTTAGTGTGCTAAACATGTTTGTCTATCCTGTCAGCATACCAATTTTTTATTTACCTTAAAATAAGTAATGTTTTCGCCATGAAAAATGCCTAAACAAAATCAAAAGTGTATAAAGTTTCTTCTTCGACGAGATATTTTCTGCTTACCTTCCTGTTTTAGCCAATGAAGCGAAAATATAAATTGAATTTTCCCCAAATTGAACGCCAAACTTAAGGTGGAGCTACAATTTCCCTTCACAGAAAATAAGCTTTTCTTAATAGAATAGACCATCTTATTCCTCTCTAATAAGGCCTAAAGTACGTAATAATATTATGTTTTTAATATTTGCATAGTAATAGAATATGTGGTAAGGTACACGGAACTTCTTCAGGCTCTCTCTACCTCTGTCTTGTTTACATATACATTATCTACACCCATGCTATAATTTAGAAGTAGATTTCACACAGGGGTACAAAGGTTCCCGACATTTACTAACGGTCAAAGCACGATAGGCACAATTTATTCCCCAGATTGATCCCTTTGAGCATATCTATAGTAGCTGAAAATTGTTAAAAATATCAAGGGAAACTGTTAAGAAAACCTTCACGTTTCTGATCCGCGCCTGAGGCTGTTCTTTCCTACATTTGACGCTTGCCAATGAGGTATTAGGTAGCGTGCGATAATATGATTTTGTAATCCAAACACGGCTTCAGATACTGGGTTCTTTAGTATGAAATTGTTTTGTTTTTGGCAAGACTGTTTAGGAGATAAAACAATTGGAAATTATGCTAGAATTGTGTGAAAAACAAAGGGAGGTGTGAATTATTGAACAAATTCAGTCTCGGAAAAATGATCATCGTTGGTAACACGAAAAAGACCCAGAAGTTGCTCACCAGAATCTGACTAGCTCGATGATGCTGAAACACTGAACTTTTATACAGTCGCTAATATTGCTACTGATACAAGCCGAAAAAGACAATTTGTCCGTTCCAGAATTACGGTCTACAGCTGTCGTTAGTTCGGGATCGGGACTAATCGTAAGTCCGTAGGTGATACGGAGTAGAAAACGCCCGACACTAAGACCGAAACTACGGACTTCGAGCTTAGAGAGTACACCCCCTGGAACGGACAACATGACCAAACAAAGAAATTAAGAACCAACCAGAGAGAGTATTAATAAATAAACTCCCGTTTTTCTGATTCTTGTTCAGAATGTCAGGCTTTTGAATACCCATATCGGCTTTATCAATTTTATCTAACAAACAAAAGGCGCTTATTGTGATAAGACCGTTCATTTTATCACCCTTGTTTTTTGGTATTAAAAAAGAGTATTCTATTTGTCTATTTAGTTAGTCTGCTATTCAGGATGAGCCTAAAAACCGCTGTCACTCAAAAACAGAAAAAAATCCAGCTAATAACTATCCCATTGCGAGGCAAGGTCTCTTTCAGACATCCCAGGCCGAATTATCAACACCCTTGTTCAAGGCTGGTAGCCAATTTTAGAAAAAAATATATAAAATACCATATAAACGCTTAAAAAAAAATGAAGAACATACCATTTCCTTTCAGCCGCAAAATTACAAAACCAGCAGTTACCTACCAAGTCTAAAAAACTAGGCACTTTATAACCCCAGGTACACATGGGGCACAAATCATTGCGCCACACTGCACCGCCGCACCGGTGACCCTTGTGTTGTTCAACGTACCGAGAACGTTTCAAAAAGATGGAACAAGACAATGGCCGCCGGGGATCTTCCGGACGCCATGTTGGAAACAGACAGCGTCCGGTCGGATGAAACCGCAGAGCATGAAAGTCTATGACTAGAAACGACATTGCTAATAATATTCGTGGCCGCACAATGGGGTATTTGACTATCCAGAGTGTACCTGAATGAATACTTATCTGAAATGTAATAGGTATTTATAATTACTCATCTGCCTAGCCTTTTCCCAACTATTTTGGGGTCGGCTTCCAGTCAAACCGGATTCAGCTAAATACCAGTATTTTACGAGGAGCGGCTGCCTACCAGACCTCCACAACTCATTAACTGGGTAACACGGTACTTCTTGGCGAGACTAGTGTCACATTTTCTGGCTTCTGACAATCCGTAACGACTGCCAAAGATCTACAAATGACAGCCGGGACCAACGGCTTAACGTGCTTTCCGAGGTACGGAGGAGTTTCGGTATGTTAAGATGGTCACCCATCCACAGACCAACCTCGGCAAGCGTTGCTTTACCTTGAAGATCGGTCCGTGCGGCTGTTATAATTTTGCCACGAGCTCCTAATAATACTAATAATTATAATTACTATAATAAAATAATATAATTTGTGTAAAAATAAATAAATCGGTCGAATAATAGACCAGTTGTACACGCTTTTGAAGTTAGTCTTCTGGGTATACTTGACACGTCGTTTGTAATGGAATACGAGTGACGTTACACGCAGTTTGTGCTGTCTTTGGTTTATCAATTTATCATTCATTTTTTTTTGCGTTGAGCATAAGTTTCGAATTACATAGCTTTAATCAGAATCGGATATTTTTTAATCAATCAAGTCATCAGTCAATTCCATGATTAAATGGTGACCCTAACTGAAATGCGTGAGTTGACAATGCCGTATCTAGCAGTAGCTATCGTGACATCCCTGTGATCTGTGTCTGAGCATATACTTTGAGTATGAAGTTGGTGGTCTAGTTTATCCCGTAAAGTGTAGCCTTTAAGTTGGAAACTACAATTTATTAGTTAAAAGAAGTGACATTGGGTGGGATGACTTTCTTGATAAGGTTTTTTGTTTAGGTAGCTACGTGTTGTAGTTAGTTTTATTTTTCAGAAATATTTTCGTATTTTTTTTGTGTGGCGATGAAAAAATAATGCAGTATGACAGTCATTGGACCAAATAACATAAAAAGTGACATAAAAAACCGGCCAAGTACGAGTCGTACTCACGCACGAAGGGTTCCGTATCATTATCTGTAAAAACGGCGGGAGCCCCGCATATTTATTTTATTCTGTTTTTAGTATTTGTTGTTATAACGGCAACAGAATTACGTCATCATCTGTGAAAATTTCTGCTATCGAGCTATCACGGTTCAAGATACAGCCTGGTGACAGACAGACAGACGGCCAACGGAGTCTTAGTAATAGGGTCCCGTTTTTACTCTTTGGGTACGGAACCCTAAAAACAACTTTTCATGCAGTTTGTTACAGTTAGTGGCATTTATTTTTGATTTTGTACGATATGTTACACCACTGACCATATGTTGTGACAAAATTTGTTGTCAATCGCCCATTTCAACGTTTCGTTTTCACTTTTATTTGATTTGAGGTTAGAAACATATTTTGTAAATTTCTCGAAAAATGTGCATTACCTTGTATTAAGAGATGTATAGCGTTATAATCACCCAATCCTTACCAGCTTTAACCCTTTTTATCTCCAACACCTGCCAAACAATATACTAGATCCAAATCGAATTAGGAGAGTCAAGAAATGAGAACAAGGTTGTAAGCGCCCTCTACTCGTTGCGCTGGCGTATGGGCAACCATTTTAAGATCGACCGATGGAGACGTGATCAAATTCACGTAGATTGAAAACAAATCGCATGCTATAATTTAGAAGGTGGTCAAGTTTGTTGAGGAGATCTACATTCAGCTCACAGAAGCACATGCCGCTATAATCGATGATGAGAAAAAATACACCTATATATTTTTCAAATTGGTTAAACGTAACACACAAGTCAATTTAATTAAGATAAGGCTAGTGTATCGTAGCTGACTGATCCTGAGAAGAAATACCGAAAAAAGTCAGTGATCAAAGTCTCTTTGTAAAAACACAGTCACAATCAAAACACGCGGCCTTGAAGACTGTCAAACCCATTTCATTTTCTTAATCCTATTTAAATGAATTTGCATAACTATACCTGATACAGAATTGAAAAAAAATACAATCAAAGAAGAACGTACCACAAACGCAATCTAGGAGAAATCTGTTATAATGAAAGAGTAAGTGTGCGTGCGTGACCAGATTAATGAAAAGAACAGAGATATCACTATGAAGAGACAAGGAAACGAGGTAGTTGGGTCCTAAATGATATTTTCGTTGTCTTAGGAGATCCCTTATCTATAAAAAAAAAATTCAGTCGGATTGAGAACCTCCTGCTTTTTTGAAGTTGGAAAAAAAATAAATAACTCGTTTTTTAGTGGCTATGGAATTATTAGGTAAGTTAGAAATTAAAAATACATAGGTCTAAAAAGTTATCAGAGAAAATTTTAGAAAAAATATTGTTACAGCTAAATTCGACCGATTTTAGTGATATTTTTTAGGGTTCCGTACCCAAAGGGTAAAAACGGGACCCTATTACTAAGACTCCGCTGTCCGTCTGTCTGTCTGTCTGTCCGTCTGTCTATGTAGTGTAGTTTCTGGAATAGGACTTAAGATATTTTTTTATTCCGGTAATTTGGATAACTTTTCATTTTCAACTTCTTCTTCTATCTTTGTTGAGAAACATAGGTAGGTACATAATATAGGTCTTAAATAATTAAATTGTGATCAGCTACATCCCGCCCTTAGGGCATACAATGGTTACATATACATTAGATTTACATTATTGTTACAAATTATTAAGATTTCACTTATAATATAAAAACGCAGAAATAAAACGGAACGAATTATGGTATGGACATATTAGTGGGCTACAGAACGCATCATGACTGAGGGGGACTATATTGGAGCAGTAATTTGTCTCATAGGAAGTCTTTTAAAAATTAGTAGCCACAGATATAGATAGACATAGATAACGCAAGTATCACGATCTGTATGAAAACCAAGCGTGCCATTTTTTGACTACCTACTATGATGTCACACACAAGCACTATTAGGTGATGGGGAAATCAAAACGATTCAAAGACGTCGCCACGTGTAGCACCTAACAGACCTAACCACATAACTGACACCTAACTGACGTTCGATTCGTACACCGATGCAAATTGAGCGCGAAAGTGGCGGCTTACGATTTTTGATCGTAAGCTGGACACTGAAACGGGCACGCGAAGTAGTTGCTATCTATATCTGTGGTAGTAGCACTGTTTACTAGCAGATCATGGAGATTCTTAGTTTCATGCGAACGTAGCCACTTTCACAGAACATCAGTATTACTTTCAGTGTTTGTTGATCCACTCGAACACTTCAGAGTCATCAAATGGGGCGAATGACGTAATTCGGTCAACTCTAATTGAACATTAGCCCTAATGGCTATACATTCCAAACAGCGCCATAATTACCATTGTGCCGGTAATCAAGTGGAATATAATCTTGTTTGATTACACCCGTCATCCCTTTTCGCATTCATTGTGTATATAAATATCTAAACGTCATCTGCCTAGCGTTTTTCCCAACTATATTGGGCTCGGCTTCCACTCAAACCGGTTTCAGCTGAATACCAGTATTTTACGTGGAACGGCTGCCTATCTGACCTCCACAGCCTAGTAACGCGGTCCTTGTGTAGGCTGGTGTCAGATTTTCTGGCGTCTAACAATCCGTCATCATCATCATCATCATATCAGCCGAAAGACGTCCACTGCAGGACATAGGCCTCCTTCAATATGGGTGGGTTTGCCATAATCGCCATGCTTGGCAGGCGAGTTGGCAATCGCAGTCAAGCTGTTGCAATGTACAGAGAATGCTGCTGCCCATTCTTAATGACAGCTGGGACCAGCGGCTGAATGTGCTTTCCGAGGCACGGAGATGTGTTTATATTTATTCCAGGAGTAGGTACTATTGCAGAACCGGTCTACACAACAGTGAAGTCACTGGCAGAACATAGTATTTTATAAAACCCGTGCAAGAAACATGTCCACCGCATAAAGTTTCTCCAAACACACACACAAACAAATCTAGAATGCACGTTGCTTACCCTGCTCTTGACAGGTCTGACTCGGGAAATGGATTGCAGATAGCAGAAAAAACAACTTTACAGTTTTATAACTCGCTGGCTTCATTCACAGATGACACGGATAAAAAGGCACCTGCTTCAGATAGCTAGTTATCTGGGTGAAGAGGGGGCATGTTTTTTGTAGTGGCCTTTGGTATTCGGGAAAAGAGATCCTGTATTGTTTAGGGAGTCTAGAACCAGCTGTCTATTTGATTAGAATTGATTTAGTGGATAATAAATTTAAATAAAACTCTTCCATTACTGAGTACAGACAATGCGCAGACGAAACTACTGGTCGTAGAAAGCTGAAATTTGGCATTTAGGTTCCTTGGGGAGTGTAGGAGAGCACTAAGGAGTATTTCTCAAAATTCTTACAGGAACAGCAAAAAAAGGGAACTTGCGCGTACGAAGTCGCGGGCAAAGCTAGTAATATAATAAAATAAGTTTTATTAAAATGAGGTAAAAAATTTAAATGTTTAAAAAGTGCCGATCGGAATCGAAATTAGAAAAAAAATGCTTATGAGAGCCACAATACACCTAAATTTGTTTTTTTTTTCAGCCTGTACTGACTCGCTGCTGGGAGAGGAGCTCGTGGCTAAAATAATAAAAGCCACACGGGTCGATCTTCAAGGTTAACCAACGCTTGCCGGAGTCGCTCTGAGGATGGGTGACCATCTTAACATACCGAGATTCCTCCGTGCTTTGGATAGCACGTTAAGCCGTTGGTTCTTCTATAAAAAATGTGGTATTACCCGTAAAACAAAACGCGTCGTCGAATTGTCGCGTTTTACTTGTCTGCACGACCAGATAAAGCTTAAAGGTGCTCCCTTACCGAAAGCATTCGCTTGTAATGGAACAATCCTAATTCGATTTTGAGCAAATGCTGATGAATGACTTGCTTTCAGAATGTGCGCCTTTACAAGTTGCGTCAAAACGACACAGATTGTATGATTACAGGTTACGCACTATAATTTTCACTCACTGATATTGTGCTGTCAGACTTTAAAGAATAGCACCATCCTTTCACTTCCCGTGGGTGTCGTAAGAGGCGACTAAGGGACAGCAGCATTCTCTGTAGGTACATTGCTACAGATACACTGCGATCGCCAACCCGCCTGCCAAGCGTGGCGATTATGGCAACCCCCCCCCCCAAATTTGGGGAGGCCTATGTCCAACAGTGGAAGTCTTTCGGCTGATATGATGACGATGGTGATATTATGCCAGACTCAAAAAATCAACCTGCCTTCTCCCAACCACATGTATATTGTGGTCGGCTTCCAGTCTGACCAGATGCAGTCGAGTGCCAGTATTTTACACGAAACGACTGCTTATCTGATCTCCATAACCCTGTAGCTGGGTAACTCGGCACCCCAAGATTGGTGTCAGAGTTTCTTGTTGCTGGACTCTGTAGGTTAGGTACAGTCGCCAGCACATTAAACTACAACAATCTGTCAAACTTTAATAGACTTTCAACTTTATCGCTACAGCATTAGGTTCAAGGTTGATTGGGAAAGTTTGAAAGTTTCGGGTAGCTTGATGTGCTGGCGTCTGTACATAACATTACAGGCCGCACAAAAAGCTCCCTTTCACTAGTAACACTATTAACAAGCACTTATTTTCCATTCACTTTAACATTGAAACGTCTACTTTAAAACGGGGCGAACAGAACACTTCAAAAGTCTTCATAAAGATAACCCAATTATTTTGTCCTCAATTGTACGGAATATCATGAAACATTCCTTTGGAATACGACGCAGCTTCGCTCCGCAGTTTCGCCCCTTATTGTTCGCCCCCTTTTACTGTACCTGTAATTTTGCAAGGAAGTGTAATCTGCTTGTTACGTAGTTATGTAAAAGAAAAGTTCTTTTCGCACTTGGGGATAAAAGTACCCCTTTTTATTTTTATGGGTTTCTTTAAAGGCGATTTTAAGATTTTGTTAAGGTAGGTAGATGGGTGTTATGTTGTATAGTGATATGGGTTGTAACTTTTTATGGTTAACCAAGGACCTTGGATTTCTTTCAAAAACCTTAGCATATGAAACGTCTACTGTGTAAAAAAAACAGGTCATGTGCGATTCTGAACGTTGGTTATAAACCATATAATTCTTATTTGTAGAACCATTATTTGTATTTTTGTAATTTGATGATTTTACACTAACATTATAATTAAGTTAGCTTACTCACTCATGAAAAGGTATATAATAACATTCAGAACTATTTATTCCAAAATCATCGCAAAGCCGCGGGAAAAGACAGTGTTTTAATAAAAATATTTATTCACTAGGGCTTTTAACGTTATTGCGAAAAAGGCTAATAAATTCGTTGAAAGAATATAACTTCTCATGCGGGCTAACTAAAAGTAAAATATTTGAAGTGAAAGCTATTATGATTTGAGTTTATTTTCTTCTATGCTACTAAAATACTTAAGGTCTCTGCACACAGCGGGCGCGGCGCGGCGGGACGGGACGGCGACGCGACGAATGTACTAGATATTACGGTTACCGCCGCGTCGAGCGGGACGGCTTTGTGTGGCTCCGTAATATCTAGTACATTACAACTGCTCAGCGTCGCGTCGCCGTCCCGTCCCGCCGCGCCGCGCCCGCTGTGTGCAGAGACCTTTAAGCTAAAATATTTACTTAGGTACCTATGTAGTTTTTGAGAAAGAAAATTTTTTTTTTTTGGCGAAGATAAATAAAATGTAACGGCATGCAAACTTTAAATAATTCTGAAACTCTTTCATTCTCTTTTAAGTAAGTTTATTCAAAATTTTGGTAGCACCTTGATTTAATTGGGCTGGAAGAGCTCGTCGCTAAATTATAAAAGCCGCATGGCTCGACCTCCCAGGTTAAGCAACTCTTGCCGAGGTCGGTCTGTGGATGGGTGACCATCTTAACATACCCAGATTCCTCCATGCCCCGAAAAGCACGTTAAAGTTTTGGTCTTGTCTGTCATTTGTAGATCTTTGACAGTCGTTAAGGATTGTCAGAAGCCAGAATACTGACATTAATCAACGAGGCGTCACTATTACCGATAACAAACAGTTATCTATAGAAACCCAGCTGACCGTCAACCCAAACAGTATTAGTTCAATAGTTACACTATATTTGTATACACTTACGGGATTGGATTTGAAGTACCAATGGCACAAGATAGTGGGGTCTAAGTACCATTGTTGGTAGTATGTGTTCAATTAATTGGTCGGGCTTAAGTTTGTGTATCGAGAGGTCGTTTTAAGCGATTGGAGTCTGTAAATACAGTTGTATACGGAAACTATTAAAAGATTACGTAGAGTTGAGTTGGTTGCCCGTTTTGAACCGACTTCGAAAAAAAGGGATTTTCTCAATTCGGTTGTTTTTTTTTGTGTTACCTCATAACTCCGTCATTTGCCGTAGATTTGATTTTTTTTTATGAAAGTTTGATTCTGATTAGTTCCAAAGGAATGTCATTAAAATCGGTTAGGTTTTTAAATCAAAATAGCTGGAAAAACATGTCATCCAAGTAAACGAAATTGCGTATTTTGCTTTCCTGTGACTAAGCAGATGTTACGAAATACAAAAAAATACAAAATACTTAGTAAAAAGCGTAGGTACTTAAAATAAAAAAAAAAATATTTTGACAAAAAAAACTCGACTTCCGAATAAAAAAACACCACAAAACTATATAATATAACTTTAATTTCGGAAGTCGGTTTTGACACCGACATCCGACTTTAAAGTTATTTTTAATTTCGGAAGTCGGTTTACCTATATTTTATAATTTTATTTTTTTGTAAAAAGTTTTTTAGCAAATCTTCAAAAGCAAAGGTCGGGTCACTGGGCCGTTATGACAAGAGAATTCAAAGAGCCCTCGATCCTAAAGATGCGACTTATATAGGTAAGGGTATATCCACTCACAATGGGCCTCATCAGAAGGCTTAAAGTCACCCAAAGGGCAATTGAGAGGACAATGCTTGGAGTTTCCTTGCGTGATCGAATCAGGAATGATGATATCCGCAAGAGAACCAAGCTAACCGACATAGCCCGAAGTATCGCCAAACTGAAGTGGCAGGGCACATTGCTCGTAGAACAGATGGTCGATGGGGCCGAACAGTTCTGGAATGGCGATTGCGTACCAGAAGACGCAGTGTTGAAAGGCATCCCACAAGACGGACCGATGACTTGGTGAGAGTCGCTGGTAGCCGATAGATGCGAGACGCACAGGACTGGTTGTTGAGGCAACACTTGAGGGAGGCCTATGTCCAGCAGTGGACGTTTTTCGGCTGATATGACGATGATGAACCAATCAGCCTCCTGCATACCAAAAGTAGAAGCACATTTTTCCAAACTTCCCAACCCTGACTGAAGGATTTCCATTACATAGAAGTGTTAGACAGAGCCGGCACATGATGACGTTGTTATATAAAAGTCATTAGAGAGAGACAAAACATTTTGATGTTGTTATTACATAGGACTGAGGTTCCCAAACTATAAGAATCCGTGACGCACTTACAGGTATGCGTATTTAGTCTCGGCGTAATGGGTAGATACTATGATAGGCGCCAGATAAATTTGCAATTAAGTACATTGCTCTTTTCTTAACTTCTCTGCGCAGTTACCCGGACAATGAAATTATGTATCGTTTTTCTTAACTTAAACTGTTAAAGAATCACGATAGACGTCGATTCAGGACAGCTTTAAGTCATTATTTCTGTTTTCGGATCTGGTGGAATCTGAAAGCAATAATGCTAGTGAAGGAGGAGGTGGGAGAAGCAACCCTTACGCCGCAACATAAGTAGAAGCTCAGGGCGTTGGGAGTCGCAGGGCGAATCCTCGCCGTTCGATCAAAGCCAGGCCCCGGATCGACGGCTTGTTGTGTTCCACGCGCGCTTTAAAGAGATGTCAGATACTCACCGCGGCCCTGGAACGCAATGGGCACAAGGAGGAGCACGGATGGGTTTTAGTCAGTAAGTGTCTGACACTCCCTCCCACTCCACCGGAAGGGGTCATTTGATGAATTCCCATGCATAAAAAAAGTGCAAAGCGATCCCCACTCTACCGCCGAGCGCTTATGATCATTTCTGGTACCTTGTAAAGCCTTTTTTACTTTCCACTACAAAAAACTTTGGGAACCCCTGACTTAGGGGATCGCAACCGTTAGTGTAAGTATATTTAATGGGGTATGGCGGTCCGAGTTGGCTAGAATTCGTGAGGGAAATATAGGGTTACGTTGTGTTAGTGCTGAAGTAATATTTCTAGGCAATCATTGGGCTCATTCTGAGCCTTGAAAAAATCGTTACCTGCCTTTTGGGGCAGTCGGGTGAACAGGTGCATCAATTTGTAAATAGGATTAGGATAAAGCACTTGTTTTTGGCTTCTGTTTCGTTTTGAGGCTGATATTTCAGAACGTTTTAATCAAAACTACGGTGAAGTTCACGACATCAACTAATTTGACAACTCTACTCTAGATCTAGGATGGTAAAAAATATTTCTGTGCAGAATAATCTCCGTATAAAATACTCGCTGTGGAAACTTAGTTAAAATGAACATAAAGTAAACTGTCCATTATGGTGGAGTGAAACGAGCAAGACTTTTTTTTACATCTCCTATCATTAATCGATAACCTGATAAATAAAAGTAGGTATGCAAGTTTGGGATGCATGAAGGTGCCTCCTCGTGTAGCGCAATTTGTTCCATCAGACACTCAACTGAACCGAGCGCTCGGCGCATCCTGGACAGTCTCACCTAACACCATTATAAGACTGGCCAATCCTTCCCTTGCGGTGGTAGGGCTAACGCCCGCCTGGTTCGCGACCACCCTCCCACCGGAGTTCGGCGTCAAGCAGCCTGCTGTGTTTCGTCGACGCGTGGGAGTACCAGTGCCTCAGGGCATCTTCTGGGCACGCTCGCTTTCATCATGGCCTCATCTATCGCTTTTCATCAGGCGTGATCGAGGTCAAGAGCTAACCCATTCATAAATAAAAAAAAAAAAAAAAAAAAGGTATTTTAAAAAAAATTATGAACAACTTTCACTATGGGATCAATACTGAAATCGGGAAAAAAAATCGACTGCTCCATACATTTTGTCGTTATGCGCACATTGTTTTTTTAATAAGCACGAATTTTTCACCGTGCTCCATTCAATCAAGATAAAATTACAGTTCAATTCAAGCTTACTCCATCTTAATTTTTTTAATAAAAAGTTTACAGAACAAACTAGCTGATCCCCATAACATAGTACAGTTATTAGGCGATAAATGTTGACTAAGAAGACATAATAAAACATAGTTACATTGATTAAGATTGATTGTGTAGTTGTATTGTTTATTTATGTCTCAACGGGGCTGGCATGTTCTTTGAATAAAAGTCCCTAAAATAAAAGATAAAAAAAAAACATACATAAAAAAGGCATTAAATGTTAAACGCTGAATTGTATCAACTTCCGAAGATAAATCCCTTCGTTAAATACATTAGCATAAACGCCATATATTTCAAAAACTTCTTCCAATAAGACAGCACATTTGCCCAATATTGTACCTCCTCGAGGCAATAAATAAATTTAACTTTCTATATCTTTTGTAAAAGATAATTTGAATAACCACCCGAAGGTTTAAAAGATAAAGAAAAGAGTGGTTACAACAATACTTAATTTTCTCTTTGATATCAAAATTCTTTTAAAAGGTTTTGTTTGTACCTTTAGCATTGGGTAGACATCAGATAACTGTGCAATAACGGTCATTGATTCACATACATTTATTAACTTTCTTATTATAAAAAACAGAAACATAACGTGATCCTTTACGTTCTCTAGCAATGAAAAACTGTTCATATTTTTTGTTCGGGTATCTACGAAAGGTCAATGTACTTTATTGCAAGTTTATTTGGCGCCTACCATAGTCGTCGCAAACCATGACTGCTGTGTCTGAGGTCCGGGTTCGATTCCCGGTACGTGGAAAGTGGTATTGGGGTTTTTCTATTAGGAGATTCTTAGTAGCAATAGTGGAACAACAACAATTAGTCCCGAACCCGAACTAAGAACAACTGTCAAATCGTGTTGTCATTCATTCTTTGTTCGGGTTCGGGACTAATCGTAAGTCCGTAGGTGATACGGAGTAGAAAACGCCAGACACTAAGGCCGAAACTACGGACTTCGGGCTTAGAAAGTAGACCCCCTGATCTCTCCCCGGTCGTGTCGGGTTGCCACGCCATCGGACTATGTGAATATTAGGTATATTATATATTAAGTATTATTTTCCAGGCAAGCAAAGGAACGGTTAATGTGGCGTGTTTATTATTTTAATTTTTTTTTTTAACATTAAAATTTGTCCTACACTACGAATTTCTCCAGTATCGTGGGTGCGTTTGCAAACATATAAACTCACATACACAAACATCCAGGCCCGGAACAACTATCTGTAGGCTTAAAATATTTCTTCCGTACGGGAATCGCACCCACGACACGCAGCGCAGCAGCCAATCGCTCAACCACTGCGCCTACCGTGTCGTCAAACCGTCGTCAAAATAATGATGGTGATGATGATGAATCTATACATATTTGGCATATAAAGCTGAAGATTAAGTAACATGTCGTGAGGATTACCCGTGTAATAACTTCAACATTTTAAGATAGACCGGTTTGTGGTCGGTCAATGGTTTGACCATTGGAGTAACCAGGATTTTTGTAAATCATAAAATGGTTTAAAAGAGTGTCCGTGGAGTTCCTTGCACGTTCTTCTCCATAGAAATCCATGCTTTGGAACGTGGAAATAGCTTTATATTTTTGACAGATTGACTTTGACAATTCAGGAGTACCTGAAAATGGTTTATTTGAAATAAATGCTTTGACTTTGACTTTGACATCCAATGAACTCTTCAAAACGTAGGAGGAAAAAGTTTAAAAAAAGCCCACACGTATAAAAATAATCGTCTTTATGCGACTTTATCCATTTCATTGTTACATTATAAAAGTCCGCGACCCATTTTCCTATTGTTAACTATATTTAAAACAAGGGTGAGCTCACACTGCGGTTCTATGTGACGCCACGCTGTGTGCCTTTTTAAAATAGGGAATAGCGATACAAAACTTTTTAGAATTCCGAACGTCCATATCAAAAATGAAACACTACTTAATAAGATCACTTGTGTATTTACCCATCTGTCACAGCCAATTTGCACCGAATCTAGTAGTTCAATACTGTTGAAACTTAGTTCTCATACCCGTAAACCGTTTTTAAGTAAATAAATTATTGGGTCACTTGGGTCACACAAAATAAATTTTATGAACTGTACCAGTTAATATTTCAAATGTTTATATTTTGAGGGTCTCAACTATTTGAGACCCTCAAAATATTTTTTGTCATCATTTCGTAGATTTTAAGATGAAAATTGGCTATTAAAATAACAATAAAACTGCTTAGCCAAAATGTTTTGATGAATAGTTATTTACTTCGAAAATACATTTAAATGGTAATTTACTTATAGATTACACGAAAACCTTTCAAGTTTATGGGTTTTAAGTTAAATTTTGAAAAAATATGATTTGTTCCAAATGCGAGTTATTTCGCTATTACTTGTACTTATCGCTATCTTTGAACTGCGCGCTTCTGTGTGAGCGGACCCTAACTCCTATTGTTACATTAAAAATAAGGGTCCATGGGTTGGAGTCCGGTCTCCGGTCTCCGGAAGACGTTACAGCTTAAACTACGCAGAACCGTCAGCTTTTCATATTTTATTTTATAGTTGGTTAACTTGACCTTTGCTAAAAAGGTAGACAGGGGTAGTTTTGTGTGTTACCACTTACCGTGGCAATATACGTTATGATATACGGCCGTTTTGGACTTCAGTAACTTTTATGTATCAGTCTTTTAAGGTAAATTTTAAGATGGACAAATGAAACCAACTTAGTAAAAAATCATAAGACTTCAATTAAATACTTTTTTTTTACTTTGTCCCACACCGGGAATTCCGCCTGTATCGTGGGTGCGTTTATAAACATACAAACCCACATGCACAAACAGCCAGACTCAGAACAACTATCTGTTGGTCATTCAATTATTTGTTCCGTGCGGGAATCTACCCCGCGACACGATGCGCAGCAGCCAATCGTAACTGTTTAGTGTCAAAAAATCTCATTTGCTGTTATTTCTCCTTCTGCATGGTACCCTAAATATAAGATTAAAATAATGCCAGACGACACGCCGCAGACAAGGCGGAGACGGTGCTGCGGGAGGAGCTCGGCAAGTCTGGCTCGAACTAAAAAAGGACAGAGTTGTGTGGAAAATGTTAGATATTATAATATTTTGTGTTTACTAACATTATATGACGTGCTTTTAATACTATAATTATTATTTTTTTAGTTTTTTTATTATTGATGGGAAATCATCAAATGACTGCTTCTGATCTGGGTGGAGAGGAAAGGAGTGTCAGACTCTTACTGACTAAAACCCATCCGTGTTCCTCCTTATGCTCTTTGCGTTTCAGGGCCTTGGTGACTCTTTCGAAGAAATTCCGCAACAATGGCAGGAAATAATTTTAGTTTAAGCTTATAATTTGGTATTCATATCAGTTCTGTGACAATACGTACTGTTTATTTCTTCTTTCTAGGCTTTCGTTTAGCAGTGGGACTAAAAGGTTTGATTGAAAAAAGAAACCAAAAAAAACGAAATCAGAAAATAAAATATGGGGAATAGAAATCATAGAAAGATAAGGTTCGCCAATTTACAACTTAACCAGAGTAACTTAAAGCTTTGTTGGACTATATTCGTATCCAAGTGTGTATCGCGTAACTCCGGATCACTGAGTTTCACACTTAGCGTAATACGGTCCATCACCCTTTGATGAAGTTTCAGTTGGGAATTCTAGGACCCGAAGTCCTAGAATTATTTATGTATTATAGCCTATTATTCAATTTAATCTAAAATCTGGCATTATCACTATTTCTACTTACACATTATTAATATCACTTTAATATATTATCACTATCAGTCTTGCCAAGAAGTACCGTGTTACCTAGTTAATGGGTTGTGGAGGTCTGGTAGGCAGCCGCTTCACGTAAAATACTGGTATTCAGCTGAATCCAGTTTGACTAGGAGCCGACCCCAATGTAGTTGGGAAAAGGTTAGGCAGATGATGATATTATCACTTTCACTAAATATAAAAAAACCAAAGTCACCCCGCCGCGTATGTCTGTATGCGATAAACTCAAAAATAACCGAATGGATTTTATTACCCTTTTCACCATTGAACAGAGTGATTCATGAGAAAGGTTTAGATGTATAATTCATTGAGGTTTTGTGTAAACTGTCTGAAATATGACAGTGATTGTTGAAGATGACGGAAAAAAATATGCCCCTGGGCGCTTATGTATACTATGTTTTGCTAACTGTACGAAGCTCGAGTGAGTTGCTAATTTTATCATAACTAACATTGATTTGAGAACTTAGTTTGTTTTTTTTTATTATTGATAGGCACGCGCTTGACCACTATCTCACCTGATGGTAAGCGATGATGTGGCCGAAGATGGAGCACGCTTGCCTAGAAGTAACCTATTCACTCTTGACTTAAAGACTCCCAGGTTGTAGCTATCAGGAAACACACTCTGGCAGGATCAACAGACCCAATGGATTGACTTGTACTACTGAAATGTTACGTGATCAATCTCGAGCATTTTGACTTATCGAAAATCGTTATTTCTGATAGAACGTCACATTTTCAATGACTTAAGAGGGTGTACACCGTATGTCATTTCATACAAACTTTCAAGTCCTTATTCTTCAAAATGAATTAACCGATTTTAACGAAACTTGGTATGCATACGCTAGATATCCAGTTCTAAATAGTTATCTGAAAACATTTTTTAAAAAGAGTTCAGAGGGAGAGAGAGAGCGATTTTAAGTTTTCTATAGAAAGTGAAAAATCACTATATCCTTCCCCCCTGAACTGTTTTTCAAAAATGTTTTCTGATAACTATTTAGACCTGGATATCTAGCGTATGCATACCGAGTTTCGTTAAAATCAGTTCATTGTTTTTGAAGAACAAGGATTTCAAAGTTTGTATGAAAAGCCGTACCGCGTAAACGCTCTTAAGAATGTTTTTCTGGGCTGTATTAGAATAGAAGTCTTCTCTAAATATCACTACAAAATTTGAACAGCGTCTCGTTGTGAATCCGCAATGATTTACTTTAATAAAAAACTTTTTCACAAGTTTTTTATTGTTCACTTTTTAGTGGTACCCACACCTAAAAACACCACTGGAAAGTCACAGGAAAGCAAAAACATGCAATTTTGTATGATTTTTCCACATATTTTTTCCAGCTATTTGGATTTTATAACCAAACTGCGGAACCGATTTTTCAAATCGGTTCATAAATGACGGAGATATGAGGTAACAAACACAAAAAAAAACAGTCGAATTGAGAACCTCCACCTTTTTGGGTCAAAAGTCAAGTCGGTTAAAAAAAAAAGACTTCGCTTTAGAATTGTTAGCGCTTACTTGAGTGAGATGAGCTGTGAACTTCACAGTACTTACAACTGGCATTTTTTCCTGTGACTTAGCAGTAAAAATCCGGATACTAACTATCAATCCAGTTAAAAAGATGATTCCGTGCTTCGGAAGGCACGTATAAGCCGGTGGTCCCGGCCGCCAAATGGCGGTCGTCAAACCATGTCAGAGGCCCTTGAGGCGGTTTAGAAACTCTGACACTAGGGTGTGTGGGGTCGTTAGACCTTACTGCCCACACTATAAGAAGAAGAAAAAATCTAGTTTACGGTTTACAAGACCAGACCTATTTAAAATTGTTTCTCACTACCATGGAAGCGACACCCAAACACAATAAGTCTCCATTCCAAGTCATTCCAAGTTAGAGTCGCAAAACGGTTTAAGTTTCGCAATTTTGACCCAGAAACTCAGATTTGGGAGGGACAAAGGGCTGACGCCGTCTTAATTTATTATTTCTGCCCATCCCCCTGAGCATAAAGTATAAAGGACAGAAGGTCGACTCCATAAGACTAAAGGTCTATTGAATGATAATAATTGTAATGCTATTTTATTAAATAATCTGTTGAAGGATAATAATTGTAATGATAATTTATAAATTGATCTAGGTATTTATTGATAATTTATTAATTGATTTATTGAATGATAATTGTAAGTATAATTTATAAATTGATCTATTGAATGAAAATTATTGTAATAATAATTTATTAATTGATCTGGTTTTAAAATGTAAGTTTATGTAAATGTTAGAATGCTGAATGGTAAAATATGACTGAGCTTTGATATGATCATACAATTGTGAATTACCCATATTTGAAAAATCTGGGTAATACACAACAATAGTGTCGTAGTGGTAATATACAAATGACAGTCAAGCGTGTTTGCACTCGCTGTACGTGAAGCTTGTCTGTAGATGATAAAGACAAACTTCAAGTAAAGCGAGTGCACGGAGGAAACTCGTAAACCAAATCTCTATAAATAGATAGTATCTATAGATAGATAGATAATCATCTACCTATCTATAGATACAATAGATAGATATCTAATAGATATAAAGATATTCATCTATCTATCTATAAATACTATTTAATTATTGGGATTGGGATTACGAGTTTCCTCCGTGCATCGAAAAGCACGTCAAGCAGTTAATTCCAGCTGTCATTTGTTGAAATGACAGCCGGAATAAACAGCTCTATTATCTTTAAAAGACGTTACGGGTAGTCTAAAGCCAGTAAATCTGACACCAGTCTTGCTGAGATGTACAATATTACCCCTCTACTGGAATGGTGGTCACAAAAGTAGTAGCTCCCTGTAAATAACTGGTATTCTTCCGCATCTACATCAGTTGGTACAAGGTTCTTTTTGATGGGAGGCGGCGGACGTCAAACTTCCTAAGTTTGACGTCCGCCGCCTCCCATCAAAAAGAACCCGAGGTGGTGGCGCGTATTGTTCCACGCACGCCCTTCTTAGACCTCGCAGGGGGAGTTAAACACCTCACTCTCCCTGCTTAACGAGACGGGGCCCGCAGAGGCTGCACCAGTTGGGGGCTGCGTTGAAGATTGCTTAAGTGCTCCCGTAGCCCCCGGTACAAGGGAAAACGAGGTGGTTTCAGTCAGTAGGAGTCTGACAGACCTTCCGCATCAGGATGGAAGACATCCTGATTTTCTGTCCCTGTCTATAATGTGCCCGTGCTCTGAGATTCAAATAATGGGGCTCTGCGAATTATGGCAGGGGATAATAATATAACGTTCAGGTAAAATTCATTTTAGTTTTATCCGATTAGAGGTCGAGAGATCCCTTCCGCGTTGATAATGTTTCACAGATTATTTTGGAGGGGAGATTTGTGTGAAAATTTTGCATGTTCATTAATACAGTTTAGCACTAAAAATATAATCGTCTATGGAATCCTAAAAAGACTACTTCCAAATCAATCTAAGTAGCTTTTTCAATTTGTTGGAGTCGACTTCCAGTTTTTTTTTAAACGTTGCTCTCCTTTTTTTTGAAGATGGGAAATCATCAAACGGCTCTTTCCGCTCTGGGTGGAGCGGGAGTGTCAGATTCTTATTGACTAAAACCCATCCTCTTAATGCCCTCTGGAGAAATTCCGACCCTGGCAAGAAAACCTTGCCCCACACTAGGAATTTCTCCTATATCGTGGGTGCGTTTAAAAACATATAAACTCACATACAAAAACAGCCCAGACTCGGAACAACTATCTGTAGGCCATACATATATTTGTTCCTCGTGGGTAAACTAGGGTTTAACCAGATGCAGCTGAATACCAGTATTTTACATAGTGCGACTGCCTATCTGACCTCCACAACCCAGTAACTGGGTAGCACTACACCTTGGCAAGACTGGAGTCGGATTTTCAGGAATCTGACTATCCGCAATGTCTGTCAAAGATCTACAACTGACAGTTGAAACCAAAATTCAAAGAAAAAGATTGATACATCATCTACATGCAAAGTTCGTTCAAAGCGTTTAAATTCAAGTAGCAACATCATCTCGCCGATAATCAACGTCAAAAAATAGACAATATCAGGTGTTTTTGAAAGTTTGCGACTGCTAAATACGAAAATAATATTGCTTCTCTAACATCGAGTAACCGAAAAAAAACAAAAGAGATTTCTTACGTCATTAATTTAAAAGTCAAAATGAAACGTCAACATTTATCAAACGATTTCACCCGAAGGCAAAGTCATTCACTAGTTCATTCAATTGGAAATCAGAGAATTGTTCACTGACTTTCCTACAAAGCGAGAGATTTGAGTTCGAAAACTAGTTCCAATGATTTTATTGCACTATTGAACGGTCTGAAACCATTTGAGCACTTTCGAATTTTCAATTGGTTCGCTCGGAATGTAAAAAGTTTAATTTTGTTGACTGGCGCAACTATGTTGACCGTTCGGGATCTGTTTCAGGGATAATGGATTTTAGGTTTTAAATTCAGATTGTGGTTGTTTTAAAACTATTTTCTGGTTTCAAATCGCCAGTAAAGTATGTTTGTATTGTGTTGTTTTAGCGCCGCGCCCCCCGGCGTTTACATTACAATCACATGATTACAAACTGTATTGTTGTTTTGTATCGGGGGGATCGTTACAAGTTTTATGGTTTGAGCCTACCCCATACGAAAACTACGTTGTAGGAATGTTGGGTTGTGAAAAAGACGGATGAAAATAGATTGCATTTAGCTTCGCATGCCGCATGCGATCGCTCTTTGCTTTTAAACGTTTTAATAAGAAAATACTAAACGAACGTTATATAAAGTTTTGCTATAACATAATAATTATGTTGTTATGTATACTGAACGTTCTATTGAATGAAAATTATGTAAAGTGTGGTTAGATGAAGTAAACTTTACATCATTTTGAGCGTTACAGCTTTTGAAAATAGAGCAAAATGTTCTTGGTGGTAATGACAAAATTAACATATTTTTTTTCTACAAAAATTATGTAGGTATTCATTCATTTTAATCAGCGTTAAATATTCGTTTGTTAACTTTGGCTGTTTGGTATCTGGCAAAGTTTTTAAACTTTTATTATACTTTGAAGATGCCTGTGGCGAAAGTTGATTTCAAAATGTTAAGGCACATTGTTTTACCGATGATAATTTACTGATGTAATTAATTGTGTGCTATAAAGCAATGAATCTTGATATTATTTAGTAGGTACTATGTGTATGAACAAAAAATGTAATATTCCGGAAAATAAAACGAAACTTTCTTACCTTCTTTAACTGCTTAATATCTATCTATCTAGCCTCGAAGAGCTCGTGGCTAAATTATAACAGCCGCACGGGCCCATGTCCAAAGTAAAGCAACGCACGCCGAGGTTTGTCTGTGGATGGGTGACCATCTTAACATACTAAGACGTGCTCGGAAGACGTGCCTCGGAAAGTACGTTAAGCCGTTGGTTCCGGCTGTAATTTGGAGATCTTTGGCAGTCGTTACGGATTGTCAGAAGCCAGCAATTCGGACACCAGTCTTGAAGAAGTACCGTGTTACCCAGTTACTGGGTTGTAGAGGTCTGGTAGGCAGCCGCTCCACTTAAAATTCTGGTATTCAGCTGAATCCGGTTTGACTGGGAGCCGACCCCAATATAGTTGGGAAAAGGCTAGGCAGATGATGATCTATCTATCTGGCCTATTTTGTCCCACAGCTGGGCAAAGGCCTTCCTCTCCCTTTTCCACACAACTCTATCATTTGCTATATCGGGCCAGTCCTTTCGGTAGGAGTCGAACTCGTACCGCCATCTTCTTGCTTAATATATCAAAGATTTAACCTGCAATCTGACAGCCTGATATATCAAAGGAGTCCTTAAAAAGTCATGCATCTAACCATCTACCTCACATACTAAACTCAATACTTAATTAAGTTGCCTAGCTGGGGCTCTAGACAAGTGACATTCTGTCAACGGTAGCGTGGCGCAGGCGATTGTCAATACGTCAAAAAGGTATGGGATTGACAGATGCTATCGAAATGTCACGTGGTCAAATTCCTAAATTTTGGCATTTCGACAGTCGGATTCGCTAATTGAATGACACATCGTCTAGGGCCTCTGGTGTAATGAATTTGCATCTACACTTGCTATACGGTCTTGTCTTTAAGAGCGTTTACACCGTACGGCATTTCATACAAACTTTCAAGTCCTTATTTTTCGGATTGAATGAACCGATTTTAATGAAACCTGGTACCTATGCATACGCTAGATATCAAGGACTAAATAGTTAGTAGAAAACGTTTTCGCAAAATAGTTAAGAGGAAGAGAGAGAGCGATTTTAAGTTTTCTATAGAAATTGAAAAATCACTATCTTTCCCCTTGAACTCTTTTTCGAAAATGTTCTCTACTAACTATTTAGACCTGGATATCTAGCGTATGCATACCAAGTTTCATTTAAATCGTTACCAGTTAGATATAAAGCTACCCAACACCTAGCTAACAAAATAATAATGAAAGCCGATCATACTCGTTAGGCTTAACTTCATTGTAATCGATATCAGCCACACCGGTACACGGCACAGAGTACGGAAACGTTTCCACGACTATTAGAGGCGGCACTGCCAACAATTTCTGAACAAACCAAGCTTGCCAGTGCCAAAGACTAAACTGGGGGCTTACCAAAACTTTTAAAATACTTGCCAAGTGCAAGGCAGTTCCCCACAGTATTTTAACCCGACAGGTTTTGTTTTTGTACCATGAGCGTTTCAAACTTTTGACCTGCTAGAGTCCGTCCAACGAAAAAAGTTCCGCAACCACGGCGCTAGTTTCTATTAGACTGTACGCTATCCTCTAACAAATCTTGTTAGTTCCATTTATTTCTGCGGCACTTCTTTCGTTGGACGGATTTTAGTCGCTCACCGGTTCAGGTTACGTGATCGCTGGCTTGCCTGCTACTAGGCGCGCTCAATGTCCAAACTAGCAAGACAGGTTATTTTTCGCCTAAAATTGACCTGCTGTAAGTTCATGGTAGGCCTCCTGTAACTCTGTGTAATAAAGAACTGGCTTGCCTTAGCTTGTCAGTGTGAGCCAAAGACTGAACTGAGCCATACCATCAAAAAGTTTACTCTCCGGAAAGAAACTTCATGCAACAATTAACCCCAGTTCTGTACCCGTGTGTTACAGTTACAGAACGGGATTTATTGCCTTAGGGCCATTTTCACCAAGCCAAACTGATCGCGATCAGCGTATAAACCTCGTTTATGAGCGGTCAGTGTTGATCACTATTTTTCTATGGAATATTGACGCTGACAGCTCTTGAACGCAGTTTAAATGTACTGATCGCGTTCAGTTTCATTGGTGAAATCCGCTCTTAGTCATTCTCAACCAGTCAACCAGTGCTGATCAGGCATGTCTCATGGCCCAATCTCTCCTTCCCCAACCTCTATTTTATGACCGCATTCACTTCACAGCTCGATAACGCCAATTCCTTTCTGTTTACGGTGTGAACACAGCAGAAAGGAATTAGCGTTATCCGATGGTGAAACGGGCTTGGCGGAATTAAACTATGCAAAAGCTAGGTAATGATGACTTCTCTAGTTGCTCAATGTTCTGTGGGCTACACATAACACATAAATATGTTTTTTTATAGTCGATGACTGAGCTTAATGTATTGTAGTATTGGAGAAGCTACAGGATCGAAATATAACATCAAATCTACTCAATATATTGCAATACCTACTTAGGTAATTACACTTACTAGGTACGTGCTATTATGTTACGAATGACTTTAAAAAATCAAGACCATTTTGGTTATATTCCAAACAAACCATTTACAGGCATTTTTAATTTGTAAAGCTTGAAGGATGAAGTTGCAAGTTCCAAAGCGTAGATCTCTATGGAGAAGAACGTGCAAGAAACTTTAAGGAAACTTTTAAATCAGTGCATAACTGCATAGTTACAAAATAATGATTACGTTAACTTCCAAATTAGTATTAATGAATGCATGAAATTATACAATGATAAAGAATTACACAAATTATATTATACATTTCAAAGAAAAGAGATACATTTTGTAACCTTACGACCGTAAACCTTGAGCTGGACTAGCAAACTGAGGTACAATGGAATAAAAAGCCAGTTTATATTGGTTTGTTCTTATTGATGTGCAGTCTACTGTACCTACTATAAATGGTAGACAGAACACCACTGACAAGCCAAGTATAAAAAAAAGTTAAATCTAAAAATAACTAATAATAACAATTAGTTCTTGTTTTTATACCTATGTATTGTGTTTTATGGGCCTTAGTTGCTTGAAATAAAGGATAAATAAATACAATTACACAGTACATTTTAAATGAGAATAAAATTGACCAAAACCCAAATAAAAGGGCGAAGTAAAAACGTCTATAACATTTATAAACGTTAAATTTAACTTGAAAATTAATTATAAATCAGCCAACCGTAGTCTGGTGCTAAAAATAACTTGTTCGAAAGTAATACAACGCAACTAAATTACAGATTTTTCGAATTTCACTCTGCAACTAAAATAAAGGAATCAAGTGTTTGCCAAGAAAATGAATTTCCAGGATCCGGGAATTGGAGAACCCCTTTTGGATCTACAAAATTGAATACTTCCACTTAATGAAAATTCATAACTCAATTCAATATAATTGAGACAAATAATTCAATTAGAAAATTGAATTATATACCTTGAATCGATGGTCATTTATCACTGAAATCAATTGTAATAATGCTTGGTAGGCACGTATAAGCCGGTGGTCCCGGCCGCCAAATGGCGGTCGTCAAACCATGTCAGAGGCCCTTGAGGCGGTTTAGAAACTCTGACACTAGGGTGTGTGGGGTCGTTAGACCTTACTACCCACACGAAGAAGAAGAAGAAGAAGATTTTAATAATTAATTAATCCATTCCTAACTCGTTACCGCGTTTTAGGGTGCTTGTATATTAGAGCGGACATGAGCGGAGCAACGCGGAGCTAAGAAAATATTTATAATCTTCATGCTCTTCAAAAAGATTAGTACATCATAACCTTATATTTAACTAACGTTACGAGCCACAGACAAACACACGGGTCCTTTTTTTCAAATCAAGGATTTAGCATTTGCTAAATGAAAATACTTAGGAAGTCCAGTATAGTTAGTGATTAGAAAGAGAAGTCCAGCGAGGCCTCTGACGTCAAAAACCGTGACGCCATTGTGTGACGCTCATACTGCTCCCTCAAAAAATAGCTGTTTCGCGAAAGGATTTTAGATATAGTCGTTTAAAATTGTTATATCTCTTTAGTTGTATTTTTTCGATAATTTTTTATTCTGTTTTTAATGTTAGTATTATACTTTGTATGCTTTTTTGATAAACTGGATGGAAAATAATTATATTTTTCATAAAAGATAGAAAGAAAAAGTATTTATTGTTACATAAATCACATTCAAACAAAACCACAAACTTAAACTAAAATAAAAATAAAACATTTTGTAGAAATTCTTCTGGTTATTCCAGATCTACACTTTCTCGCTCCGCACCACTGTGATGGACAGGCAGCCTTACTCAGAAATTTTAGACAGATCATTTTCACAGAATACCCGCAAAAAGCTGAATCATTAACCGAGACTTAATTTGATTAATGGACTGAACTAAGCAAGAGATCATTTAGATCACGCCAAACGGAATGGACGGTCGTTTTGATGGCAAGCGGAAAAAACTTACTGGTTACTTAACGTTTATACTAGGGATGTAGAGCATACAAAAAATAAAGAAAAAAAAAACGTATTCTAAGAATAACATCGAGAATGGTTATCAAATATTCCAAAAAGGCAACAGTTACAAGGGTATAGGGTTAGGGTTTACAATAAATAGGTGTGGTAACTTTGTCGCTATGTCTACGGTAGTGACTGTAATTTGATAAATTTTATGGAGACGTTTGTGAAAATGGTTCACACAAAAAAACGTGATAATATAATTAACATCATAATTTTCATACAAACGCTCGTACGTAATTATGTTGTTGTAACACATCTATCTTTTAATTTTTTGAAGTAATAGGTATCTTGTGCACTATATCTAGGTTTCTATGAAAACAAAAAATAAAAATTTGGAGAAACAAATTCAGTACAAGCCTCCGAAAATCTGCATTTTGCACAAATTTCACCTGAACTTTGGCCGTTCATAATGTACTCATAAATTGTAAAAGTAAAAAAAACATCTCGATAGAAACCTTGCACATGTAATGAAGATTCTAAATGAATAATATTCATTTCACAAACTTGTAAGGCTCATTCAAAAACACGTATTTCCTGGAACAAGTTTTATGAAATTTTCGAACGCTATTTTCGTTCTATGTTATCGCGTTCTCACTTTCTTGTTAGTCAAACACATTGCGCTGGATGAAACAACAAGCTTTTCAACCAAGCTCGCGTTGACGATAGACGAACCGGGAAGGGTCCTCTTAAGTTAGTACATTTAAATTCGCAAGTTCTTATTTTCGGGAATTCATGAAACGATTTCAATGAAACTTGAAACGCGAACGCAAGACACCTGAATATTTTACTAATTGTAAGCAACGTATGCGTTCGCATGTCACTCGCAATCTTCGGTAGCGTAGCGAAGACGATTGTCAGAACGTCAAGAATGTATAGGATTGACAAGCGCTGTCGAAATATCACCTGACCAATGCCTTATATTGTGGAGTTTCGGTAGTAGCATTCACTGAAAAAATGGCATTTTGTCTAGGACACAGATATTGATAGACATAGATAACGCAAGTATCACGATCTGTATGAAAACCAAGCGTGCCATTTTGACCACCAACTATGACGTCAATACAAGCGCTATTAAGTGATGGGAAAATCACATCGATTCAAAGACGTGTGGCATCAAACTGACACCTAACTGACATCCGACTAGCGAACACCGATGCAGACTGAGCGCGAAAGTGGCGGCTTACGATTTTTGTACGTAAGCTGGGCACCGAATCGGGCACGCGAAGTAGTTGCTCTTGCGTTATCTACGTCTATCTATATCTGTGGCCTAAAAAAAGTTAAAAACTCTTTCAAAAAAGAGAAAGAAAAAGATTGATTTTTGAGTTTGTAAAATCTTTGAATTGATTTCTGAGTTAGACTAGTGGAAAGGAAAGAAAAGAAGGAAAGGAAGGTGGAAGGTTATGTGTAGAAAGGTCATATTTAATAATAATAATAATAATAATAATAATTTATTCAAGTAAAAAGTTAGTACAATTGTGATTTACATGAATTACAATTGAGAATGTTTTTAGTTCTAACTGTAATGTAGACCTGCCTGATCTAGGTTAATAAAAAAACCTGTGTTTCAGGCCATCTATTTAGATCAAACATTTAAATGAAAAACAAAATGAAATGGATGCAAAATAATAAAAGAAAAGAAGACAATATTTTCAATGACTTAAAAGTAACATGTTGAGTAACATTATTTTAAACTAGATTAAGTATGATATTATATTTATTTTTATATTTAAACAAATTTACGAATAATATTTTAGCCAATAAAGTGGAGACTTAATAATTAATTAAAGTTAATTACATTAGAAAAGAGGCTTTATTTTACAATTTCTAGAAGTTTTTCCGTGTCTGCATAATTCTGTTTTGCTAAATATTCCTGAACTAGTAAATTACACCTATTATAATTTAGACTATAGATCTTTAGTATTCTGTTAAACTGATTATACAAGTAGGGTCCTAAAAATAAGTAGAATCGCTGAGCATAAACATGTTTAGTTCGAAAGTTAGTGCATACCAAATCTTTTCTTCTTCTATCTGATGGTAATGGGTTAAAATAAAGGTTAGTATGTTGGAGCAAAATTACCTGCAAAACAAATAGTTGGCGTACTGTTAGTACCTTACATGCCATGTATAGTTGGTCTGTGGGAAATCGAAAGGGGCGAAAAGTAGCAACTTTTAAAACTGCTCTTTGGGCGCGTTCTAAGTGCAGTAATATTTATAAATACATTCTAACCAGTGTCTTGTTATCATAAAAATAATGTTTTTTTCACACCTGAATTTCCCACGTTCCTCTCATATTTCATCGTAACGGGACAGATGCCGCCATAATTCGTGAGATACGTTGCCAAAACATTACAGATGTGATTACAATTTATTGTGGATTTTGGGTTTTCTTCGATATTTTTCTTTGGGTGTTTTGGTGATAAAAGTTTGGTAGGTACGAGTATGCTTTTTATTCTAGGTAATTTATTCGGCTATCTTGTTTATTTGTCAATAGATACAGGCCTTTCTAACCATACGTTAGGCTCTAGGAGTTACATTTAAAACTAAAAGATCTGTCAGTATCATCATTGTTGTGAAGTGATCACATTGACAGATCACGTTAAGTTCTGTCAATGTCAGCACTTCACTGTCGTCTGTCAGTCGAAGTGAACTGTTATTCCATCATGACTGGATGTATTGACTGCTCATTTCAAGTTCACTAATAATAATAATCCAAGATTCCGGAGTTGCCAGACCATAACTAAATGTGTGGGATGGAACAGTGTTATTAAGAACTTTGAAAGACGCAAATCTCCTAGCTTAGGCCGACGGCCAATTCACAGGTATCAGGGGGTCTACTCTTTAAGCCCGAAGTCGGGGAAAACTGACCCTTAATACTATATGTAGGATAATTTAGGAAAATCGAAAATTTTATCAGCCTAGGGTATATTAGGAACAAATGTGACTGTTCTTAATATACCCTAGGCTGATAAAATTTTCGTTTTTCCTAAATTATTCTACATATAGTATTAAGGGTCATAGGATAATTTAGGAAAAATGAAAATTTTATCAGCCTAGGGTGTATTAGGAACAAATGTGACCGTTCTTAATATACCCTAGGCTGATAAAATTTTCGTTTTTCCTAAATTATCCTACATATTATTATAGTATTAAGGGTCATGGGATAATTTAGGAAAAACGAAAATTTATCAGCCTGGGGTATATTAGGAACAAATGTGACTGTTCCTAATATACCAACACTAGGCTGTTAAAATTTTCGTTTTTCCTAAATTATCCTACATTAGTATTAAGGGTCATAGGATAATTTAGGAAAAACGAAAATTTTATCAGCCTAGGGTATATTAGGAACACATGTGACTGTTCCTAATATACCTACCCTAGGCTAATAAAATTTTCGTTTTTCCTAAATTTTCCTACCATCTAGTATTAAGGGTCGGTTTCCCCTTGGTTAGTAAAAATAAAGTAAAGTCTAGGCAGCTCTAGGTTCTTGGAATATAAGTTTTGACGACGAGATTCTAACAGAATAGCAATACAGAAATACGTGCGCTCCTTGTAAACTATTACCTTAAAGTTAGATTCAAACTGATACTGATACTGATAGTAATTAAAACCGATATTCTTGCAAATATAACTTACGTATATATCTTATAGAGGTCCGACATCGCAGTATCACTAAACAATTCATATCAAATTGACTTGAATATGTTATAAAGGTAGCCTTGATACAGTTTTGTCTTACGGTCTTACCCAACTCAGGGAGAAGCTGGTGAAACTTACCTGAAAAGATAGAATAAAATGTTATTAGTTTAGCACACTTAGTTTTAAGTTTCAATTATTTAAAGGGAGAGCCTCGTTACAAAAGTGGATTTACATTGTTGTAATATGGAAAGGCTGCCCAACTTAAATGGGACTGGGCAGGACATGCGGCCTACCCAAATGTCCTTACTTTGGTATTGTTCTTCAAATCGTTGAGCTCCTTAAAGTTCTAAGTTTGAGCTCCATAATAACTGACAAATGCTTGCACTGTCTGGACAGGTCCACTCAAATCTGTGTGGCACTTTCCTCAAAAGGCCACCTCAGACATTAACCTACATGGTTCTCGTATGATTTGACCAGTACAATTTGTATGGACTTCAAAAGAGACTGTGACCTCTGAGTTTGTTTCGGTGTTTCTTCTCAGGGTAGTCAGCTAGGAAACACCGGCCTCATCTAGCTTAAAATGACCAAAAAATATTGACGTGTAAAAGTGTTATGTTTAACCTACTTACAAAATAAATATCATTTATCATTTATCATTTATCATGTCTGCCGCATGCCGGACAATCTGTGGGCCCGTAAATTACAGGATTGGTGCCCTGAAACAGCGAGACGAGGACGCGGCAGACCACGAAGGAGATGGCGGGATGTCCTGGATGTCTTCCTTACGAATTGAAAGGAAGAGGCACAACACCGTAAGCATTGGAAGGAAGAGGCACAACACCGTGAGCATTGGAAGGAAGAGGCACAACACCGTGAGCATTGGAAGGAAGAGGCACAACGCCGTGAGCATTGGAAGGAAGAGGCACAACACCGTGAGCATTGGAAGGAAGCGGCACAACACCGTGAGCATTGGAAGGAAGCGGCACAACACCGTGAGCATTGGAAGGAAGAGGCACAACACCGTGAGCATTGGAAGGAAGCGGCACAACACCGTGAGCATTGGAAGGAAGCGGCACAACACCGTGAGCATTGGAAGGAAGAGGCACAACACCGTGAGCATTGGAAGGAAGAGGCACAACACCGTAAGCATTGGAAGGAAGAGGCACAACACCGTGAGCATTGGAAGGAAGAGGCGCAACACCGTGAGCATTGGAAGGAAGAGGCGCAACACCGTGAGCATTGGAAGGAAGCGGCACAACACCGTGAGCATTGGAAGGAAGAGGCACAACACCGTGAGCATTGGAAGGAAGCGGCACAACACCGTGAGCATTGGAAGGAAGCGGCACAACACCGTGAGCATTGGAAGGAAGAGGCACAACACAGTGAGCATTGGAAGGAAGAGGCACAACACCGTAAGCATTGGAAGGAAGAGGCACAACACCGTCAGCATTGGAAGGAAGAGGCGCAACACCGTGAGCATTGGAAGGAAGAGGCGCAACACCGTGAGCATTGGAAGGAAGAGGCGCAACACCGTGAGCATTGGAAGGAAGAGGCGCAACACCGTGAGTATTGGAAGGAAGAGGCACAACGCCGTGAGCATTGGAAGGAAGAGGCACAACACCGTGAGCATTGGAAGGAAGCGGCACAACACCGTGAGCATTGGAAGGAAGCGGCACAACACCGTGAGCATTGGAAGGAAGAGGCACAACACCGTGAGCATTGGAAGGAAGAGGCACAACACCGTAAGCATTGGAAGGAAGAGGCACAACACCGTAAGCATTGGAAGGAAGAGGCACAACACCGTGAGCATTGGAAGGAAGAGGCGCAACACCGTGAGCATTGGAAGGAAGAGGCGCAACACCGTGAGCATTGGAAGGAAGAGGCGCAACACCGTGAGCATTGGAAGGAAGAGGCGCAACACCGTGAGCATTGGAAGGAAGAGGCGCAACACCGTGAGCATTGGAAGGAAGAGGCGCAACACCGTGAGCATTGGAAGGAAGAGGCGCAACACCGTGAGCATTGGAAGGAAGAGGCACAACACCGTGAGCATTGGAAGGAAGAGGCACAACACCGTGAGCATTGGAAGGAATGGAGGGAGGCCTTTGCCCAGCAGTAGGACAGTACGGGCTAGTAATAATAATATGGATATAACTATAGCTTTTGCCCGCGACTTCGTACACGCATATCCCGTTTTTCCCGTTCCTGTATAGCCTTTAGCCTTCCTCATGAATGTGGCTATCATTTCAAAATTCGACTGGTAGTTCCAGAGATTGGCGCGTTCAAACAAAATTAACATTGTATTAGTAGAATAATTAATATATTAGTTTAATATAGGTAGATATATAACGTAGATTATAAATGAAGTTGGTTTAAACAAAAAACTGTAACTCGATGTTTTGTTACCGTTGGCTGACCCTAAGGAACCTTTTTTTTTGGATAAAAGGTAGTATTACTAACACTCAGCAATTGGTCGTATCATCGAGGTCCGTCAGTGAAACGATTTTGGAATTCGAATCAATGTTTTCAGAGATTATCTCATAGAAACAAGCAAAGGTTTAATTCGTTAAATATTTGTCTTTAACTGTCAAAAAAATGGCACCAAGTTATTATAAAAGATGCCTCTCATCGTGCAGTAGGGGTTTGTGTCTGGGTATGTGTACTTATAATTAATTTTAAAAAAAATCCTCAAACTTATTATTCCTTTTTTTTTTAAATTAAATTGCGTTAATGTATGATCATTTTATAATTATCATTTAATCTGATGTTGCTAAATGTACCTACTGTTTTTTTTTTCTCTTAATTTTTTATTGTAAACAGGAGTCAAGGGTTTAAGCTGAAAACCAGCGCTTAGCAACCCACTAGGGGACCTAAGCATAATGCTGACGCTTGAACCTTTTGCTTCCGGTATTATAGTTTTGTGTATAGTTCCAATACTACTAGCTGTAATACTGGAGACAATAAACGTTTATTCTATTCTATTCTATTCTATTCTAAATAATAAAAATTGATTAAAAAAAATGTGTATGAGAACTTTACTAGAACAATTCAGTTAAATGAAGTCGGTTAAAAACAAAAGAGCAACCGAAGTTTAATTGAAAATTCAGCTGAAAATTGCTTTACAGTTACTGTATTTTGTTTGTACAGAAATGGTACAGTTGCCAAATGAAATGTTTACGTTAACTGCAGGTGTACATAGTAATGAATAGAATAACATAGTGGAGTCACTGTGAATTATGTCGGCTTGTACGTAGTACGACGCGACGTTGCAAACCGCGTTGGTACTAATATGTTCCTCACTGCTTGATTAGGTACACGCTTGAATTGAATGTGATATTAGAAGTTTGAAGATAAAAAGATTTTGAAACGGTACCCAATGAAATGGCCTCACAATGGGCCTCATCAGAAGGCTTAAAGTCACCCAAAGGGAAATTGAGAGGGCAATGCTTGGGGTTTCCTTGCGTGATCGAATCAGAAATGATGATATCCGCAAGAGAGTCAAGGAAACCGACATAGCCCGAAGGATCGCCAAACTGAAGTGGTAGTGGGCAGGGCACATTGCTCGCAGAACAGATAATCGATGGGGCGGAAAAGTTCTGGAGTGGAAACCGTATGCCAGAAGACGCAGCGTTGAAAGGCCTCCCACAAGATGGACCGATGACCTGGTGAGGGTCGCTGGTAGCCAATGGATGCGAGACGCACAGGACCGGTTGTTGTGGTGACACTTGGGGGAGGCCTATGTCCAGCAGTCCACGTCTTTCGGCTGATATGATGATGATGATGATGACCTAATGAAACGTGTTTTATAACGGAGTCCAACAAAAAATGAAACCATGTCGTTTCGGCATATGAAACCGACACGTGGTTGCTCACAAGGCACATTACTCTCAGAACAGATAGTTGATGAGGCCGATAGGACCTGGAGTGGTGACTGCTTACCAGAAAACGCGTTGAAGGCCACCCATAAGGTGGACCGGTTACTTGGTGAAGGCCACAAAGGTCGCCGGACGCGATATGCATAGGACCGGACGTTGTAGCAAAACTTGTAGGTCTTTGTCCAGCAGAGGCTGAAATGATGATGGTGACCCCAGTAGTGCGTTCCCGCGTGAAAATTTCCGACTTTCACGAAGACGACGGTGCTGGTAAAATCTAAATATTGTATACCTAAAACTCTTGCGTTACTGAGTGACTGAGTGACCGAGTGACTGAGTGATTGCGTGACTGTGTGACTCAGTGATTGAGTGACTGACAGACAACACATAGCCGAACCTACTGGTCGTAGAAAGCTAAAATTTAGCATGTAAGCTCTTTGGGGAGTGTAAGGGAGCACTAAGAGGAAATTTCCCGAAATTGCTACAGGAACGGGAAAAAACGGAATATGCGCGAACAAAGTCGCGAACAAAAGCTAGTCTAGTATAAAATTATTGTCACAATTAATTCTGTCGGTGTGTATGTAATACGACGCGACGTTGCACTGCGCAGACCGCGTCTATACAAATACATACGTTTCTCACCGGTATTCATTTGAATTGAATGTGAAATTGAAAGTTTGACAGTTGAAAGATATTGTGGAATCTTTTGATGCTGATATAAAATTGCTTTTGGGGTTTTCAATAGACGTAAAGATTTTTAGCCGGAATAAAATCATCTGGCGGTCCTGACAATTATTCTATTTGCGTAAAACACAGCTCCTATCGTCATCCTCGTCAACTCATCATCATCAATTCATCATTCATCACGCTTGCCCTTGAACTTTATTTGGGTGTCATCGCGTGTTCAATTCTTCCATAGGAACTTTTATATTTTATTCATGCCTCCTACTAATTTATTTAATCACTTTCAAGTACTGTTTTATGTAGTATTATGTACAGGCAATTTAAAGTAACTATCTACTAATTAAAAACCTAGACTAATAAATTCGCGAAATTGTTTACAAACGCGTAGTAATGAAAATAAATCATTGGGCATCAAAAAGTTCATACTTATTGCTGTCAATTAGAAAAATGCCCTGTACGGTCAGCAACCACACATTGTACTTTGGCCTAGTTAAAATACTGCAAATTATGTTAATTTATAAAATGTAGTATCGTCACGTACGCAAGTAAGTTAGTCTTCGGTTTAAATATCGAGCTCGCGCAACATTTAACATTTTTGTAACTTTTTATAACATTTTTTATTATATTATTTTAGTGCAATTTCGTATTAAATACCTTTTTAAAACATTAATATTTATTTTATTAACATTCAACATTAAGTGTAAAGGCTCATGACCTTACATCCCAGAACACTGGCCGCATTTCCGTGTTGAATGGTAACGCTTATTCTTGACGAAGAATTATGTAGATTGGACTTGCTACCTCCTGCTAACGTACTTGTTTTTTTTTATCAATGGGAAATCATTTAACGATTCCTTCCACTCTGGGTAGAGCAGCAGGAAGTGTCAGACTCTTACCGACTAAAACCCATCCATGTTCCTCCAAATGCCCTTTACGTTTCAGGGCCGCGGTGACTCTTACGAACAAATTCCGCAACCCTGGCAGGCCCTGGCGCTAGCGGGCCTCGACTACTATGCAGACATCTCTTTGAGGCGCGCGTGTAACACAACGCGCCATCGACCCGGGCCTGGTTTCGATCGGATGGCGAGCCACCCAACGCTCGCCCCGCAGGCCTGCGCCTACGGTGGCTCTTACGCACAAATTCCGCAATTCTGGCAGGCTCTGGCCATAGCGGGTCTCAACTAATATACTGTTATCAGTGCCCTACATGGCCATTTGTTAACGGGTCTTTGTGAAATGAAATATTTTCAATTTTGTGACACCATCTCTTCCAAAACCATTTGTTCTACCCAGAATAGAACTCCCTAATGTCAAATTCCTGGCATTACTCCGACCGTAATTCTACCTTTATTGCCAGCCACATAAGTACTAATTTCCCACAAATATGGCGAGTTACAGAGAATATTGCCACGCGGTATAATTAGCAGAATCTGAATATCTCGCTAATACATTAGCAATTGGGCGGCGTCGATAACTGTCCTACATTCGAGCTAAATTCGAGTAGTGTGAACGTGGGCTAAAGGCCATTGTCGCGTGGAATTAGTACTTCTCCCCATAGTAAATTGTGTCCTCTGTTTAATTCTGATATACCAGCTATGTTACTGTAAAGATTTTGCGTGAATGAGGAACAAACATCCATCCGTTATTCAGCAGTATTGTGTGATTCAATATTCCTGATAGCCACACCCGGGAGTCTAATGGATAGTTTACACAGCTGCAGTGCAGTAACTCGCATCATTTGGACGTATCTTACGAGTTACTGCCACGTGCGAGTTGGTTAGTAGCTGACATCCGAGTTACTTCAACATTTTTTTGTTTTTACTCGCCTGCTCACCTGACAGTAACTTGCACATGTCAGCAGCGCGGAAATCATTCGCATGATTCGGACGCGTTCGGCAACAGCTCGCTAGTCAGTCGTGTCAGCCAAGTAGTTACGAGCGGAACCTGCATTTTTTGTGTGCTGTGCCTCATAAAAGTCTGAGCAGAATTATCATCGTGAAGACAGCATCGTACATCCGAGTAGCTGTCTACTGTCTAGCCAGCAGCTCGCACTGTGCTAACTAGACATAAGTCAGGGACAGGTTTGGTCAGAAGGCTCCATCGTCGACCACATCCTCGCTTTCTATCAGGTAAGACTGTGGTCAATCCTATCAATAGTAATAAAAATGCACCATGACGCGTACCATACAAAAATGCGTCACATTCACGCGAAAACGCTATCGCTCAGCATAGGACTCTTGTGCGAGACAGAGCTGGTTTTCAACGATTAATATTGATTAATCGTTGAAAACCAGCTCTGTCTGTAAGGACGTCCACACAAGGACGTTCCACGTGAATGTGACGCATTTTTGTATGGTACGCGTCATGGTGCATTTTTATTATGAGAAGAACTATGTATTCTTTAAAAATCGCTTCGAAATTAGAGTTCGCTTTCGAAATGTGTGCGCTCACTTGAGGTGAGCTGTGGACTGACAGAATATCCACTAACGCGTTTCGTCATTCCAAACCACATACCTACTCTTGATCGGCTTCATCTGTTTTAATCTCATTAAGATTTCATCCACGTATTTCAGATTTTAATGCAAAATGTTGTATAAATTATAACGGCGACAAAGGCACTCTAAATATTAGCGGAATTTTAAGTATTCATAGTATCCATTCATTTTAATTCGGTGCTGATTTGAGTGTCGCAGAAATTCACACAGCCTGAAAATTGTTAGCGCTACTTTTCTATCTACTAAAGGATTTGCTGACGAGTTCGCAGAAGTCAGCATTAAAAGGAAAATTTTAATGAATCATGATCAAGTAGATCATTTTATAATATGGCTTGGCAGAAGCGGTAAGAGTTTTTCGGTAATATTGACTACAAAATGGCGAAAAGTTTGTGTGCAGTAAACAGTAAAAAGGTAATGGTTATTAGCTGGTTTTATGCTAGGAGCGGATATTATAGTAATTTGTCTACAAATTCTAAGGATGGTTATTTTTAAATTATTATTATAATTGCAAAGGTATTTACTTATTTTTGCACACGGCAACGTGGACAAAAGGTTTCATTCTAGTTGTGCACTCATTTATGTTAATTTTTCGTTTTTAATTAAATGTTTTTTCCGATACACGTGCAGCTTTTATATTAATCAGGGAATGTTTACCTTTTCATGGTATTATTTTTTCCCCTGCGGTCCAACTTGATAAGACTTTTTGGGATGCATGAAGGAGCTTCCTCGTGTAGCGCAATTTGTTCCATCAGACACTCAAGTGAACCGAGCGCTCGGCGCATCCTGGACAGTCTCACCTAAAACCTTATAGGACTGGCCAATACTTCCCTTGCGGTGGTAGGGCTAGCACCCGTCTGGTTCGCGACCACCCTCCCACCGGAGTTCGGCATCAAACAGCCTGCTGTGTTTCGTTGACGCGTGGGAGTACCAATGCCTCAAGGCATCTTCTGGGCACGCTCGCTTCATCATGGAACTCATCTATCGCTTTCCATCAGGCGTGATCGAGGTCAAGAGCTAGCCGATTCATAAATAAAAAATAAAAAAGAGCCACATATAAATAAAATCTAGATTGACTGGACTATTTGTGAATGTCAAGGCCCTTGAGGCGGTTTAGAAACTCTGACACTAGGGTGTGTGGGGTCGTTAGACCTTACTGCCCACACAATATGAAGAAGAAAGACATTATATAATGTTGAAAATAATAATGTTTTTCTGGCTTCCCAAAATTACTCCTACTTTCCGTTTTAATTAAGTAAAAGCACGCGCTCCAAATAATGATCTTCGAACAGTGAAATTCAATAATAATGATAGGTCAAACTCATCACATATTCAACGACACGTTGTGGCCTGGTTTAGTGAATTAATAAATGATGACCGCCGTCAAAATATGGCCTCGAATTAGAAATTGTGGATGTTTTGGTTGGAATTATGTGTGATCGAATTTCTACGATTATAATGTATAAGGACGGAATTAAGGCCGAACTCCTGAAGGCGGGTGGAAAACCGGTCCTTAAGGCCCTTCAGAAACTGTTCGATTCCGTCATACTCGAGGGGAAAACGCCACAACCCTGGAGCAGAGGTATGGTGGTACTCTTCTTTAAGAAGGGCGATATGCCCTGCTTAAGAATTACAGGCCCATCTCACTTCTGAGCCATGTCTACAAGCTGTTGTCCAGAGTCATCACAAACCGTCTCGCACGTAGGTTTGACGACTTCCAGCCTCCCGAACAAGCCGGTTTCCGAAAAGGTTTCAGCACCGTAGACCACATACACACGCTGCGGCAGGTTATACAGAAGACCGAAGAGTATAATCTGCCCCTCTGCTTAGCATTTGTGGACTACGAGAAAGCCTTCGATTCGATCGAGACTTGGGCTGTGCTGCAGTCTCTCAAACGGTTCCAGATCGACTATCGGTACATCGAGGTACTGAAGTGTTTGTATGAAAACGCCACCATGTCAGTCCGACTTCAAGATCAGACATCAGAACCTATTCTCCTGCAGCGGGGTATGAGGCAGGGAGACGTTATTTCTCCAAAACTGTTCACGGCCGCAATGGAGGATGTCTTCAAGGTTTTGGACTGGAGAAGGCTAGGCATTAATGTCAATGGCGAGTACATCAGTCATCTTCGATTTGCCAACGATATAGTCGTCATGGCTGAGTCCACACCGGAGGACCTCAGTACAATGCTCGATGACCTCAGTAGAGCTTCCGAAAGAGTGGGTCTTAAAATGAACATGGACAAAACCAAGGTCATGGTAAATACCCATGTAGCACCCACTCCTATCAAGATTGGAGGCTCTACACTCGAAGTTGTTGACGAGTACGTCTACCTGGGACAAACAATCCAGTTAGGTAGGGCTAACTTCGAGAAAGAGGTCAACCGTCGAATCCGACTCGGCTGGGCGGCGTTCGGGAAGTTGTGCGGTATCTTCTAGTCTCACATACCACAGTGTCTCAAGACGAAAGTCTATGACCAGTGCATGTTGCCAGTGATGACCTATGGACTTGAAACGTCACAACTTGGTCGCTCACAATGGGCCTCACCAGAAGGCTTAAAGTCAATGGAGAGATGAAGTCGAAAGACGTCCACTGTTGGACGTAGGCCTCCCCCAAGTATCGCCTCAACAACCGGTCCTGTGCGTCTCGCATCCATCGGCTAACTGCGACCCTCACCAGGTCATCGGTCCACCTTGTGGGCGCCTTCCAACGCTGCGTCTTCCGGTACGCGGTTGCTACTCCAGAACTTTTCAAACCCCATCAACCATCTGTTCTACGAGCAATGTGCTCTGCCCACTGCCACTTTAGTTTCGTGATCCTTCGGGCAATGTCGCTAACCTTGGTTCTCTTGCGGATATCATCATACATAACTTACTAATAATCTTTATAACTAATAGCCATATCTTAAATCGTATCAAAAATGTATGTAGGTATGTTTTTTATTCAATACAGTATCAACGGCTGAACGAATCTGAATAAAATTCAGAAATCGGGTTGATTGTCGGTCAATCAATTTCTTTGAACCGTATTTGTGCCTTTGCGGAAAATCACGTGGAAATTGAAGTATACCCAGAACCATAAATTGGCACTTAACGTTAATCTAACCAACCATTAAATTCTTTGACTGCAATGAAAGTTCAGAAGGAAAATAATCTTGAAACAAATCTTGCGTATTTATCAAACGGAAAATAAAAGTGTTATATTTGTTCTTACTTAGAGTACTTAGGTGTATTTTGTTTTTGAAGTCCGCGTTTAAATACCTCTAAACTATGTTTACCTAATAACATGTCTCAAACGGAAATAAATACCTATATTCAATTCAATTCAAAACGATTACAGGGCCGGAATATTGGACCAGCATTCACATTTACATTTTGAAACGGAAAATAAAACCATGCTTGTGAAATAACTTTAACAATTCTGTCGAGAAATCCGGGTTTGAAATACCTACATAACATAGGGGTGCTGTACGCAGCGAAATGCAGCGCTTTTGACTTCCTTACTTACGTGAAAAAGTTTCATAAGGTTTTCAGGATTTGGTTCAAGCTTTCAGAATATATTTTCAAATTGGGATTAGGTGACTGTTGTTTTGTAAATAAAAAGGTGTATTTTCTGATAGATATCGTCATCATCATCATCATCATATCAGGCGAGAGATTGCTGAACATAGTAATCCCCTAAAAGAGGGGAAGGGGTTGCCATAATCGCCACCCTTGGCAGGCGGGTTGACGATCGCAGTGTAGCCCATCACTTCCCGTTACGACCAAAAATGAAGTGTCTTGCTAAAGTTATAATTAATTATTTTTAATTACTGCAATCTACTCCATTTCACCAATTCGATTTCATGTTAACGTTGAACGCGTCCAGTGTGGACAATATTTTGGGATGCATGAATGAGCCTCGGGTGTAGCGTAATTTGTACCATCAAGCACTCAACTGAACCGAGCGCTCGGCGCATCCTGGACAGTCACACCTAACACCATTATAAGATTGGCCAACTGGCGTGGGAGTACTAGTGCCTCAAGGCATATTCTGGGCACGCTCGCTCCAACATAGATCTCATCCATCGCTTTCCATCACGCGAGATCGAGGTCAAAAGCTAGCACAATCCTCTAAAAAAAATAATTATGCCGTAAGACAGATTCTCAAACGAAATAATAAGTTAATTGTGCTACAGATTGTAGTATTATATCTTTCTTTAAACAGCTGTTTAACACACCCACAACTAAACGAAAATATATAGAAATATATTGCGAGATCAAATGTAAAAAAAGATAGCTATTATGACGTAGTTTGCTCGTAGGTCGCTGTAGACTGCAGAAACAATCTTGCTAAGTGTGGAATCATCGAACCACCCACATACAGAGTGATTGCAAAGCCTTGCAAACTATAACGTACTAGCTATATTGCCGTACTATTCTGTAAAGCTCAGAGCTCACCCCACTCAAGCAAGCGCACACAATTCGAAAGCGAACTCATTTGTTTTATAAAGTAAATCTTTGCGGATTCTCAACGAGTCACCGTTCGAATTTCGAAGTGAAGTTCACAGAATAAAACAAGAGTTATCTACATTACAACAGCCGCTCGGGTCTTAGATTGATTTTTTTGAGAATAAAACATCTGACTAACGACAGTCTCGAATCATAAGACGAGGACGGGGCGCGGACATAATGTCTCTTCCGCATCCCTTTCATACAAAATGTATAGAAGCGTCGCGATGCAAAACATATAGGAAGGACAGGGCGTGGACACGACGCTTACTCGTCTGCGCCTTATTGTGAAATACAGAAAGGATGGGGCACGAGCGAGAACGCGATGTGGGGTGGTGGGCGCGGGTGCCGGGACTCGCGCGTCGCTGTCACCTACAATTACACCACCACATTTAACTGCGTCACGTCCGTGCCTCGTCTTTTCTATATGTTTTGTTAATAAGGCTTTTTCGCAACAAATTACGGCCAGCTTAGTATAACACTTGTAAGACTTTTAATTTTTATTCAACGAATACTTTGAGGGTATTAGGAATCCTGTCAAAAATATTAAAGACAAGATTGATCACTAGTACTTTAAAAGATAATTTTCGATGTTTTTTAGGTCATCGGTTTCTTAAAGAATAAAGATTCATTATTTTTAAGGCTAAGAATTTTGTAGAAGATATAAAGTATTGATCGCTTTTTTAACCGACATCAAAAAAAGGAGGAAGTTCTCAATTCAGTTATCTCAAGAATAATGTAAACTGGATTGGGTCTTTATAGGATTCCACATTTATTTAAAGCACTGAATTCAGAAATGAAAATCTTTACGCGAAGGCCTATTAAAAAAAAAAACGTTGCCCCACACTAGGAATTTCTCCAGCATCATGGGTGCGTTTACAAACATACAAACTTACATAGGTACACAGACAGCCAGAAAATTAATTGTTTAAATTTCAAAACTACCCTTTAATGGAGGTAGAGACGTTAAATTAAATTAATTAAACTCGATCGTTCAGTAATTCGTACTGTCCCAACTTTGAACGGTCAAAATCAAAATGATCTGTGAAAAAAAAAGTCGCTACCTTTAATTTTGCTGCCCATATTTTCTAAAATAAGGTCTGCCGAAGTCCCAAAGGGACTAAACTCGATCTAGATACCCAATCTGCAGCATTACCATGTAATTTCAGGGATCATAGGCCCCGATTTTATTAGAAATTTCGTTAGTCGACAGAATTATGAAATCAGCCGGTTTTATCATACTAATGTCTTCATTAGGCCTTTGACTTATCTAAGGGACTATCTAAGAAAAGGTCGCATTTTTGTGGGCTGTACTTTTAAGGTTAAGTGTTGGTTACGAAATAGGTTCCTATTTTTCTGGGTGGAATATCATCAAATGACTTCTCTTACTGATTAAAACCCCACCCGTGTTCCATTACTTTCCTGGGGGCCTACTCTCTTAGCCCAAAGTCCATAGTTTCGGCCTTAGTATTGGACGTTTTCTACTCCGTTTCACCTACGGACTTACGATTAGTCCAAAACCCGAACTAAGAACAACTGTCAAATCGTGTTGTCATTCATTCTTAGCTCGGGTTTGGAACTAATCGTAAGTCCGTAGGTGATACGGAGTAGAAAACGCCCGACACTAAGGCCAAAGTCCGTAGTGGCCGCGGTATCTCTTTCGAATAATTCCGCAACACTGGTAGGCCTGTGTCTTATCTAAGGAAATCTAGGAAAAGGTCACATTCGTGTGGGATGCGTTTTGAGGCCACTTGTTGGTTAATTAACAAGTAAAATGTTCCATAGTAGGACAAAGGTAGGTAAGGTACAAGTAGTGGAGAACGAACGAGCACTAATTCTTTTAACATCAATAATTCATTGATCATCACGATCGCTTCTGTGTGTTTACGCGTCGCGATTGGCTCTTGAGGTCGCTGGGTTTAAGACAGTGTCATGCTATCGGCGAAAAATAAAGGTCAAAAATCTAAAATGATGATTCGTGACATTTGAAGTTTCAGAAAGAAAGAAAAAAAAGTTTATCTGCGTCAAGTAAGGTGCGAAAAATAAAAAAAAAATAGAAAAAAATAAGAGATAAAATTTGCGGACGGCAGACTGAGATCACTTATACAATTTCACTGACACTTTTATACACTACTTTTTAACCAACTTAAATACAAGATGAGGTTCTCAATTTGGTTGTATTTTTATTTACTCATTTTTAAATGCACTTCAAGAAACATATCACCCTTAAGATCGTTTACGCCGGACGGCATTACATGCAAACTTTCAAGTCCTTATTTTTCGAAATGAAAGAACATTTTCAAAGAAAGAAAAAAGAGATTTTTAAAGAAAGAGAAAAATCCCTCTTTTTTCCCCTGAACTCTTTTTCGAAAAATGTTCTCTACTAACTATTTAGACCTGGATATCTAGCCGGGGTCTTTTTTTTTTTTTTTTTTTTTTTTTTTTATAGGATGGGAAATCATCAAATGACCCCTCCCGCTCTGGGTGGAGCGGCAGGGAGTGTCAGACTTTTACTGACTAAAACCCACCCTTAGTCCTCCTAGTGCCTTTCATCCCAGGGCCGCGGTAACTCTTTCGAACAATTCCGCAACCCTGGCAGGCTCTGGCCCTGGCGGGCCCCGTCTCCGTCGCTGACTGCTCGTTGCTGACGGCGCGTTTGGAGTGAACGCGCCGTCGACTCTGGCCTGACCTGATCGGACAGCGAGCTACCCATTGCTCGCTGTCCGCAGGCGTCAGTCACTGCGCCTTGCCCAGGAGCGTCAGTTCCTGAGAGGCGCAGCGACTGATGTTCGTCTGGAGGAGGCGAAATGGGGCCATTACTGGCACTCCATTTCGGCCCCCTCCCGAGCAGTGGCAGCGGCGGCGACGGTGGCGGCGGCTGCGGCGGAAGCGACGGCGGCGGCGGCGGCGGTGGAGGAGGGTTTTCTCCTCGACCCGGCCCTGGCGGGTGGACCGCAGGCTTTGCCCCCAGCCCAGTGATCGGCCGGCTTGCCAGCTGCCGCACATGCGAAGCAGTGCGGCGCGGCGTCACACGAGCCGGCCCTGTGACCGGGCTGACCACAGCGGAAGCAGTGGTCACTGCGGTCCACCTCCGAGGTGCAGCGTACTCCCACGTGGTTGCCAACTTGGCAACGGAAGCACCTCAGAGGTCTGGGCTCCAGCAGTTTTACCTGCGCGGAGACCCAGCCCACCAAAAGCCTTCGGCCCTCCGAGACTTTCTTGGCCGCCGACACGGGGCAGCTCACCACTACGGTTCGCATGCCCGTGTTGTCAGGACGGATGGTGCCCGCCTTCACCTCCTCTGCAGAGCACCCCCCCGTCCTGACGACGGCGGCCAACACCTCCTCCTCCGTGACGGAGTCGTCCAGGCCCAAGATGCGCATATCTATGCACTTCGTGGGCCTGGACACTCGGACGTCATCCGCGCCCAAGGACGCCCTAAGCCTTTCGGCTAGAGCGTCCGCGGCCGGACCGCTGCCTGCTCCAGGGATCTCGAGCATCCTGGCCCCGGTCATGGTGACCCTGAGCCGGAGACCCCCGACGATGCCAAGCTCACCGAGGTTGATGGCCTCCTTGGCCTTGGTGAGCGTATTGGCATACGTCACGCCCCTCTTCACCGCGTCCGGCTGCAGCGTTAAGACTACAGCCGCGGTCTTCGGGGCGCGGAGCGCAGCCGCGACGCCTCGCGCTCGCTGCCGCCGCCTTCTTTCCCGCCTCTTTGCCGCCCTGGCTGCCTTTCCCGCCTTCTTCTTCTCCCCAGCAACTTGCCATTCGGCTTGAGCCGGGGGAGGAGCTGAAGGCGAGGAAGCCGGGGGGAGCTGCTGCTCAGACGGCGCAGGAGCCTTCGCCGTCCGCGCAGCAACCCCACCCTTCCTCTTCCTTCCCGGGGCCGGGTCCGGTTTTCCCGACACCGGCTTCGCGGGTGCCGGCCCGGACCCTTTGTCCTGGCCGGACGACCCCGGTGTGGCAGCCACGGCGGCTGCGTACGACGCCGCCTTCCGGCCTGGAGCCTTCCCACTTGCCGCTAACGGGGGGCGCAGGACGATGCCCTCCAGGACGGAGAACCGCGCCTGGAAGGCAGCCATCTCCTGCCGCACAAGGTCCAGCACCTGCCCCTCCTGCGGCACGGGCTGGCTGTCCTCCTTGCGCCCCCCTTGCGGCGCCCCCTCCGGCTCCCCGGAGCCTGGCCAGGTCTGCGCGGAGCCCCTCGTTCTCCTTTCGGAGACGCTCCGTGGCGGCAGCTAAGCGGGCGACCTCCGCCCGCAGCTCGGACATCTCGTCCGGCGGAGGCCCACCCCTGGTAACCTCCGCTGCCGCCAGAATGGAGGCCATCGCCTCGCTTATGGCCTTGTTCTTAGAGGAAAGCTTCCTCTTCAAGGCCACATCGCGAAGCGCGGCCTCCACCACCTCCGCAAACCCGGCCCTCCGGTCATCCGGCTCGCCGCCGGAGGACTCCGAGCCATGAGCCCCACGACCGCCATCTTCGGGGGGTCGTCCAGCATCCTTGGAGGCAAGGACTCTGCCCTTGCCTCCCTCTCGGCCCTTACCCCGCCTGCTGGTGGGGATCTTACGGGCCGAGGCCACCTCCTCGCTACAAGACGACCCCCGGTCGTCTTCCGGCCTAGGCCGCTTGCGGAAGGACCTCGAGTCCTCCGCTGCAGTCCCTGCCCCCTCGGGTTCAGAGCTCGCCGAGCCAACTGTCACCAGGTCGTCGGAGTCCAACTCGGACTCCGACTCTGCACCCAGGTGACGCTCAGGCGAGCCCCTCCTCCAATACAGCGCGCCTCTTGCCGCGCTCCGCCCGACCGACACTCTGTCGGGCGAGCCAAAACTATAACCGATCGGGTCCTCCTCGGATGGTTCGGATCGGGGGCCTCCTCGGCCCTTGTTGCCATCGGCAAACGGTTGGTGGACAGCCCTGTTGCCCCCCCCAGAATACGAGGGGCTTGACGCACGAGGCGTGGCGGATTCTCGGACCGCTGTGCAGTCCGTACCGCCCTGGGGTAGTTTCTGTTTAGCAGAACTGTCCATTGTTGTCCTTTTAAAGGGTGCGGTCCCTATCTCCCCTCCTCTCTCCGTCTCTCTCACTGCTTGCTCGCTGCCCTCACAGTCACGTCTGATGATCAGACGCGTACCAGAGAGCAGCGAGCAAGCCAATGAGACGCACACCGTCCGAGGACCCGAACACTGCTCAAGTCTCCGAACGGTGTGCCCCTCTTGTGTCTCTCTTGGTCTGGTCTCTCACTTGGGACCTTCCGGCATGAGTGGCTCTACCGGCAAAGCCCCCAAGATCACTGAGACACGCAAGCCCCACCACGACGGCAACGTGGAGACACGGTTGGTGGGGCTAGCCGGGGTCTTAGAGTTTACTTATTAAGCCCACCATAATAATCTGATAATATTTTCGAAGCCAACCTAGTGGTTAAATAAGTCCAAAATTAAAACTTTCTCCTGTTGGACACATCAATATTTTATTATACCCACTTCTAGTAGGACTTGTGTATTTCATATCATGTCTGGCGCCGACAGAAACAGGTCAAACTAAAAAAGTCACATTACTCAAGAAATAAGTCTTCATACAACCAAGAAATCTCATAATATGTGTTCATCGACAATTTATTAATCTATGTCAACCCTACAATGACCTCAACGTAACGTCATTTTGTACAGGTCACCGCATCGAATATCGATAACAAAATATATTGAAGGCACCTCCCTATTAATTTATGGTGAAAGCCTGTCGATGGAGGTTAGAATGAAAATAGTTTGCCAGGATATAAAATGTGTTTTTTTATTCAATTTTATTTTTGCGGAGGCCAGGTAGGAACGTAGGTAGTGTTTTTTTATTGGTAAATTTCATGTTAGTACCTTTGCAAGAAGTTTGAGGGCGCATCTAAGGTTACAAATCGTTATACAACGTGTAACAGAATAAAGACAATACAAGAGGTATTGTCTTTATTCTGTTACACGTTGTATATTAGAGGGTAATAATTGTACTCATTATTATGAACAAATTTCACTCTGGTACCAACACTGACATCGCGACAAAAAAAAAATGGACTACCTCATACATTTATCGCATCATCATATCAGCCAAAATAGACGTCCACTGTTGGATATAGGCCTCTCCAAAATGGGGGGGGGGATTTGCCATAATCACCACGCTTGCCAGGCGGGTTGGCGATCGCAGGTAGCTATAGAAATGTACTTATAGAGAATGCTGCTGCCCATTCTCTGGTGAAAAAAAAGCTAATTACACGTTTGAAAGGTTAGCTAATGGAAATGGAGAAGAACCTGAAAGAAACTCCATGCGCACTCTTTCAAATCCTAAATCAATCAATGTAAATTCAACAAACTATATAAAATTCTTCCGTTACTGATTGTTTTAGTGACTGAGTGAACTGAGTGACTGAGTGGCTGAGTAACTGAGTGACTGAGTGACTAAGTGACTGAGTGACTGAGTGACTGAGTGACTGAGTGACTGAGTGACTGAGTGACTGAGTGACTGAGTGACCGAGTGACCGAGTAACAGAGTAACTGACAGACAACGCACAGCCGAAACTACTGGTCGTAGAAAGCTGAAATTTGACATGTAGGCTCCTTGGGGAGTGTAGGGGAGCAATATGAGAGGATTTCCCAAAATTCTTACGGGAACGGGCAATAACAGGATATAAGCGTACGAAGTCGCGGGCATAAGCTATTATTATTAATGCGAAAGAGAGTTTTTTACCTCTTTACATTGAACTGAACGGATTTGTATAAAACTGGGCACACGAGTAGACCATATCCTGGACATAGGATACTTATAATCCCGGGAGTGATAATTTTTCGAAGTCACTGGCAATTTTTCTAAATATTTTTTTGAAGTGGCCACTCATATTTCAACAGGCTAGGCTGCTTAACCGGACTATCCTGTGGTAAGCTCAAATGAATGGACCCTCAATATTATCGTCCGGGGAAACCAATTTTAGGAAAATACTAATGAGAATAAATCGTAAAAAACGTGTAATTTGACAGGCCTGTTGGTCTAGTGGTTAGTGACCCTGACTGCAAAGCCGGAGGTCGTGGGTTCGATTCCCACCCAGGACAAACTTTGTGTGATGAGCATAATTGTTTGTTCTGTGTCTGGGTGTAATTTATCTATAATATGTATGTATTTATAAATTATATAAGTATGTATATCAGTTGTCTGGTTACCATAACACAAGCTCTGCTTAGCTTGGGATCAGATGGCCGTGTGTGAGTTGTCCCAAGATATTATTATTATTATTATTATTATTAATTTAAGTAAAAATCAATTTGTAATATAGTGGATCCAATTGGATCGTAAGTCTAGACCCCTACCCAGGGCTAGCACTATAGTCACTGGCAATAGTTTGTAATAATAAAAATACTAACCTAAAATGAATTTATACCTCGTTACACGGCTCACAGCGGGAAAATAATCAACATAATTACGACAATTTGGATCAAACGAACCAAATTACTGAATAGCGAGCTCGACACGACAGTTCGTTAATGATGATCAATTTATGACATTATCGCTGTTTTCATTGCGTCAGTTTACGGTAACCTCATTCGTCATTGACACAGTTTTTATACTCGTACGTTTCAGAAAAAATACGTTTTTTATTAATTTTATATTAAACTTCATATTTCTTTCCACTTCGGTGATTTCTGGCCTCTGACTCCGAAACGACTGTCAAAGATCTTCAAAGGATAGTCAAGACCAACGGCTTAAATCTCCGTATGTAACTAATGGTCACCCATCCACAAACCAACGTGGACAAGCACCGCTTAACTTAGAAAATCAACCCGTGCGGTTATTATTATTTTGACACAAGTTATTCTCCAATGCGACAAGTAAGCACCCTTATAAACAAACTGCCGACCCATCACTTTCTCATAATCAGGTAAATTAAAAAACTACGGTTGGTCTTCAAGCGTTCAAATACATTGAATAAACTTTAATTAAAAACAATTCCGCTTCGACGAGACTATTTGACGTTTCTATTTCCTGGCTGCCGCCATCTTGGAAAAGTTGCTTATGTCAGAATGTTTCCGTGTGCTACAACGAGAATCGAAGAAGTAGGAAAGTAGATTTTCTTATCAATTTTAAGTAAACACTTCGTAGAAACGGGTTATTTAAGATACAAGAAGCGATGGTTAAAGATGTCTTTGAAATTGTTTCATAATTCTGCTAAAAATTACATGAATAAATTCCCTATTTTTGCAGATGAAACAATAGTGTTACAACACCATATTTAGGCAATATAATAGTTATTTATGTTATTAGTGTGGTAAATTGGTTTTTACAAACGAGTAGACGAATTTAAATTGCGCAAATTTGCAAATGGAACAACATCTTTCGTCTCATTTTCTCTTTAGTATCAAAGTGAGACAAACGCATAGTAAAATTTATTGTGCAAAAGCGCTTCCAAGGAAGTTCGATCATTCAGCTTAGTAATTAATCTTATAATGTGATACCTACTCCTTGTTGGAATTTTTTAATATTTTTTATGGAAGTAAAAAAAAAACCGTAAAGTATACGCACGGCGCTGTACAATGGAGTATGCGGTAAAGTATGTACTTAGGTGAGAGTACCTATTTTACCGAACGTTCCATTGTGTAGTGCGTAATTTTTAACTTTCGAACAATGTAGACTTCGTAAATGCATTTTTTGAGCAAATGTGTTGAAAATTAATTTTATTTAAGGTCGAACTTAAGGCTAAAATCCTACGAAAATAAGCAAATCACCTGAAGGTTAACCTAAACCAGGAAACTTGAATAGATATTTTTGAGAAAATTAACGAAACAACTCTTATTTTGTAGGTATCTATTTGCATCCTAAACATACAAAACACATACTCAAGATCAAGATTTTTGAATCAACTGCACCAATTTCAAACTCCTGGGAGAAAACCTCTGTCGTATTGCACTTATAAGTTATTTGATTAATACAATTCTGAATTATACAAGGTGTAACAGAATAAATGACAAAACTTTTCAAGGGGTCATTGTAGTCATCATTATGAACAACTCATCATCTGCCTAGCCTTTTCCCAACTATATTGGGGTCGGCACCCAGTTAAACCGCATTCAGCTGAATACCAGTATTTTACACGGAGCGGCTGCCTACCAGACCTCCACAACCCATTAACTGGGTAACACGGTACTTCTAGGCAAGACTGGTGTCAGATTTTCTGGCTTCTGACAATCCGTAACGACTGCCAAAGATCTACAAATGACAGCCGGGACCAACGGCATAACGTGCTTTCCGAGGCACGGAGGAGTCTTAGTATGTTAAGATGGTCACCCATCCATAGACCAACCTCGGCAAGCGTTGCTTATCCTTGAAGATCGGTCCGTGCGGCTGTTATAATTTTGCCATGAGCTCCTCTGATGAACTGTTTACTATGAACAACTTTTACTATGGGACCAAAACCTTAATCGTGGAAAAAAACTCGACTGTCCCCTATATTTCCATGGGCTTATCTCGACAAAATGTGTGTGTTTCGCAATATTTCAGCTTCAACAGTACATTAACTAACCTCTTAAATAAGAACAGTTAATACGGCTAATCTTTTATCGAAACCGGTAAGGACTACCCCAAAGATAATATCTACCGTTAAAAGACGGTACCTATACGTTAAGGGTGAGTTTATGAGCAAATCGTTTAAGTGTGATCTTATCGTTATAATAAACCTACTTAAGATAAAATGTAGATAATGAGTTTTGTGCGTTGTTTTAACTTGGAGTAAGTTAAGTTAAATTGGATGATAAAAATTAGGAATTACTGTGCAGAGGTGTATTTTCATATGGGCAACATATGAAATTATTATTAAATACTTTTTCACAATAAAAACCGACTTCTTTCTTGAGAAAAAGTTTTTTATTTTTCACTTTTTAGTTGTACCCTACACCTGAAAACACCACTAGAATGTCACAGAAAGCAAACGCAACGCAATTTCGTATACATGGATGATTTTTCCACAAATTATTTCCAGCTATTTTGATTTGAAAACCAAACTACAGAACCGATTTTGATAAAATTTAAATGGGACCAATCGAGAAGTAATATCCTTTCACATAAAAAAAGAATTTTTCAAATCGGTTCATAAATGATGGAGATATGAGGTAACAAACACAAAAAAATCGACAAAACAATGTGTGTTTTTTTTTTTTTTTTTTTTTTTTTTTTTTAAAAAACGTTGCCCCACACTAGGAATTTCTCCTGTATCGTGGGTGCGTTACAAACATACAAAGTCACATACACAAACAGCCAGACCCGGAACAACTATCTGTAGGCCATACAAATATTTGTTCCGTGCGGGAATCGAACCCGCGACACGCAGTGCAGCAGCCTATCGCTCAACCACTGCGCTAACCGTGTCGTCTTTAAAAGGTGATTTGTGTAAAATACAAGCTTGTATTCAGTGTTACTTGCCTTGTCAGTTAGTATTTTCTTTACTGCTGAAGCTTAGAACTTAAAACAGTTATCCCCAACCTGATGAGTTGAAATTTTGCATACGTTTGGTTTGTGTCAGCTAAGTGACATCATTCTAAATCCAATATGGCGGATTATTTAAGATGGCGGATCAATTATCTATTAGGCACCTCCATGATGTTGGTATCAAATGATAGCGTTTGTTGACAGGAATATGAAAAATAGCTTGTATTAATATTTGTTAAATGTATAAGTTATTACTGCTCCGATTAGGTACCTACGAAAATTCTATCGCTGGTGGATTCATGCAATCTATTGATGCAATCATCCATTGTTTGTCCAAGCACTTTTAATCTTGTTTACTTGCTCCCTTGTTATGTATAACCACATTCATACTTATTCCGATCTTTTCTACGTATCAAGCTAGAATCCTCACTATAGAGGAGTTCGTGGCTAAATCATAACAGCCGCACGGGTTGATCTTTAGGGTTAAGCAAACCTTGCCAAGGTCGGTCTGTGGATGGGTGACCATTTTAACATATCACGACTCCTCCGTGTCTCGGAAAGCACGTTAAACCGTTGCTCTCGGCTGTCATTTTAGATCTTTGGCGGAAGCCAGAAAAAATATGACACCAGTCTTGCCAATAAATGATACTCGTAGGCAGCCGCTCCACGTAAAATACTGGCATTTAGCTGAATCCGGTTTGACTGGGAGCTGACCCCAATATAGTTGGAAAAAGGCTAGGTAAATGATGAAGCTAGAATCCTCATTCTTCAACCAAACTACTGTACTAACGATACAAAGAAATATCTACAATGATAAAATGTCGAAAATATGACAAATCTTTGCTACCTATATTCCTTTTACCTACAAACGTACCAGAAAAAAATCCTACAATAAAACAAAACCTTATTACCTAAGCTAAAGATTAATAGCACTAACATTCGTAATATCTTATTGTACGGAACCCAGCCGCGTGTGAAGTTATCGCGTCTTACGTAATCTTGTGAAAAATGTATTCTGTTCCGCATTAGGGTACCGTGGCGATGGATCATTTTGACCTAATGTGGTATACTGAAAGGAAGAATGAGGAACACGTACTGGAGTCTCGGGAACTGTTTGAGAGGTATCTATACTGTTAGGAAGAATGAGGGACATGTCATGAAGTCTCGAATACTGTTTGGGTAAAGGCACATTTTCCATAAGGCATATTAGGTAAGTTATTTATAGGCGCATCTGAACTCGTATCCCATACCTACTCTAAAACACTAGGAAGTGGTGAGAGCAGGCGTTTTGGGGGACTATCTTCTGTAAAACTTTGACGTTCAAAATTGCTGGCATTCAGCCTAATTTTAATAAATGATTTTTGATTTGATTAAATGTCACGTCTCACTTTTATTGTGCGCACAGCTGAAGAGTGGAATTTCCTGCTGGAGTTTTGTTTTCGTGTGTAACTAAAACCTGAATAAATTACAAGCGTGCTCCATCGTCAGCCACATCCTCGCTTTCACGAAGGTGAGATTATGGTCACTAAAATAATAACAGCCGCACGGTTCGATCTTCAAGGTTCAGCAAAGCTTGCCGAGGTCGGTCTTTTGATGGGAGACCATCTTACCATACCAAGACTCCTCCGTGCCTCAAATAGCACGCTAAGCCGTTGGTCCCCAGTGCCTACCAGGGTTGCGGATTTGTTCGAAAGAGTTACCGCGGCCCTGGAACGTAAAAGGCACTAAGAGGAGCATGGGTGGGTTTTAGTCAGTAGAAGTCTGACACTCCTGCCGCTCCACCCAGAGCGGGAGGGGTCATTTGATGACTTCCCATCCAAAAAAAAAAAAAAGCCGTTGGTCCCGGCTGTCATTTGTAGGTAGGTATATCTTTGGCAGTCGTTACGGATTGACAGAAGCCAGAAAATCTGACACCAGTCTTGCCAAGAAGGTACCGTGTTACCCAGTTAATTGGTTGTAGAGGTCTGGTAGGCATGTAAAATACTGGTATTAAGGTGAATCCGGTTTTTTTTATCTGGAAGCGGACTCCAAAATACTAGTTGGAAGAAGACTAGGCAGATGATGAAACAAAGCACGCTATAAAAAAAAAAACGGAGATTTTCCCCTACGACTAAGAAGGGGTGAATGCAGTGCAAGAACCATTCTAGCACCCTAGTTTATCAGAAATAAACAGCTATAAAAGTCACTATGCTAAAAATAAACCACCCCAACTAGTTAGCCATCTTACCGACCCTTGTGTAGCACAAGCGTGAAGCTGTAATAGGACCGTTCATCACCCTCAGTATAAGTATGTATCATAAATATTATACCAGCGTTGAGAGCAGTGGTATCAATTATAAATACTACCAGAAGATGCGTAGGTAGGTACCTACCTTCATGGTGGTGGGTTATATGGCCATTTAGTTAATACGGTTGGCGCAGTGGTTGAGCGATTGGCTGCTGTGCTTGTCGTGGGTTCGATTTCCGTGACCATCTGAATGACTGGCCAAAATGACCGATCAGCTTTAAAATCTAATACCTATTTGCTGCTATTTGATACCTTTGTTTAAATAATTGGTACCTAATTAAAAACTGAGAAAATGAATTTAAAAAATGGGCAGTCATTCTGATGTCAGGATGACGAGAGGTTTTTTGTTTCCTATGTTTACTATACTTGATACAGAAAGTAGTTTTTTTTTTCAATTCTACGCAGTGTAGGTAGTTCAATTTACACGATAATTAGTAATACTACCTACTAATCAATAACAATTTCCGAGATACTGATTAAAGCTAACATGTGGGTAGAACTACCTACTTAGGTATATTTTTTCACTAAACAAAAATCTCTAATAAAATCTTTATTGTTTGCCCTAAATTCTATGTTCAGGTATCAAATAGGTACTAAAGTTTTGTAATGGCTAAATGAAATTTCGGAGCCCTTACGTGGAAATCCTAAATGTGGGCAGTCCATCCTGACATCAGAATGACTGCCCATTTTTTAAATTGGTACCAATTATTTAAACAAAGGTATCAAAAATTTTTTAGTTTTTTTTTTATTTATCAGGAACAATTAATATTGTGTTTGATACATTTCTTTGTAACAACAATATATTTATAAAAACATAATTACTAAAACCATACTGATAAATAGCATTCTTTTATTTGTTGTAGAAAATTGGAAAATTACTAAATTACCTACTGTTCGTCTATTGAGTACAAGTTTTTATTTAACAGAAATGCTTTGAGCTTAGCCTTAAAAGAGCTTGTGTTTAACAGATTCTTCAAATCCGCTGGCAGTCTATTAAATATTTGTACAGCTTGGTAATGAGGGCTATGTTTGACAATACTAAAATTAGGTACAACTTTATTTTTATAGTCTTTTCTATTAGCAAATAGGTATTAGATTTTAGTATTATTTTAAAACTGATCGGTCATTTTGGCCAGTCAATCTGATGTTCACGCAAAAACGCCACATATTATATCGACAGAAGATTCAACAGTGCCATAGCTCGCTTTCAGGTTTTGTGTTAGCAAGACAAAATTAAATGAACATCATCTGACTGTGTTCGCATAGTCAAATGATATCCATTTGTCTAGCTTTTTCCTAGTTTCCTAGGTTGTGGTCGAACGTTCGTGTTGTGTTGTGTGTGTTGTTGTTGTAAACATCTGGTGCAAAGATATCAATAATGTTCTCACTGGCAAAATAACCTTTTGGAACGTTAACGATTCAATGAAATAAAAGGCTAATCGGCACTACCGTAATCATAAGGGACGAAAAATGCGAACACATTTTTTTTTGTAAATGTGTGATGTTTTTTTAAATAAAATGGTTTAATATTCAATTCTGTGGTTTTTTTCCCTGTATGTTTGTAGTATATAGCGGATACACTCATCTCTCTACCTAACATCATAAAGGATCGGACAGCAGCTATACACACCTACCAACCTATACATTTACTTATATAAATTAGCTCCCTTAACGAAATCCTAGATGGCGCTGAGTTCGACTACTTCCTAATATTAAAAAATAAAGTAGAGTTGTCTCATCTATTATATAAGTTATAAGCGTTGGCGCGGTCGCTTGTCACCAGTAGGTACCTACATTGTCAAGGTTATTAATTAAGTACTAACATAGGTTTAAGACTATTTTTACTAATCCAATGGATCCTTGTTATCTGCAATAAAATGAGGTATACAAAGTAATTAACATTCCATGACACTAAAATATAAAAATAAAATCACATCATCTGTACGCCCTTATTTTTTTCTTCCATTCTCTCTTGTGAAGGCATAATATGTTACGAGTACATGACATTATATTTCCGCACGTCTCCAATCCCGTTCGCTCCAATGGACAGGCGGCCTAAAATCCGAATCCATTTAATGGATTTTTCACACGGCCGGAGTTTTCAGTCTGTGGTCTAACTTCTGAACCGGATTTTAATTCTTGTTTTTAAGTTAACACATAAATAAAGCTTTTGGAAAGGAAGCTTGTTGTATGATGGTTTCATTCCGAGGAAATATTGTTTTAATAGCACATTATGTGGTGGTTTATAACAATAATTGGGTTATGAATTTTCGACTGTTTTATAATGATACCGGTTTCAGTACAGTCGGAATCTTGCCAGAAGTGTCTTAAATTTTTTCTTAGTAAGTAATAGATTACTCATTTCTTAGATTTATTTTTAGGATTTGTAATTAAGGCAAGGTTGGGTAAGGTTTTAGCCTTGGTATTTTTATAGTAGCCCGTATGGTGCCGGGGCGCAAAAGAATAGCACCATCCCATCGCTTCCTGTGGGTGTCGTATGAGGCGACTAAGGGACTCACCAGAGAATGGGCAGCAGCATTCTTTCGGTACATTGCAACAGCTATACTGCGATCGCCAACCCGCCTGCCAAGCGTGGCGATTAGGGCAAACCCCCCCCAAATGATGAGCACAACAAAAAAATGGCCCCTAGTGCCCGGCAGCGCGTCTACCCTTGACTCCGGTAGCGGTCAAGGTTATGACGATGCAAGGGGTGCTAAGAATCCCCGGAGTGGATACGGCTACCGTAAAAAACACCGACGACTGGACCTAGCAACATTAAACACGAGAACACTCCGGACCGACGAGAAGATCACCGAACTTGAGGAGGAATTGAGCAGGTTGCGATGGAGTGTTGTGGGATTGTCTGAAGTCCGAAGAGAGGGGGAGGACACGACAATTCTCAAATCCGGCAACCTGTTCTATTTCCGGGAGGGTGACCAGAAGTCCCAGGGTGGTGTCGGGTTTTTCGTCCACAGGTCCCTCGTGTCCAATGTGGTGAGGATCGAGAGTGTGTCGACCAGGGTGGCGTACCTTATACTCAGAATATCGTCAAGATATTCGTTGAAGGTCGTACAGGTTTACGCCCCAACCTCAACACACCCCGACGACGAAATAGAGACCATGTATGAGGATATATCCAGAGCCATGCATGGTCATAAAACTCATTTCACCGTGGTCATGGGGGACTTTAACGCGAAACTGGGCAAACGTGACGGTGACGAGCTGCGAGTGGGGCAATTTGGATATGGACTTCGGAACCACCGGGGACACCTACTGGCCAGTTTTATGGAGAAGGAGGGCCTCTATATGATGAACTCCTTCTTCAGAAAACGTGAGCACAGGAAGTGGACCTGGCAGAGCCCCGACGGTACAACTAAAAATGAGATTGACTTCATCATGTCGACGAAGAAGCAGATATTCAATGATGTCTCCGTGATCAACGCGGTGAAAACCGGAAGTGATCACCGCATGGTAAGAGGCACATTGAATCTAAATATCAAGCTGGAAAGGTCTCGACTGATGAAGTCTACGCTCCGTCCAGCACAGATCCAGATCCAAAACTCCGAAAGCTTTCAGCTCGAACTTCAAAATCGTTTCGAGTGCCTAGGGAGCTCCGTGGACGAATACAACGATGGGTTCGTGGAAACTGTTCATACGGTCGGGTCTAAGTTCTTCAAGACTCGCCGTACAGATAAGACCAAGAGGCTCTCTGATCCAACTCTCAAGCTCATGAAGGAGAGGCGGGAGATGATTCTGCAGTCTTCAGACGATGCGTGCAAGTACCGGCAGCTCAATAGACGGATCTCCAAGTCCTTGAAAAGCGACCTCCGCCGCTTTAATATTGAAACGATTAAAGACGCGATAGAGCGGAATAAGGGCTCCAAAGTCTTTGCAAGGGATTTGTCTATTGGGCAGAGCCAGCTCACAAAACTGAAGACCGACGATGGCAGAACCATATCCGCCAAATCGGAGCTTCTGAGGGAGATCGAGACATTCTATGGACAGTTATACACGTCAATGACCAAACCCGCAGCAAATCTAGCGAACGACCCAAGAGCTAGATTGACCCGGCATTATACCGAAGACATCCCGGACGTCAGCCTGTATGAGATTAGGATGGCTCTGAAGCAGCTTAAGAACAACAAGGCGTCGGGTGAGGACGGAATTACGGCCGAACTCCTGAAGGCGGGTGGAAAACCAGTCCTTAAGGCCCTTCAGAAACTGTTCGATTCCGTCATACTCGAGGGGAAAACGCCACAAGCGTGGAGCAGAGGTGTGGTGGTACTCTTCTTTAAAAAGGGCGACAATGCCCTGCTTAAGAACTACAGGCCCATCTCACTTCTGAGTCATGTCTACAAGCTGTTTTCCAGAGTCATCACAAACCGTCTCGCACGCAGGTTTGACGACTTCCAGCCTCCCGAACAAGCCGGATTCCGAAAAGGCTTCAACACCGTAGACCACATACACACGCTGCGGCAGGTTATACAGAAGACCGAAGAGTATAATCTGCCCCTCTGCTTAGCGTTTGTGGACTACGAGAAAGCCTTCGACTCGATCGAGACTTGGGCTGTGCTGCAGTCTCTCCAACGGTGCCAGATCGACTATCGGTACATCGAGGTGCTAAAGTGTTTGTATGAAAACGCCACCATGTCAGTCCGACTTCAGGATCAGACATCAGAACCTATCCTCCTGCAGCGGGGTGTGAGGCAGGGAGACGTAATTTCTCCGAAACTGTTCACGGCCGCAATGGAGGACGTCTTCAAGGTTTTGGACTGGAAAAGGCTAGGCATCAATGTAAATGGCGAGTACATCACTCATCTTCGATTTGCCGACGATATAGTCGTCATGGCTGAGACCACGGAGGACCTCAGTACAATGCTCGATGACCTCAGTAGAGCTTCCGAAAGAGTGGGTCTTAAAATGAACATGGACAAAACCAAGGGCATGGTAAATACCCATGTAGCACCCACTCCTATCAAGATTGGAGGCTCTGCACTCGAAGTTGTTGATGAGTACGTCTACCTGGGACAAACGATCCAGCTAGGTAGGGCTAACTTCGAGAAGGAGGTCAACCGTCGAATCCGACTCGGCTGGGCGGCGTTCGGGAAGTTGCGCGGTATCTTCTCATCTCACATACCACAGTGTCTCAAGACGAAAGTCTATGACCAGTGCGTGTTGCCAGTGATGACCTATGGACTCGAAACGTGGTCGCTCACAATGGGCCTCATCAGAAGGCTTAAAGTCACCCAAAGGGCAATGGAGAGGGCAATGCTCGGAGTTTCCTTGCGTGATCGAATCAGGAATGATGATATCCGCAAGAGAACCAAGGTTACCGACATAGCCCGAAGGATCGCCAAATTGAAGTGGCAGTGGGCAGGGCACATTGCTCGCAGAACAGATGGTCGATGGGGCCGAAAAGTTTTGGAGTGGCGACCGCGTACCGGAAGACGCAGCGTTGGAAGGCCTCCCACAAGGTGGACCGATGACCTGGTGAGGGTCGCGGGTAACCGATGGATGCGAGACGCACAGGACCGGTTGTTGTGGCGACGCTTGGGGGAGGCCTATGTCCAGCAGTGGACGTCTTTCGGCTGATATGATGATGATGATGGGTAAGGTTTTTGTAGATATTTAAAATAATGTATATTTTTATTACTGTAGTCTGTTACTTGTAGTAGTTCAGTTAACAATTACTAAAACTAATCAAACATTTTTCGGGTGCCCACCTATTTCGCGTAGCTACCAAAGATGACCGCTTGTGACCCAAAAAGGTCGCCCAATGTTTTCATAAACATCGTAAAAAATGTCAAAAGGATTTACGACCACCACACCTGTACAGCATTATGCTAACATATTACGCAAGTGATTTCCCTAGGGGGCGTCAAGGTCAGACATATGGATGCATAAAACAGAAATGTCACTTGAATAGAACATCACTATAAGGAACGTTTGACAAGTTTGTACCTACATAGGTCTGTAAAGTTCACAGCACACCTCACTGAATGAGCGCACACAACTAGAAAGCGAACTCATTTGTTTTAAAAAAAAAATCATCGCGGATTCACAACGAGACACCGTTCGAATTTCGAACTGATGTTTAGAGAATAACACAGTCATGTAACAAAAGAGTTACAATTATTCTACTAATTTCTATGCAACCAGTCGCAAACTGCCAAAAAAACCTAATTTTTCTTACATTTTTAACAGATTGCGAATGCGATCATTACTTGAAAATTAGTTAAATTGGCGCTTTTTAACCGACTTCTAAAAAAGGAGGAGGTTCTCAATTCGGATGTTTGTATTTTTTTTTTATGTTTGTTCGCGCATAACTCCGTCGCTTGACAACCGATTTGAAAAATTCTTTTTTGTATACTTCCCAAATAAGTCCCATTGAAATTTTATCGAAATCGGTTCAGTAGTTTGGTTTTTAAATCCAAATAGCTGGAAAAAATATGTGGAAAATCATCCATGTATACGAAATTGCGTATTTTTGCTTTCCTGTGACTTTCCAGTGGTGTTGTAAAGTGTGGGGTACCACTAAAAAGTGCAAAATAAAAAAACTTTTTGGTGTTTTTGGTTGCTTCTTCGTTATTTGACACCGACTTCCGAAATTAAAGTTATTTTGAACTTTGTAGTGTTTTTTGGAAGTCGGTTTCTTTTTTTTGTGAAAAAGTTTTTATAGTCTGTCTGACAGTCTGTCTCAATACAAATCACAAAGATGTGTTTGTCTTTATTTAATTAGGGACTTTTATAATCGCATTGCGTTTGACGATCCCATTATTCCCTAAACACAAAAATTCTGCTACGCATTACTTTTGGGCCCTGAACCTGAACACCACAGTTGAGTTAAAACAAAATTGTTGAGATGTCTGTTCGAATGATTAGAGAACCATAGGTAATGCTGTGGGCCCGTAAAGCACGAGATTAATGCCCTGAAACTCCGTGTCACTGGGCCTTGTTAGACCGCGGAAGATGGCGGTATGACCTGGATGTCTTCCATAAGAATTGGAACGAAGGGGTAAAAACCCGTGACCGTTCAAAGGAATGGAGGGAGGTTTTTCCAGAGCAGTGGGACAGTACGAGCTAGTAATTGGTCTCATGTAGCTATCGTTCATTAAAAGCCTAGCTTTTTCATTGAACTGCGCCATTTAATCAGCGAAATAAGTGACTAGGGCAAGTTATTAAAAGATATTGATAAAAAAATGACACTTACGTCTCAGAAAAATCGGCACATTTAAATGAAAAGGATAGGCCACCAGTGAAATGGCTGATTAAGCTAATTGGCTGCGAGGAGGTCGTGGCTAAATTATAACAGCCGCACGGATCCATCTTCAAGGTTAAACAACGCTTGCCGAGGTTGGTCTGTGGATGGGTGACCATATTAACATACCGAGACTCCTCCGTGCCTCGGAAAGCACGTTAAGCCGTTGGTCCCGGCTGTCATTTGTAGATCTTTGGCAGTCGTTACGGATTGTCAGAAGCCAGAAAATCTGACACCAGTCTTGCCAAGAAGTACCGTGTTACCCAGGTAATGGGTTGTGGAGGTCTTGTAGGCAGCCGCTCCACGTAAAATACTGGTATTCAGCTAAATCCGGTTTGACTGGGAGCCGACCCCAATTTGGTTGGGAAAAGGCTAGGCAGATGATGAAGCTAATTGGCTGCGACATAGCCATAATTAATACTCAGGACATCGATTAAGTAAGCCTGAAAACTAACCATGATTTCGAACTAAGAAAACATGTGAGTTTTAGAAATCTATTCACTTGTATTTTCAAAGACAGTTTGTTTCTTTTTAAAGGTCTTTTCTAATAAAGCATATAAACACACTGCTCTCCTTGAGTTAACTCCGCAGGTAGCGCTTTGTCTTAAAACAATGTTCACAACGAACACAGAGCACGGAATTTCGAATCGGCTGCGACTACATACGCCATCTTTCGTCATTATCACTATCATTACATATTAAAAAAAAGTTCCCCGTTACGTCTGTCGGTCTGTTTGTTTGTACGCGATGAACTCAATAACTGCCGGTCGGATTTTCATACGACTTTTACCAATGGGCGGAGTGATTCATGAGAAGGACTTAAGTGTATAATTTAATAAAGCTTTATGTAAATTGGCTGAAAAATGACCATGATTATTTAAAATGTCGGAAAAATCATGCTCATTCGGAGCTTCTATGTATAAGCACTTGCGAAGTCCTAATAAATAAATAAAGTTTTTTTTATTATACAACAAACTTAAATTCTCAACTAATTGAAACAATAAATAATAAAAAAACTCTTAGGGAAGTAACTAAAACATGGCGTCAAAAAATTCATCGCCGTCCACTGCTAATGTGCCCAAGACTGGCGGCATTGCCTCGTTGAATGGCAATGCTTATCCTCTGCCCAAGGTAAAAGCCAGCCCTTAGGTCCCCTGAAGTGTCAATTAAGCGTATACATAAAGAAGGAAAACTAATTTATTTAATTAATAACTAAAATTAACAATTACACATACAAAAAACTAAAGTCAAAAGTCAAAGTCAAAGTCAAAGCATTTATTTCAATTAGACCATTTACAGGCACTTTTGAATTGTCAAGGTCGGTCGGTCAAAAAAAAAAAAAAAAGATGAAGCTATTTGCACGTTCCAAAGCGTAGGTCTCTATGGAGAAGAACGTGCAAGAAACTCCACGGACACTCTTTTAAAAATAAGTTTTTGTTACAAAATTATGGTTACATCATTCATATTGAAATTAAACATATATGTGAGAACGATGTAAAAGACGTGCAGGATAGTCCGGAGTAAAAAAGAAACAATTCAAAGAAATAATTAAAATAGACCATGGCAGCCGAGAGATGACCAGTCTCAGCTGACGGCGCCCGTTCACGAACATGACGCATACGCTAGCACCATTCGGCTCGACCATTTTTAAGGGAGCCAAATGATCCAACGCAAACGCCACCATCAGCCAGACTTTTGAGTGAGCATGACATCCCCAATCGCCAGGGTACATTCAAGTCAAAGACCTACCCAAAATGATCATTATAGTTTAAATTTGAGGGACCTACATAGTACTCACACATGTGCCGTTAATGCATGAAATTATACAATGCTAAATAAATTGAGTCTATACAATAAAAAAAAAAATAATAATATTGCATTCTTACAATCTTCATACGGTCCAACAATATTTCCAAATGCTAACAGATTACTTTGTGCGCCCTAATGGCTGTGGAGCAGGACCAGCATTGAGCCAAGCATTTTTATCTTCAATATACTCCCCTAACTTATAATATGCTTGCCTGCATAGTGTGCGTTTAATACAAGATTTAAATTTAGTCTCATTTAGTTCTAATATATGGGGAGGTATTTTATTATAACATTTTAAACAGTACCCCATAAAAGATGAGGCTACTTTAGCCAGTCTGAAACCTGGTTGAACTAATTGGTCCCTATTTCGAGTACCATAATTATGTCTGTCGCCTCTTTTACTAAAAAGATGTAAATTCTTTCTAACATACATGATGTTTTCGTAAATGTATTGACAAGGTACCGTCATGATGTTAATATTCTTAAACAGTTCCCTTAAAGAATCGCGCCGGCCGAGTTTGTATACGGCTTTAATGGCTCTTTTCTGCAGAATAAAAATAGACTCGATGTCTGCAGCCCGTCCCCATAGTAGACACTAGCTGACAGCGTTGACGACGAATTTTTTGACGCTATCAAAAAATTCGTCGTCAACGCTGTCAGCTAGTAATGTGCCCAAGAGACTGGCGGCATTGCCACGTTGAATGGCAATGCTTAGTATCTGCCCAAAGTAAAAGCCAGTTCTTGGGTCACGGGAAGTGTCAACTAGCCGTTTCTTTTTAAGAGATAAGATGTTAATGTGGCACAGTACAACACACAGAAATACACGATGGATGTTGAGTCTCCGTACTCTATGGCTACGATTCTCTACTTCACTGTTTATTCGACTGCTACCAAGATAATAGTAACTTCTGTGGAATTATGACCGTGTTTATCTACAGGGTGTTTAAATTAGATCTGTCTGGGTATGTGGTGGGGTAAGTGTGTGTTTTAATGGGGTAAGTTGGTATATTAGTGATGGAGGGTTTTGCTAAAATAATTCATGTTTAGTCTTAGACTACCGGTAAATTCAAATTCAGATTAATTTATTTCGTGAACACAGGGTACATATTAATTGCATAATAATTAAGATCCGAGCTGTGTCCCGCCAAAAGGCATACCAAATATCAATTTGAAAATTAGCTTGATAGTTTTATTGAGGCCCATATTCCAAAACATAATGTCCAACTCAACTCGAAACTCCAACTCTAACATGAGCACCAAACGTCAATGAAAGCTTGCCTAATTGACGTTTTGTACTCGAGAGATGAGGGCGACAAATGCAAAAACTTCAATTTATGACAAGCTCCGATGGAGTTGGAAGTTCGAGTTGAGTTGGAGTTTACGTTTTGGAATATGGGCCTAAGGGTCAGGTAGTGCTATCAGTAAGCTTAAAGATTAGCCACTTTATGTTTACTTAAAAAAAAAGTTGTCAATTGACCGAGATATGGGGAAGAATTTAGTGAAAGGTTCTTGGCTCTAAACAAAATGTAAGGGATTGGTCACGTGACTCTTTAGGTACTCAATATGAGTGCGGTGTAGGGGCACCGCACTCATATTCAGAACATGAGCCATATGTTAGAGTGCAATACACCAAAGGGCCAATTCTACTAACTTTTAAGAGCGTTTATGCCGTACGGCATTTAATACAAACTTTCAAGTCCTTATTTTTCGAAACAATTTTAATGAAACTTGGTATGCATACGCTAGATATCTAGGTCTAAATAGTTAATACAGAACATTTTCGAAAAAGAGTTCAAGGAAAAATAGAGTAATATTAAGTTTTCTAAAGAAAGTGAAAATCACTCTATCTTTCCCCTGAAAACTTTTTCGAAAATATTATCTACTAAATATTTAGATCTGGATAACTAGCGTATGCATATTAGGTTTCATTACAATCGGTTCATTCATTTCGAATCAAACTGTCAAAAATATCGCTGAACAAACATACAAAAAAAAACAAAAAAAAATCAGTCGAATTGAGAACCTCCTCCTTTTTTGGAAGTCGGTTAAAAAATCCTCAATTTTCATAAATTTTTGACAGATTGCGACAGAGATGCGATAGTGAACGTTACTTGAAAATTAGTAAAATTGGCACTCTGTACTCTGGAGGATTTAATTAATGCCACCGATCTTGCAATTAACATGGACACCTACTAGGCCCAAACAATCTATAAAGAGTTAACCATCGACTCGAAAAGAAGACACATGACTCTTTGACAGTTCGTCAATCCCATTCAATTTTGACGTTTTAACAATCGCCTTCGCTAAGCTATCACGAACCGATAGGTAACACTTGTGAGCCTCAGAACCTTATAAACCCCATTTACCTTTCCATCCCCATTTACCTTTTTCCACCATCTTAAAAATCGCAAAATTTAAGTGGCACTCAACCTTGCTTCAGTCAAATATACAGAAAATCTTAATTACCAATCTCGTGCGGCTTGCATTTTAGGGTCCGCATAGACGGTAGGCGAGACAGGCCCTCAGACATTTAGCACTTGAGGTTTACATATAGCCCAAAATATTGAAGCGATTAACATAATAGACAATTAATGATTTACATCTCCTACCAATGGTCTAATCGTCGGTGGTAACACTCCCTCTACTCTTAGGAATTTCCTCCACTCGACTCACCCTCGACTCAAACTCGATTCATCCTCAACTCATCCTCGACTTGAATTTTACCTACCTATATAATACTCGAAGATGGCGACCAGTGTCAACACAGACGGTAAGCGAGACGGGCCCTCAGAAATTTAGCTTTAGGGTTCTTCATAGAAGAGTCCCAAATCCCCCAGCATTGAGAACATAATAGACAAGAGTATGATCAAGTTGCGTCTCCAACAATGGGAATCGACTCATCCTCGGATCATCCTCAACTCATTCTCGACACAAACTTAACTCATCCTCGACTCAACCTCAACTCATCCTCGACTCAACCTCCTCACTTTAGGTCTTTCTTTATCGTGTGGGCAGTAAGATCTAATGACCCACACACCCTAGTGTCAGAGTTTCTAAACCGCCTCAAGGGCCATTGACATGGTTTATTTGACGACCACCATTTGGCGGCCGAGACCACCGGTTTATACGTGCCTTCCGAAGCACGGAATCATCTTTTTATCAGACAATCAGGTGATTCAAGCCTGCAATGTCCTAGCCAAACTGGAAACAACTTTACAAAGTATGCTTCCCGTGGGAATCGAAACCACGACCACCGGATCACAAGGCAAGCGTCTAAACCACTCGACAGTTAAACTCAGTCTCGTCACATTAGTTAGGTTGAATACCTAAACTCAACCTCGACACAATCTTAATTGCTAATCTTACCTTTGCGCGTAATACTCGAAGAAGGCGACCAGTATCTCAATGGACCTCGTCATAGCGGCCCACATCTCGTGCGGCTTGCATTTTGGGGTCAGCGCAGACGGTAAGCGAGACGGGCCCTCAGACATTTAGCACTTGGGGTCTTACATAGCTTTTGGCATGAGAAATTTTTGAAGATTATTTTATTTGGATTAGGGAAATCACTTGGTAGCACTTGTTTTTTTTTGGATTTAGTTTAGGTCAGGTTAGGTTATTTAATTCTGTAATTAGTAAAAATTAAATGTTTATAAATTATGGAAAACTTAGCACGTCTTTTTTTAAAACATTTGTTTGTGTTTTGCGTGGATCAATGCACCTGTTACACTTTTTCTAAATTGTTTCATACTTAAAAACCGAACCTAAAATTAATATTGAGTAGCTTCAGCCAGCGTCTTCTGCATCATAAGCAAGTAAAAAACGTTCGAAATCAATGATAACATAGAATACTTCTAGAAAAAGTCTCAAACTTTCATATTTATGATATAAGTTAGTAGTAGTATGGAATAAAATCAAGCATAATTATTGTTATGTAACAGCAAACTCAGTCACTTTTACCCCTGCATTTTCCTACCTTTTTTTGCATGACCAATATCCGCAAAAGCCATCACATACGAGCCTGCATAAATTGGCTACACCTCTTAAATACAACTGAGGTAACCAAATAATGCAACCTTCTTTCTGAACGGTCACAGAACGAAAATGTTATGCAATTTTCTGGCACATGTGCGTATATCACTTTTCTAACTTCTCTTTTCTGGCCATTCAGAATAAGAATTAAAATACATTTATTCGGTAAAGACACAACACAAGAATAACAACGATACAGGTAAAATGACGAGACCACTAAAAAACTGGCTCTGGCTTGCGTCTTATGTTAACCTGTTTCAGCGACCCAAAATAACATGGGGTAAGGGCAGGGACACAATGATGATTTTACTATCCACTAACACTATCATTAAGCAATTTCAGTCCTAAATCTATATTTTAAGTGCACATTTCTGTGGCATACAAAAAAAAATCTCTTTAATTCGTAAATAATCGAAAAACATTAAGATCCGTGTAAGTAAAGTAAACAAAAATTTATTTGCAGTAAATTGAAATAAATAATGGTTTACAGTTAAAAAAAACAAGTCATCACAGTACTCATAATAATTTATTAAAAAATAAAATCTACTACATTTGAAATTTAATTCGGATAAATTGAGAAAATGAGATCATTACCTACGTATGTCATGTCATGTAAGGTGCATGATATTTTAATTCCTTGACTGTGTACCAACATTTTGCACCTAGAGGGTGACACATATCCAAGTTGCCTCCAACATTTAATGTGACGCACGCAAGTAACGCAACCTTCCGTCAGATAACATTAGCGTCACCCACGCTCCGCTACACGATTTCATTTATAAGGTGGTTACCCACCTTAATATTATAAGATACTTTATAATAATATAATCTGTCACAGCCTCTTGAAGTAAGTAACAAGGATTTATTAAATTCATCTTCCATTTTTTGCTTGGCGAGAGTTTTTTGTGGGATTTCCGAAATGATGCTTAAAGATTTTAATTCGTAGGAATTTGTTTGAAAGAGTTACCGCGGCCCTGGAACGCAAAACGCATAAGGAGGAACACGGACGGGTTTTAGTTAGTAAGAGTCTGACACTCCCTCCAGCTCCACCCATCCTTAAAAAAATACCTAACTTATATTTTGTACCTTTTTTTACTAAACTGTGGCGAAAGAAATCATGAAATATTAGGGGCTATAATTCCGTTGTAAAAAAAAGGATAGCGCTATTCGTTTATATTTCCGTTTCTTTCTCACAACAAATTCATGCATGGCATGGCATTGGTAAGTCACAGTAGGCTGAACTTTCTAACAAGCCTTGAACGAGAGGCATGACCAATAATGCAATGCTCGAAGTTTCCTTGCGTGATTGAATCAGGATTGATGATATCCGCAAAAGAACCAAGGTAACCGACATAGCCCGAAGGATCGCCAAACTGAAGTGGCAGTGGGCAGAGTGCATTGCTCGCAGAACAGATGGTCGATGGGGCCGAAAAGTTCTGTTGTGGCGACCGCGTATCGGAAGACGCAGTGTTGGAAAGCCTCTCACAAGGTGGACCGATGACCTGGTGAGGGTCGCGGGTAGCGTTGGATGCGAGACGCATAGGACCGGTTATTGTGGCGACACTTGGGGGAGACCTATGCCCAGCAGTGGACGTGTTTCGGCTGATATGATGATAATCTCGGGAGAATATTCCCTTGGGAGATTTCTGACTTTCATGCGGGAAAAAACTAGTTTGTCATGTTTCATTAACTCTTTACAAATAACACTTATCTCCCACGTTCATTTAAAAGCACAACAAGTGATATTAGATTTATGAATCAATTCGGACAACAACAGTTATCAATTCATTTTGATTGCCTAACAAGAGCTCAAATCCATTTGATATTTAATGGAAACACAATGCCAATGTTCAAAGTTTAATTCCAATCTGTATTTGGATGTAACACGGGGCTTAACATAAAATTTTATTATAGCCTTGTTGAATTCTAAAATTTTAACTCGAAAATGGGTAGTCGTGACCCAAATATTTTGGATGACTGTGAATTGAATTTGTAACAAATCGTGGTGATCTTGTGAAATTCTGTTTTTCGGTCGTATCATTATAATCCTGAAAAACCACCATCACAGTGCCAATTGACGACACGGTTGAGAGATTGACTGCTGCGCTGAGTGTTCGGGGGTTCGATTCCCGCACGGAATATTTTCATGGCCTGCAGATAGTTGCTCCGGGTCTGGCTGTTGGTGTGTTGTGAGTTTATAATGTTTGTATGGCAGTACTGCCCAAACAAAGATTTTTATATTTGTATGTTTAAACCATGCCATTTTACATTTTATGATATTAATAATATTTATAGTAAGTGTGATAATCTTTATTGTAAATGTAATAATTTTCATTGCAAAACGTTTCCGTAGTATTGTATCAAATATATAACTTAATTTAATAGTCTGAACGGACAGACAAACGAACCAGGCTTCATAATAGATAATTAACCGGTCGGCCGGAGCGCTCCATTGTTTACCGCGCGAGGTGGGGACTCGCATTCCAAAGCGACTCCCGCGCATGAGCGTGCGCCGGCCGCCCGCCAGTTAGCCCACTGCCTTGTAAGCGATCACTGTGTCGCCCGCGCTCGGTCCGCTAACGCGCTTGTGCTAACGCTTGCTAGTCGTGCTAACCGCTTGCATACTCGCTATCGTGATAAGTTATTATTCTCAAGACTGTACTTTCTGTTTACTCCTTCTTCCTATTTCGTTAGTGTTCTTCTTGTGCTGTGAACTATACCTACTGTCGCTTTTTAATAAACTCTTATCTATCCTGACTCAGTGTACAAACTTTATTTTTCTCCGCACACACTACCTACAACGACGCTAAATTGGTGACCCCTACAAGGACACGAGAATGGAACAGAACAAAGCAGAATGCGTTGTCACGCTCGAGCAAGATGGCGGCGGCAAACCGGCCGAAACTTTTCGCGTTGGCGTGCGAATTCCACCATTTTATCCGGAGAAACCAGCGCTATGGTTCTCTCAAATGGAAGCACAGTTCGTCCTCTCCAACATCAAATCGGACGAAACAAAATTCTATTACGTCACTGGAAATCTGGACCCACAATACGCGAACGAGGTAGAAGATATAATAACTAACCCTCCGAACGCAAACAAGTACGAAAAGCTCAAGTTCGAGCTTGTCAAGAGACTTTCAGCTTCACGAGAGAAAAAAGTAAAACAGCTGCTCATGCACGAAGAACTGGGTGACAGAAAACCCTCACAATTTTACCGTCACCTATTAAACCTAGCCGGCCCGGGGGTTCCAGATGAGTTCCTGCGTACAATTTGGACAAGTCGTCTGCCCAGCGGCACGCAGGCCATCATCGCGTCGCAGACTAGGACCGGCATGGACGAGTTAACTGATCTGGCGGACAGGATACACGACGTCGTTGGAACACAGGCATCAACGTCCGCTATCACTACCGCGACGCCGAGAACATCAACAGGTCATAGCCCGAACTCGGAGGTAGCAGCGCTCACCCGGCAAGTAGAACGACTGGCAAAAAAAGTCGAGAGGATGTCTCGACCCCGAGACCGGTCCAGAGGTCGCACTCACCAACGTTCCAGTTCCAACAGATCGCAGTCAAGCTACCGTCGATTCCCGCAGTGTTGGTACCACCACAAGTTCGGTGACAAGGCGAACAGGTGTGTCAAGCCGTGCGATTTCAATAGTTCGGGAAACGTAAAGGGCAATCAGTAATGGCGACCGCCGATTGCCCGAGTGCTGGTCGCTTGTTTGTTACCGACCACAAATCGAAGATGCAGTTTTTGGTTGACACCGGTAGCGACCTCTGTGTCTTCCCTCGAACAGCGGCACCAGGGCGACGTGAGAAGACTGGTTTCGAGTTATGCGCGGCAAACGGTACTCCTATAAAAACTTACGGTAATTTAAACGTAACATTAAATCTAGGGTTGCGCCGCGACTTCACTTGGCAATTTATTGTAGCCGATGTCACTAAGGCGATAATAGGCGTAGATTTTTTAATATATTACAATTTAGTGGTCGATTGCAGAAATAAACGCCTATTGGACAGCAATACAACGCTCGCTGCCCCGGCTTCACCCGCACGGCCGTCTGATGTTATTTCCTCAGTCAAGGTAATTCTCGGTGAGTCAAAATATCATCACATACTACGCGAATATCCAGACATCATTCGCCCACACGGCATTCACCACACACCCACTCATAACACGGTCCATCATATACACACGACACCTGGCCCACCAGTTTCTGGCACACCACGGCGGCTGGCCCCTGACAAGTTAAAGATAGCCAAAGAGGAGTTTGAAGCTATGCTGAAAAATGGCACAGCCAGGCCCTCTAAGTCACCCTGGGCATCGCCATTGCATCTGGCTCCTAAGAAAAACGGATGGCGTCCTTGCGGGGACTACCGCATGCTAAATGCCAGAACTGTGCCGGATAAGTATCCCATTCGGCATATTCATGACTTTGCCCATAATCTCGCAGGTTGTACTATATTTTCTACCCTGGATCTAGTAAAAGCATATAATCAGATTCCAGTCAGCCCAGAGGACATTCCGAAGACCGCCATTACAACACCTTTCGGTCTGTACGAATTTCCGTTCATGACGTTCGGACTTCGTAACGCTGGACAGACTTTTCAACGGTTTGTCGACGAACTCGTCCGCGGACTGGATTTCTGCTATCCGTATCTCGATGATTTTTTAATCTACTCAAAAGACAAGAAGACCCACGAAGACCACCTCCGACAAGTGTTCGCCCGACTACAAAAATACGGCATGGTCATCAACACCGGTAAGTGTGTCTTTGGAGCAAGTGAAGTCACTTTCCTCGGTTACAATATCTCTGCCAGCGGTACCAAACCATTACCAGAGAAGGTAGATGCCATCACGAGATATCCCGCGCCAAAAACCGTTCGCGAGCTACGGAGATTCTTAGGTATGGTGAATTTCTATAGGCGTTTCATACCCGACGCAGCGAAACATCAATCCCCGTTGAACGCTCTCTTAACAGGTTCTGTAAAGGGCTCGCACCCGGTAAACTTCACTGCCAGGGAGATGGAAGCCTTCAACGCGTGCAAGGAAGGCCTTAGCAGTGCTGCAATGCTCGCTCATCCTGACATCGAAGCGAAACTTGCACTGGTAACGGACGCCTCGGATTTTGCGTTAGGTGCGGTCTTGCAGCAATGCAAGGATGGCGAAACGTGGCAACCACTGGCATTTTACTCCCACGCGTTGAGTGAATCGCAGAAAAAGTACTCACCTTATGACAGAGAACTACTTGCGATCTACGAAGCGATTAAATATTTCAGGCATATGGTCGAAGCACGGGATTTCGTCATATACACGGACCACAAACCTATTTGTTTCGCATTTCATTCGCGAAAGGAAAATTGCTCACCTAGACAGTTCAGGTATCTGGATTACGTCTCGCAGTTCACTACGGACATAAGGCATATCTCTGGTAGGGACAATGTCGTTGCTGACAGTCTCTCTCGGATCGAAGAAATCGTCCAGCCTGTGGATTTAGACAAGTTAGCGAAGTCCCAAAAAGCAGACGCCGAACTTACGAAACTCCTCGACAGCGACACTTCATTACGCCTTACCAAGATCAAGCTGCCGGGACTGCAATCTGAACTGTACTGCGATGAGAGAAGCAAGATACCTCGGCCATATGTCACAAAAGAGTATCGACAACAGGTCTTCCAGAGTTTACATTCCCTGAGTCACCCAGGCGCGAACGCAATGGTCAAAATGGTTACCGAAAGGTATGTTTGGCCAGGCATAAAAAAAGATTGTAGGGAATGGAGCCGCTCCTGCTTGAGCTGTCAACGATCCAAGATCACGCGTCATGTCTCAGCGCCGCTAGGATCATTCAAGTTACCCAGGGCCAGGTTCATGAACATTCACATTGACCTGATCGGTCCTTTGCCACTGGTTCAAGGTTATCGTTATTGCCTCACCGCCATCGATAGGTTCACGCGTTGGCCTGAGGTAATACCCATACAAGACATCACAGCCGAGACCGTGGCACAAGCGTTAGTTACCGTATGGTTTTCCAGGTTCGGGTGCCCTACGGACATTGTCACTGACCGCGGTCGACAATTTGAGTCAGCGCTTTTCAAACATCTGTCGGAGACCATCGGCTTCCGCCATAGGCGTACCACAGCTTACCACCCCGCGTGCAATGGCATGGTGGAAAGGTTCCACAGGCAACTGAAGGCCGCTATAGTCTGCCATGCCAAGGATAATTGGGTTGAGTCACTGCCGTTAGTTTTGCTAGGTATTAGGAACGCTTACAAAGAAGACCTAAAGGCTACACCAGCCGAGTTAGTATACGGAGAAACGCTCAGATTACCAGGAGAGCTATTCCAGCCTGAAATCGACGACACAGTAGACCGGTCGGATTACGTTGCACGGTTGAGGACCTTCGCCAAAAGGCTGCAACCGTCACCGGCTTCTCGTCATGGTAGCAGCAAAACCTTTATTTTCAAAGACCTAGGATCAACTGGCCACGTATTTCTCAGAGACGAGACATCAGGTTCGCTCAAACCAGCCTACACTGGACCACACAAGGTCCTACAACGAGGAGACAAAACATATAAGATACTCTTCAAGGGTAACACTGTCACAGTCTCCATTGACAGACTGAAACCAGCATACATACTCACTAACACTCACACTAACATGGACATCAACACTAACATTCAGGCACCAAAACACACAAACACACCCACCAACAAATCACTTGAAACTAGGGGAGGTAACATCAGGACGACGCGGTCAGGCCGGAAAGTACATTTTCCTGACTATTATCGCCCTTAGGGAAGGTCTCAAGTGGGGGGTGATATGGCAGTACTGCCCAAACAAAGATTTTTATATTTGTATGTTTAAACCATGCCATTTTACATTTTATGATATTAATAATATTTATAGTAAGTGTGATAATCTTTATTGTAAATGTAATAATTTTCATTGCAAAACGTTTCCGTAGTATTGTATCAAATATATAACTTAATTTAATAGTCTGAACGGACAGACAAACGAACCAGGCTTCATAATAGATAATTAACCGGTCGGCCGGAGCGCTCCATTGTTTACCGCGCGAGGTGGGGACTCGCATTCCAAAGCGACTCCCGCGCATGAGCGTGCGCCGGCCGCCCGCCAGTTAGCCCACTGCCTTGTAAGCGATCACTGTGTCGCCCGCGCTCGGTCCGCTAACGCGCTTGTGCTAACGCTTGCTAGTCGTGCTAACCGCTTGCATACTCGCTATCGTGATAAGTTATTATTCTCAAGACTGTACTTTCTGTTTACTCCTTCTTCCTATTTCGTTAGTGTTCTTCTTGTGCTGTGAACTATACCTACTGTCGCTTTTTAATAAACTCTTATCTATCCTGACTCAGTGTACAAACTTTATTTTTCTCCGCACACACTACCTACAACGACGCTAAATTTGTAAACGCACCCACGATACAGGAGAAGCGCCTAGTGTGGGGCAAACGTTAACAAAAAAAACAAAAATTATACTAATTTTTAAGCGACGTTCGCATGTGCATGCCAGGCGCAATCTGTCAAAAATGTATGCAAAATTGAAACTTTTTTGGCTTTTTTGTTGATTGCGATTGAAATGCGATTTTCTCCACCCTAACCAGATGCAGCATCCCGAATCCTACCATTTTTCTTAGAGCAACACTGTCTGTCTGATGTCTAAAACCAAACCGGGTAACACGGTACACTTTTCCAAGACTGGTGTCAGAATTTCTGGCTTCTGAATATCCGTAACGACTGTTAAAGATCTACGAATGACAGCCGAGACCAACGGCTTAACGTGCTGTCCGCAGCATGCAGGAGTCACCGCGGCCCTGGAACGAAAAGGGCGTAAAGGAGGAACACGGATGGGTTTTGGTCAGTAAGAGTCTGCGCTTTGGGTGGAGTGAAAGGGAGTGTCCCTTTCGCTCCACCCAAAGCGGAAGAAGTCATTTGATAATTTCCCCTCAAGAAAGATAGACCGCAGCAAGTGTTGGTTAACCATGAAAATCGACCCGTTCGACACTTATAACTTTGCCGCAAGCTCTTAAAAACAATAAGCTATTAAATCCGATCCCAATCAACACCGCAAAATAATTTCAAGTCATTTCAAAGCTTCTCTATTCCCGATTTAAATTCTGTTTCCCTTTTAAATATTTGATGACGGCAGAAGGCAATTTTTAAAAGGTTTTCACTGTATCCCTCATCAATAATTCAATGGATACAGGCTGTCGGAGTAAACGGTCCGTATCAGATATTTTCTGACGATTGTTTAATACCGCCCATCACACTGTACACGTATTGTACTGGTATTGTATGGTGTCGGACGTAAAAGAATAGCGCCATCTCATCACTTCCCGTGGGTGTCGTAAGAGGCGACTAGGGGACTCACCAGAGAATGGGCAGCAGCATTCTCTGTAAGAACATTGCTACAGCTACACTGCGATCGCCAACCCGCCTGCCAAGCGTGGCGATTATGGCAACCCCCCAGCAGTGGACGTCTTTCGGCTAATATGATGATGATAATCATATTGTATCGTTTTTTTTTTTGTGCTTTGTAGCTGTATCAGTTTTAATTTTATATCAGGAATTAGTATAGTAAATGTACATAACGAACTTAACTATTTATATCTACTAAACCTAACTATATGAAAACTATACTAAAAATTGCGAATTATGTACAAAAAGTGTAAAAAACAAATTGATCATTGGGCATCAAAAAACTCATCCACATCGCTGTCAATGACAAACGTGCCCAGAACACTGGCAGCATTGCCACGTTGAATGGCAATGCTGATTCTTTGGCCAAAGAAAAGCCCAGCCCTCTGGTCACGTGAACAGTCGACAAGTCGTTTGCTGATGTCCCGAAAGACTCGGTGAGCACTCGGACCCCATGGGCCTAGTGTTTCAACCCCAAACGGCTCAAATATATAACTCCCAATAAGGTTGTTATATTTGCGCCGTTTGAGATTTTCTGCACCTGCAGCAGCCGCCCCAGCGCAGCCCGCCGTGCTAAGAAGATGGGATGGCGCAAGGGTGTCGACACATGTTGCATCCCACACCAAAGGCCTACCCACCTTCCAAGGCATTATTATTATGTATCGTTTTGATGAGTGTTATTTTGACATCACACGGAAACAACCCGGAGGGCCCATTCTACTAATTTTCAGATCAAATCAAACTCAGTCGCAATCTGTCAAAAATGTATGAAAAATGAGGATTTTTTGACTGATTGCGTCTGAACGTTAATTAAAAATTAGTATGTAGAATTGTGAACTTGACAGAATACCACTACTGTAATGGTGGATTTGCTAGTCGATCGCTCTAAATCGGAGAGATGAAATATAGAGTAGCGTAAACCACAGCCGCAATCCTAAATTTGAGGGTTTGTGGTTTATGTGGTCAACTGAGGTAGATACCTGCGTGCGATCTCGGTCAGCCAATTTACTACCTTACCGCTGTATATATAAGGGCAAAAACTAGTAGTAACCTAACTACTTGGGTACTGATTATAAGCATATAGGTACTGGTTTTCCTCCCAGAAAGGTTTTATGAGAACTAAGACGCTTTGGTTCCGTATTTTTCTATGGTAAAAAATAATAATACAGATAATGGACTAAACCCCGGTTTCTGGAAATAAATAATGTCAACGCGTCACAATTTAATAAAAAGTCAAGTCATGAGACTGACAATTGAAAACTTTTTCAACCATTCAACATCTAACGCACGTTTTATTTTGTCGTATAGATTTTGTGACAATTTTCACTTGAAAAACTGTGCCTTTTTCAAGTGAAAATTAGTTTATTAGTAGTGAAAATGTAGTTCGAGTTGAGTTGGAGTTTACGTTTTGGAATATGGGCCTAATTCTTCTGCTTCTGCCAGGGTTGCCGAATAAGTTTTAAAAAGTTACCGCGGCCCTGGAACGCAAAGGGCATTAGGAGTAACACGGATAGGTTTGAGTCAGTATGAGTCTGAAACTCCCTTCCGCTCCGCCCAGAGCGGAAGGAATCATTTGATGTTTTCTCATCCATAAAAAAAACGTCTTCTACTTAAATGATTCTTCATTATAAACTGCCAAATATGTACTAACTGATGTCTAATTCTCGTACATAAGTAACGTTCAATTTCAAGTAGCAATATCACCTCTTAAATATAGGGAAAATTAGAGTAAGGTACTTATGACAGTTTATAAATCCAATGCGAATGCGAACGCCCCTATAAAATAAGGGAACTGGCTCTCTTAAGGGTGCACTAGTCGAACGGCTGAACTCGTTGACGGGCGCGGTTAAATACTTGCCATCTCATCCAAAATCATTTAAAAGAAAAAAAAAAGGTGTGATGGGCAATATGAAGCTAGTGCGCACACAAATTTACAGTTCCATATCATTATAAAAGATGATTTAAAACGAAATAGAGCTCGTAAAAATTATTGAAAGACATTTGGTAGTAAGGATATTATGAAAAAAGTGCTGAATATATCTGTCTAAAACATTTTTTGTTTTTAAGGAAATAATTTATCCCTGTAAGATAAATATTTTGCCATTTTCGTACTACCTACGTGATTTAATAACGGTCAAAGTTGTGTTAAAATTTGGAAGTTTCGACACAAATAACTTGCACATGAATTTTTGTTTTACTGTTTTATCCCCATACCGGAATACCGTGATAAATAAATGTGACTTTTTTCTGAACGCACACCGTCAACCAGTAGAGTAATCGCCATACTACGTTTGTATGAAACAATGACTGACTAGGCCACCCTTAAGTCTTTCAATGCTCCGTACGATCATCGCAAAACTAGAAACTTCTAAGCACAAACATACTAAATTTAAACCGAAACTTTTACCTACATAGACGAAAATGTTAGCCTTGATAGAACAACAGAACTTTGAGAAAACTAGTAATAACTACTTCGTAAACAGAAACTAGACAAATAAAACGTTTCATTTGAACGCAGCTGCATGGAGCACTGACAGACAATTTATGTAAAGAAGTTGGTTTTCTTCTTTATATAAATTGTCTAGGGCGAGATTTTTAGATGCATATTTGGTAGTCGACGCCGATTTGCTAGCCTCTCGGTTTTCTATCGGTTGCATTTTGGGAAGGGTGCGACGGAATTGCATAGTTTAATTTCGCGAAGCCCATTCCATCACCGGACTACAAGACGTACGGCGATACGCCACCGGTACATGGTGGACATGCCACCCACACGCACAAAACGTTTTGGGAACACATTCATTGTGCGTACAGCTAAGGAGTGGAATTCACTGCCAGAGTCTGTGTTTCCTGATAGCTACAACCTTGGAGTCTTTAAGTCAAGAGTGAATAGGTTACTTCTAGGCAAGGTCGCTCTATCTGCAACCACTTCATCGCTTACCATCAGGTGAGATGTGGTCAAACGCGTGCCTATCAATAGTATCTTACAAAAAAAAATTAACTCAACCAGTTGATAGCTATTTTCTAATAGTAATTTATTTGGTCAAGATAAATATTGACCACAGAACGCACACTAATGTTTAGGTGTCCATCATTTATATCTGACAAATATAATAGAATAGAATATTCATTATAATGTTTTAGATATTGCAAGCGGCTTCGCCCACGTGAGAGCCGAAAATAATGGCTGTCATTTATGATTCTGTGGCAGTCGTTACGGATTGTCAGAAACCAGAAAATCATAAAACTATTATCCTGAAATCTTTAGAGAATTTACCAAGTAACTACTCCGAAGTATTGGTGTAAAAATCATGCCCCGGAGAGAAACCTTTCCAATTTATCGAAAAGGATTTTATTGTACCTAATAGTGTTACATAAAACGGAGAGCAATAAATGTTCTACCTGGGAATCGTACTCATCACAGACTGTTAAGACTTTTATTTTTACCCTATTGCACCTGAAGGAGGTTAATGTTTTATCTGGATAAGTTTGGCAAAGAAATCTAGCTAATGAAAAGTAGTTTTAACATCTCTATTGTTAACGGTACCTTAGAATATCAACCTGGATTTCAACATTCATTTCATTTTAAACCCTTAATCTTCTAGAAAACTGCTGTTAAATATTTCTCAATAAAATCGTTATCATTGTTAATCCAGGTAACATTATTTCTAATCCCTAATATTATAAATGCGAAAGTAAGTTTGTTTGTTACGCTTTTACGCTAAAACGGCTGAACGGATCGTCATGAAATTTGGCAGATATATAGCCTTGGTAATCGAGAAGGACATAGGCTACATTTTTACGCGATAACCGACATTCACACGGGCGGAGCCGCGGGCAAAAGCTAGTTTTGAATAATGTTTCTTGGATAAAATAGTAAATAATAATAGTCGATCATCCGATCATTTTATATACTAACTAACAAGCTATTATATAAATATAAAAAGCTCTGTACAAAATTACGCGTTTACCCGAATAATAAAAAAATAAATATTGTCAGAATTCCCTTAGGAGTTACACTAAAGACGTAAAAACGTATCTGAGATGAGAAAATATCGTTTTAGGAAGAAAGTGGGAAATCCTCTTAATCCCAATATTTTATCGAGTATCGGGAAAAATATTTCATGAGATATCTTCAAGTGAATCATGATATTTAGTTGTTGTTCGAGAAAAAGTGGTAGAATTCCATGAAGCTTATTTTGTTTTATCTGAAACATGAAAAAGCATATTTTTTTATTGTGATATTCCAATCGTAATGTGGTATCATAACTTTCATTCCTATTAAATGTAAAACATAATTGAAAAGGCAATTTTTCAGATTACACACAAAACCTTTTGGAAATATTCTGTATAACACTCTGCCGGAGTTTGTGTTTTCCTATGTATAACCCGTGGTGTAAATCCAGAGTTAATAGGTTACTTCTAGACAAGCATAATCCATCGTCATGTGGTCGAAAATGATACAATTACATAGCTTGTCTAGAAGTAACCTCTTCACACTGGTAAGAAGAAATGGCGCAACGTAACTTTTCAGCAATATATTATTTTGTCATAAAATGATTATTGGGGTTTTCAGGATATCTCGATTACGATAGCCGGTCCCAATTACTAGCCTTGATTGTTGTTTGTCTGTCTGAGGCTGAGTCTTTTGGAATGAAGTTTAGTTCCTTATCGCACGGTACCTACGAACTTGGCGGATAGGGCTAGGCGAAAAAAAGTGTAAGATTTTTCCGTCACGATTTTCCGTTACGACTGTCTGGGGATATTTTGTCGGGGATTTCTGTAAAGATACATGATATTTATAAGCGATCGGTCATACTAAGATTGTTAGTCATCTGCCTAGCCTTTTTTCACAACTTTATTGGGGTCAGCTCCCAGTCAAACCGGTTTCAGCTGAACACCAACTAGTACGTAGTTTTACGTGGAGCGGCTGCCTACCAGACCTCCACAACCCATTAGATGGGTAACACGGTACTTTTTGGCGAAACTGGTGTCAGATTTTCTGGCTTCTGACAATTCGTAACGACTGCCAAAGATCTCCAAATGGCAGCCGGGACCAATGGCTTAACGTGCTTTCCGAGGCACGGAGGAGTCTCGGTATTTTAAGATGGTCACCTATCCACAGAATAATCTCGGCAAGCGCTGCTTAACCTTGAAGCGACCTGTGCGGCTGTTTTAATTTCGCCACGAGCTCCTACGAGCTCCTCAAACTAAGATTGTTAGTAGTAACAATAATTTTTAAATTAATATCATAATTATACTACGATAGGAACTTCTTTCCCACCGAGTGTTCCACGACAGTCACGCATTTTTTTTTTGTTTTAGAAATTTACGTTAGCAAACACCCTGTTTCAGAAGTGCATGGTCATATTAGTAATTATTGGTGGTTGTTGTTTTGTATTTGCTTCTTTCTTTCTTTACAAAAACAATTAAGAAAAAAAAAAAATTTAAACCGTTGGAAAAAATGACTAATAAAGTTGAAAAAAAAAACACTTTACAAGCTATCTGATTAAGTTGGTGGTGTTTATTTTAGTTCAATTACAGACTAGATGCAACTAACTGCATGAGACTGCTTGAACATGGTTATTGGTATTATTTCGAACTTTTTAGTCAATTTTTTAGGTTGAACCGAACCGAGCACATACAGGTTCCAGAATTGCCCCACACTTCTGGAACACCCTTCATGTGCGGTAAATGGTACTAGGCTTGCCCCAAATACATGATATCTGGGCCTAAACCACCAACTCATAAAGCAGTATTACTTTAATTATTACTTCCAGTGGGAAAGAGACGGAGCTATACGTCCTGTATAGCTCTGTCTCTTTCCCACTGGAAGTAATATTGAAGTAATACTGCTTTAAGAGGGTGGTTGGGCCCCTGGACATAACTAGTGAATTGTAGGTTTCCTATACAGCTCTGCCAGCTCTTCAGGGAATACCAACGTGATGTCATATGCAAAAAAATCGCGTGCGTCGCTTCAGGGCAAAACAATTATAAATTCTCTCCTCAGTGACACGGCACCCATAAATTAATTAAAAAGTTTCATACTCCATAATAAATGAAATTCTTCAAGTAGAATCGTCACTAATTTTAATAAAACTTTGTGCTGTATATTTTTTTACCGTGACAGCTTCATAATTAAAGTTTTGACAAGGTTTTTTATGAGGAAACATATTTTCTTCATCGCTCTCGAAGGTTACTTCTGGGTAAGCATGGTCAAACAAATAGCAATGCGCATCTTCGAACAAATTATCGCTTACCATCAGGTCAGAACCAGTCGCTTACATTCACTGCACCATCGAACTAGCCAAAGAAGAAAATGCAGCGAAAATTCTGCTAGCATTCCTATTTCTTTTATTTAGCAAACAGTTGGAAAGTATATGGAACTCGCTTCCAGCTAAAGAATGCACCATATAATTTACTGGAAGAAATATGCCAACTATCTGCAGCATATCAAAGCCTTAAGGAATAAACCACAAAACAAAAGAATTTCACAGCGGATCTGCTGGAAGATTCTTACGCCAATGGAAAAACTAAAACTGGGTTACAAAATGCACTGAGAACTTCTCTGAAACTAAGTTTTTCTCTGCGGTTTTGCGTGCATCCTCGGCAAATATGGTCCTTAAGAACATTAAGCGTTTGTGTTTCCGTTTTACTGTGATGTCTAATTATCTTTTTTTAAATATGATTTGTTGAAAATGTTCTCTGATCGATTGGTGAGGGGGGGGGTAGCTTTGGCTGATCGACGGATACCAGGCGATAAACAATTGATCAACCGCCAATCGATGCTATCGATCGGTGCTGATCGATTGGTGTGGTAGCTTTGGCTGATCGAAGAAAGAAGTAGAAACTATCGATCGATGACGACTAATTAATTCTACCATCGATAGCATCGATCAACGATCGGTCGATTGGTGTGGTAACACCCTAAGGCTCGGAAGAGTTGGCATGTATTGGATGGTCAACCATCCACTAACTGCCCTCGGCAAGCGCTGCTTAACCTCAAAGATCGAAAAGAAAAATAAGTATTGTGTTTCTCTAGTATCTGGAGGAGCCCGTGATTAAATTATAACAACCGCCTGGGCCGATCTTCAAGGTTAAGCTACGCTTGCTAAGGTTGGTCTGTGGATGGGTGACCATCTTAAGATACCGAGACTCCTCCATGCCTCGGAAAGCTTATTAAGTCGTTGGTCCCGGCTGTCATTTGGAGATCTTTGGCAGTAATTACGGATAGTCTGAAGCCAAAAAATCTGATACCAGTCTTGCGAAGAAATACCGTGTTACCTAATGAATGGGTTGTGGAGGTCTGGAAGGCAGCCGCTTCACGTAAAACACTGTTATTGAGCTGAAACCGGTTTGATTGGGAACCGACCCTAATACAGTTGGGAAAAAGCTAGGCAGATGATTATTGTGTTTCTTTAGTATCCACTAGTAAGCAATCTGATTCCCTACGAAATAATAAAAAGAGAATTGTGAGAAGTCTCAATTGTAACGATTAGAAACTGGGTTACAAATTGCGTCAAGAATGTCTGTTGGTTCATCTGTATTGATCTCAAACTAGCTGTGAGAAGATGTATTGTTGCTGAGATAAAATGGAAGTTTATTTTCCATTAACTATTTTACTTCACTTTCATATTGTTTAATAAAATGGACCAATCAGATAAAAACCCCGGATTCTGAGGCCTTGGTGCCAGTTTTTGAATGCACTGAATCGTGTTGACGTTTGCTTTTGTCAATTTGTATTTAAAAAGGAGAGCGAGCTTGGGGGAGGTCTATGTCTAGCTGTGGACGTCTTTTGGCTGAGATGATGATCATGATGATTGAAAAAAAAAACGTTTTTCTAATTCTAACTACACTGTAATATTTCGAGATCTGGACACCAATCTTATCAGAATTGATATTCCCTTCCGATTACGCACACTTGAGACTAGTCGTTCGACAGTTGGCTAACTTACAACTCTTGTGAATTTAAAGTTAGGAACTTGTCAAATTCTAGCATTAATGAAGATATTTAAAAATTTCACCTTTCCATTCTCGTTCTTGAAACAAGGGATTTCCATAGGATTTTGGCAAAATTAGATACAAAAATTAATCTGCAATCAAATCGTACGTCGAGTATTTCAACTTATAAATAAAATATAATAATAATAACTTTATTTCAGACTATTTAGAATATTTTGCCAAACGTTTTAATAAGTACCTTCCGCTTCTAGAGCGGACGAAGTCATTTGATGACGTACCAAACAAATTACCCATCTTGGCAGCCTCAACAGTTTCATATTTCTCAAAGAAATTATATAAACTCACAAGCAAGCGAAACCAAAACCATACCCAGTCAAGAAAGGTAATATCATTATCATAATCACTTCTCAAATTAACGCCTCGCTAAGGAGTTCTGCTTAACCCCGGAAGGAGATTATGACTGAAGTTTAAATCCAACACGTTTTGAAGGAAACTCCAAGACGGTGAGACTGGTATTTGAACGGAACAATGAGTGTATTGTTTGCCGAGTAATATAGCTCGCGTGTATTCTCTTATGGAATAAGCAGAGGGAATAATGCCAGTTATGTTGAATACAGGGTATTTTTCAATAACCAGACACTTATTCCAGGCATCAGAAAGCAATTATCGTATTTTTAAGAAGCGCTCGCATTTTTATCGCATTCGTTAACTGTCAAAACCCAATTTTCCTAAATTTTGACAAGTTTTTTTTATTATAGAGGTATGCGGAACAGGTAGTAAGGTCCCGCAAACCTCGGTTGGTTGGACGGTTGTAGTGTCCGGTGGGCAACTGCCTCATAGTTGATATTCGATTCCTCATAGATAATTATTCTAGTAAACAGATACGTTATACTCGCACAAAACAACCGACAAAAGTGTTCCGCGCAGCAGCGGCAGCACACATACGCACTTTCCATTCATTTTACATTTCACTACACGTAGAAATGGTGCAATGAGATGGCTTGATAAAATCACACGAAGGCAATTTTTTAATTTTGTTTTTGTCGCAACAAAGCCTATCACTCGTCGCCATGTGTGACGCAGACTAAAGACTATACGACCCAATTGGGATGTATTCGAGTCTTCACTAGCGCGCGCTCATAACATATCTGTTTACTAGAATGTCATTGTAAAAACTATATTTTTTTGTTTCGACAAAAATCTCCAAAATTCTTTCTTATAGTTGTTTAGGTGGTCCACATGATGTGTCAATCAGTGAATGTAAGATTTTCATTACGGAGACTTCAAAATCTGTTCTGAATTTTGAAGAACATACCTAATTTTCCATAAACATACCATGAAACGCATTCCCCTCTGTATAACTTGAAGAAAATTAGACCGATTCATATGCAAATTCCATCATTACCATATTTACTCTGCGTTAGAAATTCCATAGCCATACAATTTCGAAAACATTATTTCTTCAAAGGGGTTCATGATCCATCATATTACTTCATTTGTGATTCAAAAACACATGACTCACGAAAAACAAAATGGATGCGTTCTCTAAACATCAGTTCGAAATTCGAACGGTGTCTCGTTGTGAATCCGCGATGATTTACTTTAAAAACAAATGAGTCCGCTTTCAAATTGTGTGTCAAATGAGTGAGGTGAGCTTTGCAGAATAGTACGTACAAGCATTCTTTTTAACCATAAAAAGTTTAGAATTATCAATTATACGAATTCGAATATATATCGAAATATACTGAATATTTTATTTTTTTTGGGGAAAGTTGTTTATTTAAGTGGTTCATAAAGTTTGTGCACTGGCAAAAAAATAAAGCATAAAGCCTTAGAATAAAGCAAAAAGAATACAGCATAAAAAAGCGAGCTAAAGGTCATACTTTATTACTGTTTTGTTTTGAAGAAATCCTTTTGTCACCTTCCCAAGGTTACCCAATCAAAATAATTCATGCCCTACAGACAATGTTACACAATGAAAAAAAAAAACTTGAGATGTAAAATTGCTATAAACCTCTTTTTATTTTAGTAACGCTACGGTACGTAGAGTTTTATTGTTTGTGGAAAAAACCTTTTGCTCTTTGCATTTTTCTGTGGGCTAGACAGGAATATTTTTTATTTAGATACTGACTGTATTTAATCTGTCTGAGAGTAATTTATAGACTTTTTATGCTTATTAAATGAGATATTTTTTGTGTTGTTTTTTTTATTGTGGAATGAGCTTGCTCTTGACTTCGATCACGCCTGATGGAAAGCGATAGATAAAGTATATGATGGAGCTAGCGTGCCCAGAAGATGTCTGTTCACTCTTGCTTTGAAGGAACACAGACGCTTTTGGTTAGTGTAGGATACTAGTGAAGGAGAAGGGCCGCGTGAGGGAGAGGCAACTCTCACGCCCCAGCCACCGAAACAGAAGAAGACGCCCCGGGAGTCATGACGGCGCGTTGTGTTCCACGCGTACCTCAGCCTGCTAGAGTTGCTGAATTTGTTCGAAAGAGTCACCGCGGCTCTGGAACGCAAAGGGCATTAGGTGGAACACTGATGGGTTTTAGTCAGTAAGAGTCTGACACTCATCCCGCTCCACCCAAATCGAAAGAAGTCATTTGATGATTTCCTCCATCCAAAAAAAGAGACTGTCTGCCAAAGCTCGCTTTTAGCGATAATACCGCCCATTATACCCTAGAATTTTAAAGCTCGTACTGTTATTTGCTATGTTGTAAAATAAAGAATATTTCTATTCTATTCCAGGTGTGAAACTGAATAAACTCTTCGTTTATAGTTAATTGGTCCATAGAAGAATGTCAATTTTCTGTCCAATAAACTATTTTTAAAGAGGAAACAAATAAAAGCACTCCGATACCGAAGATGCTTTTATACGAATGAAATTTTAATTCCGTTCAGGAAAAATATTGCAGCGAACCGAAGAAAATTGAGCGTAGCGTAAAGTGAACTTTATCGTTATTAGAATAGAGCTTATTTTTAATTGCATCGTAATAATAGAAGTCTGTAATGGTCCTGGTATATGGCATATGGTTTTTGTATACAGAGAGCAAGTATTGACCATCATGCTTGCTCAGTGTCAAGCGATTTCAGACCTTACAGTCTGTCAAATAAAAGGTAATATTCGGTCAAGTTTACAGCTCATCACATTTAAGTGAGAGCACACAATTCGAAAACGAACTCATTTGTTTTAAAAAATTTTCGCGGATTCACAACTCGGGGAGCTCGACGCTAAATAAAAACTGCCGCACGGGTCGATCTGACAGCTTCAGCAATGCTTGCCGCGGATTCACAACGACGACACTGTTTAAATTTCGAAGTGATGTTCAGGGGTAGAATTAGATTTGAGGGGGACAAATTAAGTAACAGTTGAAGCCCTAAAAGGGCAAAATCTTAAAAACAGGACAAGTGCGAGACAGACTCTTGCTCGAGTCTTAATTAATTCCGAGTAAGTATATCACCTACGGAAGTTTATAAAATATGAAAGCAAAATATAGCAGGTAAGATTGAAGGACAAACATAACTTTGTTGTTGAAAAAAATAATGTTCTCCCATACAACAATGTACGTCACGGTCAATTCCGAAAATGTAAATTTGTAATCGCAATAAAAATATTTTATAAATGATAAAACTACAAGTTTCTACTTCTCCTTTACACTTCACTCCACTTTTTCCTGTAATTGTACTGTAAGATCTATCTTCTTGCTAAATTTAATTATTATAATTATACTTATTATAAGTATAGGATACGTTTTGATTCTCTTGCGAGCGTCAAAACATGCGCCATAAACGGAGTATATACGGCCTTATCTTGAGATTGCGTTGACTTAGAAGTTTGATTTTTTCACTGCTCTAAGGAGTAGCAGGCTTGAGTATTTGATATTAATGTCAGCTTGATTCCTTCACGCGTTCTTGAGAAAAAGGGTCTTGACAGACGGACAGACCGACGTACAACAAAGTGATCATATACGTTCCGTTTTTGCCGACTGAGCAACGGAACCCTAAAAATATATAAAATATAACTAAAAATCTATTTAAAACAGTAATTATTATTTTTACTTATTAAAAAAAAACAGCACATACGTATCACAACACAAATCAGACAGAGCACAATGTCATTACATTGTTAGTATCACGTATTTATAAGTTCACATTTTAAATACTTAACTATTACAGTTAAAATAAAAACAAAATTTCCCATGTAAACCCTAAAATTATGGCGTCAAAAAATTTGTCCGCATCCCTTCTCTCAGTGAATGTTGTAATGTTCTTTGTAGAAATAAATTATTAAAACCGAGGTGTTTTCCTTCATATTACCTACCGTACCTTCATTATTATCTTTAATGTAATGTAATAATGTATCATCATTATTAATAACGAAACTGTTACTAACTATTAATTGCTTGTTACAGATATTGATGTGGAAATAACAAAGATGTTGGCTTACGTTAATGATGTTCAATATTTTATCTAATGAGGTCTGCAAAGAGGAGAATAATTACTCTACCATTTTCCGCGCTCTGGATATGGAAGAAAAATGGTAGCTAATGTGTGTTTTATTACAACGTGTAACAGAATAAATGCAATACCTGAAAAAGGGTAATTATACCCATCATTATGAACCACTTTTACTATGGGACTAACATCGTAATCGCGAAAAATAAATCTGCTGTCTAAAATTTTGTCGAGTTATGAGCACAAAAATGTTTGGGGAAATCGTTTTTTTTTTCGCGATTTCAGTTTCGATCCCATAGTAATAGTTGTTCATAATGATGGGTATAACGACCCCTTTTTAGGTATTGCGAGTACAAAAAAACTTTAATTTCGGAAGTCGGTGTCAAAATCTGTTTTTTTTGCTGCTAATTTTAAATATATTTTACTCGTGTTATGAACCATGTGTGCCAGAACTATTATTCAGTCATTGCGTGTTAGTCATAATGCATTTGAAATGTTCTTGTAAGTATGTTATAATTTACTAAATTATACCTTAACGTCCGCAAAGCTTAGGTAAATGCAAATTACGTTAATTAACTTCCAGGTCGATTTTCTAGCTTTCATAATAATTATAATGTGTCGGTACGGCTTTGTCTACTTTTAAAACTATGGTTAAAAATCACTATCTCTCTCTTAAATCGTCTTTACTTGGTTTATCTGCTTTTAATTCATAATTATTATTGTATATATTTATTTATCTATAATGTATTTATTGTTATATATTAGGTAATAGTACACCTAAGACTACCTACAGCACTGTCTTTCCTTCTCTCTTCAAAATCCATCCAAAGGTTGTCTTTAAAAGATCGCTTTTAGCGAGAAGGCCGCCCATTGTGTCACCCTATGTAATGTTTTCTTCATCTATATATTTTCTGTTACCTACTTATATGGTGTACATAATAAAGAGTACCTATTCTATTCTATTCTATAATTTAAACACAAAATAACCGTACGACGCAATAAAATACCAACATGACCTCAAAACATGTTTTAATTTACGTTTTGAAACTTATTTTCCAGTTTTATTATTTTAACAGTTACCTCATATAGACTTATACTGTTTCACTGCTGGGCATAGGCCTCCCCAAGTTCTTCCAGGAATTGTTTTCCCGCGTCAACTCACGTTAAAATGTTAGTTTTTAATTATTGTGATTTTTACAAAAATATTCCAAGGATTTGCATGATGAACAATATTTTTTGTTGAGAAAATTCAACAGGCATACATTTTTAAAAATATATATGTTCAAATATATATTTTATGCTGTTTTACCTACACTTAAATCATAAAAAAACTCACTAAAAGTATTCTAAAGTTATGACACCGAAAAATTAATTCAAACTAAGGATTATGTAATTATATTTTGTGTCAAAAATCGTGATAAAAACAACAACATTACGCCTGAAAATGAACACCAGAAATAATCCCTACCTATGCTCTTTTCAACACCTTTATGTCTCACTTAAAGAGCTTTCAACCGCATAAGCCTACGCTGCTCGGTTCAAGCTACGCAACAAAATTGTTACTTTTTTTTCACCCGTAGTACGCTAGACACCTACGCTTTTACGCCGTAGTCAACAGGTGCATTGACCCACTTACACAAAATAACAACACTTTTTTTATGTAACAACTAACATTACTAACAATTTTTTTTCAACTAACACTTTCAGTGAAAATTTTTCACTCACGATTTTTTCTCTCTCAATATTTTTTTTTCGTTTCCCGGGCGTTAGCGGTATGCGTTCGGGCCGTGGTACCGGCTTACAGCAACTGGCCTAGCGGGAGAACTGTGCGCATGTGCCTTACAAAATTGTATAGACAACGACCAGTACAGAAGACCTCTAACCCCTCTCTTTGTTAGTACAATCAAGGAAATTTACGGGAAGGTTTGGAACAGAATAAGGGGTCATGTGAAGTTGGTTATCCCGGACATTATAGCAATGTTAGCAGGTATGTGAATCCACAGTTGGTTTTGTATATTTTTCGTGGTCGTATTATACGGGTCTTTTATTTGTCTGTTATGTAAGATAGTTGGCGAAAATGTTTTGTTAGTAAGATGGCTCCTTTTTATTATTTTCTGCGGGGAGGCGATAGTGATGGCGGGAAGAATATTATGTTACGAAAAAAATATAAATTGTCATATTTTGTTCCTTTCTGTTTTCGTGTCAACAGTAGATAAAATATGTATTTCAGGGGGCTTGAAATTAATTAGGTTTAATTTGAGTATTGTTTCATCTATTGAATGCGTTAATCTCAGGAACTACCTACTGGTTCGAATTGAAAAATTATTTTAGCTTTGGTTAGCCCATTTATCGAGGAAGCTAATAGGAACAGACCATTTATGAAAAATGTGACGCTGACGAAAAACACGGGTCAGCTATTAGCTAGGTATATTTATTGAAGAGCTCGTTACAAAATAACAACAACAACACCGATCAAACTTTGAGGTTAAGCTACGATTTCCAAGGTTAGTCCGTGGATGGGTGACTATTTATTACATACCGAGACTCTTCAGAGTCTCAGAAAGCACCGTTAAGGTCACGGCTGCCATTTGAACAGCTCTGACAGTTGTTTCGGGCAGTCAGTAGCCAGCAAATCTGAAACCAGGCTTACTTATAGCTTTTTTTTACGGATGGGAAATCATCAAATGACCCCTTCCGCTCTGGGTGGAGCGGGAGGGAGTGTCAGACTCTTACTGACTCAAACTCATCCATGCTCCTCCTAGTGCCCTTTGCTTTCCAGGGCTGCGGTAACTTTTTCGAACAAAACCGGTAACCCTAGCCTTGCCAGCTTAAGAGCTAGAAGCAGAAGTATAATCTATGTATCGCACTTGTTTATGGAGGTCAGATATTACGTTAAACTGGTGTTCAGTTGCCTGGTAAGACTACGAGCCAACTATATGAATTAACTTGTATCCTAACCAAAAACTTAAAATGAGTAGTTTATTCCCGATTTCTGAATTCTAATCATCATCATCATGTCTTCCGAAAGAAGTCCACTGCTGGATATAGGCCTCCTCCAAATGTCGCTACAACTGGCCGGTCTAGTTCGTCTCGCATCTATCGGTTACCAGCGACCCTCACCAGGTCATCGGTCCACCTTGTGGGAGGCCTTCCAACGCTGCTACGCGGTCGCCCCTCCATAAGTCCTGTAGAGGCGACTGCGTACCGGAATTCTAGTATCTTCGTGAATACAACATAGTAATAATTGTTAATTTGTATGTCAATTGTCTGTATTTTTTGTCTTTCCATTAAGGCGCTGTGATCAGCAAAAACTGAAAAATTGCTGGTTTCCTAACGAAATTTTAGCCAAATCTGTTTAGTTTCCAGCTGCAGAAAAAATATATTATGTTAATTTTAACTATATTTCAAAGAACACTTCTGTTTTCGAAACATGTTTAAAAATAAAATCCTCGATAGAAATTGTCGTCAAAGTAACCTCCAACTTTGACCATAGAAAAAAATCCCGTATTTGCTAGCCTACTTATAGCCAGTAAAATTTATACCAAATAATGAATCGAATCTTAACGCAAAACTTTGTTGTTTTAGATTTTTAATAGCTCAACTTAGTTTTGAGTATATCGATCAAATGCTTCATATTTGGCAAGAAATTGCAAGCATTGTGTTGTCGCGCTTCTCTTTCTTTTCTATGCAGTCCGAGAGTGACCGGTTTTTGATGATCACAGCGCCTTAAGTTGCATCTTTCTCTTTTCCACCCTAACTAAGAAAGTCAGCTGTTAGAAAATGCCTAAAGCATTAAGTCCACATTTAACAGTGCGTTTTACTATCTAATTAAGTTTCAACAAATAAATCTATAATCCTTCAATCTACAAAGTCAATACACGTTTAAATTTCAAATAGTTAAACAGAGATAAATCCTTGTTTACACTGAAACACGTGCGATTCGAGTTACGTGTTTCATTTGAAAATCTTTTTATTTTCAATTTCTCTTTTCATCCGATTTTCCCTGAAACGTGTTTTCAATATTCTGCTGTTTTTATTTCAGCCAAACGACTATCTACTGAGTTCGTTTGGTACAAATCTTTTCAGTCGACAATTTCATGCTTATTTTTTAGAAGTAGTCGGGTAAGTTCAGCGGCGTTGTGCTCTTTTTGGGATATGGGTAAAAAATGTTAAACTCGCGTCTGACACGTGACCGTCAGGACACGTGACCTGATCGAAAATTCGTAAGACGTTGAAGAGAAAACTTCTTTAGCGGCGTAGTGCACTTTTTGGGACGAGTAAAAAATGTTAAACTCGCGTCAGGACACGTGACCTGATCGAAAATTCGTAAGACGGATTATGTAATATGTAATATAAATTGTCATGTTTGTGTACAACAGCGTAATACATGAATATTGTATTTAACCACATAAATGATAGAACTTTTATACTGACAAATAAGTCACAACAATTCGTGCGAAATTATTTCCTAACAATTCCAAAATATTCAAAAAAGCACAAAGTTAATGTTCAAGTTTTCATTTCTGCCGGCACTCCCGGAGTGCAACCCGTTGTTTTATTTTTTTGGGACAAGCCTGCCACACATTCTCAAACCACTGCAATTCCTGAAAGCCAGAATCCTGAAGCCGATTCAATGAAGCTCGGTGAGTCCCGGAGAAACCGATTCAACTGTCTTGGATCCCGCAAGCAATGTTCTCATTCGCATCTCAGTGTCAATCTATCAAAGATGTATGGAAAATGAGGCTATTTTGACGGATTGCGATTGAGATGCGAATGCCGACGTTGCTTAAAAATTAATAGAATTGGCACAACCCAGCAACTGTGATACCCCTTTTTTATGGATGGGAAATCATCAAAAATGTTTCCTGCCACTCTGGGCGGAGCGGGAAGGAGTCTTAGACTCTTACTGACTAAAACTCATCCATCATCCTCGTAGTGCCCTTTGCTTTCCAGAGCCGCTGTAACTCTTTGAACAAAATCCGCAAACGTCTGCGATACCCCTTCACACGACTAGTGACAGATTTTCTCTGCCTCTGAATACCCATACGATACCCGGGACTAAGCGCTCAACGTGCTTTCTGAGACATGGAGGAATCTATCATGAGGTATGGTGTGATGGTGACTCATCCACGAAAAGACATCGTGTTTTTGATTGCTTCTTCGTTATTTGACACCGACTTCCGAAATTAAAGTTATTTTGAACTTTGTAGTGTTTTTTGGAAGTCGGTTTCTTTTTTTTGTGAAAAAGTTTTTTATTTTTCGCTTTTTGGTGGTGCCCCCCCCACACCTAACAACACCACTGGAAAGTCACAGGAAAGCAAAAATACGCAATTTCGTATACATAGATGATAGTTCCACATCTTTTTTGCAGATTAGCTCCTGGTGGTACAATATTTGAACACGACACGAAAAGAAGAACATGAAGAGATTACTAATCACCTCTTCTTTTTTAAAGGATGGGAAATTATCAAATGACTCCTTCCGCTCTGGGTGGAGCGGAAGGGAGTATCAGACTCTTACTGACTAAAACCCATCCGTGTTCCTCCTAATGCCCTTTTGCGTTTCCGGGCCGCGGTGACTCTTTCGAATAAATTCCGCAACCCTGGCAGGCTACCTCTGCCAACCTCTTCGAGAAAAAACCAAAAATCATCATTCGTTAGAAACTAAAACGACTAATGAAAGACCTGGTATTATGCCTTCTGAACACGATAACCTTGGACAAAGATAAAAACTCCAGCAAAGGGGAATGAAAACTTAAACGAGAACGCTCGCTTTGCAATCGATTGAAAATTAATCGCTTCAGCACGTGGCGTTGGTAGCAACTGGATTAATTTAAATTGCTCTATCGTCGACCTCATCATCGATTTTCATCAAGTAAGATTGTGGTTAATCGCGAAACTATCATTAATTTATGAAAAGAACACTATCTCAAAGTGCCATTACTTTTTATTCCGAAAAATACGGTTTTTTCCAAAAGCAAAGCCGGGCTTTTTTTTTCGAGGATGGGAAATCATCAAATGACCCCTCCCGCTCTGGGTGGAGCGGCAGGGAGTGTCAGACTTTTACTGACTAAAACCCACCCTTTGTCCTCCTAGTGCCTTTCCTTCCAGGGCCGCAGTAACTCTTTCGAACATATTCCGCAACCCTGGCAGGGAAGAATGGCTAGTGTTGCATAAACACATTAAGGTAAGCGCGCATTCATGTCCGGTTTGAAAAAGAAAACACGGTAACGGCAACATTATTCTAGCTGCTACAATATACAGGATCTTCCAAAAGGGACATTCATATTTTTTCAGCTATTCAGATTAAATATCCAAACTACTGAACCGATTTTGATGACATTTCTATGGGACCTATCACTTGCCTGAGTTGCGGTTTTTGTTCGAAAGAGTTACCGCGGCCCTGGAAAGCAAAGGAGGAGCACGTATGGGTTTTAGTCAGTAAGAGTCTGACACTCACTCCCGCTCCACCCAGAGCGGAAGGGGTCATTTGGTGATTTTCGATAAAAAAATGGAACCAATCGGAAAGTGCATCCTTTCATGTATAAAACAATTTTTTTTAAATAGGTTCATAAATGACGGAGTTATGAGGTAACAAACATAAAAAAACACATCCGAATTCAGAACATCCTCTTTTTTAACTGACTTCTAAAAAAGGAGGAGGTTCTCAATTTTTTATTTTTTGTTTGTGCGCGCATAACTCCGTCGCTTGCCGACCGATTTGTTGGAAAGGGTATACTTTCCAAATGGTCCCATTGAAATTTTATCAAAATCGGTTCAGTAGTTTGGTTTTTAAATCCAAATAGCTGGAAAAAACATATACAAAATTTATCCATGTATACGAAATTGCGTATTTTTGCTTTCCTGTGACTTTCCAGTGGTGTTGTTAGGTGTGGGGTACCACTAAAAAGTGAAAAATGAGTTGAGTGAAGTTTTTTAAATCTGTTAAAAATACTACAGACATGAAACTTTAATTACGAGAAGCTTTGGTATCTACTGTTAGAGATGGCAATGTTAAAACTTTCCAACTACCCTACATAGTGTGTCAGTAGGTGCGACCGTTGGTTAATAGAAATAGACAGCCCGTGACCAGTCTGGAGTTCAACTATATATATATAGAAGTACAAATATAGCAATGGCATCAAAAATACAGTACATGAAAATTACGAGCGACAATATAACCCTGCTATTGCAGCAAAACAGTCGAGGAAAAATCGCAAAATCCACTCTCCATAGACATTTCAAAGTTTTACCCTTAACCCAAGTATCCATTACATTTCTTTTTTCTTTCATTTCCTATCCCATACGTTAGGAATCACAGAGTACGGAATGCGGCTTTAATTTGTGAAGATGATTCTTTTATAACTCTCCAATATTCCTACCTGTAGGTATATTGGAGTGTTTCCAGAAGTGTGTGGTTAATGTTAGGTAGTTGATTTTCATTAAAGAAAAATTGGCATAACAAAAAAAATGACTGTTTTCTAAAAGTCGATCATATAAAACGACTAAAAAGTTGCGAATAAATGACTTTTCGAGCTGTCTGATGCAGTTCGTGACATCATAAGTATTTATGATATAAAGCAAATGCTATCAACTGTAACAAACTGCTTGAAAAGTCATTAACTCGGAACTTTTTAGTCATTTTTTGTGATGAATTTATTTAAAAATACTTTTTTTTTTGTTTTGTTATTTTTTCCTCAGTGTTTATCAGCTATCCAACATCAACAAATATGATTCTGGAACACCCTGTATTTTAGGTTAGGATTTAAGACATCAGGAAATTCTCGTATTTCAAGGAGTTTGCATTTCCATTGCCACAGCCTGTTGGTGATATGATCTTTCTACTTGAATTTGAACGGTTTTTCCGCTTCTAAGGATTTATTGCTAGTTTGTATATAAACTATTTACAATTTATTTCCTTAATTTTAAAGTGATATAACCTGTGATGTACTGTAAAATAATTAAATAAATATGTGCTCCTGCGACCCGCCCGCTCGGCATAACGTTGACAGAAGTCGAGGCGAGCGGACTTGTCGCACACACTGTAATAGAAATATAATTGTGTTTCATTAAACCACCCAAGAGTAAACGAGACATAACATAACCTATTCTCTATTCTCCTTCCTTGGCTATCCTTCCCTCAATCCTTCCCGTCAATCCAAATCAATCCGTCTTTCGATAAAGGCCTTGTCTAAGGCTCTCCACTTGACCCCGTCCTTTCCTAACCGTACCCATTCTGGACCTCTTAAAATTGCCTTACATCTGCATCACTTAAACTGTCTCCCTGTACTTCTTTTACTTTCTCTCGTTTACCATTTCGTTATTATTTTTGTCTACTTTTCCTTCCTTTCCCTCAGCATATTGTCCTGTCCAACGCCATTTCAATTTTCTTTCAAAAAGATTTACTCCTAAAAATATTTCAGTATTCGTAGCCGTTCAATTGTGCTGAGCACAAGTTTCAGCTGTTATAGCTGTTGTCAAAATCGGCACGGGCTGCTAATTTCTATGAGTAAGTGGTGACACTGGATGACACGCTTGGTTTGTATGGAATGTTTTTTTTTTTCTACAGATTCCGCGACAAGATTGACCCGTGTGATGTCACTGCACCACACGGGTCAATCTTGTCGCGGAATCTGTTTGAAACGCAAAGGGCATAAGGACGACCACGGATGGGTTTTAGTCAGTAAGAGTCTGGCACTCTCTTCCCCTCCACCCAAAGCGGAAGGAGTCATTTGATGATTGTCCATCCTAAAAAAAGCAGTGACCGCTGTAGCTTTTCCTAGGACTATGTTCGGAAAGTATGGTAATGCACGAGAAATATAGGAATTTAAAAACAAAGAGAATGTATCTGTATTGATTCAGGACCGCTACGAAAATATGCAGTGTATTTCGCTACATTTGACTGAAAAAACTTCTCTCATTGATACTTTATATAAATATGGTTCTATCAGACTTAAAGTTGAACTTCGCAAAGCACATTAAGCTTTTTATACCAGCATTTTGCCGGTTTTCCTGGCTTCTGACTGTCAAATATCTGCTAATGATAGCAGAGATTAACGGATTAACGTGCTTTTCGGAGCAAGGAGGACGCTTGGGATGTAATAGATGAATCACCAATCCACGGATCGACATCGACAAGCGCTGGTTAACCTTTAAGATCAAACTGTGCGGAGCTCCTAACAACAGAATCGGTTAATTCAGAGTTTTTCCCTCAATAATTATATTTTTAACCCTGCAACCATATTAGTTTTTGAAAAACTCGTTGCTAAATAATAACAGTCGCACGGATCAATCTTCAAGGTTAAGCAACGCTTGGCGAGGTTGGTCTATGCATGGGTGACCATCTTAACATACCGAAACTCCTCCGTGCCTCGGAAAGCACGCTAAGCCGTTGGTCTCGGCTGTCATTTGTAGATCTTTGGCAGTCGTTACGGGTTATCAGAAGTTAGTAAATCTGACTCCAGTCTTGCCAAGAATTACCGTGTTACCCAGTTAATGGGTTGTGGATGTCTGATAGGCAGCCGCTCCACGTTAAATACTGGTATTCATCTGAATTCGGTTTGACTGGGAGCCGACCCCAATATAGTTGGGAAAAGGCTGGGTCGATAAAAAGTTTTTGAAAGGCCAACCAGACCAAAAATCAACCTTTTAGATTAAATTATTGTCCTTGAATCTTAAAGGTTGATTCTTGGTCGTGATCTTAGGTTGACCTTCCCTCCACGACAAAATAAAAAACTTTTGCTCCAGCGAGTGCCATTAGACTGAAAGCTTCACTAACTGTCACTCTGTCACATCCATCAAATAGTTTTATTTCGAGTTAACGACGTAGAAATACTATTGGTTGATTTCCCGCTGCGTTTGACAGGTGAAACGTCAAATTGGAATAGTGATTTTTGGCAGTGATGAAGTAGGACAGTGAAAGATATAAGACGATTTGCAGTCGGTAATAGTGTTCAGTTAGAAATAAAGGACTCCTTTGATGTACAAAAGTTACTTTCCAATACCAATTGTTCAAACATTGGTTTCATAATAATAAGCGCAAATAGAGAAATGCATAAATAGGTACTAATTATAGTTTTTTACGGTTTTATATGGGGATCTAAACAAAGATAGGTACCGGGTACATACCACCATTTTAAAACCACATTTTTTTATAGGCATTCATTCTTCAGACATCAAATAGTGGCAAGATTTATGTAAAATTGACGCAAAAAGAAAAAAAAACAATATAGTGTATATTGGTTCGCATAACTCGACAAAATGAGTTTAAAACATTATCGTTCGCACAACACTAAACCTTATAGTTGATACTGGCCCGACAGTATGTCATGTCATCAGGGGGCCAATTCTAGCGACAGAGATACAAATGCAATCGTTGCATAAAAATTAGTAGAATTAGCACTCATAAGCATAGTTACTAAATTGTCATCAATAACAATTATAAATATTACAAAAGCAAGAATACAAAATTACAACTGGCCATTATTAATAATGAAGTGTCACAGACTACCTTGAAAGTTTGTCGCAAAGCGTTTGTTGAAGGACGGACAGAAATTGTATTGTTTTGTTTACGTTGTTGGAAAACAATATGGTGGCCCATGTTACCTGTTTTCAGGGTTGTGGCAACCATATTTACGTAGGTATCTATTATATCTTCTATATTTATGAAATCGTTTGTTCTGACTATCAGCGCACAGTCAAAACTACTAAGGCTAGAAAGCTGAGGAATCAAGGTATTTTATAAGGAAAGCATCCGCTATGAAAGGAATTCTGGAAATTCCAATATAAAGAGGGGGAAATGGCTGGAACATTGTATAAGTCTTTGTTCTTTCTTTCGCGGACGAAGCTACGGGCATCAATTAGTCTAGTATGTAGGTAACTGCATTATTGTTCTCGTGGTCGCAAACGATCCTCAGTTCGATACCGAGGTCGTTCAAAAGTGTTATTCAGTTTTTCTATTAGGAATGTTTATGTAGCAGCCCGGAAGAAAAGAAAAATGGATGGATTGTGTGAGGAGCGATATGAAATAAAAGGAAGTTAGTGATAGTGTGACGGTTGATAGGACAGAATGGAAGAAAAAAAACGTATTGCGCCTACCCCAAGTAACATGGGATAAGGGCAGGAAGATGATGATGATGATGATGTAGCAGCCCGGAGTTAAACAGTTGGTGGTGTGGTACCACCGTGCCTCGGTAAGCATGTAAAGCTGAGAGTCCTGAGCCACGTCTCTATCCGGTCGTGACTGATTGACGATACATCAGAATATGAGAGTAAAGGAAGAAAAAGTGCGCCAGTGTTTGTGTGTTTGTGTGTGTGTTTGTGCACTATAAAATCTTATGCGTACATAGCTAATTAGTATTATGAAGGTCTAATACAATTTATAACAGAATAAACGCAATACCTTTTAAGGGGTCATTATACTCATCATTATCATCATCATTATGAACAACTTTCACTATGGGACCAAAAAAAATCTTCTGGTCCTTACATTTATGTGCGCCTAATCCGACCAAAATAAATGTACTGAACAATTTGATTTGATTCCATAGTAAAAGTTGTTCATAATAATGAGTACAATGACTCCTTAAGAGCTATTGAGTTTATTCTGTTACACGTTCTAGAATCGTTTTTAGTGGCAATTTTTAGAAGATTGCTAGTGCGACCACAATTCAAACGTTCCCTTATAATAATAAAATGAGAGTAACCCCTATGATAGAAAGGTGGAATATTGTAAAGACTGTAAACATTCTTGGCGGTAAGCCAAGAAATTTAGCTCGAGACAAATCCCATATTACTTGAGAGCCCGGGTTTTATTTATGTTACCCTATCCCCTATTCTCTCTTGTTTTTAGCTCAACAAATAATTGTGACAACTTGTTACTTATTTTAACACGACCATAGACTATTCAGCCTCCAAATATCTACAGTATTATTTAAATAAAAAAGAACAACTCAATTAAAAAGCGCAACATAAAGGATATGAAAGAAAGAAAGAATAAAGAAAGAAAAACTGTTTATTTACGTGAAAGTGACGCAGATACACAAAATAGCGACACCCAAACACGAACAAGCCAAATTTCAGCTTTCAACGACCAATAGTTTCAGCTGTACCTGTCAGTCACTTAGTCACTCAATCACTGAATCACTGAATCACTGAATCACTCAGTCACTCATTCACTCAGTCACTCAGTTACTCAGTCACTCAGTCACTCAGTCACTTAGTCACTTAAACACTCAGTCACTCAAGCACTCAGTCACTCAATCACTCAGTCACTCAGTAACGGAATAATTTTACAATACATAATATATTGATTTTACTGTGGGACCAACCCCTATTTTGACGTTTGCGTTACTCTACAAAATGTAGTAAACCAATTTTACAATTGAATTTCAGTGTTGTGTCCAAACCTTTCTTTTAATAGTCGGGTAAAAAGTTTCAAACAAGAAAGAATATTATAAGACGGCGCATCGACTAGCGCTATCTATGAAATTACTTTCGAACAAGACTGACAGCGGTCGGCTCAGCGGAGCGTTGATTGGTTGACGGCGTATCGCTTAGCGCCATCTATCGAATTACCACCGAACAAGACTGACAGCAGTCGGTCTAGCGGAGCGTCGATTGGTTGGTGAAGCGGCCATGTTGAGACGGACATTCTGGTCTGTCAACGGCGACCGTGCACCACGAATACGACGAATCGCTAATATTCGGTGTAATCGTTTAATGTTACGTGATTACTTTGATTCATTGTTACACGTAATTCTACTAAGATGTTAATGTTTTAATTATTTGGAGGACCAATTATAAGAAATTGATTGTGTGACATCTTACAAGACTGATTAAAACTACGCCCATAAATACCCGCGCCAACGCTATGACTGATCCTGAAGACACTTCTGATACTCTTATATACGAGTACATTTGAACATCTTTGACTAACATAATCCATCTTATGTCAGGTAGTGTATATTGGCAAAATGCCAGTAGTTCGAAAAAAGGCATACCCTAGGCACTTGTTTATCGCAAACCAGTTGATATTTTCTTCCAGTATCTGTTACGAAGATCAACAAGTGAACATTAAGTTAAATATATTACGAACAATACTTGTTGAATACAGTCGGACAGCCTAAAGACGGATAGACGGTTTAATTTATCTTTTTCAGGCGTAGTATAGAACAATCTTTAGGTACTCCTAAATAATACGAGTAATGAACGCAATCTGTCAATGTAGGGAAAATGAGGCTTTTAGACTGTTTGCGATTTACATGAAAATGCGAACGATTTAAAAAAAAACCGACTTCCAAAAAAAACACTACAAAGTACCTACAAAATAACTTTAATTTCGGAAGTCGGTGTTTTTGGTTGCTTCTTCGTTATTTGACACCGACTTCCGAAATTAAAGTTATTTTGTACTTTGTAGTGTTTTTTTTGGAAGTCGGTTTTTTTTTGTGAAAAAGTTTTTTATTTTTCACTTTTTAGTGGTAGGGGTACCACTAAAAAGTGAAAAATAACACCTAAAAACACCACTGGAAAGTCACAGGAAAGCAAAAATATGCAATTTCGTATGATTTTTCCACATATTTTTTCCAGCTATTTGGATTTAAAAACCAAACTGCAGGACCGATTTTGATAAAATTTAAATGGGACCAATCGAGAAGTATATCCTTTCACATAAAACAAGATTTTTTCAAATCGGTTAATGAATGACGGAGATATGAGGTAACAAACACAAAAAAAAAAAAAAAAACAGTCGAATTGAGAACCTCCTCCTTTTTGGGAAGTCGGTTAAAAATAGTAGAATTGGCACCCTGATCATCGCTTAACATCAGGTTAGGTAATGGTCAAACGTACCTATCGATACCAAAAACCATACCATTTTCCTCACAATCTTTAACATTTATTAGTAGTGACCTATGATGATATTATTACACTGTTTTCTTACTTCACGGTCTCTAGACTTGTCTAGATCTATCTAAGCTTTCACGGCTGCCTTTGTCTGTAACAGTGGGAGACTCATTAGCATGCAGCAGTTTCAATGATTCTTTTGTTTTTAGTTTGAGCTATAGAACCTTCGTTACAATGGGGACTAATTTTCTGGGACTTTGATTGTGACCATACAAATCATGGGTAAGTAATCACTGATGGCTTGGTACCTACAGGTTCTCTCACACTCGCTCTGTTTAGTTATGGATTCAATCTGTTTAGCTTTATATAATTCTATGCATAAATGATTGCAACATGTAGGTAACCATTCTTAGGGTTTCGTACACAAAGGGTAAAAACGGGATCATAATACTAAGACTCTGCTGTCCCTCTGTCTGTCTGTCCGTCTGTCTGTCTGTCTGTCACCAGGCTGTACCTCATGAACCGTGATAGCTAGACAGTTGAAATTTTCACAGATCATGTTTTTCTGTTGCCGCTATAACAAAAAACAGAATAAAATATATATTCAAGTGGGGCTCCCATACACCAAACTTGATTTCTTTTCCGTTTTTTTTTTTATAGGTAATGGTACGGAACCCGTCGTGCGCGAGTCCAACTCGCACTTGGCCGGTTCTTTTTAAATATTTATTTACCGATTGTCCATGAAAAGAGCGTCCATGGAGTTCCTTGCATGTTGTTTATCATTGAGATCAACGCTTTGGTACGTGCAACTAGCTTCAGGTTTTTGACTGACCGACCTCGACAGTTAAAAAGTGGCTTTAAATGGTTTATAGCTTTGAGTTTGTTAAATAAAAACAAATTGCTTTCCATTTGACCGCTAAATATCAAGAGACAATCAATTCAATATCACAGTTCTGTTGGCGGCTAAAGTTGGCGATTATAAATGTCATAGCGTGAAAAATAACTGGACTTAATTTGATAAAGCTTAGGTACACTTTGTAAAAACTATAGTTTTATTTTTAGGGTTCTGAACAGCCGTAACGATGGACCCCCAAAAATTTCTGTACATATTTTTTTCTGATTTCTCGGCATAACGTGCCTATACCAATTCCCACGATATTTTTGGACAGCCTAGTAAAAACGTAAATCAGAAAGTAGCAAATAAACGGAAAATCACAAAATGTTACATTTAATCAAGATCTGTCCGCCTCATTTTATTTATCTTGCATTGTTTATATTTCGGCGCGTCCTTCAACAGTTTTCCGATAACGCCAATGAATCGAGGAATCATTTTCCCGTTTTTGTTTGTTTCTTGTACAGTCAAGACAAAAATGCTGTTTAATTAAAGATACAGAAAGATATGTCATCGTCTCTAAAGAATTGGTCTTGAAACGAAAAGATTCTCGTAGTTAAATTTGGAATGAATCTGACAGATGTCAACTGTCAACTTGATGTAACACCAAGTAGGTACTGGGGTTCCCGCCAAAAAGTGAAAAGTCTGGTTGATTCGATCAAGGACGATATTGATTCGAGGACCAACGCTTGACGTGCTGAAAAGTTTTGGTGTCTATCGGATCACCCATCCATGGACCAACCTCGGCAAGTGTCGCTTAACCTCAAAGATCGACCCGTGCGCCTGTTTTTCTTTAAACACGAGCCACTTCTGCCTTAATCTTCGTAGATTACAGGCTTGATGTTATGTTTTTGTTGTTCTTTCGGGTAAGACTTTGTAAACAACATTGCTATTATCAAGTTATGAAAAGTTTTTCAAAGAAACTTCTGGTAATGAGCTGCTTTTATTCCGAATACCTTTTGTATCAATACAAGGTGAATTGCTTTGAGAAGTTATTTACTTATTTTAGGTACTTTTGTTTACGTATCTTAGCTTGTACTTAATATAACATTTTACCAGGATTTGCCAAAGGAGAAACCCTTTTATTAGTGAGATCATTTTTGAGAGTTCATAGAAAACGCTGCAGACTCTATAGCTAGAGTATTTTTTTTTTGAGAACTGTAGGTACTTACACAATTTTTATGGTGTTTATCTTTTCTCTAGGTTTCAAAAACCGACAGCAAAAAAAGACTAGAAAGTTCCGAAGAAATTACTTTTCATGCAGTCTGATGCAGTTGGTCAAATCTGTCATTGATAGCTTAAGTAAATACCATCAACTGTAACAAACTGCTTCGGAACTTTTTGTTATTCTAGTTTTTCTAACTACCCAACATAACCCTGAAATATAACAATAATAGGGACAATTACGGGCCATTTCCCCCTGAACAAACATCATTTTCACATAGGCGCCACGAACAACCCACTCTGCAGGGGCTGCTATGACGCCGAAAAATCAATATAATAAATGCGAGGCCGTGACTACCCAACGTGAACAAATCCTCGAAACGGTGAGGTCGCTGCGCGAAGCCTGGGAAGCTCCCAGAAAGCTTCTGGGTGGAGCTAGGCTGGCTAACTAGGTCAGGACACCTCCGCACAACGGACCAAATGGGAGTCTAAGTGCGGAAAATGGAGTCCCCACTCTACTCTACTAAATACTACTTACTAAACCTACTAAATATGATACACCCTGTAGATAGCTTCATCTGGTTAGGCTGGAAAATAATACCCATTTCGAGGTTAGATGGATGATATTATCATTTTCAATAAGTATCACTAAGCTAAAGAAAACATTAGTACGAGTATACTGGTCCTAGTATAATATTTTGCTAACACTATTTGACAAGATGTTATTTTAATGGATTATTCTAGCGTACCTGAAGTTTTTGTCATTTTGGAGTAGGAAGATGTACATATATTCGATGAAAGTCTTCAGCCAGAATCTTTATACTAAATTCTTCTGGACATGTGTACATAACTGAACTACTCCTTAACGACTGGACCGATTTTGATGAACCTTTTGTGTGTTTGAGTGGTCTCTAGATAGTATAAATTATGTAGTATCCGTGGAGTTTTTTGCAAGTGCTTCTCCATAGGAAACGACCAATTGGAACCAAGCACAAGCGTTTTATACCCGTACCCATAAGTACCGTAAGTACCCAGGTGGGCTTATGTGAAATAAAAAAAAAAAATTGCCCCACACTAGGAATTTCTCCTGTATCGTGGGTGCGATTACAAACATACAAACTCACATACACAAACAGCCAGACCCGGAATAACTATCTGTAGACCATACAAATATTTGTTCCGTGCGGGAATGGAACCCGCGACACGCAGCGCAGCAGTCAACTGCTCAACCACCTTTTTTTTTTCTTTTTTTTTTTTTACGGGGGGAAATCCTCATGGATGTCCTCCGCCCTGGGGCGGGCGGAGGGGTCTGTCAGACTCTTACTGACTAAAACCACCCCGGTGTTCCCTCTTCCACCTACACCGGGGATCGCGGGAACGTATGCGACTTCCGTAGTCCCCGGCTGGTGCCGGCCCGCCTCTGCGGGCCACATCTCGTAAGCGGGGGGAGTGAGGTGTTTAACTCCCCCCGCGACGTCAGAGGGGCGCACGGGAACACCACACGCCGCCACCTCGGGTCCGGATGAATGGGGGGCAACGGACATCCCCAAGTCCGCCGCCCCTGGACCCAGTTAGGGGGGCAGAAGGAGGGCAGCGTATGCCCTCCTCCGACGCCCGGTGCGCCTGCTGCGGGCCGGGAGAGCACTCGACATCTCCCTCTCCCTTTCCGCAGCCTCCTTCTGCGCGATAACAGTTTCGCAGAAGGAGACCACCGCGTCCCAGGACTCCTCACCGCCGACCATAGAACGGACTACAGCCGGCAGCGAGAGGTCACTGCCTACCACAGAGACGAGGGCACGGCGCGGCTCCTCCCAGGCGGCACACTCTGCCAGCGTATGCCGCGCAGAACTGCTCAACCACCTGCGCCAACCGTGTCGTCATCAATTGGAAACCAACTAGGTACTTTACTAAATTGGAAAACAATGACGCATAATGGAAAATTTCCTATGCCATTCAAATCACAATAAGCAAGGTTATTCAAACAGTAGAGACATAGGTATGTATATTGGCGAAGCCTTAGAAAGATAAGGCACTACTTGGAGAAATAGTCCTTTCCACTTATATTGTAAACTTGATTCTGCGGCTTTGCCCGCGTGGAAGTCGAAAATGACGATAACTTCGTCCGATCTCCAATTTTAAATAAGCAAAGCCTATTATATTCTGCTCCCAATTAAACTTTGCCACCTGTGAAAACTCATGAAAATCGCTGTACCTAGTGGTTTTGGAGTATTTTTTTTTAAGGATGTGTAATCATCGATTGACTCCTTCCGCTTTGGGCAGAGCGAAAGAAATTTCAGAGTTTCGAAACAAACAGAAATCGGACTGACATAAAAAGTGATGATCTGTGTTCTATAACTCTTCTTTATTAACACCTTTCTTTTGTATGTATGTACTCTCTAAGCCCGAGGTCCATAGTTTCGGTCTTAGTGTCGGGTGTTTCCTACTCTGTATCACCTACGGACTTACGATTAGTCCCGAACCCGAACTAAGAATGAATGACAACACGATTTCACAGTCGTTCTTAGTTCGGCCAATACGTACATGTGGTCGATACCCATAGGTTGTTTCTGTCTATGCTTGTCCTCAGCTGCCTACCCCGTGTCATATGAGTCTGGAACCCCAGCTCATATGTTTAGCGTTCCAGTCACCACCGGCCACGAAACGATTTCCAAGCTGGTAAAAGTATCGTGTGAACATAATCTTCGTCTATTTTGTGTTTTGGGGAACAGTTTATAGAAGAGAAGTTAATGCAACCTGCGGAGGAGGGATGGAGCTATACACCCTATATAGCTCCATCCCTCCTTCTCGCTCGAACAACGCACGCATGGTAGGGCCGCTGTACTATCTTCTATCGCAATTGCTTGTAGGTGTTCAGTTCTATATTCTGGCATTATGTGATGTTTGATTTTTTTGTTGACTATGATCGCTGTTCCACCATGCTCAGTGCCGTCCGGGTGGTTTGTCATGTAACATTGATGGTCTTTAAATTTAATATTTGTGTTGGAAGTGCCATGCGCCTCAGCCACTAAACGAATTTCGATTTAATGTGTAGGCGACATTAATACCGCCACAAAAAATCAACAAATGAGGCTCGCAGCGCCATCTATCTCAACAGCTGCGAACTAGCTTGACATAATCCTAAATCGCGATATCAGAGTTTACCGTGCGATTAGAACGCAAAGCCCGAATATCAACTGACGTGCAGTTGCCCACCAGACACCACCAGCCATCTGGTCGGAGGATCCTCCCTTTTCAACGGAGGTATGCGGGAATTTACTCTCTATTCCGATACCTCCAAAAATGTAAATACCTTCATTCATAAAAAAATTCAACCTCTTGTTTATTGGGGGCCAGGCCCATTTACGTTCCAGGTGTCTAATCTGGTTGCATTAATTTTGTAAGTCGATCAACGAGCTTAGTCATGAGTGACATTAGAGCACTCATCTGTTGTAGGAATAAGTCAAGATTATCGCATAGAATAATTTTTAACCCAGCATTATATTTCTTGAGTATGATTTTCATTTTTCTCGCGGGCTGAGCTATGGGCGGCAACTAGTTTTAAATAATTAAACTACATTATGCACTTAAGATGTCTCGAGTAGATTTTCTTGACAGCGTTTTAAGACATGACGTTTGTTTATGAGTTTCTTGCACGTTCTTCTACATAGAGATCTACGCTATGGAACGTGCAAGTAGCTTCATGTTCATTTTAGGATATTTTCAAATCACCTACCTGTCGTACACACGAAACTTATGTTAGCAAAGATAGGTATATCTAGATAACTCCAATTAAGACCGGCGGATATTACATATCAGATGAAATAGAACTATTTAATATGAAATTTCAGCCTGAAAGTTCTTTAAGCAGTTGGTAGGTAATACTCTAAGGACCAATTTCACCAATGAAACTGAAGGCGATCAGCGAATAAACCACTTTATGAGCTGTCAGTGTCATTATTTTCTATGGAATATTTATACTGACAGCTCTTGAACGCAGTTAAGATGTACTGATCGCGTTCAGTTTCATTGGTGAAATTCGCTCTAAATGATCTTAAGACTCATACGATCTCTTTCTGGGGGCACGGCAGTGCCCTCGGCCAAGACGGCCCAAAGGAAGCAGGGTAAAATACTACCAGGCGCTAACTTTTCTCTAAATTGTTTTGTCGTAAATTCGAACTCTCATAGTTTTGGTCACACTAGTCTAGTGTAACGTACTGCATTTCTTCAATTTTGAATTACGTTACAAAAGAAAAATACGTGTCCAATATTTAATAGTTATAGTTTTTTAAGGACCCTGTTGAACTCTCTTTTTAGAGTAAAATCATCGCGATCTGCGAGGCTTAAACACCATCAATTTCCAACGAACTCAAAATCATAATAAAACCATCGACACCTATTTGAGATAACATTTTAGTGTAGTCGAATTAGCAAAAAGATTGGACTTAATTAGTGTAGTTGTAATTTTTTATGGAATCATTAGAAAACATGAATATAAGTCTCCTCTGAGTTTGCACCATTTCTGTTATGTACGGAACATCGTTCAATGTTAGGTATTAACATTAAAGTCTCATTATTTTGAATTTTAATTAATAACTAACTGTTTTATGTTTATATATATGTAGATACCCCTTTGTTGTATAATTACTTTTCACCAAAAAAGGTGTGAGGTGTATGAAACACTAATAAATTTAAAAAAATCATTTGCGGCTCAAGGGAAATTCAGTCTGTTGGTGCAAACTCAAAATAAGCTTTTTAGAGCATCATTAACACCCAGTTATTTTAGCACCCTTTTGCACCCCTTGGAAACCAGCATTTTACAATATTTACAAATTGTACTTCGGGGGAAATTAGTGTAGTCATGATTTTTTTAATATATAATGTATTCAACATATACTACATTTGCACCTAATAAAAATAAGAAATACACCTCGGGAAGTTTATACAGAGAGCGTGGTTATATCGTAGCGTTCGCAAGGCGAACGAGGGGTTGAAGCAGGACGCGGGGCGGGCGCGGGAGCAAAGCGTAAAGTTTGAACTATCATAGTTGTGGCAAGAAGCGATCCATGCGTTACGCAAATTTATTATTTGTCATTTCCTTTTATATTATTTCACTAACTGTGTTTGTTCAATAAATGTGAAAAATGGATTATGCAAGAGCTGTTGATTGAGTGGATGAGAAAGTGGACATTTTTAATAGGTGTGTTCTTCACCTTATTGAAACACATGCACCTCTGAGGGTTGTCCGTGTTAAGCGCCCACCTGCTCCATGGATTAACCCTGGAGTTCGTAGGGCGATGAGACGGCGTGACAAGGCCTTTCGAAGATATGATCGCAGTGAGGAGAACTGAAACCTGTACAAGGTGGCTAGAAACCGCTGTAACCAGATGGTAAAAGCTTATAAACGCCGATACATTTGTGAAAATGTCTTTAACTCTTCACCGGCTGATATATGGAAGTTTCTCAAATCTCTCGGCATAACAAAGTCCTTCCCCAAATGTCATTTCTTCTAACGTGTCCTTGAGTGATTAGAATAAGCATTTTTCATCGTCGGATATTCTTGTAGATGCCGTTAAAAACAAAACTCTTCTTGGGATTACTTCCACGCCAATCTTACTTCCCGATTCTTTCTCTTTTTCCCCAGTGACTGACCCTGAAGTCCTCAAAACCTTCAATGCAATTAAGACCAAGGCTGTTGGCTGTGATGGTGTCAGCAGAACTATGGTATCCCTCATAATTAAAAGTATTCTCCCTATTATTACACACATTATCAATGTCTCCCTACAAACTGGAGTATTTCCCACAATCTGGCGTAAGGCCATCATAATCCCTCTTCCTAAAATATCCAACCCCAGTTTATTTAATCACTACAGACCAATCTCCCTTCTCCCTTTCCTATCTAAGATCCTGGAAGCAGTTGCTCTTAAAAAAATATCTACTTTTGTGTTTAGATATAATCTGTTATCCCCTTTCCAATCAGGTTTTCGGCCTGGCCACAGCACAGCCACAGCTTTGCTTAAGGTTACAAAAGACGTTAGAAATGGCCTGGAGAACTCAAGATTAACGGTGTTAGTTTTAATAGATTTTTCCAATGCTTTTAACACCGTTGATCACGACATCCTCCTGGCTATTCTGTCTCAAATTGGGGTTTCTTCGTCGGCACGGGATTGGTTTTCATCATATCTTCGTGATCGCCAGGCCAGCAAGCGGTCCGTGCTGATCAGAAATTTTCTGAGTGGTGCGCCCTGAAAACTGGCGTTCCACAAGGCGGTATACTCTCTCTACTTTTATTTTCTCTTTTCATAAACTCTATTACCACTATTCTCAAATGCTCCTACAATCTGTACGCTGATGATCTACATGTCTACGCGCAAACTGACACTGACAACCTGGACAACTGCATCTCATTGCTGAATGCTGACCTTCTAGCTTCTAGCTATCAGTGATTGGTCAAGCAGATTTGGGGTTACAGTCAATGTCAGTTAAAGCCAGGCTATCCTGATTGGCAGAACTTATTTTTTACGTAACTTGGACACCAGTCAACTACTGCCGCTTACTTTCAACAATGCCGTCATCCCTCTCTAGCCACACGTTAAAGACTTAGGCCTAAACATTGATGACAGGTTAAGTTGGAATAAGCTTTCTCAGGTTAGCCAGAATGTAACTTACTCACTGCGATCTCTCTATAGATTCAAGCATTTTCTTCCTTCTAGCACTAAAACCACTTTGGTTCAATCACTTGTGCTTCCTATAATTGATTATGCTGATGTTTGCTACTCTGATCTATCCCAAGAACTTCTTAACAAACTGGATCGACTACTTAACAACTGTATTCGTTTCATTTTTGCCCTTCGTAAATATGATCACATTTCTTCATTTCGTTCTCAGCTTAAAGGGCTGCCTATCCGTCAAAGGAGATCCCTCAGTTCCCTCTGCATGCTCTTCACTATTATGAATGATCCTTGTGCTCCTGATTATTTAAAACAATATTTTAAAGTGTTGGGCAGTTCTCACAGTCTTAACCTTCGAGCATCCAAAAACTTACTCCTTCATATTCCTTCTCACCGCACCGGGTTTATGTCTAATTCCTACGCTATTTCAACCATTAAACTCTGGAATCCCCTTGACATCAAGAAGGCTGAGTCCAAATTTTCCTTTAAGCGTAAAATCCGAAGACACTACTTAAAAGCCTGTCATTCTTAGTTTGTCTTCGTCATAATAATTATGAGTTCAGCAGTGCGATTCTGTAAACATGTCGAAGTGAACACTTGGGCGGGGCGCACGACGGGTGAGTTGTCAAACCATACAAATAAGATAGAATGACAGCTCAGTTGTCGTTCACTCCGCCTAGGTGAACACCGTGAGATGTCGACAGAATCGACCGGCAGATCAGAAATTTTAGTATATTAAATCATATTTATTACTTTATTATTTTAGCTTGTATATGTATTTTATTAGTACCTATTATGTTACCAGCTGCGGTTTCGCCCGCGTGAATATCGGAAATAGCAAGGTTTCCTGATTTTCATTGTATTTTTTTAAATCAGGAAACACCCACCCTACACCTACCTTACACCTACCCTACACCTACCCTACACCTTCCCTACACCTACCCTACCTATATAATTATACCAGCCCAAAAATACAATGACATGTTCCTGGTCTCCTGGTACTTGATGTTTCTGGTCTCCTGGTACTTGTGAATCTGAAGTACTAAGGCAGCAGCGCGTAACAGCTCGTTTTTTAAGGCGAAAATCCAACGGCAGCTGCTGTGGAACCGCACAAAACTGCGGTCTCGTGAGTTCTTAGCCTTATTCCTACGTTACTTGATGACGTAGGATAATCAGCGCTGTCACAGGGTCTATAACTCGAAAGACAAATAATTAATTTGAAAGAAATAAAGGACATGCTTGCCTGCTGTTTTATTTTTCGATTAAAAACAAGCTGCTTTTGCATTAAAAAAATCTTTAGATTTGTATACTATTACTTACAAACAGAGCATTCACAATCAGAAAGTACTCCTTCCTCGTAAAACACATCCCGCAACACAAATACGCGCTTATGAACGTGGCGACGGCGCTTCTTGTCAGTTTATTATTCCGTGTCGCGCGCTTGTCTCTTCCATAGCGTAGTTGCTCAATGGCAATGACTACAATACACGAAAAATGTATGTTCCATATAAAAATGCTAATTTTTTATTTGGTGCAAATATAAAGGAAACCAAATTATATGATTGTGATGATTTTCAAAACAACCAAAATTTCCCCCGAAGTACAGCGGCAGAAAAACGTGAAAAACTAATTTCCGTATGTCGCACCAGGATGCAAAATCAATCATGTATTTAGGCCAAAATGACTAACCCTTTTCTGAGTTTACAGAACTACACGATTTTCCCCTAAGCCGCAATGACCAAAAATCATGTTTACAGATATTTTATTTTTTTTCTAACGCTGCGTTGGTCTGATTAAAATAAATAAAATGTAATAATGTAGATTGAGGTGTAATAAAGCGTATAAAAAATTACGATGAGTACAACTGTAAGCTCTGCTTAGTTATGAACAATAAACAGATTTCACAGTTTTTCACCCCCTTCCGTAGGGGTGCTAAATGCAATTTGTTTTTTATACTCAATTTTTCACTCATACAAAACCATCAGAAACGTTTTTGCCTCTCCGGAGAATTTATTCCAATCTTTATTAAAAAATGGCCTAATTTGACTATACTATTTTATTACACGATCAAAATATTTTATAGCCATTTTCACAACTCCTTCGATATAAACTGATCGGCTAGAAAATTGACGGTACACCAAAATGTGTCCCTTGATAATACTCTTAGGCGGTTTCGCACCTAATTTTATACTTGGGATATTAATAATAATATCAACCTGTTATAATCTTACTCAAGGCCAATGGATTACTCTTGAGGACTATTCAGACGTACTATAACCACATCACGTGTGCAGGCACTAATGCGTATGAAAATCATCATCTGCCTAGCCTTTGTCCCAACTATGTTGGGGTCGGCTAACAGTCAAACCGGATTCAGCTGAATACCAGTATTTTATGTGGAGCTGCTGCCTACCAGACCTCCACAGCCCATTAACTGGGTAACACGGTACTTCTTGGCAAGACTGGTGTCAGATTTTTGGGTTTCTGACAATCCGTAACGACTGCCAAAGATCTCCAAATGACAGCCGGGACCAACGGCTTAACGTGCTTGCCGATTCAAGGAGGAGGTCTCGGTATGTTAAGATGGTCACCAATCCATCGTATGAAAATGAATAGTTTAATTCACACGGACCACATTTTGTCGCCAAATTCAATCATGTGGTCAGGATACCGGCAACCTCGCAAACTCAACTTTGGGTGGACGCAACGGCATGTCATGTACACCGCAGACGATCATCTTTGTTTAACTATTGATAGGTTCGCGTTTGATCAAAATCTCATCTGATGGAAAGCGAAAATGTGGTTGAAGATGGTTCACGCTTGATGGTTGACGACACAGTTGGCGCAGTGGTTAAGTGATTGACTGCTGCGCTGCGTGTCGCGGGGTCGATTCCCGCACGGAACAAATATTTGTATGGCCTACAGATAGTTGTTCCGGGTCTGGCTGTTTGTGTATGTGAATTTATATGTTTGTAAACGCACCCACGATACAGGAGATATCCTAGTGTGGGGCAACGTTTATTAAAAAAAATAAAAAATAATAATAAATAGTTGTCTATTCACTCTTGACTTATAGACCTTATGTCTGTGTGGAGCATTACGAACTAGGCAAAACAGCCTTGAACTTAGTAAAGTCGTATTTGAATGATAGACAGCAGCTAGTTCATATAAACGGCAACAATTCAACAGGATTAAACGTGAAAATTGGAGTACCTCAGGGCTCAATTTTGGGTCCTTTTTTGTTTCTAGTTTATATAAATGATTTGCCCTATGTTTTACAAAATAAACTTAATGTGGTGTTATTTGCTGACGACACATCTTTAATTTTAAGAATAAATAGACTTGCTAACAATCTTGACGATATAAATAATGCCTAACTGCAGGTACATGATTGGTTCACTGCTAATAATTTAGTTTAAATGGAAAAAAAACGAAGTGCATTCGATTTACTTTACCAAATGTCAAAAGTAGTGATTGTGACATAGTATTGAACAGGGAGAAACAAGAATTCGTCGATGAAACAGTTTTCCTGGGGATTACGCTTGACTCAAGGCTACAATGGGGTCCCCATTTTACATCTCTTGCAGGAAGGCTAAGTTCAGCAGCATATGCTGTTAGGAAAATCCGCCAGTATACAGATGTTGATACCGCGAGACTAGTCTATTTTAGTTACTTTCGTAGTATAATGTCTTACGGTATCTTACTATGGGGACGGGCTGCTGATATCGAGTCTATTTTTACTCTACAGAAAAGAGCCATCAGAGCCATTTACATTCTTCGCCGGCGCGATTCTCTAAGGGAACTGTATAAAGAAATTAACATCATGACGGTGCCTTGTCAATATATTTATGAAATTATCATGTACGTTAGAAAGAATCTACATCTTTTTAGTAAACGAGGTGACAGACATAACTATGACACTAGAAATAGGAACCAATTAGTGCAACCAGGTTTCAGACTTGCTAAAGTAGCAACATCTTTCATGGGGTACTGTTTAAAATGTTACAATAAAATACCTCCCCATATAGTAGAATTAAATGAGACAAAATTTAAATCTTGTATTAAACGCACATTATATAAGTTAGGGGAGTACATTGAAGATAAAAATGCTTGGCTCAATGCTGGTCCTGCTCCACAACGCCACTAGGTAGCCACTAAGGGCTCAAAGTAATCTGTTAGCATTTCGTAATATTGTTGGACCGGCAGAAGATTGTAAGAATGCAATTCTTTTTCATTGTATAGACTCAACTTATTTAACATTGTATAATTTCATGCACATGTGTGAGTTCTGTGTACCTTTAAACTATAATGATCATTTTGGGTAGGTCTTTGACTTGAATGTACCCTGGCGATTGGGGATGTCATGCTCACTCAAAAGTCTGGCTGATGGTGGCGCATGCGTTGGATCATTTGGCTCCCTAAAAAATGGTTGAGCCGAATGGTGCTAGCGTATGCGTCATGTTCGTGAACGGGCGCCGTCAGCTGAGACTGGTCATCTCTCGGCTGCCATGGTTTATTTTAATTATTTCTTTGAATTGTTTCTTTTTTACTCCGGACTCTTTTATCCTGCACGTCTTTTACATCGTTCTCACATAATATATGTATAATTTCAATATGAATGATGTAACCATAATTTTGTAACAAAATATTATTTTTAAAAGAGTGTCCGTGGAGTTTCTTGCACGTTCTTCTCCATAGAGATCTACGCTTTGGAACGTGCAAATAGTTTCATCTTTTTGACTGACCGACCTTGACAATTCAAAAGTGCCTGTAAACGGTCTAATTGAAATAAATGCTTTGACTTTTGACTTTGTGCTGACGCTAGTCACATCGTTTCACACCATAGAGTACCTATGTCATTTCTTAGACATCACTTCGAAATTCGAAAGGCGGTATCTCGTTGTGAATTATTCGCGATGATTTATTTAAAAACAAATGAGTTCGCTTTCGAATGGTGTGCGCTCAATTGAGTGATGTAAACAGTAAACTTTGCAGAAAAGCGATGCAAAATGTTTTATACATTTTCTTTCACTACCTAAAATTAAAAAAATGTAAAAGTAGATAAATGGTTAATTGGTTATAATTATATTAATTGCCAGAAGGCTGAATAAGCAATTAACAATCATTGCCATAATAAGTTATGAACTTATTTAATTATGAAATAATTTTCTTCGACCTAAACGAAGACGGTTCATCACTTAAAATCAAAATAAGCGTTTAATTCCAACTTAAAATTGTTACCAGAAGTTTCAGAAATCCCTCTAAACTTTTACAAAACGTAACTAATTGTCTGCCGTTTCTACCAGAAGTTGTCTTTCCAAGTCTTTGATAACTTTGAAGTTAAGACAGGAATTAAGCTAGTTTTGAATTAAAGTTATAATTGACAGGTAGCAATAATTGTCTGCTATTGAAATGGCACGACCTTGTAACTAAATTAAACTATGTAGCTTTTTCCCAACTATATTGGAGTCGGCTTCCAGTCTGACCGGATTCAGCTGAATACCAGTATTTAACGTGGAGCGACTGCTTATCTGACCGCCATAACCCGATAAATGAGTGACACAGTAACCCCATACATTCCCGCTGTTTTGCTAAAAGAACAGCGGGAATGTATGGGAATGACAATTAGGTGTGGAAAGAAAACGTCATCACCTACCTGCTGTCATATTTCCATACATTTTGTCGTGAGCGTCTGACGTTAACGCTACAGAAAAGTTTTTTGTCTAAGCCCGCTGGTGTGGATTCCTGCGGCCATCACCAGGTCCTCGGTCCACCTTGTGGGAAGCCTTACAAAGCAGCGTCTTCCGATAAGCGGATACTACTCCAGAACTTTTCGACTCCATCTACTATCTGTTCTGCATACAGGATGTTCCAGAAGTGGTCATATTTAAGGGTGATGTTGGGTAGCTGATATACATTATGGATAATATCTATAATAAAACAAAAAAAAGATTCCGAAGAAATGACTTTCGAAGCAGTTTGTGGCATTTATTTAGTTCAATCACAGATTTGAAATAATTATGACCACGCATTTCAGGAACACCCTGTATAATGTGTTTTGTGTGACCTTATTATCAATCAACAAGCGATTATTATAAATCAAAATGCAAACGGAATAGTTATTTTGCTGTTTGCTATTAAGTTTCCGTAGTGTAGCGGTTATCACGTGTGCTTCACACGCACAAGGCCCCCGGTTCGATCCCGGGCGGAAACAATCTCTTTTTGCAAATTGGTCAATTTTTTCTACATTTTATCGAAAATTATAGTTTTGCTACGAGAACTTCTGGAATAAAAAGTGGTCTACTATTTCTAATATTTTTGAAGCTACTTTCGCATTCGTATCTCAGTCGTAATTTGTCAAAAAATCCACAATTTCCATAAATTTTTGACAGATTGCGACTGAAATACGAACGCGAATGCCAAGAGACGCGTCTGGCCAAGATTTCTGTCTGTGTTTCAAATCCGTTTATCCTTTGAGTCGTAGGTTTGGCAAAATTGTTTACTTCTGACGATGTTTCATATAAACAGGCAAATTCTTGGTCTATGAAATGAATGAATCGATATTAATAAAACATAATAAGCATTTGAAAATTACCAAGGTCTAAACAGATTTTTCGAATAAAAGTAGTTTTTTTATTGAGGAATAGGCTAGTTCTTGACCTCGATCACGCCTGATGGAAAGTGATGAATGATGTCTATGATGGAGCGAGCGTGCCCGGAAGATGCCTTGAGGCACTGGTACTCCCACGCGTCGACGAAATTTGGAGGTAGCGGAACAGAGAGTAAAGTCCCACATACCTCCGTTGAAAAGGGAGGATCCTCTGACCAGACGGTTGGTGTGTCTGGTGGGCAACTGCCCGATAGTTGATATTCGGGCTTTGCATATGTTCTAATCGCACGGTAAACACTGATATCACGATTTAGGATTTTGTCCAGTTAGTTTGCAGCTGTCGAGATAGATGGCGCTGCGAGTCTCATTTGTTGATTCTGCTACGTTGATTTTTTGTGGCGGTATTAATATCGCCTACAGAAACACAGCAGGCTGCTTGACGCCGGACTCCGGTTGGAGGGTGGTCGCGAACCAGGCGGACGTTAGCCTACCACCGCAAGGAAAGAATTGGCCAGTCTCATAAGGTATTAGGTAACACTGCCCAGGATGCGCCGAGCACTCGGTGCAGTTGAGTTCCTGACGTAACAAATTGCGCTACACCAGGAGGCTTCTTCCAGCATCCCAACTCTCTAAACGTTGACAAGAATAGAGACATCCAGAGAGCAGATAGTAGAAATATGGAATAACGACTTGCCAAAAGAAGTCAACGTTATATAAAGCTTGAGGCAGGATTATAAGGACTACTAGTGTTGTGCCTTTGTGCAAGTGTTAAAACAAGTGCGAGTCGGACTCGCGTACCGAGCATTCCAATCGAGTCTTGATTTCCTACGGAAGTTTTTAATTTTCTATGAAAGCACTCTCATTACTCTGACAAAAATATAGCAGGTAAGATTCATCATCATCATCATCATATCAGCCGAAAGACGTCCACTGCTGGACATAGGCCTCCCCCAAGTGTCGCCACAACAACCGGTCTTGTGCGTCTCGTATCCATCGGTTACCCGCGACCCTCACCAGGTCATCGGTCCACCTTGTGGGAGGCCTTCCAACGCTGCGTCTTCCGGTATGCGGTCGCCACTCCAAAACTTTTCGGCCCCATCGACCATCTGTTCTTCGAGCAATGTGCCCTGCCCACTGCCACTTCAATTTGGCGATCCTTCGGGCTATGTCGATAACCTTGGTTCTCTTGCGGGATCATCATTCCTGATTCGATCACGCAAGGAAACTCCGAGCATTGCCCTCTCCATTGCCCTTTGGGTGACTTTAAACCTTCTGATGAGGCAGGTAAGATTGAAGGACAAAAATAACTTTGTTGTTAAAAAAATGTTTTTCCATACATCAATGTACGTCACGGTCAAGTTTTATATGAGAAAACAACAAATTCCTATTTTCCGACATTTTTGTGTACTTGCAGGTACTGTAAAGATCTATCTTCCTTCTTGGTAAATTTCAAGACTCCTAGGTCAATGGGAAGTACCCTAGGTTTTCATTCCCTCATGCGAGCGAAAAACATGCGTCATAAACGGCCTTATATTTAGATTGCGTTGACTTAGAAGTTTGATTTTTCACAGCTCCTGGGGTAGCAGACCTAAGTACCTATTTGATATTAATTAAGTACATCTTGATTCCTCCACACGTTCCTGAGAAAAAGGGTCTTGACAGACGGACAGATAGACGAACAGACAGACGGACAACAAAGTTATCCAATAAGGGTTCCGTTTTTGCCGACTGAGGTACGGAACCCTAAAAATAGGTATAAAATAATCAGAACTTTTGGCGATTGTGAATCTCTGCTGACTTTTTCTGTAAGATTGGCAATCCCCTTGGTGTTATTAGACCGCCATATTCCATTAAAATTGGCCATTGATATGATTACTAACCGAAAGCAACTTATTTAAATTTTCTCATCCTCAAGAAAATTCACAATTCCCACAAAATAATGTTACAATTATTTCCTAAATTACCAATTCGGTCGTATTTCAAGTAAAATTATAAGTATTGTCATATTTCAGTGAAAATACGGGCAAAGCCGTGCTCAAATCCAAGCGCTATAAAGCACCCGGATTACTGAACAAGCTGCCCTGAAGATTTCGCCTGTAAAACGTTTGCTGCCGACTGTATCTATAGTTAAACTTGTGTTGTAAGCTGTACCGTTGTCATGGTTACCTGATCGATTGGCGATATAGCTGTACCTATCTCGCTTGCACTTTGCTGAAGGCTGATAAGACTTTCTCTTTTGCACACTTATTATTCAAAGTCGGTGCTAGCAAAGTGGTTTTTTTATTGTTTTTAAATTGAAAAGCACTTCAGATATTGTTTTGGTTTTTTGACTGCCTTCTTTGTTATGTAAAAGATGGTTTTCTTGTAAATTTTTAATATTTTTAATGGATTATGAATGCGTTTCTATCCTCATCTCCGCGTCCTTGTGCTTTGCTAAGTAGGTATTTGGGGTCGGTTCCGCACTTTTAAATTTTAATAATTTATTAAAAGATTCCCTAAATGTTTAAAAGATGAGATATACTTGTACAATACACGACACTTGTACTTGTACTTGTTGTGTTGTGTGTCTTAATTGTTGTATGAAAATTAATCAAATCAAATCACTATACAGGGTGAATTCTTAAAGTGTGCTTGGATGACCAAATCCGAAACTATGAGGAATATAGAAAAACACTGAAAGGAGTCTCGAGCCCGATTTTGATGAAAACTAAAACTGTATCATTGGATTTTTGTAAAATTGGTTTTCCTAGCCAAACATCGAACAGGTTGACTTAAAAAAAAACAAAGCCCTGTAGGTATTATATTACACCATCCGAAAGTTATTGCTAATAAGCATTAAATTCTGGAAAGAGCTCATTTTTAATAAATAGTTAGACCAGAGAGCTTATGAATTGGATAACCAACATTTTTAGTGTATTTTCGTTACCTGATTTTTTTCTTGTTGGTATCTGATGCGTTTTTCTTGTTATTTTTTACCACTGTCCGTATTTTGATGGTCTGAATGATATCTAAAAGTTTGTCCATCTATTTCAATAGGACCAGATAAGGAGAAAGAAAGGGAGGGGCGAGGAGGGGATTGGAGTATAAAACTAATGTTACTAGATTAGCTCTGTAGTCCCATTTTTGATGATTTCTCATCCTTAAAAAAAAATCTCTAGTCTCCAAAAGATGTATTGTACTAAATTTTTCCTATAAATTAATTTAAATTAGCCTCAAGTGTAATAAAACTACAATTTTCATCCCAGTTTATTCAAGACAATTTAGTACCTTGCCATAATTTAATCTAAATAATATTAAGAAATGTTTCTTTCTTGCAAAATTTTTCAAGAATAAAATAAAATTAACAGCTCTTGAGGGTATGATAAATATTGTTAACAGACATTCTTATACCTATGTATTTTTTTAGGTTTTCATAATATAAAATTTGTTCCATTTTCTCTAGTTCTTATTTTCAGTCGTTGATACATGAAAGGTCTCGTTTCTAACAACCTTTTGGGGTCGATAATATTGATGGGTAACCTATTTACGCACATTATCGTCGGTTTTTTTTAAGAAAGGAAGTGTCAGACTCATACTGACTAAAACCCATTCGTGCTTCTCCAAATGCCTTTTGCTTTCCAGGGCCGCGGTGACTCTTTCGAACAAATTTCACCACATCGCCGTGGGATACGGCTGTCATTGTCAAATACATAGGTAAGACAATCATTTTTTATCAGCTGGTAATACTTTGAACCTATTACAAGTACAGTATTATTATTCTAGGAGCTTCGTCCTCACATATGTGTTACCTTCCTTATATAAATTGTTATTTATAAAAATAATAACTATGGAATTTCTTGACCGTTCTTCTCCACAAGAATCTAACTTTACGTAGAACAACTAGTAATTTTTACATATTTTGTAAATTGTAAATGTTGACGTTCAAAAGTGCCTTTTATTCTTTTAATTGAAATTAATGGTTTACTTTTCCTTTTGACGTTTACCCGAAATATACCAACTGAGGGCCTAGCATTAATGTTTTAACGTATTGTAATGTTAAAGTATCGTTAATGTAATTTAATTTAATTTTGAATAAAAGAAACTACAACCCCATAGTATAACACATATTTTGGTTTAATTTTATGTGACATACACCATTTGTATCATAGAAAAATATGAATATAAGTATCCAATTCCAATAAATATTATGTGCGAAACGATTTTTATTAATAATTGCAAAATTCACTCACATATACGATAGGTACTGTTACGAATACATCAAAACATTCGTGCTGAGCCCTCTGTTTTATTATTGTTTAATAGGAAAATCCTTACACGAAGAAGTATTATTAAAAAAACTATGATTCATTGCTTTAATAACGTATATTCACATCAGCTATTATACACTTGGTTAGTCGAGACAATTAAAACAATCAACATGACACTTAATTTTCTCGAAAACATGGCGATGTGGATTGATAGTGTTACGAGCTTAGGGTTCGTGACAACAAAAACAGCCGATAAAATAACCAAAATGACACTTCAATTAATCAACACTAATTACAACTTAAAACTCACTAATTATAAAACACAATTGCACTACTGATTACTTTAATTCGCAGTCGAAGTTCGCTCTCGAAGTTGTCGCTTGTATCGCAAATTCAATACTGACTCGGTCGCAGGCTATGCGGGCCTTATACAGGTCGGCAGATAATTCTAGAATCTTCCAGTATAGAAACATCTAGAAAGTTCGAGTACATACCGGTCCGGACCAACCAGACATAGAAAACTCTAGAATTTTCTAGCATAGAAAAGTCTAGAAAGATCTTGAGTCTACTAGTTCTGCTACTCGATACTAGATGGCGCTAGTAGTAACTTTTATCTTTATGTACCCGGCATTAATTCTGGCGCGTAACAATACGTATAGCAGAACTAAATTCATGTCCAATTTTCTTATTTAATAGTAGATAATAAATAAAAACAACTGCTACTAATATTTCAACAAAAGAAAACCTATGGTCGGCTGTCTGAAGAAAAATAAATAAAAACCAGAATCCGATCACAAATCCCTCCATATTCTCCAACATTACTGATATTGTAGGCAATCTGTGTCTTATTGGGTATGAAACATAAGTGTTACAAGGGTTATTTATTGGGCCTACCCTACCGGAGGAGGGAGGTTACCTTTCAGAGGGGTAAATATTGGAATATGTATGTGATTCTCTGTGGAAGAATGAAAAGTAAAGTAAGTATCTAATATTTTTTCCAACAAAATTATGCAGTGTTATTCTGTACTTAAAGTTCACAGCTTACCTCACTCAGCTACCACACAAGTGAGTACACACAATATGGAATATGCAAGAAAAAAATATTTACACAGTTTATTAAAAAATGTACAGCAAAGATACGCGCGAAAAACATAACCCTTCCTTTGCAATTGGGGAAAAATGTAATAGTAACATGTAATACTCCTCGGGTAGTTGTAAATATTATTTAATCCAATCTAACAATCTACTACAATTATTAGGTATATATAATTATAAACTGTAATGAACGTGGTACAATAAGTATGTCGATCTATCGACACAGTTGCTTGCTTGTCCGACCCGTAGCTCGCCTCAAAACCAAGTGAACGAATCGATTGCCGGACCGTGCCTACCTTGACTCCTTGTCACCGTCACCGCTTGGTGTTGCCACAAAAATAATCGTCCTCAATAATCGATAACTCAGTTTAGTCGATTTTAAAAACTTAGTTAAATGAACCTAACAAACAGTGAAAATAGAATCAAAATTGATCAAGAAACAACCGAGATAATATAACTATTTAAGACAAATATATGTGTCCCTCTCGCGAATATGCTGTTTTCTATCTGGCAGTTGTAGTGTCATGGTATTTGACATAAGAGTTCAAATCGACCATTTAACAACTTTGAAGCTCATAACGTGACACTGGCAGAATAGTCGAAACCGGCTCAGTTGCCAAAAGGAAAAAAAAAAAATCTGAAGCTTTTTACTTTATCGTAAATAGACAAAACGATTTCCTTTGGCAAGATTGGTATGAAAATTTCTGACTTTTGACTACCCGAAAAGACTGTCACATAATTATTTTAACATTTTTTAAAAATAGAATGATTTTATTCCTTTTTTTTCGTGCAAACGAGTTGTGTGTCATAAGTTTATGCAAAATAAATGTATTTTCTTTTACTTTCTCTCATAAATTCTGTTAGTCTTTTTGAATTGAAAACTTCTTTACGGGCTTTGTGCACTTTTTGGTATGAGTTAAAAATGTTAAACTCGCGTCAGGACACGTGACCTGATCGAAAATTCGTAAGACGGCTAATGTAAAATGTAATATAAATTGTCATGTTTGTGTACGATAGCGCAATAAATGAATATTGTATTTAACCACATAAATGATAGTGCTTTTATACTGATAAATAAAGCAATTCGTGCGAAATTATTCCCAAACCATTCCAAAATATTCAAAAGTGCACAATGTTTAAGTTTTCACTTCTGCCGGCACTCCCGGAGTGCAAACCGTTGATTATTTTTTTTTAAATGTCTACCACCTCGTTTCAACTTTTTACCTGCTTTCTATGCAAATAAATAATTATTCTATTCTATTCTATTCTAGAGTACCATTTCAATCACCTGTTTAATGTCATTCCCGGAATTACCAGACATTGACAGGGGAGAGCTGTCAAATTAACAAAGTGCACTTAAGAGCGCCTCTTAGGATCGGACTACAGATTAGGAGCGGCTGGAGTTTGGCACAATGATAAATTGAGTTGAGTCGTGACCGAATTACGGGGGTAGGTTGTAACATTTGGTGAAAGTGTTTCAAGCCTTGCATGGGTTATGTAAGATTGGGTTTTACGTCTTGTCATCTTGTGATAATGTAATTTAGCAATGGGAATCCATCTTACTACATGTTATTACAGAAATGCGTGGTCATATTTAAGGGTTATGTTGGGCAGCAAGGAATTCGGTATGCTGGGAAGCCGATAGAAATTGCTATTTGAATTGTTATATTAGTATATATATTATATTATTTGTTTATTATTTCCAAAAAAAAAATCTATTTTAAATCTTATATTATTTGTTGTACACCTACCATAGTGTACCTAGTCTTTTTAACCCAAAGGTTGACTGGTAGAGAATGCCTTGTTACATTAAGTCGGCCCACGTACCACTATTGTACATAAAGTTCAAATAAATAAATAAATTGCGTTGTACCTTAGCCATAACTTTCACGGAAAAACCCAGTAACACTTTTTGCCTAACCTGAATGGAAACCAGGACCAATGGGGTAATTTGAGACGTTAAACAAATGTATTTATCTAAGGTTTGAATTTTGCACTGTACATTATATCTCTTACCTCATTTAAGTTGTTAAGCTCAATTTACATACTTGGCATTGTTTCACCGCCACATCAAAAGCTTCGTCTGTTTGTTTGTGCAGGTTGCGAAAACCGCTACACTGCTTTTGGTGAAACATTCGCTATGTTGCAAGTTACTTCGAATGCATGGAAGTTATGTTTTGTTGTGTTAAGTATTTTGCATAAACTTATGAAACCAACCATCTTACTGGTGTTTATTTCATTTATGTTTACATGATTAGTAAAGTTCACAGCTCACTTCACTCAACTTGGCGCACTCAATTCGAAAGCAAACTCATTTGTTTCTAAAGTTCAAAAATCAAGGCGGTGAGAAGTGATTTTAAGATTTGAACGTAGGTAGGGTGTCACATTAATCTTTCTACTTTCCAACAAAGCATAAGGATCTCCAATTTCAAGCTTCCTTTATGAAATATTTGATACAAGATCTTACAAACGGTGGAATTAAAATGAGTAAAAATTCACAAGGTTCACAAATAACTTTCTTTTGAAATATTACCTGTAGGTTCAATTTGATCCTTTTTACGGCTTTTTTTTCATCACCATTTTACGGTTTAAGGTCGAACTTTGAGAAATTGGTCTTAGTAACTTAGACTGTTGCTAGGTCAGTCTGAATTTCACAGGTAGTTTATTTTATTTTCACTTGGATAACTTCGGTTCACACTTGGAATTTCTCTTGTACTCTGGGTATGTCAGGGTGACTTATACCTTCATATAAGTTTAGTACACATCATTCTACCTGAGGGTTGAACAAAGTGACAGCGATACCAATTGAAAAGGTGCAAATATATGAGATTTAGCATGCGCTAACTGAAATGTCAAGTGGTCAATAGGAATTCTCGATGACTTATTTAAAAACAAAAATGAGTTCGCGTTATATTTAGTACATACTTACCAGGATGACCGAGCTTCGCTCGATTTTTTAAAATTATGTGGAAAAATCATCCATGTATACGATATTGCGTGTTTTTGATTTCCTGTGACTTTTCAGTGGTGTTGTTAATTAAGGGGTACCTACCACTAAAAAGAGAAAAATAAAAACTTTTTTTGGAAGTCGGTTTTTTTGTGAAAAAGTGATTTTTTAAGGATGATATATAGTCAAATGATTCCTTCCGCTCTGGGTGGAGCGGGAGGGAGCGTCAGACTCTTACTGACTAAAACCCATCCGTGTTCATCCTAGTGCCCTTTGCATTCCAGGGCCGCGGTGACTCTTTCGAGCAAATTCCGCAACCTCAATTCAATTGATAGTCTAAGGTTGGTAATTGTATTCTCTAGTCTATATATCGTATAGATATATAGTTAATTGAAGCAGGTAACCTTGCTCAGTCAACTGTAGCTCGCTCGCTGTGATTGACTGTTAGCTCAGCCAACCAGTTCAGACTATACTGATGAGTGAGAACTTGATGAAGATTCTGCGTCTATAATATAATAATAATAAAATTGTTTATTGTTTCGAAATTAGTACATAAGTGTATTATGAGGCAACCCCATTAAGTAATTAACAATACTTGTGTTGGGGCCGACTCGCTACTTCCCCTATTTTACATTTACATAATTGAAACAAATAAACTAAAGTAAAATTATAAAAAGGAAATAAATGCAAATTAAAAACTATAATAGATTTAAAGTAAATGAGTCTATGATGTGATGTTTTTTACTTTAAAATGTTGTTGTGTGGTTCCAGGGTAGGTTGCGGAAGTGTTCGAAAGAGTTACCGCGGTCCGAGAACGCAAAGGGCATTTGAAGGAACTGGGTTTTAGTCAGTAAGAGTCTGACATTTTTGATGATTTCCTATTCATAAAAAAGTTCCAGTTTGTTGGTGACACGATCCTGACCCTTTTATTGAGAACAAGCCCTCTACATTATCCAAGCCAATGCAAATCCTGAAAACCAGAATCAACAGTGACGACCAATGAAACTTGATGAATCCCGGTTATGTTAAAAAATGAATAAATAATAGGCCGAAATAAGAATCAGAGAACAGCTGCGGAGGAGTAAGAAAATCATAATTCTTCATGTCATCCACTTCTTTTGCTGATGATACGATCATATCAATCGTTGCGATTCGTCAGACTTTTGCGTTTTGACGATCAATATGCCATGACAACTGTTAAGAGCGCTGTTACAAATGGGTAGTCTAATCATTACTCTTTAACACAAAAGTATGTTTATTAAATAAAATGCTTTGCAATCTTAAAATGTTTTCTGAGCGTTTTGTTGATAGAAGTGCATGGTACGATTCTGAACTATAAATGTAATTTTAGATAGGTACTGTTTCTCAATAAATGTACCGAAATGATTTTTTTTACTTCGGTACATTTAATGAGAAACTGTACCTATCAAAAATTATATTTATAGTTCAGAATCGTACCATGCACTTCTATCAACAAAACGCTCAGAAAACATTTTAAGATTGCAAAGCATTTTATTTAATAAACATACTTTTGTGTTAAAAAGTAATGATTTGACTACCCATTTGTAACAGCGCTCTTAAAGATATACGAATTAATAAATTACTATTAACGGCTTTTTTATTATTACGGTTTCGTATGGTGTCGGACGTAAAAGAATAGCACCATCCCATCACTTCCCGTCGTTTCGTAAGAGGCGACGAAGGGACTCACCAAAGAATATGGACAGCAGCATTATTTGTAGGTCCATTGCTACAGCTACACTGCGATCGCCAACCCACCTACCAAGCGTGGCTATTATGGCAAACCCCATTTGAGTGAGACCGATATCCAGCAGTGGATGTCTTTTGGTTGATATGATGATGATGATGATGATGATGATTAATGGTTTAATTTCACTTTCGAAATCCATGGGTTAAATCAAAAGCATCACCATGTTACTTGGGGTTTGTGCAATACGTTTTTTTTCCTCCATTCTGTCCTGTCACTTGTATGTGAAGTCATCCTTTTCTTTCATATCGCTCCTCATACAATTCATCCATCTTTTTAGGGTTCCGTACCTCAGTGGGCAAAAATAGAACCCTTATATCACTTTCTTGCCCGTCTGTCTGTCTGTCTGTCTGTCTGTCCGTCAAGACTCTTTTTTCTCAGGAACGTGTAAAGGAATCAAGCTGAAATTAATATCAATTACTCAAGTCTGCTACCCCTTGGAGCAGTGAAAAGATCAAACTTCTAAGTCAACGCAATCCAGAGATAAGGCCGTCTAAGCTCCGTTAATAGCGCATGTTTTGAGGCTCGCAAGGGAATCAAAACCTATAGGGTAATTCCCGTTGACCTAGAGTCATGAAACTTGACAAGAAGATAGATATTACAGTACAAGTACAGGAAAAATTCTGATGATTGGAAATTTGCAGTTTTATCCTTTACAAAAAAAAAAAACATTTTTTGAGATTAAAAACTTATATTTTCGGTTGAAGAATTGACCGTGACGGCGTGACATACATTGATGTTGAGTTTGTCCTTCAATATTACCTACCTGTTATATTTTTGTCAGAATAATGAGAGTGCTTTCATAATTTATAAACTTCCGTAGATAATGTATACTGGGAAACAACGAAGACTCGATCGGAACCCTCGGTGCGCAAGTCTGACTCGTACTTGTCCGGTTTTTAGGGTTTCGTATCCAAAGGGTAAAAACGGGACCCTAATAATATTACTAAGACTCCGCTGTCCGTCTGTCTGTCACCAGGCTGTATTTCATGAACCGTGATAGCTAAACCGGTGAAATTTTTACAGATGATATTTTTCGCTATAACAAAAACACCTGGGGCTCCCATACAACAAAAGTGTTTTTTTTGCTGTTTTATAGATAATAGTACGGAACCCTTCGTGCCCGAGTCTGACTCGCACTTGTCCGGTTTTTTCTCCCTCTCTATTTATATTGATAACTCACAAGCAAATAATAAAATAATTTAATTTCACAAGGAGATCTTGGTATCAAACGACGGTCACCCATCCACAAACCAACCTCGGGAAGCATAACTTAATCAAATCATTTAACCTTCGCGTATGTTATTAGTTACCCAAGAGTCCCTTCTATCCATAATAACAAAGCTGAAGCAGGAAAAATACCATGATGAGAAAAATAGACAATAGGCCGAGAAAACAATAGAAAAGGAAAATATTATTCTCCTGACCTTTTGTATGTGTAGTAGGTACATCGATTGATTAACAGACTTCATAAAAGAAGGTCTGTAAATTAATTAAGTAAATGCATTTATCTTTTTACCGTGTCGATGGCAAATCTTCACCATCTGCCTAGCCTTTTCCCAACTACATTGGGTCGGCTTTCAGTCAAACCTTATTCAGCTGAATACCAGTATTTTACGTGGAGCGGCTGCCTACCAGACCTCCATAACCCATTAACTGGGTAACTCTTGGTAAGACTGGAGTCAGATTTTCTGGCTTCTGATAATCCGTAACGACTGCCAAAGATCTACAAATGACAGCCGGGACCAACGGCTTAACGTGCTTTCCGAGGCACGGAGGAAACTCTGTATGTTAAGCCACCCATCCACAGACCGACCTCGGCATGGGTAGCTTAACCTTGAAGATCGACCCGTGCGGCGGTTATTATTCAGCCACGAGCTTCTACAGTTTACCGGGATTAATATGTAATTAAATATGGCTGACTTTAGGTCAATATTGATCTTCAGAGAAAAAGTCCATCTCAGTAGATCAAAGTTCAAGCTGAATTGCTGACCTTTCTAGTTATCCAGCTGTCGTTCGATTGTCGGATATGAGATGGACAGTAATTGACTGTCTCTTTCATGTCCGTCTAGCTCGAAAAGAAATAAAAAAAATGTTTTATTCAGTCAGTAGGAGGCTGGATCGTGTCTGAACAGTAAAAGCCGTGTGTGTCGATCTTCATGGTTAAGCAATGCTGGCTGAGCATAGTCTGTGGATCAAATCAAATCAATTTATTTGCTTTAGTGTTGGTACAATTTCGGTTTAACATAAATAGGTATTTAGGTACAGATCTATAACACTTAGTCATAATAATGTGACATGCAATGGATGGGTGACCATCCATTACAACGTGTCCATATCACGTCTGTACAGGTAATTTTTTTAGAAAGTATATGTTCAGGCCATCTACACGACAATGGGCAGCATTCTTCAACACTAGATGGCGCATCCGTCCTCATGCAGTTGCATGAGGACGGATGCGCCATCTAGTGTTGAAGAATTCCAGACTATCATCGATTTCGAATCCGGTCATTCCTTCGGTCGCTTCCATTCAATCATTCATTCGTTCTTTTCGTTCACTCGCGCCTCTGTCAAAAATATTTTTGTTCTGTTCCTTCCTTCCGATAAAACCCGCCAACCGCCATGAAACTGTAAAACGAATTTTTAATATACAACGAGCAAGCAAGTGAGCTAATAAGAGAAAGGCAAATCGTTCACGCTCTTTGCAGTTTGCTGCTTCGCGCGTTCTTTTGTTTGTTATTTTGCCCTTATTTTTTACTTTACATACGTTGTACTTAGTTCAATTTAGAAAATTGCTAATGAAACATACTGGATGACTTGTGTATTCCCATTGAACGATGAGAATGACATCAGTGATTAAGTGAACAGCGACGCAAGTAGGTCGGGTGGTAACGCGCTCCCTCTCAGTATCGCTATAAAAGTAAAAATATCAAACATAAAAAATTAAATTTTGAATTTTTTAATTATACCAGAAAAACAACGACTAAAAAGTTAGGAAGAAATATGTTTTCAAGCAGTTTGTTACAGTTGGTGGCATTTACTTTAGTTTAATCACAGATTTGATGTCAGCACCAACTGCATCAGACTGCTGGAAAAGTTATTTCTTCGGAAAATTTTAGTAGTTTTTCTGGTCGAATTTTTAAGCTATTGCATAGCTTCTATCGCGGGCCTTGAGCGTGCAGACCGAATCCAGAAATTACGTAACGAAAATAACCTAACACCCCCACTCCGACCGGCACAGCGGTGATACTTTTTGTTTCTATGACGATCTGTGTTCTTAATTTGAAAGTTTTGTTTTTTTGAAATTATTTTTATAAGTTGCGAGTGGCATTTTTGAGCTGTCAAATGCAATGTGACCTCTTTTGAACTTTTTGAGGTTGGTGCCCTATTTTTTAGTATTGCTACTTTCCCGCGGTTTTGCTTGCATAATTATTAAGCTATTGCAATAGCTTTACCGCGGCAGTCTCCGAGTGCCACACGTCTTTTTTTCTTAAGTATATCAGCTACCCAACATCACCCTTAAATAATTATGACCGTACCTTTCTGGATCACCCCATAAAGTTACAGTCAAATTTCGCTAGTTATGTTCAAAATTCCATGTTTTAAAGAGACGAGCCTTCTTCCATATACGGGGCCAAACAGTAATAGTGTAAAAAATAACTATTAAATATCATGACCGTCATGTAAAAGGTAATTTCCCGTGGGATGACCGCCCGTCGAAATGACGGGGTTACCTACTTACATAAATAGTGGTTGATAAAATTGTTAGAGGCGGAATTTCGTTATTTTTCAGAAATATTGTGTAATAGTGATGCAATTTTTACTGGTTTAATAGTTTAGAAATATGAATAAAAGAAATCAATATTTTTACTAATTTCCAAATAGGTATATTGTGGAAAAATAATCTTAAAATTACAGAAGGAACAATAATAATAATAATAATAATATCTTGGGACAACTCACACACGGCCATCTGATCCCAAACTAAGCAGAGCTTGTGTTATGGTAACCAGACAACTGATATACATACTTATATAATTTATAAATACATACATATTATAGATAAATTACACCCAGACACAGAACAAACAATAATGCTCATCACACAAAGTTTGTCCTGGGTGGGAATCGAACCCACGACCTCCGGCTTTGCAGTCAGGGTCACTAACCACTAGACCAACAGGCCAGTCAGTAATAAATGTTTAGATAAACTCTAAAATATATTTCAAGCCTCACGTTCTGAATAAAACATCCGGTATGAAAAATAAGATGCAATGTTGACTTACCTGAAACAAAGAAAAATAATCATTAGTACAATTTTTGATATCACACTTTTGATATACATAGATACATAGTAATAGGGTAATACTGGAATAGATGCCCCGGTAGTATAGGTGCCCCAATTGTAATTTGTCTAGCTTCGCAAATGAATCGCGTGCTATTTTATTTATCTATCGAGAGACTTTCCAACTACCACTAAGTGGATCGTGTCTCATGTCTCTGTAAAATTGCATGGGACGGCAAAGTGCGGTCAAAGCTTTTACGGGACTTTTACGGGCCCTGTTTGTCAGCGGGTCGTCTATCCTAAACGTGATTTTTCACTTTTTATAAATTAGTAGATAAAGTACTTGTCAGTTTTGAAAATTTAAAAAAAATATTTTGATTTTTGTACTGGGATATATAAAATGATTTCTAAAACTGTGGCATCTATCCCGGTTCGGGCTGAGCACGAGCTGTCAGTGTTACTATATTTCCCTGGAATATTGACGCTGACAGCTCTTGAACGCAGTTTAGATGTACTGATCGCGTGCAGTTTCATTGGTGAAATTAGAATTAGATTAGATTAAATTATTCATTTCTTAGGGTTTCGTATCTCAAAAAGAAAAAACGGACCCCTTACTCTTTGTTGTCCGTCTGCAAGCCTGTCAAGACCTTTTCTCGTAAATGTATAAAGTAAAAATTATTATATCAAACACAGTATAAAAGCAAAAAGTTAGTCAATGATTGATTGATTGACTAACTTTTTGCTTTTTACGAAATCTCAAAAATTACTCGACCTATAAAGATGAAATTTGGCACGGAGGTAGATTATGAGTGGAAGGCCACCGCAAAGAAAGGATTTTAGGAAACACCTCCTGTAAAGGGGTGAAAAGGGGGATATACTAAATCAGCGCACATGAAGTCGCAGGCGAAGTGCTAGTAAAAGTTAAATTGGTCCGTCAATCCTACTTATCTTTTCGACAAAGTAATGTTCGAAGATTTTATAGTTTATGACCTAGGTAAGTACTCAAAAAAAGTTGAGACTCGATTTTCGTAAGGGTCGAATTAACTATTTACAATTTAATACGAAACCCTCGGTGCGCGAGTCAGACTGGCGCTTGGTCGGTTTTTTAGGGTTCCATACGTCCTTATGAAGAAATGGAATCCCTCATCACGGATCACCGGGAAAAACGCGTGTGTCTGATCATCTGTCTGCCTGTCTGTTCGTCTATTACAGCTCATTTGTTCCGAATCTACTAGAACGATACAGCGTGCGATTCTGTAAACATGTCGAAGTGAACATTTGGGCGGGGTGCACGACAGGTGATTTGTCAAACCATACAAATAAGATGGAATGACAGCTCACTTGTCGTACACTCCACCTCGGGTACACCGTGAGATGTCGACAGAATCGACCGGCAGTTGAAAAGGAGATGGTGCGGAGTGCGCGGCCAGGTGGCAACAAGGGGTTCTCTACCAGTCAACTTTTGAGTTGAAAAGTCTATACTGTGGCAGGTGTTCAACAAATAAATAATATTGAAAATAGAAAAAAAAACAAATATTACCTATACTTACTAATATATAATCAAACCCGTTGCCTGTTAGAGGCACCATACCTTTTCGACTTATAAACATTGTTATAGAACGAAAGAAATAAAACTTCATTGCAAATAAAATATTTCATACAAATTGGTTCATAAAACGTCCAGTACAAAATATAGAGTGGTCATTTTAACAGTCGTAATACACCAATTTACTTTGACTGGCTGTTTCCTGTTACAGACGTATTGTGTTGGTTGCTAATTAATTATATTTTATAAAATATACGCTACGGTGTGGTACTTATTGTGGTTTTTAATTGGCATAATTAAGGGCTCGAAATTTAATGGCAAATGTAGTTTATTTGTGAGTTTTTATGACATACACATAACCAGGATCTTAACTAAGTAGGCATTAAAGAGAACAGAGGATGGTTTCGTGATGATGCAAAGGAGGAAGCGCCGTCAGCGAGCCAACAGAAATCGATCGTGATCGAGGTCAAGAGCAAGAAAAAAAACTTGAGAGGTGTCAAGGGACACCCGGATGGAACGAAGTTCCTTTCCAATAAAATTTATACACTACACATTCTTATTAATAAAAAGCAACTCGTCTAAAAGTTTCAGTAGCAGTCACTGAAGTGCACCTCAGGTCAAGAGGCAAGATTCATTAGGATTAAAATTCACTATCGGCGACCTCGAAAACCATTAAAATGACATCCATGACGAAAAGTTATCAAAACTCGTGGGCGCCATCTTGGATTTCGATTTTGACCCGGTAATCGTTATTAGCGACCCCGAAAACCATGAAAATGACACCCATGATGAAAAGTTGTCAAATCTCATGGGCGCCATCTTGGATTTCGATTTTGACCCGGTCATCGTTATTAGCGACCCCGAAAACCATGAAAATGACACCCATGATGAAAAGTTGTGAGAACTCGTGGGCGCCATCTTGGATTTCGATTTTGACCCGGTAATCGTTATTAGCGACCCTGAAAACTATGAAAATGACACCCATGATGAAAAGTTGTCAAATCTCATGGGCGCCATTTTGGATTTCGATTTTGACCCGGTAATCGTTATTAGCGACCCCGAAAACCATGAAAATGACACCCATGATGAAAAGTTGTCAAATCTCGTGGGCGCCATCTTGGATTTCGATTTTGACCCGGTAATCGTTATTAGCGACCCTGAAAACTATGAAAATGACACCCATGATGAAAAGTTGTTGTTGTTGTGTGTTGTGTTGTTGTTGTTGTTGTTGTTGTTTTATTATTAACAAATATCTTGCTTTCTATAAGAGAGAGAGAGAGACAGACAGAGAAACATGCGACGCCGCACAGCTTACAATAGCTTACCATAGCAAAAAGTGTCGTGACAACTTTTCGTAAGAATTTTTTCCGTCTAGCCCCCTTTCACAACGCGCGATAAGGAACTTCGTTCCAAAAATACCATCATGGCGGACACAGAGAGCCCAAGGTAAATTATACGTGCTGCAAAGCCACAAACACTCTGGTATACATCTCCCGCCTACACTACACCACTAAGACTGAGCAGTTCGTGGAGTAATTGTGCCAAAAGATAAATTACAAGCCAAGAGTGCAGCTGCTGGAAATGCGCCGCAACGTCAACTTCAAGGCGTTCGTGGTGCACGTTCCAATATGTTTACTGTACCTCGTCATGAAAGAGGACTTTTGACGCAGAACGTGGTGTTCCGTCGCTTCCGCGGGTCACGAGCAAATCCATCTCTAATAAAAAAACTTACTTTCGCATTTATACTATTAGTTGTTGTAGTTAAGTAGTAAAGTTGTAAATCCCACCATTTTGTAAACTTCACAGCTCTCCTCACTCAAGTGAGCGCATACAATTTGAAAGCGAACTCACAATGATACCGTTCGAATTTCAAAGTGATTTATTAAATACTCACAGCATACTTTTTACAAAATCATCATCATCTTTCTGCTCTATTCCTACTCATGGCAGGTGGGTACTTGGGCAACCCTTCCATTTTCCTAATAGATAAAAAAAGACGTGACTTCACAAAAAATCAACATTGCGCTTTCAAAGTTCTCGCGATTTGAAAACACAGAACACTGCGACAGCAATAGTTGGTCAGAGGGCCAACAGACACAACATGAACGTGATGAATGGTTCCTCCCAGTTCAAAAGAGGTTGCGGGATTACCATCCTATTCCGCATACTACGTCTGTATACGAACTTACATTTTATTTTACTAAAGTAATAAGTGCTTTTTCAACAATGCCTACTTAATATTTTGTCACTCGCGTCTAAGGAAATTGGATGTCAAGATTTATTAGGTAAGTCATACCTATAGAAGGTTGGTACACAAAGTTCACCTTGACCCAATTTTTGTGAAAAAAACGTACTTGTTATTTATTGTTGTTTGTTTACACAACTTTCTTAAAATTACCTTTAAAAAGTAGTAAATTGATGAAATTTTCCATATTTGAAGATTGTCATAACCTTCCCAGCATAAAGTGAGTTTATGAAAACATAGCTCCATTCCAATCGATTTTTTATCAAGAAAACATGGCACTGAAAACTAATATCAGGAGCTAAGGAAAATATTAACCAATTTATCAGAAGTGTTTTCTTTAAAAATATTGCAATACAAAATGCCAATAAATAATATTGAACGAGCGATAAGGAAACAGCGTGTTACCAATTTGTAGCACCGCAGTTTAATCACTGCTATCTATCTTTTATTATAGGAAAGTGATGGAAAAAATTCAATGGAAAAACGTTGGTTGTGGAAATTGCCGTTAACTGTAAGCTACAAGTGCTGTCATCTACCGAATTCGACAAAGCAACGAAACTGGCATAATACGCGAATTGGACAAAAGCTCCTGTAAAGAAAATTGTTGCAAACTTACAGCTACAAGTGCTGCCATCTATTCGTGAGGAGAACTAAACGTAGAATTTGCTCAAACGCCATCTGTCAATTATTTAACAAATTAAAGTATTTTCGTATAATTTACACGTACTAGCCGTGACATCTAACGGTCGTTTGGTAAAACAGTAACAAGCTGTTAAAAAGCGCCATCTATTGAAAAACAGTTAAAGCTGGAAGCTTGCTTAAGCGTCAACACCTGCCAAGAGTTGCTTAAAAGTAGCAACAGATGGCACTATCTTAAACTCTTGTAGTTCGGCATTCGGCCGCTAGGGGTTGAAATCTATACGTAACTTTGAACCCCTTTTAGGTTGAAAAGTATGAAAGGCACTGTTTATATGGAGAAGGAGTGCAGGAAGCTTATATTTATTTTAAATAACGCATAAGAATACAATAAATTAATAAAAAGACGAATTTCGACCACACGGCGACCACTACTATGTAACTACTTTAAGAGACGTTTTAGGTAAGTTTGTACCGGAAAATTTCAACGATTTTTCCAACGGCATTTATAAAGAGACTTTGACATTGCTCTCCCCCGAGAAACAGGCTATGAATGCCAACGATCTCGGGCTGTATTTGCGGCTGGCTTTCAACCGAACCTCGGTTATGGCACAATTTTTTTTCTTTAGATAAAAATCTTTGTTTTAAAAGCTAAAAATTCTGCTGTATGTTTCTCGGGTTTGTTAAAAAATTTGCAGCTTTTGTTTGGTTTTTTTGCTAAGATAAAACAATATTTTGCAGTAAAAAATGCTGTTTGTTTTTCTCTGTTTGTAAATACAGACTGAACTCATGTTTTTGTAACGGTAGGGCAAAGAAATCAGTTGAATAGATAGGAAGAATAAAACGTCGTTGGTCTAGATTTTCAGCGAGGTTAGTCAAATAACTGTGTCCAAGTACACGGTGCAAATGAGGTTCATATTTAGAGAACCCCAATTTTGTGCACTAGTTGCCTTTGAGATTTTTTACAAGAGCATTTTTAGAATGATGCTTGCTAAACGGCACTTAATTTGGAAAAATATAGATAATGGTTTACCACAACAATGTTGTAACTTTATCGAAATATCAAAACTAATTTGTATACCCAAGTGGCTGATCGTCAAATGAATTTTATTTAGTTTGTAACTAAGTAATGAACACCTGTATGTTACGAAAGCATCACGAATTAACGGTTTGATTGATAAAATAGACAAACTACAGATTCTTTTTTAGGAGATCAGATTATGTCAGATTTATGTCAATCCCAAAGCAAAGAAGATATTTAACTATGAGCTGGTCTGGACTTGGACGAAGGCACACAAAGTAACTTCCCTTAACGGTAAATAGCGCAACCACTCATTACGCGAATAATGACAATTTTGTTGTTGCGTATTTACCAATAAAAAGTGAAAAATAAAAAAACTTTTTACAAGAAAATACAACCGACTTCGAAATAAAAACAATACAAAGTATAAAATATCTTTAATTTCAGAAGTCAATGTCAAAAACGAAAAAACAGCCAATAACACCGACTTCCGAAATTAAAGTTACTTTAATACTTTGTAATGTTTTTAACCGACTTCAAAAAAAGGAGAAGGTTCTCAAAGAAAGTTTTTCACAACAGAATCACGATAGTATTGGCACGTCATAGTAGGTCCCTTGAAATGGAACTGTGAAGGAAGTCTCTTTTTAAGAAAGAAAATACTGAAATTCAGTCGATAAGTAAATTCAGACGAGTATGCGACCTCACCGCAGTTAAGAAAAGCCTTTGGCAGATATTTTTCTATCAAAACCTAAGAGGCTTATGTAACTGAGAAAGGGACCAGAATTTTGGATATATTATTGTGATATACTTACTGAAAGCTTTTGGCGTCCTGATTCGAAAATTCTACATAGAAAAATAAACCTGTATCTGTTTTCTGAGATCAAGTGTTTCGACTTTTATGGAATTTGCTTATGTAATACCAGCCGTATCGCCCCGGCTTCGGGCGGTTGCAAATAATATAAACCTTCCTTGTTTGTTTATCGTTTTTTCTATTAATGAAAGATGTTCCAAATTCCATTGCGTGGTTTAGAAAAAGTCAGCAGAGCAACAACCACAGGTTGACAATGACTTTATTTATTCTATCATTTAGAAAAGACATGGCTAATCACTCGTGTGTTTTGCTAGAAGTAAATTCAACTTTGAGGTAAGCGTTTACGCCGTACGGCATTTCTTAAAAACTTTCAAGTTTTTATTTTTCGAAATGAATGACCCGGTTTTAATGAAACTAAATTTTGAATGAACATATAAATATACATAGTTAAAAATCTCTGTTTCTATAGGAATAATTTAAAATCTGTCAAAAACTGACTTTATTTTTCGGAAATATTCTCTGATAAATTTTATACCGTATGTATCCCTTAAGCGTAGGAAGTTTAATTAAAATCGGTACATTTATTTCGAATAATAAGGATTTGAAAGTTTAGAAAGAAGAAAGAAAGAAAATGAGTTTATTTGCGCCAGGCATGACGCATATCAGAAAAAAAAAAAAAAATGCTGAACGTCGTAAATTTTTATTTAAAGATAAACAGCGTCATGAGTTGCTATTTAGTAAAATATTTAAAAAAAAAAATACAACCGACTTCCAAAAAAAAACAACAAAATATGTAAAAAGTAATTTTAATTTTGGAAGTCGGTTTAAAAAAACGAAAAAACAAAACCAAAACCACCGTGTTTTTTATTTGGAAGTCGGTTGTATTTTATTGTAAAAAGTTTTTTTGATATATTATAATACATAATAGTTTTGACTAGAAAACAACTATGCTGTTTATTCTAATAAAAATTGCTAAAATCCTGCTTCTGAACATACATTCCTACTTACCTACATAAATAGCAAATAATATGTTGCCTCAGAATTGTAAGTCTTACAAAATAAAATGTAATAAATATAAAATGGTTTTCCCAAAAATTCCCCGAAATGTCTTTGAGTGCTTTTAAGCATTTGTTGAAAATTTCTTCCGCTGGGTTCTGAAACTCTCGTAAAATTCTTACTCAAAACCATCTGTGAAATGTGTGGATCACCATGGCGAGAATTCCGGTGTAGAATGACTTTCTTACAGCTTTTCCATTAATTTCGAGTTCCGTTAACCGCTGCGGCCCCGACATGTGAAAATTCCCAAATAAAAAATAAATCTTATGTAATTGGTAAATAAATATTAAATTCGCGATTAATTCGGTGCACCCCGGGGTGTTGCCGGTGCTTGAGCGGTAGGGCTTATTGGCGCATTCACAACATGTTTTGAAGTTAAATGGGTCAGTAACTAACGAAACTCAGGAAGTTTAACCGACTGCATTAGAAGGAGGAAAATGTTTTTTTGGTTATTGCAGGGTATAGGATTTATTCTTATGGAGTTACGAATAATAAAAGTCTATTGTTATTCGTAGAGTTATAAAGAGTAAAACTGAGTGATCTGACTGCTACCTAGGGTTTCGTAGCCGAAGGGTGACCAACGGAACTCTATTACCCACTTTAGCGTATACGGGGATTGTACTTCCCACTAATATTCTTGCCTTACACGTCTTTTGTTGATTACAAGCCCCAAACAACACTGAAATTTAATGCGTAGATGTGTTGCGCGAGCATCGCTTGCGCGGCTGAACGCGTAAGAGGGACTCAGCCTCTGCTGTCCGTCTGTCCGTACGTTCGTCTGACAGTGAGCGGGCTATGATAATAAAAATTAAAGGAATCCCCTTTTAATTTTTACCCTCCTATTAGGAACCTTTTTTTTTAGTTTTTTATTGCTCGAACGTAATAATGGCAACCGGTAGAAGCTTGAAATGCTCACAAAGTTTGTATTGCTATATTCGATAAAGAAAAAAATATAAAATTATATTTTAAAAGCAAAGGGGTCCATACAAGAAACGTGTTAAAAAAATACCTATGTACTATACCCATGTTTGCAAAGAAATAGAAATGAAACGAAAAGTGTTTTTGAAGTACCATAGTATTTTAATCTTATGCGATGGTACGGGACCCTTCATGCGCGAGTCCGACTCGCACTTGGTTTTTTTTATTATTGATGACTCGCGTTTGACCATTATCTCACCTGATGGTAAGTGATCATGTAGTCAGCGATAGAAAGCGCTGGCCTAGAAGTAACCTGTCACTCTTGACTTAAATATCGGGCCAGGCCTTAAAAGTCGGGTTTACTGTTCCATTTTTTTTATTTCATATTTGTGTGCATGCCGCAAATTGCATAATGATTTAGTATACTAAGCTGTTTAGTATTAAAAATTACGTCAGCTACACTAGAGCTACACAGCTCACTACTGGGATCCAGTAGAATACCAGCCCTTAATCTCAACACCTTGGCCATTGAATGAAAAAAAAATCCTTTGCAAATGATAACATGAACTAAAACCACAAGTTAAAAACCTCTATAAAAGGCGCCAGAAAAATGTAGAATAAAGTACATTGAACTTTCTTAATATCTCTTCGTAGGGTACCCCGGACAGTAATTATTATAAATCGTTTTTCATTACTGGAAAAAGGAAGGATCACGTTATACATCGATTTATGAATATTATTTCTATTTTTGAAATGAAGTGTGTTAATAAATGTAGGTAGGTCAATGAACGTTATCCCACATTTATCTGGCACCTACCATAACAGCATGGAGTATGATGAAAAAGCAGTTCTCCGCTAAAGCAGTGTAATGGAATAAAAACATAGTCAGTTCTACATTTTTCAGTCGTAAAAGACGATTGGGAAATTGAAACTGAAAATTACTACGCTTTAGTAATTTTCGTTCAGTTCCAATTTTCTCGACGATGCAATGGACTAAAAAGTTACCTATTTGTATGCAAACTGTACTTTTACGATTATTTTCTTTTGAAAGGTACTCAGAACTAGTCTTTTCAGACCTATTTGTGAAAGAGCTCGACCGGGAATTACTACCAACATCCTAACAAATATTTTAAATGCGAACCTGAGTTTGTTTCTTTGTTACACTAATACGCCAAAACCGCTGTACCAATTTTGATGAAATTTTAATACAGAGATAAATGTGAACCTTTTTTTTAAAGGATATGGAAATCATAATATATATCTATAAATCATAATCAAATGCCAAAATCCACTCTGGGTGGAGCAGAAGGGACTGTTAGACTCTTACTGACTAAAACCCATCCATGTTCCTCCTAATACCCTTAGTTTTCCAGGGCCGCGGACTGAAACAGCGGGAAAAACTAGTAGATTACCTATAAAGTAAACGTTCATGAAATAGACACGTGTGGCAACCTTAAGTCCCATGTCCTTACCGGTATAATCACACTCATCATCATCATCATATCAGCCGAAAGATGTCCACTGCTGGACATAGGCCTCCCCCAAGTGTAGCCACAATAACCGATCCTGTGCCCAACCGGTCCGGTCTGGTACTGTGTGTGTAGTCACACTATTAGTTCCAGTGTAATTACGGTCTCGATATTTCATCTTAGTAACTAAGATGGTTATGTACGGTAGAGTCTGTGGATGTGTGACCATTTTCATTCAGATTCCTTCGTGCCTCGGCGAGCACGTTAAGCCGTTAGTTCCGGCTGTCATAAACTATGTACATCTTATAATTGACAGTCGTTACGGATTGTCAGAAGCCAGAAAACCTGACACGTGTCTTGCCAAGAGGTACCTTGTTACCTAGTTACTGGGTTGTGAAGGTCAGATAGACATTCGCTCCATATAAAATACTGGTATTCAGCTACATCCAGCTCACTGGAAGCATATTATACCTGAGTATAGTTGGAAAAAGGCCAGCAATGCTAGGTACTAATACTATAGAATTTTGGTTAAGGTTTATAATTTGTACTCGTATGCATGTCAGTTCTGTGACAATATTAAATACTTTTAAATTATTTCCTGCAATGCTTCTGATATTGAAAATATTCATAAGCAGCAGTAAAAACTCTACAGCTCACTCCGACTACGTGTTTGCCATTCAATAACAAGAACAAAAAACTTGTCAAAGGGACCAACAGACAATATCTTTTACACGTCACTAAACAAAAGATTTTATTCGTAAATATCCAGCATTTTTTAGGTTTGAGTACACAATACCACAGAATAGATAAACACAGAAGGTCGACTCCGTACAACGAGCACGCACGCACACATAGACACGCTTCACGTACAGCGAGTGCAATCGCATTTTTGACCGGCATTTGTTTGTGATCACTGTACGTATATATATTATGTGCGTGTTCGCCTGTTCTCGCTCGTTGTATTGAGTCGACCACAGAGCTTGATATAGACACACAGGTAGCAACTATAGACACCATTATGACCGACTTAGCTATAAAAGAATTGTCACGGGGCATACTTTTATTATTTTCGTTCAAATACAGGACTATTGCCCACTGGAAAATAAAGCTGCCAGGCTGAAGAAGGATTAGGCGGGTCATATAATGTAGAATGTATCAGGACAGAGTTGACACGCATTGGGAGCCTGATAACGGGTTTCGTCGCTGAGGAAGGCCCAGGAAACGCCAGGCGTGACGACTAAGAGGCTTTTATGACACCCTGAAGAAAATAATGTTTGGAGCCTTTGCCCACCAATAGGATATTATAACTGGCTTGATTTATAAAATAAATTTTGTCATGAAGTTACGTAAATGGGTAACACATAAATCTTCTGCCATACTTCTATTCTGTGACCCATTGTCCATTTTTAAACGTTGACTGATGTCTTTACTGATATTGTCCGAGGGTAGTGACGCGTTTTATGAAGTCTCATACAATATTGAGGGGTGAACAATATTGTTATAAAACGGTGCGAGCACAAAAGCGTTATCAGCTACCGTTGGGTCCTTTTGGAAGATTTATTGTGGCGATTTTTTGGAAGTTTTTTGTATGATATTAATGTATTTGTAAAGGGTTTCTTATAGATGTCGAACGTAATAGAATTGCACTATACCATCACTTCGTGTCGGTGTCGTAAGAGGCGATTCAGGGACTCACCAGAGATAAGCAGCAGCATTCTCTGTACATTGCAACAGTTACACTGCTATCGACAACTCACCTGCCAAGCGTGGCAATTATGGCAACCCCCCCTTTTTGGGGGAGGAGGGCTATGTCTAGCAGTGGACGTCTTTCAGCTGATATGATCATGTTTTGTAACGATGAATTGTACGTTAGAAGAACTTGGATGCTTAAGAACGTTTACGCGGTACGGCTTTTCATACACGAGACCTGGATATTTAGCGTATGCATACCAAGTTTCGTTAAAATCGGTTCATTCATTTTGAAGAATAAGGACTTGAAAGTTTGTATGAAATGATATATACGGCGTACACGCTCTTAAGGCGTTTGTTATTGATTCACTTACTGGGGTCAAGCCTTCAATATGTCCTTTCAGTCTTGTCCAGTAATGGTAGGAAAAGTCTAAAAGCTCTTGGAAACTGAAAATATATCGTTCAGGAAGAGATTTGTAAGCAATGCCGCAATGGAAGACTGATCAATCACTCCACGCAAAATGACGACGCTTGATAGATAGACTGGTCATAGCAGTATTTTGCTATTAGCGAGCAGTGATACCTTTTGCCTGAAAGGTTCCAAACAAATGCGACGCGACAGTGCGTCAACCTTATATTATATTATTATTATTTTTTTAACGACTTCCAAAACGAAGGAGGTTCTCAATTCAGTTGTTTTTATATATTTTTTGTTCTTATTTAATCATCCACTGGCTAGAAACCTTTAGGCCTCGCCATTATCAAAATAAACACATATCTTACAAAAAATCTTTATCTTCATCATCCATAGTTTTCTATTTTTTGTCCATGTTATAAATACAAGGTTATCCAGAAGTGCCTGGTCATATTTAAGGGTGATGATGGGTAGCTGATATACATAGGAAAAAATAGCTAAACTAAAAAAAACCTTTTTATTTTTAAATTCGACCGGTAAAACGACTAAAAATTTCCAAAAAGATGACTGTTTCAGCAGTTTTTTACAGTAAGTGGCATTTGCATTAGTTTAATCACAGATTTGATGTCACCAACTGCATCAGACTGCTTGAAGAGTCATTTCTGCGGAACTTTTTATTTGTTTTTTTTAAGCCTCATCCTACTAATATCCTACTAATATTATAAAGGTGAAAGTTTGTGTTTGTATGTTTGTATGTTTGTATGTTTGTATGTTTGTATGTTTGTATGTTTGTATGTTTGTATGTTTGTATGTTTATATGTTTGTATGTTTGTGTAACAATCAAGCAAAAACGGCTGAAGGGATTTGGGTGAAATTTAGCACACATGTAGTTCATATCCTGGAATAAAAAATAGGCCCCTTTTTATCCCGGTAAGTGGCATAGATTAATGGAGACTGAGGAGGAAGTGGAACTTCAGAGAACTTCTTTCGCTGCTGCCCTAGTACTACAGATTCACAAGTACCAAGAGACCAGAAACATCAAGTACCAGGAGACCAGAAACATGTTGAAGTATTTCCGGAACTGGAAATGTGAGCGCTATATTCACAATTAGGTACCAGGAGACCAGAAATCTGACGAAGTATGTAGGTGGAGGGTAGGTGTAGGGTAGGTGCAGGGTAGGTGCAGGGTAGATGCAGGGTAGGTGCAGGGTAGGTGCAGGGTAGGTGCAGGGTAGGTGCAAGGTAGGTGCAGGGTAAGTGCAGGGTAGGTGCAGGGTAGGTGCAGGGTAGGTGCAGGGTAGATGCAGGGTAGGTGCAGGGTCGGTGCAGGGTAGGTGCAGGGTAGGTGCAGGGTAGGTGCAGGGTAGGTGCAGGGTAGGTGCAGGGTAGGTGCAGGGTAGGTGCAGGGTAGGTGCAGGGTAGGTGCAGGGTAGGTGCAGGGTAGGTTCAGGGTAGGTGCAGGGTAGGTGCAGGGTAGGTGCAGGGTAGGTTCAGGGTAGGTGCAGGGTAGGTGCAGGGTAGGTGCAGGGTAGGTGCAAGGTAGGTGCAGGGTAAGTGCCAAAGTCAAAGTCAAAGTCAAAGTCAAAGCATTTATTTCAAATAAACCATTTACAGGTACTTTTGAATTGTCAGAGTCAGTCAGTCAAAAACATGAAGCTATTTACACGTTCCAAAGCGTAGATCTCTATGGAGAAGAACGTGCAAGAAACTCCACGGACACTCTTTTAAACCATTTTATGATTTACAATAATCCTGGTTACATTATCTTTGTTGCTTCTATATGTGAGAACAATGTAAAGGAAGAGAAAAAAAAAGAATTCTAAGTATCAAATAAACTATTGAAATAAGCCAGCGACAGCTAAGAGATGACCAGTCTCCACTGATGGTGCCCGTTCACGAACATGACGCGTGCATCAGCACCATTCAGCTCAACCATTTTGAAGGGAACCGAATGATCCGATACACGTGCCACCATCAGCGAGACATTCGAGTGAGCATGACAAACCCTCAACTGCCCCTGCTCATTCATGTCAAACAAGGAAACCATCTATTAACATAAAAAGGCTCCATGGTCCTCACATTTACAGGATTCCAAAATAAAAAATGCTTCTACTTTATATAAAACTATAAATATCAATTGGTAAGAACAGAAAAGTAAAAGTGTATTCCAAACATTATAGAAATGTGGAATATTATTATTATTAAACGTAAAAAGTAAAATAAAAAAGGGTGAGCATCTCCTCCATATATAAAATCCTAACTAGTGGAACCAAGCGGCTGAGGCTGTGGAGCAGGACCGGCATTTAGCCAAGCATTTTTATCAAGGATATAATCTTCCAGTTTATAATATGCCTGTCTACATAGTGTGCGTTTAATGCATGTTTTAAATTTTCTCTCATTCAGTCCGAGAATATCATATGGTATTTTATTATAAAATTTAACACAGTACCCCATAAAAGAAGTGTGTACTTTAGCCAATCTGAATCGGGGTTGATCTAATTTGTTCTTATTTCTAGTATTAAAATTATGCCTGTCACTAATCTTACTAAAAAGATGGAGATTTTTCCGAACATACATTATATTTTCGTATATGTATTGACAAGGTACCGTCATAATGTTAATATCTTTAAACAGTTCCCTTAGGGAATCGCGCCGACCCAGATTATATATGGCTCTGATGGCTCTTTTCTGCAGAATAAATATAGATTCGATGTCTGCAGCACGTCCCCATAATAAGATACCGTAAGACATGATACTATGAAAGTAACTAAAATAGACCAGCCTCGCGGTATCTATATCAGTAAATTGACGGATTTTTCTGACAGCATATGCTGCTGAACTTAGCCGTCCCGCAAGAGATGTTAAATGAGGACCCCATTGTAGCCTTGAGTCAAGCGTGATCCCCAGGAAAACCGCGTTTTCGACGAATTCAAGTTTCTCTTTGTTCAATACAATATCGCAATTATTACTTTTGACATTCGGTAAAGCAAATCTAATACACTTAGTTTTTTTCCCATTTAATACTAAATTATTAGCAGTGAACCAATTTTGGACCTGCTGTAGGGCTTTATTTACATCGTCAAGATTTGTAGAACGTCGATCTATCTTAAAAATTAAGGACGTATCATCAGCAAATAATACCATTTGTGGTTGATTTTTTAAAAGATGGAGTAGATCATTAATATACACTAAAAAGAGGAAAGGACCCAATATTGAGCGTTGTGGTACCCCCATTTTGACTTTTAAACCCCTTGAATTAACACCGTTTATTTGAACTTGCTGCTGTCTGTCATTTAAATAAGACTTCACTAAGCTGAGTGCAAGTTTACCTAGACCGTAATGTTCTAGTTTTAGGAGCAAGGTTTCGTGATTTACACAGTCAAATGCCTTGGAGAGGTCACAAAAGATTCCTATGGCATCTTGCGCCTCTTCCCACGCTGTATATAAATGTGTTTTAATAACGTGACACCAGCATCAGTCGTACAACGACCTTTGGTAAAACCATACTGTTGATCGTGTAAGATTTTATTGATGTTAAAATGAATGAGCATTTGATTGAGCATTACTTTTTCAAACACTTTGCTGAAAACCGGCAATACGGATACAGGTCTATAATTATTGGTGTCTGTGCTGTCGCCGGACTTAAAAAGTGGTATAACTTTACTATATTTCATTATATCCGGAAAGACTCCTTGGTCCACACATAAATTAAATATTAAAGCCAAGTATGGTGCTATACCCCACCAACCGTGTCTCCACGTTGCCGTCGTGGTGGGGCTTGCGTGTCTCAATGATCTTGGGGGCTTTGCCGGTAGAGCCACTCATGCCGGAAGGTCCCAAGTGAGAGACCAGACCAAGAGAGACACAAGAGGGGCACACCGTTCGGAGACTTGAGCAGTGTTCGGGTCCTCGGACGGTGTGCGTCTCATTGGCTTGCTCGCTGCTCTCTGGTACGCGTCTGATCATCAGACGTGACTGTGAGGGCAGCGAGCAAGCACTGAGAGAGAGGGGGAGAGGAGGGGAGATAGGGACCGCACCCTCAAAAAGGAAATTATGGACAGTTCTGCTAAACAGAAACTACCCCAGGGCGGTACGGACTGCACAGCGGTCCGAGAATCCGCCACGCCTCGTGCGTCAAGCCCCTCGTATTCTGGGGGGGGCAACAGGGCTGTCCACCAACCGATTGCCGATGGCAACAAGGGCCGAGGAGGCCCCCGATCCGGAACATCCTTCGCGGAATTGATCGGGTATAATTTTAGCCCACCCGACGAAGAGTCGGCCGGGCAGAGCGCGGGCAGAGGCGCGCTGTTCTGGGAGGAGGGCTCGCTTGAGCGTCGCGTGGGTGTAGAGTCGGAGTCCGAGTTGGACTCTGACGACCTGGCGACCTTCAGCTCGGCGGGCTCGGGACCCGAGGGGGCAGGGACTGCAGCAGAGGACCCCAGGTCCTTCCGGAAGCGGCCCAGACCGGAGGACGACCGGGGGTCGTCCTGCAGCGAGGAGGTGGTCTCGGCCCGAAAGATCCCCACCAGTAGGCGGGGTAAGGGCCGAGACGGAGGCAAGGGCAGAGTCCCTGCCTCCAAGGAGGCTGGCCATAGAGCCAATGCTGGCGGAACCCCCGGAGATGGCGGCCGTGGGGCTCCTGGTTCGGAGTCCTCCGGCGGTGAGCCGGATGACTCCGGACAGGAGCGGGTTCGGAGGGCCGGGTTTGCGGAGGTGGTGGAGGCCGCGCTTCGCGATGTGGCCTTGAAGAGGAAGCTTTCCTCTAAGAACAAGGCCATAAGTGAGGCGATGGCCTCCATTCTGGCGGCAGCGGAGGTTACCAAAGGTGGGCCTCCGCCGGACGAGATGTCCGAGCTGCGGGCGGAGGTCGCCCGCTTGGCTGCCGCCACGGAGCGTCTCCGAAAGGAGAACGAGGGGCTCCGCGCAGACCTGGCCAGGCTCCGGGGAGCCGGCCCACAGGGGGCGCCGCAAGGGGGGCGCAAGAAGGACAGCCAGCCCGTGCCGCAGGAGAGCCAGGTGCTGGACCTCGTGCGGCAGGAGATGGCTGCCTTCCAGGCGCGGTTCTCCGTCCTGGAGGGCATCGTCCTGCGCCCCCCGTTAGCGGCCAGTGGGAAGGCCCCTTCAGGTCAGAAAAAGGCGTCATATGCGGCCGCCGTGGCTGCCACACCGGGGTCGTCCGGCCAGGACAAAGGGTCCGGGCCGGCACCCGCGAAGCCGGTGCCGGGAAAACCGGACCCGGCCCCGGGAAGGAAGAGGAAGGGTGGGGTTGCTGCGCGGACGGCGAAGGCTCCTGCGCCGTCTGAGCAGCGGCTCCCCCCGGCTTCCTCGCCTTCAGCTCCTCCCCCGGCTCAAGCCGAATGGCAAGTGGCCGGGGAGAAGAAGAAGGCGGGAAAGGCAGCCAGGGCGGCCAAGAGGCGGGAGAGGAAGCGGCGGCAGAAGGCGCGAAGCGTCGCGGCTGCGCTCCGCCCCCCGAAAACCGCGGCTGTAGTACTTACTCTACAGCCGGACGCGGCGAAGAGGGGCGTGACGTACGCGGACGTGCTCACCAAGGCGAAGGAGGCGATAAACCTTGGTGAGCTAGGCATCGTGGGGGGCCTTCGGCTCCGGGTCACCATGACTGGTGCCCGGATGCTGGAGATCCCCGGGGCAGCCAGCGGCCCAACCGCGGACGCTCTAGCCGAAAGGCTTAGGGCGTCCCTAAGCGCGGACGATGCCCGAGTGTCCAGGCCCACCAAGCGCATCGACATGCGCATCTTGGGCCTGGACGACTCCGTCACGGAGACGGAGGTGGTGGCCGCCGTCGTTAGGACGGGGGGGTGCTCAGCAGAGGAGGTGAAGGCGGGCACCCTACGTCCTGACAACACGGGCATGCGCACCATTGTGGTGAGCTGTCCCGTGTCGGCGGCCAAGACCATCTCAGAGGGCCGTAGGTTTCTGGTGGGTTGGGTTTCCGCGCAGGTCAGACTGCTGGAACCCCGACCTCTGAGGTGCTTCCGGTGCCAGGTGGGCCACCATGTAGGAGCTCAATGCACCTCGGAGGTGGACCGCAGCGGTCTATGTTTCCGCTGCGGTCAGCCCGGTCACAGGGCCGGCTCCTGCGACGCCGCGCCGCACTGCGCAGTCTGTGCGGCAGCTGGCAAGCCGGCCGACCACTGGGCTGGGGGTAGGGCCTGCGCCCCACCCACCAAAGCCGGAAACCGGAGAAAGCCCTCCGCCACCGCCGTCTCTGCCGCGACCGCCGCCACCGCCGCCTCTTCCTCCGCCGCCAAAGCCGGTTCCACTGCGGCTGCTGCTACTGCAACAGCCGCAGTAGAGCCCCTACAACGGGCTCCGGAGGGGGCTGAAATGGAGTGCCAGTAATGGCCCCATTTCACCCCCTCCTGTTGAACGTCAGCCACTGCGCCGCCCAGGAACTGATGCTCCTGAGCATGGCGCAGTGACTGATGCCTGTGGACGGCGAGCAATGGGTAGCTCGCCGTCCGATCAGAGCAGGCCCGGGTTGACGGCGCGCTGTGTTCTACGCGCGCCAAGCCAGCAGTCGTCAGCATGGGTCGGGGCCCGTTAAGGCCAGAGCCTACCAGGGTTGCGGATTTGTTCGAAAGAGTTACCGTGGCCCTGGAACGTAAAGGCACTGAGAGGAGCATGGGTGGGTTTTAGTCAGTAGAAGTCTGACACTCCCTGCCGCTCCACCCAGAGCGGGAGGGGTCATTTGATGATTTCCCATCCAGAAAAAAAAAAAAAAAAAAAAAAAAAAAAGTATGGTGCTATGGTCTCAATTATGGACGTGCACACTTTGATAGACATTCCCCATATGTCTTCGGTCAATTTGATTTTAATTTGCCGGAAAGCTTTTATAACTGTCATAGGGTTGATATGTTGGAATTGGAATTCAACCGTACAACCTGGAACGTTTGCTCTTAATAAACTAAATGAGACCTCTGGTGAAGAATTTAAAGGTTCAGTAGTTTTTGATGGTATTTCGGAGAAAAAATTTACAAATTCTTGAGCTACTTCTAGATTAGAGCTTATGGCACCATGTGCAGTCTCCAGTAAAAAATCAGTGTTTCGTACTTTATTCTTACATGTTTCATTATTAATAACTTTCCAAACTGTATTTATTTTGTTATCTGCCGATTTGATCTTGTTGCTAATATACAGAGCTTTTGCTACCTTGCAGGTATTTCTGAAAACTTTAGAATATTTGTTTACATATTTATTGAAGGATTCCGTATTAATGAAAGGCTTAAGGCCATATAACTCATATAGTCTTTCCCTACTTATCCTAATACCTTTAGTCGCCCAGTCACTAAATATATACTTAGGGAAAGTATTTTTAGACTTCTTTTCAAAAGTTGAGTTGAATTCTTTTAGAACTACAGAAAAGAAATTATCATAAAATTTATTCGCATCCTCAATATTATGGCCCAAAAGATTTAACTTATTTTGTAAGGAACCATTGAATCTAACTAGTTTGCCTGTTGTTATTGGCCTATATTGTATTTGAATTTTTTGCAAGGCTGCTTTAAACTTAAATGTTACCAATTGACCGCTATGATCCGATGGAAGGTAATTAACTACGGCTTTATCTAAATAATCACAATCGCAGAATACATTATCAATACAGGTTGAAGAAGTAGTTGTTATCCTAGTAGGTTCCGTAAAAACATTAGACAAATTGAACGATTTAAAAAGGCTTAAAAATCTACTGCTATTTGAATTAATTTCTAAAATATTAATATTAAAATCTCCACAAATAATCGCGGATTTATTACCTGCTGCAAGTTTCGCAAGGATATCTTCCATTGTTGATTCAAATAAAGTAAAGTTTTGAGGGTTTGGGGGTCTGTACAGGCACACTATAACATGCTTATCCAGCTCAACACAGGACAGTTCAATGCAATGTTCCACTGACAAGCTGACAATGTCATTACGTTGCTTAAATTTTAAGCACTTTTTTACTAAGATGAGGGAACCACCACGTAACATAGATTTGCGGTTAAAACAACTGCCCACACTATAATTTTCATAACTAATTAGCATCTGGTAATCCTTCAACCAATGTTCACTAAAACATACAATGTCAATCATTGTTTTTTCTAAAAACATTTCAATTTCTAATATTTTGGAAGAGACACCTTGAATATTTTGATGAAATAATTTCAAGGCATGCTGCTGACCCCCTTTTTGACATATAGTTACTGGAGAGCAAGAAGATACTTTGTTGTTGGAAGGCATAACTATTCTGTTACTGGTATCTTCTGTTGTCTTATGAACTAGTTTAAATGATTATCCGGAGTTTGCCCCAAGACTTCAATATCATCACTTGGCAGTAAGTTGCAACTACTTGTAGTCCCCATGTTAACAAATGAGTCTTCCATAGTAATACATGGAACCTCCTTCGTACAATTTGTAAAAGAATTTATAGCAATAGTGCTACAGTTATTTAGGCTCACCACCTGATTCTTAGTATTATTACTAAACATTGTGGATTTCATTACAGAAGACTTCGACATACTACTTATGTCTGAGTTAATATAATAAGCTAATAGCCTTACTATTTTATGTCTAAAACTAATTAGCAAATACACAGTATTCCTAGTCGATTTTAAATGTTCCACAAAAATATTTGTGTCAAAAAACATATACTTGCAGGGTAGGTGCAGGGTAGGTGCAGGGTAGGTGCAGGGTAGATGCAGGGTAGGTGCAGGGTCGGTGCAGGGTAGGTGCAGGGTAGGTGCAGGGTAGGTGCAGGGTAGGTGCAGGGTAGGTGCAGGGTAGGTGCAGGGTAGGTGCAGGGTAGGTGCAGGGTAGGTGCAGGGTAGGTGCAGGGTAGGTGCAGGGTAGGTGCAGGGTAGGTGCAGGGTAGGTGCAGGGTAGGTGCAGGGTAGGTGCAGGGTAGGTGCAGGGTAGATGCAGGGTAGGTGCAGGGTCGATGCAGGGTAGGTGCAGGGTAGGTGCAGGGTAGGGGTCATTTGATGATTTCCCATCCAGAAAAAAAAAAAAAAAAAAAAAAAAAAAGTATGGTGCTATGGTCTCAATTATGGACGTGCACACTTTGATAGACATTCCCCATATGTCTTCGGTCAATTTGATTTTAATTTGCCGGAAAGCTTTTATAACTGTCATAGGGTTGATATGTTGGAATTGGAATTCAACCGTACAACCTGGAACGTTTGCTCTTAATAAACTAAATGAGACCTCTGGTGAAGAATTTAAAGGTTCAGTAGTTTTTGATGGTATTTCGGAGAAAAAATTTACAAATTCTTGAGCTACTTCTAGATTAGAGCTTATGGCACCATGTGCAGTCTCCAGTAAAAAATCAGTGTTTCGTACTTTATTCTTACATGTTTCATTATTAATAACTTTCCAAACTGTATTTATTTTGTTATCTGCCGATTTGATCTTGTTGCTAATATACAGAGCTTTTGCTACCTTGCAGGTATTTCTGAAAACTTTAGAATATTTGTTTACATATTTATTGAAGGATTCCGTATTAATGAAAGGCTTAAGGCCATATAACTCATATAGTCTTTCCCTACTTATCCTAATACCTTTAGTCGCCCAGTCACTAAATATATACTTAGGGAAAGTATTTTTAGACTTCTTTTCAAAAGTTGAGTTGAATTCTTTTAGAACTACAGAAAAGAAATTATCATAAAATTTATTCGCATCCTCAATATTATGGCCCAAAAGATTTAACTTATTTTGTAAGGAACCATTGAATCTAACTAGTTGTACAGGGTAGATGCAGGGTAGGTGCAGGGTCGATGCAGGGTAGGTGCAGGGTAGGTGCAGGGTAGGTGCAGGGTAGGTGCAGGGTAGGTGCAAGGTAGGTGCAGGGTAGGTGCAGGGTAGGTGCAGGGTAGGTGCAGGGTAGGTGCAGGGTAGGTGCAGGGTAGGTGCAGGGTAGGTGCAGGGTAGGTGCAGGGTAGGTGCAGGGTAGGTGCAGGGTAGGTGCAGGGTAGGTTTATGGTAGGTGTAGGGTAGATGTTTCCTGAGTAAAAAATGTTCAATGTAAATCAGGAAACCTTCCCATATCCGATATTTATGCGGGCGAAGCCGCTGGTAGAAGCTAGTTTTTTATATTTATTCCAAATTGTATATCAGCTTGTGACGTTGCAAAATTGTAATTCATGACGGCTAGCGACATCTCGTATGATTGAGTGACTAGTGGACTAGTTGTGGCGTGGAGAATCTGGGAGGCGCGAGCGGGGACGGCTGTGCGCCAGGCCTCCGCCGTTGGCGGGAAATAAGCTCGTGGCATAAAAGCACGAGGTTTCTACTGTAACGCGAACTCGTTGCTGGCCACTGACGCAGACGATGGAGTTGCTGCTAATATTCCCTGTATGTGCAGGGTTTCGATCCTGAATTTGCCCGAGGTAAGATAAGACCCACGTGGTTTTCTGTTCTGTTTCCCTCCCGAGGTTCTCGTGCGTGTTTCTGATTAGGGGGATTGTGTTGTTACAGATCTGACTCTTTTAACTAGCCTGAATATCCTGAATAGCCTATATTCCTGAGAACGGACGCTGAGAGACGTGTCGTCTTGTTGTGTGCTGAGGTTAGACCAGACGAGGGTGGATGGCGTGCCGACCCATGTGGTGAGACACATGATCCGACCATCGTTCCATGGAAATCATCAGGTACAGACGACGTTCGTTCTAATTCGTTCCGGTTCAACATTCTACCCCGCAGAACACGTCATCGTGCGGTCTACCCGTGTTTTGTCACGTGTAGCCGATGCCGAGGGGTCTTTGTTCCGCCTGACTAAATATCTAACGAAACGCTATATGATGCTAAAGCTAAAAGCTTGATCTGATAGTCTGCTAATGCTAAATGACTCGCTAATGCTAATAGAAGTTACTTTATGTCAAGTTACATTTTGAGAGAGAGAGTGTGAACCTTCTGTTCACTAAGGATAGAAAGATCTAGGTAACTGAATGGTTGCTACTTGCTATAATTTAGAGCATATTATAACATGTATATTTACTGCACCAAGCACACCTAGATACAGTTATCTGTTACTACTTATTCGGTTGAGCTAGAAGTTGCTAGCGGTTCACCTCACGAATCTACTCAAGCGACCCTGAGTACCTATATTTTAATTCTCATGCACATTTTCCCACTCTGATACACCTCGGTACGGACGGGGTGATCCAGAATTGGAATTGCGCTACAGGGTTTTGGATAAGGAAATAAACCTATGTATTTGATGTTAGTACCTACTTATGGTTTGACATTAATAAACTTTGTATTGTATAGAATGGTACTTTTTAATTGAACTTATTCCCTAACTTATATATATACCCCATAAATTTACTGTAGCACGGTTAGTGAGTTCTCACATCCACGGGCCGGGTGACAAGCTAACCCAACATCATTCTTAAATAATAATGTAACCACATACTTCTGGAACAGCCTGTATATAGAAAATATCAAAAACTACTTCCTTCTCAATAAATAACACCCAGCACTATGCCTTTACTGCAATGCATTACAATAAGATGCTTGTCAAGTCCGCTGTAAGAATGCCCCAGAGAAATAACTGGAACAAGCAATTTATCCAGAAGCAGTTTTATATGTTAATATTATCGATATTTTGTTTTGTTATTTTTTCTTCATAGCTCGTCTTCGTCGATCTTTGAGGTTAAGCAACACTTGCCGAGGTCGGTCCTTGGATAGGTGACCATCCGTTAAATACCGAGATACCTCCATGCATCAGTAAGCACGTTAAGCTGTTGGACCCGCATGTCATTTGTTCTGAAACTTGCAGATGTGTTGGGAATATGTTTTGTAATAAATTGGCAACTCTTTTTTCAAGAACGCCCCTAAACGATACCTTAATATAGCTTCTTGAAACCATTGTGATTTCGATGTAAGAAGGAGACGGAGCTATACAGAACGAATCGCACTATTTCTCTTTCATAAAGAATTCATGATGGCATTTGCACTTCTTGGTATTTTTTATTTATTTAATACACATAATATTTATTTCATCAGGATGGTCGGTGACCCCCTAACTAGACATTTGCTTGTATCTTGAGGGTCAGAATTGCTACATTTTACGACTAAATTGACGGAATGGTTAAAAAATTAAAAACATAATTAAAATTAGTTAATATTAAAAATAAACATAAAGATAATCTAATTATGTATGACCTCTGCGTTGTACTTTTACGTCTACTGACCAATACGAGAAATACAGGAGTGATAATTACTTATAACTCGCTTACATAGCAATGAAAAGAGGCCCTAGACAATGTGCCATGCAATTAGCGAATGCGACTGTCGAAATGACAAAATGTAGGAATTTGATCACGTGACATTTCGATAGCATCTGTCAATCCCATACATTTTTGACGTATTGACAATCGCCTTCGCCACGCTACCGCTGACGGAATGTCACTTGTCTAGAGCCAAAGAACCCATGACCGACAATAAATAAAAACTTCTCCTCAATCAAATGAAACACAAAGCAATAAAACTTAAACAAAACTGCAGCTTAGACAAGCATTTCAACAAAAACTTTTAATCCGGTTCGAAAATGTCTCCGTATCCCAAGTAATTCTATTTTGACGTCACAAAAAGACTTTTCCGGAATATCCCTGACCTATTTCGAAAGCACAGGACCACAGTACAGATACATACAGAAGGTCAGGTTCAAGCAACGAACGAAAACAAGGCAAGACACGCTTTACGCATGTGGGTTTTTAGTGAGTAAGAGTCACATTCAATTCCTCTTAGCCCACAAAAAACAATGCATTCGTTTGAGAATTTCGTACGTAGCTGTCTATATGTGCTTGCGCTTACACCCCGGAACCCCCTCTACAACTCCTCATCGGCCTAGCCTTTTCCAGTATTTTACGTGGAGCGGCTGCCTACCAGACCTCCACAACCCATTAAATGGGTAACACGGTACTTCTTGGCAAGACTGCTGTCAGATTTTCTGGCTTCTGACAATCCGTAACGACTGCCAAAGATCTACAAATGACAGCCGGGACCGACGGCTTAACGTGCTTTCCGAGGCACGGAGGAGTTTCGGTGTGTTAAGATTGCGTTGCGAAGCGTTGCTTAACCTTGAAGATCGGTCCGTGCGGCTGTTATAATTTTGCCACGAGCTCCTCTACGAGCCCCTCTACAATTCCTGTTAGGGCATACTCTTGGAGAGACTGAAGTGGTATCCGCTGAGCCATCGAATCCCATCGAATGACGCTCTCCTAGGGACATTCGATGGGTGAAAAGAGTTCTTTTTTTTATTTATGAATGGGCTAGCTCTTGACATCGATCACGCTTGATGGAAAGCAATAGATGAGGTCCATGATAAAAGCGAGCGTGCCCAGAAAATGCCCTGAGGCATTGGTACTCCCACGCGTCGACGAAACCCAGCAGGCTGCTTGACGCCGAACTCCGGTGGGAGGGTGGTCGCGAACCAGGCGGGTGTTAGCCCTACCACCGCAAGGGAAGGATTGGCCAGTCTTATAAGGTGTTAGGTGAGACTGTCCAGGATGCGCCGAGCGCTCGGTTCAGTTGAGTGTCTGATGGAACAAATTGCGCTACACGAGGAGGCTCCTTCATGCAACAACTCTGCGCACCCGTGACCCCAGACGGAGACCTCTTTGTGGTTTTGGCATGATAGGCGTCGAAGCGGTTGTCTTCATAAAACCTTCTCCTCCGAGTGAGATCGGCCTACGACTATGCTCGACAGCCTCCTTTTGGACCATCACGGTCTACCAGAAGGAGATTTCTGTCTCCGCCAGCATAACACTCACTACTGCTGGCAGAGACATGTCTTGCCCGATCCTGGCGACCAGAATGCTAGCAGGAATTCTGCTTCTACTATACTGTGGCAGGATGGAATCCGACTAACACCTAATATTCGTTCCATTTTCTGAAACACCGACATTTTGTGAGCCTCAACGGTTTCCGATGATTCAGCAGTTTTGTTCCAACGGATTTTTGCGGTGGAAAATTTTATTTTTGGTCCGGTGAAGATAGGTGGGTCATTTAAGGTGAATGTATCATTATTATACAGGGTGTTCCAGAAAGGTGTGATGTTTAAGGGGGATGTGGGGTAGCTGATATACATTAAAAATTGTGAAAAAGTGATTAAAAAAAAATCGCCCAAAAAAAACGAAGAAATGACTTTTCAAGTAGTCCAATGCAGTTGGTGACATCAAATCTGTGAATTGAACTAAAGTAAATACCAGCAACTGTAACAAACTGCTTGAAAAATCATTTCATCGTAACTTTTTGGTCGGTTTTTTAATCGATTTTTTTATGTCTAATTGACATTTTTTCCTAAATGTATATCAGCTACCCAACATCAACCTTAAATATGACCACACATTTCTGGAACAACCTGTATTTTGAGAAGCTTGTGGCTTTATAATAACAGCCGGAAGAAGTGATCTTCAAGGTTTAGCAACTCTTGCTGAGGTCCGTTACGCCAAATCTGACACCAGTCTTGCCAGAAATTACCGTGACACCCAGTAACTGGTTTGTGGAGGTCAGATATGCAGTCAGTCCACGTAAAATACGATGAGACATGTAGCTGGATCTGGTTGATTGGAAGCCGACCCCAATATTGTTGGGAAAACGATAGGCAGATGATGATGATGATGATGATGATGATGATGATGAATATTCCACAATTATTAAGCAACAAATACCTAATGACGATTTCAAATAACTTAAGCGAGGCATAAAATGATACGTCCTCACAATGATATTATAAAGATTTGATTTTATATTTATAACAAAACATATTCTAATTGTTTACCCCTGAAAACACAGGTCCAAACTATCTCTAAAAAATCAGATTCTCATTTTCACCAACAATTTATTTTTTAAAGAACATAGTCTTCCTATCTTTCTAGATTCTTATCTAGTCTCTAGAGCTAGACAGAGAACCGTTGTCACAGCGAGGCATACAAGCTTATTTGAACCAAAGCGCGGAAAAATTATTCGTTTTGACATTTTCTTTTTTAAAAACAAAAGGTTGAAAATATGGCACTATTTTCTTCTTCGACTTGTGGTATCCACAAGCCGAGAATGTTTACTAAATCATCATTCGTTTTTCTAGAGTATGTTCAAGTGTTTCTCTAGACCAATTTCTTTTTTTTATAATTTGTTTATTTTTTATATATATTTTTTATTATCTTTATTTGTCATCAGTTAATAGCCACCTTCTTCATACCTCTCTTCTATGGTCTACTTCATTCGTGAAAAGTAAATTTCAATTCCCTCATTCATTAATTCATTTCATTTTATTTAATCAATCTCTGAATGTCTGATTACAAACTCCAGAAAAAAAATCCATAATTTGTAACTCACTTAGCTTAGGAAATTACAACTCGTATGAATAAACTCGCCCGCGAAAATCGCCAAAAAATACTAAATTATTTATCTAATTTACAAAAAACTCAAATTTACAAAAAAAAACGATTTGTATAGAAACAAGCATTGCAAAAAACCGGTTATTTCACCGGAAAGAATACTTAAAAAACGCCTGATTGCCAAACATCCGTACCTCAAAATACCCTGATAAGCCAAATGTAACACAATTACAAATTCAAGCCTAATGTCAACCGCCATTTTGGAAATCACTTAACCTCATTTCGGTTCGGTCATCTTCGTGTTCACTCGGGCCCAATCGAATTTCATGGCCATCCGTTTTGGTATGCGAATATTCGTATAATAACCATCCAGATATACGGAATGCATTCCGGAATATCGGATGCCAGAACCCCGGGTATACGGTCCCAATAAATACCGGTTTGTATATTATGTAGGTATTGGTGATCAATATTTGAGGTAAATAGGTATGAAAACCGTCGATTTTATTTTATACAGAGTCGTTTCCGTGGGGGTTACGATTTTTACCATTGAAAAAAGATATTGCCAATGGGGACAATATAAAGCTTTACTTTTACCGTGGATATAACATTGTTTATATTATGTAATCTAGAGTAATGAAAAAAAACCTCTTATATTACCGATTCGTTGCAGTAAAACCAGCACAGCGATTCTGAGAATGTCTCACCGTGAAGGAACATTAAATGAGTTGACAATACATACTGTTACGCGCCAGAATTAATGCCGGGTACATAACGTTATAAGCTACTACTAGCGCCATCTAGTATCGAGTAGCAGAACTAGTAGAGTCAAGATCTTTCTAAACATTTCGATGCTAGAACATTCTAGAGTTTTCAATATGTGGTTAGTCGGAACCGGTATGTACTCGAACTTTCTAGATGTTTCTATACTAGAAGCTAGAAGGTACTGGAATTATCTGCCGACCTACATAAGGCCCGCATAGCCTGCAATCGAGTCAGTATTGAATTTGCGATACAAGCGATAACTTCGAGAGCGAACTTCGACTGCGAATTAAAGTGATCAGTAGTGCAATTGTGATTTATACTTAGTGAGTTTAAAGTTGTAATTAGTGTTGATTAATTAAAGTGTCATTTTGGTTGTTTAATCGGCTGTTTTTATTGTCACGAACCCTAAGCTCGTAACAATACAAACAAGATGGAAAGACAGTTCACATCACGCTCACTACACCTTATTTTACACGGAGTTTAGGACGAGATGTTGACAGAATCGACCAAGTACCTCACCACACAAGTATATTATCCAATATAATATGTAAATGCAAACCTTTTCTCTTTGATGGGAAATAATCAAATGTAACTTCTTCTGCTCTGGGCGTAGCGGGAAGGAGTGTCGGGCTCTTACTGACTAAAACCACTCGTGTTCCTTCTAACGCCTTTTGCGTTCCAGGCAGCGCCGCGGTAACTCTTTCGAACCGTGGCGGGCATTTGCCCTAGCGGGCCCTACAGATTTAGCAGCGAACCAACCATTTAATTTGCAGTGCCCTTACAGGGTTTATGTACAACAACCGACAGTCATGATACTGTTAAATGCATGATGTGCATGAAAGTCTTAATTTTATTAGATTAAGTAAGCTTGTCATGTTATTAGCAGTAAGTTTTCCAAACATACATAGCTAATAAAATAAAAAATGAGAACAACCTACCACATTAACGTCATCCAAACTCGAACTACACTCGGCCTAATCAAGCAGAAATCCTAATAAACTCGATTCCTAACTAGCAACATACAACTCCAGACTACCGTCTAATTCTATCAACTTACTACAGCTTCTATTCAAACTCGTCGATACCCAATAAACTGGGCTAAACTCAGTCAGTGTTGCCAGTCGTAAATCTAAGTTATCTACTATTAATAGATTGTATCCACAGATATACACAGATAGACACAGATAACGCAAGAGCAACTACGTCGCGTGCCTGTTTTGGTGCACAGCTTACGATCAAAAATCGTAAGCCGCCACTTTCGCGCTCAATTTGCATCGGTGTACGCTAGTCGGACGTCAGTTAGGTGTCAGTTATGTGGTTAGGTCAGTTAGGTGCTACACGTGGCGGCGACTTTGAATCGTTTTGATTTTCCCATCACCTAATAGTGCTTGTGTTGACGTCATAGTAAGTAGTCAAAAAATGGCACGCTTGGTTTTCATACAGATCGTGATACTTGCGTTGTATATGTCCATCTATAGCTGTGATTGTATCTTATATAGAATATTTAGAGCTGGCTAACTTGCTGTGGTTTTAATATTGTCGATGAGTAATTTTGTGGTTTGCTATCTTCGAAAATAGATATTAAGGTATTGAATTAATTTCATCAAAGGTTAATGACTACTAGTGTCTTGCTTTTTACTCTTCAGATATACATCTTTATCAGATTAAGTACCTAATTAAGATAATTATAGTACAGTTGGGGGCCAGCTTCCGGTATGAAGAAATGGAGATTAATAAATGCCAGTATGTAACAGTACCTGGGTTTTGGAGACCGAATAAGCTGTCGGGCTTATTCGGTCTCCAAAACCCAGTTACCGGGTAACACTAAAGAAGCTCTAAAATCTGACAACCAGTTTTGAACAGGGGTATTAAAAGTAAAGATTCTGACTTACCAGTCAGGATTTTCGGTATTTGAGTACCATTATGATTGACCAATGGCAGCCGAGAATAACACTTGCCCTACGTATGTGTAAATAACTGAAGCTTAAGGCGTCATCCTAGTTGGCCAACGATCGTATGAGTTAACGATGCGATTTTGTCGCGCTATGAAAGTTATCGTAAAAATGATCTTGTGCTCGCACGATGATTTGCAAGCTTCAATTAGGTCACTAAAGAAATATGTGTTACGTTAACTCGTACGATCGTTAGCCAATTAGGATGATGCCTTGAACTGGAGCTGGTCAAACACCAGAAAGATTTTAATGCAGAAAAAGAAACATAGTTACATCTGCACTTGCCAGTTGTATTAGTAGTAGTGAGCTATTATAAATATTGAAAAAAGAAACAAGATGTCGGCGCCGTGAGGTAAGTGAAGACGTATTTTTTTTCGTGATGTACCAGTGGGATGGCTCGAGGCAAAGATTCCAAAAATGTAATTTGTATAAAAAATAATATGTAGTAAAGTTCTAATTAAAGAAAAAAAATATTATGTAGAAAATAATAAAGTTCACTTGTTCGAAAAGACGACCGCAGAAATTACTGAAAGTTCCAACAAGTCACTTTTCAAGTAGTCTGATGCAGTTTGTAGAATTTATTTTAACTCAACGATGAATCACAGATTTGATGCGACCAACTGCATGAAAATTCTATTTTAAATCTTATTTATTTGTTGTACAACTACCACAGTGTAGTCTTTTTAACTTGAAGGTTGACTGGTAGAGAATGCCTTGTTGCATTAAGAGCGTTTACGCGGTACTGCTTTTCATACAAACTTTCCAATCATAATTGACTGGCCTGTTGGTCTAGTGGTTAGTGACCCTGACTGCAAAGCCGGAGGTCGTGGGTTCGATTCCCACCCAGGACAAACTTTGTGTGATGAGCATTATTGTTTGTTCTGTGTCTGGGTGTAATTTATCTATAATATGTAAAATTGCTCTCTCTCTCCCTCTGAAATCTTTTTCAAAAATGTTTTCTGATAACTATTTAGACCTAGATATCTATCGTTTGCATACCAAGTTTCGTTAAAATCGGTTCATTCATTTTGAAGAATAAGGACTTGAAAGTTTGTATGAAATGACATACGGCGTACACGCTCTTAAGTCCGCCCATGTACCACTATTGTACATAAAGTTAAAATAAATAAAATGGTGTTTGGATCTTTTAAGGATCGAACAACAGGTTTTTGTATCGTTTTATTTTACAGGGTTTCTACGGAACTACGAAAACAATGACGCAAGAAATGCTTAAGTACACCTACATCATTATTTCTTTCTACCTAAGCCAAAAATACAAGCAATTCATATTCCAGTCTTGTCAATACAAAACAGAACCAACTTGGAGTGTCCAATAAAAGCAGGTACCTATCTATTCGGTTGATTTTAGCTTCGTGACTCAAACTTCGGTATATTGCAGTCACGGAATAGCAATAGACTGGTGCTACTATGGAAACTCACTCTGAAAACGTGACATTTTGACTCTGGACAAAGTGAAGTTTTATATCATCATAATCATATCAGCCAAAAGACGTCCACTGCTGGACATAGGCCTCCCCCAAGTGTCGCCAAAATAACCGGTCCTGTGCGTCTAGCAACCACACACACACACAGTTTGTAAGCGAAAGCTATTTTCAAAATGTCCAAAATGTATAACAGTGACCAGAGACTAGAGTCAAGAGAAAATCCATTTTAAAGTAAAAAAAATATAGTAAGAGCCTGCTACCAAAATGTAACATTTTATCTAAAGCCTCATGAACGGTATTTAGTATGGAACCGTCATCATAAATGTATTGTTTATGTAAACCACATTTGCCACCAAAATTTCACGTGGTTTGACGTGGTCAATCCTAAAAATTTTGTCATTTCGACGTTATAATTATCCCGTGTTCCGTATCCTGACGGCACTTCCCGTGGGTGTCGTAAGAGGCGACTAAGGGACTCACCAGATAATGGGCAGCAGCATTCTCTGTAGGTACATTGCTGCAGCTACACTGCGATCGCCAACCCGCCTGCCAAGCGTGGCTATTATGGCAAACCCCCCCATTTTGGGGGGTTTGTCATGTCCGGTACTGAACATCTTTCGGCTGACATGATGATGATGATACTAATAAGTAGGTACTTACTTAACCGCCCTAGCAATGACATGTGAAAATTCCAAAATAAAAAATAAATCTAACGTAATAGTAATAATAAACATTAAATTCGCGATAATCTCACGGCACAAAAAATATATAAAAAGCCGATTAAAGCAGATTTAATTATTCTGAATGAAACCTCGTAAAAAAATACTACCAAACATTTTGAATGTTAGCATTTTCACCATAAAAAATTACGAATAATCATCAGAAACCTCCGCAGTTTTTTACCATGCATTCCAGGGCCGTGGTAACTCTTTAGAACAATTCCGCAACCCGTGGTACAGGGCTACCAATATTCCGAATGTTTCCAGAATTCAAACCGTCCGATTGTTTGTTCGTCGAATTTGTGTTGCCAACTGAAGGTAGCGTTGCATCGCTGACATTCCTAGCTTACGTTGCGTTGTGTTACGTCATGTTGGCAGTACGGACGGATGTAGTGTGGCCGTGTTGTCTGAATTGGATGGTGAATGATTTTAGGCAAAAGAACTATGTTGCATAAGAGTACGTTAAAGTAATACTCGTAGATCTCTGTTGTCTTCTCTTTGGAAAAAAATACATCTGTTTCGATATTTTTTCTTTATTCAAATTTCAACAGTTAAACGGATTTGTAAACTTTGGATTAAAATTGACAAATAAATAGGCTATTAGGAGAAAGAATCCTTGATTATCTTGGTTATCTAGGAATAATTTGAGTAGCAAGTTATAAATAAAATGTAATGGCGAAACGATACGAATGCATTTACTATTTTTTTGCGTATAAAATACCCAATTTATTCAGGATTCTGTACCTAGTTATATAAAAATACCAACTTGATCAGATATTTACGGATTGAAAAATACAATGTTTGATAAACTATGATGGCAGTGTATTCTTTAAGGGACATTAGAGTACTAGGAACTATACAGGGTTTTTTGTAAAACACTAACAACCTTTCAGTGGGTGAAAGTACTCATGATTATAAACAATTTTTGCTATGCGACCAACCCTGAAAAATCGAAAAAAAATCTGCTGTTTCATACATTTGCATCCAATGAATATTGCATTTTGGATGAAACAGCCGATTTATTTTATGACATTTCAGAGTTGGTCTAAAAGTTGTTTCTAATTATGAGTACTATAAATACCCACTGAAAGGTTGTTAGTGTTTTACAAATAACCCTGCATAACAACAACAATACCAATTAAATACCATAAAAAAATATACCATTTTTTAAACAAACAAGTTAAGCGTAAGAAACAAGATAGAACAATAAATATTAAGAACAGCCATAGTTAAAAACTAGAACAATCTGTTTTAGTTAACCTTTTGGGTGAGGCGGAAAATCAGAAGTTATGGCTCAAACTTGAGAAAGTTTAGTCCAGCAGTGGAATGAGACAAATGTGGTGAATGCCATCGAAATACCCACAACACACTAACTGAAGTCGAGTGTTCTTCAGTACACCGAAAAAAGCTTACTAACATATTTTTTTTTAATTTTATAAAATGTTTTCGTTCCTCGTATAAAAAAAAACACTTGGTGACATGAATACTGGTTGTCAGACTTACAGTTCTAATTATCGACCGTCAAAGATTTATTCAATTCAATTCAATTCAATTTATTTATTGCAGATACTTAATAAAAATCCATAATATTATATGAAAACAAAAAATCAAAAAATTATAAAAATTTTATTAATCGTGAATGTCTACACATGTATAAAAGAATAATTAAGTCAAATAATAATAATAATCAAGTATAATTTAAACAGAAACAGATAGATAGTCAAAACAAATAAAATATTATAGTACCTACCTATTGTAAGTATGAGGGGCTGCTAGCGTGCAATCGCATCCACCTCATCAACATTGGTGAGTCCCACCTCTGGAACAATGCGTTAAGAATACCATTCGGGCTGCCACGCACACGCCTTAACAGCGAGGCGCACCTTTTTCTGATTATGGCGAAAAAATCATCAGTCTGCGCCTCAGCAAACATAGCGGAAACACTACAAAATATGTTTGTAAATGACAGCCGGGACCAATGGCTAAGCGTGCTTTCCAAGGCACGGTAGGGCTTGCCGTAAGTACAAGTTTTACAATCCACAACGAAAATTAAAAATAAATAAAGTATTATATGTACCTACTAAATAGAATTTTCCATTTTTAAATAAGTATATTCTGCAATGGAGAAGCATTGCAGAATTATAGTGATTTAAAATGGAAAGTTCTGTGCAGATTTTTCAACATAGCCAAACAAACCTTAAAGCTTATCACGACAAGACACACCTAAAAATAAATACCTCCCACAAAATATCATCCACGTAACATTTTACGTCATTTGCCGCTATCTGCGCGAGATAATATTGTAATTAACGAGTACCGACGGCTAATAACTTAATTATGAGGCTCGATACTAATGAGGATTTACGCTCAATGTATTACTGGAGCACCAATCTGATGAGGGAGGTTTTATTATAAAAATACTATCTTTTGCCTGCGGTTTCGTCCGCGTGAATGGCGAGAATTATTCCAAGGGAACAAACTGCAGGAATAAAAAACCTATGTGCTGTTCCAGACTATAATCTATCTCGACGCCAAATTTCACACAAATCCGTTCAGCCGTTAAGACGTAAAAATGTAACAAATAAATTCAGTTTCGTATAATTATGAGTAAGGATGCGAGTAGCCATTAAGAGGGCGCCGACCAAACGTCGACCGCGCAGTGGCGCCCTCATCGTTTGTTTGGTTATTTCTTTTATTTTAGAATGAAAATGCAGAAAATATGACATTTAAGTTGTGCTCCACGAGATTATACGTTAATATTATTATAAACGGTAGTTTTAAATTGTTCAGTGTTATTATAATCACTAAAACGGAAAATAGTGGCCACTTTTATCCGTTTTAGTGATTATAATAAAACTGGGCGCCACTGCGCGGTCGACGTTTGGTCGGCGCCCTCTTAAATGATGCAGGCAGTTTATTTTTGATACTCTCTTAAGTCAACTTAACGTGATCATCATCATATCAGCCGAAAGACGTCCACTGCTGGACATAGGCATACCCCAAGTATCAAGACAACTTTTCAAAAAATATAACCGATTTCCGAATCGGTGTCAAAAACGAAGAAACAATTATAAAATACCGACTTCCGAGATCAAAGTTATTTTACTTTGTAGTGTTTTTTCTTATTTGGATGTCGGTTTTTTGTAAGAAGTTATTGTTTTTGTGTGAAAATTTTAATCGTCTATCGGATCACGTTTATTATGAAACAAATGGATAGTTATAATTTTCTAGTGACAGTCCGAACAACTTGAAAAAGAAATACCAGAACCTTAAACCAATTTGACACACACTCAAATTACATTTTCCATATCGACTTTTCCTAGCCTACCTCCTACGTAACAACCTTGATGTAACGTAACCTAAACATATTATTAATGATGCAGGCAGGTTATTTTTGATACTCTCTTAAGTCTACCTAACATCATTATATCCGACAGACGTCTGCTGGACATAGGCATCCCCCAAGTATCGAGACAACTTTTCAAAAAATATAACCGACTAGCTGTCTCCCGCGGCTTCGCTCCCGTCACCTACTACCTACCTACCCTACACCCACCCTACACTGTATGTGCATGCAAATAATTCTATTTCTTTCCGACTTGCTAGACAAAAGTTGTGATAGCTCGGTTAATATACATGTTGTAAAAATAATTTATAGCCTATAGCACTCAGGAATAATGTAGCTTTCTACCAGTGAAAACATTTTTAGAATTGGATCATTAGTTCCAGAGATTACCTCCTACATACAAACTTACAAATTTTACCTCTTTATAATATTAGTATAGATTTCCGAATCGGTGTCAAAAACGAAGAAACAACCAAAAATACCGACTTCCGAAATCAAAGTTATTTTACTTTATAGTGTTTTTTTTGTAATTTGGGAGACGGTTTTTGTAAGAAGTTTTTTATTTGTGTGAAATTTTTATTTTAACTCAGAAATTTGAGTAGATCGTAATCGTTAGTAATCGTCTATCGGATCACGTTTATTATGAAACAAATGGATAGTTATAATTTTCTAGTGACAGTCCGAATAACTTGAAAAAAAAATACAGGAACCTTAAAACAATTTGACACACACTCAAATTAAATTTTCTATATCGAGCCTACCTCCTACGTCACAACCTTGATGTAACGTAACCTAAACATATTATTCCCTCCTTACGCGATCGTACGACAATGATAAGTAGCTTCCCGTTTTGAATTCCGAATTATTTTCCACTCGCTCTGTTGGGAGACGTGACTCTTTTGTTTCGAATATTTCGCCATTTTAAAACGATAAAAGAACGTGGATTGGAATTCGAAATATTATTTATTTTCTGGAATTTTAAGGATTATTTTTCATAAAGTGGATTGCTTCGTAGATTCAGTGGCCGATTACACAGCGCGGGATCCTGAGTTCATTTCTCGGGTCTGGCAAAGTTTTATTAGGTTTTTTCAAGAGTAAATTATCATCCCACGGAAACCAATAAATAGTTTCGCTACCTGTAACATTGGGCGAAAGTATAACAGAATTTTCAAAATTTTAGTGTACTGCCTTTTCTTCAGTTAATTATAGGGAAAAATAAACTTCTGAGAAATACTCCTGCAGACAGGCGCTACGTGATACTGAAACAACATACATCATGTGACAATGTGTTTACATAGAAACTAAAGACCAATTTTCTTAGTTTAAAAGCGTTCAAAGTCAAGTCACAATATCATCTTAGCAAAAATCTATGTAAAAACTTGTCAAAATTAATCTACATTTAGACACGAAAAACTTGTCAAAATCTACATTTACACAAGTTTTCCGTGTTTTTGTTTAGTTTTTCGTTTTGTATAGTTTTTTCCTTAATCTATATCAGCTACCCAACATCACCCTTAAATATGACCCAAATTCCTGGAGCACCGTGTATATAAAAATTTTCTGTTACTGAGTGAATGACAGACAACGCACAGCCGAAATTACTGGTCATAGAAAGCTGAAAATTGGAATGCAGCTTCCCTACACTCCGTAAGGGAGCACTAAGAGAGGATTTCTTGAAAATCCTACGGGAACGGAGAAAAAGGGAATATGCGCGTACGAAGTCACGGGTAAAAGCATAGTCTTTTACATTTGGCACTAGCTTTTGTCCGCGGCTCAGTCATGCCATAACATGCCATGCATGGATGTCAGTTATCGCGTAAAAGTAGCCTATGTCGTTGTCCTTTATTCTAGGCTATACAGGTTGTTCCGGAAAGGTTTTAATTTTTAATATCTATTACTAATTGGGATTCAATATAATGACCACCATAAAATGCTTTGATACCCTTAGTTCTTTTACCAAAAATATATATTTGACACCAGAAAAATGAAGTCTAAAATTAGAATAGTACTAGCTATTTTAGTCACGACTGCACCTCAAATTGTATTCGAACACCAAATGTAGTAAATGATCACCAAATCTTAGCGAGCAAATTAATGCGCTATTTTTGCCTAAATAAACTACTGTGATTGACATAAAATGTAGGCTTGGGGTTACAAACTGGATAAAATAGGTTAGGTTAGGTTATAATTGTGACCAACCGCGCGCGTGCTGAGCGAGCGAAGCTAGCGGTGCCGCAGCAGTGGCCGGCGAGCGCTACTTCTCGAATATTTTTTTGGAAAAAGTTATTTATTTCACACTTTTTTAACTCCAAACACCAAACAATAGCTGCCAATAAAAATGAAAAAAAGCTTATAAATTAAAATAAAGCTTTACATTTACTTAAAAGTTTTGGATTAACAATGATTTGTTTGACATTAGTTTGCTTAAACAGGATAGCAAGATGTAAAAACTTTGATTTTAATTTTACATTAAAATGCTGTTATGATTTTGGTGATCATTTACTACTTTTGGGTTAACAATGATTTATTTGGAGTCATTTTGCTTAAATAGGATAGCGAGACGTTAAAATTTTGGTTATAATTTTAAATTAAAATGCGTGTTTAATTTTGGTGATCATTTACTATTTTTGTCTCCTAAATGTTACTATATCTGGTGGTAAGTTAAACATAAGCCTTACTAATTTATTGATATTTTTTGTGTACGAATGAATCTTACATTTTTTTTTCTTCAAATTAATTGTTTTTTAATGTGAATATGGACCGAATGGTCTGCAATAAAGATTAATTATTATTATTATTATTTCGTTTATTCATTTTTCTTTACTTATTTTAAACATTTTTAAATATTTCTTGAAAAATACTGCTTAAAAAAAACATTTAAAAATATAAAAAATTGTAGCCCACCGGTATCGGGAACAGAGTCCAAGCTACCGGCGGTCAGGGCTCCAGAGAAAGGAACCTCCTAACAATGCGAGCCGTGTCCAGAAGTACTGCTTTCTGAATCAAGCCCTTGATCCAGCTGCCTAACGAGAGCCTCCTGAGGTGTTGGTTGAGGCTCGTGGCTATTAAGCCGTTGGCTGACACGACTATCGGTACAATGATTGCCGAATTCACATCCCACATGTCGACAACCTCGCGAGCCAAGTCAAGATATTTGATTTGTTTATCTTTCTCGGCTTTCACGAGGTTCTCGTCATGCGGAACGGTGATATCTACAATCATTGCACGCCTCTCGATTCGGTCCACCACCACTATATCAGGCTTATTTGCAATAATAGTCCTGTCAGTGATGATAGACCAATCTTAGTACATTGTGATACTGCCATTATCGAGAACTGGGTCGGGCACATACCTTATTATTATTATTTCCTTTATTCACTTTTACACATATATTTTACATTTTTAAATATTTCTATAAAAACAATAAAAAAACATTTAAAAATATAAAAAATAGTAGTCCGCCGGTGTCGGGAGCTGGGTCCAAGCTACCGGTGGTTAGGGCTCCAGAGAAAGGAACCTCCTCACAATACGAGCCGTATCGAGGAGAACTGCCTTCTGTATCAGGCCCTTTACCCAACTGCGTAACGCCAGCTTCGACAGGTGGTCGTCGAAGCTTTTGGCTATCAAGCCATTGGCCGTAACGACTATCGGCACAATGACAGCCGAGTCCACATTCCACATGTCGACAACCTCGTGTGCTAAGTCAAGATACTTGATTTGTTTCTCTTTCTCAGCTTTCACGAGGTTCTCGTCATGTGGAATGGTAACATCGATTATCATTGTGCGGCGCGCTAATCGGTCTATCACCACTATATCGGGCTTGTTAGCTATGATAGTCCTATCAGTGATGATAGACCGATCCCAGTACAACGTGACATGGTCATTTTCGAGAACTGGGTCGGGCACATACTTGTAATACGGTACCTCAGAATCAACAAGTTGGTATTTCAAAGCAAGTTGCTGGTGAATAATCCTGGCCACTTGGTTATGCCTGTGCAAGTACTCGCCGTTAGCCAGACGAGAACAACCAGAGATAATATGTCTGATGGACTCACCCGGACGGTGACATGCCCGACACACGTCAACCGTCCCGTCCTTCATAATATGCCTCCGGTAGTTATTCGTCAAGATAACTTCGTCCATAATTGCACAAACAAAACCTTCAGTTTCTCCGAAGAGATCACCGAAACGTAGCCAGGCCACGGACGCTGAGAAATCTACATCGGACCCATAGAGAGCCCGATAGAAGCGCCCGTGAAGCTCCTTGCCTTTCCATACCTCCTTGCGGTCATCTGTAGTAAGTATCACAGGTTTGCGCCAGTTCTCTTTAGCCATGGACAACGGGGTGAGTCCCTTGTCCACTGCGACCACATCTCGGTGCATACCCACATCAACTTTGAGAAAATATTCTCTGAGACTGCACATCTCGCGGTTGTGGAGAGTCTTAGCATTTAAAAAGCCTCGACCTCCACACTTCCGCGGGATGTACAGTCTCATCACCGACGATCGTGGGTGATGCATCCGGTTTGCAGTCAGCAGTGTACGGACCCTCCTATCCAGGGCGTCGAGTTCAGTTTGAGTCCATTTGAGTATGCCGAAAGAGTACATTAATACCGGCATGACCCAACCGTTGAAGGCGCGCACCTTATTTCCGCCCGACAAAAGGCTGTTCAAAACCTTTTTTAGGCGGCCAAAGAAGCGCTCCTTCAGCGATTGTTTCATGTCAGTACCGTTAATGCCCAACGCTTCCGACATACCCAAATACTTATAGGTTTCGGTCGAGCTGAGGGATCTAACCTGTATGGAATCCGAGAGTTGAATTCCCTCAGATTCCATAATCTCCCCTTTCTTTACATGCATGACTGCACATTTGTCCACACCAAATTCCATCCTGATGGCGCTACTGAAAGTTTCAGTTACCTTCAGTAGCTCCATCAGTCGCAAATTGTTGGGGGCAAAGAGTTTCAAGTCATCCATGTAAAGAAGGTGAGATATGGTTTGACCACCTCTTCTCAACCGATAGCCTAGACCTGAATCCCCCAGCAGTGTGCTAAGAGGATTCAGAGCTAAGCAAAACAAAAGTGGACTCAAACTGTCGCCCTGAAATATTCCCCGTTTAATCCATACAGGCTCATCGTTCCCTTGAATCGGTCGACATCCTGGATAGCGAAGGACCGTTTTCCAATGCCTCATACATGACTCAAGAAAGGTGCGTAGAGTTGCATCTATTTTGTACAACTCCAGCACCCTCATGAGCCATGTATGTGGCACAGAGTCATAGGCCTTCTTGTAATCTATCCAACATGTCGACAGATCCTTGCGGGATCGACGAACCTGTTGGCTTATGGCCATGTCAATGAGGAGTAGCTCCTTAGTGCCGCGGGACCCCTTCCTACATCCATTCTGAGAGGCGGACATAATTGAATTAGTGTCAATGTGATCATTAATTTTCACTCTCAGAATGGATGTAAGAAGTTTATAGACCGTCGACAAACAAGTAATCGGTCTATAATTCTTGGGTTCCGCGGGACTACCTGTCTTATGGAGCAGGTGGGTAACGCCAGTTGTTAGAAACTGTGGCAGCGACCCAGACTCCAAGGATGACTGGAATTGAGATGCCAGGAGCGCGTGTGAGCTGCTATACCACTTAAGCCAGAAGTTGTGCAGTCCGTCCGGGCCTGGAGATTTCCAGTTCGGTAATGGACGGACTGCTGTGGCTACATCTAATGGTGTGATGGAAATAGCTTCCATTTGTGGTATAGCTTCACACACGCGCTCGACATCGCGCATCCAGTCACCCTCGGCATGACAGACGGGCACCGACCAGATGTTTCGCCAGAATGTACTCGTGGCGATATCATCCGGTCGGCACACGTCCGTCACACTTTGTTCAGGTCGCTCCCAAGCTCTGTATACCCACCTTTCATCGCTCTGGAACATGCGATTCTGCGAGTATCGATCAACCCGCCGCTTATACCGCCGAATACGGTTTGCCCATGCACAAACTTTCTGCTTCAGGAAGTCGATACGCTCTGTGACACGGGACGTGTATTCTCGAGGGCTGATTCCAGTCCCCGAAAACGCCCGCCTCACAAAGCGCATCACACGTGGTCTTATTATTATTATTATTATATTTAGGGGTCATGTTGGGTAGCTGATAATTATACTGAAAAAAATGTTTTTTTTTTATTCGACCAGAAAACACGACTAAAAAATTACGAAGAAATGATTTATCAAGCAGTTTGTTGCAGTTGGTGGCATTAACTTTAGTTCAATCACAGATTTGATGTCATCATGCATCAGACTGCTTGAAAAGTCATTTGTTCGGAAGTTTTTAGTCCTTCTTTCTGGTCATTTTTTATGTTTTGACCAATTTTCCTTAATGTATATCAGTTATCCAACATTACCCTTTAATATAACCACGCTTTTCTGGAACACTCTGTATATCTGATTTGCCAAATTTCATGACGATCCGTTCAGTCGTTTTAGCGTCAAAGCGTAACAGACAGACAGACAAAGTTCGCATTTGTAATATTAGTAGGGAAGTAGGGATTTCAACAGTCACATTCGCCAACAGGGTGGCATTTCGTTTAGAGGCTCGCTCTGTATGCGTCAGCGTAATGGCTTGAACCTAAACTTTCTCCCAACCTCTATCTAAGTATCTTTCTAAAATTTCTACATAATGTACCACCTATACATCGGTCAAATAAATCCAGTTTACCCATTCCCTGTACCTACGGTCGTAAACCGAACCGTCTCGGTTTAGAGCCCATAAAACGGTTTCAAAAGAGAATTTTTGGCCTCACAGCCCTTGCTTGGGATTTAAGTATCCTAAAAAAAGCAAGAATGTAAGTTGTTAAAAGATATCTTAGTGGTTTTAAGATTTTTAGGGCTTTTGAATATTTTTAGGCACTTAAGATAAATTTAAAGTAAGTAATAGAAAAAATCTCGCCGCCTTCCCCAGATCATCGGTCCATATTTATTTTTTTTACTATTGACAAGCGTTTTGTTCCGTGATCGAATCAGGAATGATGATATCCGCAAGAGAACCAAGGTCACCGACATAGCCCGAAGGATCGCTAAACTGAAGTGGCAGTGGGCAGGGCACATTGCTCGCAGAACAGATGGTCGATGGGGCTGAAAAGTTCTGGCGTGGCGACCGCGTACCGGAACACGCAGCGTTTGAAGGCCTCCCACAAGATGGACGGATGACCTGGTGAGGGTCGCTGGTAGCCGATGGATGCGAGACGCACAGGACTGGTTGTTTTGACAACTTTCACCATGGCATCAAACCAGAAATCGCGAAAAATAATCGACTGCTCCATACATTTCTATGCGCATTACTCGACACAATGTACTGAACAGTGAATCAATTTATGGAGCAGACGATTTCAATGTTGGTCAGTTGTAGTGGTATTAAAACGCAACAGATTCTCCTCCGCATACAATGGAATATAATTATAGACGTGATTTTATGTATCAATAAAAAACGTCAGCTTCATCAAAACCTACAAAGAAAACAGAAATAATAATATCATTTCCCCCACAAGAATGCAAATCACCTATTTAACATTTATCGAGAAACGGGATCCGAATAACATGTACTACATGCTTCCATTTCATATTTTTCGGGGGAAACATAGTAATTTCCCTATTTTCCCTTCCGTGTGTTTTTCCGTATGTTGTCGGACGTAAAAGAACAGCACCATCCCATCAGTTCCCGTGGGTGTCGTAAGAGGCGACTAAGGGACTCACCAGGGAATGGACAGCAGCATTCTCTGTAGGTACATTGCAACAGCTACACTGCGATCGCCAACCCGCCTGCCAAGCGTACCCCATTTTGCCCCCCCCATTTGGGGGAGGCCTATGTCCAACAGTGGACGTTTTTCGGCTGATATGATGATAATGATGACGATGTGCGTAGGCAGTGTCTCACGCAGCGGGGTCGGCTTCCAGTCTAACCGAATGCAGCTGGATACCAGTATTTTACATGGAGTGACTGCCGATCTGACCTCCACAATCCAGTAACTGGGTAACACTATCCCCCTTGGCAAGACTGGTGTCAGATTTTGTGTTGATACGGTTTTACAAAACGACATTTGCAGGAGTTTTCCCCCAAGGGTTTCAGAATTTATTCGAAAAAGCGCGGCCCTTGAACTCTAAGGGCATTTGGAGGAACACGAATGGGGTTTAGTGAGTAAGACTCTGACACTCCATCCCGCTCCACCCACAGCGGAAGGAGTCATTTGATGATTTCCCATGCATTTAAAAAAGGTGTTTTCCGCGGTACCGGCTGTCATATTTTGTAGATCTTTGGCAGTCGTTGCAGATTGTCAGAAATCAGGATATCTGACACCAATCTTACCAAGAAGTACCGTGTTACCCAGTTACCGGGTTGTGGAGGTCAAATAGCCAGATGCAGCTGAAAAAAACACTGGTATACACCTGCATCTGGCTTTACTAGATGCCAGGGCAATTAGTAATATGTTTTCGAACAAGAATTCCATAATACAATAAAGTGTTGAAAAATGTCTGCACATAAACATATTCCTTCTCTTTGAAGTAAAACAATAAGGAAATCCTTTTGACAAATAACTTTCCATTATTTGAACAAGGATCCCCATAAGGTATATTATGGGATATCGGGATTCCTATAGGGTTGATATACGATAACGTTATGAAGGCACATGCCAAAGGTTGCTGGGTACCCAATTTATTGGTAACTTTAAACCTGCATTGGGTGTGAAAGTCATAGGAAAATATACCATCGTTATTATAATGAAAACCTTTCCTGTAAAAAAAAGGATTTTTGAAAATGTATCAGTACTGTTTTTTTTTATCTTTTCTCCACAAGGAATTTATTCCGTATCGTGGGTGCGTTTACAAACATATAAACTCACATACACAAACCGCCAGATCCTCATCCTCACCAAAAATATAAACGAAGTTTATATCAGAACCATAACTTGCCCGCGGTTTCGTATGCGCATGTCTAAGGATTTCCCGTTCCCCCTTCCTCTTGAATGTGGCAATCATCTATCAAATACAAAAAGAATTTTCCTAATCCGACTGATAGTTTCAGAGATCAGCGCGTTCAAACGAACAAACTCTTCAGCTTTATTATATTTTTACTAGTTTTTACCCGCGACTTCGTACGCGCATATCCTGTTTTACCAGTTTCCGTGGGAATTTTTCGTTTCCGTATAGCTTATAGCCTTTCTCATGAATATGGCTATCTTAGACAAAAACAATTTTCTAAATCTGACTGGTAGTTCCAGATATTAGCGCGTTCAAACAAACAAACAAAATCTTTATCTATATTATATTGTATTATATTATATGTTGCAGTCAAAACTCTTAACCAGTCAAAAATACTATTGACTAGCAAAATCAGTCAAAAGTACTTTTGACTGATTTTGCTAGTCAATGATTGACTGAGTCGCTGATCTCTGAAACTATCAGTCGGATTTGGAAAATTCTTTTTGTATTTGATAGATGATCGCCACATTCAAGAGGAAGGGGGAACGGGAAATCCTTAGACATGCGCATACGAAACCGCGGGCAAGTTATGGTTCTGATATAAACTTCGTTTATATTTTTGGTGAGTCAAAGACGTTAAAGTAGGTTTAACATCTTAAACCCATCGAACCAAAAGCAGTCCAGTCGACCCCTATAAAAGTAAGCAATTACTGCAACAGTTATCAAAACCAATGGCCATCAATAAATTTTATAACCGTCCATATATCGTAAAAGTTTCAGCCATAAAAAAGAACCTACAATGTAGGTACAGTCAAACGCATGTCGATAATAAATATTAAACAAAAAATAATCCTACATCTTCATCATCATCGCTTGTACACGGATGGCTGATGAGGTCAAAGCGTTCTAGAGTGTTCTAAGTGCCTTCACCCCAACACCACCATTGAGGACCTAATGAATGCCACTGATGCCGCTGTAAACGAGGCCACCTTTTTCATGGATGGGAAATCATCAAAGGACTCCTTCCGCCCTGGGCGGAGTGGAAAGGAGTGACAGACTCTTACTGACTGAAACTCATCCGTGTTCCTCTAAATGTTTTTTGCGTTCCAGGGCCGCAGTGACTCTTTCGAACAAATTCCGCAACCCTGGCAGAAACGTGGCCTCTGATCACAAACTGTGTAAGGGTCTCCTTCAGAAGGCCCGTCAGGGCAGAACACAACACTAAAAAGCCTTCCACGAGGTAGATTGATGACCTGGTCACAGGAGTCCGGCGGATACGAGAGAACTCTTTGATACTAAATTCAAATTGGACATTTATCCCAAATGCAGTGCAAATGTGAAACCCCTTCAAAAGACATGCATCATCCTCCATTCTTGCCCATCGTGTACAACCCCCTTCTGCTTCCAGGATATTTTTTTATTTTTAAACAAGATTAATTAACTTGAGTCAATCTAAAAGAAACAGTGATAGCAAAACGTGAATGACGACACGGTTCGCGCAGTGGTTGAGCGGTCGACTGCTGCGCTGCGTGTCACGGGTTCGATTCCCGCACGAAACAAATATTTGTATGGCCTACAGATAGTTGTTCCGGGTCTGGCTGTTTGTGCATGTGAGTTTACATGTTTGTGAACGCACCCACGATACAGGAGAAATTCCTAGTGTGGGGCAGATTTTAGAAAAAAAAAAAAAAACGGCTGATAGGACAGAATGGAAGAAAAAACGTGTTGCGCCGACGCCAAGTAACATGGGATAGTGGCAGGAAGATGATGATAATTGTAAACTTTGACGTGCGATCGTATGTACTTACTAATGTGGTAACTTCAGTTTGTTTTTCAAAGGTAATCGTGTAGAAATGTCGGTTGTTAATTATGCAAGGTTTAACTTTATAGGCTGGCACTAACTCTGTTATTTTTGACCTTTTCAGGCGCCTGTAGCAGCCGGAGACTTTGTGTTTACTTAACTAAACTATTTGTTTCACCATTCGCCGTTGGTATATTCCTGGGGCCCAAGCCTGGTATTGACTACAACAGGGTGGGATATCCCGAAGCCGACTTTTCTTGACACTCTTTCGTTTATCTAAAGATCTACTGGTAGGTATAACGTAAGTGTGGCTTGCCCTCCGATCAAAGCCAAGCCCGGGTCAAAGGCGCGTTGTGTTTCACGCGCGCCTCAAAGAGATGTCAGCATAGCAGACAGGGCCCGTTAGAGCCAGAGCCAGCTAGGGTTGCGGATTTTATTCGACCACCGAAGAGTTACCGCGGCCCTGGAGCGCAAAGGTCACTATGAGGAGCATGAATGGGTTTTATTCTGAGTTTTAGTATGTAACCAGGATTATTGTAAATCATAAAATCGTTTAAAAGAGTGTTCGTGGAGTTTCTTGCAAGTTCTTCTCCATAGAGATCTACGCTTTGGAACGTGCAAATAGCTTCATGTTTTTGACTGACTGACTCTGACAATTAAAAAGTACCTGTAAATGGTTTATTTGAAATAAATGCTTTGGCTTTGACTTTGAGTCAGTATGAGTGACACGTTCCGCTTCACCCAGAGTGGAAAAGGGTCATGTGATGATTTTCCATCCATAAAAAAAAAAACTAAAAGGTGTACCGAAAGTGATGTTTGTCAGTGGTTGCATGTAAAATACTGGTATTCAGCTGCATCCCCTCTGCTATCCTATGACTGAATTTTTAAAACATTGACTACGGGAAAAACTACCATAAACTTAAATTAAGTTTATTATCCAACACCACGTACAAATGTTCATTAAACTAAAGACAGCCAACGGACAAAGTTTTAACTCTACATAGAGAGCCAAACCAACGATGAAAATCTAGAAATCCAGAAGTTCATAGAGATAACGTGGTTTGAAACTTATTTCTCTACAAACATGTTTCCAAAGTTTTCAGTCTCTACATTTCCTGAACAAGTTATATCAGCGCGCTCTACGTCTCTATATTATGTTATGTAGAGCTGTTGTTTTAAATTTGACTCTTTTTTAGTGTGCTATTAAGTTTACACACACAGCAGCTGTTCTGTACATTTTGTCGGATTATCCGCACATAAATGTATGGGGCAGTCGAATTTTTTTCGGTCCCATAGTGAAAGTTGTTCATAATTGAACAACAATGATGAGTACAATGACCCCTTAAGAGGCATTGCGTTTATTTTGTTACACGTTGTATCTATAAACATTCTGAATGTACTAAGAGGCCTACTTTTCTTTTGGAAGAAGGTTGTCTGTTTGAAATTATGGCAACCATGCCACATGTATAATGGTTCAACACAAAGCGCGGAAACTAAACCCTGAAGAAGAACAACAGGTTAAAATTGTAGGTAGTTTTCTCATGGGGTGGCTAATGGCCTCTTTTACTACCGAGGTCTCACACTTAGGATACACTACGTAATAGCAATCGTTGACTATAGGCACCATTGTGACAAGTCGACTTCATTCTGTCAACATGTCGAAGTGAAATCTAAGGCGAAGTGAACGACAAGTGAGCTGTCAAACCAAACAAACCACATGGAATGAGAGCTCGCTGGTCATTCACTCCACCTTAGTGTACAAGATGTCGGCAGAATAGACAGGCTGTTATGTTCACAGCTTACTTCACACAAGTGAGCGCACACAATTCGAAAGTGAACTCATTTGTTTTACAACGAGACCGATCGAATTTCGAAGTGATGTTAGAATTACAAATGTCACATAACATGGTCTAACTTCATTCATCAATGCCGTCTTAGATTAACTTGAAAGCTTATGCAAATCATACATATGAGAATTCGCCAGGTTTCTTATGATTAAATTATTCAGTATTGGTTTTAATCAACTCAAGAATATTCGCCTTAATGTGATCGCTTTTTCCGAATAAAAAAGATCTTGAAAGAATAAATATGTACGAAGAGTTTTCATTATCAAAAGGATCTAGTTTGGGATGCATGAAGGGGCCTCCTCGTGTAGCGCAATTTGTTACATCAGACACTCAACTGAACCGAGCGCTCGGCGCATCCTGGACAGTCTCACCTAACACCTTATAAGACTGGCCAATCCTTCCCTTGCGGTGGTAGGGCTAACACCCGCCTGGTTCGCGACCACCCTCCCACCAGAGTTCGGCGTCAAGCAGCCTGCTGTGTTTCGTCGACGCGTGGGAGTACCAGTGCCTCAAGGCATCTTTTGGGCACGCTCGCTTCATCATGGACCTCATCTATCGCTTTCCATCAGGCGGGATCGAGGTCAAAAGCTAGCCCATTCATAATAATAAAAAAAAAATAGTAAAGCCAATAGTATGAACGTTGGAGTTTTCAGTTGGTAGATACTGAAAAAACCGCAGTAAAAATAATACAACGTTGTTGTAATAAAAGAGCTGATACTAAATTGAAACTGTTGTTATTACAATCTGCTGCGCATTTCTTTCTCAAGCATGTCGTCGCATTGTTTATTATCAATACAACGTGTAACAGAATAAACGCAATACCTCTTAAGGGGTCATTGTACTCACCATTAAGTACAACTTTCACTATAGGACCAACACTGAAAATCGCGAAAAAAAATCGACTGCCCATACATTTATGTGCGCAAAACTCGACAAAATTTACTGTACAGCTGATTTTTTTATCACTGTACAGCAGATTTCGGGGGACCAACGTCCCATAGAAAAGTTGTTCATAATGATGAGTACAATAACCCCTTAAGATGTATTGCGTTTATTCTGTTACACGTTGTGTAAAACTCTTCCGTTACTGAGTGACTGTCAGACAACGCACAGCCGAAACTACTGGACATAGCAAGCTGAAATTTGGCATTTCCATTTGGTTCCTTGGGGAGTGTAGGGGAGCACTAAGATAGGAATTCTCGAAATTCTTACGGAAACTGCCAAAAACGAGATTTGCGCGTACGCAGTCGCGAGCAAAATCTAGTTTTTTTTTTATAATTGGCTTGATGTATGAATAATGAATAAAGAAAGAAAGAAAGAATGATATACATTTAGCACATACATGAAACACCCACGGTAGGTACCTATGTGCCTCACGGCTGCACTAAAAAGGTTCATTTCAGCGATAGGTCAGACAGACTGATGCTGTCAGACGCTGGTTTTCTATAATGAACCTTTCAAAGGACGAGTGGCGATTCCTTTGAATCATTTTAATATTAAAAAAAATATATTGTAAATAAATTAAATATGAATTAACCGATCTACCACTCACAGTTGACCAATAAATTAAGTGACCTCTCTAGCATTGTAATCTGGCAACCACAATCGTCCTAGCCCAGTCTAGCCCATTGTGCTTCAGAAATAAATTGCACAACCCTTTTCCTAACACGACTTTTATAAATAGTTAGGGATGACAGCTGTCAACTCGTTTAGCAAGGCTAAGCCAAGTCTGCAGATTACATTGTAGTGAAAATTCTTTTATTTAGCTCTGATAGGGTTTGTGGTTAATGAACAATGCTTGTCTGAATTTGTTCGAAAGAGTCACTACGGCCCTGGAACGCAAAGGGCATTCGGAGGAACATGGATGGGTTTTAGTCAGTACACTCCCTTCCACTCCGCCCAGAGCGGAAGACTTCATTTTACAAAACAGCCACATGGGACTTGTTTCAAGGTAAAACAATGTTTATTGAGGTCAATCAATATGTAATAATTGATCAAGGGTGCCTCAAAAAGTAGAAAGAAAACACTTTATTCCACTCGAAATGCCGCACAAAAAACAATACAATACTAAAAGAACACAACTTATTAATTAACTAAAAATTTAAAACAAGTTTCACTGTCAGACCATGTCAGAACCGAACATTAGCTACGACTCTCTGGTCACGCCATATACAAGAACCAAACACAGTTCCAGGGGCTCGAGTCTGCTATTGCAATCGTGTCTCAATGACCGGTCAGTGATCGAATATTTGACAACTTTGACAGTTTTTGTATGGGAAATGTAAAATAAGTTTGACGTTATACGTCAAAAATCGATCATTGACCGGTCATTGAGACACGATTGCAATAGCAGACTCGACCCCCTGTTGTTATGTTAAGTCATTATGTCGTTGATCACGGCTTCTAATGGTTGGTCTTTGGCAGTCCTCACGGGGAGTCAGACACCAGTCTAGCCAAGGGGTATACTGTTTCTCAGTTACTGGGTTGTGGAGGTCAGGTAGGCAGTCGCTCCATGTAAAAATTTTATGACATTTGGTATTTTATTCGTGACATTTTGTTTTGATGAAAGCATGCTTAGATTCTGTACGCCATTTTTGCACGCCTAAATTAGAGACAGAATAAGAAAAGCTTATACTTATGATTGAGAACTTTATGTACCTTATTTGAAAGAAAGAGAAAGAAAAATATTTATTTTGTACCTCGCACAGACACAAAAAGTAAAAAAATAATAATTAATAATAATAAAAAAAAAAAATAAGTAACATTAATAAAAGTAACAAAAGGTACCTACTTGCGCAAAACTATTTGCGCAAATAAATAATTTTTGATTTTGATTTTTTGAATATACTGGTATTCAGCTGCATCTGTTAGACTGGAAGCCGACCCGAAAATAATTAGGAAAAGGCTAGGCAGCCTGAAAATTACAATAGCAACTAGATATACAGCCTTTTTTCACCCTAGTTACAAAGCACAAGTACAGTACAACTATTTTCTTAATTTCCATCGGCAATCATCGCATTTTTTAATACAAACGAATGCTCATTTCCATAACCATCAATTAATTAACATGTTGAGTACAAAACTAATAAATGTTCTTTTTTTCCTGTTTTGTTTTGATTTCCGTGTGAACTTTGTAAAAATAAAATACTTAGTTCTGATCTCAAATGATTAATTGATTATACACGATAAATATTCTAATAATTGATAGACATGGAAATTAGCTTTCGTTTGGGACATTAAGAAAATAGTTGTACTGTAAATTTCTTTTGACAATCCAATTTGTGAGTGCTCCTCTCAAGAAATTACTGAAATATGTTTACTTATTATGATAATGACTTTTCAGCGAGAGCAGTCACGTTTTGAATTAAAATGTCGTTAACAATACAGAATATTGTTCTGTAATAAATGTTTATTCTTTGCTTAAGGAAATGGGAAGTGTATTTATGTAGGAGTTATTTTGGTTTGAAATATTTCTAGCAATTTCATTGTTAAGATAGAATTGAGGACGTCCAAAAATCTGTCTGTCAAGCAGTTTTGTCAATGGGTGTCATATAATTCTGAATATGTATAATCCTATATGACACGGATATATTGGACACAATTGAATTTGGATGGCATTTATTATACAGGGTTATTTGTAAAACACCAGCAACCTTTCAGTGGGTGAAAGTACTCATGATTATAAACAACATTTTCTATGAGACCAACTCTGTAATATCAAAAAATAAATCGGCTGTTTCATACAAAATGCAATATTCACCGGATGTAAATGTATGAAACAGTAGTTTTTTCGATTTTTCAGGGTTGGTCTCATAACAAAAGTTGTTATGAAAGGTGAGGATTGTGAGGTGAAGGACACAAACTCGGCCGTTGATTGGTTACAGACAAGGATCGGGATCAACATTGGGATTGAGATATATTATAGAAAGCGGCCGTAAGTGCTACAACTAGTTTTAGCCGGTTACATCTAGGTGAAGCCGGCCTTGCAAGACGAAGTCGGGTTTAAAATAAAATACCACGAAGAGGATGGCTGGAGCTGGATGGATTCTAACCTAACCTGTCCGAGTCGGGGTGCCCAATGGCCGGTCGATAAAAGAGTATGATGTATTATTTAACAAGTTCTAACCGAAGATTAAGTAGAATACATCTATGTTTAACCGGGTGTGGCTGGCTGCAGCTAGTTGTAGCCGGCTAAAACTAGGTGTAGCTGCACTTCGGCTAATACCCGCAAAATATACAGAACGATTTTTTTTAATATATCGAGAAATTTCTAAAAGTAATTACGATTTTCCGATGACATTATATAATCTTCTGTGACTGGAGAATGACTGAGTGACAAGTGACGTCTCAAGACGAAAGTCTAGGTATGTGCGTGTTGCCAGTGAACACCCAAGCCCAACCCAGTGTCAGTGTGTCAGTCAAACAGCCAAGAGAACCAAGGTAACCGACATAGCCCGAAGGATCGCCAAGTTGATGTAGCAGTGGGCAGGGCTCATTGCTCGCAGAATGACAGATGGTCGATGGGGCCGAAAAGTTCTGGAGTGGCGACCGCGTACCGGAAGACTCAGCGTTGGAAAGCCTCCCACAAGATGGACCGATGATCTGATGGGGGTCGCTGGTAGCCGATAGATGCGAGACGCACAGGACCGGTTGTTGTGGCGACACTTGGGGGAGGCCTATGGCCAGCAGTGGACGTCTTTCGGCTGAGATGATGATGATGACTGAGTGACTGATAGGTAACGCACAGCCGAATCAAGTCAATGGGTGATTATGTATCTGTAATTTCCAAAAAACAACTGCCTAACTTCCACATCCACCAGTTCCAGGTTCAACCCAGACATTCATCAATTTTTATTTTATAAAGTTTTAATCAGCGTTGTCATCAAACACGATTTATTTTTTATCTCGCAAAAAGGGTGTAATATTTACCCCATAACCATATAAAGTGGGGTTTCCGCTAAAGTGTTTGTAAGACGAAAAGCCAGACGGGCTCAAGTAGCACTAAATGGTACTTAAGAGTGTATCGAGTAGTGTGGAGCCCTCTTTCTTGGCCTTTTAAAGCCTTAATATTAGGGGTTGTTTTTCGTGGGGATTTTTTGATCGATTTTTGAAGACGTTTCTTGGGGTTGATAAATTAGGTCTATGGAGTTTTTCGTGACATGAGTAAATAGTTAATCGGCTCTCTTCGTGCCCAGAGGGTTGAACTTTGCTTTGGTCAAAGAATTAGCATTGCAATTCAAGGACGCAATGTTGCCTGTGTTCTGGGCATCTGTTGAGAGCGATATGGATGATTTTTATGCGTAATGAGTACTTTTTAAACGTAGATTGTTATTATTTATTAGGTACGCGTTTACGTGTTACAGAATAAACGCAATACCTGAAAAGATACCCCTTTTCAGGTATTGCGTTTATTCTGTAACACGTTGTAAATGTCGCAGCCAAGTAGCTTAATCAGCCGTTTAATTGGTGGCCTAGCCTTTTAATTTAAATGGGCTTGATTTTTCAGTGACTTGCCCATGTGACTTATGTCGCTGATTAAAAGGTGCAATTCAATGAAAAGGCTAGGCGTTTAATGAAACGACTGATTAAACTAGTTAGCTGCAACATCTAAGTTCTAAGTTTTTACAGCCAGTTTTAAATGTCCCTTGGTGCCTATTTGGCCTAGCTCTCTTCTGTCTCCTGCTAGATAAGGAGGTAGGAAGTGGAAATTATACTTTTTCCTACTCCTCCGCTGTTATTTTCTGTTTAATTTCGTTGCGGGATCCAAAAGATATGAATCGTTTCTCAGAGAGTCGTCGAGTTTCATTGACTCTGCGTTCTTCTGGTGGTTACCACTATTGATTCTGGATTTCAGGAGTTGCAGTGGTTTGGGAACGTGTGGCGGGCATGTCCAAAAAATACTAAGTTTTTTTATTAGTCTAGTTGTTTATATGTATCTATCTGGTGTAAATAAACACCAGTACTTAAGTACAGTAAGTGAAATGTATCTATGTTTAGCTAAGTTTAGCTAAGTTAATATATATAGCATAAAACTTACACACGGGTAGTGTTACTTTTTCAAAACTAACTTCAGTGTAGATTAACTTATTATTAAGAAGTTAGTGTCCCATTAAAAACAAAGTGAGTTGAAAAGGAAACTTTCTTTAACTTAGTCCGCTCATAAAGTCTTCAAGTAATGTTGAACTAAAAGATAAAAGAAAGAGATGTTGCAGTAACTTAGTTCATTATTGCTTAGTTTATTGTTAAAGTTTTAATTTAACTAGACAATTTGTTAACATGTTCTCATATTCAACACGTTGATTGCTAACGTCAAAGCAGCACTGCTTTGACGTTAGAGCAAATTTTAATTGAAAAGTAAATTAAAGATTAACTATACATAGGTATGTATCGCCACCATAACAACTATCAATAATTGATCAACTGTAAGTATGGAAAATTACAATTAACAATTGATTAATTGATATAAATAAAAACTAGCAATTAAAAAAGACTACTGTACGACCTTGTTCGTGTACAGGTATATTTTTTTTTATCAAAAATTTAGGTGTAGGTAAAATTTTGAATTTTTAATCTGCTACTACCTACATTTAGTTGATTTTGGTAAATGCAAGTTAATTTTTACTTTTAATGATGTCATAAAACCATTAAAAAAGTTAATTTAAATTATTTTAATAGCGAGTTACGACTAACATACACTAATCCAAATAAATGAATTACAAAGTGCAATTAATCGGTTAACCGATTAATTGCACTACTTGCTTGACTTTTAAATTAATTACTGTATTGGAATAAATGAAAAAAAAAATAGGTACTTCACGGAAGGTTTTAAAAATAATAAAACTACAATTTGTTTTTTATAACGTATCCATTTCTCATTTTCAGAATGAGTATTAATTTTAATAAAACGAACAAAATAGATCTAGCTAGAGCCGCTTCCCGCCGATCCGCTTTAGTTCTTCGAGCGTCAGACTCCCAACTCTGTGTCACTGGCGCTTACGCTTACAGTTCGCGTCAAATAACTTTGCCACTCTGAACTTAGCTATTTGCAAAGATCGCGCAAGTGCAGTCACGAAGACGGGAGCAAGCGGGACGCAAGCATGCATCGAACGTAAACGAGCGACTGAGACATAAAATCGCGCCGCCATAATCCCCGCCCCCATGTCTCTTGCGCATGCGCAGTTGCAGTTTGTTCGTAATTTTGACTACTACGCAGCCACTCGTAGCCAACTTCAGAGGGGCACAGTTATTTGACGCGAACTGTACGTACGGTTTTCACTTGCGCTTACGCACACATACACGGAACGCATAGAATACCTAAAGCCAAAAGCTCGGTGCGCCCTCAACTTATCATGACAAAAGAAAATACGTTTTACCCTGAAACTTTTTAGTATTCTTTTAACACACAAAACTGCGGGGCGCGTCAACTTAACAGTATTATAAGCTTCTTATAAAATTCGCGTCACCTCTCAAAATAGGGGTCTTATCAACGTTTCAGCCCGCTAGTTTCTCATAACTCTGACAAAAACGGATGGTAACGTGCCCTTTTCACCTACCCTTAAGAATGGCGACTTATATATTATGTTAATTTCACCTAAAAATTGCAGACGCCCGTAAGATTGTAAACTGATGCGTGAAACTATAAACTCATTTTTCTCGATAAGGTACGAATTATACTTTATCTCTATTTTTTTACTTACTATTTATTTCATGTCTCTTTCATACTTACTAGTAAAGCAATGTTGTGTCCTGTAGATGTTATGCGATGATTTTATTGATATTTATTCAACGTCAAAGTCAATGCATTTATTTCAAATAAACCATACACAGGTACTTTTGAATTGTGAAAGTCAGTCAGCCAAAAACATGAAGCTATTTGCACGATCCAAAGCGTAGATCTCTATAAAGAAGAACGTGCAAGAAACTCCACGGACACTCTTTTAAACCATTATATGTTTTACAAAAATCCTGGTTACATTGTTACTTGTTGCTTCTATAAATGAGAACAATGTAAAGAAAGAAAAAAAAAATTCTAAGTTTCCAATAAGTATTAAATATTGGAATAAGCCAATGACAGCCAATTGTTTGTTGCTCGGTAGAAATAACCATTCTGATGTTCATCTGTTTTTAGGTCAGCCACATACGTGCCTGCCCCGCATGGGCGGAGCAGCGCCGTGTCCTCGTCGAAGCGATCGGCGGCGGCGACCTCTCGCGTCCGGCCCTGGTTCAATCCATGGTCCGGAGCGAGGAGGCATGGGAAGCCGTCACCTCCTTCTGCGAAGCAGTAATGCTAGTGAAGGAGGAGGCGAGCCGCGTGAGGGAGAGACAACCCTCACGCCCCAGCCGCCGCGGCATAGGGAGACGCACCGGGCGTCGGGAGTCGCTGGGCGATTCCCGGCCACCGTAGGTGCGGGTCTGCGGACGGCGAGCGTTGGGTGGCTCGCTGTCCGATTAAAGCCAGACCCAAGCCGACGGCGCGTTGTGTTCCACGCGCGCCTCAAAGAGATGTCAGCATAGGAGTAGGGGCCCGTTAGGGCCAGTGCCTACCAGGGTTGCGGATTTGTTCGAAAGAGTTACCGCGGCCCTGGAACGTAAAAGGCACTAAGAGGAGCATGGGTGGGTTTTAGTCAGTAGAACTCTGACACTCCCTGCCGCTCCACCCAGAGCGGGAGGGGTCATTTGATGATTTCCCATCCAAAAAAAAAAAAAAAGCCACACGTACGGTTTCCTGGGGCCTAATCACAAACTTTAAAGCAGTATTACTTCAATATTACTTCCAGTGGGGAAGAGAGAGAGAACAGACAGAGCTATACAGCTCCATCTCTTTCCCACTGGAAGTAATATTAAAGTAATACTGCTTTAAGAGTTGGTGGTTTAGGCCCTGTTAAATAATTCAGATTTGGGCCTTTCATACACTTTTGGTGGATTGCAACTGAGATACGAATGTTTCGACGTATAGTAATAGTACAGTATCGTTAACGTAATGGGAATTTTGAATTTTACAAACTACAACCTTATTCTAGAACTACCAGACGGATTTGGAATTTTTTTGTTGGATATGCTACGCCACATTCATAAGGAAGGCTATATTATTATATAGACCATACGGGAACGGGAAATTCCTAAGGAAACGGGACAAAACGGGATAATCGCGTACAAAGTCGTGAGCAAAAGCTAATTATAAATATTCTAACAGACATGACAGAATAATATGAGAAACAATAATATGAGAAAGTTTGTTGTACCCATTTGTAGTAATTACTATGGTCGAAGATGTAGAAAGTTACTAGTTCCGACTATTTTTAATGACCGTCCAGGCGATGTAAACAGTTGTATCACAAAAGTGTTTTTTAAGGTATTTTGTCAAAGCCTCCTATTGGGAAAACATAAAAAATAAAAAAAAAATCACTTGTACTTATGTGTGGATTACTTTTATGTGCTAGAAAAAAAGGAGCTACACCTGCCAACAAACTGCTTTGCAGTTTGGCAGAGGTAACAGTTTGCAATGTAAAATGTACTTATGTGAATAAACACTTTTTCGTTATCTCTCGGCTGCCATGGTTTATTTTAATTATTTCATTGAATTATTTCTTTTTTACTCCGGACTCTTTTATCCTGCACGTCTTTTACATCGTTCTCACATATATGTATAATTTCAATATGAATGATGTAACCATAATTTTGTAACAAAATATTATTTTTAAAAGAGTGTCCGTGGAGTTTCTTGCACGTTCTTCTCCATAGAGATCTACGCTTTGGAACGTGCAAATAGCTTCATCTTTTTGACCGACCGACCTTGACAATTCAAAAGTACCTGTAAATGGTCTAATTGAAATAAATGCTTTGACTTTTACTTTGACTTGACTTTGAAAAATAAGCTTTACATAAAAATCTCATATAAAATAATCTTCGATCGATAAAAAAATTGGCATCGACCTCCAAACCTCTCCTTTATCAGCTACATTACCTATCTACCACCAAAAGCGATCGCAAGCTAGCGCTAAGTGAGAATTGATAGCTTTCACTGGATCACATCAACATAATCCTTCGGCTTTATCTTTTCTGTTACGAAGCGAGCTGGGTTCGTAAAAAAGATAAGGACAGAAGTTCCGTTTTGTGATATTAACGACTTGTTGATAAAAGTAACGTTCGAAATAAAATAATAGCTTTTGTCCGCGACTTCGTACGCGCATATCCCGTTTTTTGCAGTTTTCGTAGGAATTTCCTGTTCCCGTATAGCCTATAGGGGTTGGCTTCTAGTCAAACCGGATTCAGCTAAATACCAGTATTTTACGTAGAGCGGCTGCCCACCAGACCTCCACAAGATCTATGCCTGCAGGGGCCACATACCACCTGTTCGAGCCAACGCCTGCTCGTTTGGCTTGGGCAAATCAGCGTTGCGTCCTAAATTAAGATTCATTAGATGTAAGGTTATTGATACCGTCTTGTCATTTCTCCTTCCATTTTTGCACGTCATTGAGGCAATACAAGTTTTTGACTAAATCAGCATTTTTGGAGTTTCTTTCTTTGTTTCGTTACAATCCGTAACGACTGCCAAAGATCTCCAAATGACAGCCAGGACCAACTGCTTAACGTGCGTTCCGAGGTACTCCTCTCTTACTTGAAGAAAATAATATATAGATCAATGATGTAGAGTGAAATAATGTAAACTACTGAAAAGTCTGTCAAATTCATCCAAAACTTGTTTCAAAAGGATTGCATTTTGCGTTAATCCCATCTATCAGAATAGGTGACGTGCTTAAAAAAAAATATTTCTACACCCATGTTCGTACACAATTTATCTAATAATATACAAAAATATAATACTAACAGTGAAAATAGAATCAAAATTGATCGAGAACCCGACGAGATATAACTATTTTAAACAAATATATAATATCTGTCCCTGTCGCGAAAAAGCTTTTTATGGCAGCTGATTAAAGTGTCATGGTATGTGTCGTCTAAGTTCGTATCGGACTTCTCTTTCTAATTGCCGACTGTGAAGCTTTATAACTTCACCGCTGATTGATTTGATGATGATTAATAGGTAATGGTTTTTGTTTTTTTTTTTTTATTTATTGATAGGCAAGCGCTTGACCACTATCTCACCTGATGGTAAGCGACGATGTGGTCGAAGATGGAGCACGTTTGCCTAGAAGTAACCTATTCACTCTTGACTTAAAGACTCCCAGGTTGTAGCTATCAGGAAACACAGACCCCGGCAGGGAATTCCACTCCTTAGCTGTACGCACAATGAATGTATTCCCAAAACGCTTTGTGCGTGTGGGTGGGATGTCCACTATGTACCGGTGGCGCATCGCCGTACGTCTTGTGGTCCGATGATGGAACGGGCTAGGCGGAATCAAACTATGTAATTCCGTTGCACACTCTCCAAAATGCAACCGATAGAAAACCGACAGGCTAGCAACTCGGCGTCGATGCTCGAGGCTTTGGAGCTTCGACTCGACGAGACTATCATTGCCGATGATCCTCTTGGCTCGTTTCTCTATTTTTACTGGAGGAGAAAAAATTGCAGGCATAATCCTTATTGTGATTTGTTTGGTACTCATTTTGCTAAAATGTCTGTTGCAAAAAATGACTGCAGGTACTGGAAAATTGGTTGCGAAATATGTCAGAAAGAGACTCTGTGGCCCTGGGTAGCAAAGGGCACGAGGAGGAACACGGATGCGTTTTAGTCAGTAAGATTCGGACACTCCCTCTCGCTCCACCTAGAGCAAATGTGTGGAATTCCCTGCCAGAGTCTGTCTTTCCTGATAGCTACAACCTGGGAGTCTTTTTTAAGTCAAGAGTGAATAGGTTACTTCTAGGCAAGCGTGCTCCATCTTCGACCACATCATCGCTTACCATCAGGTGAGATAGTGGTCAAGCGCGTGCCTATCAATATTAAAAAAAAAGAGCGGATTAAGTCATTTGATCATTTACCATCCATGAAAAAAAAGAAAAGCACTGAAAACTTAGACAAGAACAATCACAATCTATGCTTAGGTACTGACATAAGAAAAAACTAAATTTTTAACTTACTAAGGTCTTAAGCCATTTGATTATTTCACCAAAATATTGCCCAAACCGAAACAAAACTATTACAATTTTTACACAATTTCATCCACACCAAAAATTCTCCGACACTCCATTATTACATCACACATCCCGTCTCAACGGATATGAGGACCGAACCGGAACGGACCGAATCCAAGATGGCGGCTGCCCGGGCCCCGGAACCGAAACCGTAACCGAATGATAAGCTTTTTTATAAATAAGTCGCAGTCGCACGAGTGATTCTTTAATCCGTTTCATTAAATGTTAATTCGTACGTACGGAACCCTAAAAAACCGACCATGTGCAAGTCTAACTCACATACCAAGGGTTCCATGTAAACTTGTATGTAGATAGTTCGTCCCTTCCGACAGTCGGATCTTGATTATTTAAGATTTTTATTTCGATGAGAAATCATCAAGTGACTCCTTCCGCTCTGGGCGGAGTGGGAGGAAGTTTCAGACTCTTAAAAACCCATCCGTGTTCCTTCAAATGCCCTTTACACGTGGTCTTGCACTAGACTATATTACGGTTCCTGTCAAAGATGTGGAATTGTTCGAAAGAGTCACCGCGGCCCTGGAACGCAAAGGGCAAAAGGGGGACACGGATGGGTTTTAGTCAGTAAGATTCTGACACTCCCTTACGCTCCACCCAGAGCGGCAGAAGTCATTGGATGATTTCCCATCCAAAGCCATAAGATTGATGTAACGATTCTTCTATATTGGATGATGTTAAATGCATTAGAACTAGTTATAATCCTGTTACATAAATAAATAAATTACATTAAGTTTACTAACATAGGTGTAAATTTTCTCGATGCTTGTTTCGTTTTGTAACTCAAATGGATGTTACTTTTCTGTTTTTTTTTTTTTTTTTTTTTTTTTTTTTTTTTTTTTTTGTTTTTTTTTTTTTTTTGGTATGACCACTAGCAAGTTAACACACGTGGGATATTAACTGCTTAACCGGACTAACCTGTGGTGGCTTCAAATGAATTTAAAGCCCCCAGCCAAGGCTTACTTTTCTGAAATAAAGTTTTTTGTAACAATCTTTCAACGAAGCCAATTAAATACAACTCATTTCAAACCTTATTTAACATAGAGTCAGTCTGTCAGTTTTATGTTACTTACCGAGAATTTTAGAAGCATTATTTCCGACTGAGTACCTTTTATTCCCAAGATAGTTAATTAGGACGTAGAATTTTTTGTGGCTTTAAAAGTAAAATACTCTTTCATTCTATGAAGGGTTTCTTTCCCTTAGTTAAACAGAAATTCATATTTAATTAGGCTTTTTGTTACCTATGGCCAACGGACTCTCAATATTCACAAATTTTAGGATTTCGTACGAACAATGAGAAAAATCCGGCCAAGTCTCAGTCTCAGTCAAGGACTCGCGCACGAAGGGTTCCACACCATTATCTATAAAAAACAGCAAAAAAAAACACGTTTTTTTGTATGGGAGCCCCACTCAAGTATTTATTTAATTCTTTTTTTTTAATGTTTTTTTTCTCTTTAACTTTGCCCCACACTACGAATATCAATTCCCGTACACAAACAGCTAGACCCGGAACAACTATCTGTAGGCCATACAAATATGTTTTCCGTGAGGGAAACATATATGTATGGCCTACAAAACTGACTGGTAGTTCCAGAGATTAGCGCGTTCAAACAAACTTATCAGCTTATTATAATAATAGATACGGGAAAGCCTATAAGAACTCTGTGGTTTAAAAATAACATTCTAAAACTTATTATTCGTACGGAACCCTTTGTGCTCTAAACCAACTCGCGCTTGACCATTTTTTAAATTAACCGAAATTCTCCAAGCTTTAAATATTATTTTACTAAAACTAAAAGATTCAACTTCCTCAAACTACAAGGTTCAAAGTCTAACACAGACATTCCATAACTAAGTTGATGACAAGTTCAAACATGTCCGCTTCACCATTATTATTCAGAGCGGCATGATAACTATGTTAGTGGCTTGCTAAAGATTTCTTTGGTGAACTATTTCATGTTGGGATTATTGGTTGGGTTTATTAATGTTACCGGAAAATTGCAAACGCCAAAAGATTGTAAAACATCGCGTGAAATTGTAAACTATTTTCTTTTAATAAGATTCCTGCGGATTTATTGAAAACTATTGAATTTGAATGGGATTTATTGACCGTATCGACCGGATTCGGTCGGTAGGCGATCGGTAACCATGTCGAGTCTTCCCGCCCTGGACATGGGATCGATTCGATTCTCTGGTCGGACTACGCTTTTCCGTAGTTACTAGGTTTTCCACTACAACCAAACGCGGTAACATCTCAGAGCCCCGGTATGGGCTCGGTTGAGTAGTTATATTTAACACACATGACAATATTATGTTATTTATTTATTTGTATTATTTATTATTATTTTGTAAGTTAGTAATGAGAGAGGGGCGGGCTGTAAATCAGCGTTGACCATCGTTGTGGCTATGCTGTACACTGCTTAACATTTGCCGAGCTTCTTCTTCTGCCACACCGTCATCTCATAAAAAAATATTTGTTTTTTAAGTTCATAATATTATATTATGACTGTAGTGTTGGCAATACTAGTTTCTTTCTTTCTGTCTTTGTCGTGATGTTAAAATAATATGTGATTACCAAAAGCTGTAAGTTCAAAAACTAAAATACAAATAGTCATAGAAAATTAGGTAGCCTACCATTAGGTTTATTATTCCCCACAACGTTATTTTACAAATTCTCACTATAGATCTAAATACACAGCAAAAATATACACTCTTTATTCACTTACAAACTAAAAGTACAGTCAAGTAAAAAATCGAAGCTAGCATAAAAATATCTTAGTCTAGAAAATTAAAAACAGCGGCATCGCCTCGCATAATGAGTGTACCACAGTTGACCTACTTTGACTTTGTGTGTTACTGTACTTCGTGTTCGCTAGACCACAGTGTAGATAGATACAGAAGGCCTGTTTCATATTATTATACAATGTGTAACAGAATAAACGCAATACCTCTTAAGAGGTCATTGTACTCATCATTATGAACAAAAAAAATCAGCTGTTCGGTACATTTTTTCAAGTTATGCACACAGAAATGTATGGGGCCGTCGATTTATTTTCGCGATTTCAGTGTTGGTCCTGGTTGTTCATAAAGATGAGTATTGACCTCCACAGAGGCATAGCGTTTATTATGTTCCACGTTGTAGTTAGTAAAAATAGAAGTACTCACAAAACGGGCACGCTCGCTCCATCATAGACCTCATCTATCGCTTCCCATCAGGCGGGATTGAGGTCAAGAGCTAGCCCATTCCTCAATAAAAAAAAACGTCTCATTTTCTGAAAACTGTGACCAATGGGGATTTAAGTCATGTCTAAATAGGAAACTTCTGGGCAAGCGTGCTCTATCTAACGCGAACCTATCAACAATAAAAAAATTAAAGATCATAGATCACAAACTATAGCAACGCAATGCAAGTCAGCATGCGAGTTGGCTCAAGCAGAAACTGCATCAGTATAATTATACTGGCACACACCATGTGACTGTTTCACGCCAGTTACTGTCTTGTACGATTGCTCGAATGGGCCAATAACTTGCATCCGAGTAAAAATCATTTTCTCGCATTCGGTCCCAACTTACTTTATGCTATGGCAGTTACGCAGTTACTCGCAACGCAAGAGCACTGTCATGTGAGTAGACAGTGACAGTTGTCATCTACTCTCAAATGTATGCTTGTACTATGTCTCTAGCCGATCAATTCACTGTGACAACTTTGGTACTTCATGCTCACTGCATGAAGTAAACTGTCATTCCATCTTGTTTGAATTGATTGATAAGTCACTTCATGTTCACTACACCTAATTTATAATTTAAAAAAACATTTTTACAGATTAGTCCACAACAAACAGACTTCCTTTAAAAAAATGCCATTCGCGAGTACTTTTGCACTCACTGTACCTCAAACGTGTATACAGGGTTATTTGTAAAACACCAGCAACCTTTCAGGGGGTGAAAGTACTCATCATTATAAACAACTTTTGCTATGAGACCAACCCTGAAAAATCTAAAAAAATATCTGCCTGTTGGTGACTATTGCATTTTGTATGAAACAGCTGATTTAATTTTTGATATTTCAGAGTTGATCCCGGCCATAGTAAAAGTTGTTTATAATGATGAGTACTTTCACCTCCTGAAAGGTTGCTGGTGTTTTACAAATAACCCTGTATATTTGCGCGCGTTCTCACTCTTGTTGTACGAAGCTGACTTTGTATAACTCGTTATTCTGTGACAATACGCCCAGTTTCATGCTTTCGAAGTTGCTATAGATTTAAGATCTGCTAGAGGAAGATGAAATTGATATCGTCTGAGAGAAAATAGAATGGAATATTGAATTCTCTTTATTGCAAGCTAGAGATTTATGTCAAAGTAGTTTTTCTACAAAGATATTTACAGAGTTATGGGCCGGTCTTATTGCTTAGTCAGTTTTGATCGCAATTTTTTGCAGTAATACTTGTAGAAACTTAAAAGTTTTAGCAAATATTACTCTAGATACAAATTAACTTAAATATTCCCAACAATTTTTTGGTTCGGATTCCAGTTTAGCCGGATACAGCTTAGTAATAACATTTTACTTTGGGCTACCCTTGATGCTAATTACCCTCAACTATGTTTGGGGTCGGCGAAATGAACGGTGTCTCGTTGTGAATCCGCGATGATTTAATTTTAAATCAAATGAGTTCGCTTTCGGATTGTGTGCGCTCACTTGAGTGATGTGAGCAATGAATTTTACAGAATACCACTACGGTTTTGCTCCTGTGCTTCCTTTTATCGTTTATTAAACCGTGCTCAAAACGGAAAGAACAAGAATATTCAGGAAGACAACTTCTTGTTGTTTTTCTCATTTTCTTCCGTCCTTCAATTGTTTTTGACGAAACCCGGTGATAGCCCACCTGCTGTGAACTGTCACGTCCAATCCCCAGGGTACATAGTGATCACGTGCTGTTGTGTGTGGCAGAAGTAGTGGGGGTAACGGGTCTCTTACCCAGGGGATCAGCCAATGGCGTTGGATAACACGACAACTGTTGTGAGTTTCATTGGAAATCCCTAGCACACTTTAGAGCCAGCATGAGGTTTAACTCGTTGGAACTAATAAATTACCTATTTCAAGATGAGAGTACATTATTTTGTTAAGAGAAAATAATAATTTAGTAGTAGTTAGTTCTAAGTTGAACCACGGGACTATTGACAATGGCTTGCACTACTGTGTACTAGTTCATTCAAACCTGTGTGATTCTTTCCTGAAAAGACTGATTACAGACAGTGATTGCATGTTCTTCTATATCGTTTTGTGAATAAGTGGACTGTTGTAGGTCGTTATACAAAATACAATCTTAATTGATTGAATCTTAATTCTAATAAATTAATTCTATACGGTGATGCGGAAGCGGTGTGCATCCTTGGTCCGTAGGGTGCGGGGCAGCGCCAACAGCATCCTGGCCGTGATGGCAAGCAGGCTGGATTGTGCGTTTGTGAACCACTGCTGCAGGGTTTCGGCTGGGTCTGTCACCTTGCAGCAATGATGTTACAATCCGTTTTTCTATTTTAGTTTTGTGTTTTTGGTTTTATGTGCTCAACTGGTTTTTTTTCTTTGTAAGTGCATTGTTACTAACACTATGATTGTGTCTTGTTACTCGAAATAAATGGTTTATGATTATTAATTAGAAGAGAAGTAATGGAATATACTATCAATATTAGTCCACTACTAGTATTATCAATGTAAGTATAAGATGTTGATAGTACATTTCGACGTTGAACGTTCATTAATTGTCAAAAAAGCCTCAAATTCCGTACATTTTTGACAGATTGCAACTGACATACGAATGCGAAAGATGCTTAAAAATTAATAGAATTGGTACTCTGGTTATTCCTCACAAAAAAAAACTAGCATTTATTTCATTTTATTTTATTTTATTTTACAGTTTTAGGAAAACTTACAGCTAAACATTTTCACACGTGAGAGAGTAACAAAACTAAGGCCAATTATAAGTTTTCACAGATAAAAGAGAGCTTATAAACAAAAATATGTGAGAGGGTAAACCGTTTAAGTAAAAACAGTAACATATGTTAAACAAAAATACAATTGAATTGAGAAACTCCTCCTCTTTTTTTGAAGTCGGTGAAACATGTAACTCAAACAGCGCAGATTTTAATGAATAAGTTAGTTTACGCTATCAAAGAAGAAGTTACAAAGAGTCCTTTTTAATTTTAAAATGCTAGTATTGAAAACATCGATGTCGACGTCCCGGTTGACCGCATTATATGTATGACTCGCTCTTACCAAGTAAGCATGTAGGTAATATTGCAGCAATAAGCAAACTGTACCCACCTACCAATATTATTTTCATTAAACAACTTTCATGTAACTTTGACATCTTGTTACCAAGTTTTAATATATTAATTGAGTTTGCGACTTCTTTTGATAAATAATTCATTTACCTACAAGTTTTGTTTGAAAGATAATTTTTGATTATTTTTCACGTTCTTGTTGTTTTTTGACTCTATTAGGAGCGTCAACGCCGTACGGCATTATATACAAACTTTCAAGTCCTTACTTTTCAAAATGAATGACCCGATTTTTAAAAAATTCTGATGTTTGTATTTTTTTTTTATATTTGTTCGCGCATAACTCCGTCGCCTGCCAACCGATTTGAAAAATTTAGGGTATACTTCCCAAATGGTCCCATGAAAATTTTATCAAAATCGGTTCAGTGGTTTGGTTTTTAAATCCAAATAGCTGGAAAAAATATATGGAAAAATCATCCATGTATACGAAATTGCGTATTTTTGTTTTCCTATGACTTTACAGTGGTGTTGTTAGATGTGGGGGCAACCAAAAACACCGACTACCGAAATTAAAGTTATTTTGTACTTTGTAGTGTTTTGTTTTGGAAGTCGGTTTATTTTTTTGTGAAAAAGTTTTTTATTTTTATGAAACTTGGTTTCGATATGCTAAAAATCTGGGTCTAAATAGTTAGCAGAGAACATTTTCGAAAAAAAAAAGGGGAAACAGAGTGATTTATCATATTTGAGAAAAAAAAATGCAAATAATAGTTCTTTACCCATAGATTATAGAAAAACTTATATGAAGTCTATAAATAACAGTGTTACAATAACACGATACAGATATCAGCAGTGCGATTCTGTAAATATGTCGAAGTGAACACCCGGGCGGGGCGCACGACAGGTGAGTTGTCAAACCATACAAATAAGATGGAATGACAGCTCTATTGTCGTTCGCTCCGCCTAGGTGAACACTGTGAGATGTCGACAGAATCGACCGGCTGATTCGTTCGGAACCCTTTTCACGCGAATCTGACTCGCACTTGGCCAGATTTTTTTTTATTTTAACATTTTGACTATTCAACAATCTTTATCGCAGCTTGAATGTCATTTAGTTAAGAGTGCTAGGTGTACATAAATATTTGTAACGAGCTTTTGCCCGCGACTTCGTTCGCACATATCCTGTTTTTTTTCGTTCTTGTAGGAATTTCCCGTTCCCGTATAGCCTATAGTCTTCCTCATAAATGTGGCTATAATTTACAAAAGAATTTTCGAAATCCGAAATCCGTACAAACAAACTCTTCAGCTTAGTGAGATGTGCAGAGAAGTCCAAAGCGGAGACGAGAGATGTTTGAACAACGAAAACCGCTCCGGCCCCGGCGACACACCGGTGTGTCGCGAATTAATCGCGAATTTGATGTTTATTTACCTATTACATAAGTTTTTTTTTTTTTGGGAATTTTCACATGTCGGGGCCGCAGCGGTTAAAAAACATCTCCACTCCGCTCGTCTCGTCTCCGCTTTGGTGGAGTCCGGGCCTAAGATGATTCCGTGTTTCGGAAAGCACGTACCTATAAGCCGGTGGTCCCGGCCGCCAAATGGCGGTCGTCAAACCATGTCAGAGGCCCTTGAGGCGGTTTAGAAACTCTGACACTAGGGTGTGTGGGGTCGTTAGACCTTACTACCCACACGACGAAGACGAAGCTTGGTATAGACATATTATACTTGTACACCTCTACTACCTTCGCAAAGCATCTACAGGCGCAACAAGAACTTGCAAAACCTTTCACCACAACTTTTACCTTTTAGTTTACTAAGCCGATAAACTTAGTCAGTTTTATTAAACAGCTCGTCTAATAGGCGGAGACGGGTAAAGTTACTAGTTCGTTCGCGTTAGTAAGCCTTGTAAGTGGCTATTTGTGTAAACTTACTTACTTAGAGAATGTCGGGAGAGAATGTTAGTTAAGTTACGTTTATGTTATTTAGGATGTACTTTAGGTGTTTATTTTACAGGTGAGAGTGTTTTGTTTCAGTGATGTATCTTAGGGATTTGCAAAGCGGACAGGGCGCCGACAAGATAAAAAGTATGGCGTCAAAGCAACGAAATATACCTTCTTAGAATCGCGGGCGCGCGGCCAAACTCCATACATTTTCGCCGCTTTTTTTTAATTATTATTGATAGGCACGCGCTTGACCACTATCTCACCTGATGGTAAGCGATGATGTGACCGAAGATGGAGCACGCTTGCCTAGAAGTAACCTATTCACTCTTGACTTAAAGACTTCCGGGTTGTAGCTATCAGGAAACACAGACTCTGGCTGCGCCGCTGCACGCCCGGAGCGCTTTGTATATCAAATCCCTTAGTTATCATCACTGGATATAGCTTTGCTGAAAATGTTGTGTTTCAGGGGAAATAGTACACTTTGATGCAAGTAGACCAACCGTATCATTGCAGCTCAGGCGAAATAGACGCCCGAGCCGAGGGCGAGGCCTTTATGAAATCGAGATACAGCAATGTTAAATGATCTCGTTGGTAACAAAATATTTTTTAAAAACAATACTACAATAAGTTCTAAGGAATTGAGACTGCAATTTAATTTTAATAAATTGAATAAATATAAAAGCGGTAAGGAGCAAGTCTTCAAGTAAACAATTTTCTACAATCTAGTGACCGATTTTTCTGTCTATTTTTTGTATAAAAGCAATATGGCACAGGCTTGAAGGTAAATTTATACGACAAATTGGGGGAATAGAAATGCTGGGGGTGAATAAACACCAAAGGTGTGAAGAGGGTTTTCACGTTACTTAAATATTGTTGGCAGCATTTAGGGATCCCAAATTGTCAAAACGATTGCTTTGTAAGATACCAATAATACACGTTCAGTAGTCATCATCATCATCATCATATCAGCCGAAAGACGTCCACTGTTGGACATAAACCTCCCCCCAAATGGGGGTGTTGCCATAAGAGCCACGCTTGGCAGGAGGGTTAGCAATCGCAGTGTAGCTGCTGCAATGTACGAACAGAGAATGCTGCTGCCCATTCCATTAAAGTATTACAATCCAATAAAATTTTGGTTTCTATTCAACCGTTGTGTTTCTATTCGCCCCGTTTTACGGTACATCGTTACCAAGCCACCATACATCGTTTACAGTTACAAGGACACACAGATGAACAAATACTCTAGAGGTTACCTCTAACGAGCTCGACTGATCACATAGTATTTGTCAAGGTAACATTAGGGGACCTCTTAGTGACAGGCGATAGATGGAGGATTATCGGCAAAGTATTAGTGATTAAGGAAATGGTGGATCGTCCCTTAAGTTAATTGGTATCTTTAAGTTGATTCCCATCTATTGAAGTTCCTTCCTTATCTATATATTTCTTTTTAACCGACTTCTAAAAAAGGAGGAGGTTCTCAATTCGAATTTTTTTTTAATGTTTTTTCGGGCATAACTCCGTCGCGTGCCAACCGATTTGAAAAAATATTTTTTTGTTGGAAAGAGTATACTTTCCAAATGGTCCCATTGAAATTTTATCAAAATCGGTTCAGTAGTTTGGTTTTTAAATCCAAATAGCTGGAAAAAATATGTGGAAAAATCATCCATGTACACGAAATTGTGTATTTTTGCTTTCCTGTGACTTTCCAGTGGTGTTGTTAGATGTGGAGTACCACTAAAAAGTGAAAAATTAAAAAATTTTCGCAAAAAAAACAAAAAACACTACAAAGTGCAAAATAACTTTAATTTTGGAAGTCGGTGTCAAATAACGAAGAAGCAACCAAAAACACCGACTTCCGAAATTAAAGTTATTTTGAACTTTGTAATAATTTTGGCAGTCGGTTTCTTTTTTTTAATCGATTAATTTTTGGATTAGTTTGTTTCTCACTTCAATCTGAGTGCCAATTCCGCTAATTTTCAAGCAACGCATCTCAGTCGAAATCTTTCAAAAATGTATGAATTTTATGGCTTTTATGACACTGACCTGCGATGCGGCCCTCTGATGTTAATCAGTGAATCGTATTTTAATTCACGGGCGAATGCAGCCCAATTTTTTAATTTTTTTTTGAAAACTGCAAACAGAGACATAATAAATACATTGCATTATGTGACGCGGAAGTCTATCATTGTCAGCCATAAGACTGTCATTGTATATAATATTTTTGATGTACAATAAAGTAAATTCTATCTCTATCAAGGACATTATCTCGCCGACTGATCGACACTTCGCCCAAAAAATTAGCATTGCCATTCAACGTGGCAATGCTGCCAGTCTTCTGGGCACGTTTCCGGATGACTGCGATGCGGAGGAATACTTCGACGCCTGAGTGTGTTTTGTTTTTGAAAATATGTAAGTATACAGTTAGGTTTAGTAGATATAATTATTATAGTCGGAGGAGCTCGTGGCTAAATTATAACAGCCGCACGGACCAATCTTCAAGGTTAAGCAACGCTTGCCGAGGTTGGTCTGTGGATGGGTGACCATATTAACATATCGAGACTCCTCCGTGCCTCGGAAAGCACGTTAAGCCATTGGTCCCGGCTGTCATTTGTAGATCTTTGGCAGTCGTTACGGATTGTCAGAAGCCAGAAAATCTGACACCAGTCTTGCCAAGAAGTACCGTGTTACCCAGTTAATGGGTTTTTGAGGTCTGGTATGCAGCCACTCCACGTAAAATACTAGTATTCAGCTGAATCCGGTTTGACTGGGAGCCGACCCCAATATAGTTGGGAAAAGGCTCGGCAGATGATGAGATATAATTATAGTCAAGTTGGTTCATTTATTGTTTTCTTTTTAATAAAAAAAAATATTTCCCAAAAAAAAAATGTATTCTATCTTCAATAGTACCTATTTAGTAGTATTTTTATATCCAAATATCTCAGTTTAACCGCTCAAGCCCAACATGTGAAAATTCCCTAATATAAAGTAAATCTTATGTAATAGGTAAATAAACATTAAATTCACGATTAATTCGCGACACACCGGTGTGTTGCCGGGGCCGGACAGGTTAAAAACGTTTTCTCAGATTTTTTTGTCAATCTTTCTTAGTTTCCTCGAATGCAAAATAAATATTGCAACTAACCGTGAAAATACTCTCACCCGTAAAAATCCCTAACTCTGAACAGAAAAACCAGTTCTCACTGTCCAAACGTATGTAGGTACCTACTAACTTCGCTTTTCACCCAACCTGAGCTGAAAAAACCCCGCGTTCAATAATCACCTACACAATTTAATTTTCCATTTATTTCAAATACCTACTTGTGAGTTACAGCGCCCTTCATATGAAGAGCTTTTGAAAAAGGTCTGAGGTCAGAAGTTCTGACAATGGAGCGTGTGAGTTTGTTTTTGTTCAGAATTTAATTAGAATTATTATGTTTTTATTTTATTATGTCACGGTCGAGAATATTCTGTCTACAGTGAATTTGCTTTTGAGTATTGTAAAAGGTGACATAAAGTAAATAAATGTCAAATTATAAGCAGCTGAATTTTTTTATCCTACTTTTAACTTTTAGCGACTAGTTTGCAACAAACCAGGAAATTTTAATCAGACAGAAAGTTCTCTGTGCAACTAACTGGTGCTACATCCTGAGTGCTATGTCTACTAATTATTAAACAACGTTCGCATATTCGCATGTCGCACACTGACAAAAATATCTTCACTTCCTTACATTTTCGACAGATTGCGAATGTGAGTGATAGTTGCTTAAAAATTAGCAGAAATGCCCCTCTGAGAACAATCGGTTTCGGTTTAAAGAATTTTATTCTCATAAGAACAATACAAAGGTTCACTTACAATGAGATACAAAGTAATTGTTTATATCTAAATAAATACATTTCGCCTCCGATGCGTGTTGGTGAAGTTATACAAAACAAATAGGTACATTATAATATAGGAAGTATGTAAATTGCTAACATTTAATATGCGGTATTACTACATTTCATAAACGTAATTTCTCAGTTTTAGTTTAAATCTGTTAATGTTCTCACAATCTTTTACGTCATTTGGTAGGTCGTTAAACAGCAGGCTGTGCTCCTTCGAACAATATGGTTTTTTTACCGTAGTTTGTGCGAGCTTGTCTTCGTTGAACAATCATTGGAGAATCATAATTATGGAGTTTCTTGCACGTTATTCTCCATAGGATCTACTGTTAAGAACTTGCAGCTACCTCACTGGAGATAGAGTCGGTGAGTGTGTTTTGTGCAGAACTACTTTCTGTTCTTGTCGCTAGTGCGGCAGAACTAGTTTTATTGACTGACAGACCTTGACAATAGGGTGTTACTGAAAAAATCAAATAAGTCCGTCAGATACATTTAAAAAAACTTTGGACACGTATTGAAATAACTTTTGGTTTTAACAGACAGCAAAAAAATAAGCTCATAGTTTTAGAATAATTATATTTATGAATGAAACGTTTGTAATAATTAACTAACCAATTATTTGGAGAATACTGTGACTTTAAATAATTTATTAGATTTTATGGCAACATGTAACATTAAAAATAAATCTTATCGTTTAAAATAAGTAACAGATTAACGTGAAAAAGTTTTCAGGGGACGTTTATTGCAATTTTTTTACAAAAAAAAAACATAAAGATAAGAATTCCGCCAGAAAAAACGCACAAAAATGACAAAATTGAATAGGAAAATAACTTATACATGCACACCACACCACACCATTATATACCACACACTATGGTGTTTAAGCATTTAGGTATAGTAGTTTATGCAACGACCATATAAAAAGGGTTATTAAAACACGAGTGTGGGTTTATCACACGAGGCGTAGCCGAGTGTGATAAACGATTGCATAGCACGAGTGTTTTAATACCTAATTATATGCCGTTGCATACACTATTTTATCTTCACTCATACAGTTGAAATAAAATAAGTGGAAAAATAGTTAATTCCAATATGGCGGATATTCTCATTGCGTATTCGAATGACTGCGCAGCGCGCTCAAACATAGACAAAGATAAAAGCTGGCTCATTGACTTAAGTCAATGAGCCCGCGCCAAAAATTAAAAAGAAAAAGTGTGCTATAAAAATTAAAAAGTTATTTTATGATGCAGTTGTTTAAAAATCGAAGGAAAATGTTGAATCGTAATGGTTTTTTTTTTAAATTTTACCTATCCACGAAAAAAAAGTATGTATTTATGCATTCGTTTTTGAACTCATATTTGGAACATTACGTTGTGAGTGTAGATAAAAATAATTAATTTGAATCTATAAACCGTTTTCTTTCCTACTCAATAAAAACGCAATGAACAAAGAGAAAAATCAACGAATTCTTCCTTTTATCTATTTAAATCCCATGTAAATTCAAGCCGGATAATCCGAGCTCAATTTAAGACGGCTTAAAATATCCTTCAGCTGACAATACCGTCATGAGACACACAGACAGTATTTACAAAATTATTGTAAATGTTTCACACGGTTTCTGTACATGAATTATCTAAACATCAAAGAAATGATGGATTGGCCGTTACAAAATTTCAACATGTCTGACAATTTGCCACATTAATATTGTAAAACTTTATTTTTGTGCTCTTTTATAAGTGTACTAGCTTTTGCCTGCGGCTCCGCCCGCGTGTATGTCGGTTATCGAGTAAAAAAGTAGCCTACGTCCTTCTCCATATCTCAGGCTATACATATCTGCCAAATTTTATGACGATCCAGACAGACAGAGTTACTGTCGCATTTATAATATTAGTAGGGATTGTGAGGACATAAAATATCTTAAACCTATAAATTATGTAGGTATAAGGGAAACTGATTGACTGACATATCAAACAATAAGAAAGATTATGTTCGAAAGAGTTACCGCGCCCTGGAACGCAAAAGGCACTAGGAGGAGAATAGGTGGGTTTTAATCAGTAAAAGTTGGACACTCCCTGCCGCTCCACCCAGAGCGGAAGGGGGTTATTTGATGATTTGCCATACTTAAAAAAAAAGCGTGTAAACAGGAATGAGTATTCTGTTCTCTCATGTAACGAAATAAGTCTGAAACGTGACGCGTCCATCAAATTTTACTCTCAATTTTTGTCCGATTCGAAAATTGAATCGCCGCCTAAGAAAAATAAACACTTAAATATTTGTAAGCATTGCTCTCAAAATATTTAAAACAAAACGACGCCAAAAAGGAGCTGTTAAATCAGTTTGAAGGAAAACTTTGAAAACGGGCTTTAAGACACCTCAGAAAAGTTTGAAGTTCATGAGAACTATATTGATAGCTCCAACTTAGCTTGACGTTTTTACTTTTGGTTTGTTAGTATTTGGTAGTTACTAGCTTAAAGTTTTGCAAAGTACATAAGTGTTGAGGCTCTTATGAAAATAACTTTCATTATTCTTTCTTAAAGAGAAGGAATCCGAGGCTAGTGTGATTTGGCTAGTCATATTTACAGGGTGCTCGAGAGCTGATGGGCCAGGACCGTCACGCGGTGGTTGCGTCAAAACGGACGTCATAACCAAGGCAGACCTATAAACGAGTTATGGAACTCGAATGGAGTTGGGCAGGATACATGACAAGGCGCGGTGATCACAGGTGGAGTTTGACAGTGACCGAGTAGCGTCCAAGGACTTGTAGCAGGAATTTTGATCGCCTGCCAGCGAAATGTGTAGACGACATTTTTGATGTCGCGGTACAACCTGGCTGAGGGTGACACAGGAGTGTGGGGATTGGCACAGGAAAAGAGAGGCCTATGCTCAGCATTGGGAGAAGTCGGGATGTGGATGATGCTGGTGATGAAATTCTTCATTGACGATAAACTTACGTGTTACAATGACAATACCGTTGATGGTTTGACAACTTACCTGTAACAATAAAAACAAATTATTATTAGAATGGTTATCATTACAAATCTTAATCTAATTCAAGATATAGCAGATTAATAAACAGTGCAATCACCGATATTAAAATATATCTCAATTAAGATGGTGGCTGTGGTTTCCAGTCAAACTGTCGTTGGTTGAGTAGGTGTTAGTATTTAACATAAAATACGAGTAGGTACTTAATAACCACTAGTCGAATAGAATGGCACCTAATTAGCAATCATTACGGAAATTCAGTTCTTTGACAGTTCTAAGAATGGACCAATAACATCCACGTCCAACGTGTTTTCTTTGACACGGTGGAGTTTTGGTACGTAATGATTAGTAATGAATGAATTGGTGAACAAATAATAATAATAATAAATTTATTCACAAACTTTTTACAAGAATCCTATGAAAACCCTGACTTCTGAGCTAGGTAAAAACCTGTATTACAGAAGTCAGTGCCCTCTCCCACTTTCTACTTGATACAAATTGTGAATAAAAAATATTAAAAAAAATAATAAGATGAAATTAATCAAATCAAATAAGTGATGGGTTAGGGTTACTCCTATTGTGTTTATGCATGTAGATAACGTGTTTGTGTGTAATGGTGTGTGCGTGTGTGTGAGGGTGTATGTGTGTGATGGATATTAGATATAGGTGAGGGACGTGGTAGTAGGGAATATTAATCTGTAAGCAATAACAAAAGGTCACCCATCCACGAATCGACCTCGGAAAGCATTGTTTAACCTTGGTTTTCGATCCGTACTGCTGTTTTTTTAGCCATGAGTTCCCTCAAACACACATACCTACTTACGTAATAAAATTAGATTTTGAGTTTATTCCTAAAAAAAATACGTAGGAAAAATAACGAATCATACAAAATCATCATTTTTGCGCGAATCGCTTTTCCGATAATTCGTTCCAGCCTCCGTATGTATTGTAAAATACAACGCAAACCAATGCTCATTTGCGTATCGTAATCCTTACTAACATGTCGCACTTTATACGCTGCAAAAGGTATCATTGACTGACAGTAATGATTGATGAATTGTTTAAATACGAAATTTTATCCGTAACTGTTGTAAGTGTTCTTGTTTAAGGAAATCATCATCTACATCATCTGCCTAGGCTTTTCCCAACTACATTAGGGTTTGTTCTTCCAGTCAATTCAGCTGACTACCAGTGTTTTTACATGAAACGGCTGCCTACCAGACCTCCACAACCCATTATTAATTGGGAAACACGGTAACTTCTTTGCAAGTCTGGAGTCAGATTTTTTGGCTTCTGGTAATCCGTATCGACGGCCAAAGATTTACAAATGAAAGCCAAGATCAATAGCTTAACGTGCTTTCCAAGGCACAGAGGAGTCTTGGTATATTATATATGGTCACCCATCCACAGACCGACCTCGGAAAGCTTTGCTTAACCTTGAAGATCGAACCGTGTGGCTGTTATTCTTTTAGCTACGAGCTCCTCTGTTTGGAAATCAAAGTAACAAGTAAATGATCTAGTGTCTTGAATACACTCATGAAGAAAGTGGCTCGACACAGTTTAGAAACTTTTTTTTTCATTTTCTATCTCTTATTTTCTGTGATAGACGTACACACAGACACACGGGTGACCCGGATTCCGTTTTACATTCGGACGTACGGACGAACATAACTAACACGTCTAAGGCTGCCATCAGACGGACTGCACCGCAGCAGCTGCACGTAGTCGATATATTCAACTGCATGCAGTTGCAGTCCATCTGATGACGTGGCAGCCTAACGTTCTTTAACGACTCTATGTACTCGGAATAGGATTCACTATCCAACTTAAACTTTCGACGTGACCGACGCGCGTTCTGTTCCTTGACTAACTGCACACTTACTATATGCGGTTAGCGATGGACAGCGTGCATCGACAATACACCACTGTAGCCGACCGCGTCAAGTTGAAGCCACGACTTTACGCAGTTTAAATCGACTCCACACGACTGCAGCCAACCGCGTGAAGTTTACATCACGACTGTACGAAGTCGAACGTACAACTGCATGCAGTTGAATATATCGACAACGTGCAGTTGCTACGATGCAGTCCGTCTGATGGCAGCCTAAGAAGTTCCAAACAAGACAGATTCCAAGCAGTCTGATGAAGTGCATTTGTTAAAGTTCAATCATAGATTTGATGATAAGAACACCATCAGTCTGCTTGAAAAGGTACTAAGGTACATTTCAGTAAGTTACATTTTTATAATCCAACGCTGGGTGTCTAGAATCATTTATTCATTCGAGTTACGTAACCCCAAAACGCGATAATCTTAAATTACAACAAAGATCGTTAAACAATAAAACAATTAGCCAGACCCCAGACATTTATTAACCTCCTAACAATTCTTTACTTTCTATCACAAAAATAAAACAACCATATTGTTCAAAATTGCACCGTTTATACTTATTTTTATTAAATAATAAACATAAAAACATGATGTTTTGTTAGTCATCATTAAGGTCAGGTTTTAGCGTCGTCGACCATAAACCTAGCAAATTGCGAGTGCCATGAATGGGAACAGAGCCATAATAATTGTTTTAGGATTAATAAAGTGTTGTTATTGGACTACAGATGGTCAGAATGACCTTATTGCCTTTGATAAAAGGACATCTGACAATTCCTTTCTGTGTTACAGTCCAAGTCAAAATTTTAATTAGGCCATAAAACGACACTTTAAAACGTTATCGTTAACAGTTAAAATCCCTACTTTTGTTTTGAATGCGAAAGTAATTCTGTCTGTCTGTTACGATTTCACGCTTAAACAACTCCCTACTAATATTATTTAAATGCAAAAGTAACTCTGTCAGTCTGTTACGCTTTCACGATAAACGGCTGAACGGATCGTCATTAAATTTGGCAGATATATAGCCGCAGGATATGGAGAAGGACATAGGTTTTTTTAACACGGTAAGCGACATCCACGCGCGCGAAGCCGCTGGCAAATGCTACATGATATGTTTATAAAGTACATGTGATTCTAAATTCCATGATATATACAAATATAGCCTGTAAGTCTTCAAGAGTAACTCCTAGGCACACATCATTTGATATTCATTGTGTTGTAATACTGTATTTAAATGCTAGTTGCTGTTGTTCAGTGGGCTTGCCAAAATAATATAAATTTAACTGTAAGTTAGTTCTCTCAATCAGAATAATTACTATGTAACATCATATTTATTAGTTTATTATTTTAGCATATATAATTATGTATTTTATTAGTATTTAATATATTATTATTTATAACAAAATTCTATTTTAAATCTTATTTATTTGTTGTACAGGTACACCTACCACAGTGTAGTCTTTTTAACTTGAAGGTTGACTGGTAGAGAATGCCTTGTTGCATTAAGTCCGCCCATGTACCACTATTGTACATAAAGTTTAAATAGATAAATAAATAAATAAATAAACGCTCTAAAATAGTTATTTAATATGATATTAGTGCGGTAAGTTGGTTTTTACAAACGAGTAGACGAAGTCGAAGACTTACCATAGTCACGAGTTTGTAAAAACCAATTTCTCCACGTATGTCATACAACGCTTTTCAATACATTTGCGAGAAAACAGTACAATTCTAATGAGACAAACTTTTTGTTTTTAAATATCAGTCGGAAAGTCGCAACAATCTGACGTTTCTAATATGAAAATGGCGCGAATTTGCAAATGGCGCCACAATTGCGTGGTCAAAATTAGAACTATATCTTTAATTTATTTATTTTTAATATTCTACTCTCATTATCTCTTTAGTATTAAAGTGAGACAAACTTATTGAGCAAAAGCGCTTCCAAGGAGGTTCGATCATTCAGCTTATTTATTCTGGGATTGTAAAACTCCTTGGTGATATTCTTATTTATTTTATTATGGAAATAAAAAAAAACAGTAAAGAATACCCAAGTACATACTTTACCGCACATTCCATTGTGTGGTGCGTAAATTTTAACTTTCGAACAATAGAAACAGGCTTCGTAAATGCATTTTTTGAGCTAATGTGTTGAAAAGTATATATTTTATTTAATACTTTACACCTCATAATAAGCACAGGGCAAACACTTGTAAAACTAGTTTACCATAGTCTTATCGGTCACATTATATCCTTTTTAATGGGTAGTATTTAAACGCATATCAAAAAATATCCTTTTTCTATGCAATACGATTCCGGATTCCCATCAAAATTACTGATTGCACAGCAAAATATTCAACTCAAAATATCACTAAACACACTACAATTTATTTTCGCAGCGTACAGCGATTTTTTCTAAAGCAAAAACTTTTTCATCAATGCACAGCTAATACTCTTATATCTAATAGACCTATCTAAATCGAATAGACCTAGCCAAACCTTAAAATATTCTATGCATGGTTGATGGTGGGCTTGGTCGACGGAGCCCCGCTTCGCAGGTCTCCTACTTCTGTGTGGTTTATAAAAAAATAACCACAAAGGGGATGGCGGGGTCTATTCGCTCGCTTCGCTCGCTCACACGTCCCCGCCATCCCCTTCTAACCTAACCTATCCGAGTCGGAGTGCCCTAAAGTCCCGATTGCACCCAGTTTCTCCTGATATAACAACCGTTACATACCCAATGTCGAGTCAAAGTTCGTTATTTTGCTATGAAATATGGAAAATTTGCTGTGCAGTCAGTAATTATGCTATGTATGTAGTATTTTTGTAAAAAAATAAATTTAACTGTATTGCATTATGAGGAAAAAAGTAATGTCATATTGATGTATGATTTCGAATTATCTGCAGTTTGAGTTTTGTAAACATTTAGTTTATGTGTAGTGAAGTAAGTTATTTAATGTAAAAAAGAATATAAATGATGAGTATGTATTGATTGGCGATTATTTATTTGATATGCAATTTATAATATCCCCTTTTTAATCGAAAAATAGACATCATTATAAAAATGTTCTCCCTCTCATTTGTCTGCTCGACTTCCAACATATTTTGCGCGCCACTGAAGCAAGTCTTTTATTTAAAACTCGTAGTCAAAGAATGGAACGCTCCTAAGAATTTCTCATGCAGTCTTTGAGCGAAGTTTTTCTACAAATTACTATCTTATTATTGTAACGGATTTTAATCAGGAATGTGATAAGGTACTTTTTTAATACAAGTAGCTATTATTAATAGCACCATCCCATCGCTTTCGGTGGGTGTCGTAAGAGGGGACTCACCAGAATGGGCAGCAGCATTCTCTGTAGGTACATTGCAACAGCTAAACTGTTATCGCGCCTGCCAAGTGAGGCCATTATGGTAAACCCTCCCATTCGGGGGGCCGCCTATGTCCAGCAGTGGACGTCTTTTGACTGATTATAATGATGATGAGGTCAAATCTTGCAATTAGAATTAGAACCCCTTTTTGTTAACCTACACAGATCTTATTTTACAGCTTGGTTTCGATTTACAATAATATTTATATGATAAAATATGACCTAATTTTCCACCCATGGTTGGCTCCTGACGTAACAACTCCTCAACGTTCAATAGTACGACATGAACATTTATATACGTATAAGCTACTCATAATGAAAAATCAGGGCATACTCATGCCCTGATTTTTCGTCTGAGATTGGCTTCAGGCGAAGTAACTCCTCAACGACCAACAGTACAGACACGATGTTTTTCTTCATTTTAGCGCGGTATATTGAATGTTAATTTTTTAAAACGGTTTTTAATATTAATTATTGCATAAACAATTAAACCAATCAACATTCAATTAATATCACGTATAAACTAATAGCGTGTATTATTACCACTATTATCTGAAAAATAAACACACAAATAGACATCCTCACTTTCCTAAATACTGCAAACGAAAATAAATGGCACTAACGAGCGAAACAATTAAGGTAAAGTACATACCACAGACTACATAGACGACACAGCTGGCACTGCTAGAAACGGAATTGTCTAAACTCCAACTCTATACAAACAAAGCGTGTCTATGACTGTCACCGTTTTGCTCGTAGAAATATTGACGTCCCGTGGCAATTTTGACTATGATTATGACAGATGCACTGTTGCGCCTCTGCGGGCCAGTACTAAAGAAGGAACGTCGCATTTTCGCTACCACAGCCCTCGGATACGCTGTTGAAAGAAATAAAAAAAGAAAACTAGTTTATTTGGCACACACAGATACACACAATGTAGGTACAAATAAAATAAGCTTAAACTTTAAAACAATAGTATAGCTGCCAAATTTCATGACAATTCGTTTTCAGCGTGAAAGGGTTATAGACAGACAGAGTTACTGTCGCATTTAAAATATTAGTAGGTATAGTAGTAATTAGTTTTCATTTCTTCCCTAATTTCATTTCCTCGCCAAATATTTTATTTTATTTATCTATCTATCTATTCTTAATGGCGTCTCTGGTCTTTGCCAGGGCGACTAGTCCGTGGTCTGTGGCCACACTCTCGATTTAGCGATGAAATATTGTGTCTACCTGACTACGCAAATGAGGTGGACACATTTTATTAATATTTTTAATGGGCATTTAAAAAATGTTTGATGTTTTTCGCCCACGAGCTAATGCGACATGACAATTTAGTATTTTTTTTACCTAAAAGGGTGAGCATAAAACGTATAGTATCAAAAACAATTAGTGCCAAATTATGTTATATATAACTACTATTAATAATATTAACACTAATATTTATTATTAGTAGGTATATTATTAGAAAAATCTCTTAATTCGAACGGTGTCTCTTTGTGAATCCGCTATGATTTGCTTTAAAAATAAATAATTTCGCATTCCAATTGCGTGCGCTCACTTGAGTGAGGTGAACTGTGAACAAAACAACGCTGCTGACTGTCCTTTTAACTAACAAGCCATATGTACATTTTACATGCGTCAGTATTATAAATTCCCATCACACATAATATTTGTATCAACACAAAAATATGAGCTCAAAGCGACGAGTTATCTGAACCGGAAACAGGGTGGCCAGTGGTGGGGGATGGGGGGAGAAGTGGGGATGATTGTCGGCTTCCGGTAACAAGCGACGATTTCCGATTAAGCCCACTTCACGGCCGCGGCACTCAGAGGGAGTTTTGTAAAAAAGTTGTGCGGCTTTGTTTACAATTGTTTATTTTTGGTTTACACTTTTTTATTTTTTTTGAAAATGTTGTTTGTGTTGTGTTAATTTTTAATTACTGAATGTGTGGGAGGAAACGGGATTTTAGGCTGAGAAATGTTTATAATTTTATCTCATTTTTGGAGCGAAGGGAGTTAAGCTTTTAAATTATAATGTATTCAAAACCTGACGGTTAATTTTATTATGGTTATAATCAATTTACCTAAAATTATAATGACTGAAATATGCGGTTACGTGCTACGAATCCATTGTAACAATTTGGCATATTATCATTTTTTTTATTACTTTTTTTTTCGTGTGCACTCACTTGAGTGAGGTAAGCTGTGAACTTAACAGAACCGTTGTAGTCACTTTTTTACTATCAATACGATGAAAAAGCCTTAAAAATCTGCCATATTATTTCTACTATTTCTCCCACGTCTCCACAATGTATCTTCCCCAATATTAAGTGTATAACATACGCAGGTTTGTCACAGAAGGTTGCGTTTCCCACTAAATTGACTCCGTGGACAGAATTAATGCTGTCTTCAGACATATTGGGAGAATTCCTGCTGAGTTTACGGGAAATAAAACTGGAGGAAAATGTCAGGCTCAGGGGGTTTGAATGTTTCTGGCGATTGTGATTTCGCCAAGGTCAAGGCTTTTTAGAGGCAATTTCCTTGTTTTTAGGGTTACACGTCGAACGACCTCGAAAGAGTTTATTGTGATTTTTTTTATTGAACTGTTGATTGTAGTTACCGAGCTTCTTTTACAAAGCTGTTGATAAAGTTGGTGAAGGAACTTAAAATTTAGCCCAAAACCTCACGATCGGCAGTCGACCACGTGACAAATAGGGTAGTCAAAAGCAGGTATTCTATAAAGCAGCACGTTAAGCCGGTGGTCCCGGCTGGAATTTGAAGATCTTTGGAAGTCGTCACGGCTAGTTAGAAGCCAGAAAATCGGATACTAGTCTTGCCAAACCAGAGACTGGGTGGTGGAGGTCAGAGTGGCAGTCGCTGCATGTAAAATACTGGTACCTACTCTGCTGCATCTGGTTAGACTTGCAGTCGATCAGGGTCTTTATAATTCAGCAGGTATAAAGCGCTTTTCAATTTTGGTGTACTCCAGTCATCATCATATCAGCCGAAAGACCCAGATTGGGTTTGCAATAACCGCCACTCTTGGAAGGTGGGTTGGGAATCGCAGTGTAGCTGTTGCAATGTACCTACAGAGAATGCTGCTGCCCATTCTCTGGTGAGTCCCTTAGTCGCCTCTTACGACACCCACGGGAAGTGATGGGATGGTGCTATTCTTTTACATCCGACACCATACGGAACTTCAGTTGTCTCGAATAACATTGAATCTCTTTTCAATGATATTTTAATAACCAGCTAAAATACAAGTTCATTCAAACAAATTCGAACTTCCAAGTTCTGAGAAATCATGAAAGCACTTCTTCAATAGACTACTTTGCCTCAAAAATTGTTTAGACTTCCGAGAAAATGCCTGGAAATGAAAATGTAACCAAGAATTTTCGCCGAATTTGCTAAATAACTGTTGTTTATGAGCAAAATTCTTCTATTTTCGGCATTTACTTACAATTTATGAAGGCACATACAGATGAAACATGGTTTTGGTGTGTAATTTTACATTTGCATATCACACCAACCTTATGTTTCCAACAATAAGAGAGGTTTTGGCAGAGCTTACTGTCTTAGTCCGTTCTTAAAAATTCTACGGGTCGGATTTGGTGAGTAGACACATATTTCAAGAACAAAGGGGTTTATTTTTAGCTCTAATATAGCGGTGGAACTTTGTATGTTGAGAGCAAATCATCATTGCACTTACGTAATGTAGAAGAAATTCATATTTTTATGTAAAAATTGAGAATAATTCTATTTGTCGATTAACCCGATACCGGGAACCGTATACATTAACCATCCGGCAAAACTAGCCAAACTAGGAAAAGATTGAAAAAAATAAATACTACAACCACAGATATAGATAGACATGATAACGCAAGAGCAACTACTTCGCGTGCCCGTTTCGGTGCCCAGCTTACGATCAAAAATCGTAAGCCGCCATTGCGCGCTCAGTCTGCATCGGTGTACGCTAGTCGGACGTAAGTTAGGTGTCAGTTATGTGGTTAGGTCTGTTAGGTGATACACGTGGCGGCGTCTTTGAATCGTTTTGATTTTCCCATCAACTAATAGTGCTTGTGTTGACAAAAAATGGCACGCTTGGTTTTCATACTGATCGTGATACTTGCGTTATCTACGTCTTTTTAACCGACTTCCCAAAAAGGAGGAGGTTCTCAATTCGACTGTATTTTTTTTTCTTTTTTTTTGTGTTTGTTACCTCATATCTCCGTCATTTATGAAAAGATTTGAAAAATTCTTGTTTTATGTGAAAGCATATACGTCTCGATTGGTCCCATTTCAATTTTATCAAAATCGGTTCAGCAGTTTGGTTTTTAAATCCAAATAGCTGGAAAAAATATGTGGAAAAATCATACGAAATTGCATATTTTTGCTTTCCTGTGACTTTCCAGTGGTGTTTTTAGGTGCCACTAAAAAGTACCAAGACACGAAGAAGCAACCAAAAACACCGACTTCCGAAATTAAAGTTATTTTGTACTTTGTAGTGATTTTTTTGGAAGTCGGGTTTTTTTTTGTGAATAAGATTTTTTTATATCTGTGACTACAACCATTTGGGACTCAGTACAATTTTAAATCAGGGAAAAGACAAGACTTTTCTTTTTCCAGTTCAGGTATTTTCACAGTCTTCAGTTTTCTTTTGAGATTTAATTTTTTTATTTAATTATTTAAACTATTCCTCAGGCGTTTTCTAATAATCGATCATACGGTGGTTCAGAGCGAGAACATGGTAGGTGCAACTTTATGAAAAGACAAATAAAAAGTGATGTAGGTATATGTCGCAGCCAATTAGCTTAATGAGCCGTTTAATTGGTTGCCTAGCCTTTTCATTTAAATGTGCTGATTTTTCTGCGACCTAAGTTGTCACTTCTCTTATCTTTTGTTCAACATCGTTTAATGATTTGCCCATGACACTTGTGTTGCTGATTAAACGGCACAGTTCAATGAAAAGGTTAGACTTTTAATGAAACGGCGGATTCAGCTAGTTGGCTGCGACATATAGATAGGAATAGAAGGGAGGCCTTTGTCCTGCAGTGGAACGGAATAGGCTATTTATTTATTTATTTTATTTACTTCTGTAAATAAAATGAATAAATAAATACAAATAAGCAATTTAGTGGTTATTTAATTATTTATTTATTAAAACTTTATGCACAAGTAAAAAACACTGTACAAAGGCGGACTTAATGCCATAGGCATTTTCTACCAGTCGACCTTAGGGTGGTGCAGAGAAAACATGGCAGGTGCAACTTAAAGGAAGGACAAACAGAGAAGAGAAAAAAAATAATACAATCATAGATACATATATATACATACATACACATAAACAAAGTTATTAAGAAAAAACGAATCCAACGAATTAACGCTGTGATGATTCTACCAACTTCTTGCGAATGTGCTCACGACTTACTTACTGTGTTCAATCTTTGCATGTAAGCTTAGCACCTAAGCAGGAAAACCTTTTATACATTATAGGTACATGCAGAACAATCAAGTATTTACGAATAAGAATTCTTAGAACCACTTGGGAACCAAATTAAAGGCGATTTTGCAAATCGTGGCGCAAAACTAAGTCCGTTCTTTGTTTAATAAAGTAGCCTGTTCGATTACAGATTATAATAGTGAAATTCACTCACATTAATAATACCGTTACGTTACTACACGTCAAAACATTCGTGATGGGCCCTCTGGCTTCGGCGGCGGTGTTCTCTCGCGTCCGGCCCTGGTTCAATCCATGGTCCGGAGCGAGGAGGCATGGGAAGCCGTCACCTCCTTCTGCGAAGCAGTAATGCTAGTGAAGGGAGTGGCGGGCTGCGTAAGAGAGAGACAACCCTCACGCCTCAGCCGCCGCATCATAGGGACACGCACCGGGCGTCGGGAATCGCTGGGGGATTCCCGGCCACCGTAGGTGCGGGTCTGCGGACTGCGAGCCACCTAACGCTCGCCGTCCGCAATCGCGATTAAAGCCAGGCCGGGGCCGACGGCGCGTTGTGTTCCACGCGCGCCTCAAAGAGATGTCAATGCTGACATCTCTTTGAGGCGCGTGTGGCAGGCCCTAACAGGCCCCTACTCCTGCACAGGAGTAGAGGCCTGTTAGGGCCAGAGCCTGACAAGGTTGCGGATTTTGTTCAAAAGAGTCACCGTGGCCCTGGAACGCAAAGGGCATTAGGAGGAGCACGGATGGGTTTTAGTCAGTAAGAGTTTGACCCTCCCTCCCACTCCACCCAGAGCGGAAGGAATCATTTGATGATTTCCCATTAATTAAAAATAAAATAAAAAAAGTCACCTGATGATATTTGTCAGAAAATATCGTGTTATCAGTAATTGGATTATTGAGGTCAGATATGCCTATCTGACCTCTGTATTGTAAGTAACTTCCTGTAAAATTTCCACATTAAAATTAAACACTCCCATAAAAGCTACTCTTCAAACTATAAACGCCAAGATAATCGTTTAAACGTCTAAATCACAAACTGAAACACAGACTAAAACGAGCCTCCACTCTGCCAATCCAAATGGAACACAGAGTAATTATAGATCCAGAGGCAGCCGTTGTGGTTACCGCCCATTTGAGGCATCTGTAGTTCGCATTAATCTGTGTTATACAACTGTAGATATGCGGTTTTCGTTGCTATGCATACTGGAATTGAGGTTGTTATTGCATGAATAAGGTTCTGCGGTTTTTGTTTTCATCAGGTGAATATAATGTTTATTTGTAATAATATTTATTTATAAATTTTAAAACTATTAAGCAATAATACATAAAACTTACAGATACTGAATACAAACTAGTAGAAAATATAAAAGCGGAGTAAAAAGGGGGAGGGGAAGTCTCATAGGGCATAGAAAAATTCGTCCACATCGCTGTCAACGGGAAAAGTGCCCAAAACACTGGCCGCGTGGGCATGTTGAATGGCAATGCTGATTCATTGGCCAAAGAAAAGGCCAGGCCTCTGATCACGTGAAGAGTCGACTAACTGCTTGCTGGTTTCGGACCCCATGGCCCTAGTGTCTCTACCCCAAACGGCTCAAATACATAATTCCCAGTAAGGTTGTTGTATTTGCGCCGTTTGAAATTTTCTGCACCCGCAGCAACCGCCCCAGCACAACCCGTCGTGCTAAGAAGATGGGATGGCGCAAGGTTGTCGACACATGTTGCATCCCACACCAAAGGCCTACCCAACTTCCAAGGCATTATGGTCATCCCATCTAGCTTCTTCCCAACGTCTCGCGCCAAGCCATTCGGTTCTAATACGGCTGGCACCCCGGCGACGGATGATGTCATTAATGCTGGCGTGCCGTGCTATACGGCCCGCGCTTCTACTGCAGGAAAGGTCATGGTGCCCGAGGCAGTCGACTGATTTACCACATTGACAGCGATGTGAAGCGCCGCTAGGAGCACCCAGACGCAGACATGTAGCGATCCAGAAGGTGGTGTTACTCAGCATAGTACCCATGTTAGGTGATGGTAATGCTTGTAGCCAGAGGCCCGACCCCCATTCACCCACAGCCAGCAGGTGTGCACGCTCAGCAGTGTTGGTTGACGAATTTAAGAGGTTATTCCGTACCAACCTGCAAAGCGGCTCATCCCACTGTCTCTGGGAAGATGGGTTCTCGGGCACCGCCGTATTCTGTCAAGCCATTTTCCAGGCATTCACTGCTTCGGTCAAACATGACACTTGAAAGTCAACCAGTGATGGAGCTAAAATTCTTGTGGTTCACTTTTCAGTGCTGCGGAACGAAGACAGAAAGGCCGGTAAACTCACACTAGAAATTCTGCGGATGCCGAGCCCAGCGAAACGAATGGGTAGTGTGGCTTACAGCCGTGGCTGTAAGCCACACTACCCATTCGTTTCGTCGGTCATCCAAGGCCATATTTAGGATTGATGTTAGAGCACATCGAATAATTTGGTCAATTTTGTCCAAAAGATGTGATTGCTTCCATAACGGGGAAGAGCGGAAGAAATACATGAAATTTGGCCCAAAACAGCAATATCTAATGAGGGTGAAAGCCGAATGTAAGTTAATTTCAGAAAGTCATTCCGAAATATCGTTAAAATTAACAATTTTTCCGTCAATGAATAATAATAATAATAATAACGTTGCATAGACACAACCTTGTAGCCAGGATTATCCATCAGCAATTTGCTCTGAAATACTCTCTTGTGGAATCGGAGGTTCCGTACTACAGGTATGTGCCGGACCCAGTTCTCGATAATGGCAGTATCACATTGTACTGGGATCGGTCCATCATCACTGACAGGACTATTATTGCAAATAAGCCTGATATAGTGGTGGTGGACCGAATCGACAGGCGTGCAATGATTGTAGAAATCACCGTTCCGCATGACGAGAACCTCGTGAAAGCCGAGAAAGATAAACAAATCAAATATCTTGACTTGGCTCGCGAGGTTGTCGACATGTGGGATGTGAATTCGGCAATCATTGTACCGATAGTCGTGTCAGCCAACGGCTTAATAGCCACGAGCCTCGACCAACATCTTAGGAGGCTCTCGTTAGGCAGCTGGATCAAGGGCTTGATTCAGAGACCAGTACTTCTGGACACGGCTCGCATCGTTAGGAGGTTCCTCTCTCTGGAGCCTTGACCGCCGGTAGCTTGGACCCTGTTCCCGATACCGGTGGGCTACTATTTTTTACATTTTTAAATAATTTTATATCTTTGTATTTTAATATTTAAAAATGTATTTTATATGTATGTACCATAAATAAAGGAGATAATAATAATAATAAAATTGTTCATTTATAAATAGGACATACTGGTGAAAAACTGTCTTTCAAAATACGGGAACCCAAGAGATGCAGTGAACTTTTTAAAATTTTAATCTCTGGTGCATAAAATTTTTGAAAGGTCGAATGTATGCCGGTATTGTCATTAAGAAAAACTTCACATTTGGAATGGTTGAGATCAAGGCCAATGGCTTCATGCTTATTTTGTTTTGAAAGCCGATTTTTACTGTATTTATAAACATGGGTGTACTTAATTGTGCATAGTTATTATTTGCATGGATAAAATAACTTTCTAACAGTCCGCGGACGCCAAGCTCCATCTACCTCTAATGAATCCTTCAGTCTAATTAAATTATTCCCTCAAGCACTAACAAACCAAGCCATTAAATATAAGTTCAAAGACAATAAAAAAACTCCAAAGAATTAAGTCTATTGTCAGTTGGGCCCGGAAATGAGTGTTTACGCGGCGCGCCGCAAGATGGCGTCACTTCCGGCTGTGTCGTTAGTTTAATTATTGTTCTCAAGAGGCTATTCTCGGAGATATTAAAACGTTTAGAAGTTATTAAATGTGCTTAATGGTTTCTCGGAAAATTACTTCTGAAATGTCTGTTCTGTCGTTGAAAGGGAATTTAAGGAGGAAATGGTGAAATAACAACATAACAATCATGGCTCCTATATGGGGTGCACAGAAGGGACGGGATGGTTAATATTGATGCCTACTACATCTTGGCAAGTCTGAAGTCAGATTTTCTGGCTTCTGACAATCCGTAACGACTGCCAAATATCTACAAATGACACTAGGCACGGCAGAATCGTTAAAATGGCGGTGGATGGTTTTTAGGGTTCCGTACCCAAAAGGTAAAAACGGGACCCTATTACTAAGACTCCGCTGTCCGTCTGTCTGACACCAGGCTATATCTCATGAACCGTGATAACTAGGCAGTTGAAATTTTCACAGATGATGTTGGTATTTCTGTTGCCATACAACAAACGCGGCTTTTTTCCCGTTTTTCATAGATGGTAATTCGAATGGTACGAAACCCTTTGTGCGCGAGTCCGACTCCCACTTGTCCGGTTTTTTTATTGGAGCCTCCGGTTTGTGACTGGTTAAAAAACGGTGCAATAAAACATCTTGAGGAAACCGCCATCTCTGGAAAAGTCTTGGCATGTAATGGACGATAATCTATCCACTTCCCATCTCAGCAAGTGTTGCCTTACCTGGAAGATCGACCCGTGCGGCTGTCACGATTTAGCCACGAGCTCATCACTACATCAACCAGAGTAGTTGCAAATCACAAGTCAGTCATTGTCAGACCAAGCTGCCAAACGCGGTACACCAATGATATTCGTGTTGAGTAGGTGCAGAGATAGCATAGTTTGCACATTGCTATTCCCAGTAATTGAGTTCCGGAGTTCCGTTGTCAAACGCAACGTGTGAAATATACAACGGTCTGTTTTGTGGAATTCTACATAATTTGAATGGATGGTTCCCCAAACGTAATGAGGTAACTGACAATGTAGTTATAACAGTGCAATGTGTAACTTTAGTACAATGTAATCTGCATAACTGGGGTCTCCAAGACCTAAGATTTTTATCATTGGTTTTTTCATTTTTCTAGTTTCCCAAGTCTGGTTATTTCAATGACGTCTAATTTACACATATTCGGTTTTTTCCCTCCCTAGTGAAGAAATTCGAATATTTTATTAGGCAATTGAGATAGAAAAATCCAATTATAAACAAAGAAAACCCAACTATCTTGGGCTCCACGATTGAGTACCACCAGCTAACACCAGCAGACCACTAGCATGAAGCTGGGCGACCTCGCCTCCAATATCATCACGCGCAATGTCTGCAGCTCCTCCACCACCATCACGCACCGCAAGTGAGTTGGTACTCACTTGTGGTGCATGATGGAGGTAGTGGCCAGCTAACACCGGCCTAAGTACTCCAGTAATTTACTTGGAGTGCCTATCTGACCTCCACAATCCAGCAACCTGGTAAGACGAACCTTTGCCAGACTGGTGCCAGATTTCATGTATTTTCACTATTGTATCCTCGTTCTGGATAAAAGACATTGATACCTTACGTTTTGCTATAACTATTTCTGCCGTCAAGTTGCATTGTGGTGTTCCACTTTACAAGAAGCGAATGCCGAATAGGTACAGGCACATTCATAATTTCAGCTTTGTCTACACTAATAATAATAATAATATAATAATAATAATAATAAGGGACTCACCCCGCTCTCCTTGGCAAATGAGAACTGGCGCAAACCTGCAGTGCTTGACACCAACGATCGCAGGGCGGTATGGCAGAGTAAGGAACTTCACGGACGCTTTTTCCGGGCCCTACACGGGCCCGACGTGGATCAATTAGCGTCCGTAGCCTGGCTACGGTTTGGTGACCTCTTTGGGGAAACCGAAGGTTTTGTCTGTGCAATTATGGACGAAGTTATCATGACGAAAAACTACCGGAGATTTATTGTGAAGGACGGCACGGTTGACATATGTCGGGCATGTCACCGTCCGGGAGAATCAATTCGCCACATTATCTCTGGTTGTTCTCGTCTTGCTAATGGAGAATACTTGCATAGACACAACCTTGTAGCCAGGATTATCCATCAGCAACTTGCTCTGAAATACTCTCTTGTGGAATCGGAGGTTCCGTACTACAGGTATGTGCCCGACCCAGTTCTCGATAATGGCAGTATCACATTGTACTGGGATCGGTCCATCATCACTGACAGGACTATTATTGCAAATAAGCCTGATATAGTGGTGGTGGACCGAATCGAGAGGCGTGCAGTGATTGTAGATATCACCGTTCCGCATGACGAGAACCTCGTGAAAGCCGAGAAAGATAAACAAATCAAATATCTTGACTTGGCTCGCGAGGTTGTCGACATGTGGGATGTGAATTCGGCAATCATTGTACCGATAGTCGTGTCAGCCAACGGCTTAATAGCCACGAGCCTCGACCAACATCTTAGGAGGCTCTCGTTAGGCAGCTGGATCAAGGGCTTGATTCAGAGAGCAGTACTTCTGGACACGGCTCGCATCGTTAGGAGGTTCCTCTCTCTGGAGCCCTGACCGCCGTAGCTTGGACCCTGTTCCCGATACCGGTGGGCTACTATTTTTTACATTTTTAAATAATTTTATATCGTTGTATTTTAATATTTAAAAATGTATTTTATATGTATATCAATGAATAAAGAGATAATAATAATAATATAAAGAGGAAAGATTTGTTTGTTTGTTTGTTTGTTTGTTTGTTTGTTTGAAATGAATAGGCTCCGAAACTACTGGACCGATTTGAAAAATTCTTTCACCAGTATAATTGCACATTATCGATGATGGACATAAAATATTTTCAAAAAAGTTAGGGATCCGTATGAAAACTTCGATAATGTAACCCAAGGTGTGAGAAAAAATCCTTATATCGCGGACGCTGCGGAATCTATTGACAGTAGAGCAAAGTGATGTACTACAGTTTTATAGAGGTCATCAATGTCTACAAAAAAGTCCGCGATACCATATGTCTAACTATTATGGTTAAGTCACCATGACCGCTTTTTGTTCAAATTATTCAAGCAAATCCTTAGTGATTTGAAAAAATGGTGATTTCGGTGTCATGATATCAATCCTTATCCATTTAAATGGTTTGATAATTAAGGTTGATTATTTCCGTGTAAATTACACTTTAAATTATTCAAATCGGACCTTTCGTTCAAAAGTTACGACGATAATAAACATGCTCGGAGTAAGAAAAATGTCGCGGCTTGAGCGAACTGGGAAGAATCATATCAATGCTTGGTCCGATGAAGTTGAAAATGATTTCGATAAAACAATAAGAATAACAAATGTTTGGATTTTTCGCAAATAAACTACATACCTAAATAATAAGGGGTGAAGCAGGGGTGATTAAGATTTTAGGGGAGGACATTATTGCTTGCTTTAATTTACGTCGGGATGCTGTGAACAAACTAAAAATGGGATTATTGCAACAGATGTACCTAACAATTTTTGCATAATCATCTCCTGACGGGGTGAACGGGGTGAACAGTTGCGCTGAACCTGAGACCATAGAATAAGTAGAAATGGCTAAGTAATAAATGTAAATTAATGAAAATCGTTGTGCTTAATTTTCCAAAACTAACCTTTATAAGGGGGTATAGGGGGCGTTGAAGTTTGTGGAGTACCTACTAAATCCGCGCGGACGAAGTCGCGGGCGAAGTGCTAGTTTGTAATATACAGAGATTGGGATAGGTATAGGTAGAGTATAATAAAGTTCGAAGAAATAAGTAACATAGAGTTGATAATACCTCCTCTAAAATCCCGGAATCATAAACATGACAATTAAAACCCGAGATTAAGAAAACATAAACTGGACTTGAGGTATAGTTACAAAAAATAAATAAATATTTGAAGAATCATATTCGAATTTTATAGATATGTTGTAAAAAAAGCTCTTTATTTTAACAGTTTGAGTACGGAACTCTAAAAACACAATAAGATTCTTTAATATAATAATTTGGTTCAAATTTCTTAACCGCTCCAGCCCCAACATGTGAAAATTCCCAAATAAAAAATAAATCTTAAGTAATTGGTAAATAAACATTAAATTCGCGATTAATTCGGCGCACACCGGTGTGTTGTCGGTGCTTGAGCGGAATCCCTGGATTCAATGGTCATGTTTATGATTCCGGGATTTTAGAGGAGGTATTATCGACTCTAAGTTACTTACTTCTTCGAACTTTTGTTAAAATATACTCTAGCTATTCCGATCTCTGGTAATATGGTACAACTTTTTTTGTTTAAAAATAAATGGTTATTGTTGAACATTCCGTGATTAAAATATATTTCGTAATGTATAGTGTCTGTCTATATTTGAACTCACAACGTGCGACAACGTTAATCGGAGCCACCACCACTGGTCCAACACTACTCTACTAATAACTTAGCTAATTTGAGATATCTGCTAAATGTTTAACGATAAACTACATTCAATGAAGCCCCTAACAAGTTTGATAAATCCCAAATCAGTGGTGTAAACAAAGCGATTCATATCCGGAGCAAACTTAAATATCCGACGCTCAAAATCCGCGTGAACAATTTCTAAATTACGAAAACAACAACAATCTATCTGTCAAACAAAACAAAACAAAACAAAAGACGGAACTATAAAAGGGAACGGAGGAAATAACTGCTTTCCCCCCCCCCCTTCCCCCCTAAGAAGGAACCAACACTCGTTAACACGATTATCTCGTATTGTTGGCAATAGGGATGAGCCTTGACGGCGGATATAGGCTTCGAAAGCCGCGGATATCGACTTCCAATGCGGATACTGAAGCTAAAATAGGATGTTTGATTATTCTGGAATTTAAAGAAGTGTTTGTGATTGGAATTGTATCCGTTGACGGCGGATATTGATCCGAGAAATGAGGTGTCTTTTGTGTAACGAGAAAACTAAACAGGGTTGATAGTGTATTATGTTTTAGAGGGACGTGATTGTAATCCCCCGATCGAATTTCAGCCACGGTGGCATATGGTGGATTTTATTGTGCGATTCCATCTGCGTTGTTATACTGTAACTAGTACAATAACTAATTACTCGTGGATAGTGTCACCAAACTTTGCAGTACAAATGCTTCTAATATATTGTAATAAGCCTGTTATGTCCCACTTTAATTGAGCATAGTGCCCCCTCATCTTTTTCCATACAAGTCTGCCCCCCCCCCCCTATCATTGCCGGCCAGTCTCTTCAGGAGAAGTAATTTCGTTTTGGTCTTGGCAATGTCGCTTAGTATTCAATAACACACGTCTTGTCCAATCCCGTCTTGGAAAACGTTAGCCACAAACTATTGGACACAGTTATTATTCTATTAAAGCATAATTACTAAGTTAACGTTGTCCTAACTCATGTACGCAAAAAGACGCATTGCGCAATTCTTATTCAACAATTACGACTTTCATTCTAACATCGTAAAATATCTCATATATACATATACGTTAGGTATTCTACCTAGTACGTTATTCATACAGTACAAAAAGCTCTTAATCCTGAAAAGCTAAGCATAAATTCGTTCCGTTTTCAGGTTCTCGGATAATCCGTGTATCCGACTTGGATTAACGTGAGCGCAACACTAGTTCCTTTGTGACTATTACCTGTTTCTCAAAGATAATTTCAACTAATTTACAATAACAGTTAGAGTTTGGCTTTGATATGAAATATTGAGTAACTTTGCCTGTCATCTGGATAAAGTTAGACGTTGGTTAAAATGAGAATGGATTTTACTGTGGGATGTCGAAATCAGATAGCAGTTCTATCTTTGTCGGTTTAAGAAAAATTTCGTTTTCATTTCCAATAATCAATCATCATTATTATTTCAGCCTCCGCCAAGTGTGGCCACATTTTTTTTGCGTATGCTCTATTGCGTAATGGGCTAGCTCTTGTCCTCGACCACATCTGATAGAAAATGATGAAGGCGAGCGTGCCCAGAAGGTTGACTGGTAGAAAATGCCTAAGGCATTAAGTCCGCCTCTGTACATTTGTGTGCATGAAGTTTTAAATAAATACATCTAACACTAAATAAGATGCCTTGAGGCACTGGTACTCCCACGTGTCGACGAAAAACACCAGGCTGTTTGACGCCAGACTCCGGTGGGGGTGGTCACGAACCAGGCGGGCGCTAGCCCTACCACCGACCGCAAGTGAAGGATTGGCCAATCTTGTAAGGTGTTTGGTGAGACTGTCCAGGATGCGCCGAGCGCTCGGTTCATTGAGTGTCTGATGGAATAAATTGCGTTATACGAGGAGGCTCCTTCATGCATCCCAAAAGACACATCGACCGGTCCTGTACGTCTCGCATTCAGTGGGTTCCCTCTGTCTTAACCAGGTCATCATTTCATCTTGTGCGATGTATTCCAAGTCTTCCATCGCTGCGTCAGCCCATCAACCATCTGTTCTTCGAGAAATCTGCCAACTACCACTTAATTCCCAATGGTACGCAAGTTTTTGAAAAGCTTCCGTTGGCATAAAGTCATAAGCAAGTTAATTTGGAAAAAAAATTGAACTCACTGTTTTCGTACAATATTTATTCTAGAATAAGATTTGGATTTTAAATTTTTTGCTACCTTACAAAAGTAAATTAGATTCATTGCAATGGTTTGCCGAAACGGGAAAACAAAAGCCTGAAAATCTGAAAATCAGACTAATTAAAGAATATAGTGATACCCAGTTACAATAGACTGTGGAAATTGGGTAGAAAAACCGGCCAAGTACGAGTTGGACTCGTGCACGAAGGGTTCCGTGCCATTATCTATAAAAAAAAACGGCAAAAAATCACGTTTGTTGTATGGCAGCCCTACTTTTAATATTTAGTTATTCTGTTTTTAGTTTTTGTTGTTATAGTGGCAAAAAATAACATCTAACTGTCTAGCTATCATGGTTCATGAGATACAGCCTGGTGACAGATGGACGGACAGACGGACGGACAGCGGAGTCTTAGTAAGAGGGTCCCGTTTTATTCTTTGGGTACGGAACCCTAATAACGAGTACAAAATACTCCACATTTTCAACGATTTCATTATACGAGTAATATTTTCCGATTACCAACATTGTTTTTGTTCACATAAATAGACGTTTTGTGTCTACCCGTTTTTAATTAACACATACCACGATTCGGAAAAACAAAAACATTATACTAATTGGACAAAAGCCTTTTGTATTCAATTAATGTTTTTTTTTGTTTTTTTTTTTCGACTGTTTCGTGCCTTTACAGACTACGGAATCGTCGCCTTGGCAGCTGCTAGTACCTAGTAGCTACTTGAAACGCAATTACTAAAAATATATGCCATCACCTGCCATCACCATTATAGCCAAAAGACGTCACTGCTGGACATAGGCTTCCCCCAAGTGTCGCCACATAGACTGGTCGTGTGCGTCTCGCTTCCAGCGCATTGCCGCGACCCTCACAAGGTCATCGGTCCACCTTGTGAGACATCTTCTGAAGCTGCGTCTTCCGGTATGTGGTTACCACTCCAGAATGACCCCATTGACCATCAGAGGGTCAAGTCTACAAATTTTTAAGCAACTGAGCTGTTTTGCGAGCTATGTGTCGTGGTGTCTGCCACTCCTACGACTAGTTTTTCAAAAACGAATTTCCCACCATCATGTAGATGGCGCCTCTTTTTGTGGTTTGGAAAAAACGGAAAACTTTCCAGGTATAACTACCAAATAACTGGACATCAACAACGCGTGCCTATCAATCATCATCATCATCATCATATCAGCCGAAAGACGTCCACTGCTGGACATAGGCCTTCCCCAAGTGTCGCCACAACAACCGGTCCTGTGCGTCTCGCATCCATCGGCTACCCGCGACACTCACCAGGTCATCGGTTCACCTTGTGGGAGGCCTTCCAACGCTGCGTCTTTCGGTACGCGGTCGCCACTTTTCGGCCCCACCATCTGTTCTGCGAGCAATGTGTACTGCCTACTGCCACTTCAATTTGGCGATCCTTTTGGCTATGTCGGTTACCTTGATTTATTTGCGGATATTATAGTCATTCCTGATTCGATCACGCAAGGAAACTCCGAGCATTGCCCTCTCCATTGCTCTTTGGGTGACTTTAAGCCTTCTGATGAGACCCATTGTGAGCGTTTCAAGTCCATAATAAGACTTGCTAAAGTAGCAACATCTCTCATGGGGTACTGTTTAAAATGTTGCAATAAAATACCTCCCCATATATTAGAATTAAATGAGACAAAATTTAAATCTTGTATTAAACGCACACTATGCAGGCAAGCATATTATAAGTTAGGGGAGTATATTGAAGATAAAAATGCTTGGCTCAATGCTGGTCCTGCTCCACAACGCCACTAGGTAGCCACTAAGGGCTCAAAGTAATCTGTTAGCATTTCGTAATATTGTTGGACTGGCTGAAGATTGTAAGAATGCAAATCTTTTTCATTGTATAGATGCAACTAATTTAACATTGTATAATTTCATGCACATGTGTGAGTACTGTGTAGCTTTAAACTATAAAGATCATTTTGGGTAGGTCTTTGACTTGAATGTACCCTGGCGATTGGGGATGTCATGCTCACTCAAAAGTCTGGCTGATGGTGGCGCATGCGTTGGATCATTTGGCTCCCTAAAAAATGGTTGAGCCGAATGGTGCTAGCGTATGCGTCATGTTCGTGAACGGGCGCCGTCAGCTGAGACTGGTCATCTCTCGGCTGCCATGGTTTATTTTAATTATTTCTTTGAATTGTTTCTTTTTTTACTCCGGACTCTTTTATCCTGCACGTCTTTTACATCGTTCTCACATATATGTATAATTTCAATATGAATGATGTAACCATAATTTTGTAACAAAATATCATTTTTAAAAGAGTGTCCGTGGAGTTTCTTGCACGTTCTTCTCCATAGAGATCTACGCTTTGGAACTTGCAAATAGCTTCATCTTTTTGACCGACCGACCTTGACAATTCAAAAGTGCCTGCAAATGGTCTAATTGAAATAAATGCTTTGACTTTGACTTTGACTTTGATAGATCATCACTGGCTGCGTGCCTATCAACATTAAAAAAATAAAATATTCAGAATGATCACGGGCCTTCAATTTCGCGTGGAATCGGTGTCACTCACTGTACACGCTTTGTTCAAACGAATAGTTTTGAGCACACTCACATGTGATGCTCACATACAGTATATAATACTCGATATACTGATCTCGTATACAGTCTACCTATCATCATCCGATAGCGCACGCTTTGTTTGTATCTAGCAGTGGTCGCAGAAGTATCTTCATGGTCTGTGGTAGCGTAAGTGCGACGTTGCGAATACAAATCATTGTTGGACGGTTTTATTGCGTTAATGAAATGTTACCTTTATATCGTATGGGTGTGTGTCAGAATTTTTAGGGAAAAGTATGGAAATGTTAGCAAGTGACGATAGTATAAAGCACCAATAGCATTGCATTGTTTTAATATTACAGTCCTACAGCTTTTTGCAGTATTATCACCATTTAGTTTAATAGAAAACTTTTTCTCAAAAAAAAAGAAACCGACTTCCAAAAAACACAACAAAGTTCAAAATAACTTTAATTTCGGTAGTGTGTGTTTTTGGTTGTTTCTTCGTTATTTGACACCGACTTCCGAAATTAAAGTTATTTAGAACTGGAAGTCGGTTTCTTTTTTTGAGAAAAAGTTTTTTATTTTTCAGTTTTTAGTGGTACCCCACACCTAACAACACCACTGGAAAGTCACAGGAAATCAAAAATACGCAATTTCGTATACTTGGATGATTTTTCCACATATTTTTCCAGCTATTTGGATTTAATAACCAAACTACTAAACCGATTTTAATAAAATTTCAATGGGACCATTTGGGAAGTATACCCTTTCCAACAAAAGAAGAAGTTTTCAAATCGGTTGGCAAGCGACGGAGTTATGCCCGAACAAACATAAAAAAAAAAATACAAACATCCGAAATGAAAACCTCCTCCTTTTTTAGAAGTCGCTTAAAAAGAAGAGAGTGTATTTGCACTTTCCATTGAAAATTTAAAACTGCTCTGACTATCTCTTTACATTATCTGCCTAGACTTTTCCCAACTATACTGGGGTCGGCTCCCAGTCAAACCAGATTCAGCTGAATACCATTATTTTAAGCTAGGAAATCTGACTCCAGCCTTGCCAACCGTGTTACCCAGTTAATGGGTTGAGGTCTGGTAGGCAGCCGCTTCATGTAAAACACTGGTATTCAGCTGAATATCTTTATTTTTACTATTATACAAGATATTTTATTATAATTTGGATTTTTTACAGAGAGGACATAACCAATTTTTAAAACCACGGCCTATATATAATATTTCCAACTATATTGAATATCCATCGAAAAAGTAACCAGGAAACTGCCATGCCAATCATTCGATGGACGTTTATATGCGTCATAAGTTGTAACCACGGCAAGGCAAAATTTACGAACGAACGAGTGTGATAGAAACATTTTTTTTTTTTTTTAGGAAATTCCACATGGATAAACTCCATCTAGAACGAACGGAGTGTTATGTCAAACTCCTATTGACTAAAGTTCTTTTTTTAATGGATGGGAAATCATCATCTCATGACTTTTTCCGCTCTGGAAGATCCAGAGCGGAAAAAGTCATTAGATGATTTGAAGGAGCTAAAAACACAATAAAATACATATTTAAGTGAGGCTCCCATACAGGCTGATGCTGTGATTTTTTGCTGTTTTTTTTTAAATAATGTACGGAACACTTCGTGCGCGAGCCTGACTCGCACTTGGCCGGTTTTTAAATATAGACTTTAATTCTTTAACGATAGTATTCTATTGGTTTCTGCATAATATGAACTCTTCAAATACTTGAGTTGATGAGCGACCTCTGGATATTGTTCCCTCCGTGTTTCCAACAATGATATTAGGTATCGTGTGGAGAAATAAACAGCAATATCCAAAACATTTGTACCTAAATAAATCACAAAGCGGATGTACATAGGCATCATGGCGTCATGAGTTGTGGGCTCGGCTATCTGTTGGTATGAGCCGTGAAATATGTTTATGTAAAGCCGGAAAATACAGAAATACGTTACCGTTCGTCGGAAATAAAAGTGATCCGATGATTCAAACATACCTATGTCTTTATCGTCGTCGTCGTTGTGTCGTTGTGGTGAGGAGTTCACGGCTGAGTAATAAAAGCCGGGCGGTTGTAGTCTTCCAGGTTAAGCAACACTTGCCGAGGTCTGTTTGTGGATGGGTGACCATTTAATACTTAAGTACATACTGTAAAAGCTCTACAAAATTACAGTGAGAACCAACTGCGAAACGTGATTTTTGAGTCTTGGTATGTATTAGGTTAAGCAACACTTGTCGAGGTCTGTTTGTGGATGGGTGACCATTTAATACATACTGTAAAAGGTCTACCAACGACAGTGGGGACCAACTGCGAAACGTGATTTTTGAGTCTTTGTATGTACTTAGTATATGGTCATCTATCCGCGGACCGATTTCATCAGGCGTTGCTTTACCTCGAAGATTATTCTACTTTTCACTAATAACGGTTCAACAGCTGAACCGATTTGGATGCAAATGGATGGACAAGTAGACAATGACTCGGATTAGGATGTAAGATAGTTTCTTGTTGCGGAATTTAATTGAAAAAGTCACCGCGGCCCCGGGAGCAAAAGGGTTTTGGAGGAACACGGATGGGTTTTAGTCAGTAAGAGTCACACTAATAGTGGAAAGAGTCATTTGATGATTTCCCATCCTTAAAAAAAAGAATAAATTCTTAATCCGGTGGTAAGTTCTAAATAAAGTAGGACTGAATAATTAATTATTCAAAGTGAAACATTACCGCACCACTAAAACGTTTCTATTCCATTTACCAATACTTTTCTCTGCCATTCAATGAATTCAACGTCATGATTTATTTCATCTAGATATGAATATTTTACTAAAACTATAGCAAGAAAAGGATGAGTTTTTACTGCCTTTCCAATATGAAGGACGAGCGGTTTGTCATAAACTTGAAAGTGTGGTCAGAAAAACAGCGGTTTCAAAAACAAATGAATACAGTCACTTCGAAATTCAAACTGTGTCTCGTTGTGAATTCGTGACTTTAGACCCAAATGAATACGCTTTTGAATTGTGTGTGCTCACTTGAGCTGTGAACTTTATTTATATATTTACATCTACCTAGCCTATTCCCAACTATATTGGAGTCGGCTTCCAGAAAATCTAATTCAGCTGATAACTAGTATTATAAGTGGAGCGACAACATATCGCAAGCCTGGTTTCAGATTTTCTGTCTTCTGACAATTCGTAAGAACTGCCTAAGATCTACAAATGAAAGCCAGGACCAACGGCTTAACGTGCTTTCCGAGGCACGGAAGAGTCTCGATATGTTAAGATGTTCACCCATCCACAGACCGACCTCGACAAGCGTTGCTTAACTTTAGAGATTGACCCGTGTGGCTGTTATTATTAAGCCATAAGTATTGTTTAATTTACTTTAGTGCTACATTCCATATATGCCACATTTAACGTACTTGGGAATGATTAACGACAATATTGAATTGTCAGTTTACTAATTTATGACACTTCAGATAAATGTGGTCGCCTGCATCTGATTGGTTTATTGACAGATATTCTAATTTATGACTTAGGTAGTCATAAGCTTGAAGTAATTCAATTATTGGTAATGGCAAATTAATTACGTCGTACGTACGTGATTATTATTTTTTAATAATAATAATTAATCTTTATTAGCCACATTCAAATTAAAATGAGTTTAAAAAATTTACTAATTAAGTTTAAAAAGAAATAATTAATACATTAATATAAAAAAATAACAATAAATACTGAATACTAACACACTGTGTTTATAATACATAGGTACTCAAGAAAAAACTTGAAAATTAAATCTCATAAGATTCCTATCTCAAAATGACTACAACCTGAAAGAACGCTAACATGAGACAAAACATCCCTTTAAATGTCAACATCTGCCGAACGTTTTCCAACCATGTTGGGGTCGGCTTTGGCTCCTGCCAGATGTTGCTCTGTACCAGTGTATACACGCAGTGACTGACCACCTTTTTCTTTATGGAAGGGAAATCATCAAATGACATCTTCCGCTCTGGGTGGAGCAGCAGGGTGTGTGAGACTCTTACTGACTAAAATGTTACTCCTCAAGCCCTTTGCTTTCCAGAGCCGCGGTGATTCTTCCGAACTCACTCTACAACCCTGGCAGGCTCTGATCCTAACGGGCCCCGTCTACTTTGCTGACATCTCTTTGAGGCGCACGTGGGACACAATGTACCGTCGATCCGGGCTTGGTTGCGATGGAACAGCGAGCAAGCGACTGACCACCTGCCACCACAACCACCTGGCCACTGACCTGAACTCCACTACACATCGCAGTCACTGCAAAATATGACACTCCTAGTTAATTCTTGCTGTGAGTAGAGTAGAGTAGATAATCCATTTTCCGCACTTAGACTCCCATTTGGTCCGTTGTGCGTAGGTGTGCTGGCTAGGTTAGCCAGCCTAGCTCCGCCCAGAAGCACAAAAACTTCCTGGGAGCTTCACAGGCTTTGCGGAGCGACCTCACCGTTCCGAGGTGTTCACGTTGGGTAGCCACGGTCTCGCATTCCAGGATGACGTGGGCGGCTGATTCTTCGGCGTCAAAGCAGCCCCTGCAGAGTGGGCTGTCCGTAGCGCCTATTATTATTCTTGCTAGAAATAAAACACTTTTAAAAATGGAATAGAGTAGGGTTTTATTTTTTCAGAAACAGAATATCCCGACACATAATCCAAGTTCTATGTCACAGCTAAAACTAAATTGCAGTATCTTAGGGTACAAGCCATAGAGTAGGATAGCGACTAGATATGCCATTACGTAATATTCGTGCACTGAGCAAAAGTTTCGGCTGTCATAGTTAGTCGTCAATGTGGGTTTTCAAAAATTCACGCTACCAGGTGGTGCCACTTTGGTAAAAAGTAGAGGACCTCCTACTAAGTTATGTTTTCAAAGGGTGCCCTTTGAAAACTTATCTTATGACGTAAACATGACGTTTTTCATCAATTTAACTAATGTCGGAAAACGTAACAATTTTGATAGGTGTCTGTACCTTAGACTTGATTCTACAAATGTTTATGCAACGTCCGCATTCGCATTTCGATCGTAATCTGTCAAAGTGTATGGACATAAGAGGTTTATCGTAACAAAATAAATTTTACTTTAAGCGCCAACTTTATTGTTTTTGATTTCGTTTGGTACCTATATCAAGAAAGGGGTTGAAAAAAAAAATTCATTCGCCATTTTGGAGCGGTGGCCATATTTAGTTTAGTGTAATGTTAATCCCTTTTATTTGATACCCATATCAAAAAGGAGCGGTGGCTATATTGAAATTATTGTAATATTCAGTATTGCACGTTGTATTGAGACCAGAACTAAAGTTGTATGTAAAATTTCAGCTCAGTGGCATACCGACAAACGGTTGAAAAATGGTTTGCAAATTTTTACGGACAACTTACAGACATACTAACAGTGCAAGTTAAGAAGTAAAAGCTTGTAAAAATAGTGGAATCGACCTATCAATTCTCTTTATAAATCGCTTGATTTATATAGAAAGTTTTAACAATGTCGTGTCCAGCAGTGCCCGTCGAGGCGTTTTGTTGATCTGTGGCATAGCAGAACTAAGCTTTATCTAGGATTAATCAGTTTCGCAATGTCAACTGAACTAAAGACACTTCTTTAGTGAGGATTATCTTATCAATACTGGTAGATGCGACTAGATGTTACCTTCGCATTTTACGTAAGAAAATAGTTAGGATAGTCTAGCGATTTTGATTTGACTCTTTTAAAAATGAAGTTGCTAAATATTACGATAAGTTTAAACCGATTTAATTTAACGTAGACCTACGTTATACTAAATCGATGCGAAGGTAACATCTAGTCGCATCTAGCAGTATTTTCCTACAGGTAAATAGGTAGGCGAAATAGTACATTTTGATGCAAGCAAGTGGGAAAACATTTATCATTGAAGCATAAGTGGAATAGACACCCAAACCGAAGCTGAGCCCGTTATGGAAATATAAAATAACATTTCAAATAAACATAATGTTAAGTAACTAAATGAAGTGGCAGTGGGCAGGGCACATTGCTCGCAGAACAGATGTGGAGAGGTCGATGGGACTGAAAAGTTCTGGCCTCCACAAGGTGGACCAATGACCTGGAGCCTAACCACCAACTCTTAAAGCACTTCCAGTGGGAAAGAGACGCAGCTATACAGGACGTATAGCTCCGCCTCTTTCCCACTGGAAGTAATATTAAAGTAATACTGCTTTAAGAGTTGGTGGTTAGGCCCCTGTTGAGAGTCGCGGGAAGACGATGGATGCGAGACGCGCTAGACCAGTTGTAGTGCCGACACTTGGAGGAGGCCTATGTCCAGCTGAGGAGGTCTTTCGATTGTTAAAATGATGACGATGAAGTAATAAATTATTGTTAAAAAATTGTTCGCCGCTTACTTGAGTGAGCTGTGAACTTTGCCAACTATCAAAGAACAAATCAAATACGTTTATTTGTGTACACAGGTGATAAAGGTGGAACAATTACAAGATTAATGGTTCTCTGTGTCCTGCCACAGTAGGTAGCATACAAGCATTAAATATTACATTTCAAATGTGCCAAAATATTTTAAATTATATTTAAATCAAATATAATTAACATAAGTGAGTACAAACTTCAAAACATAATTCTAGGCATAATTTTATTGGCTACTATTACACGTAAACAGTACACGCTAAAAAGGGTTAGGTTAGGTTAGGCTAGATTTTGTGCTTTTTTTATTGTGGCCAAACTAAGATTTGACCAAAGTTTAAGACGTGAAGAGCTGAAAGATGGACACAGCATAGATAGGCATTTAAAATATGAATATGGATTTATCTAGACTATTATAGTTTCCAACCCACAAACTCCTATTTTTAACCGACTTCTAAAAAAGGAGGAGGTTCTCAATTCGGATGTTTGTATTTTTTTTATGTTTGTTCGGGCATATATATAACTCCGTCGCTTGCCAACCGATTTGAAAATTCTTTTTTGGTTGGAAGGGGTATACTTCCCAAATGGTCCCATTGAAATTTCAAATAGCTGGAAAAAAATTGTGGACAAATCATCCATAATTATACGGAATTGCGTATTTTTGCTTTTCTGTGACTTTCCAGTGGTGTTGTTAGGTGTGGGGTACCACTAAAAAGTGAAAAATAAAAAACTTTTTCACAAAAAAAAGAAACCGTCTTCCAAAAAACACTACAAAGTTCAAAATAACTTTAATTTCTGAAGTCGGTGTCAAATAACGAAGAAGCAACCAAAAACACCGACTACCGAAATTAAAGTTATTTTGAACTTTGTAGTGTTTTTTGGAAATCGGTTTTTTTTTTTGTGAAAAAGTTTTTTTTACTAAGCATAGTACATACAGGATTATATTATGTGACTTAACAGCGTCCACATATCACTCACCCGCTCGATCGATTTAAGCAGCCGAGCCGTGTGTCCGTCCGGATAATTTATTACAGTACTTTAGCATACTGATACACATATTTGTCGGATAAATGGTCTTTTGTTTGTTTACAATATTTTTGAGAAGTGAATAATGTGTTTGATGATCAGAGACTGCTGTTTCCAGGGTTGCGGAATTTTTTTGGAAGATTCACCGCGGCCCTGGAACGCAAAGGGATGAACATGAATGGGTTTTAGTCAGTAAGAGTTTGACACTCCCTTCTTTTCTAACCAGAGTGGAAGGAGTCATTTGATGATTGCCAATCCTTAAAAAAGGGACTGATGAATTGTGGAAAGTCAGGGTGAAAATTGGATTTTTTCGTAGTGAACGTATCATAACATGGAACTCTTAGAAGTATCCATTTTGTAATAGACATACATATATAAACATATAGGTTCTTTTTTAAATTTTCAAGTTTTCTCGTAGCCGTTGTCTCGGACAAAACATTATATTTTACGTATTTAAACTTTTTGTACAATACAAATGCATTCATCATCATTATCATATCAGCCGAAAGACGTCCACTGCTGGACATAGACCTCCCTTAAGTGTCGCCACAACAACCGGCCTTTGAAAGGTTCATTAGACAACCAGTGTCAAACGGAATCAGTCTGTATGATATATTGCTGAAATGGACCTTTTTTAGTGCGAAACACACTGTGAATTTCATTTGTGTTATTCAACGTATAACAGAATAAACGCAATTCCTCTTAAGAGCGTGTACGCCGTATGTCATTTCATACAAACTTTCAAGTCCTAATTCTTCAAAATTAATGAACCGATTTTAACGAAACTTGGTGTGCAAACGCTAGATATCCAGGTCTAAATAGTTATCAGAAAACATTTTTGAAAAAGATTTTAGAGGGAGAGAGAGAGCAATTTTAAGTTTTCTATAGAAAGTGAAAAATCACTATGTCCTTCCCCCTCAACTCTGTTTCGATTTTTTTTTCTGATAACTTATTTGACCTAGATATCTAATGAGAGTTTTCGTGAACGGATCAATAATCTCCTACAAAAAATAACATAATTCGTTTTAATTTTATGCAATAGGTACTTAGATCTAATTTCGATCCTTCTGGGTAAGCTCGCTCAATCGTAGACTTTGTCTCTGTCATCTCAGACAATGACTAGAGTCAAGAGCAAACCCATCAATAAAAAAAAAAAAGAAAAAAAAGATTCAGATTTGATGAATTTTTGACATTTTATAGGATATTAATTGGAATTTATGACATTGTTAACTAGTTCTTTTTTTGAAATTTTGTAACTAACAAAATTATAAATTTTGTAACTAACTAAATTATAAATTTTATAATTTTGACGATACTTTTTGCATGCCTGAATTGGTACAACACAGTGGACTGCGCATTCACTTGACATCGGGAAATGTATGATAATGTACTGTGTTGAGCAATAAATATTTAAATTTGAATCTTGATTATTAATTCCACTGAACTGCACTTCAATGCTACATTTCGCAGTTTATCTAGGTTTAAATTACGATATTAAAAAAAAATAAAAATAGCACATCAAAATAATTTCCGACTATCATAAAACTGAACATTCGAGTTAGGTACTTATATTTTATTTATCATCAAACAACCAGTCAAGTTGTAGAAAAAAAATACAACCGACTTCCAAATAAAATTGTTGGACTGAAAAGTCACAGGAAAGCAAAATACGTAATTTCGTTTACTTAGATGAAAAATTTTTTCAGCAATCTATTAAAAAAAAAATGATATTTCAATAGGATCAATCGGTTTATTATATGACGGAGTTACGAGGTAACAAACATTTTAAAAAAAACAATCGAATTCAGAACCTCCTCCTTTTTGAAGTCGCTTACACACGTCTTTGTCAAAAACTTGATCTCAAAATATAAAAAGAAAGAAAGTTCGCTCTTTTCATGGCCCATCACTTACACTTCTAAACAAGACGAGTCTTTTGTCTCATAAAAAATATTACTTCGCTGCGTCGGGATAAGGGTGGGTTCATATTAGCGACAGGCGAATTAATAACTACTAAAAATATGTTTGCAATGACGCTAAAATATAATTTAAATAGAGTACCTATTTAAAATATAAAGCGTCATTATTAATATTTATTAATTATATTAAATCTAATTATATACACTTAAAATAAAAATAAAAACTGTTTACTAAAATATGGCGTCAAAAAATTCGTCCGCATCGCTGTTGACTGGAAGTGACAGCCCAAAAGACTGGCGGCATTGCCACGTTGTATGGCTATGCTTATCCTCTGTCCGAGGTAAAAGCCAGCCCTTGGGTCACGCGAAGTGTCAACAACAGTTCGACTATGACGCTTTAAATAAAAAGTTAGATTATTAAAGCTTGAGATTATTATAAACTGCCTTCCTTTTTTACAAATATGTTGGAGTTTTCTTTCAGTCTAACACGTTATTTTACACGGAGAAACTGCCTGCGTGCCCCTGTATGATAGGGTGAAGAGTTTTGTTTGTGAAAATGGCCCTATAAAACCAACAACAAGACAAAAGAACAAGAGAAAATAAACCTCAAAGAGATTTACATCGCGCGGATTAGTATCTGTTGTGTAAAAAACATACCTTCGCTAAGAACTTAAAGACATGAAGGAATATTGGTTACTTTCTTCTATTTATTTTAAAATTAATTAGTTCCCAAAAGTACTCCTACTTTTCATTGCTCCATTTTTTTTTGTCTGGTTGACTATTACGTCAAGTTAAAAATTGTAGCGTCGCAAATGTGCGCCCAGCCTAAGAAAACAGTTTTTAACTCCCAAACTGGTCATGAGTTCTACTTTGTGATAAAAGGCAGACTAAATTGGGACTTTTAAAGCGTATCCTACTTTATTATAATGGGAGATCTGGTTTAAAGAATCACCTACTTTGTGTAGTGTGAATTTTACAGGCTGTTCCTAATAAGCTTGCTTTGAAAGAGCTTCTATGAGCAACCATGATTTAGTTTCGCTACAAAGTTTAACAAGCTTATATATATTTTATCCGACTGCCAGGCTCAAAGGAAGGCAAGAGTGGCTCTTGTTTTATTCATGATTGCTTTTGCCCGCAACTTCGTACGTGCATATCCCGTTTCTTCCCGTTTCTGATGATGAAACATGAATGTGGCCATCATTTACGATAAGCATTTTCCAAATTCGTCTGGTAGTTCCAGAGATAAGCGAGTTCAAACAAAAACAAAATCTTCAGCTATGTGATATTATTACTAGCTTCTGCCCGCGACTTTGTACGGCCATATCCTGTATTTTCCCGTTCTTGTATAGCTTATAGCCTGCTTAACGAATGTGGCTATCATTTACAACAAGAATTTTCCAAATCCGACTGGTAGTTTCAGAGATTAGCGAGTTCAAACATACAAACAAACTCTGATTAAACTTCGAGCTGACTCCAACACAGCTGGAAAGGGTCTAGAATTATTAAACTAGATGATAACCTTAGCACATTTTAAAGTGAACCTTTATCGGAACCTACCTACTCTGTAAACTATAATACAACAGCAAACACATGCATAATGTCGTTCACCCTTCAAAAGGTTACTAGTTATTAACGATGTAACAAGCTGACTAACTCGAACTAGCCTAAGTTTCAACTGCCTAAGTTAATATTTGTATGGCCTTTGGTAAAGTTGGATTGATTTATGATTTACTGAAGGAAATTATTATGTAATGTGTTTGTAAATTAATTGTTAAGTCATCTATCATCCACATTTATAAAACTTTTTTGTTACTGGTGACTGACAGAGTGACTGACAGACAGTCACCCAATCAGAGTGCTAATTCCACAAATTTTTAAGCAACGTTTGCATCTGCATCTGTCAAAAAAGTATTGTATTAAAATTAAGGCTTTTTTAACGGTTTGCGATTGACATGCGAATATGCCCGCATGCATGCCCTCTGGTCTCCCATCCAATACAGTCACCCCACCCAATCTGGTTGCCCAACCACATCCTCATCCCACCCCTACTCAACAAACTGACATCTAAAAGTCCACAAGTTACGAACGTGTATTTATATTGATTTTGTTTCGGCTAACTTCGGTAACGCTCGAGAGTTTCCGCCGTTCCGGTCTCTCGTCATGGACGCCGTATTTAATACATTATTAGGTTTGTTTATGAAATTGTGCCTTTTTTGCTGTGGGTTGTTATAAGTATGTTTTATGAACGTTGATCTTCTACTATGTGCGTGCAATGTATGATGTACTAAGAACAAAATTCAAACAATATGAGTGTGCAAGGACCAAACAGGCGTACTGTAATTTCAGTCTATTTTCAAAGAAAAATGTTTTTTTTTAATTTGTTATGGGTTTGCTCTTGACTCTAGTCTATGTCAGAGATGACAGAGACAAAGTCTACGATGGAGCGAGCTTACCCAGAAAGAGCCTGTTCACTCTAACTTTAAAGAGATTAGTTTATTTTGGTTAATCTATACCTAATTAATCGGTTTCCAGTATAATCGAATACAGCTTAATACCAGTGTCTTGTATGGAGACTATCAATACTACGATATCCCTTTGGTAAAACTGGTTGTAAATCTTTCGGATTGCTGACAAAATATCGAAACGACTGATCACATACACACACACATTAACTGAAACTATTTTCTAGTTTTCGGATAAAAAGGTAAAGTAGATTAACTAGATGGCAGGATCAAGGTTCCAATAATACAGTGACTCCAGAAAATTGAGTTACCTACGAAAAAAGTTAAGGAGCGTAAAATTTGTTCAACCAGTACAAAAGAATAAGTATATCTTACTTTTAAACTTTTTCGATTAAAATTTTTGACTGTTAGAGGACAAATCTTAGCCACCACTAAGAACGATGATACTTAAAGTCATGTTGGTGGGAATCTTTGTTTTCAGTTTTTTTTTACCTATTAAATACATGTTAATGGATATTGGAACTCATTGCTCTATCTTTAAAGTATTGTTTTTCTTCTAAATACGGAATCATCTCAACGATTTTCACTCTATCCATAAGCCATACTAATTCATACATCTTCTATACAAATTGCTATACAAAAAAATGGTCAAGAGCGAGTCGGAATCGAGCACTGAAGTTTCCGTACCATCATGATGATTTCTGAAAAAGTGTGCTATTAAGAGACATCGTTTTATTTTTCCGGTAACCTTTACTTAAACTTCTATCACATACGAATAATTTCAGATTTTTTTCTATGCAAACTTCGGAGATAAAAAGCCCCCAATTTTTACTGGAAAATGACGTCACAAGCCCACACTCTTGAGTAAGATGCATTTTATCTTCGTCAATTTTTATTGATTTGATAAAACAAAAAATATGTATCCAATATTTTTCGATAATCTATCTGACGGAATAAATCGAATCTTATTTTCTTTACGCAGGAAACATCCCTAATGACAAAACTCGTCCCTTGGCTTGCAAAAAGTCCGCCAGAAAAAAAAACACTAACTTTCGTAGTACTGCACATGAGAATACTACATTTACTTCCCATCTGTATTTCCCAATAACTTAAACACTATTTCTATAGAACTCCAAGGTACGGTCCGCATCAAATCCAATATTCCTTGATATGCCTGCAGGCACATTGAATTTGTCAATTTGTTGACCCTTCCAGGTATTGGTTCATACGCCTGCCTGCGTTATCGGGCTAGCGGCTAATGGAAGATATGGGATTATCTCAACACTCCAGGCGTTTATGTGCTCCTGGTACCTGTGAGTTAGTATGTATTGGATGTGATTTTAATGAAATTGGGTTACTAGCTTTTTCCCGAGGTTTTACTCGCTATAAAGTAGCCTATAACAGTCACTAGTGTCTTTTTTGTAACAATATTTGCTTTTTTTCTTGTTTTTTTTTTTTTAAATTACGGAAATCGTCAAATTTTAATTCTTCGATGCATGATCGCACATTTGTAGAAGCCAAATTCCATCCTGATGGCTGGCACTAGTGAAAGTATCAGCAGTATTGGTGTACTCCTACACTAAATCAGACATGAAATTATTACTTTTAAAAGATGCATTTTTTTACTGCAACATAGGCTTGATGATGATGGCCTGATACATTTTTATTAAATCCCTAAAAAAATAACTTCCTTAAAAATACAGCTTTTCGTCAATTTATGAAATACTAGCTTCTACCAGCGGCTTCGCCCGCATGAATATCGGAAATAGGAAGGTTTCCTGATTTGTATCGTACATTTTTTACTCAGGAAACACCTACCCTACCCTACCATACCCTACACTACCCTACCCTACACCTACCCTACACTTTCCATACACCTACCTACCGTACACCTACCCTATACCTACCCTATACCTACCCTACACCTACCCTAACCAGCCCAAAATAAACTATGACATGTTTCTGGTCTCCTGGTACTTGATGTTTCTGGTCTCCTGGTACTTGTGAATCTGAAGTACTAAGGCAGCAGCGGCTCTGAGTTTCCACTTCCTCCTCAGTCTCCATTAATCCATGCCACTTACCGGGATAAAAATTAGCCTATTTTTTATTCCAGGTTATGAACTACATGTGTGCCAAATGTCATCCAAATCACTTCAGCCGTTTTTGCCTGATTGTTACATAAACATACAAACATACAAACATACAAACATACAAACATACAAACATACAAACATACAAACATACAAACATACAAACATACAAACATACAAACATACAAACATACAAACATACAAACATACAAACATACAAACGTACAAACATACAAACATACAAACATACAAACATACAAACATACAAACGTAGAAACATACAAATATACAAACACTAGCTTCTACCAGCGGCTTCGCCCGCGTGAATATCGGAAATAGGAAGGTTTCCTGATTTGTATCGTACATTTTTTACTCAGGAAACACCTACCCTACCCTACACTACCCTACCCTACCATACCCTACACTAACCTACCCTACAGCTACCCTACACCTACCCTATAACTACCCTACACCTACCCTAACACTTACCCTACACCTACCCCACACCTACCCTACACCTACCCTGCACCTACCCTACACCTACCCTACACTTTCCCTACACCTACCTACCGTACACCTACCCTATACCGACCCTATACCTACCCTATACCTACCCTACACCTACCCTAACCAGCCCAAAAGATACTATGACATGTTTCTGGTCTCCTGGTACTTGATGTTTCTGGTCTCCTGGTACTTGTGAACCTGAAGTACTAAGGCAGCAGCGGCTCTTAGTTTCCACTTCCTCCTCAGTCTCCATTAATCCATGCCACTTACCGGGATAAAAAGTAGCCTATTTTTTATTCCAGGATATGAACTACATGTGTGCCAAATTTCATCCAAATCCGTTCAGCCGTTTTTGCCTGATTGAAACACAAACATACAAACATACAAACATACAAACATACAAACATACAAACTTTCACCTTTATAATATTAGTAGGATACAAACATACAAACATACATACATACAAACATACAAACATACAAACATACAAACTTTCACCTTTATAATATTAGTAGGATTCCTGCTATACATTTTTGCATTAAATCCGCACATGTCCCACTACAGTAGTGGGACATAAAAAAAAAAAGACAATTCTCTGTACTATCTTAGCATCAAATGCCATAACATTAACAGTGTTCTCAATGGTCGTTACGTCACCGTGTTAAAGCTGAAAAATATCTGAATGAGTGTCATAGACATGTTGACATAGCTATGCAGGTATACAGGCTGAGAGTGTAGTGGGCTGTTTCAAAGAAGAATTTAACGTTCGTCAAGAGGAGTGTTGAGCTCGTTAAAATATTTTTTTGTGTCGTGTAGTTAGGCTGATTTTATATAAACGTCTTCGCATTCTGTAAACTTGTATGTGTGTCCACGGTGGGGGGGACACATACAAGTCGACGCAAACGCCAAAATGTTTGGTGTTTTTTTTATGGATGGGAAATCATCATATAGCTTCTTCCACTCTGGGTGGAGTGGAAGGGAGTGTCAGACTCTTACTGACTAAAACCCATCCTTGTTCCTCTTCAAGCCCTTTGCTAACCAGGGCCGCGGTGACTCTTTCGAGCAAATTCCGCAACCTTGGGACAAATTCCGCAACCCTGTAAAATGTTTGGTGTAGTGTTTCAAGTAGTTGTTAGTGCATATCAAGTCTATACATTTTAAAATTTCTGACAATCGCTGTTATTGATAGATTCCATCATCATTTATCTAGAAGGTCTGTTTGTTTGTTGTTTTTTTTTTTTGTGTTTGAAATTGTGATTTTTTTTTTCACTGATAAAAGGCTTCACTACTTTTGAGTGCCATAGAAAAATTAAAAACATACAAGATTCTATAAAACAGGTCACCTGAGCGAAGGTTAAAGCCACTGAGTACTTTATAATGATTATACCGATTGAAGCCATAAGGAAACTATTCTATTTTTTGTTTATGGCAAGCAGAGCCGATGTCGACTATTCTGCTAATGTTCAATACGGAAAATATAATAATTTTTAGCATAGCTTAGTTTAAAAAAAAATTCAAGCGTACACTTTTGTTTTTTTTTTTAAATGAAGAAAAGCGATACGACATCTCATTAGCGCCATTTTTAATTAATGTTTACTGCCATTTGCTGTGAGATGATGCAACTTGTCCAGTTTGCTTTGTAAAATATTTTATTAATTATTAATAAAGAATTATTAAAATTATTAAGTTTATAAGCTAATGGGATTACCAAAAAGGTTGAATGTTGCAGCTTTAATTGTATTGTGGTTGGCGAAGGAGTGTCAATATAGTCACAGTGTTTAGGAAAATGTTTATAAGGATTATTATTACATCTGGCATACACTTCTTATATATATTTATATACGGGACACAAGTTATTGTCTCGGCGCGGAACAGACAGCTGTCTGCTATTAAAACTAAATGTATGGGGAGCGTTGCATTTTGCCTTGCTAGCATTATTGTTACAATGACATGTAGTCCCTACATTGAATAACATTGACTTTTTAATTGTAAATTGTGAGATGACATTAAATGCTGGTTGCCATTCTAGCGGAGCCTCGCGTCTAATCAAATCAAATGTATTTATTTTTACAGGTACAAGCTTAGTCAATCTACTAATACCAATTCCAATTCTACTAATCTACCAATTCTACAAATTTTTAAACAACGTTTATTTATTTATTTATTTTATTATTTATGTACACACAGAAATATAATAAAAGATAACATTATAGTTCAAAAGAAGTACAAAGGAACTGTTTATTTGTAACGAAATTTCTTCCAGCAGACCTGCGAAAGGAGAAATGAATAAGAAATGTAGACAATAGTGTGTAAGAACAACAGAAGAAGAACGTTCGCATACGCATGTCAATCGCAAACTGTCAAAAAGTCTCATTTTACATTCATTTTTGATAGATTGCGACCGACATGCGAATGTGGACGTTGTTTGAAAATTAGTAGAATTGGCCCTCTGGTGAAGCAAATCATAATTTATGTATCTGTGTCCAGACACAGTAGGTCGCATACAATATTTATAATTAAAATGACAACAAATTTTATGATTTAATTGAAGTTGCTGAACGTAAAAAAAATTATACGAAAAAAAAAAAATTATATTTATTCGTTTGAATTTTCACTCGGTCAAGAGAGTAATTAATTTGAAGACCTTACAAAATGAGTACCTAGTACCTAAGTCGCTGGACACACAGAAAAGACGTAAGAAGACGACGGGGCGCGGACAGGGTACAGACGGGGCGTCGTCAAAACACATAGAAACGACGAGGCACGGACGTGTCCTGGTTAATTGTGGTGGTGTAATTGTGTGTGACAGTGACGCGCGAGTCGCGGCACCCGCACCCACACCCCCGCACCCCCGTTCTCGCACGTCCCTCGTCCGCTCGCGCCCGTGCCCCGTCCTTTCAGTATGTTTTACAATAGAGCACAAACGAGTAAGCGTCGTATCCGCGCCCTGTCCTTCCGATATGTTTTACGTCGCGACGCTTCTATACAATTTTGTATGAAAGGGACGAGGAAGAGACATGTTCGCGCCCCGTCCTCGTCTTACGTCTTTTCTGTGGCCAGCGCCTAAGATCTTAAAGTAATCAAGATGCCTCTATTTATCACCTGTTGTTATGTCATTATTCTTCTAAGACAGATTTAAGAGGTGTTACGGGAAATGGCTCAGCTTCCCCTGAGACGAGTCAAAAGCGAAGTACCTACGTACAAGAATGCCATTGTTATGAGCCACTGAAAATCGTAGAGATTCTTGATGTCCCGAGGAAGGCGAACGTGTGGGTTTTGGTCAAAATAACCTTGACCTCACAAGGAGGAAGAATGCATTCGAAACTATGTATTTAGGTATATATTGGTTGCTAACCAATATATAGGTACCTAAACGACCACGGCTATTCTCTGAACATCATTTTGAATATTTTCTTGTTTCATACTTTTTAACCGACTTCTAAAAAAGGAGGAGATTCTCAATTCGGATGTTTGTACTTTTTTTATGTTTGTTCGCGCATAAATCCGTCGCTTGCCAACCGATTTGAAAAATTCTTTTTGTTGGAAAGGGTAAATGGTCCCATTAAAATTTTATCAAAATCGGTTCAGTAGTTTGGTTTTTAAATCCAAATAGATGGAAAAAATATGTGGAAAAATCATCCATGTATACGACATTGTGTATTTTTGCTTTCCTGTGACTTTCCAGTGGTGTTGTTAGGTGTGGGGTACCACTAAAAAGTGAAAAATAAAAACTTTTTCACAAAAAAAAGAAACCGACTTCCAAAAAACACTACAAAGTTCAAAATAACTTTAATTTCGGTAGTCGGTGTTTTTGGTTGCTTCTTCGTTATTTGACACCGACTTCCGAAATTAAAGTTATTTTGAACTTTGTAGTGTTTTTTGGAAGTCGGTTTCTTTTCTTTAGAGCATGGTTTTTTAGGTGTCGGGTTTTAGTTTTTAAACATAATTTTTTACAAAGTTTTAGTCTCCACAGATTAAAAAAAACAGCGGCAATGGTCATAAATACCTTTAAAACTATTAATAGAAAGATAAAAGAACCTACTTAGTACTAGTTTTTGATTATCGCAAAAAAAGTAGCTTATGTTCTTTTCAGTATCCCAGGCTTTATATGTGCCAAATTTCATGATTATCAGCAGTGCGATTCTGTAAACATGTCGAAGTGAACATTTGGGCGAGTGCACGACGGGTGAGTTGTCAATCCATAAAAATAAGATGGAATGACAGCTCTATTGTCGTTCACTCCGCCTGGGTGAACACCGTAAGATGACGACAGAATCGACCGGCTGTTCTGTCATTTTAGCGCGAAAGCGTAACAGACGGACAGAGTTACTTTTGCATTTATAATATTAGTTGGGATGAGGTATCAAGATGACTGTGTCTTCAGATGATAAGTTAAGCAACTCCTTATGATCTCCAAGAACATCTCCTCTCCTTGGTTTATTAATTCCGAATTGTCTAGACACACCATAGTAACTGCTATGAGGCTGCGTTCCGGACATATCCCACTGAACAGATTTGCATACTTAATGGGCAAAGTTACTTCCAAGAAGTGTACTGAGTGTGATTTTATTGAAGATGTTTTTCATATTTTAGTGGAATGTGTTCGGAACGAAGCTGAGAGGTTTTTTTTTTTGCTTGCTTACGGCATTAGCTTACACGACATCGGTGTTTGTAATATAGCATTCTTGCATTTCCCTTATCAGAGGAAGCGAGATGCATATAAAATATGGTTGCTTTAAAGCGTAGATAAGATGTAAATAACTGTATCGGTTGTAACTATGGGGATGACATGATCATGTATGATCAAATCCTCCTTTTCCAATAAAGATTTAAAAAAAAGAACATCTCCTACTTTGATACCAAAGTAGCTGCTTGTTACAATGCTAGTATTTTCAAAACATCCCTACCTATCCTCATAGATTATACATACGCGAGAAAAAACAATGAAGACATCATATGAATCGAAAATTACGAAATGACTACTAAATGTGAATGATAACCATTCAAATATATATCACAATCCAATGTATATCCGATCCTCGAATCACGCCCACATAGTTAGAAAAATCATAAAACACAAGGGTTTATTATGGGGGATTAGAATTTACTATGGTAGTTTTTACCCATTGAGGCGAACAAGACATTGAGATAAATGATATTGTTAGTTCACGGGGTAAATTAGGAAAGAAATACAGTGCGATACTGGTAATAGATTAATAACTTAGATTATTATTAGATTAGATTACAGTAATAACTCTAACTCTCTGCCTGCGTCTGTGTTTCCAAAAGCTTACAACCCTAATCTCTTCAAAGTTAGAGTGAACAGGCTCCTTCTGGGTAAGCTCGCTCCATCGTAGACTTTGTCTCTGTCATCTCTGACATTGACTAGAGTCAAGAGCAAACCTATCACTAATAAAAAAATAAAAAAACATTCAGAACCTTCTTAACTAAAACCGAAGTGTTATTCTGAAAAGTTCACAGCTCACCTCACTCAAGTGAGCGCGCACAATAAGGATGTTTTCTGAAAAAAATCTAATTAGTCAGTCAGATAGATTTCCAAAAAATATTGGAGACGTATTTTCTCATGTAAACAAAAAATTAAAACAAAACAGTGCGTCTTTGCAACCAGGAAGTCTTTAAGTCAAGGTGAGATTGTGGTCAAGCGCGTGCCTGTCAATAATAATAATAACAAAAAGCCGTACCCAAATTATAAAAACGGGACCCTATTAATAAGACTCCGCTGTCCATCTGTCTGTCTGTCACCAGGCTGTATCTCATGAACCGTGATAGCTAGACAGTTGAAATTTTCACAGATGATGTATTTCTGTTGCCGCTATAACAACTTATACTAAAATCAGAATAAAATAAATATTTAAATGGAGCCCCATTTAAACATTTATTTTATTTTGTTTTGAGTAAACATATAGGTACAACAAACGTGATTTTTTTGCGCTTTTTTTATAGGTACGGAACCCTACGTGCGCGAGTCCGACTTGCTTTTGGCCGGTTTTTTTGTATGCGCCTGATATTTTCTCTAGGTTTTGAGAAATAAAAAAAAAATGCAGTCAAATACCACCATTATTGGTGATACGAAACCCCGGTGCCTCAGAAAGCAAGTTACAGATGATAATGATACATCACTGTTCACGAAAGCAATATCCACAAAACGCTATTACTTCCTCATTTCGTCGATATTGTCCCTACCTTGACGGAATGGTAAGAAATGATGATGGGCCTCGCCCTCAAACAATGGGGGCGTGCCTGTGTCGTAAACTTCATAACTTTGTTTTGATAGGAGAGGCAATGGTCTTTTGTTAAGCAGTTTTTTGTTATGGTTATGTCTTGCTTGATTTACGATACAGCAGTGATGTTCTGCAGTGCGATTCTGTAAACAAATCATCACACATGTCGAAGAAACTCAGGCGAAGTGAACGACAAGTGAGTTGTCAAACCGTACAAACAAGATGGAATGACAGTTCACTCCACCTAAGTGTACACGGTGACATGTCGACAGAATAAACTCGTTGTTTAGCATTGCACTGTAGGCGACATTAATACTCCCACAAAAAATCAACGTAGCACAATCAACAAATGAGACTCGCTGCGCCGTCTATCTCGACAGCTGCGAACTAACTGGACAAAATCCAAAATCGCGATATCAGAGTTTATCGTGCGATTAGAACATTTGCAAATCCCGAATATCAACTGACGGGCAGTTGCCCACCAGACACAACAACCGTCTGCTCGGAGGATCCTCCCTTTTCAACAGAGGTATGTGGGACTTTACTCTCTGTTCCGCTACCTCCAAAGTACCATAAAATCTTAAGTGAAATGAGCTGACAACCCATAGCTCCAGGGTGGAATGATTGTCCACTTCACGCTTACTTCACCCAAGTTTTCAGGTTAACATGTTAATAGTCCGACTGTAGTTCATGTAACATTTAATTATAGAAAGTGCTGACGAGCTTGTGGTTAAATAATAACAGCCAGACGGATCGATCTTCAAGGTTAAGCAACGCCGAGGTTGGTCTGTGGATAGGTGACCATCTTAAAATACCGAGCCTCCTCCGTGCCTCGGAAAGCACGTTAAGTCGTTTGTTTCGGCTGTCATTAATAAATCTTTGGCAGTCGTTACGGATTGTCAGAAGTCAAAAAATCTGACACCAGTCTTGCCTAGAAGTATCGTGTTCAAACGTGGAAAACTACACACACCATTACAAACACCATTATTTGACATACAATGACTATTATGACTAATGAATACGATTGACGACTTATGAGAAATACGATACTTTTTGGTAAGTTTTTCTGGCTGCTCATAGCTGTCAAAGATCTATAAAAGACTGCTGGGACCAACGGTTTTACAAGGTATCGATGCCTCGGTATGTTTTAGATGTTCCCCCATCCATGAACCGCTTTGCCAGACGTAGCTTAACCTTGAGCATCAACCCAAATCATCATCATCAGTAGGTATATCAGCTAAGAGATGTCCACTGCTGGACATAGGTCTTCCCCAAGTGCCACAACAACCGGTCTTGTGCGTCTCGCATCCATCGGCAGCCCACGACCCTCACCAGGTCATCGGTACACCTTGTGGAGACCGAGTAGCTTGAGTATCATTTAGCCACGAAACGATTACAAATTGTTCCTCTATCAAACAAAGTATTGTCGTCCCAGACCAATCTCCCAGCGGGTCACTTCAACATGTCTGCAGACATTGACAAATTGCGGGTCACAAGTGCGGGTCATTGTTACCCTCGTCCACTTGACATTCATATGGGTCGATAATAAATAGACAACATATAGTGGTTTACAGGTTGTTGAAAATTGCATTATCACTACATACTGGAACTACCAGTCGGATTTGGAAAATTATTCTTGCATATGACAGCCACATTCATGAGGAATGCATGACGACCAAGTATCTTGTGAGCGTGCCCAAGTTGAAAGGGTCGAGAGAATTATATTGAATGGGCTTACGCCGCAGAGAATTTTCTAGGCTATACGGGAACAAGAGAAAACGGGATATGGGAGTACGAAGTCTCGGGCAAAAGCTATTCGTTCGAGCTTCAAGAATTATAATATGAAGATCATTACAGAAAATGCCGGAAAAATCATGCCAATTGGGAGCTTATAGATAGATAGATAGATAGATAGATAGATAGATAGATAGATAGATAGATAGATAGATAGATAGATAGATAGATAAAACATTTATTTGATGCAAGTAAAGAAACACGGCACACAAAAGAGTTACACAAATTATGAAAAGTCTGCAAATATTTGAAATAACAAACAAAGGAAAAAAAACAGAGTACCATGCGGAGCGGGGCTGCTAATGTTTTACATGGACAAACACATTAAATTCTAGTGTATTTCAATCTCCATGCTTCATATTTAATTTTTTTAAGTTTATTTTATACATTCTCTACTATATTAAACAACTCCTGTAGCAAAAGAGTAACAATGATGTCAATTTATGACAAATTGTTGTATCTTAAGCAGGGCCCTGATAGATGTTACATGTTTATATTTGAGTCAAGAGTGAATAGATTACTTCTAGACAAACGTGCTCAAACGTCGATCATATCTTCGCTAACCATCAAATGAGATACTGGTAAAACACCGTGGCCTGAATAAGTATGCGTAGTAAAAAAAGATCTACAAGGCCTATAGAAAAAAACATGAAGCAAAAGAATCCTAATAGTTTAATGAACAGATTGACTTAAAAACAAATGAGGTCACTTTCGAATTGTGTGCGACTCTAAACCTTACAAAACAACACTACTTAGTACCCATATTATGCCAATACAGTAGCATTACCTGTCGCTGTGATATCGATGTTCGTCATTTATGTATTGCCAAATTATTTAGTATAGAATATGTATTTTTCTGTGTATTTATTATATTTAAAGTAATGTCGCACCGATGACAGCCCCATTTGTTGTCCAGACAATTACTGTCCATTCCAGGTTGCCTGGAAGAGATCGCGGCATGCGATAAGGCCGCCCATTGTACATGTGTTTTAGTTAGTACCTAATGTTCTTTTTATGTTATTATCGGTGTACAATAAAGTATATAATAAGTGAATAAAATAAAATAAACATTAGATAGAAATACACGTGTATCGAAATGCTTTTAGTACTCTTTCCCTTTTCTTGTTTCACCCCCCATTGATTTTTACAAGCCTCGATGGAAAACATCTGATTCGATGGGTAAGTCTTTCAATTTGAAATCACGGATACAGAATTTCTTTACGGTAGTGATGTTGTTTTATAAGTAGGATGAAAACGAGTTTTTTTTTTGTTTTTATGAAAAAGATAAACGGGCTTAGTGTGTGATAGACTTGCACATAAAGGTTTCCGTACAATAGACACCACCGGATACAGTCCACTGAAAGACACGACGGACAGCGGACGTTTATACCGCTCCAGCACCAGCGACACACCGGTGTGTCGCGTGTTAATTATCGCGTATTTAATGTTTATTTATTATTACGTAAGATTTATTTTTTATTTGGCAATTTTCACATGTCAGGGCTGGAGCGGTTAATAGTTTTCCGTTGGTACTTACCGTTGACCTTCATATTTATTAATAAAATGTCCATCTCCTATCCATTATCTCTGCAAGTACTGAGCTCAAAATTTATATACAGAACATAAATCTATACTTGTGACATCATAAGGCTAAGGTCTTTCTTTGTTTGATTGCGCTAATCTCTGGAACTACTAGTCGGATTTAGACAAATATTTTTTGCAATAAAATCCACATTAATTTTTTTTTAACGTTTTTTTTTTTATTATTTATGAATGGGCTAGCTCTTGACCTCGATCACGCCTGATGGAAAGCGATAGATGAGGTCTATGATGAAAGCGAGCGTGCCCAGAAGATGCCTTGAGGCACTGGTACTCCCACGCGTCAACGAAACACAGCAGGCTGCTTGACGCCGAACTCCGGTAGGAGGGTGGTCGCAAACCAGGCGGGCGTTAGCCCTACCACCGCAAGGGAAGGATTGGCCAGTCTTATAAGGTGTTAGGTGAGACTGTCCAGGATGCGCCGAGCGCTCGGTTCAGTTGAGTGTCAGATGGAACAAATTGCGCTACACGAGGAGGCTCCTTCATGCATCCCAATATAAAAAACGTAAAACGTTGCCCCACACTAGCTATTACTCCGGTATCGTGGGTGCGTTTTACAGACACTCACATAATATAAACAGCCAGACCCGGAACAACTATCTGTAGGCCATACAAATATTTATTCCGTGCGGGAATCGAATCCGCGACACGCAGCGCAGCAGCCAACTGCTCAACTACTGCGCCAACCTTTGAAAAACTGTCTGACTGAGTATTGATATATCAGCATTAAGCTGTCAGTATAAGCTTAATATTTATTCAGCTTCAAAGCTAAAATACAGTCTAGTATTTACGAATATCTCCAATAATGCATGCAGGCTAGCGTTCGCCGGTCTTTGTCCGAAACTGGGTCGAATTCATTGTCAATAGCGATCGTTTTGTTTTGTAAGCGTACACTCGTGAGCTGTCGTCACGGATATATTGGAGGGGGTGAGCAGGAGTGTAGGTAGGTTCGTGTTTGTTGAGACAAGTGAAAATGTCAAGAGTGTATTGAGGAATGAGGGTTTTCTCTCGCAAAAAGAGGTATGATAGACACCAGACGGCCGATCCTACTAATTTTTAATCAACATTCCAACATTCGCATTCGCTTGTCGCAAGCTATCAAAAAAGCCTTAATTTTCATACATTTTTGACAGTTTGCGATTGAGATGCGATGCGATTGTTGCTTGAAAATTAATAGAATTGCCACTCTGATAATTGAGCTATAACGGTCATAGACCAAAAAACATTCATTGATTTTCTTAATATCAAAAACAGAAATAAAGACATAAAGCTGTCCTGAATCGACTTCTATCGTGATCCTTTACGTTATCTAGTAATGAAAAACGGTTCATAATTTATTATTCGGGTATCAACGAACCCTATATTAGGAACAGGTTAATGTACTTTATTGCAATTTAATCTTTCGTCTACCATAGGTAATAAAAGGAGACGGAAACTAATGGGCCCAAACGTAAAGAGTTGAGATATAGTTTAAAAAATAGTTATTATTTTCTATTTCAAAATACAAAAAAATTGCACAATTCACAGTCTAAAAGACGAGTTATCAAAAAAAACAGTTTAGGTCACGAATAACCTGCAACAATGTTGTTTTCTTAGCAGTTTAATAACGTATTCTTTAGAAAGGTTGATTGTTTTTATGTCAAAAAGCACTTTGGTTGACAAAATGTTAATTGTTGTAGATGAACACTGACGAACCACAATGACAGAACTTATTTATGACACGACATATATACCTCCTGACAAGGATATTTAAAAAAGATAGGTTGATGATACCGGCCAGTGTATTTTTTAGCAAAAACTTTTTCTCGGGCATTGTTCCGTTTCATGTTGTAATGTAGGCGCAATATTATACTGAATCTCTTCTATCTCTGCTCTCAAATTACCAGAATCCGCAGAATTTTCAGAGATTGGTTGATAATATATGTAATCTATTGATTGACACCACTCTCATCCTTATACATCTAGGCCCATGATTATATGACAGCGTTTCCGTCTCCTTTAAAATGTAAGTATATTTGTGTAGCTCGTGGCTGGATAATATCAGCCACACTGGTCGAGCATCGCCTCCTGGGATGGGTGACCATCGTACCATACCGAAATTCCTCCGTACCTCGATAAGCACGTTAAGCCGTTGGTGACAGCTGTCGTTTCAACATCTGTGACAGTCATTACAAGGTAGTCAGAAGTCAGAGAATTCTGGCAACAGCCTTGCCAAAGAGTATAGCTTAGGTAGGCAGTCGTTCTACGTAAAAAACTGGTACTCAGCTGCATCTAGTTAGACTGGAAACTGACTCCTAAAGAGTTGAGAATAGGCTAGACAATTGATTGAATTTTTGTATGAAGGTTCTATGTATATGTTGGGATGCATGAAGGAGCCCCCTCGTGTAGCGCAATTTATTCCGTCAGGCACAAACTGAACCGAGCGATTGGCGCATCCTGGACAGTCTCACCTAACAAGTTATAAGACTGGCCACGGATTGGCCAATCTTATACCCTTGCGGTGGTAGTGCCAACGCCCGCCTGATTCACGACCACCGGAGTTCGACGTCAAGCAGGCTGCTGTGTTTCAGCGACGCGTGGTACCAGTGCCCCAAGGCATCTTCTGGGCACGCTCGTCCCATCATAGACCTCATCCATCGCCTTCTATCAGGCGTGATCGAGGTCAAGAGCCAGCCTATTTCTCAACATAAAAAATTTAGAACTATCGTCAACGCTAGATAAATTTTCAAAAACTGGCCTGCCCTTTCCTTAATATCATTTCGTAGCTACTTTTTTATGGATGGGAAATCATCAAATAACTTCTTCGGCTCTGGGTAGAGCGGAAGAGAGTTTGCCCTTTGCGTTCAAGGACCGCGGTGATTCTTTGTACATTTATATGCATGAAGTATTAAGAGCATTTACGCGGTACGGCTTTTCATACAAACTTTCAAATCCTTATTCTTCAAAATTAATGAACCGATTTTAACGAAACTAGACTAGCTAGATATCCAGGTCTAAATAGTTATCTGAAAACATTTTTGAAAAAGATTTCAGAGGGAGAGAGAGAGCGATTTTAAGTTTTCAATAGAAAGTGAAAAATCACTATATCCTACCCCCTGAACTCGTTTCCAAAAATGTTTTCTGATAACTATTTAGACCTGGTTATCTAGCGTATGCATACCAAGTTTCGTTAAAATCAGTTCATTCATTTTGAAGAATAAGGACTTGAAAGCTTGTATGAAATGACATACGGCGTACACGCTCTTAAATAAATAAATACAGATAAGTAACTTCAAATCTACTGACATTCCAATGTATAAATGTCATTTACGAACCAAATTGCATAACCACCGAACACTTTCACTCAATTCTAAGGTTAGTTAGGTGAGAATACATCCCGTCTAATTTCGTTTCAGCTCAAATTTCGCAACTGCCTAAAACCGCAACTGCTGGAATTAAACTCGTATTTCACGTGAAACTCGTCGCGTTTCCCCAAAGCGCATTTTGGTACGGCGTAGTCTGCATACCCCGTGGCGTTGTGCCACTAAACAGTTGAATTCAGGAGCTCCATTCTGATAAACTTTTGAATTTAGTCTCATATTTAGTCATTGGTTTTTAAAAACGGAACGGCGCGGCGGTCATCTTTTGTTTTGTCTAGTATCACTCGAATAGATTTTGACAGGAAACAAATTTTGAGAGGCCTAAGGAGCAGTCCTTTCAGAGCGCTAGCTCAGCAGTAGTAGCAGTTTATTAATTATATTAACTTTTTATTTATTACTAATGATAAGCTCGCATTTGACCACAATTTTGGGGTCTACTCTCTAAGCCCGAAGTCCGCAGTTTCAGCCTTAGTGTCGGGCGTTTTCTACTCCGTTTCACCTACGGACTTACGATTAGTCCCGAAACCGAACTAAGAACAACTGTCAAATCGTGGTGTCATTCTTAGTTCGAGTTCGGGACTACGGACTTCGGACTTAGAGAGTAGACCCCCTGATCTGATGGTTAGCTATGATATGGTGACAATGAAGCACGCTTGCTAACCTTGGCACTTTTGACTTGACAACCCCCAGGTTGTAGCTATCAGGAAACACAGACTCCGGCAGGAACAGTAAATCTATTTATTTTATTCAGAACAAGAGGCAAAAGTTACACAAGTTGAGAAGATATGCCATCGCTCAGCATAATGCTGGTATGCTGAGCGATGGCAAATCTTCTCAACTTGTGTAATTTTTTTTTTTTTTTGTTTTTGTGATATTTGTCATGATTGGCTCAAATAAACAAATTTTCTTTTTCCTTTCATCTTAATGCAATAAAATGTTTTGTTTTATCACGTTCAATACGTTTTGTTACCTCTGCATTTTGACTTCTGTGAAACTTCTGTCATTTTCCTGTTTCATGTCTGTCCATAGTTGAGTCCCACAAAACTTTTCCCTTTGTAAAGAGTTCAAACAATGTTTACGTACACGCTCACACAGTTAACTTAAACTTATGTTGCTTACAAGTTAGGATAATGTAGTTAGTTTCTTTTGAAGTAGAAATTGAAATTCAGACATATCTCTTTTGTATTGGAAATGTTTTGCGTATTTCTTGTTTTACGTAAGTTATTGGTACTCGACAGAATTGTATTTATAAGACCTGTTTTTTATTTACATACTAATGCCAATTTTTTCTATGACCATTCGTTTCGGCTGTGCATTTTCTGTCATGTTCCGTATGGTGTCGGACGTAAAAGAATATCACCATCCCATCACTTTCCGTGGGTGTCGTAAGAGAGTCACCAGAGAATGGGCAACAGCATTCTCTGTACCTACATTGCAACAGCTACACTGCGATCGCCAATTCGCCTGCCATGCGTGGCGATTATGGCAAACCCCCTCCCATTTGGGGGAGGCCTATGTCCAGCAGTAGATGTCTTTCGGCTGATATGATGATAATGATGATTGTCTATCAGTCAGTAGCAGAAGAATTTTATACATTAGGATAGTCACCATCCACGAATCGACCTAGATAAGCCTTGCTTAACTTTGAAGATCCATCCGTGTGGTTGTTTATATAGTTAGCCTCGAACTCTTTTGTTATAGAATGAAGAGTCCACGATGGATAAAAAATCTGACAGAATTTCGTTGGCGACACAAACTCCCCACGTGTTGGATAGAATTTCGTCGGATACTCAAGGTTGGTTCCGCGACACGTGTACGACTATAAAAACGAGGGTTGCAAGTGTATTCGGTGTGTTTTATGGACACCGAGTGCTGTGTGAATTTTGAATTGATTTATCTGATTGTTGTTTTTTTTACTATTGATAGGCACGCGTTTCACCAGTTTCTCACCTGATAGTAAACGATGATATGGTCGAAGATGGAGTACGCTTGCCTAGAAGTAAACTATTCACTCTAAAGACTTCCAGGTTTAGGTAGCTATCAGATAGCACAGACTCTGGCAGGAAATTTAAATCCTATTCCAGTTTTGTTAGTTCGATATAAAACGTGTAACAGAATAAACGCAATACCCCTTAAGGGGTCATTGTACGCATCATTGCGAACAACGCTTTATGTCCGTCTGTACGTCTGTCTGCCTGTCACCAGGCTCTGTATCTCATGAACGGTGATAACTAGACAGTTGTTTTTTTTATTGAGCAACGGGCTTGCTCTTGACCTCGATCCCATCTGATGGAAAGCGATAGATGAGGTCTATGATGGAATGAGCGTGCCCAGAAGATGCTTGTTCACTTTTGGAGGTAGCGGAACAGAGAGTAAAGTCCCGCAAACCTAAATTGAAAAGGGAGGATCCTCCGACCAGACGGTTGTTTGTGTCTGGTGGGCAACTGCCCGAGAGTTGATATTCGGGCTTTGCATGTGTTCTAATCGCACGGTAAACTTTGATATCGCGATTTAGGATTTTGCAGTTTGTTCGCAGCTGTCGAGATAGATGGCGCCGCGAGTCTCATTTGTTGTGATGTTGATTCTGCTACGTTGATTTTTGTGGCGGCATGAATGCCGCTACGCACTCTTGCTTTGAACGCAAAAACAAATACTAAAAATAGAATAAAATATATAATTTAAAACGTAACGTGTTTTTTGCCGTTTTTTATAGATAATGGTACGGAACCCATCGTGCCCGAGTCCGACTCGCACTTGGCCGGTTTTTGGATAGTTATTTTTTCTTTAAAATTGAAATTACCTAACAGTTTTTAATTTATTACTACCTTATAAACGCCATTTTACAGTACCCCCATTCAAGTGTCTTAATATATCTACATAATGTACTAGTAACCCTTATCAAGAATCCACGATACGTCTCATCCCATCCCCTCGGAGAATCAATTAAATCAGACATACTCCCATTGACGCGTATCTTTAATCAATAGGTTTATAGAACTATTCAAAGTAGGGTTGTAACAGATGCCATATCAGCGGAGACGGAAGTGGTTCCGTTAGTTACCATTCGGGTACAGAACCTTAGGAATCGATCTATTTGTTTATTTAAACGTTATGTACAATAGTGGTACATGGGCGGACTATTCCTTTATGCGATTTTTTGTTACTTAATTATAATTATATTATAATGTATCAATCAGCTAAACAATATCCCGAATATGCATGAAAAAAATTTATTATACTAACCGTGAAAATAGAATCAAAATTATTCGAAAAACAAACGAGATAATATAACTATCTTAAATAAAACATATCGCGAAAACGCCGTTTTCTGTGGCAGCGCTATGATATGTGATGTCGGAGTTTGTATCGGACTTTTCTTTCTAATAATTGTCGTCTTTGAAGCTTTATAATATTTTCATCGCTGATAAAAGTTTTTTAAAAGTTATTTAATAATTGTTTGTGTCAAAAAATAAAAGGCCCATTTTGACAAAAAGAAAGAATAAAATTTATTTAGCACATACTCACACGAAACACGCACGGTACATAAAAAATACAAAAAATGGTAATACAACTTTTGTATTTTTTAGATAAACTGTACGTGTAGTAAATATTTTTTCATGCATAGGGATATTAGCCCTCAGGTCAGGTCACAAGCAAGCTACATAACTTTGCTGGCTACTCCGGTAAATACTAGCAGAAACAGAATATGTGGACGCGCGATTTGAACCGACTTCTTCACGTCATCACTTACCCTGATGCGCTTGACCGCTATCTCACCTGGAGATAGCAGTCAAGCGCGTGCCTATCAATAAAAAAAAAGACGTGTGGCACTCGGAGACTGCCGCGGTAAAGCTATATATAATAGCTTAATAATTATGCAAGCAAAACCGCGGGAAAGTAGCAATACTAATAAATAGGGCACCAACCTCAAAAAGTTCAAAAGATGTCACATTGCATTTGACAGCTCAAAAATGCCACTCGCAACTTATAAAAATAATTTCAAAAAAACAAAACTTTCAAATTAAGAACACAGATCGTCATAGAAACAAAAAGTATCACCGCTGTGCCGGTCGGAGTGGGGGGTGTTAGGTTATTTTCGTTACGGAATTTCTGGATTCGGTTTGCACGCTCAAGGCCCGCGATAGAAGCTATGCAATAGCTTAAAAAGTTTCGCATTTGCGGAAGCAGATGAGAGGTTCGGGTACAACCCTAGTTAATAGAACTATTCATAGTTAATTGACTAATAAACTATTTCAATCTCAGTATTGATTGGATTTTAGACGCTCGGGACTTATGTCGACGTAGTGTCTTGAACCAAATGAAGTTAGCAGTTTGCTTATCAGTTTAGTATCACTCGTCGGTTTGGAAATTATATGCGGCCGACGAAGATGCAAGTTTGAAGTAACTTATAAATAGGCTAATAGTTATTACACAATAATTATCTTAAGCTTTATTGTTCTCAAAAAAAATTTTTTTACAAAAAAATACAACTGACTAAAATCACTACTTAGTAGTATTAGCACTTCGCCCGCGACTTCGTCCGCGTGGATTTAGTATGTACACCACAAACTTCAAAGCCCCCTCTGAGGGGGCTCAGCTCAGCTCTCCCCTTTTAAAGGTTAGTTTTGGAAAATTAAGCACAACGATTTTCATTAATTACCTACCTAGCCATTTTTTTCTCATTCTGTGGTGTCAAGAGGCCCAACGCTCGCCGTCCGCAGACCCGCGCCTTCGATGGCCGAGAATCGTCCTGCGCCTCCCGACGCTCGGGACGTCTCCCTATGTTGCGGCGGCTAGGGCGTGAGGGTTGTCTCTCCCTCACGCGACCCGCCTCCTCCTCCACTAGCATTACTGCTTCGCAGAAGGAGGTGACGGCTTCCCGAGCCTCCTCGCTCCGGACCATGGATTGAACCATGGCCGGACGCGAGAGGTCGCCACCGCCATCACCTCGACGAGGACACCAAAACCACACCAAAAACCAAAATACTGAACCGAATTTGATGAAATTTTGGGACCAATCGGAAAAGATCCAATCACATAAAAAAATAATTTTTCAAATCGCTTCACGGATGACGGAGTTAAACAAAAAAAAAAAAAACAAAAACATGTCGGTCGAAGTACTTCCGGGGCTGAAATTCTGAGCGGTCCAGATTCACAAGTACCAGGAGACAAGGAAACATATCGAAGAATTTCCGGGCTGGAAATATGAGCAGTAAAGACTCACAAACGACCAGGATAACACATTCATGAAAATGTATTTCCAAAGATGTAAATATGAGCGGTAAAGAAAAACCGTAACGTATCAGGGGGCCTAGACAAAAACTCTTCTGTGGCGTTAACGTCTGACACTGACGACAAAATGTATGGGAATGGCATTAGGTGTGGAAAGGAAACGTCATCACCTAATGTCATTCCCATACATTTTGTCGTGAGCGTCTGACGTTAACGCTAAAGAAAAGTTTTTGTCTAGGCCTACAGATCAGATTCATAAAGATAGTTTTCCAGGGCTAGAAGTATGAGCAGTAAATACTCATAAACTACCAGGAAGATGCATTTCCGGGGCTTCAATCACGCTATGAGCGTCGAAAATTACCGTGGCCCTGGAAAGCAAAGAGCACTAGGAGGAGCACGGATAGGTTTTAGTCAGTAAGAGACTGACACTCCCATCCACTCCACCCAGAGCGGGAGGAGTCATTTAATGATTTCCCATCCAAAAAAAGAACCGGTTAAAAAAGTCAAAATGAACGCTATGCATAGACGAATAACTAGCGCCAGTTCTGAAGTCTACGTAGACGAAGTCGCGGGCAGATGCTAGTATTTATATAAAAGTTGCCACTGATGAGCAGAGATAAGACAAAACGTTAAAACTTTGGCACATAACAATTTAACTTGGCACAACTTCTTCAACTTAACTGACACTTTGCGCCAAAATGTGTAAAATATGTTAATGGGTTATACGAGTCAATAATATAGACTTTGCGTTACCAACTCTTGCGTTACAGAGTGACTAAATGACTGAGTGACTGAGTGAATGGCAGACAACGCACAGCTGAAACTACTAGTCGTAGAAAGCTGAAACTTGGCATGTAGGTTCCTTGGGGAGTGTAGGGGAGGACTAAGATATTAGCACTAGAGGATTTCCCGAAATTGCTGGGATATGTGCGTACGAAGTCGCGGGCAAAAGCTTGTCTTACTATAAGAATACAGGGTGACAATTTAAAGAGAGATCACATTGCCCTTTTTAATACAGAGGTATTGATAAGAAAAGCAGTTTTGTAACTTTTAATTTTATTTGTAAATATGTAATTTACAGCATGACCACGGGTTTGTCTGAAAAGATGTTGTAACATGGCGCCTATATTAAACACCATCTCACCTGATGGAAAGCGCTGATGTGGTCTGCAATGGAGCGCGCTTGCCTATAGTATGCGCCAGATAAACAAAGAATAACGGTCATTGACCCACCTACATTTATTGACACACTCAATTTCAAAAACAGAAATAATGACATAAAGCTGTCCTGAATCGACATCTATCGTGATCCTTACTCAAATCAAATCAAATCAAATCAAATCAAATCAAATCAAATCAAATCATTTATTTAAATTTCTAAATTACTGTTCTAGTAATGAAAAACGATTCATAATTTACTGTCCGGGGGTACCTACGAAGGGATATTAAGGAAAGGTCAATGACCGTTATTCTTCATTTATCTGGTGCCTACTATAGAACTAACCTAATCTCCCTTGACTTAAATGCCCCAGTTTGTAGCTATCACGAAACACAGACTCCGGCACGGAATTTCGCTTCTTAGCCATACCAGCCATATATTGATGTACGTATTTAAATAACTGTAAAATTAATCTACAGCGATGAAAAAACTTAGAGGTGGACCGATGACCTGGTGAGGGTCGCGGGTAACCGATGGATGCGAGACGCACAGGACCGGTTGTTGTGCAACACTTAGGGGAGGCCTATGTCCAGCAGTGGACGTTTTTCGGCGGAATGATGATGATGATGATGATTGAAAAAAATGTAATCGTAAAAATCATGATGATAACATACATCAAATCTATTCTGTAAAGTTAGCAGTTTACCTCACTCAAGTGAGCGCACACAATTCGAAAGAAAACTCATTTGTTTTTGAAGGTAAATCATCGCGGATTCAAAACGAGACACCGTTCGAATTTCAAAGTGATGTTCAGAGAACGGCAGTTCTATACAGAAATTCACCCTGTATGTGTGTATATTTGAATGTAGGTCAGTTAGGTTAATTTAGGACAGAGCCAGTACGTCTTCTGACGGTGATGTATCGTTGACTGGGCAAACATGGAGACATGCATACGTATAGTCTGGAAGTAGTTGGATGGAATGATGGATTGGTATTCGTAGGCTTGAAAACTTCAGTAAAAACATCTACATAAAAGTGGCCAAGTGCGTGTCGGGCCACGCGCCGTGTAGGTTCCGTAGTTGTAACTATCACGCGTTAAGTTATAACGTCTACTTAGCTGCGATAGTTTTCCTTTTAAATTCGTTATACAGGGTTATTTGTAAAACATCAACAACCTTTCAGGGGGTGAAAGTACTCATCATTATAAACAACTTTTGCTATGAGACCAACTCTGAAAAATCGAAAAAATATCTGCTATTTCATACATTTTCATCGGGTGACTATTGCATTTTTTATGAAACAGCTGATTTAATTTTTGATATTTCAGAGTTGGTCCCTTAGTAAGAGTTGTTTATAATAAATAAAATAAATAAATAAATATCTTGGGACAACTCACACACGGCCATCTGATCTCAAGCTAAGCAGAGCTTGTGTTATGGTAACCAGACAAATGTTATAGATAAATTACACCCAGACACAGAACAAACAATTATGCTCATCACACAAAGTTTGTCCTGGGTGGGAATCGAACCCACGACCTCCGGCTTTGCAGTCAGGGTCACTAACTACTAGACCAACAGGCCTGTCAAATTATGAGTACTTTCTCCCCTGAAAGGTTTCTGGTGTTTTACAAATAACCCTGTATATGCTACTACCATGTTTTTGTTCACGTTTCCAAAAGTAACCATTTAGCTGATAGAGAGGGGTACACTTGAATGTCACAAAAAATTACACTTTAAAGCTTAACATTTCGCAAACGGACCCTTCAATGGAAAAATGGTAGTCGTAAACCCTTAACATTTTTAAAGAACCCATCCAACGATACGTCACAAGATGGAATAAACGATAAAAAAAATCCTCACCACTTTACGTGTAGGGGGTAACCGAAAATATTTTATTTTACTTCTTTGTGATCAATATGTCCATAGGTACCGAATTTTAACTTTCTGGCGTTAAGCGTCTCTGAGCTTAACCGCGGACGGACAGACAGATGGACATGGCGAAACCATAAGGGAACCCTAAAAAGTGTCAATCAGTCTACATAGACTTTTCTAAACTACGTTGGAAGTCGGCTTCCAGTCTAACAGGATGCAGCTAAGCTTACCAGTATTTTACATCGAGTGACTGCCGATCTGACCTCTACAACCCAGTAACTGGGTAACACGATACCCTTTGGCAAGACTGGTGTCAGATTTTTTGGCTTTTGACTAGTTCTGACTATGCATGCAAGATTGTATGACTGAAACAGACTTTAACACTTAAACCAGATTTTTCTTACAAATTAACATTACAGTCTCTACAAATAATGATAGACTTGCTTGAATTATAATCCTGAAGGTAGTTTGTACACACTCAATTTATTAAAATGCTCCAATTCATTATATGCTATTTCAATTATCCGCTCAACTGAGAAGCTATCGCTGTATCCTTGCGGTCCTTAAATTTAAGGTGATTTATTAAAATTAATGAGCCACCATGTTTTGTATTTTCTCTGCTGAACGAACTACCAACCTGGTGATGACTATAATTGAACACAAACTAATGGCTTATAAGCCAATGTTCTGTTAAACATAGAATATCAATATTGGGTGTACTTATAGTACACCAGTGCCTTAACCTTCGGGGGTAGATACAGGGGTAATGTTATGTTTGTCATCAAGCATCTTAAACGTTCAAATCACCAAAAAAAACCAAAGCAAAATGCTTGCTACGCCATTTTTAAGAAGTGCTACGGCGTAGCATGGATTGAGCTACGACGTAGCAAAGAGCTACGCAATTGCAATCAGCAAGTTTGTGTTGTAACAAAGTCAGTTTTATTTCAAGGTTGTTAAGATTACTTTTTCTATGTCTTAGTATTATTATGGAAACTTCTGTATATTAATACGATACTTTCTGACCCCCAAACTTTCTCAATATTTAGGTGAAGGTAAACCACATAAGATATGTAATTCCTTATTTGCTCTCTCAACCTGCATTGAATGTTGAGTCTCACCTACATTCGATGTGTTCTTGTTTCTCAGGATTGCCAAGAAAACTTAAAGAGAATTGCAAAACACAGGAAAACATACCTTAACTTAAAACTTACAAAGTTCATAATTGTGTGTGGTTAAAGATTTGAAAACTGAAAGCGGAAATAACGATAACATGAAATAGACCTTACCTTTGATCACTGAAGGTTTATTTTAGACTGAGAGTTGTGAACGTTGATTATTACATAAAACGTGAAGGGCTGTAGAATGAACGTGACCTTGAAGTTATTGAAAAATACACGTTAATTATAGAAGGTTAAGGTTTACATTTAACATGAGACTGTGACGATCAATTCTGGAGTCGTTAACATTGAAAATTAAAACTTTATTGATTGGTGATACGATGTGTATTTGTTTGAACCCGTTTTTTCTGTAATGTTTCCCCTGTTTCCATACATTTTCATACTATGAATGTATAAAGTATAGGGAAGATTTTATAGGTTTTTCGACTGTTATAAGATTAGAAAATGTAACCAAACGTTCGCAAATTGATGTTTGAAGTTTTTTATTATATTTCGGGATTAAAGTAATAAAAGATAATTGTTCGGATGAGTTATTTTGTGACCTAACAGTTTTTGTAACTTAGTTCTATATTCCAAATCATAAACCTACCGATACCTACCTACCTAGCGACACCTACGACGTTGCTGTATGTGTCCCGACTACATCACTCCACGAAGGTTGAGGAGATCGTGGAGTACATGAAGCTGAAGACCAACTCGACCCTGAGGGTCGAAGAAGCTGGAGCAGCGTCACAACACCAACTTCAAGTCGTTTGTGGTGCGGGTTCCAACACAACATCTCCACTTGGTCCTAAAGGAAGAGTTTTGGCCGAAGGGTGTAGTTTACCGACGTTTTCGCGGCAGGCTATACGACACCGCGCAGCGTAATTCGATGCCGTTACTTCGTGTGTCCTAGTTTATAAGGGCATGTAATTAAATCGATATCTGTATTTTCCCTTTTTTCGAACAAAATATTTCAAAGTTAAATCAAAAATACTGACTTGCACACAAATTATGCACACTAAATAAATCATATTAGATATACTGTTTAATGGTATTTGCAGAACTGTTTTACTGAACGAATATTTGGCTAATGATATTTCTGGGTGGTTTAAAAAAAAATAACCACGAAGGGGATGGCGGGGTCTGTTCGCTCGCTTCGCTCGCTCACTTGACCCCGCAATCCCCTTCTAACCTAACCTGACCGAGTCGGGGTGCCCAATGACCGGCTACTATTGTAACCATGATAACCACCTGCTATTTCAGGGAAGTGCAATTTAGAGTGCAAGTTAGTATTTTTGATAAACAATTCGTATTTTTGTTTTATAAATCATAAATCCGATGTATGAACCACATTTTTGGTGTGAATTCGATAAAAAGGTCATCTCGTTTTGGATGATTTTTTTAGTTTTTTTTGTAAGACATGTTTTCTAATCAATTGGGATTTTTTGCACAGCATTATTTTTTCTGGTATGCATTAAAATTATACAGATGTGCATTTAAAAATATCGCGTTTATAAGTTATTATTTTTGTATGTATTGGTATAGTTTTTTTTTATATTTATGTATTGTATTTTGTATGGGCCACAGATGCCTGAAATAAAGGAATAATAGTAATAATAAACGTCCAACTCAACTCGAAATCCAACTCCATCGGAGCTTGTCATAAATTGAAGTTTTTCCATTTGTTGTCTCATCTCTCGAGTACTTAAACGTCAATTAGACTTGCTGTAAAGAAAGAAAGATTAAAATTTACGTGCGTGTGTATGTGCTAATAAACACGCACGGTACATGTAAATACCAAAAAAAGAAAGGTATGCCAAAAACTACATAAGTGTGTGTATTCACGGGTAATCATAAGCCAGAAAATCTGACCAGTCTTGCCAGATGGTATTGTGTTACCCAGTTACTGGGTTGTGGAGGTCAGATAGGCAGCCGCTCCATTAAAATATACTGGTATTCAGTTGTAGATATTTCTTTCATACCAATATTATACATGCAAAAATAACTCTTTTTGTTTAACGTGTCGAAATTCTTAGGGATGTCCTCCCTCCTGGAGTGGGCGGAGGAGCTGTCAGACACGTACTGATTAAAACCACTCGGTGCCCAGCAGCTACCTTCAGCCGGGGCGCTGTAGTGCTTGTACATCATCACGCTGCCCCCGGCTAGGTGTTTTCATGCGGATCCCGTCACCCTCTGCGGCCACATACGAACTCACTTCCTCAGAGAGCCGCGCGCGTGGAACAAAGTGCTACGCTGTCTCGGGCCTTTGAATTTCGAGCCAACGTTCTCCCCTCGTCTGTTCATCCCAGGTGCCTTTGGGAAAGTTTTGACCAGTGAAGTTACAAATTTGCGTTTTTTTTAGTACTTTAACAATAAGCAGTACCAAATAAAAACGTTCAGCACGAAAGTTAACGTAAACTTTTTCTATAATTATAATACTCGTTTCGCATATAATATTTATTTAAATAGGATACTATATTCATAATCTTTGTATAACAAAAAAATGTGTCATTATCATATCAGCCGAAAGACGTCCACTACTGGACATAGGCCTCCCCCAAGTGTCGCCACAACAACCGGTCCTGTGCGTCTCGTATCCATCGGTTACCCGCGACCCTCACCAGGTCATCGGTAAAAAATGTGTATGACGCATAAAATTAAACCAAAATACTATGGGGTTATAGTTTATTATTATATTCAAAATTAACTTACGTTAACGATACTATAAAACTTTCATGATAGGGGGGTACCGTAGATCCCAATCCGAAAATATACGTATATAGGGCTTAACCTTGCAATATATAAGGTGCTATAAAAATATCTGCCAACCTCTTGAGGCGTCATTGTACCCATTATTATGAACAACTTTTACTATAGGATCAAACCTGAAATCGCGAAAAAAAAATCAGCTGGTCCCTACATTTATTTTCGTCTAACTCGTCAAACTGTAGGGACCAGCTGATTTTTTTTTCGCGATTTCAGGTTGGGTCCCGTAGTAAAAGTTGTTCATAATTATGAGTACAATGACCCCTCAAGAGGTTGGCAGATAATTTTATAGCACCTTATATATGCATCGTCATTTCAAATGCTTATTTCACATTCCAGCGAAGTTCACCCAGTTCGTTCCTGACCTACATACCCTCGGAACTTGAAGTGAGAAAGAGATAGCACTTGTAAGGGGCATCACACATTTATTTAGCTGTTAAGAGCTCGTGGCTAAATACGAACAGCCGCACGGGTCGATCTTCAAGGTAAAGCAACGCTAACTGAGGTCGGTCTGTGGATGGGTGACCATCGTAACATACCAATACTCCTCCGTGGCTCGAAAAGCACGTTAAATTGTTGGTCCCAGCTGTCATTCGTAGAAATTTAGCAGTCTCTATGGATTGTCAGAAGCCAAAAAATCTGATACCAGTATTGCCAAGAATTTTCGTATTTCCCATTTTTTTCTGAGTTTGAAGTTTCACATGAAAGGGCCAATTTTAGTAATTTTTAAGCAATGTTCGCATTCATGTCAGTCGCAAACTGTTATTTATTTTTTATTTATTTAAGTGATAAGGAAGACTTACAGCTAAAACAAACAGGTCAAGATCAGTAAATAAGACTGTCATCCAATTACAAGTCTCCACTTATAAAATACAGAAATAAGAAGTAAGATCTATGGACATTCACACCAAGTTATTGAGTACCTAACTAATACTTATAGTAAAATGTTGCTCGCACTGTATAACAATCATTATCAAGGTTTAGCAACTTATATAAAAAAGTTTCGGCTTAAGAGCGTTTACGCGGTACGGCGTACACGCTCTTAAGCACTTCCTGGCTGAGGACACACTAGTTGTGAACGGATCTAAATCGTGCTGCTTACAAAGCTCATTTAAATTTCTGCTTGCACGCACAATGTATGAGTTCTGCCTATAATTTGTTAAGGCCAATGGCACACGTAGTGGTGGTGGTTTAAAAGCATTATAAAAGCTTTAATTTTCGTATATTATTGACAGATTGCGAATGACATGCTAATGCGAGCGATGCTTAAAATAGTAGAATCGGTCCTCAGTTATGCAGTCGTTTCTCGTAAAATAGTGGTATTCAACTGAATCCGGTTTGACTAGCTTCCAGTCAAACCCCAATATAGTTGGGAAAAGCCTAGGCGAAAGATGAATTGCCGCGCGGCTGCGTCTATTAATACCGGCCCGCTTGAATGTGTAGCACCCTTAAGAAAGAGACAGCAAATACAAGGGGCTCGATGGCAAACGATAGGATTATAAGGATACAGCTGGTAATACCTAGGAAATTATACAAGGGATGGTTCAGATAAGGTTGTGAGTTTAGTGAAAGCGGTTAGCGGTATAGGGAATATGTACTCGTGTGCAACTTTATTATTTACACTTACGAAATAATTTTAATAATAACTTCTTCGGCTATGAAGTTATAAAGCTTCAAAGTTGACCATTAGCAAGAGAAGTATGATATGGACTCTGACGTCAAATTCTATGACATCGAGAGGGGGCCAGATATATTTGTTCAAAATAGTTAAATCTCGTTGGTTTTTCGATCAATTTTGATTTTATTTTCACTGTTAGTATTAAATTTTTGTATATTTTGAGATAAACTGTGTAAATAACATTTATTTTTTTCAAGCATATTTCATATTACTATCAACAAAATTTTCAATTACTACTCGAAGAAATTTTAATGTTTCTGACCCATTAATTACTTCAAACGTTTGAAAATTTGCTTAGCCAAACAATAAGAAGTACACCATGATTGTTGCTGATTTGTTAGAATAATAGGCGTTGCCATATATTGTTTGTTGCAGATAGGGAATTAGACATCAGAAACCAGAGTTGAGAAATTGTTCGAAAAAGTTACTTCGTCCCTGAAATGCAAAGGGCATTTGAGAAAACACGGGGTTTTAGTCAGTAAGAGCCTGACACCCTGCTCCACCCAGAGCGAGAGAAATCATTCGATGATTTCCTAACACAAAAATGGCAGCTTATAAAAACGCTTTTAAAATCGCCACCATCTCTCAGTCCTCAGCCTAATATTATAATCAACGAGCAAATAGCAATTAATTTTGTTGTTTGTTTGTGAATTACCTAGATTTAAATTTATGGTTCTTAATTCGAAAACTAATGAATAAACAACAGTTTTCATAATTATAATTTTGTAATTAATTAATATTTAGTATTTTGTTGATTTACCACTTCAAAACAACTCCAGTAATATACTACATAGTTTTATGTTTTGGGATTTTATTAAATTGTCAAATTTAAAAAAAAATACCTGGTACTCAAAATGTCCTCGTATTTAATTCGTGTAATCAAAACACGAATCTATAAAGAAAAACACAAATAAAATTACAAACGTACAAAATTTCATATGTGTACCAAAAATCAACTGAATCAGTTCAGTAGATTTGCAGAGCAAATTGGCTATGACAGCCTCAAGTGATTCTATGAGGGTTCCGGTTTTCTTCACATAGAATTTCGGAACCCTAACAAGCTGAATGGCAGTAAAAGTATATCTACCAGCCATCAAGACTGTCTCATCCAGCAGGACTGACAGCCGAATACGACTCAGCGTCAATTTTAATCCGTACTTCCTACATTACAATTGCTTACACAATGGGTCTCATCAGAAGGCTTAAAGTCACCTAAAGGGCAATGGAGAGGGCATTTCTCAGAGTTTTCTTGCATGCCTCCCACAAGATGGACCGATGACCTGGTGAGGGTCGCTGGTAGCCGATGGATGCGAGACGCACAGGATTGGTCGTTGTGGCGACACTTGGGATGTCTTTCGGCTGATATGATGATAATGACTTCCTATATTTATTAAAATAAAACTAGTTTTTGCCCGCCTCTATGACCAATCAATCCAATTTATATATTCAAGTAACCATTACTCATTTCTTAGTATAAAAAGCTTATCCTATAGATAATTTCATTTACATCCTAAACAAATTCCTATTTAAAATACACAGCGGCAGCACTGTCCGACGCTTCATCGCGGCTGCACCATTACATGGGAAATGGCACAGCAGCGATTCACGTACGGACAGTTCCACCTGCTGGAAATTAGAGGCAGGATACTGTTGTTGCTGCCCCACACCCCACGCACCAGATACGCACAGCGCTTACACATTGTGCCAAAGAAACGATCTATATATTGTGTGCGTCCGCGAATATCCTTGATGCACTGCAGTAGCGGGGCAGCCTCAACAGCACCCTGAATTCGTTGATCTACTTCTCTACCAAAATTGATCAAGATCGGTTTGGCGTTGCAAGTGTGAAATCATAAAAAACCAGCCAAGTGCGAGTTGGACTCGCGCACAAAGGGTTCCGTACCATTATGTTTAAAATAAGGGAAAAAAATCAGGTTTCTTGAGAGCCTCACTTAAATATTAATTTTATTCTTTTTTTAGTATTTATTGTTATAGCGGCAACAGAAGTACATCATCTGCGAAAATTCCAATTGTCTAGCTTTCACGATTCATGAGATACAGCCTGGTGACAGACAGACGGACAGCGGAGTCTTAGTAATAGGGTCCCGTTTTTTACCCTTTGGGTACGGAACCTAAAAAACAAGCAAGCAAACCTATTTTCGCATATATGATTTAACGCTTATAAACCATAATAATATGAACGTAAGGTAATTCATTACACTTGACGTACCCTGTCCGTGACAGATACTTAACTGTGACCCATAAAATCAATGAAGAGGCCAATTAATCGGTGAAAAGGTGTTTTTAATGATGGCCTGCTTTTGTACGTGGTGTATTTGCTAAAACGTTTGTGGATTTTAGCACTGATAATTTTGAATTTAGTTTGATTCAAAATTCTTTAGCTTTTCATGCAGATTTTATAATTTTGTTTATTTCTAATACGAGAAAATTAAATTCATTATTGTAGAAAGTATTCAGAATATTATACTATTATGTACAGGTAACATAAAGTATTTTTTCATTCTAATAAACATCAGAAAAAAAAACGTATTACTAAGAAAAATCTCGTTAAACTCCACGCGTCGCTGTCAATACGTAAAGTGCCCAGAACACTGGTAGCATTACTGGCATTTTACTATATACCAAGTCATTTTCTATGGGGTTACTATAAAATTTTTACAAACACGTAAATGAAACATATTTTTGTTCCACACTTATAATTATACACATTAGCGTCGACTGACAAACAAATGGCATTGTCCGAATATAAGCATTTCATTCCCAGCAATATTTAATTTATTTTAATTATACCACATCAAGCACATTTAAACAAATTAATATTCCCACCATTTGTGTGCCCAAAGCCATATTCAAATCGTTTAAACCGGCTGTTATTTTAGCCGGTAGAGGCTTAACTGAGGATATTTATAACACTCTGCCACCTGGTTTAACCACGGTATCGCAGTAACTGAGTTACAGGAGCACATAATTAAATACTGTAAGTGCATTTCTACGTTGAAATTAAGTTAGTATTGTTGTGTGGGTGAGGATTCAACTTATGAAGTGGTTTTTATTAAGGTCTGCTTAGGCAGTCTGAAAGAATCCATAATTATTATATTTTTTTTTAATTTTTTTTATTTAAGAATGGGCTAGCTCTTGACCTCGATCACGCCTGATGGAAAGCGATTGATGAGGTCCATGATGAAAGCGAGCGTGCCCAGAAGATGCCTTGAGGCACTGGTACTCCCACGCGTCGACGAAACACAGCAGGCTGCTTGACGCCGAACTCCGGTGGGAGGGTGGTCGCGAACCAGGCGGGCGTTAGCCCTACCACCGCAAGGGAAGGATTAGCCAGTCTTATAAGGTGTTAGGTGAGACTATCCAGGCTATACAGACTATATATGAAATACACTGCGCATCTCACTCAAGTAAGCAAACACAATACGAAAGCGAACTCATTTGTTTTAAAAGAAAATCATCGCGGATTCTCAAAGAGGCAGCGTTCGAATTTGGAAAATAAGCACAGTCCACCTATTTTGTTAATGTGCCTCGGTAATCATCGCATTAATCTTCTTATATATAAAAATGAATCGCAAAATGTGTTGGTAAGCGCAAAACTCGAGAATAACTGAACCGATTTCGCCAATTCTTTTTTGGTTGTGTTTGTTATTGTCAGGAGAAGGTTCTTATGAAAAAAAAAAAAAAAAAAAAATTGCGCGGAAAATTAGAAAATTTAAGAATCCTTAGGGTAGGTGTAGGGTAGGTGTAGGGTAGGTGTAGGGTAGGTAGCCAGTTGACGGGAGCGAAGCCGCGGGGGACAGCTAGTTCCGAATACAAACGAGTGCTAATTTTCATGCCCATTAATTATTAGATTTATCATGTATAATAATTTGAATTCACTCTTCTGTGCCTTAGAATAAACGTAAAGCTGTTGGTTTCAGATGTTATTTGTAAATCGTTGACAGTCGTTACATACTCAGTGGACGGAAAAACTGATATTCGTCTGGTCAGTTTTCGAAGCTTTAAAGAAAGATCAGCTATTTTACTTCATCGTCTTCTGCCTAGCCTTTTCCCAACTATATTGGGGTCGGCTCACAGTCAAACCAGTTTCAGCTGAATACCAGTATTTTACGTAGAGCAGCCATAACCCATTATTTGGGTAACACGGTACTTCTTGGTAAGGCTGGTGTCTGATTTTCTGGCTTCTGACAATCCGTAACGTCTGCCAAATATTTACTAATGACAGCCAGGACCAACGGCTTGACGTGTTTTCCTAGGCACGGAAGAGTTCTAGTATGTTAAGATGGTCACCCATCCACAGACCAACCTCGGCAAGTGTTGCTTAACCTTGAAGCGGCCTGTGTAGCTGTAATAATTTAGCCACGAGCTCCTTTACTTAACTAACAGCTATTTTGCTTCAATCCCCTAAAAAAATACTTGAAAAGAGCCAGTATTCAGTACTGTTATTCGTAAGTTATTACCAATTTAACTTAATCGAACCCGTCTTTTGCTCACAGAGGGGAACTTCGCGAAGTTTTCTTTGTAAACAGTTCTTGAGATATTTTTGTAGACGAGTAACAACTTGAAGCATTTTGTTCGACTCTTTAGACGGACTAAGGCTGTGGTCTGAGAGCGGTAAAAGCAGAAAACTATAAGGCGCTGGACACACAGAAAAGACGTATGGCGAGGACGAGGCGCGGACATTGTCTCTTCTGCGTCCCTTTCATATAAAATGTATAGAAGCGCCGCGATGCAAAACATAATATAGAAAGGACAGGGCGCGTACACGACGCTTAGTCGTTTGCGCGCTATTGTAAAATATACACAAAGGACGGGGCACGGGCGCGAGCAGACGAGGGACGGGCGAGAACGGGGTGCGGGAGGGTGGGCGCGGGTGCCGGGACTCTCACACAAAATTACACCACTGCAATATTAAACACGTCACGTCCGTGTCTCGTCTTTTCTATATGTTTTAAAAAATTACGACAGTGCCCCGTCTGTGCCCTGTCTGCACCCCGTCCTCGTCTTACGTCTTTTCTGTGTGTCCAGCGTACGCACGCTAAGTTTTTCTCAACTATTTTGGCATTATATTATTTAGTAAATAGTTTTCCGACTATTAAAAAAACGGCTCTAAATAAAATGTTTCATAAAAATTGTTACATCGCACGTGGACTCACTGCCATCATTCGCTCTTGCTATGTTCTCTCACTAACCGCAACCTTACTTGTGCAGCATCTCTTTTTGGTTATCCTGAATTTTACAAGCTCTGATAGGAAGCGTGATAAATATTTTAACTGAGAAAGCTTGGTGAAGATAAGTTGTGTTATTCCTGCAGTATTTTGATTTAAGTGGGATGAAGTATCTCACTTTCTTAACTTAGCAAGAGTGAAAGACTAACGCTGTTAGCAATCGGTACCAATGCTTTCTACTCGTTATTTCAATAAAAGATGAAAAGTATTTGTTTTGTTAATAAGTTAATCTTTAGTTCTTCATCTGCTTCTTCTTTACATTAAAATCTCCTTTTTTAAGAAACCACGTCGGGTCGTCCATGACAAAAGAAGTAATACTTGGTCTCTTTAGCTTTCTAATAGACTTCGTTGGAGCCGTGTCAGAAGATTACTGAAAATAATAGCCACCCATCCGTAGGTACACCCAACGTGGCAAGCGAATACCAGAAATCATCAAAGCCAGAAACAAAAGGCGGTAGCACCAACATTAAATTAATGATTAAAATAACCAAAATACTATACAGAAAATAATACAGAAGGTCGGCTCTATTTAACGAGTGAAAACAGGCGCACACTTAGACGTGTATTCGTTTGTATTCGGAAATGCGATGACTGCCGAAGGACATTAAGAAAACAGTTGTACTATACATAGCTACGGCATAATTTATCCAACTAGCTTTTTCCCAACTTTGTTGGGGTGCGCTTGCAGTCTAACTGGATGCACGTGAATACCAGTATTTAACACGGATTTCCTAACCCAGTTACTGGATAACGTGATAACCCTTGGTACAGATTTACTGGCTTCTGACCACCCTGAAAGACTGTCAAAGATCTAAAAAATTAAATGACAGCTTGGAAAAAACTGCTGCTGCTGCATACGTCACAAATACGATACACGTCGTCCTTCATGTCGACTGCCTTTGTGCAGGGTATCGTGTCGATAGCTGTATGCCATCTTTGACTTTGCGTTCACATTTAATAAGGTGCTTTCCGGGCACGGAGGAATTTTGGTATAATATGATGGGGGTCGACTTCGTCAAGCTTTGACGTACGGTTATCTTTATTTAGCCACGTGATGCCGGTCGCGAGTGTGCTTGCACTCCCTGTGAAGCTGGTCTGTGTGCATGAATCGCTCTGTGTACGGAATTATCCTTCTGCCCTTTAATTTGTCGATTCGAGTATTAATTTAATTCTCCTTCTATGCTCAAACATTACATGGGTTTCATTACACTATTCAAATGGCCTTTGTTCTGAAATAATATTTGTATCGCCTCACAAAACTTGAATGGAATTGTGGCCGTCATAATGATAGTATTAATGTTAGTTCAGTGCTTTTATTTGTGGGTACTCGTTCCTACTTTCTTCAATTTTGATTTTGTTGAGCTATGACCAAGTAGGAAACTTTTACCTTTACGATCAGGTATTCTAGGCAAGCGTGATCCATCAAAGACCACATCATTTCTGCCATAAGAGGGTCAATTCTACTAATCTTTAAGCAACATCCTCATTCGCATCTCAGTCGAAACCTGACAAAAAATACTCATTTTTCATACATTTTTGTGGCAACTGTTATTGCGAATGCTTCTTGAAAATTTGTAGAATTAGCAATCAGGTCATCATCATCTGCCTGGCCCTTTCACAATCAAATTGGAGTCGGCTCGCAGTCAAACCGGATTCAGCGGAATACCAGTATTTTACGTGGAGCGGCTGCCTACCAGACCTCCACAACCCATTAACTGGGTAACACGGTACTTCTTGGCAAGACTGGTGTCAGATTTTCTTACTTCTGACAATCCGTAACGACTGCCAAAGATCTCCAAATAATAATTAATTCGGTATGTTAAGATGGTCACCCAACCACAGACCTACCTCGGCAAGCGTTGCCAATAGAATAGGCAATCATGTATGCAGCCCTAACAAAAATCAAATTGTTCAATTACGATATTCTCTAAATATCACTTCGAAATTCAAACGGTTGTGAATCCGCGATGATTCACTTTCAAAACAAATGAGTTCGCTTTTGAATTGTGTGCGCTCACTTAGATGTGTAAAATATATTGAAACCGTTGGCACGTGTAAAGCTGTGAACTCGTTTCCTAGGAATTGTTGTTAAATTGGCGTCGTATTTATATGGGTTTCTTGATAAAATTGGATAGGAAATTTTCTATTAGGAAAAGATTCTTTATGGGAAATTTTTCTTTAAAGTCCTATCGCATTGTTGCAAGATAGTAAGGTTAAGAATGAATCGTCAATATTATTTCCACAGTTTGATTACTGGCCGCTAATTTTTAACTTTGATATTTCTATTTTATTGTATCCCGTTTTTACGTGTTAAAATATAAAACGTCGTACATACACTAAATAAGTTCCGAATAACTAAATCTATAAAAAATACAACCAACTCGGTAGTATTTTTAATAAAAAAAGTCTTTTTTATAAAAGTCCAGTCGTTGTTTTTGGTTGTTTGTTTGTTTTTGACATTGACTTCCGAAATTAAAGCTTATTTATTATCTAAACTAATGTTTAGAGGAAATATTTATTTGTTTGTTACGAATTGGTTTTAAAACTACTTTACCGATTTTAAACATTCTTACGCCATTAGAAATCTATAATTTAATTTTCGAAAAATTTGAGATCCTTATGAAAATTGCAATAGTATGGTCCAAAGTCGCAAAATTTTACCTAATAAATTCATTATTTGGCGTGCGCTGCGAAAACTATTGATGATACATAAAAATAATGTAATACATGATTAAATTACTAATTTTTATTACCAATAAAAAAAAACCCGCTAAGGTATATGTCTAACTATTATTACTATAATTAAGTCACAATAACCGATTACGCTATTCAAATTATTCAATCAAAACCCGGGTGGAAAGGTACAGTGATGATTTTGGTAAAATGATATAAACCGTTATCCATTTAAATGATTTGATAATTAAGGTTGATTATGTACCTGCTAATTAAACTTTAAATTATTCAAATCAAACCTTTTACTTAAAAGTTACAACGGCATAAAAATGCTCCAAGACAAATTTTGCGGTTTGAGCAAACTGGGCAGAATCATGATGCTTGGTCCGATGAAATTGAAATACGGCATTAACTATAGAAGGGGGCCTTTAAAAGGGGGTAGCGGACGCCTCGAAGTTAGTGCAGTACCTACCTACCAAATCCGCGCGGACGAAGTCGCAGGCGAAGTGCTAGTAGTGATATGTGACAGTGTGAAGCCCGTGGGAATAGTACTAGATGCAAGAAGCCCTGGAGAGGTCGATGTAGCTACGCTCGGGGGAAGCGTATATCCAACTGTGAACGTCTTTCCATTGATATGATAATGAAGCAGATCACAACTCATCAATAAAACACTTTTAAAACCGAACAACATACCGTCCTAATTTATCCTACCAACAGACACCGAAAAACGGTGAACATTTTACCGACAAACCGTCAACGTTTTACCGAAAAACCACAAACATTTTTACCGAAAAACCAGAAACATTTTTACCGAAAAAGATCTTTTAACGTATAGATATGATTCCGAAGTATTTTTGCATTACGCTGAGCCGTGTTGGGAAAAGAATTTAATTTCACCGCAAGTAGTAGGGTGACAGTGATATATTATCGCTCAGGACAGCATATTATGAGAGGATTTCTGAGGTGAGGATTCAGTTGTTTAAATTATTTTATTAGTATTGGATTGGAGTATTAATGCAACGTATGGATTATCTAAAGAACTGAAGATTATTAAGTTGAAACTATTCATTACATAAAATATATTGTTGTGGAAAATTTCATTGCAGGTGTTATTTAGCATTTGCATGTCTGATTAATTCAACTTGCCAAGTTTAACTATAAAACCAATGAGTACTTAATCTACTAGGTATTATTGTACTGAGTGGTTTAGCAAATGGACTATCAATGTACTAACTGCATAGTGTATACTTTCAAATTTAATGTTATATATTGTAATACAGATAAATTCTGCAGCTTAAATGAAAAAAAAAACATGTGATGCCGGAATGATGTGTCCGCACTAAAATATCTGTAACGTCTTTTATGTTTACTACATTTTATGCTAGATGGGTTGTTAATTGCTATTCATATAACCGTGCCTTGTGCTTGTTCATCAAACCAAGTGACCTGCTAACATATAAGTAAGCTCCGTCCCAATTTCAAAACTAATCGAACTCAATGGAAGGAATATAAATGTTTCACGTAAGTTATAACTAAAACATTAGTCTCCAAGACTTCATAATCTTCCATTGCAATAATCGTCTGGCATAATAATACCCCAGTAGAACGACAATGACTTATGATTATTCTCGGACATAACCCGTATGAATACTGTCGTAAGAAATAACTCTGAGAAACTAGTTCGGGAAACTCAGTCGTTTATTAGATTTTATTACTAGTTGTGACTTTGTTCGGTGATAAAGAAAATTACGGAGTAAGCTTCTTGTTTAATACAGCGGAGAAGACAATGGACTAATAATATCAATCAAGCTGCCTTGCCTCTTCCCAACTATATTTGGGTCGGCTTTTGGTTTAACTGGATGCAGTTGAGTACTAGTATTTTACATGAAAAGACTGCCTCTTGGACCTCCACAACCCAGTAACTGGGTAACATGATACCCCTTGCCAAGACTAGTGTAAGAATTTCTAGCATCAGATAACTATCCGTAATGATTGTCAAATATCTACGAATGACGGCCGGGACTAACGCCATAACCTGTTTTCCAAGGCACATAGAAGTCTTAGTACGTAGTGGATGGTCGCCCATCCACAGACCGACCTCGACAAGAGTAGCTTAACCTCAAGCATCGAACCGTGCGGCTGTTATTATTTTACCACGTGTCATTAGCAGCTTAATAAAAAGTTAATTTAGGAGGAGAAACAGTGCGCTAGTGTTATTTTATGACTTTACTTGATAATAAGGTATTGCGTCATGTTCACTTTCTAAGACAGATTTAGGGAATGTAATTAATTGCTTTGCGTTACGTGTTTCGGAGCTAATAAAATGTATTGTCCTTTCTGGAAGACAACACAAACTATACTACTAAAGATTATTAAAATAATAAAATCTTGCTAATTATAGAACACTTTTATAATTAGCAAGATTTTATTATTTTAATTATCTTTTGTCTTTTTAAACGTAGTTATTACGTACATACTACCGTTTCCACGACCTCGTCTAGTTTAAAATATCCACAATACAGGAAAAATTCCTAGTGTGTGGGGCAACTTTACAAAACAAATAGGTACCAAAAAATATATTGACGTTTAAAAGTGCTATTTTCAACCCACTTAGAAAATAAATTTCAATGTACCTACACATTATGTTATGTATTTTAATTATAATGCATTTTATTTATTATAAAAGAAATACAAAAAAATAAAATATGAAAATAGTAAACCACTGGACTACCATCTGTTCTCCGTAACTATCAAATCTTTCCAATCTATAAAAATCGTTTTATCGATATAACCATCCTTTTTATAACACCGTAATATTTTTCAAGTCCTTAATTTAAGTTTTTATGGTGTACTCATACAATAAAGAGCATACAAATCATATAAATCTAGACTCTGCCATGTTTTAACTACACAGTATAACAGTACTAATTATAAAACACGTACATGAAACCCACTTTTTAAAGAATTCTCTTTATTTACATAAAGTGTTCAGGAAAACCGAGACTTTAATTACAAAACATAGCTTTCACGAAGCTAAAAAACCGAAATTAAAAATCCAAATTGAATTAAAATTTAAAACTCAAATCATGGCTACCACAAGCGGCGAGCTTTTAAAAAGGCACCCAGACTTTTAACGAGACATTTAAAAGAGAGCTCTAGTTTCAATGGCCGTTTGTAGAGTCGTTCCAATTTGTTCCAATCTCTATTGTAGAGAATGGTTTCAATACGTATTTACATATTTATCTTGGAGAGAAAATGTTTTTTAGTTTTTAACTTTGGCTAGAAAATTTCTTTTTATAGGGAGCCTTTTTGTTAGTTTATCTTTGGGAGAAAGTGACATTTTCTTGGCGCATGTTTTTAAATGAGGACTCTATTCTTCCCAATATGTCGAGAATTCCATGACAAAAAATTGCATGACAAAAAAATTGTTACTTGTTGAAAAATATAACGAGAAAAGGACCGGATGGTACGGCCGTGCCGCTTTTTTTTGTGACTTGGCGAGGGCACCACCGTGCCCCCAGATACTAACAGTGCAAACAGAATCAATATTAAATGCCAGCTGTATGGTCGGGACGGCTTTTGACGTCAGAGGCCTCGTCGGACTTCATAATTATTAAATAGAGCTAATAAGCATTTTATTTAACAAATACAAAATTACACGCCTGTTTATTCGGAAGAGAATTCAAGGATTCACAACTATACAGAAGTTGTAACACAAGACGAGACTTGGACAATAATATAAACTACAAAAAATTAAGCTTGTAGGTTTGCCTGAAGTCAGTCGGTACTATTGTTTTTCATGAGCTATCGAGAATTCAGTTCATAAATTCCAGTTTGCAAATCTAATAATTTTACGACCATCTGTCGCCAGCAAAATTATTTATTACTCAAAAATTAAAGCGTCAGTCCAGTGACCCTTTCACTCCATAAAAACAAAAATACATACAAATTATACCCGAAAAATGGCTCGAATATAATATTTTCTCCTAATTCCGTGATATTACTCCAAATTCCGTTACTCTTAATTTTATTTTTATAGCTTTTATAATTGGAGGACTGGCCTCCGAATTTCATCGAGGCCAACGTTTTATTTGCAGGTCCTAATTCCGTCTGAAATCTTTAACTGAATATTCTCGCTTTAGTCTTCACAGCGTTTTCTGAAGTCATATATTTTTATTTTATGTAATATTTTTCTTTAGAAGTTTTAAGGTGTCTTGGAATTATGTGGTTCTGTTTATTCGTGTTTTAATCAATAATTCCGTTGAACAAACATTCTGGAGATGATTTTGCCGCGATGAAATAAAAGTTGTATCTATTTTAAAGCAGTGTAACTCACGACTTCCTTTTAGCATGTAGCGTTTTCCCAGCGGCTTCGCTGTCGTGAAAGTCTCTAATTATCCCATGGGTACTGCGTAATATACGTACATTTTTATTGCGATACTAGGTTCCTGCGGAATAATTTTTTATCTTTAATTCTCTTTGATCAAACGACTGTGGCCAATCTTAACGGAGATCAACTAAGTACGCAGGTTATTTGGGAACGTGCAGGAACTTATTATAAGGTGGCAGCACACAGGTGTCACTGTCGAATATATTTTACATAAAAGTTTCGAAATTGCAGCGCTATTTAGCACTATTTACTTCGTGCACGTTCACCTAAACAGAGCGTGCAAGAACTATAGGTGGCAGCACTGAAGCGTCAATGTCAAGTATTCTTAACGTTAAAGTTTCGAATATGGAACACTTGATGGTATTATTAACGTCGTGCACATTCCCTTGCATAAATACAGTTCTCGTCAAATAACTTTGCCCCTCTGAAGTTGGCTACGAGTGGCTGCGTAGTAGTCAAAATGACGAATAAACTGCAACTACGCATGCGCAAGAGACATGGGGGTGGAGATTAATTTTATGTCTCAGTCGCTCGTTTACGTTCGATGCATGCTTACGTCCCGCTTGCTCCCGTCTACGTGACTGCATCTGCGCGATTTTTGCAAATGGCTAACTTCAGAGGGGCAAAGTTTTTTGACGAGAACTGTAAGTGCACTCCCAGTCCCTTTACTCTCCTAGTCCATGATTTTTGAGGAACAAACATCCTGACTTTTAAAATTTATTGCTGAATAAATCCATGTCTAATGGATATTGTATTTTTTATGGTAATTTGAAACGTAGACGTAAAACGTAAAATTTGTTTTTATTTTGGTATCTTTTAATCTTAAATTACCTTATTAAATACCGCATGAAACTGTATCCAAACTTACCTGAAACAAGAAAAAAAACACATGATTAGACTCATAATTATTATTATCAATATTCACAAAGAACTAAAATATATCAAAGAAGAGGCCACTACAGCAGTGGCCTCTTCTTTGATATATTTTAGTTCTTTGTGAATTTGAAAGTAAAAAAATTATATCTTATGTTTGCTACAAACTTCCAAACAAGTCTCTTTTCAGGCAGTCTTTTAGAGGTAGCGGAACAGAGAGTAAAGTCCCGCAAACCTCCATTGAAAAGGGAGGATCCTCCGACCAGACGGTTGTTTGTGTCTGGTGGGCAACTGCCCAAGAGTTGATATTCGGGCTTTTGCATAAGTATGTTCTAATCGCACGGTAAACTCTGATATCGCGATTTAGGATTTTGTCAGTTAGTTCGCAGCTGTCGAGATAGATGGCGCTGCGAGTCTCATTTGTTGTGATGTTGATTCTGCTACGTTGATTTTTGTGGCGGCATGAATGCCGCTACAGTCTGATGCAGCTGCAGGAGTAGGTGGACCAATATTGTAAGTTTAATGCTATTAACATATTTCCTACATTTAAGTAAGTGACATTTTTGGAATCGTCTCCTCGAGCCCTTTATTTCGATACACCACTTGATAGGTTTTGAGGAAAACACTTTTTGACGACAAAATAATATGGTGCCAAAAATCAGTCATTTTAATTTTTTATTACCCATACCTCTCAAGCTAAACTCCATCAAGCCGTTTAGGTTATAGAGCGTGCCAAAGAAATATACATATAAACATATTTACATACTTATACTAAAAAACATAACCCTCCTTCTGGCGCAGTCGGGTAAAAATACAGCAAATATACGATAAAAAAACCTACTTTTCTAAAAATATCCACAAAAAGGGTAGTTTTAGACCTTCTTTTAGTAGCAATGCTCGCCCTTTTTGTCAATAGGCTAACATTACCATTTTCTATTTTGTTACTTATAGAACACTATGCGGTCGACCCGACCCTGTTTAAATTGATGATTTTTACGCAAACAGGCCCAATAGAAACCTTCATAGTTAGATAAGACTAGCCAGCAAGTCTCTATACATCACTTCGAAATTTGAACGGTGTCTCGTTGTCCGCTATGATTTACTTTAAAAACAAATGAGTTTGCTTTCGAATTGTACATGCTTACTTTTAGAGTGAGGTGAGCTATGAGCTTTACAGCATAAGAATAACAACTGGGTTCATACTTACTATTGGGCCTAAGACGACTTAAAGTCACCCAAAGGGCAATGCTCGGAGTTTCCTCGCGTGATCGAATCAGGAATGAAGATATCCGCAAGAGTACCAGCAGTAGAACCAAGGATGGAGCCCGAAGGATCTAGTTATGGAGTGGTGACCGCGTACCGGAGGACGTAGCGTTGGAAGGGCTGCCAGAAGGTGGACCAATGACCTCGTGAGGGTCACGGGTAGCCGATGAATATTATTATTTTCATATTTCAGAGTTACAAAATCTTTTTACTTGTTATTTTATTAAGGCGCTGTTAGCATCAAAAAATGCTGGTTTGCTAACGTAGTATTAGCCAAATCTATTTAGTTTAAACCTGCAGAAAAAATATATGTTAATTTTAACAATATTTCAAAGAACATTGTTGTTTCGGAAACATGTTTAAAAATAAAATCATCGATAAAAATGATCGTCAAAATTACCTCTAACTTTGAACTAAGAAAAAAAAACCCGTATTACTAGCCTATTTATGCCGCCGGTAAAATTTATACGAAATATTGAATCGAATCTTAATGCAAAACTTTGATGTTTTAGATTTTAAATAGCTCAACTTAGTTTTGAGTAAATCGATAAAATGCTTCATATTTGGCAATAAATTGCAAGCATTGTGTCGGCGCGCTTCTTGTTCTTTTCTATACAGTCCGAGAGTGACCTAGTTTTTGCTGATCACAGCGCCTTAACATTGAAATACTTTTCGGGTTCCGCAAGTCCGTATGGTAAAACGGACTCGTATGTCTGAAGTTGCTTTTTTTTTTGGGAAATCATCAAAATAAATGACTTCTTCCGCTCTGGGTGTCTCTTGTTCAACCTTGGCAGGAAATATGTCCCATACCATCCTTATCTCGGAAACGCCAATTTTTTAGTTCAATCATCATTGTTCATTGTGTGACGTGTTGTGTGACCAAAGGGATTAGGGATGGGAGCTGCCCAGCCGACATTTTGTTTTCTTTTTTTTAATCGCGGCGCACGATGAACCATTTGTATATAAGGATTAATTATAGGTATGATTGTCACACTGTACGGTTGTTGTGGCGACACTTGGGGAGGCTTATGTCCAGCAGGCGTCTTTCGGCTGATATGATGATTATGATGATAATGATGATTGTCATTTTCATGGTGACTTTACCTCTGAATATACAACTTGATACTAAAGTATCACGTTGTATATTCCGAGGTAAAGGCAAAAAAAATTAGGGACATGGTGCCATAAATGGCACCATGTCCCTAAATTTTTTTGTTTGTTGAAGTGTCCTCTAGACATTATTATGTATGTTAGATCGTGCGCCGCAACTTTGAAAAAAAAAACAAAATGGCGGCGGGGGGTCTATGCAACAAAGGTTCTATCCCCTTTCTTCCGGAATGATACCTACAGCCTGCATATTTCCGGGACCACGAGAGAAAACAGCTCTCTCAGATCTGTTTTCACGGAAGCAAGGAAGCTATTTAAGCCAAAATAGGAGCCATAAGGAAAAATGGAAAATTTGAAAAGAGCATTACGGTAAAATTGGAACGGACGGAATAACGGAGAAATGGAAAATAATTGTACGTGAATGCGAAAATAGAATTGAAATGGCAGCAAAAGGAAAATCAGCTCGGTAGCTTATTTTCTATAGGTACTCAGTGTTTTAGTTGTAAAAACATGATTGGTTTTTAAGAGCGTTTACGCGGTACGGCTTTTCATACAAACTTTCAAATCCTTATTCTTCAAAATGAATGAACCAATTTTAACGAAACTTGGTTTGCATACGCTAGATATCCAGGTCTAAATAGTTATGAGAAAACATTTTTGAAAAAGATTTCAGAGGGAGAGAGAGAGCGATTTTAAGTTTTCTATAGAAAGTGAAAAATCACTGTATCCTTTCCCCTGAACTATTTTTCAAAAATGTTTTCTGATAACTATTTAGACCTGGATATCTAGCGTATGCATACTAAGTTTCGTTAAAATCGGTTCATTCATTTTGAAGAAGAAGGACTTGAAAGTTTGTATGAAATGACATACGGCGTACACGCTCTTAAGGATTCGTGCCCAAAGGATGGAATCGGGATCCTCTACCTAAACTTAGCGCCGACTGTCTATTTGTCTATCAACCTGTCTGTTAAAAAGCTGTCATGAACTTTTGAATCTAAAAAAACATCCCTTTGAAATTAACATAGATACACTAACTTTTGCCCAGGGTTGCGCCCGTGTGTATGTCGGTTATCGCGTAAAAAGTAACCTATATCCTTCTCTACATCCCAAGTAATGTTTGCCAAATTTTATGACGATCTGTTCAACCGTTTTAGCGTGAAATAGTAACATACAAACCCACTTTCGCATGTATTATATTATAGTTAGGATGCGCACAGCCAAAGTGTGGAATTCTCTGCCAGCGTCTGTGTTTCCTTCCACATAATTATAACCCGTCTGCCATTAAAGCAAGAGTGAACAGGCATCCTCTGGGCACGCTCGCTTCATCATAGACCTCATCCATCGCTTTCCATCAAGCGAGGTCAAGAGAAAGCCCATTCCATAATAAAAAAACATTTAAAATATACATAGAAGGAGTTTTTCACTATTATGGTGTTCTGGGTATATTAACTCCGACTTCTTTGTTTCTCCAGGAGAACTTCCTTTGGACTCCACTTCCTCTGAACATCAGAACAACCAGCAAGTTCTATTTTAAGGTGAAGGCATGTGAACACATTGGCAAGTTGGTAGAATCATCACAGCGTTGATTTGTTGGATTTGCTTTTTCACAATGACATTGTTCATTTGTACTTCAACGCTTTTATTGTTTTCTTTTGCTGTTTGTCTTTCTTTTAAGTTAAACCTACCATGTTTTTTCTATAACCCACCCGGTCGACTTGTAGAAAATGCCTAAGGCGTTAAGTCCGCCTTCATTCAGTACTTTTTAATAATGCATAAAGTTTTAATAAATTATTAAAAAGAAGGTACACTATACTGATTTCATGGAACCCTAACTCGTATTTGGCCATTTTGTTTTTACTTACTATTCATTAACTTCACTCACCCCGGCTTTACAAGCAACACTTTACGACTTCCTTGCAATAAACCTTACAGCTTAGCTAATAAACAACACAACATGTGTGTTAACTATCCACATAAAATAAAATCCTGCTGAGAGAAACACAATCAAAATTACAATAAAATTTGATAGCCTTTTTATGGTTGGGAAATCATCAAATGACTTCTTCCGCCTAGCAGGCCTAGACAAAAACTTTTCGATAGCGGTAACGTCAGACGCTCACGACAAAATGTATGGGAATGACATTTCCTTTCCACACATAATGTCATTCCCATACATTTCATCTAGGCCTGCTAGGCGGAGCGAAAAGGAGTGACAGACTCTTACTGACTAAACCCATCAGTTTTACTCCTCATGCCCTTTGCGTTCCAGGGCCGCGGTGACTCTTTTGAAAAAAATTCGCAACAAATCATGATGGCCCAGTGCGAATGTTCTAACGTATAGTAACGTCAAATTTTTCTATATTTATGATACTCGTTTCGCACATAATTATTCAGTTGAATCGGTTAATATTTTTGTATTCATATTTTTGTCTGATACATATTATTGTGTAGTAATTTATTATATTCAAAATTCACTTACGTTTACGATACGTTACTATATAATACGTTAAAAAAAGCATGCTAGGCCCTCAGATAATGTCCATAATGTACATTAAGGACTACCTATCGGATTTGTATGAGCTATCGAAATGTCACGTTTTGGACTATTAAAAATCGTACTGGCTGTTTTTAATGTCACTTTGTACAGGTTCTCATAGGAACCAGTTTATACCGTGCCAATAAGTTCAAGTTTATAATTTGACCTTAATTAACCATTGCATAACCAACACTTACCAACTATGACGCAAAAGCAACAGAAAAATCTCAATTACTAATATTCCAGTAAATATTTCTCCAGTCTGTATACAATGCTTTTATTGGGTGATAATCTTGTATTTCATATAGTTTCTGGCAGCTTTCCAGCAGATTATCGTTGTGATTTTGGCAACCAGAAGTGTACCGTTATGGTGTCTTGCTTAAGAAGTCTGGGTGACGACTTATTAAGTCTCTTTTAATTTTTGTTAAAGTGACCCAGTTGAAATGTGTGGACGTCAAGTATAATACCAAATTCTACATAAAATGATTCCAATGTAGTGAATTTTATTATTATAGTACTTGTTTTGCACATACTTATTTGAACTGGATACTAAATTCATATTTTTTAATTGTGTATGTCGCATAAATTACACCAAAATACTATAAGGTTGTAGTTTTTTATACCTACTTAAAATTCACTTACGTTACATCCCCATCGTTCGTTACGGCCCCATCGGAAGGCTTAAAGTCACCCAAAGGGCAATGGAGATGATAATGCTCGGAGTTTCCTTGTGTGATCGAATCAGGAATGATGATATCAGCTAGAGAACTAAGGTTACCGACATAGCCCGAACGCCGCCAAACTGAAGTGGCAGTGGGCAGGGCACATTGCTCGCTAACAGATGATAGATGGGGCTGAAAAGTTCTGTTGGCCTCCCACAAGGTGGACCGATGACCTGGCGAAGGTCGCAGGTAGCTAATGGATGCGAGACGCACAGGACCGGTTGTTGTGGCGACACTTGTGGGAGGTCTATGCACAGCAGTGGACGTTTTTCGGCTGATATGATGACGAGATAGATTGGTCCGTGGAGAAGATGAGACTATGGTTACTTTTATCCCAAGAGTCCGTTCCCTTAGGATAATTATCGACTTTCACGCAGGCAAAGCCACTGGCTAGAAACTAGTTATTCAAATAAATACTCAGACACAGCAATAAGTAAAAAAGTAATCCAACTTAAGATCCAATTGAAGCGTTTAAACTTAATTGTAACTTGTCTTCATCTAAGCTTGGAGATTATTTTAATTAATCCGTTTAATACTCAACTATTACAGACATCTGTTAAGTTAGTTTAAGTTATTAAGATTGATAATTTACTTTATTTTTTGAAGAATAATCTAATTTAGAAGTTTCAAGAAGGTGCTGGGTTCAGTTTTCTGACTTTCATTAAATAACATAGCCTTCCGCTCTGGGTGGAGCGGCAGGGAGTGTCAGACTTTTACTGACTAAAACCCACCCATGCTCCTCCTAGTGCCTTTTGCGTTCCAGGGCCGCGGTAACTCTTACGAACAAAATCCGCGGCCCTGGCAGACTCTGGCCCTAACGGGCCCCATCTATTGCTGACGGCTGCTGATTCGGCGCAATGGAACACAGCGCGCCGTCGACCCGGGCCTGTTCTGATCGGACGGCGAGCTACCCATTGCTCGCCGTCCGCAGGCATCAGTCACTAGTGTTAGAATTGGAGTCGCGCGCTATTGTGACGCAGTCCTATGCGTCTTGCATCCATTGGCTACCAGCGACCCTCACCAGGTCATCCAGGTCTTCCAACGCTTTGTCTTCCGGTACGCGGTCGCCACTCAAGAACTATTCAGCCCATCGACCATCTGTTCTGCGAGCAATGTACCCTGCCCACTGCAACTTCAGTTTGGCGATCCTTCAGGCTATGTCGGTAACTTCGGATCTCTTACGGATATAATAATTCCTGATTCGATCACGCAAGGAAATTTCGAGCATTGCCTTCTCCATTGCCCTTTAGGTGACTTTAAGCCTTATGATGAGGGATGAGGCCAATTGTGAGCGATCACGTTTTGTTTCCACAAGTCATCACTAGATTTAAGGTCCATATTTTAATAGGTACGAGCCTATTGCCATGAATTGGTGGTTACACAGGGGTCTAACCACCCAGGACCAGGAGGGGACCAGGGGGTCACAAATTCAGACTCCGGGGCTGCGACCATGAAAACTTTGTTCGACTTCTGATCTTCATTCTCAAAATAAAAAGAGGAAGTATAAAAAAATAACTACCCTCAGAAAGCCTTAAAAACTCTGAATCCGTCGCACAATAGGAAACTTTGACCAATAAATTCACACCTCAGGAAAGTCTTAAAGTAAAAGATAAAATTGCTTGCCACAATGTTACCGAAATCTTTCAAATTCGAGGTCAGTTCCCGACAAAGTTTTTGCCTTCTATCGGAGAGCATTAGGGTATTTATCCATTGGAACGGATGGGACATATTATTCTATTTGAATAACATTAGATGAAAAACCTCAAAGAGACTCACTAGAGAATGGGCAGCAGCATTCTCTGTAGGTACATTACTACAGCAGCACTGCGATCGCCAACCCGTCAAGCGTGGCGATTATGGCAACCCCATTTGGGGTGGCCTATATCCAACACGGGACGTGTTTTGGCTGATACAATGAGATGAAAAAAGCGTCAAGTAGGGGTATTGGAGAAGTGGCACCAAACATAATTTAATTGGCAGAGCGCACACATGCATCAGTGTAAAATATTAACTTGTTAATAATAATGATCGAAATTGCGTCGCATTGCAATAAAGAGGGGTTGCTCACCAAGGCACGAATATCTTTGAACCATGGTGAACCCGAATACCAATTTTCATCCAAATCTAATCAGCTTTTAGTTAGGGCGTGAAGAGGCAACAAATATGTACTTACGCAAATAGACTGAACTTGCATTCATTTGGCATTTAAAATAGGCATTTGATAGGTAGCTGGATTAAGCTCGATATATACTTGTAAAAAATGTTTTTTCTCACAAATTTCGTCAAAATATTACATAGTGTTTAGAAAAACTCCAAAAGCAATGGAAATCCTCAGATCCATTCCTCTCTACCACTTTGCTGCAGGAGATTAATAGTTATTAAACATTTCAATGCAACGGCAACACGCATTCACGAGTAGCTAATGTTCGCTCACTGCTTTACGTTCTTCCACCTTTTGATCACGTCAATGGAAACGTACCCTGAGTGAGGTCAAAAGGATTTACCAGGATATCGCCAAAGATATGTATTATTGCTTTTTGGGCATACCTTTTAGAAATGTTTCTTTCTTAATAATCGGATCGTGAATTGATCTTTTTTCGTTGGAGATATTTTGTGAATTGGTAAGTAAAGTTCCTGGTATCTGTTCTTGAGTTGTTTGAAAGTCCTGCTTTGTTTTTTTTTTGTTTATGAATGGGCTAGCTCTTGACCTCGATCACGCCTGACGGAAAGCGACAGATGAGGTCCATGATGAAGCGAGCGTGCCCAGAAGATGCCTTGAGGCACTGGTACTCCGACGCGTCGACGAAACACCGCAGGCTGCTTGACGCCGAACTCCGGTGGGAGGGTGGTCGCAAACCAGGCGGGTGTTAGCCCTGCTACCGCAAGGGAACGTTTGGCCAGTCTTATAAGGTGTTAGGTGAGACTGTCCAGGATGCGCCGAGCGCTCGGTTCACTTGAGTGTCTTATGGAACAAATTGCGCTACCTCCTCGTGTAGCGCAATTTGTTCCATAAGACACTCAAGTGAACCGAGCGCTCCTTCATGCATCCCAAAAACTGCTTGCAGCTTTTACGAATAAGCGATATTGATCTGTAATTTTTCTTGACTGTGTGGATCACAGCAAGCATAGTGACCGCTGGGCGAAAGTCTCCAAGCAATGAGTGCCTGAGGAGTCGAGATGATCCAAACGCACACCGCGAAGACTGGTTTCAAGTGGTGCAAGAAAAAAATATCTTGAAGGATATGGGGGAGGCCTTTGTCCAGCAGTGGGACAGAATAGCCAATTTAAAAAAAAATTAGCGCTACGTTATGGATTTTTAGTGGTATGCGGAACGTGGCGGAAAGTTCCGCTTCCTCCATTGAAAAGGGAGGAACCTCTGATCAAACTAGTGTTGTGTGTGATGATGGGCTGTTGCATGTGCTCAATCGTGCAGAGAACTTTAATAGTGCGATGTGGGATGTGTGTAACGTCAGGTCTATTTTTCCAGTTCGTATGTGGCGGCATTTATGCTACTACAACTAGATGACTCTAACCTTGCTCTTGACCTCGATAACGCCTGATGAAAAGCGATAGATGAGGTCTATGATGGAGCGAGCGTGCCCAGAAGATGCCTGTTCACTCTTGATTTGAAGGCAGACGAGATATATGTGGAAGGGAACAGACGCTGGCAGAGAGTTCCACACTTCGGCTGTGCACATAATAAATATGGAGGAGAAGCTCTGAGTACAACTAGTTGGGATATCGACCAAGTGCGGATGGTACCCAGTAGTACGTCTGGTATTCTGGTGGTCAAAAGGCGATGGTGGGATCAGGTCGTGAAGTTCCTGCGCACACGCTCTCCGAATTACAGTCTGTAGAAGACCGAATAATGAAAAATTCTTGTTTTCTTATTGAAAACTTTAAAACACATTGTAAAGGTAGATGGGCAACACTAGTAAGTTATTATAGGTTGGGTTATTGTCGAGATAAACATTCATCATCTCGCCTCTTCACAGCTTTTTAGCCAATCTAAAGAAGCATCACAGGCTAAACCCAAACCAAAATATTTGCGCTAGAAACACCTTTGATAATGAACACATAGGAGAATGCTAGATAAATACGGAAATACGACCCTTGTAATCCTTGGGGGCAATTTAAACCTTATTTTAACTATATAAGGTTTGAATTTCCCTAAAGATTTGCAGGGGACGGACTGTTGCAAGGGTTACGTGTTTAATCAGTAGGCTTTTGTTACTATATGATTAAAAGTAGGCTTTGTTTGTTGTTAGTCATAATTAACATACAGGTTAGTTAAATAAGAGCCGGTTACACATTTGAGAATTTGGAGCAAGGAAAAAAAAACGACTTCCAAAAAAAAAACACTATAAAGTACAAATTTTCTTAGTAACACCGACTTCCAAAATTAAATTTATTTATTACTTTGTAGTGTTTTTCTGGAAGTAGGTTTTCTTTGAGAAAAAACTTTTTCTTTTTCTAATTTTAGTCACACATAACAACACCACTGGAAAGTCACAAGAAAGCAAATACGCAATTTCGTATACATGGATGACATATTTTACAGCAATTTTGATTTAAAACCAAAATTACTGAACCGATTTTCATGAAATTTTTATGGGACCAATTGCAAAGTAAATCCTTTCAAATAAAACAAAAAAAATCAAATCAGTTTATAAATGCGAATATATAAGGTAAAAAAAACAATAGAATTGAGAACCTTCTCCTTTTTTTGAAGTCGGTTAAAAATGGATTATACCATTCTTTGATGCCATTTGATAGGTTTTCAGCTTAGAACAAACCCAAAAGAGTATTTGAAAAAACTGAAAATGGAGGACTGGCTCGTTGGTTTAGTGATCGCAAGCGCTTGTGCTAAGCATGGGGTCTTGGGTTCTGTTCCCGGGTCGGAAAAAGTGTAATTGTCAAAAACATACTATTTAATAGCACTTAGTCTAAAATTATAGTCCTACATATATTGTACTGTAAGCGACATTAATACCGCCACAAAAAATCAACGTAGCAGAATAAACAAATGAGACTCGCAGCGCCATCTATCTCGACCGCTGCGAACTAGCTTGACAAAATCCTAAATCGCAATATCAGAGTTTACCGTGCGATTAGAACATATGCAAAGCCCGAATATCAACTGACGGGCAGTTGCCCACCAGACACAACAACCGTCTGGTCGGAGGATCCTCCCTTTTCAACGGAGGGGACGCGGGACTTTACGCTTTGTTCCGCTACCTCCAAAGTACATACATTGCATAGCTCTACAAAATTATGCACGGCACTGGGATTGGCTGTCCATAACACAAATGTACATGGTACCAGCACAGTGAGCAGAGATATGACAACAAACAGCCGTGTTTGTTAGCATCTAGCTATGGTTTAATTAGGTGCGCTGTGTGTAATCTGCATGATACAGTGGCTGTGTAAGTAATGTTACAAATGGGAAATATGAATGCCATTTTTTTATTTGCAAAATAATAATAGAAGATAAAATACTTATTAGCTCAAGTAAACAATTATGGAACATTTTTTTTTTAATATTTTCATCAATGACGAAGTTATAAAGCTTAAAGTTTTCAGACAACACAGAAACCATTATTTTAGTAACCAGTTTCAAACATATTTTTTCATAGTTTATTCATAGTTTTTCAGCAATCATGAGGAAAAGTCATTGTTACGCAGGATTCGTGGGAGTGCCAACGGCATACTGAAGGTGATCGGGGATAGGCTGAACGGCGTTTTCCTGGAGTATTGGACCCGTATGCACACACAAAATATGGAGCAAGTTTCCGAAATAAACGTTTTATTGTTATTATTATATTATTTTGTGGATGATATTTGTAAATTGCAAATCTATTTCCTACCACGAGTGTACATTATTATGTAACGCCATGTTCTATAACCATCACAACTACCTATAGCTGTACTTACATGTCTCATTAAGCTGTTTATACAGCGTGTTTACTCGTCAAATAGAACGAATAGGGGGTGTTCTACAAACATAGTGGGTGGTAAGTCGTATACGGAGAAGGTAGACCATTTTTCTCAGGTGATAATTACGTAAGAGATAAGTCTTGCGAGAAAATATTTGCAACATTAGTTTGCGTTGCTATGTGGTCCTACTAGAGACTTGTCAGAAAACTGGATGTACGAGAACTAAAAATTTGAAGGCATTTGATAGCTTACAGCCCACTCCTCTTTGTGTGTTACTTACTCCATGGATCGATAGTCGATCGGTACCATCGATGGGCGGTTCTTCGATCAGCCCAAGCGACCACACCTGGGGGTCGATTCTGCTATTGCAATCGTGTCTCAATGACCGGTCAATGATCGATTTTTGACGTATAACGTCAAACTTTTGACACATTTCCCATACAAAAACTGTCAAAGTTGTCAAATATTCGATCACTGACCGGTCATTGAGACACGATTGCAATAGCAGAATCGAGCCCCTGTCCTATCGTGGAGTGGTAGCTTCGGCTGATCGAAGAAGATAAGATAGATAAGATAAGATATTTATTATTGCAAATATGGGTAAAAACACGGTGACATAAAAATATAATTAGCAACAGCCATATTTAACCAGAAGGCATGCAAAAGTACAAAAATACACTAAATATTCTAAGTACAGACTCATAGATAACCAATGTCAGAATAAAGATTGATAAATCACAATTAAAAATTCACAATTCTTCTGCAGTCAACTCATTTCGTATTACAATTATAGTATACACATATAGTTATTATGTATTACATATATAGTTATTAAATAAAAATTAAATGTCTTATTTTTCTAGTCAATAAACGTAAAAAGTAATCAAGAAATTCCTTTCTCCATTAAAAATTCCGTCACACTATAATACGCTTTGTCTACTAAAAAGTTTTTGAGTTTTTTTTTAAATAAGGGCAAAAAGAAAAAAGTTTAAACTATCGATCGACGTCGACTTATTCGTTCTACAATCGATCAATGGCATGAATTGACCATCGATCAATTTGTGCGTTAACACCATCACAGAGAGAAGGCCTGTGTTCTAGCAATGGGAAAATTTACTGGCTTATGATCCAAATTATGTACAAAATGTGTATGTTCGTCAAACTAAATATTCACATATATAATATTGGTGGGACAGTAAACTAAGATGGACGAACTGGTTTTTGAATAGAAATGATTGGCCCATCAAAAATTAAAGACAAGTCAAGTGATGCCATTGGCTGTTGAAAACTCTTTGAACCAGTCCCCGTTTAACACGTTTGACACTTTGTCACAATTCGTTCGAAAAGCTTGGAACTATTTCGTTGTATCTCTGCACATAATCTTATCATCGAAACTTCATCATATTAGCCGAAAGACGTCCACTGCCTGGACATAGGCATCCCCCAAAGGGGTTTGCCATAATCGCCACGCTTGGCAGGCGGGTTGGCGATCGCAGTGTAGCTGTAGCAATGTACCTACAGAGGATGCTGCTGCACATTCTCTGGTGAGACCCTTAGACGATACCCACGCTAGTGATGGGATGATGCTATTCTTTTACGTCCGACACCATACAAAACCTAATTGCATGTTATTTATTAAACAGTTTTTGTTACAGGGTCCGACTGAATCACCCACAAAATAGTGTCACCTCGAACTTTAAAGTTTAAAAATAACCGTCAGAACTACCCGACAAATCTGTTGACACGACCAAAAACTCGGCTAGTTAGAACTGGCGTGAAACAACTTCGTTTTGTATTAGTTCACGCCAACTTCGCCTTACTGTCACAGAGGGATGAGCTTACGTCACTGTTCGTATTGCGACACCATACATACGAGTATAAATGTAGGTTATGTCGATCCAATTTCAGTTGAGCTTGCATGTTATAGGCATTGAGTGTAATGAGAGGTAAGCTTATACTGGCACGGTTTATCTAGATATCATTGGCTTGTCGCTGCCAGCTGTTAACCGGACGGGTCGATCTTCAAGGTTAAGCAACGCTTGTCAAAGTCGGATCTGGATGGGTGACCATTTTAACATGTTAAGATTCTTTCGTGCCTCAATGACGGATTAAAAATAATTTTAATTGCATTTACATAATCGCTACATGAAATAAGTGCACTTTTAAATTGTGTGCGCTCTTCAACTTTAAATAATTGCACAAAGACTTTGTAACAAGCAATAATAATTTCGTTTTCAGTAAAGATAGCGATACTTTGATGGTAAAAGCCATTTATCATGAGATTTAACTTCGGATATGCTACTCATGAATTTCAAATGAGTTCCGAAACTGTTTTCTGAACGAAAACTTATCTTTATGTTTTAGAACTGTACGGATATTGGAATTTTGTGAAAATTGGTGTTTTTTTTGTTTCTGGTGATATTGGTATTACCTAAAATTGCGGGAAACAAGACCTGGGCCATTCTACTTTTCAATACCTATAAAAACGTCACTTATAAATTTTAACGCATAATTTCTAACTTGATAAGATTTATCTTCGCAAAACCAATTATTTTTCAATTCAGAATTGCACATGTTCTCCTGAATTATAACTTTTATCGAATTATGTTGGCTAAGAATATAAGAAAACTATTTTTTGGTCACGCAGTGGACATTTTATATGAGAGGACATGAGAACTGGTAATGCAGTGGTAATTTTAGTAATTAATGAGACTTTCTTGGTATCAAAAACCTAGAAAATTGAAGAAATTCATAATAAACATTTAGGCCCGGTTGAGAACTAACGTAAAACTGCTAGGAAAATATTTCGTATATCTGCAATTTTGTAAAAGTGTTCATAAATTTTCATCTATATTTTAGGCACTAAAAAGTAGAATGGCAATTTTATAGCCACCATTTCTGTTCGACAAATCTAATAACACAACTCCTATTTGGGATTAACCCAAATACAGTTTAAATTTTTTTAAAACTTTAATTATGTCAGATAAACAACATCCATACGGATTAGTAAAGAAGATAAATAAATCATACCTTTGTTAGTAATCTTACTATCAATTTTTTTATTTATGAATGGGCTAGCTCTTGACCTCGATCACACCTGATGGAAAGCGATAGATGAGGTATATGATGAAGCGAGCGTGCCCAGAAGATGTCTTGAGGTACTGGTACTCCCACGCGTCGACGAAACACAGCAGGCTGCTTGACGCCGGACTCCGGTGGGAGGGTGGTTGCGAACCAGTATCAATGTTGATATAACGTTATTGATCGTAATGCATCTTCAAACAACATCACCTAACAAAAAAGAATGAATGGCACCTCACCATTGTGGTCTTCAGGATGGATTTGAATTAAAATACACACCAATCTGAGCTACGGTAACATCAGAAGATGCATCATAGCTTTACTGTAGTTCTCAAAGTTGTAATCAATTAAAAAAGCGATATCCCTAATAATTCAAACAAAAACCCAAACTCTCAAAGACTTGCTAATTCCGCACAATTCATCAACCAATCCAAACTATAGAGCCTAAGTAATCTAAAATCAAAGAAAAGTCAACATCGCTTCAAACTATTTCATTCCTTCAGGAATCTCCTGAAAATCTTCATGAATATTATTTAAGGTCAAATCGAGTCAGTCGTCAGGCCTTCCAAGTAGGGATATGGTATTGAATCAGAAGTATCGATGAATGTAGTAGAATTGAGATAAAATTATCGATACCTAGATCTAAAAGTATCGAGCGATTTGCATGTAAAAAAACTCGACTGGAAAGAATTCCAAACAAGACACTTTTCAGTTTGATGCAGTTGGTGATGAAGTCAGTTCAATTACAGATTCTTCAAACACAGGACTCAAGACGCAGACAGCAAAGTAAGGGTCGTAAATATAAGACGGTCCAGACAGTACAGGAAAAAGGTCCGCATGCGGGCAACGCAAGCAAGGATACTGTGGCAATGCTTGTCTGATTATATCCATCAGTAATTATCATCATCATTTCAACCGAAAAACGCTTCACTTCAGGGGGTCTACTCTCGCTAAGCCTGAACTAAGAATGAATGACAACACGATTTGATAGTTGTTGTAAATTCGGGTTCGGGAAAAATAGTAAGTCCGTAGGTGATACGGAGTTGAAAACGCCCGACACTAAGGCTGAAACTACGGACTTCAGGCTTAGAGAGTAGACCCCCTGGCCTTGCCTAAATGTTGCCACAGCGCTTAGTCCGTCTCACATATATTTCCCGCGTCTTTCTACAGGTCATCGATTCTCCTTGTCGAGGCTTAACACTGCGACTTTGTGCCCAGCAGTGTATACATAAATATATCACCAGGAACATAATCGACTATCGAGTAAGCATATCGATGCGTCACAATTTATCGATACTTTCCCTCCAACGCTACAAACAACACGCTGACGTATTCGGGCTGAATTCGCACGAACCTGATCGCCGAGAAGTTCCCGATCTGATCGATTCGGAACGGCTATTACGATAACTTCTCCCTAACTTCGTGATCAATGTCGATCGAGGTTTCTGTGTTATTCTACTTATTGCGTCAAGTGGGCTTTTCTTTGTGTAAAATCTACTTTGGTGAGACTTTTGTGGTTTTGAATTTGGATAAGAATGGTAATGTTGAGTAATTTGAGTGTTCCAAATTCAATAAATTGTGGAAGTCATTTTTGGATGGCAAAATGATTTAGATTTTGGTTTCTTTATTGGTTCTACCTAGTGATTATACACTCTTTGGCTTCTTCTTTTGCTTTGTTTGAAGTGTGTAACAGAATAAACGCAATAGGTACCTCTTATAGGGTCATTGTACTCATCATTATGAACAACTTTCACTATGGAACCAACACTAAAATTGCGAAAATAAAATCGACTTAAATACATTTCTGTATAACTCGACAAAATGTATTAAACATCTGACTTTTTGTTAGCGATTTTGGGTTTGATTTCATAGTAAAAGTTGTTCATAATGATGAGTACAATGATCCTATAAGAGGCATGGCGTTTATTCTGTTACATGTTGGATAACTACGAGAATATTTATAATTATTAGTAGTTATTGAAAGGCTCTCATGTGATTACTAACAAACAAACCGCTCAAGCCCAGGCGACACACTGGTGTGCCGCCAGATTTTCGCGTTTTTAATCTTTATTATTACAATTACGCAAGATATATTATATCATTTGGAACTTTCACAATGACGATGGTGCAATATGTTACTTCAAGGCAAGGGCCTCGTTGCGGATTTTGTTCGAAAGAGTCACCGCGGCCCTGGAACGCAAAAAGCACTATGAGGAGCACGGACGGGTTTTAGTCAGTAAGAGTCTGACACTCCCTCCCACTCCACCAAGAGCGGAAGGAGTCATTTGATGAGTTCCCATCAATAAAAAACAATGGCAAGGGCCTCGAAGAAGTTAATTCACTCATGACTTAAAGACTCCTGGTACAGCTGTCACCAAACACGGGGAGTATGACATTCCAGATTATTTGGACACCAAAATAAACTATTCTTGATAAAAAACAAAAATGTTATCTAATTTTTAATAAAAACCAAAATGAGTATTAGTCTTTTCGGACTGTTTTTAAATTAATTCTTGTTATTATTTATTTTGTAAGTAATTTATAAATAACACATTTATACGTCAATCTTTTTTGATCATTTAAACTAGATGAGGCCGGTTAATAAGTTAGTAGTAATCAGTTTTAGATATTGGAACTTTAACTAAAGCCGTAGTATAAAAATTATTTAGTAAATTGGTAGCGGTTGATGCACACATAGCTGGGCCGTGGCCAGGTAGGCCCGGTTTCCACCAAAGCAGATCCTCTCTGCAGCGATGACCTGGTGAGGGTCGCGGGTAGCCGATGGATGCGAGATGCACAGGACCGGTTGTTGTGGCGACACTTGGGGGAGGCCTATGTCCAGCAATGGACGTCTTTCGGCTGATATGATGATGATGATGATGAGAGAGGAGAGGAAATGTGTTGAATAAACCACTCCGATTTCGTTATTTCCACATCTCTTCTCCGCTTAGCTTATCAGATTGGTTTATTCAATACTTCTCCTCTCCTCTCTGCTTTGGCTGAAACCGGGCCTTAGAGTCGTGGCCGTGCAGGGGCAGTGCATCCGTATCTGCCCGTCCGTGTGTTGGTCCGGGCACGGAATTGGCTCCGGACGGCCCGACTATGTGTGAATCAACCTTTATTCTCTAAATACGAGTACTTATATCACTTCCAAATTCGAACGGTGTCGTCGTTCTAAATTCGCGATGATTTACTTCAAAAACAAATGAGTTCGCTTTCAAATTGTGTGCGCTCACTTGAGTAAGGCGCGCTGTGTACTTTCATTCATTCAACGAATGGTGATGAAAATGATAGTTATTAGGTACTGCAAAGACAATGAATGTTATTATTACACTATTAAGGTTAACTGTTGAACATTAGCTACCTAATAGAGCGATAGAGGCTCGAGAGGTAATTATGTCGTTATCACTATTGTAGGAAAGTGGTTTGGAGATAACAGGAATTATGATGGTAAAACAATATACTTACAGGGTATTTCAGAAGTGCATGGTCATATTTAAGGGTGATGTTGGGTAGCTCATCATCTGCCTAGCCTTTTCCCAACCAAAAAGGGGGTCGGCTCCCAGTCAAACCGGATTCAGCTGAATACCAGTATTTTACGTGGAGCGGCTGCCTACCAGACCTCCACAACCCATTAGCTGGGTAACACGGTACTTCTTGGCAAGACTGGTTTCAAATTTTCTGGCTTCTGACAATCCCTAACGACTGCCAAAGATCTACAAATGACAGCCGGGACCAACAGCTTAACGTGCTTTCCGAGGCACGGAGGAGTCTCGGTATATTAATATGGTCACCCATCCACAGACCAACCTCGGCAAGCGTTGCTTAACCTTAAAGATTGGTTCGTGCGGCTGTTATAATTTAGCCACGAGCTACTGATAAACATTAAATAAAACGTGTTGCCGCGCGTCGACGAAAATGCATGGAGTTTGGCCACGCGCCTGCGACGCTAATTATATTTCGTTCCTTTGACGCCATACATTTTATCTTGTCAGCGCCTTGTCCGCGCGCCCTGTCCGCGCGCCCTGTCCGCTTTCTATACCAAGTCCCTTATCCCCCCCAGACCGGTTTGAGTGGGCACTCCATGAAAAATACTGGTATTCTGCCGCATCTGGTTAGACTTTAAGCCAAACCTAATATGGTTGTGAAGGGCTAAGCAGATAATGATGATTTCAATTTTCACTACAGTGGCACAAAATAGACTGTTATAGTTACTAGTAATATTTTTCAAAGAATGGCATAACCCTAGTGAACTCACTGGAGTTAGAAACTTTACACTAATTATATTTATTGGTTTAGAAACTTTGGAAATTAAATGATATTCAAACCAATATATAATATGTATATTCATTAACAAACTTCTAAGTTTCAATATATATTAGATTGTTAGATTCTAATAGGTTTCAAACTCATAATGTGTGCAAAAACTTAAACTAATTCGATTTAATATTATTTTAATTATACTTTTCATTTTTGTAATTTTATCTAAGTTCTTCCAATAAAAACCAAAGAATGATTTTAAAATTACAATTTCATATTATAGTTTATGAGTATCGAGCGAGATTATAAACTTGCTTTTGAAAACATTCATAGGTTTTAAACATAAATTGCAAAACGTACCTATAGTGACAAAGTATTACCAGCGCAAAAAAATGCAGGGTTGCATTCTTTTTTTGCGCCGGCAACACTAGCGTCAGGTTGTGAAAAAACGGCTTCATAGTTAAATTACTTTATAATATTAGATATTAAATTGTATAATTATATTTTTTGAGAAACTTTAGATAACGATGGCTTTAGGAAGATGTCAAGACCTGGATTAAGATGACAGAATGTAGTTTTGTTTGAGACCTATTAATACATGTCTATGCGATATTTTTTTTACTTAAAGTTTACCTTTCGCGCAGTGCTCTTCACATAAGCGTTTTAATGTCCCAACAGAATAACAAGTCGTGTTATCAATTCTCGCTGTTTTCGCAATAAAATATCAATTTCGTTGAATTTATTACACGAACGAGAGTCGAAGGAGTGAGACTTATGATGAGTTATTATTGTAGGAAATTGATTTATGTTTTGTTATGTAACCACCCTCAGTTTTGGTTGGGAAATCATCAAATGACTCCTTCCGCTCTGGGCGGGGTGGGTGGAAGGGAGTATCAGACGGTTATTTATTTTTTATTATTGATAGGTACGCGCTGGATCGCTATCTCACCTGATGGTAAGCGATGATGTGGTCGAAGATGGAGCACGCTCGCCTAGAAGTAACCTATTCACTCTTGACTTAAAGACTCCCAGGTTGTAGCTATCAGGAAACAGACTCTGGCAGGAAATTCCACCCTTTAGCTGACGCACAATGAATGTGTTCCTAAAACGTTTTGTGCGTGTGGATGGGATTTCCACCATATACTGGTGGCGCATCGCCGTACTTACGTCTTGTGTTCCGATGATGGAACGGGCTTGGCGGAATCAAACTATGCAATTCCATTGCACCAAAATGCAGCCGATAGAAAACCGACAGGCTAGCAACTCGGCGTCGATGATCAAGACTTTGGAGCTTTGTAGCTTCGAGAAATAAACGCCTCCGTATCAAAACGTCTTTGATCACTAAAATTATTAATTTTAATTATTTTGCCAGCGACTCAATCTGGAAATTCTTCTCGATGATTCTGATCTCCTAATAAAATTGTTTGTTAATTTTTACCGCTTATGTTTCTCGCTCCGGGAATACTTCTTAATGATTCAGGTCTCCTGGTAATCTGTGAGTCTTTACCTCTCTTAATTTCAGCCCATCTCCGAAATTCTGCTTCGTCCATAGTCTCCTTGAGCCTCTCATCATCTGCCTAGCTTTTTTCCGGCTTTATTAGGGTCAGCTTCCAGTCAGACCGAATTCAGCTGAAGCTCCGTGAGCCTCTGTACTTGGAATATGAAATTGTACAAGGGTGTCGACACAGGTTGCGTCAATACGAGGTAAAAACAAACAAACAATTTTAAACATTCATGTACACAGTTGACTGACTGAGACAAGTCAATACCAAACCTTGTCTCCATCAAGTAATAATTTATTTCGAGGAATCAAACTCAAAAACTCGACAAAAGACATACAACCTCGCACCCAACCATGACTACCAAACTTTATCAATTTCCTTTTGTAAGTAACTCAGTAATTGAGGTAACTTAAAGTTATCAAAGAAGTCAATTCGTCAAGCGCAAGTACCTTCTAATTAAAACTAAACAAAAGAAGAATCCGGGCAAATGATTTGATTAATTATGTCAGTTTATTACATCCTGATAAGTCCTTAAAGAAATCGTTGGGGACATATTATCTGTGCCGAAAAATATTATAAGAGTTTTTACACGAGAAGAACAATTTAATATACCTACAGGAAAATATCGTGTCAAATTACTTTAAAAAAATGCTTATTTATTTTTCTTTTTTTTATTATTTCTTTTTTTAAGAAAAATATTGTGCTTCGGAAGGCACGTATAAGCCGGTGGTCCCGGCCGCCAAATGGCGGTCGTCGAACCATGTCAGAGGCTCTTGAGGCGGTTTCAAAACTCTGACACTAGGGTGTGGGGTCGTTAGACCTTACTACCCACACGATAAGAACAAAAAAAAAAATTTTACTCTGTTATACCATTTTAGCCTACGGTGCTCCGACCTGAGTGCCAATTCTGATAAACTTTGAGCAACGATGGCATTCCCGTGTCAGTTGCAATCTGTCAAAAATGTATGGAAGTTAAGGCTTTTTTGACAGATCGCAAATTGACATGCGTTGTCACTCACCGAGTCGCAAAAGTTTCGCCTTGGCGCATGCCCGAGAGCTGCAACGGAGAGCAGGGTGTGGATGTGGAGCGAGTCACAGACCATGCCCCACCTTTTTTTTTTTTTTGGATGGGAAATCATCAAATGACCCCTCCCGCTCTGGGTTGAGCGGCAGGGAGTGTCAGACTTCTACTGACTAAAACCCACCCATGCTCCTCTTAGTGCCTTTTACGTTCCAGGGCCGCGGTAACTCTTTCGAACAAATCCGCAAACCATGCCCCACCTGCTATCTTACCCTCTGTGCCCCAAGACATGCAGCCTGAGTGACCTGTGTGCGGCTACCAACGACGCTGTGGAGGTGGCAACGTTTTGGGCCACCCAAATCTGACCAACTGTCGTGCCATCGACACGAAGAAGAAAAAGAATGGAGCGCAGTATTCTGGGGTTGAAAAAATACACATAGATTACGGAACACCACGCTACGCTCCAATACAGGAATAATAGACGTGGGGAAAAAGGCTCCCTGGCTCAAATGGGATTGGCCGGGTCACGGTGGCCGCATGCATGATGACCGCTGGGCAAAAATCATAACGCAATGGGTGGATGGCATCGCCGAGGCCGGCCCAGAAAGCGGTGGCGGCATGACGAGGGCTGGTTCGAGGCGGAATAGTGTCTGGAAGGATATGGTGGAGGCCTTTACCCTGCAGTGAGGCACTATATGCTAATAAAAAATAAAATAACCATCGTTATTTGAGCCAACGTATCTGACGAAACGAGGATCTATCTCAGCGAATAGATGGGATATGGTCGGCTTCCAGCCTAATTAGAAACAGCTGAATAGCAGTATTTTATATCCAGAGACTGCCTATCTGACTTCTACGATCAACAGACACTACTAGAGTCAGATTTTCTGGCTTCTGACTACCGTTACAATAGCCAAGATCTACAAATGACATCGTAAGGTTGTGGAATTTGTTCAAAAGAGTCACCGCGGCCCTGGAACGCACAAAGCATTTGGAGGAGCTCGGATGGGTTTTCAAGAAAAGGCCAGCGGCCTAACGTAGGCGACTAAGGGACTCACAAGAGAATGGGCAGCAGCATTCTCTGTAGGTACATTGCAACATCTACATTGCGATTGCCAACCCGCCTGCCAAGCGTGGCGATTATGGCAAACTCCCCCCCCTCGTCTGGGGGAGGCCCATGTCCAGCAGTGGATGTCTTTCGGCTGATATGATGATGATGATGATGGCCTAACAAACTATCCAAGCCACGAAAGAGTTTCGGTATGTAATGCATGGTCACCCATCCGAGGATCAACTTCGGCAAGCGTTGCTTAACTTTGAAGATCGACCCGTACTGCTGATATTACAGAGCCACGGACATTCTTATAATACTTTAATAATAACAAAAAAATTCGCTTGCCACGTTCGTAATTCAAATCAAATTGACTGCGACTAATGAAAGTTTGTACCAAAAATAGTAATTAACGTTCGCGCTGTCTGTAATTAATTTTAAATTATTACGTTTCATGGAAATGTGATCAAAGTGTTGGGGAGTAATTTATGGTGGTGTCTCATTAAGTCTTGTTTAATTTGATTATGTTGTTTCGATGTGGTTTCAGATTGCTTATAATTTGATTTGCGAGGAGACGAACGAGACATCATTCTTAAAATTTTTGATGTAGAATATGGATGATTAATACAGAAAAAAGTATAAAGGACGAAATAAATATTCAAACTATTGTTTTCAAGATGTAACAATCAGACATAGTAAAAAAAAAAGAAAAAAAAATTCGTTCCTGTACTATAGACTGTTGAGGAGTTACTACGTCTGGAGCCAACCCCAGATAGAGAATCAGGTCATTGTTATCACAAAAATGAATTATCATCGGCACTGTCAAACAATGTCGACAATGTCCAATTTCAACTCTGTAAGATATAGTAAGTGGTTCTAACTCAGCTTGCAATATTTGACCTAAGAACAACAGACATAGCAAGACCAATAAAAGTTTGTAAAATAATTCTTTGCTTTTATTATCTCTGGAAGTACTAATCCAATTATAAACAAGGCAATAATTAAAAAAAAAACGCGGCTTACAATTAGCGCCAAAAATCTGCCATTTTGTTTGTTTTATAAACTCATATGTAAAGACACTGACGATACCTAAACTGTCAAAATCCATTCAGCAGTTGGTAATAAATTGATAATTAGAACTTAATAATAGGTACTGAAATAACTACTTTTTATAAATTATTTTTAATATTTGTATGTCATTATTGGCAAAACGTAGCGTACTATCCTAATTTTTAAGATCTTTGTGTGTAAATACCTATGTTATACAAATAAATAATTCTATTCAGTTTGAAAGATACGAGGTAATAAAGAAATTTACAAACAAACAAACAAACATACATTCAAAATCTAGATATGTGCGAAAAACATAAACCTTCCTTGGCAGTCGGGTAAAAACTCCTGGATAAAGACACGGTACCTATATGATAGACCAAAGGCGGAAAACCACGGGAGTAAGGTAGCCTCATAATATAAAAGAAGAAAAAGATACTTTTTCCAACAAAAACTTCTCCTCACCTCATTTGGCTTACAAAAGTTGGGGTAGGCGATCATGAATGTGATTCTCATTGGTTTTTACGACTCGGTCTGAAAAACTGTCTACGTTTGGATTCTAAACCTCGAAAACCTAACATTTCTCTAAATTTGATCGTTTTAGGAAACAATTCCTGAACTCTGGCTTTGCTATTTTCTGAGTTAATCTAAGGTGAAGGTACCTAATTAGTTCATTTACTAAGACGCGAGAAACGAGGAGCTCGTGGCTAAAAAACAACAGCCGCACGGGTCGATCTTCAAGGTTAAGCAACGCTTGCCGAGGTCGGTCTGTAGATGGGTGACCATTTTAACACACCGAGATTTCTCCCTAAAAATATATGATTCTATTTAGTCCGTCCGTTAGATTATCGAAAAATATTGGACACGTATGGTTTGCTGTATCAAATCAATATAAAAAGTCGAATTAAAAAGCATCAAATATCAGGAGTGGGGGCTTAAGACGTCACATGTACATAAAAGTGTACATACAATTTATAGAATTTATGAAATTATACAATTTTGCATGCACGCAATTTTTTTTTTTTTTTTTTTTTATTTATGAATGGGCTAGCTCTTGACCTCGATCACGCCTGATGGAAAGCGATAGATGAGGTCCATGATGAAAGCGAGCGTGCCCAGAAGATGCCCTGAGGCACTGGTACTTCCACGCGTCGACGAAACACAGCAGGCTGCTTGACGCCGAACTCCGGTGGGAGGGTGGTCGCGAACCAGGCGGGTGTTAGCCCTACCACCGCAAGGGAAGGATTGGTCAGTCTTATAAGGTGTTAGGTGAGACTGTCCAGGATGCGCCGAGCGCTCGGTTCAGTTGAGTGTCTGATGGAACAAATTGCGCTACACGAGGAGGCTCCTTCATGCATCCCAAATAATTTTTGCATGCCTGAATTAGTACAACACTGGACTGCGCATTCACTTGACATTATGGAAATGTATAATTATGTACTAACTTGAAAAAAAAAAGACATATGACTTCAAAAGAGTTTTCAACGTACTGTGTCGTTTTCATTTTATGTTTATGAGAAAAAAGAAATATACGTGCCTAATATTTTTTGGAAATCTATCATCAATTAGATTTTTTTAGTCATCTACCTTATCCCAATTTCGAGCTCCTCAAAACGGTCCCTCTCATTCCTAACGATAGCAAAACTCACTATCTTCGACTATCAACATCCTCCAAACAGTTTTAGGGTTGGCAGAGAGCCAAGCTATCAACAAGTTAGATTGACGAGAATTGCTTAGAATACCAAGTAGTCTTGTTTTGACGGATATTGTTACATGGAACTATTGTTTTTTTAATCAAAAATACCCATCACTTCCTATGGGTGTCGTAAGAGGCGACTAAGAGACTCGCCAGAGAATGGGCAGCAGCATTCTCTGTCGGTTCATTGCAACAGCTACACTGCGATCGCCAACCCGCTTGCCAAGCGTGGTGATTATGGCAAACCCTCCCCCCATTTGGGGGAGGCCTATGTCCAGCAGTGGACTTCTTTCAGCTGATATGATGATGAATCAAAAACAATGTTTCTTGTTTGTTTTTTAGGGTTTCATTACTAAGTAGCTGTAGCCTAAGCCTAGATAAGTCGGAAATCATCCCAAGGGCACATAACTCAAGCAGTAATGCTAGTGAAGGAGGAGGCGGGCCGCGTGAGGGAGAGGCAACCATCACGCCCCAGCCGCCGCAACATAGGGAGACACACCGGGCGTCGGAAGTCACAAAGCCAGGCCCGGGTCGACGGCGCGTTGTGTTCCACGCGCGCCTCAAAGAGATGTCAGCATATGAGTAGGGGCCCGTTAGCGCCAGAGCCTGCCAGGGTTGTGGATTTTGTTTGGAAGAGTTACCGCGGCCCTGGAAAGCAAAGGGCACTAGGAGGAGCACGGATGGGTTTTAGTCAGGAAGAGTCTAACACTCCCTCCCGCTCCACCCAGAGCGGCAGGAGTAATTTGATGATTTCCTTTACAAGAAATGTTTCGAAACTCAAAAATATCAAACAGTGTCTATAATTGAAAACAACGTCACAGGAAACAGCCAGTAACCAATTTAAAGGCTTATTTCCCAAACACTACTGAAAAAGTTAAAACTGGAGTTTCAGGAATGTTTGATGAACAGTCTGCAATGTAGGCAATGTTCAGGTTTTACAGTTTTTCAGTAGGTATTTCAGTGTTGAAAGCTCAGAGTTGTGAATTGAATTTTTTGTCCGAAAAAAACTATGTGTACGCGTGAAGTATTTTAATTGAGTGTTTGCGCGTTTTTCTGCGAATTTTCCTGTTATTGGAAATCGAGATAAACCATATCGAAATTGAGCCCTGTGAAAAGGAAAAATGTAAACTTTTGTATTACATTTTTCCATTGTTTTCTTTAAAATATATTATTATACAACCTGTAACAGAATAATAAATTCCCAATAGGTACCTCTTAGAAGGTCATTTGTACTCATCATTACGAACAACTTTTACTATGGGACCAACCCATAAGGCGAAAAAAAATCAGCTGTTCAATACATTTTGTCGAGTTATGCTCACAGAAATGTATGGGACAGTCGATTTTCAACAGTAAAAGTTGTTCATAATGATGAGTACAATAAGCCCTTAATAGGTTTTAGCGTTTATTCTGTTACACGTTGCATAGATAAAACAATAATTTAGTAAAATCATAGATCTCAACACAACCTCGCTGTCAGACATCTTGACTGAGAGTGTCTTGCAAATCTGAAACACGGGCTAACGAAGAGATTGAAACGAGCATGTTACACAGTGTAATGTAACATGCTCGCTGCGAATGGTACATTACAACCCGTAACACCAGTCAGTACCCACCTTTAGGGACAGTTTTTTTTCTTTAGGATTTCCAAGGTTAGTCCCAAAGTAAAATTTCTCAATAATGATTGCGTTATATATGCCATAGTTGCCTGAAATAAAGAATAAATAAATTAATTAATTAATAATGGGTACTGTAACCCCTCACAACCTGACCCCTGATGACTTGGCGAGGGTCGCGGGTAGCCGTCGAATACGAGACGGACAGGACTGGTTGTTGTGGCGACAGTTGGGGAGGCCTATGTCCAGCAGTGGCCGTCTTTCTGCTGATAATGATGATGATGACTAGAACCCCTTAACACGTTTGAAGTTATTTCTGTGATAGAAATAACTTCAAACGTGTTACTGTGTTCTGTGTTCACTTTCTATATTACAGATACGTCAGTAAGTAGTTAGGTAAGGAGCCGTGTGAACTTAAAACTACACCACACATGCTACGAATAAGTCACGACCCAAAATTGTTTTAGGATAAGGCCTGGGTCATTTTAATTAGCTCAAGACCCGGGAGTCGGGTGTACTTTATAGTTTGAAGCACGTCTTAGGTCTCAAGAGGCGGGACCAAAACTTTGAAGCTGTTTCTTGGTAAAATGGGAGGAGTATAGGATGGCGAAATTGAAGCCCAGAACGAAGTCTCCAGACGTATAGTATCGAATCTATTGGGTCAAGCAATCTTGCGCTCTACTCCATAATAATTATAAGAGACATTTTTTAAGGTCCGAAAAAAATCTAAAATGTATGGACACTGGATAATAGAGATGTGGCTTGGGTTACAAAAAATATGATTTAAATTTTCCAAGAATATTGAAATATATTATGTAGACTAAACCCATAAAATTTCAGGATTAGGGGCTTGTGTTGTCAAGTTTAGGTACAGTATCAATAGATGAGGCCCGCCAAATCTGTCTAATGACGGAGTTATGCCCGAAACTATATAATCTCCTCCGTTTTGAAGTCTGTCTAAAAAACAGGCAAATCGAGTTTAATATCTTGTTGTTTCTTTTTAATTTTTTTTTATAATTAAAGCCGCATTAGTCGCATTTTTTAAACGCAAAGGTAAATGATCCACCTTTTTACTCGTCAGATTAATTTGGTCACGGTTTCAGGCAGAATGAGTTAGTACACGCAGGTGTCTTTCTTGTGTTCATTTTGGCTGCGTTGAAAAAGTATTGGACACAATAAAAAAAAAATACAAAAAAAAATAAAACCGACTTCCAAAATATAAAAACTAAAATAACTTTAATTTCAGAGGTCAGCGTTTCCGAATTTATTCCTTTATTTTTTTACATTGAATTTCGTACTAATTATAGATATTTTGTTCTTGAAGTGATGTACTTTAATAACCATTTTGGTAAAACTCCTTTATACAAAAAAGGTTCATCAAAGTCGATTGACAAATTGGCAAAAATATCACTGGACGAAGATACAAAAAGAAAAACATTCAGACGAATTAAGAACCTGCATGTTTTTTTAAGTCGGTTAAAAATAATATCTACCAAACAGGGCCTCAAGTCTGCTATTACAATAGTGTCAGAATGATCTATCATTGATTTCATAATTGTTGATTTTGACAAGTTTGGTAATCTACTAATACAAAAGCGTCATTATGACTTTCCAATGGTCAACCACTGACACTCCATTGAAAGAAATGGCGTAGAATGGTAATCTCGTACATAATGACAAATTAATGACAGACGTATGCGGTAATCTGCTAAAATTTTGACAGTTTTTTCGATCAGTCACCAACCATTAGAACGTTAGTGTGCAGTCATTGCTTTTCAAAGACATTAAATATTGAGAACCACGATTCTATTACGAGACCATTGACCGACCAATGATCGACCATTATGAATTTAGCAGATTACCAACTTATAGCAAAAGACAATGGGATCGTGTTAGAATGACGAATTTATAAAAATTGCAGACTTGGGGCCCGGTGTACATTACTTTTATAGTTGACAAAAAAGCCATGTATTCCTCTCCATAAACCTTTGAAAATTATCTTTAACACGACCTTCCACACCCTCTTACATTATCACAGTTTGTGACACCATAATACCGAGACCCCCATTTAATTCCCAAAGGCGCAAACTTCACGGTAGCTTACAACTTACAAGCGGTAAGCAGACTTGTCTGCTTGGCAATACTTGGCAATCTGCCCGATACTTGGCAGGAATTAATTGCCAAGTCGGCCAAGCTTGGCAAGTTTGTATTGGAGGTTCGCTATTGTGTTGTCTTGATGTGTTTCTTTTTAATTAGATTTTTGTTAGAGATACTTAATTGTGTTGTTATGTTTTCATTACGTTGTTTTCTCCAAAGAGGTGACCAGAGGTGAATTCAGTAATAAAGAAATATTTTTTCTGCTCAAAAAATACACATTACTTAAATGAAACAGTTAAAATAATTAGGGATAAAGTTATTTCTTGCTTTTATGTTAGGGACGGACAGTACAGTAAATTGTCAACCTATTTTGTGACCGCGACAGTAACTACTGTCGCTGTCACAAAATAGACAGCATACATATTATTATTAGGATCATAGATGACGAAGAAGCAAAAGAAGATAAAGAAAAAGTCATACAAATGACTTTTAAAACCCGAAACGTGGCATAAAAGTAACGCAAACACGACTATAGTAGGCGCCAGATAAATGAAGAATAACGGTCATTGACTTTTCCTTAATATCTCTTCGTAGGTACCCTCGGACAGTAAATTATGAATCGTTTTTCATTACTAAAACAGTAAGGATCACGATAGAGGTCGATTCAAGACAGCTACAGGTCAATATTTCTGTTTTTGAAATTAAGTGTGTCAATAAAATGTAGGTGGGTCAATGACCGTTATTCTTTGTTTATCTCGCGCATACTATAGACATCTAATAGTTTACAATTTTTGAATTCTTTCAAACATTTTTTAATGGCCCGAATAGTTTTGATAAAATATGACAGACATTTTGCTAAACAACTCAAATATGTTTTAAAAAAGTGAGTTGAAATATTTTAATACAATTTTTAACCGTTTTTATTAAAGTTTTGTAAGGCGGTAAAAAAACCTCTTTGCTAGAAGAAAACTAAGTAATTCTTTTTTCTTACGATGAAAGAAACTTCAGTTTGTCTGTAGTTCAACAAAAGGTTATATTTTTAACAATGTTTTCAGTCCAGACACAATTCTGTAAAACATTTTCCAGTTATAATGAATGCAAATTTTATCATTTTCATGTTTAAACTTACCAGCTCTTTCTATGGAAGTCTGTACTTTGTTGTAGTTGATACATTTAAAAGCAACATTATTTGTATAAAAATGCTGAAGCAGTTTAGCTTCAATTAAAAAAAAAACCGGCCAAGTGTTAGTTGGATTCTCGCGCAAAGGATCTTAACGAATCATATAATTTTGACTTATTACTTTTAATAGAATAGAACAGAATAGAATAGAATAGAATGGAATGGAATGGAATGGAATGGAATAGGGAAGAGAAGAAAAGAGAAGAGAAGAGAAGAGATGAGAAGAGAAGAGGTTTATTCGACATAGACACAACACAATAGCAACAATAACATAATAAAAAGAGAGAACAATAACAAAACATACACAATAAAATGGTGCTGAGTGTGCCCAGCCGAAAGGCTTACCATCTCAGCATTTGCTGGGCGTCAGTCACCCACCGCTGGTTTTCAGTTGGCACCCTGCAGTTACACACGGACGTGGGTAAATAAAATAGATACATACTTGCATATTATTGCATAGAATATATTGAGACCCTCACGTTAAAAATCTATCATTTGAAATATGACAGCACAGTTAAAGAAACTCTCTTTTTTTGTTATTTTCTAAATTGTCCCCTAAAAGATACACGATACTCAATTTTTTTTACGATACGCGTACACAGACACGGTTGGTCACAGAAATTCATAATGTATTTGTTACATTTTGACCGAATTGGTCTAGTACATTTTGAGCAAATTAGCTGTGACAGATGAACAGACAAACAGACACTCGTGTGTTCGTTTCACTCGTTTTCTCGTGGAAAGAATTCCTGCAAAGACTTAGGCCTGTGCTCAGCAGTGGGAAAATATAGGCAAAAATGAAAAAGAACTATTGATATAAAGCTCTTATACTATGCACGAGAAGAAATAGAATAAATAATAACAGAAGCCTTAATACTATATAAATCACATAAACTCCTTTCAAGTTTTTCTTTGTAACTAGAAAGAAAGAAGTATCATTTGATATCCTTGTACCGTGTCGAAGTTTGTAGCCTGGTGTCGTTAGTTATGTAAGACTGTGGGCATATAGGTAGGTAAGTTATAAATATTAGGCTTGTGTTTCAACGCCTACCAGAAATGCACCTATTTTACTACCAATAAATTCGAAATACCTGGCAGAATGGATACATGCTCATTACATTGTGTAACCTAAACTCAAAAAACTTTAAAGTTGCCTGAAAATCGTAGTCGAAGCTCCGCTTCGCGAGTCTAAATGGTAAAAAAAAATATATCACTTCAAACCTAACCTGTCCAAGTCGGGGTGCCCCAAGTCTCGAGCTCGTTTTTCTCGCTCTTGCATCCTAGTACAATATTTGATAAGTATTTATCCATTTTGGTCAGCAAAAAGAATTTATATGAAGCTAATATAATGAACTTGGTACCTACTTAGTCTTAGGGTCTAAAAAATATTTTAGTGATATTGTACCCTAAACATTATACCTCCTGAGTTGAACCACACAGTATGAGTGAACAATTTCTAACAAATTGAAAAAAACAAATTGGGGAGGTCCACCACAATCTGTGATTCAATCCACAAAAGACCATCTCAGACAATAATCAGCATGGATCTCATATGACAGAATGAGAATGTCTATCCTAATTCAAATGTATCTAAGTACGCCGTTACATTATATGTAGATTTCATGATTTTTCTGCAGTTTTAGTACTTTATGCGGCCTACCCTAATGTTTTTTTTTATTAGTTATGGGTTGCTTTTGTATCTTTTTTTCATGAATTCGTTGAGCTCTTTAAAGTTCTAGCTTGAGCTACACGATAACCGACAAATGCTTGCATTGACTGGATAGGTCCACTCAAATCTCCGTGGTTTATTCTTCAAAAAACCATCTCGGATATATCTTTTCATTTCCTGACTTTGCAGACAAAATAAATAAAAGTACTAAAATTAGTTTTCTCTGAAATGTCTTGTGGAACACAATTTGTGTTTAATGCTACTAGTTTTGAACCCGGAAAATAAATTGAGCATCTCCCCAGGGTGCATGCGGGAGCAGTCTTGTCTTCACAATAGATTGTTCTTGTAGCATCCGCGTGTTTCAATATAAAGGCTAGGAGACAAAATAGTGTCTGTCTTGAGAATTTGAGATTCAGGGGCCGAACATACCCCCAAGGCGGTCTGCGTTCTGCGTTCAACGTTCACACATGCGCACACTGCAAACGGTCTAGAAATCTGAAGTTCTGTCACACGTTTTTTACTTGTATCTTCGTCTTGTTCTATTCGTCGAAAAAGTTTGTCTCTCACTAATTCAATAAACTTTTCGATGTGAAATAAAACATAATAAGTAGTCTGATCGCAATCTTCATCGTTGTTGCCTAGTCTTAGAACTATGTAGGAAACTGCTTGCAGTGTATCTATATGCACATGGTGCTAATGTCTGGCCGCTTTATCCCAGTCGCCTGGATTACACGACACCCATAATTGGTAGGGCTTATTTCTGACTACCCCTAATGAAGTTAATGATCTACCAATTGCAGACAAAACCAACGGCTTATCACGCTTTTCAAGGCAGGGTGAGGTCTCGTTATGAAAAGATAATCACCCATCTGCGGGCAATGAATGGTATAAGTCGTCCAGTAAATAACTGAAGCGCCAAAAAAATAAGTAGATCCCATTTGTAACACTACACAAGTCAAATACCGTGAAATATGGCCCGAGTAATTTGGCACCGACTGGCAGATTGCCAGAGTCAACAAGTTTTCCGGTATAAAATATACACTATGATGAATTTTCGGCACAGATTATAATGTAATAACTTTTAGGATAAGGCAGACTTTGAGCTGATAACCAAAGTTATGAAAAGTGGTTATTGCTACATAAAGAGCTCCATCTATGTAACGATTATGGCAATTTTAAATACGTGAGGACTGGTAAATTGGAGGCTAAAGTACTTATGCCGAGGTCGATCCTAGGATGGCTTCTGTCATTTATGTTTTGTCAGAAAAATCATAGCGACAGGACGTATTTTCGTTTATTTCGGTAAATGACAAAAGGGCTCGCCCCATAAAGAATTAAAGTAAGAAAGAAAATGCGTTTATTCCGCCAGAAATGACGCACAAAATTAAATGAAAGTAACATGAGAATTAACTTAAATATGTCGCAGCCAACTAGCTTAATCAGCCGTTTCATTAAAAGCCTAGACTTTTCACGACGCGTCGTCGACACGTCTCAGTTAACTTATTTACTGCAGATACATTTCTGGCTACTAAATCAGAAGACTTATTTCCATCACTAAAAAGCACATAACCTAAAAACCACAATATGATGCCTATTACCACGAAACGTGACTTCAAGGCTTCGATACTCAGAAAAACAGCAAGCTTAACGAAACAGAACAAAAAATATTCCTTTTATTCTACAAAATGGCTGAATTAGCATACAAAGATCTCGCGGGTCGTCTGCTAAAGTAATAAGTAGGCGAGACAAAATTGTGAACGTGTCACAGAGTAAACAAAAGCACAGAGGTCCCATCCATACTTTTTTTAAAGTTTTTTTACTATTTTACTGGGTTCTGTCAGCGGTTTTGCCTGCGTGAATATCCCAGAGGAACTTTCTCTCAGGAAATAAAGCTTGCAATTCCAGACCATAATCGATCTCTGTGCTAAATTTTTCATCTAGATCCGTTCAGCCATTCTGGCGTGGCAATTACAATAGTGGTAAGATTTGTCAGGAGTTGCAATGTTGAGAATGGTGTGGTGAATGTTGTTTCTTTTTACAAGCTTTTTTTATTTACCTTGCGCTGTTTAACTGTTTACTTCGCTTCAATACCAATTGACCGCCCTTTTGGGTTAATTAAATCTGAATGTTTGCCAATTTTGGACCAGCTTGGCGAGTACTGACTCTATTTGTAAGTTAGCGATTTCAGTGTTGGCCCCATAGTAAAAGTCATAATGATAAGTACAATGATCTCTTTTCAAATATTGGCGTTTATTCTGCTACACATACATCATCAAAAGTAATTAGCATTTCGTAAAAACAGTTTTTTTTTTTAAACCGTCGGATCACTAGCGGCATTGGTAATTTGATTAGCCTTTCCTAACTGTGTTGGGACGACATCCAGCCTAACGAGAACTGGCAGAATAATAATTAATATTTTACATTGACTGCAGCGTTAGAAGGCCGATGACCTGGTGAGGGTCGCTGGTAGCCGATGGATGCGAGACGCACAGGACCGGTTGGTGTGGCGACACTTGGGGTCCAGCAGTGGACGTCTTTCGGCTGATATGATGTTGACATTGACTGCTATGTCAAGAAGCTCGTGGCTAAAGAATAACAGCTGTACAAGTCGACCATAAGGTTAAGCAACGCTTGAAAAGGTCGGTCTGTGGATGGGTGACCATCTTAATATACCGAGTTTCCTCCGTGCTTTGAAAAGCACGTTAAGCTGTTGGTCCCGGCTGTCTTTAGTAGATATTTGGCAGTCGTTACGGATTGTCAGAAGCCAGTGAATCTGAGTCCGGTCCTGCCAAGAACTACCGTGTTACCCAGTTAATGGGTTGTGGAGGTCTGGTGGGCAGCCGCTTCATGTAAAACACTGGTATTCAGCTGAATCCGGTTTAACAGGAAGCCGACCCCAACATAGTTGGTTAATCATATTTACACACACACACTCAAATGAATTTATACATTCATACAATTTCTTCAAGTATAATAAATAAATAAATATTTACTTACCTACTAAATAATTAAAATGCAAAACTTATGTTTACATGTTTCTTGCTATGCTGTCAATACGTTAAGGAAGAGCGGAGCCAGGCATTAAACATGCTTAAAAGGAGACCAGCAACTAATTATAAGAAGAAATTTGTTAAAGAAAATAAAGATTTTTGTATTTGTAGTTGGGAAAAGGCTAGGCAGATGATTGACATTGACTGCTATGTAAAGTCCTCAGATACTCTTTAAAGAATCTTAATTTGCTTTCGATTCAGAAATAACAGCTATTTTTGTGGAATGCAGGTCTATCAGGATCTGAAACTAAGTGCCCTTTTTTCTGGCTGGGAAATTTTCAGATGACTCCTTCCGCTCTGGGCTTAGCGGGGGGGAGTGTCAGACTCTTACTGACTTTTGATTTTTATTTTTATGTTATAAAAGTTAGTTAAGTATTTATTAAAACAAACATTAGTCCGCCAGATAGATTTCCAAAAAAATATTGGACACGTATTTTTTCTTTTTCACTTAATTAAAAAAAAACACGCGTGACATCCCGCCGGTGGTCACGAGTGTTTTCAAAGAGAAATTGAAAATCTATCAGACGTACTTATTAGTTTTTTTCTGTAAAATACCCTATTTGAACTTTTCATTTACAAAAAGTAATTTTGAAATAAACTCTTACTTTTGTGCTCATGTCTCTATCTATACAATTTTCATTTCTATGTTTTGTTTGTACATAAGTATTCATTCATTCCACCCGTCATTGACCTAGGGCTCTAGATAAGTGACATTCTGTCAGCGGTAGCGTGGCGAAGCAGCGCGTGCGTGGCGTGTCGGTGGTGTCAATACGTCAAAAATGTATGGGATTGACGGATGCTATCGAAATGTCACGTGATCAAATTCCCACATTTTGACATTTCGACAGTCGCATTCGCTAATTGAATGGCACATTTTCTAGGGCCTCTGGTCCACTTCTATCCCGTTCCCAGCTCTATGGAAAGCACACAGTTTTGTAACTTTCACAAAAATGCCCTGAAAATTATAGCAGGCTTTGCTAAGAAGGTTAAGAATAATAATTAACTGGGCCCAGGTGTAAGCCAAGTTTCAAAGACTTTGAATTTACGATTTTTGCTTTTTGTAGTTTAGTCTTAGGAAGATCTAGGGTAAGGATAGTCTATGTCGTTACTTTTAATGGGTGTTCTGAGGCTTTTTGAAATATTTTATATTTTTGTGGCTGTAAATTATTTTTAAAAAGCTACTAGCTTTGCCCGTGATTCCGCCCGCGTAGGTGTCGGTTATCGCGTAAAAAAGTAGCCTATGTCATTTTCCATATCACAGGCTATATATCTGTCAAAATTCATGACGATTCGTTCAGCCGTGTTAGCGTGAAAGCGTAACAGATGTACAGACAGAGTTACTTTCTTATTTATAATGTTAGTAGGAATTATTCAATGTTTATAGTGGCCTTAAGGAATACAGATCCATATTTAAGTAGATAAGTTATAAAACTGGTACCATTAGTTTTATTAAATCTAAAACAACGTCGTTTTTTGGGTTCCTTAGTCTCAGTATCCAGTTGGCAAAAACAGAACCCTGGAGGATCACTTTGTTGTCCGTCTGTTTGTATGTATGTCAAGGCCCTTTTGCTCAGGGATGCGTGGAGGAATCAAGCTGAAATTAATATCAAATTCTTAAGGTCTGTTACACCTTTTTTATGGTTGGGAAATCATCAAATGACTCTTCACGCTCTGGGCGGAGCAGAAGGGACTTTCAGACTCTAACTGACTAAAACCCATCTGTGCTCCTCCTATTGCCCTTTGCTTTCCAGGGCCATAGTAGGTAACTCTTTCGAACATAATCCGCAACTCTGGCAGGGTTGCTACCCCTTGGAGCAGTGAAAAATCAAACTTCTAAGTCAACGCAAACTAAAGATAAGTATATGCTCCGTTTATGGCACATGTTTAGACGCTCGCTAGGGAATCAAAACCTGCGTAGGATACTTCCCGTTGACCTAAAAATCATTTTTAGCGATAACAAACTTATATTTTCTGTTGCAGAATTAACCGTAACGTACATTGATGTATGGGGGAACATTTTTTCAACAACAAAGTTAAGTTTGTCCTTCAATCTTACTTGCTATATTTTTGTCAGAATAATGAGAGTCCTTTCGTAGTTTATAAACTTTCGTAGATAATGTGTACTTGGAAAAAATCGTGCTAAATTATAACAGCCGTACGGACCAATCTTCAAGGTTAAGCAACGCTTGCCGAGGTTGGTCTGTGGATGGGTGACCATATTAACATACCGAGACTCCTCCGTGCGTCGGAAAGCACGTTAAGCCGTTGGTCCCGGCTGTCATTTGTCGATCTTTGGCAGTCGTTACGGATTGTCAGAAGCCAGAAAATCTGACACCAGTCTTGCCAAGAAGTACCGTGTTACCCAGTTAATGGGTTGTGGAGGTCTGGTAGGCAGCCGGTTTGACTGGGAGCCGACCCCAATATAGTTGGGAAAAGGCTAGGCAGATGATGTATACTTGGAAAAATAAAGACTCGATCGGAACCCTCGGTGCGCGAGTCTGACTCGCTCTTGACCGGGTTTTTCAGTATTGATAGGCGTTAAACCACAGTCTATAGTGCCTATCTAATCTGATGGTAGTGATGATGTGGTCGACGATGGGGAACGCTTCTCTTGAAGAAACTTATTCACTCTTGACTTAAAAAGCCCCAAGTTATAGCTATGACAAAACACAGACTCCAGCAGAAAATTCAGACTCATATCAGTTCGCGGCAGTACCACTCGTTCTTTCATTTCTGTGAAGAATCTTGAATAAATAATATATAATCTGGCTGGCGACCACTCTCCAACCGGAGTCCAGCATCAAGCAGCCTGCTGTGTGTCGCCGATGCGTTGGAGTACCAGTGTTCTAAGGCATCTTCTGGGCGCGCTCGCTTCATCATAAACCTCATCTATCAGGCATTATCGAGGTCAAGAGCTAGCCCATTATTCAATAAATTGTTACATTTTTTTTGTGTCAACAATAATCTTTTAAAAGTCCATAAATATAAGCCGAACAAAATACGATGAAGCACTCAGATTTCATCGTTTTTTGACATTATTAATTAATCACTATCTGCTGCTAACATTATTTTATTCCATCACTCTGAAAAAATATTCAAAAAAACTTTTACAAACATCTGGTAATTATTTCTTAAATAAATCAAAGTCTTTAATGACCCAATCGTAAACAAATTTTGACAACTCCGAATGAATCAGCAACATTTCTTGGTAAGAAGCAATTAATTTCATAATTATTTCTAATTGCTAAATAGAATTTCAAAGTGTATTCAGAAGAATAGAAGTCACTGGTTTTGATTTAGGTACAAATGTCAGTGGAATATGGTAATTTCAATTGGTTCAAAGTACATAGAATGGAATCACACCAGACTAGAGTTACCGTAACTAAAATATTCTTGGAGTCGCAATTTTATCCGCTGATGAGCACAAGTTTGTCATAGATACAGTGTCAATAAGAGTTAGTAGTTGTTTGAAATTTAAAAGTTCTCAACTAGAGAGAAGGAAAAACGCAGTAAAAAGAGTTCTCAAATTTTCCCAAAAAATTTAGGAGTTTTGAACGGTTTAATAAACAAATTCTATGGCAAACAGCCGGTTCGATTCTGTCGACATATCACGGTGTAAACCTGGCGGAGTGAACGACACGTGAGCTGTCATTTCATCTTATTTGTATGGTTTGACAACTCACCCGTCGTGCACCCCGCTCAAGTGTTCACTTCGACATGTTTACAGAATAGTACTGCAGAATCGAAGACGTCACTCGCAAGCCACTTGTCAACTTGCGAGATCTAATACTTGACATACGACTTTACAAACAAACAAACAAGCATAAGCTTCAAAAGCGTGTAATGTCTCTATTTTTTCACCGATTTAATTTTTTCCACAAATCATACTATTTTAGTAACATTTGTAAAACTAGCTTTTACCCGTGACTTCGTACGCACATATCACGTTTTCCTGTTCCCGTAAGAATTTCAGGAAATCCTCTCTAAGTGCTCCCCTACACTCCCCAAGGAACCTACATGCCAAATTTCAGCTTTCTACGACGAGAAATTTCAGCTGTGCGTTGTGTATCAGTCACTGGTAAGGGAAGAGTTATTTATATTGATAAGCATTCATTTGTTTCGTATGGTGTCGGACGTATAAGATAGCACCATCCCATCACTTCCCGTGGGTGTCGTAAGAGGCGACTAAGGGACTCACCAGAGAACGGGTAGCAGCATTCTCTGTAGGTACAATACTACAGCTACACTGCGATCGCCAAGCCGCCTGCCAAGCGTGGCGATTATAGCAAATCCCCCCTATTTTGGGGGAGGCCTATGTCCAACAGTCGACGTCTACCGGCTGATATGATGATGATGATGATGATGATGATGAATCATCATCAGATTCATTTATGTAGATTTTTGATAGCAGTCAAATATACTATTGTCAAGGTTCGTCAATTTCTATGAGAAAGATGTTTCACACACTGACAAGCTTGGTTTGTATGGAAAGTTTTGACAGTGCCGGTTCTAGTAGTGGAAAGCGAGGCATCTCGTTGCTCCGTGGTAGAAACACACGCGTGTGATGAAATGTCAAGAGTTGTTGTCACTTGATTTCAATTAAATTACTTTTGTTTCATGTTACCAACGATTGTTATTATCTAAATATCAGCCACGTGAATCGTGGTAAATTCCCTGTTTCTCAAATTCGCAGAACCCTGGCTTTTGATTCAAGTAAATTCTTTCTTATCTTACGTACAAACACGCAAGACTGGTTTCAGATAGTTGTGGCTTCTGATACTCTTAAAGATGTTCAAATGACAGCCAGGACCAACTGCTTCTAAGGTTCAGAGGTAACACGTATATGTCATGACCGACATCTGCTATAGTAGGCGCCAGATAAATGAAGAATAACGGTAATTGACCTTTCCTTAATATCTTTTCGTAGGTACCACCGGACAGTAAATTATGAATCGTTTTTCATTACTAGAACAGTAAGGATCACAATAGATGTCGATTCAGGACAGCTTTATGTCATTATTTCTGTTTTTTAAATTAAGTGTATCAATAATGTTAATGTTTGCTAATCAGTTTGTCTTAGTTTAAGTAGTAATCTGTGGAAAATGTAGTGGGTAGTATATTTGTTAAGTCATATGTTTAAGACACTTTGTATAGTTTTAGTATACTACTGTTTGTTTTCCCTATAAAATAAAATAAAAAAAATAAAAAAATGTAGGTGGGTCAATGACCGTTATTCTTCATTTATCTGGCGCATACTATAGCGTAGCTCAACCTTCAACACATGTGGCTTTTATTATTAAGCCACGAGCTCCTCGATCTAACAACATCACACTTGATAAATAAAAGGTTTCATATCAATAATAAGTGAAAGTTCGGTACTAATAAGCCATCAGATAGTACAACCACTGCTCAGCCCCAAAATTCATTAAAATAAGAGGTATTCATGAGGGACCTTTAAGTTTTGAGTGGTACAAAATGTGAAGTATTAGCGGTTGAGTGTCGTATGGTATTATGGTATTTGAATAATCACACCAATCTAACTTTTAATAACTTTACCTGTAAGTTGATATGTCGGACATATGGGTCCATATTCCAAAACGTAAACTCCAATCTCACTCGAAACGTGGAAACGTGGTCTCTCACAATGAGCCTCATCAGAAGGCTTAAAGTCACCCAAAGGGCAATGGAGAGGGCAATGCTCGGAGTTTTCTTGCGTGATCGAATCAGGAATGATGATATCCGCAAGAGAACCAAGGTTACCGACATAGCCCGAAGGATCGCCAAATTGTAGTGGCAGTGGGCAGGGCACATTGCTCGCAGAACAGATGGTCGATGGGGCCGAAAAGTTTTGGAGTGGCGACCGCGTACCGGAAGACGCAGCGTTGGAAGGCCTCCCACAAGGTGGACCGATGACCTGGTGAGGGTCGCGGGTAACCGATGGATGCGAGACGCACAGGACCGGTGGTTGTGGCGACACTTGGGGGAGGCCTATGTCCAGCAGTGGACGTCTTTCGGCTGATATGATGATGATGATGATGATGATGATGAAACTCCAATCAACTCGAACTCCAACTCCATCGGAGCTTGTCATAAATTTGAAGTTTTTGCATTTGTTTGTTCATCTCTCGAGAACGAAAACGTCAATTAGAAACTCACGGCATGTGAAAATACTACGTAGTACTAAAGCAATATCTGACATGTGAAAATTCCCAAATAAAAAATAAATCTTACGTAATAGTAAATAAACATCCGCTCAGGCCCAACATGTAAAAATTCCCTAAAATAAAATAAATCTTATGTAATAGGTAAATAAACATTAAATTCGCGATTAATTCGCGACACACCGGTGTGTCGCCGGGGCCGGACAGGTTAAATTCGCGATAAATTCGCGGCACACTGGTGTGCCGGCAGTGCTCGAGCGGTTCCCTTTAAAATAACATTAGCTAAATAATTTGAGTGACAAAAGTCACCTTGCGCGCTTTACGGGTTTTTGACATTTTCGTGTTCATGTTGGAGTTGTAGTTCGAGTTGATTTGGAGTTTACGTTTTGGAATATGGACCATGGACTCGTGAAAGCTTAAAAGATCTAGTTTACAAAACAGTTTCCTAAATAGCACGTATGACATACAATCAAGCATTCTTCGCATGGGGGTCTGCAGAAACAATAGAACACCTGCTACGATCCTTACATACTCCTTTTGATTCATTAACGTTGTATCTGGCACGCTTAAACAATAACAATTTGAGATATAGGTAACTAAAACATTTATATTTAATATCATGCAAGAAGGTACCCGTACAACCATTAACATTAATGAAATTGTACATTTTCTATTAACCATCTGATATTTTGCAATCACGTTCCATTCTACTATTTTTTAAATTAAATACATTTAAATTAGATAATAATTATATGCAAGCTAGTAGAAAATATGTGTGTATAGATGTACAAGCGAAATAAAAAGGTCCCCCCGTTGGGGAAGAACTCACAGGGCATCGAAAAATTCGTCCACATCGCTGTCAACGAGAAAAGTGCCCTGATTACTGGCCGCATTGCCAAGTTGAATGGCAATGGTGATTCATTTATGAATCAACCATCTTGATGTATAAATAAACAGCTTTTTTAAAATTAATTATTGATAGTCACGCGCTTGACCACTATCTCACCTGATGGTAAGCGACGATGTGGTCGAAGATGGAGCACGCTTGCCTAGAAGTAACCTAGACTCCCAGGTTGTAACTATCAGGAAACACAGACCCCGGCAGGGAATTCCACTCCTTAGCTGTACGCACAATGAATGTATTCCCAAAACGCTTTGTGCGTGTGGGAATACATACAGCTAGTTTCAATATTACCCGATATTGACGAAAAACGCTATCGCCTCTAGCTTAAGTACCACTCAAGCGATGATGAAGAGGTAAAACAATTAGGCCAAGTAATTAATACGACCAGGCGAGGTTATACCTGCCGCTACCTAACTGCTATCTTGAAAGTCGGTTATCACCTACAGGGATCGCTTTCAGCCCGGTTTCATGTTGCTATGTAGGGGGTATTGCCCCGTCGCCAAAAACATCTGATTTCGTGATTTGAATTATAAAAATATTGGATCAAAGTCATCGTTAATTTTGCATTCCCAAAAAGCAAGCACCGAAAAAAAAATATTTTTTTTGCTCAAGTTTCAAGTGAACGACACTAATCATCATAAAACTTAATTTACCACTATCTGAAAATACCTACATTCGTAATAAAACTATCTACGAAACTAGTTGGAACGTAAATTGCATCCAATTTAAGAAAATGGCTACCAATTTACTGGGACACACGCAAAGGACGAACTATTCCAAATGGTGTAAAAAGCGAGTCGGACCACTAACAGCCAAGGGTTCCGTCGTTAGGATGAGCTTTTAAGATTTGACGTAACTTTGTTCTCATAAGAATACGTACATTTACTTCCATGAAATAAAACTTAATATAATTTCAATATTATTGGGGGTTATTACAAAACCTAGACATCAATACGGTATGGTTGCGGATTTTGTTCGAAAGAGTTACCGCGGCCCTGGAACGTAAAAGGCACTAGGAGGAGCATGGATGGGTTTTAGTCAAAAAGAGTCTGACACTCCCTCCCACCCCACCCAGAGCGGAAGGGATAATTTGATGATTTCTCATCCTTCAAAAAAAAAGGGGGTAACTAGTAAGATTTGAGGGTAGGTTGAAAATGCAAAAAATGACAATTCGATACACGGATTGTGTAATTTATCGACTGCAAAAATATGTTTGTCAGAAATACGTTAGTCGATTGAACAATCGAGACGCCAACGCCTTCTAGTGGCGTTCGACGGAGTCTAGAACGTCGTGCTCGATCGAAGCTGAGTTTGCAGCGGCAGTCTACTGGTGGCGATCGAGCAGTGAACATGTCTAGGAACCGCCACGCGTTTCGTAAACTGGTGTTGTATAGGTACCTATTGCAGAATTATTGAGTGAGTTAGAATATTGTTGTAGTGAGTTCGAGAGTGAATTATAATTTGATTTAAAAGCAAACAGTATTTCTATTGAGCAATAACCAACACTTCCCATAGTACGCCCACTGTAGTTTCAATATCATGGCTGATGTTACCTAGGGAGATGTACCATTTCCGTCATGTTTATATTTTATAGAATATCTCAAAAAACTATTGGATGCGTGAAAACGATGTTGAAAGATAAATTTCTAAAATAAATTGGTGTTGCGAAAACAATAGATGGCGTACAATTACTGTAAATTCAGTTGTTTTTGTAGCGTATTTTCTTACCAAGTATTATTGAATATAAAATAGTCACTTATAAACATTATCATAATTAAGAATTTTGGTATTTAATATTCAATGACACTCATGCTTATGAACGTTAAGTTTTTTTTATGTGTCACATGATGTTGGGAGTGCCACTCCTGATTGTTTTTAAAGAAATGAAAGAAAAATGTTGTTAAGTTTAATTGCGACTAGGATGGAAGTATATCATAAAAACCAAGTAAAAACCTACACAAATTGGGAAAATATGCGTCTCATCCACACAAAGCTTCCTTCGCTCAGCATAATGCTGTGACACGTGTGCAAAACAGAGTCACATCGCTGGTTTTCAGCGACAACCGACGTTGACTGGATGACGTCGACCGGAGTAACAAAATAATTCGTTAATTGCCCTTGCATGAAATAAAGATATTTTATTTTAAATAGTAATATTTTTTGAGTAATGTAGTGTAAAATCACTGACAGACAGACGGACAGAAGAACAGGATAAAATAAAAGGGTTCTGTTTTTGTTATATTCCTACGGAACCCTAAAAAGATAGGAATCTAATGATTTGTGAAATTGTCCTTTGAAAAACGTTTTTGTTAAATGACTCGATGCATTCTCTCTTGAGAATAAATGTATTCTATTTAAGAATCATGAGTGCAGAGTTTCAAAAACATTGACTATTTTAGCGTAACAGTATTCATTCCTTCATTTAAAGGTAAAAAAACTTGAGAGGTGTCAAGGGACACCCGGATGGAACGAAGTTCCTTTCCAATAAAATTTATACACTACACATTCTTATTAATAAAAAGCAACTCGTCTAAAAGTTTCAGTAGCCGTCACTGAAGTGCACCTCAGGTCAAGAGGCAAGATTCATTAGGATTAAAATTCACTATCGGCGACCTCGAAAACCATTGATTGATGTGAGGTGTACAATAATAAATAAATAATAATAATAAAATGACACCCATGATGAAAAGTTGTGAGAACTCGTGGGCGCCATTTTGGATTTCGATTTTGACCCGGTAATCGTTATTAGCGACCCCGAAAACCATGAAAATGACACCCATGATGAAAAGTTGTCAAATCTCGTGGGCGCCATCTTTGATTTCGATTTTGACCCGGTAATCGTTATTAGCGACCCTGAAAACTATGAAAATGACACCCATGATGAAAAGTTGTTGTTGTTGTTGTTGTTGTTGTTGTTGTTGTTGTTTTATTATTAACAAATATCTTGCTTTCTATAAGAGAGAGAGAGACAGACAGAGAAACATGCGACGCCGCACAGCTTACAATAGCTTACTATAGCAAAAAGTGTCGTGACAACTTTTCGTAAGAATTTTTTCCGTCTAGCCCCCTTTCACAACGCGCGATAAGGAACTTCGTTCCAAAAATATTCTGAACGCAGTATTTTATTTGGTAGGTATTTGTTTTTTTTTTCACGTTTAGTTTTTTGTTGTGTTACTTTGCAAACCATGCAATTGCGTCGCACACTCCCTAAAATGCATTGATGCTCAAGACTTTTTTTTTTAAAGGATGGGAATTCATCAAATGCCGCACGGACCGATCTTCAAGGTTAAGCAACGTTTGCTAAGGTTGGTCTGTGGATGGGTGACCATCTTAACATACCGAGACTCCTCCGTGCCTCGGAAAGCACGTTAAGCCGTTGGTCCCGGCTGTCATTTGTAGATCTTTGGGAGTCGTTACGAATTGTCAGAAGCCAGAAAATCTGACTCCAATCTTGCCAAGAAGTACCGTGTTACTCAGTCAATGGGTTGTGGAGGTCTGGTAGGCAGCCGCTCCACGTAAAATACTGGTATTCAGCTGAATTCGGTTTGACTGGGAGCCGACCCCAATAAAATTGGGAAAAGGCTAGGCAGATGATGATGGGAAATCATCAAATGACCCCTTCCGCTCTGGGCGGAGCGGCAGGGAGTGTCAGACTTTTACTGACTAAAACCCATCCATGCTCCTCCTAGTGCCTTTTACGTTCCAGGGCCGCGGTAACCCTTTCGAACAAAATCCGCAACCCTGGCAGGCTCTGATGCTCAAGACTTTTGGGCATCCGTAAGTGTGTGGTCTTCTTCATCAGTTCCACTTCACCAAATGATTCTTTTTTAATATCAACTTGGAAAGCAATACATTTGATACACTACTAACAACTGTAATATTTTGTAACTCCGTCCGACGTCAGATTTATCGCAGAAAGTATCGGGGTCGCTGTTTCCTAGAACTATGTCGAATTGTCGATATTTTTTACTCCGTACGAGTTATAACAAAAATGGTTTTGACGTGAGGGTTCAATTTCTGGTACGGCTAGCTTGATTCGGTTAGTAAATTCTTGAGTTTATTGCGAGGAAGTTGCAGAGCATATTTTGAAATTTTGTGCTTTGATATTATTTTCCCGTATGGCTTATTGAGATAATAAACTCAGATTAAGGGCTGAAAATTCAAGACTTATTTAAGCCTAAAATATGACGTCAAAAATATCATCCGCATCGCTGTCGACTGGAAGTTAGCCCAAAAGACTGGCGGCATTGCCACGTTGTATGGCAATGCTTATCCTTTGTCCGACGTAAAAGCCAGCCTTTTGGTCACGCGAAGTGTCAACTAAGCGTCTTGAGATGTCTCCGGTCAAGCGCCGGCGACACACCGCACCGGTGTGTAGCCCGATTCACGCGTTTTAAAACCCTATTATTACTAACATAAGGTATTTAATGCGGGCGGGGCTTGACTTTTGTTCTGCAGTTTCGCGCGCCGATGCCTGACAAGTTATGAGCACCCTCGGACCGCGTGTCCCGAGAGTTTAAACCCCAAACGGCTCGAAAATATAACTACCAACGAGGTTGTTATACTTCCGCCGCTTGAGGTTCTCCGCAGCCGTAGCGGCAGTGCCAGCACAGCACGACGAGCTAGGAAGATGGGATGGCGCAAGGATATCGACACAAGTAGCGTCCCACACTAATGGTCTACCCATCTTTCATGGAAATAACGACATGACCTAAGTTTCATCATCATCTGCCTAGCCTTTTCCCAACTATATTGAGGTCAGCTCCCAGTCAAACCGGATTCAGCTGAATACCAGTATTTTACGTGGAGCGGCTGCCTACCAGACCTCCACAACCCATTACTGGGTAACACGGTACTTCTTGGCAAGACTGGTGTCAGATGTTCTGGCTTCTGACAATCCGTAACGACTGCCAAAGATCTACAAATGACAGCCGGGACCAACGGCTTAACGTGCTTTCCGAGGCACGGAGGAGTCTCGGTATGTTAATATGGTCACCCATCCACAGAGCAACCTCGGCAAGCGTTGCTTAACCTTGAAGATTGGTCCGTGCGGCTGTTATAATTTAGCCACGAGCTCCTCAAATTACCTAAGTTTCATGGTTAAAGAAAAAATCATTGACAAGTTAAAAACAAAATATGATCATTTGGCACAAACTTAAAATCTCTCATTATGTTTATAGGAAAAATATATCTGAAAAATGGTAAAATAATACGATCTATAATTTTGTTTTTACACGGGAAAAATTATTGAGCCCCCGGCTGCGCAAAATACGTCCAGTTCACTATAACCCAGTCTATTTTTAACCGACTTCAAAAAAGGAGGAGGTTCTCAATTCGGTTGTATTTTTTTTTTATGTTTGTTACCTCAGAACTCCGTCGTTCATGAACCGATTTGCAAAATCCAGTTCTGATGATGGAATCTATGAGAAATCGAGGGAACTCCTCAAATATTATAGGCAACCATATAGTTATTTTGGTATTTTCATCGAGAACTTAAGCATCTACAGTCAAAAAGTAACATTTGATGAAGTGGAACTGGTGGAGAAGATCAGAAACCAGTGGCCAACGGAACTTGACACTCGCATAAATATCACAATGCAACTATGACAATGCAAATAAACAAATGATTCTGAATAGTTATGTTGAGAATGGTATCATCGAACTGATCTGATGATGATGGAGCTGGATGGTAGGCACCGGAACTGCGTAATTAATCAATGTATCCCAGCCGTGTTTGGGCTTATTAGAATTGTCATGAGATGCACTTTGGCTATAAGGTACTATTAGACTGTTCTGATGATGGAACCGGAAGGTAGAAGGTAGGCATGGGAACTTCATAATAAAACAATGAATTCTAGCAGTGTTAAGGTGAGAAAAATGCCTACTGAGTACTGCTAGTTTTTCGGTTTTTCGTAAGGCGAGAACTAATTCGAATTTGTAACAAAGGAATTTTTTTTTATTTGAAATAGACACATCGATAGTAGGTATTTTATGCGGCGTATCATCCCTTCACGGGAATAAAACGTTTAAAAAAAAACAGTGTACAATATTTACGACATGGTACCTTTTTCATAAGAATATTCAATGTAGGAACGATATTAACTTCGTTGCCTTCATTTTAATAAAAAAAACACTAACCGGCGAGAAATAAAAAAAAAATTTACAAAAAAAAAACCGCCTTCAAAAAAAAACAAACAAAAACCGTTCCCACTAAAAAGTTGAAAATAAATATTTGAATTGCTTTAAAGAAACATAATTTAAAAGTAAACTTGTTTGACATTAATATTTTGCAAATATTTAAAATTTATTACTTCTTTTTGGAGTCTGTGCCAAAGCAAGGAAATACGAATAGGCAATAATTCCTAGAAAAACTACCTCTAACTTAACTATAAAACTACCAAGATATCAATTGCATACACATATTAATTAAAAGACGAATACGGACTGGACTAAATTCGAAAAAATTTAACCAATATGCACAAAATTTCTTTTAAACGAAAAAAATATACTTATAAAAAAATTCCAGCCACTTTTTCAGTAAGTACTTTGACATTTTTAGCATTGCTTTATGCATCTGTTTTTAAATTTTGTCATTGTGGATCAAAAAACAATGGCACGGGATATTAAATATAACTAGATACTTATCAAGTTCCAACAATAAAGCTGCTGGCACCGGCTCCAAAAAGAAGTAATAAATTTTAAATATTTGCAAAATATTAATGTCAAATAAGTTTACTTTTAAATTATGTTTCTTTAAAGCAATTCAAATATTTATTTTCAACTTTTTAGTGGGAACGGTTTTTGTTTGTTTTTTTTTGAAGGCGGTTTTTTTTTGTTGTAAAAATTTTTTTTGAATAGAAAATACACATATCGATGGCGTCAGTGCAGGACCTTGTAAATGCAAAAATTTTTACACAGGAGACTTTTTAAAAATTATATTAGAGACTGAAGTCTTGCAACTAAAATGTACACTTATAACATCGCTATAAAATGATTCAGCCAAAAACTTTTATTTTTTTTATTGTCTTAAATAAAACTCACTCTATTGATTGAGGCCCCAGACCCTACACTAGGATTCCCTGTGTTGTGGAACGTTATAAAAGTACTTATTGAATTTCTTGTACAGTAAGTTTTTTATTGTCTCTAGTGAAACAAAACGCTTCTGCATTTACGAGGTCCTGCACTGACGCCGATGATATTGCTGCTTCAGAATGGAAACTAATTTATACTAAATACTTACAGAGACTGAGAGAGGTACTTGGACAACCCAAGCTTAGAGATCTTGCTCCCTTTGATCCCTTCGTTCACTATGTTGGTCACCGTCAAAAAGTTCTTCGTCATTGTCGATTCTTGTGACGACACTATTGTCACACAAAACCACACACAAATTAAATTATTAACACTGGCAACACTGCTTCAGCAACAACAACTAACAATATTTCAAAAAAACAAAAGAGTTTTTATTTTATTCCACTTCGAAAAAAAGAACACTGATTTGAATGAGGAATCTATTGTAATAGCAACACTTACTTTTTAAATTGAGAACCCAACATCGAACGTAATTTTTTTTTAAATATCGCAACAAATAACACGCGAAAAAATGTATTTTTTAACTGTCAACAAAAAAGTATTGTTTTTTAAAGATTTCTCTCTCTTTTATCACAGACACAGTATCTCGATGTTTTTGTTTTAAATTTCAGCTTTCATGAAAGTTGGCAGAATGTTTTCACGGACCTGAAAAGGAAGGCATTCTTGTTCATTTGTTCTATCTTGGATATTTCCCAAACGTACTTTGTCTGATTATGATTTGCGGAGACGAATCTTTGGTGGCAGTTTTAAAATAAATAATTGATTTTCGAAGGCGTTGACAATTTGATTAAAAGCTTGATTTTTTTTTGTATTTTTTACTTTTATACAACATTATCATAACGTCACCTAAGTTAACACAATGACATGTTTACAGAATTGCACTGCATTATGGCGAGCGTGTGATATTGATAGATAAGATTTTTTACATAAGTCAATTTGTATCCGTCATTATCCGTCGATTCCGCCTACATAACCACGACGAACATAAAAGGCGAGTAATTACGTGGATTTCGGCGATTGGCTGATGACTCTGTTTACCCCCTTTGTGAGAAGCGTGATAAAAAAAAGACCAAACAGCAATAATCTCACAGTATTTTTTTGTTGCATGTAGACTGAATCTAAACATAATGTACGCCTTACTATGAGAGAAGATATTAGCTTAGTACTTCGAACCAAGATGTTGCTGCCATTCAAACTTTTACAATGGTTGCGGGTAGTCAGAAGTTGAAAGTCTGGCAACCGACCTTACCAAGGGGCATCGCGTTGCCCAACTGGTTATGGAAGTCAGACAGGCAGGCGCTCTTCAAACTCAAGGCTAATATCTCTCTCCGTTTCTCAATTTCAAATTCTACCTACCTATTTTCGTCGCTTCAGCCTTCATAACCAAGCGAATAGTAAAAGGAGAATAATTACGTATATTTCCAGCCAACTGGCTGGTGATTCTGTTAACCCCCTTTGTCAGGAGCGTGGTGATAAACACACTGAACTCATCATACGTCGTGTGTAGTGATTCGAACTCATTATGTTAAGACCTTTGACGTTTGGATGAGAACACAGTGACAGACTGTAGCGATTTTTGATTGAGTAAATTTTTTTACTGTATTTTTTATTGCGTGAAACTTTTATCTTAAGAGCGTTGTAGTATGTCATTTCATACAAACTTTCAAGTCCTTATTCTTCAAAATTAATGAACCGATTTTAACGAAACTTGGTATGCATACGCTAGATATCCAGGTCTAAATAGTTATCAGAAAACATTTTTGAAAAAGAGTTCCTTGACAAACAGGCGTACGAGTCCAACAAAGGTCTCAGTTGTCATTCGGAGACCTTTGGAATTCTTACATGTAGTCTATCTATTGGGTATGGTTTCCACACTTAGTCCCGCTGTGTAGGCCTTTGTACATGAGCCATGGCGGCCGTCATTCAAACCAGCCAACCTCCCTCCAGCAGCAGATCAGTCCACTCAGTGTGTTCAGGATATCTGTGAGTGAATTAGGTGACCCTAACGTTTGCCTCCGTATTTCGGTAACGCTTGTGCATTCAAGGAGCACGTGCGATACCGTTTCCTCCTCCTCCATGCATGTTCTGCATAGAGGACTGTCTTAACGTATAGTCAAAGCCTAAAAGTCTAGCAACCAACCTTTCCAAGGGTTCAAGATTGATCAGATAAAAAGAGGAAGCTAGTCCCAAAGCGTAGAATTCTATGAAGAGCGACCGTGGAAGTTTCTTGCACGTTCTAGTAAGAAACTCGACGGACGCTCTTTGTAAAATACTGGTATTATATTAGCTGCATCTGATTAGTTAGACTGAATGCCGATCGAAATATTCAGTCTATAGTCCAGCCATGGTGTTCTATACCAGCTATTCAGTAAGAAAACATTTACAAAACTTATTTTTTTTCTCCAAAAACGACTAAAAAGTTCTTAAAAATTATACTTTTCAAGCAGTATAATGTAGTTGGTAGAATCGAATCCGTGATTGAACTAAAATAAACGCCACCAACTGCATCAGTCTGCTTTTGAAACATTTTAGTCTTTTTATGTGGTCGAGTTTTTTTCAAATTTTAATTTAGTTTGACAGAGTGTATTTCTACTGCCGCTAGTACATTTTTTTTTTTGGCATTCAGTGTCCCACTGTAAGGCAAAGGCCTCCCACATATCCTTCCAGACACTCTTCTCCTGCGCCGCCTTGAGCCAGCGCTCGTGGTGCGTGTCCAGGTCATCTCGCCACCGCTTTCTGGGCCAGCCTCAGCCACGCCGTCCAGTCCCAGGCATATTGCGTCAAGATTTTTACCCAGCGGTCATCATGCATGCGCCAACGTGACTCGCCAAATCCCATTTGATTCTTGTAACCTTTTTGCCCACGTCTATGATCGTAAATTTATAATTGTATAACAAACATAATATCTTCCGCTACCTCTTATGCCGTACCCGCTACTGCTTATCACTGACACCGCTCCCCACTTATGTGACATAAGCCTGGCGTAATTACTAAAACGACGTCACATACTCCGTGATTGTAAGCTTTCTACGTAAAAGTCATACAAACGACATATTTGTGCTGATATTTTTATTTTAACCTTCAGGTTTTTTTAATTACAGTGCGGGGGAAATGTCAAGTCAAGAGGGAGTCGAGATTCAATGCGATGGTTCTATATTATGTGAGGTTTATGAAATAAAATAATGTTGTTTGTAAATAATTCATTTCTCTGGATGATGAGGACTGGGATCTTAACTACATAGTTTTGTCCCGCAGTTTCGCCTGCGTTAATATAGATTTTTGCAAAAAATAAATCTTTAACTGCCGCGAACCAAGCGGGCGTTGTTATCCCTACCACTGCAAGGGAAGATTTGGCCAGTCTTATAAGGTGTTAGGTGAAACTATCCAGCCGGTCGATTCTGTCGACGTCTCACGGTGTTCACCTAGGCGGAGTGAACGACAATTAGTGAGCTGTTATTCCATCTTATTTGTATGGTTTGACAACTCACCCGTCGTGCACCCCGCCCAAGTGTTCACTACGACATGTTTACAGAATCGCACTGCAGGATTAGTGCCTGATGGAACAAATTGCGCTACACGAGGAGGCCTCTTCATGCATAAAACTTATCAATTATGTACTGAATTATGTGCTTTATTCCAACTTTTTTTAAAACAAAAAAAAAAGGAAACTGCCTCAACGTGAACGGAAAAAAATCTTGGTTTGTTAAAAACAGTCACCCATATATATTCTGACCTCATTAACCGTTGCTCACCCTCAAAAATCACGCATTTCGTCAGCCTCTCAATTAAGTACCAACAAACCAAATTTTATAACCTACCCTCATTCCAATTATGCATACCCAGGGGGTCTAGTCTGCTATTGCAATCGTGTCTCAATGACCGGTCAATGATCGATTTTTGACGTATAACGTCAAACTTATGACACTTTTCCCATACAAAAAAAAGTCAAAGTTGTCAAATATGCGATCAATGACCGGTCATTGAGACACGATTGCAATAGCAGACTCGAGCCCCAGGTACAAAGTTCTCACCGAAACTTGTAAATTAGGTCGTCGACAAATTGACGTTTTAGTCCGAAAACACTTACTCGCTAATTTATATTGAATTCAGGGAAAACTAGTTAGTGCTGAGTCGTTGAAACTTGCTCTTGAGGTACGAAACGGAATTGGTCACATGTGTGAATTGTTTTGGGTCGTAAACTCTGATTGGTTGAGGAACTGTTGGCTAAATGACAAATATTGGCCATGGCGGCCAATCTCAACGGAGGACATATTATGGAGCACATTTTTTTTTTTATGAAATCAAATCTTCAAATGACTTCTTCCGCTCTGGGCGGAGCGGAGTGTCAGACTCTTACTGACTAAAACCCATCCGTGTTTCTCCTTATGCCCTTTGCGTTCCAGGGCCGCGGTACCCCTTTCGAACAAATTCCGCAACCCTCATGAACCGTGATGGCTAGACAGATGTTGAAATTTTCACAGATGATGTATTCCTGTTGCCGCTATAACAACAAATACTAAAACCGGAATAAAAGAAATATTTAAGTGGGGCTCCCATACAACAAACGTGATTTTTTTGCCGTTTTTTTATACATAATGGTACGAAACCCTCCGTGCGCGAGTCCGACTCGCACTTGGTCAGTTTTTTTTATTATTATAGCGACATAAAATATACATACTCTCTGAAAATTTCTACAGTTTATCTACGGTTCATGAGAAACAGCCCACGGACAGAAAGACTGATGGACAGGGGAGGCTTAGTAATAACGTTTCGTTGGCAACCCTTCGGGTACCTACGGAACCTTGGCCCATACAATAGCGAACTAAATAATTATTTGGTAGCTTTTTATGCCAGCTTGAATTATTTCTCGGGCTCATAAAAAACGAACGAACGCATTGATTCATAGGAAAATACATCACAGATTAGTTCCTTTATACCTTGAAGCTTTCAAAGTCACTGCATCTCAACGTCAGTTAGAGCTAATGTTCTAAAAGTAAATGCTCATGTTTTTTTAAGAAAATGGACGCCAGCACTCACGTTTCTCCGTTTAGAAGTAATAAATTGACATTTATTTACTGTAGAAACGCAACCTTTCCTAGTGAATAAAGAGAGTGAAAGGGAAATCTACTAAGCTAAGGAACTTTTGCCGCTATCGGACCATTCAAAACATAATTATGTACACTACAACTCGGCTACCAGCGACCCTCACCAGGGGGTCGAGTCTGCTATTGCAATCGTGTCTCAATGACCGGTCAATGATCGATTTTTGACGTATAACGTCAAACTTATGACACATTTCCCATACAAAAACTGTCAAAGTTGTCAAATATATTCGATCAATGACCGGTCATTGAGACACGATTGCAATAGCAGACTCGACCCCCAGGTCATCGGTCCATCTTATGGGAGGCCTTCCAACGCTGCGTATTCCGGTACGCGGCCGCCACTACAGAACTTTTCGGCCCCATCGACCATCTGTTCTGCGAGCTATGTGCCCTGTGCACTGCCACTTCAGTTTGGCGATCCTTCGTTCTGGTGAGGGTCGCTGGTAGCTGGTGGATGCGAGAAGCACAGGACCGGTTGTTGTGGCGACACTTGGGGGAGGCCTATGTCCAGCAGTGGACGTCTTTCGGCTGATATAATGATGACACTACAACTATTTTTTAACGTCTATCGGTAATTATCGTATTTCTGAACACAGACGAATGCTAATTTCCATGTCCATCAATATATTAGATTTACCGTGTATATTAATTTAAAATTCAGAACTAAATACTTTATTATTATAAGTTCACAAGGAAATAAAAACAAAACAACAGTAAAGAACATATTGTAAGTACGTGACATTGTTCGAAAGAGTTACGATACACGGGTGGGTTTTATTCCCCCCAGAGCGGGATAAGTAATTTGATGATTTTTCATTCAAAATAGTACTATAAGCAACGGTCATATAAAAGAGGTTATTAACACGAGTGTGTGTTTATCACATTATCTCCACTCATAGACTTGAAATAAAACAAAAGTTTGATATAGTTTATTCCAAACTCACAGCCACGAAAAAATATGTGGTATCGCGGGTTTTCTCGTTGCGTCGCATCCATAGACAATGATACTATTCAAAAATTAAAAAGTAAAAAACGTAATGTTCTAAATATAACTTTAAAATCGATCGTATAAAAACGTCGACTGATTGACACTTTGCGTGACCAGAGGGCTGGCTCTATCTTTGCCCAAAGAATTAGCATTGCCATTCAACGTGGCAATGCTGCCAGCCTTCTGGGCACGTTTCCGGATGACGGCGCTGCGGAGGAATACTTCGACGCCTGAGTGTATTTTATTTTTATATATTACTTATTTTTTGTATATAGTTAAGTTTGAAAATAGAATTGTTTCAATAAAGAATATTATGAATTAAAACAATAAAAAAGTTCATAAAAACGTACTTTCTATGTATTCTTTCTTCCTTCCTTTTTATCCCTACAGAAAAAAAACGTGATATTAGGTCATCTCTGCATTTTTTTCTCTATAGAGCAACTCCCAGTTCTCTTTAAAGAAATTAAAAAAAAATCGCAATTGTTTTTTCCCGAAAACGGCATAGTTACAGTCTCTTTCCAAGCCATTGCCAATTTAGTTGAGTGGGTACTTTGTAATCTTAATATAGACTTTAGTACCGCTACAATAGAGATAAAAATAGAATATTAAAGGGATTACTTTTACCTTTTATTGTCAAAGGGCAGAAGAAATTAATGTCGGTTTTTATAAGGATTATATTTTTTGAATAGGTATATAGGGATAAGTTTTATTATACATACATAGATTACTTTTATTGAGATTCGGTTAAAAACGAGGTAAACACAGTAATTTAAATTTCAAAGGACAGATACTTAAATACCTACATACCAGTGCGATTCTGAAAACATGTCGTAGTGTACACTTGGGCGGGGTGCACGACGGGTGAGTTGTCAAACCATACAAATGAGATGGAATGACAGCTAAGTGAGCTGTCATTCCATCTCATTTGTCGTTCACTTCGCCTCGGTGAACACCGTGACATGTCGACAGAATCGACCGGCTGTATACAGTACAATTATTTTCTTAATGTCCCTCGGTAATCATTACATTTCCGAATACAAACGAATGCTTATTTCCCCATGAATTATTTAGATTTATCGTACTTTCCTTAAATTCGAAAAAAAAGTAGAGTGTATAACACGGGTGAAAGTCATCAAATTCCTTTTGACCTTTGTATAACAATCTCTTATGTATATAAATTGAAGGCAAACCTATAAAAATACAATGGTTTTGAAATAAGGTGTTGAAAAAAACATGATTCGGTCCAAACTGAACCATGGTTGGATCTTCTGTGAGAATAGGATTCTAGAAAATAGCTTTTTTTTACGGATGGGAAATCATCAAATGACTCCTTTCACTCTGGGTGGAGCGGAAGGGAGTGTCAGACTCTTATTGACTAAACCCATTCGTGTTCCTCCAAATGCCCTTGGCGTTCCAGGGCCGCGGTGACTCTTTTGAAAAAAAAACCGCAACCCTGAAAAAAGTAGCCTAGGTCTCACATTCAACTGAGTGAAGCAGTACGGTTGTTCAATAGTTTACAGGAGGCCAAGTGCGAGTCGGACTCGCGCACGAAGGGTTCCGTACCATTATTTATAAGAAAGGCAAAAATAAATCACGTTTGTTGTATGGGAGCTCCACTTAAATATTAATTTTATTCTGTTTTTAGTATTTTAATTAAAAGATACTAAACTCGGGCGCCAGGGAGATTCACACAGTACAAAATATAATAAAGGTTGCCGGAAAGAAGTAATCGGAAGAGTCAGACTTTAATCTGCCGGTGGGAGGCTAAACAAAGAAAATCAAAACAACTATTTTATCTTTTCTCCATTTAATGGCCCGTAGCTTTTAAATGTTTAACCAATAAACTAAAAATTATAATATGGTTTAAGTTAACCTAAATTAATGGCTATCATAAATCTTCTATTAACTTAACTTTGATGCGCATACGCAGCCAATCCTATAGTATGCATGCGAGCGAAAACCATCAAAATCTGAAAATTAACAATTTCGTCTAATAAGATTCCATCACGAGACGCAGACATTACAATGTCCTGAAGAACTCAAACTTACCGAAAATTAAGGTCAATCCTTCTCACAAAATCGTTCTAGGTCCGTTTGAAAATCATTGCCTTTTCATTTAGGCTAAAATATCCGAGATAACTACGGATTAGAGCGAGCGATTCAAAATAATCGACCAGCCATTTCTAAACTGCTGTCACTTTTGACAGACAGCACTCTACGACTTTGCGTAGAGTGCTGTCTGTCAAAAGTGACAGCTGACAGCTTACATCAAAACTAGATTATTGTCGTTCGGAAATCGACTAAAACCATAAAGCATGGGACGAGGTAAAAAAAACTCGTTACAGTTGATAAAGCGGCAACAGAAATACATCATCTGTAAAAATTTCAACTGTCTAGCTATCACGGTTCATGAGATACAGCCTGGTGACAGACAGACGGACAGCGGAGTTTTAGTAATAGGGTCCTGTGTTTACCCTTTGGGTTCGGAACCCTAAAAATATAACAAGATTAATTACATTCAATCGCATATTAAGAGCGTTTACGCGGTACGGCTTTTCATACAAACTTTCAAATCATAATTCTTCAAAATGAATGAACCGATTTTAACGAAACTCGGTATGCAAACGCTAGATATCCAGGTCTAAATAGTTATTAAAATCGGTTCATTCATTTTGAAGAATAAGGACTTGAAAGTTTATATGAAATGACATACGGCGTACACGCTCTTAAGGCAATGCATCACAACTTTTTGATATAACATAATAAAGATCATGCTAATATAATGTCTTCAACACCCTAGAGGCAACTAATGAGAATAGTACTAGTTATAATCACTTCAGTATCTCATTATAAGCGAACTGTTATTTTTTTAATTTCATAAGAAATAAACTTTTTTGCACCTAATAGCAAGTAACAAATTCGAACTCCATAAAAATCTTAAAAGGGACCTACATTTTATTCCTAAGCCGTCTCTTTTATAGCCCTACTTTCGGCCAATAAAGTGGCCTGAAATCTCTCTACTTTGTACAACCATTTCCTTTTCCGGTTAAAAATGGTTACATTAAGTCACTTAAGTAACGGACGTAGGTCTAGAGTATGTACAGTCGAGTCGTTAATACCTTATTCAGTTTTCAAATTCTTTCCTTTACCAAGTCAGAACGACACTACTGAATATTATTCTTATTCTTCATTGTACACCATAGTAGGTAATTATTAAATACTTTATAATTAATAAAAGCGGCGGAAATATCACAACCTCGTTGGTAGTTATATTTTCGAGCCGTTTGGGGTTGAAACTCTCGGGTCGTGGGGTCCGAGTGCTCATGCGTTATTTAAAGAACTTGCTAAACGCTTAGTTGACACTTCGCGTGACCCAAGGGCTGGCTTTTACCTTGGACAAAGGATAAGCATTGCCATACAACGTGGTAATGCCGCCAGTCTTTTGGGCACTCTTCCAGTCGACAGCGATGCGGATGAATTTTTTGACGCCATCTTTTAGGGTTAACTTAGTTAGGATATTTGATTTTTATTATTAGTGCTGTCTTTACAGTGAAGAAAAGTTCATTTACAAAGGTGAGCTTAACTCAAAGTGGAGTTTTCTACCAGCAAACCTTTCTGTTTATGTTTTTTTTTTGTTTCATAATAACCTATATTATTATGAAACAAAAAAAAATTTTTAAACACACGAAACGAAGGTTATATTGACCATTGTTTTCATGAACATTTACCAATGTTATACTGTCTAGTTGTTAATAAACTGAAGTATGTGTGTTGATCCGGGAGTAAATACACGACTCTAGAAGTAAGTTACTCAATAGGAAGTGAATATAAACATTTAAATATTTTTTATAAGTACTCGCTAAATTAATTTATATTTTTCTCATCTCAAGTTATTTATTTATTTGAACTTTATGTACAATAGTGGTACATGGGCGGACTTAATGCAACAAGGTATGCAAGGCGTTATTTCAAAAGTTACATGATTTACAAATAAAAACTGGTGCTTAACCTAAAGGCTAGATTTATTTATAATTTATCAATAAAATTATAGGTTAATGAATGAAATCTGTTGTAACTAATTTTAATGTGCTACTTAAACGGGCGACGAAACTATTATTACTGTGATTGTACTAACCTGCAAAAAGTACGCCATCTTTGTAATTGCGAATATATATAAGGACCTACTAATGGGTATATGTGTCGCAGTAAGATAGATAAAGCCGTAATATAGTTATATCACTAGGGATATAATTATATACCGTAACATAGTTATACGAAAGCGATTCTTCACTATCTCACTAGGAATATAGTTATAAAACCGTCGAAGTTTAGTGATATACTATAATATATATACTATAATAGTTTTAGCTTTGTCTTTAGGATGGCAAAAAATTCAAATTAGCGTTATCTGGTATTAAAAATGTTTATTCTTGACGGTGGCAACTTAAAACCTAGTAGGCCAGTATTATTAAATTCTGTGATCGATGAGCTCGCGGCACGGAGTGATGAACAAGGTTAAGCAACACTTGCCGAGGTCAGTCCGTCGATGGGTGACCATCATAATGAAAGTACCAAGACTCTACTCGAATACCGAGGCTCGGAAAGCACGTTAAGCCGTTAGTCCGGATTTTCATTTGTACTATATATTTCATCTTTGAAAATTGAGTCAATCATAAAAGGGTATTGTGTTACCCAGTTACTGGGTTGTGGAGGTCAGATAGGCAGCCGATCCATGTAAAATACTGGACTGTTAACTCATCGCTCATCATATCAGCCGAAAGACGTCTACTGCTGGACATAGGCCTCCCCAAGTGTCGCCACAACAACCGGTCCTGTGCATCTCGCATCCATCAGCTACCCCCAACCCTCACTAGGTCAACGGTCCACCTTGTGGGAGGCCTTCCAACGCTGCGTCTTCCGGTACGTGGTCACTACTCCAGAACTTTTCGGCCCCATCGACCAGCGATGCGATCTGCGAGCAATGTCTGCCCACTGCCAGTTCAGTTTTGTAATCCTTCGGGCTATGTCGGTTAACTTGGTGAGAACCAAGTTAACCGACATAGCCCGAATGATTCGATTCGAATGATGATATCCGCAAGAGATTGCGGATATCATCATTCCTAATTCGATCACGCAAGGAAACTCCGAACATTACTCTCTCCATTGCCCTTTGGATGATTTTAAGCCTTCTGATGAGGCCCATTGTGAGCGACCACGTAATAATTAGGACTAAGAAGTTAGATTATGTAAAAGGAGGTTAGAAATATCAAACAGAATTTCTAAAATCATCTGCTAAATAAAAGCGGTGAAACAGACCCTAAAACTAGCTTTACGTAACAAGGTAATAAGTAGGGTCTTCTGAAATATAGCTCAATCTAACCCGAGTTAGCCTATTGTCTAGATACGTATGAAAGACCACGTATTTCAAACGATCCTCACGTTTTACGCACGTGACGATTTTCTTTTGTTTTTTCTTTGAGTTTGTACTAGATATTGTTTCATAATGTTAGTTTTGTGCGATATTTTGTCTTCTTTTAGATGTCAATACAGGCCTGTCTTCAGTTGTGAGCTAAGCGATTTTCGTACTTATTTTGAACTTTTTGTACTAGAAAATGAGGTCGGTTAAAATTGTTTGGACTTGCTCGAAAATCTATTATGTTACTTAATTTGAGATCCACACGGAAGAATTACTAAATTATTATTATATTGTTCAACAATGTCATTGCAAAACATTTCACCAAATTGACACGTCTTGCTGTCGTTGACGTAAATTGCTTGTTATTTTGTGACGTCACAATTGACCAGTATCGCTTTTAATTGATCAATTTCTTTGCCCGTGTACACGCACCTTTACTTTTTAACAATCATACAGACTTTTGCCCTATGCGATAATACCTCACATTGTACACTTGTTTTTATTAATGTTTGTCCTGTGCTTACTAGGAAGTGTAAAGTAAATGATAAATACATTTTATGAATGTTTCAGCTTAAGTGTAGATATGACCAGGAACAAGAGTCATTCTTTCAAGAATAGCGTCGCAATGGCGATTAACAAAAAGTCAAAAATGTATGGGATTCACAAGAGCTATCAAAATGTCACGTGATTCATTTTTGCATATCACTTTGCTTAGAGCCTCAGGACCGTTCCCGTAGTATAATTTCAGACTAACATCCGAGCAAAGCCGCAGGTAAAACCAACATCTCACCTAACTATAGTAGGCGCCAGATAAATGAAAAATAACGGTCATTGATCTTTCCTTAATATCTCTTCATAGGTACCCCCGGACAGTAAATTATGAATCGTTTTTCATTACTACAACAGTAAGGATCACGATAGAAGTCGATTCAGGACAGCTTTATGTCATTATTTCTGTTTTAGAAATTAAGTGTGTCAATAAATGTAGGTGGGTCAATGACCGTTATTCTTCATTTATCTGGCGCATACTATAACATACCAAAGCCGCAGGTAAAACGAACATCTCACCTAAATAGACAATGATCTAACATGTCGCTATGATTAAGCCATATTTCAGTCCTGTAGACCCCAGTTAATACCTAGTAACATTAGGCCTAATGTTATGATTTGAAGTTATCGTCAAGATTATGGCTGTCTGGGGATCTCATTGAATTGGTAGGACAGTGATCTAGCTCGTGCTGGGTTATCTAATATGGTTTTTGGGTTTTGTGCTTACCTAGAAGAGGATGTAAGTATTCTATGAGTGGTGTCTATTTTTAACCGACTTCAAAAAAAGGAGGAGGTTCTCAATTCGGATGTTTGTATTTCTTTTTTTAATGTTTGTTCCCGCATAACACCGTCGCTTGCCAACCGAATTGAAAAATTCTTTTTATGTTGGAAAGGGTATACTTCCCAAATGGTCCCATTAAAATTTTATGAAAATCGGTTTTGTTGTTTGGTTTTTAAATTCAAATAGCTGGAAAAAATATGTGGAAAAATCGTCCATGTATACGAAATGTAAAGTCTCGAAATTGCGTATTTTTGCTTTCCTGCGACTTTCCAGTGGTGTTGTTAGGTGTACCACTAAAATGTGAAAAATAAAAAACTTTTTCACAAAAAAAAGAAACCGACTTCCAAAAAACACTACAAAGTTCAAAATTAATTTCGGAAGTCGGTGTCAAATAACGAAGAAGCAACTAAAAACACCGACTTCCGAAATTAAAGTTATTTTGAACTTTGTAGTGTTTTTTGGAAGTCGATTTCTTTTTTTTTGTGAAAAAGTTTTCAGGCAAGAGGTTACGCCGAAGTGAAATTTTCTTGTGGGTTAAAATTAATTTTCTGAACAGTTAAAATATCACGTAGTCTAACCCAAATATTTTGAACTTTTCACAACACAATCTGTTATCACTAGTCTTGACCGAAAATTGATCAGGGAGATTATTGTCTTTATTAATAATCATTCTTTATCTGTACTATATTATAATATAATATAACAAGATAGTAGTAGAGGAGCTCGTGGCAAAATTATAACAGCCGCACAGACCGATCTTCAAGGTTAAGTAACGCTTGCCTTCTTAACATATCGAAACTCCTCCGTGCCACGTTAAGCCGTTGGTCCCGTCTACATTTGGCAGTCGTTATGGATTGTCAGAAGCCAGAAAATCTGACACCAGTCTTGCCAAGAAGTACCATGTTACCCAATTAATGGGTTGTGGAGGTCTGGTAGGCAGCCGCTCCACGTAAAATACTGGTATTCAGCTGAATCCAGTTTGACTGGTAGGCGACCCCAATATGGTTGGGAAAAAGCTAGGCAGATGATGAAAACAAAATAGTTTGTTTGTTCGTTTGAACGCGCTAATCTCTGGAACTACCAATCTGATTTAAAAAAATATTCTTGTGTATGATAGCCACATTCATGAGAAAGGCTGTAGGCTAATACGAGAACGGGAAAAAACGGGATATGCGCGCACGAAGTCGCGGGAAAAGCTAGTTTTGATAAAATGTTATAAATGTAGTCTTTCGCAAGTTAAAGTTAAATCGAAACGTAGAAACAAAAGTCTAGTTATAAATTGGTGCTTTATTGTTACTACCAGATGCCTGGATTCGTCAGTTACCTTTTGTTTTTAAGGATGGGAAATCATCAAATGACTCCTTCGGCACCGAGTGGAGCGGAAGGGAGTGTCAGACTCTTACTGACTAAGACCTATCCGTGTTCCTCCTTATGCCCTTTGCGTTCCAGGACCGAGGTGACTCTTTCGAACTAATTCTGCAGCCCTGGCAGGCCTAGGACCAGATCCTAGTGGGCCATCTGCTAGGCTGCTGACATCTCTTTCAGGCGCGCGTGCCTGGTTCTGATCGGACGGCGAGCTATCCAACGCTTACCGTCCTCAGGCATCAACCACTGCGCCATGCTCTGGGGCAACAGGTCCTGAGCGGCGGCGCAGTGGCTGATGTTCACCTGGAGATACCAGGTATAACTTTTATCACCATCAAAAATTATGAATTCCTTTTTTTCCAACCTGTTTTAATATTTATTCACCCCTTCCTAGAAACTAGAAACAAAAGACCGTGTCCTCACTTTATAAACAGATTCCGAGTAATTTTTATCTATGTTAATAACAACGCCACGAGGTACGGAATGTTGTTACCATAGAGCAGGACATTGCTAGAGTCGGCATTGTCAATTCTTTGCATTCAAACCAAGTATGTCAGTAAGTGTCACCGTTTACATATAGAAACTGACGGTCCGTCACGCACATCAGCCGGTCGATTCTGTCGACATCTCACGGTGTACAACTGGGCGGAGTGAACGACGGATGAGCTGTCATTCCATCTTATTTGTATGGTTTGACAACTCACCCGTCGTGCATCCCGCCCGAGTGTTCACTTCGACATGTTTACAGAATCGCACTGCAGTTCTGACTATGGCCATGAGAGCCAAAATTTGGGTTCAGTTCACAAAACGCGCGCACGAACACTTTTGGCAACATGCTTTTCATCTCTGAAACTTCTCTTGCTAGCAAAAGTGACTATTGGTGGATCAATGATCTGGTGAGGTCGCATGAATCAAACAGGACCGGTTGATGTGGCGACACTTTTGGAGGAAGTTTATGTCTAGTAGAGGACGCCTTTCAGTTAAAATCATGATAATGGATTTAAACAACATGTAACAGAATATAATGGGGTCATTGTGCTGTGGTTCCGGATTTTATTCGAAAGAGTCACCGCGGCCCTGGAATGCAAAGGGCACTAAGAGGAGTACGGATGGGTTTTAGTCAGTAAGAGTCTCCCGCTCCACCCAGAGCGGAAGGGGTCATTTGATGATTTCCCATCCTTAAAACAAAGGGGTCATTGTACTTGTCATTATGAACAACTTTCACTATGGGACCAACACAGAAATCGCGATAAAATAATCGACTGCCCCATACATTTATGTGTGCATAACTTGACAAAATGTACTAAACAGCTGATCTTATTCTCGCGATTTTGGGGTTGGCCCCATAATAAAAGATGTTCATAATGATGAACATAAGGACCCCTTAGGAGGTATTGCGATTATTCTGTAACACGTTGTACATTTGACAGACGTTAAGGTGGTCAGAAGACAGAAAATCTGACACCAGTCGGGTTTCTCGCGATTTCGGGGTTGGTCCCATTGAAAAAGTTGTTCATAATGATGAGTATAATGATCCCCTAAGAGGTATTGCGTTTATTCTGATACATGTTGTTTAAATTATGCTGTCCCTAGCCGCAGACTGCTATTCCCATACTCTATGGTCGTAACAAATTCCGCTTTGCATTCTGCCCGCCATGTTCTCAAAAACGAAACCTTTTGGAATTTATGTTGTTTTCAAGGGCCGTAAATTTAGCGGTTGGGGGCCAGTAGAGCTTCAAGTGAGGAAGTTTTGCTAGAGGGGGAAATTAATCATCGTTTCAAAATGATACTGGCGTTTCTGTGAAGTGAAAATAAGTGGTTTTTAATGCACCCGTTTTGAAGGTCCGTTCTGTTATTGAATTTGGTTTTTGCATAGCAATTTTCGTGTGTTTGTCATAGAGTTTTGTCCTCGGGATTAGGCCGAATTTTATTTATACGACTACGTTGATCCAGTTCTAGGGACTTTCGTTTCTTTCCGAAATCGTGTCCAACAGACTTCTTACAATTTTTCGAAAGAACAATCATTGTTATTTTCTTAGAAACATCAAAAAGCGCAAAAAGTGGTTGAAATTTCGAAAATGACTTTTCTCATAAGGAAATTTTTCCTCGTCGTTTTTCACACATACATTTTTCTTTCTTTTGATTAAATTCTGCATGCAATCCTTGCTTTATCAAAATTAACATAACTGCCCCTTTTATAAAATTGCCATAAACACACGGTAACCCAAATCACAGACATACGTTTGAAAACGTTGGCACATGTTTTCACAAGTAAAAAGGGCTAATGTAAAATATTATTTACATTAAAAATGGAGCATAAGGTTCCCACTTAAATTTTGACGCATCTTGATCGGAAACTTTTGACGGAGAGTCCAAAATGTTTGGAATTGACCATGTGACATTTTGGTAGTGCAAGTTAATTTCCTGCATCCAGGACTTTGAGAATATTGTTAACACTTATTTATTGGAGGACCTCGTGGCTAAATAAAAAAACCCGACCGCTAAAAACGACTAAAAAGTTCCATACAAGTCGCTTTTCAAGCAGTCTGATGCAGTTTGTGGCAGATCTGTGATTGAACTGCATCAGACTGCTTGAAAAGTGACTTGTTTGGAACTTTTTAGTAATTTTTACTAGTGATCGGGTTTTTTGACAGTCATTTTTTTAATTTCCTACATTTTAGTGAGTTTTGTAAATTTATATAGCCTATGTCACTACCACAATTCTGACAAATTCAAATGTCAAACTCCGTCCAGCCGTTTGGGCTGTAGGGCGTGCCAAAGAAATGGACATACATACATACACACATACGCTCGAAAAACATTATCCTCCTTCTGACGCAGTCGGGTAAAACAGCCGCATGTGTCGGTCTTCAAGGTTAAACAACGTTTGCCGAGGTAGATCTGTTGATGGGTACCTAACTCCTCCGTGCCTCGGAGAATACGTTAAGCCGTTGGTCCCGACTGTCGGGTAGATCTTTAGCAGTCGTTACGGGTTGTTAGAAGGCAAAAAATCTGGCTCCAGTCTTGCCAAGATCCAAGTAAAAATATAGGTACTGGTACTCAGCTGAACTCGGTCTGACTGGAAATCGATTCCAATATAGTTGGAATAAGGCTAGGCAGGTGATAATATTGTTATTGCTGATATAATGACAAAGCTTTGTCAAGCCCCCAGACGTTCTTTTTATATCAAAAGAAACGAAGATTCACTTATTTTTCTCTTCAAATTATTATGATCCCAAGTCCAGTTACGTTATTCTCTATTCATTACTTCGAAATTCGAAAGGTATTTGTGAATCTAACAAAAATATCGATGACGATATCGACGATATCGACACTTCAACTATTTAAAGGCTTTTCGAGTCCACTTACGTCTATTTTAGGCTCAGCCTGTCTGAAGATAAGGCTCGTCGAATCGTTTACTTTAAGCCAATTTATTACTATTATTCTATTCCTTTTGATTAAAGGAATGTTGGTTTTTACTGTCAAAAAGGGACGTTTAATTGAATCTATGTTTATTCAATCTACAAGACCTTTTGCCGGAAAGTATCGTTTTGAACAAGTCAACGGGGACAGATCAACGTTGTTTCCACCACAGATATAGATAGACATAGCTATAACGCAAGTATCACGATCTATCTGAAAAAAACTTTTTAACAAAAAAAAGAAACCGACTTCCAAAAAACACCACAAAGTTCAAAATAACTTTAATTTCGGAAGTCGGTGTTTTTGGTTGCATCTTCGTTATTTGACACCGACTTCCGAAATTAAAGTTATTTTGAACTTTGTAGTGTTTTTTGGAAGTCGGTTTCTTTTTTTTGTGAAAAAGTTTTTTTATTTTTCACTTTTTAGTGGTACCCCACACCTAACAACACCACTGGAAAGTCACAGGAAAGCAAAAATACGCAATTTCGTATACATAGATGATTTTTCCACATATTTTTTCCAGCTATTTGGATTTAATAACCAAACTGCTGAACCGATTTTGATAAAATTTCAATGGGACCATTTGGGAAGTATACCCTTGCCAACAAAAAGAATTTTTCAAATCGGTTGGCAAGCGACGGAGTTATGCCCGAACAAACATAAAAAAAAAAAAAAAAAAATACAAACATCCGAATTGAGAACCTCCTCCTTTTTTAGAAGTCGGTTAAAAACCAAGTGTGCCATTTTATGCCGTCAACACAAACACTATTAGGTGATGAGAAAATCAAAACGATTCAAAGACGTGTAACACCTAACTGACCTAACCACATAACTGGCACCTAACTGACGTCCGACTAGCGTACACCTATGCAAATTGAGCGCGAAAGTGGCGGCTTACGATTTTCGATCGTAAGCTGGACACTGAAACGGGATCGATGTCTGTGGTCTCCACATTATGGGTGCCTGACGACGAGCGGTAGTGTCTAGGTTCAGAAACAGGTGGCGATACGACCTGGACACGTACCGTGATGGTTGGTACTAGGTAGCATGGGGAAAAAATCCTGGAAAGACTTGAGAGATGCCTATAAGACAGCCTAGGACAGTATAAACGAACAAAAAAACTGAAAAAAATATCTTGTTGTTTACGGCAGTAGTAAGTTCTTTTGAATTAATCATAGGATAGAACAATTGTAATGATGTATTCAAAATCGTTTATACGTTTTGGGATGCATGAAGGAACATCCTCGTGTAGCGTAATTTGTTCCATCAGGCACTCGGAGCGCTCGGCGCATCCGCATCAACAGTCTCACCAAACACCTTTTAATACTGGCCAATCCTTCCCTTGCGGTTTTAAGGCTAACGCCCGACTAGTTCGTGACCATCCTCCCACCGGAGTTTGGCGTCAAGCAGCCTCCTGTGTTTCGTCAACGCGTGGGAGTACCAGTGCCTCAAGGCATTTTCTGGGCATGCTTCATCATAGACCTCATTCATCGCTTTCGATAAGGCGTGACCGTGGTCAAATGTTAGCCCATTCCTCAATAAAAAACGAGTTCGCTAAACAAATTCATTTAACCTCAATGTCAAAACAAAAGGCACAAAAACACTCCGTGAAACTATTCCCAGCCTAGAATTCAACTGTACAAATAAAGAGTAAACAACGTTTTGTTATAGGACTTCGCCCCCGGGCCTAAACACGGCGCTATAATAGAAAACAATAGCACCCATTGACATACATTTCTAAGGGACAATAAAAGTAAGTGACCCCACAAATCCTTCACTTTTAGGACTTGGTTGTAGTGATAGAGAGGAAGCGATAGCGGAGAGCGGTTAAGATGTTTTGTAAAGTTCACAGCTCACCTCACTCAAGTGAGAGCACACAATTGGAAAGCGAACTCATTTTTTTTTTAAAGTAAGTAAATCATTCCGGAATCACACACAGTGATGTTTAAAAAAAATGCTAGAAGAGAGATTGTGATCAAATTCTGCTATGTTCAATATCCACATTAAGTTATCTGATATCATTTTAAATTATATAGGTAATTATATTATTCAACACCTCGATTTCTGTACCTACCTATTCTGTTTGTGACGATAAACCGCTTTTTTACTAAACCTATTTCCTAAATCATGCGGTTCTCTAATTTTGAGGAGCCTATCAACACACAGCCGAAACCACTGGGTCTAGAAGTTCTAAAATTTTTCATAGGAGTGTCTTATATGACGTAACTGAGCACAAAGGGTTTTGTTAAAAAAATAAATGAACAGCAGGCCTAGACAAAAACTTTTCAGTAGCGTTAACATCAGACGCTCACGACAAAATGTATGGGAATGACATTAGTGAGACACTTAGAAGTGCTGGGATGCCGGGATACGGAGCCAGGAAATAAAACAGCTGATCACGGTTACACGTATATTCCGACTGACATAATGCTACTTTGCTCCGTTACATTTTATAGGCCTACCCACATATTCTTACATTAATTAATAATAATATTATGAAGGTAACTCCTTCATACACATACATCACACCTCACCACTTAATCTCTAAGTTGTTTACATTTCAGACCTTATTTGTTCTAATTAATATTAACAATACAGGTTACATAATCATTACATTTTTTTTTTATGTTTACGTTACCTGGAATCTAATAACGGGTTTACGGTTACGTTTGGGTCGACCCGCCGGCGATGATGGTGGGGACAGAGAGCCACTTACAGTATCTAGCCTCTCTTTTTCACCCTCACTAACTAGCTTCTGCTTATTCTCCTCCGCTATCTTATCCCGTGCCTGAACGACATCCTCCACCTCTGATGTTTGAGTAGACGATAATGGGGAATCGTCCGTGACCAGACTATCAGAACCCATGAAGTCTGATAAATGGGATCTACGTTTCAATTGGTCTATGTGTTTTTTTGATAGTCGACCGTCACCGTTATCTACGAGGTATTCGCGAGTCCCTGCCCTGGCTTGAACCGTACCTTTCACCCATTTATCCCCCGAGGCATAGTTTCTAGCCCACACTTCGTCTTGTGGTGCCAACTCTCGGTGTACGCCTCTGGAATTTTGTACCTGTCGTTGTTGTGCTGCTTGCACTCGATCGTCCAGAGCTCGGTCGGCGCGTAACAAATCTAAACGAGTTCGTAATACCCGTCGCTGTAATAACATCGCTGGTGTTTCCCCAGTCGTACTTTGAACGGTGTTCCTATAATTTAATAGAAATGTGTGCAAGGCAGCGTCCAAGTCTTTATTATCCCTGTTGGCTTTTTTAATTGCAGCTTTGCATAATTTAACAGCATTTTCTGCGGCACCGTTTGACGACGGGTGGTATGTCGGTGAAAATAATTGACGTATGCCATTGTTTTTTAGGAAAGAACTGAATTCTAAACTTGTGAAAGGAGGACCTTGGTCTGACACTAATTCTACCGGGAGACCAAATCGCGCAAAGATGCTACGTAATACTTTGATTACCTGTTTGGCGTTTGTACGTGACATTTCAAAAACTTCTAACCACTTGGAGCTTGCATCAATTACAACCAAGAACGTGCTACCATGGAAGGGTCCTAAGAAATCGATATGTACCCTGCTCCATGGCTGCGTGACGTAAGGCCACGGCTGCGGCGGCGCTCGCGGCGGAGCAGCGCCCTCTACTGCACACGTCTCACAACTATTGCACAACGCTTCTACGTCACTATCAATGTTCGGCCACCAAACATAACTACGCGCTAATGACTTGGTTTTAACGATACCCATGTGACTAATATGTAACTGTTTAAGTATCTCCTTTCGTAAGGTTTGTGGTATTACCATCCGATATCCCCACATTAAACATCCGTAATCTACATACAATTCGTGTCGTCTTGCAAAATAAGGCTTAACTTGCTCATCTGTGCACGACAATGGCCAGCCTGACTGCACGTACAGGAGAATTCTATTTAACAACGCATCTTTCAACGTCTGTTTCCTAACTTCGCTGTGTGTCACTGGAAGGAAATCCTCCACAAAGTTAACATACGTGATTTCCGTCCGCCCGCTCGATGGTCTACCTTGTGGGAGTCTAGATAAAGCATCAGCACAATTTTTCTTTGATGACACATATTCTATTTTATAGTTATAACCTGACAATTGTATTGCCCACCGTTGCAAACGAGAAGCTGCCATTATCGGAATGCCTACCTTATCACCGAAAATATGTGTAAGCGGTTTATGATCTGTCCTTAAAATAAACTTTCTCCCGTACAAATATTGGTGATATTTCCTTATACCATATATGATCGCGAGTGCTTCTCTGTCTATTTGTGAATAAGCGCGCTCGGCTGTGCCTAATGAACGCGACGCGTACGCTATCGGGCGCTCCCCGGCCGCAGTGATGTGCGTAAGCACTGCGCCCACTCCGACGCTGCTGGCGTCGGCCGTCAACACGAGCGGCAAGTCTGGCGAGTAATGCATCAGCACCTCACCTGAAGCTAGCTGCCGCTTTACCTTTCCGAATGCTTTTTCACACTCCTTACACCAGGTGAAAGGTACGTCTTTCTGGAGCAATCTATACAAAGGCGAAAGAATTGTACTGACGTTCTTAAGAAATTTAGCATAGTACATGGTCATGCCTATAAATGCCCTCAACTCCGATACATTGGAGGGAGCGGGTGTATCAATTATTGCCCTAACTTTATCAGTGCACGTCTGCACCCCATCTTTACTAATTATATGACCTAAATAGCTTATTTTTTTAGCAAAGAAACTACATTTCTCTTTTTTTACTTTAAGTCCAGATGACTGTAAACGATCAAAAACTTTGTTTAAATTCCTGATGTGCTCTTCATTTGTTGCCCCCGTAATAATAATATCATCCAAAAATACGCCCACGCTTGGCAAATCGGCAAATAATTGCTCTAAAAGCCTCTGAAATATTCCGGGACTCGACGACAAACCGTACACTAACCGATTAAACATAAACATGCCTTTATGAGTATTTATTACGGTGTATTTCTTCGATTCATCCAGTTCTAATTGCGCATATGCTTGGTATAAATCAATTTTGCTGAAGTACTCCCCCCCATGTAAGCGTGCTAGCAAATCTTCTACTCGCGGTAAAGGATAACGATCGACTTCCAAGACCTTATTCAAAGTTAGTTTATAGTCAGCACAAATTCTGATAGTACCGTCTTTTTTTACCACTGGCACGATCGGCGTTGCCCAATCTGACCGGTCCACAGGCGTGAGGATGCCGTCCCGCACGAGCTGGTCCAGCGCGCGCTCCACGGGCTCGCGCAGCGCATACGCCAGTGGGCGCGCGCGCATGTACACCGGCCGCGCACCCTCCCGCACGTGTATGCTAACTACGCCGCCGGTGAATCGACCCAAACCATCCTCAAACACCTTACAATATCTGGAACTAAAATCAGACATATTAAACTGTTTGCTCTGTAAACTATTAACGGACACTACCCCGTCATTTAGGTAACAAAATAATTGTATTTTCAATTCGGCCATCCATTGTCGACCCATTAAAACAGTTTTTCCATCTTTGATAATATATAAATCTAACTTTTTACACTCGTCTTTATACTGAACTTCCGGTTTTATAACCCCTATTGGATTTATCATTTCCCCTGTATAGTACCTTAGTGCGATATTACAAGTATCTATCCGTAAATTACTAAACGATCTCTGGTATGTTTCATAATTTATACACGAAATGGCACTTCCCGTGTCGCATTCCATCTTTAAATTCCTGCCATGCACTTTTAATGTTAGGTATATTGGTGGACACTGAGATATGGATAAATTATTTATGTCGACAATCATTACCTCGTCGCTTCGCTCGTCGTCCGAGCCACTAGCATCTTGCACTTCCTGAAGATGATGATGTCCTACTTCTAACGGACATACACGGCGCAAATGTCCTTGCTTGTTGCATAGCCGACAAACGTATCGCGTGAATTTACACCATTCCGCATCATGCAACCCTCCACATGCGTTGCACGGTTGGTTCCGCCGAGCTCGCTCCCCCCGGCGCAGCTGCTGCCGGTGCCTCCCTTTCGAAGCGCGAGCGGCGCGCGCCGCCACCGCCACGCCGCTGCTGCCCGCTCCACGCTTCCCGCCGCCTGTCGCCATCCGCACTCGCCGCCGCCGGCGGACGGTGGGCGTGCGGCGCCGGTCTATATTGCGCCGCCCGCCTCGCTTCGCCTCGCCTCGTTGTCACCACCGTTAGACAATCAGCCGCCGTGTTCGTCTTGTCCGTGGACCTGGTACCGCCCTCGACCGCTGCTGCATTTTTCTCCGCTGCTTCCATACTCATGGCCATACTATAGGCCTTTGTATAGTCTAGTTTATCCTCAGCAAATAAACGTTGACGTACAATTTCACTGCTTATCCCGCACACGAACTGATCTCGAATACTTTCTTCAAGCCATGTCCCAAACTCGCAAGATTTCGACATCTTTTTCAAAATAGCCATGTACTCAGCTACACTTTCGTTCGCGTTTTGTTTCCGTTGGTGAAATTTAAATCGCTCGGCTAACACACTCGGCTTAGGCTGTAGGTGTTTTTCCATGATGGCCGTTACGTATTCGAATGTCTTTGTATTCGGTTTATGCGGCGTACATAAGTTAACCAGTAATTCGTAACTTTCTGCTCCCATTACCGTTATTAACGTCGGCACACGCAAATCATCCTTAATGCCATTAACCACAAAGTAATTTTCAAGACGTTCCACGTACAACTTCCAGTCATCTGATTGCACTTTGAACTCCCCGATTTTACCAATACTCATCGTTACAGTTTATGCTCAAGTCTTATGTTCACCACACACAACAAAACACGCAGGTTCTTTTAGTCCTCGTCGCCACTGAGACACTTAGAAGTGCTGGGATGCCGGGATACGGAGCCAGGAAATAAAACAGCTGATCACGGTTACACGTATATTCCGACTGACATAATGCTACTTTGCTCCGTTACATTTTATAGGCCTACCCACATATTCTTACATTAATTAATAATAATATTATGAAGGTAACTCCTTCATACACATACATCACAATTAGATGATGACATTAACTTTCCATACCTAATGTCATTCCCATACATTTTGTCGTGAGCGTCTGACGTTAACGCTACAGAACAGTTTTTTGTCTAGGCCCCCTGATCAACTGTTCTGCCGCTGCCGCTTATCGCTCCGCCTACAATCGAACCTATCCTTACTCCAGACAATAAAACAAGAAACTGTACGTAAACAAATAATAAAAGCCAATGTACAGAAAACAGGTTATTACATTCCATTGTTTTACTGACGTCACTTTTACTTGACATGGTCTAATGTAGCTAGGCAACTTTGTAGGAGAAAATGGGAAATATTGTAGGAAATACAGTATTGAGTTACGAAATAATATTTTCCTGTGGGTTACGGGATATCAAAATAAGGAAGTATAATAAGCTACCATACGTGGTTATTTCTTGGGCTTGTGGTTAAATAATAAAACAGTCGTTTTTAAGGTTGAGACTCGTTCTAATAACGATCTAGGCACCCAGGTTTTGTTTGAGAAATATAAACCGTAAGAAATGTATTAAAGTAGAAGAAGAATTGTAAGAATTATATTTTTATTTCCTACTCCTCTGCTGTAATTTTCTGATAAATTTCGTTGCGGGATCCAAGACAGTTGAATCATTTCTCTGGGACTCGTCGAGTTTCATTGACTCGGCGTTTTTTTCTGGTGGTCGCCAATGTTGATTCTGGCTTTCAGAAGATGTAGTGGCTTGGGAATGTGGTGTGGCGGGCTTGTCCCAAAGAAAACCGTAAGAAATATAGTCCTTAGTAAACTACACTTAGTACCTATGCGACAGGTAATATTTTGTTGTGGTTAGAGAACCACAACAAAATATTACCTTTTGAGATAGGAAAATAAGAATAACCAAGCATACTATTCATAACCATTCCATTTTATCCTGAAACAAAAATTGACTATTCTCCTCTTATCTCCGAAATTAAACGAGGTTAAAATTTAAAAGAAAAATACGAACAATATTTCTTGCTTGAAAATTACAGAAAAACTTATGAAAAGTCCATAGATTCAAACTTATAAAAAAAAAATCGTTCAAAAATCTTTGCTTGCGAATCTGACTCGCACATAGTCAGTGCAAAATTAAACCGCTTCGCATTTTTACTATATAATATTACTTTACTTTTACATGAACTAAATCTGAACGTGTCGTCAATCGTGTATCGTCACCCAAACCTAAATACAACACAAACCACCAAACGTGGTTACAGAATGCGTTTACCAGTAGTTATGGCCATAAACACTAGGTAACAGCTTGTCTAACCGAGCTGCGTGGTTTAGCATCGACGCCAGCGGTATTAGTTCGTGGCACTAGGACAATAGTGTAGCTATAGTTGTGTTGGAGGAGTTTAGAATAAATAGATAGCTTAGGAGCCTATAGAAGTGTAGCGGTATGCGGTAGAGAGTAAAGTCCCGCAAACCTCTACTGACAAGGAAGTATCCTCCAATCAAACGGTTGTTGTGTCTGGTGGGCAACTGCCCGATGGTTGATATTCGGGCTGTTGTATATGTTCAAATCGCACGAACAACTCTGATATGCAGGATTTCGTTCTGTTAGTTCGCAGCTGGCGGGATAGATGGCGATGCGGATTTTTTTGTTGCGATTCAGATTTTGCTTTGTTGGTTTTTTGTGGCGGCTTTGATGCCTCTTTAAGCTAAGGGAACTGTAGTGCCTTTTTAATTTATTTAGAATAATATTTATTACGGAATTGGACAGGAAAAACAGTTAATAAAAATGTAAAATTAATCATTATCTGCCTTACCTTTAAAATAAATGAATATTTCTACATAAAATGGGCATAAGCCAAGCAGGAGATAATATTGTCATGTACAAAAGTGTGCGTAAAGAGAGGTGCTGTCTCTGTTCCTTTACTTTCATAGTTAGATAGATAGAAAGACTAAAATACAGATAGATATAAGAGATGAATATACATATAGATAGATAGAACATACTAACTATTATAACACAATCCCGCGTGACTGGGGTGAGAAAAGGCACACGACCAACCAACTGCTTTATATGCTCAGCGAGGGTCGAAACTGACACACCAGCACCAACAACTTCCTACTGAGAAATTCCACATGGAAAAACCTAGTTACATTTTTTATTTGACCTGGGAATCGAAACCGACTCGGCAGTAGCACTTGTGACCCCAACACCAACAGGGCAGTTATTACTTAGTCACAAGCCGAAGAGGCGAAAAAGGCCATGTACATAAGTACTTATTGTCACAGATTGTAGTTCTGCAAGTGACACGTACAAATAGTTTACCTAACTCTGAACCCGTGATCAATCAGACCGCTGCTGTGTCAATAGGCAACTGTCGTCTGCATACAATACGACTGCTGAGTCACGATTGATATCGGTTGAAAGGGGACAAACGCCAAACAGCTGGAAGTAAAAATAGCCAATAGGTTGGGTGGGTATTATTTTGGGTGAAATAGCAATAGCAAAATACGGAACTTATTAAGTACCTACCAAAAACTACTTAAATCCAGTGATGAAGTGAAAAACTAAAAACAATTATTTGAACCGTGTGGTGTCGAAACGCTCGGGTCATATGATCTGAAAGCGCGTCTACTTTTTACCAGACTACGGCGAAGCAAAGGTGGGTTATAATTTTTCAAAGATATTTCTCGCAGACTACGTGGATAAAATATGAAATAGCTTTTTTCACTTCTTAAAAAAATGGGTATACCTAATTTGTTTGAAGTGCTATTCTGTAAACTTGACAGCTCACCTCACTCAAGTGAGTGCACACAATTTAAAAGCGAACTCATTTGTTTTTAAAGTAAATCATCGCGGATTCACAACGAGACAGCGTTCGAATTTCGAAATGATGTTTACAGAATTCTACAGTTTGAGCTTTTTAGCGTTTGATTTCCCAGTCACGTTTAAAGATCTTGTTGGGTTTAAAATAGGTAGTCACCCATTGAGCCTAGCTTTACCTTGCTGATTGATAAATCTGTGTGGCTATTATTAAGCCACTTCTTTTTGCGACAGCCAATTTAGTCAGTAATCCATCAATTCGGCAGGGTGTTTTTAAATTGGTCACCGATGCAGAAAATACTTCGTTTCACAATATAACCAAGTTCTCGTGCCTGACGAATATAGTACGAGAAATTTGCAATCGCATTTAGTTAGTATTGCTACTCAGAATTGTTGACAACGTCAAACTATGACACTCAACTGTTAATTAAAAATGTGACACTATTGATTAATATAAAATAAATTTTATTTACATTGAATTAACCACTCATCATCATCATCATATCAGCCGAAAGACGTCTATTGCTGTACGAAAGCCTCCCCCAAACGGCTTGGCATAATCACCACGCTTGGCAAGCGGGTTGGCTATCACAGTGTAGCTGTTGCAATGTACAGATATTGCTGCTGCTCATTCTCTGGTGAGTCCCTTAGTCGCCTCTTACGACACCCACGGGAAGTGATGGGATGATGCTATCCTTTTACGTCCGACACAATACGGAACAAAAATAACACTCATTAAGGAGAATTTAGTTTCATGTCAACTAGATTATTCATTAAACATTTTATGCTTATTCGACTTCCATTTTCAAGTGGCTAAACATCGTTTACTAAGAAGCAGAAAACTCAGTACTGTGAGGGCCTTTTTTATGGATGGGTAATCGTCAAATGACTCCTTCCGCTCTGGGTGGAGCGGGAGGGAGTGTCAGACTCTTACTGACTAAAACCCATCCATGCTCCTTCAATGGCCCTTTGCGTTCCAGAACCGCGGTGAGTCTTTCGAACAAAATCCGCAAGCCTTGCAGGCTTTGGCTAGCACGGATGTTTTTGACGTATATTAACGAAACGTACAATTTTACTATATCTCACAGTTGAGAGATAATAGAGTAGTTAGTTTCGCACATAATATATTTTGCATTTGAATTGAATACTACAAAGGTACATATTATTCTATGATACAAATTGTGTATGTCGCATAAAATTAAATCTCGAAAAAGCTCGCGGCTAAATAATTACAGTTGCACGGGTCGATCTTCAAGGTTAAGCAACGCTTGCTGGGGTCAGTCTGTGGATGGGTGACCATCTTAACATAGGTAGGTACCGAGTTTCCTCCGTGCCTCGGAAAGCACGTTTAGCCGTTGGTCCCGGCTGTCATTTGTAGATCTTTGGCAGTCGTTATGGATTGTCAGAAACCAGAAAATCTGACTCCAGTCTTGCCAAGAAGTACCATGTTAAGATAAGATAAGATAAGATAAGATAAGATAAGATAAGATAAGATAAGATAAGATAAGATAAGATAATATAAAATAATATAAGATAATATAAGATAATGTTTATTTGTTCAAAACATGCACAACAGGCAGCCGATCCATGTAAAATACTGGTATTCAGCTGAATCCGGTTTGACTGGAAGCAGACCCAATAAAGTTGGGAAAAGGCTAGGCAGATGATGATGCTTTACTATACGTCAAAACGTTTGTGCTTGGCCCTTTGTTGTTCTAAAAGGAATTATGAGTCTTGACTTGATAAAGTAAACAATTTTAAACATGCACGTTATACAGGGTGAAATTTTCTAATGCTACCTGAAGGGAAAGTACGTACTCTTAATATTGTAGATAGAAAATTTTACGCAAAGAAAACATTCCTTTATTTTTGAATAGAAAGAAAACTGCATTAAAAGATTTTCGAAAATTCGCTTGCCACACCCGGGAATCGAACCGACTAAAATCTGTAAAAATTACACCCTGTAATTTTATTGCATTGATCATTAGGATCAATTTATAAGGATGAAATCTCTCTAACAAACTTGATAAATTAAATGTTAGGAAAACCATGAAGTTTTAAAATATTTTAATTACTTACAAAAAATGTTCATCATCAGGTTCGATTCCCGGGTGTGGCAAGCGAATTTTTGAAAATCTTTGAATGCAGTTTTCTTTCTATTCAAAAATAAAGGAATGTTTTCTTTGAGTAATATTTTCTATCTACAGTATTAAGAGTACTTTCCCATCAGGTGTCATTACAAAATTCCACCCTGTATATAAGTATGACTATCCAAAGATTTGAGGTATTAAATTAATTTGGACTGGTATTACTTATATCTACGTAACATTACTACGCAATGCAGGGTCATTGTGTTTTTTTTTATTTATGAATGGGCTAGCTCTTGACCACGATCACGCCTGATGGAAAGCGATAGATGAGGTCCATGATGAAAGCGAGCGTGCCCAGAAGATGCCTTGAGGCACTGGTACTCCCACGCGTCGACGAAACACAGCAGGCTGCTTGACGCCGAACTCCGGTGGGAGGGTGGTCGCGAACTAGGCGGCCACCGCAAGGGAAGGATTGGCCAGTCTTATAAGGTGTTAGGTGAGACTGTCCAGGATGCGCCGAGCGCTCGGTTCAGTTGATTGTCTGATGGAACAAATTGCGCTACACGAGGAGGCTCCTTCATGCATCCCAAAGTTTTAAGTTACAAGGATAACTACTAACAACGCAAGCTTTGCTTACAACAACCTAATTAACAAGTTTTGTATGAAAACTTACTTAGTCCGTACCTGAGTATGCATAATTGCTTATAAAGGTAGTTTGTCAACTTAGTCAGATTTAACATGTCCGTACAATTACATAACCTAACATCACGTCTGAGGGTCAACTCTCTAAGCCCGAAGTCCGTAGTTCGGCCTTAGTGTCGGGGGTTTTCTACTCCGTATCACCTACGGACTTAAGATTAGTCCCGAACCCGGAAGTCCGGAGTAAAAAACGCACGACACTAAGGCCGAAACTACGGACTTCGGGCTTAGAGAGTAGACGGCTGCTTAGCGGTAGGCACACATTTTATTTGATGGCACGGTTGACTCAGTGGTTGAGCGATCGACTGCTGCGCTGCGTGTCGCGGGTTCGATTCCCGCACGGCATTTATATTTGTATGACCTACAGATAGTTGTTCCGGGTCTGGCTGTTTATGTATGTTTATAAACGCACCCACGATGCAGGAAAAATTCCTAGTGTGGGGCAACGTTTTAAGAAAAAGAAAGATTAACAAAAACAGTCATTATCTTCCCGCCCTTATCCCATGTTACTTGGGGTCGGCGCAACACGTTTTTTTCTTCCATTCTGTCCTATCAGCCGTCACACTATCACTAACTCCCTTTTCTTTCATATCGCTCCTCACACAACCCGCCTACCCAACTCTTTTTCTGATGACGCCATAAAAGACATCAACGTGTTCTTCAGCGAACATTTAAGATGCAGATTAAAGGAATTTTAAATGACATAAACTGAGCTTATTCTTTTCAATTCTCTACATGAAAAGCAGAATTTACCTTGCTTTTGGTAAATCACAGGCTTCTGTAAATACAAGTAGTAAAGCCTCCTATAGACACAGCTTTGGTAAAAGGGTGGCCGACCACAGCCCGAACGCACCGTTGAATCTGTCCGTTTAACTAAACCGTTGTTTAACCGAAATTGGATCGGCAGACTAGTGCCATTACAGGGAGGGGTAGAACGATTTTAGATTATAATTATTATTCCTTTATTGATCAAGTAACAGTAAATTAAATACCTTAATAAATGTGTTTAATATTCTGTGTGGGAAGTCTGCTTAAGGCGCTGTGAACAGCAAAAACTGAAAAATAGTTTAGTTTTAGTTTCAAGCTGCAGAAAAAATATATGTTAATTTTGACTACCTATATTTCAAAGAACACTGTTGTTTCCGAAGAAGTAAAATACTGGTATTCAGCTGATCCCAATAAAGTTGGGAAAAGGCTAAGCAGATGACTGTTGTTCCGAAATCATCATCTGCCTAGCCTTTTCCCAACCAAATTGGGGTCCGCTCCCAGTCAAACCGAATTCAGCTGAATACCAGTATTTTACGTGGAGCGGCTGCCTACCAGACCTCCACAACCCATTAACTGGGTAACACGGTACTTCTTGGCAAGACTGGTGTCAGATTTTCTGGCTTCTGACAAACCGTAACGACTGCCAAAGATCTACAAATCACAGCCGGGACCAACTGCTTAACGTGCTTTCCGAGGCACGGAGGGGTCTCGGTATGTTAAGATAGTCACCCATCCACAGACCAACCTCGGCAAGTGCTGCTTAACTTTGAAGATCGACCCGCGCGGCTGTCTTATTTAAACATAATTTTATAAAATTTACCTTAAGAATATTAAATGAAAACTTTTCACAAAACCTCTTTTACCTGTATCAACAACAGGAGCCGGGCCTTTCAATGAATTAAACACGAAAACCAAATATTTTCTCGACACACCATTCCACGCGAATTTTAAATTGAAAACAAACCTCCAATTTCGAAATATACCGTTGACCTCTCGACCTGACGTCATTTCAATGACGTCACTCTTCCTGATGGGTACTGCAGTAACTGACCAATAAGCACTCGACCTCGATATACAGCGTGTTTTGAAACAAAACTATATACAGGGTGTTTACTTAGAGCTTGTCGTTCATTCGGGTCAGACTTTTATTGTAGAGAGCAATTAAGAGTCTTGGTATGTTAAGATGGTCACCTATCCACAGACCGACCTTATCAAACGTTGCTTAACCTTGAAGATCGACCAGTTATTATTTAGCGATGAGCTTCTCCATAATATTAGCATGAATGATCTGCAAAAAAAGGTGTATTTATAACTTAATAATAAATAGGCAAAACTCCTGTTCGAAACAACACGGTTCATAAACCCCGTATCGCATTTATTAGGGTCAAGCCATATTGCGAATTGCAATTATTTGGGACCGAGTATTTCATTATGTGAATTCATGGAAAGAGAAACTGTACGGATTCAATATTGGAGTCGCATGCGCTTTGTCACTATGTTTCAAACTGACAAATAGAATTTATCAGCTGTACAACGTATCTGCTAACAGATTTGCTAACTTTGTGAGTATAAACACGCTTTCCAGGAAAACTAGGCGCCAGTTGCACGGTACAATTTAAAAAGCTTCCCCAATACTCAATATTTGTTAACGTTATGCGTCCGTGTTTGGGTCACAGAAGTTATAATGTGCAGAAAATTTCAACAGAATCAGTCAAGTAGATTTGGAGGAAATCTGCTGTGACAGGCGAACAGACAGACAACCGAGTGATTCTATAAGGGTTCCGATTTTTACGGATGTTCGGAACCTTAAAAAACTGGCTTATTCATAAAAAGAATATGACCATAGAATTAGGTAGATTAATTAAACACTGATTGGCAGATTCAAATTCTTTATAAAAAATCTAAATATAATCAGTATATTTATTATTCAAGTGATTACATTTGTTTCTTGAATGACTGTTAATGTGAAGCAAACCCTAAAATAGGAAAGGTAAGGCAGAAATTATTAAGAAAGCGACTAGGCGTTCAGAAACTAGTGGAAAGTAACCTCTATGAATAATACCATAAAAGCTGGCATTAATACTAAACAGTCTCCATCTTACAGGTAAGACGACACGCATAGCATAAATAACTTACTACTGTCGCAAACTTGTGTCCTACTTAGGTATCTACTTTATTATGTATGTATGTCTGTATGTAGAACACGCAAAGCTATGTCACAGGATAGATAAGTTCAAAAGGTCAGCTCCGTAGAACGAGCGAAAACCGACGCACGCACGCACACATAGACGAGCAATGTAAAACAAATGCCGGTCGCGAGTGCGCTTGTACTCATTGTAACAAAGCGGATCTATGTGTGCGTGTGTGTTCGTACGGACGGCGATCTTAAACAACTGCCGGTCGCAAGCAGTTTCGTCTCGATGTATGTATAGATTGACTATAGAGAATCGAGCGAGACAGCCCAACGGTTACTGCCAGAGACGGCATTGTCAAAACTTTCCATACGAACCAAAAATTTCAGTGAGTCAATGAATCTGTCTAGACGTTCCCCAACTATTTCTGGGTTCGTACCTAACCGAATGCAGCTCAGAACCAGTACCTATTTAACATGGGAAACTTATCAACCTGACCTACGCAACGCAGTAATTTCCAACACAATACCTCTTGCCAACACTAGCGTTACATTTTTTGGCTTTTTATTATATTAATGTCTGTACTCAAAAAACTACAAATGACAGCCAGAACCAGCGGCTTAACATGCTTGCCGGGAGACAAACCCAGGTGCACGCAAATATAGACGCAGACGTACGGCAATCTCATAAAATGCCGGTCGCGAATGCGCTTGCACTCACTGTACGCGAACCGTGGCAATGTGTGCGTGCGATTTCCATTGTTGTATTGAGCTGACCTTCTGTAGGTACTACTATACTATGGCTATGCTCTGTGTGCTGTAACGCAGTTTCAAAATGTGTCGCAAAGGATGACGAAACCTCTCGAGACTGTGTTACTTTGTGTGAAGGAAGTTAACGTCAGCTCATGAAACTAGTGTCGTGAATTACAGTTTTAATGACAATTTAGAAGTCTATATGTAGTGTTATTCAGTAAACTTCAGCGCTCACTTCACTCAAGTGCGCGCACACAATTCAAAAGCGAACTCATTTGTTTTTAAAGTGATGATCATCGCGGATTCACAACGAGACACTGTTCGGATTTCAAAATTATTAACGAGAAAGGGTAAGTTCTCTTTTTTGTTAATTCATCAGTGGGCTAATTCTACTAATTTATAAACAACGTCCACATTCGCATGTTAGTCGCAAACTGTCTCAAAAAAGCCTCAATTTCCCTACATTTTTTACAGATTACGTTTGAGATTCTAATGCGAATGTTGCTTAAAAAATAGTAGAATTGGCAGTGTGAACTCTCCGCAGACAAACCAGTTTGAAAAATCCTATCTTAGGTTGGTGACAATTGTTCCACTTCAAGGGACTTTTAACCAGTGAAATAATGTGCCAAACAACCTCACCATTTCCCTTCGTGGAAAGCAAGCGTGATTTTATATTCCATGATTGAGTATCTCTACTCCACCATAATGGATCCAGCGATGATAATCCACTTTGAACTTAAACGGCGTGAGAGTTTACAAAAATGTGTTAAGTCATTTCTGCAGTATTAAAATTCTAAAGACCTAATACCTACATATGTATGTTTAAAACGTAGACACAGAGAATGGATTGAGGAGTACCTACCCTTAAAAAATTGACCGCTCTTTAGACAAGGTCGAAGCAACTGTGCGGCTAATACCTATCTCTTTTCTGTAGGATGCAGGCGCTTAGAGTGTACGAAAAGAACAAAAACAGACCTTAGGGCGACAATTTACAAACCAATTTTCAACGGAGCTGTCACTTTACCTAATCTTTCTTGGCCAGGCAGAGGTGTGAAGTGAAAATTATTAACCACAATATTGTTCTACTACAGCAAACATAAACAAAAGAGCATGTTTACAATATCGTATCCAAATTCTAGTAAACAAAAAAATTTCAATATCACGTCAAAATATTAATATTTATTTAGGACGAGAGTAAAATATCTCCTTTGACATAAAATAGGGACCCTAAACTAACCCTTTTTGCGTCGTAAGGTTTGTGAATTTTAAAACCCTATTAGGTTTGATTTACAGCAAAAGTTAGGGTTAAAATTAAATTAGCATATAGAATAATGTTTAAGGGTGCAGGCATAGAGAGGGTTATGTACTATACAAGACCAGTTTAGCTGTTTTCAAGTACTTAGGGACTGTTCCGTAGTTAATTAAATCTACATTATGCATATAAAAATCTCGTGTCACGGTGTTTGTGGTTGCACTTCTCCGAAACGGCTCGACCGATATTTATGATTTTTAAATGTTAATTTGGTTAGCTATGAGAATAGGTTGTTAAGTATATTATGTTTTTTTATACTGCAATTTTTTTTTAATTGAATAAAATGGCTTAAAATGTTTTAGGTGGATGTGAACCAAACATTGGTTATTGCAATTTTGACTTTTGCTTAAAAATGGTTGAAAATAAGTACTTTAACAATATGTATTCGGATGTATTATATGTATTCGGATTCATACTTAGGTACCCACTTGAATACTAATTGATTGAATTATATTACAAAGTCACAGAACGTATCTACAATCAACTCTAAAGGCTCTTAAAATAAATTGAGTACCGTTCATTTAATTTAACAGAATTCAATTTCTTAATTAGTAATTTAGGATTTTAGAACTAGAGCGAATCGTGGCAGAAAATTCTAATGAGGACACAGCGTTTTAAAAGCAAAATGTAGACACTGGCTTTAAGCCAATTACTACATTTTAGCTTAGATCCATTTAAGATGTCGACATCTTAAACTGGGTTGCAGCCTTCTCTAAATATCACTTCGAAATTCGAACGTTGTCTCGTTGTGAATCCGCGATGATTTAATTCAAAAACAAATGAGTACGCTTTCGAATTGTGTGCGCTCACTTTAGTGAGGTGCGCTGTGAACTTTACAAATAGCACTATGCTCTTCAGAAACACAGTTCTGCTGCTTTCGGTAACTAATAAAACAGTTATTATATAGTCTAGACGATCATAATATTTTAATATCGGCGGCGACACAGAAAATTTTGTATTCAAAATAATTCTAGTGTTGAAGTAAAGTTTGAGATTGATTTCACTATAATTCTGCTTTGTTCTGTGCAAATGTAAAAAAAGTTTTCTATTTAAAAAAAAGTTCAATTGAAGTGATAAATACTTTTTTGTGGGTTAGTCCCACAACAATATTTATCACTTCAGTTGAGCTTTTTTTTGAATTACAAAAAATGCAATTGTAGAAGCCATTATAATAAGCATAATGGTTCCCAAAATCGTTTTTTCAAATTCAACACTGATCGGCTTCCAGTCTAAGTGGATGCTAGCTGAATACCAGTATTTTGCATTGAGTGTCAATCAAACCTCGGAGACAGAAGGAGGCGGACAGACGCGGAGGGGGGGAGGGGGTCGGTATTTAATGAATGGTCAAGGTGATAGAAATCGCTCAGTGATAAGACCGTCATTTGATTACACTTTTTTTTTTTAAGGAAGGTACAATAAAATGATTAATTTTCTGTAACTCAAGTATTGCTTAATCTCGAGAATCAAATCGATCAGCTATTATAACTAAGTCTTTAGTCCCTTCTATAAACATTATGATCCCAATACCATTAAACCTGCAGAAGAGAGGTCCCGGTATGAAATGCATGGTCACCCATCCAAAAACTGACCTCGGCAAGTGTTGCTTAACTACAAAAATTTACTCAAACGGCTATTATTACTGACCCAGAACTCTCTAGCATAAACATAATGATCCCAGTATCATTGCTATAACACTTAAATCCAATTCACTTTTAGCCACTCCTCCACAAACTCGAAAACACTCATAGAATACTAATCTCACTTATATTTTTCTTTCCTCTTCAATTAATGAAGGCTAAACATTAACTTTTGCTATTGGATAAAAATATACTCTGGTGTACAGCCATTGTATTACCCTTATTTCTGGTTAATGGTTGAGGAACACAGAGTAATGAGTAAATGGAGTAAATATATGATTAAGCTGTAAGATAGACAATTTCACAGAGCCCTTCGATCGTTACATAACCTGACTGGTGTCAGATTTTCTGTCTTCTGACCACTTTAATGACTGTCAAATTTAATATACAACGTGTAGCAGAATAAACGTAATACCTATTACGGTTGCACTAGTCGATATTTTGTCCATACAACTTTCCAATGGACTTTTCGTGCATCGTCTAATGTTGTTTCCGTTCGGAACGGTGTTTAGTGCGTGGGAACTAGACATTGTGCGTGTAGACTAGCGTCTAACTGCTCATCACTGATACTGTCTCTGTCGGGCACGATGCCCGGTGAGACAGCGTGCTTTTTGGCCACGCTTACCAGTGAGTTCGAGCCCGCGACTAGTTCAACCTTAAGGGGTCATTGTACTCATCACTATGAACAACTTTTACTATGGAACCAACCACGAAATCGCGAAAAAAAATCAGCTGATTGGCATTTTGTTGAGTTATGATCACAGAAATGTATGGGACAGTCGATTTGTTTTTTGCGATTTCAGTGTTGGTTCCATAGTAAAAGTTTTTCAAAATGATGAGTACAATGAACCCTGAACATTTTTGAAAAAAAGTTCAGGGGGAAAGATGTGAGAGTGATTTTAAACTTAAGAAATTTAAGAAGCAACGCTACTTGATCACTCCATTCACTAACTCCTTTACGTCACCGACGATCACCCACGTACCCAGTGTCCGTTACGCAACGCTGTCGGGTCTAATTGACCCCAGTACTGGCTTGTTTTCGTTTTATTGCGCTCCAGATATACACGGGTATGAAAGACCATAGTTAGGGTCACTACATAAGGACTTTTGTCGGTGTCGAACGTTATATAATGGTATCGTAAAAAGGTATTGAGGTAAGCTTATGGTTAATGTCTTTATTGTTTTAATGTGGTGACTGAAGTTGCCTGAAAACTGTGTTAGGTCGAAGGTTATTGCGGAATTTTTTCGAAAGAGTCACCGCGGCCCAGGAACACAAAGGGAATTTGGAGGAACACGGATGGGTTTTTATTCAGTAAGAGTCGGACACTCCCTTCCGCTCCACCCAAAGCGGAAGGAGGCATTTGATGATTTCATAACCTTAAAAAAAAGGTAGATGATTGGACATATTGAAGAGAAATCTAGGCTTTTTTCTGAACTCAGGAGTGTCCAGTAAAAAAAGTCAGTAAGTTCCACAGATACACGTTCAGAAATGACATACCGAGCCTTTTAGGAAAAAAATCGTAAGCATTTGCACTTTTAACACCCTTGAACAGGCTCGTTCTGGGTAAGCTCGCTCCATCGTAGACTTTGTCTCTGTCATCTCTGACATAGACTAGAGTCAAGAGCAAACCCATCACTAATAAAAAAAAGGGTTTTTTCTTTCCTAATTAAAAAGCATTTATGAAATCTAATTTTTGTAACACTTTAACACTATAGACTTCTGTAGGTTTTCCTGTATTTTTTGTAGTTCCACCGTTGCTTACATTCTGCGCACAGCCAAAAAGAGGAAAACTCCCTTCCTTCAAAAGACGACATTACAATGCACAGCATGCAGAGAAAATTGGCACTTGATTGCCACCATTACAACAAGTTACGAATGAAAATCGCATGCAAATTGTGAACTCAATTCAACTAGCATGAAAGTTCATTCTGAACTGAGGATGTGTACAATGGTTATATTCACAGGGATTACATTAAGAGCCATTTAGAATCTATTAATTCTTGAGTTACTAGATTTTAAATGGGCCATGAATTGCCTAAGCCTTTTCAATAATATCGATACCAGAAGTATCAATTAACGCAAGCGACATTTTAGAATTTTTGATAAATGCCACTTGAAGTAATCGTTGTAAGGTTCATTTTGGCATTTTGTGTAAATGTCCCTTACATTAACTGATACTTACTTCAGGTATCGATATGTTGGGTTTGGTTTTCAGTCTAACCAGACGCAGTTGAATACCAGTATTTTAGGTACTAAGAGCGACTGTCTATCAGACCTGAGGAAACCGAAAGACCTCGTGGCTAAATAATGACAGCCGCACGGGTTAGTCTTTAAGGTTAAGCAACGCCTTCCGGGGTCGGTCTGTGGATGGGTGATCGTCTTAACATTTTTCGAGATTCCTCCGTGCCTCGGAAAGCACGTAAAGCCCTTGATCCCAGCTGTCATTTATAGATCTTTGGCGGTCGTTACGGATTGTCAGAAGCCATAAAATCAGACACCAGTCTTGCCAAGAAGAACCATGTGTTACCCAGTTAATGGGTTGTGGAGGTCTGGTGGGCAGCCGCTATACGTAAAATACTGGTATTCAGCTGAATCCGGTTTGACTGGAAGCCGACTCCAATATAGTTGGCAAAAGGCTAGGCAGATGATGACCGTCTATCAGACCTCCACAAGTCAATAAATGGGTAGTAGAAAGCAAGTATTATTGCATTGTATGATAACGGCGGATAAGCCGTTGGCCCCGCGCCAGATAAGTCTCCGAACGTGTCAGATGCATCGTAATTATGATACGGTGTCGGACGGAAAATAATAGTACCATCCCATCACTTCCCGTGGGTGCCGTAAGAAGCGACTAAGGGACTCACCAGAGAATGGGCAGCAGCATTCTCTGTAGATGCATTGCTACAGCTAAAGTCCGGTCGCGGAGCAGAAAGAATTTCGTACAATTACCTCTTATAACCTGTCTCCTTCACTCCCACGTAAATATAATGCGTCACGCTCGCACTGATGCAATGACGGCCGTCCTCAGGGATTCTAAACCTTTTACCGTATCTAAGGTTTGTTCTTGTTTGCATGTGGCCTTGAGTTACAACAAAAATCCACGACTTGCTTGACATAGTTAATCATTTTTAAATAACGCACCAACGACATTCCATCATGCAATGTGTTAGTGATCGCTCAGGTTTTGGACACAGCTATACTAAAATGACGTGATTATTTACGAACAATTTAGTACTAATAATAAATAATTTAGTTCGTTTTGCATAAACTAAATATGGGTGACAAAAGTCACCTTGCGCGTTCGAGCGGCCACTGACAGTAGGCAAAGAGATCGGACTTTACACTGCGATCGCCAACCCGCCTGCCATGTGTGGCGATTATGGCAAACCCTCCCATGTGGAGGAGACCTATCTCCAACAGTGGACGTCTTTCGGCTGATATGATGATGATGATGATCATCACCATCATGTCATCAGAATATGAGAGTGATGGAAGAGGGAGTGCTTCTGAGTTTGCGCTCACACGTGTCTGCTATTATGGCGTGTACTCGTAGCTCCGGTGGTAATGGCTGTCATGGTGAAGACCACCATGGTCGTAATCGGTCAGGAGCAGTACTCTAATGTAGTTTTAAAACATGAATGTCGTCTTGTGTTCAAAGTATTCACTTTAAGAGTTTTATAACTAAAATAAAATCCCCGTCATTTTAACATCAAAACGAATTTTGAACTATGTTATCAGATCACATGATAATGCATTCAGTATTGTCAGTATATTTTCGATTGTCGACGCAATATTGTTAACAAATTGGGTTTTTAATAGCTTTGTCAACTTCATTAGTCTTTTATTTTGAGCTCAGCCTTTGGCAGAGTTTAATAACGATACTATAGATGTCAGCTTCTCAATCATTATTATGTATGACAGATGCTTATGACTGGGATAAGAGGTGATTAATCTGATAATGACTAATAGATAAATGTTGGGAGAAGAAAGACTAAGTCCTATGGTTAACGGCAAGAGAATAATAATGATGATGAATAATAGTTTCTGGCTGTTATCGTTTTCAGTGTTGGACAAAGTCTTGTACTCAGAGATGGTATCAGCATTAATCAACAGGTTTGCTCTGCGTCTTCTTAACCGTCCGTAGCAGACGCACGATGCTCCAAAGGGTGCGCAATGATATCCAGGAGACATATGATAAAGCCTGTGGGTTTTGACAGGGAAATTCGATTGGCAGAACAGAAACCGGCATGAGACGACGGCGCATCGTGTTAAGCTGCCCACTCAAGAGAAAAAGCGGCCATTTGATGCAGAGGTTTGCAGTCCGGCTAGCTACCTTGGCGAGCTGAGAGCCCCTAGTGGTTTTAGTTAGTAAGGATGATGATTTCCGAATGTCAAGAAATACTGCCTGTTTAACCTCCACAACCAACTTACCTCATTCATTTTTTCACAAATTGGGACTGACATATGAATGCGAACTTTGCTTAAAATTTAAGTTTGCGGAACCATTGTGAGCCAAATTCATAGAGATGGTTTCTACTATAAATTCTTTTTGTATTTAGATTTTTCCTGGCATGTATCCAAACTTGTGATATTGTGGTCCACCTGGCGGTTTTATGCAGCAGGTGGCTAGTAACAGTGAATGTAGGTGTACTAGCTATAACCTATGTATTTTGATATCTACATTGTTCAGATGTTTTTGATAGAAATGTGACTGTGAAAGTCATCATCATCATCATCATCATCATCATCATCATCATAATCAGCCGAAAGACGTCAACTGCTGGACATAGGCCTCCCCCAAGTGTCGCCACAACAACCGGTCCTGTGCGTCTCGCATCCATCGGTTACCCACGACCCTCACCAGGTCATCGGTCCACCTTGTGGGAGGCCTTCCAACGCTGCGTCTTCCGGTACGCGGTCGCCACTCCTGAACTTTTCGGCCCCATCGACCATTTGTTCTGCGAGCAATGTGCCCTGCCCACTGCCACTTCAATTTGGCGATCCTTCGGGCTATGTCGGTAACCTTGGTTCTCTTGCGGATATAATCATTCCTGATTCGATCACGCAAGGAAACTCCGAGCATTGCCCTCTCCATTGCCCTTTGGGTGATTTTAAGCCTTCTGATGAGGCCCAGTTGTGAAAGTACTTTTTCAAATTAAAAACCTGCATTTGCTTATGCAGCATTTGAAGAAGGTGGCTGGCAGCGGATGGACGCGGACTGCTCAAGTCCAGGACGGTTGGCACTCTTTGGGGGCTTACTGTTAGCTGTGGATAGCAATTGACTTGCTTATATGCCAACTTTTGGAAAAGTTTCAGATAATAATTATTAGCATTGGTTTTTTTTAATACTTAATTTTTTTATTCCTGATGGCACTTAATGCAAACGCACTAATGCAGGGGGTTTTTTGGGTCAGAAAGCATGTTTGTTTAACATTAACATAAGTTATTTATTATGTTCTTTATTTTGCTATAAGGTGTATTGATGTATACTTTGGCGTGTGTGTACTTTGTGTTGCTTTATTGTATTGTACATAATAGCATGTACAATACAATGAATCAACACTAAGTAAGATATGTTTTGTCTTCTAAAAAGTTGAACACCCTACACGAGAAACCAGCCGTATAAGAAACGAAAAACTAAATTTTTTTCTTGTAAATAAACTTCAAAAACGTCCCCACATTTTCCAATAACTGAAAAACATAGTTACGAAAAATAAATTGCAGATAATCAATTTAAAAATAAACTAACTCAGCATTAATTCAAACGAAAATCTTCGAAATAAATCTACACCACTCAAAAGTACAGACACTTAATGTTCACAAATTCATTGCGTAGGCATCAAGAGATTGATAACAGAAAAAAAACATTATCATTTTGCGTTCTCAGAGCGACTAGATTCGCAGATTGGTAGGTACATCGGTTTTCTATTCTCCTGAGAGATTTACACGTCACTCTCAGGGTCTTTGTGGCCAGACATAAAAATTAATGGCGCTAACTTGCATTTTGGTGATTAATTAGTGCTTGTAAGAACTTAGATAATAAAACGAGTGCTCACCGAGTCTTTCGGGACATCAGCAAACAACTTGTCGACTGTTCACGTGACCAGAGGGCTGGGCTTTTCTTCGGCCGAAGTATTTGCATCGCCATTCAACGCGGCAATGCCGCCAGTGTTCTGGGCAGTTTTGTCATTGACAGCGATGTGGATGAATTTTTTGATGCCCAATGATTTATTTTGTTTTTATACACGTTTGTACATAATTTCGCGATTATAAGTCTAATTATTATTTAGTAATTACTTTAGGTTACTTGTACATATCACAGCCACTAACCCTCTTATTAATAAACACGGAATAAAGTTAATACCAGGAATAACAAAGGAATAACCATACATTTTCATAGGTTTAAACTTGGAATAAAACTTTATTCCGTGTTTATTAATAAGAGGGTAAGTGTTTAGATAAATAAAATAATCAAGTAAACGTTGATTAGAGTAAGAAAAATCAAATTATTCTTCAGGCTAATAAATTTTATAGCCACATAAATGACGTGGCTTGCAAGTAAATCATACTGCTCAGTCTTTTCTTAAATATTGGGTCAGCTTCCAGTCCAACTGGATGCAGCTAAGAACCAGTATTTTACACGGAGCGGCTGCCTATATGAGGAGCTCGTGGCTGAAGAATAACAGCTGCACGAGTCGATCTTCAAGGTTAAGCAACACTTGCCAAGGTTGGTTTGTGGATGGGCAACCATCTTAACATACCGAGTTTCCTCCGTGCTTCGGAAAGCACGTTAAACCGTTGGTCCGGCCCGGCTGTCATTTGTAGATCTTTGGCAGTCGTTACGGATTTTCAGAAGCCAGAAAATCCGACACCAGTCTTGCCATGAAGTACCGTATTAACCAGTTAGTGGGTTGCGGAGTTCTGGCAGGCAGCCGCTCCACGTAAAATACTGGTGTTTAGCTTAACCTGGTTTGTCTGAAAGCCGACCCAAATATAGTTGGGATAGACAGCATCATCATCAGCGGTCATATTTCAGCATTTTCTCCTTAAAACACGTCTTAAAAGTTAATAAAAAACACTTTTCAGTAGTCTGATGCAGTTGGCTCATCAAAGGACCAACTTCGCCAAACGTTGCTTAATATGGAATTTCGACCCATGCTGTTGTTATTATTTAACAACGAGCCCCTCTTCAAATTAATACGTTCAATTAAGACAAGCTATCTAATAGTTTTGTTTCTAAGGAACAGCGCGCAAGCTTTGATCCCGTAGAAATCTTCCGCCATTGTCTTTTAAGAACATAATAACCAAAGCAATCCTATTGTTGTTTTTATACGACACTGCCTTCATCAATAAAGTTCCCGAGATAGTCACTCATGACGGACTAAGGGCTCGACCAGAGGCTGTAGTTAATTGAAATTCTGACAGTGGTAGTGTAGCGAGGGCAATAGGTAATGTGCATAAAATAAATATTTATTATCTACATAGTTTATCTAAAAATACACAAATTATAATACTAACAGTGCAAATAAAATCAAAAATTGATCAAAAAACAACCGAGGTATGACAATTTTATACAAACATATCTGTCCCTGTCGCGAAAACGCTGTTTTCTATGGCAGCTGTATAGATGTCATGGTATTTGACGTCAGAGTTCGTATCGGACTTCTCTTTCTAAGTGTCAACTTTGAAGCTTTATAACTTCATCGCCGATGAAAGTATTTTAAAAAATATTTTAGAAAGGCTTTCTAGAGTTACTAAATATTTTATTTTGCAAATAAAACAATTGCATACAAACCCCATAATGTCACAACGTCAAAAATGTATGGGATTGACGAAAGCTAGTGTCGAAATGTCGGGCGATCAATCCTTTGTGTAATGGCATTTCAACTTATTGCATTAGCTAATAGAATGTATTTTTTCCAGAACCTCAGGATGAGAGGCAGGCGCGAATGCTGACTTAAGCAAAAACAGTCCAGTGTTGCGGATTTCCAGGGTTGCGTATTTTGTTCGAAATAGTTACCGCGGCCCTGGAACGTAAAAGGCACTAGGAGGAGCATGAATGGGTTTTAGTCAGTAAGAGTCTGACACTCCCTCCCACTCCACCCAGAGCGGAAGGAGTCATTTGATGATTTCCCATCCTTAAAAAAAAAGGCACAAACAGTCAACCACACTTTTTAGGGATCCGTACCCACAGGGTAAAAACGGGACCCTATAACTAAGACTCCGCTGTCCGTCTGTCTGTCTGTCACCAGACTGTATCTCATGAACCGTGATAGCTAGACAGTTGATATTTTCACAGATGATGTAGTCTGTTGCCGCTATAACAACAAATACTAAAAACAGAATAACATAAATATTTTAGTGGGGCTCCCATTTATCAAACGAGATTTTTTTGCCGTTCTTTTTATAAATAATGGTACGGAACCCTTCGCGTGCGAGTCCAACTCACACTTGGCTGTTTTTGTTTTTCAGTGACATCTCACAGGAACTTATTTTTCCGGGATAAGTAGTGGTGACCCTCAGAAAAAATGTAGGTTTCGAAATCGGATCAGTGCTTCCACATACGGAAAATCAAGGAGTCCCTGCGCTTTGTATAAGAAGTCCCTTAGAGCTCTAGACAAATTAACAATGACAGAAATGATTGAACCCAATTTTCCAGTCCAAAAAAATTGAATTGAGCACGTGACATTTTGTTGCACATGTCAATCTATACATTTTGACTATCACTGATAGGAGGGTTTTCTGAAATGTCGTGCACCAGGTGGCAGTATTGAGGCGTCAGGTCCAGGCACCTGTCAAAACGCTTGCTTTCCAACATTAGTTAAATTGACTTCAACGTCATATTTACGTCATAAGTGACGTTTCCAAAGAATAGGAACTCTCGCCTAAGTTTTTAATGAAAACCTTAATTTCAAACCTAGCTAGCGAGCGATCATCAACTGGTTTTCTCTGTGGTAATACGTGTTGCCTCTGCTGCCCGCTATCGCTCTAGTCACCGCTTGTTCACCCTACACAAGGCCTAAGGGACAGATCCCTTGAACAATGGACTACAAAGACGTGTATGAAGGTCGAGGGACCAGAGTCTATTGTTTGGCTAACAGTAAGATTACGTTAATAGTTCATTAACTTGCCATAGTGTCGTAGTCACAAAAGTGACTTACGCCCACTTTCTTTGAATTTAAGATTGAGTATGTGTTTATTTATTCATACCATGCAGTGTCTCAAGACGAAAGTGCGTATTGCCAGTAAAGACTTATGGATCCGAAACGTGGTCACTCACAATGAGCCTCATCAGAAGGCTTAAAGTCACCCAAAGGGCAATGGAGATGCCAATGCTCGGAGTTTCTTTGCGTGAGCGAATCAGGAATGATGATATCCGCAAGAGAACTAAGGTAACACTACAAACTGAAGTGGCAGTGGGCGGGGCACATTACTCGCAGAACAGATGGTCGATGGGGCCGAAAAGTTCTGGAGTGGCGACCGCGTACCGGAAAACGCAGCGTTGGAAGGCCTCCCACAAAATGGACCGATGACCTGGTGAGGGTCGCGGGTAGCCGATGGATGCGAGACGCACAGGATCGGTTGTTGCGGCGACACAGGGGAGGCCTATGTCCAGCAGTGGACGTCTTTCGGCTGATATAATGATGATGATTGACGCGTTTATTACCTTTAGCTTGAGAACCTAACAAATTGTGCAAAGTTCAGTTACGGTTAGTACGGTTCGATACTGTTATACGAGAGTAGGTAATTCGTGGTTTAAGTTGTGTACAAAATTGTGAAACAAAGATTTATTTCTTATTCCATACAAAAACACAACCAAACTACGACAATATTTCACAGATCTTTCAATTTCCGAACCTCAAGCTGACACTCTCGACATCCCGGAGACTCGCGACACTTCTTTCATTACTTTTAATATCAAAACCTGGTGACAAAATGTTTCATAAAATTTTAAATTTTCATCCGAGATTGTCACATTGAATAATATGGCAAGCTCAATAAGTCGGATATGAAATGGCTGAGTCGTCTCATTGTAAGGGTTTATATGATACATAATATCTCTTTTGAATCCATCACTGGGTCGGAAAAGTGGAATTTAATACGAAGTATATTTGTTGAGGATTTACAAAGAAATATATCGGTTCTTAAGTACAGAGTTAAGGAAGATATGAAATACCTTTTATGGATGACTATTCTTTAGAAAAAGTAAAGTGTTTTATTGTTATAACGTTACAGTAAGCTCGTTCAGCACGGGCAAAAGCGAACTTTTTTTTTAAGGTAAAACATAGCAGATTTATAACGACCCTCGAATTTCGACATAATAGTTCTCGACAGGTTTTTTAAAATTCTGGTGTTTCATCTGTTTAGTATGACGCAGAATCATTCTTGAAGGTTTAACTAATGTCAACTAAACCGCTTGTGTTAATAACAATATTGTGGCCTCATTAGCCCTATAGATTACCCAGGGGGGCCAATCCTACTAATTTTCAATCATCATTGTGACTTGAGGGCAATTCTAAACAATTTTTTAAACAACGTGCAAGGCGTGAAACATTGCACGAAGAAGTAAAAAGTATATGGGCTGGTAAAACCCCCAAAAGCTACGTAAAAGCGTACCAGAAGAGTAGATATAGCGCCTGATTCGGATCTCAGTCGCAATCTGACAAAATGCAAGGAAATTACTGAGATGGGATTGCGGACGTTCCTTATAAATTACGGGTATTGGTCCTCTGATATCAAGCATAAATAAACCACTATACCAGGTCACAATTTAGCAAAGTACTAGGCGCACATACACAGCCAGGAGGTGCAGTGAACGGTTTAAATTATTCATGCGTAAACTGGCGTGCATATTGGTGGATTGTCGGCACACAATTTTGTGCTAGACTTGTGCTTTGTAATCGGTTTATAGTGCTCTAGTAGTTTATGTATTTTGATTGTTTTGTGGACATAGTTAACATTATTTTGACTATGTTATAATGTACACTGTATTTAACGATCAAATGGCATATAGTGATTTAAAAAAAAAACCGGCCAAGTGCGAGTTGGTCTCGCGTACGAAGGTTTCCTTACCATTTTCTATAAAAAGGCAAAAAAATCACGTTTGTACTTAAATATTTATTTAATTCTGTTATTAGTATTTGTTGTTATAGCTGCAACAGAAATGCATCATAGCTGTGAAATTTTCAACTGTCTAGCTATCACCGTTCATGAGATACAGCCTGGTGACAGACAGACGGACAGCGAAGTCTTAGTAATAGGGTTCCGTTTTACCGTTTGGATACGGAACCTTAAAAAAATACTGTTTGATTGCCTCGTTAGTAGTGGTCAAAAACGCCTATGCTGAGCAAGACCCCAGGATCTGATTCCCGAACCAGGTGTTTTTGAGTTATTGAAGTCTGAATTTGTGCCCGGTATAATATACCTTGCCATAGTTATAATACAGTTTCAAAACGCGTAAATCGGGTGGCACACCGGTGTGCCAGTGGCGCTTGACCGACACGTACTTACACGAGACTGTAAAATAGCTAGCGTTATTGGGCTATAGATGCTTAGACTAATATTGTCAAAATGGGTTTCAGCTGTAAGTAATTGTGAAAAGGTGAACTATAATTATTTTCAGCAGAGTGTAAATTGTTAAGCGTCGATAATTTATTTCCTGAAACCGAGGGTTGGCTATAAAATGATAAAAATAGTCTTATTCATGAGCAAGCAGCTACAATCACCACCAGTATATAGGGTATGTGGAACAGAGAGTAAAGTCCCGCAAACCTCCATTGAAAAGAGAGAATCCTCCGACCAGAAGGTTGTTGTGTCCAACAACTGCCCGATAGTTGATATTCGGGTTGTTGTATGTGTTCAAATCGCACGGTAAACTCTGATAGCGCGATGAAAGATTTTGTTAGTAGTTCGCTGCTGGCAGGATTGTTATCGTACGAACGCGTCTTTTATTTTTCTTGTCGCGGCATTGATAGATAAATTCATTTATTTAGTGGGGTATTTTACAGATTTTATCACACATACACAATAGTTCTTCCTATAATCCGCCTACTAAATTCGGTTACAGATCGACTCTTCACGTAACCAGAGGACTGGGCATTTCTTCAGTCATAGAATCAGCATTGCCGTTCAACGTGACAATGCTGCTAGTGTTCTTAGCACTTTTCCAATTACAACCTTGTCGATGAATTGTTGAATGCCCAATGATTTTTTAGAAGCGTTAAAATTTATTAGTTTAGTTATTTGTAGTATTAAGTAGTAACTTTACAGACAAAGTTAAAATCTGTACGTACATAAATTGTCTTCTTTATCCTGATTTAAATTGAACTTCTCTTCAAAACAACATTCCTTAACCAATCCATCCACTAAGAGCTAATATTCTCCTAAAATCCATTTAAATATCAGAACATTTTCCCATTGGACCGCCACTTCTGAATTTCCACGATTGTCATCGACGTGAAAAGGAAAACGATCATTAATATTGTAGAGGAGATTGTATTGACTCCATTCCGTAAAAGGATCGCTGTTGAGTCTCTGTTATGAATTTTAACAGCGTTTTGAACGACGAATTTTTTATTTTAGTTGATCATTTCGGAAATAGGATCAAAGGAACATTATTTAAAGTCAAACGGTGTGGATGAGTTTCAGGAGGAGGAGCTCGTGGCTAAATTATAATAGCCGCACGGACCAATCTTCAAGGTTAAGCAACGCTTGCCGAGGTTCTTCTGTGGATGGGTGCCCTATTAACATACCTAGACTCTTCCGTGCCTCGGAAAGCACGTTAAGCCGTTGGTCCCGGCTGTCATTTGTAGATCTTTGGCAGTCGTTACGGATTGTCAGAAGCCAGAAAATCTGACACCAGTCTCGCCAAGAAGTACCGTGTTACCCATTCAATGGGTTGTGGAGGTCTGGTAGGCAGCCGCTCCACGTAAAATACTGGTATTCAGCTGAATCCGGTTTGACTGGGAGCCGACCCCAATATAGTTGGGAAAAGGCTAGGCAGATGATGATGGTGTGGATGAGTTTCAGTTTCGTGTCTAAAAAACAACTGCCGCATGAGTCAATATTCGAGGTTAAGCGACACTTGCCAAGGTTGATCCGTGGATGGGTGACCATCCATTACACACCGAAACTCTTCCGTAACGTATCGCCCACTAAGCCGTTGGTGCTGGCTGTCATTTGAACATCTTTGACAGTCGTCAGGGGTAGTCGGAAACCCAGAACATCTAAAACCAGTCTTACCAAAGAGTATCATGTTACCCCGTTGTTGGGTTATGGAGGTCAGAAAGGCAGTCGTTCCATGTAACATGCTGACCCCGACATAGTTAGGAAAAGGCTAGGCAGATTCATTGATTGGTGAACTGAGGCCAAAAGTTTTCTGTTCACATTTGCTTTGAAGACTGACGACGGGTCAAAGTGGGTACCAACTGGTGTTACAGGTCGTAATGTACCATTCGCAGCTAGCATGATACAATACGCCATGTCCTAAAATCCGTGAAACATGCGCGTGTTCGTGCTCGTTTCCATGAACTGACTGCACGAATGCTCGCTTTGTAACATGTTACATTACATGTTACATACCCGTAACACTGGTTAGTTCACAGCTTAATAGTGTAAAAATAACAGGAAGATAACAAATTATTATGTTTGTGGCACTATGCCAACATCTATTTCGCTTGAAGCAACTGGTTTCATGTTTTATTTTTTAGTTTCTATTCATTACATAGTTGCGGGCTCTAAATTTGGCAAGCATCAATGCTATTTTCGATTAAAAACACAGAAAAACCTACGTTCTCCCGTTTTATCCCATTCTCTTATAATCTATAGCCTTCCTCATGAATTTGGCTATCATATCATCTGCCTAGCTTTTTCTCAACTATATTGGGTTCGGCTCCCTGTCAAACCAGATTCAGCTGAATACCAGTATTTTACGTGGAGCGGCTGCCTACCAGACCACGTTTTAAGTTTATTAATGAGCCAAGAAGATTGATTTTATAACTCTAAAGTTGGCTACTGGCCGGTGTTAATGTAACATTCGCAACGAGCATGTTTTGTTACGCCGTTTTCTAAAATCCATGTAAAATAAAAAATACGCATGTTCGTGCTCGTTTCCTCGTACTGACTGCACGAATACTCGCTTTGTAACATGTAACATTACGCCCCGTAACATCTTTACGGATCGCATTGAATAACTAAATAGCCTGACTGAGTAGAGAGAAAATATCTACACTAATTTACTCAGTTTTCTTCCATCAAGCCGCATCAATGACGTGTCAGTGCCATTAATTCGATCTCCTTCTTCTTCGTGTGGGTAGTAAGGTCTAACGATCCTACATACCCTAGTGTCAGAGTTTCTAAACCGCCTCAAGGGCCTCTGACATGGTTTGACGACCGCCATTTAGCGGCCGGGACCACCGGCTTATACTACGAATCATCTTTTATCAGACAATCAGGTGATTCAATTCGATGTGAAAAAGAGGCCGTATTATTCTGTATAGTGCCGTCTTTCTCTCACAGCTAATCATGATGGCTTTGGCACGTCATAATAGGGAGGGGCAGGTTGGCGAAAAAACAGAGAGATTTGTTTCTCTCTAGTCGATCCAGCTACCGTGATTCTTGTCAGTTCGAAAAGAAGAAGTGTCCATTCGAGACAGCATCATAGAAGAGATAATCACTGTTATTTCAACAACGATGAAAAGTCAGAAAAGGCTGTCGAACCGAAATTATACCGTTTAACATGATAGAATAATTCTATAAACAATGAAAATACACATTTCAGACCCTCAAAACAAGCTCTTTCATTTGATATGTCTCGCGGTCCTAAATGTTTTTCATTCGGATGTACGGGCCCCTTAAAATATCCTTCGTTTAAAAATTCATACTATACCTATACTGTTTAAAATGACTCATACCGAGGCCAGAAATATTGGCCATTTAGTAGCTTTATAGATAGCTCAGCTCAGCAACGTTCAGAGCTCGTATTTGTATAGCTCATGCTAACGTAAAAATAAAAAGAAGCGTTTAAATTGAGTACAACCGGTCGATTCTGTCGAAATCTCACGGTGTACACCTAGGCGGAGTGAACGACTAGTGAGCTGTTATTCCATCTTATTTGTATGGTTTGACAACTCACTCGTCGTTCACCCCGCCCAAGTGTTCACTTCGACATGTTTACAGAATCGCACTGCTGTTATTCGAAAAAAGTTCGCTCCTCACCTCACTCAAGTGAGTGCACATAATTCGAAAGCGAACTCATTTGTTTTTAAAAGTTATCGCGTTTCTGTTTTTTTCTTTTCCACATTACAGCTATCACTATTTGTCTCTGCATCACCCAAAGGTTGACTGGTAGAAAATGCCTAAGGCATTAACTCCGCCTCTGTACATTTGTGTGCATGAAGTTTTAAATAAATAAATAAACGAGACATCGTTCTAATTTCAAAAGTGATGTTTAGAAATAATGTTCCTTCTCGCGTCATTTCGGTGGCAATGTTAATGATAACATTGCTCAGGCAATTTTAACCAAAAATTCCTGCATAAATTCTTCATTTATTTTTATTTATGAATGCTATCTTAACTTTTTAGATTAGCTCCACGCAATTTGAGCTCGAGCTAAATTGCCCGGCGCTTAAAGGGTGATAATATTTTCATAATTTGTAATATTGTAAGCGTTACCGAGGTGTGACTAATTCTTTGGTATTTTTTAGTTAAAAGTTCAAGATTTTTGTGTATGATACAGAACCAATTGTAAGAGAAGAAAAAAAGTTTTTTCTGACACAACTATTTTGGAATCTATTAAATACCAATAAATTACATGGACTGACTGCCCATTTGACTTTCACATGATAATCACTGGTAATTCAGATGAAAATATTAGTATTCAGTTGTCCATCTGATCTCCATGGTCCAGCAACTGGACAAAACGATACTCAGGAGCTGGGCAGTTGTTAAGTCTAGTTTACAGACTTTCAGACCGATGAGTGGTCTCACAAGTCAGAGGGCTGATTCAACTAATTTTTTAGCAACGAAATTTGCATGACAGTCGTTATCTGTCAAAAATGTATGGAATTTAGAGGCGTTTTTGATAGATTAGGACTCAGATGTCACCCGCACGCACAAAACGTTTTGGGAACACATTCATTGTGCGTACAGCTGAGTGGAATTCTCTGCCAGAGTCTGTGTTTCCTGATAGCTACAATCTGGGAGTCTTCCAGTCAAGAGTGAATAGGTTGCTGGCAAGCGTGCTCCATCTTCGATCACATCATCGCTTACCATCAGGTGAGATAGTGGTCAAGCGCGTGTCTATCAATATTAAAAAAAAAGACGCGAATGCGAAGCTTGCTTAAAATTTGTAGAAATTGGCCCTCAGATTGAAAAATAAAGTGTAGACTTACGAGTATAATCCTACTAACGTCGTTGCAAATTTAAAATCTCCTATGTAAAATTTTTGTCGAAAATGAGTTATGCAGTTATTTGAAAAGCGAGTTTGAATACCTATACTTAGCAAAAACCCATGTGACTGTGAGATCTTAATATATCAATAAAGTATGTTTCATTATTAAAAACCTAAAGTGTCAACCTACATTTTACGGGAACTTTTATGTTTTTACCCGAAAAGTTACTTTTTACACATAGGAGGTTTTAAATTTGCAACGACGTAATACTCGTATTAAAAAAGCGAAAGTTTGTGAGGATGGATGGATGTATGTATGTTACTCTTTCACGCAAAAACTACTAAATGGATCTTGATAAAATTTGGCACAGAAGTAGATTATATTCTGGAATAACACATGGGATACTTTTTATCCCGGGAATTTGTTCCCTTAGGTTATTTATCGACATTCACGCGGGTGGAGCCACGGGCGGCAGCTAGTATAAAATATTTCAAAACGCAGACAACACAAACATACGCGGTTTAAATTGTAAATATCTTATTTACAGAACTAATCTGGGAGACACCGCGTAATCCCTGTCTCACAAATGTTTACTCTGTGTTATGTATGAGTTATGGAGATTTTCTCATGAAATATATTATGTACCGACAAACGCTTGACAATTTTATTATAATGCAACAAATCAAATTGAAACGAATGATAAACCTTGCGTTTCTTTTTATACAACTTGTAACAGAATAAACGAGTGCGTTTATTCTGTTACAAGTTGTATAAAAAGAAACGCGGAGTACAATGACCCCTTAAGACGTAGTGACGTCTTAAGGGGTCATTGTACTCATCATTATGAACAACTTTTACTATGGGACCAACACCGAAATCGCAAAAAAAACCAGCTGTTGAGTACATTTCGTTAAGTTATGCACACATAAATGTATCTAAGCAGTCGATTTTGTTTTCGCTATTTCAGTATTGGTTGTTCATAATAATGAGTACAATGACCCCTTAAGAGGTGTTAAGTTTGTTTTGTTACACGTTGTATATTCGTGACAATTTAAGAAGTCGGATTTGACAGCGGAAAAGAGAAGGATAGAAGAGCTTTACCACTAAGTGCGAAAGAGATTTATTTCATGTCTCTTTCATACTTACTACTGAAGCAATTTTGTATCACAGGGGGCCCAGGAGGGTGCCGAAATGGAGTACCAAAAACGGCGTCATTTCGCCTCCTCCAGGCGGACATCGGCTACTGCGCCGCTTAGGAACTGATGCTCGCTGAGCGTGGCACAGTGATTAATATCTGCGGACGGCGAGTAATGGGTAGCTCGCCGTCCGATCAGAACAGGCCCTAGTCGTCGGCGCGCTGTGAGAGCAGCGTAGGAGTAGGGGCCCGTTAGGGCCAGAGCCTGCCAGGGTTGTGGATTTTGTTCGAAAGAGTTACCGCGGCCCTGGAAAGCAAAGGGCACTAGGAGGAACGTGGATGGGTTTTAGTCAGTAAGAAACTGATACTCCCTCCCGCTCTTCCCAGAGCGGAAGGAGACATTTGATGATTTCACATCCATAAAAAAAGCAATGTTGTATCTTGCTGTCAAATCCGACTTTTTAGATTGTCACGAAAATAAGTATGGATTTAACAAACAAATTAAAAAGTAAATTACATAGTATGTATTTTATCGTCTGTAATAATAAAAAAAACTTAAGCACTGCACCCAAGACTGGTGTATTGTCTGAACATCGGTAGAATGTTGTGATTCTGTGTAAAATATTGATTTTCTATCGCGTTTGGTTACACTGGAAGCCGACACCCGTCTTGTTAGTTGTTAGCAAAATGTTTTGCCTTTACTAACAAGGGCTGGCTAGCTTGGAAAATAACGTAACACCTTTTTTCAACACTTAGCTTTGTACCATGTTTTTAAGGAAGGGAAATCATCAAATGACTCCTTCCGCTCTGGACGAAGCGAAAGGGAATGTCAGACTCTTACTGACTAAAACATATCCGTGTTCCTCCAAATGTTTCAAGGCCGCGGTGACTCTTGTGAAAAAATTGCGCAACCCTGGCATCACTTCATACAGGCACGAGCAGACGCCATGAATGAACATACTAAAAAAAAACTCCCACAAGTTGGACCGATGACCTGGGGCTCGAGACAATTGACATTAAGTCAATGGTAGCGTGGCGAAGGCGATTGTCAATACGTCAAAAATGTATGGAATTGACAGATGTCATCGAAATGTCACGTGATCAAATTCCTAGATTTTGCCCTTTCGACCGTCGCATTCGCTTATTGAATGGCACATTGTCTAGCTAGGGCCTCTGGTCATGGTCAAGCTGATGGATGGGTCACCATCTTAACATACCGAGTTTCCTCCGTGCCTCGGAAAGCACGTTAAGCCGTTGGTCCCAGCTATCTTATGTAGATCTATGGCAGTCGTTACGGATTGTCAGAAGCCAGAAAAATCTGATTTCGGTCTTGCAAAGAGTACAGTGTTACCCAGTTAATGGGTTGTGGAGGTCTGGTAGGCAGCCGCTCCTCGTAAAATACTGATATTCAGCTGAAACTGGTTTGACTAGGAGCCGACCCCAATAAAGTTGGGAAATGGCTAGGCAGATAATCCATGCAAAACAATGTTTTCTATGCAAAATGCAACTACAAACTTAGACGTAATCATTTTTCTAAATTACTTACCTATAGATGCTTATTTTAGCAAAACAACTCCAAACAATACGAAAGTTCCTCCACACGACAAACAAATCTATAGGTCAAACGACTGTTTATCTAAGCAGGTCAAACTTGACCTTGAATTCGAACGATCCCTTTGTTTCGCCCTTCCTACTGATCTAAATATAAAAAGAAAAGTTACGGTAACAGCCGTGGGTGTAGAGCTATGAATACAGGTGTTTTTTTAGAGATGGGTTTGTTCTTGACTCTAGTCTATGGCAGAGATGACAGAGACAAAGTCTACGATGGAGCGAGCTTACCCAGAAGGAGCCTGTTCACTCTAACTTTGAAGAGATTAGGGTTGTAAGCTTTTGGAAACACAGACGCAGGCAGAGAGTTCCACTCCTTTGCTGTGCGCATTATAAAAGACGTTTGGAAACGCTTAGTGCGAATTGGTGGAATAGCTACAAGGTAGGGATGGTAAGATGCAGTGCGTCTGGATGTCCGATGGTAGAAGGGGACCGGTGGAATGAGGTCGTGGAGTTTTTGGGTACACTCCCCGAAGTACAATCTGTAGAAGACCGATAAGCAGGTGAAGGTTTAGAAAAGGTTTGTAGAAATAATTTTTGTTTTAAATCTATTCTTATATTGTTAAGAGGTATAGTTGATTTTTTTATTTATAAGAAATAATCTCTATTATAACTTATACGAGTTCTTATTATTTTACAAAAATTTTAGACAGCTAGGTATCTATAATATTGCTGAATGTTTATAGTCTTGCATGTAACGCGGAAATATTACTGATCTAAAATTCTATTGCTACACAATATTTCCTGTTTTTTAATCGACTTCCCAAAAAGGAGGAGGGTCTCAATTCGATTGTTTTTTTTTTTTGTGTTTGTTACCTCATATCTCCGTCATTTATGAACCGATTTGAAAAATTCTTATTTTATGTGAAAGGATATACTTCTCGATTGATTCCATTTAAATTTTATCAAAATCGGTTCAGCGATTTGCTTTTGAAATCCAAATAGTTGGAAAAAATATGTGGAAAAATCATCCATGTATACGAAATTGCGTATTTTTGCTTTCCTGTGAATTTCCAGTGGTGTTGTTAGGTGTAGGGTAGTACTAAAAAGTGAAAAATTAAAAACTTTTTCACAAAAAAAAGAAACCGAGTTCCAAAAAACACTACTAAGTTCATAATAACTTTAATTTCGGAAGTCGGTGTCAAATAACGAAGAAGCAACCACAAACACCGACTTCCGAAATTAAAGTTATATAAATGTGTATAGTGTTTTTTGGAAGTCGGTTTCTTTTTTTTTGGAAAAAAGTTTTTTTTACTATTACGATAGGCTCGCGTTTGACCACTATCTCACCTGATGGTAAACGATGATGTGGTCGAAGATGGAGCACGCTCGCCTAGAAGTAACCTATTTACTCTTGACTTAAAGACTCCACGGTTGTAGCTATCAGAAAATACAGAATGTGTCCTCAGCACGTTTCGTGCGTGTAGATAGGATGTCTGCCATGTACATACCGGTGGTTCATCGCTGAACGTATGATGTTTAGTTTTTTTTTTGATGAAATGTGCAATAACAGTCATTGACCCAGATACATTTATTAACTTTCCTATTATCATCATCATCATATCAGCCGAAAGACGTCCACTGCTGGACATAGGCCTCCCCCAAGTGTCGCTCCACAACAACCGGTCCTGTGCGTCTCGCATCCATCGGTTACCCGCGACCCTCACCAGGTCATCGGTCCACCTTGTGGGAGGCCTTCCAACGCTGCATCTTCCGGTACGCGGTCGCCACTCCAAAACTTTTCGGCCCCATCGACCATCTGTTCTGCGAGCAATGTGCCCTGCCCACTGCCACTTCAATTTGGCGATCCTTCGGACTATGTCGGTAACCTTGGTTCTCTTGCAAATATCATCATTCCTGATTCGATCACGCAAGGAAACTCCGAGCATTGCCCTCTCCATTGCCCTTTGGGTGACTTTAAGCCTTCTGATGAGGCCCATTGTGAGCGACCACGTTTCGACTTTCCTATTATCAAAAACAGAAATAAAATTGTCCTGAATTGACTTCTATCGTGATCCATTACGTTCTGTAGTCCTAATGAAAAACGGTTAAAAATTTATTGTCCGGGTATCTACAAAGGGATATTAGGGAAAGGTCAATGTACTTTGTTGCAATTTTATCTGGTGCCTACCATAGTAAGCTTGGCTAAAACGAATGCTTTCTTGTCTTAAGTCGAGTGAGTAAGCGAGAAGCACGATAAAATATATTTGTATTTCTTCTTGGCCACGGTTGGACGTTCCTAATTTGAAATAAGACTATACTTTTAGTGGTGGTTCTCTGGCCGTTTTTCAAGTTCTAATCGGACATCTAGTGTATTCTTGATTTCATGACTAACATACAAAAACCCATAATTATAACTAAAAGCGTAGATCATGTTCTCTAGTATGAAAAAGATGTATTATGTAAGAAGCATCAACCAACGTGCTTTCCGTGCCTCGGAAAGCACGTTAAGCCGTTGGTCCTCGCTGTCATTTGTAGATCTTTGGCAGTCGTTACGGATTGTCACAAGCCAGAAAATCTGACACCAGTTTTGCCAAGAAGTACCGTGTTACCCAGTTAATGGGTTGTGGAGGTCTGGTAGGCAGCCGCTCCACGTAAAATACTAGTATTCAACTGAATCCGGTTTGACTAGGAGCCGACCCCAATTTGTTTGGGAAAAGGCTAGGCAGATGATGATGATCAACCAAAAATTGAGGAAATCTAGGAGAATCAAACCGGTGATTAATGGGTAATGGAATCAATTTCTTTATCTTTTATGGCTAGTTTTTGCACATTGCGAGCTAGCATGCGAGTCAGCTTGTCGAGTAGCTGCAGTGCAGTAACTCGCATCGTATGGACGTATCTTACGAGTTCCTGCCACCTACGAGTTGAATAGTAGCTCGCATCCGAGTTACTTTAACATTTTTACCCGACTGCGTCAGAAGGAGGGTGATGTGTTGGAGCGTAAGTATGTATGTCCATTTTTTTAGCACGCCCTACAGCCCCAACGGCTGGTCGGATTTTATCTGAATTCATCAGAATTGTGGTAGTGACATAGGCTATATAAATTATCAAAAAAGTGCACGCAAATGAAAAATAAATATAACTAACTAAAACATAGAAAAAAAATGTCTGTCAAAAAACCCGACCGCTAAAAACGACTAACAAGTTCCAAACAAGTCGCTTTTCAAGCAGTCTGATGCAGTTCAGTCACAGATCTGAGGCCACAAATGCAGTTTGTGGCCTCAGAACTGCACTGTTTTTTGACAAAGTATTTTTTTTGTTTTCACTGCCATAATGGTAACTCGTCGCACATGGCAGCAGCTCGGTCATCACTCGCATCGTTCGGACGCGTTCGGCAATAGCTCGCCGATGTCAGCCAAGCTGTTGCGAGTGGAACCTGTATTTTTTGGGTGCTGCACATCGTAAGAGACTGGGCAGCTACTTTCATCGTGTAGACAGTTAAGGCGAGCCACTGGCATACGAGTAGACGATCCCAGTAACTGTTTATGTCCAGTCAGCTTGCACTGTGTAAACTAGTCATTACCTACTAGTCGTCTTCCTCGGCGCCACAAACCTAGATTTAGTACTTCCTCGTTTATAAAATACTAGCTTTTGCCCGCGGCTCCGCTCGCGTGGATTCCGGTTATCGCGTAAAAAAGTAGCCAATTTACTTCTCCATATCCCAGGCTATATATCTGCCAAATTTCATGAAGATCTGTTCACCCGTTTTAGCGTGAAAGTGTAACATACAAACAGACAGACAGAGTTACTTTCGCATTTACAATATTAGTAGGGATAGCTTATGTGTTGGTCTGATGTATGAGCTGATACTGTAAAGTTATATTAAAATCCGTCAAGCCGTTTTTTCGTATTAAAAAAACCATCCATGTTCGCAAAATTTACGCTCGTAAGTAACTAACTAAACTTATTATTGCTTTAAGAGTACGTGACATTAATAATAGATCAGTTTTTTATCGGCCAACCTTCGGGGAGTGTGCGTCGAAATTACACAATTTAATTTCGCCCGGCTCGTTCCATCATCGGTCTCTACAAGACGTACGGCGATGTGCCAGCGGCACATGGTGGACATCACGCATACACACAAAATGTTTTGGTAACATTTTATTTGTGCATTCATCTAAAGAGTGGAATTCCCTGGCAAAATCTTTGTTTCTTGATAGCTACGACCTGGAGATTTTTAAGTCAAGTGAAAATAGGTTACCTCTAAGCAAGCGTGGTTTATAATTCTGGGTTCACATCAAGATCTGTCTTCCTGAATTCTTACTATGGATGTATGGATGTTTGTTACTTTTTCACGCAAAAACCACTGAATGGGTCTTAATGAAATTTGGTACAGAGGTAGATTATAGTGTGGAATAACACATAGGATACTTTTTATCTCGGGGGTATATTCCCTTGGGATAATTTTCGACATTCACGAAGGCGGAGCCGCGGGCGGTAGCTATTTAAAAATAATCCAGTTTTACAAGTCAGGCCATATTACAGATTTATCACCGACTTGTACGCCAAAACCCCAAACGATTCCAAAGCTGGTCTCACGTCCATTACAAATGTATGTTCACAGATAGGCTCAGGAGCACGCATGCATAATAAAAAACAGTACATTTCTGATGCCCACTCACTATCACATGGAGCATGAAACATTTCTGACGCCCACTTCCATCATATGTTCTAAAAATAGAAAATAAAATACCAAGATATATTCTGTTGCTCAACGTCTAAACCACCAACTCTTAAAGCAGTATTACTTTAATTTTTTTACGTCCTGTATAGCTCCGTCTCTTTCCCACTGGAAAAAAACTGGGTAAACTGTGTGTGGAGTGAGTGAAGGGTGCTGTAAACTTTACTTCTAAGCAAGCATGCTCCATCTTCGACCACATCATCGCTTACCATCAGGTAAGACTTTTTATTATAGGACCCGCCCGCCACACCACATTCCCAAACCACTGCAACTCCTGAAAGCCAGAATCAACAGTGGCGACCACCAGAAAAACGCCGAGTCAATGAAGCTCGACGAGTCCCGGAGAAATGATTCAACTGTTTTGAATCCCGCAACGAAATTAATCAGAAAATAACCACGGAGGAGTAGGAAAAATGTATAATTTCCACTTCCCTCCATGTTAAGCAGGAGACATAACAAAGCTAGGCTAAATAGGCACCAAAGGACATATACAACTGGGTTAAGCTCAGTTGCCGAGCACCATCAGGTTAGATAGTGGTCAAGTCCGTGGCTATCAATTATCTATACTAATCTATACTAATATTATAAAGAGGTAAAATTTAAAAGTTTGTATGTAGGGGGTAATCTCTGGAACTAATGATCCAATTCTAAAAATTTTTTCACTGGTAGAAAGCTACATTATTCCTGAGTGCTATAGGCTATAAATTATTTTTATAACATGTATATTAACCGAGCTATCACAACTTTAGTCTAGCAAGTCGGAAAGAAATACCTCAATAAAATAGAATTATGTGCATGCATGTAGGTGTAGGGTAGGTAGGTAGGTAGCCAGTTGACGGGAGCGAAGCCGCGGGGGACAGCTAGTAAAAAATAAAACTGTAAACTGTAATCCTGCCGATCTGTTCTGTCAACAACTCACGGTGTAAACTTATGTGGAGTGAGCGTGAAGTGAGCTGTCATTCAATCTTGTTTGTATGGATTGACAACTCACTTCACGTTCACTTCACCTAAGCTTACACAGTGATATGTTTATAGAATCGCACTGATTGTAGGATTGACAGCACACTTTGCCTATGTTATCACCGTGAGATTTCTACAAAAGCATTACTGCTGGTCGATTCTGTCGACATCTCACGGTGTACACCAAGGCGGAGTGAACGACAAGTGAGCTCTCATTCCATCTCACTTATATGGTTTGAAAACTCCCCGTCGTGCACCCCGCCCAAGTGTTCACTTCAACATGCTAACAGAATCGAACTGCTGTAGTACACAGCCGGTCGATTCTGTCGACATCTCACGGTGTTCACCTAGGCGGAGTGAACGACAATAGAGCTGTCATTCCATCTTATTTGTATGGTTTGACAACTCACCCGTCGTGCACCCCGCCCAAGTGTTCACTTCGACATGCTAACAGAATCGAACTGCTGTAGTACACAGCCGGTCGATTCTGTTGACATCTCACGGTGTTCACCTAGGCGGAGTGAACGACAATAGAGCTGTCATTCCATCTTATTTGTATGGTTTGACCACTCACCCGTCGTGCACCCCGCCCAAGTGTTCACTTCGACATGCTAACAGAATGGCACTGCTGTAGTACACAGTACACCTCACTCAAGTGAGCGCACACAATTCGAAAAAGAACTCATTTGTTTTTAAAGTAAATCATCACGGATTCACAATGACACACCGTTCGAATTTCAAATTGATGTTAAAAAAAATAGCACTAGATACAGATAGAATGGTTCTAATCTTCATAATATTGTAGGTCTTTGAAACGTTCTACTAGTGTTTCAACAATGTAGGTATATATTTGCCCAGACTTAACTATTGTATCTGCAAAGCAAGTAAGAGATTACGTATAAGTCAAGTAAGACAATGTACAACAGCGTCTTCTGTGTGCAAATAACAATGTACTTCGGTAATTATTTTGTCTATCTAGTGATTATGACTATTCGCCATTGGATGAAATGGCTGTGTAGTTAAGGTAGTGAACTCAAAGATAAAAATCATCATAATCGCCAAATTTTGTTTATTGTTCTTTGGGGATTTCAGGTTCCCGGATTTAGTATTTTACATGTATTTACTGCCTATGTTGACGTCATTGTAAAAATGTATGTAAAGACAGATAGATTTTCTTTTTATTTGGCGACAGTCCTTCAGGAAGGGAGGGTTCCTGATAGACTGTCGTCAAATATTTTTTACCTGACAAAAAATGAAGTAAAAAGTGACAACAAAAACAAGTGAACCGTAACAGCTCCGCCCAAAATGTTAATTTCAGCAATTTCGCTGGATAGGTGCTGTGTGCCGCTGGAGAATGAATTGAAATTGGTTTCAAGACAGGCGAATAATAACTCCCACCATCATCATCTGCCTAGCATTTTCCCAACAAAGCACCTTTTTTCTAAAAATGTGATATCATCTCCTCTCGACTCCTTCCGCTCTGGGTGGAGCGGAAGGGAGTGTCAGACTCTTACTGACTAAAACAAAAGAGCAATTGGAAAAACGCGGGTGGGTTCTCCAAATGACCTTTGCGTTCCAGGGCCGCGGTAACACTTTCGAACAAATTCCGCAACAACAATGCGTTTGAACTCAATTATTTTACATGGAGTGATTACCTAGATTTCCGCAACCGTTAATGGGTAACCCTAGTAGTCTTATCACATTCAACAATAAAATCGTTTACCGGTTATTACGAATACAATATCAAAGTAAAGTCGGAGGTATTTATCGAAAATCGAAATAATAATATCAAACAAAGAAAATTCTAACAGAAACCAGCTAAGCCGATTTTGTATTTGATTCTTACACAATCGCTGTTATAAGGTATAATAAAATATTTGATATATTTATTTGGCAAGATTTGTAGGAAGATAATATTATTTTTGTTAGCAAATTCCTCTTTGTCAATGATTTGAATAAATATTGTGTTGTCGCAGGTGTGAAGGTAAGGTTGGCTGTTTTATTTAGAAAAGTGAGTGGTGTCATGTTTTATTGATTGATTGAGTGTAATAAACTCACGCCTATCTTATATCTTAAGGGAGGGAGCAGAAACTACAAAGATCCATGTTATCCTATTTTATTAACCGACTTCAAAAGCCTCCTCTCAATTCAGTTATATTTTTTTATGTTAGTTATCTACCTCATAACTCCGTCATCTAAAAAACAGTTTGAAAAAATCTTCTTTTATGTGAAAGGATATACTTTCCGATTACTTCCGTAGAAATTTCATCAAAATAGGTTTTGTGAAAATCAAACTGGTTTGAAATCAAATCAGCCCTAATCTCTTCAAAGTTAGAGTGAACAGGCTCCTTCTGGGTAAGCTCGCTCCATCGTAGACTTTGTCTCTGTCATATCTGACATTGACTAGAGTCAAGAGCAAACCCATCACCAAATAAAAAAAAAAATAAAAAAAAAGTCAATCAAATAGCTGAAAAAAAGTTATAAAAGTATACAAACTTGCGTATTTTGCTTACCTGTGACTGTGTGACTGGTTTTTACGAATTACTTAACATTATTAAGTACAGCTACTAAAATGCGTATAAAAAAATACAATTGACTTCCAAATAGTGGTGTTGTTGGCAGCTTTTTCGTTTTGACACTGACTTCCGAAATAAAAGCTTTTTTTATACTTTGTAGTGTTTTCTAAGGAGTTCCGAACCTCTGCATGGAAAGACGGAACCCTTATAAGATCCCTGACATGTGAAAATTCCCAAATAAGAAATAAATCTTATGTAATTGGTAAATAAAAATTAAATTCACGATTAATTCGGCGCACACCGGTGTGTTGCCGGTGCTTGAGCGGTTCAAAAAGATATCCGTTTGGCACCCTTTGCACGCGAGTCTGACGATTTGCTGACGTCATAATTTTGTTGTCGATGTTATTTACAATATTTAGTTTCACTATGTGCTACCTTTTTGGGCATAAAAAAATATATCCAAACAGAATATTGCTGAGTTCTGTTTTTGAGTTACAAGTAAGTGGTTATAGGAAGACAATGTAAAAGTAAAGTTAGCTAAAGACGAAGCCTTTGTTCCCCAACAGGACAAATCAGACAAAAAAGTAACCACATAGTGTACATCACGTTTTTATTTTGTATTATTTTTTCCCTTTTGTCATTAATCATATCTTATTAATAACATTAATCATATTAATCATAATTTATAATTTAACTTCTTTTAGGTTAATCTGGAACAATGTATATTGCTGTATCTATTTTGAATTGGGCGTTGATAGCTACGCCACTGTGTTTTAATTTTTTTGCTATCTTCGTATCCTGTGTAATGTGTGAACTTAATTTGTTCCAAATAAACTTTATTATTATTAAACTTTATTTTTAAATACCAGTCCAGTTTAAAAGGCACTTCAGAATACCCGAAAATATTGTCCCTGTTATACGTATTAAAAAAAACAAAGGTTAATCATGACAGATGGGAATTCGAAAATTAAACTTTTTCATTTTGTAATTTGGCATATCGTTGGACGCAAGCTTTTTCACGGATGCGCCCCTAGGGAACGAAACGCTGAAACCATTAATGTTTCCAAATTATTTTTGGAATTGTTATTATATTACCGACAATACTCCATTTTATTGAATGAATTCATTCATTTAAACAGTTCGTTTTATTCATTTAAATGCATAAGTGAAATTCACTTAATTAATTCGTCGATAATAATTTAAAAATCCGCAAACAAGGCAATTTTCATAACAGAACATTAATCTGAAAACCTTCAAACGAGTTAAAAACCCTTAAAATTTCATTAAAAACCGCCACCCGAAAATTTAAAAACTCGCTCCTAAATATTTAATCAAACAAAGTACTTTTGGGACAAAAATTTTCGCTACACAAAAAAATTACCTGGAAATGCTCGTCATTTCATTCAAGAGACAAGCACCCAAGTCATTTTATATATAAACAAAACTTATATACTTACGCATTACATAACAAACGGAGGCACGATAACAAACTCTCTGGAAAAATATTTAGAAAAAAAAAATCACAAACGACACTAAACACGAACGAACGAACTCTTTTTTATGCTTCAAGATGAATAGAGAAAGACTTTTTTTTCACAAGAAGAGTTTTGAAAGCGAGAGAGAAAACGGGAACACCCTGTCGCAACGACGCTCTGAGTGTAACTAAGGCGCGATGCGCGTAGCGGGATGCTAGGGACGCTACGAATTCTCGTAGAGCCGCTACGAAATCTCGTAGAGGTGCTACGCCAATATCAACTTATATTTTAGGGCTTGAATTTGCATTGTATAAGAGGTGCTTTGACTTTTTATGCTCTTTGGAATTGTATTTTTGTTAGACTTTGAAGTACGGAATTTGAGTTGTATTAATATTTTAATCAGATTAAGAGGATAAGGTTTTAAATAGCTGTTTGACTTGTACTAGTCTCTGATTAGGATATTATAACAAGGAAAAAAGTTAATGTATAATTATGATTATTGAACTTAAAAAAACATGACACACAGTAGTTTTATGCGAAAATAACTTATTACCAATGAGCTAACTAAGAATGGTGATTCAGATTATGTTTTTATTACACCTATTATTATTTTCGAGCTTGTGGATATTTAACCACAGCCGCGTGGATTGATCTTCAAGGTTAAGCAATACTTACCGAGGTTAGTCTGTGGATGGTGACCAGCTTAATATACCGAGACTCTTCTGCATCTTGGAAAGTACATTAAGCTGTTGGTCCCGGCTGTGATTTGTAGCTCTTTGGCAGTAGTTACGGATTTAAAGGAGGCAGAAAAATCCGACACCAGTCTTGTCAAGAAGTACCGTGTTACCCAGTTACTGGGTTATGGAGGTATTCAGCTGAATCAGGTTTGACTGGAAGCCGACCCCAATATAGTTGGGAAAAGAGTAGGCAGCTGATGATGACCTATAATAGTATTATTTTCTATCGTTTCATCAAAAGATATTCACGTTAGAGATAGTTCATAACGTTGTGAAAATATTGCCAGTCATCAAGATGGTAGTTTGGCTGCATAGGGTGTGCCGATGCCGGTTAAAGTTAATGACAGGCCTGTTGGTCTAGTGGTAAGTGACCCTGACTTCAAAGCCGGAGGTCGTGGGTTCGATTCCCACCCAGGACAAACTTTGTGTGATGAGCATAATTGTTTGTTCTGTGTCTGGGTGTAATTTATCTATAATATGTATGTATTTATAAATTATATAAGTATGTATATCAGTTGTCTGGTAACCATAACACAAGCTCTGCTTAACTTGGGATCAGATGGCCGTGTGTGAGTTGTCCCAAGATATTTATTTATTTATTTATTTATTTACATAATAAGACCGGTATTATTTCTGGTGGAGGCTCAATTAATGCGGGCCTGTTTTCTTTAACGTTTTTTGTACGACAAAAACAAGACAAACATGCTTTCGTACAACACCGAAAATACTAATAAGCGACGGAATGATATTGTATGCGATTCAAATGCGTTCTCAAAATATGTTTTTATAAAAAGATTTTTTACATTTTTAGGTCCATTTCTGTACAATAGGTTAAATAGAAAATTAAGTACCTATAAGTTAAATTATTATAGCTGTAAAAAGACAATTGTGCAATATTTACTAAGCATCTCTTACAAAGAGACAGAAGAGCTTCTTATTGTCTGTAAATAAAATATGACGTGTCCATTAATTTTTGGTTTTAAGTATAGGCAATAAAATTGATCCATTATTGTTAATTTATTATTTTAAGTTGACATAAGCTCAATCTAGCCTGAAACACAGGTTAAACCTAGTTCAGGCAAATAAGCAACTGTGTTCTTTAAATTTTGTGAGATATTTATTGTAAATGTGTCCTATTTTTATAAATAAACAATTTATAATTATTATTATTATTTATTATTATTAAAGAGCAGGTGGGCTGTCTGAATGTAAATGGTCACTGACGCCTGACTGACTGAAACTGAGAGGAAAATTTTTAGTAATAACTTGGATTCAATTATTTTTTTCACAGTTTTATTTATTTAAATATACTTTACACACACAGACATACAGAGTCGGATTTAATGCCTTAGGCATTTAGACAGTTCGTACTCTTTTAGTAACATCTTTCAAATGACTATTCATTCGTGTGGATTTTTGATAGTACATAAAATACTAAATAAATTAATTTATTTGAATAACGAATTCATTTATTTGCAAATAAGTGTCAGTGTTACATAAACACTCTGTTTGCAAAAATGCGCTGTCCATGTCAAATGATTAAGAAACTATGACATACGAACGTATAACAAAATAAACGCAATTCCACTTAAGGGGTCATTGTACTCATCATTACCACCCCGAAATCGCGAAAAACTCGATCGTCGATTGGTTGGTTCAATAGTTTAAGTTGTTTATAATGATGAGTACAATGACCCTTACGAGGTATTGCGTTTATTCTGTTACACGTCCGTATGTCATAGTTTCTTAATCATTTGACATGGACAGCGCATTTTTGTTGTTGCAGTAAAATTAGTATTATATAGTCAAGTGATTTGACCATTTGCTGTGCTGAGATTATTGTTATGTATGTGAAATCTCTGGAACCGTACATTTTTCTAAAAAAAATATAGGAAAGGATTGTGGCTAAATTATAACAGCCATTATGTATCGATCTTTGAGGTTAAGCAACGCTTGCCAAGCCAATTTGGGTATCAAAAGACCAGACTATCAAAAACAATGGCTTACAAAATGTTGTAGTGTTAATTTAGGTTATAAACTGTGACAGCGCGTTGTGTACCACACGCGCCTTAAAGCGATGTCAGCATAGTTGATGGGGCCCGCTAGAGCCAGTGCCCGCCAAGGTTGCGGAATGTCTGAAAGAGTAACCGCGGCCCTGGAACGCTGGGTAAGTCAGTAAGAAACTCCCTGTCCGGAAGGTCGAGTCATTTGATAATATTCCACCAAAAAAAAGTTTATGAACTATTATATGTGTGTGCCTTTCAGCTAAATCAAGAGTTACAAACTTCCATCGATCCAGCCTAACAAACACGTTTATAATATATACATTTAAGTGTGTGTTTTTCAGCTAACTCAAGAGTTACAAACATCCATCGATCCAGCCTAACAAACACATTTATAATTAACGCATGATTCTTAATTTTTATCAACAATAGTTCGAATTAATGTATACCAACCAGTAACTGGCGAAAAATTTAAGATCATAATTCTATATTAAAACTTTAAACCACGTCTACCACATTTTTATGCGAATAAAATATTCATATCCTTATAAAAAGTAAGATAAGATAAATAAAACCTTACATTATTACTGTCGACCCAATAAGCCCATCAAGAACCAAAGGTCTCAGATTAAACAAAACAAAATTAAACAATTGAATGGGAGAAATAATATTTTGAGTCAAACAATAAAATTTAATTCTGTCTCCTTTCCCAAAGGGATTATTTCTGGAAGAGACTTATTAAAACTGAGAAATTGAATTAGAATATTTTTTTCCTGTTGTATTTTTGTAACGACAGCTTTTTTTATTTTTTTTATGAATGAAATGGTTATTTGTCTATTTAAAATATTGGGTGGAAATGGCTTTCAATTTGCAAGACTTTGTCAATGCTTAGGTTACATAATATACAGTCCATAATTATGTTTATATTGACAATGCCTTTTTTTCACGAATGGTCATTTTCCATCCATTTTTTTTTTCTTAAATGCTTTAAGAAAATTGAAATTGTGAAAAAGTAAACTTAGACGGGCACACTAAGCCCTGTCATTAAATATGTCGCAGAGTACTGCTTAAAACCTTATTTTTTTTCTTATTTGTTTTTCAAAGGTTACCCAATACCAAAATTTATAGATCAGATTTACATAACTCGCTTATGATTGGATAACAGAGAGCTAATTCTAATTTTTAAACAACGTTTGCATCCCAATGTCAATCGCAAACAGTTAAGAGGGCGCCGACCAAACGTCGACCGCGCAGTGGCGCCCTCATCGTTTGTTTGGTTATTTCTTTTATTTTAGAATGAAAATGCAGAAAATATGCAATTTAAGTTGTGCTCCACAAGATTATACGTTAATATTATTATAAACGGTAGTTTTAAATTGTTCAGTTTTATTATAATCACTAAAACGGATAAAAGTGGCCACTATTTTCCGCCACTGCGCGGTCGACGTTTGGTCGGCGCCCTCTTAAAAGAGACTCAAGTTCCCTAATTTTTTTATAATTATTTATTTGACAGCGTTGAGGACGAATTTTTTGATGCTATATTTTAGTTTGTTGTAAGTTTCGTGTATTTTTAATTTAAGTTATTTTCATTGATATAAACAATGTTACTTTAACGTACTTATAAGGGCAATGGCAATATCTTCTGCATAGTCAATGTTAACAAATCTATCTATCTCCCTCTAACTTCTAAGATATGTATGCCCCATTCAAATTCCTAGGAATTATAACAAGAACCCATTTTGGGCACGCAGTAAAAGTGATAACTGTCAACTATAATTATGTATTAGATTTTAATTCCTTAAAATTAGTTTAACTGGCCCACAGAAGTATCTATCACAATAAAATTAATCCCGTAGATTCGTAGTGAATCGGCTGTGACAAACGGGTAGACAGACACGTTCTGCTTTTTATTCCAGAATCCTAAACACGTCGAAAACATAAGCAAGCTATCTTTGCATGTAAATAAAACATACAAAGGTATAAATGCCCCAAACGGGAAGTCTCAGCCATTCATTGTTTATTTTCGTCCAGAATCCTGCTTTCCCAGTTGACTATGACAAATTACGGTCTTGTCAGTTCGCACTGTAATAACAAGGTTTCCGAACGTTCGGCTGAGTTGTTTTTTTTGGGTTCTGTAGATTGAGGGTGCTAATTGGAACTTAGTGTTTGACAAAATAATCGTTATGTAAATTATGTTCAATTATTTTGCTTTGCCAATTTATGTTTATTAATTACAGTAGTAGGTAGGGTTTTTTCAATTCGTACCAGTAGTTCCTGAGATAAGCGCGTTCAAACAAACAAACAAACTCTTTAGCTTTATAACATTAGTATACATAATTCTCTGCACCATCATCATTATCATCTGCCTAGCCTTTTCCTAGATATAACGGGGTCGGCTTCTAGTCAAACCGGATTCAGCCGAATACTAGTACCATACGTGGAACGACTGCCTATCTGACCTCCACAACCCAGTAACTGGGTAACACGGTACTTACTGTTTTACGTCCGTGACACCTCAGGTTCAGTTGAAAACCAGCGTCAGGCACTAGTTGCCTGGCATTTTATGCTGAACTGGACCTATTTGGCGCAGCCGTGCACTTATTGTTTTGACTGTTCTCAAAGCCACTGTTTTATTTTTAATTTTTTTTTTTTTCTTCTATTTTGTTTTTTTCGTTGTTTTCGTTGTGTGTCTCTTACTGTGGCCAATAAATGTATTTTCTTTCTTTCTTTCTTGGTAAGACAGATTTGTTGTTCTCTGCACTGGATGATAAATATTCTGAAATAAGTTGCTAAATAACATTTAATGTCTATTTTCTTCATTTATTATAATATCTATTCTATTCTTATCTCCCTTCGTCTAAAGAGACAATATGAATAATGAGACCGAAAAGTTATTCCAACGTTTTTCCTTATACGTCTCAAAGGAAAGAATTGTGTGTCGGACAGATGTTTCTACCTACCTATATTACATAAAGATATGTTTATTTACATAAGTGGTAAAAATAACTGTACCTAAAGTGGATTTTTTATAACTGACTTCAAAAAAGAAGGAGGATCTCAATTCGGTTTTTTCTTTTTGTTTTTTTTTATGTTTGTTAGGTAGGTACCTCATGATTCCGTCATTTATGAACCTGTAGGATATACTTTTTGATTGGTCCCACTGAATTTTCATCAAAATTGGTTCAGTAGTTTGGTTTTTAAATCAAAATACCTAGCAGGAAAAAATATGACATCCAAGGAAACGAAATTGCGTGTGTTGCTTTCCTGTGACTTTCCAGTGGTTGGTGGTTAGGTACCACTTAAAAGTGAAAAATAAAGAACTATTCTACAATAAAAAATACAGTTAAATTATATGTATTTTGTTGTTTTTTTTTGACTTGCCGTTGCTGTCCCACTACTGGGAAAAGGCTGCCCCCAAGTCCTTCCAGAAATTCTTCTCGCGCGTCGTCTCGAACCAGCCCTAATGGTACGCGTCCAACAATCTCGCTGCCTATTTCTGGGCCTGTCCTTGACAGTACCTCCCGTTTTTAGGAACCACAGTGGGTTCCTGAAAATTTATAGAAAGTGTAGATAATTGCCAAGCTGTCAGAGTGTTTTAATCCAGCCGATTACAGTTAAGCCTGACAGCCTTTTGTACCACGTCTGTTGCTATATAACGTGTAACTAACAGAATAAACGCAATACCTCTTACGGTGACATTGTACTCATCATTATAAACAACTTTTAATAGTGGGATCAACTCCGAAAAGCGAAAATAAATCAGCTGTTCAGTACGTTTTGTCGAGTTATGCGCACATAAATGTATGTGACAATACATTATAGTTTCGCGATTTCAGTTTTGGTCCCATAGTGAAAGTTATTCAGATGAGTAAAATAACACCTTAAGAGTTATTGCGTTTATTCTGTTACACGTTGTATAGCTGTTTTGGAGATTTTTTTAAAGTTTAAATTTAATCCGTGTACACTCCAAAAAAACATGATAATTTTACTCTTAAATCTAAACAAACAGAATATCAAACATTCTCCAAACACTTTACACATAATATTCGCAAACTATTTACTCCTTACGGATCCAAGATGGCGTCGGAAGCCCGTTATTTTTATCTCGACACCATTGCTGTCAGTTACGTCTTACAAAACACTATTCAGTCTAAGAATATCGTATATTTTCACTCGTCTTATCTTTCTGTTAGCTCCTTTTTAGGTGAAAAGGTGTTATCGGTATGTAGTTTGGGTTATCAACGTCGTTTGGTACCTAAGTATCGGTTGGTAGGTAGTTACTACGAAATCATACTTAGGACGAGCTGTGAGGGGTAACGAACTGAGTTCTTCAATACAAAGTGGAGCGTTTTATACTCTGGCTCATATTTAGAGTCAGTTAAAATCCGTTGTCATGGTAATTAAGTCAAGTGGAGGTACCTCAAGTACCTCCACTTCATCATCTGCCTAGCCTTTTCCCAACTATATTGGGGTTGGCTCCCAGTCAAACCGGATTCAGCTGAATACTAGTATTTTACGTGGAGAGGCTGCCTACCAGACCTCCACAACCCATTAACTGGGCAACACGGTACTTCTTGGCAAAACTGCCAAAGATCTACAAATGACAGCCGGGACCAACGGCTTAACGTGCTTTCCGAGGCACGGAGGAGTCTCGGTATGTTAATATGGTCACCTATCCACAGACCAACCTCAGCAAGCGTTGCTTAACCTTGAAGATTGGTCCGTGCGGCTGTTTATAATTTAGCCACAAGCTCCTCCAGTACCTCCACTTGATCCGAATTAATAAACATTAATTGGCAAAGCAAAATAATTGGACACAATTTACATAATGATTCTTTTGTGTTACAGTAAGATCCAATTAGCACCCTTACTCAACAGAACCCAAAAAAAACAACTCAGCCGAACATTCGGAAACCTTGTTATTACATAGTACGAACTGACATGACCGTAATTTGTCATAAAAATGATTGACGCTGTAAAGTGAATTCGTAGGTATTCGAAAGAATAATTTATTCCAATCGACGCCCTTCGACAGGATTGGTCAACACTAGAACAAAGCCGAGAAGAATAGAAAAAATACAGGGAAGCCCTGCAGTTTAGCCTTTGTAGGCTAAACATAAATAAAATAAAAACCGTCGAAGTGCGAGTCGGACTCTCGCACGAAGGGTTCCGTACCATTATCTATAAATACGGCAAAAAAATCACTTTTGTTGTTTGGGAGCCCAACTTTAATGTTTATTTTATTCTGCTTTTAGTATTTGTTGTTATAGTGGCAACAGAAATACATCATCGGTGACAACTGTCTAGCTATCACGGTTCGTGAGATACAGTCTGGCGACAGACTCAGATAGACGGACAGCGGAGTCTTAGTAATAGGGTCCCGTTTTTACTCTTTGGGTACAGAATCCTAAAAATTGTATCGCATTCTTCTTCTTTTTCATTTCGAATCGATGGTGACCACTTTTATAGCATCAGTGTCATTCATAAAGTCCTCGATGGTGCCGTTGTAAGGCACTAGGGGAGGGGGTCCTGTTCTGATAAATGATAAAATGATGTTTATTTTGTAAGTAATAACATTTTTACACGTCAGTCTTTTTTTGTCTCAAAAACAGAGGTCAAAGTCTCTTTTGAAGTCCATACAATTGTACTGGTCAAATCATATGAGAACCATGTAGGTTGATGTCTGAGGTGGTCTTTTGAGGAAAGTACCACACAGATTTGAGTGGACCTGTCCGGACAGTGCAAGCATTTGTCAATTATCGTGTAGCTCAAACTTATAACTTTAAGGAGCTCAACGTTTTGACGAACAATACCAAAGTAAGGACATTTGGGTAGGTCGCATAAAAAAGCTCTAACTGCCTGACATTGTTGACTAACATGAAATGAACCTGATCACCACGTTGAAATGGTCACTTACAGGTAGTCATTTCTAAAATTCATATTCTGTATTTCTTCATAGCAAGATGATTAAGTAGTACACTTAAATCGAGCCGGCATTACCAGATGATGCTAAGACTGTTCTTTTAAAATTAATGTCTTTACTTACTCCTAATAATTCAAGTCTAGGAAAGATAATTCATTATTTTTTCCTTTCTTATTAAGCTTCAGGAACAGAGAAGGTACATAATTTATTACAAGTTTTTACTAGAAATAGGGATTCGTCGCCATTTTTTCTCGAGAATACAATAGTTTTGTTTTGGGAAACGTTTCGCTGATAACGCGGCTTAAATAAAAGTTATACTCGGCATCAATGAGTGTTTGATCATTAATAGCCATCATTATCTGCTTAGCCTTTTCCAACTATGTTGCTATGTTGGTCGCTTCCAGTCTTATCAGATGCAGCTGAACACCAGTTTTACATGAAATTACTTTGTCACCTCCAAAACCAGTTACCTGTCGAGGAGTCAGTCTTACCAAGAGGGTACACTGTCGAGCTTCCGACTTCCAGTATCGACTTTCATAAGTCTACAAGAGATGGTTCTCCGTCTATATGTTATATGTTTGACAGTGATCATGTAAGAGATTTACGCATGCATCATAACATCATCATTTGCCTAGCCTTTTCCCAACTATATTGGGGTCGGCTCCCAGTCAAACCGGATTCAGTATACGTGGAGCGGCTGCCTACCAGACCTCCACAACCCATTAACTGGGTAACACGGTAGTTCTTGGCAAGACTGGAGTCAGAGCTTTCTGGCTTCTGACGATCCGTAATGACTGTCAAAGATTTCGAAATGTCAGCCGGGAGCAACAGCTTAACGTACTAGCCGAGGCACGGAGGAGTCTCGGTATGTTAAGATGGTCACCCATCCACAGACCAACCTCAACAAGCGTTGCTTAACCTTAACCACGATTCTTTCTCTTGTCAGTCGACTGCAATCAATAATACTTTTCTATATTCTAAGTCATTTCCTCAACTTGACTTAATGAAATGAGCACCTAGTTGTAAATTGTTATTTATTTAAATTAAACCAAGGTCTTTTTTTCTTTGTCATGGCAACCGTGTAAAAGGAAAAAGGAGAAAGTTTCAGAAAAAGATTTAGAATTTTATTTATTAATTAATTAATTTAAATTTTATGTACAATAGTGGTACATGGGCAGACTTAATGCAACAAGGCATTCTCTACCAGTCAACCTTTAGGTTAAAAAGACTACACTGTGGTAGGTGTACAACAAATAAGATTTACAAGAGAGTTTTGTTTTGGAAATGAAAAAAACAATAATATACATAATACTAATAAAATACATATATATGCTAAAATAATAAACTAAGAAATATTATTTAAATACTAAAATTTCTGATTGAAGGTAAGCTCAACTGTCCAGCTCCATATGCTGAGAATTTCTTCTCTACAGGCCTTAGTCAGTCGACTCCAGTCAAAAATCCTTCGTACCTAACAAATTGCCCTCACAGTTTGATAACAAAGGTACTACTGGCTATTCTGTAAGGAAAATTATCTTATTTCCTAAGGAAAACGGAGCATGAAAATAAATTGCCCGAATTTAATTTGATCCCTTTAACTCATTTTCTTCTCGGCTATAATTCACGGAGTATATTTTCAAGGATTTTATGCAAGATAAGCATGAAAAACGATATTCTTAATATCGAATAATACGGTTGAAATTATTTCGATACAATAAGGAAAAAAAGTATTTGTCTTAAATTGTAGATCGGAATTCTTTTTCAGGATGCGAAATCATTAAAAACACCAAACATAACGAACTAGCGTAACTTCCTCAATGATGTTGCAAAAATAATTGCTAAGCTATCTCCTGTTTGATTCCAAGGTCAGGCAAAGTGTTATTGCTCCACCAGGAATTTCCCAGTTGGCCTGTTTTTTTTGCGTGGTAAATCATCTTTGGAGGTAGCGGAACAGAGAGTAAAGTCCAGCATACCTCCATTTGAAAAGGGAGGATCCTCCGACCGGACGGTTGTTTGTGTCCGGTGGGCAACTGCCCGAGAGTTGATATTCGGGCTTTGCATGTGTTCTAATCGCACGGTAAACTTTGATATCGCGATTTAGGATTTTGTAGTTAGTTCGCAGCTGTCGAGATAGATGGCGCTGCGAGTCTCATTTGTTGTGATGTTGATTCTACTACGTTGATATTTGTGGCGGCATGAAACACATCAAATGACTCCTCCTAGAGCTGGAGCATCCATTTGCGATTTCCCGGCTGAGTGAAAGAGAGTGTCAGAATCTTACTAAGCATAACTCACCCTGGTTATTTTAAATGCCTTTTGTATTCCAGGGCTACGGTAACTTTTTCTAACAGTTCATCAATTCCCACTTGGCCTGGAGTGTGAGCTTTTTTTTTTATGAATGGGCTAGCTCTTGACCTTGATCACGCCTGATGGAAAGCGATAGATGAGGTCCATGATGAAAGCGAGCGAATCCAGAAGAGGCACTGGTACTCCCACGCGTCGACGAAACACAGCTGGCTGCTTGACGCCAAACTTGAACCAGGCGGGCGTTAGCCTTACCACCGCAAGGGATGGATTGGTGAGTCTTATAAGGTGTTAAGTGAGACTGTCCAGGATGCGCCGAGCGCTCAGTTCAGTTGATTGTCTGATGGAACCAATTGCGCTACACGAGGAGGCTCCTTCATGCATCCCAAAATCTGCGCACGGTTTATGGGATTCAATTATAACTGGAGATATCTGAGATTTGTAGTTGTACACATGTATCTTAGCCTTCTGGCATGAATTATTGTCAAGTATCACTTGAGTAAAAAATTCAAACTGAAAAATGTAAACGATAATCCCTGTACAAAATAAAATCATATTATCATCGAACGAACACGAAATAAATTCGAGCAATCACAAAATCTATTGGGACCTTCAGGGCCCAGAAAATTGACCTCTTTAAGGTAACACTTTAGGGTCCAAATCGATACGACCCCCGAAAATTGGAGAATGCTACCCGTTAAATTGTGTTACAATGGCGTCTTGTTGTCCGATAAAAGGATAAAATTGACAGGATTTCTGAAGAAGAAAGATATTATTATTACGTTTTTGAGATTGGGACAAAACTTTTTGGGAATGCTTTCAGTGTGCGTACAGCTAAAGAGTGGAATTCTTTACCGGATTTTGTGATAATAGCTACCACCCTTTTTATTTTTTTAAGGATGGGCAGTCATCAAATGACTCCTTCCACTCTGGGTGGAGCGAAAGGGAGTGTCAGACTTTAACTGACTAAAACCCATCCGTGTTCCTCCTAAAGTCCTTTGCGTTCCAGGGCCGTGGTGACTCTTTCAAACAAATTTCGCTCTGGTCAGAGCCTGCCAGGCCCCGTCTACTATGCTGACCGCTTTTTAAGGCGTAGCGTGGAACACAACGCACCGTCGACCCGGGCCTTGTTTTCATCGGACGGCGATCCACCCAATGCTCGCAGGGGTTTCAAAGTCAAGAGTGTACAGATTACTTCTAGACCAGCGTGCTCCATCGTCGACCACATCGTCGCTTTTCATCAGGTGAGATAGTGGTCAAAACAGTGCCTATCAATAGTAAAAAAACACTATTTGTGAAAGTTCAAATTAAGTAGTCCTAGATAAAGATGATCACTATAGCGATGGTAAACAGGGAATGATTTTTTTTTATTAGTGATGGGTTTGCACTTGACTCTAGTCAATGTCAGAGATGACAGAGACATAGTCTACGATGGAGCGAGCTTACCCAGAAGGAGCCTGTTCACTCTAACTTTGAAGAGATTAGGGTTGGGAAAATAATTACCTAAAAATCTTTTATCTCTTTGTTATTTGAAAAAATTTAGATAATCTTCGATTTTTTTTCCAATCTAGGATTAATTAAAAACGACAGGTAGCCAATGAGTGAAAATCACACTGAATTGAAGTTTATAAAAGTTGGTTCCGCTGTATCATTTAAAACAGTAGGTCAATTTAGTCCTGTCACGGTTGCGGAATTTGTTCGAAAGAGTCACCGCGGCCCTGGAACGCAAAGGGCATTAGGAGGAACACGGATGGGTTTTGGTCAGTAACAGTCTGACACTCCCTTTCACTCCACCCAGAGCAGAAGAAGTCATTTAATGATTTTCCATACATAAAAAAGGTCAAGTTAGTTTACCTATTTTATTTTTAGTTGATTAATTGTTTTGAGTGAACACGTATTTCTTAATACTAGGTTAAGTTATTCATTTTGAGCTTAGACAACTTAATACAGATTTTCGTTTTAAGATCGTTTACGCCGTACGGCTTTTCATACAAATTTTGATGTCCTTACTTTTCGAAATGAATGAACCGATTTTATTGAAACTTAGTATGCATACGCCATCCAACCAGGTCTAAAAAGTTAGTTTAAAACATTTTCGAAAAAGGGTTCAAGAGGAAAGATAGAGTGATTTTTCACTTTCTATAGAAAACTTAAAATCGCTCTCTCTCCCCCTTAAAACTCTTTTTCGAAAATATTCTCAACTAACTATTTAGACTTGGTTGGATGGCGTATGCATACCAAGTTTGATTAAAATCGGTTCATTCATTTCGTAAAATAAAATAAGGACTTGAAAGTTTGTATGAAATGGCTGGACGGCGTAAACGCTCTTGAACTGAAAAAATTTCAGTGAAATCCTCCATTCGAAAAAACTTTATTTATTTTTCAGGTCGGTAAGGAGTTCTTGGTGAACGTTCAAAGTTTATTGGGACAACAAATTGCACGCAAGCGGCAGCTAATGTTTTCATACACCATTTTAAAATTAAAGTTTATTTTTTGTTTATACCTACATTGTGTGTATCTGTGTGTGCCAAATAAACTAATTTTCTTTCTTTCTATCTTTCTTTCAATACCTAATATATTATATATTACAAAAAGCCATATTCAGTCTGTGCAAAGCCTTCTAGTACGTTTACTTTTATCTAAAGGACGACCACAATATTTATCTTTCCTACGTTAGTATACGAGGTAGATCAACAACCTTCACTGGGGTAGACTTTTACTAGATGTTCCTACAATGTTGTTTTTTCGGGTAGACTAAATGGGCAATATTTGTTTTTGATCGTTAGTATTTTGTAGTGAAAATGTTGATGTGAATGACATTTAATTCACCTTTTATTTTAAATCTTATAAATTTATTGGTGGTTGATCAATAGTAACCATCATTTTTTATGCTTTTCTGCTAAATGTAATAGATTTCCTAATGTTAACATTTTCACCGTCAATAACTGTAAGGGCCTGTGCACACCACGTTTTTTAAACGCGTCGTTGACGCGCGTTTCAGAAACGTGCGTCGACGGTGCGCTTCTATCCCACAGAGCTCTACAGGCTGCGTCTGACTGGCGTGCGTATCGCGTCTGTATCGCTACAAACGCGCGTCAACGGCGCGTTTAAAAAACGTGGTGTGCACAGGCCCTTATACCTTTAAAAGTGCAACGCCCGAGTTATGAAGTGTTAATGACATTTTTATTCCGTTGCAAAATAAAGATAGTGTTATCTGTCTACAGTTACGTTTCTCTCTCGCACTTATTCATATTTATATTATTACGACTTTGAACCGAAGCCTTTTTATTGTTATCAGATTGCTAAAAGCCAAAATAAAACAATATCTCTCGATATTTTTGGTCCAAAATCCGATCTAACAGAAACCAGACAACTAATTCGAAACCATTTAAAACACTGCAGGTAACTAAAACACATTCACAAACCCAAATAATTCCAAACGAACTTGATAAAGCTACTAAAAGTATCAAAATATGTACAATATTCTAGGTCCAAAACTTCATTTTGGAACTAATTAAAACTTCCTACAAAGGGTGTAATTTAGTTACATCTTAACAAGATTTAAAAGCTCAGATATGTAAGTAATTTAGTCTGAAGTAACCACGTTATGTAATTGTACCACGTCAGGAATTTTCCACCATCACTTATAGGTCTCCTCACGCTCACCTCATCCATACTTTACCGTTTTGTGTCAATCTATCCTTACCTACTGCATAAATTAATTAATGAATTAATTTATTAATTTTTTTTTTTTTTTTTTTTTTTTATTTAAGGATCACCAAAAATTAGTAAATTTAAAATAGGGGTCGGTTTTCAGTCAAAAGCGACTGCCTATCAGTCCTCTAAAACCCAGTAACTGAGTAAGTAAGACGATACCTCTTGGCAAGACTGGTGTCAGATTTTCCCGACTATCAGTAACGACTGTCCAAGATGTTCACATGACGGCCGGGACCAACCGCTTAGCGTGCTTTTCGATGCTCGGAGGAGTATCGGTACCAATATAATGGATGGTCACCTATCCAGGCACCGACATTGGCAAGCGTTGCTTTACCTCAAGGATCTATCTGTGTTATTTATTCAATTTACTTAACCGTAGTGCAAACATTAAATGGCATCAGTTCATAACGTTAGATTTTAAAAATAGAATCATTTAAAAAAAAAAAAATGAATTTATTTCAAATAAACCATTTACAGGTACCTACTTTTGAATTGTCAGAGTCAGTCAGTCAAAAACATGAAGCTATTTGCACGTTCCAAAGCGTAGATCTCTATGGAGAAGAACGTGCAAGAAACTCCACGGATCCTGTAATCAAGTTTATTTTGACGAAAATTCCTATCATAAATAAAACAACACGCAGAATTAATAAAAAATCACAAAAAGAAACCTTATTCATTCCCTACAAATTTCACAAAGATATTCCGTGTCGCCGAGTTGATCTACTGAATATTTTATACTGTGTGCCCTGGGCTCGAATTAAGGGCAAGCCACGACCGTGAATGGCTGAAAAGAGGCTGTAATTACGGCTTGAAATATTCAGCCGGAATAAACTGAGACACCGGCTGTGACGTCATCGGGTACGGTCGGCAGAAAAGGCGTATGTGTGGAAGTAATATTTATTTTTACAGATTTTTTTGAAAGCTTTTTTTTATATGGAATGTCTTTTCACACTAGTTATACACGTATAGAGGGTATACGGTACAGAGAGTAAAGTCCTGCAAACCTACATTGAAAAAGGAGGATCCTCCGACCGGACGGTTGTTGTGTCCGGTGGGCAACTGCCCGATAGTTGATATTCGGACTGTTGTATCTATTTAAATTGCACGGAAAACTGTTATCGCGATTCAGGATTTCGATAAGTTGGCTCGCAGCTGGCAGTGTTGTGGGTATTATTTCTTGCGATGTAGTTTTTTGGTACGTTATTTTTTTGTGGCGGACGTATGCGGGACCGGGTTTAGAGTCCCGCAAACCTCGATAGAAAACGGAGGGTCCTTCGACCAGACGGCTGTTGTGTCTGGATAGCAATTACTATCCAACAGTTGCTGACAAAAGATGGTTTAAGTTCAAATAGCACCTTTGATACCGCGATGTGATTTGTGTGTGTGTGGATTGGTGTATTCTTTAGGCGGTATGTATGCAGCCCCCGTAAAAGTCGAATATTTTACCACAAAACGTAAGACCGGGAGTGTTTTTCAATTTCAAATTTCATGTGCTACACACACTACACAGCTGAATACGGTTTGACTGGAAACCGACCCCAGTACAGTTGGGAAAAGGCTAGGCAGATGATGAATAGGCAGTCTCTTATTATTGTTCCACTGTAGGTCAACGCCCCTGCACTAAGAAGGCACTATCTTTAAACTACAGCTTTTCCACAAACTTGGGAATATTTACTGCCAAACTTTATACATACAATAAACTCTCGATGGGATTCGAATTGTGCCATGAATAGAGGTGCACTATATTTATGGGACAGCTATATCGGAAACTGTATTGCGCACTTCAACTATACTGCGAACTAGTATGGGTACTTAGAACTATCTAAACTTAAGGATGTATCTTCATCATCATCATCATCATATCAGCCGAAAGACGTCCACTGCTGGACATAAGCCTCCCCCAAATGTCGCCACAACAATCGGTCCTGTGCGTCTCGCATCCATGAGCTACCCGCGACCCTCACCAGGTCATCAGTCCACTGGTGTGTCTTCCGTTACGCAGTTACCACTCCAGAACTCTTCGGCCCCATCGACCATCTGTTCTGCGAGCAATGTGCCCTGCCCACTGCCACTTCAATTTGGCGATCCTTCCTGATTTTTTTTTACTTTCATTCCTGATCCGATCACGCAAGGAAACTCCGAGCATTGCCCTCTCCATTACCCTTTTTGTGATTTTAAGCCTTAAGGATGTATCTTAGATAGTAAGTAAAAACTACTACTTCTTGGCAAGACTGGAGTCAGATTTTCTGACTTCTCACTAATGCGTAACGACTGCTAAAGATCTACAAATGACAGCCGGAACCAGCGGCTTAACGTGCTTCCGAGGCATGGAAGTCTCGGTGTATAAAGATGGTCACCCATCCACAGACCAACCTCAGCAAGCGTTGCTTAACCTTGAAGATCGACGCGTGCAGCTGTTATTATTTAGCCACGAGCTCCTCAAGCTAGTAATGTCTGGTCTCTGGAGGTAAAAATTCTTGCCTAGCCTCTTTCTAACACTAGAAAGGCCAAGGGAGCGAGGACCCGGGAAAAGATAGTTCAACATAAATTGTATAAAGTGGCAAATAAAGTCCAAGACAACTATTATTATTGGCCGTTAAGAGGACGTTGAACCGAGATAAAATGGTGAAAACTTTGTGGTCAAATAATCACGCTTTATGGTCACTATCAACCTAACGTTGAGATAAAAATACTGCAATGTTTTGATTTGTATCATTAAGTCTCTCTTATTTATGGAACTTTGTCTGGCATAGCGGAAAGGTCCTGCCTGATTCGCGACCACCCTCCCACCGGAGTTCGGCGTCAAGCAGCGTGCTGTGTTTCGTTGATGCATGGCAGTACCAGTGCCTCAGAGCATTTTCTGGGCTCGCTCGCTCCATCATAGACCTCATCCATCGTCGAGAGCTAGCCGATTTTTCAATGTTTTCATACATTCAATCAATCTAATTTTCTAACTGCCCGCAGAGGCGAGCCGGTCAGTGTTAAAGTGCTCCCGGAGCCCATGATGCAAGTGTGCAAGTTGAAAAGACGTGGTTTTAGTCAGTAGGTGTCTGACAAACCCGTCCGTCCGCCCCATCTACGAGAACAGAACATCCATGAGAATTTCCACCCCGTTTCCAAAGAAAAGGCCAGTACAAACAGTTGCAGCTGGGTTGAGCTCGACAGGTAGACATAGTCGCTCTTGCCTATTCAAATTAATCTATCAACGCACATAAGTATTCATTTAGAATTTCCATGCTTGGTAGATCGTAGTTTGAATAGTAGGTACCTCTTTCTTTTTAAGGATTTGAAATCATCAAATAACTCCTTGTGCTCTGGGCAGAGCGGAAAGGAGTGCCAGACTCTTACTGGCTAAAACCTTTCCGTGTTCCTCCCTTTACTTTTCAGGGCCGCGGTGAGTCTTTCGAACAAATTCCGCAACACTAGCAGGAGTGGCTGGGCAAACTTTGTCATTGTAGCCGAGGTGGAAAAAACGCCCGAGCTCAAGCGTGACCTAAGGCGAAAACACATCGCGGCAGAGGAGAGGCTACGCACGGGCGTTTGGCTTCGCTTTACAAGAAAATGATTATGATTGTGTCCACTGCAACCCATGGACACGCTACGCATGAATTGATGTCATTGGTACACTTATGGCTTGCTCTAATATGGCGTTCACTAGCTCAATGCTGTCAACGCCATGCACGCTGTGCATGGACACATGAATATTAACCCACGACTATGTACAATTGCATCGCTACAGTTGTACATAGTTGTGGGCGTGTAGTGTGTACTGCAGTTGAAACGTGGACCTACGTTGTCAAACACATGACCCCACGCAGCTAAAATGCGCCGCGTGCCTGTGCCACCCGCAGTGGTGGGTTTCCGCCTTTATGTAGTCGATAAATTGCAATGACAAAAATGCTTACATGTGACAAACGTCGTTTTTGAACACATTTACTTGAATTCACTAGGCTTTTGTCAGCATAATATTACATAATACGATGTATTAAAACACTCCTGTCACAAAAATAAATGTTACTAAACAAAGATAACATTTATTTATAAATATGACATTATGATATTGACAGGACTAACATTGACCTTTCCATCTCCTTTTGTTTGACGCCTCTTATTTAATACAATGAAATGGGAACCGTCATGTAGAATGTTTTCTTTTTGTATGTACAGGGTGGCCAAAAAGACGTATCCAACTTTTTAAATGAATGGAAAATAATCCGATATTATTTCATTATTATTTTATTAAGGAAGGCTTTGCAATTTTATATGGATATCAACGCGGCGGTATCTTCTCGTCTCACATACCACAGTGTCTCAAGACGAAAGTCTATGACCAGTGCGTGTTGCCAGTGATGACCTTTGGACTTGAAACGTGGTCGCTCACAATGGGCCTCATCAGAAGGCTTAAAGTCACCCAAAGGGCAATGGAGAGGGCAATGCTCGGAGTTTCCTTGCGTGATCGAATCAGGAATGACGATATCCGCAACAGAACGAAAGTTACCGACATAGCCCGAAGGATCGCCAAATTGAAGTGGCAGTGGGCCGGGCACATTCCTCGCCGAACAGATGGTCGATGGGGCCGAAAAGTTTTGGAGTGGCGACCGCGTACCGGTAAACCTCCCACAAGGTGGACCGATGACCTGGTGAGGGTGGCGGGTAGCCGATGGATGCGAGACGCACAGGACCAGGGGGTCGATTCTGCTATTGCAATCGTGTCTCAATGACCGGTCAATGATCGATTTTTGACGTATAACGTCAAACTTTTGACACATTTCCCATACAAAAACTATCAAAGTTGTCAAATATTCGATCACTGACCGGTCATTGAGACACGATTGCAATAGCAGAATCGAGCCCCTGTTGTTGTGATGACATTTGGGGGAGGCCTATGTCCAGCAGTGGACGTCTTTTGGCTGATATGATGATGATGGTGATGGATATCAACTGTAACCACTTATCATTTTGCTAACTGAAAATGCGGTAGCTTTTTGACGTGATTTTTATCCAATTTTTACATGCTACTAATGAAAATACAAATTAATATTTTTCTGTGTTCAAGATTGACTATATTTCGTTCATTTAGAAATCTCCACCAGATAAAGTCAGAAATTGTTGAATCTACTAAGGGGTCAATTGACACATTACCCGAAGAACAATGTTGATAAAAGCTTGTTACAATACAATTAGTAAGGTTGTAATAGCATTCAATCATTGTCTTCAACACTACTAAAAAACAGATATCAAACAAGAATAAAATTGGAAATTATTTTATTATATTGGATATGGCAATCTTGGATATTTACAAAATTTATTATACTGGTATAATCTTTATTTTGATTACGTTGAAACCCTACGGGGATTTGCTGAGTATTATGAGTTCTGTCTATAATGAATTTGATTTTCCAGTTAAAGCTGAATGAAAATCATTTTATGATTATTGTCTGTCTGTGAGCACTGACTTTAGAATTATATGAGATTTTTATGCTGCTTATTATTATTACTCAATATAAATAGGTACCTAGGCACAACTGTCTCCAGATGAACTGAGTAATACCTACTGTTTTTTCGACTTACGGCTTTTCTGCCTGCAAGACACTCCGAATCTCGTCTCGCTTACCATCAGTTGAGATAGTGGTCAAGCGCGTGCCTATCAATAATAAAAAAAAAAAATTTTTTCTTGTCATTCAGATTCATTCTTCTTAAGTTTTTTTTTTCTCTCTACTTGTTTTGTTAAAAATATACCTATAAAATAAAAATAATATTTTTATGGTTCAGTACCTCAAAAGAAATAAAACCGAACCCATATAGGAATACTTCGTTGTCTGTCCTTTTTAACCGACTTCTAAAAAAGGAGGAGGTTCTCAATTCGGATGTTTGTATTTTTTTTTTTTTTTTTTTTATCCCACTTTTCTGTCGCAGGTCTGCTGGAAGAAATTTCTTTAGAAATAAGCAGTACCTTTGTGCTTTTTTTTCTGTATACAAATTTCTATTTTTAAGGTTATTGTGTGTACATAAATAAATTAATAAATAAATAAACAAAACTGGACTCGAAATTATTCAATTCTTTGTCTTGGTGGCGAAACAGAAAACTACAGAATCCTACACTGTACGCGTGTCCTGACTCCTGGACTTGGAATTAATAATAATGTGATGCACCGACATTTTTTTTTATTAAAAAGCGCTTGGTTCAAGAAAAGCGCTTGAACCAAGGGCTTTGCATGTCGGTCACGCCTGATTGACATGACCGTTGCGCGTCCGCCACTCCACTTGGCTCTCAGACGCGCTCCGCTACGGGTATTTCTTTGTACTTATTGTTTTATAATACGTTTTTCATGTAAATTAAGGTATTAAACCTATTTTAATACAGTCCTCTACTTTTATTATTAATTCCAATTGAGCCCAATCACAAAATATTCGAGAAATATAATACCTTTTTTTGCCAACCCTCCTCTCTAGTGTTAAGTTCTGCATTCATATCTCGGCAGTCACGTGTGAGCCTCTTTGTCTAACCCTACCTATTTGCATATATAAAGCAAAACAATACACTCCCCAACTATTTTTATCAATCTGCCTAGACTTTTTCCAACTATGTTGGCCGTTGAGGTCGAAGCTGATCCCAGTCTACCCTAATGCATTGAGTACTAGTATTTTACCTGGACGGACTGCCCATCTGACCTCCTTATCCCGGTAAATAGGTACTCCGAAACCCCTTGGTAAGACTGGGGTCAGATTTTCCGCAACGACTGTCAAAGATCTGCTAACGGGAGCGGAAGGGAGTGTCAGAATCTTACTGACTAAAACCCATCCGTGTTCCTCCTAATGTCCTTTGCATTCCAAGGCCGCGGTGACTGTTTCGAACAAATTGTGCAAGGGGCCGACGACTTAACGTGCGAGTTTCTATCCAACTCCCACGTGGCAGTAACTCGAAAGATACGTCCATATGTTGCGAGTTACTGCACTGCAGCTTCTCGGCAGGCTGACTCGCACGCTCGCTCGCCCTTTCTGAACTAACCATTACTTTCGCGCAATATATATAGCTTAATTAGCCTTTTAATTGATTTAAAATCGGCGCATTATAATGAAAGGCTAGGCTTTTAATGAAACTGCGAGGATCGCCCGGAGGACACGGTGGAGCATACGGTGGAGGCCTGCCCCGCATGGGCGGAGCAGCGACGTGTCCTCGTCGAGGCGATCGGTGGCGGCGACCTCTCGTGTCCGGCCCTGGTTCAATCTATGGTCCGGAGCGAGGAGGCATGGGAAACCGTCACCTCCTTCTGCGAAGCAGTAATGCTAGTGAAGGAGGAGGCCGGCCGCGTGAGGGACAGACAAGCCTCACGCCCCAGCCGCCGCGGCATAGGGAGACGCACCGGGCGTCGGGAGTCGCTGGGCGATTCCCGGCCACCGTAGGTGCGGGTCTGCGGACGGCGAGCGTTGGGTGGCTCGCTGTCCGATTAAAGCCAGACCCAAGCCGACGGCGCGTTGTGCTCCACGCGCGCTTCAAAGAGATGTCAGCATAGGAGTAGGGGCCCGTTAGGGCCAGTGCCTACCAGGGTTGCGGATTTTGTTCGAAAGAGTTACCGCGGCCCTGGAACGTAAAAGGCACTAGGAGGAGCATGGGTGGGTTTTAGTCAGTAGAAGTCTGACACTCCCTGCCGCTCCACCCAGAGCGGGAGGGGTCATTTGATGATTTCCCAACCTCAAAAAAAAAAAAAAAGGCTTTTAATTAAACGGCTGATTAAGCTCGTTAGCTGCGACATGGATACACTTACCATCCATTATTACTAGTACATTATTAATAATTATTTATTCAAGACCACTCAACATTTAAAGAACAACCCAAAAGTAATTAAATCTTACTACAAAACTCCCTATACCATTACAACTGTGTCCCAATCCATTTTATTAAATGGTCTGTGTACGAGATCAGGGGATTACTGGATAAGTTACAGACGCGATTAGAACGCCACAGATTACCTTGACGGAGGAGGTTGCTTCTGAGTTCGTTACTCAGTGAAGATGGGGAGAAAATCGGTGTCAATTTTTATACAACGTTTCTAAGGATAAATGCAGTACCTCTTGAGGGGTCATTGTACTCATCATTACGAACAACTTTTACTAGGTATGGGACCAACCTCATCATTATGAACTACTTTTATTAAGGGACCAATCACGAAATCGCGAAAAAGATCGACTGCACCATACATTTGTGTGCGCATAACTCGACAAAATATACTGAACAGCTGATTTTTTTGGATTGATTTCGGAATCGGTTCCTTATTAAAGTTGTTCATAATGATGAGTACAATGACCCCTTAAGAGGTATTGCATTTATTCTGTTACAAGTTGTAGTTTTTTTTTTTACTATTGGGTCATGCGTTTTATGATTGTGTCACCTGATGGTAAGCGATGTTGTGCTCGAAGATGGAGCACGCTTGCCTAGAAGTAACCTATTCACTTTTGACTTACAGACTCCCAAGTTGTAGCTATCAGCCATTCGATCCTGTAAATAAGTCGAAGTAAATGCTTGGGTGAAGTGATCACAAAGTGAGGTGTCAATCCATCTTGATTACATAGATTTACAGCTCACTTCGTGATCACTTCACCAGAACGTAGAGGATCACGATAGAAGGGGATTCAGGACAGCTTTATGTTTGTATTTCTGTTTTATAAATGTGGGTCAATGACCGTTATAGCACATGTATCTCGTGTCTTCCGTACTCGGACAAGTTTAATTTCAAAGAGCTTTACTAGGTTGAGTCCTACTTTTCGTTTTTTTTTAAGGATTAGAATTCATCAAATGTCTTCTTTCGGGTCTGGGTTGGGCTGAAGGGAGTCATCATCATCATCATATCAGCCGAAAGACGTCCACTGCTGAACATAGGCCTCCCCCAAGTGTCGCCACAACAACCGGTCCTGTGCGACTCGCATCCATCGGTTACCCGCGACCCTCACCAGGTCATCAGTCCACTTTGTGGGAGGCCTTCCAACGCTGCGTCTTCCGGTACACGGTCGCCACTCCAAAACTTTTCGACCCCATCGACCATCTGTTCTGCGAGCAATGTGCCCTGCCCACTGCCACTTCAATTTGGCGATCCTTCTGGCTATGTCGGTAACCTTGGTTCTCTTGCGGATATCATCATTCCTGATTGGATCACGCAAGGAAACTCCGAGCATTGCCCTCTTCATTGCCCTTTGGGTGACTTTAAGCCTTCTGATGAGACCCATTGTGAGCGACCACGTTTCGAGTCTATAGGTCTTCACTGGCAACACGCACTGGTCATAGACTTTCGTCTTGAGACACTGTGGTATGTAAGACGAGAAGATACCGCGCAACTTCCCGAACGCCGCCCAGCCGAGTCGGATTCGACGGTTGACCTCCTTCTCGAAGTTAGCCCTACCTAGCTGGATCGTTTGTCCTAGGTAGACGTACTCATCAACAACTTCGAGTGCAGAGCCTCCAATCTTGATAGGAGTGGGTGCTACATGGGTATTTACCATGACCTTGGTTTTGTCCATGTTCATTTTAAGACCCACTCTTTCGGAAGCTCTACTGAGGTCATCGAGCATTGTACTGAGGTCCTCCTGAAGGGAGTGTCAGACTCTTATTAACTTAAACCTAACCGTTCCTGGTCATCCGTTCCAGGGCCGCGGTAACTCTTTCGAACAAAATCAAAACTAACCTGCTTTAAAATGTTCCTCACCAACATAGTAAACTACTCCTGTTTGTATATAATTCGTCAACGTTAACCCTTTAACCACTAGGGTACCCAACAAATAGTCACCCAGACTAAATAAATTGCAATACTAGGGTTTGCTAGTTTCTTTTATTTTGTCAGTTGTTAAGAGAAAGTATTTAGCGTAAAGGTCAATTTATCATGCTTATAAACCGTTCAAATTCAAGTTGCAATATCATGTCAGTGACAATAATTGTCAAAATGAAGGCAATTTTTTTGCCAGTTTGCGACTGTAATGCGCTGCTTAAAAATAAGAGAATTGCCTACCTGGTTAATACATAAAAATATTGGTTACCAAAAGATATTTGAAAACATTGGTTCGGCGTCCATACATCGTTCGCCTAAGAACCAACAGAGACTAGAATTTACTTTTTGTTCTAAATAATGCATATTATATTGATTCTATTGACCCTAAATTAAAATCATGGACTTCTGGAATTATAAAAAGTTCAAAACGCTTTCGGATTTTGAGGTCATATATTTTTTTTTTAATTATTGATAGGCAAGCGCTTGACCACTATCTCACCTGATGGTAAGCGACGATGTGGTCGAAGATGGAGCACGTTTTCCTAGAGTAACCTATTCACTCTTGACTTAAAGACTCCCGGGTTATAATTACTTTATTAGAGACTGTCATTACCATAGAATGCCAAAGTGTCATCTGTCAATTCATCGACGATCAGTGTCAAATAACGAAGAAGCAACCTAAAACACCGACTACCGAAATTAAACTTATTTTGGACTTTGTACCTAGTGTTTTTTTGAAAGTCTGTTTTTTTTTGGTTCTTATTTTGATTTTTTTGCAATAACTTGATCACTTTGAAGTAAGATTTTTAGTAAAGACAATAAAGACAAGTTTATACCTCAGGTCTGGCTGCCAGCCAATGATGCTTCCTAACACGTCACGTATCTACTCTACCTTAAAAAATCTCTTTGAAACTACCCACAAAATTTATAGCATGCAATACGGTGAACCTTTGCAGTAAATAACTAACTATACTAGCTTCAGATAGAGTCGACAGAGGCGTTCATTTTGCTTCACGTTGGTACGAACGGAAAAAATGTTCTGTGCATGTTGTTTTTTGTAGGAATTGTTTTTTTTTTTGCATGCAAGAATTAAGTCATTAGGTACGGTTTTTTGTATCAATTAAGTCATGAATAATGATACTCAACACTCATTGAAATACAAGACACACTGCAATGCGCCACTGACAGTTAAGTTATTAGACATTCCAAAATCTATTTTATTGTAACAATATTACTCAGTTAATTATCGTTATGTCACAGCCAACTAGCTTAATCAGCCGTTTCATTAAAAGCCTAGCTTTTTCATTGAATTGCGCCGTTTAATCAGTGACATAAGTGACATGGACAATCAAACGATATTGATAAAAAAATGTCACTTAGGTCGCTAAAAAATCGGCGCATTTAAATGAAAAGGCTAGGCTACCAATTAAACGGCTAATTAAACTAATTGGCTGCGACACTTATAGTATTATACTTAATTCTGTCGTCTCCGGTTATGTACTGCGCGGGCTTTACTGACGTGGGGGGCTGGTCGTATGACAGCTGTCAGGGGGTGAAGACGTGGTGCATGAACTAGTGAGCTTATATTTATGTAATTATGTATATTTAACTATCAAGTGTATATCACACAACGCCACCCAGCAAAATATAAGGAATACCCTCATTGCATACAGCTAAGGAGTTCATTCCTTGTCAGAGTCTGTGTTTCCTGATATCTACAACCGTTACTTCTAGATACGAGTGTTTTATTGTCGACCACACCAGCGCGTACCATCAGGTGTCAGGTGCTTAAACGCGGGACTAACAAAAAATTAATACAAAAAAAAATATGTTCCCATTTTCATCATAATCATAATTATTATAATTTGACAGGGAATGAGATAAATTGTACACCCTCGGCATAAAATGACAAGCAATAAAAATGTACATATACATTTAGAAATAGATACACGATGAATGATGAAGTATTTTTCTCACGTGGAAATCAATCTACGTTGATACGTTAGCTCGACATGTTGCCGCAGCACCTGTGTTTATGTTTGACAGAATTATGAGTTAATCTTTATAGAGATGTCAGTAGGGTGTTATTACACTGTCATTGTTTACCTTTTGTAAAAGGATTCGTACAAAGAGGTCAGTACACTGGAGGTCGCGTCTTTGAAAGAAAAAAGTAAGGGGAGTAGGAAAAAACCGTTTGGGATGCATGAAGGAGCCTCCTCGTGTAGCGCAATTTGTTCCATCAGACACTTAACTGAACCGAGCGCTCGGCGCATCCTGGACAGTCTCACCTAACACCTTCTAAGACTGGCCGATCCTTCCCTTGCGGTGGTAGGGCTAACACTCGCCTGGTTCACGACCACCCTCCCACTGGAGTTCGGCGTCAAGCAGCCTGCTGTGTTTCGTCGACGCGTGGGAGTACCAGTGCCTCAAGGCATCTTCTGGGCACGCTCGCTTCATCATGGACTTCATCTATCATCATTAGAGGTCAAGAGCTAGCCCATTCATAAATAAAAAAAACCGGTCAAGAGCGATAAATATGGTACAGAACCCTTCGTGATCGAGTCAAACACATATTTAGCCAAATTTCTAGCATATTAAAACAAAATTTTCAGTTCACTTATTTCCAATCAAAAGATTCACATCAAACTTTCATGAAATTTTTGGTCAACACCATTTCCAGACCACCAACATTTTATTTAAACCTCTACCGAGTTATTTAATAAAATGGCAACACTTTCAAATTGTCGTTACCTAAAATACCAGTAGCACAATTGACACAGCCATTCGGTCATTCATAGGATTGCCTAGTTAAATAAACACTCATAGACCACAGAATTTCCTAGGACCGGCATTTTCAAAACTGTCCATACAAATCGAAGACACGGTTGGCGCAGTTGTTGAGCAATTGACTGCTGCGTGGCGTTCGTGGGTTCGAATCCCGCTCCAAACAAATATTTGTATGGCCTACAGATAGATGTTCCGGGTCTGGCTGTTTGTGTATGTGAGTTTATATGTTTGTAAACGCTGGGTGCGTTACAGGAGAGAGAAATTCTTAGTGTGGAGCAACGTTTTTTTTTAGTCAGTGTCGCCGATTATTCAAAGTAATTGATGGCCTGTGACAAAATTCTGACTATGGCTATGATACCGCAAACTTATACTGAGCGCACTGTCCGTCTGCTTCTGTCTGTTACCTTTAGACGTCTTATCGATCGGCTGAGTGGATTTGTATGAAACTTGGCACATGAGGATAGATCATGTTTATGCCTAGCCTTTTCCCAACTATATTGGGGTCGGCTCCCAGTCAAACCGGATTCAGCTGAATAGCAGTATTTTACGTGGAGCGGCTGCCTTCCAGACCTCCACAACCGCCCACTAACTGGGTTACACGGTACTTCTTAGCAAGACTGGTGTCAGATTTTGTGGCTTCTGTCAATCCGTAACGACTGCCAAAGATTACCAAATGACAGCCAGGACCAATAGCTTAACGTGCTTTCCGAGGCACGGAGGAGTCTCGGTATGTTAAGATGGACACCAATCCACAGACCAACCTTGGCCACCGTTGCTTAACTTTGTAGATCGGCCCGTGCAGCTGTTATAATTGATAAAACTGACCCTAATATAGTTGATATAAGGCTTGGCAGTTTGTCTGCTGCTTCCGTATTCTATGAAATAGAACGTGCTCTGAATCAAAATAACTGTTAAACTAGCCGCTTTCATTGTTCACGAATTGCGTTAAAAACAATGCTTTGTTTCATTAATGTCAAGTTTGTAATTGAATTAAAAATAAACGAACCTGATATTCTTGTGGCCATTTTGAATTTGATAAAACTTCTTTGATGAACTATTTTGTATTCATCTTTTGTTTTCATTATTAGATCTAAGACCCAATTCTAAGATCTTATTAGCAACGGTATGCATTCGCAATCTGTCAAAAAATCCTTAATTTTCATCCATTTTTGACCAAATGAGATGTATCCGCTCCAGGCCCGACATGTGAAAATTCCCAAATAAAAAATAAATCTTATGTATTATGTTAATAAACATTAAATTCGCGATTAATTCGCGACACACCAGTGTGTCGCCAGGGCCGGAGCGGGTATATGCGACCGTTCTTTAAAAATTTTAGAATTGACTCTCTGTTTCAAGCAGGGTTAAATTCAGTGTCGATATCTAATAATGATTAAACAAAAATAACTCTTAATGTAAAAAGAACACAATTGAATATTGATACGGGGTGTTAGGCCTCATTTACGGAGACGCGGGGCGTCTCGCGTCGCGTGTGGCGTGGCGTCTCGCGGCGCGTCGGACGGTCATGAGAAATCTTGCAAGCTGATGTAGAACCACTTGCACTTATGCTACAGAGTTGAAGTTTTACAAATCGGTTCTGTTCCGATGACAACTATTTTTAGGGTTCCGTAACCAAAGGGTAAAAATGGGACCCTATTACTAAGACTCCGCTGTGCGTCTGTCTGTCTGTATATCACCAGGCTGTATCTGATGAACCGTGACAGCTAGACAGTTGAAATTTTCACAGATAATGTATTTCAGTTGCCGCTATAACAACAAATACTAAAACAGAATATAATGAATATTAACGTGGGGCTCCCATACAACAAACGTGATTTTTTTTATATGTAATGGTACGGAACCCTTCGTGCGCGAGTCCGACTCGCACTTTGCCAGTTTTTTTATGATAACTTTCAAGTGATTCTCCATTTAGAGATAGCTCAAGACGAAGAAACTACTCAGCGGTCAGCCTACGGCTTTACGAGCTTTCCAAAGAACAGGAGTGTCACACAAACAACTTCCAAACTCCAGACTGCTACTATGACATTCCTAATGAAAAAAACGTAGTCACACTTTTTGCCCGACCGGGGAACCCAAGCTCGGCAGTCGTGCTTGCCACCTCAACACCAATAGACAAGACAAGATATTTATTTGTAGAACAATAAGTATACATAAAAGGAATGCAGGTTGTTCATAAACAAAAGTGATCTGTCATGATCGGCATTTGTGGCATACAAATGCCGATAAGGAAAGTAATTCATAGATATTTAAACACAGCAATCATTATTAAATTGTCACACAAATTAAATTTAATTTAATCAATAAATAATTTTGAATTAAAAATGTCGTATATTCTATGTGTGCGCTTAGATGGGACAGCTAGTTCAGAGGATAGTGGGTACATAAACATAGGTCGTATACTCACATTTTGCTACCTAAGTTACATGTCGCTGCTTAAGAAGAATACTGTATTATTAAAAAATGCATTTGTATTTTACCATGTGCGTCTTTAGAGGCGAAACCACGTTTTCATCTTCGTTTTTCTTTCATATTCACCAAGAAAAGTGCAATGTGTTAAAAGTTACAACACTTAGTAAATCATGATAGTAAACTTCAATCAGGGGGTCAAGTCTGCTATTGCAATCGTGTCTCAATGACCGGTCAATGATCGATTTTTGACGTATAACGTCAAACTTATGACACATTTCCCATACAAAAACTATCAAAGTTGTCAAATATTCGATCAATGACCGGTCATTGAGACACGATTGCAATAGCAGACTCGAGCCCCTGCTCTCCTGAAAAAAATACCCGTTTTGAGATGCACCAGTAGTTTTCCGAAGCAGCGATGTTCACAATTGGACGAGTCAGCCATCAACAAGCCACGGATCCACACCCCGTTGCTACAAAAACATTCCTGACAGTAATACCAAATAACAAAGTATAAAATAAACATCACTCTATTTATATATTCATGATCTCATCAACATTGAAATTGAATGAAAATTAAAATTATGTAAAAATATAAAGTGAAAATACAGTTTCCATTTTAAAAATAGTTGTATTTTTATAAGTTGGGAAAAAACTTAAATGAATAATTCAAATAACTTCATGGTTACCCTGTACATTGAATAGTTGAAAGGCTTATTAACTAAAATACCATCGCCATTTTATGAATGGGGGAAATCATCAAATGACTTCTGGGTGGAGTAAGAGGCAGCGTCAGACTCTTACTGAATAAAACCCATCCGTGTTCTTCGTCCCTTCCGTGTCCCTTTGCGTTCCAGGGCCGCGGTGACTCTTTCAAACAAATTCCGCAACTGACCAGAAAGCTGGTCTTTTCTTCAGCCAAAGAATCAGCATTGCCATTCAACGCGGTAATGCTGACCTACATTCGGCTACATAATGTCTAATGAAAAAAAATGCTTTGAAAAATGCGTTCAGGGGCAGTAGAAACATTGAGAAATACCTACTTGGCTATAATTTCCCAATTTTCTTTTTCTTTCAGGTGGATATAGATTAATAATACTGTTCCTAATCCAGAAATCAAACACAGAACCTCATACGTAGCAAAAGCTCCTGGGCTCTAGACAAGTGATATTTTGTCAGCGGTAGCGTGGCGAAGGCGATTGTCAATACGTCAAAAATGTATGGCATTGACAGATGCTATCGAAATGTCACGTGATCAAAAATACCTACATTTTGGCATTTCGACAGGCGCATTCACTAATTGAAACACATTGTCTAGGGCCCCTTGGGCTCTAGACAAGTGACATTCTGTCAACGGTAGCATGGCGAAGGCGATTGTCAATACGTCAAAAATGTATGGGATTGACAGATGCTATCGAAATGTCACGTGATCAAAAATACCTACATTTTGGCATTTACACAGACGCATTCGCTAATTGAAACACATTGTCTAGGGCCTCTTGTCACCACTAGACCATTGACACCTTGTTCTTTTGATTTTAACCGTAAACTATGTATACCTTAATATCGGTCTCACACGTACCATCCCCTATTTTAGGCTAGCAGTTGATCTCCTACAACCCAAATAGCTTCTGCTTTTCTCTTTTGGCAAGCCAGTACCGGCCATATCTCATAATCTATGAGTCAACCCATTAATTATTCGAAAGGAAGGTAAAGATAGCTGGACTTCTTAATGGTAACCTCAGTGTTTTAGATATAATTTCTTATTCAAGCTAAATCCACGTTGAGCTTGCGAAAGAAAAAAATCCCGTCTTCGTACTAGGGTGGTTTTCGTTAATTCGCAGCATTTTAGTATAATTAAAGTTCCGTAGCTCAAAATAACAAAACAGAATCCATTTCTGCGGCCATCTGTCTGTTCATCAGTCTATCTGTAAAGGCCCTTTTTCTCAAGAACGCGTGAAGGTATCAGTTGTATTAATATCAAAAGCGATGGTCGCTTAGAGCTCTAAAAAACACAAGCTTTTAAGTCAACGTAATAAAGGAAAACGGCTGTTTAGGCAAACGCATATAAATCAAAACATACAGGGAATTCCAGCTGACCTTTTTATTTTGGATGTGTAATCATCAAATGACTCCTCCCGCTTTGGGCGGAGCGGAAGGGAGTGTCAGACTCTTACTGACTAAAACCCATCCGTGCTCCTCGTAGTGCCCTTTGCTTTCCAGGGCCACGGTAACTCTTTCGAACAGAGTCCGCAACCCTGGTAGATTCCCGCTGTCTTAAAATCATGTTTAACATTTAATCAAAAACCACTATGCAAAAACTTAGTTCTTAAATTTACCCAAAAACTACAACAAACTAGTGACTGCATCTTTTATTGACTGCCCCAACTCGAAAGCGCGGATGAGTTTCAAAAGCTCGGGTGTTAAACTTTAATTTTCTGATCAATTCCGTGTTAATATTGCTTTTGCTTGCACTAAGAGGATTGTGGTTCCATTTTTATCGAATATTAAAAACTGTTTTGGAGAAGTAGAATATTCTGGTTAGTCGAACTATTAAGCTCGCTTATGTACGTTAAAAGATTGAATTAGAGGAGCTCGTGGCTTAATAATTACAGTCGCACGGGTCGATCTTCAAGGTTAAGCAATGCTTGCCGGGGTCGGTCTGTGGATGGGTGACCATCTTAACATATCGAGTTTCCTCCGTGCCTCGGAAAGCACGTTAAGCCGTTGGTCCCGGCTGTCATTTGTAGATTTTTGACAGTCGTTACGGATTGTCAGAAGTCCGAAAATCTGACTCCAGTCTTGCCAAGAAGTATCGTGTTACCCAGTTGATGGGTTGTGGAGGTCTGGTAGACAGCCGCTCCACGTAAAATACTGGTATTCAGCTGAATCCGGTTTGACTGGAAGCCGATTCCAAAAAAAAGGGTTATCGTATCGTTTCTAGGTAGAATTCAGCTGCAAAATATTTGGGTAAAAACTAGGCGAGTTTGGACTTAGACTATAATAATAATAATAATAATAGCGTTTATTGTGTCAAAAAGTTAAACACAAACAATTTAGGGTTTGGAGTCTTCATTTAAGCAAATAATGCCTGTATTAAAAGACTCCGCTCCTTCACAACAGTAGGTTCTTTCTTAAAACACAATAAAACAGTACATGTGTGTAAAACAAAAATAGTTTTGTGAACGTTTGTGTGCGTGTGCATGAGTGATGGTGTGTGGTTGAATGTGTATGGGTGTGTGAATGTACGAGTAGGTATGGGAGAGTCTCTCTGTGTGTGTGAGTGGGTCGTATACATGTAATTAGTTGTTTTGTAGGAGAGCTTCAGTATTTTCATATGTCAGTGGTTTTATCCAGTTAATCAACATTTCTTTACATATATGATAAGATTTTGCATAAATGAAAATTTCTTTATTAATTTTGTTATATAATTGAGCTGATCGTTTACTAAATTGCATAGATCCGAATTTGGTCTTGGTTTTAGGTATTTGAACTATATTGTGTTTTCTTCTCCTAGAGTGTATATCCATATTATAAGGTAAGGTTTTATGCTTTGGCTGGAGAGGCGCCACGGCGTCCTCACCTTCCGCCTGACGCAGGTACTCACCGGACATGGTTGTTTCGGTAGGTACCTGTTTCGGATTCGGCGGGAGGAAACGCCCGGGTGTTTTCACTGCGAGGATCGCCCGGAGGACACGGTGGAGCATACGGTGGAGGCCTGCCCCGCATGGGCGGAGCAGCGCCGTGTCCTCGTCGAGGCGATCGGCGGCGGCGACCTCTCGCGTCCGGCCCTGGTTCAATCCATGGTCCGGAGCGAGGAGGCATGGGAAGCCGTCACCTCCTTCTGCGAAGCAGTAATGCTAGTGAAGGAGGAGGCGGGCCGCGTGAGGGAGAGACAACCCTCACGCCCCAGCCGCCGCGGCATAGGGAGACGCACCGGGCGTCGGGAGTCGCTGGGCGATTCCCGGCCACCGTAGGTGCGGGTCTGCGGACGGCGAGCGTTGGGTGGCTCGCTGTCCGATTAAAGCCAGACCCAAGCCGACGGCGCGTTGTGTTCCACGCGCGCCTCAAAGAGATGTCAGCATAGGAGTAGGGGCCCGTTAGGGCCAGTGCCTACCAGGGTTGCGGATTTGTTCGAAAGAGTTACCGCGGCCCTGGAACGTAAAAGGCACTAAGAGGAGCATGGGTGGGTTTTAGTCAGTAGAAGTCTGACACTCCCTGCCGCTCAACCCAGAGCGGGAGGGGTCATTTGATGATTTCCCATCCAAAAAAAAAAAAAAAAAAAAAAAAAAAAGGTTTTATGCTTTTTTAAAATTACTTGAGTAATGTAAAGTTTTCTAACTGACAGTACATCACTTAGTCTGTAGAGGTTCTCTGTAGAATATCTCCTTTTTTTAAAATACATTATTTTGAGTAGGGCTCGTTGTGCTCGCTCTAATTGGATGAATTTAGATTTTGTTGCCCCACCCCAAATAGGAATACAGTATATTAAAATTGATTGCGCAAGAGAAATATATATTTGTGTGAGCACATTTCTAACAGACTTACCGCTACTCTGTATAGACCTAGGTAGCACGTGACGCAGAGTCTTAAAAATCCAATTTAGTTTGCGGACTCTATTGGCAACTTGCTCAAGATGGGGGTACCAGCACAACCTCTGATCCAGCATTACCCCTAAATATTTTGTGCTAGAAACTTTGCCAATACTAGAACAATTACAGTTATCAACATTGATACCATCACAAGTGTGTATAATGATTCGAAAATCACCGGTTGGTTGAGTACGATTGCAGATGCTGAAACTTATGAAGTTTGTTTTGGAGGTATTTAATGTGAGAACATTAGCATTGAGCCAATTCGCAATCTGGGACATTCCTGTTTCAGCTCTTAGCTGCACATTGTGCCATGTCTTACCATAGAAGATGACAGCTGTATCATCGGCGTACGACAGAACTTTGGCATTAGGAATTTTCATGTTACACAGGTCGTTTATGTATACCAAAAAGAGCGTTGGACCTAATACACTTCCTTGGGGAACGCCGTATGATACATCTGTGACATCACTTATATGTTGCCCCACTTTGACACTCTGCTTCCTGTTTGAAAGATAGTTCTTAAACAGATCAAGCGCGATATCTCTGATACCAATTTTTTCCAGCTTGTTGACAAGGATAGGCGTGGAGACGGTATCAAATGCCTTTTTAAGGTCTAAAAAGACAGTTAGGCACTTATCTCCATTATCAAGATGATTAGCTACTAATGAAGTTAATGATAGGACGGCGTCCTCAGTGGAAATTCCTTGACGAAAACCAAACTGTGAGTCGGAGATGATGTTGAATTTGTTTAAGTAATTAAGAAGCCTAACATTTATTAATTTTTCAATAATTTTGGATATACTGGTAAGAACAGATATTGGTCTATAATTATTAATATCGTCTCTACCCCCACCCTTGTGTACAGGAGTAATAATGGCTATTTTTAATGGGTCAGGGAAGATGCCAGTTTTAAAGCAGAGGTTAGCAAGATGGGCTATGATAGGGACGGCTTCCATGCCTATAAACTTTAAAAATTTTGTAGAGATGTTGTCCCAGCCCGGGGCACTGTCAGCTTTTAGGTTAATTAATATTCTGTATACTTCGTCGGCGTCAGTTTCAAGAAGCACAAAGGAGTTGACTAGATTTGATGAGTATCTGCTCTGATCGGAGGCATAATTATCAGTTGTAGGTAGGATTTGTTGAGCCAGGTCATGTCCAATTTTAGAAAAATAATTGTTGATAAAATTTACTGAATCAGACGGGGTTTGCTGAAGTTTTAACAATTCTGCATCATAATTATTTGTTTTCTGTGAGTAGGTAATAGCTTTTATATTTTTCCACAGTAATTTATTGTTATTGACTGACTTAGATAGCAGATTTCTTTCGTATTGTCTTTTTAGTTTTTTAATCAAATAATTGCAGTAGTTTCTGTAACGTCTGTATGTTATTTTTAGAATTTCATTGGTTTGATCCTGACGAAGTTTGTATTGGAGTCTATTTCGATTTTGTATACAGCGCAAAATACCATTGGTAATCCAAGGTTTTAAAATGCGTTTTTTGCTAGGGATCTTTAATATGATTGTATTTAATTTAATGGAGTCAGTTAGAGTTTGTATCAACAGAGTACACAGAGAATTGGGATCATCACAGAAAAGTAATTCGCTCAAGTTTTTTTCTTTTAAATAATGTAGGGCCTGTTCAAAGTCAACAAATGTCTTAGTTTTACGAACATTTTGTAAGCATTTTTGCTTAGATAACACTAGAAGGGTTGTGAAATGGTCAGTTACTGTGGTATTAAGGATAGCAATAGTGGATGAAAACTTTTTCTTATTTACTTTAAGCATGAAGTGGTCCAGGCATGATTTGTCTCTCGTTGGCAACAGATGTCCTGGGAGGATACCGTGTAAAGACAGCATGTTAAGGTAGTTCATTCTATTTTTCAGTTCATGAGACTGCTCAATTAGTTTAGGTATAATATTAATGTTTATGTCGCCTGCCACAATAATGTTTTTATTTGGTGTAATGGTCTCCAAATGATTGTTGAGCGAACTGACAAAACTGTCAGTGTTTGAGTTTGATGGTGATCGGTATATACAGAGAATGACGTTATTCAATATTTCCAGGCTTAGACAAGAGGCCTGTGATAGTGATATTTCTGTAACCTGATGTACGAGTGCACTCTTCACATAAACGACTACCCCATCATTTTGGTTTAACTGACTTGAAGTCATATATGAACTGTAATTGTTAAGTTGAGGAATAGGTTTATTAGAATTTAACCTACATTCTGTAAATATTAAGATATCTGTTTCGAAGTTAAATGTAGACAATGTCAATAAAAAATCATCAAAGTTACAATAAATGCTTCTAATGTTCTGTGAAAAAATAGTTAGGTCACTTTTCTTTACACAAATGTGTTTAGACAGCTCATTACTGTCGCATTCAAAGGTGCGCGCAATCTCAAAATTGTCTATATCAGTAACTGTTTGCAGCGTATCACTCATTTAACTGGAATTTTAATAGAATGAATGTCATTACATGGAGCAGATACCTTAAAGTAATGGTAATTGTTGTACCTTCATAATTAATGGTTACAAGAAAAGATAATGTAGAATTTATATAGTAACGAACGATTGCTCTTTTTATATTACTAATGTACCGTAATACTCGTACACGACACGGTGTAAGGTATATGTAAATAGCGACTGAATGAATTGTAAGTGTAAGTAACGATGTGTATGTGTATAAATGAGTTTTGTTTGGGGATGTGTAGTATAAGTCTATGAGAAATATGATTGTTTTGGATAAATGGTTGTTGTGTAAATGTATAATGTATGTATATGAGTTAAGTATGCATGTATATGAGTTAAGTAAGTTAGTAAGCACATGTGATATAAAGTTACGACGTGTTATATAATATCTATTTATAACTATGGTGATTAGCACCGCGCAGAAAGTGTTAACGGTATAATACAGCAAAAAGCGGGTGACCGCATAAAAAACACGGAACGAAGCGATAATGCTGTATACGAAATTTATAGTATAATACATATAGTGGCATAAATACCGGAGGCACCCTGTATGTAGTCAATTCTGCAGAGTCAGTCTGTGAATCTGGTCTTCACTTTTAATAACAATAGTCGGTGATTGTTCGTCCTTTTTTACATACACCTTACCGTAGGCTGTCCAGCAGTATTTATAGGCGCCTGATTTTACTAAGTCTCGGGCGAGGAAATGCAGGCGAGATCCTTTTGTTGTTAAATGCTCCGTTATAAATATAGGAGTATTTTCCTGCGTTTTAAAGCCAAGGTGTTTACAGCATAGCTTATTTTTGTGTTTTATATTAAACGCTTTTCCCATCTTCAATATTTCGTTTTTCAAAAGAGTGGAACTCGTTTCAACAATAATAGGTGACTGATTGTTGTCTCTGTTGGTACCTCGCAGTCTGTAAATGTCCTTAATGTCGTTTTTATTCATTTTACATTCAATGCTTTGCGACAGGAATATAGTCAAATCTATAAGATCGTCCTTGGTTTCGTTAATTTTTTTCGGAACGTTTTTTATTACAAAGTTTGATTTTCTACTGCCGATTTGCATGTCCTCAAATTTGTTTTCCAATGTAACTATGTACTCCTTATCTTTCTTCGCCTCGACTTCTAATTGGTGAATTTTTTTCTTGAATTCATCGTTTTGTGCGGTAAGAAAAGCTATTGAGTTCTCAATATTGGCATTTGATAACTGAATTTCCTTCAGAGTAGCGGAGATTTTTGACATCTCATTACCTTGATTAACTGAAAAAAGAGACATCATCTTCCTCATCTCTTCTTTAAATTCATGCAACTGCCTAGAGAGACAATCATCCATATCCTCTCTGCTCCTCTTGACTCGTTGAAAAACATAATTAGGTGGGGTCTTATTTGTATTCCCCAATAAGTTTACATCAGTATCTGACAGAGATTTATTCAACAAAGTGTCCGTAGTAGTCATAGTACTTGTAGTAGAAATGCGGTTGCGTTAGATGATAGTAGAATTCTTAAGCGCTCGTTATGGTAAGTACTTGAATATTTGTTTACGCTGTCGCCGGCGCTGTAGTGTAGCAAGCAGCTAAGTACTCAATCGTCGAGCGCGCAAGACAAAGACGACAATTATTTTGACACAGTATGTACTACTCGCACAGGCACTCCGCGTTTGTCAAGGTCGGGCTTGCCCTTCACTTTACCACACAGTAGCACTTAATTTAGAGTTTATGGCCAGTAACTTAAGTAATATTTCCGAGTGCCAAAATATTTAAATGCAAAAAATAATTAAGTAAAAAATAGGTAACACGACCGATTAGGAAGACGGCACGGACGAAAGAGGAGACTTAATGAGTACAATGACCCTTTAAGAAGTATTTCGTTTATTTTGTAACACATTGTATGTATCTTACCTAATATTTTATTATACCTTCCTAAAATAACAAATCTGGAACAGACAAGGCATTCGTTACAATCTTTCGATAACTTCACCAGCACATCTGCAAGCGATTGGACCAATCAATAATCTTGTTTTGACAAGACCGTCGTACTGCTTACGTCATCAAGAAATAAAATGGCTGCTTGTGACGTACCAATTTATAGAGTAGCGAATTACGGTATGTTTGCACTTCATTAAAATACTGGATTCTGGTTACTTTTTAACCAACTTCCAAAAAAGGAGGAGGTTCTCAATTCGATTGCATTTTGTTTTTTTTTTGTTTGTTACCTCATATCTCCATCATTTATTAACCGATTTAAAAAAATCTTGTTTTATGTATGTGTGTAAATAACATTAATTTCGGTAGTCGGTGTTTGGTTGCTTCTTAGTTAAATGACACCGACTTCCGAAATTAAAATTATTTTGTACTTTGTAGTGTTTTTTTAGAAGTCGATTTTTTTTTGTGAAAAAGTTTTTATTTGTACTTTTTAGTGGTACCTCACACCTAACAACACTACTGAAAAGTCAAAGAAAAGCAAAAATACTCAATTTCGTGTCAATGGATGATTTTTCCATATATTTTTTCCAGCTATTTGGAATTAAAAACCAAATTGCTTAACCGATTTTGATAAAATTTAAATGGGACCAATCGAGAAGCATATCCTTTCACATAAAACAAGATTTTTTTAAATCGGTTAATAAATGATGGAGATATGAGGTAACAAACAAAAAAAAAACAAAATGCAATCGAATTGAGAACCTCCTCCTTTTTTGGAAGTTGGTTAAAAAGTAACCAGAATCCAGTATTTTAATGAAGTGCAAACATACCGTAATTCGCTACTCTATAAATTGGTACGTCACAAGCAGCCATTTTATTTCTTGATGACGTAAGCAGTACGACGGTCTTGTCAAAACAAGATTATTGATTGGTCCAATCGCTTGCAGATGTGCTGGTGAAGTTATCGAAAGATTGTAACGAATGCCTTGTCTGTTCCAGATTTGTTATTTTAGGAAGGTATAATAAAATATTAGGTAAGATACATACAATGTGTTACAAAATAAACGAAATACTTCTTAAAGGGTCATTGTACTCATTAAGTCTCCTCTTTCGTCCGTGCCGTCTTCCTAATCGGTCGTGTTACCTATTTTTTACTTAATTATTTTTTGCATTTAAATATTTTGGCACTCGGAAATATTACTTAAGTTACTGGCCATAAACTCTAAATTAAGTGCTACTGTGTGGTAAAGTGAAGGGCAAGCCCGACCTTGACAAACGCGGAGTGCCTGTGCGAGTAGTACATACTGTGTCAAAATAATTGTCGTCTTTGTCTTGCGCGCTCGACGATTGAGTACTTAGCTGCTTGCTACACTACAGCGCCGGCGACAGCGTAAACAAATATTCAAGTACTTACCATAACGAGCGCTTAAGAATTCTACTATCATCTAACGCAACCGCATTTCTACTACAAGTACTATGACTACTACGGACACTTTGTTGAATAAATCTCTGTCAGATACTGATGTAAACTTATTGGGGAATACAAATAAGACCCCACCTAATTATGTTTTTCAACGAGTCAAGAGGAGCAGAGAGGATATGGATGATTGTCTCTCTAGGCAGTTGCATGAATTTAAAGAAGAGATGAGGAAGATGATGTCTCTTTTTTCAGTTAATCAAGGTAATGAGATGTCAAAAATCTCCGCTACTCTGAAGGAAATTCAGTTATCAAATGCCAATATTGAGAACTCAATAGCTTTTCTTACCGCACAAAACGATGAATTCAAGAAAAAAATTCACCAATTAGAAGTCGAGGCGAAGAAAGATAAGGAGTACATAGTTACATTGGAAAACAAATTTGAGGACATGCAAATCGGCAGTAGAAAATCAAACTTTGTAATAAAAAACGTTCCGAAAAAAATTAACGAAACCAAGGACGATCTTATAGATTTGACTATATTCCTGTCGCAAAGCATTGAATGTAAAATGAATAAAAACGACATTAAGGACATTTACAGACTGCGAGGTACCAACAGAGACAACAATCAGTCACCTATTATTGTTGAAACGAGTTCCACTCTTTTGAAAAACGAAATATTGAAGATGGGAAAAGCGTTTAATATAAAACACAAAAATAAGCTATGCTGTAAACACCTTGGCTTTAAAACGCAGGAAAATACTCCTATATTTATAACGGAGCATTTAACAACAAAAGGATCTCGCCTGCATTTCCTCGCCCGAGACTTAGTAAAATCAGGCGCCTATAAATACTGCTGGACAGCCTACGGTAAGGTGTATGTAAAAAAGGACGAACAATCACCGACTATTGTTATTAAAAGTGAAGACCAGATTCACAGACTGACTCTGCAGAATTGACTACATACAGGGTGCCTCCGGACTTCTAAAAAAACACTACAAAGTACAAAATAATTTTAATTTCGGAAGTCGGTGTCATTTAACTAAGAAGCAACCAAACACCGACTACCGAAATTAATGTTATTTTGCACTGTGTAGTGTTTTTTTTTTAAGTCGGTTTTTTTTTGTGAAAAAGTTTTTTGCTAAAACAACTTCTACTAAATCCCGGTTTCATTAATGGCCATAATTTGTATTTATTTTGCTTAAACTAGAAGTGAAGAAACTAAGCAGTTGAAAAAGATACTGCTTAATCTTTTGGACATGAAATTGGGGCTGTCATAGGTGTCACAATTTTATTAGATTATAATACAATAGATACACAAATACATACATACGCTTTATAATAGATAGATACATAAATATCAAAAAATACTAGCAGCAAAAAAAAAAAAATAAAGAAGTGAATGACCGATCGATATAATCACAGCGACAGGTAATGATCTTTGACAAGTCGTTATTTTTGTCATCTTCTTGTTCTAATAGAAAAGATCACATAATTATATTCGGTAGAGACACTAATGTACAAAAACAACAGACAAAATAATAAAAAAATATGGTAAACTCTGATGGTCTACATACATTGTGCGAAGCGTCTCAAATCGTGCAGTATTCTAACTCTATGCTTTTTTCAAGGATGGGATATTCATCAAATGACTTCTTCCGCTCTGGGTGAAGCCAAAGGAACTCTTACTGACTAAAACTCATCCGTGTTCCTCCTTATGCTCTTTGCGTTTAGAATCCATCACAAGATTGCAACCCGTTTTTAAATAATACAGTTACCTCTAACCACTACAGTAACAGTGGTCGTCAAAAAGGATGATATTTTTATTCCTCAGCCCACACGTACAGAAATATTCTTTTTGAAGGATATAAATACGATCCCACATATCTTTCAGTTCCACTAAAAGGTTACTTCGTACAGATTAAGAACTAAGTCGAGACCACTTCGCGTTACATGCAGAAGTTATGTGCTGATGGTTTCCTTTATATATTTTTGTAGGATTATAAGTACTGTTGACTATACTTGTAAAGGTGAATGAAATGAAGTGGAGTGGATGTCTTTCTAGTTATTTGGAAAGTAAAGAACTGGAATTAAGGGAGTATATGATTGTAAGTAAAAGACAAATGAAAATAGATTGCATGTAGCGAGATGAGAATGTTGAGATGGATGTGTGGAGTAACGAGAATGGATAAAGTGAGAAATGAGTACATTAGAGGTAGTTTAAAAGTGGCGCCAGTGACAGAAAAGTTGATAGGTAACCGCTTGTCGGTCATGTGAAGAGGAGGGATGAAACGCATGTAACTAAAAGTGTTATGAATATAAATGTGGATGGATGGAGAGGAAGAGGGAGGCCAAAGAAAAGATGGATGGATTGTGTGAGGAGCGATATGAAAGAAAAGGGAGTTAGTGATAGCGTGACGGCTGATAGGACAGAATGGAAGAAAAAAACGTGTTGCGCCGACCCCAAGTAACATGAGATAAGGACAGGAAGATGATGATGATGATGATGATGATGATGATGATGATTGTAAATAGGTACAGATCCAAAAAAACAGCTAAAAGATTTATTAACTACAACCGTAGACATATTTTAGTTCCAGGGTTGAGGATTTTGTTCGAAAGAGTTACCGCGGCCCTGGAACGTAAAAGGCACTAGGAGGAGCATGGGTGGGTTTTAGTCAGTAGAAGTCTGACACTCCCTGCCGCTCCACCCAGAGCGGGAGGGGTCATTTGATGATTTCCCATCCTCAAAAAAAATAAAATACATATTTTAGTCGGACAATCGTTTGAAAAATTGGTGAAACTGTCCAAATCTGGTGATATTTGTTTTTACTATTGATAGGCACGTGTTTCAACACTATCTCACCTGATGGTAAGCGATGATGTGGTCGAAGATAGAGCACGCTTAACTAGAAGTAACCTATTCACTCTTGACTTAAAGACTCCCAGGTTGTAGCTATCAGGAAACACAGACTCTGACAGGGAATTCCACTCCTTAGCTGTACGCACAATGAATGTGTTTCCAAAACGTTTTCTGAGTGTGGGTGGGATGTCCACCATACAATTGGTCAAAGTCAACTAGTTACTTTAGGTAATTTGTGTAGAAGCATACCAGGGCCTAAACCCCCAACTCTTAAAGCAGTATTACTTTAATATTACTTCCAGTGGGAAAGAGACGGACCTATACGTCATGTATAGCTCCGTCTCTTTTCCACTGGAAGTAACATTGAAGTAATACTGCTTTAAGAGTTGGTGGTTAGGCCCCAGTTCTGTGACAATTAACACTTTTTCTAGTTTTGTGATTGCTTCATTGCGAATAACATCATTATTGTTACCATGTAATAATAGTCGATCCAACTAGGAAATCAAGAACACTACATGCTCAGTTTCACAAACGATAAATATCACAAAATAATTGGTGTCAAATCGTCAAACGCGAGGTATCTGCTGCGATTGATGGAATGAGTTTTCAACGGCCAATTGCATTCCTTGACTGTATTTTATTTGTAAACGGTCGGTTTTTGGAACGAAGTTCCTTATCGCGCGTTGTGAAAGGGGGCTAGACGGAAAAAATTCTTACGAAAAGTTGTCACGACACTTTTTGCTATATAAGCTATTGTAAGCTGTGCGGCGTCGCATGTTTCTCTGTCTGTCTCTCTCTCTCTTATAGAAAGCAAGATATTTGTTAATAATAAAACAACAACAACAACAACAACAACTTTTCATCATGGGTGTTATTTTCATAGTTTTCAGGGTCGCTAATAACGATTACCGGGTCAAAATCGAAATCCAAGATGGCGCCCACGAGATTTGACAACTTTTCATCATGGGTGTCATTTTCATGGTTTTCGGGGTCGCTAATAACGATTACCGGGTCAAAATCGAAATCCAAGATGGCGCCCATGAGATTTGACAACTTTTCATCATGGGTGTCATTTTCATGGTTTTCGGGGTCGCTAATAACGATTACCGGGTCAAAATCGAAATCCAAGATGGCGCCCATGAGATTTGACAACTTTTCATCATGGGTGTCATTTTCATGGTTTTCGGGGTCGCTAATAATGATTACCGGGTCAAAATCGAAATCCAAGATGGCGCCCACGAGTTTTGATAAGTTTTCGTCATGGATGTCATTTTAATGGTTTTCGAGGTCGCCGATAGTGAATTTTAATCCTAATGAATCTTGCCTCTTGACCTGAGGTGCACTTCAGTGACTGCTACTGAAACTTTTAGACGAGTTGCTTTTTATTAATAAGAATGTGTAGTGTATAAATTTTATTGGAAAGGAACTTCGTTCCATCCGGGTGTCCCTTGACACCTCTCAAGTTTTTTTTTTCCAGAAACCGGGAATAAGTTTGGTCTTAATCTGCGTAGCTTGACTTTTACTCACAGTAAACGCAAAAACCACTTTTCAAAAGCTAAAAAACTAAAAGAACTTCCAAAAATGTTTAAGCTTTATAATTGTATCATCCATCTTTTTTAACACTATTCCAGCTAACTCACTGCAAAGTTCCTTCACGTTGTAATTAAAAATCAGTGATAAAGTATTAAAACTCTGTCGCCCGGTCATGTCGCAGTTGTCTCGTTATCGCGACTACAGCATCAAATTGTGGGAGTAGACATTTATTTTAGACATCACTATTTAGAGATTACTAAGACGAATAGCTGGGTTCGGATGAGGGGGCATACGGATGGACAGACTGGAAAACCAGAGTTCCTAGATGATATTGTCAATTAAATTGACCTCAGAAAAGGAGGTTTCACGATTCAGATGTATTTCAACTTGCACTGTTCGATGTTTGTTAGTTGCCCATTAATATTTGCAAACCATTTTTCGATTCCATTTTTTTTTTTTTTTTTTTTTTTTTTTTTTTTTTTTGGTATAGGAGCTGAAATTTTGCACACACCTTTACTTCTAGTGACAGCACAATATAAATACTCAATATTGTAATTTATTTTAATTTCGACCACTCCAAGATGACGTATTACAATATTTTTTCAAACCCCTTAATAGAGATATCAAAGAAAGGGTAAGTAAGTAACATCACATTAAATTAAATATGGCCGCCGCTCCAAGATGGCGGATTATATTTTTTATTCAACCTCCTTAAAATTTAAGTATCAAACGAAAGGGCTTGAAGAGTAGAAAACGATATCTGCTGGGACAACTTGTTTAAAAATCCTTGTTAATAATATTACACTAAATTGAATATGGCCGCTATATAAAAGTTTGTTTTTTTTTGTAAAAGATATAACAACTGGCACGGTGAACCCTTAACCTAAATCTTACCAAGAGAACAGCAAACGGACTTGAACTAAAACATTTGCGGCAGGTACCTAACGAAAACATTGATTCTGTCAACAGTATGTGAGCACACACGCTCATAAAAATAACCCGGTTTTCTTCAGTTGACTTACAATTTGTGGGGACCGGTTAGTTCTGGATTTATTTAGGTTTGTTGGTAGTGTGACTAGTTTGGCTGTTTTGTTTTATTCTTTTCTTTGACTGCCAAAGTTTTCGCCAGTCAGCATATTGTTAGTGATTTAGTTTGAGGCTATTATTAGACACCAATCGATCGATTGTCCATCAATGCCATCAATAGACATCGATTGACGTTGGTCGATTGATGTAGTGGCTTTGGCAGATCGAAGAAAAGGTTGTCCCGGTGAATTTTTTACAAAATAGCACAACGACAGAAAAATTATTGACAGTTTTTACGAAGCTAGTTTTCAACTGAACCTGCCGTTGAGCGTACGTATGTAAATCAGTTGTAAGTTAGGCTGTGGTGATGATGTCGATGATGAAGTGCTGGTTCACAACCCCGATCACATGACCTTAATAATGGGTCACCACAACTCTTGAGAGCAGACTAATAAAACTTAATAGTCCGGAAACACGTGTAAAAAGTACTTCTGAAGTACCACCACTTTTACTAATAGAATCCTGTCATAATAATGACTCAACAAAACGCTCAACAAATCAGAGAGCACTGTATCTCAGGAATTGCTGACTCACGAATCCAATCAACAAAGTTTGAACTTTAATTCAATCTTCTAAGATTTGAATTTGCATGACGATTCAATCTGTTAGTTTCATAACGAAATTATAGAGAGGACTATGAATTATGTAACGGTTTAGTCGCAGTAGAATTTGTAGTGCCTGCTCTGTTTGTTGGTAAAGGGGTTAAGCAGAGTTCTTGTTGCGGATTTTTTTCTAAAGAGTCACCGCGGCCCTGGAACGCAAAGGGCATGAGGAGCAACACGGATGGGTTTTAGTCACTCCCTTCCGCTCCACCCAGAGCGAAAGAAGTCATTTGATGATTTCACATAAAAATAAAATAAACTAGAATTCTTAGACAAAGATCCAACAATAACAGCAGTCTTATAATTTGTTTCTTTATTGGACAAAGATAAATGATATTTATTAAAAAAAATTTTTTTATAACACTTTTACACGTCACAATATGTCGCACAATTCCGCGATTTTAAAAAAAAAACAAAATGGAGATGGAGGTATAAGCTAGCTCCCAAAGAAAAATGTTTGATTGAGAGTGAAAGAAATTACTTAAAATATAAGGGTCATACATTGTCAAGAGACGAAAATAATTCAAGCACTACCGTTTTTCTAGAAACTCCAACAAGTAAAATCCTCAATATAGCACATCCGATAGAAAACTGATAAAACCACTGACCTGTAGAAGTAGCCTTTATAATATCTATTTATGACCTAGACCCGAACGGATTTCACTTATAAATATTGGATCCTTTGAAAGGCTCACCTCTGTAAAAAACGTTTTGTGGGAACGATAATTTGGGTTATACTTGTTTTTTAAGTATGAATAATGCAGTAGTTTATATTGAAAAAAGAGTGTCTATGGAGTTTTTTTTTTCAGTGTTGGTCCTATAGTAAAAGTTGTTCATAATGATGAGTACAATGCCCCCCTTAGCTTCGTTTATTCTGTTACACGTTGTATAAACAATACAAAACCCTTTATTTCAAATAGACCAGTTACAGCCAATTTTGAATTTTCAGGGACTCCGGTGGGAGGGTGGTCGCGAACCAGGCGAGTGTTAGCCCTACCACCGCAAGGGAAGGATTGGCCAGTCTTGTAAGGTATTAGGTAAGACTGTCTACGATGCGCCGAGCGCTCGGTTCAATTGAGTGCCTGATGGAACAAAGACTGCTGACCCCGACATAGTTGGACGCATGAATCCCACCTATTGTTCTACTATGTTGGGGTCAGCTTCCAGTCGAATCAGATGCAGCTGAATATAACTGTTATTTCAAATGGAGCGACTGCATCTGATTCTGACTTCCACATTTCTACCACCCGGTAATTCTGGGAGGCACTGCATCCCTTGGTAAGTCTGATTAAATGATTCTTTGGGACTTTTGAAAAAAGGTTGCAAAGAAAAGATCAACCAAAGGACATCATTAACCCCACCAACCGTGTCTCCACGTTGCCGTCGTGGTGGGGCTTGCGTGTCTCAGTGATCTTGGGGGCTTTGCCGGTAGAGCCACTCATGCCGGAAGGTCCCAAGTGAGAGACCAGACCAAGAGAGACACAAGAGGGGCACACCGTTCGGAGACTTGAGCAGTGTTCGGGTCCTCGGACGGTGTGCGTCTCTTTGGCTTGCTCGCTGCTCTCTGGTACGCGTCTGATCATCAGACGTGACTGTGAGGGCAGCGAGCAAGCAGTGAGAGAGAGGGAGAGAGGAGGGGAGATAGGGACCGCACCCTTTAAAAGGACAATAATGGACAGTACTGCAAGAGATTTTGTACCCCAGGGCGGTCCGGACTGCACAGCAGTCCGGGAATCCGCCACGCCTCGTGCGTCAAGCCCCTCGTATTCTGGGGGGGGCAACAGTGCTGTCCACATTCCGCATGCCAAGGGCATCAGTGGCCGAGGAGGCCCCCGATCCAAGCCGTCCTTTGAGGACATGATCGGGTTCAACTTTGGCTCGCCCGACAAAGCGTCGGTCGGGCGGAGCGCGGCAAGAGGCGCGCTATATTGGAGGAGGGGCTCGCCTGAGCGTCACCCGGGTGCAGAGTCGGAGTCCGAGTTGGACTCCGACGACCTGGTGACAGTGAGCTCGGCGAGCTCTGAACCCGAGGGGGCAGGGACTGCAGCGGAGGACTCAAGGTCCTTCCGCAAGCGGCCTAGGCCGGAAGACGACCGGGGGTCGTCTTGCAGCGAAGAGGTGGCCTCGGCCCGGAAGATCCCCACCAGCAGGCGAGGTAAGAAAGGAGAGGGAGGCAAGGGCAGAGTCCTTGCCTCCAAGGATGCTGGACGACCCCCCGAAGATGGCAGTCGTGGGGCTCATGTCCATGAGTCCTCCGGCGGTGAGCCGGATGACCGGAGGGCCGGGTTTGCGGAGGTTGTGGAGGCCGCGCTTCGCGATGTGGCCTTGAAGAGGAAGCTTTCCTCTAAGAACAAGGCCATAAGCGAGGCGATGGCCTCCATTCTGGCGGCAGCGGAGGCTACCAAAGGTGGGCCTCCGCCGGACGAGATGTCCGAGCTGCGGGCGGAGGTCGCCCGCTTGGCTGCCGCCACGGAGCGTCTCCGAAAGGAGAACGAGGGGCTCCGCGCAGACCTGGCCAGGCTCGGGGAGCCGGCCCACAGGGGGCGCCGCAAGGGGGGCGCAAGAAGGACAGCCAGCCCGTGCCGCAGGAGAGCCAGGTGCTGGACCTCGTGCGGCAGGAGATGGCTGCCTTCCAGGCGCGGTTCTCCGTCCTGGAGGGCATCGTCCTGCGCCCCCCGCTAGCGAGTGAGGCGAGTGGGAAGGCCCCCCAGGCCGGAAAAAGGCGGCGTCTTATGCAGCCGCCGCGGCTGCCACACCGGGGTCGTCCGGCCTGGACAAAGGGTCCGGGCCGGCACCCGCGAAGCCGGTGCTGGGAAAACCGGACCCGGCCCCGGGAAAGAAGAGGAAGGGTGGGGTTGCTGCGCGGATGGCGAAGGCTCCTGCGCCGTCTGAGCAGCAGCTCCCCCCGGCTTCCTCGCCTTCAGCTCCTCCCCCGGCTCAAGCCGAATGGCAAGTGGCCGGGGAGAAGAAGAAGGCGGTAAAGACAGCCAGGGCGGCCAAGAGGCGGGAGAGGAAGCGGCGGCAGAAGGCGCGAAGCGTCGCGGCTGCGCTCCGCCCCCCGAAAACCGCGGCTGTAGTCCTCACGCTACAGCCGGACGCGGCGAAGAGGGGCGTGACGTACGCGGACGTGCTCACCAAGGCGAAGGAGGCGGTGAACCTTGGTGAGCTAGGCATCGTAGGGGGCCTCCGGCTCCGGGTCACCATGACTGGGGCCCGGATGCTGGAGATCCCCGGGGCAGCCAGCGGCCCAACCGCGGACGCTCTAGCCGAAAGGCTCAGGGCGTCCCTAAGCGCGGACGATGCCCGAGTGTCCAGGCCCACCAAGCGCATCGACATGTGCATCTTGGGCCTGGACGACTCCGTCACGGAGACGGAGGTGGTGGCCGCCGTCGTCAGGACGGGGGGGTGCTCAGCAGAGGAGGTGAAGGCGGGCACCCTACGTCCTGACAACACGGGCATGCGCACCATTGTGGTGAGCTGCCCCGTGTCGGCGGCCAAGACCATCTCGGAGGGCCGAAGGTTTTTGGTGGGTTGGGTTTCCGCGCAGGTCAAACTGCTGGAACCCCGACCTCTGAGGTGCTTCCGGTGCCAGGTGGGCCACCATGTAGGAGCTCAATGCACCTCGGAGGTGGACCGCAGCGGTCTATGTTTCCGCTGCGGTCAGCCCGGTCACAGGGCCGGCTCCTGCGACGCCGCGCCGCACTGCGCAGTCTGTGCGGCAGCTGGCAAGCCGGCCGACCACTGGGCTGGGGGTAGGGCCTGCGCCCCACCCGCCAAAGCCGGAAATCGGAGAAAGCCCTCCGCCACCGCCGTCTCTGCCGCGACCGCCGCGACCGCCGCCACTGCCGCCGCTTCCTCCGCCGCCATAGCCGGTTCCACTGCGGCTGCTGCTAGTGCAACAGCCGCAGTAGAGCCCCTACAACGGGCTCCGGAGGGGGCTGAAATGGAGTGCCAGTAATGGCCCCATTTCACCCCCTCCTGTTGAACGTCAGCCACTGCGCCGCCCAGGAACTGATGCTCCTATGCATGGCGCAGTGACTGATGCCTGTGGACGGCGAGCAATGGGTAGCTCGCCGTCCGATCAGAACAGGCCCGGGTTGACGGCGCGCTGTGTTCTACGCGCGCCAAGCCAGCAGTCGTCAGCATGGGTCGGGGCCCGTTAAGGCCAGAGCCTACCAGGGTTGCGGATTTGTTCGAAAGAGTTACCGTGGCCCTGGAACGTAAAGGCACTAAGAGGAGCATGGGTGGGTTTTAGTCAGTAGAAGTCTGACACTCCCTGCCGCTCCACCCAGAGCGGGAGGGGTCATTTGATGATTTCCCATCCAATAAAAAAAAAAAAAAAAAAAAAAGGACATCATTAAAAAAAACTGCATTAGTCTGATAGACTTTGACTTTGTCTTTAGCATTTCTTACAATTTATTAAAATATCTTGCCACACCGTTATATTTTCAAATAAATGAACTATTAAATACAAAATAAATGATCTGCCATGGATGAATGCTCAGCCCGTACTTTATGTTTAGACCAAAATGTATGAAGCGTGAATCATCATTTGCGATCCTTTAACTTCTACACGAAGTAGGTACCATTCCTTTAACCCTAATACCACCAAACCGCAATCCTTTTAACCGACACCCGATAACATCACTCAATGAATTTAACATCAAATTCATGTAGGTCAAGATTTGCGTTCTCCAGCCAACAGATGGCGTTGTAACGGCTGCATCGCGCAAGCAATGGTCGCAATGAATTATTTAAGAACCTATGACTTTGTAATCGTATACCATTAGATTTAAAGCAGTATTTCTGTAGGGCATTCCGAGTGTTTTCCAAGACTTTGTTCTAAAAACAAAAGCTGAGTTTTCATGATCTGATGTTCTTTTACAAAATGGAGGTATTCTATTGGACTTCTAGCGGTCAAAAATGAAGAAAGTGTTTTTATTTATTTATTTATGAATGGGCTAGCTCTTGACTTCGATCACGCCTGATGGAAAGCGATATATGAGGTCCATGATGAAGCGAACGTGCCCAGAAGATGCCTTGAGGCACTGGTACTCCCACGCGTTGATGAAACACAGCAGGCTGCTTGACACCAAACTCCGGTGGGAGGGTGGTCGCGAACCAGGCGGGTGTTAGCCCTACCACCTCAAGGGAAGGATTGGCCAGTCTTATAAGGTGTTAGGTGAGACTGTCCATGATGCGCCAAGCGCTCGGTTCAGTTGAGTGTTTGATGGAACAAATTGCGATACACGAGGAGGCTCCTTCATGCATTCCAAAAATGTTTGTGTTGTGTTTTATAGAAACTTGTTGTCAAATAAGTACCTTGTAGAGCGTCGTCTGGAAAGACAAACTAAAAACTTACACTAGACAATAAATCGCGAAAAAGTACCTCCATTTTTGTCGATTAAAATGCGAAAATAGAAATATTTTAAAACAGTTCTGTTGCAATTTTATTAAACGATAAAGTACATTCTGTCCATCAATGATCTAAAGGGGAATTCCTGTATTTTAAAGGATTTGTCTCCTTCGTAGTCGTAAATTGTCACAACACATTTTGAGTTTTAGACATTGATTGTCACTGAGATGATGATGCAACAGAATGACAATATTCATCTTCTTTCTAATCCGCCGATTTTGTTCAAGGTTTTGGAATAGTCTACCATGATCTGTGTGTGCTTCTACAAATTCATGTAAAACTTTAATGATCATACCTATTCTTGGTTATAATAAAGGCCTAAACAGACAATTTTGAACAACTAAAAACTTCTCCTTATCATGTGGGCAGTAAGGTCTAACGACCCCACACACCCTAGTGTCAGAGTTTCTAAACCGCCTCAAGGGCCTCTGACATGCTTTATTTGACGACCGCCATTTGGCGGCCGGGACCACCGGCGTATACGTGTCGAAGCACGTAATCATCTTTTTGTCAGACAATCAAGTGATTCAAGCCTGCAATGTCCTAGTCAAACTGGAAAACAATAACTTTACGAAGTATGCTTCCCGTGGAAATCAAACCCACGACCAAGGCAAACGCCTAAACCACTCGACCACGGAGGCAGTTACAACAAATAACTGCAAAATAGCAGCGTTTCAGCTCCTCTGCAGTTGACATAACTGCATTTAAACTGTTAACCGACTGTACAGTGCACAGTTCGCTAGCAGTTTGAGAAGTTTGAAGTATTAGCAAAGTTACTATGGCGGAAGAGTTCTTAGAATTCTGTGCTAAGTCTGTCTAACTTTTAGGTATTGGCGTTTCCTGATCAAAACCCAAGGCATTCATATCCTGCCAGGGTTGCGGAATTTGTTCGAAAGGGTCACCCTGGAACGCAAAGGACTTTTGGAGGAACACGGAGGACTTATAAGACAGATTTGCACATTGCGATTTTTTTTGTCTTTTTCCTTCTTCTATAAGTCAAAGCAAGTGTTGGTTAAAAAAAGTACCTTCTTTCGTATTATGATTTGTGACACGGTACAGCGTGAAAAGCATTTATGTTTTTGTTTTCTCATTTGTCCCCCAAAATCGAATGTATTTTCAACATTTATTTTAAGGGCCTTGATATACAAAGCGGACAGGGCGCTGACAAGATAAAATGTATGGCGTCAAAGGAACGAAATATACTTAGCGTCGCGAGCGCGCGGTCAGACGCCATACATTTTCGTCACCGCGCACCCGGAGCGCTTTCAAGTCCCTTAGGTCCGTGAATTCCAAGTAACTGAATCGGTCCAGTGCATTCCGAGTACACTGGCTTAGACAGATACACCAGTGATCCTACAAATGTTTAGTTTTTTCATTCGGTCTTCCGGAAAGCTATTTCCAGCCGCAATTTTAAAAGATATCACAAATCAAATTGAGAAACAGAGAAACTATTAAATACTTTTTAAACCACTCAATCATATTACTGTTTTTCCGAATCTTACTTCTAAGGCATGAAACAAGCACACACGCATACACGCACCATCACGCACACACACACACACACGCACACACACGCACACACACCATAACACATACACACACACACACCATCACTCCCACTCCCATACACGTACCATACCTCACACTCACACACCATTACACCCACACCCACACACGTACAATACCTCACACTCACACACCATCACACCCACCCACATACATACACGCACCATCACCACACTGACACGGCTCACACTTTTGTACACACTCACTACAAAACGCCATGCATCCCCATATGATTTTTGTTTTTGTTTAAGTTTCCCTTAGTTATCCACATACGTTTTTACGCTGTATTTTTTTTTTTTTAACCACAATGAGAGACTGGCCTCCACGACACAGGGAATCCTAGTGTGGAGACCAGTGATCTATCTGATTTAATTATGTATATTATGAGCATTAAAGATTATTATTATTAAATCAAATCAAATACGTTTATTTGTGTACACAGGTGAAAAAGGTGGAACAATTACAAGGTTAAAGGCTAGGCAGATGATGACAATCGTTATCATTATCTGCCTAGCCTTTTCCTAATGTTGGGGTTGGCTTCCAGTCTAACTAGATCCAGCTGAATAGCTGTATTCTACATGGAGCGTCACCAGACCGTCACAACCCCAAAGTCTGACACTAGCCAATATTTTCTTACATCTAGTGAAACATTTGGCCACAATTTAGATACGTTCAAAGTCAATATATATTCAATGTATGAAAACCTAACATGGGTACTGGGACCTTCTTCAATGTCGTATTAAATTCAAGGAAGCCGAGAGTTTCACTGAATTATTGAACAAGCTTTGACTTAGTGATCTTTTGTCAGTTGATAAATTATAACAGCCGCACAGTTCGATCTTTAAGAGAGGTTGGTACAGACCAATTTCAGCAAGCGTTGCTAAACCTTGAGTTGCTTAAGTCTCAGTATGTTAAGTTGGTCACCCATCCCTGTGGATGGGTGACCAACTACGGGGGGGTATTACTCCACTGTTTGATATTATAAATTCAAAGTTAAACATGATATCGTTTTACATCGTTATTAATTTTGTCTGCACGGAAACAGAATACTAAAATAAAAAGCCATTAAAAAGTTATAAGCCAACAAACATTCGGTTTTCTTGCTAATTTTTACGCAACTTTGGGCGTAAATAAGTAATAAAAGAAGTTTAAAATCTCAATAAACTTTATTTGTAATTGATTAATGCAGTGGTTTTTTGATAAAACTCAACTTTCCTATAGACTTTTCGTGCATCGTCTAACATTGTTTCCGCTCGGAACGGTGTTTAGTGCATGGAAACTAGACATTGTGCATGACTAGCGTCTAACTGCTCATCACTGATACTGTCTGTCGGGCACGATGCCCGGTGAGACAGCGTGCTTTTTGGCCACGCTTACCAGTGAGTTCGAGCCCGCGACTAGTTCAACCTAAAGGCGTTGGTCTTTTTTTTATTGCCTAAAAATAATGTTCTAGCCAATCTCGAGTTTCGCGCTTAGGAACACATTTAGCCATTCATTTCTATTAACAAGATTATTGGCATCATTTGACAGCAGTGACCTTTGTCCAGTAGTGGACTATCATAAGCAGAATATAACAACCAAGAACCTTTAGTCTTCAATTATTATTTCAAATACACATACATCCAGTACGAAAAGATTTCGAACAGATTCACACGAAAATCAATCATCGTAACTAATTCGATAGCTCCTCAATATGTACCCCTATCGTAAACCGGTACATGGAACGGTTTAAGAGGGATATTGCCATGTGGGATTCCCACCCTGGGGAGAGAGATTGACTTATTCGGAAAGCCTTCCAAGTACACTTTCGTCGGAAGCTGATGTATTTATTTGTCTATCTGGCTGTGTCGTTACCCTAGATTTTCAAAAAGATGGTTGAGTCTCTCCGGAGGCCAATTCCCGTACTTAAGGTGATACATTGAACTACACGAATACTATGAATAATTTCAACAAGATCAATGTAACCACAACTTTGTAATAATTAATTGATTTAAAAGAGTGTCCATGGAGTTTCTTGCATGTTCTTCTCCATAGAGATCTACGCTTTGGAACGTGCAAATAGCTTCACCTCTTTGACTGACCGACCTGGACAATTCAAAAGTGCCTGTAAATGGTTTAATTGTAATAAATGCTTTGACTTTGACATTAAAAGTAAGGCTGTTTTTCGTTTTAGCGTATCTTGATTGGTACCTGGAACAGGAATGTGAAATTGTGGTGCCTATATGCATTTTGACCATGATCTAGTGTTCAACTGAAGGAATACACAATACGAAGAAATTTTCAAGAATCAGTTGACATTAATTTGATGTTGTGGCGCTAGGTTTAGGCGCTATATTTGAAACTTTCCTTGTGGAAGCATGCGGGGACCCCACACGCGCTGGCTGTCAATTCGATGCTTTCGAACGATCATTTAAAATCGCGATACGAACTTAAAACGCGTTCAAATTCAAGTCCTAATATCAGCGACAGGCAATTTTTTTATACGGTAAATTAAAATTAATTTATTTCTAGTCAACTACAATCTACAAAACTTAATACCTTATTAACTGTGACTTACCCTACTTCCAACGAGGATGAAAAAAGCAAGAAATGAGCTTGTTCCAGTCAAGTTAATTAGAACAGGTCTGAGGAGATTAATTACAACAAAACGGACTTAACAGTCAAATACTTTGCTTAGGAATAAAGGGTGTTTTGTACCCCGGTTTGTTTTTAATTAAAAATTGTTTTGTTGCTATGTCAGACTTTTTATTTAAATTTTCTAACCGTATGTGTTTAAACTAATTTAGACACTGATTGAAAGATTCTTATTTTGTTAGATAATTTGATTTTAGAATTAGTTAATCAGCTGAGGGCCTAGCACGAATGTTTTGGCAAATAACTACGTAACTTAAAATTCTACTACAACTGTAATACTCGTTTCGCACATAATATTAATTTGAATTGGATATTAAATTCATATTATTCTAAAAAAACAAATTACGTATGTCGCCATATTTTTTTTTCACCTCTGGGGGTCTACTCTCTAAGCCTGAAGTCCGTAGTTTCAGCCTTAAGTGTCGAGTGTATTCTACTCCGTATCACCTACGGACTTACGATTAGTCCCGAACCCGAACTAAGGATGAATGACAACACGATTTGACAGTTGCTCTTAGTTCGAGTTCGAGACTAATTGTAAATCCGTAGGTGATACGGAGTAGAATACGCCCGACACTTAAGGCCGAAACTACGGACTACGGGCTTAGAGAGTAGACCCCCAGGTTCGTATATTTTGTATTTGTCCACCTACTGTTTGAAACTATGTCACTTTTAGACTTGTGCAAGATATGCCTATTCTTATTTTATTCAAGAATACCATTCAAGAATTTTCTGTTTATAGTAACCATTGCTAAACCCTGGTCTCAATATATAATCATAATTATCTCAATATCAGTCTGTTTTATTTGACACACCTGAAAACTATAAATAATCCCAGTCTTATATCTGCAAATTTAAACTTGTTCAGCAACTAACAATAATCTCTTAATCCTAATCTTACATAATCCTACCTAATCATAGCTGGCTTACGTAATCTAGCTTCTAGAGTTAAACTTTAGAACCTGGATTTAATGAAAAGCTAATCAGTGCATAATAGCAGTACTTGTTTTTGATAAGATAAAATTTAAGTCTAGACATAGGTATTAACATTCTTGTTTTAATACTTAAAGAGGAACACGGGCGGAGATACTTTTGAAAATTAGGTATTTGAAGAAACTATTGCTGTCTCTCTGCGAGCGCTCGGCGTCCGGTTCGTGCGATAAGCTGATCCGACTGAATAGCCTGAGTAAAAAGACATATTTCGAGGTTTGGCTCTCGTCTATTTCCTCCTCCAATATTAAACCAATTTAAAAGATATTTCATTAACTGATTAAGAAGGCTGTTCCTATGTTTTTCTTTTTCAATAATGGTTGTTAAATTTGTACACTAGGCCTCTGTTGACAGCGGTCTAAATAGGCAATTTTGAGGGTTCTAGTGCTTTTACAAATAATGTATCAATAAAAAGGAAAACATAGGGACTTACAAACAGTTAATATTTAATATTCTGTAAAAATCATTGATTTATGGTCATTAACCAGAAAGAAAACAGGCGTCTATGGAGAAAAGATCACCCGCATTTCCTCTGAAACTTCAGACGAGACTTCGCCTTCGTAAAAATTTGACCACAAACAAAATATTTTCTATAGACCATGCCCAAACTATTCCTGCAGTATTCATTAAGAAACATTTTTGTGACAAACGGTTTTACGCAAGACTTATCCTAAACTGAATGGTTCTGCTCTTATATTGAGGTACAGAACCAAACAAAAACAAATTCTGTTCCTTATGTTTTATACCTCATTTGGCTTTTATATAAGCTATACATATTTCCACTGCAAATAGTATTATATGTCAACAAACCCAATACAAATATGTGATTCAATAAACCATAAAATGCAAACTGGAGCCCCAAAAATATTACTCAAGGAAAAAACGAAGAATTTATTCCTTCTGTACACAGTTTTCTACACTCATGAATAATGCAACAGTATATATTTTTGTCTGTTTGTGAGTTACCTTTCTAGACCAGGACCAGCCCGCTACGCAACTCCTGAACCAGCGAGAATCAACAGTGGCGACCACCATTAAAATGATGAAGGAAAGTCGACGAGTCGTGGAAAAAGCATTCGACTGTCTTGGATCCCACAAAGAAATAATCTTGAATCATGCTTTTATTTAAGTAGCCAGACTTAGGAGCGTGTATGCACTGGGCAATTCTCGCATAACAAATGTTCGATGGTCATCAAAAGGTTCTGGGGCCTAACAACCAACTCTTAAAGCAGTATTACTTTAATATTACTTTCAGTGGGAAAGAGACGGAGCTATACAGGACGCATAACTCCGTCTCTCTCCCCTGGAGTGGTACCTATCGGCGTTACGTCAAACGCAACTTCAGAATACCACCCAAGAGGTGGTCCGATGACATGGTGAAGGTAGCGAAAATCCTAGGGATGCGGGACGCACAGGAGCGGTGGATGTAGCGACACTTGAGAAAGGCCTCTAGCCAACAGTAGACGTTTTTCGGCTGAATTTATTATGGTAATCAAAATCATCATCAGCGTTTTCCCAACTATATTGGGGTCGGCCTCAATCAAACCGGACTCAACTGAATACTAGTATTTTACGTGGATCGGCTGCCTATCAGAACTGCGGTTACCACGGTACTTCTTGGCAAGACTGGTGTCCGATTTTCTGGCTTCTGACAACTTTACGACTGGCAAAGAAAGATCTACAAATGACAGCCGGGACTGACGGTTTAATATGCTTTCCGAGGCACGGAGTATAGTCTCGGTATGTCATGATGGTAACCCATCCATAACAGACCAACCTCGGCAAATGTTGCTTAACCTTGATGATCAGCTCGTGCGGCTGTTATAATTTAGCCGCGAGCTCCTCATGGTAATTAAAATACGGGGTATCAAATTGACATTGAGAACGAATTTTTAGAAGAAAACCTGAAATTCACGCAGATGAAGTCGCGGGAAAAACGCTAGGAGTAATATAAATCTCAGCGAAAATAGAATCATCTCGCGGTCTCGCTTGTCAATCACAGAGTACGTTTGGGTCCAAATAAATTCTGCTTTTTATATTTGTGGCCTTGTGGGAAGGTAGTGGCTTGGGAATGACGGAAGCGGGAGCTGAAAACCCGACATTTTTACGATTCCTGAGCAATCCTTTATATATTGAGACTTGTAGGCTAATCTCTAGCAAGTCTACAGACAAATATCAGTCTATGAGAAAAAAAAAAAAAAAAATAAACAATTTTTTTACGATGTTTTCATTTTCTAAACACCAATCAAGAACTTGGTGCTATTTTGGAATGAAGTTCTTTATCGCACGGCACGAACATGGCGAATGGTGGCTAGGCGAAAAAAAGTGTAAGATTTTTCCGTCACGAATTTCCGTCACGACGAATTTTCTTTAGTGTAGACGTTTATCCATTGGGTGACACGATTCTTTATCCCCGGACAAAATATCTCCGACAAAATATCCCGGACTTCGTTCCAAAGTGTTTCACGACACTCACACATTTTTTTTTTGAATGGCGATTTATGTGCCTAGCGCTATAAGTCAGGTAAGAAAACATTTTTAATTCAGTTGCTTAAGAAACACACTTACCATTGATTCTGACAGCGGCATAAAAAAAAAATTTAGGTACCCAATCTGGCGCTACGGTAAATTTTTAATTTAGTCAGAAACAATTAAAAATTTTTGTCAGCAACCAGTCAAAAATATATATTTACTCGCTCCCGCTACTTCCTATCAACATAATCTCTGCCAAAAGTACTGAACCATGCGCACCCTCACTCTTGCTTCCATGTCGCGCGTACCTCTGACATATTCCACGGAAATATTTATGTCGAACAATATGGGTATCTACTCATATACAGTACCTATATTACAACATGCGGGCATTTCTTAACGATGTGTGGATATAATTTATTAGTTTTAACCATGACTGATTGTTTTTTCACGGAATTAGGTAACTACATGGAAAGATGAATCGATCAAAATTTTTTGACATAAAATGTCTTTCACTTCGGTCTGGTTTTGCAAAAACCATTGTAACTAAATAATTTGGAAGTAAAGCAAAAACCAGCATTATTTTATTACCGTCATTTATAGAAAGGAATCCCATCACTTTCCGTGGGTGTCGTAAGAGGCGACTTAGGGACTACTTCCCAGAGAATGGGCAGCAGCATTGTCTGTAGGTACATTGCTACAGCTACACTGCTATCGCCAACCCGCCTGCCAAACGTGGCGATTAAGGCAACCTCATTTGGGGGAGGCTTATATCCAGCAGTGGACGTCTTTCGGCTGATATGATGATGATGGTGATGATAGGATGGAAGCCATAGCCAGAAGCCAAGTAATGGCTTCTATTTGTCACTGACGTAAATGGTATTGATTACTCAACAGTACAGTTGTAGTAGGTATGGTTACAATACGTTTCACACACTCCGCTGCGGCTGCGTCCCTGATACAACCTAACCCTTTTTTTCACAATATTATAATCTGTCTAAATATGGAAATCAGCATCTATTTACCACTAAAAAAGATGGTACACATTGTCATGTCGCAAGTGTGGAGTTTGTCGCAGGAGACGCACATGTTTTGCTCGTGTTTTGTTGGTTGCAATTAATGTCGCACAACAGGGATGGTTCCTGGCTTAAAACCAAATAAGATTCTATTCAGTCTGTCAGTTTGATAATGGAAAAATATTGGACAAGTATTTTTTGCTTTTTAAAATCAATAAAAAATGACGAAGATAAAACCCATCAAAGATCAGGAGTTTTCAACGCACTGTATTGTTTAAATTTGTTGTTTTGCCTATATGAAAAAACTAGCTGTCTCCCGCGGCTTCGCTCCCGTCAACTGGCTACCTACCTACCTACCTACCCTACACCTACCCTACACATACATGCATGCAAATAATTCTATTTTACTGAGGTATTTCTTTCCTGCTCGGTTAATATACATGTTATAAAAATAATTTATAGCCTATAGCACTCAGGAATAATGTAGCTTTCTACCAGTGAAAAAATTTTTAGAATTGGATCATTAGTTCCAGAGATTACCCCCTACATACAAACTTACAAATTTTACCTCTTTATAATATTAGTATTTATAGCCTAGAGCACTCAGGAATAATGTAGCTTTCTACCAGTGAAAAAAATTTTAGAATTGGATCATTAGTTCCAGAGATTACCCCCTACATACAAACTTACAAATTTTACCTCTTTATAATATTAGTATAGATAAAAAATACGTGTCTAATACTTTTTGGAAATCTATTTGACGGACTGATTAGATTTTTTTTAGTCACCTACTCTATTCACACAGGGTTTGAAGTATTGCACGTGTACAATGTACAGGCGTAGCACGTCACTCACGTATCGCGCTGGTTCACAGATATCACACATATCACACGAACCTAGCTTGTCGTAAATGTCGCACGTGTCGTGTCATTTTTGATGAAACTGTCCATGATAATAAAATCAAACGACATTTTAACGTACAAATGTAGGTAAATATAATCAGTTTTATAATCGAACTGGTCAAATAAAAAAAGGGTAATATAATAAAAATCGGGAATAAGTATCCAATTTCAGTTTTATGAAGTCCGTCCCTTTGGGAGTCGGGAGAGGTCTTCAAAGGGTATTTTATTGCAATTATTAAATGATGACGTCACGAAACAACATGGCGGGTAGCGTTGCGTACTGTGATTGGCTAGATTTTATGATGTTTAAATATTTTAACGGATGTTCAATATTCAAAATGTAGGCTCGTAATTTAGATGGAATCATGAATTTTTATTGAGGGAAAATTATTATTTTTTAGAAACGATTGCATTAATATTCTAACCCATATAATTTATGGCCTTAACTCCAATTGACTCAGTATCCCTCAATCTTCTTCTGGGTAAGCTCGCTCCATCGTAAACTTTGTCTCTGTCATCTCTGACATTGACTAGAGTCAAGAGCATGTAGTGTAGTATCTATGTTGCAGCCAATTAGCTTAATCTGCCGATTGGGGGCCTAGCCTTTTCATTTAATTGCGCCGATTTTTCAGCGACCTAAGTGGCATCTTCCCTTCTTGTTATTTATTGGAATTAATCGATTTTGGGTGGAGGAAATCTCCTTCAAATGACTTACTTACTACAAATTTTTACACAACATTTACATTCGCAACTCAATCGCAATCTGTCAAAAGTAAACCTAATTGTTCATAAATTTAAGTTGTGAATGCAAACGTGGCTATAAAATTATTAGAATTGGGCACTCTCATCTCTATGACAATCAATGTAAAAAAAATCAATCGAATTGAGAACCTCCTCCTTTTTTTGAAGTCGGTTAAAAAACTTGTCAAAATCCCCTGTCCCCCTCCTACCCTTTCCTCCCTTCCTCTCCCTTGGCTTGCAGATTGTGACTCGAATTTTCTTAGAATACAATAGACAATAGGTGTAATGCCAGACCTCTGGTGCAGAGCATGCATGGAGGCCGAGGTAACAGGCGCGGACGTGCTTCTTGAACGTAACAAAGGCACTGAAATACGAAACCAATAAATATTCACCGAATTCTCTGAAGAGCGTTTACGCGGTACGGCTTTTCATACAAACTTTCAAATCTTTATTTTTCGAAATAAATGAACCGATTTTAATAAAACTTGGTATGCGTACGCTAGATATCTAGGTCTAAATAGTTATCAGAAAATATTTTCGAAAAAGAGTTCAAGGGGAAGGATAAAGTGATTTTTCACTTTCTATGGAAAACTTAAAATCGTTCTCTCTCTCCCTCTGAAATCTTTTTCAAAAATGTTTTATGATAACTCTTTAGACCTAGATATCTAGCGTACCTATGCATACCAAGTTTTGTTAAAATCGGTTCATTCATTTTGAAGAATAAGGACTTGAAAGTTTGTATGAAATGACGTACGGCGTACACGGTCTTAAACGAATTAGAACAAACTGGGGGGCCTAATCTGCTTCTAGAGGGAGTTAGGCTAGTTGCAGTGACGGCCATCATGGGTCACGAATAAGGATTAAGTGTTGGAACCAAAAAGATTTCAGGTCAGGAGTTTGGTACTCATTCGGGTAAGTTTTTCATTCTGGTTTATTTTACATGTTGGGCTATCTACTAGGATCTTAATTACCTTATTAATCCCCTGAACGTCTCGTCAAGGCTAGAAACAGAAGACAAAATGTCAATACTTAATAGCGATAGTAAGTACATTTTTCATCATTTAAAACTTGGCACGTGTGCAGTGTCGCCACTAAGCTCATGAGACTAAATAACTTTGGAATTTCCCAGATGCGGACTTACCGGAGGTTATTAAAAAGCAATATGATGAATAGAAATATTTATGCGTTATGTACGTGAACAGCTGCTGATGCTCAGGGCGCTAGAACTTATGAAATATTCCAGCCTGTAAAGGCATTGTTATTCTGTATTATTACTTGTGCCTATTGGAGACAGTCATCGATGAAAACCTCAATAGTGCAGTGCAACAAAGCACATGCATATCGTACACATTATCAGTTACAGACTCGGATAGTAATATTATGTAAGTATAATTGAAAACAATAACACTATTATTGATAAGTACCTAATTATCAGGATAAAATAATGATAGGTACCAAAGATGAATAGTCTGTGATTACGTAACATTTGGGTTCATCGTCTGCATTCATGCCCATAAAAAGCTAATGCATAAAACAGATATGTCTGTGATTGACACTGACTCATAAATAAAGTTTTTCCTGGCGAATATCCGATCTTAACAAATCGTAAAGTTGCTATTGGCTATTCTTTTCTATGATTGGAAGTGGTTTTGGTGACAACATGAAGACACGGTCGGTTGTCCAGTCAGCACAACGCCATCTATGATTTGCTGCTCAAACTAATTTAGAACCAAGTCTGTGAGGAAGTATCCCTTTTTAAGGCTAGATGGCGCTTAACTTAAACATAGAAAAGTTTGGTGGCGCTTTCACGCTGACCAAATAATATTTTGCTAGAAAAATCAAACCAGCGGAAAAAATATTGAAGTCAACTTTTACAAATTATTTGGATCTAAACTTACCCGAGAGTTTTGGTACTGATCAGGGGTGTCTTCAGGTTGAGGAAACCATTCAACCTGTTTGTGTTCTTCTCCCTGCCCCCATCGGAGGAAGACTGATCAGCCCTGGAGACAAAAAGAAAATAGCAATTGAAAAAAAATCGTATCGAGGTATAAATTTAATGTCTTTGTACCGAGGGCTTATTGTACTATGAAATATTGCAATAATTTGAAATGTTTGGCATCAAACAACGCAAGAGCCTTTCGAATTCTGCCATCTATCCTCAAAACCTATAACTAACAGAATAGGTCGCCAAGAAAGATGAAAAAGATACGTTTCCCTCACGTTAGACAGATGGCGCTTTCGAACAAATCGAAGAAGGGTTTGGAAAATAAGCAATTTCGCATTTTCGCTGAGAATTCATTTAAATAAAATTTGCAATGGCCGTAATACAAAAAGGTTACCATTATTAAGTTATAACTATAACACGTCATCGTCGTACGTAACTAGTGTTGGTCCAATGGAATTAATGGCCGTCTAGTGTCTTTTATGTTCTTACATACCTATTAGGCACTGTACTTTTTATATTATTTTATCACTTTCAAAACGGTAAAGAAGAACATCATGAAGAAACAGGCATGTCTTAAAATCAAAACTTAGGTAGGAAAATACCACTTTTTTTTTTGGTATCGGGTACAGAAATGGAGAGGTCTGTCAGACTCTGACTAAAACCACCTCGTGTTCCCTCGCGCACTTGCACCGGGGGCTATGGTACATAAACAATCTTCAACGCAGCCGGCCGCAGCCCCCAACCGCTGCGCCGCGTCGACCCGCCTCTGCGGACTCCGTCTCAGGTAGGTAGCACTAGCCTAATCTGAGAGGAGGCCTATGCACGATACCTACGCGAGAAAGTTTGTGGCTGTTTCCATGTGAGTTTAAGTGGTTGTAAGTGCATGCCCCTGTTTTGATCCGTTTTACGGTACTTCATTTTTGGTTGCGAAGGTGTTCTAACAGCAGCTACTAAGGTTTTTAAATTCAAAGTAATGACTCGGTTGAAAATCAAGTTCCTATTTGATAACGAAGTCAGCGTCGAAAATTCCCAAAAAGTAACAGCGAGCAGTCTAAATGTGCGTCCAGTTTATATTTAACGTGCCCTTTTCTTTGAACCTAAATATAGGTCATTGAATATGTCATTGTCTTTAGAAACACCTCACCCAAACCTTTCAGGAATCATCATATCGAAAGACGCTCACTGCTGGACATGAGCCTCCCCCAGATAAATATAATATCCATATCCATAATCGCCACGTTTGGCAGGCGGGTTGGCAAACGCAGTGTAGCAGTAAGTTGCAATGTACATACAGAGAATGCTGCTGCCCATTCTCTGGCGAGTTCCTTAGTCGCCTCTTACGACACCCACGGGAAGTGATGGGATGGTGCTATTCTTTTACGACCGACACCATACGGAACCTTTCGGGAAACTGTTATGATTTTTATCATCTTAGTAACAGCCTGGTGTTTTGGATTAAAGTTTTTATTTTAGACTTGCCCTTTTCATGGTACTTAGTCATACCTAATTGGCGAAATCCTAATATATAAAATTCTTCCGTTACTGACTGAGTGACTGACAGACAACGCTCAACCGAAACTACTGGTCGTAGTAAGCTGATATTTCACATGAAGAGGGGAGCACTAAGAGAGAATTACCCCCCTACGGGAATGGAAAAAAAACGGGATGTCCGCGTACGAAGTCGCGGGCAAAAGCTAGTGTCTTATTAACCTTTTCTGAACCTTTTGCGGTGTATTGGCCTGACATTATACCTTTAATTCTACATAATCATCATGCCGTAATTCCTCTAAGGGTCAGGTACAAGGGTTTCTACCGATATTCCCGGCTTCTGCTGAGAAATTCTTGATGGAAAACACCTAACACTTTTATTATGTCACTGAAATCCCAAGTGACATAGAGAATATTAATCACAGTCTAATGTGCCTACAATCTACTTTATCCCCCTTCTATTATTAGGTACTATTACTATAAATGCGAAAATTCATTTGGTTGGATGTTTGTTCAGGCCTGAATGGCTGTACGATTTTAGGGTACCTTGTTGTGGGAGCCAGGCAGTGACATCCTGTAAAATACTGGTATCCAGCTACCTCCAGTTAGACAGAGGCCAACACCAACAAAGTTGGAAAAAGGCAAGGCAGACTCATTGAGTACTCACGTTCCAATGACATAGTTTTCGACTTTTACGCGAGCAATGTCGCAGGTTCAATCTAGTAGTTTTATAACTACCATTAAAATATCAAGGCCAGGCCACTTTGTCATGGTATTTCGTAACGCCCATAACAGCTATTTCCTATGGAGTAAAATATGATGGTGTCGTAAATGGTCCTTTAGAGTTTTAGCTTCGTCATGGCGGTTGGTGGATTTTTCTTTTGAATGGAATGTTAGGGGCTTTTAATGGTGGATCGTTTGAAAGAAGCAAAGAGGTTTCGATTTTGGAAAATTATGTGAAATGTGGGTCTGTTTTTACGCTTTTTGCGTTCCAAACCTCTATATAGAAAAACTGAACTCTTTTCAGGATCAGTCTGTTGTCTGTCACAACCAATTTTTCCGAATCTACTGGATCGATTCAGTTGAAATTTGGTATAAATATAACACTCTGTGACCGAAACATGGTCGTTTAACGAAAATAAATCACTTTTGAAAATGGGGCACTTTTTGGGAGCAAATAAGACAACGCAAAAAAAAGTTTTTCCAACTGTACCAACCGTGTGATATATCAAATGAAAAGTGTATTGTGAGTGTTTCCAATTTTTTTATAGTTTTCAAATAATTGGTTTTGATTCTAGGTACCAGATGAAAAATTACCCCTTATCTCCGAAACTGATATCTAAAGTTTTGAAAAAAAAATTCAGATAATGTTTTTTTATTTTTTTTTAATTATTGATAGGCACGCGCTTGATCACTATCTCACCTGATGGTAAGCGACGATGTGGTCGAAGATGGAGCACGCTTGCCTAGAACTAACCTATTCACTCTTGACTTAAAGACACCCAGGTTGTAGCTATCAGGACAAATGTTTCTTTGCCTAAAAAAAAATATAAATAGAAGTCTATGTTTTGTAAGTTACATGTTACAAAGATAAGATTCGTTCGGATCCCATTGCATGCGAGTACGACTTGCACTTGGCCGTTTTTTTTTTTATAACATGCTATTTCCTATATAAATTTTCCTACTGTTCCTTAAGGTGTCGGACGTAAAAGAATAGCACCACCCCATCACTTCCCATGGGTGTCATAAGAGGCGACTAAGGGACCCACCAGAGAATGGTTAGCAGTATTATCTGTAGGTATGTACATTGCATTGCAGATACACTGCGATCGCCAACCCGTCTGCCAAGCGTAGCGATTATGGCAAACCCCCCCTCCCTCCCCATGTGGGGGAGGCCTATGTCCAACAGTGGACGTCTTTCGGCTGATATGATGGTGATGATTTTCCTACCTGGATATACAAACTACCTACGTTAAATAATCCACTCCTAAGCTGTATGTGGGTTTCTGGAAACGAAATACTGGCCCAGAAAGCGTTGGTGACATAGTTCGGATGACTGTCATGAGGGCTAGATAGAAAAGACGCATCAGAAGAATTACTTGAAGGTTTTGGGGGCGATTTTTCCCAGCAGTGTGACATCAATGGCAAATGGAATAACTAGCCTACCTAAGTGAAAAACGGGATCCCTTCTTTTCGCACAATGTTCTTTGTCCTAATATACTTCGGCATAACGATTTTGGCACAATTTGTTTTTGCATAATTTTTTTATCCATACATTTTATGTTGGCATAATCATCTTAAAGACTAATTTGTTTTGGCATAAATTTGATTCGCATAACGTTAGTAGGCCTAATGACTATTAGCATAACGTTAGTTTCTGTAACAATTAAATAATATTGTTGGTTAAAAATGTAATATGCTGTGCAACAAAAGTTAGTGACAGAACCGAATTGCTGCAAAACCGACTGTTTGTCCTACCCCTAGAGTGTAATTTCAAATCGCGTAGGCGCGTAGGGGCGAGGCGTCCCTCGGGCTGAGGAGCAGGCGGCTGCGAGCGAGCTTGAATGCTGCATGCTGCATGCTTGCTTGCATGCTGCATGCTGCATGCTTGCTTGCATGCTGCATGCTGCATGCTTGCTTGCATGCTGCATGCTGCATGCTTGCTTGCATGCTGTATGACATTATGCTTAAAAAAGTTATGCTTTAGAACTTTATGCTTATTAATTTATGCTTAAGAATATTATGCTTAATCATTATTATGTTTAGAGAAATTATGCTTAAAAAATTATGCGTAAGCTGTTATGCGTAATTATCATCATCATATCAGCCGAAAGACGCCCACTGCTGGACATAGGCCTCCCCCAAGTGTCGCCACAACAACCGGTCCTGTGCGTCTCGCATCCATCGGTTACCCGCGACCCTCACCAGGTCATCGGTCCACCTTGTGGGAGGCCTTCCAACGCTGCGTCTTCCGGTACGCGGTCGCCACTCCAAAACGGTCGGTTCCATCGACCATCTGTTCTGCGAGCAATGTGCCCTGCCCACTGCCACTTCAATTTGGCGATCCTTCGGGCTATGTCGGTAACCTTGGTTCTCTTGCGGATATCATCATTCCTGATTCGATCACGCAAGGAAACTCCGAGCATTGCCCTCTCCATTGCCCTTTGGGTGACTTTAAGCCTTCTGATGAGGCCCATTGTGAGCGACCACGTTTCGAGTCCATAGGTCATCACTGGCAACACGCACTGGTCATAGACTTTCGTCTTGAGACACTGTGGTATGTGAGACGTGTGTGTGGTATATTAGGTCTTAAAATTGTATGCAAATGAATGATTTATTTTATTCTGTTTGTGCTCAGATACATCCAGTTAAAATTTAAACCGACTTCAACATAGCCATGAAAAGGCTAGACAGTTTTATACGTGACAGGCATGCGAGTCCATATCTGTTACGTATTTTCATCACGTGATAACGAGATTTGCGAGTGACGGATACGGGTTGGATGGTCGGGTTGAGTATGGATTAGCTGTAGAGCGCTTGTGATGATAAAAAGAATCGAAAAAGGCCTAATGGCGCTCTGTGTTGCACTCAGCAAGTGAAGTTTTTCAATTTATACAAAAAGAAGCAACTGGAAAAACGAAATAATAATCTTTTTCTGTATGCCAAGTACCTTCTTAGGTGTTGTAGAAAATTTTATTTTGAGGGATAATTGAAAATTTTCGTGTTATTATAAATTATAGAAAATATCCTTTAATATAACATGATTCAATGTACTATATTATAAATTGTAGAAAATATCCTTAAAAAGATTCAATACTTAGTACTTTTCGATCGTACTTTCTCAGCAACGGTCAGCAAATATCCTAAAAACATTTATTCGAGTATTATTATAAGAAAATTTTTACTAACAGTCATAGTTTCTATGTGTGTCTGGTTACAAATTAGTAATCCTTTTACAAGTACTTTTGATTAATTTAAAACTTGAGACACCTACTTAAATAACTTTCGGGGCAATGCCATCATCTTCTTCTTATTGTGTAGATGAAATGCAATTATGCAATAATATGGTACTATGGAGCTTATCTGGCCACCATAGTACATTGTTTCTGGGCTCATTGGATATATATTTGTCGCAGAATCGACACAGATGCACAATTATTAGAGTCGTTATTGAGTATTGTTAATTTAGAATAACGCCATCTATCATCGTTTGCCGGAAACGTCAAGCAGTGTGCTTGGGTGAGGTCGATACAGAGCTTGGCAAGTATTGTTGACAGCTGTCAGTTGTCATTGTTTGACATTGGAAGCATTTGACTTGGGAGACTTGACTTTTTGGTGAGACACGAGCGCGAACGGTCGTGCTGCCAGCCTGTATCGAACTTACCGCGTTTCCGTACTTTAATCCATTTCCATCGGCTTGATCATTTGAGATTTTGTTATTTTGTTATCGGAAGTGAATAAATAAGCGGTTGTAATCAGTGTTGAGACTATAATTTCGTGCCTCCACCATGTCGAACTTGGACACTGACTACGGTGTACTCCTAATGGTTGAACTTCCCTCGTCGTATTGATAAGCTATGCTACATTTAGTTCATTTTAAAAGGTTGATTTAAAAAATAGCCTTGGAACCCTAACAAAAATGCAATGCAAGCTGAAAGCTTGCATAGCTTTTTTGTTAGGGTTCCGTACACAAAGGGTAAAAACGGGACCCTATTACTAAGACTCCGCTGTCCGTTTGTCTGTCTGTCTGTCCGTGTCTGTCTGTCTGTCTGTCATCAGCAGAGGTCGGAGTAGGTAGATTGATTTAAGGTCGTTGACGTCAAACGTAGAGGATAATATGGATATGCCTCCAAAATACCGGAACTTCATATTTATTGTGATATTTGTTCCGGAATTTTGAAATTAGCACGAATTTGTGTTTAAGTTGAAAAACGTATTAATAATATCAATCTACGCTGCCAGTGTTAGCTAATGGTGAAAGAAATCAGTATTTTATTTTATACAAAAATACCTTGGAATTGTTACACCGTATTTGTCCCTTACTGTTGAATTAGAAATGACGCTTGACAGTATGAGACAAAACTTAGACAGGGCCTTTTGTTTCGCACGCAACGATCAATCAGAAGCAAGTATCCTGTATGACTCATTGGGTGTTTGTTAGAACAATGCGCGCGCGCTGTGTTCCAGGTATCTCACTCGCTTACCTCGGTTCGAAGAGTGCGTTCCTAATTTGTGAAAATAATTGTTCATTGAATTCAATCAATCATTCATAAATTAACGATTTTGGTAGCCTATCTGTATGTTTTTAATTTTATTTTATTCCATAATTCCAATCCCGGAACTTTTTCCGGTACTTCCCGCACATTATGGATAAAATGGCATGTCCATATTATAATATCTTGACGCAAGTATATAAAATCAATCTACCTACTCCGACCTCTGGTCATCAGGCTGTATCTCATGAACCTGTAAAATGTTTATGTCATACTACATTTTTATCTCTCGCTCTGCAACCGGCTCTATACTCGCTCGGCGCATCCTGGACAGTCTCACCCAACACCTTATAAGACTGGCCAATCCTTTCCTTGCGGTAGTAGGGCTAACGCCCGCCTGGTTCGTGACCACCCTCCCCACCGGAGTTCGGCGTCAAGCAGCCTGCTGTGTTTCGTCGACGTGTGGGAGTACCAGTGCCTCAAGGCATCTTCTGGGCACGCTCGCTTCATCATAGACCTCATCTATCGCTTTCCATCAGGCGTGATCGAGGTTAGCCCATTCATAAAAAAAAACATGAAAAAATAAAGTATGTTTCTATCTTTCTTGGTTTGTAATAGGGTGAAACAGATAATATTTCTTGTGAGCTCAGCTCAGCTGTACGAGCGTCACGGCTTTTGAAGTCAGAGGCCATGTCGGACTTCTTTTTCCAATACCAACTTTAAAGTTTTATTACTCACGAAGTTATAAAACTTTAAAGTTGATATGGAAGCCAATGGAGATATTTTAAAATAACGTTCTTAGTATGGTTTACTTAATCAACAACACTAGGAATTTCTCCTGTATCGTGGATGCGTTTACAAATATATAATCTCACATACACAAACAGCCAGATCCGGAACAACTATCTGTAGGCCATAAAATATTTGTTTTTTCAGCATTTTATTTAGCAGATATTAGCAAATTACACATTTTATCATTCCCTATTAAAATAAACCATTTATCCAACCCACTGGATGGCAAAACTACTACCTATAAATTATTTTGTTAAAAGAAAAACAATGTCTTAGAAAAAGTCCGTTTTTTACACATTAACTTAATTTCTTAACAAACGTAAAACACGGCTATCACGCGTTTTAGGTGACAAAGGAGACAATTAACTTAAATAATGGGTTACACACACCTCTACCGACCTTTGAGATGAGCACAGCGGCCCTACCATGACGTGTTAAAGCGTGAGTCGTTCGAGCGAGAAGGAGGGATGGTGCTATACATCCTATATAGCTCCATCCCTCCTTCTCGCTCGAACGACTCACGCTTCAACACGTCATGGTAGGGCCCCTGACATGATATAACAGCCCCCACATATTCTGACACGTTTCCCAGAACGGCAGAACATGCTAATTGCCTTCCCCAGTACAATATGTGGGTAATATTGAATTATACAAGTCTGAGTGTCGTGTGGGTTTCTAAATGGAACGTGCTACGGAGGATGTTACTTGAGTAAGTGAATTGTGAAGTGACACCCCTGCCGTTTTTACCCGACTACGCGAGTAAAGATGAGGGGTTATTGAAGGGTACTGTTTATTTATTCAATTAAACTTTATGTACAATAGTGCTACATGGGCGGCTGATTAATTACGAAAAAAATATTTAAAATAAAAATGTTGTCATGAAAAATTAATTTATCTTGGCAACCGCAAGGAAAAATATACCTAGTATCCTTAAGGACAGTCATATTACTATTTATTTATAATTTTTTGTCTTACTCCATACAACGGTTGCTGCTGGGATCGTTTATTTTAAATGTATAATAAAAAAAATGCCACTTTGTTTTGATTTGTTTATTTGCTAACGTAAGACTAGAACAAGAAGTGATGATGAAGCGTTATGAGCCTTTACGCGGTACGGCTATTCATACAAACTTTCAAATCCTTATTTATTGAAATTAATGAACCGATTTTAATAAAACTTGGTATGTATACGCTAGATATCTAGGTCTGAATAGTTATCAGAGAACATTTTTGAAAAAGATTTTAGAGGGAGAGAGAGCGATTTTAAGTTTTCTATAGAAAGTGAAAAATCACTATATCCTGAACTCTTTTTCGAAAATTTTCGATGTCAACTATTTAGACCTAGATATCTAGCGTAAACATACCAAGTTTGATTAAAATCGGTTCATTAATTTCGAAAATTAAGGATTTGAAAGTTGTATGAAAAGCCTTACCGCGTAAACGCTCTTAAAAAAAAAAGAAAAAAAAACTTAAATCAGACAGTCCATGAAAAAAAAAAACAAAAATGTTTTGTCTCTCTCAATTTCATTCTGCTATAGGACTATAAGACGTACGGCGAGGTGCCACTGCTACATGGTGGACATCCCAGCCATACGCACGAAACATTTTGATAATACTTCATTGTGCGTACAGCTAAGGAGTGAAATTCCCTGCCGGAGTTGTGTTCGCTGATAGCTATTTCCTAAATCCGATGGTCTCGGCTGTCATTTGAAGACGGTTTTTGACAGTCGTTACGTACTGACAGAAGCCAGAAAATCTTACACCAGTTTTGCCAAGAAATACCGTGTTACCCAGTTTTGTGGAGGATTGGTTGGCAGCCGCTACCTGGGTGTTTAAGTGAAGAGTGATTTTGAGTGCGGGCGCTGATTACACGGCTCTATCTAAATTAATACAATGTTCTATTAGTGGTTCTAAATATTGGTAATTCTGATAAGCATTACAAAAATTATAAAAAAAGTTTTTTATTTTTCACTGGTGGTACCATACACCTCACAATACCACTGGAAAGTCACAGGAAAGCTGTATACACAATTTTAACTTGGATGACATATTTTGCGCAGAAATTTTGATGAACCAAACTACTGAACTGACTTTTATGAAGTTTCTAAGAGGCCAATCGAAAACTATATCCTTTCGCATAAACAATGAATTTTTCGAATCGGTTCATAAATGACGGAGTTATGAGGTAACAAACCTTAAAAAATTACAACCGAATTGAGACCTCGCCTTCTTTTTTTGAAGTCGGTTAAAAACTAAGCATCAGTAAGCAGCATTACTGCTTGGCATGTTCCAGTGTCAGTACTTCTCAGAACAACCTCTTTCACAAAAACTTTACTAATTCAGTACTGAACATGTAAGTTCTTCGAAGTTAGTCAGTAAGTCTTTAGTGAGAAATCTAGAAACTAAAGGGTTCCTGGTAATTTGTGCGCTAGTAGGTTTTACGTTTCTCTGGAATTGGCATTTAGTAGATAAATAGGTAGTGGTCTGATTTTAACCTTTTTTTTTAAGGATGGAAGATCATCAAATGACTCCTTCCGCACTAGGCGGAGCGGAAGGAGATGAAGCTTTGCTACTCTATAGTATGCGTCAGATAAACAAAGAATAACGGTCAATGACCCACCTACATTTATTGACACACTTAATTTCAAAAACAGAAATAATGACATAAAGCTGTCCTGAAGCGACATCTTTCGTGATGTAAATTATGAATCGTTTTTCATTACTAGAACAGTAAGGGTTCTAGTAATGAAAAACGATTCATAATTTACTGTCCGGGGGTACCTACGAAGAGATATTGGAAAGGTCTATGACTGTTATTCTTCATTTGTCTGGCGCCTACTAGTAGACATACAGACACTTAGATAGTAAACTGGCTTAGGTACACAGCTTTCAGAGGTTACCAATTTTGCATTAAATAGGTAACCTCTTATAAGAAATGTTTTTTCAGGAGGTTACCTATTTAATGCAAAATTTATCCATTAGCCAAAGACAAAACAACTAGGTACATATTATCCCTCTTCGTAAACTCGTATTTCAGTAGGGGAGCGGCACCAGGTTGTTTGTTAGTTAAGTACGTCAGCGACAGATGTCGCGTCGCTTAGTTCCGACTATATTAGCTGTGAGGTGCAAGTTACGAGGAACTGGCAGTTTTTGTATTAAATATTTTTTGGGAAAAAAAAAATTATGTACTGAATAGCTGCTTTTTTTCGCGATTTCGGGTTTTGTCCCGTAGTAAAAGTTGTTCAAAATGATAAGTAAAATGACCCCATTTCATGTGATTATTCTGTTTCACTTTGTATAAAACGTGTAAGGAATATCAATTTGCCCAGCGTTTTCCCAACTATACTGACTAGACCGTGCTACGCAGCTAAGAGTCATGGAAGAGGACTTTTTGGTCGCAGGACGTGGTGTTCCATTGCTTCCACGGACAAGTACCACCAATACCCTAGCCAATGTGCCACTCAATTAACGAATGTGACTGTCGAAATGCCAAAATGTAGGAATTTGATCGCGTGACATTTCGATAGCATCTGTCATTCCCATCATTTTTGACGTATTTTTTTCTAGACCTTTTCTTTAAGGATGGGAAATCATTAAATGATTTCTTCCGCTATGGTTGGAGCGAGAGGGAGTGTCAGACTCTTACTGACTAAAACCCATTTGAGAACTCCAAATGCCCTTTCCGTTCCCTACCAGGGCTGCGGTAAATCTTTCGAACAAATTCCGCAATAACATTGACTTAAAGCTATTTTCTGAAACTGTAATTTTTCGTTTTTTTTATCTTGTCTTAGTCGTGTTCCACTGCTGGGAAAAGACCAGGCCCTTCTCTCTATATATCTATCTTGTTGCGGATTTTGTTCGAAAGAGTTACCGCGGCCCTGGAAAGCAGAAGGCACTACGAGGAACAGCACGGATGGGTTTTAGTCAGTAAGAGTCTGACACTCCCTCCCGCTCCACCCAGAGCGGCAGGAGTCATTTGATGATTTCCCATCCATAAAAAAAGTTCAAGTTCGAATTAATAATGCACAGTTTTCGTCCAACCAAAATCTTAAAACTTAACCCAAATGACATGAATTACGTTGAACGGCGGCGTATTTGTCGACACACGCCCCGTTTATTACTTTAAACCCAATTTACAAATTCTACAGCTTCAGTACGTATTGACCCAATGCGACGATGAAAGGGATCATTTTGTTAGTAAGGGTTTAACTTAGATAGCTGCCTGCCTAGCCTTTTCCTAACTACAATATTGGGGTCGGCTCCCAGTCATACCGGATTCAGCTGAATACCAGTATTTTACGTGGAGCGTCTGCCTACCAGACCTCCACAATCCATTACTACTTTTTTTTATTATTACTTTGATAGCTATTGTAGGTATATTATTTTTGACGCCTGGGCATTATTGCATTAGCTAATAATTTGTGTGCGATTTTATTTCAAATCACTCGTAAGGTGTATAGCATAGTCAATACCTAACCTTGAGCATAAAGGCGGAGTTAAACGGCATGAAAGAATCTCGGTATGTTAACACTCTCCCTGCCGACAACATATAAAGCTTTTTAAGTTCAGGAGGCCACGGAGGTCGCCGGCGGGTCCCAAATTTGCTGATTGTGAACGCCGTGAGTCAAAAGTTAAAATTATTACAAGAGGCCGTGGGAGCCGCCGGCGGGTCCAAAAAAAAATGTTTCAAGACGCCGTGGGAACCGCCCTGACCTCCCGAATTCAAATAATATTTACAACTACTGGCGTGCTGTTATGGAAAATGTGATACTTCTCGAGCGTGTACATGAAATGGCCTGCTGAACAAAATTTTTGGGGGTCGCCGGCGGTTCCCATGGCAGGGAGAGTGTTAAGGTGGTCACCCATCCACAAACCGGCCTCGGCAAGCGTTGCTTGAGGCGCTGTGAACAGCAAAAACTGAAAAATTGTTGATTTTATAACGAAATTTTTTCTAAATCTTTTTAGTTTTGAGCTGCAGAAAAAATATGTTAATTTTAACTATATTTCAAAGACCACTGTTGTTTCCAAAACATGTTTAAATAAAATCCTCCACAGAAATTATCGTCAATAATGATATTGAGGTTTCACTAGGTATTTAAAAAGATTTTTTTTTTTTTATTTTTTTTTTTTATTCGTCTTACTAATTGATAAGAGTTATTACTCCATTTATGAATTTCAAAATGATAAAACTCTTTGGTTACCTTAAATTCTGACATCTTGAATCCTCTATTTTATTTAATTGACGATACTGTAAGAATTTTCATATTGACATTAATTCTAGACTAATCATTCGTACTTTATGTTTACATGCCTAATTAAGGTAGATAAGGAGATTGTATAAGGATCTTAAACTACTTAAACATCTGCATTTTTATACCTACTTTCTATGCAAATAAATAATTATTCTATTCTATTCTAATTTCTTTTTTTTTTCTTAACTGAATAGTTTGCGCGAGAGACGCTTCCAAAGTGGTAAAATGTGTGTCCCCCTTGTAACTTCTAAAATAAGAGAATGATAAAACTAAAAAAAATACATGATGTAGGTACATTACCATGTAAACTTCCACCGAAAATTGGTTTGAACGAGATTTAGTACGTAGTTTTTTTTTAACACGTCATAAATAGTAAACCGCAATTTACCTTTCATTCAATCAACTCAAATATAATTTTCACAGATGATGTATTTCTGTTGCCGTTATAACAACAAATACTAAAAAGTCACAGGAAAGCAAAAATACGCAATTTCGTATACATGGATGATTTTTCCACATATTTTTTCCAGTTATTTGGATTTAATAACCAAGCTGCTGAACCGATTTTGATAAAATTTCAATGGGACCATTTGGGAAGTATACCCTTTCCAACAAAAAAGAAGAATTTTTCAAATCGGTTGGCAAGCGACGGAATTATGCCCGAACAAACATAAAAAAAAAAAAAAAAAAAAACAATACAAACATCCGAATTGAGAACCTCCTCCTTTTTTAGAAGTCGGTTAAAAACAGAATAAAATAAATATTTACGTGGGGCTCCCATACAACAAACGTGATTTTTTTGTCGTTTTGTATAGATAATGGTACGGAACCCTCCGTGCGCGAGTCCGACTCGCAATTGGCCAGTATTTTTTAAAAGCTTTTATTTAACTTGACTTGTATGTATGTTTATAAATCTTGCAAGTTTAATTTGACCCACTTCCCGGTATCCGATTGAGCTGAAATTTTGCATGCTGGTGCAGAACTGATCACAATGCATGTTAATCATAAACATGACCTGATTCTTCTGCCAGGATCGGCTCCGTACGAGAGATCTCTTCAGCGGTAAACAGCAAGGACACAGGGAAATTTTGGCTCACCATGAAATTGATGCCACATCCTGGGTAGTCTTCGAATTATGGAACTCCTCAATATTCAACTGCTAGGACTTGAAATTTTGAATACGCATTCGTTTATGATAGGCAGTTGGTAGGCCCACCATGAAATAGATGCCACATCCAGGGTTGTCTTCGAACTATGGAACTCCTCAATATTCAATTGCTGGGACTTGAAATTTTGTATATGCATTCGTTTATGATAGGTAGTTGGTAGGCCCACTATAAAATAGATGCCACATCCAGGGGTAATAGTTTTCCCCGTTCCTTAAGTTTTTCTGTTGAAGGACTCTCCATTTTATAGATGGACTTTCGTATTGGTCAATTACTATCGATTGAAACTAAAAAATAAAAAAAAAATTATGGTAAAAACACTTTAAAAAAAGCTTTTATTTTACTGATCACAGTGCCGAACCTTGAAGATCATCCCGTGCGGCTGTTATAATTTAATCACGATTTCGATTCCATAAAATTTCTCCACTAACTCCCCAAACGGAATACCGACATCACCATACCGGATGACAGCACTATCAGAATGTATAACTAGCCGCGGCGGTGTAGGCTGGAATTGGAGCAGTGCCCAATTAACGATGATAGGCGCAATGGGACGTATTACATTCGAGGCTGTAGATATTTGAATATTTAGTTTGGATCTTCAACCAGAAAGGCTCGTGATAAATCAGCCGTACTGTTAAATCTTAAAGGTTACACACCGAGATTCCTCCGTGTTTGCGTGGAAAGCACTCTAAACCGTTGGCCCCGGCAATAGTGTAGTAAAAAGCCATAGCGTTTTGCCATCGTGTGGGTAGTAAAGTCTAACGACCCCACACACCTATTGTCAGAGTTTCTAAACCGCTTCAAGGACCTCTGACATGGTTTGACGACCGCCATTTGGCGGCCGGGACCACCGGCTTATACGTGCCTTCCGAAGCACGGAGTCATCTTTTTATCAGACAATCACGTGCCTGCAATGTCCTAGCCAAACTGGAAACAACTTTACAAAGTATGCTTCCCGTTGGAATCGAACTCACGACCACCGGGTCACAAGGCAAACACATAAACCACTCGACCACGGAGGCAGTATCATGCTAAGTATATGCTTAGCAGATTTATTGATAACATCAGCATATTATAAACTCGTTAATTTTATCCGTAAAACCTGTCTTAAATAATTACAGATAATCCAATACATGGACCAGTTCGTCCCAAAATACCAACAGCAGAAAGTCGGAACTGTTCAATTTGCAAATAGCATTAACTCCTCCGTTGGGAGGACTGTTATTATACCGGACAGTCAGCCGGTTAGCATCTGAAATGTGGTGGAACTGGTGATCGTTATTGATAATGATTTCCATTGTACTGTATTGAGTCTACAAATGATGTAGCAAGAAGTTAAGAATTTCAGGGCTATCGTAAAGTTTACTTCGGAGAATTTAATATTCGAATGTTAAATATTTATTAATATAGTAATATACATGGTTATATTTAACTAACTTAACTATATACAAACTAGACTAAAAATTAACAAATTATGTACAAACGTGTATAAAAACAAAATAAATCATTGGGCATCAAAAAATTCATCCACATCGCTGTCAATGACAAAAGTGCCCAGAACACTAGCAGCATTGCCGCGTTGAATGGCAATGCTGATTCTTTGGCCAAAGAAAAGCCCAGCCAGGTCACGTGTACAGTCGACAAGTTGTTTGCTGATGTCCCGAAAGACTCGGTGAGCACTCGGACCCCATGGACCTAAAGTTTCAACCCCAAACGGCTCAAATATATAACTCCCAATAAGGTTGTTATATTTGCGCCGTTTGAGATAATAGATAGCCACGTGCTAGATATCTAGGTCCAAATAGTTAGTAGAGACCATTTTAAAAAAGAGTTTAGATGGAGAGAGAAAGAGAGCGATTTTAAGTGAAACAGAAAGTGAAAAATCAGTATATTTCCCCCTGAACTCTTTTTTTGAAAATGTTTTCTACCAACTATTTGGACCTAGATATCTAGCGCGTGGCTTGAAAAAGGTATGACCGTGGGGCGTAAACGCTCTTAATTCTTTTTCGAAGAACGCCTCAACGCACTTTAAAGACATAGATCATACAAACATTATATGTGTCATCATCATCATCATCATCATATCAGCCGAAAGACGTCCACTTCTGGACATAGGCCTCCCCGTTTGGGGGGGGTTTTCCATAATCGCAACGCTTGGCGGGCGGATTGGCGATCGCTGTGTAGCTGTTGCAATGTACCTACAGAGAATGCTGCTGCCCATTCTCTGGTGAGTCCCTTAGTCGCCTCTTACGACACTCACGGGAAGTGATGGGATGGTGCTGTTCTTTTACGTCCGACACTATACGTAACGTATGGTGCCTATTTGTCCTAAGTTTCAATAAAATCTGTTTGTTCACTGGTATACGTAAATAATTCTGAATGTTTGTCACACCATGGTAGGCGACAAATAAACTTACAATAAAGTACATTGACTTTTCCCTAATATACCTTCGCAGATACCCGAAAAATAAATTATGAACCGTTTTTCATTACAAGAGAACGTAAAGGATCACGATAGAAGTCGATTCAGGTCAGCTTATCTATTTCTGATTTTGATATTATTAAAGTCAATAAATGTATGTGGGTCGATGACCTTTATAACTTATTTATCTGCTGTCTATATTAGTAATTACATTAAGTATATTTATCCAAAACCTCATTATTTCTTGACCAACGGAAAAGGAAAAATGCACGAACTTGAATAATTGATCTCCTCGAGACTTGTACTTGTCCATTATTAATGACTTTGTTTTCGCCTTATCGGCAACTTCTGTTGGACATTTATTTATTTATTCTTCTTTCTAGACTTTTTAAGCTATTGCATAGCTTCTATCGCGGGCCTTGAGCGTGGAGACCGAATCCAGAAATTCCGTAACGAACAATAACCTAACACCCCCCATTCCGACCGGCACAGCGGTGATACTTTTTGTTTCTATGACGATCTGTGTTCTTAATTTGAAAGTTTTGTTTTTTGAAATTATTTTTATAAGTTGCGAGTGGCATTTTTGAGCTGTCAAATGCAATGTGACCGCTTTTGAACTTTTTGAGGTTGGTGCCCTATTTATTAGTATTGCTACTTTCCCGCGGTTTTGCTTGCATAAATTATTAAGCTATTGCAATAGCTTTACCGCGGCAGTCTCCGAGTGCCACACGTCGTTTTTTATTTATTAATTGATGATCCGTAGTGTCTAATGATCAGGTGCCGGTTGATTCTGTAGTGAAGGCTCGGGAAGTGATCACGGAGTGAGCTGTCATTCCATCTTGATTACATGGATTTACAGCTTACTTCGTGATCACTTCACCCAAGCCTTCACTTCGACATGTTAACAGAATCGCACTGCTGTAGTAGCGAACTCATTGTGTAGACTAAGGTGAAGTCAGATATCGATCCCTAGGTTTGAGAAGAATGACAGCATTGCGATTTTGCAACTATGTCGACGTAAAGACTTAGGCGAAGTGAACGACAAGTGAGCTGTCAAACCATTCAAACAAGATGAAATGACAGCTCACTTATCGTTCATTCCATCTGAGTGTACACGGTGCGATGTCGACAGAATAGACCTGTGGCCTTAGTCCAAGTTTTTAACGTTCTCAATCGCGTTAGTGTTAACGTCAATTTGTATTGAAACTGAATAAGCGCCGTCTGGTGACACTCACCGATAACCTGTTTTTTTCTGTACAATTTGACATAAGTGAACGTTTACGTTAACGCAATCGAGTGCGTTAAAAAACTCACACTAAGCCCTCTGTTGTCCCTACCAGGGTTGCGGATTTGTTCGAAAGAGTTACCGCGGCCCTGGAACGTAAAAGGCACTAAGAGGAGCATGGGTGGGTTTTAGTCAGTAGAAGTCTGACACTCCCTGCCGCTCAACCCAGAGCGGGAGGGGTCATTTGATGATTTCCCATCCAAAAAAAAAAAAAAAAAAGCCCTCTGTTGTTCCCTTCACACTATGGCAGTTCACTGACAGTAATTAACATCACATAAACTTTCAAGTGAGATGGTTACAGCATAGACAGGCAGGACAGGTAAACTTCGTACAGTTCTCGTCAAATAACTTTGCCCCTCTGAAGTTGTGTCGAGTGGCTGCGTAGTAGTCAAAATTACGAACACACTGCAACTGCGCATGTGGCAAGAGACATGGGGCGGGGCGGGATTTTATGTCTCAGTCGCTCGTTTACGTTCGATGCATGCTTGCGTCCCGCTTGCTCCCGTGTACGTGACTGCACCTGCGCGATTTTTGCAAATGGCTAACGCTCAGCATAATGCCGAGGCTCATGCACGAAGACACGAATCCAAATCGAATACTGTAACATGATATTTTTTTCGCGGGCCATATAGGTAGGTACATTCAAGAAATTTGATCAAACGGGCTGGTTAAAACTGTGTGATCAAGTATAAATACTATAATAAAATTTAATTTCGTATTTTCTTCATGCCATTTGACGAATAATTTTTTAACAAATTTTCCCACAAACATTCATGCCAATTTTGGTAAAACTATTTGAACTAAGCTGTTTGATTAAATTATTTTAACGAGACAGAAGTCATTTGATGATTTTCAATCCATAAAAAAAACGGGTTATGTTGGTTAACGAACAAAGAGAAAAAGAGAGTGTTTTTGTTTTTTGTGCACACACTTCTTCTGCACTATAACTTCTACTTCGTACTTGGTTAATCTCAGTTGAGATGGCCACAATGACATAAACGGCCCCAAGTCTGCTATTTTTATAAATTCGTCATTCCAACACGATCCCATTATCATTTTGGTATAAGTTCGTAATCTGCTAAATTCATTATGGTCGATCATTGGTCGGTCAATGGTCTCGTAATAGAATCGTGGTTTTAAATATTCAATGTCTTTGAAAAGCAATGACTGCACAATGACGGTCTAATGGTAGGTCACTGATCGAAGGAACTATCAAAATTTTAGCAGATTACCGCATACGTCTGTTATTCATTTGTCATTATGTACGACATTACCATTCTATGCCATTTCTTACAATGGAGTGTCAGTGGTTGACCATTGGAAAGTCATAATGACGCTTTTATATTAGTAGATTACCAAACTTGTCAAAATCAACAATTATGAAATCAATGATAGACCATTCTGACACTATTGTAATAGCAGACTTGAGGCCCTGGATCGGGAGTAATAATTAACCTCCCTATTTTCAAGAACAGGGAAGAAATCCAGACTCTGGAGTCCAACAGAGAATTAACCAATGACACTTTCTAAATAATGACTCTTAAAAACGCCCAAGTGCGAGTCGGACTCCTTCACGAAGGGTCCGTACTATTGAACGAAATAATTCGAGGTTTCCTTTCGAATACGGAATACTAATAATCACGTTTCTTGTACGGCACCCTTTATTTTTTTTTCATTGTTTATTTGTTTTAGCGGCAATAGAAATACACAGTGTAAAATTCAAAGGGCTACCTATTACGGTTCATGAGATATAACACGCTCACAGACGGACAGCAGCGAGTGAAATAATTGATTTTAATACTACGCGCTTTTCCGCGTCAACTGTGTGAGTAACTCTAGTTGTTCATCAGGCTCAGCAATGCGGTTCCATTAGTTTCACCCTTTCACCAAATGTACAAAAGCAACACGAACAGGTAGTTATTCAATCTTTAGACGTTCCACTTTCACAAAATCGTCAGTTCGCTTAAGGAAGTAGCAAAATGTACAAAAGCATTTACTAAACGAACTGAATTCAATATTACAGACTGAATTCAAATTCCATAGACAATTGCCACCTTTGAAGTGAGCGCGCCAATTTCACACTACGAGTCGTGACCTAGGTGTACACAAGGTGATCTGTTGAGATGGGGCTGTAGAAATCCGATGGCTCGTCGTCCGATCAAAGCCAGGCCCGGGTCGACGGCGCGTTGTGTTCCACGCGCGCCACAAAGAGATGTCAGCATAGAAGACGGGACCCGTTAGGGCCAGAGCCTGCCAGAGTTGCGGATTTTGTTCGAAAGAGTTACCGCGGCCCTGGAAAGCATAGGGCACTAGGAGGAGCACGGATGGGTTTTAGTCAGTAAGAGTCTGACACTCCCTTCCGCTCCACCCAGAGCGGGAGAAGTCATTTGATGATTTCGCATCCATAAAAAAACTGGTGAAATCCGAAAGTATGACAGTAATAAAAATATTATTTTAAGGAGACAACGAACTTTGATTTGATTCTTGATCTTTGATTGTATTATATTGTTTCTTTGGTGTTATATTTGGGTTATGGTGTTATCCCGTTAATGGGCTGGAATGATTTGTCGCTCCACGAAAAATAATACCCTTGTTTTCGTTACACCAAATCAAAATTCAGCTTTTTACGACCAGTAGTTTGGGCTGTGCGTTGTTTTTCAGTCACTCAATCAATCAGTCACGGAAGGATTTTATTTACTTACATATTATTATGATTACAGTTTATTGGTTCAAAAAATAATAAGAGTACACTAACTGAACTATATTAATCTACTAAACTTAACAATATACACAGTTTATATATACAGAAACAAAATACAGTATAAGTATTGAGTATTGAGTACAGTATTCCTCCACATCGCTGTCATCCGGAAACGTGCCCAGAAGGCTTGCAGCATTGCCACGTTGCATGGCAATGCTAATTCTTTGAGCAAAGAACGAGTCAGCCCTCTGATCACGCAGTGTCAATCAGTCAGCGAGATATGTCCTAGAACAGGAGACGTGCACTCAGACCCCATAATCCAAGCATTTCGAACCCAAAGGCTCAAAAATAAGGTTACAGTATTTGCGCCGCTTGAGGGTCTCAGCAGCCGCAGCGACATCCCCCCGTACTTGGAACAAAATATTGATTTCTATACCTCTGGTAATTTCATGTTTAACCATACTGACCATATACTAACCCATCTCAAACGGATCATCCTGTACTAAAGTACAGTTGACTCGGTGGTCGTTTGCATTTTAAATGCAATGTTTTCTGTGAGAATGCTTCAGGGATAAAATGGGCCAATTTGTTCAGTAATTTGTAACGACTTTCTTTTCCCCGAAAAAAGATTTTTTGTTTGAAATAATGGCTATGGCTATTTATCGGATTTTATTAGTGAAACGGGTGAGCAATTTTTTTTTTTGAATTGTTGTCTTCATTCGAATTGGCCGAAACTATAACTCACTTGCAAAATAGTAATATTTTGCAAGTGAGTTATAGTTTCGGCGGTTTTAACCTACGTTGAAGTTCTTCTTCATCATAACAGAGTAAATGTTATTCCATGTACAGCTAAGGAATGGAATTCCCTGCACGAGTTTGTGTCTCCTCTCTGGTGGAAAATGGCGAGCCTATCATAATAATAACACCGGTACCAGTAACAGTGTCCATGCACCGGTAGTCAGTGCGGCAGAGTGAGATTACCATCATCATAATATCAGACGAAAGACGTCTACTGCTGGACATAGGCCTCCCCCAAGTGTCGCCACAACAACATCGGCTACCCGTGACCCTCACCAGGTCATCGGTCCACCTAGTGGGAGGCCGTCCAACGCTGCGTCTTCCGGTACGCGTTCGCCATTCCAGAACTTTTCGGTCCTATCGACCATCTGTTCTGCGAGCAATGTGAGTAACATCCTAACAATACGCACCGTGTACACAGAAGTACGCGTATATTATTAACCATATTAGCTACTTCCTAATGAGTGTTTATCGCTTTGCTTAGTTACTTATGTTGAATGCACATTAATAATTTAGTTATGCTAATCAATCTAACAAGCTTCATTAGGTCAAAATCATGAACAAGTAGAATAGACTGAGCCTGAAGCCTACTTGTCGGAACCAGTGCAGCACCGCGCTGGCTGGACCAAACATGCTGCTGCGTCCAGCAACACCTTCGACGCAGCTGTACGTGTCCCGGCTACATCACTCCACCAAGGTTGAGGACATCGTGGAGTACATGAGAGTGAAGACCAGCTGGACTTTGAGGGTCGAGAAGTTGGAGTCGCGCCACAACACTAACTTCAAGTCGTTTGTGGTGCGGGTTCCAACTCATCAGCTCGAGATGTTCCTCAAAGCAGAGTTTTGGCAGAAGGGTGTCGTGTATCGACGTCTCCGCGGCCAGCTGTGTGACACCAGTCAGCGAAACACGACGCCGTCATTTCGTATGCAGTAGTTTATAGTTTAAATTTATTGTAATACTAGCTGTTGCCCGCGACTTCGTTCGCGTGTTTGTATTGTAAAATGATGTAGCTAGGTAAGATCAATGTGTTCGTATATCTAATACGAACAGTCAATATCTATCATTGCTTGCCTCCTTTTTTATGTATGGGAAAACATCAAATGACTCCATTCGCTCTGGGTGGAATGGAAGGGAGTATCAGACTCTTACTGACTAAAACCCATCTGTGTTCCTCCTAATGCCCTTTGCGTTCCAGGGCCGCGGTGATTCTTTCGAACAAATTCCGCAACCCTGGCAGGCACTGGCCCTAGCGGGCCTCGTCTTTATGCTGATATCTTTTTGTGACGCGCGTGGAACACAACGCGCAGTCGAGTATCACCTCTTCTGTTCAAATAATTTTTAGTGAGAAACGTTGTAATGATAATGCTTCTTTCATTTCATCGAAACTATTCACAGCAGTCCTAGAAGATGTCGTTAAAAATGTGGGTAAAGATTGGGACTATATCGGTATTAACGTCAATTTTGTGCCCAACTGTCTCACTTAAGATTCGCAGATGACTTTGTGGTTTTCACTGAGAACTTCGATGACCCCCAAATGCTTCAAAATCTTTAAGATGCTTCTTTTAAGTTGGGTCTTGGGATGAACATGACCAAGACGAAGGTTATGGCAAACACCTTCGGCGATTCAAATCTGGAAATGAATTGTTGGAGATGATTAACCGATATGTTTATCTTGGCCATTTCCTTTCAATTGGCAAAGAAAATCAACAAACGGAGGTATCGAGAGGAACACACCTTGGATGGGTCGCTTTTATCAAAATGGACGACATTCTGAAGCCTGCCAAAATTCCGCAATGTCTGAATTCCCGCCTTTATAACCAGTGTGCTTTTCCCACCATGACTTACTTACATGGACGCTCACGCAGGAGGCTGTGTACAGACTGATAGTTGCACAGAGAGCCATGGAGCGTTCCATGCTTGGTAGAGGTACGTCGTCGAGATCCGAAGACGTACGAAGGTTATCAACATCGGAAAACGAATTGTAGAACTAAAGTGGAGCTGGGCAGGACACTTGGCAAGGCGCGGTGATGATAGGTGGAGTAAGGCAGTGACTGAGTGGCGTCCGAGGACTGGAAGAAAAAGTATTGGTCGACCGGCGGTGAGATGGGCGGACGATATTGTTGCCATCGTGGGTAGAACCTGGATGAGGCTGGCACAGGAACGTGGGGATTGGCACATGAAAAGAGAGGCCTATGCTCAGCAGTGAGCGAAGTTGGACTGTGGATAATGATGATGATACACGATGTTGATGAAACTTGCTAAGTTTGTTAACACGCGATAGAGCTACATAAAGTTGTCCATAGGAAAACCAACCAGAAGAGAAGTCAACCACCGCAGAGGACACGGCGGAGCATACGGTGAAGGTCTGCCCTGCTTGGGCGGAGCACCGCCGTGTCCTCGTCGAGGCGATCAGCGACGGCGACCTCTCAGAGCGCGGAGGCGTGGGAAGCCGTCACCTTTTGCGAAACAGTAATGCCAGTAAAGGATGGGGCGGGCCGCGTGAAGGAAAGGCAAACGTCACGCCTTAGCCGCCAAAACAGAAGAAGACGCCCCGGGCGTTAGGAGTCGCAGGGTGGGCGAGCGTTGGGTGGCTCGCCCGATAACAACCAGCGGCCCTACCATGACGTGTTAAAGCGTGAGTCGTTCGAGCGAGAAGGAGGGATGGAGCTATACACCCTATATAGCGCCACTGGTCCGGGTCGATGAAGCGTTGTGTTCCATGCGCGCCTCCAAGAGATGCCAGCTAAGTAGACGGGGCCCGTTAGGGTTAGAATTTGTTCGAAAGAGTCACCGTGACCCTGGAACGCAAAGATCATAAGGAGAAACACAGATGGGTTTTAGTCAGTAAGAGTCTGACACTCCCTTCCAGTCTACTCAGAGCGAAAGAAGTCATTTTGATGATTTCCCATCCATAAAAAAAATCCCCGCAACGGATAGAGTAGACTATGGACTCCGTTGTGCGTAGGTGTCCTGGCTAAGTTTGCCGGCCTAGCTCCGTCCAAGTGTACAGGAGCAAACAGGGTGCTTTACAGGTTGAGGTTCAAAAAAAATATTAAAATAACGTCAGTGGAGCAATCAAACCAAATCTTTTTTTTATGTTATGCATCAAATGCATAACGATAAGTTTTTTATCAAAGGAATCACTGTTTATGACGTTTTGAAAGTACCATAAGTAACTTTAAAATATATTTTGGTGTAATTCTCATGCTTTTGATCGTTAGTACTTTTTTCGGTCAACAGATGGCATTACGGGTATCTGAATTATGTACATAATAAGTTGATTTCTTCTAGATTGCTACAATTCCTATCAGGTTTATGTGTAAAAATTACCTAAATGGTTTTGTAACTAACTAACATGTCATTTTGTGCATTCAATTATTTTGTGCATTCAATTACGAACAAAAACCTTTTAAAATCAATATTGCTTACCTCCCATAACACACGGCGTGATAATATGTAGCCTAAAGTATTTCTTGGTTTACAAAGAACATTTTTGCTGAATTTAAATTCAATCTATCCAGTAGTTTTGGCGTGAAGCCGTACCATACACACATACAAACAGACAAACAGACAAAAATTCTAAAAAGTCACTTTTTGTCATCAGTTACGTTTTTCTAACAAAAGCCACTTATTTTTTCTCGAAAATTCTCAATGTACAGTTTTTCTTTCGTTACTGTTTTATTATATGTATAGATATTCTAAGAAATAAGACCAGGAGTGGTTTTTTTTAAAAACAATTTTTAATACTACCTGACAAAATAAATTCAACACAAACAACTTTACAACAAAAATGATTTCACTTCTAAATTAACTAACACACAAAAATAATACAAAACTAATGAATCTAAATAAGACCTAGAAACGATCTATCTATGACTAAACAATTAACAAAAGTTAGGTACAATCGGACAGTAACGACCTATCTCAACGAAGGCGAGTGCAAAAAAGGGCCGAGCCCGGGTGAGGCACCGAGTTTTATTAACTCTCCCCACCCTTGCCGTTCCTACTCCTACACGGCCTCTCCTGACATGAGTCCGTCCTCGGGCTCCATCTTCTAACTCTGGAGGTCAGTCTCCAGGGTCGGCAACGATGTCTCTGGACCTTCATCACCCGATGAAGCGCTGAACGGGACTGGAGGTTCTTCGATGCGTCCCTGTGTCCCGGAAGTGCTAGGCTGTGGTTCAATCGCATCATCAGGCGTCTCGACTTCGGAAGGCTGGACGACGACGCTTGGAGCGGTAGACTCCTCATTATCGACGTCCGATTCTGTAACAAGAATAAATCACAGCAAAATATAATGTTCACACACAAAATAAAACACGGAGGCTCCATGTGTCCTTCTTGTCAAGTTACACAACTATGACACATGATAGCTAGGCTCAACTAGCTGAACCTAAGCACAGGGTAAAAAAAAACAAACAAATATCTGTATCGATCACCCGGGGCAGTTCCCGTCGGGGGAGTGCCACCTCACGACTCGCTAGAGATCTACGCGGACTTACGTGAGACATAGCTTTGCGTGTGTGAAACGATTCACATAAAAGTATGTTTCAAACCAAACTATCAAAAAAAAAAATACACAGAGACCATGTTCGTCACAGAAACATGTCTCGCACCACGACTCGTTAAGGCCAACCTTTTGGCATAACCCTGCGTGTACCACAGCTCCAGGACCATGTCCGAGCACAACAAAATAAAAACACAAACCACCTAAGGCATGTTCCATATACTAGGATCGCATGACTGAGCGCACTCCAAGACAGCATCCAATAACATGAAACCAAACCTCACTTGAAGTGTATCCGTCAGTCAGGATAGTATATCTGAGTACGAGGACATCCGAGACAGAGGCTATCCCAACCGCAAGACGAAACTTCCCTTATTGCGTTTTATCCCTTGAGAAAACACACAGTAAGTAGGTACGTAGTACATAACGAAATACGTACTCTTAAAACAATTACACAGGACAAAGACCACCAATGGCATGTCCACAAATCATTAAGAGGAAAAACATCAAAGCGATGACTTAGATCACTTACCAAGGAAAAAATCGGCACACACATCAGGAGTCCACTCTCCATGCCACGGAATCATATACTCCGCGGCTGCTTGCGTCGTTTTCCCATACGAGCCGGCCAAGAGCCGAAGCTCGTAACGCCCGTGTAACAAAGCCTTCACCACACGGTATGGCCCTCGCATGCAGGAATCCAGCTTCCCAGTCGACTGCGCCTGTTTTCTAACAAAAACCAATGAATTTATTTCGAAAACGCGCGGTGCCTTGCGTCCTTGGTTGACGTAGGTATCTTGAGCTTCGCGATTTAAACGGAGACGTTCAGACGCCCTCTGCCGACGCATCTCACGAAGAGCCTCCCTGTTCGGACTGGAACCTTCAATAGCCACGTCACGTACCAAACTTCGGATGAGTGGAGTAGCCGCATCGATGCCAATCAGCAGGTTAAGAGCAGACTGTTGAGTTGTTCTGTGCTTGGTGATGTTCAGAACCAACTGGAGCTTCCACATGACAGTCGGCCACCTCTGCTGTCGATGATTGCATTCGATACGTACCATGTTGAGTACCGTGCGACAATAACGCTCCACCTGGCCGTTGGATTGGTGCATCTCGGGCGTTATGAGATGCGTGTTGCAGCCCATATCCGTAACCCAGTTGAGGAAGTCCGCACTTTGAAACATTCTACCTCTATCAGCTACAATTAACTTAGGTGTACCAAAAAGTGAAATTAAGTTAGTGAAGTGACGTTTTAACCCGTCAGTATCCTGACGGTACATAGGGTATAATAGAACAAACTTAGAAAATGCATCGACTACGATAAGAACATAGCGATAACCATCTGCTTCAGGTAAAGGTCCTAGGGCATCTAAATGGATAGTTTCGAAGGGAGAGTCTGGTTTTTCCCAAGAGTGAATGGTTTGGAGTGGGGCACGGGCGACTTTTTTGTGTGAAAGACACACTAAACAATGTGTTACATATTTGAGAACAAAAGCTCTCAAGCCTGGGAACCAGAAATGTTTAGTAATAAGATCGACTGTCTTATCTACACCGGGATGGTCATGTTCATCGTGGAAAATACGTAAAAGACTAAGTCGATGACCTTTGGGGATAAAGCAAAGCAGTTTAGGGTTTTCACCAGTAGGTGTAGACTTGAAGTACAAAATGTCATTTTTAACGACATACCGGGAAGAGTCCAACTGACCATCGGATAAACTCTGGATGATAGATCGAGTCTCTTCATCAGAGGCTTGAGCAATTTGAGCCCAGTTCAAAGGCTTTTGAATGGAAATTACGTTGACGGGATTGCGACTAAGATAGTCAGCATGGGATAGAAGGGAACCTTTACGGTAATCGAGGCTGAAATCAAAGTCCTGAAGGTATACCCACCACCGAGCTACCCTGGGCAACAAATCTTTCTTACGTTGAGTAAGTTTGAGTGCGTTGCAATCGGTAACTACGGTGAAATGAACCCCCACAAGATAATGCCGGAAATACTGAAGAGCTTTAACGACAGCAAGCGTCTCCAGCTCATACGAGTGGTATCTACTCTCAGCCCCCTGTGTAAGCCTGCTGAAATAAGATACCACACGCTTGCGATTACCCTCATGTACTTGCATCATGACTGCTCCATAGCCAATAGAGCTCGCGTCTGTGTGGACCTCTATTGGTAACGAAGGATCGTAGATAGCCAAAACTGGCTCACTCGTTAGACATTCTACAATGTACTTTCGAGCAGCCTGTTGCTCTGAACCCCAATTAAAGGGAACCCCCTTTTTAGTCAACGCAGTAATACAAGCAGTTTTCTGGGCAAAGTCAGCTATGTAACGTCTAAAATAGCTGGCTAAGCCCATGAACTGGCGGACCTGTTTTACATTTTGCGGTTGAGCTGAGTCAATCAAAGCCCTTACTTTGTCGTGACTCGGCCTAACCTGATTTTCACTAATGGTCCGCCCCAAATACTCAATTTCCGTGGCTAGGAACGAACACTTCTTCAAGTTAATTGAGAAACCAGCCTCAGTCAAGGTATTAAGAACCCTACGAAGTAGAATCAGGCCCTGTTCGACTGTTTTACTCAGAATCAAAACATCATCGATGTACACAAGGATATCACCAGATTCAATGAACTCGCGAAGCGTTTTTGCAATAATTCGCTGATAAACAACCGGCGCATTCGCCAATCCGTAAGGCATTTTCAAATATTGATAATGTCCCTCCGGCGTGACAAATCCCGTAAGCGGTACAGACTCGCAATCCAACGGAATTTGATGGAATCCAGTAGCCATATCAAGACTACTGAAGTACCTATTATGTCCTAGACGGTCTATATGATCATCTATCCGCGGCAGTGGAAACCGATCCTTAATTGTTACATCATTGAGCTTACGATAATCGACACACATCCTATCCGACCCGTCTTTTTTTTTTGACGAGAAGGATAGGACTCGCATACTCGGAATCAGACTCTTCAATTATGCCTTTATCTAAAAGATCCCTAATAATTTCTCGAACACGAAGCGTCTCGGCAAGAGAAAGTCGGTAAGGACGGTAATTAACAGGTGTGTTAGAATTGAGTTTGATTGTCATACACCCGGTATTAACTGTTGAAGTCGCGGTACCAGTAATGAAAAATTTAGAAAACTCGTTAATAATATTCAACAGCTTTTCCAATTGATCATTAACAAGAGGCGTGTTAATTGGAATAGAAACCTCGGGTTGAATTGTCATTACTCTAGTTGTAGGCCCGCTATCAACCCTCGTAAGTGACTGACAATATTTAGTACGAACGTACCTAACACCTTCTCTATTTAAAATGTCCGTACCTACTATGACCGGAATGTTCATGTATTGAGATGATACTATGAACAAATCAACATCAAGAGTCAGACCGTCAAACTCGATAGGTAACGTAACGTAAGACGTGCTTTCCACTTCCTGACTACCCAAGCCCTTCAATATACGGAAAGCCGGCTTGCGCGAACAATTAAAATGTTTCAGCAAAGAGGACGATATTAAAGAAATGGTTGAACCACTATCGATCAAAACGTCTACGGGCACATCTTGAATAACCGCCACTACAACATCATGATTAGTAGAATTTACTAAAACATTGCATAAATTAACAGTCTCCTTGTTTGCCGCTTCAGTTCTTTGCTTGGCAAAACAAGTTTCAACTTTATGACCCGGTTTCTTACAAAATGAACACGGTTCGGATTTATTCGGAACAAAAACCGTCTTCGAATTCGCGGTACTCGAAGGAAGCCGAGGACTATTCGGTCCCTGATCCGGTCTAGAGCGCTTAGTACACGCGACCTGCTTGTGTCCTAACTGACCACACGAAAAACACTTAATATCGCTAGTACTACCCCTTTTCCGCGAGGAATCAGTGATTGGTTTCCCTTTGTTACCGCTATTTATTAAAACAGAGCGCGAGGTACTAACCGGTTTTACGTAAATGGAGAAAAACTCAATCAAATCATTTGGCAATAATTTTGCGTTAGTCGCAGCTGCTCTAATATTAGGGTCCGTAATACCGCGTATAATTATTGCCGATATCAATTCGTCACTAAGTCCCCGCACTATTTTCAACCGAAGTAACGAACGACGCGCATAATCAGCGTACGTGGGGTACTTGTCGGAGTTGGTGTTAATCACGTCCGCCAAAATACCTGCTACATCGGGTGTCTTCGGACACAATGGCCTAAACTCTTTCTTAAAGTTACTCCACGTGCGGTCATTTGACACCCAATCGGTTAGCCACGAACGAGCATCCCCCTTTAAGCAATTGCCAATACGCGAAAGGCACTCATGATCGTTCCAATGATTTAGGGATCTTGCGCGGTCTACCTCCGCACACCAATCATCAATATTGTGCAAGTTTGGATCAAAACTAGAAATATAAAAATGCTGGCTGGATCTACCGTAATTAATCGAACGAATCGCGTCTACAATACGGTCGGTAACCGTGGAATGTTCTAGCGCCTTGCTAGATGTAGGCTCTGAACCGCGAGGCAATGATCTAGGCCTAGATCGGTTACGCTGGTTATGACTACGGACAGGCAACACAAACCGATCACGCGATCGCGGACTTAAATGCGGCGATTGCAACCTACGCGTACGGGTCGACGGCGGTGGCGGCGAAACATAACGCTCACTACGCGGATCCGCACGATCCGGTGATCGTAAAGCATTACGCCTAGGTGACTGTCTGACCTGATCGTGTTGTCGTGATAATGACCTATCGCGGTTTCTAGTTTCCGGTACTAATACGGCACGATCACCCGAATGCCCTGGCAAAGGCGAGGCCCTAGACCTATCCTCTAACGCTTTCAGACGCGTCACCATAGCCTGCATCTCGAGCCGCAACTTAAAACTTTCGTCAGGCGATCGCTCGCGGTTTCTACTATCACGTCTGTCGCGACTATGACGATTGGAACTACGACTATCGCGACGATCCGCACTATATTCACGCTCACGATTCGACATGACGAAATCAACAAAAGTCTAAAGTAGAAAAATAAATGAACCGCTATGACACACAAATAATGACACGAAAAATTAATCAAAAGCACTTACTAATCACCATAAAACACTCCAGCAAAAATCGTACTACCTGAGGGTAGCTGAACAAAACCGAACTAAACGACAAAACTTCTAGAATAAAACTAACTGATAAGCACTATCCTATAACAAAAATAACAGTGGGCAATTGGGAAAGAATCCCACTACTGATCTAAGAAATAAGACCAGGAGTGGTTTTTTTTAAAAACAATTTTTAATACTACCTGACAAAATAAATTCAACACAAACAACTTTACAACAAAAATGATTTCACTTCTAAATTAACTAACACACAAAAATAATACAAAACTAATGAATCTAAATAAGACCTAGAAACGATCTATCTATGACTAAACAATTAACAAAAGTTAGGTACAATCGGACAGTAACGACCTATCTCAACGAAGGCGAGTGCAAAAAAGGGCCGAGCCCGGGTGAGGCACCGAGTTTTATTAACTCTCCCCACCCTTGCCGTTCCTACTCCTACAATATATTATTTTATTTATAGTTATTGTTTTATGTACCTGTATTTTATTTTATGGGCCCTAGATGCCTGAAATAAAAGATTAAATAAATAACCTTACCGGGAGACGCAGCGTTAATGGCGCGGCCTCCCACAAGATGGACCGAGGACCAGCGGCCCTACCATGACGTGTTAAAGCGTGAGTAGTACGAGCGAGAAGGAGGGATGGAGCTATATAGGGTGTATAGCTTAGGGTCGCGGGTAGCCGATGGATGCGAGACGCACAGAACAGGTTGCGGTCGACACTTGGGGGACGCCTATGTCCAGCAGTGGACGTCTTTCGGCTGACGTTTTGAAGTCTGTAAAAGAGACTATCTGGCCAAAACCTGTCTATTTTCACATTCTCATGTACAGTCTTCCCGGCTTTGCACGGGTACCAGAGCATAAGCTCTCAGTCAGCATGATTTTTCCCGACATCTTCAAAATAGTCTTCGCCATATTTTAACAAATTTACCTTTTTAACCGACTTCTAAAAAAGGAGGAGGTTCTCAGTTCGGATGTTTGTATTTTTTTTTTTGTATGTTTGTTGGAAAGGGTGGACTTCCCAAATGGTCCCAAAATCAGTCCAGTAGTTTGGTTTTTTAAATCCAAATAGCTGGAAAAAATATGTGGAAAAATCATCCATGTATACGAAATTGCGTATTTTTGCTTTCCTGTGGTGTTGTTAGGTGTGGGGTACCACTAAAAAGTGAAAAATAAAAAACTTTTTCACAAAAAAAAAAAACGACTTCCAAAAAACACTACAAAGTTCAAAATAACTTTAATTTCGGAAGTCGGTGTCAAATAACGAAGAAACAACCAAAAACACCGACTACCGAAATTAAAGTTATTTTGAATTTTGTAGTGTTTTTTGGAAGTCGGTTTCTGACAAAACCTTAATGAATATTAAACCCAGTTCTTACAAGCTACAACAATCTGTCAAATTTGTTTAATAAATTTTCAACTTTATCGCTGCAGAATTAGATTCAAGGTTGATTGGGAAAATTTGACAGTTTCGGGTAGTTTTATGTGCTGGCGTCTGTACATACATTGTTTTATAATATGAAGTGATAGTGATGTGCAGCAGCGACCCCAACTGAATCCTATACATCATTTTCTAAACATCACTTCGAATTTTGAACTGAGTCTCGTTGAATTGTTGAAAAAAACAAATATGTGTTCGCTTTTGAATTATGTGCGCTCACTTGAGTAAGGTGAGCTATTAACTTTACAGAATAGCTAAGTATTTATGAAAGTCCAGGGGACCACATACAGAAGTTATTTATGTAGGTATGTCTAAAATGATAAACTTAACTGATTAGGTGTAAAATTGGCACTGTTAGCGTAGCTGGCTGTCTATTGTTTCGAATGAAGATAACATCTATAAATGGTGCCAAGAGCTGTGTTCTTAACGTTTGAGCAATATAAAAGATCATATTTTCGTAGAAGTGATATTATTTAGACGTCAAATTCAACCAGTTTTACTAAAATGTCGTTAAAATTATTAAAGAGGTATTGCGTATGTTTTTTTTATTTTTTATTAGTGATGGGTTTGCTCGTGACTCTAGTCAATGTCAGAGATGACAGAGACAAAGTCTACGATGGTGCGAGCTTACCCAGAAGGAGCCTGTTCACTCTAACTTTGAAGAGATTAGGGTTAATACGCAATACCTCTTTTGAGGTCATTATACTCATCATTATGAACAAGTTTTACTATGGGACCAACCCCGAAATCGCGAAATACAAATCAGCTGTTTAGTACTTACATTGTGTCGAGTTATGTGCTCAGAAATGTATAGAGCAGTCGATTTTTTTTTTCGCGATTTTCTCGTAGTTTTTTTCTGTTCCCGTAGGAATTTCCTGTTCCCGTATAGCCTATAGCATCCTCATGAATGTGGCTATCATAATTATATAGGTACAGTAATTTTCCAAATCCGACTGGTACCTAGTTCCAGAGATTAACGCGTTCAAAAAAACTCTTCAGCTTTATTATATTAGCATATAGATGTACATACAGAGAAACAGTAGGAGAAAATTAAAGCATAACAATATTGTTACCTATTAGTTTATAGGAATTGCATGTTTCTAAAGAAATTTATAACTAGCAGACCTGCGAAAGGAGAAATGAAAAAGAAATATTGTCAATAGTGTGTAAGAAAGTACAATATAAAAGTGTATGCGAAGCCTTTAACATTGCAAACTTTTATTTACGATAACATAGGTAATTATCATAAATACACTCCCAATACTGTCATTATGTGTAACCACAAACATTTAGTTCGCTTTTGAATTGTATGTGTCAAGTAAGGTCAGCAGTGAACTTTATAGAATAGTACTACTGTTCTATATTATAACCCTTTAACTGGTAGAGGGAATGAGCCTAGATAATGAAATAAAACTTCACTACTTTGAATCATATATTTTTTTTACTTTTTTTAAACATTTTATTTTATTTTTTATTTATTTATTACATAGAAAAAAACATGATGGCAACATATAAACCACCATCAGTCTAGCCTTACCAATTTATGTATCTGTTTGATGGTAATTTTTGAAGCAAGGCACTGCACACAATGGCACTTGACACCTATCACATTGTATCCTGGATCGTTGATTATTGTGTGCACTACTACTACACAAGCGACACCTTCTATAAGTGGGTAATTCTACAGGCCAATGAGCTCCAAGCTCAGAAAAACGAATTTCTCGAGGCACTCCAAATAGTTTCTTTTGCCTTGATTCACTTTCTTCCGATTGTACAGACTTACTTTTTTTGGACGCGAACTTTGGCATGGTGGCAAAGGGTCTCTTTCGGAATGTTGCGTTTGCTACTAATTCTCGAGACAATGTCAGCCTAAATTCCTTTTGAGACAATACGGTGTGGTTACGTCTGTTAGAAGCATACAATATATACGCGTTTGTTATAGCAGCATCAATAAGGAAATAGAAGATGCGTTTCCACCACTTCGAGCTTTTTCTTCCGACTGCGTACGGGGTTCTCTTTTGGTCAAACCAATCCACTCCTCCCATACGCTTTGTGTATTCTGTAATTGACAGCGGACAGGGGAATGATTTTTTAGATCCATCATTTTGAGTTCTTACACAAGATGTTTTCTGCTTTGGATGAAATGCAGTGCTCAAAACGCTTACTAATTTGTTATCTTTCCAGATAATAAAGCCAACATTATTTTTTACCCTCCATTTCCATTCTCCTCTTTTCAGCTTTTTTGTTTTTTGGTTTGCCTTTTTTACAGCCTTTGCTACCTTTTCATCAATTTCTTTATTACCAGTCGCTTTGGGCTTTTATACAATTAGTGGCATATCTTGACGGTCATTTCTGACTGTAGCAGTTGCATATATACCATTATTGTATAATGTTTGTAGTAAAGCTGGACTAGAAAAAAAGTTATCAAATGCTATATGACCCATATAGGTGTCATTTATGAGTGACTGGCATAATGTCATGACAACATTACTGCCTAATCCTGTTTCGACGTTTTCGGTCTTTCCAACATACACTTGAAACTGATACAAGTATCCTGTGTGGCTGGCAGCTCTAGCCCAAACCTTGAAGCCCCGTTTTATGGGCTTCATGGGCATGTATTGCTTTAGAGTAGATCGCCCCTTGAACTTTATCATACACTCGTCAATTGACTGAGAATATGTGTTATTGGCATTTGTCTGACATTTTACGTTGATGTAATCTAGCAGCGGCCTTATTTTATACAGTTTGTCGTAGTTATCATCGTTCCTGTTCGGCATATTGGCATTGTCATTGAGATGTAAATATTTCATAAGTTTTTGAAACCGCTTCAATGTCATTGTCTCAGCAATTTCAACAACATGCAGTAATGGGTCACTGGACCAATAATCTTCTATACAGGGTAATTTGTGAATGCCCATTTGAATCATCATGCCCAGTAAAGCTTTGATCTCTGTTACTGACGTCTGTTCCCAATTTTGGTCATTGCATTGTGATGCATATAGGTTAGATTGGGTTACAATCATATCGATAGCTTCAGAGTCAAAAAACATTTCAAAAAATACCAGTGGCCTAGTCCTATTGGCTATGTTCCGAACTGGTTGTAATTGAATAGAATCAAAAAGAGAAACTACGGGATTCTGTGACCAGGCCACTTTTTTCCATTCGTCTTCATCTGCATCAGATCCGTCTGAGTCCTCAATTTCTGATGGATCAAAATCTTCTTGAAGTTCAAGTTCTATATGTGAAGGACTGTGTCGTGAACTTCTTGGTGGGGGTGGCTGCATAACATTTTCATTTGAGGGCCCTGGTTGAGGTGATGATGTTGGTCGAGGGCTTAGTTCTGGGAAGATCGTAGTGTTGATTGGGTCATAGTTATTTGACGACAACATACCAGATAAATCTTCCACATTGGAATCCTCCGCTTCATCTTCAGATCTCGCTCCATCACTGAAACCAAATAATTCTTCTAACGCACTTTCTACTTCATCAGGTCTCAGATTCACCCCACGACGATCCATATTCCTATAAAATACAAAAAAAAAATATAAATATGTAAAACAATAGGTAAGTACTAAACTGGTATTGGCAAACATGTTGCCGTCGTACCCTAACGGTATACAGACAGTGGCATATATATTGCCGACATGATTTTTGAAAATTACGTAAATAATATTTATTGTTTTCCAAAAATATTCAATGATTCGTCAAGAATAATAAACAACTCATAGAATAAATGTAATTACTTACAAAAAGGTACTCCAGATTTCGAGATAAATCGAGATGTAACTGAAAACCACAAAATACGATGTACGTTTGCCCAGCACGGCCCCACAGAATTTTCGAATTAGGTGTGCACCAATGCAATGTACTCGCCTCTAGGAGTATATGTACCGGTTTCTTTTTCAATGTACCTCTGTACTTTTGAAGAAATATGCAAAAAAAGGGGGCCGTGCCAGCCAAACGTTTTCAGCACGGCCCTCGTGTAACTTGAAAAATAAATAGCGTATTCAAAAGTTTCTTAAACTCAACGAATGTACCCTATTAACACGTTATATGTGCCGCAACAGATACTGTGAATTCGTAATAACAAATAATATACCAGACGTAGATAGGGGGCCGTGCTGGAAATAAGGAATATAAGGAAATATCTAAAAAAGACAAGACAACCTTAGCCAAAAACTATTAAAATATAATTGATGTTTGGCTAGTAACATATGTAACGCATTGGTGTCTCATACAACTTGCTAAATTTGAAAAACAAACCAATTTTAGTTCATTCAGCACGGCCCTCTATATTTGCCTATATCTTTTTAAACATGGCATGTTTCTTTACAAAATTCGACTACCTGAATTATGTGCAGGAGTACATTCGTGCACATAAATTGCGATTCTGCTATATCAGTACTTTAAAAGATAAATTGGATCAAACATATCACATATATTACAACTGATGGGGTGACCATGATTCCATATATTAGGTAGGTACATATTCTACACCTATATTAATAAAATTATGTGACTACATTAAAATAAACATTCTGTTTTACGGGAACCAATCACTTTTCCGAATTGTTTTTGTTGGAATTTCATTTTACCGAAAACTATTGACCGACGTCTTTTTTGCGTATGCATTATTTGACATATTTTTAGATCATCGAAGTATCATGTGCATAGGTATTATTTTACTGGGCTAAATTTCGCCGATTTACTAATTAACTTTTTGCTATTGGCGGAAGCCTCTTTTGAACTTTTTTCATGTGCCAGTTTTTCACCACACCGAAATAACATTTTACGGAACATTATTTGGTCACAAATATATAGCCGGTACTTGGTAGCATTTTCAATATTAAATTAAAACAGTGTCATAAAAAGTCAATATGTTGTGCTATTTATTTACTTGCATGCTGCATGCCTGCTTGTACGCTGTATGCTTGAAGCAAGCATCCTTGTTTGCATACTCCTTACTGGAACCACTTAAAACCACTTTTGTTCATAATCAACTGTTTTATTAAGTGCCATTACAATTAAATAATTAATTTGAATTTTCGGGAACATAATACTTCGAACAAATGTTGTTTCGGCTAAGTGTAACTTCGGTAAAAAAATTTCGACCAAATGAAACCTTGGAGTAACGAAAAAAATCGAATTGATAATAGTCAACTGATAGTGACAAACGTGACTTCGATGAAGTAAAAAAAAAAACGAAACGCCAAACTTTTCAACTATTATGTTGAAAAGTTTTAGGTGAAATGAAATTCGGTCAAATATTTTTCGGGTTTATGATTGGTAACCCTTTTTTACAATTTGTTTTTTTTTCTTCGAATTTAATATTATCGATGACATCTTGTAAAGGAATTATATCAGTTAAAACTTGATCAATAAACACTTGAGTGCAACATGAAGTAACCGCGATACCAGCGCATCTTCAAAAATTACGGTAGCTTCAGTGAACTAATAGCGACTGCACACGAAAAGTTAAAAAAAAAAAATATGTAAAAACAATTTTTATTTTAATGTAGTCACATAATTTAATATTATTATAGATACAGAATATGTACCTACCTAATATATGAAATCATGGTCACCCCATCAGTTGTAATGTGTGATATGTTTGATCCAATTTATCTTTTAAAGTACTGATATAGCAGAATCGCAATTTATGTGCACGAATGTACTCCTGCACATAATTCAGGTAGTCGAATTTTGTAAAGAAACATGCCATGTTTAAAAAGATATAGGCAAATATAGAGGGCCGTGCTGAATGAACTAAAATTGGTTTGTTTTTCAAATTTAGCAAGTTGTATGAGACACCAATGCGTTACATATGTTACTAGCCAAACATCAATTATATTTTAATAGTTTTTGGCTAAGGTTGTCTTGTCTTTTTTAGATATTTCCTTATATTCCTTATTTTCAGCACGACCCCCTATCTACGTCTGGTATATTATTTGTTATTACGAATTCACAGTATCTGTTGCGGCACATATAACGTGTTAATAGGGTACATTCGTTGAGTTTAAGAAACTTTTGAATACGCTATTTATTTTTCAAGTTACACGAGGGCCGTGCTGAAAACGTTTGGCTGGCACGGCCCCCTTTTTTTGCATATTTCTTCAAAAGTACAGAGGTACATTGAAAAAGAAACCGGTACATATACTCCTAGAGGCGAGTACATTGCATTGGTGCACACCTAATTCGAAAATTCTGTGGGGCCGTGCTGGGCAAACGTACATAAAATACGTACTTCGTCACGAAAGTCTTTCTCTGACAAGTGACAGATGTCAATGAGGTCGCATGTCATATTTTTTATTTATTTAGTGCTTCGTTCTCTGTTGCAAAAGTCAAATAACCACAATCTGTTCGTCTGTACTGTCGAAAATGTGAAAATGAGAACATGATGGCATATAAATTGCCATTGTCATTCAAAGGGATAATCCGCTATAGTATAAACAACTATCAGTTCAAAGTGATAGTGGCTATTATTTCAGACGTCGCTTCCGACCATTTGTCGTGGACAGCTGTAACGAATGGTTTGGTCTGGATATTGCAGGCTGTGTTGTACTGATAGAGATGTGATGCAGTTTTATTATATCGAAAATGAGGCTTGGGATGGGAATACTGGATACCGAAAATGTGAGAGATTCGAATGACAGGTTCACACACAACAACCGTTGGTAGAGGAATGTATGAATGTTTATAACAAGTCATTAGCTACCATTTAGTACAACTAATTTGCTGTCATCATCATCATATCAGCCGAAAAACGTCCACTGCTGAACATAGGCCTCCCCCAAGTGTCGCCACAACAACCGGTCCTGTGGTCCTTGCGTGATCGAATCAGGAATGATGATATCCGCAAGAGAAACAAGGTTACCGACATAGCCCGAAGGATCGCCAAATTGAAGTGGCAGTGGGCAGGGCTTTCAACATAAGTAATTAAGCAAAGCGATAAACACTCATTAGTAAGTAGCTAATATGGTTAATAATATACGCGTACTTCTGTGTACACGGTGCGTATTGTTAGGATGTATCTCACATTGCTCGCAGAACAGGTGGTCGATGGGGCCGAAAAGTTTTGGAGTGGCGACCGCGTACCGGAAGACGCAGCGTTGGAAGGCCTCCCACAAGGTGGACCGATGACCTGGTGAGGGTCGCGGGTAACCGATGGAATTTGCTGTACTAAAAATGTAATAATAAATAAATGTACTCTTATTTTTAGCGGCTGTGGTTTATAATGTCTCTCTACCTGCGTCTGTGTTTCCAAATGCTTACAACCCTAATCTCTTCAAAGTTAGAGTGAACAGGCTCCTTCTGGGTAAGCTCGGTCCATCGTAGACTTTGTCTCTGTCATCTCTGACATTGAGTAGAGTCAAGCGCATACACATCTCTAATAAAAAAAAAATAAAAAAAATGTAGTGATGACAATTTTAAACCCAGTTTTCCAGATATTTTTAAATGTTTCCACTAGACGTAGTATTAAATTATTTTATAGAATAGAAAGGAAAATTACTTACTGACAGACGAAATGCGAAAAATTCGGATTTTGGCTTAACTAAAACAATTTAAATTCATACATGGAGTAGGTACCTAAATGGAAACAAAGAACAAAGTTGCAGTGCAAAGCAAACAATAAATAAATATTATATTATTATTATAATATTAATTCATTTATTATTATTCTCTTTATTTATTTTATATACATATAATTTACATTTTTAAATATTTCTATAAATAAATTAAAAAAAAACATTTAAAAATATAAAAAATAGTAGCCCACCGGTATCGGGAACAGAATCCAAGCTACCGGTGGTCAGGGCTCTTGAGAGAGGAACCTCCTAACGATACGCGCCGTGTCCAAGAGTACTGCTTTCTGGATCAAGCCCTTGATCCAGCTGCCCAACGAGAGCCTCTTGAGATGTTGGTCGAGGCTCTTGGCAATTACGCCATTGGCCGTGACGATTATCGGCACAATGACTGCTGTGTTCACATCCCACATGTCGACAACCTCGCGAGCCAAGTCAAGATACTTTGTTTGTTTATCTTTCTCAGACTTCACGAGGTTCTCGTCATGAGGGACTGCTATATCAACAATCATTGCGCGACGCTCTAGTCGGTCTATCACCACTATATCAGGCTTATTAGCCAAAATAGTCCCGTCAGTGATGATAGACCGATCCCAATACAATGTGCAATTGCCATTTTCGAGAACTGGGTCGGGCACATACCTGTAGTACGGTACTTCCGATTCCACAAGATTGTATTGAAGAGCAAGTTGCTGATGGATAATCCTGGCTACAAGGTTGTGCCTGTGCAAATAGTCTCCGTTAGCCAGACTAGAACAACCGGAAATAATGTGGCGGATGGATTCCCCGGGCCGGTGACATGCCCGACATATGTCAACCGTACCGTCCTTCACAATGTATTTCCGGTAGTTGTTCGTCATCATAACTTCGTCCATAATCGCACAGACAAAACCTTCGGTTTCCCCGAAGAGGTCACCAAAACGCAGCCAGGCTACGGACGCTAAAAAGTCTACATCGGGCCCATGTAGGACCCGATAAAAACGCCCGTGAAGCTCCTTGCTCTGCCATACCTCCATGCGGTCATTAGTATCTAATACCACAGGTTTGCGCCAGTTCTCGTTAGCCAAGGAGAGCGCGGTAAGGCCTTTGTCCACCGCTACCACGTCCTGATGCATACCCACGTCGGCCTCTAGGAAATAGTCCCTAAGGCTGCATACCTCGCGGTTGTGTAGGGTCTTAGCATTTAAGAATCCACGACCCCCGCACTTCCGCGGGATATACAGCCTCATCACCGATGACCGTGGGTGATGCATCCGATTTGCGGTAAGCAGTGAGCGTACCCTCCTATCCAGGGCGTCAAGCTCCGTCTGAGTCCATTTGAGTATGCCGAAAGAGTACATCAATACCGGCATGACCCAACCATTAAAGGCGCGCACCTTGTTTCCGCCTGATAAAAGACTGTTAAGTACTTTGTTCAGGCGGCCAAAGAAGCGCTCCTTCAACGATTGTTTCATGTCAGCAGCATTGATGCCTAACGCTTCCGACATACCCAAATACTTGTAGGTTTCGGTTGAGGAGAGGGACCTAAGGCGTATGGAATCCGAGAGTTGGGTTCCCACGGATTCCAAAATCTCCCCTCGCTGTACATGCATGACCGCACATTTGTCCATACCAAATTCCATCCTGATGGCGCTACTGAAGGTTTCTGTTACCTTCAGTAGCTTCATCAGTTGCAAATTGTTAGGAGCAAAGAGTTTTAAGTCATCCATGTAAAGGAGGTGCGATATGACCTGACCACCTCTTCTCAACCGGTAGCCTTGGCCCGAACCCTCCAGCAGTATACTGAGAGGGTTGAGGGCCAGACAAAACCACAGTGGACTCAGACTGTCGCCCTGAAATATACCACGCTCTATCCTTATCGGTTCGCTGTTCGCCTGAATCTGTCGACATCCTGGATAGCGAAGAACCGTTCTCCACTGCCCCATACATGACATCAGGAAGGTGCGCAGAACTGCATCAACTTTATACAGCTCCAGCACCCTCATGAGCCATGTATGTGGCACTGAGTCATAGGCCTTCTTATAATCTATCCAACATGTCGACAGATCCTTTCTAGAACGACGTACCTGTTGGCTAATGGCAACATCGATGAGGAGCAGCTCCTTAGTACCGCGGGACCCGTTCCTACATCCATTCTGAGAGGCAGACATTATTGAGTTACTGTCAATATGTTCGTTAATCTTAGCTCTCAAAATGGATGTAAGAACTTTATAGACCGTCGGTAAACACGTGATCGGTCTATAATTTTTAGGTTCCGCAGTACTACCTGATTTATGGAGCAGGTGGGTTATTCCTGTAGTTTAGAACTGTGGCAGCGATCCGGACTCTAAGGCAGACTGGAATTGAGATGCCAAACGAGCGTGCGATCTTTTGAACCATTTGATCCAAAAATTGTGCAGCCCGTCCGGCCCTGGAGATTTCCAGTTAGGCAACGGACGGACTGCACGAGCTACATCTTGGGGACTGATGGTAATTGCTCCCATTTCTGATATCGGATCGCACGCCCGCTCGACCTCCTGAGTCCAATCTCCCTCAGTGTGACTGACAGGCACCGACCAGATGCTACGCCAGAAAGAACACATGGCGTCATCCTCCGGTAGGCGCGTATCAGTCACACCTTGGCCCGGTCGCTCCCAAGCCCTATAAACCCACCTCTCATTGCTTTGGAATGTACGATTCTGAGTGTATCGCTCCACTCGCCGCTTGTACCGACGTATACGATTTGCCCATGCATAGATTTTCTGCTTCAGGAAGTCGATACGCTCTGTGACGCGGGTTAGATAATCTCGAGGACTGATATCGGTCCCCGAGAACGCCCGCCTCACAAATCGCATCACTCTACGGCGAGTGTTGCCCTCCCTGAAGCAGATAAGTTTGCCAATGAGTGCTCAAGCCTCACCGATACGACGCTCGATCCTGCACTGCCAAGCTGGCACAGCTGGTCGTGTAGTTCTGTCACTGTTTGGAAATTTGACATGAGCTACACGACATGCCGCTGCAGCCGCACAGTACAAGATCGAATGGGTATCGGCGAGGTCTTCGCTGCTATCAAAACTATTTGCTAGTTGCGAATCTAGAGCACACACCAGCGCCCTATTTTTATTATGCATGGGCAAACGAGGTAGACGGGGTCTAAGCCCAGGCGGTGTGGAGCGATACTCTCGGAAAGCATTCTCCAAAGCGCTCCTCAATCGCTCATTGCATTGGGTACTCACGGATATAGCCCCGTCGTCATCATCTTCACCAACGAGTTCGGGTCGCGGTGAAACACTAGGTTGTATTTGCACCGCGGCCGGTGGCGAAGCAGGTGAGACACGGCTACTCCGTGATTCCAGACGCAGTCTATCAAGCACGGGGTCATCCAACATACGGTTACGTTGGATAACCCGCACCTGATCCGATAATCGTTGGGCTGAAACGTTGACAGCTGGCTCAAGTACCTGAAACAGAGAGAGCATCCGACCACGGTACGCAGTCAGGTTAGTTCCCCCCTCTGTAGCCCCAAAGTATGAGCGCATGACATTTTCATTAATGGTTTGCGTCCATCGCATGCGCTGCACACTTCCACCGATAGCGGGAACCCTGCCAGAGGCCGGCGGGCCTCGAGGTCCCAAGCTGGTCGGAGGTCGGCCTCGTCCGCGCCGACGCGCAGGTGGTGGTGTCGTCGGTGGCGAGAAGTATTCGTCGCTCGAGCTCGACGCAACTGCAGCAACCGGACTCTCAGGATTGACGGCTGGAGGAGGTCTCGGTGGCTGCGAGGCGGAGCTGAGCGACGAACCCGAAGATATTGGTTGTGCGTTTTGTGCTCGTGTCCGGCTTCTTGTCAGCATGTCAGCATTGAATATTGTTGTTTAAAGTTGTTTGTTGCATTTTCTATTGAGCCGTTTTATGTTTGTTTTTTTTCCTTGATTTATTATGTAAACTGGACATTTTAAACTTGATTTTTATATAAATAAAAATAAAAATACGGGATGAGAATTTTTGCGACAGTGACACTTGACAGTCGGTCCACAGATTTTATTATTTTTATTATTATATTTGTGGAAACTGTTTCTGGATTGTGTTGTACTAATTGTATACTTATGTTTGTTATTGCATCTGTTTGTTTCCCAAATAAAATAAAATAAAATAAATAAATAAATGATAACGCGATTGAAGCAGCGGGGAAAAGTTTGTAGTTATTATAAATGCAAATGTAATTGTGTCTGTCAGTCTGACTGTCTGCTTGTCACCTTTTCAAGGATTTGGATAAAACTGTTAATACAAGTATACCATGTCCTGTTGCGGATTTGTTCGAAAGAGTCACCATGGCCCTGGAACGCAAAGGGCATTTGGAGGAACACGGATGGGTTTTAGTCAGTAAGAGTCTGACACTCGCTACGGCTCCACTGAGAACGGAAGGAATCATATCATTTATGATTTCAGATCCAAAAAAAAAGAAAAGAGGGTAGGTAGCATACTATTGTAGTCTTTGGTAGGTAGGTACACTATGTCGTGAACATTGGATACTTTTATATCAGGCACACTTAGTTATTTTGTTTTCATCACTTTTTGTTATATTTCTTGCGTAAATAATATAGGTAAATGTTGTATTGCATTTTTTCAAACTAACAGATTTTCATATTTATAACATTAGTATTATAGTAGCACTTTTAATACACGTTTCGTGCTGAATTTCAGAGATTCTGTCTCAATTGCATATTCTCAGGAAATTATCAGGGAAATTTCCGCTTCGGCCATTCAAGAAGACATATTGCGATGAGCTTTTAACGTTTCTGAAAAGCATGTTTCTATGCAGATGTGGAAATTGAAAAAGTAATGATAATGCGTGTTAAATGCAGGTCAGTAGGAGATTACAAGTTTACAACGAAATAATGATAAGGCAAGATCACTTATTTATTTTTGAAGTAAAGCACCTTTTTTATGGATGGGAAATCATCAAATGACTTCTACCGCTCTGAGTGGAGCGAGAGGGAGTGTCAGACTCTTACTGACTAAAACCTATCCGTGCTCCTCGTAGTGCTCTTTGCTTTTCAAGGCTGCAGTAAATCTCTCGAACAAAATCCGCAACCCTGGCAGGCTCTGGTCCTATCGGGCCCCTTCTCCTATGCTGACATCTCTTTGAGGCGCGCGTTGAACACAACGCGCCATCGACCCGGGCATACGGTGGCCGGGAATCGTCCTGCGACTCCCGACGTCCGGGGCATCTCCCTATGTTGCAGTGGCTGAGGCGTGAGGGTTGTATCTCCCTCATGCGGCCAGCCTCCTCCTTCACTAGCATTACTGCTTTGCAGAAGGAGGTGATGGCTTCCTATGCCTCGCTATCATCGCGCGCTGCATTTATCTCGATACTCAGCCGTACAGTTGCAAAATTGCCACAAGACGTGCCACCATGGGACCGTGCCACAACATCTCAAGGGTCACCAAGGGGTTTCTCGTTTCCGTCACTCAATTCTGGAGGTCAGATATGCTCCTGTAAAATACTCATACATACTACTGTATCCACATTAAAAAAGTTATTTTTTTAAAATGTCGCAGCATTTTGCTGAGATAGGGACCTTTTGGCCTTGCACATATTAAATTCATGCTGTTAGCTTTTGTTAATTATTAAAAGAAATAAAATGGGACAAGCCACATATTCCCAAACCACAGCAATTCCTGAAAGCCAGAATCAATAGTGGCGACCACCAGAAAATTGCCGAGTCAATGAAGCTCGACGAGTCCCGGAGAAATGATTCAACTGTCTTGGATCCCGCAACGAAATAGAAGTATAGAGTAGTATAGTTTTAATTTATTTAATTTTTTTGTTTGTCTTGTGAAAGTCTCAAATACTAATTTTTCTTTCTTTCTTTCATTATATTTGACTGGGAGCCGACCACATTATGGTTTGGAAGAGGCTAGGCGTATTGATTGTTACCGTTGATGGAATTTTGCTTTATCTATATCTCAAGAAGAGAAACAGAAAGTTTGGCCTTTGTTTCCACCAAATTCGTGCCCTATAAACAACAAAATTTATATCTCCAAACATAACAACTTTGAAGGTCGAGGTGACTCACGCATCTACAGATACTTATTTCAGACATTTCTTATAATAATATTGATTAGTTGTGTAATAAACGACCTGAATGTGTTTGTTTACTGTCTAAGTGAAGATTAACGTTGAATTGTATTAATATTTTATCCTTTACCTTGCGTGTCAATGTAATAATCTTAAACACGCCCACTGCTACAACTGTTTTCGAGAAATCTACACACTAGGCCATCATTATTATTTCAGCCGAAAGACGTCCACTGCTGGACATAGGCCTCCCCCAAGTGTCACCACAACAACCGGTACTGTGTGTCTCTTATCCAGGGGATTTCCGGAGTCCTCACCAGGGTCAGCGGTCCACCTTGTAGGAGGACTATCAACGCTGCACTTTCTGGTATGCGTTCACCACCAGAACTTTTCAATGCCATCAACTACTATTCTGTAAGCAATGTGCTTTTTTTACGCACGGTACGATGCCGGAGGGGGCTAGGCGAAATGAAGAATAAGATTTTTCCGTCACGAATTTCGGTTATCCATTGGGTGACACTATTCTTCAATAAAATTGTATCCAAAACCGATGCCCAAAGATCTTAAGAATATCGTGAGACAGAAAGAAAATGGTAGCCGAAACCAATAGGATAGAAACTTCGTCTTTTTCGAGTGTTTCACGACACTCACGTAGATATCTTGTTTTTATGGATAGGAAAATCATAATATGACTTCTTCCACTCTGGAAGGGAGTGCAGCACTTTTCAATTCAGCTACCTCCAGTTAGACTGGAAGCCAACAATTCCGTTACGCCCAGAGTGGAAGGGAAGTGTCAAACTCTTACTGACTAAAACCCATCCGTGTTCCTCCTAATGCCCTTTGCGTTCTAGGGTCGCAGTGACTCGTTTTGGGCAAATTCTGCAAGAAGCAATGTGCCTGCTTCTTAAGTATTTTTTGTCCTTGGGCTATGTCGGTAACCTTGGTTTTCTAGCGGATATCTTCATAATTTTAATCCTCAAAAATAAATGTCATTAGCAACATTCAGTATACAGTAAATTCTGTGAGAAAAACACCTTAACACTTCCCAAATGCTTTAATCACTAAATAACCTTATTGACACCCAACTATCTACCATCAGATTCGAACTCTGACTAGATAGGTATCACTGTCAAGTCTATTTTCGTTTTTTATTTGAGAAGGGTCTTTCAGAACTTAAACCCGCGATATTGTCAGTCCACTGTCTAATTTATTTTGATATAGGTACACTTAGGCATACCATACTATTCAAGTTATTTTTGGGCATAAATGTATGAGAAGCTGGTTGTAAAATAATAACAGCCGCACACCTCGGTCTTTAAGGTTATTTTATTTTTTATTTTATTTTATTCTATTTTAATAAGTATAGTGACAGACTAAACCAATTAATCACAGCTAAAATAACATACAGTATATAAATCTGAAGTCCAATTATTACTGTACAAAGCGTTCAATGTTTACTAATTCATTAGTGCAACGCTAACCGAGGTCGGTCCGTGGATGGGTGACCTTCTTACCCTCTGTGCCTCAGAAAGCACGTTAAGTTTATAGAGGGGATGCTGGAAAGGGTGTAAAGTCCCGCAAGCCTCCATTGAAAAGGGAAGATCCTACGACCGATAGTTGTGTCTGGTGGGCAACTGCCCGATAGTTGATATTCGGGCTGTTGCACATATTCAATTTGCACAACAAACTCTGATACCGCGATGCAGGATTTCGTTCAGTTAGTTCGCAGCTGGCGGGATAGATGGCGTTGTGGTTATTTTTGTTGTGAAGTAGATTTTGCCACGTTGGTTTTATGGCGGCGTTGACGCAGCTACGAGTTCGTTCCAGCTGTCACTTGTAGATCCTTGACAATTTTTATGGATGGTCAGAAGCTAAGAAATCAGACACTAGTCTTGAAAAGTGGTATCGTTTTACCCAGTTACTGAGTTGTGGAGGTCAGATATGCCGCCTCTCCGTGTCAAGATAAAGATTTTTTTTGTTTAAACATGGTGTTCATTGCATGCAAGATAACAGAGAAGACAGACAAGTTCTAACATGTTCAGCCGCATACCGTGGCGTACAAATTGGTAGGAAGGGATGGTGTATAAACCGTGACCACATTCATCTAAATTAATGGGCATAATGTAGGTACTTACTAAATCATGTAAAATAATGATACTCTGATGCTGCATCCAGTTGACTGGAAGTCAACCCGTAACGACTGTCAAAGATCTACAAATGACAGCCGGGACAAACACCCTAAACTGCTTTAATTCCAAGGCATAAAGAAGCTTGCTATGTAATTGACGGTCACTCATCTATGGACTGACCCCGTTAAGCGTTGCTTACCCTCGAAGTTTGACCCATTTTTTATGGATGGTAAATCATCAAATGACTTCTTCCGTTCTGGGTGGAGCGGAAGGGAGTGTCAGACTCTTACTGACAACCCATCCATGTTCCTCCTAATGCCCTTTGCGTTCCAGGGCCGCGGTGACTCTTTCGAACAAATTACGCTACAAGTTTACCCATACGGCTAATATTTTTCACCGCAAGCTCTTCATATCAATCACATTCCTTAGAAAAAACATATTTCTTTGTCAATACAGCTCTCCAATTTATCTCTGTATATAGTTGGACTCACTACACAGTTGAGAAAAGAGCCCATTAATTGCAGACTTGACCGCTAGATGTCCTTAATAGCCAGTTTATGTACGGAAGGCCAAGAGGGAAGAGGTAGAAAATTGAGTTCGTGTAAGTTTTTAGGGTTGGCACTGTTGGCAGGCATCAAACTCGTCCAGGGTTGCGGATCCTGTTCGAAAGAGTTACCGCGGCCCTGGAAAGCAAAGGGCAATAGGGGGAGCACGGATGGGTTTTAGTCAGTAAGAGTCTGACACTCCCTCCCGCTCCACCCAGAGCGGAAGGTGTCATTTGATGATTTCCCATCCATAAAAAAACAGCCCTAATTAACTAGAAGTTTTGTCAGTATTGTAGGTATTCATCTGCAAAAAACAAACTACTGAAAAATAAATTGTCTGTTCTCTACAGACCTTCACGTCTGTAGAGCTGAACAGATTTGGATAAAATATGGCTTAGGGGTACCATGACCAGGATTAGGACATTTTATCGCGAAAGTACTTATAATAATAATAACGTTTAATTCAGATTCAATTTATAAAACATAATAGTAATAAAATAGTCAGCATACAAATCTATAAATTAATAAATAAAGTAACCCAAATAATAGCATGAAAAGAAGATGCAAAAGAATTATATAAATTAAATTAAATAGGTTACAATTAAATTAAATAATATGTCAATATTTTCGCGTAGAAATAAACATCCATTTATGTTGGATCGGGCAGTCTGGTCACTTGGGATAATTTCCGACTATAATGCGATCAAATTCGTTGGCAGATGCTAGTAGGTAATAAGTCAAGTCAAGAAATTGACATTCCAGTAACCTAAAACTTCTCAAAAAATAAATCTTCAGAATTTATAGGTTCTCAAATGGATGTGTCAACCCTAAGTAAAGCAGTAATTTCTAGCGGAAAATTTACGGTCCAGCTGCTTAACAAGTTTCATATGACTTTATACTTTAAATATATTTTACTTTTAGGGAATTTTCGTAGAGAAATTAAAATTATTATTGTTATTATTTTTTTATTTGAATGTTACAGATTCTCTGGACTGCTTTCCCCGCACCATTGAAAAAAAAAATAAAAGGAAGAAAAACTGTTTTTTTTTTGCCAGAAATGACGCCAAAAAAAACAAATCATAGTCAATATTATTACATCATCATGTAGTTTTTGACATTGATTGTCGTTGTAATGTATTAAAGTGACTTGAATATGAACGCTTTTCAAGGACGAGCATTGGTCCTCTATATATTATTTTTTGGCATAGTAAAATTATTATCTATACTTCTATACTAATATTATAAAGAGGTAAAATTTGTAAGTTTGTATGTAGGGGTAATCTCTGGAACTAATGATCCAATTCTAAAAATTTTTTTCACTGGTAGAAAGCAACATTATTCCTTAGTGCTATAGGCTATAAATTATTTTTATAACATGTATATTAACCGAGCTATCACAACTTTTGTCTAGCAAGTCGGAAAGAAATACCTCAATAAATTAGAATTATTTGTATACATATATAAGAAGGGTAGGTAGGTAGGTAGGTAGCCAGTTGACGGGAGCGAAGCCGCGGGAGACAGCTAGTTAATAATAAAAAAAAACTACACTTATTTTTATAATAAGTATTTTTCATTCGTGCGACATGGCCAGCCCACTCCCACTTTATCCTAGCTGTTTTCCCTAACATCCATAACTTTAGTCCACGGAGAAGGTGGTGTGAGGATATAATCATGTCTGCGGGGAAAGACTTGGCCAGGGATCGCCCAAGACAGAAATATTTGGAAGGAGAAAGGAGAGGCCTTTGCCCAGCGGTAGGACACAAAAGTAGGGTAACAAAAAAAAAATATTTTTCTCGAAAAATAAAATAAAAACATAAGTAACACTCTTCTTGTAGGCAAATAACACGGCACTATATTTTATTAGTAGCTATGTCAAAGAAACAAAGGTATTATTAGAATGACATGGGCGTGTGTCTATCGAAAACGCATTTCTCTTAAAAGGCCAAACCATGGCAGCCAAGGGATGACCAGTCTCAGCTGACGGCGCCCGTTCACGAACATGACCCATACGCTAGCACCATTTGGCTCAACCATTTTTAAGGGAGCTAAATGATCCAACGCACGCGCCACCATCAGACAGACTTTTGAGTGAGCATGACATTCCCAATCGCCAGGGTACATTCAAGTCAAAGACCTACTCAAAATGATCATTATAGTTTAAATTTAAGGTACATAGTACTCACAAATTCAAACTTTCAAGTCCTTATTTTTCAAAATAAATGAACCGATTTTAATGAAACTTGGTTTGCTATGTTGTACTATTCATACGCTAGATATCCATGTTTAAATAGTTACAGTAGAGAACATTTTCAGAAATAGAGTGATTTTTCACTTTCTATTGAAAACTTAAAATCACTCTATCTTTCCCCCTGAACTCCTTTTAGAAAATGTTCTCTACTATTACTATTTAGACCTAGGGCTCGAGACAAGTAAGATTCTGTCAATGGATTTGTCAATACGTCAAAAATGTATGGGATTGACAGATGCTATCAAAATGTCACATGATCAAATTCCAAAATTTTGGCATTTCAACAGTCGCATTCGCTAATTAAATGACGCGTTGACTAGGGTCTCTGGATATCTAGCGTATGCATACCAAGGAAAAATAACGACTTTAAAGTTTGTATGAAATACAGTACCGCGTTAACGCTCTTTAAAACATCAAAACTAGTAATATCAGAATTTTTGTGTAATTTTAAAACATCAAGAAAAAACATTCTTGAAAATTCGAACTGTGCATCGTTGTAAATCCACGATAACACACGAAAGAGTTCGCTTTCGAATTGTTTATTCTCACTTGAGTGAGGTGAGCTGTGAGGAATAGCACTAGTATAACCCTACCTACCTACCTACCTACCTATTTCTGGTTGTACCGTAGCATCATACACAGCATGTAATGCATAAAAATAGATGTAGTCACCGTCGTCACCGAGCTCAAAATTCTCACTGCATCTGACTATTTTCTTGTAACAAAAAGAAAAAGCTGTTTGCTTTTCTTCTTGTTACAAGAAAATGCGCAATGCTGAACGATGAAATTGAATTTAATACATTGGAACATCTGTGCTTGTAACTAGGGATGCGACACCGAACCCGAAGTTAACGGAAGCGGAAGCAGAAATAATTTTGTTTTGAATATAATTTTTTCAAAGAAAGATTGGCCAAGTGCGAGTCGAAAATAATCATATATTTTAAACCTGTTAAAAAAACATGGACTGCAAAAAAATATTCGAGACCCTTGCAATCACACGAAAACAAGTTGAATAAAAAAAAATAAAAACCTTTTTTTTTCTTCAAGTCACTTTTCGGTGTTTGTCTTTGTGGTGTGTTTTAGGAAAGAAGTTCATATTATTATGTGTGCCAGGATTCAACTTCCTTCAGATAAAGGAGAACAGACAGATAAACAAACGTATAAACAAACACAAGAGGTCCCAAAAGTGCGCTATCGACCTATTACGAGTATCAGGACACCTCCTTTCTAAGCCCGAAGTCCGTAGTGATTAGTCCCGAACCCGAACTAAGAACAACTGTCAAATCGTATTGTAATAAAATTCATTCTTAGTTCGGGTTCGGGACTAATCGTAAGTCCGTTGGTGATACGGAGTAGAAAACGCCCGACACTAAGGCCGAAACTATGAACTTCGGGCTTAGAGAGTAGATCCCTGACCTGAAATTTGTATTCAGTCGGTAAATACCGTAAAGTAAAGATATTGCTTAGAAAATAATATTTAAGCTCAGCACAGCTATCATTATTTTTCCTTTAAGAATTTCTTTATGGGAGCGATAATGTATCGGATATTAGATCCAATATCAGCTAAGATCAGCTTCCGAATGTATATGCGGGAATTTCGTTAAGAATATTGAATTAAGGGCTATATGAACTCGATCAAAACGTGGTTGAATGTGAGTTTTGCAATTGAAACGATAAAATATCCTTATCAAAACTTTCTACCTAGACTTTTCCCAACTATATTGGGTTGTAGATAACGCAACTTTAGAAGGCCTCTCATAAGGTAGACCGATAACCTGGTGAGGGTTGCATGTAGCCTATGGCTGCGAGACGCACAGGATCGATTGTTATGGCGACACGCACGGGAAGGCCTATGTCCAGCCGTGTACGGCTGATATAATGATGATGACATGGAAATTCCGCCTTTCGCATCTCCGCAACCCAATAACAAGCTAAGCCGATACCCCACTGTGACAGTAGTGTCATACTTTCGGGATTCGAACTACCCTTAACGACAGTCAAAGATCTACAAATGACAGCAGGGACCAACAGGGCTTAACGTGCTTTCCGAGGCACGGAGAGAACTCGGTATGTAATGGATGGTCAGGTGGTCAGGTTTCGCGACGCTTACTGTGGTTGGTCAGTAGATAGGTATCTACTGACCAACCACAGTAAGCGTCGCGAAACCTTGAAGTGTGAACCGTGTGGCTGATACTACTGGCGGGATTATTCCCATCTGTCCCCAAATGGGGACAATTGGGAATTTTTGTGTCATCCGTCGACGAAAATTCCCACTTGTCCTCATTCGGGGACAGATGGGAATACTCCCTACTGGCGTTTATAAGAGACTGAGCCTGTGGTCAAGTTAAGTCTTGTAAAAAAGTTTATAACAGTCCACTTGATGAAAAGTGGCCACCTGAAACCTCTTATAGACGCCATCGCCAGTAGGGAGTATTCCCATCTGTCGCTGAATGAGGACTGGTGGGCAATTTATTAAGCTTAGGAAATACAGAGGTCTCGCTTTAAAAATAGGAAATTATTATTTTTCAACTCATGAAACGAGTAGTAGGTACCTATTAGGTAATATTGGTCAAGACAAGATTATTAGGTATGTTTACAAAAATAAATTATGTTTATATCCAAAACACACAAAACAGTCACATATTATAATAAAAGAAAATCGTTGGGAGAGCCCAACGATTTTCTTTGACTAACAAAATAAAACACTTCAGAAACTGTCGTTACACTTTTATTCCTTGGCCAAAGATATTGGGACAAACTTGGGCCATAATTCACAAGTTTTTCCTCACCCCCCACTTTTAGTTATATGTCTAAGTCGAGTATAAGTTTGTATGTTAAGTGGCGATCGCTGATAAAATTATATAGGTAAGTAGTTTATATCGATTATACGATTCGACAAAATTTTTTTTTTTTGGCCTGCGTCTGGCTACTTTCTCACATGATAATGTAGTCGACAATGGAGCACGATTACCTGAAAGTAACCTATTCATTCTTAACATACAGATTTGGAGGTGGCGGTACAGAAAGTAAAGTCCCGCATACGTCCATTGAAAAGGGAGGATCCTCCGACCGGACGGTCGTTGGTGTCCAGTGGGAAACTGCCCACCAGTTGATATTCGGGCTTTTAATATATTCAAATCGCACGGTAAACTCTGGTAGGGCGATTTAGAATTTTGTCAAGTTAGTTCGCAGCTGTCGAGATAGATGGCGCTGCGAGTCTCATTTGTAGTGATGTTGATTCTGCTACGTTGATTTTTGTGGCGGTATAAATGCACTACACAGGCCCCCAGAGCGGGAAGTTTCGACATAGTTACCGATCACCTACCGACCGAATTCGGTCGATAAGTCCTGAGGCCAAGTACACAGTCAATCTCGAACGCGATCCAATAATTGATTTTGATCGTTGATCACGTTCGGTCGGTAGGCGATCGGTAACTATGTCGACACTTCTAGCCCAGGTTGTGGCTATCAGGAAACACGAATTCCGGTAAGAAATACATCCTTAACCGCACGCTCAGTAAAAGTACTCCTAAAACGATTTGTGCTTATGACAGGGATATCTGTCTACCATGTACTGGTAAATCATTACGGATTGCAAGAAGCCAGAAAATCTGACACCAGTCTCGCCAAGAAGTACCGTGTTACCCAGTTAAATGGGTTGTGGAGGTCTGGTAGGCAGCCGCTCCACGTAAAATACTGGTATTCAGCTGAATCTGGTTTGACTGGGAGCCGACCCCAATATAGTTGGGAAAAGGCTAGGCAGATGATGATGTACTGGTACATCGTCGTACGTCTTGTAGCTCGATGATGCAACGGACTTAGCGGAATTGGAACCTACAGTTAAAACAAAATATTCGCGCTTGCATGAAATTTTCTCACTTTCTCTCAGGCTTTATGCAGTCGACTGGAATCTCATTTGAATTTGCTGAAAAATATTTTGTACCAGTGCAGCGGTGTTGTGTTATGCTCGTGTGAGTTTGTCAATTATTACTGCGGTATTTATTTTTGTTTTGATAAATATTAATCTGAAATTATTTAAACAAGGTCTATCATTGTTGCAATATACGTTACGCTGAACAAGTGAGTTTGATTCATAGGCCGGGCAAATTGTTTTGGGATTTTGTCTCGAAAATTTATCAACGTATATATGGTACTATGTATATGTATAGGCACATCTATCTATACAAATAACAGTTTTTTACCAAGTGTTCATAATTATGCACTTAGTGTTTATGTACGATACTTAAGAGAAAAACATAAACCTAAAAAAAGTTTGTCTGTCTGTTTGGCAGATGATATAAGAAGTAACTTATTCAAAAATAAGTACATCAGATTTTGTGCAAAAAATTTTAAAACATGGAAAAAATTTCACACGGAAGAAGCCACGAGCAGTAACTAGTTCAGAATATCTCAGTTGTAACTGAGTCTAGACAAAGACTGAACTAACTTTATCTTATCTTATAGTCTTCAAACCTAGGGGCTAAGAAATATCTATCTTCAGCAAAGTTATATAAGAAAAAAATAAGTATTAATTTCCACTACTGACGATTGGTTCACCTAACGAACCTGATCCCAGTGATATTAGAACCCAGGGAATAGTGAGGTACATTTCAAATTATGTATTGGATGGCCCAATATCAAATAGAGGTCGAATTGTTTTCGGATATACGGCGACACAAGGTCTGTCTGTCTATTATGTCATTACTATACATAAGCGCGAGTCGGACTTGTTTCTTTAAAACTATGTATGTAAGTTTTTTGTGATCTATGAGAAAATTACAATTATATTTATGAGTACTTTGGTTCTCATGAAAGTGAAATGTAAATTACTTTATGAGAATTTATGTCTAAAACCAGATATCTTTTTTAAGTACCTTCAGTAGTTTTGGAGAAAGTAGTAAAGAAGTGGGGGGATAAGTAAGGGGAGAAACGGACAATGTTCTTAATTTTATTTATTTTATAATTCGTTCAAAAAAAAAAAATCAAAAATATTTATTTGCTAGAATATGGTACATAAGGTGTTACAGTAAGTTTGTCTCAGCATATTCTGCCATAATATGGCGTGCAAATGTTTTCAGGTATTGAGTCAGCGATGTCAATTAATCTAAATTACAAATTTCCGATTTCTATTTTGTCTTCTATATTTAACCTTGTTGTCCTTAACGGTATAATATCTTTTCAAAAGTAATAGTTTGAAAAAAAAAAATTTAAACATTGTCAGCAGTAGGTCTTGCAAACTATTTGGCAAATGATTGTAAATAATAATCGACAGGCAGTATACATTTTTCTTAAACAGTTGTAATTTTACTGTTGGCAGCCGAAGTCTATCTTTATGCCGGGTGCGGCTATTTGGCCTGTCATTGTTAGCTTCAAATAACTTGTAGTTTCTTTTAACAAAAATACACATTTCAAAAATATATAAACATGGCAATGGTAGAATTTTAAGTTTCTGAAATAGTGGCTTACAGCTGTCTAAAAAGTGTGGTCCACAAATTGCTCGGATACATTTTTTTTGAGCTTTAAAAACTCTGTCAAAATCTACTGAGTTACCCCATATTATAATACCGTATCTAAGTACGGATGATACATAACCATGGTAAGCCAGCATTGCAGTATCACAGTTTACTGTTTGTCTAATTCTTTTCAAGACATATATAAAACGATCAATTTTTCCAAGAACTTTATCAATGTGTGTTTTCCAATTACAATTTTTATCGACCGTTATACCTAAGAATACACAATTATCGACAGTGGTCAAGTGAGAGTCTTTATATAGAATGTCTGGATTATTTATGTTTGAATTGTATGTCTGAAATTGTATTATGTTTGTTTTAGTCATATTTATTTTTAAGTTATTTTTTCCTAACCAATCAATTGCATTATCCAGAGCTTGAACGATTTAATTTTCTATATTTTTGTTGTTGTCACTCTTAATCATTATTGTCGTGTCATCAGCGAATAGTATGCAATCTTTGCCTATCGATTCTGAAATGTCGTTGATGTACACTAGAAAGAGTAGTGGGGATACGATACCTCCCTGTGGAGTGCCATAATTATTTTGTTTAAATTACGATCTATAAGTTTTTCTTTCACTCTGACAAGTTTTTGTGATTTCCACGCATTGTGCTCTTTCAGAAAGATAACTTTTGATCCAGTCGTTGGCCTTACCCCTAATTCCATAATGCTCAAGCTTTGAGAGTAGGTAGTGTTTTATGACAGACAAAATCAAAAGCTTTTGTCATGTCTAGGAACACGCAACTTATCTTAGATTTTTGATTCAAGCTTTCATCGTTATGCTCCAACATAAAAATTTTATTAACATGTAATGCATTTAATTTATTTAATAAGTAATAAATTCATAACTATATTTTTCAAAGACATCACACACACAAACAAAACAGCAATTTTTACTGGCCTAATTTTGTGCGGGTCAGTTTATTTCCAATTTAAATCATTTGGCTTAAAAACATTAGTAACCTCAAAATTCTTTATCATTGAATTTGTACACTTAATACCTCTACTTCATCATTAAACCTTGCAATACTTCATATTCGACCTTTACCACAATGAGCAAAGCCTTTTAAAATAAAAAAAAAAACAATTTCATTCTGCACTCATAATAAACTCATAAAAATTTCACTAGCCTGCACATTCACCTGCGTGTTTGAAACAAATGAATTAGCACAAAGTTACAGTGTCCTTTATCAACAATATTATTAAAGTTGCTTGCATGCTTACAATCCACTATGAAAGCATATAAACACGTAGTTCAATATTGATGTTTGGACTTTGCAGGGACTTATATCACTAGTTTTAGAAAGGGGACAAGATATATCTTTATACAGGGTGGAATTTTGTAATGTCACCAGAAGGGAAAGTACTCTTAATATATCTGAGTAATACTGTAGATAGAACATTTAACTCAAAGAAAACATTCCTTTATTTTTAAATAGAAAGAAAACTGCATTCAAAGATTTTCAAAAATTCCCTTATTACACCCGGGAATGGAACCGACTAAAATCTGTAAAAATTACAACCTGTAGGTACTTTTTTTGCATCGATCAATGGATCAATTATATGGATCGATTACTCGGGTGGCATTACAAAATTCCACCCTGTATATCTTCAGGGTACCTATAGGTGCTCTTTTTAACCGTGGGAAATCATCAAATAAGTAAGTCTTTCCACTCTGGGTGGATACCCATCCGTGTTCTTCCAAATGCCAGGGTCCATGCGAGCTGTAAAATTATTACCTAGATCTTTTTAAACACATGTGATTGCAGTAATGATTTGAATTGAATTGAATACCCTTTGTGTTCCAGAGCTGCGGTGACTCTTTCGAACAAATGCAGCAACCCTGGCAGGCAGGGTCTTAATATATTCTTAGTTTGAGAAAGGGGAGAAGGTACACAGCTACCTTAGGCCTGCTTGCGTAAACCAGAGCTATCTTTAACTCAGAGTTGCCAGCATGAGGGAAAATATTCCATACATAATGACATCGAGTTGAAACTAACTCTAAATTTTAGAAAAACTTTTTACAAAAAAATACAACCGACTTCCAAATAAAAAAAAACACTACAAAGTATGAAATAACTTTAATTTCGAAAGCCACTGTTTTTTTTATTTTACGCTTTTTAGTAGGTATAATTTTTCGTAATTAATAAACGCCACTGGAAAGTAACAGAAAAGCAAAATTCGCAATTTCGTTTACATGGGATGACATATTTTTTTCAGCTATTTTGATACAAAAAAAACAAATTACAGAACCAATTTTAATGAAATCTCACTGGCCTAGCCATAGCTGCAGCCATAAATATCAATACCGAGTTGCCAGCCTGTCGGTTTTCTATCAAAAACTTAATTTCAACTATACCTTTCCATTATTGGACTTCAAGACGTATGGCGATGTGCCACCGGTACTTGGTGGACACCTCACCCATACGCACAAAATATTTTGACATTACTTTAACAGCTAAGGAGTTGAATTCCCTGCCGAAGTCTGCGTTTCCATATACCTACACACATCCCTACAGGTCGTCTACGTTACAAGACAAATAAATAAATATATCATGTGCCTTCCAAAGTAGACAATAACAGATTATACTCAGATTTTCTCTCAGGAATATTACGAAAAGCATTATTTCGACGAGTCTACGTTATTTGCTACGACGTAGCTCTACAACGCTACGCTGGCTACGCGACCTACGAGCATTTCGTAGCAACAGCTAAATAAAATGGGCTCCTCTGAATTCCCAAAATTAAATATTTCATAATTATATTTTCGTCACAGGGTTACCCTATTCTATAGGTAGTTTTAATAAACCATTTTTTTTCAGGTTACAAAGACCCATATATAAATACCTAAGTATACACACAATAACAATTGTGTTATTAAATAATACTTAAAACTATGTTAGTATGAACTATGTCTATGAACAGCTTAAACATCTGCCAGCCCGTTAATTAAATGTTTTAAGACGCATTGGCTAAATGTCATTTAGACCGCTGATTAAAAGGCGTTGTTCAATGAAAAGGCTAGGCCGCTAACTAAACAGCTGATTAAGCTAGTTGGCTGCGACGCATATAAGAATATATCTAGATGTGTTAACCTTAAAATCCTTTACAGAAATATATTTCTAGTATATTCTATTTAACAAGCATTCGAATAGACATAAATATACATAATACCACAGATAATAAAATGTCGATTTAGTTCGTAAGGTTGGTACGTCGGATCCTTGCGTGCGGGAAATAATATAGGGCAAACGCACCTGTTATCGTCCGTTCAGGAAATTATTATTGGATTTTGATGATTTGATGTGGGTTTCCATTTATTTGTCTTTGGTACGTTTTGTGGTAGCTTGAGCTATATTTTGTAGTTATTGTATTATTTAATGATCTAGAGAGAACAGATAAAAAAAATATTTGTGTATCTGTCGCAGGCAATAAGTTCAATCAGGCGTTTGATTGGTGGCCTAGCCTTTTCAGTGACATCTTTTGTTCAATATTGTTTAATGACTTGCCCATGTCACTTAATTATGTCGCTGGTTAATTGGCACAGTTCAAAGAAAAGGCTAGGTTTTTAATGAAACGGCTGATTAAGCTACTTTGCAGCGACACATCTAAAATATTTTTATCAATAATAAGAATTTTGTGTGGCCTCTAAAACTTAGCCGTAATATAATTATTGTTGTGGCTCCTAATTGTATACACGTGCTACCCTCTCCATTTACGATACCTACACTTGTTTCTTCTGTATAAATCCTATCTATCTACCCAATATTATAAATGAGTAAGTTTGTGAGTTTGGATGGGGTTTCACGCAAAAATTACTGAACGGATTTTGATGAAAATTTGCAGTAATATAGCTTATACCTCATAATGTCTACATAAATTCAGTCATAATAGAAACGCCTATTATGACTATCCTATTTACTAATGAAATAAACTAATACGACACGGGTGGAATCGTCGGCCGCCAGTAGTTGAATATAATCGATAAAATACACAATTCATAAATGAAAACCGGTAGAATCATAAGCCTAAGTCACTGAGTCCGCCTCAGTACATTTAAGTGCGTAAAGTGTTAGATAGACAAATAAATCATGACAATATAACTTACGAAAGACACAGTTACCTCCTTTATACATACAGACATAGGCAAAAACCTATCCTTTAATTTTGCCAGCCTTACAAAAACGATTCTGAAACATTCAACATATAGCTGACTAAACTTAAGCCAGGTCGCAACAAATAATTAATTTACCCAAAATTAAGCTTTCCCGTAATTTATGGCCCTCATTTTAAATTAATTATTCCTTTAAACAATTTATAATTTACAACAACTTTACACTTTGTTTTACTTCGAAAGGACAGCTTAACTTGCCTTTCCAACTTTAATTATATGTCTTAATTATTTTAGCTTTCAATTTAAAGATTCTAATTTCGGTGAATCGATAAAATAACAGTAAAGTGTAGCTCGGCCTATAATTAGGCGCTTCACCCTACTTTATTAGTTGCACGAAAATAGGAAAATCGAAATGGAGCCTTTATTTGTAGCCCAGTATTTACTGGTTAACTAAAAATCTACTGTACAAAAGGATTGTATAGAGTTTATTCATGGAAATTAATAGTTCTTGCCTTTATTAATTCTTCTTGATTACTAACTTCTTGAGACACATCATCATAATCTTTCTGTGGAACATTTAGTAACCTAAAATGTAACCCATCAGGGGCCGTCCTACGAAGTGCCTATTACATTATATATCATTCCGTTCTGAGAAAGGGACAGTGCTATTTGTCTCTCTCTAACACCGGATGCATCATGGTTTAAGGACGTCATAGTTCCAGGTACTGGGAGTTTTGAATATAATTAAAGATGTTAATAATAATTGCATATATTGCAAATAAGCCTGATATAGTGGTGGTGGACCGAATCGAGAGGCGTGCAATGATTGTAGATATCACCGTTCCTCATGACGAGAACCTCGTGAAAGCCGAGAAAGATAAACAAATCAAATATCTTGACTTGGCTCGCGAGGTTGTCGACATGTGGGATGTGAATTCGGCAATCATTGTACCGATAGTCGTGTCAGCCAACGGCTTAATAGCCACGAGCCTCGACCAACACCTCAGGAGGTTCTCGATAGGGAGCTGGATCAAGGGCTTGATTCAGAATTATGCAGTACTTCTGGACACAGCTCGCATTGTTAGGAGGTTCCTCTCTCTGGAGCCCTGACCGCCGGTAGCTTGGACTCTGTTCCCGATACCGGTGGGCTACTATTTTTTATATTTTAAATGTTTTTTTTAAGCAGTATTTTTTAAGAAATATTTAAAAATGTTTAAAATAAGTCCCGAGTCTTTCGGGACATCAGCAAACGACTTGTCGACTGTTCACGTGACCAGAGGGCTGGGCTTTTCTTTGGCCAAAGAATCAGCATTGCCATTCAACGTGGCAATGCTGCCAGTGTTCTGGGCACTTTTGTCATTGACAGCGATGTGGATGAGTTTTTTGATGCCCAATGATCAATTTGTTTTTTACACTTTTTGTATATAATTCGCAATTTTTTGTCTAGTTTGTATATAGTTAGGTTTTGTACATTAAGGCACTTATGCAGATTTAATTGTATTCATTTAATATATAATATAATAAAGAATAATAAATAAGTAAAGAAAAATGAATAAAAAAAATTGAATATACTGAAATGAAAACTCCTATGGACGCGTTTGCAAAATTGACAGGCATAGAATCGAACTACTACATTGACACGGGTTACACACACAAGTGTAGGCACGGTTAGCTGCGGGAATAATAGCAAAGTTAAATAATTTTCATACTTTGATAATTTGTTTTTTTTTTCGTACTTCGGTGACTGCTACTGGAACTGCTTGACAAGTAGAACTAGATGTGCCGAGTTTGGGCTCGTTTGTTAGGTATGATGAGACTTCACCTTCGAACGAAACGAATCCAAACTCGGCACACTTAGAGCGGATTTCACCAATGAAACTAAACGCGATCAATACATCTAAACTGCGTTCAAGAGCTGTCAGCGTCAATATTCCATAGAAAAATAGTGTCACTGACAGCTCATAAACGTGGTTTATACGCTAATCGCGATCAGTTAGGCTTGGTGAAAATGGCCCTTAGTCCTACTCGTCAAGAAGTTCTAGTAGCAGTTACCTGAAGTACACCTTCAGGTCACTCCACCAAGGTCGGAGGTAAGGTCTCATCATAACTAACAAAACGAACCCAAACTCGGCACACTAAAAATGAATGGCAACACGATTTGACAGTGGTTATTAGTTCGGGTTCGGGACTAATCGTAAGTCCGTAGATGATATGGAGTAGAACACACCCGACACCAAGGCCAAAACTACGGACTTCGGGCTTAGAGAATAGACCCACAGTTTTTGTTACATTGTGGCGGGAGAACAAATGATTATTATTATCTCAAAAAAAAAAAAAGGTACCACCGCTCAAGCACCGGCAACACACTGGTGTGCGCCGAATTAATCGCGAATTTAGTGTTTATTTACCAATTACATAAGATTTATTTTTTATTTGGGATATTTCACATGTCGGGGCTGGAGTCGTTAATCGAAAAGCAATAATGAATCTAATCTCTTACAAATAATATAATTTATGTAATAACGTCAATTTCAATTCAATTTCAATTAAACTACGATTGGTTGGGTAATTGCCACACAAACTTCCAGTGTGGTATCGATCGTCGATATTCATTCTCATCGAATGAAATTATTTTGACGGTCATAGCTGTTGGACAGAAATAGCTTTAATAAACAAAGTCAGTAGCATCAACAACTAAAACTCAAAGCATTTAATTATGTACCTTCATTATGATGGTATATTAATTCGTATAATGAAAACGCCGGTTATGAGATTCGAACAGAACTGAATTATATTTCCTTTTTACATTGTCCACCATAGACAATTATTATTTATACCATAGATATGACTGTTAACTAAAGAGTACCAATAGATGGGAATATGTAGATAATTATTTGTATATAATTCAACAATTCGGGTGTAGGTAGCAGGCCTTTTCCCAACTATATTGGGGTCGGCTTCCAGTCAAACCGGATTCAGCTGAGTACCAGTATTTTACATGGAGCGGCTGCCTACCAGACCTCCACAACCCATTAACTGGATAACACGGTACTCTTGGCAAGACCGGTGACAGATTTTTTGACTTCTGACGGTCCAACTGCCAAAGATTTACAAATGAGGACCAACGGCTTAACGTGCTTTTTGAGGCACGGAGTAATCTCGATATGTTAAGATGGTCACCCATTCACAGACCGACCTTGGCAAGCGTTGCTTAACCTTGAAGATCGATCCGTGTGGCTTACAATGCTATCCTAACTTTTAATTTATTATAAAAGCCATGGTTAATTATTTGCTTGCTTGCTTGTAACCCTTCAAGTCAAAATCGCTAAACCGTTTTAGATGAGTTTTGGTTTAGAAATAAAGTAGATAAATTTAGTAGCTTTCTGTTTTGATCCGATTTTTTTTTATTTTTAGTACCTAACTGTAATTGGTTTTAAAAACCAATTACTAAAAATAAAAATAAAGATATAGAGAGGCTATTCTTTTGTGAAGAAATAAAACTTGAACTCCAGCAACCCCATCATGTCTTAGCGATTGAAGATTGGAAGATTTTTTTTTTTAAATGAAACGACACTAGTAGACCATGCCCTGTATTATGACATACGACACTTTTCATTCCAGGAGTATTTTCCCATGGAATTATTTTCCACAATCACTAGCAGAAACTTTTTGATCAATCAATAAACAGACACAAGAAAAGAAACACACAATATTATTATCTCAACCGTGTTACGTTGAACTAAGACATACTTAATGCTTCAGCAACGTCTTTGTCTAGCTAACTACCTCCTATTGTTTCTCATTGTGTTGTTATGTCATATTCGATAATTGGGACGCGAAACGTTATGAAACATGGAACTGCGAAATCATATCCACGGAATAATCATCCTAGCCTTTTACCAACTAACTTTTTCGCGTTTTCATTGTGAGCCCCACAGTGAAAGTTCATCATAATGAAGAGTACAATGACCCCTTAAGAGGTATTGCGTTTATTCTGTTACACTTTGTAGAAGCTTGTTAGCAAAGACTACAATAGTATTGTTAGCTTGCCGTTTGAGTACAATGACCCCTTAAGAGGTATTGCGTTTATTCTGTTACACTTTGTAGAAGCTTGTTAGCAAAGACTACAATAGTATTGTTAGCTTGCCGTTTGAGTACAATCACCCCTTAAGAGGCATTGCGTTTATTCTGTTACACTTTGTAGAAGCTTGTTAGCAAAGACTACAATAGTATTGTTAGCTTGCCGTTTGAGTACAATGACCCCTTAAGAGGTATTGCGTTTATTCTGTTACACTTTGTAGAAGCTTGTTAGCAAAGACTACAATAGTATTGTTAGCTTGCCGTTTGAGTACAATGACCCCTTAAGAGGCATTGCGTTTATTCTGTTACAGTTTGTAGAAGCTTGTTAGCAAAGACTACAATAGTATTGTTAGCTTGCCGTTTGAGTACAATGACCCCTTAAGAGGTATTGCGTTTATTCTGTTACACTTTGTAGAAGCTTGTTAGCAAAGACTACAATAGTATTGTTAGCTTGCCGTTTGAGTACAATCACCCCTTAAGAGGCATTGCGTTTATTCTGTTACACTTTGTAGAAGCTTGTTAGCAAAGACTACAATAGTATTGTTAGCTTGCCGTTTGAGTACAATGACCCCTTAAGAGGTATTGCGTTTATTCTGTTACACTTTGTAGAAGCTTGTTAGCAAAGACTACAATTGTATTGTTAGCTTGCCGTTTACTCCTCCCAGCCAAATTTTGGACTCGGTGCGGTGACAATTTAAGAACGCAGAATATGTACCTAGTTCACAAACTTGCACTCTCTGTTTCTTAACGCCCGTAGTCTGATGGGATGGCAATCCGATACGACCGGGGAGAGATCAGACACAAAATCAAAGGCTTTACGTGCTTTAAGCTTGAGGCCACCAACTTCGAAACTTCTGGCTGCTACTGAAAAATTTCCTAATGGAAAACACCTCGAACATGTAAAAATGGAACTGAAGACCATACTCGGCCGTCGCGGTTGCGACATCGACGTTATTTACATTTGCAACGCGAGACTGTGGGCACTGCCAGGGTCACGGATTTTGTTCGAAAGGGTTACCGCGGCCCTGGAACGTAAAAAGCACTAGGACCCATCCATGCTCCTATGGATGGGTTTTAGTCAGTAAAAGTCTGACACTCCCTGCCGCTCCACCCAGAGCGGAAGGGGTCATTTGATGAATTCCCATCCTTAAACAAAAAAGACTTTTTTTTTAATTAGAAATGGGTTTGCTCTTGACTCTAGTCAATGTCAGAGATGACAGAGACAAAGTCTACGATGGAGCGACTTTTTAAGGCAACGATACAAAATAAGATCTTTATTCACTTAACAAAGTGGGACACATTCTCGTAATTAAATTTATTCATACTTTTGTTTCAAAATGAAACAAAATGTACGTCGTCAAGAATGTTCATCAGGTCACGAGATAAACTGATATGCCACAGTTATATTTTAATTGTGAGATTCCATATCAAATCTTCAAGTCATAGTTCATTGTATACACACTTCTTTCAGGAAAAATAAACAACATCAATATTAGAGTAACTGTTATTCACATTTTGCGGCATTCCCAAGTGGTTTGAGTTCCGGCATTTCTGATATTTTTGTTTTATCTACTATGAATATTTTTTACCCGATTACTTACATTTGAATCTCCATCATTGGGAATTTCTCATGGGATTTTATTGTTGTAAAGCTTTTGTATGATTATGGCAATTGAAAACGGCGCGGGCGGTGATCGCGCGTTCTCCATTCCGAGCTTCGCGTTACTTAGAATCTTACCAGGACAATGACACTGCTTTTGTTAAAACTTGTATTTATGTACCCCTCATTACTCATTCTGTCTAGCCTTTTCCTTATGTAAGGAGAGCTCTTACAGTCAAATATATGCAGCTGAATACAATCAATCGTTAAGCTCTATAGTTCCAAGTTGTGCTGCACGATCACTAACAAATGTTTGCACTGTCTGGACCACTTCACTCAAAGCTGTGTGGTCCTTTCGAAACTTGCGTATAGTTTCTCGAAGACTCGCTCTTTTAGTTCACCAGCTCAGACTCAGTGTTTTGAGAGCTGGGAGCTGACTGAGCTAGTACTGAGAGAAAAGCAGATCGTTTGCGCTCTCTGCAGTATGCTACTGCACGCGTTCTTTTGTTTATACAATGTCGCGACAAAAAGTCAGATGTTCAGTATATTTACAAAATTGACGACTGACGACGAATAGAATAATAAAAATAGATTATTCTTGAACGTCGCAATAACAATTCCGAGAAGTTGCGTGCTTCGAGATGGCGTACATTCGAAGTTACGTACGTCGCGATTGCAAACTGTCGATATTTCGTTCATCTCAGTGGCACACTGTCAGAATACCGTACATCGAAGTTTTGAGTATCGCAGTTCAGTGATACAGTCAAAATTGACGTCTAAAAGTTTTATTTATAGCCAATAAACAAAAAGAAAATATCAGTTATAATTTATGAATAACCGGTTTTCAATAAGAGCTTATCTAACCTCCACAACCCAATTAATGGGTAACAAGAAACATGCTATCAATACTGGGCTGTCAGTCTTTCGAGTTTCAACTGCCCAAACACACCTTTTCTCTTTTGAATTCTTTTAAAATATGGTTAGAATCCTCCTGTGTACCGCTAACAGAAATATATTCATAACGTATTTGTATATAACATCCGGCCTGAACATAGGCATTCGTGTGGAACTAATGTTCCCAGCATTTATCAATTCTTTCTCCAGATAAAATATTGTCGCTGAGTAAATATTATAAGACTTACATACGATTTTTGTGTTGATGGACAGTTTACCAATTTTATTCAGGTAAAAAAAATGTGAGTCATCTGCTAAGCCTTTTCTCTACTTTATCGGGGTCGGCTCCCAGTCAAACCGGATTCAGCTGAATACCAGTATTTTACATGGAGCGGCTGCCTACCAGACCTCCACAACCCATTAACTGGTTAAAACGGTACTTCTTGGCAAGACTGGTGTCAGATTTTTTGGCATCCGACTGCCAAAGATCTACTCGTAACAAATGACATCTAGGACCAACGGCTCAACGTACTTTCCGAGGCACGTAGGCATCTCGATATGTCCAGTTGGTCACCCATTCACAGACCAACCTCAGCAAGCGTTGCCTAACCTTGAAGCTCAATCAAAAGACAAATAAATATTATTAGAAGAAGGATGCTTTATGTAGTCTATATTTTCACGTCAGCAAAAAGAATAATAATAATTCAACACGCACAAAACAAATTAAATATAACGCCTTTCCATTTTCCTTAACACACCACATCCATTACAAGAGAACGTCAAAGCTGTGACGCTTCTTTGCGATGTCAAAACAACTATTTTCCTCACAAACAATGTTGATTTCGTTAAAGTAACTCGATGTGATGTTATGTGATGTGTTTGTATTTTCTACAGAGTACTGACAAACTTAGGCGGCCCTCCACAATATTTCCAACCACTGTACCTCCAGAGAGCCAGAATCAACAGTGGCGATTATCAGAAAAACGTTGAGTTTATAAAGCTCGAAGAGTCCCGTAGAAACGATTAATCTGTCTTGTATCCTGTTTTTAAAGATGGGAAATCATCAAATGACTCCTTCAGACTCTTAGTGACTAAAACCCATCCGTGTTCCTCCTAACCTTCTTTGCGTTCCAGGGTTGCGGTGACTCTTTCGAATAAATTCCTCAACCTTTGCAAGCACTCGCCTTGTCGGGCTATGCTGACATCTCTTTGAGGGTCGCGTGGAATACAACGCGCCGTCGACCCGGGCCTAGTTCTTATCGGACGGCGAGTCTACCTTTGAGTTGAGGTGGCTGGTAATATCCCTGCGAATTCCGATGACTCCCGACGCCAGAGGAGTCTTTTTCGTAAGGTTTGTCTCTCTCACGCTGAAAGGCAACGTACTGGTATCCTGCTATGAAATTGATCAGATGTCACCAACTGTGTCAGACTGCTTGAAAAGTCTAACTCCGGGAGTTTTCAGTTGTTTTTTCTGGTCGAATTTTTTGAAAAATTCTCATTTACGCTACCCAAAATCACCCTCAAATATGATCACACCTTTCCTGGAACACCCAGTATATACATAATATTATTTCTACAGATTCTGAGCAATATATTTCAAAACAAAATGGAAGGTCAAAATAAATTATTCAGCATACTTTAAAGTAACTGAAAACACAAATATTTTTACTAACTCTCGGGCTGGAAAACAATATTGTTTTTAGTGAATTTAAAGACAAAGTGAGAGTAGTCTACGTTTTTGTATAATTTGGTTTGTGTAACTAAAAGTCACTGTGTTAATTAATTTTGACAGCTTCTCTGTTATTCTAACCTAAAATACCAGGTTTGATGAATATTTGGGCAGGCAGTTCGCAGAGCCAAATATTTTACGAATTTGCAGCCTAGTTCAAACTCGTTAAATATTTGGCTGGGGTGGTGGTTCTATTAAAATTAAAGAAAATGCTGGAAATATCTAGATTGGTTTCAAAATATTTTTTATTATCCTAGGCTGGAAAGGTGATGCTTTAAGGGTCATTTTCACCAAGCCAAACTGATCGCGATCAGCGTATAAACCACGTTCATGAGCTGTCAGTGTCACTATTTTTCTATGGAATATTGACGCTGACAGCTTTTGAACGCAGTTTTGGTGTACTGATCGCGCTCAATTTTATTGGTGAAATCCGCTTTAAGATAAAATCTAAAAATCCTGCTACTATTATAAACGCAAAACTTTATGAGGATGCATACACGGGTGTTCATAACTCTTTCCCACAAACAATAATGTATGGATTTTAATTAAACTTTACAGCAATATAATACCTTATACATCAGAATTCCCGGTATATAGGATCTTTGGAATTCAGGTATTCAATATTTTAATCTCATGATCAGCTGAAAGACGTCCACTGCTAGACATAGGCCTCCCTCAAAAGGAAGGATACTGCCATAATCACCACGCTTGGCAGGCGGGTTGGCGATCGCAGTGTGCTATTGCAATATAAAGAGAAATCTGCTGCCCATTCTCTGATGAGTCCCGAGCTCTTACACACGAGCGGTATGTCGCCAACGGCAGAAGTAACTGCTGCCGTCGATACGTGTCGGCGGCAGCCGTCGACGCGCCGGCGGCAGCCGTCGACCTATAGCGACACTTGCAGTTGTAGCGTGCCGCGGCCGAAGTTTGAAGTTGGCATGTTAACGGCAGCCGTCGACATGCCAACTTCAAAATTCGGCTACAACTGCAAATGCCGACACGTATCGACGGCAGCAGTTACTTCTGCCGTTGGCAACATGCCGCTCGTGTGTAAGAGCTCTCGACACCCTTAATCCTCACTTAATCATAATCTCACGGCCTATGAATTAATTGGAACCGCATAACCTTGGCTTAGTGTCCACAACATTCCATCAACTTGGGTTTCCCTCATGGATATTTAATTTGGTTACGAGCTGGTTTGGACCTAGAAGAAGCAAATTTACTTTTTCATCATACGCCAGGTGTAACAGACTAAACGCAATACCTAAAAAGGGGTCATTGCACTCATCAGTATGAACAACTTTTACTATGAGACTGCCCCATACATTTATGTTTGCATTCAATTTTTAAGGTTTTTATTACTGTGTTAGACTTCCAAATAATTCTGCATTTCAGTAACCTACTTCTAGATCTAACCAAATGTTTTGGAAGCTGCATTTCACGCTCATTCCACGTAATTTAAGTGGCCAGTTAGTTTCAGTTTGCTTTTGTGCTGTTTCTCTGTCTAATTAAAACTTTAAATTAATGCACACAGTGTGCATTTTAAATTGTTCTTTTGTAATGTGTTTTTTTTTTGTTTTTTTGGTAATTATATAGCTCGTGTGAAAGGACTGTGCAAGTTTAGAGTTTTACTTACACAAAATTACATTATAATGTTATGTTTTAATTTCTTTTAATTTTGTAAAATATGAAACAAGTTTTGACACTGAATTTCATATCTTTGTTAGATATTCTAGATAATATTCTTTTATTAACCAAACAGAAATGCCAAAAGAAGTGTTACACAGTTGTGTTCAGAGCTCACTTCATTCATGTGAGCACACACAATTCAAACCGGACTCATTTCGTTTTGAATTTCGACTCGATGTGAATCCGCGATGATTTTATCGTGGATTCACAACGTGACACCGTTCGAATTTCGAAGTGCATCCCTAGTATGACGTGCGTTTTGAAAAACTGTATAGTTCCGTTTCTCTTTTATAGCAGAATCGTGATATCATTGGCATAGTATGGTAGCATATTGGCCAGCTGGTTCCCCGACTTTATTTTTATTCCCTCTCAGATGATTCCAATAAGGTAAGAATAGCCTTGCCATAGGCTAGGTAAATGATGCATGTCTATTGATTCTCAGGAACACATCCATTCCTCACGTGTGCCCTCTAGTGGTTTCTTTATCACTATTATTTTCTTTATTAAATTTCCTTACATATTATTTACATTTAAAATATAAAAAAATAGTAGTCCGCCGGTGTCGGGAGCGGGGTCAAAGCTACCGGTGGTTAGGGCCCCAGAGAAAGGAACCTCCTCACAATACGAGCCGTATAGAGGAGTACTGCTTTCTGTATCAAACCCTTTACCCAACTGCGTAACGCCAGCTTCGACAGGTATTATAGTATTAGGTTCATTATTATTATTATTAATCTTACCTCCGCAAACTCATGTTGGTTACTCCGCTACTTTTCAAATCCACAGAATCACTTTTTCGAGTCACAGCTTAGCTCAACTGTCACTTTTCATTAAGTTTCAAATAATACACGAACACTGAATGGCTTTTAGAAGCACTGACATTCACGAAATTTGCTCTATTTATCTTGAAGCACTGGGAAATAAAAACCTGGTGATTTGGTTTTCATCTCTTGGAATAAATAAATAATAAAACCTTATTTTATAACATGATTTTGAGCTTTGTTTTAAAAAAAATGTTGTGTTATTTACGAAAAACAAAAGATGTACCTAGCGTTTTTCTTTTGTTTAAGATGAAGAAAAGGGCGGAATTTATTTGCTGTTTTTTTGTATGTTTAGGTAATGTTCTTTCTTTAGAACTAGAAGGAAAATCATGATAATGTTTGTGACAAGAAGAAAAATGACGATTTATGGAGAGAAAAACTAGTGCAATGACTCAAGAAAAGGAAGAAGAAAATAAATACCTTAGACAAAGAGGTACAGAGGATATGTAGTTGCAAAAGGTAAGAAATGGAGAGATCAAAAGTATGGTGGATGAACGGTTTTGTCAAATCTAAAGCTTCTAAACTGCCTGACTGACAACAACGCTAAGTCAAAATTACTGGGGCGAGCACTAAAGAATGGGTTCAATTGGGTTTTGGAAATTCAAATATAAATATTTTGACGTAAAATCTTATTTCCATTGCGAACCATTCAAATAATTTGATCAAACAAACTGGTTCAAACTGTTTGATCATAAATAGAAACATGACATTTCAAATTACTTCATGCCATTCGACAACCTATTTTTGATAAAATTTTTCAGAATCAGAATCAGAATCAGAAATCATTTATTTGCAAAGAATGTAGGTAACAAAACAAAGTTTTGATGTCGTAAAAAAGAAAAACAATTGGATCCATTACATTCTACCTATAAGGCATGCAACATTAAACACTATTATAGTACGTAATCATAAATATTGCAAATCTATATTAATCAATAATTGTCAAATAATCAAATATTTTATAATGTCATATTCTTAAAAGTCAAATTCTCCGAAGAAACAAAAGTCATACATGTTAATAAAATAAGAATATACCAAATTTAATAAATTGAAATATTGTTGAGCAATGTCATAGGGTGTTATCATTTAAAAATTCATTGACAGCGTAATAGCATTTATCAACCAGTACTTTCGTTAATTTCTTTTTGAAACAATGAGTTGTCTCATTTTTAATGTCGTTAGGTATTTTATTGTAAATAACTGGTCCCATATGCATAATATTCCTTTTCAATAATGCTGTTTTGAAGCTACCTGTATGTAAAAGACCTTTGTATTGGGATCTCAGTAATGCCGGTCTTGAAGAATGATTTATCATTGTTTCAAAAAGACTTAGGTTCTTTTTAACAAATAATGCTACCTCCAGAATATACAGTGCTGGAAAGGTTAATAATTTTAGGGATTTAAACATTGGAATACAGCTGTCTGTTGAATTAATGCCGGTCATTGATCGAATGCAGTATTTTTGGGCTCTGAATACCCTATCTCGTTCACTGCAATTCCCCCAAAATACTACTCCGTATCTTAAGACAGAGGCAACCAGACCATGGTAAGCTGTAATGATGGTGTCAATATTATCTTTTTTCGACAAATTATAGAGAATATAAGCTCCTCTACTTAGCTTTTTGCAGACTTCTTCTGCCTGCTGTTTCCACGATAATTGGCTGTCAATTACTATACCTAAGAATTTAGCAACATTTGTTTTGTCAATATTTTGTCCATTGTATTCAATTTTTAAAGGATCTGGGTGTAAACGTTGAAAGAAATGCATTATTTTTGTTTTTTGTAAATTAATAATAAGATTATTGTTGTTTAGCCAATTAATTATTGTTTTTACTGTATCATTAATGTCTTTTTCATAATTTTATTTCAATTTCAATTTTCTCACAGACATTCATGTCAATTTAATAAAACTGTATGAACCAGCCTGTTTCATCAAATTACTTAAATACTTATTAGTAATAATAAAATAATTTACTAATAGATTGCTTAAAAGTGTATGGGCCGCACCTATTTGTAACTGATCACGAAAAAAAAAAAAAAAAATATATGTTTTTTTTTATTTTTTTTTATTTTATTATACTTTATGTACAATAGTGGTACATGGGCGGACTTAGTGCATCAAGGCATTCTCTACCAGTCAACCTAAAGGTTAAAAAGACTACACTTTGGTAGGTGTACAACAAATAAGATTAAAAATATAGTTTTGTTTTAGAAAAAAAAAACAATAATATACATAATACTAATAAAATACATATATGAGCTAAAATAATTTAGGCGACATTAATACCGCCACAAAAAATAAACGTAGCAGAATTAACTAATGAAACTCGCAGCGCCATCTATCTCGACAGCTGCGAACTAGCTGAACAAAATCCTAAATCGCGATATCAGAGTTTATCGTGCGATTAGAACATATGCAAAGCCCGAATATCAACTCTTGGGCAGTTGCCCACCAGACACAAAAATTCGTCTGGTCGGAGGATCCTCTCTTTCCAGTGGAGGTATGTGGGAGTTTACTCTCTGTTCCACTACCTCCAAAATAATAAACTAATAAATATGATTTAAAATACTAAAATTTCTGATTGAGAGAACTCAAAATAATTATGACGAAGACAAACTAAGAATGACAGGCTTTTAAGTAGTGTTTTCGGATTTAACGCTTAAAGGAAAACTTGGACTCAGCCTTCTTGATGTCAAGTCTTCTAATATAAACATTAGAAGCACAGCTTGAAAGAGTATCTAAGTACCAACTTACTGCGTTTATTTTTATAAGATATTATTTCTTTATAAGAGCAGGTTCCCTACACAGAATACTATTATTGTTTCTTATACAGGATATGAGTACACATTATTCATTCTTATTTTAGATTCTTAAGGCTACAATGCAATCAAATCGGCTGAAAATATTCGCAGAATCTTATCCGAGGCTGTGTCTAAAAATAAGTGGTGCTGCCTAGACCTGTTCAATATTCACAAATTTATAGATGAGCAAACTATTTTGATCATCCAGATAGGAAAGGCCATCAAGGCCAGGGTCTTCTGACCATATGACTGAATTGACAAGTTAGTAAAATTTGAAATAGTTATGACTTTGACTGTCAGACAATCGCAACCATAAAAATTAAAATGCTTTGAAAAAAACGACACTAAAATTTTAGATCAACAGATAATATTGTAGCTACCCTTAAAAACCGGCAAAGCGTGAGTCGGAGTCGCCATGAAGGGTTCCGTTTCGTGCCATCAACCGAAAAATACACTTATAACCTAGACCTTTAATGGCAATAAAAATACAAACTATGTAATTTAGGCTGTCTACCTAATTAAGCAGTAGTCTACCAGACTGTAACAGGGTTCCGTTGGCTACCCTTCGGGTACGGAACCCTAAAATTGATGCTATTTTATTTTATTTTTCACGTGAGATAGTGGTCAAGCGCGTGCCTATCATTAAAAAAAATCCGATAAAAGATTATTCCAAAATAAGCCTGAAATATTAATAAATGCGGCTACTTTTTATCGAAAAATACCACTAACAATAAATTAGATACTATTGGACCAAGTTCTAGGTTTACCTAGTAAAATATTCCTTGGACATTTGCCCACCTTATATGGAAAACAACAAGATCGTAAAAATCTCAAAGATACTGTGATAAATTATGTAAGAAGATAGCATTATGTTGTTTTTGTAGATTTATCAACTGATTTCAAAAAAAGGGGAAGGTTTTCAATTCTTTTGAATGTTTTTTTTTTGCCGAAATTAAACGGAGTACCGAAATTTTTATTTTATTGAATATTTCTTTTAGATTTATGTTCATACTTTATTTGACTGTACTTGACACTGTGGTTGATTTATTTACTGCTTATGAAAAAATAATACATAAATCATATAACTTTGTATATTTTATAGCAATATCAATGAGAATTCAGTTGTTTCTTTTTCTTAAAAAAAAATTTTTTTTTCGTGATAATTGCTCGTGCCTTCTTTGTTAAAGAACAGGATTTTGCCCAACAATGGGAAAAAAATTATAGGAATAACAGTTGAATGAGATTTGAAGAATTTCATATATTGTGAAAAAATAATAAAAGCAGTTTATGATTTTTATAAGTTTCAGAGCGGGTTTCAGAATTCAGTTTTTTTAGTTAAAAACTTGTTAAACTCTTCTTTGATTCCAAATATATTATTATTACAAGTGCAGGCTAAAATAAAATTTGAGAAATATTCAACGTCAAATGCTTAATTTAAAAATCCAGGTTTTCATTTCCCTTTGAACAGACACAAAAATCAAAAGACAAATATCCAACTTGAATTGGCTCAACATTTTTGATAAACAAATAAAAGTTTGTAGTCAACAAAGCTCAAACAAAAAAAAGATATTTAAACAATGATCAGTCTTTTTTTCACACAAAAAAACCACTGCATTCACAAAATCAGATCACCATGTATACAAAGCATCGACAAACAAACACACTCTATAATGTTAGTTCGAATTTTATACCGAATTTCACCGAAACAACTTCGATGCCCGAAACACACCGGTAGACTGAAACCCCGTACGAATTCAGAACCTACTCGTGAAAGCCTCTTCAGTTGAAAATAAACCTTATCTTTTACAGAATATAGCCCAAATTCAGTTGCTGTGGACTATTTACAAGTCACCCTTATTCGTTTGGATGAGCTTATTCAATGAAATATAAACTTTATCTTAGTATGTCTAGGGTTGGATTTAGAGTATGGCTAAGCAATTGCAGTACAATACGAAATTAGATAGAGTCTTGACTAGGTTTCGATTGTGGTTCCGCTTGTTATATTTTATTTCCTGTGGTTTTCATTAGTTTGTAAGCTTACACTAAGTCGCTCACATAAATGTTGGAGAGAGGAAAAAAAGTGGTTATGGTATTTATTTGCACTTTTTTTAAATTAATATTTAATAATCGATTTAAGAAAAATGGGTTAAGAATTTACTCAAATTCACTATGGCATGACTTGCGAGTGACGTCACACTCAATTAGAGCTTGTCTCTGTTTATTTACAAATGATTTTTAAACCGCTAACTTAATTTATAATTTATGTTCCGTATGGTGTCGGACGTAATAGAATAGCACCATTCCATCACTTCCCGTGGGTGTCGTAAGAGGCGACTAAGGGACTCACCAGAGAATGGGCAGCAGCATTCTCTGTAGGTACATTGCTACAGCTACACTGCGATCGCTAACCCGCCTGCCAAGCCTGGCGATTATGGCAAACCCCCCATTTTGGGGAGGCCTATGTCCAGCAGTTGACGTTTTTCGGCTGATATGATGATGATGATGATGATAAGTTCATTTACATGGATTTTTTAATAATTATCATTTCCCATAATAGTTTCGTCATTTTCGAAAATGTCCAAAAAAAAACAAAATTGTTGCATTTTTGGTGACAATTTAACAGGTTTAGAGAGATTTAAAAAATAATCCAGCCAAATAAGGGTTCTACATAAATGTTGATACCTTGGATAGCAGATTCACTTATCAGAAATTACTACTGAATCACATTGTCTGGTTTCACAAAGGCTAGACCACGGTTTGAAACCCAATGCCCATCAATATATTGAGATAAATAGACAAAGGAGGCTGGCCACTGACAGATAGATGGATATCTGTGTCGAAAGTCCAAGTACTCTAGACACACAAATTAGATTATGATAATAGCACGGTGACGGTTCTGCACCATTTTACATTCAATTAGATAGATTGATAGCAGATAATTAGATATTTTTGGTGTCATAAAATCTAACAAGTGTAGCAGCATCAATGCCGCTACAAAAAAAAAACAAAAATAACCGCAACGCCATCTATCCCACCAGCTGCGAACTAACCGAATGAAATCCAGCATCGCGGTATCAGAGTTTACCGTGCGATTTGACCATGTACAACAGCCCGAATATCAACTATCGGGCAGTTGCCCACCGGGCACAACAACCATCTGGTCGGAGGATCCTCCCATTTCAACGGAGATATGTGGGACTTTCTGGAGAGTAAAGCCACACAGTACTCCTATAGAGGTATGCGGTACAGAGGTACCGCATACCTTTAAAGAAGTACTGTGTTATCTAATATCTGGATGGAGGATGTCAGATAGGTAGCTAATGCAGCTGCCAGATGCAGGTGCCAGTCGTTTAAATGATAGTGGGAATCAATGGATTAATGTGCTTTCCGTGGTACGAAGGAGTCAAGACATGCAAGATGGTCACCCATCCATGAACTGGCCTTGCCAAGCATTTCTTACTATAGAAAATGGAATAGTTACCAAGTATTTTTAACCGACTTACAAAAAGGAGGAGGTTCTCAATTCGACTGAATTATTTTTTGATAGTAAATTATGACATTAAAACCAAGGATTTGAAAGGTTAAAACCTTAACTTTTATACGTCTGGCTAGAGTTATACCTTTCTAAGACAGGACTCAGTGATCTATGGGCTCTTGGGAGAGCTCATGTATCAATCTCTAACGTACGTTTACTATAATAGTACCTATCATATAAGAGCACATTACATTCATATTATTCAGGGTTGTTTCAGAGGCAGTGAGCAATTTTCTTTCATGCAATTAGTACCTATTTATAATATCTGTTTCACGTAGGTAGGTATAATTTAATAAAATCCTTCAAATGCAGATTTATTTTCTTAATCTAAAGATTTTCTTTGAAGATCACTAAAAACTTCTCTGAATCCTCTCCGAGTGCTTACTAATTCATACTTTCTCTTGCCTGTCTACTGTTCCTTGTGCTTCCCCAACATTGTCAGTGAAAACTTTTAATTGGCCTTCTCTCACTAACTGTCAACTATCTGTATCCTATCTGTAAGTTTTCTTATGAAATAAAATAAAATAACTAAAAAACCGACTTCCAAAAAAAAACTACAAAGTACAAAATAACTTTAATTTCGGTAGGTAGTCAGTGTTTTTGGTTGCTTCTTCGTTATTTGACACCGACTTCCGAAATTAAAGTTATTTTGTACTTTGTAGTGTTTTTTTTTTGGAAGTCGGTTTTTTTATTGTTAAAAAGTTTTTTAGTTTTCACTTTTTAGTGGTACTAGGGGTACCACTAAAAAGTGAAAAATAAAAAACAACACCACAGAGGGTCGAGTCTGCTATTGCAATCGTGTCTCAATGACCGGTCAATGATCGATTTTTGACGTATACCGTCAAACTTATGACACATTTCCCATACAAAAACTGTCCAAAAGTTGTCAAACATTCGACCAATGACCGGTCATTGAGACACGATTGCAATAGCAGACTCGAGCACCTGGATAGTCACAGGAAAACAAAAATACACAATTTCGTATACATGGATGATTTTTCCACATATTTTTTCCAGCTATTTGCATTTAAAAACCAAACCACAAAACTGATTTTGATAAAATTTTCATGGAACCATTTGGAAAGTATGCCCTTTCCTACGAAATAAGATTTTTTCAAATCGGTTGGTAAGCGATGGAGTTATGCGCGAACAAACATAAAAAAATACAAACATCTGAATTGAGAACGTCCTCCTTTTTTAGAAGTCGGTTAAAATAAAACAAACTTCAAACTAGTTTTTTCGTGCGGTTTTACTCCCATAATCTTTCCCTTGCATTTTATTCAGAAACCTTGAAAAATTTAAAAAAAATCGTACCTACTTTTTATCGTTGTAAGAATTTGTAGTTTCACAGATTACCTTTTTCAAATAAGTAATTAACTATTTTTAAATATTGGTTTGGATGCAACATAATTTTAAACAGAGATTATACGTAAACTTTCTTCTCGGTGTAAAAAAAATCGAAAAACCAAAGAATTACATAAATTCTTCAGCAACTTCCCAGCCATTATTACATGGGTAGTTTCACACGAACCCCTTACAAAATGGTTGAAGTGAACAATTATTTTCATTTTCACCTCTCCCTCCGAGTTAAAGTGTTCCCGCTAAGGTCTTGAAGAAGTGTGTGGTACCTATATTGTTGTACTGTAGTGTTTTATGAGAATAAGGTTAGGTAGTGTCTTGAACGCTTAGTGGTTACAAACGTGACTGCTGGGGGTGGGATTCTAGGCGCTGGACACACAGAAAAGACGGTACGCACGGACGGCGTGTTCATATGTCTCTTCCGCGTCCCTTTCATACAATCGATAGAAGCGTCGCGATGCAAAACATATAGGAAGAACAGGGCGTGGACACGACGCTTACTCTTCTGCGCACTATTGTAAAACATACAGAAAGGACGGGGCATGGGCGCGAGCGGACGAGGGCTGGGCGAGAACGGGGGTGCGGGGGCGTGGGCGCGGGTGCCGAGACTAGCGCGTCGCTGTCACACACAATTAACAATGACACCTCCGAGCTTCGTCTTTTCTATTTCTTTTAAAAAGTCATGATGGTGCCCCGTTTGTGCCCTGTCAGCGCTCAGTCCTCGTCTTACGTCTTTTCTGTGTGTCCAGCAACCTAGGTTCGATAGGCAGGTCGAGCAGAGTTAGAAAATTTACGCGAATGGATATTTATGTAGTCATTCGGGAAATTAACCGGTTACTGAAACTTTCGTAATTTCAGCTGAAAAACGTCTAGACACAAGCCTTCCCCAAGTATCACCACATGGACTGGTCCTGGGCGGCTCACATCCAGCGGATTGACGTCATCATCATCATCATCATATCAGCCGAAAGACGTCCACTGCTGGACATAGGCCTCCCCCAAGCGTCGCCACAACAACCGGTCCTGTGCGTCTCGCATCCATCGGTTACCCGCGACCCTCACCAGGTCATCGGTCCACCTTGTGGGAGGCCTTCCAACGCTGCGTCTTCCGGTACGCGGTCGCCACTCCAAAACTTTTCGGCCCCATCGACCATCTGTTCTGCGAGCAATGTGCCCTGCCCACTGCCACTTCAATTTGGCGATCCTTCGGGCTATGTCGGTAACCTTGGTTCTCTTGCGGATATCATCATTCCTGATTCGATCACGCAAGGAAACTCCGAGCATTGCCCTCTCCATTGCCCTTTGGGTGACTTTAAGCCTTCTGATGAGGCCCACAGGCGGATTGACGTGGCATTTATCAAATCATCGGCTTTGTGGCAGGTGGGTCCCCATCTCCAACAGTGGACGTCTATCGGCTGACATGATGATGATGATGACCTCTTAAAGGGTCATTGTACTTATGATTATGAACAACTTTCACTATGCGACCAGTTCTAAAATCGACTGCCCCATATATTTCTGTGCGCATAAGAGGTATTGTGTTTATTCTGTTATTAGGGCTCCGTACCCAAAGGATAAAAACGGGACCCTATTACTTAGACTCTGTTCTCTGTTCGTCCGTTTGTCTGTTTTTCACCAGGCTGTATCTCATGAACCGTGATAGCTAAACAGTTGAAATTTTCATAGATGATGTATTTCTGTTGCCGCTATAACATCAAATACTAAAAACAGAATAAAATAAATATTTCCCATACAACAAACATTATTGTTTTGCCATTCTTTATAGATAATGATACGGAACCATCCGTGTGCGAGTCCGACTCATACTTAGCCGGTTTTGAGGATAAATATTTTTATCAGATGACAATCCTCTATATAGATAATTACAAAACCCGGATAGTTTTCCTTAATAAATTGAACCCGGTAAAGGATACATTAAGTAGCTAAACTAAACCACAGTCAGACATCAATGAAAAGCCGACAAAACCAAACTCGCTAACTTCAAATAACTTCGGCCTTTCAACACACAAACTAACTATGACTACTCTAGTTGGATACTATATTTGTGAACATTAACATTTGCAATACAATTTATACCTTGATATTTCCCAGCTAAAATTGAAACTCGCTTGGTTTAACAACCTTCTAAAATTGACTTGACTTGTATCAGGTATAAGAAGTGCATGTTATAAGCGTTATGGCTTTTGTATTAAGGTTTAAAATTCAATAATTTATATCGTACCTAAAATTGGGTTTATTTTAATGGCAAAGTTTTGTCAATGGCGTCGGACTGATTTTTAAGCTAATTCAATGTATTAATCATGTTGGGAAAATAATGTTTTATATTAAATTAGACGAATGGTTCTTTGTTTTCAACAAGCAATATATTATAATTGAGTTTAGGAAACAGACTGACTAAGAGAGAATTTCACCAATGAAACTGAACGCGATCAGTACATCTAAACTGCGTTCGAGAGCTGTCAAAAAATATTCCATAGAAAAATAATGACACAGCTCATAACCGTGGTTTATTCGCTGATCGCGTTCAGTTTCATTGGTGAAATTAGCCCTAAATTATAAGAGAATCTAGTCCATCTTTTGTTTGTTTCAGTGATTGGAGTGTGTCAGACTCTTACTGCCCAAACCCTAACGGCATGACTGCCACGGTGACTTTTTCAAACAAATTCCGCAACGCTGGTAGTCTTGGGCCCTAGCGGGCCCCGAATTCTATATTGACATCTCTTTGAGGCGCGCGTGGAACACAAAGCTCCATCGACCCGGGCTTAGTTCTGCTCGGACGGCGAGCCACCCGACGCTCGCCGTCCGCAGGCCCGCGTCTACGGTGGCCGGGAATCGTCCTGCGACTCCCGACGCCCGGGGCGTCTTCTTCTGTTGTGGCGGCTTGTGAGATTTGTCTGTCCCTCACTCGGTCTGCCTTCTCCTCCACTAGCATTACTGCTTCGCCGAAGGAGGTGACGGCTTCCCATGCCTCCTCGCTCCGGACCATGGATAGAACCAATTAACTGTGAAATAACTATAATAACTGCGGACATTAACGCCATCAACTCCTCAACTCGCGGTCCGTCTTGCCTCTCCGTGCCTACGCGGGTTTAAATTACACTCTAGGGGTAGGGCAGACAAGAATACGTTGAGTGGTTTTGCAGCGATTCGTTTCTGTCACTAATATTCCATATTATAAATAATTACAATTATTATAATAATTGAATCAAAATCAGAATCTTAATTTTAGTAACGAAACAATAACAATGAAAGGACATTTGGGTAGGCCACAAAAGTACTCAAACTGTTACATTACATTGTTAAAAAATACTGGAAGAGAAAAAGAAAATAACATTATGTTACCTTGGGATAATTTTCGAACTTGAGCAGGTAAACCTCGGAGGCATACGCAAGATCAACAGTCATAATATCAACAGTTAAAACATCAACACCGTAAGATCAACGATTCAAAATCTCAACACTTCAGAATCTCAACAGCTTAGTAAGTCAACAGTTCAGAAGATCAAAGTTTAAAATCCCAACTTTGACATGGGGCACCCCGACTCGGACAGATTAGGTTAGAAGGGGATGGCGCCATACCCTTCGTGGTTATTTTTTTTCAAACCCTTGAGCCCCGCGAAGCGGGGTTCCGACTTGCTAGTATTGACCTAATAGGTACTTTCAAAGTTGGGATTTTAAACTTTGATCTTCTGAACTGTTGACTTACTAAGCTGTTGAGATTCTAAAGTGTTGAGATTTTGAATCGTTGGTCTTACGGTGTTGATGTTTTAACTGTTGATATTATGACTGTTGATCTTGCGTATGTATCCCGGTAAACCTGCTGGCAAAAGCAAGTATTACGATAAACATTCATAAGCCTGAGTGAGTTAATATTGTTTTATTAAAGTACCAATTACATAAGTGTATTCACGATTGTATCACAACACTTTGAATAATTATACTCAAAAACACACACACACAAAGTATGAGGTATCAAGGATAAGTCATAATGTAACAAAAGCGAACAAATATTTAAACGCCATGACAAATTGGCCTAAACTACCCTACTTCTGACTTCATATTATTTACCAACGATTTTATGTAAATCATGAATTTTCGTGGTTCCGTCGAAATTATACCTTTTAGCTTATCTTTGGCGATCAAGGCCGCTGTTATTAACCTAGAAACTATAGTTTTGAAATGCGGGTTTAATCTACTTCTGTCTTTTTGGAAGGAAAAGATGATTATCATAGTCCGGGTCAGAATACAGCTGACCGCACATCGATAGGCAGTGTTCGCTGGTCTAGTGTAGTACCGAGTTTCAGACAAATGCGAAGCCAGCATATACTATACTCCATCCGAGTAGGTAGTTAACTAAAGGTAAACAAAAAAAAACACGTGACTTAGTTAACCGACTAAACGTAATACCAGTCTATTCAGTTGTCATGATACGTTACAGTTGCACTTTTCAATTTAGCAACGGTATTATTCGTTAATAACGTTGCTAAATTGAAGAGTACAACTGTGACGTAAAATGGCAACTGAAGTGACTGGTATAACGTTTAGCCGGGTAACCCTGTCACGTGTTTTTTTTGTTTATCTTTAGTTAACTACCAACTCGGATGGAGTATAGTGTTTTACTACTCAGTAGGTAATTATTGGTTACACCAGCTATCATTCTCCGAATTTGGGATCAATATTTGGAGTGTGAATAAAAAGAGGAAAGAAGTACCTAGTCTACTTTCCCAATAATCCCAATTTTTATTAGAAAAGGATTTAAGGTTTCTTTGGCATACCGTGTCATACGATCCAGTAATTTGTAGCTACAGAACACAGAGTCATCTAGACTGGAAGTGCAAGACATTGACGAAAAACTTTCCATATAGACCAAGCGTGTCAGTCAGTGTCACCGTTTACTCTTAAAAATTGACGGCCCGTGACCTTTGTGACTATCGCTGTAACGACCAAAACTTGTGTTTTTCCTTTTTGACTTTTCTCTTTTGAGCCTGTGCACATCACGTTTTTAAAACGCGCCGTTGACGCGCGTTTTAGAAACGTGCGTCGACGGCGCTTTTGTCCTACAGAAGTACTATAGGCTGCGTCTGACTCGCGTGCGTATCGCGTCTATATAGCTACAAACGCGCGCCAACGGCGCGTTTAAAAAACGTGGTGTGCACAGGTCCTTTTCACCACCTTAGGCCACCTTTCCATTGACGCGGAGCGAGGCAGCTGAGCGGAGCGAGGGAGTTACGCGGAGCAGTGTTGCGAACTGTGTCTATCCACTGATGCGGGAGTGAGATAGTGCCTGTAGAGTTGTGAAGCTAGGCCGAGTTCACACGACGTGTAATTTGAGCAAACGGCTGGTATTTTTCCTCTTCCTCGTAACGCTTTTTTATGGATGGGAATCATCAAATGACTCTTCCCGCTCTGGGTGGAACGGGAGGGATTGTCAGACTCTTACTGACTAAAACCCATCCGTGTTCCTCCTTATTCCCTTAACGTTCCTGGGCCGCGGTGACTCTTTTGAACAAATTCCGCGACCCTAGCAGGCTCTGGTCCTAACGGACCCCGTCTACGTTGCCCTGATCCTCCTCATGCCCTTTCACACACAGCAGATCCCAACATAGTTTGGAAACAGCTAGGCAGATTGCATAGCGTCTCAAGTCCCTGCTAGCTATTCCAAGCCCTGTGTTTATAATACCATTGGCGGCTTTGCCTCATAAAATAGGACCGTAAATGAGAGTCGATAAAATCGTAAAAAAGTCGGCACACTTTTTTCTTTCAATACCTACCTACCGTGAAAATTAACACCCTGTAACGGAAATTGTGAATTATGTCAACAGCCTGTAGGTATAAATTTTATCGGTTGGTAAATAAAATACTGTTACGCGCCAGAATTAATGCCGGGTACATAAAGATAAAAGTTACCACTAGCGCCATCTAGTATCGAGTAGCAGAACTAGTAGAGTCAAGATCCTTCTAGACTTTTCTATGCTAGAACATTCTAGAGTTTTCGATGTCTGGTTGGTCCGGACCGGTATGTACTCGAACTTTCTAGATGTTTCTATACTGGAGGGTTCTGGAATTATCTGCCGACCTATATAAGGCCCGCATAGCCTGTGACCGAGTCAGTATTGATTTTGCGATACAAGCGACAACTTCGAGAGCGAACTTCGACTGCGAAATAAAGTGATCAGTAGTGCAATTGTGATTTATAATTAGTGAGTTTAAGTTGTAATTAGTGTTGATTAATTAAAGTGTCATTTTGGTTATTTTATCGGCTGTTTCTATTGTCACGAACCCTAAGCTCGTAACAATTGGTGTCAGAAGAGTGGATATTTAAACTATGCCGATTCTACCAAAGGACGACACGGAGGGTATCCGTACCCGGAGTCAACGCCAGCAGGAGACGGACCAGAGGCGTTTTGGAGGTGCAACGCCGCAGACGTTGGAGGGCCAGTTACCGACCATGGAGCCCGGCCCATCCACAGCAGCTCCAGCATCTGCAGCACCAGACTTTGGAGCTCTGATGATGATGCTGCAGGAACAGGCTCGCCGGCAGGAGGAACAGGCTCGCAGGCAGGAGGAACAGGCTCGCCGGCAGGAAGAACAGGCTCGCCGGTTAGAAGACAGATCTCAGCAACGAGTGGAAGGAAAACCTACAACTTGCACAGCAGGAAGATTTGGACATTAAGCCGATTCTGGAATGGATGAAGGCCAGTGCTCCTAAGCCAACGTGGAGCGACGTCTCAGCGATGAGTTCGATCACAAAAAGCTATTGGGCCCAATGGGACAGCTTAGTGATTCAGGATGGAGTCCTGTGCCGTAAATGGGAAAATGCTCGGGGAGACTGCTGTCATTTGCAAATGGTTGTCCCTAAAGCTAAAGTACCGGATGTTCTAGAGTTGTACCATAATGGTTGTTCAGGAGGCCATATGGGAGTTAAACGGACTCTACTAAAGATACGGGAACGACTTTACTGGGTCCACTGTCGTGACGATGTCGAGGACTGGTGTCGTAAATGTACAACTTGTGCGGCTGTAAAAGGACCACAGACTCGTAGTAGAGGTGCATTGAAGTTGTACAATGTTGGTGCACCATGGGAAAGGATAGCCCTAGACGTTGCGGGACCGTTTCCGGAAAGTGAAAGTGGTAACAAGTATTTCATGGTTGTAATGGATTACTTCACTAAGTGGCCGGAAGTCTTCGCCATTCCAAACCAAGAAGCTTCAATAGTTGCAGATAAACTAGTTCATGAAGTCTTCTGTCGTTTTGGAGTACCCTTGGAGATTCACAGCGACCAAGGAAGGAATTTTGAGTCCCAAATATTCCAGGAAACTTGTCGAGTTATGGGTACTCATAAAACGAGAACAACTTCTTACCACCCACAATCGGATGGAATGGTGGAACGATTTAATCAGACATTTGAGAGATACCTGGCAAAAGTGGTGGAGAATCGGCAACGGGATTGGGACAAGCATATACAACCGTTTTTGCTGTCATACCGAAGTGCTGTTCACGAAAGCATATCAGTGACACCAGCTTTCGCAAATTTTGGTAGAGAATTACGGCTGCCTGCAGACCTGATTACCGGAATACCACCTGATGCCCCACGCAGTATAACCGATTATGCGAATGACTTGCGGCACAAAATGAATGACATCTATGAGCACGTCAGACAATCGGGTCAGCAAATGTCTGAAAAGATGAAAACCCGTTATGACCGCAAAATGAACAATAAAGGATTCGACGAAGGTTCACTAGTGTGGTTGCACAATTCAGTTCGCAGCAAAGGGAAATCTCCTAAGCTTCAAGCTAAATGGGACGGGCCGTACCGGATTGTGACGAAAATCAATGACGTAACCTACCGCATACAGAAAGGTATAAGAAGTGCTCCTAAGATCGTCCATGTGGATCGACTAGCGCGTTATTATGGGACCGATAATGCTCGGGACGAGCATGTCTTAGGAGGGGGCAGTGTTACGCGCCAGAATTAATGCCGGGTACATAAAGATAAAAGTTACCACTAGCGCCATCTAGTATCGAGTAGCAGAACTAGTAGAGTCAAGATCCTTCTAGACTTTTCTATGCTAGAACATTCTAGAGTTTTCGATGTCTGGTTGGTCCGGACCGGTATGTACTCGAACTTTCTAGATGTTTCTATACTGGAGGGTTCTGGAATTATCTGCCGACCTATATAAGGCCCGCATAGCCTGTGACCGAGTCAGTATTGATTTTGCGATACAAGCGACAACTTCGAGAGCGAACTTCGACTGCGAAATAAAGTGATCAGTAGTGCAATTGTGATTTATAATTAGTGAGTTTAAGTTGTAATTAGTGTTGATTAATTAAAGTGTCATTTTGGTTATTTTATCGGCTGTTTCTATTGTCACGAACCCTAAGCTCGTAACAATACTTTCATGTTTTTGTGCCTATTTCATTTGATTCTAGGTAAATGTTGAAATATTTTAACGTGTAAAATTAAATGATTATTTGGATGAAGTTTTTATACAGTGTTTGCTGATATTGTGGGAAATTGCGCGCTTTAGTTGAATCTTAAAATTCTGTTGTGTATTGATTTATAGGGCACTCATTTGCTCCGTATGGTGTCGGACGTAAAAGAATAGCACCATCCTATCACTTCCCGTGGGTGTCGTAAGAGGCGACTGACGGGACTCACCTGAGAATGGGCAGCATTCTCTGTACATTGCAACAGCTACTGCGATGGCCAACCCGCTTGTCAAGGGTGGCGATAATGGCAAACACCCCGTTTTGGGGGAGGCAATGTCTAGCAGTGGACGTCTTTCAGCTGATAACAATATGATGATGAGGATGATGCACTCATTTGCTAATTTATCAATCGCACTGAGGTTTGCTGTTAGAGAAATTACTACTCTAGAATAGAATAGAATAGAATAGAATACTCTTTATTATGTACACCATATAAGTAACCGAAAAGATAGATGAAGAAAACAATACATAGGGTAACACAATGAGCGGCCTTATCGCTAAAAGCGATCTTTTAAAGATAACCTTTGGATAGATTTTGAAGAGAGAAAGAAAGACAGTACTGTAGGTAGTCTTAGGTGTACTATTAATATATAAACAATAAATACATAGACAAATATATTCAATAATAATTATGAATGAACAGCAGAGAAACCAAGTAAAGACGATTAAAGAGAGAGAGTGATTTTTAACCATAAGCTTTGTACCTATCCTATTTTATTTTGTTAGTATTTGTTTGCACAATATATAAATTAATCGTATTCAATAGCCAATCGCAATGCTTGTCTTGTGTCACTTTTTTTTGTCACTGGGAGCGTGCACATTTGATAAGGTAATTAATCAACAATCCATTTAATTTAAACAGAATGAAAAAACAACCCAAACTAAATAACTAGAAAGTTCCACTCTATGCATTCTCTCAGACAAATCACCAAAAATCCGAACTCCATTCCAAAACGAAATAAAACAAAGATTGCCCATCACTCGAATCAGCAGCAGCGGAACCCCAAAAAATAATAAACCATTGAACCTAACGATGTTTTCGTCAGATAACAACTTGCTCTTACAAACAAAATACGGGAAACTTTTCTGTCTGCTTTGTAAGTGGATTAGCCATTGATTCTGGAGTTTTTATAGACTCACATAGTAATATTGAGAGATAAACCTTCTAAGCATTTTTTTTTAAAGTTGGGTAATCATCAAATTACTCTTGGGAGCGGAAGGGAGCTTATGATAAATTGAAGCTTTGCATTTGTTGGCTCATCACAAGCTTTCATTGACATTTTCGTGCTCATGTTGGAGTTGAGTTGGAGTGTACGTTTTGAAATATGGGTCTTACTGTCTTAAATCTGTGTGAATGTTCGTCCAAATATGCCCTTTGTATTCTAGCGCGCGGTGACTTTTTGAAACAAATTCCGAAACTCTGGAATCGCTCTCGAATTGAAAACAAAGCTAAAAAAAACCTAACCTAACGATTTTTTTGACATATCTCGCCTATATTCTACGAGCTTATACCCGGGGCTTCGCTCGGGTTATTATAGATTTTCGTAAACAAACAGTTGCTCTCACAAACAAAATAAGATAAACTTTTCTGTCTGCTCTCTCTGTGGACTATCGTTAAGACATGACTTGGACTTGTTATTCCCCATCGATTCTGAAGCTCTTAATGACTCATTTGCAAAGTGATATTGAGAGATTGACCACTGGTCATAAGGTCACGAATTGGAAAACAAAACTATGAAAAATCCTCACCAAAGTGGAATAAGTTTTCTGTCTGCTCTGTAAGTGAATTTTCTTTACGTTATGACTTGGACCTTATTATCCGGCTCTGGAGCTTTTATAGACTCACATAGTAATACTCAATTATTGACCTTACGGGCATTTCTTTTTTCATCAAATGATACCATCCGCTCTGGGTGGAGCGGATGGGTTTAAATAAAATAAAAATGTTTAATTCTTCAAACTAATTATGTAAGAAGTAACAATACAATATTAGAAAATACCTTTTAAGAGCGCGCCGTACGGCTTTTCATACAAAATTTGAAGTCCCTATTTTTCGAAATGAATGAACCGATTTTATTGAAACTTAGTTTGCGTATCAGGAGGAAAGATAGAGTGATTTTTCACTTTCTATAGGAAACTTAAAATCGCTCTCTCTCTCCTTCTTAACTCTTTTTCGATAATGTTCTGAACTAACTTTTTAGACCTGGGGGTCGAGTCTGCTATTGCAATCGTGTCTCAATGACCGGTCAATGATCGATTTTTGACGTATAACGTCAAACTTATGACACATTTCCCATACAAAAACTGTCAAAGTTGTCAAATATTCGATCAATGACCGGTCATTGAGACACGATTGCAATAGCAGACTCGAGCCCCTGGTTGGATGGCGTGTGCATACCAAGTTTCATTAAAATCGGTTAATTCATTTCGAAAAATAAGTACTTGAAAGTCTATATGAAATGCCGTACGGCGTAAAAGCTCTTATGCAAAAAAATGCTAGTGGTAGGTAGTTCCGAACTTCTAGTATACAATAACGGTACATAAATTTGAAAACTAGTGACAGTTTCATATATTTTTTTTTAAATCCCCTGGGATTCCAGGGCCGCAGTGACTCCGAAAACCAGCAACCGAATTCCGCAAACCTGGGCTCCAGACAAGTGACATTCTGCTGTCCACGGTAGCGTGGCGCAGGCGATTGTCAATACGTCAAAAATGTATGGGATTGACAGATGCTATCGAAATGTCACGTGATCAAATTCCTACATTTTGGCATTTCGACAGTCGCATTCGCTAATTGAATGGCACATTGTCTAGGGCCTCTGGGACCAATTCCGCAATCTTGGTCTGGGCATAGGTTAGGAATTCAATAACGAAGCTAAGAAAAAGCCTCACGATATTTTTTTGACATTAGTCGCCTATATTCTACAAGCTAATGCGCTCGGGTTACTGTAGATTTTCGCAAACAAAAAGCTGCTCTTACAAACATTAATAAGAGGATCTACTCTGTCTGCTCTATAAGTGGACTGTCGTTAAGATATGACTTGGACTTGTTATTATCCACAGATTTTGAAGTTCTTATTGACTCATTCATATTGAGTGGAATTGGACTCAATTCATCAAAATCACTCATTTAGCATTAGCTTTGACACATTATAAGCAAACGTTCGGACGGTACTATCTTTGCTATTAAAATCTTTAGTTAGGCCATGAGCCCATTAAAGCTATAAATCCATGAAGAAGTTTCTAAAGCCTATTTGGTATTTCACTATATTCGTCCAAACACACTTGAATCTTATAAAAACATCTCTTGTTTCCTAAACATTAGTTCGAAGGAACATCACATAACATTTGGGTTGTTGGCAACTAGATTTATTGTACTGTTTGTTTCTTAGAAAATAAGTTGGGAAAAACATGCCTACAGCTAAACTAATATATAAATATAGGTAAAATTGTTTGTTTGTTTCTATACATGTCGCAGCCAACTAGCTAAATCAGCCGCTTCTTTAAAAGTCTAGCATTTTCATTGAACTGCGCCGTTTATCCAGCGACACAGTGACATGGGCAAGTCATTTAACGATAGGTATTGAACAAAAGATGTCACTTAGGTCGCTAAAAAATCGGCACATTCAAATGAAAAGGCTAGGCAACCAATTCAACGGCTGATTAAGCTAATTGGCTGCGACATATATAATCTCTGGAAGTGCTTATAAGATTATGAAAATAAAAAATGCTAAGTGCGGGTCGGACTCGCGCGCAAAAACTCCTAATGAATCATAATTTTTAACACGTTACATGGAAACTAGCATTTTCCAAATTTTTCCTATTATTATATTTTTTTTTGTTAACAATAGGCGTCCGTGTTTGAATTTGACATGTATACCAATTTCACAAGTAGAATTTTACAAGTGTACCAATTTTCAACGGACTCAGTCTAGTAGATTCTTTTTTTTACTGTTGATTTTACGCCTTTGACCACTATCTCACCTGATGGCAAGCGATGATGTGGTCGAAGATGCAGCACACTTGCAGAGTAACCTATTCAAAACAAATTGGCTGTGATATACGAAAAGACAGACACGAGTAAATTCATAAGCGTTCTGTTTTTTCTTTTATGTACGGATCCTTAAAAAAATATTTTGGTAAAGAATGAATATTTTAACAAATAATCGTATTTTTGTCATTAAGTATACAATTATTGTTGGAATCGCTATAATTGTAATTAGTTTATTCTTTTACGTTGTGAAAAATGCTTTATTTTTATTGTTTTTCAGAAACAAAAATATTTGAAAGTTTTTAATTTAGTCTACAGCAACTATGTTTGTCGTAAATTAGGCTCAATATGAGCCTAATTTACGACAAACATAGTTTGCCTTGCCAAAAAGTAGCCAAATAATTTATTTCTGTGAAAAATAAGTGAATGAAAATCGACGGGTAAGTTCGTGACTACGCTTTAAATGTAATTAAAACTAATTGGGCATTCGTTACCAAAAATCATTCTGTTACCAATGGCTATGATGTGAGTGTTTTTAAAAGATTTTTTTTGCAAGCTAAATTATTATGATAAGCTCCTAATCATATCCAATTTGAATTGTTGGTTTCGTTCCATTGATAAATCTGCCTACCCTTTTTCCAGCTATGTTTTTTTTACTATTGATAGGCACGCATTTGACCACTATCTCACCTGATGGTAAGCGATAATGTTGTCGAAGATGGAGCACGCTTACCTAGAAGTGACCTGTTCACTCATGACTTTAATACTCCCAGGTTGAGCTATTAGGAAACAGAGACTCTGGCAGGGAATTTAACTGCTAAGCTGTACGCACAATGAATATGTTCACACAACGTTTTGTGCGTGAGGGTGGGATGTCCACCATGTACCGGTGGCGCATCGTCGTACGTCATGTGATACGGTGATGGTAAGTTGAAGTCGGTCTGCAGTTCAACTGGATGCAACTGAATACCAGTATGTGGCATGGAGCGACAGAGCGTCACTTTATGTATATTGCTACAGCTACACTGCGATCGCCAACCCGCATGCCAAGCGTAGCGACTATGGCAAACCCCCCCATTTGGGGGAGGTCTATGTCCATCAGTGGACGTCTTTCGGCTGTTATGATGATGATGATGATGACATAGTAATTGGGTGACACGACAACCCTAGGCCAGAGTGGCGTCAGATTTTTAGCTTCAGCCGAGACAATGCTTATCGTGCTTTCTGAGGCATGGAGGAGTTTTTGAAGATTGATCCGTGTGGCTGTTATTATTTACCTGCCATCATGCTGTCAACTCTTAATCAGGTTTTGATATTAATAATTTTCTTGACAAAACTTAGTCGAATCTCTAAGACCTTTTGATAAGATCTTAAGTAACCACGAAAACAAGTAGTTAAGTAGCTTAAGTTATAACTTGAAAAGGAACAAGTCTTTCATTTCCACCTGACTTATAAACTTAAACGTTAAGTTTTCTACGAATTAAAACAAAGTTGTTGCCAAAAATTTAAGTTAGGAATAAGTTGGTGTTTGATAAATAAGGAAATACACTACAACAGAATCAGGCCTCTACTGTAAATATACTTGTGTTAAAAGGTATTAATATAAGGAGCAAAACGCATTAAGTTGCTTACAAAGCAGTTAGGTAGGACAAAATTACACGCTGAAAATTAAATAATTTTGAAAATAATAATTATTATTTACTTAAAGCTAATAAGGATAATTCCTGCTCTTAAAAACCAGCAATTACATCTCATTGATAATACAGTGTTCTAGAAGTTTGTGGTCATATTATAAGGCTGGTGTTTTATATCCTGCTAAACAATTAGGTAAAAGTAAAAAAATATTGACTTGCAAAAAACGACTTAAATGTTCAGAAAAGACTTTTCAAGCTGTCTGATGCAATTAGTGGTGCTTATTTTAGTTCAATTACATTTCGATTTTATTTTGGGACTTTTTAGTCGTTATTCGTGGTCAGGTTTTTTAAATACAGAACACCACCCTTAAATATGACCACGCACTTCTCAAAACACCGTGTATAATAAAAGTCAAAAATGTTCAAAATGTGGGGCAATTAGAGGTGTTTTGACAGTTTGCGAATGCTCCTTAAAAATACGATTATTTCCGCCCTCTGATTACGAATAAGATTACTGATAGAAAGCTAAACCATTGTTAAGTAAGATAGGCTTATTTTACCCCAAAAATAATTATGGTTTCTATGTGATGACAGCCCAAGAAAACACCACCAAGTGGAAAATTAAGTAATTATTTATCTCTAAAAATTTAATTTCCGGTATTGTTGATACACTGTTTAAAAAAGCAATGAGTAATCCCTGCTTATATATAAAACTGTTTTATCTTATATTTTTCTTCTTCAAAGCCATGATGGATCACAAGCATGTTTCTGCCAATGCAATTTCCGATTCAATTTCACCTCTCTACGTCTCCATTCTATATCGTTTGCGTATCAAGTTTTGCTAAGAAACCACAGAAGTAAAAAAGCTGATTAATGATCAATATAGTTTTTTTTTACGGCGACGACCTTGCGGTTACACAACTTCGAGACCCTTTGGAAATTCTTCAACGTTTTTTTTTTGGGCAAAAGCTACTTAAACTTATACAGAAACCAGAAAATCTGATGCCAAAGGGGTATCATGTAACCCAACTACCGGGTTGGTGAGTTCGGATAGGCAGTGGTTCTATATATGGTGTCAAGTCCCGCAAACCACCATATAAAGGGAGGATCCTCCGAGCGGACGGTTATGCCCCGGCTGGAGGCTTTAATATTTATACTAGTCTTGCCAAGAAGTACCGTGTAACCCAGTTAATGGGTTGTGGAGGTCTGGTAAGCAGCCGCTCCACGTAAAATTCTGGTATTCAGCTGAATCGGTTTGACTGGAAACCGAACCCAATATAGTTGGAAAAAGGCTAGGCAGATGATGATTAAGGCTGCCACAGGCAAGTCCGGTAAAGCAGACGAAAACCTCCTAGGTTGACCTGCGAGAGGCCATTCATTATAAAAAAAAGTGGACGGTTTTGTGTCCGGCGGGCACATGCCCAATTGTTGATATTCAAATCGCTCGGTAAACTCTAATACCGCGATGCAGGATTTTGTTAGTAGTTCGCTGCTGGCGGTATAGATGGCGTTGTGGTTATTTTTGTTGCAGTACACAAGCTTCGTTAGTTTTTCTTGTGGATTGATGCCACTACAGTTCTATGAAAAATACTGGTACTCAGGAGGCATCCGGTTAGACTGGAAACCGATACCAGTATAGTTGGGACAGAAGCTAGGCAGATTTATTGATTACTAGCTTTTGGCCGCGGCTCCGCCCGCGTGGATGTCGATTATCGCGTAAAAAAGTAGCCTATGTCCTTCTCCAAATTCCAGGCTACATATCTGCCAAAGTTCATGACGATCCGTTCAGCCGTTTTTGCGAGAAAGCGTAACAGACAGACCGACAAACAGAGTTTTTCTTTCGCATTTATAATATTACATTAGTAGGGAAGTAGGAACTACTAGATATGGCATTATCAAAATATTTCATACAAAACAAGCGTGTTAGTGAAAACCATCGATTATGATTTGGACTATGGTTATGGACAGCCGTAACTTCTACTCAATATATTCTGCGCGGCTGTTACCGCGCTCTGTGTACTTCACAAAGTAAGACTGGCCATCAGTAAAGTTATTCTCGAATTATGAATTCAAAATTCGAACGGAATCTTGTTGTCGATGATTACCTAACTTTTAAAACAAATGAATTCGCATTCGAATTGTGTGCGCTCACTTGATTGAGGTGAGCTGTGAACTTTACAAAATAGCGCTACGTACGAGATAAGTTTCCACAATCTAAGCTAACTGGACATTTCCTACGAAATATTTCAACTAAATCTTTTAATATTTTCAAAAACTGCATGAACGAGCTGTGTCGTTTTAAAATATGACGCTGGCTGGACGCCATATTTGATAGCCGTATGAAAGATTTTGTACGGTCTAAAGAACGTTCACATCTTCCTTTTAAAATGTTTTCTGAATGTACATTCTGGCAGGAAATTTGAAAGGTATTGCAGGAAAAGATTTCCTTTTTGTGTGTGAAAAAGACCTGTTTATTAAAACGTTTAAATCTGAAAAATTGTGTTTGCGTTTCAATTTTTAAACCAAACCGTAAAGTATCTTGTTTGTTTTTTCAATTTACTCAATTTTATCTTTCTTAACTAGATTGGAGTCAGCTTTTACTTGATATAAATTCAGCTGAATATGAAGACATGAAATGAGTAGGGTAAAACCAAGATAGATACCCCAGTAGTATAGGTGCCCCAATTGTAATTTCTCTAGTATCGCGGATGAATCGCTTGCTTTTTTATTTATCTATCGAGAGACTTTCCATTTCCCACTAAGTGGACCGCGTCTCATGTCTCCGTGCGATTGCATGGGAAGGCAAAGTGCGATCAAAGTTTTTTCGGGATAAATGCCTGATTATCAGCGGTGTTCATTCTAAACGTGATTTATATTGAGTAGGCAACTATCCCATATATGGAATAGATGTCCCAAAATATAGAGGTCCGCAATAATTGCTATAACTCTGGAAATATCAAAGATAATGTTTTTTACTTTTCATAAAATTTGTAAATAAAAAACCAAAGTATTTGTCAGTTTTGCAAATAATGGGAGTGTAAAGGGAGCACTAAGAGAAAATTTCCCGAAATTCCTACGTAGACTGGAATAAAAAGGGATACCAAATCGCGGGCAAACGCTGGTGATATTATAATTGTTCACTACTCCGTTCGTCTCGCGGTCACAAATACGTCCTGGGTTTGATTCCCAGTTCGAGCAAAAGTGTTATTGGTTTTTTCTAATATGAATTTCTGTGTGGCAGCCGAAGCAAGAGTTTCAGGAGCTTTAAGAATTTGTTTTAGCACTAATATTTTAGTATTTTCTAAGATAACAACACCGTTTAAAAAATGAAAGTCCTAACCAATTTATTTGCCTAGTGCAAATAAATTGGTTAGGACTTTCATTTTTTATTCAATATATTTAGTACCAGTTTACGGTATTGGAAACTGTCGTTTCAGTTGCCAAGGTACGCGGTGCCAAATGCACTATAATCAAACAGTTTGATATGCAAGGAAATAAAATAAAGGTTCATTAATTATTAAAAATGATTTTGCTAAGTAATTAATTACTCGGCAACCAACGATTTAGTCAAATTATGATAAATGACGCACCCCTAAGGAAGTACGTTCGCTGTCGATCGTCGTTTTATTTTCGATACATAAAATGGGTACTACCCGACCCTGTCAGTGTAAAAAAAGCATGCTGACCCCAAAATCTTTCGCAAGCTTCGTATCCAGGCTTACTAGCAACTAAAACGGCAATAACCTGATACCCCTGATAGCAAAACTAGTGCCGTTCTCATCATATTCTCTTTTCATCCTCCTCCGACGTCTGTACAGGTAGACGGCCACGGAAAACAAGATGGCGGATATATTTAATCTTTTATTTCAGGCATCTGGGGCCCATAAAATAAAATACATGTACATAAAACAATAACTATAAATAAAATAATACATATTACAATAAATTTAAACTATAAACTACTGCACACGAAATGACGGCGTCGTGTTTCGCTGACTGGTGTCGCGCAGCTGGCCGCGATCGCGAAACGTCGATACACGACACCCTTCGGCCAAAACTCTGCTTTGAGGAACATCTCGAAGTGATGCGTTGGAACCCGCACCACAAACGACTTGGCAATGTAATCCTGAGATGTGGATCACAGGATTATACGAGTATTATAGCCGGTTTAATACGTAAAACTTATTGTGATGACCATTAGAAGTTATAGAGATTGAAAAGACGTGTCCTTCCTACCACCAACCAAGCACGCAAAAGACGTTTCAGGTACTTCACTGCGTCTGAATTTCTGATACAGCCTTATAGATTTTTAAAGTTTATATGAATCTTCACCCTTAAAAGTCACACAAGCAAATCTACAAATCAAAAATTTCCCTACCTATCTAGACAGACTTATGCTGACCCACTCGTTTGGCACTTGCCACAAACTTCAAACCTCCACAATGATTTGGGTAAATTTAGAGTTTCAAAATCGCCATCCACACACTTGCGCGTGTACTAATAAGTTCTGGTCAAGCAAGCATGACGGACATCGAGCTAGAGGGGCTACTGTGACGCATCAACTGCAGGGTGTGGATGTGGAGCCGAGTCACAAACCATGCTCCACCTCCTATCTTGCCCTTTGTGCCCCAAAATATACAGCCTAAATGACCTGTGTGCTGCACCAACGATGCTGTGGAAGTGGCAACGTTTTGGGCCACCCGAATTGAACCAACTGTCGTGCCACTGATAAGAAGAACATGGTCGAGCTAGTTTCGGAAATAATTATTCCGGTTTATTGAGGTTTGGCAAGCGTGTGGGTCCAGCTCTAGAAACTAAAATGTCACTAACCTGATAGCGCAACTAGTGCCATCCTCTTCGTCTTCCCTCTTTTTCCTCCTGCGCCGTATATAGAGGTAAGCAGCCACGGCAAACAAGATGGCGGCCGCACCACATCCCAGGATAATCACCAGCACTACTGTACGAGTCTTCATTGTGATCTGTGGAAGAAAGGAAAAAGGGTTAGTGGCGAAATCAATCAATTTACCTGGACCTTACAAGACACAGGGAATCCTAGTGTGGGTTCTTGAGAATATATAAAAATTTTGCACTTAAAGCTCTTATGTATCACGTCATTATTCTCTTCATCATCATTTTCATCATATCAACTGAAAGACGTCCACTGCTGGACATAGGCCTCCCCAAAGTGTCGCCACAACAACCGGTCCTGTGCGTCTCGCATCCATCGGCTACCCGCGACCCTCACAAGGTCATCGGTCTACCTTGTGGGAGGCCTTCCAACGAGGACACGGCGCGGCATACGCCGAGTTCGAGTTGAGTTGGAGTTTATGTTTTGGAATATGGGCCACAGTTTTTCAAAATGACCGCCTGTCACTTTGTTGTGTTAAAGCTATAAACAAGAACTCTCATGTAGCATAAATCCATCTGTTAAGTAAGTTTCATAATTTTTAACACTGGTACAGTGCAAATTTTACTGACCATTTTTTTAATGATATTAAAAAAAACATAGTTGAAATGTGTTCATATTATTATCCTTTCAATGTTACTATTGAAATTCGTGTAAACATTGTTTTGACACTTTCAAATTAAATAATTATGTGTATGCTGATAATAAAGAAAAAACAATGAAATGGTTAATAAAATTGATTAATATTACGTTAACAATCAAAAACGTTTAAATTAAACCGTCGCTACAAAATATTTAAACCCAATACATACTTTAAAAAACATAGCAAGGGCCTGACCACAAAAAGAAAACAAACAACTCAAGTACAATTTTCAACCTTAGGCAAAAAAGATAAGGTCCAACAGAACCGCAAAATGTAAATTTGCATAGCACTTCAACTGGAATTTCTGGAAACGAGCCAAACCTCAGTTATGGTAATAAAGTACAGCATGCATGTAATTCGGTTTTAAAATGCAATTGCAGAAAAAACTAAAATGCTATGAAAAGTGTGAAAAATAGAACTGAAGTTCTAGGTATGTCATTATGAATGTATTGTATGTTATATTTAAAACAAGTGTCTAGTGAGAGGAGCTCGTGGCTAAATTATAACAGCCGCACGATCCAATCTTCAAAGTTAAGCAACGCTTGCCGAGGATGGATGGGTGACCATATTAACATATCGAGACTCCTCCGTGCCTCGGAAAGTACGTTAAAGCACGTTGGTCCCGGCTGTCATTTGTAGATCTTCGGCAGTAGTTACGGATTGTCAGAAGCCAGAAAATCTGACACCGGTCTTGCCAAGAAGTACCGTGTTACCCAGTTAATGGGTTGTGGAGGTCTGGTAGGCAGCCGCTCCACGTAAAATACTGGTATTCAGCTGAATCCGGTTTGAATGGGAGCCGACCCCAATATAGTTGTGATTATGATTTAAAACTGGTGGCACGGCTTTTCCCGGATGTATTTTTCCAAAATTTCTTTCACACAAACCTCACCATAACAATTATTACGAACACAACTAGAAAATAATTATCCAATTTGGGTCAGTTGTGACGTACATAAATGTCGGGCTTAAAAGAATAGCACCATCCCATCACTTCCCGTGGGTATCGTAAGAGGCGACTAAGGGACTCACCTGAGAATGGGCAGCAGCTTTCTCTGAAGTACATTGCAACAGCTACACTGTGATCGCCAACCCGCTTGCCAAGCGTGGCGATTATGGCGAACCCGCCCCCCCATAAACTGGGGGAGGCCCATGTCCAGCAGTGGACGTCTTTCGGCTGATATGATGTACATAATAATATGAACATTTCGGCGAATCATTTTTATTTATATAGAAGATGTATTGTTTTGATTTCACCTACTAATAACTTTTACACACGATGTCTATGTCACAGCCAACTAGCTTAATCAGCCGTTTCATTAAAAGTCTAGCCTTTTCAATGAACTGCGTCATTTAATCAGCGTCTTAAGTGGCATGGGCAAGTCTTTAAACGATGTTGAACAAAAATTGTCACTTAGATCGCTGATAAATCGGCGCATTTAAATGAAAAGGCTAGGCCACCAAGTAAACGGCTGATTAAGCTAATTGGCTTCGACATCTACATTTTCATTTCTCTTTATACTCGACTCTCTTTCGCAGGTATACTGGAAGAGATTTCTATAGAAATAAGGGTCACCTTTGTACCTATTTTCTGTTTCTTTCTTCTCATGTTTTTATTAAATATGTTTACTTAAATTTTTTAATCCCTACTCCCTTACTTAAATATTATAAATGCGAAAGTAACTCTGACTGTCTGTTACGCTTTAAAGCTAAAACGGCTGCACGAATCGTCACGTCGCGTCGGCAGATATACAGCCAAGGACATAGGCTAATTTTTTACGCAATAACTAACATTCACGCGGGCGGAGCCGCGGACAAAAGCTACTAAATAAATAAATAAGATAACCATAAATCTGCCTAGCCTTTTCCTAACTATGTTGGGGTTTGCTTCCAGTCTGAGTACCTACAGTGTGCTGTGTACCAGTAACTGGTACTAGTTTACCGGCATCAACGCCGTCACAAAACACCAACGTAGCAAAATCTACATCGCAACAAAAACAACCACAACGCCATCTATCACGCCAGCAGCGAACTACTAACGAAATCCTGCATCGCGGCATTAGAGTTTTCCGTGCGATTTGAACATATACACCCATAGATATAATAAACAATGAAATATGCCCGGTAGACGAAAATGTATCGGAAACCTATGTCTTCAGTTTGCCCCTACCACTATACACATGCAGTTGAGTACAAGCAATAGCAATATCGTTGTGAGATTTTTACACTGCTTGTTACAGTCACTTAGCGACAAACTTAGGTCGTGGTTAAAGAGCAATGTATTTATTGCAAAAATAGTACAGTCGCAGTGATGTTTGAAAACAAAAATAATATAGTAAGAGCAATAACAATTTTACTATTTGTTGTTTTTCATGATTTTAAAGACAAATATAGTAATAAACTTATATTTACATATGGTAGGTAATTCCATGATCTACAAAGTTTTGGTTTAGGCTTTAGTTTTACAAGAAACTACTGAACAACACGGCATTCTTATAATTTGTGACGATCGCGGTCGAAAGCGCACTAGTTCGAGACACGGACAATTGTCACCGTCGCGCGGACATCATCACGCCCCCTTGCCACTTCTCCTGTTTTTTATATTTCTATGTATACAACAGTCCGAATATCAACTATTGAGCAGTTGCCCACCAGACGGCAACTGTCAGATCGTGTTGTCATTCATTCTTAGTTCGGGTTCGGGACTAATCGTAAATCCGTAGGTGATACGGAGTAAAAACGCCTGACACTAAGGGCGAAACTACGGTCTTCGGGCTTAGAGAGTAGATCCCCTGATTCCTTGGCTTAGTAGAGTAGAGTAAGGACTCCATATTCCGCACAGACTCCCATTCGGTCCGTTGTGCGTAGGTGTCAAGGCCAAGTTGGCCAGCTTAGCTCTGCCCAGAAGCACAGAAGTTACTGTAATATTACGCTGTTTTGCAATTATAAAACAGAAAAAAGAATCGGAAAAAAGCAATTTGGAGTACTTAGCGGCTTAAGTTGAAATTCTAGATAAAAAGGGATTTTCACTTATTGCGAAAGTTTGAAGGTAATCCGAAAGAAACTTACTCGGGAGTTCATTTTCATTAAATCGCTGGTAATTAGTAAAGTGCTAAGTAGTTTTTAAATGTAGACTAGAGTAATGCCTAGGCTAGAACTGTGTGTGACCCAGTAATGCCACCTTTGTGGCGTAGCTCCTCGTCACCATTTTGTTTTTTTTTTTTCATAATCACGGTGCGCGATAAAACAAGTATAAAATAATATACCTGTTTTATCGCGTGCCGGTGTGGATGACATTTACACAAAGAAAAAATGTGCAAACATTTTTTATTAAATGACGTGTCACGTAACCGAGATATTTGGAGGTAAAGTAGCCAAGTCAGAACAATGATAATGAATATTATTCATTAAAATTGACAAAAAATAAAAGGCCCGTTTTGACAGCAGGATACAACATTACTTTACTAGTAAGTATAAAAGAGACATGAAATAAATCTCTTTGTTGTACCCTGCTGTCAAAACGGGCCTTTTTATTTTTTGACAACTATAATTGGGAATTTTCCTCCAGCATCATCAAGTAGCCTTTTGTAAATATATAATATTACATTTATGTTTTAGGCATTGCCTTAGATAGTAAGGACAGGGCGGAGAGTACGTTTTTCTGTCTCCACAAAGTGGCCCAAAATTGTCCCGTATAATACCGAAGCCCACTCGCCACGTGGTCGGCAATCTTCGGGAGAGGTCGTGTGCGAGAGACATTAAAATATACCGTGATTCTTGTATGGTGAACGTCTGTAGGCAAACGTTTAAACGACCCTGGGCTCGAGACAAGTGACATTCTGTCAACGGTAGCGTGGCGAAGGCGATTGCCAATACGTCAAAACTGTATGGGATTGACAGATGCTATGAAAATGTCACGTGATCAAATTCCTACATTTTGGCATTTCGACAATCGCATTCGCTAATTGAATGGCACATTGTCTAGGGCCTCTTGTCTTTACTATATAAATCTATGGTTATGGGTAAGCTTCCAGGCTAGCTAAATGCAGCTGAATATTAGCAGTCTTACTGCTGGTATTTAGCCTTATCTGAAAAATCTTTTAGTTCTACTTGTTCAAAGCATTTTATAGCTATTTGTTCTTCTACTAAATTCAATTCAAAGTTTTATTGTAATTGCCACCGAAAAATTGCTGACTCCGTATGATTGTTATAAACCTAAATCCGCAAGAGAACCAAGGTTACCGACATAGCCCGAAGAATCGCCAAATTGAAGTGGCAGTGGGCAGGGCACATTGCTCGCAGAACAGATGTTCGATGGGGCTGAAAAGTTTTGGAGTGGCGACCGCATACCGGAAGACACAGCGTTGGAAGGCCTCCCACAAGGTGGACCGTTGACCTGGTGAGGGTCGCGGGTAGCCTATGGATGCGAGACGCACAGGACCGGTTGTTGTGGCGACACTTGGGAGAGGCCTATGTCCAGCAGTGGACGTCTTTCGGCTGATATGATGATGATGATGATGATATTATAATTTCTTGATATATTATCAAAAAATCGTTATGCATTGTCTACGCATCGTCATCCATCATGTACGAGCCCACTACTATTGGACATCACGAGCGTAGTTCTAAATTTATCACCGGGTGGTGCCTCGGTCATTTTTAAAATCGCTCGACAAACACGCACACGACAACCTGTAATTACTGATTATACACCTTATTGCTATCGAAGAAGATTTTCATTCATTTCCAAAACAGCATACAATAAACCCCAGCCTTATTCAATTGTTTCCAATATATCCTTGGGGCCTAGACAAAATACTTTTCTGTAGCGTTAACGTCAGACGCTGACGACAAAATGTGTGGGCATGACATTGAGTTTGAAAAGGAAACGTCATCACCTAGTGTCATTCCCATACATTTTGTCGTGAGCGTCTGACGTTAACGCTACAGAAAAGTTTTTTGTCCAAGCCTGCGTGTCTTATTTAGAAAGAATAGTCAACAATAAAATTTCACGCGATAGTTTACAATTATTTTTTTCTTACGGCGTTGTTTGTCATTTTCCGGTGATATAATCCGTGTGTTTGATAAGATCGTAATAATAGTTTAATTTATATTTCATTAAATCAATTTCTTCATAATTATTCTATTATTTTAACATTCATGTTTACAGACTTTGCTGGTTTATTTTCCACACACTACATCATAATACAAAAGGATGTATGGACTGGTTTGGTGACCTGCCAAGCTGTTTAGTAGCTTAAATAGCTGTAAATTATACACGAGTGCTTTAAACTGCGTACTTTGGTTTGTATGGTCTTATTTTGATGAACTTAATCGCAGGAGTCTGCGTTTCCTGATAGCTACAACCTGGGAGTCTTTAAGTCAAGAGTGAATAGGTTACTTCTAGGCAAGCGTGCTCCATCTTCGACCATATCGTCGCTTACCATCAGGTGAGATAGTGGTCAAGCGCGTCCCTATCAATAATAATAAAATAAATAAAAAAAAAACTTATTGACCATTATTTTATTAGACAGAAATTCTAAAGATTATGAGACAGGCTCGAAACGACAAAGCGACAACGACGTGTGCAACCATAGAAAATATGAAGCGGATAGTACCTGGTACAAGCACACATAAAACTATTTAAAGTCTGTTCAGATCTCCTTCTTTTTCTTTTCGTGTCAATTGACTCATGTCAAATTTGGTCCGACCAGTATTGAGCAACTTGTACAGTTCTATCATTGGCCTCGTTCCAATCTTGGATGGTGCAGGTGGTTGTGCACGACGGATAATTAAGAAGGTGATGCATGCCCTGTGAAGAGGCTCCACACTGGCACTGCGTTTGGGATGGATGAAGAATGCCCCATTTGGCCAGATTATTTTTACAGCGGGCAACCTGGGTCCGCAGTCGGTTAAGATATTTCCAGATTGACAACTGCAGTTCGCGTTCAGGTGGTAGATGTTCTGCCGATGTGATGAAATGTGGGTTTTGTGTCTCCATGGTGCATATCTCTCGTCTGCTGCACTGTGCACCAGCGAGGTCGACAATATAAGTATGACGGCGCGCAGCTAAATTAAAAGTAAATCCAAGATTTAAGATGAGAGACTGATTGTGTTATTTGGTTGAATAGTAATTATTGTTAAATTCAAAATTAAAATGGTGATTTATTTCAATTGGTCGAATATAAATGGCGATTTATAAAATATGAGCGGGTAACCCCGAATAGGGTAGCAAGTTTGCGTCTACGCCGTGACAGCTGGCATTCTTTTGACAGACAGCGTACAAAGTGCACGCGTGCTAACCTATTGGCTCGTAATCTAGTTTCATCTTGTGTTTTACCGTATATTTTGTTTACAAATGTAATCGAATGAAACGAGGGATTGTTATGAATCACAAACGTGCTATTATTTCAACGTTTCTTCTATAACACGCCCATGATGGATGACTATCACAAAGACCGCTCCGCTGCCCGCATTCCGTCAAGTAGATATTCTTGATATTCGCTATTCAGAGTAGTAGCGAAAACTGAGTGCGGTATTCCTACTTTTCAAATCTTAGCAGATATCGCTAACAATATGGGTAGCGACACTTACTTGTGGAACTATTTACAAGCTATTTAGATCTGAGCCTCTACCATGAGATTTCATCGAAAAATTACTCGCTAGCGTTAAACTCGCTAGCGTACTAACGTGGATCGAACAGATTTCGATAATGCTTGCACCATGAGATATACGGAGTCTGAAGCATTCGCTAAGGTAAGCTCGATAGATCGCGTTGTCTAGCTAACTTCACTCTACTCGATATAATGCTTCACTACTTATGTTTTGTTTCTTTCTTTCTCACTAATAAGAAAAGAGAACGGCTCTTAAGCTCAAAATGTAGTTATATCGCTATGCTAAAAATGTTAAGATAGTCACTATCACAAAATAAACCGACAAAATAAAAAAGTTGACGGTTAGTGGACTACTTATGGTATTTAGTGGTTTTTTAATTTTTATTCCTTATAACATATCATGTTTTGTTTGTTGGCGTTGTGTTACAGTTGTGTGTGTGTGGTTTAAAAGTTTACAACAATAGATTATAATTGGTTTTGTTTTGAGATAGCTGCATACCATACTAGGTACTACCTTTAGTTCTAATGAAACTCGTTGTGTTCAGTGTTGACGTCAAATCCGTAACATTATTCAATAATATAAATGCACAAATCCTCAAACGCTTCTCTATAGTGTGTGTGAAGTTTAATAAACTATCTTTCACTTATATTTTCCAATTGAGATCCAACATAAAATTTTATTTTGGCTTGAAATTAACGTTGTTCACGTCGTTGGTCTTCAAAATCAGCGGCAACTAACATTTCCACGCTAAATAAGCTCTTGCAGACATTATTTTGACTTTATTATACTCAAACACGTGTATAATTTTAATGTAAACTTATGTTTCACACGGCAAAATGCTAGTGAGCTACGTAACTAATATCGTAAGCGTATTGTTCGATAGCTTCTGTCAAATTAGTGACTCATGGTGCCGTTTTGTATGGGGATAGCTGAAAAACGTCAGTGACCATCGAATAGATTACGTTAGGTTTTTAACCTATCGAAATCTATAGTGCTCATGGTACGAATTTTAATTCTTTCAGTGACCGCTAGGGGCGCTGTACAGTATGTCATACAAATAATTTACAGAGACGCTAGCGAGTTTTGGCTGCATAAACTCATGGTAGAGGTACAGAGTACCAATTCTACTAATTTTTAAGCAACGTTTACATCCGCGTCTCAGTTGCAATCAGTCAAACGCTCTTATTTCCCTAGATTTTGATGGATTGCGACTGAGATGTGAATGTACACGTTGCTTAAAAATTAGACGATTTAGCTGTTGATCCCATAGTAAAAAGTTGTTCATAATGATGAGTAAAATGACACCATAGAAGTTATAGCGTTTCAATCATGAGTAGTCGCGGCGCTCCCGCAAGGGGGCGCGACGGGCGGGCTTAGGTAATGCCTTTGATCCAGCGGCGTCGGCGCGTGCGTGGCCCGTAACAACGGGCACGTCATTTGTAGTGCCATATAGGCTCGGAATTTCGGCGGGCGCGTCTTGAAAAAGACGTCGCCTATGTGTAGCTGTTTTGATTGTATACAGCAGGAGCGCCCACGGCACCGCCTCGCAGTGCCGTATCTTCACGACCCTTCGGCGGTCTGTCCCCGCCAGGTGAGACCTCCGGTTACCCGGAGGAAACCCGGCGAGAGACGACCAGCGACATAGGCGTCGACTTTGGGGGGCGCTCTCTGCTGAGGATGTAGACCCCCTGTCTGTCACGCTTCCAGATCGAGCCGGTCACGCTCCAGATATAGCGTTTATTCTGTTACACGATGTATTTAATCGCTCCGGCCCCGGCGACACACTGGTGTGTCGCGAATTAATCGCGAATTTAATGTTTATTTACCTATTACATAAGATTTTTTTTTTTGGGAATTTTCACATGTCGGGGCCGCCGGTGCGGCCCCGACATGTGAAAAGCGTTAAGCGTTCAAATTCAAATCTAAACATCAGATCAACGACAATTAATAGCAATAACTTGTCAAACTGTTAGGAAATTGGAGGTGATTTTAAAAGTTTGCGAATGTCAATTTCAAAGAAAATTCGAGTATGGCCGCTCAATTGATAAGTCAAAGACAAAAGTCATTTATTCAAACTAGCCTGAAAATCAGCACTTTTTGAACGTGAAAATTTACATGAAGACAGTCTCCCAAATTGCTCAGCCCGTCACCACTTCCTATTGTGTTAGCTGGGAAGAAGTGGCGAGCAAGCAAGAAAAACTACAAAAATATTATTTTGATTACGTTGGCACACTTGTAAATCACAGAAAGGGTTGGCAAGTCAACGGCTATTTTTTCAGAAATGGTGCGCAAAAACCCTTTTACGTCAATCTAGAGTCGAACCTGGGTGAAACGGTTCACGCTAAATTACGGGGCAAAAACAGAAAAGGTTTGTATGTATGGCTTTAAAATAAGCGGTTTATCGAAGTTGTAAAGCGATTTATAGATTTAGATTTCAGGATATTCGCGTAGTTTTGAAAATTCTTTTCACGGCGAAAGATAGTTAAGAAAACTTGATTTATATAATAAATTATCATGGGCAAGTCAAACAACCTTTTATATTTACAATAATGTTGAAATCATTATTAACATAGCATTAATAATTAGTCATAGCTGGGTATTTTCAAACTAAAGTCTAATAATAACCAATAGGGTCTGCAAATCACTGCCAGTGTTGCGAAATTTGTTCGGAACAGTCACAGCGGTCCTGGAACGCAAAGGGCATTAGAAGGAACACGGATGGTTTTAATCAGTAAGAGTCTAATACTCCGTTTCGCTCCGCGCAGAGCGAGAGAAGTCATTTGTTTCCGATCCAAAAAAAAGATCCACGAACCTTTAAAAAACTAGGTATGAATTATACGAAACGATCGCCAAAACAAATTGTCCAAAAAACGCTATATCTTATAAAACGTATTACAGGCTCCTTTCTTGGCCCCATCCTATGCGGATTGCGATGCGGTGCTGCGGAGCCGTCATCGACCCAAGTATGTTTGAACGCACCAGTCGACTCACGCCAGTAGTTACATCAATTTGCCAGACATTTGAAATAATAGTAATGTAAGTGCTGCTTTTGTATTTAAATTCCGAACCGTACGTCTCAAAGCAACCGTTTCTTTCACATTTGATTTGACATGAATTGAAGCATGACAAGGCTTCTCAATAGGTACATATTATAAAGTATTTTTGTTCAGGCCAATATTTAGGTGTAGCCTATAGATTTAATAATAAGTAGCAAGCTAATGTAGTCTATCAGTGTCGCACTTGTGGGCCTATATGAAATAATAATAATATTTTTGATCGTGGGACAGTAGGTTAATTAATTTCGTCTTTTCTACTGTTTGTTTCTGGTTCTTATTTACTCAATAAAATTGTGTGTAAAGTGTTAAACTTGTCCAAAATTTAGTTCACATAATTTAAGATTATTGTTTCCCATAAATAATGAGATCAATGATATAGTTGTGTTTGTATGAAATGTTGTTTCGGTCACAGTATATGTTACAGAGTATGTGGACGTACTTGGAAAATGTGGTTACAATTAATAAAGGTACTTTGAGAAGGCCGTAATGTAACAAAAGCCAAAATGTTTTAAGTTAATATGAAAACTGATATATAGAACATGCTAAAGATCTGACATCTTAATTACACAATCTTAAAAATCAGTAGGTACAATATTTCTTGGATCAATTGAAAAATTCTATAAGGTTTATTGTAGTACCTACGGATCATTCTAAGATTACAAACTCTTTGAACAGGGTGATCCAGAAATGCGTGGTTCTATTTAAAGGAATTTCGTAGCTGCTTTAAAGAACAGACATAATATAAAAAACCAAGTAAAAAAAAATCTTTTAAAGCAGGCTGATGCAGGATCGTATCTACAATTGAACTAAAATAGTCGCCACCAACTGCATCTGACTGATTGAAAATTGTTTAATTTTTAATTAATCATTTTCTTCGGCCGTATTTTTGAAAAAAGTTCATTTTTTATTTATTTTGATATTGTGTCTACTGTATAGCAGATACAGCACCACCCTTTTATGACCACGCACTTCTGGAACACCTGTAGAAGACTTCTCTTCTTGAATGTCAACTCGCTTCTACAGTAAAGTTGACTCGCCAGTAACAGAGCAAGTGAACTCGCTCGTTCAAACGCGCCACGCCGACAAAGATAGATAACGAGCCCTCTCCTAAAATAATACCAATCGATTCACAGATAATAAACTAAGCTTCTTCAGTGATTTACGAAGCACTATTGAAGTTTGACAGGTATGGATGATGTAGATTAGAGCTTACCTTATCTAGGCTTATATTATTTTTTATATACTTGGTTTTTTGTTGTAGGTAGTAACGTCTCTGTTGCAGCCAACTAGCTTAATCAGCCTTTGAATTGGTGGCCTAGCCTTTTCATTTAAATGCGCCGATTTTTCAGCGACCTAAGTGACATCGTTTAATGACTTGCCCATGTCACTTATGTCGCTGATTAAACGGCGCAGTTCAATGAAAAGGCTAGGCTTTTAATGAAGCGGCTGATAATGATTAATCAAAAATTTGCGTTAAGAAAAAATAGTAATATAAACTTATTTCTACAACCAAACAACTTAGCAGTATTGTTTTAAAAAATACATTTATGTAATTAGTAAGGTAGATAGTTAGTTATATAATTAAGATACCTACACTCTTATGTATAATTTTTTCAATATTTGTCATACATTGTCGGTTTTAAAACATTAATATATATATTTTTTTTATTAAATCAAATTGTACTGCGACCTATATATTTTATTTCATTAATAATACAACACTTGAAGTAGTGGCAGCGCCAGTGTTTTTACATGAACTCTAGTGGTTCCCGATAGATGGCGCTAGCTTACTCACTTTCATAACAATAGAGTATTTGCCTGTCACGCTGTATCTCATGTCCTATAATGAAAGTTGTTCATAATATTGAGTATTTTATCATCTATTATATCATTATTATTATTTTTTGATTTTTTAAATATTGTAAAATGATGTTAGAGGCTTAGAGCCTGACTATCTACCGGGACAAATTGTTTAACGTGCTATCCGAAACACGGAGGAAACTCGGTGTGTATTAGACGGTCACCCATCTTCGTACTGACCTCGGCGTGCGCAGCTCATCTTCGAAGTTTAACCTTTTCGACTTTTATTATTTAGGCACGAGCAGAAACAGGTACTCATTGATCTTACTCCATAGTCCACGAGCTCATTCACAAAAACCTCCACAATCAGTTGCCCTTTCTACCAAAACATACTGATCTAATCTTAGGCCTTAGGGCGCTCGCAAAAGATACGTAGGTACTCTGCTCGGATATTCCGACATCAAAAGGCCCGCTCATGTGTAAGTGACCTCGTAAAGGGATGTTTGTTCAAGGTTTTAGGACATATTTTTACATGTGGTTTTGCTTGGGTATCTATGTACTTAATATCATCATCTGCCTAGCCTTTTCCCAACCAAATAGGGGTCGACTCCCAGTCAAACCGGATTCAGCTGAATACCAGTACTTTACGTGGAGCGGCTGCCTACGAGAGCTCTACAACCCATTAACTGGGTAACACGGCACCTCTTGGCAAGACTTGTGTCAGATTTTCTGGCTTCTGACAATCCGTAACGACTGCCAAATATCTACAAATGACAGCCGCGACGGCCGTACTTTCCAAGGAACGTAGGAGTCTCGGTATGTTAATATGGTCACCCATCCACAGACCAACCTCGGCAAGCGCTGCTTAACTTTTAAGATTGGTCCGTGCGGCTATTATAATTTAGCCACGAGCTCCTCAAGTATATATCTACTTAATATAAATCTAACATTCATTCATTTATTTACAGCTGCAACGCACAGTTTTAAACTGTAGTTGTGCTAGAAGCATGCGCATTTTTGCACGAGTCAGTGTCTTTTGAAGCAAAGAAGAAGTATTTCTGGAAGTGCACCCTTATGTGTAACAAATAATGGACGATTTTTTATAAGGTGGTTTGTTGTATCAGCTGATCCCGAATCCCATCGGGTAGGTAAATGACTGGTTTTCTCATGACTTTCTCCTAGTTCTATGACAGTGCTTTCTACCAATTGTGTGTACATATCTGAGTGCCAAGAGTGAATAGGTTACTTCTAGGCAAGCGTGCTCCATCTTCGGCCACATCATCACTTACCATCAGGTGAGATAGTGGTCAAGCGCGTGCCTATCAATAATAAAAAAAAATAATCTGCTGATTACTGAGCAACGTTAGCATTTACATGTCAGTCGCAATCTGACAAAAATGTATGGAAATTAAGGTTTTTTGACAGATTGTATCTGACTTACGAATGCGAACATTGCTTAAAAATTAGTAGACTTGGCCCTCTGTTTGTTACCGCTTCAATTTTTAATGACTGGATGGAATTGGATGTAAGTTGGCATATGAGTTAACCATGTCTTGGAATATGGCGGAGCGTAAGGGAGTGTCAGACTCTTACTGACTAACGGTTGCTTTCAATGATATATCTCAATCCCAATCTTGATCCCGATCTTTGTCTGTAACCAATCAACGGCCGAGTTTGTGTCCTTCACCACACAATCCTCACCTTTGATTGGTTACAGACAAGGATCGGGATCAAGATTGGGATTGAGATATACCTATTATAGAAAGCGGCCGTAAAACCCATCCGTGTTCCTCCTTATGCCCATTGCGTTCCAGGGCCGCGGTGAATGTTTCGAACAAATGGCGCTACAGAAAAATATATGACATATTCGCTGACGACAAATAACAATGGAAAAGAGGCCCTAGAAAATGTGCCATTCAATTAGCAAAGGCAACTGTCGAAAAGCCAAGAAAGTGTAGGAATTTGATCAGGGGACATTTCGATAGCATCTGTCAATCCCATAAATTTTTGACGTATTGACCGTTGACAAAATCTCACTTGTCTCGAGCCCAAGGGCAAGATAATGAAGACAATTCTAATTATAACTAAATGTTCTCACATAGAACTTTAAGAAACTCAGTCCAAAAATCATTCTTCTTCCTTTAGATAATCGTGTCCATTTACGAAATATAACTCAATAAAAGAATATGATTGAAAAACTTTTCAAAGAAATTTTTAGTAAAAATTTACATTTGCAAAGTTGAACGGTACTATATTTCTTTCTTCCGATTCACAAAAGTATTATGATTGCACTAACTTTTAACTTTTCTGTTGATAAAAAAATCAACGTAGAAGAAACGAACGACTAAAAACGAAAAAAACATGAACTTTTTCGTCATCTATACTTTAGCGGCTTCAGCACCTGAAGTATGATGGAAATAAGGAATAATATAACAAGCCAGAACAAGCGAGGCCAATGTCTAGCAGCTGACGCGTCTTGACTGAAATAGTGACGATGATATACGAGTTTCAATCTGCCAGCTACGTTGCAGGTTGTTGCCAACCCGCTTCCAGTCCATCTGGATGCAGCTGAGTACCAGCTATTTACATGTAGCGACTGCAAATCCCATCACTTCCCGCGGGTGTCGTAAGAGGCGACTAAGGGACTCATCAGAGAATGGGCAGCAGCATTCTCTACGTTGCTACAGCTACACTGCGATCGCCAACCCGCCTGCCAAGCGTGGCGATTATGGCAAACCCGCCCATTTGGGGGAGGCCTATGTCCAGCAGTGGACGTCTTTCGGCTGATATGATGATGTTGATGACTGCCTACCAGACCTCCACAGCCAAATAACTGGGTATTATCGACCCTCGCAAACCTTTACCTGCTGATATATATTCATGGGTAGAACACCCAGTGAAAATTTAGCCGATCATTAAAAAATAACCCCGTATACTTTGTCACGAGCAAGCATCAAGTGAGATAGTGGTCAAACACGTGCCTATCAATATTAAAAAAAAACAATGCTATCACCAATCAAATAAATAAATGGAACGACCATCGCATATTCAAGGTTATCGGAATGAACGAAAAACGAGAGATTCTAATTTCAAACATGACCGAATCCATTTAGTTGATTTTCAAAACTCATTCGCTTTTGAACGAGTGAGTGAACTTATATTTCCTTGGGGTATCGATTAAAGGGGGAACTCAATTTGCAGTAATAATCTTCGGATTATGGAGTTACCGAGTTCCTTTTTTGAAAACTTTCGTTCGAAAGATGTTTATTTCATTGCTAAAGATGGTTTTTATTTCTTCTTGTCAATAAAACTGCTCCGGCCTTTTTTGATTTTAGATTGTTTTATCAATTTGCTTGTTATAATATACCAGTTCTTACAATATTGATATTATAAGCAAAAACGGGATTAAAAGGAAAAGGGAAGAACTCATGTGGTATCGAAAAAATCATCCACACAGCCTTCAACCTTAAACCTTAACAGTGCCAAAACACTGGCAGCATAGCTACGTTGAATGGTAGTGCTGATTCTTTGATTAAAAAAGGGTATAGTTAAATATTGTCACTTTATCTTTTTTTTGTAGAGGTTATTAATATTATATATCTTGTACTGACCCTATTATTGAAAGTATTTCTTCCGGTATTAGTATTTCTCAAGCAAGCAAGAAAAATTGCCTATCTACTTTGGAACAGCAAGCAGAAGCAGCGGGAACTAACTAGTTTTAACCTATTTGGTAATGTACAGCAGTTGACACAATGATTGTTAGCGTTTCTTTATACAATGTTAGAGCTGGGCCTCAAGTCTGCTATTGCAATAGTTTCAGAATGGTCTATCATTGATTTCATAAATGTTGATTTTGACAAGTTTGGTAATCTACTAATATGAAAGCGTCATTATGACTTTCCAATGGTCAACCACTGACACTCCATTGAAAGAAATGGCATAGAATGGTAATCTCGTACATAATGACAAATGAATGACAGACGTTTGCGGTAATCTGCTAAAATTTTGACAGTTCCTTCGATCAGTGACCTACCATTAGAACGTTATTATGCAGTCATTGCTTTTCAAAGACATTGAATATTTAGAACCACGATTCTATTACGAGACCATTGACCGACCAATGATCGACCATTATGAATTTAGCAGATTACGAACTTATAGCAAAATGACAATGGGATCGTGTTGGAATGACGAATTTATAAAAATAGCAGACTTGGGGCCCTGTATGTATATCTACTACTACTACCTACTCATTTGTAAAGAGATAATAGTTTCACCGGTATCTTGTGAGATTGTAAACTGTCAATAATTGTTAACTGAACATTTGGAAAAAAAATTACGCATCATTTGATTCTTCAGTGCCCAGTACGTGAATATCATAATATGACAAACACTTTTTTTTTTTAATAAATGAGTTAAGTATCAATTCATCTGTCTTATCTATGATATGACTTTATATCCTAAATCTAACTCATTAACTTCGTATTATTCCAGGATGGGTATTTCATACTCAACCGGTAACAGTTTCTTGAACAAATACGTTTAGAAATCAGTAATTTAAATGCAAGACGTGGCTCTTACGTCTGAAGCATTTCCTGTACCTGGTATAAATCCAGTGTAACTAGGTTTTGTATTAAAGTCGAGAGGAAATATTGTCATTTAAAACTGAAATAGGGTTTCAAAGATATAAATCTTACTGCTATTTTAAATGCGAATGTTAAATAGATAGATGTTTATTAATCAATCACGCCGGAACGGTTGAACTCTGAATGTGGATGAAAGGCACAGAGAATAAAATAGTCTATTCCAGACTATAATCTATCTGATAGATTATAGTCTGGAATAGACAATTTTTTATTCCGAGATTATGTTACTATGGAATTCTTTGCGCTGACAGAAGTTAGTGATATTGTACAACAACAAAAATAAGCACCACGCCATCTATCCCTACAGCAGCGAACTACTTACGAAATCCTGCATCGCGGTATCAGCTTTCAGAAGTTAACTTACTCAGTTTTTTTTGGGTTCCGAACTTAAATGGATAAATGTTATGCCTTATGGTGCAATTTCATCTAACTGTATGTTTTTACCATTTACAGATTCAATACCAGTGGAAATTATACTTTTTCCTACGTTTCGTTGCGGGATCCAAGACAGTTGAATCGTTTCTCCGGGACTCGTTGAGCTTCTTTGACTCGCCGTTTTTCTGGTGGTCACCACTGTTGATTCTGGCTTTCAGGAGTTGCAGTGGTTTGGGAATGTGTAGCGGGCTTGTACCATAAAAAAAAGAGATTTAATGCCACCAGCCGCATCAGACTGCTCGATTTTCGACCTGTATACCCTGCCTGTATTTATATTTTTTTATTCACTTGCCCAAGCGATCTGGGGGTCGATTCTGCTATTGCAATCGTGTCTCAATGACCGGTCAGTGATCGAATATTTGACAACTTTGACAGTTTTTGTATGGAAAATGTGTCAAAAGTTTGACGTTATACGTCAAAAATCGATCATTGACCGGTCATTGAGACACGATTGCAATAGCAGAATCGACCCCCTGTTTACTACCCTTGGTTGACTGGTAGTGAATGCCGAACGCCTTTGTAACTTTGTGTTGTATGAAGTTTGAATAAATATACCGAGTTGGAAAAATCTAGGCAGAATGATTTTTTATGTAATAAATTTCACTATCATCATCATCATCATCATTATCAGCCTATATCAGTCCACTGCTGGGCATAAGCCTCTCCTAGTGCACGCCATTCAACTCACCTATACAAGTCACTTCATAATAATTCAATTTGCCCAATTTAACTTGCAAGTGGCTAAACATTCATCAGACATCGCTTATATCTGAATTCAATGAAGATCCTTCAGTTTCCTTACAAGCCTTCGGAAATAGTTTTGGTATTAATATCTCAAGCGTCTTCGGCGTCTGAAGTTCGTTAATTGAGTTCGGATTTATGTATGATAGATGAGTTTACGAGAAACTTGTCGATAAATAATTACAGCTACACAGGTCCATCTTACGTTAGCCCCCACCGTTAGCAATGGCATGCGAACAAACCTTTGGTGTCCGTCAGTCCAAAGGTTTGTTTAAGTGTTGGGAAAAAAAATACTTGTATTATAAATAAATAAATCAATGGACGGGTGAACAAAAAAATCAATAGCATTGATAGTCCCCGAAATGTGTAGCAATAAATAACATCCCGACAATGATATTATAAGTAAAAAGGTGTAGATAGGTTATTAAAACAAAATTCGATCTTTAAAACGGCACAATGTCACAATGTTTGATGACACGTAGAAGTAGGACGGCAAGTCGTAATTATTGGGAGCGGAAAAGAGACAAGCCGAGGAAAACGTGACTTATTAGCCACATTTTGACGTGTCACTTGCTGAGCGCTTATAACCTATCTACACTTTTTTACTTATAATATCATTGCATGCAGATATATGCAGTTGCACCATAAAGCATAACATTTATCCAATTTGGTACGGAAAAAGCTGATTAAGTAGATTTCTACAAAATATGACTATCTTCTACCAGCGGCTTATCACGGGTGAACATCGGAAACTATCCCAAGAGAACATACTCCCGGAATAAAAAAACCCTATACTGTTCCAGTCTTCCCATGGATGTCGTAATAGGCGACTAAGGGACTCGCCAGAGAATGGGCAGCAGCATTCTCTGTAGGTACATTTCTACAGCTACACTGCAATCGCCAATCTGCCTGCCAAGCGGGGCAATTATGGCAAACTCCCCCTACCCCATTTGGGGGAGGCCAATGTCCAGCAGTGGACGTCTTTCTGCTGAGATGATGATGATGACTGTTCAAGTTTATACAATCTACATTATGTATATGCCAAATTTCATCCAGATCCGTTAAAGCCTTTCCAGCGTATTTGAGTACCAAACATCCATCCAACCAAACTTCCACATTAGTAATAGTACCTACAAACGGGGTGTATAGAAACGCAGGGGTGAATAGAAACAAAACTTTGAAATGGATTTTCACGTTATTTAAATACTGCTTGCAGCAAATAAGGACTCTAATTTTAAAATCAATGTTATTTTCTATAAGAAATATTATGTGGCATTCAAATGAAAATATAAATCAAAGTTTTGTTTCTATTCACCCCTGCGTTTCTATTCACCCCGTTTTGCGGTATGGTAAGATTCACCAAAATATTCTCTTCTTTAATAATATTTAAACGAAGATAATATCAGTTATTATTAAACCTTAAAACATCGAAGCAACGAACTTTCATGGCTTTGAATATTAAACTTCAAAATTCAGCTGATCTATGTATTTACAGCTCCGTCATGAGTTCGTTGCCTTGAAGACAAATAGTACTATTTGTAATTCATAGCTGTTTGTTCCAAACCTTGGATGTTTGTGTATGGTATTAACTCAATTGCTCGATAAATATTACATGGCATCACTAAAAAAATCCCTCCGTCATTTTCTTATTTGAAATAGAATTGAAACACACACAACGCAGCAGCAAGAACCAAATAGTAAAAGAGCAGAATAATACAAGAATAAAGCTATAAGAATAATAAACAGGAACTTTTTTTTACTATTGATAGGCACGCGATTGACCACTATCTCACCTGATGGTAAGCAACGATGGTAAGCAACGGTGGAGGGTTCCCCACTTACAAAACGGAAAAAAAAACTCGTTTGTTGTATCCGAACTCTCTGCCTGCGTCTGTGTTTCCAAAAGCTTACAGCCCTAATCTCTTCAAAGTTAGAGTGAACAGGCTCCTTCTGGGTAAGCTCGCTCCATCGTAGACTTTGTTTCTGTCATATCTGACATTGACTAGAGTCAAGAGCAAACCCATCACTAATAAAAAAAAATTAAAAAATTCAAACCCTACTTAAATATTTATTTTATTCTGTTTTTAGTATTTGTTGCTATAGCGGCAATAGAAATACATCATCTGTGAAAATTTCAACTGTTTAGCTATTACTGTTCATGAGATATAACCTGGTGACAGACAGACGGACGGACAGTGGAGTCTTAGTAATAGGGTCCCGTTTTACTCTTTGGGTACGGAACCCTAAAAAAACGAACTCTACAATCTTTTACAACAGCTAAAAATAATAATAAACACAAGAGCCGTGCGTAATGCAAGTGAAAATATTACGTGTTTAGAAAAGTAAAAGAAATGAGCACAGGAAATGCATGTCGTAAAAGAAAAGTTAAACGTTGTTCAACGAGTCCTACTCTGATTTATTAATTCTGGTTCCGTTCTTGCTATATTTATTTATTAATAGGTAAGTGTGGTTATAAAACATGAGGTACGGAGTTTAATTAGTTATTATGAGTACAATGACCCTTTTCAGGTATTGCGTTTAATTCTATTACACGTTTTTATAGGGGCACTAATCCTCATTTATATTGTCACTTATTAATACTGAGTCTCATCGATTAGACTCTGTCGCAAAACACTTTTGAAATACTGTTTACGCATATTTTAGTTCCAAAGTTCGCCGTCCGTGACAAGCGGCGCAGGGGGGGCATCATGACATGACAAACAAGTTGGTTTTACTGCCAAGGAGCGCCAATAGATGTTTCAAATCAAAAACATACACATTCTTTGCACACCGTAACATTTACAACCCAACTTTGTATAGTACTTTCAACACCAAATCAAACAAAACATTGAGGCCTATATCAACTTTAAATTCACCTCACGTCGACTGAAAATACGGGCCACGGGACAAATTGACCGGATTTGCATATTGCCCCGATATAGCCGCCTTTCACGTGACTGGTTCAACTTTCTACCCGTTTTTTTTACCCCTTTTATAGGGTAAAAAGTGCATTTGCTCGTGATATCGCCGTTCTAACATGAAAAGCTGCAGTTTTTGTTGCATTTTCTTTAATGAACTGTGTGGTACATAAAGAGTTTTTACACAGAACTCGAGAAATCGCTAGTCATTGCTAGAGACGGCATTATTAAATCGTTTTATACAAACAAAGCATGTCAAGCCTTTTTTTAAAGATGAAAAATCATCCAATGACTCCTTCTGCTTTAGGCGGAGTAGAAAGAAAAACTTGCAACTACCAAAACAAACAACGTGCGTCGCTCTGACCCTGAGATTGTCCACTGGCTGTGCCAGCGTAAACCGGTTTTTTCCAGTCTCACCGCATACGCGACAAGCGGCCAGTGGCCACGCACACATGCCCCGTGCGCTTGTAATAGTGCAATCGATTCGAGCGGTTGTTTGAGCTTTGTCTCTGTTCCGTTTATCTACTCATGTGCTGAGATTGTCCACTGGCTGTGCCAGCGTGAACCGGTTTTTTCCAGTCTGGCCGCGTACGGAAAAAGGAACGAAATATAATGTAATAGCACTTCGCCCGCGACTTCGTCCGCGTGGGGATAGTAGGTACTCCACAAACTGCAACGCCCCTATACATATCCCCTTATAAAGGTTAGTTTTGGAAAATTAAGCACAACGATTCTCATTATTGGTTCAGCGCAACTGTTCACCCCGTTCAGCCCGTCAGGGGTTGATTATGCAAAAATTGTTAGGTACATGATCTGTTTCAATTATCCCACTTTTAGTTTGTTCATAGAATTCCGACGTAAATTGAAGCAAGCTATAATTTCCTCCCCTAAAAACTTATTCACCCCTGCTTCACCCCTTATTATGTATGTACCTAGTTGATTTTCGAAAAATCCAAACATTTATTATTCTTATTGTTTTATCGAAAACATTTAAATGCCGTGGTGTTTCAACTTCATCGGACTAAGCATTGATACGATTCTCCCAAGTTCGCTCAAGCTGCGACATTTTTCTTACTCCGAGCATGTTTATTACCGTCGTAACTTTTGAACGAAAGGTCCGATTTGAATGATTTAAAGTGTAATTCACACGGAAATAATCAACCTTAATTATCAAACCATTTAAATGGATAAGGATTAATATCATGGTACTATAATCACCATTTTTTATTTCACCAAGGGATTTGCTTGACTAATATCAACAAAATGCGGTCATGGTGACTTATCCATAATAGTTAGACATATGGTATCGCGGACTTTTTTGTAGATATTGATGACCTCTATAAAACTGTAGTACATCACTTTGCTCTATTGTCAATAGATTCCGCAGCGTACGCGATATAAGGATTTTTTCTCACACCTTGGGTTACATTATCGAAGTTTTCATACGGATCCCTAACTTTTTTGTAAATATTCTATAGCCTATGTCCATCTCTGATAATGTAGGATTCTACTGGTGAAAGAATTTTTCAAATCGGTCCAGTAGTTTCGGAGCCTATTCATTTCAAACAAACAAACAAACAAACAAACAAACAAACAAACAAACAAACAAACAAATCTTTCCTCTTTATAATATTAGTGTAGATAATTTCCTTTGACGCCATAAAATTTTTTTTTAGCTTTGCGAGCGTGTGGCCAAACTCCATACATTGCGCGCCCAGAGCGCTTTGTATATCAAGTCTCTTAATTACGATGAGATGTAATTTCCTAGTAAATTATTTCAAACAATTTCAAAAATTCAATATTATTCTAAAGACAACATAAATCTTAAATAAAGCATTAAAATGTTCTAATCAAATTGAAAAATTGTAAACAATTTTCTTTCTAATTAAAAAAAAACATTGCTAAGGAAAAAAACGACCTAATTTAACCGGTCTCGGTTATCCAAAAAGGTCCTAATTGCTAATTAAAAGGCATTGTCTTAACCCTTGCCTAAAGAGGTTTCATTTTGTTCAAAGGAGAAGCTTAGCTTTGTTAGAAAATGTATTTTTAGTAACTCTTTGTTAAAGAGTTCATTGGAAGAAGCATCACAATACCTATTCCTGCCTTTATGCAATGTTGTTGCTGTCGGGTCTTTAAGTCAATAGAGAATAGGTTACTTCTAGGCAAGCGTACTAAATCGTCAACCACATCATCGATTGGTCAAACGCGGCACTATAAATAATAAAAAACCGGTCAAGAGCTAGGCGGACTCGCGCACCGAGGGTTACGTATGGTACGTAACCCTCTGTCATGCCCATGATGATTTCTGAAATAGTGTGCTGATTAGAGACATCGTTTTATTTTTCCTGTAATCTTTACATAAACTTCGAAAACTATGCGGCCTAAAAATACAGAAAAAATGTTTGAGAATTTGCAAATAGCGCTCTTTCATAAGATACCCCACATGCCCTAGTAGCCCTACTTCGTATTTTTAAGACCTCCTTTCAGTTCAATTTGAATTGAATGAAACTCGTTAAAAAATAATTTTTGTTTTAGTAATTGAACTCTTGATATGTGTACGTAAAGAAGTTTCAAGAAATTCGCCATTCATCTCTTATATTAAGGTCGATGACTAAAAAAATCTAATTAGTCCGTCAAATAGATCCAAAAAGTATTGAACACGTATCTAGTCCTTCTTTCTTCACGTAAACCAAAAATGAAAACAGTACAGTGCGTTGAAATCTCGCGTGACGTTACAGACCGATAGACTTTTTACCGGAAAGTGACGTCACTTTAAAGTCTTTGACGAAGAGAAAATGCTTCAAAGATCAGAAGTCAGACACCTCATCCTCGAAGCGTTTTATCTTCGTCATTTTTTATTGATGTGATAAAAATGAAAAATACGTAAGTATCCAATACTTTTCGATAATCTTATTGACGAACTCGAATCATATTTTTTTTTACTTGGGAAAAATCGCTATTGAGACTTTTTAGATCTTAATATTAGAGTATGCCGTCGCGGTATAAAAACCCCCTTTTCATTAAACATTCTGCCGGTCGATTCTGTCGACATCTAACGGTGTTCACCTAGGCGGAGTGAACGACAAGAGCGCTGTCATTCCATCTTATTTGTATGATTTGACAACTCACCCGTCGTGCGCAACGCCCAAGTGTTCACTTCGACATGCTTACAGAATCGCACTGCTGAATGTTGTTTATCATTTAAATTTTTTGTCTTAACTTTAACTTATGATGATTTACATATTTTTTTGAATTATTTTCTTGTAACTTTTTAACTTGTATCTTCGAAGTGCGTAATTAATATTTTTTTCTGTTTTCTGTGAATAACGCTGTTGATTACGTAATTGTTAGTTATTACAAATAAATAAATAAAACTATTTCAGTTTGTAATAAAAACTAATTCTACTTAATTCTAAAGTCCGACTCAACAGCTGGAATGTAACATCAAAAAATCAAAATAAAAAGTTATTTATTCAAACTAGGCTAAAAATCAGCACTTTTTGAACGTCAAAATTGTCATGAAGACAGCCCGCCAAATCGCCCAGCCCGTCACCACTTAGTGTTGTAGCTGTGAAGAAGTGGCGCAACAAACTCCCCAGCAACACATCTGTCTGTTAAGTTTGAAGAACTTGAATTGATAAAATGTTACAGTTAAACATTTTATGATAACACTAGAAAATTACATTTTATTTAATTTAATTAAAAATGGACACCACACACCACATTATGCCACCTAAACTTGAAAAAATAATAAAAATAAATACATAGGTACCTAATTAAATAAGCAAACTCAAGCATACAACAGCACTAAAAAATGAGCCTATTACATCACAGGCTAAATTAAATAACCCATCTTACCTACAATATTCATACACCATACCACCTCAAACTTAATTCCTCACATCCTCGGACGTGTAATATTATAAGGAAGTTATTACAGCCCTCTTTTGATCCTCCGCAGCCTCTTAGCAGACCCTCTCATCATTCATGAGACGTTGAGTAGTCGAGAAGTATAATTTTAGCATATTTTCTTTCGAGTGATCACTTTTTCGGCTGACTCGTGATGTTTTTGTGGTGAATGAGTCGAAGTTTCAAGGATCTTTTGTACAGTGTTTCAAATCTGTCTGTGTGCATTTTTTGTATATCCTTGAACAGGATCTGCTTTGGATGCACTTTATCGGTTGATAATCCTAACTATTATTGTAATGTAAAATAAAAATAAGCTATTTTATTTTTGCGAAAATCTTAATGAACGAGAACGAATCGCGGGAAAAAAGTATTAGGTGCTTCATAATTTATTATTGCGTACTTCTGCATATTTTTTACTTACAGATGAGCGCCGCTTCAAATTAAAGTGGGTCTGGTCTGGTCTGCAGGCCTAGACAAAAAAACTTTTCTGTAGCGTTAACGCTCACGACAAAATGTATGGGAATGACATTAGGTGATGACGTTTCCTTTCCACACGTAATGTCATTCCCATACATTTGGTCGTCAGTAGGACGTTAACGCTACAGAAAAGTTTTTTGTTTAGGCCTGCTGGTCTTTGTCCAAAATAATTTAAAAAATTCAATTGCCTCGAAAAGAAGGAAAAGAACTAAGTACATTTAAATTCGAGTGACTAGCTTTTAAAATGATTTTTGGTAGTTTGCAGCTGGCACCACATCTCTTCGATCTATTTTAGGATTTATAAGTAACTTTTACGAATTTTATTTTGTTGTAAATTACAAGTTGAAATATTAATAAGCAAGTGTAAGAAGTGAATTAAGAACTAATACAACTTTACTATGGGGACTACCCCATAGTAAAGTCGTATTAGTAAAACGGTGACAAGATAACACGACACGTACACGACATGTTGGTACTGGCCAACATGCTAAACTTTGTCACAATCTAAGAAGCCCGCTTTACCACTAAGTGCGAAAGAGATTTATTTCATGTCTCTTTCATACTCACTAAAAAAGCAACGTTTTATCCTGCTGTCAAATTAGGCTTCTTAGATTGTGACAAGTTTAAAGAGATTGTCAAGAAAGGATATTTGGAAACTCAACCCTTTTCTAACAAAGGGTTTAAGTTTGTATGCAAACAAAGTCACGGGCAAGAGCTACTTAAAATATTTCACTTCTGTAAAACCACAGAGCTTGGAACTATTCTACGAAATGGAGACGCCACTGTCAAATAATTTATAATACTTTGAGCCAAATAACACACGCAATGCGCAATATGCAAAAGTTATGGCTATGATAAGCACAGCCTAGATAGGGTTGTTTTCTGGATAAAGTAATGATTCTGATTTCCAAAAAAATGTTACTGTTTTTTTTTTACTTTATTAATCAATCGATACTTATTGACAAATATTAAACGCATCAAAGTTCTGGGGCCTAACCACCAACTCTTAAAGCAGTATTACTATAATATTACATCCAGTGGGAAAGAGACTGAGCTATACGTTCTGTATAGCTCCGTCACTTTCCCACTCGAACTAAAATTGAAGTAATACTGCTTTAAGAGTTGGTGGTTAGGCCCCAGGGAGCCAATTCTACGAAATTTCAATCAAAGTTTGCACTTACATGTCACTTGAAATCTAACAAACATATACGTATGGAAATTGAGGCTTTTTTGACAGATATTGTGGATGAGATGCAAAAGTAAACGTTGCTTAAAAATTAGTAGAATTGGCCCTCTGGAGTGGAGGCTTGTTATTGTCACTTCTAGGTTAAAAGTGGACACACTTTTTACGAAGACGAGTCGTCACGCGCAACCCAGCATCGTCTACATTTTTCAAAGAAAAATTACGTGTCAAATACTTTTTGGTATTCTAACTGACAAACTAAATAGTGTTTTATTTACAAATCGGTTGGGTTTGCCGTGGGGCCCTTGTGCTCATAGCCTTTTCAATGAAATTTCGAAACGGCTAGTTGACACTTCCCGTGACCCAAGAGCTGGTTTTTACTTTGGGCAGAGACTAGGCATTGCCATTCAACGTGCTAATGCCGCCAGTCACTTGGGCACATTACCAGCTGACAGCGTTGAAGACGAATTTTTTGACGCTATATCTTAGTTTGTTGTAAGTTTCGTGTATTTTTAATTGACTTATGTTTAACTTACCACCAGATATAGTAACATTTAGGAGACAAAAATAGTAAATGATCACCAAAATTAAACACGCATTTCAATTTAAAATTATAACCAAAATTTTAACGTCTCGCTATCCTATTTAAGCAAAATGACTCCAAATAAATCATTGTTAACCCAAAAGTAGTAAATGATCACCAAAATCATACCAGCATTTTAATGTAAAATTAAAATCAAAGTTTTTACATCTTGCTATCCTGTTTAAGCAAACTAATGTCAAACAAATCATTGTTAATCCAAAACTTTTAAGTAAATATAAAGCATTATTTAAATATTAAGCTTTCTTTCATTTTTATTGGCAGCTATTCTTTGGTGTTTGGAGTTAAAAAAGTGTAAAATAAATAACTTTTTTCAAAAAAATATTCGAGAAGGTAGCGCTCGCCGGCCGCTGCCGCGGCACCGCTCGCTTCGCTCTCTCGGCTCGCGTGGTTGGTCACAATTCTAACCTAACCTAACCTATTTTATCCAGTTTGTAACCCCAAGCCTACATTTTATGGCAATCACAGTAGTTTATTTAGGCAAAAATAGCGCATTCATTAAAAAGTATAAATTTGGTTAAGATTTGGTGTTCGAATACAATTTGAGGTGCAGTCGTGACTAAAATAGCTAGTACTATTGTAATTTTAGACTTCATTTTTCTGGTGTCAAATATATATTTTTGGTAAAAGAACTAAGGGTATCAAAGCATTTTATGGTGGTCATTATATTTAATCCCTTTTTAATTTAAGCTGTTTTCATTAAAATCTGTTGGGTTTGGTATCAAGTGGTTTTTTGAAAAGTTTTGACGATGCCTTCTCTAGCAATGGCTGCCGAGAAGCTCTGTGAGTAAAACATATTTCAAAGCGGCCATCTTGGATTTGTTGTGCCCTCACGTAGCTTATGATACTGTCCAACGTTAGTAAAGGACACCTCATTTATTTCTATGTAGAAATAAGTAGAATATTTTATATTTTAAGATTGTGGAAATAAAATATATTATGTTATAGCTTGTAATTTCTGGTTGAACAAGATGTTTAGAACATTTTTCTTAGTCTCTGTAGAAGCGCTTTGCATCATATGAAATTAAAAGAAGTAACGTAATATTTTGTGCCACACTTTCTGCCAGACAATTAGAATATTATATACGGAATGTGTGAGAAAGCAGTGTTGAAAAATAGGAGACAATTCTCTTATTTTTCTGCATCGCAGTCGCAAAGGTCGCAAACTATCAAAAACACCATAAAAAACACCTCAAAATCATACAAGTCTTTAAATTTTAACACTTTTTAAGTACTAAACTTGACTTTCTACCCTTGAACAGGCGAATTCTGTAGCTGACCGTCTTTTTGTTTTTGAGCCCTGCATTATATGAGTGGAACAGAACAAAAATACTTCAAACCCCTGTTTGAAGTTTTGGTCCACTCAAAGGTTGAGTTTCAACAAACCCTTCCAGTACACCTCTGAACCTTCTGAGAAACACAAACTCCTCATGTTTCTACGTTAAAGTTTAGGTAAGCAGAGTATCTGTAAGTTATCGTAGCAGAAAATCAAAACGGCTGATATTTCTTAAAACATCACTTCGAATTTCGAACAATGTCTCATTGTGCGCTCACTTGAGTGAGATGAGAAGTAGACTTTACAGCTGGTCTTTTCTCCGGGGTTGCGGAATTTGTTCGAAAGAGTCACCGCGACCCTGGAACGCAAAGGGCATAACGAGGAACAGGGATGGGTCTGTCACGCCGGTGGTCCCGGCCGCCAAACCATGTCAGAGGCCCTTGAGGTGGTTTAGAAACACTGACACTAGTGTTTGTGGGGTCATTAGACCTTACTACACACACGAAGAAGAAGTCTGACACGCCCTTTCGCTCTACTCAGAGTGGAAGTAGTCATTTGATGATTTCCCATTTATAAAAAAAAAACTGGTCTATTCTGACAAAATCTTACCGTGTAAACTATTAGGTGGAGTGAGTGGGAAGTGAACTGTCATTACATCATTTTATATGGGTTGATATCTCACTTCATGTTCAGCAATGCGATTCTGTAAACATCTCGAAGTGAACACTTGGGCGGGGTGCACGACGGGTGAGTTGTCAAACCATACAAATAAGATGGAATGACAGCTTACTTGTCGTTCCAGTCTTGCCAAGAAGTACCGTGTTTCCCAGTTAATGGGTTGTGGAGGTCTGGCAGGCAGCCGCTCCACGTAAAATACTTGGTATTCAGCTGAATCCGGTTTGACTGGGAGCTGACCCCAATATAGTTGGGAAAAGGCTGGGCAGATGATAACAGCTCACTTGTCATTTACTCCGCCTAGGTGTACCGTGAGATGTCGCTAGAATCGACCGACTGTTTACGTAAGTTTACACAGAATCGCAGTGCAGAATAGCACTGCATAAGCGAAAACTTTCCACAATCTAAGCTTATTGGACATGCTATGAAATATTTTTTTTTTGTTTTTTTTTTTCACCGACTTCAAGAAAAGAAGGAGATTCTCAATTCGGTTGTTTTTTTACATTTGTTACCTCTTATCTACGTCATTTCAGTATGAATAAAATTCTTGTTTTCGAAAATCAAAAAACTACTGAAAATCGGTTCAATTGTTTTGTTATTAATCAAAATTGCTGTTAAAAATGTGCATCATCTTTTGACTTTCCGGTGGTGTTGCTAGGTGTGGGGTTAACTAAAATGTGAAAAATAAAAAAACATTCTTACAAAAAAATAAGTACAACTGACTTCCGAATAAAATAAAAAAAAACTAAAAGGTATAAAATAACTTTAATTTCGGAAGTCGGTGTGAAAACTCGAAGAAACAACCAAAAACACCGACTTCCGAAATTAAAATTACTCATATTTCCAAAAACATCACGATCGAGTTTCCAAAACTATCCAGAATAATACTTCTGCTTTTCATAGCTTTGCAAATCCTATCCTCTCTGTAACAAATCTGCTTACAGTGGGGTAACAAAAGGGATCGGATTTATATTCCCAAGAGTCTATACACAATTTGTTTACGATGGAATAGCCTGTAGTTGCCTTGTGTTGCACGCTTGTCTGGACGATTTTCTAGATTTATAGCTGAGACTGTTTCACGTCGAAAATGTTAGTTGGAAAATAAAAGAGGAAGGATTTTCTGTATTAAGGACTATGATCGGATTTAAAATAATAGTGGACAGAAGCAGGGAATTTAAAATATGAATTGCAAAATATTTTCTTGGATTGTCACGTGTACAATTATTTTTTTAGTTTTAATATGAAAAATGGCATCATCTGCCTAGCCTTTTTCTCTCTTTTTCTCCCAGTCAAACCTGCACAACCCATTAACTGGGTAACACGGTACTTTTTGGCAAGACTGGTGTCAGATTTTCTGGCTTCTGACAATCCGTAACGACTGCCAAAGATCTACAAATGACAGCCGGGACCAACGGCTTAACGTGCTTTCCGAGGCACGGAGGAGTCTCGGTATGTTAATATGGTCACCCATCCAAGACCAACCTTGGCAAGCGTTGCTTAACCTTGAAGATTGGTCCGTGTGGCTGTCATAATTTAGCCACGAGCTCCTCTCCTCCTCAGTTTTAATATGAAAAATGGCATTAAACAAAAATGTAAAAATGAAAGACTCAGACATGGCGAAATGTTTGGTTTTCTGGTGGAACCTGTTATTAAAGATTTTGTGGCATGCGGCCTCAATGCCGTCACAAAAAAAAACGAAGCAAAATTTGTACGTCAACAAAAAGAACCGCAATGAAAACTACGCCAGCAGCGAACTACTAACGAAATCCTTTTTTTTTTGTATGGGAAATCATCAAATGACTCCTCCCGCTCTGGGCGGAGCGGAACGAAATACTGCATCGCGGTATTAGACTTTTTCCGTGCGATTTGAACATATACAACAGTCCGAATATTAACTATCAGGCAGTTGCCGACCGGACACAACAACCGTCCGGTCGGAGAATCCTCTTTTTTCAATGGAGGTTAGCAAACTGTATAAAAAGGCCTCATTTTTCATACATTTTTGACAGGCTGCAACTGAAACTGAAAATTAGTAGAATAAGCACTCAGGTTTCTTAAGCAACTGCTTACCAGAGAAAGACCATTACAATTTCATGTTTCCTTGCACCCCAATTTTACATTTTATCTCTTGAGATTGTGAAATTTACCCCTAAGCCCAAGAGGGTAACAAAATCGTACAAATATTTGTAAAATTTCAAGCTTGCCAACCGAAAGGGAGGAAATTCAAGATTATTTTGTCAATGTAGTACCTATTCGTCCGTTTATTTTGTACGCGCCTTATCATTTCTACTCTTTGTTGAAATCTTAGCAAGGCTAAAGGCCTTGCTAAGATTTAAGATTAATAGGAAAAGATAAAGAAGTGCTTGATTTGTTTTAGGTTTTTTCATTCTGAACATAGAGTATGTAAACCACAAAACACCTTTAATAGGGCTGGGGAGATGTAAACACGAAATTAGTTAATGCCGTTTTTATGTGCGCATAGACAAAATAAAAATAAATTAGAGTCGCGCGTGCCACTATTTGGTCGGCCACTTTCGATTGTCGGCGCAACAGTATGTTCCCCCTTCGAACCTGAATTATTTATTTTCATATTATTTTTTTTCGTATTCTAATCCAACCGAGTTAAAAGATCTACGTCCTATAAGCATTTTACCTTGCCTGTCGAAAGTAATGGAAAAAGTCGTCTGCCAACAATTAACTCAATTTTTGGAACAAAATAACATTCTACCTGATTTACAATCTGGGTTCCGTAAGCAACGCAGTACGTCTACTGCTTTACTGGACGTTACTGATAACATATTAGCTGCCCAGGATCAGGGAATGTGTTTAGTACTCGTCTTGATTGATTTTTCCCGGGCATTTGACGCAATAAATATTCCGCTACTATTATCAAAGTTGATCTATTATGGTTTCGATCCTAGCGCCGTGCAGTGGTTCCGCAGCTACCTCACGAATAGAAAACAGTTTGTCGATTTGCGTTTGGGTGACGGCACCACTTTAAGATCTGCACTCATTGCAATAGAGAGAGGAGTCCCGCAGGGCTCCATCTTAGGTCCGATTATTTTCATTTTGTACTGTGCAGACATCATTAAATGTCTCCTTAAATGTAAATACCACATATACGCCGATGATGTTCAGATTTATATATCTTTTCGACCAGACGAGTACGATAAGGCCATTGAAGATCTTAACGATGACCTCCAAAGAATTGTCACATGGTCTGAGGAGAACTGCTTGTCATTGAACCCTACAAAAACTAAATATTTGGTGTTTGGCTCAAGACAGCAGCTTGCTAAGCTATCCTTATCATTTGATCTAAAACTAATGGGCGAGCAGATAGAGCGAGTGTATGAGGCGAGGAATTTGGGACTAGTTATGGATAAAGACCTGCGTTTTGAGAAACACATAGCAGACTCAGCTAGAAATTGTTTCTATCGCCTGAAGGTGTTATACAAGATGCGACCGTACTTGTCCGAAGCACTGCGGGAGCAGCTGGTGAAAACCCTGGTCCTTTCTAGGTTAAACTACGCAGACACGGTATATGGCCCGCGCCTATTAGCACGCACAGATCGGCTCATCCAAAGGGTACAAAACGCTTATGCTCGGTTTTGTTACAACATTCCTCGCAGAACCCATGTAACGCCTTATCTAAACCGGCACTTTACGCTGAAGATGAAGTCCCGACGCAAACTGCACTTAGCTTGCCTTCTGTTCGGTGTAATTAAATACCAGAAACCGGACTATTTATTCAATAAGCTGAGCTGGTTTGCGAGCCGGCGGGCCATGCGGGAGAAGACAACGCTCACAACAACTGTCAACCCAGTCTCACGGTACAGCTGCTTTTAAGGGCAGCTTTCGCTGGGCGGCTTCTAAAACGTGGAATAACATCCCCCCACCTATCAGAGTGATCAACACAATAAGCACATTTAGAAGACGCTTACGACAGTATCTGATCGATGCACAGCGAGGGCTGGATATGGTGGTGCAAAATACCTCAATTATATAATGTACCTACCCGTGTCTCTGTTTTGGCTGGGGGTATTTTTGATTTTTGGGTTTTTAGTGTTGTGTCATTTACTGTTATACGTATTATTCGTCTTTTTATGTTTCACATCACACTATATACAAACACATATAATATTATCTGTTGCGGCACTAATAAAACTTACTAAATTGGACTACACTAGTCGGCCGCTGCGATTGGCTGAGCGGCGATGACGCGACGGCTAGCGGGCGAAAAAAAAAAAATCATGGACAACGAACGTGAGCGTTCTTAAACAAATTAGAAAGACCACTGTAATCTCAAGAAAATAAACGTTTTGTACTTTCCATCAAGCGTAAAAGTTAGTTACCGCCCTCAATCTTCATTAGCAGTAACGCGCAGCTACATATTTTGGTCATTCGAGACGGATTTTCTACGCTTCAAAAAAAACCGGACGATTGAGAGACGCATCGTGGTGCATAACTTAAATTGGAAAGGAATCTAAGGAATAACGGTGGATTACAGTGCTTTTGGTGAGGCGTGCCAACTCAAACCTCCTAACCCTTTCTTTCTTCACATGTGTGATATATTTCTATGGTTATTTCAATGCTTTGCAATTTCGCATGCCGACTTGCACGTCGTGGGGGTGATGCATACGCTTTAGCTCGCCTCAGATTTTGCAAAGGTTCGCTTTATACGCTGATTATTACAACCTATAGTGGATTAAAACCGTGAGTATTACATTTCAATAATATCTAAAATGGAATCATCGGGTCGCGATCCGAAAACAGAATTATTGATGAAAGATTTGAAAAAGAAACGTGCGTCGATAAAATGTCGACTAACCAATTTTAAAAAATATGTGAGTTCTTTCGAAGACTCAGATTTATCTGTTCATAACCAAGCTGAGTTAAAATTGCGCGTGGCAGGATCTCAAATATTGATAAATGATTTCAATCAGGTACAAAATAAAATACAGGACATAAGTTCAGAATCAGAGATTGACAAACAGCTTGAATCGCGTGAAGAATTTGAGCGAGATTATTATAATATTCTTGCACTTGTTGAATGTATGACAAGCACTGATGAGAAGTCGACTAGCATTTCTGATTTACCAACAACTAGTTCCAACTCTATTAAATTACCAACTATTACCATTCCTACCTTTGACGGGTCCTATGAGCATTGGCTGGAGTTCCGTGACACATTTGTTTCTTTAGTGCATAATTGTAAAACAATAACGCAGATTCAAAAGTTTCATTATTTAAAGTCATCATTGAAGGGTAACGCCAAGTCTGTCATAGATTCTCTTGAATTCTCTGCTGGTAATTATGACGTTGCATGGGAATTGTTAACTAATAGGTTTGACAATACTAAGTTGTTGGTTCACAATCATGTAAAGTCCATGTTTACAACCCAAGCGTTAACTAAAGAATCCCCGGGACTGTTGCGCAAGCTTATTGATAATATTTTAAAAAATCTACGTGCATTAAAATTATTAGGTGAACCAACAGAATACTGGGATACATTGATAATGTATAATGTGGTTTCTAAATTGGATCCTGTTACAGAGCGTGATTGGGAACAGCACAGAGGTACATTTTTTAATGGTAGTAGTAAAAACTCTTTAATTAAATTAGATGATTTAATACAGTTTCTTAAGAATAAGGCTGATATGTTGGAGACCCTGATAGTATCACACAGTAAATCAAGTATTTACAGCGGGGGTGAAAATAAGAAACAAACCAACAATGTCTCAACGCCTAAGGTTCATTGTAATGTAGCTACTAATAATAAACCTACTAATAATAAACCTAATAATAATAAATCACAAACTAGAACCTCACGGATGTACAAAGCATGTTTGATGTGTAATGAAAAACACCCTTTGTATTCATGTCAAAATTTCCTGGACTTAAGCGCTGAGGACAGATTCAAGATAGTCAAAGATAAAGATTTGTGCATAAATTGTATGCGTTCTGGTCACTCTGTGGGTACTTGTGTTTTTGGTCCATGTCGGAAATGTGATAAAAAACATAATTCATTGATATGTGAAGTAATTAATAAAATTAAAGATAACAATTCAGGAGTAGTTACACTCACAACTAGCAACCAATCAGATATTCCTAGTTCTGGGCTTGACAGTGGTAACATGACTCATAGTCATTCATTACAGGTACATAATGTACATGTTAACAATTTGAATAATAATAATACTTCTTCAGTTCAACATGTTTTGTTGTCAACTGCCATTGTAGATATACGTAGTCAATCGGGTGTTGATCATAAAGCGCGCGTGATCCTCGACAGCGGCAGTGAACGTTCGTCAATCATTTAGTGAAAAATTAAATACGCAAATTATACAGTCCACTCAACAAATTCACGGCGTTGGAAACTCAATAACACAATGTTCACAATCCTGTAATATTGAGATAAGATCGCGTAACGGTAGTTTCACTGCTCATGTTCAGTGCTTAATTTTGCCTCAAATATCATCAAAGTTACCTTCGACAACTTTGAGTACAATTTATTTCAATATACCCGACAATATTACTCTTGCCGATCCTAGTTTTTATGATAGTCAACAGATTGATTTGTTAATAGGTGCGGATTTATTTTGGGATATAGTTAGTGAAGGTAAAATGCGCCTTAAAAATGGCCCTTACCTTCAAAACACTAAATTAGGTTGGATTGTGTCAGGTTCGATTCAATATTTTACGCAAAAACCAGTGAAACATGTAACATGTAATTTCACTCAATCTACACTTGAAGGTGATACATGTTCACTTGATCAATTACTACGCAAATTTTGGGAAATCGAAGAACTACCTATGTGTAGTAATAATAAGCTCGGCAGCGACGAAGAGCTCGCGTGCGAAGAGCATTTTATTAAAACAACAAAGCGGCTTGCCGACGGGCGGTTCAGCGTTCGAATCCCTTTGAAGCATGAACCACATAAGTTAGGTGACACTCGTAGTCAAGCAGAACGTCGGTTTTATGCTTTAGAGAAAAAACTACAACGCAACCCTAACTACAAACAGATGTATAGCGAGTTCATTAACGAATATATTAATCTAGGACATATGAGCCTCATTCACAAGTACAGTACGCCGCATTATTTCCTACCACACCATGGAGGCAGCACTAGCAGCCATCAGGCTTATGCACTTAGGCATATGGGGCAAGAACCATACTAGTCCTCACGCTGGCATCCTGGACCGGGCGATCGAGTATCAACCTCTCATCGCTGCCCCGTGTGATAGGACACCGAATAAACTCATGTTTAACAAAAGCTATAGCATACAAACAACAGAGGAAGAGAGGGACCAGTCAGGAGTCAATGAAGTACGCGTCTACACAGACGGCTCAAAAACTCCACAGGGTTCAGGGGCTGGCATACACTCCCTAGACCTCAACATTAACTTTCACTTACCACTAGGCGAACACAGCTCGATATTCTAATGCGAGTGTGTCGCCCTAACACAAGCCGCAACAGCCGTAAAGCGTCTAGGGATACACAGCTACGCAATTAGATTCGTATCTGATAGCCTGGCTGTGCTTAAAGCCCTAGAGAACAAACAAACCAACAGTAAACTAATTTTCGAGTGTCACCTCTCCCTGGAGAGTATATCGCTGTCTAACAGGATCACCCTCCAGTGGATCAAGGGACACAGCGGATCCCTAGGCAATGATGCCGCAGACGAACTTGCGAAGAGAGGTTCCGAGATGGTAGTTTTAGGCCCATACCCACTCCTTCCTCTACCTTTCTCGCAGTTTCGTACATGGATTCGCCAGAGATCAACTGAACTCCACAACAACAAATGGTCACGGGCCACAGACTGCAGGCAGTCAAAAATGGCAATGCCATGTCTAAACCCGCGATTAACTAAACGACTACTCAGCCTAAGCAGAAACGACCTTAGAACAATAATAGGGACAATTACGGGCCATTGCCCCCTAAACAAACATCTCTATAACATAGGCGCCACGGACAGCCCACTCTGCAGGGGCTGTTTTGACGCCGAAGAATCAGCTGCCCACGTCATCCTGGAATGCGAGGCTGTGGCTACCCAACGTGAACAAATCCTCGGAACGGTGAGGTCGCTCCGCGAAGCCTGTGAAGCTCCCAGGAAACTTCTGTGCTTCTGGGCGGAGCTAGGCTGGCTAACTTAGCCAGGACATCTACGCACAACGGACCGAATGAGAGTCTAAGTGCGGATAACGGAGTCCCTACTCTACTCTACTCTACTCTACCTACCACACCATGGAGTATTTCGCGAAAATGCTACGACTACTAAATTGCGTGTAGTTTTCGATGCTGGAATGATATCCAGTTCGGGTGTTTCGATAAATGACCTGCAGATGGTCGGCCCGGCCGTTCAAGGCGATTTGATTTCAATATAATTACTTAAATTTCGCGAAAACAGGTACGTAGCTTGTGCGGACATAGAAAAGATGTATCGCCAAGTATTAATTGATAAAGACCAACGTGACCTTCAGCTTATTATGTGGCGCGAAAATCCGTCCGATACACTTAAAGTATACCAATTAAATACTGTAACGTATGGTACGGCTTCCGCACCATTTCTTAGTTGCCGATGTTTAAAACAATTAGCTGAAGAATGTAAGGTTCCGTATGTAACGGAAACCATTAACAATAATTTCTACGTTGACGATTTAATTTGCGGGGCCAACAGTATATCAGAATTGAATGCAATTTGTGAAGATACTAGGCAGGTTTTGAATTCCGCATGTCTTGTTTTACGGAAATGGGTTTTTAACTTTGACCACGCGAACCCTAACGATACATATAACGTTACAAAACAATACGCATTAGGCGATAATATTCAAAACAAAACATTAGGTATTGGATGGAACAATAAGTTAGACGAATTAAATTATTATTCACAAATTAAAACTGAAACGAGTGTTATTTCTAAACGTATTATTTTATCGAATGCATCTCAGATTTACGATCCGTTAGGATTAATTAGTCCAGTGATAACAATAGCTAAAACATTGTTGCAAAAATGTTGGTTATTAAAATTAGAGTGGGACGAACCGGTTCCTGTTGATGTTGCGCAAGTCTGGAACCGATTTGTTAGTAGTTTATCATCGCTTAATAATTTACGAATACCGCGCTATGTTATGTGCTGTGATCCTACTTATATGGAGTTATATATATTTACCGATGCTTCGCAGACAGCGTATGGCGCTTGCGCTTATATCCGCACGATTAATAGTGACTCGGCGGTTACGATGCGTTTGTTATGTTCCAAAGGCAAGGTCGCGCCTATAAAACCCACAACTATACCTAGATTAGAGTTGTGTGGCGCTGTATTAGGCGCGCGATTATATGCAAAGGTCATTAAATCCCTGCGTTCTACAGTAAATAAAGTCGTGTTCTGGACTGATTCTACGATTGTTTTAGGCTGGTTAGGTATGCCACCTAATTTACTCAAAACATACGTTCAGAATAGAACTGCTGAAATTCACGAATTAACTAAAGAACATCCATGGCGGCATGTTTCTGGCAAAGAAAATCCAGCAGACTTTGTATCGCGAGGTCAAGGTTTGGATACACTCAGTTCTTCATCTTTATGGTGGGAAGGTCCACAGTTTTTGCATAATGCTAATTTTGAATTGCATAATTTATCGATCGATAAAACTATAAAAAATAACGACTTACCTGAATTAAAAACTAATGTCCATTGTCACTTACTAAATCACGCGAGTTTTTTTTTTTTTTTTTTTTTTTTCCCTTATCCTAGTGTTCATCATAATGATGGACCCTAATCTTATTACAATCTAGCCTTGTATATAGACTAATAAGTAATTTAATTATAACTTAAACTGTTAAAAATATTGTCTTTACGTACTAAGAATGTGTCCATTGGCACTTTTCTTATTGTCTCTATTAAGGCGAATACACTTTTTCTTGTGTTTTTTGGTAACACTTGTGCTACATTTCACTAATCACTAACACTAGCACTAAACACTAACTCGAACGGTTTTGTTCTTTTTAGTCTTCTAACTATGTCCGTGTGATCGAGAAGCTGGATCGCCTCGACGTTCACATGCTGATGAAGTCTCTTGTCGTGAGCTTCTGCAGATTTTTGTATCACTTTATCGATGAACTCAACATTTAGGTCCCGATGGAGGTCATCATTTCGTACGTACCAGGGTGCATTTACAATTTCCCGCAGTACTTTATTCTGAAATCGTTGAATGATTAATGCATTTGTCTGTTTGGTGCAGCCCCACAGCTGAATACCATAAGTCCAAACTGGCATCAGGACTTGTCTGTATAGTAACAGTTTGTTCTGCACGGACAGCACGGAGTTTCTTCCAAGCAGCCAATACATTCTTTTGAACCGTAGGTCGAGTTCATCTTTTTTCTTCTTCACGTGAGTTTTCCAGCGTAGCTTTGCATCAAGGGTCATACCGAGATACTTGGCTGTATTCTCATAAGGTATTTGGTTGTTATTAATATAAACTGGAAAATACTGTTGCTTTTTGTTGGTAAAATCTATGTGTACGGATTTGGATTCATTTAATTTAATCCTCCATTTTTTGGTCCAGTCATAAACTTGATAAACAGCCATTTGAACCTTTTCTACTGCTTCTTCGTGGCTGTTTCCAACGGCCATTATGGCTGTATCATCAGCAAAGGTTCCAATGGTATTGTTTTCGAGTTCGGGTATATCGCAAGTGTATAGTAGGTACAGGACCGGACCTAACACACTTCCTTGCGGTACGCCAGCTTTTATTGGTTTAAATTCTGAATAAGTGTCTTCTTGTCTTATTCTAAAGACTCTGTTTGAAATGTAAGTTTCCAATATGTCTGCAAACGGTTTCGGTAGCAGCCTCTTTAGTTTAAGAATAAGGCCTTCATGCCAAACTTTATCAAATGCTTGGGCTACGTCTAGAAAAACAGTAGAACAAACTTGCTTGTTTTCCAACGCGTTTTCTATTACGTTTGTGATTCTGTGCACTTGATCGATTGTAGAGTGTTTTTCTCGAAAACCAAACTGGTGCTCAGGTATAAGGTTCCTGTTATCAATGATAGGTTTAAGGCGTTTGAGTAGTAGCTTTTCAAACAGCTTTGACATTATTGGTAGCAGGGAAATCGGTCTGTATGATGTTGTTTCGTGAGCCGGTTTCCCAGGCTTTGCTATCATTATTACTTCAGCAACTTTCCATAACTCTGGTACATATTTAAGCCTCAATGCGGCATTAATAAGGGTTGTTAACTTAACCAGACCCTTTCTTGGTAAGTTATGAAGGATTTCCCCTGTTATTAAATCGTAACCTGGAGCTTTCCTTGTGCTTATTTTCTGCTTTATTTCTCGTGCAACTTCTCTCGGTGTTACTAGTTTTATGGCATCTATTTGATCTGGCATCACTATATTAACCAGAGTGTGGTCTTCATTGGTTTCCCCCTCGTTAGGTTGAAAGATGTTTTCTAGGTGCTCTGCAAACCTAATAGCTTTTTGCTCATTTGTTCGTGCCCATAGCCCGTTTTCACACTTGATGGGAGGGATTTGGGCTATCGGCCTCTTTAGATGCTTAGTAGCCTTCCAAAGGGAGTAGTTAGTCCTTTGGTCGTTACTTAGTTTCTGCAGGTAGGTTTTGGTTGAGTCGTCTTTGTAGTCCTGGATTAGTCTTCTTAGTTTTTTAGTAAGTTTGTTTAGTACTCTTTTGTCATTAGGACACCTAGATTGATGCCACATTTTTCTTTGCCTTCTTTTTTCCATAATCAGCTGCTTGATTCTGAAAGGGAAGATGTTTCCCTTCGTTCTTTTGTTGAAGTCAGGTGTATTTTCCCACGCTGCTTGTTGGATGTGAATAATAAACTTCTCAACTTCGATGTTTAGATGTTCTGGGGTTTTTAATGGAACTTTAAGGTCTATTTGATCATTCAATCTGGCCTTAAAGCTCTCCCAGTCCGTAAACTTATTAACAAGAGTGAGACTATTTTCTTTATACAGAATACTCTCGCTAATTTTTAAGTAAATTGCAGAGTGATCCGAGTTCAAGTCATAGCTTTGTTCCGTTTTTATATAGCTATGTGATAGGTCTTTGGTTACGAAAAAATCTATTAAGTCTGGGATTTTATTTGGATCTGTTGGCCAATAAGTGGGCTTTCCAGTTGATATCACGTCACATTTTAGCTCTTTTATGGCACTCAGTAGTTCTTTGCCTTTAGTAGTAGTTAGTCTGGAACCCCAATACGTATTTTTAGCATTGAAGTCACCTCCTAAGATAAATCTATTACCAAGGCGGGCTAGAAAAGACGAATAGCGATCTTTTTTTATTATGTACCGTGGTGGACAGTAGATGGCACACACGGTTAAGGGGTATTTTTTGGTTTGAAGACAAATTGCCACTGCTTGGATGTCTTTCTCTTCGCATTTTAACATTTCATAGTGTTGCAAGTTATCTTTAACAATAACAGCACTTCCGCCTCTTGCAGTATTGTCTGGGTGTAGCGCATGGAATACTTTGTATCCTTTGAATTTAATGTGACATTGTTTTGTGAAGTGTGTTTCTGATATAAGGCAAACATCAATTTTTTCAATTTCTAGTACAACTTGCAACTCATTCTGATGTTTTTGTAACCCATTTGAGTTCCACGCCATAAGTTTAAGTGTAGTATTCATTTTTGGGTTTTAGAGGTAGCATTTATGTTGCTATTTTCGATTTTTTTTAATCTCTCGTCGAATGATGACATTAACTTTAAGATTTCATCCAACTTTTTGTTGCTGTTCATATCTGTCAAGGGGGCTTTCGCTAGGCCTGATGAAGTTACTTGAGCGTATGAAACGTTTTTAGTTGTGGTTTGCATCACGTTTTGGCTTGGTTTGGACTTGCTAGCGTCATCTCTTCGGGCAGGTGCACTTTGTTGAGGATTCAAATTTCCTCCTTTAGTTTTTTTGAGTCTTATCTGCTGTATTTCTTTAGCTACAATACATCCCCTATAGTTAGCCGGATGTGGGGCTCCGCAGTGGACGCATTTTGGCTTCTCTTCTTGCGGTTTTCTGCAATCCTTGGTGAGATGTTTACCTGTGCATTTTACGCACCTCGGTTCTTTAGAGCAGTACTTTTGAGTATGGCCGTACGCCTGGCATCTTTTGCATTGTGGTACCAGTTTTGTTGATTTTACCGGTTGTATTTCCACATTACATCCTAAAATATGTTTAATATTGAAGATTTTGTTGGTTTCCTCATCATTTGAGAAAGACAACATGAACATATTGAGTGGCTCTTTAGTTTTCCAGCTCAATTTGTTGACTGCTTCTAAAATTTTGTAGCCTTTGCTGCGCAAGTCTTCGACTACTCTTTCTGGAATGCACGTAAAATGCAATTTTTTTGCCATAACTCTTATTGGCCTTTCTTGCTTGTTCTCATAGGAGTGCCAAAGACAGTTGTTATCGGAAAGGGCTTTTGAGATTGCTCTATACGATTCTTCGTTTTTAGCATTTACCTTTACGGTATCTCCATTCATCATTTTGATGGTGAACGTGTCAGCTGATTGTCTTTCACATAGAAAATCAAAGAACTTTTGATAATCCTGGATACCATCTACAACAATAGGTGGTGGCAGAGAAGTTTTAAGCACTTTTTCAATACCTCTATTGACGTCTCTTCCGTGTTCGTTTTGAGTGAGTTGGGTGGGTTGGGCAGGAGAAGTGTTCAATTTTCTTTTCTTCCTGCTCTTTTGCCGTATCCACCCTGTTTCTCGAGCGAGTTCTTCCTCGTCTGTTGTATATTCAATGGGTGGCGAAGTGGTCTCGGTGGCGGTTGTTGCTGATTTGGCTGCGTTTTCCGCTTGAAGTTTCAGCTGTTGCTGGAGGTTTTCTATTTGACTTTTTAGGTCATCTATGTTCTTTTGGAGCTTTAGACGCTCATTTTTCTCTTCACAATAATATTTGTACAACAGATGTTCCGTCTCCGTTTTTAAGTCCACTTTGGTATTACCCGGTGTATCCTTTTTCGATTCCATTGTAATTTTTAAGCCAGTATTAACTTGGCCTTAACAATAATATTTGCCGTCAGCCGTCAGCATTACGCAATAACTAGGTCATTGCGAGGCAGCCGTCTTGACGGCGTTGTTTTGATGCGTAAGCACTAACACTGTGGTACGCGCGCGATCGCATGCAACACAACTGTTCTCAGCGAAAATCGAACTGGAATAAATCACGCGAGTGATATTACTTTATTTCCATTTTCAAAGTTTTCTCAGTATGCAAGATTAAAGCGTACCGCCGCTTATGTATTTCGATTTATATACAATACGCGCTGTAGAGATAATCGGCGGACGGGTTCATTGACCGTAGAGGAGCTTGAAAATGCAGAATTAACTTTAGCAAGATTAAGTCAGCAAGAATCATTTAGCGATGTCTATGATTTGCTTAAAAATAAGAAGAGTATTAAGAAAAAAGCTAATTTAGTCAAATTAAATTTATTTATTGATCCTAATAATTTAATAAGGGTCGGTGGGCGCATACAGAATTGTCAAAATTTTAGTTTCGAGAAAAAACATCCTATTTTAATTTCAGCAAAACATTGGTTTACAGTTTTGTTATTTCGTTACGAGCACCACCGTACAATGCATGCTGCGCCTCAGCTGCTTCTGTTTACGATAAGAGAGGCTTGGTGGCCGGTCAATGGTCGGAATCTCGCGAGAAGGGTAGTACATACTTGCGTTAAGTGTGCACGACTTCGCGCAACCACGGTTAAACCAATAATGGGCAATCTGCCGCAAGAACGCCTAGAGCCAGGGTTTCCTTTTCTACGGTGTGGCGTGGACTATGCGGGACCAGTGTTCACTTTGACTCGTAAAGGTAGGGGAGCGAAATTGCAAAAATCATACATATGTTTATTTGTTTGTTTTGTTACACGCGCTGTCCATTTGGAACTGGTTAGCGATCTCTCATCAGAAGCTTATCTTTTAGCTCTCAAACGTTTTATTTCACGACGTGGTAAACCGTCAGAGATATTCTCCGATAACGGTAAAAATTTTGTAGGTTTGATGAATGAATTCACAAAACTTTTACGAGACTGCTCTGATGATATAAAAGAATATGCAACTTCACAAAATATTAAATTTAAGATGATTCCATTCTATGCTAGCCATTTTGGGGGTTTGTGGGAAGCTGGGGTAAAGAGCTGTAAGCATCACCTCCGACGTGTAGTGGGCAATGCACATCTCACTTTTGAGGAGTACACTACGGTACTAGCGCAAGTGGAGGCGGTCCTAAACTCCCGACCTTTGACTCCTATGTCCACTGATCCGTTTGACTACCTTCCCCTTACTCCTGCTCATTTTTTGGTTGGTCGTCCACTAACTGCACCTGTGTCTGCTGACATTCACAATGTTCCGGAGCACCGACTCACACGGTACCAGAGGGTCGAGCAGATACGCCAGCACTTCTGGAGACGCTGGTCCAGGGAGTACGTGTCGGAGCTGCAGACCAGAAGCAAGTGGCATGAACACAAGGACGACCTCAAAGAAAATACGCTAGTTCTTATCAAAGAGGACAACATGCCACCGTTAAAGTAGAGCTTAGGAAGAATTGTGAAAACTTATCCCGGAAAAGATGGCGTATCGCGTGTTGCTAATATACGCACAGCAACCGGCACAGTGAAGCGAGCATTCTCCAAAATATGCCCGCTTCCACTGACCGATGAATAAAGACATCAAGATGTAGCTGCAGGGCGTTCCATCCCACTTATGGTTGGAACCTGATGCTTCCAAGGCCGGGAGCATGTTGCGGCACTAATAAAACTTACTAAATTGGACTACACTAGTCGGCCGCTGCGATTGGCTGAGCGGCGATGACGCGACGGCTAGCGGGCGAAAAAAAAAAATCATGGAAGCCGACAACGAACGTAAGCGTTCTAAATTAGAAAGACCACTGTAATCTCAAGAAAATAAACGTTTTGTACTTTCCATCAAGCGTAAAAGTTAGTTACCGCCCTCAATCTTCATTAGCAGTAACGCGCAGCTACATATCTTATCCCTATTTATCAAATTTAACACGTTTCGCTATATATATTATGATGTATTATATTATCTGAGTTCGTATCACTGCTAACTATTTGTTAAAATAAAAACTGCGTCCGTTGCGTCACAACCTCAGGTACAGTTGAAAACCAGCGTCAGGCACTAGTTGTCTGGCATTCATGCTGAACTGGACCTATTTTGGAGCAGCCGTGAGGCACACAAAATTGTATTGTTTATTTTAGTTGTCATTGTTATTTTTTGTTTTTGCTTCTGTCCTTTTTTATTTCGTGTCTCACTATTGTTTGTGTGTGCCCTGCGTTTGTGACAAAATAAATGCTTTTTCTTTCTTTCTTTCTTTCTGATTAATTTATTTTTTATTTCAATTACTTATAAGCTGCTCCGGCCGACGTCTCTCAGACAGAGCCAGCTGTCGCTAAAAACCAGCGCTGTGGCTCTGTCTCGCACACGAGTTCCAGCATTATGCTGAGCGATGACAGTTTTGCGCCGATGTGACGCATAGGTATCTTCATCACAATCCCTATTACATTTATATACAACCTGTAACAGAATAAACGCAATACATCTTAAGGGGTCATTGTACTCATCATTATAAACAACTTTCACTACCGGACCATCACTCAAATCGCGAACAAAAAAATCGACTGCCCCATACATTTCTGTGCGCATAACTCGACAAAATGTACTGGACAGCTGATATTTTTTTCGCAATTTCGGAGTTTGTCCCATTGTAAAACACGTTGTATATACCTATACATTTTTATGGTATGCGTCATGCTTGGCGCAAATAAACTGTTTATCTTTCTTTCTGGCTCTGGTCACAATATAAATATGGACAGTAGGGAAACTGCCTACAAACGCTCGAAACGGCACACTCACACAAACATGCACACCGACGAGACTCCTAAGGTGACTTCGCGGGACTCGCAGTAGCAAGTGCCGCGTCAAGACGAGTGGTCACGTTTAACTTTATCTCCGCGATCGTTTTGAAAATGCCAGGAAAGTATTGCGTAGTATACGCAATATAGGCTGTTTGAACTCGGCTTCATCAAAACCGGAGCTATCGTATTTTAAACTTCCTGCTGATATTGAAAGGTAAGAATGATTTCTAGTTATTGTTTATCGAATTACGTATAAGTCCGTGTGATTGATCATAATGAATTCGTGAACTTACTTGTAAATCATGAATGCGGCGGTTTTGAGGGTATTTAAAGCTGATAGTGCAATAGTGATAGTGGTAACAATAAGTACATCCAAGATGGCGACTGCAATAGGTATTCTATATCAATATTTTCGTCATGGGTGTCGTTTTCATGGTTTTCGATTGATCGGTGTTGAAGCCGATAGTGCTGTCAAAACGTGAATCCAAGATGGCGGCTGCAAAAGGTATAAATTTTTTCGTCATGGGTGTGTGTATTTTTTATGTAATGGGATTTTTAATTACTAGATATCACACGCATTTTCGGATTGAAACGCGGTACGGTTCGTAGCCGCTCATGAGCCCAGCCCGCGCGCCACCTGCGCTGCGGCGTCTACCGCGCGCCCACTCCAACTAGCGCCCGAAACTTTTTCGTCCAACCGCGACTCGCGTACGCTCCCGCTAAAACTTGTAAAAGGTTCCGCCGTAATGACAAAGTTAAAAATCTTTAGTTCTACAAGTTGTTGTGTTAATATTAAATTGCTTTCCGTGTTTAAACTATCGTCTTTTGCTGAGGTTAACCGACGCCATGAGATTGCCTGTTTAAATTATGTTTGTAAGCTATTTATTCAAATTCGATTGATTGATCACTACAGAATAAAAATGTAAAAAAAAATATATCAAAAATATTAAAAGTACCCTATTGCTCCAATGGAGCGTAGGTAATTATGTTCTCAACTAGGCTCAGTTTCCCTACTGTCCTTATGTATACTGTGCTCTGGTGTCGTTACTTCGGCATTATAATCTTCCATTTGAAATTTACAGATAGTCCTGCCCCCCTAAGTTCAGAAGAAAAAATTTCGCTTACTGTGGCAGGCGCCAGATGAAAGTGCTACGGTCATTGACCCACATACATTTATTGACTTCCTTAACATCAAGAACAGAATACTTATTATTGAGTATTTAATAAAGACATAAAGCTGTCCTGAATCGACTTCTATCGTGTTCCTTTACGTTCTCTAGTAATGAAAAACGGTTCAAAATTTACTTTTCAGGTACCTATGGTTGAGCCGAATGGTGCTAGCGTATGCGTCATGTTCGTGAACGGCCGCCGTCAGCTGCAGTCTCAGCTGACGGCGTCATCTCTCGGCTGCCATGGTTTATTTTAATTATTTCTTTGAATTGTTTCTTTTTTACTCCGAACTCTTTTATTCTGCACGTCTTTAACATCGTTCTCACATATATGTATAATTTCAGTATGAATGATGTAACCATAATTTTGTAACAAAAATATTATTTTTAAAAGAGTGTTCGTGGAGTTTCTTGCACGTTCTTCTCCATAGAGATCTACGCTTTGGAACGTGCAAATAGCTTCATCTTTTTGATCGACCGACCTTGACAATTCAAAAGTGCCTGTAAATGGTCTAATTGAAATAAATGCTTTGAGTTTGACTTTGACCTACGAAGGGAAATTAGGGAAAGGTCAATGTACTTTATTGCAAGTTTATCTGGCGCCTTCCATAAAAGAAATTTTACCTACCAATTCATAACATAATTGGGTCAAACAAAAAACCTTTTTTTCTTCATCCAATCAGTGAAATTTCCAATAAGTGTAGAACCTTTATACAAAAAGGGCTGACAGAAAATAAAAGAAAAAAATCAAGAAAAGAGAAGTATCTTCTTAACACGCTTACAATAAGACAGTGAAGGAGATAGATGTGGCCATTTCCGGATCTTATGAGGGCGAGCTCAGAGTGAGGGTGTGGTGCAAGTGATACAAGGGAGCGAGCAAAATAAAAAAAAATGTTTTACGTAATAATCCAAATGCTCAATAACCGCGTGAAATGGTAAAATACCTATCCCAGTATTACTACTAGTTAAGTACATTGGAATACAATTATTTTAAGGGTTCCGTACCCAAAGGATAAAAACGGGATTCTATTACTAAGACTCCGCTGTCCGTCTATCTGTCACTAGGCTGTATCTCATGAACCGTGATAGCTAGACAGTTGAAATTTTCACAGATGATGTATTTCTGTTGCCTGTCTATCGACAAATACTAAAAACAGAATAAGATAAAATATTTAAGTGGGGCTCCCATACAACAAACGTGATTGTTTTTCCGTTTTTATAAATAATGGTACGGAACCCTTCTGTATATTTATGGTCACTTTTTGTTTTATTTTAAGTCAGTGACGTCCATATAGCGTACACGTCACACACACAACAGCACACCATCATGGTGAGTTAATCCGTATAGTCACTCACAGGCAGGACATCCATCTGCTAACCTTTAGATTATGTTCCTTCCTTTTCACTCTTTGTTTTCAGTTAAATGATAATCTTTATATTAAAATTCGTCGTAACTTATGTGCATAGTTTAACTGTAAAATTGTTAAGGATATTTGATTTTATAACTTGTATGCAAGAAATTTCTGTGACTGTAAAATTTTTTGATCTGAATTCATCGACATAATAAGTATGTTTTAGTAAATTACCCGCAATATTTTCATCACTTACACCCAACTTTATAAAAGAATTAGGGTAACATCACATTCCCTTCAACGTCTCTCGTGTTCACAAAACGTCCAATGAATTCGTTCCTACCCTCCTTTTTGTTATATTTGCATATTTAAAATCCAATCTTTTTCAATTGGTGCTTCTCCGTTTACACAATGGTTGACCAAGACCTATTTCCATTATTTGTCTTCCACTGTCTATCGCGTAATAAAATCGATATGTCTAGCCTTTGGTATGTCGGGGTCGGTTTCCAGTCTATCTCAATGCAGCTGAATGCCAGTATTTTACAAGTTTTAATTGCCTATCTGACCTCCAAAACCCAGTAACTGGGTAACATGATATCACTGCTGGTGTCTGAAGTTCTGGTTTCTCAATAGCTTTGCCAACCACCCCCTTGACAACTGGCAAAGGTTTACAGTGAAATGGACAGCCGTGACCAACGGCTTAACGTACTTTTAGAAGCATGGAGGAGCTTCGGCATTTAATTGTTGGTCACCCATCCACGGCCTGACCTTGCTAAGCGGTCCTTGTCCATGAAGATTAGATCGTGCAGCTGGTTTTATGCAGCGTCAATCGTCGATAAATCTCTTCGACGTCCTAGGTTACACGTAACTGTAGTGACATGTGTGTGTCATGACGATGATGCATGTATTATAAATTAGCTTTTTCCCGCGGCTCCACCCGCGTGGTTATTGGTTATCGCGTAAAAAAGTAGTCTGTGTCCTTCTCCATATCCCAGGCTATGTATCTGCCAGATTTCATGACAATCCGTTAGTTCAGAGTTACTTTCGCATTTGTAATAATTATAGTACCCCTTTTGATCCTACATAGCTAAACTACCGTGATACATCTTATATTAATCGATAAGTCCTTTATGTATAGCTCTATTGATGGGTGACCATTCACTTTGTATTAAAGGAAATTTTAAACACGTCGTTCATGATGTGAGTTTCATATTGTAACAAGTCAAAACAAAATTTGTTTTTTCATGCTGCCATCAGAATAATTAGCAGTAAGAGAACCTTCTTTTTTTTTCATTTAAAGTAAATATTGAGGCAGAATAAAAAAATACCACATCATCATCTGCCTAGCCTTTTCCCAATTATATTGGGGTCGGCTTCCAGTCAAACCGGATTCAGCGAAATATCAGAATTTTATGTGGAGTGGCTGAGCAACCCGTTAACTTGGTAACACGGTACTTCTTTGCAGAAGTGAGATTTTCTGGCTTCTGACAATCCGTTACTACTACAAAAGATCTACAAATGATAGCTGGGTCCAGCGGCTTAACGTGCTTTCGGCACGGGAACAATCTCGGTATGTTAAGATGGTCACCCATCCACAGACCGGCCCCGGCAAGCGTTGGTTAACCTTACAGATCAACTCATAATAAAATTGCTCAATCTCACAAAAAACTTCAAAGAGAAGCATTCAAATTAACCTATACTATATACGATTAGATACTAATATACTCGTATATAATATAGGTATATAAAGTAATATAATAAAGAGGACAGATTTGTATTTTTGTGTGTGTGTAATGAATAAACTTAAAAAATACTATTTCAAAATTCTTTCACCAATGGAAAGCTACATTATTAGGGAGTTACATAGGCTATATTTTATCTACGTATTCCCACGGGTACGGGAACTACGCGGGTGAAACTGCGGCGTGCTGCTAGTATATAGTATTATGTCAAACTACTTTTAAACTCATTATATAACACTATCAAAGGTTCTCAACCACACGAAGTTGCCAGTATCGGTTCTCAAACTTTGAGAGTACCTTATTAACATTTATTGAACCAGCAAAGTGGCAAGTTTCCTTGTAATGGCTATATATTTTATGCATTATTGCCTTCCGGTGCTTACAGGTATTTAATTTGCATTTTATACTGTATGGGGGTAATGAGAAAGAATGACCGTTCTTAAAACAACCTGCATGCAACGTTATTACTACTTAGATTCATCAATAAAATTTTATTAATCAAGGATCGCTTCAGATGAATTAATAGCTTTGTATTGTAATTCGGGCTGGTTTCCGCAACTCCACGACTATGCGCGAATTTTGCGTGCAGGAATTGATAGCTTATATTATAAATAAATTAACTGCAGTGTTAAGGTGCCAGTTCATTGCCGGTGACGAGTCGTCGCGTCATGTCGCTGCAGTCATTTTTTTCAAATCCGACTGCAGACGGCAACAGCAAACGTCTTATGATAGAAGAATAAACATGTAGTCACTTGGTCACTGAAGCTGTAGTGAATTGAGCTATTTTCAATTTAGTCGGTTAACACCAGCAAGCGTCGTCAACATCATTCTGTATTTACAAAGAAGAAGTACATGATTTTATAATACGTCAAAATTAAAAGACATTTAAGAGAAGGTCGACCTGTTAGAAAAGATTACAGTACTCTTTAGATTTGGTATATTTTTTTTCCCTACTTGCATAGTTAAATGTTCTAAGATTGTTCAGTGTCAGTTCGTGTCGTTAGCTTTGGAAGGAATTACAAAGCAATGCATAGAAACCAGTAGTGTCGCGACGACATGTCGTCTGCTAATGCGACACGTCACCGGCTACGAACTTGTACATTTATGGTTATCCTGTTTAAAATTACTTTGTAGTTTTATTCTCTAACAATCACTTCGAAATTCGAACGGTGCCTCGTTGTGAATCCGCGATGATTTAAAAGACTTTAAAAAATAAATACTGTTTTCTTTTAATACGGGAAATCAGCAAAATGACTTCCTCCGCTTTGGCCCAACTGTCAGACTCTCACTGACCAAAATCCATCCATGTTCCTCCAAATGTCCTTTGCGTTCCAGGGCCGCAGTAACTCTTTCGAACAGATTCCGCAACCGTGGCAGGGCCCACTTATGCTGGGGTCGTCTTTCAGTTAGTTAGACTGAGCTCCAGCATAAGTAGGATGCAGTTAAGTTCTCATTAGCCTAACTAGTGTCTGATATTCAGGCTTCCGACTACCAGTATGGACTGTTAAAGATGTGTAAATGACAGCCGAGACCTAGGGCTTGCCGAGGCACGGAGGAGTCACGATATTCCACCTATCCACGAGCCGACCTCGGTAGGCCGTGCTTAACCTCAAAGATCGACCGTGCTGCAGATATTTTATATTTAGCCATAAGTTCCTGCTGTTATAAGAACTGCCATTTATGATAAATTTTTATAAGTCAAAGTGACGATATTATTATTATAAACTTAAGTTATTCGCACTCGAGTTCAAATTGTGGCTTATGTGGTTTATGGTAGCATAAATCAGGGGTTTTTAAAAGCGTTTACGCGGTACGGCTTTTCATACAAACTTTCAAATCATTATTCTTCAAAATGAATGAACCGATTTTAACGAAACTTAGTATGCATACGCTAGATATTCATGTCTAAATAGTTATCAGAAAACATTTTTGAAAAAGAATTCAGAGGGAGAGAGAGAGCGATTTTAAGTTTTCTATAGAAAGTGAAAAATCTCTATATCCTTCCCCCTGAACTCTAAACCACCGACCGTTAACCGATTTTAACGAAACTTGGTATGCATACGCTAGATATCCAGTATCTAGCGTATGCATACCAAGTTTCGTTAAAATCGGTTCATTCATTTTGAAGAATAAGGACTTGGAAGTTTCTATGAAATGACATACGGTGTACACGCTCTTAAGCGCGCTCAAGATTTTATGAGTTTAAGCACCGTTTACACTGATTGCAAGACTGACAAACATGATATTGATTACATTTTATTTTGATATTTTATATTTGACGTCTTCTGAAGGCAGGACACTTGATTATAAATCGAGTGTGTTCATTTGTTACTGCTTTTAATTTTTTTAAGTATGAGGATGGTTGGATGTTCTGCCGCTCTCTGGGCCCAGCGGAAGGGAGTGTCAGACTCTACCTGACTGAAACCCTTCTGTGTTCCTACAAATGCATAGCAGGGCCGCGGTGACTCTTCCGAACCAATTCCACGACATTTGTTACTGCTAGATTAATTTTTTTACCGATTTCAATTCGCTTCTGTTATTCGAAGCATTATTACTCATTATTATTACCAAAAAAAACACACAATAAGTAATAACTTTTCTTTACACCTAATGAGGATATAATTATCTATATTGATTGCACCATCTTTTAAATAATTAAACAACTTCTAAATTATGCAATTTTACACACAGTTTTTTTCCACTCCAAGAGAAAGAATACCAAAAAGTTTCATCCAGAAATTCCAAACATCTTGATTCTATACGCCCAAAGTATTGAGGCAAAATGTTTTACATGTATAACGAGCTCAATCAGAATAAATTATATGGAACAGAAGAAAGACATCTTCCTTTACAAAGTCAAACTTTGAGGCATGTCTGTATTGTCCCGTTTTAATATAAAAGAGGGTAGGTTCATAAATTTTGAGGGCCACAATAGACCTCGTATCTTGCTTGATATTGACTTTTGAGAACATTATGATGGAATTTCTTTGAGTAGGTACTGTTTTGTGTTCACACCTCATTTGTTGACTTTAGTTGAAGTGTTGGATAGAATTTTCGGCCAAATGAAGTGTGAATACTTTTACAGATTCGACTGAAATCATTAGAGGAACATAGCTATTAGTCTGCCATCAGACGGACTGCACCGCCGCAACTGCTCGTAGTCGATATATTCAACTGCATGCAGTTGTACGTTCGACTTCATGCAGTCGTGATATCAACTTCACGCGGTCGGCTACAGCCGTGTTAAACGCATTTTAACGCAATTATTAATGGTAAAATGGGTTAACCAATGGGCAATTAAGCACATAAAAATCGGTACCCGTGTTGAGTCAAATTAAGCCGCAGGCTCCACTCCTGGTGGTGCCCTTCCGTCAATCCCTTTAAGTTTCAGCTTTGCAACCATACTCCCCAACGTCGACGCACGCTGTCCGTCGCTAACCACATACAGTTAGTATGCAGTTATTCAAGGAACAGAACGCGCATCGGTTGTGTCGAACGTTTAAGTTGGATAGTGAATCATATTCCAAGTACATAGAGTCGTTAAAGAACGTTAGGCTGCCACGCCATCACATGGACTGAACTGCAGTAACCACATGCAACTGCATGCAGTTGAATATATCGACTACGTGCAATTGCTGCGGTGCAGTCTGTCTGATGGCGGCCTTACAGGAAGGCAGCAGAGTGTAATAATAGAGGTTTTTTTTGCTATCGCTCGCCGCGTCTGACCAGATCTTAACTGATGGAAAACAAACATAGTAAGAGTCTGACACTCCCTTCCACTCCACTCAGAGCGGAAGATGTCATATTATTATGATAACTTCAAAACCATAACAAAATGGATTGACAGCTCACTTCATGTTCACTTCACTAAGCTCACATCGTGAGAGGTTTACGGTATTGCACTGCAGTCCTAATCAATATTATACAGGGTGTTCCAGAAAGGTGTGGTCAAATTTAAGGGTTATGTTGGGTAGCTGATTAAGGAATAAATTAAAAATATAAAAATGTGAATTTTTTCAAAGAATGCAACAAGTTAAAACGACTAAACACTTCCTAAGAAATGACTTTTCAAGCAGTTGGATGCAGTTGGTGACGTCAAATCTGCGATTGAACTCAAGTAAATGCCACCAACTGTAACAAACTGCTTGAAAAATCATTTTTTCGTAACTTTTTAGTCGTTTTTTCAGGTCGAGTTTTTTTTAAAAAATCTCGTTTTTAATGTTTTACATTTTTCCCTTAATGTATATCAGCTACCCAACATCACCCTTAAATATGACCACACCTTTCTGGAACACCCTGTATAGTCGTAAAAGTTTCTTTGTTTCCATATATTTGGATATTCAATAGCTGAAGTGACTCATATAAAATATATGAAAACATATATTTGAGTTTAATTCTGGTACTACGTTACCGGTTTCAAATTTTTCAATTTTCATTCTACGAAGTCGCGCGTAAAAGTCCGAACGTAATAAAAACGCCAAAAAACCGCTTCGTAAATAAGAAAACGGAAAAAAAACAGATTCCGGGTATACTGATTTCATGGCATACCGTGACGGAGTAATAGGAACAAATAAAATTGGGCAGTATACGCAGCGCGAAGCCAGTGTTTTTGGAAAAATGCACCCTGTCTGGACAAGCAAACATGACAGCTTGTATATGTATGTATTTCCATTTTTATTAGTTATTTCTCCTTCTTTTTCTCTTGCGTTGCACTCTTGACAGAGTGGTCGTGGTCTTATCTCCATGGGTAGTGGCACGCTTCACAATCCTTCGCACTCGTCATGCATCGCAGCCTTTCTGTAACATTCTTGGAGAGGTCCACCCAGTGCCGATTTTATCAGGTCCGTCCACCTCATGGGTGACCTGCCTCTAGCCCGTACACCCTCAATTCGTCCTCAGTTATTTCTACGTATGTACAATTTATTTATTGTATCACACAGAACCATTCGAATGACTACTATAAATTAAACTATCTGATTCCTAGTTCTAGATTGCATACACCACAAAAAGCACATGGTTGCAAGCCCACACATAGTAGTTAAGGTAATACCAGCATAATAGTCATTGCAACAGACGCTCAGCGTTGGAGCTCAGAGCACAAATAATGGTACTGTCGGTGTGAGTGGGATGAGTACGGAGATTAAAGAAATAAAAGAGCTGAACCACTGGTATTTATTACGGGGACGGTTACAGGCCAAAGAATTGATTTATACTGAGCGTCAATAGACCTCTTTTTGCACTTAGGAATCGAGATAAACAGGACTTTATAGTTCTGATGAAATGTAAGTGAACAAAATTAATTTAATACGTAGGCACTAAGAAATTACAAATCAGGCTAGTGAAAAAACGTTACTTTGGGAGAAATCACTCACGCGAACAAAACCACAGACAGATGTCTTTTTTAAATGAATTCCCGCAGTGCCATATCTACAGTTTCTGTCATCTGTGGCCGGATCGCACTGAAAACGAACTGGCTATCATTTCCATAAATTGCGTTAAACGCCCTATTGAAGCCGTTTGATATTTATGAGCGGGAAGAAAGGTAATTGCAGTTTCCCTAGAGAGTTATTTAAATACAGGATAAAATTGAATTTTGAATTGAATTTTTTGATAGATCTAGGCTGAAAGAAAAGTGAGACTTTGAATCAGTCACAGTCATTGGAGTTGGAATCTAGTGTAACTAGATTCTGTTGAATACCAGTATTTTATCTGGATCCACTGTCTATCGACCCACAAAAGAGCAATTACTGGTTTACAGGAATATCCTTGGTTGGGTTTAACTATGTATCTATTACTGAAAAATACTTGAGACTGACAAAAACAGGCAATAAACATAATTTAAGATTGAGGAAACGGCCAAAAGAATTTGTCATGGAAGCTCGTAGCAGTTGGCTACGCGGCGTAGCAACGCATGCTACGCGGCGTAGCAACTCATGCTACGCCGTAGCTTTGCTTGTAGTTCAAAATTAAACTACTGAATGGATCTTGATGAAATTTGACACAGAGGTATATTATAGTCTGGAATAACACATAGAATACGTTTTATTCCGGGAATATGTTCCCTTGGGATAATTTTCGACATTCACGCAGGCGGAGCCGCGAGCGGCCACTAGTTTGTCATACATGCCGAAGTGATATTTAGCAGTTTTGCGTATTTTTTCGTGATATAGTAAGTGGCGTATCAAAATTAAGGGCAGGAAATAAAAAGAATTGTCACCAACTGCATCAGATTACATAAAAAGTGACTTATTTGAAACTTTTTAATGGTTTTTGTGTTTGGGATTTTATTAATAGCCAATTTTCTGACATGACTTGAAACGATTTGACAAAAAATGTGAAGCATTTCTTTACAACACATCACACGATATTACGATATTCATTAAATTACACGATACTATCAGGAAGGAATTTATTAAATTCATTTTTTATCAGAACCAAAAACATTTTCCGGAACATTAAAATTCAAGGCCGAATTTATTTTTAAGCCACAAACCATGTCTGTAACAAGGGTGTTGTCCATCCCTTCAGTACTGTCGACCCTCGTCTAAACTATGAAAAGTGGGCACTGACTGGTGACGTCATGCGAGAGGTCGGGCAGATACGAGCGTGTATCATAGTCGGTTGAACGTAGAGCTTTATGTGTGTAACGGATTTTTGGTAGTAGATTTAAGAGCGACACGGACAAGCGAATTATTAACTGATTTTAATAAAACTTAATTCGCATACGCAAGATATCTTGGTTGTTGGCGACAGATCCTGTTTGAAGTGAAAACTTCTTTAGGCACTTTTAGCACTTTTTGTGTGAACAAAAAACTGTTTCGAAAAGTAGGTGTTTTTGGTTGCTTCTTCATTATTTGACACCGACTTCCGAAATTAAAGTTATTTTGTACTTTGTAGTGTTTTTTTTTGTGAAAAAGTTTTTTATGTTTCACTTTTTAGTGGTAGATACCCCACACTTAACAACACCACTGGAAAGTCACAGGAAAGCAAAAATACGCAATTTCATATACAAGGATGATTGTCCCTCATATTTTTCCAGCTATTTGGATTTAAAAACCAAACTGCTGAACCGATTTTGATAAAATTTAAATGGGACCAATCGAGAAGCATTCGAGTCCTTTCACATAAAACAAGAATTTTTCAAATCGGTTCATAAATGACGGAGATGTCTCGAACTCTATAAACTTAACTTTAAAAAACAGTTACTTTAAAGTTTGTTTGAAATATCTTGAGGAGTAAACGCTTCTGCCATCTTTGATTTTCAGAAAATATCAAAGTAATAATATTAAAGAGATTAAAAACACGGAATTTAATACGAAATACCCTAAAGAATAAACGCTCATAAATGGCTCTTCATACCACCTCCAATAATTATGGAAACTCCTTCAAGTTATCAATACATCAAACTCAAATCAATTCTATTCCATTCTGTCAGAGACAATATTTTCCGTATAAATGTGACGTTTGAGAACGTCTAAATGTCACTCACAGCCGTTGAAAACCATTCTACTTCTATTTCACCAGTCAGAAAAAATGGCTGAATTAAACCAAAGGAATATTTTCGTATTTCAAGAGCGGTTAGGTACTTCATCCTAGTTATAGATCTATTTGCGCCATCCCATCTTCCTAGCTCTTCGTGCTGTGCTGGTGCTGCCGCTAAGGCTGCGAAGAACCTCAAGCGGCGGAAATATAACAACCTCGTTGGTAGTTATATTTTCGAGCCGTTTGGGGTTGAAACTCTCGGGTCGTGGGGTCCGAGTGCTCATGCGTTATTGCCGCCAGTCTTTTGGGCACTCTTCCAGACGACAGCGATGCGGATGAATTTTTTGACGCCATCTTTTAGGGTTAACTTAGTTAAGATATTTGATTTTTATTATTAGTGCTGTCTCTATTAAATACCAATAAAAGTTTTGTATGATAATTTACGCACTAGATCCGACTTCCGTCATCCGATTAATCACCGACGACGTCTCCAATTCGGAAGAAATTTTGACGGCCCGAAGTAACCGTAGTAGTTTGTATGAACGCTTTCGTATTACCTCGGATCTTCTTCCTCGTGTGGGTAGTAAGGTCTGACGACCCCACACACCCTTGTGTAAGAGTTTCTAAACCGCCTCAAGGGCCTCTGACATGGTTTGACGACCGCCATTTGGCGGCCGAGACCACCGGCTTATCGAACCACCGGCCACTTACCGGCCTTCCGAAGCCCGGAATCATCTTTTTATCAGACAATCAGGTAATTCAAGCCTGCAATGTCCTAGCCAAACTGGAAACAACTTTACAAAGTATGCTTCCCGTGGGAATCGAACCCATGACCACCGGGTCACAAGGCAAACGCCTTAACCACTCGATCACGGAGGCAGTTAAGATTCAAATCGGACATATCCAAAGATGGCCCTTGATAAGGTTGGATTTGAACCAGAGATCGGAATAGTGCGTAAGCCATATCCGAATTCGGTCAGAGTTATTTCAGTAGGTAATAAAATAATCGTATTACCAATTTAATTTGCTGAGATAATATTGCGACTTGAGTTTCAACGTTTTTTAAGTAAGAAATGGTTCCAATTTTATGAAATTGGATGTATTTATGACTGTTTACCTCTGCGAACGCTCCATAAAATTACGAGAATTATCCTCCAGATCATTCCTCTTCTGCTTATGAAGCAGTATTTTCTCTACAATGGAACAATTACAAGTTTCACTCAAAAGACTCACTTGAACAAAAGTTTGAAGCCATGTCTCACAGTTATAAAGTTTTGAAGCTCGAGAATAGTTCACAAAGGATTGCAATGCGACCGATATAAGTGTAAGGAACACCTATTGGTTCAAGTTATACAAAGTGCAGAAGGAAATATTTATTCTGGATTTATTGAGATTTTTTAGGATTTCTACTTGTTCTCTCATATTGAATGAAACGTACAATTTTAAAATAATTGACGACTTTGTTTGGGTTTTGTAGGAGTACTTCTTGTTCTCTCGTATTGAAATGATTTGTCCGGCCCCGGCGACACACCGGTGTGTCGCGAATTAATCGCGAATTTAATGTTTATTTACATATACATAAGATTTACTTTATATTAGGGAATTTTCACATGTTGGGCCCGAGTGGTTAAATTGAAAATAGTGTTTTTGCGAATAAGCGATATCGAACAAAAGATTTTTAGTCTTCCGTAGTCAATAAGGAACCCGTGGTTGCTTTTGGGAAATTGTAAAAAAGCTAGGCAGATGATGAGGTAAGCAAACAAAAACACAAATATTATTGGTCAAAGTGAACCCAATGTCGTAGGTACTGTAAACTAAGGCACGAGACGCGTACATACGAAGTTACATTATATTTAAAAGACATTTACTACCCACTGGTTGTAGGCCTCCCCCAAGCATCGCCATTTGATATCGACCGTAATCTCCCACAGCCCTCATCATCTTAATGAGGGCCGTTGTATTGGCATGTATTTCAAAAGTCTGCAGTCCAAAGCTTACCTTTAGATCTAACTGAAAAAGAACGTGTAAGAAACTCCACAGACACTTTTTTAAATCAGTAAATAAGTTTCCAAAAGCTTACAACCCTAATCTCTTCAAAGTTAGAGTGAACAGGCTCCTTCTGGGTAAGCTCGCTCCATCGTAGACTTTGTCTCTGTCATCTCTGACATTGACTAGAGTCAAGAGCAAACCCATCATTCATGTTGAAATAATCAATGCATAATTCTTTATACAGTGCAAAATTCAAGTCGTAAGAGAACAGTGCAGGTTGAGTGGACATATCATAGGTCACAGGGTTAAAATAAAACCGGCCATCTCTAAATAAACGGGCAAAAAAACAATAACCAATTAAATCTATACTTCCTTTGTTCTCGATTCCCGGCGTCCACTTCCTCATATACAATCCCTCTATTTCCAAAACTCAGAAAATTGTATAGACACACATCTCACACACACACATGTACAAAACACACAAAGCCATATAACCTTCATCACAGATAGGTCACAGATAGGGATGTCACAAAGCTTCGACTCCGATTCCGATAAGTCGAAACCTCCGTTTGATTTCAAACCTCCGGTGCCGACTTTGGCTTCACTTTGAAATCGGAGATTCCAAGCATAGCGAATAACATGCGATTCTATATACATGTCGAAGTGTAGGCTATGGTGAAGTGATCACGAAGTGATCACGAAGTGAGCTATCAATCCGTGTTATCAAGATGGAATAACAGCAGTGCGATTCTGTAAACATGTCTCTGTGAACACTTGGGCGGGGTGCACGAACGGGTGAGTTGTCAAACCATACAAATAAGATGGAATGACAGCTCACTTGTCGTTCACTCCGCCTAGGTGTAAACCGTGAGATGTTGACAGAATCGACCAGCTTTTCACTTCACCCGAGTTTTCACGGTGAGAGGTTTACATACTCGACCCGCAGATCGATTTCTGAAGCCGATTACTCTTTCACTGTCCTAAGTATCTTACTTCTGTCACCACCTCCGACAAACCATATTTCAAACTCCGTATCCGTTTCGATAAAACCAGCTACGTTAATCCCTGATCACAGATCACCCCACTTGACTGCGACGTAAAAACCAAACACGGAACTCGATTAGCTTGCTCGAACGTCAAAATGATGGTTAACGAAGTTACCAACGTTATAAAAGTGAGTATAGAAGGTCCAGTATTTTTTTATTTTTATTATTGATAGGCACGCGCTTGACCACTATTTCACCTGATGGTAGGTAAACTATGATGTGGTCGAAGATGGAGCACGCTTGCCTAGAAGTAACCTGTTCACTCTTGACTTAAAGACTCCCGGGCTGTAGCTATCAGTATGAATTTAATTCCCTCCCGAGTAAGCCTGAATCAAAAGTGGCGAATACCAGCAAAGCGCTGGAGGTCACTATCATCACCGCGTCTTGCCATATGTCCTATCAATTCCATTTGAGCAGGAAGACAGGAAGCTACTTGCGCTGAATCATCATCTAGCCTTTTTTTTTTCAACTATATTGGGGTCGGCTTACTGTTAAAGTGGATTCAGCTGAATACCAGTATTTTACGAGGAGCGGCTGCCTCACTGACCTCCGCCACCCAATAGCTGGGTGACACGGTACTTCTTGGCAAGACTGGTAGCATATTTTCTGGGTTCTGACATTTCGTAACGGCTACCAAAGATCTACTAATGACAGCCGAGGCCAACGGCACGTCTTTCCGACGCATGATACAAATAGCGTTGGATTTGACTTGCAAAGATATGCTCAGTTCTTGTGTAATAGGCCACCGAAGTAAAACTACGGAAAAAGTTAGCTCGTACTCAATATTTATTTATTTACTATATCTACGCCTTCATGTTTGGATCACAGAATTTCATACTCGTAGATGTACCAAAATTTAACTGAATCAGTCCAGTAGTTTTGGAGAATGGCTGTGACATATGGACAGATAATCAGTTTTTTTTTATGCGTAGTTTCGCGAGTGATCCAATATGGGGTCCGTTTTTCATACACGTCCGTAAAAGTTCCGTTTGGAACCCAAAAGTTGTGGTTCTCAAAGTGAACCTTCTGAAGTTCACTTTACAATGACTTGTATTTGATTTGTTAGCAAGCTTTTAGCCATTTTATTTGCGTTAGATTTTAGAAGTTAGTGATTTTGGATGAGTAAATAAGAATTTATTTATTTTTCGTTTTAAGAGTAAAAGGGTATTAGAATGTTTGAGAAAGAGTGAAAGATTTTTCAGTTCAGTAAACAGTATTTATTTCAATTTGTATGGCAAAAAGAACAGCTACTTATAAATATTTTTAAAAGGTTTTTCTTTTATTCGTTGCTAACTTTTGCCCGCGACTTCGTACGCGCATATCCAGTTTTTCCCATTCCTGTATAACTCCCCCCACCCTTCCTCATTAATGTGGCTATTATATATAAAAAGAATTTTCCAAATCCGACTGGTAGTTCCAGCGATTAGCGCGTGGAAACAGACAAACTCTTTATAAATTAGCGCGTACAAATAAACAAACTCTTCAGCATTAAAAGTATAGAAATACAGATTGTTGGCATTGGTTTCGTGAAATTGAAAACTAGATTCTAAATAAGTTAAAAGGGGATGGGAATAAATACGCGAAACCGTTTTAAGTGAACTTTTTTGTGTTTTGTATGCATCATTCGCTATTTTCATTCCTTTTGGAACCTTTAACTTGTAATTATAACTTAAGATAATAATTGCTTCCCTCCAAGCAAGCCCTTTTAACAGTTGTAATAAAATAAAACATCAACCATCGATCAGAGGGCCAATAGGGTAGATGCTTAGAATAATAATGCCTAAAAACCTAGTACGAGCATCAAAAGTGAAGCAACTCAGACTACTCCATATACGGAGTACTCGGCGCAGCGAGCCGTCAGTGCTCAAGGTCACGCTCTGTTGAATGCACCTCCCGAGAAATATTTAAAAATGACAGTTTGTTGCATAAAAAGATGCTATAACACACCAGGAAAACAAAAAAAATGTGATAAAATCACGTTTCACAAGTAAGTACTTACATTAAATCCATTATTTTTAAGTAAATCGATCTTCAAATTAAAATTTTCATAACCTAATTTATCACAATGTAGTGTTGCCAGTTGTAAAGAAAAATTACCCATAATACAGTAAGCACTAACTGTTGGAGTGTACCTGTATTATGATGCTTATTGTTTAAAGTTGTAAGCATGAAACGAAAGCTAATAATTACGGTTGATTCAAATAATTTGCGCATTTTTTGAAGTGAAAAGTTCTTTAGGCGCGTTGGGCAGTTTTCATATGGGTAAAAACCATAGTCGCGATACGCGGCGACTCCGACACCTGTGTATGAGATCGTGTCTTAAAATTGAAATAAAGGAACATCAGACTGGGCGGCCAACCAGGGGGGGGGGGGGGCAGGGGGAGGCGGGAGCCTTGTCGGCCCCGCGGGTGCCGACCAGTCTTTCATGGGTGTCATTTTCGCGATCTTTGGGGTCATCATCATCATCATCATCATATCAGCCGAAAGACGTCCACTGCTGGACATAGGCCTCCCCCAAGTGTCGCCACAACAACCGGTCCTGTGCGTCTCGCATCCATCGGTTACCCGCGACCCTCACCAGATCATCGGTCCACCTTGTGGGAGGCCTTCCAACGCTGCGTCTTCCGGTACGCGGTCGCCACTCCAAAACTTTTCGGCCCCATCGACCATCTGTTCTGCGAGCAATGTGCCCTGCCCACTGCCACTTCAATTTGGCGATCCTTCGGGCTATGTCGGTAACCTTGGTTCTCTTGCGGATATCATCATTCCTGATTCGATCACGCAAGGAAACTCCGAGCATTGCCCTCTCCATTGCCCTTTGGGTGACTTTAAGCCTTCTGATGAGGCCCATTGTGAGCGACCACGTTTCGAGTCCATAGGTCATCACTGGCAACACGCACTGGTCTTAGACTAGATCTTTGGGGTCGCTAAAACCGATTATGGGGTCAAAATCGAAATCCAAGATGGCGGCGACGAAATTTGCTAACTTTTCGTCATGGGTGTCGATTTCATGGTTTCTGGAGTCGCTGAAACCAATTATGGGGTCAAAATCGAAATCCAAGATGGCGCTGACGAAATTTGCTAACTTTTCGTCATGGGTGTCATTTTCATGGTTTCTGGAGTCGCTAAAACCAATTATGGGGCCAAAATCGAAATCCAAGATGGTGGCGATGAAATTTGCTTACTTTTCCTTATGGGTGTCAATTTCATGATTTCTGGAGTCGCTGAAACCGATTATGGGGTCAAAATCGAAAACTTAGTATGCATACGCCATCTAACCAGGTCTAAATAGTTAGTTGAGAACATTTTCTAAAAAGAGTTTAGAAGGAGAGAGAGAACGATTTGAAGTTTTCTATAAAAGTGAAAAACCACTATTTTTCCTCCTGATGTTTAAAATGTCATGTCGAAAAGTTAGCAAATTTCGTCGGCGCCATCTTGGATTTTGATTTTGACCCCAAAATCGGGTTTAGCGACTCCAGAAACCATGAAAATGACACCCATGACGAAAAGTTAGCAAATTTCGTCGGCGCCATCTTGGATTTTGATTTTGACCCCAAAATCGGGTTTAGCGACTCCAGAAACCATGAAAATGACACCCATGACGAAAAGTTAGCAAATTTCGTCGGCACCATCTTGGATTTCAATTTTGACCCCATAATCGATTTTAGCGACCTCAGAAACCATGAAAATGACACCCATGACGAAAAGTTAGCAAATTTCGTCGCCGCCATCTTGGATTTCGATTTTGACCCCAAAATCGGGTTTAGCGACTCCAGAAACCATGAAAATTACACCCATGACGAAAAGTTAGCAAATTTCGTCGGCACCATCTTGGATTTCAATTTTGACCCCATAATCGATTTTAGCGACCTTAGAAACCATGGAAATGACACCCATGACGAAAAGTTAGCAAATTTCGTCGGCACCATCTTGGATTTCAATTTTGACCCCATAATCGATTTTAGCGACCTCAGAAACCATGAAAATGACACCCATGACGAAAAGTTAGCAAATTCCGTCGCCGCCATCTTGGATTTCAATTTTAACCCCATAATCGGTTTTAGCGACCCCAGAAACCATGGAAATGACACCCATGACGAAAAGTTAGCAAATTTCGTCGGCGCCATCTTGGATTTCGATTACAATAAGTACATACCGACAAGTTACGTACTTAACATTTTTTTTTATATTGATCTATGATTAGTCCCAAGTATATTAACATTTTTCCCGATTTTAGGGAAAGTGTTCATTACTAGCAACATTTTTTTACGTCTGTGGCTGTAATTACATACCGCTCACTCACACATAAGTACGAAAGTTGCTTCATTTTTTGGTAGGGAGCGTGTATGAGACTCTCCTTCTAGGCGTTATTATTCTAAGGGTAGATGACTAAAAAATCTGTGGCGGCACCACCGCCACACAACGAAGCGACCCGAGTCACTGGTCTGGAACCTTCGGCTGTCTCCGCCGCGCCGCGCACGCCGTTCGGTTTCGTCGCCAACTCACGCGCCAGTCCATTGTTCGCCGTCGCGCAAGGCACTCACGCGCTCGCTTGCCTCCGCACTAGCTTACCGCGCCCCCGCTCGTAACATCTAAGTCTTTTTCCTGTTGCTAAATTTGCTCTGCTTGTTAATCTTCCATCTGACTTTATATTCTCCTATCCTTCAAACTGTCTTTCTAAAGTGCAACGTGCTTCCTACTCTTGTGTAACCGTTATAAACTTAAAAACTTGAATATAACCGTTGTTAGTGACTTTTGGAGTTTTATTTGGTGGACTAATACCTACATATTGGTGACCCCGACATGGAAACGCCTAAAGGAGATCAATTGACCGCGGAAACGTCGCGTGTAGGCGTTCGTCCACCACCATTTTGGCCTGATGACCCAGAGATGTGGTTCGCGCAGATGGAGTGTCAGTTCGCGTTGGCGAACGTTACCGTCGACCTAACTAAATATTATCAGGTCGTGTCAGCGCTGGAGCACCGGTATGCCACTGAGGTGAAGGATATAATCACCAACCCACCAGCGGTGAATAAATATGAAAAATTAAAGACGGAACTTATCAAACGGTTGTCAGCCTCGCGGGAACGGAAAGTTAAGCAATTACTAATGCACGAGGAGCTGGGTGACCGTAAACCATCACAGTTTTTACGTCACTTACAGCATCTTGCAGGACCGTCAGTACCGGAAGACTTTCTTAGGACATTGTGGTCGAATCGGTTACCGACCAACCTACAGACGGTAATAGCGTCGCAACCTGACCTTACTTTGGACAAATTGGCTGAGCTGGCGGACACGGTTAACGAGATTGCGCCGGCGGGGCCCATGCAAGTGGCAAGTGTCGCAGAGGCAGGTACAACTACCCTCATAAAAGAAATGGCGAGCCAGATAGCGGAATTAACTAGGCAAGTGAGTGCACTATCTACTAGAGTGGATAACCAAAGGCAGGTACGTGGTCGTTCTCGTTCACATTCTAAAAGTGGCAACTGGCGAAGCAGATCCAAATCCAGGCCACGACAGCCACCAGAAAACCACCCGCATTGTTTCTATCATTTCACATACGGCGTCCAGGCAAAGAAATGCACACAGCCTTGTTCATGGAGGTCGGAAAACTCAAAAGGCAGCCCGAATTAGCGGCCTACGACTGCCCATCAGCATCAGGCCGACTTTTTGTATCTGACCGCTATTCTAAAATACTATTTCTTGTCGATACAGGCTCCGATTTGTGCGTCTACCCTCGGTCGGCAATTAGGACGCCCTGCAATATAACAAAGTTTAGTTTAACAGCTGCCAATGGAAGTATTATTAATACCTATGGACCAGTGCAACTCAATCTCAACCTAGGTCTCCACCGTACATTTACTTGGAAATTCACCATAGCCGACGTGTCAAAGCCAATTATAGGTGTGGATTTTCTAATTTATTATAATCTGCTTATAGATTGCCGCAACCACAGGCTCATAGATGGCACCACTTCACTCTTCGTGGCGGCGTCCCCGCAGCGGGTTCCAGATGATGTGGCATCTATCAAAACTGTCACCGGAGAGACTGAGTTTCACCAGCTGCTGCGTGAGTTTCCAGAGGTTACCCGCCCTGCAGGTACTGTGAATCGAAACAAACCAAAACATAATACGGTGCACTTTATTAAGACCACTCCTGGACCACCCGTTGCAAGCAGACCTAGGCGCCTGGATCCAGAAAGATTAAAGATCGCAAGGAAAGAGTTCGATGACATGATGACCAGCGGAACTGTTGCCAGTTTTCAGCAAGGTGTTTGAAAAGGTAATGCTTAATCAAATGCTCAGTCACTTTAACGCGAATAACATCTTACATGATAAACAATACGGTTTCACCAGGGGACGTTGTACAACCGACGCTGGTGTTACGTTACTAAAACATATCTATAATGCGTGGGAAGAGGCGCAAGATGCCATAGGTATCTTCTGCGACCTGTCGAAGGCGTTTGATTGTGTGTGCCATGAAACATTACTCCTGAAACTGGAGCATTACGGACTAGGCAAAACAGCCTTGAACTTAGTAAAGTCGTATTTGAATGATAGACAGCAGCTAGTTCATATAAACGGCAACAATTCAACAGGATTGAACATGAAAATGGGGGTACCTCAGGGCTCAATATTGGGTCCTTTTTTGTTTCTAGTTTATATAAATGATTTGCCCTATATTTTACAAAATATACTTAATATGGTGTTATTTGCTGACGACACATCTTTAATTTTTAGAATAAATAGACATGCTAACAATCTTGACGATATAAATAACGCCCTACTGCAGGTACATGATTGGTTCACTGCTAATAATTTAGTATTAAATGGAAAAAAAACGAAGTGCATTCGATTTACTTTACCAAATGTCAAACGTAGTGATTGTGACATAGTATTGAACAGGGAGAAACTAGAATTCGTCGATGAAGCAGTTTTCCTGGGGATTACGCTTGACTCAAGGCTACAATGGGGTCCCCATTTAACATCTCTTGCAGGAAGGCTAAGTTCAGCAGCATATGCTGTTAGGAAAATCCGCCAGTATACAGATGTTGATACCGCGAGACTAGTCTATTTTAGTTACTTTCATAGTATAATGTCTTACGGTATCTTACTATGGGGACGGGCTGCTGATATCGAGTCTATTTTTATTCTACAGAAAAGAGCCATCAGAGCCATTTACAATCTTCGCCGGCGCGATTCTCTAAGAGAACTGTTTAAAGAAATTAACATCATGACGGTGCCTTGTCAATATATCTATGAAAATATCATGTACGTTAGAAAGAATCTACATCTTTTTAGTAAACGAGGTGACAGACATAACTATGTCACTAGAAATAGGAACCAATTAGTTCAACCAGGTTTCAGACTTGCTAAAGTAGCAACATCTTTCATGGGGTACTGTTTAAAATGTTACAATAAAATACCTCCCCATATATTAGAATTAAATGAGACAAAATTTAAATCTTGTATTAAACGCACACTATGCAGGCAAGCATATTATAAGTTAGGGGAGTATATTGAAGATAAAAATGCTTGGCTCAATGCTGGTCCTGCTCCACAACGCCACTAGGTAGCCACTAAGGGCTCAAAGTAATCTGTTAGCATTTCGTAATATTGTTGGACCGGCTGAAGATTGTAAGAATGCAAATCTTTTTCATTGTATAGATGCAACTAATTTAACATTGTATAATTTCATGCACATGTGTGAGTACTGTGTAGCTTTAAACTATAAAGATCATTTTGGGTAGGTCTTTGACTTGAATGTACCCTGGCGATTGGGGATGTCATGCTCACTCAAAAGTCTGGCTGATGGTGGCGCATGCGTTGGATCATTTGGCTCCCTAAAAAATGGTTGAGCCGAATGGTGCTAGCGTATGCGTCATGTTCGTGAACGGGCGCCGTCATCTGAGACTGGTCATCTCTCGGCTGCCATGGTTTATTTTAATTATTTTTTTGAATTGTTTCTTTTTTTTTTACTCCGGACTCTTTTATTCCTGCACGTCTTTTACATCGTTCTCACATATATGTATAATTTCAATATGAATGATGTAACCATAATTTTGTAACAAAATATCATTTTTAAAAGAGTGTCCGTGGAGTTTCTTGCACGTTCTTCTCCATAGAGATCTACGCTTTGGAACGTGCAAATAGCTTCATCTTTTTGACCGACCGACCTTGACAATTCAAAAGTGCCTGTAAATGGTCTAATTGAAATAAATGCTTTGACTTTGACTTTGACTTTGACTTTGACTGCAAGGCGCTCCGAAAGCCCGTGGTCTTCAGCACTGCACCTGGTGAGGAAGAAGGATGACGGGTGGCGCCCGTGCGGTGACTACCGTGCCCTAAATGCTCGTACTGTGCCTGACCGCTACCCCATACGCCATATCCAGGACTTCTCACAGCGACTTTCTGGCTCCACTATATTCACAAAAATTGATTTGATCAAAGCATATAATCAAATACCGGTAAATGAAGCGGACATACCAAAGACGGCCATAACGACGCCATTCGGATTGTTTGAGTTTCCCTTTATGACGTTTGGCCTTAGGAATGCAGCTCAAACCTTTCAACGTTTTATAGACGAAGTACTTACCGGCTTTGACGACTTCTGCTTCGGATTCCTCGACGACATTTTAATTTATTCTTCTTCTCCAGACCAGCACAAACTTCACCTGCGCCAGCTGCTGTCACGCTTGCAAGAATACGGTGTTCTCATCAACGCAGCTAAATGTGTGTGGGGCCAGCCCGAGGTGACTTTCCTTGGATACCAGGTAACAACTGCTGGTACTAAACCTCTCAGCACGAAAGTCCAGGCGATACAGGACTTTCCAGTTCCACGCACGGTGAAGGAGTTACGGAGATTCCTTGGCATGCTAAACTTTTATAGAAGATTCGTACCCGATGCTGCAAAAAGCCAAGCGCCACTGAACTCGATGTTGTGTGGAGAAAAGGTCAAGGGCTCAGACCCGGTCAAGATGTCGCAGTTCCAGCTGGAAGCGTTTGAAGAATGCAAAAGAACGCTGTCAAACGCTACGCTCCTTGCTCACCCAAGGGAACAGGCAGAGCTCTCTATACTAACTGACGCATCTGATGTTTCCATAGGAGCTGTCTTACAACAACGCGTCGGTACACAGTGGGAGCCACTCGCGTTCTTCTCCAAGAAATTGAACCAAGCTCAACGCAAGTACAGCCCCTACGATCGCGAGCTGCTAGCCGCCTATGAGGCAATCAAATATTTCCGGCATATGCTGGAAGCCCGGGAATTTGTCATCTTCACCGACCACCGCCCACTTACATACGCCTACAAGAATTCAAGAGAAAATTGCTCGCCACGTCAATACAGGTACTTTGATTATATTGCTCAGTTTACTACAGACATACGCTACATACCAGGTACTGAAAATGTCGTAGCTGACGCACTGTCACGTATCGAAGAAGTCGCAAGGACGATTGATTACAGCGCCCTAGCCCAATCTCAAGAGTCAGACCCCGAACTTCAGTTGCTATTGGAAAAAGGATCATCGCTAGAACTGAAAAAGATAACTCTGGCTGGCTCAGACACCAATCTCTACTGTGACGTTTCAACACAACCACCAAGACCCTACGTCACACCTGAACTGCGCAAGCAAGTGTTTGACGCCCTTCACGGTCTGAGCCACCCTGGACGTACAGCTACCGTGCGACTGGTCACGCAAAGTTTTGTCTGGCCAGGGATTCGTAAGGACTGTAGAGAGTGGTGCAGATGCTGTCTTCACTGCCAGCGCTGTAAAGTTACCCGTCACACATCCGCTCCTCTTTCCCATTTCCCTTCAACCTCGTCGAGATTCCATCACATCCATCTCGACCTGATAGGGCCTCTAATACCTTCTTCTGATTACAGATATTGCCTCACCATCGTTGACCGGTTCACACGATGGCCTGAGGCGATACCACTCAGAGATATCACTGCCGAAACCTGCGCGGCCGCCTTGGTATCCGGGTGGATATCGAGGTTCGGTTGCCCCTCGCAGATCACCACAGATCGCGGCCGGCAGTTCGAGTCCAGCCTGTTTAAGGCCCTATCATCTCTGCTCGGCGCACGTCACTATCGCACTACAGCCTATCATCCTGCATCAAATGGGATGGTTGAGAGGCTGCATCGACAACTCAAAGCAGGTATCATGTGTCACAACAACACACGATGGACAGAGGTTTTACCTATCGTTCTGCTCGGCATACGCAGTTCCTGGAAAGATGACGTCCAAGCATCCTCAGCCGAGTTGGTTTACGGTGAGCCTATACGATTACCCGGCCAGTTCCTGTCGCCATCAGACAACCACACCGTCGAAGACATCACCAGCTTTGCTACACGCCTAGCAAGACATATGGCTAGCTTGTCTCCGAGGCCAACTAAGTGGCACAGAAACAATACCTTTTACATACCCAAAGACATGCAGCACTGTACCCATGTCTTTGTGAGGCTAGATTACGTGCGAAAGTCATTGGAGCCACCGTATGCTGGTCCCTACAAGGTGCTTAAGAGGAAACCTAAGTACTATGAAGTTGAGGTAAAAGGCAAGAGCACCAACATATATCCCTAGATCGCATGAAACCAGCTTACGTCACGCAAGACAGTCACAAGGATAACTCAACCTCAAGTCCAACCAGCACACCTCCAAGTGACTCGTCATCATCATCTACCGTTGAGCCAGAGACACGCACACGCAGCGGAAGAAGAGTACGCTTTCCAGACTTCTATCGACCGTAGTCACGGTCTCGCCGGGGGGCTACTGTGGTGGCACCACCGCCACACAACGAAGCGACCCGAGTCACTGGTCGGGAACCTTCGGCTGTCTCCGCCGCGCCGCGCACGCCGTTCGGTTTCGTCGCCAACTCACGCGCCAGTCCATTGTTCGCCGTCGCGCAAGGCACTCACGCGCTCGCTTGCCTCCGCACTAGCTTACCGCGCCCCCGCTCGTAACATCTAAGTCTTTTTCCTGTTGCTAAATTTGCTCTGCTTGTTAATCTTCCATCTGACTTTATATTCTTCTATCCTTCAAACTGTCTTTCTAAAGTGCAACGTGCTTCCTACTCTTGTGTAACCGTTATAAACTTAAAAACTTGAATATAACCGTTGTTAGTGACTTTTGGAGTTTTATTTGGTGGACTAATACCTACAAATCAAATAAGTCCGTCAGATTTCCAAAAAATATTGGACAAGTATTTTTTCTTTTTTCAATAAAAAAAATCGGTTTATGAAATGCGTTGAAAACTCGTCTGACGTCACGGCATGGTACACTTTAAACATACAAGTGACGTCACTAGCCACCACTCCTGATCTTTGACGCGTTTTATCTTCGTCAATTTTTATTGATTTGTTCAATATTTTTCGATAATCTAACTGAAGGACTAAATAGAATCATGTTTTTTTAACTCAGGAATCACCCCCATTCTACATTTTTTTTAAAAAAACGTGTTCGTTGTCACTGTTAAAGATTTACAAATAACAGCTGGTACCAACAACTTAACGTGCTTCCAGTAGGCCGAAGGAATCTCGGTATGTTAAGGTGGCCACCCATCTACCTACCGACCTCGGAAAGCGTTGCTTAACGTTGAAGATCAAACTTGTGGCTGTTATTATATAGCCAAAAGCTTCTCTATGAGGATGAAGTAATGTTATACTGTTAAAATATCCATTAAAATTAATACACAATATGGGACCTGTATATTAGTAATTTTTTTCTTCTTGTATATATTGTCGCCTTCCTCAATTAATCTGTTAAGTATTCCCGACGGTAAGTAAGTTTATTAACATTAATTAACAGACACTCTTTGAAATGTAAATGTCAACAAATATATAAATCTGATTCAAAGTTTCTAGGAAAATTATTGTTTACCAATTTACGACTCCCAGTAAATGGAAGAGAACCAAGGTTACCATAGTCCGAAGGATCGCCAAATTGAAATGGCAGTGGGCACATTGCTCGCAGAACAGATGGTCGATGGGGCCGAAAAGTTCTGGAGTGGCGACCGAGTACCGGAAGACGCAGCGTTGGAAGGGCTCCCACAAGGTGGACCGTTGACCTGGTGAGGGTCGCGGGTAGCCGATGGATGCGAGAAGCACAGGACCGGTTGTTGTGGCGACACTTGAGGGAGGCCTATGTCCAGTAGTGGACGTCTTTCGGCTGATATGATGATGATGATGATGATGATGATGATGATGAGTAATGGAAAGTTCACTACGGCTGAAATAATCTCATAGAGACCCATAGATTGGTGATAAACGGTGACCAAAAACCATTGAATGCCCCTCTTTTCCACTCGGTACAGAGGTCAGGGCAAGTACCCAGGGCCCTGCAATCGGTGGGGGCCAACGGTATCTGATTACCTATCGATGACTGATAATTATATTAGTTTTAAGAATGCCGATCGAAAAAATATGCCTATTTTGCTCCATAGATTTCTTTATATATAGATTTTAAGCACTTACTTTGTAAATGCCAAAAGAGTTTTCCGGATAGTATTAACTTTTCTTTTTTTTTTTTCTTTTTATTGTGTTTGGGAAATCATCAAATGACTTCTGCTGCTCTGGGTGGAGCGGGAGGGAGTGTCAGACTCTTATTGACTAAAACCTATCCGTGCTCCTCGTAATGCCTTTTGCTTTCCAGGGCAGCGGTTACTCTTTCGAACAAAATTGATGTGACTTTAAAAACACTTGATGAAATCTGTTTTTTTTTGCCTATTTCAGCAAAGTAGGCTCTGTAAACATCTTAGGTACGGGATAATGGGGCCCTTAGGTTGCATTTCCACCAGAGATGTGCGAAGATGCGTAGCGAGGGATGTGTTTTTTAAGAACATGTAGAATCGCTTCATTTACCTAGCCTCGCTCAGCACAAGCAACCTTTAGCATAGAATCTATGCTAAACTTAGAATTTTAGTTTATATGAGTTCATGTAGCTGAAATAATAACAACTACAATATTATAAGTTTAAAAAACTTGAAATTACCGAGACTACACTTTCTTAATTTTCATATAATTATTCTTCTCATACACACCTAAAGCCACCTCCTCACATGACGTCACTTAACTGCTTCATATAACATTAGGGAGATACTAAGCTTAATGTGACGAAACAAACTGAGGAGTATTGTGAAATTGCGATTACCAAGTTTAACGGTGCGTGTGATGTTAGGCTGGGTTTAAACTTGGTATTTAAAAAAAAATACTATTGGAATAAAATTGCATATGTATAACGGAGTATCAGGATGGGCAGCGGAGCGGTCTTTGTGATAGTCATCCATCATGGGCGTGTTATAGAAGAAACGTTGAAATAATAGCACGTTAGCACGCGTGCACCTCGTACACTGTCTGTCAAAAGAATGCTAGCTGTCACGGCGTAGACGCAAACTTGCTACCCTATTCGGGGTTACCCGCTCATATTTTATAAATCACCATATATTTTCGACCAATTGAAATAAATCACCATTTTAATATTGAATTTTACAAAAATTACTGTTTAACAAAATAACACAATCAGTCTCTCATCTTAAATCTTGGCTTAACTTTTAATTTAGCTGCGCGCCGTCATGTATGTAATGTATTGTTAATCACAATGTAATCTAAAAAAGTCTTTACTGTCCCACTGCAGGCCACCTTTTTTTCCTCACAATACGGTATTTGACAAATATAAAAAAAATTATGATGGTAGGTACGATTTATGATAAAATAAATAAAATCAGGGGGATTTTTTTTAATATAATACCTAATAATTTATTTAATGCCACACACACACAACTTATTTCATATACCTAAACAATTCACACACAAATGAGAAGTAAAAATAAAGTAAATAGCGGATGCAACAGAGCTGGCCACGGGCCCCAAACTGGGCACAGCCTGTACCTTGATGGCCTCAAATGGAGAAGCTACACGCTTTTGAAGAAAATGCTCTATGTTGATCACGTAAAACATTTGTACTGGATTTCGCAAATTCACAGTCTTTAATAGGTACCTATACCTACCGGATTATGTTGCACGCAATTAGTGCTATAATCAACTGCCTCCGTGGTCGAGTGGTTTAGGCGTTTGCCTTGTGACCCGGTGGTCGTGGGTACGATTCCCACGGGAAGCATACTATGTAAAGTTGTTTCCAGTTAGGCTAGGACATTGCAGGCTTGAATCACCTGATTGTCTGATAAAAAAATGATTCAATCATTCAGATGGCACGTATAAGCGCCAAATGGCGGTTGTCAAATAAACCGTGTTAGAGGCCCTTGAGGCGGTTTAGAAACTCTGACACTAGGGTGTGTGGGGTCGGTAGACCTTACTACCCAGACGACAAGATGAAGAAGAAGTGCTATTTCTGTATATCATACATTCTTAGTCAGTTTTTCTATGTCCTTTTCTTTTGTATGCTATAAGAAATTGTATTTAAAACATCTGGCCAAATACCTTAATTACTTACGGCCGCTTTCTATAATATATCTCAATCCCAATCTTGATCCCGATCCTTGTCTGTAACCAATCAAAGGTGAGGATGGTGTGGTGAAGGACACAAACTCGGCCGTTGATTGGTTACAGACAAGGATCGGGATCAAGATTGGGATTGAGATATGTTATAGAAAGTGGCTGTTAGACGACAATAAGCAGTTTGGTTTTACTAAGACATTCAAACGAAACATTATCAAGGTAATAACCATTCAATTAAACACTACAAAAACTTTCATTCGTTTTTCAGCAGGCTTCCAACTCTTTCTTGTTCATTACACAAAGCTTAGAGAACACATAATGACAAGAATATCAATTACAAAAGATAAAATCGCCCATCTGAACACGGTTTTATATTCAAATCGGGTGCTCAATGGCACTTTGTAAATACAATTCGGCTTATGTTTGGTACTTATGTCAAGTAACTTTGTTTTTTAATAAGAACAGAGATTCCTTTATGTGTAATGTTTATTTTAAAGTGTACTGAGTATATCCGTTTCCTAATTTGAGAACGAAATGCAGAATTTATGAAAATTTTGTGGTTAAATTGATACAAAAAGTTTAAAAGTTATTTTAGTTAATCTTGAGTTTTAGCAATAATTACGAATTAAAATTTTGCTCGCAGAACATTTGGTCGATGGGGCCGAAAAGTTTTGGAGTGGCGACCGCGTACCGGAAGACGCAGCGTTGGAAGGGCTCCCACAAGGTGGACCGATGACCTGGTGAGGGTCGCGGGTAACCGATGGATACGAGACGCACAGGACCGGTGGTTGTGGCGACACTTGGGGGAGGCCTATGTCCAGCAGTGGACGTCTTTCAGCTGATATGATAATGAATTAAAATAACGTAAAACGGGACGTATTTAAGAAAACAATCAGCTTCTAGTGACGTCACTGCTGTTAAGACAACGAAAAACCGACTTTCATTCGTAAATCTTTGATTATCGTTACGGATTGGCGATTGTGGAGGTCGGATAGGCAGTCGCTCTATGCTGTAAAATACTAGTACTCAGCTGTTCAGTACTACTCAGTTTATAATTATATTATATGTGCCGATTCATCATCGTCATCATATCAGCCGAAAGACGTCCACTGCTGGACATAGGCCTAAGCCCAAATGTTGCCACAACAACCGGTCCTGTGCGTGTCGCATCCCCCGGCTACCCGGACCCCTAAGTCCAGGTCGGTTAGCTTCCATCTTGTGGGAGGCCTTCCAACGCTGCGTCTTCCAGTGCGCGGTCGCCACTCCAAAACTCCAGAACTTTTCAGCCCCATCGATGATCTGTTCTGCGACCAATGTGCCTACTGCCACTTCAGTTATTAGGCTGATTACTTCAGCGTTATCCTGTTCAATATAATTTGTAAATGCATCGTCTATGCTACCCGTATTAAGTACTTCAAATGCCGTATCCTTGGAATAGATTTTGAAGCGGTATTGAAATCTGCTTTGAAAAGCTAAGCCCAGCTTAGCTTAGATAGCAACGCTAGGGTATTTGTGAAGATTCGAATTATTTCCACTGAAATTGACTGAATCTAATGATGAATTCGGTATAGTCAATATTAATAGTATTTTTGATTGAAATTCGGCTGTGGCTGCCAATGGCTGCCGTTTTTAGTGGTCACTAACTATCAGCGCTGTAGATATTATAGTCCATTTCTGTGTTGCAAAAATAAAAAAATATAGATATGGTTACAAATGAGGAATCCAAGTTTGTATGGTTTCTGTATCGTTTTGTTAAAAATACTGAGGCAACACAGGCAAAGCGTTGATCAGCAGTTTTGCTACAGTGGAGTACAAGTATTAGTGTTTTAAAATTATGCCTCTAAAACTGTCCAAGCTTTATGTCTTTATTTCTGTTTTTGATATTAAGAAAGTCAATAATGTCTATGACCGTTACAGCACATATATCAGGGTGCTAATTCTACATAATAATTTTTTAAAAAAAGTTAAGCAAACGTTCACATTCACATCTCAGTCGCAATCTGTCAGAAAAGCCTTGTTTTCCATACATTTTTGACAGACTGCGGCTGACATGCAAATACAAACGCTTGGCTAAAAAAAAAAAAAATTGGCTCTCTGGTGTCTACTATTTGTACCTACTATTGAAACAATGGAAAGATGTTCACAATCACTTAAAAAAATATATTTTTATTTGTATGTATGATTGCTGTACCTAAACTTGAAGTTTACCCCGAACCAAGATTATCCATGTTAGAAATAGTCTCACTTGGGTGACATTTAGAGTTTTCCCCCTTACATTAACATAACGACGTGCCGTTGAAGGGGTAAACAGGTTCCTAAATGACACCGACGGGTCTTTCTTTAATCTCGAGTTAGAACAATGGCCTTGAAGATTGTGTTAGTAAAATGTTTTTGTAGATACTCGACTGCCCCTAAAATGATGGTTATGTTTAACGAGAGTTGAGAGTATGTAATTATGCATGTCTCATGATGTGTGATTTAACTTAAAAAAAAACTATTTTACAATATATTACAACCGACTTCCAAATAAAAAAAAAACACTACAACTTTGTACTTAGTGTTTGGAATTTTTTATTTGGAAGTCGGTTTATTATTTTTCACTTTTTAGTGGTACGCCCACACCTAACAAGTCACAGGAAAGCAAAAAATGCAATTTCGGTTACTTAGATGACATATTTTTTCCAGCTATTTGGATTTAAAAACCAAACTACTAAACCTATTTTGGTAATATTTCAATGGGATCAATTGGGACGTATATCCTTTCACATAAGAGAAAAAAAAAACAAATCGGTTCATAAATGATGGACTTACGAGGTAACAAACATAGAAAAAAAATACAACCGAATTGAGAACTTCCTCCTGTTTTTGAAGTCGGTTAAAAATAAATTCCTCTTATCTCGGACTGCTCGAAAAGTACATAACTTGTTTCGAACTTTTTTTCAGTCGGATTTTATGATTACGTTTTTTCGATTTTCAGATTTATACTACTTGTATTTGATTCAGGTTGCAAATTGAATAACAAAGTTAGCCGTTTTGAAAAGTTAAATCCATTAACATGATGTTTGGTGTGCGCAGCAGTCGCAGGTGCTGGGCAACAAGATCGAGATGGAGATCACGTCGCTGGTGGAGCAGAACCCCATCTGTATGCATCTTAATTCTAGAATATTTTTACATAGTAATAGTTAAATTAGTATTATATTGTAAATAAGTTACTTCCAAATAAAATATAGACATTAAGATAGTTTTTACATTGGTTTAACTTTAAATATTGTCTATTAGATTTCTTTCCTAAAAATTCAAACGGTCATTCTAAGACATACAACTACCCATTTACACCTAGTTTCAACCAAAACTTATCACCCAACCTTCGACCACCATTTATCACTCACTAAATCCTCTCCATCCGTTATAAGATCTGCAGTCTATCACCACAATGTGGTTATCAATCATTCCACACAATGATACGGGACCCTTTTGAGTGTAAGAAGTCTTATTGTTAGAGCCTAATGGTCGGGTGTGGTCACAGTGTCAGGTTATGTCGGTAGCGGAGAGCGGAGCGGAAATTAGAGTTAAACGATTATGAGATTCTGAGTTCGAGATTTCTATACTCTTTCCGAGTAAGTAGTTAACTAAAGGTAAACAAAAAAAACCACGGTACTTAGTTAACCGACTAAACGTAATACCAGTCTAATCAGTTGTCATGATACGTTAAAGTTGTACTCTTCAATTTAGCAATGTTATTGTTCGTTAATAACGTTGCTAAATTGAAGAGTACAACTGAGACGTAGCATGGCAACTGAAGTGACTGGTATTACGTTTAGCCGGGTAACCCTGTCACGTGGTTTTTTTGTTTACTTTTAGTTAACTACCTACTCGGATGGAGTATAGTTTAAGAATTAACATTTTTCTTGAGATTTTACACCTGGGGCGGTTGTGCCAATAGATTTAATAACATGGGACGTAAATATGAATTCATTGCGTGATGTTAAGTTTTTTAAAAATTATTTTGTTTGGATTTTCACCCTGGTTCTTAACAACAGCTTCAATTATTGATTTAAAAACAGGATTCAAATAATATTTTAAATCTTTACACTGTAGAAGCTCTTTCATAATTAAGATAATTATGTCGCACAATCATTATCTGCCTAGCCTTTTCCTAACTAATATATATTGGGGTCGGCTCCCAGTCAAACCGGATTCAGCTCAATACCAGTATTTTACGTGTAACGGCTGCCTACCAGACCTCCACAACCCATTAACTGGATAACACGGTACTTCTTGACAAGACTGGTGTCAGATTTTTTGACTTCATGACAACCCGTACCGCCTGCCAGAGATCTACAAATGACAGCCGGGACTAACGGCTTAACAACACGCACGGAGGATATTTTTTTTATTTTTTATTATTTATAGGCACGCGCTTGACCACTATCTCACCTGATGGTAAGCGATGATGATTCGATATATTGAGATCCCCATCCACACAGAGGTCACCCATCCACAGACCAACCTCGGCAAGCGTTGCTTAACCTTGAAGATCAATCCGTGTGGCTGTTATTATTTAGCCACAAGCTCCTCGCAATAATTATGTCGCACAATGAGTTTTTCAAACAAAACGGTTTGAAAAACTTTTGTTATTTGTGTAGTAGTTAAGAATGAGAATTCGGAGAAGCTCACCAGCTGACCCCCTCTTCTGCCTAGCGCTCCAACTGGCTAGGCGGCGTGATCAGGTTCCACAGGCGTACTAGTTATTGTTATTGTTCGTATCTTGAGGGGCTTGTAAACACGAATACACCGAAGGACCTTTTTCTTTTTGAGAGTGTTTCTCAGTGCGGAGCGAACACGTTTTTTTTTAGTTAAGTTGTCTTAGTAGCGTGATAACGCACACGCGGAAATGCGGCGCCACTGTGCTCATCCGTAGACCAATCGGATTGCTCAGCGCATGAACGATGAGAAAGCCGATCGCTTAATCAAATCAAATCCTCACTAATTACACATAAAAGCTTAATTACTCGTTGTGGGGTGAAAAAAACTATCCTTAAGATTTAACGCAGTAGGTTATACTTACCCACCTTAGAGAGAACGGTACGTAACATATTGGTTTTCTAATGTGTCTTCCGAAAGTGATTGATTCCATTTTCCTTCACTCCAAGTTTTAACTGAATTGGGTCAGTAGATTCAAAGCATATTGGCTGTGACAGATGGATACACAAACACAAAGGAATGATCCTTTAACGGTTTTGTTTTTATTACAGACGAACGGAACCATAACACCCAGGCAACACCAAAGTTCACACACTCAAACCACCCAATTCCCACTCAGTGCCACTTGTTATTCTGCCCACCCAACACACAAAAAAGATTACTTACTTTATCGACAGTACAATATGCTTTATCTTGCGCTAACTTCATCAACGTGCTAAGTAAGCCACCTAATTCTTATTGCTTTGGGAAAACCACGATAAAGCGAAATCAAAGAAGACTATTTCTACACAACTTGACTCCACTCGAATTGATAGTATAGCAGTATAGCTTGTTTATCAAAATTAATCCCTAATCTCTTCAAAGTTAGAGTGAACAGGCTCCTTCTGGGTAAGCTCTTTCCATCGTAGACTTTGTCTCTGTCATATCTGACATTGACTAGAGTCAAGAGCAAACCCATCACTAATAAAAAAAAATAAAAAATTAATCGATGTTTTTTACGTTGTCATGGCGATCGAATTGAGTACTTACTTACTCCAAAATTACTTGGAATATGGAACCAAGACCTGAGGGCCAATTTTATAAATTTTTAAAAACGTGGAATACCTAGTAAAAATCAATTTGCAATAAACAAGAACCAAGTAGAGTCGTCAAACACCTAACCTTTTTCACGAATCACTCCGCCGACTGGCAAAATCTTTCGATTTTATCGTGTTCAATATTAGACAAACAGATGCAATGAGGGGACTTTGTTTTGTAATACGTGTACCAATAATCCTTTTTTAACCAACTTCAAAAAAGGAGGAACATGTCAATTGAGTTGTATTTTTTTATGTTTTTTCCTCACAACTCCATCACTTGTGAGTCGATTTGAAAAATTCTTCTTTTTATATGAAAGGATGTACTTCCCAATTAGTTCCATAGTCATTAAAATCGATTTGGTAGATTGGTCATTTACCTAATCAAAAAAGATGAAAAAAAAAATGTCATCCAAGAAAACGAAATTGCCTGACTATTTTACTTTCTTGTGACTTTCTTTTTGTGGTGTTTACGAATAATACAAAATGATAAAATACCTACTAAAAATAGTAAAAAAAAAAATACAACCGACTTCCAAATAAAAAAAACACTACTATTAAATGAATTTAATTTCGGAAGTCGGTGTAGAAACAACCAAAGACACCGAGTTCCGAAATTAAAGTTATCACCTACCTAACACTTTTTTCCCTTCAATAAGAAATACACTTTTTTCATCTCCGTTCTTTTCTCCTTCGCCTTCTGCAGTAATTTATCTGCATTACAGAACTCTGCAAAATCCCCAGATACAAATTCTGGTCACGAACTATTGGTTCTGTACCAACGATCCCTATTTTGATTTTACGCGAAAAAGAGATGAAGCACCCTTCTTCGTTACTAATTATTCAGGAGTGAGGGAGAAAGCTGTATTTATGTTAGTCAGTCTTTTAAAATGACCGCCCGATTCAAGGTCCTTGAGCGTTATCGCAAAGTTTTTTGGGTGTAAAGGTCAGAATTAATTTTTCATACATTTTCATCTTCGCATTTCTTTAGGCTAAAATTGTTAAGGTCGGCTTGGGTCTAAAACGTGTATAATTTTTTAATGCTTTTGGAGTTCTTTCACCCAAAGGCAGCCAACGGAATCCTAAACCTCCGCTGTCCGTCCGTCTGTTTGTCAGCGGGTCGTCTCTCATGAATCGTGAGAGGATAGACAGTTGAAATATTCGTGTGTTTCTATTGCCACTATATAAACAACAAAACAGGAAAGCGTTTTTTAACCGACTTCAAACAAGGAGGAGGTTCTCAATAAAATTCGGTTGGTATATATTATGTACATATTTTTCTTTTTCATGTATGTACCTACACCGATTACTCCAAGGTTTCTGTTCGACTTCCACGATTATTTTTTAGTTCGAAGCAAGGGTATACATGCCATTTGGTCGCGTAAAAACTTAATTCAGTTTGGCTCAGTAGTTTTTATTTTAAAAGCATTTCTGCTTACTTGGATGATGTAATTTTTGCGTACCTACTTGTGTTTGTATGTTCGTCGATCACTCAAACACGCCAGGAGAGATTGGGAAAATTATTGTTTGAAAGGGTATACCTACTTCCCAGGTGGCTCCAAGGTCATCAGGTCAGGATCTGATGATGGGATCCTGGAGAAATCGAGGGAATTCCTCAAACTGTATAGGCACACTTCAACCATTTTGGTTATTTTTTATATTTATTATAATCCGGGACTGGATTAAGTTTGCAAAGGCGTGCCACGGTGGTCCTTATAGTACCTTACCACAGTATTTGCTTACTGTGGTAAGGTACTTGTTTTAGTTTCCGGAGTACCAGTACTAAAAAGTAAAAAATAAAAAACTTGGTTTTTCTGATGTGGTTTCTTCGTTTTTTGACACCGACTTCCAAAATAAAGGTTATTTTGTACTTTGTTGTGGTGATTTTGGAAGTCGATTGCATTTTTTTGTGAAAAATGTTTTTCTGTTTATGGTACGGAAAGTTATGCGAGTCTGACTCGCACTTGGCTGTTTTTTATCTTACATTTATGGTAAAATAATAATAGTTACGAGTAATTCGAAGCTTGCCTAAAAAATAAAACCAACAGACTCATACCAAACATCATCATCATCATATCAACCGAAAGACGTCCACTGCTGGACATAGGCCTCCCCCAAGTGTCGCCACAACCACCGGTCCTGTGCGTCTCGCATCCATCGGCTACCCGCGACCCTCACCAGGTCATCGGTCCACCTTGTGGGAGGCCTTCCAACGCTGCGTCTTCCGGTACACGGTCGCCACTCCAAAACTTTTCGGCCCCATCGACCATCTGTTCTGAGAGCAATGTGCCCTACCCACTGCCACTTCAATTTGGCGATCCTTCGGGCTATGTCGGTAACCTTGGCTCTCTTGCGGATATCATCATACCAAACGTTTAACACCAAAACAGTAAAATGTGGCTTTTGGGGTCATTCATCCATTCAGAAAATGCCAGAAAATTTCATTGAAAATCATTAAAATTTTACACCAAATATCGTCATTTGACCTCAATTAAAATGCACCATGAAAAAGATTTCCATGTTCATTTTATTTTCACGCATCACACACCCCATTATTTAATGACGAATTTTCATTAATACTGGGAAACACAGAAAACAAAGCAATCCAACTGGAATATGAATGTCGATAAAATTATCCCGTTTGATATGTCGGCCCTTTTTTTTGTGTAATTTGGCATTGTCCAGGTAAAACAATGCAATTTTATTAGGCAAGCTGTATGCAAAATGGAATGTTTTAAAAGGAATCCGTATTAATATTGGACTTATTTGAATACAGATAGGTACAATATTGTGGTGTCATACTGTAATACAGGGGTGCTCATTTAGTATAAGAATATTTGCTCTATTTTCAAAAGCTTTAACACTCAAATGACATAACGTTTACTTCATCTAACATTATTTAAATAATTTACATTTAATAAAACGTTCAGATAATAACATATCTGACGGGGAACGGGCCCCCTTGTTATTTTTAAAAACGGTGACGTCAGCGATGCTGACGTCACTATTTCCATATCATCATGGTGCTGGTGGTGGTTACTCATTTCGGAAATGAAATACTTGTTTTCAGTATCAACTTATATTCTCGCTGGTGGATAGCACACAAATGGCACACAGTAAATATTCGTCAACAACAAAGAATGACTCACGATATTACGGAGCTCCGCACCGTCCGACGGCTCGACTTAGAATGACTTGTGAACTTTTTTTTTTTTTTTTTTTAGGTATGACCACTAGCAAGTTAACACACGTGGGATATTAACTGCTTAACCGGACTAACCTGTGGTGGCTTCAAATGAATTTAAAGCCCCCAGCCAAGGCAACAAAACTAGCTACAAGCTAAAAACACTACTGACCGCTCACTAAGGGCATTCCCTGTGGAATACGACCTCGGCTTAGCGGCGTCAGTTTGGGACAGCAAGGGACAATCAGGCTGGGTCGTTTTATTATTTAGGGGTTATTAAAGCTAAAGGCTCAGCGGCGCGGGCTGGCTCGGTTGCAAAAGTCGGGGAGGGTTTTGAGTGGGTCGTCGCGACGGACCTCGGCGGCGAGGTCGGTATACGGAACGCGGTCTGTATCTGTTTATTCTAAGGGTGCTGGTTTCCCTACAGCTTTCCTGTATCTTTGTGATCTCGTCGTCGGATTCGACGAGTGTATGCCGAGGACGGCGAATCTTACTAATGCGAGAGGGAGTGTACTGGGTTGCCTTTGAAATCAAAGGGTTTTGGTGCTTTTCAGCGGATTCGAAGAAACGCTTTGTAAGGCGTTTCATAAACTATTTTAGGGTCGGGATTTTAAGGTCGACATGAAGTCGTTCGTTCCGTACATACCACGGGGCGCCCGTGGCTTTTCGGAGAAATCTGTTTTGGATTACTTGCATCCTGTGGATTTGCTTTGGCTTTGTGTGTGCGAACACAGCACACGCATAAGTCATAATCGGTCGTATGCACGTAGTGTAGATGCGCAGTTTACATTTAAGTGATAGCTTGCTGCGTGCATTCAGCATTGCATGGAGTCTACCCAGAGCGAATGCAGCACGCGAACGTACCGCACTTATGTGCTCGGCAAAGGTGAGTCTATGGTCTAATATCACACCTAGATATTTGGCTCGCTTTTCCCAAAGGATCTGCTTACCAAACATAGTGATCGGACTCGGTGGTTTGGGAATGAATTTCGCCCGCGGTTTGTAGAACAAAACCGCCTGGCTTTTTTCGGGATTAACCTCAAATCTCCAGAGACGGAACCAAGCGCCTAGGTCGCTGGCCGCCTTTTGGAGGTTTTTGGCTATTGAGTTTTCACTATTGCCGGAGCAATAGATGGCCGTATCATCGGCAAATAGAGCTAGCTGCGTCTTATTATTCTTAGGGATGTCGCTAGTGAACAGCGTGAAAAATAAAGGGGAGAGCACGCCGCCTTGAGGGACGCCGGCTCGTATAGGGTGGGGGGAGGAAAGCGCACCTTCGATACGATACCGAAAAGTGCGGTTCGACAAATAGTCTCGTATGATGAGCACGAGACGATCTGGCACGCCAAGTTTATATAGCTTATAAATTAAGCCATTGTGCCAGACTTTGTCGAAAGCTTTCGCTATATCAAAGAACACGGCTCCCGTTTTTAAACCGCGTTGAGTGCGGCCGCTGATATGTTCAACGATACGGTAAACCTGTTGGACACATGAGTGATTAGCTCGAAAGCCAAACTGTTCGTTTGGTAGGAGGCCCTTTGCCTCGGCATAACCTCTGAGTCTCTTATATATAAGTCGCTCATAGATTTTACCTAGGACCTTGAGCAGACTGATGGGACGGTAACTGGTGGGGGAGGACTTTGACTTTCCCGGTTTAGGAATACCGATAACGGTAGCCTCTTTCCACGATTGTGGGAACATGTTGTTGGACAGAGCGCCGTTGAAAATGGCAGTCATCAACATGATAAGGGAAGCTGGGAGGAAACGGAACACCTTGTTGGTGATACCGTCTGACCCAGGGGCTTTCCTGGGTTTGAGTTTCCCGATTATATCCTTCACCTCATCTGGAGTGATGGGGGGGAGGGGGTCCTCGGGGTCCTCGACGGGGGGGAGAGAAGTCCTACGCTCGACCTCAGCGTCCACCTTGGCTAGGTGAACCGGGTCAACCGGGTAGGTACTAGGGGAGCATTGAGTCTCTAGGCTGTCAGCCAGGCACTCTGCCTTTTCATCGTCATCGAAGGCGATGGTGTTGTCAGGGCGGGTGAGAGGAGGCATGGTTGTAACCTCAGAGGCGCGTAACTTCCTCTGGAGTTCCCAGAAGGCCTGGTGGTTGGGTTCGAGGTCACCAAGCATCTTATCCCAGCGACTGTTACGCAGTTCAGCGATGGCGCGACTTACTTTACGCTGTAAGTAGCGTATGTGAACTTTGTTACTGTGGCAGGGAAAGGATGAATAGGCACGGACCGCCGCGTTCTTCTCGGTCAGCAGAGCACGCACCTCGTCCGGGAGTTTCCAGCGGTGATCGCTCATCGCTGGAACCTCTTTGGAGCATTCGCTCAGGACGGCTTGTATGTGATCCGTGAACGAGTCAACCGCAGCCGCCGTGTCGGCGGCAGTCTCTATGAGATCTGGAATCTTATCCAAGTGAGGAGACGTGGTGATTTTCAGCTTTTCGCTTACTTTTCTCCAGTCTGTGATCACTCGGGAAGGAGGGGGTTGGGATGGGTCCATTGGTCCCGATCTGGGAGCTAGTTCCAGAATCACGGGACGGTGGTCCGAGTTAAGCTCGTCCACTGTTTCCATTGAATGTAGCCGAAGGCTGACATTCTTAATGAGAGCGATGTCGAGTACATCGGGGCGACAATTGAGGTCATGGGGGAAGTGGGTAGGATGCATCGGAGCGATGACATCAAAGTTAAAGGGACTGGAGAGTTCAAAGATGACTCTGCCTCTAGGGTTGGTAGTGAGGCTGTTCCATGATGGATGTTTGGCATTGAGGTCCCCCGCCAGTAAGACGGAGTCGCTCATGCCAAGAAGTATTGAGAGGTCATCTTTGACTTCGGAGGTGTTGATTGCCGTGTTACTGGCGCTAGGAGGAGGGATATAAGCTGAGATGACAGTGATGGGCTGATGGCCCGTCATGCCCAGCCGACAGACTGAGACCTCTATTTGCTTAAGAGTGGGTGGATCCACAGGAATGCAGTAGAGGGAGTTTTTATAATATATGAGGGTACCTCCCTTATGACACCGGGTCCTATCGTTGCGAACCATTCGGTAGTTGGCAACTTTAGGGTCTCGGTGTTGGGGCTTGAGAAAGGTCTCTTGGACCAGAAGGACGTCTATGTGATGGTCGCGGAGGAAAGTGGCGATCTCATCACGTTGGCTCAGAAGGCCATTGGCATTGAAAAGCCCTATCCGGAGGGCTTTCGGTTTGAGCCTACGGTTGATGGACTTATCCATCAATTAGGGAGTAATATTTCTCTATATGGCGATGTACGTCGCCGAACTCTTTGAAAACGAGGGCGTGGTCGCCTCCGTTGTTTATGGCCTCGATCATTGCCAAGGCTCTTGGAGAGTAAAAAGCGAGATAGGCAATACCCGTCACGCAGTCGTGGGCAGCTCCCGTCGCCTTAGTTGCGGCCTTGGGGGGAGTTGGGGGGGGAGGTGTTTTTTGCCCTTGGGGCTTGGTCTGGGTTAGGGGGGCCTTAGCCTGCGCGAGCGCCGCGCGAGTGGCCGTAGGCGGGGAGAATGGAGGTATCGCTACATCCATGAGAGGGGTGATTGCCCTAGCGGGCGAGGCGTTTGGGGAGGCCAGAGGGGCCTGAGAGGCCTGGGAGCCAGTGGTCCTCAGGGCCGGAAAGTGGGCCCTGTGGTTCGCTGCACTCCAGGGGTTGGAGCGTTGTTGGGTTGCCGCGGGGGCCTTGTTATCGGGGGAGGGGCGTTCCCTGTTCTGGCGAACGTTCGATCGCTTAGCCAGAAGGGGCGAGGAAGATTTGGGGGCCTTTGGGCAGCCTCGGTAGTTAGCCGGGTGCCCAGTCTCGCCACACAGCACACAGCTGGGTGGGTCGACGCAGAGTGTCCTATCCTTGGGACGGGTGCAGTCAGCAGTGCCATGGTCACCCAGGCACTTCACGCAGCGGGGCTTGCCGTAGCAATTCCGCTGGGAGTGGCCATATAATTGGCAGCGATGGCACTGCCCTACTGCACCACTCTTGTTGGGATTCTCTGTGCGAATCCCAGAAAGACCACATATGGTGGAGATGTTGAAAATGGGGTTATGCCCCTCGGTGGGGTCGCAAACGACCAACACCATATCGAACGCAGCGCCTCCGCGGCGGTGCATACGGTGGACTTCAGCCACCGGAATTTTCTGGGCTTGGAGGTCGCTGAGGACCTCCTGTACCGTTATCTCCTTAGGTACGTTGCGGATGACCACACGCACCTTTTTCTCCTCTTCAAAGGAGAAGGAGTGGAACGGAATGTTCCGCTCCCTGAGAAGCTTGTGCAGGCTACGGAAATCCGTAGCCGTCGGCACAGTGATCTTGACACCCAGGTTGACTGGGTGGGCGCGCGTGTAACGGATTTGACGCTCATTACACGCCGCGGAAAGTTTTGTCCACATTGTCTTATCGTGGACGAAAAGTGGGGGAGGGGGCTTGGTTTTGAGGGGGGAGGGGGCAGCCGGGGTGGCAATCGCCATGGGGCTAGAGGGGCGGCTCGATTGCTGGGAGGTACCAGCGGGGCGAGCGATGGGGGCTGAGGGGGGTGGAGAGGGGGAACCAGGGCCTGGAGAGGCCCTCTTGGCAACCCTCTTCTTCGGGGCTGCCTGAGTGGCAGACCCCATCCTCTTCTTTTTCCTCTTCCCCTGGACAACAGTGAAGTTGTCCGAGGAGGAGGAGGCCGAGGTGGAGACGTTGGAGTCCGAGTCGGACTCCGTCTCGGACTCAAAGTCCATGGGGGGGGGGGAGGCCTGCTCAGCATCGAGCTGGCTATCAAGGCAATCGCTAAAGTTAGCGATGTCGGTGGGGTGACTTGTGAACGGTCGGGCGTTCGTATTTATACCCTTCGGTTAGAGTCGTTACAAATCTATCGACTCATGTTTTCTTTATGGTTCGTTTTTAAATTCTTGATTTAATTTTACAAATCATAAAATGAATTTAGAAGTACAAATTGATTAGTTTAATAATTTCTTGTAATCAACTAATAAAGTTAATTAAATAATCGTTTGAGTGACTTTTACCAACTTCAAATAAGCAATCACACAGTATTTGAACTTAGAATAATCAAACTGACGCTCGATTACGCCTTTCCGCCGGCATTCATATTGATTTATTCGACGCTTGATTAAGCCTTCGCGCCGATATATCTTATAACAACACTTTATCTAACGTTCGTAAGTATAATTATTCTTATTTAATATAAGTTTCTTTCCATGTAATTTTCATTTTATATAACTAACATTTGATCTAATCACTGATCAACGAGTGAGCGGGGTTAGCTTGGGAACATAGGGCACCTCGACACGAATAGTTTTGGTTCGAATGGGATTATGCGAGATAAAGTGAGTGAACTTAGTTTGCGCTGGAGCTGGGTTAAATTTTTAGAGACCATGAACCATCTCCTTTAACGGCAAATAGAGCAATGAGTAAGACTGGACTGACTCCTTAAGTGTACAATTTCAATATAGTAGGAATCCTACTAATATTATAAAGGTGAAAGTTTGTATGTTTGTGTAACAATCAGGCAAAAACGGCTGAAGGGATTTGGATGAAATTTGGCACACATGTAGTTCAAATCCTGGAATAAAAAATAGGCTACTTTTTATCCCGGTAAGTGGTATGGATTACATGGATCATTGGAAGTGGAAACACAGAGCCGCTGCTGCCTTAGTACTTCAAATTCACAAGTACCCAAAAATACTATGACATGTTTCTGGTCTCCTACCAGAAACATGTCATAGTATTTTTGGGCTGGTATTATATATATATATATTATTTATTATTATGTAGGTAAGGGTAGGTGTAGGGTAGGTGTAAGGTAGGTGTAGGATAGGTGTAGGGTAGGTGTAAGGTAGGTGTAGGGTAGGTGTAGGGTGGGTGTTTCCTGAGTAAAAAAATTACTATACAAATCAGGAAACCTTGCAATTTTCGATATTCACGCGGGCGAAGCCGCAGCTGGTAGAAGCTAGTCAACCATAAATCAACAAGTGAAAAATAAAAAACATTTTAAAAAACATACACCCAACTTCCAAAATATAAAAAATAATACAGAGTATAAAATAACTTTGATATCGGAAACCAGTATCCAAAAACGAAAAAGACAATACAAAAACGCGACTTCTGAAATTAAAGTTATTATAAACTGTCAAATGCTTCTCATTTGGAAGTCGGTGGTTTTTTTTAACATCTGTGTCTCTTTCTGGATAAGCATAATAATATAAACTTTTATTTCAATTGCTGTAAGGCCTGTATTATACAGAAAAGGCGTGGTGAAGACGCAGCAAAGACGCGGCGCAGGCGAGGCGTAAGGCACGATGCCGCTTCAAAAAGTTTTAATACAAAATGCAGGTAGGCGACACGTCGTGAATTATACACAAACGATGCGGCGCAGGCGAGCAGCGTTCCTGCACCGCGCCGTTTGTTTATATTTCACGACGTGCCTTACGCCTCGCCTGCGCCGCGTCTTCACCACGCCTTTTCTATATAATTCAGGCCTAAAACTACAAAAATGGCCCATAACCAAATAGTCGACGGCATAAGTATACCTTCCTTAGGCTCTTTTGTGCTCACAAGTGAGATTCTATCAGAGATAGCGTCAGTCGAAATGTCAAAAATATAATTTGACATTACAGTCACATGCTCGTGTCAACCCCGTAATTATATTATTGAACATATTACATACATACGATATTGCTTTTTTTCGGTCCTCCAAAAACTAATCAATGGTAAATCTGTTGTCAAAATGCATATTCATGATGAAGTAAAGCTAGACTTACCAACTAACTATTTTCTAAGAAATTTCTTTCTGGATGATTAAATTACCTGTAAAGAGAAAATTAGGAAGTTAGTAAAAAATATCGTTTATGAATAGAAAGTACTTGGCTTAACTTACAATTTTCCATGTTGAGCTTATTCAAAATCGGTCTAATACAGACGGAAAATAATACACAGTAGATAGTAGTTTTGTTCTCTTAAGTTTGTGGCATTTAATTAATTAAAAAACCCTGCATTTACAAAATAATACACAGTAGTTTTGTTCTAACTTAATTTTATGTGGCATTTAATTAATTAAAAAACCCTGCATTTACAAAATAATACACAGTAGTTTTGTTCTAACTTAATTTTATGTGGCATTTAATTAATTAAAAAACCCTGCATTTACAAAATAATACACAGTAGTTCTAACTTAATTTTATGTGGCATTTAATTAATAAAAAAACCCTGCATTTACAAAATAATACACAGTAGTTCTAACTTAATTTTATGTGGCATTTAATTAATAAAAAAACCCTGCATTTACAAAATAATACACAGTAGTTCTAACTTAATTTTATGTGGCATTTAATTAATTATAAAACCTTGCTGTAACAAACATGCTCAATAAAACACATATTGGAGATTCATAACTGTAGGTTATTCTGAGAAATTCAAATTATTCTTCACCCGAGCTGAAAATCGAATCCAGGACCTCACTTGTCGTTCACTCCACTTAAGTGTACACCGTGAGATGTTGACAGAATAGACCGGCTGGTATTCTTGTAGAATACCAGATCGTCATAATTTCATCCAAAAGACGTGCACTGCTTGACAAAGACTTCCCCCAATATCGCCACATCTACTGGTCCTGTGCGTCTCACATACAGCGGGTTCCCGCTTTCACCAGGTTACCAGCCTCTCTTGTGGGAGGCTTTCAAGCACTTCGTCTTTTGGTACGTGGTCGCCACTCCACATCGACAATGATGTATGTATGTAAATCGGGCTGGTTTCCGCAACTAAGCGCGTATTTTGCTTGCAGGTGACAAATGTTTCATCCGTCCCAGCTTCCCAAGGAAGGCCAGCAACTCCTTTGTGTTACTTACTATATCACAGAGGGTACCTGGGTATCTGAAGTACTGCTGTCTCATCCACCTCCGTGCAGGCTCTGCAGAGTTAGCAAGTCAGTGACTCCTATCCATCGACTATGATCTGCAAACAATGTGCCCCGCCCACTGCCTCCTCTTCAGAGTTCAGAGATACTACAGAGGAGCAGATGTGCTCCTTTCACGATTCAGGTTATGTTATTTGACGATTCTTCGGGCTATTTTCAACTCGACCAGCGAAACAATAAACTAAATCTCTATTTAAAACGGTCTATCTAGAAGCTCATCATCCTCTGGCTCAATTACATTGCACTGCATTCATCTCACCTGCTAACGATAATGCAAATGAAGTGGTCGATAATGGAATAAGACGGTGCTTATGACATTACCTGCATCGTTTGATAATGGCATTTGAATTGGAACCTTGCAGCTATTAGGGTTAATGACGTTTTTTGCATGAGGAGCTCGTGGTTCAATTCGACCACGATCTACAAGGTTAAACAGTGCCTTCTGAGGTCAGTTTGTGGATGGGTGACTATCCATTACATAACGAACCTCCTCTGTGCCTCAAAAAGCACATTAGACAGTTGTTTTTGGCTATTCGACTATCATTTGTAGATCTTTGAGAGTCAAGGGTCAGGACAAGCCAGATAATCTGACACCAGTCTTTCCAAGGGTTATGGAGTTACCCGTTTACTGGGTTGTGGAGGTCAGATAGGATAGACGCTCTGTGTAAACATTCGGTTAGACTAGAAAACGGAAAACAGATCTTTCCTGTAATGGTAATATGGAAGATGCGGATTTTGTTGGAAAGAGTTACCGCAGCCCTGGAACGCAAGGGACACGAGGAGGAGCACGTATGGGTTCTAGTCAGTAAGAGTCTGACACTCCCTCCAGCTCCACCCAGAACGGAAGGGCTCATTTGATGATTTCCCAACCATAAAAAAAGGTAAAATGGAATCTCAATCAAGTAAGAGCACACAATAAGGAAGAGAACTCCTTTGTTTTTAAAATAGCACACTGCAGAGGGCCTAACACGAATTTCTTGAGTTATTGTAAAGTATCGTTACACTATCGTTAACGAAAGTGAATGTTGAATAAACGAAACTACAACCCCACAGTATTTAGACGACACAGTTGGCGCAGTGGTTGAGCGATTGGCTTCAGCGCTGCGTGTTGCGGGTTCGCTTCCCGCACGGAACAAATATTTTACGACCCACAGATAGTTGTTCCAAGTCTGGCTGTTTGTGTATGTGAGTTTCTATGTCTGTAAACGCACCCACGATACAGGAGAAATTCTTAGTGTAGAGCAATTTTTTTTTTAACTATAAAAAGTTTATATAATTTTATGCGGATGATAAGTATTTGTATCATACAAAAATATGAATACAGTCTCAAATTCAAATAAATGTTTTATTGTTATAGTAAAATTATACCTTATGATAAATACGTCAAAAACATTCGTGCTAGACAAATGATATTCTAGTAAACAGATACGTTGTACACGCACAAAACAACCTAAAAAAGTGTTCCGCGCAGCAGCGGCAGCACACATACACACTTTTTATTCATTTTAAATTTCACTACACGTAGAAATGGTGGAAAAGAGATGGCTTGATAAAAACACACGACGGCATTTTTTAAAGGAGACGGAAACTAATGGGCCCAAACGTAAAGAGTTGAGATATAGTTTAAAAAAATAGTTATTATTTTCTATTTCAAAACACAAAAAAATGCACAATTCACAGTCTAGAAGACGAGTTATCTAAAAAACAGTTTAGGTCACGAATAACCTGCAACAATGTTGCTTTGTTAGCAGTTTAATGACGTATTCTTTAGAAAGGTTGATTGTTTTTATGTCAAACAGCAGTTTGGTTGACAGAATATTAATTGTTGTTGATGAACACTGACAATTAATCATAATGACATAACTTATTTATGACATAACATATATACCTTCTGACAAAGATATTTAAAAAAGATAGGTTGATGATACCGGCAAGATTATTTTTTTAAAATATTTTATAGGCATTGTTCCGTTTCATGTTGTAATGTAGGCGCAATATTATACTAAATCTCTTCTATCTCTGCTCTCAGATTGCCAAAATCTGCAGAATTTTCAGAGATTGGTTGATAATATATATAATCCATTGATTGACACCACTCTCATCCTTATACATACTAGGCCCAAGATTATATGGCAGCGGTTCCGTCTCCTTTGTTTTTGTCGTACCAAAGCCTATCGCTCGTCACCATGTGTGACACAGACTAAAGACTATACGACCCAATTGGGACGTTTTCAAGTTTTCACTAGCGCGTGCTCATAACATATATCATTGTGCTAGGCCCTCAGACTTATCCGTTGGTCCTGTACTTTTGGAAGGCGTACGAGAGCACTTCAAAATTCGAACGGTGCCTCGTTGCTATTTACTCTAAAACAAATGAGTTCGCTTTCGAATTATGTGCGCTCATTTGAGTGAGCTGTGAATTTTACTGAATAGTAACTATTATTGGTTTCTTTTAAACTTTATAATCATCATTTCTGTGTATAACATGGGTGCTCTATTTTTAGAGAAAAAATATCATAGAGTATCTAAACTGATAATCTATCATGAAAAGAGATACATCATCATTTTACCAATATCCGTAGAAGCTCCAAATAATGCATCAAGCCATCTGCTATTCTCTCAAGGTACATTATCTATCACGGAAACGAAAATATCTATCCCCGAATTCTGCCAATCCCTTTGAAAGCATAGACAAGACAGCCGTGTTGAGTAGTGACGTGACTTCCTGAATTATTAGTGTAGGCAACGTGAGTTGTCAATGTGCATGAAATAACAGGGATTTGAGAAAAATAGGGTGGTATGGATGTGGCAGTATTCTATTGGTAGGTATGTGTTTCGCTAAAACCTGGGGTCTTTAAGTCAAAACTGAAGATCGACTTTAATAGAACTGATTGATAGAACTTTTGAATTCTATGGACAGTAGTTCCCACCTTAATTATCCAAAACAAAATCGCGACTCTTTAACTAAATTAAGAACACCAAAACACTGTTATAAGTTAAAATAGGGGCGAAAAAAAGTTGTATACATCCGATTTGGCCACCTAAGAATTTGAATGATAATATATTGTAACGAAGATTTTAATAAATTAATATACACTAGCAGAAGTTTATAAATTAAATGTTTTCAGATTTTTTATAGGACACAAAATTTATTGTATAAATATTAGGACTATTACTATACTTAAATAAAAGACTTAACTAATACTAAAAATAATCTAAAACATGGCGTCGAAAAATTCCTCCACATCGCAGGTCACTGGTAATGTACCCAAAAGGCTGGCAGCATTGCCACGTTGTATGGCAATGCTTATCCTTTGCGTGAGGTCACGCGAAGTGTCAACTAAGCATCTTGACAGATCTTAAAACAAGTAGTGAGCACTCGGACCCCACGACCCGAGAGTTTCAACCCCAAACGGCTCGAATATATAACTACCAACAAGGTTATTATATTTCCGCCGCTTGAGGTTCTCCGCAGCCGCAGCGGCAGCGCCAGCGCAGCACGAAGAGCTAGGAAGATGGGATGGCGCAAGAGTATCGACACAAGTAGCGTCCCACACTAATGGCCTACCCATCTTCCATGGAAATAACGACATGCCGTCCGGTCTCTTGCCATCGTCGCGTGCCAGGCCATTGGGTTCTAATACAGCCAGAACACCGACGGTGACAAGAGCTCGTCGGATGATGTCGTTAGTATTCGCATGCCGCGCTATGCGACCCGCGCTACGGCTGCATGACAGGTTGGATTCAATACATGACATGACATTCTCCAGATTAATTTTATCATATCCTTGTTTTGCTTAATTTATAAAATTTTGTGGTAATACCGTGTCCCTATTTTTCTTGGTCGTTGTACTAACCTAAGCTCGGAACACGTTCACCCCTCACTTATGGTCTATACTGACATGTTCTCACGACATAACACTAACTTTGAGTTTAGTGTATTAGTAGGAGAGGACCTGTGTTAGAATTATTATTAGCAAGAGTTTCTTAATATTCATTGCACACACAGAAATGTACACATACATTAGGATAGTTTATACAACGTGTAACAGAATAAACGCATTACTATCACCCTTACTTTTGCATGATTTCTAAAAAAAGTTAAAGGTAATGTTTGTTCGCGCATAACTCCATCGCTTGCCCACCGATTTGAAAAATTATTTTTGTTGGATAGGGTATACTTCCTAAATGATCCCATTGAAATTTTATCAAAATCGGTTCAGTAGTTTGGTTTTTAAATCAAAATAGCTGGAAAAAATATGTGGAATGTATACGAAATTGCGTATTTTTGCTTTCCTGTGACTTTCCAGTGGTGTTTTTAGGTGTGGGGTACCAGTAAAAAGTGAAAAATAAAAATCTTTTTCACAAAAAAAAGAAACCGACTTCCAAAAAACACTACAAAGTTCAAAATAACTTTAATTTCGGAAGTCGCTGTTAATTAACGAAGAAGCAACCAAAAACACCGACTACCGAAATTAAAGTTATTTTGAACTTTGTAGTGTTTTTTGGAAGTCGGTTTCTTTATTTTGTAATTTTTTTTTTATAACGTAAGCAACTTTAAGGTACAATTACTATTAAATTAATTATTATATTATATCTGCCAAATTTCAGTATTCCTGACTTTAGTCGTTTTGGCTGTGCGTTGATGGTCAATGAGGACAAACGATTTTATAAGTATAGATAAATAAAAAAGGTATATAGGTACCCTTTATAAAATCGCGCAAAACACTATGACACTACAAGTGACATTACCGGGTCGCATGGCACCAGTATATGCAAGCTTTAATGTCACAACGCGCCGTTCACATTTACACGGTATTACTTACGCCAGCCGTCACATTACTACTGAATGACACAAATAGGTTAGCGCGAACCAGCTTGTATGAACACGAGCTGGAACTTTACTACTGTAATAATTGCAAGCAGTCGCTTTATATAAAAACTAGCTTTTGCCCGGAACTTCGTAGGCGCATATCCTGGTTTTTCCCGTTCTCGTAGGAATTTCGGCAAATCCTTTCTAAGTGCGGGGAGCACTAATACTTCCCAAGGAACCTACATGCCAAATTTCAGCTACGAACTACGAACAGTAGTTTCAACTGTGCGTTATCTGTCAGTCACACGGTCACTAAGAGCGGATTTCACCAATGAAACTGAACGCGATCAGCGTAGCTCTTGAATGTAGATTAGATGTACTGATCGCGTATAGTTTCATTGGTGAAATCTGCTCTAAGTCAGTCACTCACAGGAAGAGTTTTAAATTATTGATGATGAAGGTGGATGTGTGCTGCTTTTGGTAAGACTATAAGTCGAGATTAACGTAGATAGGAAAAGGTTAGGCAGATGATGAAAATTGCTAGAAGTGTTTAATAAAACTGTGGGCTTTAGGCAAATTGAAAATCTATTAAGAGCGTTACGCATTGCATCCGATCCGAATCTGTGAAAATACGTTCTGATGTGGTCATAGACCTATTTGTATGGTAGTTTACGCACTAGATCCGAAATCCGTCATCCGATTCCTCTCTGTTATCCGTTTGTCTCAAATTCGGCAGAAAGACTGACGGCCCGAAGTAGCCATAGTACTATTTGGATGAACGCTTTCGCATAACCTCAGAATAAAATTTGACATAATTTTCCAAAAATGGCCCCTGAAAAGCTTGGATGTGGATCAGAGATCGAACTAGTGCGTAAGCAGTATCCGTATTTTCACGGATTCGAATCAAATGCAGCGCGCAAATCTAATTCTATTCATAGCCATCTTTGGATATATCCGATTTGAATCTGATGTAATGAGAAAGCTTTCATACCAACAGTACTACGGCTACTTCAGTCCGTTAATATTTCTTCCGAATTGGAGGCTCACGAATGACGGAAAGAAATCGGATAACGGAAATCGGATCTAGTGCGTGAACTACGCAAATAGTTCTATGAGTACTTAGGAACGTATTTTCATGAATTCGAATTGAATAAAGTGCGCAAAGCAATACCCGAATTCGGTCCGAGTTTTTAACATCCATATTTTCACGGATTCGGATCGGATACCAATGCGGAACCGCTCTCATCATCATAATCATCATCATATCAGCCGAGAGACGTCCACTGCTGGACATGGGCCTCCCCCAAGTGTCGCCACAACAACCGGTCCTCTGCATCTCGCATCCATCGGTTACCCGCGACCCTCACCAGGCTCTAATTTTGACTAATTATGACATTCTACCAATTTAGGGTCATATTTAAATATGGCTCAAATTGATAAAGTTATGTTTTTTGTCTAAAAATTTATTGGTAGACACAATACCTCAATCTAAAGTTATCTTTTTCACTTGTCAATTAGTAAGAAAAGTTATATTCATAATTAAGTTAAACAAATTCAAGGTTTTTATCAACTTCGGACCCCAGTTCGTTATTTGGGTAATTTGAGTAGATTAGAACCACAGATAATTTTAATTGAAGCCAGTGTAATCAAATGGAAAAGATTTGGCGAGTGATACGAAGGGAAAAATGGCGGATTTCGTTTTGAGTTTTTAAATGCCGTGGTTGTATTTTTTAAGATTCTTTTTGACTATGAATCTCCGTTTGTTAGTTTTTTAATTATTATTATTTGGTAATTTCAAGGAATAGATGTTATCTTAAAAATAACAACGTGCATTATGCTGTGCCCCTAGTAATAAACATAGAAAAACGTTAATGATATTAGTCAGCACGCTCGACCATCAAAGTAAATAACTAATGACAAAATCGCCCCCCTCCTCGCATCTTATTCCTCATTGCAGACGGTCGTGAGTCTCCCAATGAGTGGTCAAACGACACAATAATTTCGTTAAAATATTGTTTTAACTTAAAAATAATAAAAACACTGAATAATCAAGTTCGTAAAACAATATTCTAGATAAAAAAGCCAGTCAGGTATAAAGCTGTTACCACACTAGCGCTGTCAGACTAGAATAATAGCAGCTGTCAAAAGGGCATTAAAAAAGTCATACTTAAAAAACGTTCTCTGAAACAGACGAGTCAGTGGCGTCACGGTCAAGCAACGCTAGCCGAGGTCCGTGCATGGATGAGTGACCATCTTAACACGCCGGATATCCTCCGTTTTTCGGAAAGCACGTACAGCGGTGGTCCCGACTGTCATTGTAGAGCTTTGACAGTCGTTACGGGCGTTCAGTGGCCAGGAAATCTGACACAAGTCTTGCCAATGAGTATTGAGTTACCAGTTACTGGTTCAAATAAAAAATAAATATTTTTATAAAAACAGCGCACGTATCAGACTTCAAGGCTAAGCAATGCTTACCCTGGTCTGCCTTTGGATGGTGATCATTTTTAACATACCGCCACCTCTATGTCTTGTCAAATGTCATTTGCAGATATTTGACAGTCATTAATTAATTATTTTACAATGAATGTAACCATAATTTTGTAAACACTGATTTAAAAGAGTGTACTGCGTTTATTCTGTTACACGTAGTAACATTCATCCACCTTTCTTAGATTTTTTAAATCTTTATTTCCTAAAAAAACTATTACATAATAGTCTGGATAATATTCTCTCGTTCAAATCTACTAATAGTGTGGCCACACCTTTACACAATTTTTCCTTGTCAATATCACGTTTCCTATTATCGCCGTAATGAACATTATTACGGCATAGATTGGATTATTATCTGTAAGAAAATGACGCACTGAAGATAAAAGAATATCGTTCATTTCTTTTATGACATTCTTTTGTCTGTAATTATGTATTGGGACGGCAATTTCCGGAAGTGTCTGATATTTCCTTATGGAAAATGTAGCTTAAATATAATATTACGTATTTCTTATTTCGATATTTTTGTGGCTTAATATTATTTTGTTACATACAAAATTAAATATGTTTAAAAGAAGAAGGTATCAGAAAACTGTTATTTGATGATTTTGATCGGTTAAAAAAAAAATGAGTTGAAGTACAAATATGTTCGTTGCTTCGTTGGTTTCGTGGTAGCAAGTGCGATTGCTGAGCGTGAGCTCCTAGGATCGATTCCCCAGTCTGGCATAAAGTGTTATTGAGTTTTTCATTAGTTTAAAATTCTGACTGCTTGTTTTGAAATTTGGTGGTATGGCACCCTTTGTGCCTTGGAAAGCACTTAAAGCTGTAGGTCCAGCGCCTGATATATTCTCTCCGGTCGTGTTGGATCGTTCCATCCGTCGAATTGGACTATGAGAGTGAAGGAAAAGAGAGTGCATCTGTGTTTGCGCAAACTTGTGCACTATATAATATCTTCTGCGTACTTGGCTAATCTCCAAAGTAATCTCGAGCTCGTGGCTAAATTTTAACACAACAGGTTAAGCAACGCTTGCCGAGGTTGATCTATGGACGAGGTGACCATATTAACATGTCGAGACGCCTCCGTGCTTTTGAAAGCACGTTAAGCCTTTGATCCCGGCTGTCATTAATTGTAGATCAGTGGCAGTCGTTACGGATTGTCAGAAGCCAGAAAATCTGACACCAGTCTTGCCAAGAAGTACCGTGTTACCAATTAATGGGTTGTGGAGGTCTGGTAGGCAGCCGCTCCACGTAAAATACTGGTATTCAGCTGAATCTGGTTTGACTGGGACCCGACCTCAATATAATTGGGAAAAGGCTAGGCTGATGATGACTCGAATAATCTCCGTTCAGATTGGCCACAGTTTGCAGGTATTCTTTATTAGCAGATTTTTAGTTAAAATTAACAAAATCAGCTGTTTTTAATTTTTTTAAATTTTAAATTTTTCCTTACGAATCGACTTCAGATTTCTCCTAAAGAATACAAAGTTCAAGTAAGCAAAGCCGCGGTCACAGCTAGTTCATGAATAATTTACATAAAACGTACTAATTTAGTAATAAGTTAAAATTAATTGCAAAGAGAGTCACAACCTAAATTTTGTGAGACACTCTAATAAATGAATTACTAAGTAAAATTCACAAAGACGCAGCTATGACCCTAAGTTCAGCAAAATTAAAAACATATTGTAGATAGAGTCGTCTTTCCCACCCTGGTTCAATCCATAGTTCGGAGTGAGGAGGCATGGGAATCCGTCACCTCCTTCTGCCAAGCAGTAATGCTAGTGAAGGAGGAGGCGGGCCGCGTGAGAGAGAGACATTAAGGTGGAAGTGCCAGGGTAGCCCGCGTAATTCAAATTTACTTACGTTTTTTGCAATTTGCAGGTCAGTGTCAGGTTACACAAATGTATTATTTCAGGAAATCATAACATTTGGCATCAATTCTAACTGAAGGAGTTGTATTGATGATTTTAATGATTATAATTCTATAAATACATACTTGCTACTGCCGCGAATCATATTTTGACCAAGATATAACCTGACACTGACCTGCAAATTGCAAAAAACGTAAGAAAATTTGAATTTCGCGGGCTATCCTGGCACTTCCACCTTAAACCTCTCGCCCCTGCCACCACAACAGAAGAAGACGACCGGGTGTCGTGAAGTTGCAAAGCGCTTTTTTCCTAAATGTATATCAGCTACCCAACATCCCCCTTAAATAGGTATTTAAGGACCACGCTCTTGAATTTCAGCAATTACAAACTTGCATTTACGTTTGAATAATGTACCGTGACATAAGAATATCGAGAGGAGAACATTTTTTCAACGACCAAAATTAGTTGGCTGCTTATCTTTTTGTCCGAAAATAAATAAAATTACTAGGATACGGAACCTTTCGTATCCGAGTTGACTCGCACTTGAACTGTAGGATTACTGCATACCCACTTTGCTTTTGCGGCCGTTCTTAGTAGTGAACACCGTATGAATCAGCCGGTCGATTCTGTCGACATCGCACGGTGTACACCTAGGCGGAGTGAACGACAAGTGAGCTGTCATTCCATCTTATTTGTATGGTTTGACAACTCACCCGTCGTGCGCTCCGCCCAAGTGTTCACTTCGACATGTTTACAGAATCGCACTTCAGAACGGGCCTGCGCAATATCCCGTTGCAAAATAAATGCTACGCACACTATAATCCAAATAATCTTAATTAAACCGACGGACATACAAACACTCGTTCACAACGATAATATAATCAATGTTCAGTCCATAGCAGCTTGAATGTAAACACGAGCTATTGGATTCCCGTCCGATGGATTATACAGGGTGGTTTAATATACAGGCTGTTTGAGTTTAAACACGTCCATTGTATAGGGAGAGTTGTTGTGAAATTTTCAATTACTTAGAGATAGGATTGTTTTTTGACAAGGTTTTGAATTAATAATAATGTTTTTTAACATGGTACTTTATAGCTAAATAAAGACTTCTTATTGGTTTTCCTGTAATCTGAAACGATAGAAATATTATGTTTTGTAAAACGTAAGGTTGAAAAGTTTTGAAGAATGGTAAATATTCATATTATTATGTTCTTTAATAACTACACAATAATTATTTAAACTTTTCAAGTTGAAACAATTGTTTCAAATATAAAATAACAAAATAAAAAACTGAAAACGTAAACGCTTTATAGCTATTACACTTCAAATAAACATATTGCACGGCAATAACCTTAGGTACCAAAAGATTGCATGTCTGTAAAAACGAACTCGAATCTAACCTTATGTTTTTAACTAATAGCGTTAATATTTATTTAACCACACGGTTAAACTCACCATGCATCCACAATAACAGACGCCCGATAAAACCCAGACTGTTTCAACTACATTCAGATTTATAGTTTTAATTTTAAAGTTTACGAGTTCGTTACACCCTGTACATGGAAGACATGTTTGTTGAAGCATTAACGGTGTAATTTAGCGCTAGAGCAAACATTTATTCGACCCTGTATAACGGACTGTTAGCGGGGCAAAAATCAATAGTTTTGTTATGGTTTACGTTGGCTTTTGAAAAATTCCAGCTATATTTTTGTGAAACATGTTAGTGGCATGAATTTTCAATTTCTTGATTATGTGGCGTAGAACTCTTTGTTAAATAATAACAGCCGCACAGTTCGATACTTGAGGTAAAGCAGCGCTTACCGAGGTCATTTTGTTGATGGGTGAATTTGGAGATCTTTGACAGTCGTTAGTCAGAAGCCAAAACATCTGTCAGCAGTCTTGCGTGGGGTATTTATCGTATACCTTTTTATGGATGGGAAATCATCAAATGACTTCTTCCGCTCTAGGTGGAGCGTAAGGGAGTGTCAAACTCTTACTGACTAAAACCAATCCGTGTTTCTTCTAATGCACTTTGCGTTCCAGGGCCGCGGTGACTTTTTCGAACAAATTCCGCAGCCCTGGCAGGCTCTGGTCCTAGGGGGCCCCGTCATCGTACACCAGTTGCTGTGTGTTGACAGGGGTAGTTTATAATTAATTAATTTTATTTTGGTGCTAGCTCTTGCCCCCGACTTCGTACGCGCATGTCCCAATTTTTCCCGGTCCTGTAAGAATTTCCCGTTACCATATAACCTTTCTCATGAATGTGGCTATCATATTATTGTACAAAAATAATTAATTTAACACGAAATTTGTTACCTCACAACTCCGTCATTTATTAAACGATTTGAAAAATTATTATTTTATGTCAAACGATATTTACCTACGTTCTGATAGGTCCGATGGATGCGAGACGCACAGGACCGGTTGTTGTGGCGACACTTGGGGGAGGCCTATGTCCAGCTGTGGACGTCTTTCGGCCGATATGATGATGATGATGATAGGTCCCATAGAAATTTCATCAAATCGGTTTTGTACTTTGGTTTTTAAATCAAAATATCTGCAAAAATATGTCATCCTAGTAAACGAAATTGCGTATTTTACTTTCCTGTGACTTTCTAGTGGTGTTTACGAATTACAAAAACTGATAATTCAATATAATTATGTTTGACATTGACAGCGATGTGGATGAATTTTTTGATGCCCAATGATTTATTTTGTTTTTTATACACGTTTGTACATAATTTGGTAATTTTTAGTGTAGTTTGTATATAGTCAAGTTAGTTAAATATAACCATGTATACATATATTGATTACATTAAACTCATCAATTATGTTTAAAATTAGATCGACTAGTCTACACGATAGCTATTACTGCAAGCTTGTAAAATTATTCAAAAAGGCAATTTATTCGTTCGCTCATACGTTGTGACTATGAGGGTGTCGTGTCCGTTAGGTATTAGTGTACCGTTCAAACCGCAAGCTAGTCGTGTAGGGTCAGATGGCAAAGGCTTACTTTGTCTAAATTAATGTCACATAACATGTTATACTCGTATTCCTTGAATTAGTACCCAAACTAAATGTGTTATAGTTACAACGTAGCTGTTGATTCTGGCTTTCAAGAGTTGCAGTGGTTTGGGAATGTGTAGCGGGCTTGTCCCAGATAAAAAAGAGGTGTAATTGTTAGCCTACATTTCGTCAATTATTCTGAAGTCCTATTAAAATTGGGGGAAATTCTATTATTATGAAGCATGCACCTAATCCGCACACGTATGTAACAGTGTCACTTGTGTGTGTTATAAATTAATCAGTATTTTTTTTAATAAAAATAGGTAATGATAAAATTTATGTTAAATAGGCCGATGAACTAAGTTTCACTGAATTTTATGTCCATGTTTACTTAATTTATGTAATGACGTGTACTCGGTGAGAAGCAATGGATTTATAAACACGACATAGAAATAACATGAAATAGAACGAGGAAATTTGGAGGAGAGGAGGACGAGGAGCTCTGGGTTCACCTGCAACCAGTGCTATTGCTGAGTAGAGAGAGTACAAGGGTGTTTGGTTAGACTCCTAGGTTGAAAAATGTCTTATTAGTAGGCACGCATGCCTCTAAGGAGAATGTTAAGTTAGATTAGCAGAATTAGATAAAAAAAATCTAAGTTTGCATTATGCGTTTGGGTAGGTATATAACGTGTCACAGAATAGACGTAATAAGTACCTGTTAAGGGGACATTTTACGGGCCTGCCAGAGTTGTGGATTTTGTTCGAAAGATTTACCGCGGACCTGGAAAGCAAAGGGCACTACGAGGAGCACGGAGGGGTTTTAGTCAGTAAGAGTCTGACACTCCCTCCCGCTCCACCCAGAGCGGCAGGAGTCATTAAAATTTGATGATTTCCCATCTATAAAAAAAGCGGACATTGTACTCTTCATTATGAACAATTTTTACTATGTGACCTAAACGGAAAACGCGAAAAAAAATCGACTGTCCCGGAAAAATATTCGCAGTACCTAATCAGAAAGAAACAAAATGGGTTCATATATATGTTTAATTTAGAGAAACACACAGGTCGTGAGAACTTCGTGACGTGGAAGTTTAGTGTAAGAACATATCAACTCGACAAATTGTACTGAACAGCTGATTTTTTTTTCGCGATTTCGGCGTTAGTCCCGTAGTAAAAGTTGTTCATAATGATGAGTACAATGACCTTTTAAAATATATTGCGTTTATTCTGTTACACGTTGTAACATCATCATATCAGCCGAAAGACATCCACTGCTGGACATAGGCCTCCCCCAAGTGTCGCCACAACAACCGGTTTGCGCGTCTCGCGTCCATCGGTTACCCGCGACCCACCACCACGTTGTATAAGGTTCCTAAAATTGTGCCAGTGAAAATGAGATCACAGCCTTCTAAGCGGCCGTCTGACATCTCATCATTCAAACCGAAATCAGACACGTATGAATGGCCATTGTCTAGAATCAGGAGAAGGTATGTTTTCCAACTGAAAACATATCATGTCTCGGTGTTAACATTTAGAATTATCATATAAATTGGAAACGATTCTGCCTATTGAGTTGGGTACGTTTGCTTTGTGTGTTTCGGAACGAATTTCGAGTTACGTCTGACTCATTGTCTAGAATTCTTTTGTTTTTTTTTGTGGTATGGGAACATGTGGAAAGTATATTAAAATTGTTGTTTTCTACATGGCGAGGATTAGTACCTATCCTTTAACAAAGGTGAAACTAAAGTGTCTTTCCAAAATTTGGTGAAAAGTCAGGTCTAAATTTTAATTGGCTTCATTTTAGTTACTCTTAATCATGCGAAAATGTTTAGCTGTAAGTTTTCATAAAAATGTAAAATAAAATGAATAAATAAAAAAGTTGGTTGCACTTTTGCACATTTTAATATTTTTTATGGTCTTCTTCTTTATCGTGTGGATAGTAAGGTCTAACGACCCTAGTGTCAGAGTTTCTAAACCGCCTCAAGGGCCTCTGACATGGTTTATTTGACGACCGCCATTTGGCGGCCGGGACCACCGGCTTATACGTGCCTTTCGAAGCACGGAATCATCTTTTTATCAGACAATCAGGTGATTCAAGCCTGCAATATCCTAACAAACAACTTTACAAAGCATACTTTCCGTGGGAATCCACGACCACCGGGTATTAAGTTGAAAGAAAATCATTTAAAGAAAATCAACACATACGATTTTTTTTTGGGACAAGCCCGCCACACCACATTTCCAAGCCACTGCAACTTCTGAAAGCCAGAACCAATATTGGCGATCACCAGAAAAAACGCTGAGTCAATGAAGCTCGACGAGTCCCAGAGAAATGATTCAACTGTCTTGGATCCCGCAACGAAAAGAAAATAACAGCGGAGGAGTAGGAAAAAAAAAAATAATTTTCACTTCCCTCCTAAGCAACAAGGGACCAAGCACAAGGCACCAAGGGACATATATAACTGGGTTAAGTCCAGTTGCCAAGCACCAAGGATTATACACTAATAACAATGGGTCCTAAATTGTGAACATTCGATTTGCATGTAATGAGGAGGGTTGAAAAGAAATGTTACCAAAAAAATGATGGATATGACGGCGCGCAGCTAAATTAAAAGTAAATCCAAGATGTAAGATGAGAGACTGATTGTGTTATTTGGTTGAATAGTAATTATTGTTAAATTCAAAATTAAAATGGTGATTTATTTCAATTGGTCGAATATAAATGGCGATTTATAAAATATGAGCGGGTAACCCCGAATAGGGTAGCAAGTTTGCGTCTACGCCGTGACAGCTGGCATTCTTTTGACAGACAGCGTACGAAGTGCACGCGTGCTAACCTATTGGCTCGTAATCTAGTTTCATCTTGTGTTTGCCCGTATATTTTGTTTACAAATGTAATCGAATGAAACGAGGGACTGTTAAGAATCACAAACGTGCTATTATTTCAACGTTTCTTCTACAACACGCCCATGATGGATGACTATCACAAAGATCGCTCCGCTGCCCATTCTGATATTCCGTCATCAGGCGTGGGATGTAACCCACATGGCCCACAAGGAAATTCGTGACAATACTAGTGAAATACGAGGCGTTACGTTTTGAAATGCAAAACACATAGTGACAGTGATAGTGAAAATTGCGGTTCTTTTTGAAACGCGTACGCTAATCCAGAAGTTAAAAATTCAATGTGTGCCGTGAAGTGCCCTGAAATTTGATCCGTTAAACCCAAGTTTGACGCCCGATCATAGTGCGGTATCACGGTGGTATGTTGCGTCGAGGATGCAGTATTGTGCAGTGCAGCTTATTTTTGACCATTAGTAAGGCGCTGAAGAGCTTCGTGCCTTCATGCCTGTCGTAGATAACCTATCTGGGTTCAACGTAGGAACAATTCAAGGAAAATTACGAGGTCAAGATTTCTTTTTTTCGAGTTTTATGCGACTACCCTCATCAACCTGAACAATGGAAAACCAGTCTAAAACGGAGGCAAGCAACTTCACAGCAACTGGCCAGGTCAAGGAGAAGTGTGTGGGGATATTCACGACAATCTGGTGAGCCATTTTCGTTTAGTTATTGCTGTGGAGGTGAGGTGCTGGTTAGTTAACATTTTTCTGTTTGTTTACGGGTGAACATTTTTATGCTGTGGAGACTGACTCACAGAGGGTTACGGTCTCATGATTGACGACTATCGATATTTGACAGTTGACTTGTCGTTTTATTGCTCTACGCTAAAGTGAGGTTGTTATTGTCGTGTTGGCTATCGCTTTAGTGTAGTAGTAGTTTAAGCGCTATAGCTTTGACGTTGACTGGTTAAGCGATGCTCTATATAATGCTCATGAAGCGATATTATTTTGCTATCGCTATTTGAGTAATAGACTTGATGGATTAGTGATATTGTTGTTGGGAATATAGTGGCGTAAATACCTCCATGGGACAATAAAGCGCTATAGTCTCAATACCGTACCCACCTAACGCTTTTTCTGAAAACTGTGTTATTCGCAATAGCCATGTTTTGATTTACCATTACCTTCCATTGCCCGGGCTTTGCCCACTGCTGGGCGTGGGCCTCTTTTCTTGTGCCAATGTTTTGTTTAGTTTTCGATTTATTGACTTTATTTATTGACTTCTACTACTACCTGAAAGCTCTATTTTCAGCCACAGCTTTGATAGACCTTGTACTCTCGTAGTGTTTCTCAGTTTTCAGATATCGTATTACGGTGGATGAAGTTAGCAAGAGGCTAGCGGTTCGCATGCTGCTATAACTGCTGAGCAGCTGCAACTTCTGAGCAGTTCTGAGCGTGACAAACCAAAGGTCAACAACCAGTTTGCAGACTGCAGTAGCCGAGCATCTTGTCAACATCTGTGGGGTGTAAAAACGTTCAAAGCTGTCTGGAACTGGGTGAGTCGCTCCCATTTTATTTGTATTGTGAGTTTAAAAGTTTCCAAATTCTTCATATGTATTCAGTGGTTGGTTTGATAGTGCAAGGTTATTTTGACATACTTAATACAAAGCGAGTACTTAGTTTTCCCATTGGCGGTAATAGTTTCAACATTTTGTTCAGTGCGAAACTTTAGAATGAGATAGTGCATGGCAAGGTTGCCATAAGGTCATGTTCCGACTTAGACGTTTTTGGTGAAAAGTTGGACCCAGGCTTATGTACTAACGTGTCGGCGACAGTTTTCCTTACATACGTTTACATTTACGTACGTTTTCCAACAGTTAGTTATTTCGATAGTAAGTAAACCATCATGAACAGCAACTTGATTTTAATGACAATGATTAAAGGTTTACAGGCATAGAGAAATCATGCTATTAAAATTTCTAAATAGATTTTTCCATTCTCACTACTGGTTTGCCTACCCGGTATGTGAGTTAATACGGGTGAGATTAAAATAAGATTTATTAATTCAAATTGAACAGTGCAGTTATGACCGTGATGTTCGTAGATTAACGTAGAGTAATTCGTGAACGTAGCTCCTTCACATGAACGTTTAACGCAAACATTGTATCTTTTTGGAAGCTCCAATGTGCATAGCTTATCGGTCGGCATGTTTTAAAATCTCTTTATGGAGAAGAAGACACCCGAGGCAAAGTACCAATAGATGTTGTGAAGTAGATGACGAGTTAGTGGCAATTTAGTTTATGTGAACAGGTTCTGAGTTCTGTGTGTCAGTGACTGTACTAGAGTATCGTAGCAGTATCCCAGAGTGATACAGATGAAGGAATTTGTAACAGGGTTGCGGTAGTTCTTTGTTGTACAAAATAAAACTTACTTGATATTATTCCCATGGGGAAGAGCGAGTGTAGTAATTGTGTTATGTTGAGCTATGATATGATAGCTGTTGACTGTGATGAGATACCTGGTCTTTGATTTTCTTTATTCAAATTATTGTGAGTTTGGTGACTTTTACCGGTGTTTGGACTAGGTAATCACGAATCTTGAATCAAACCGCATTTGTTTCAATTAGGTCATATACAGCCGCTCTTGAACTCTCAAACGGCTAACTGACTGACCAACACTAGTTTGTAGACAATTGCCGTAGAATTCAACGACAGCAAATAATGCGTCAAAAATGTTAGCCTTCATCTGTAGAGCGTTTGATTTAAGAAACTGCGAGACCCATAATTGATGTTTGGTTATGTAGGTACTGGAGTCGATTAGATGAGGTCCCTGAGATTTCATAACAGGGTTTAAAACGACGCGTGGTATAAGGTAAAGCTCAATTTGATTGTACATAAGCAGCTAAAGATTTAGTTTTCTGTTAACGATTTCATGTTATTTGAAGATTATGCGTGAAACCAGATTAGGTACGTAAAATCTTGAATTAAACGGTCCATTTAAGGATCATCGAAGGATCATCGAAGGGTTATTTACCTAGATAGATACCGACTAAAGGCGCTTAACTCTTCATGATTGTGCAAGATTGAGGAAGATTCCCGATCACCAAGTATTCTCGTGTATTAGATGTCTTAGTCGAAGACAATGATGATAAAACGAAATCTTGTTAAGAATAGCTTGTCTACTCATACTCGAAGCTCTTGAACGCACCTCAGGTGGTGCCAATGGGTCTGACCGCACCCTATGAGTAACAAACACGTGGCGATAGGCATTTACTGAAGGCTCTAATAATAGAGTAGAACCTATAAGTATGCACATGGTCGAATACGACCTATGCCAGATTGCTACGTTCCATTGGAGTTGAACGTACATAGGTTTGAAGGCCTACTAATAGTGTAGAGTCAGAATGTGCCGATAACGGCGCAGGTGAGTTGTGCAGCTGGATTTACTTGTTTACTGTGAAGGCCTTTGCTAATATTAACCATTGGTCACAATAGCCTGTGTGGCACCAGCCTGTGTGGCACTAGCCTGTGTGGCACCAGCCTGTGTGGCAATAGCCTGTGTGGCACCAGCCTGTGTGGCAATAGCCTGTGTGGCACTAGCCTGTGTGGCACCAGCCTGTGTGGCAATAGCCTGTGTGGCACCAGCCTGTGTGGCAATAGCCTGTGTGGCAATAGCCTGTGTGGCAATAGCCTGTGTGGCAATAGCCTGTGTGGCAAGAGCCTGTGTGGCAAGAGCCTGTGTGGCAAGAGCCTGTGTGGCAAGAGCCTGTGTGGCAAGAGCCTGTGTGGCACTAGCCTGTGTGGCACAAGCCTGTGTGGCAATGTGGCAATAGCCTGTGTGGCATCAGCCTGTGTGGCAATAGCCTGTGTGGCAATAGCCTGTGTGGCGCAAGCCTGTGTGGCACTAGCCTGTGTGGCACCAGTTTGTTTGGTACTAACCTGTGTGGCACCAGCCTGTGTGGCATTAGCCTGTGTGGTACCAGCCTGTGTGGCAATAGCCTTTGTGGCATTAGCCTGTGTGGCACCAGTCTGTGTGGCACCAGCCTGTGTGGCAATAGCCTATGTGGCAATAGCCTATGTGGCTCCAGCCTGTGTGGCAATAGCCAGTGTGGCGTTGACTGGCCTGTGTGGCGTTGACTAGCCTGAGTGGCATTGACTAGTCTGAGCAGCATTGACTGACCTGTGTGGCATTGACTAGTCTGAGTAGCATTGGCTGACCTGTGTGGCATTGACTAGACTGTCTGGCATTGATTCGCTTGTGTGGCATTGACTAGCCTGTGTGGCATTGACTGACCTGTGTGGCATTGACTAGACTGTGTGGCATTGATTCGCTTGTGTGGTATTGACGAGCCTGTGTGGCGCCAACCAAACTGTATGACATCGAACAGCTTGGTTGGCACTAACTTGCTGTGGTGGCACTGAGATGTGTTATCTGAGATATTTGGTTATCACTAGTATTGAAAATGATAAATAATCAGATTTAGGTGCCTTATAAGTATTGCTTTAAATATGAGTCAGGGTGACCGAGTGGAGAATAATGTTAATCATTGTGTCTTTCTGTTTGACCGTCGATAGTGAAGATGAGAGCAATACACACGAGGACGTGTGAAGATGCAGGACAGCCGTGACGGCGCGCAGCTAAATTAAAAGTAAATCCAAGATTTAAGATGAGAGACTGATTGTGTTATTTGGTTGAATAGTAATTATTGTTAAATTCAAAATTAAAATGGTGATTTATTTCAATTGGTCGAATATAAATGGCGATTTATAAAATATGAGCGGGTAACCCCGAATAGGGTAGCAAGTTTGCGTCTACGCCGTGACAGCTGGCATTCTTTTGACAGACAGCGTACGAAGTGCACGCGTGCTAACCTATTGGCTCGTAATCTAGTTTCATCTTGTGTTTGCCCGTATATTTTGTTTACAAATGTAATCGAATGAAACGAGGGACTGTTAAGAATCACAAACGTGCTATTATTTCAACGTTTCTTCTACAACACGCCCATGATGGATGACTATCACAAAGATCGCTCCGCTGCCCATTCTGATATTCCGTCAGATATATGTCAATGTTAACGTTTGCTTAACTGGATAACACGTTACCTTTTTGCAAGTCTTTCGTTTAACCCGTGTGGCTGTTTTTATTTAGCGACGAATTCTTCAGAAAGTTCGAAAGACGCATCTCGTGTTATGTAATCTATTTCCTGATTTATCTATTTTCGTTCCCTGTTCAGAATATTTCAAGGTTTATTTTGCTTTCCATGGAGAGTTTAAATACTTACTCAAGTCAACTCAAGTGTTCCTTAAATACATTTTTTTTTTAATAAATAAACAGGTTAAGCGGTTTCCAATACACGTTTGCATATTAGAGGAGTTTTACGATCGGAACCAACCTCGATATTATCGACTGTTATTGATGGAAAGTATTGGCTTTTAAATGTAGCCAGAAAAAAACAGGCTATACCAGATTTTAATAAAGAAGAGTGCTTCAAACAAACAAGAAAAAACCGGCCAAGTGCGGGTCGGACTCGCGCACGAAGGGATCCGTACCATTATCTATAAAAAAAATACACAATGCACTTATATTTTTAAATCTGGTTTTAGTATTTTTTGTTATACCGGCAACAGAAATACATCATCTGTGAAAATTTCAACTGTTAAGCTATAACGGTTCATGAGATACAGCCTGGTGACAGACGGACAGATAGACGGACAAACAGCGGAGTCTTAGTAATACTAATATTCCCATAAAAACGATACCCTAAAAACGACCAATTGCAAGTCGGACTGTATTATGACAGCTTGTGGCTCGTTGTACATACTCTGTAAAAATGCCAACCGTCTATCTATTGTGGTACAAAAGAGATACAGTCTGCTGACAAATAGGCGAACAGACAGCGTAGGCTATTAATACGGTTCCGTTGGTACGGAACCCTTGTTAATATCATTATCACATAACACACGACACAATTTTTTTTGAGGATGTGAAATCATCACAGTCATGTCTCCTTCTACTGCCGGAGCGGATGCGAGTGTCAGACTCTTTGTGACTTAAACCTATCCGTGTTCCTCCTAATGCATTTTGCGTTTTAACTGCTCCAGGCCCGACATGTGAAAATTCCCAAATAAAAAATAAAATCTTATGTAATAGGTAAATAAACATTAAATTCGCGATTAATTCGCGACACACCGGTGTGTCGCCGGGGCCGGAGCGGCTAAAGCCAAGGTGATTCTTTCGGACCAATTCCGCAACCACGATTTGCATAGCTTGACAAAGAAACTATTGTGCTTAGCCCTAGCCGGCTCCACCAATGGCCAAACAATTGCTTTGTGTAGTCTTATTAACATTATTCACATAATTACAACCGAAAGAAAAACACCCCAAGTGTCACCATATCGACCGATGCTGTAGTGCGTGCATCGAGCGGATTCCCTCGACCTTCACTAGGTTATCGGTCGACCATGTAGGAGGACCACTAACGCTGCGCCTTCCGATATACAGTCGCCAATCCAGAACTTGCGATCAATGTATCCTTCTCACAAGCACTTAAGTCAAACAATTCACTACTTACTATTTTTATTGATAAACAAAAGAAAAGAAATAATACTCAAAAAAAATATTATACTAAGCAAAAAGCGCGGTATCTTCCCGTCTCACATACCACAGTGTCTCAAGACGAAAGTCTATAACCAGTGCGTGTTGCCAGTGATGACCTATGGACTCGAAACGTGGTCGCTCACAATGGGCCTCATCAGAAGGCTTAAAGTCACCCAAAGGGCAATGGAGAGGGCAATGTTCGCAGTTTCCTTGCGTGATCGAATCAGGAATGATGATATCCGCAAGAGAACCAAGGTTACCGACATAGCCCGAAGGATCGCCAAATTGAAGTGGCAGTGGGCAGGGCACATTGCTCGCAGAACAGATGGTCGATGGGGCCGAAAAGTTTTGGAGTGGCGACCGGAAGACGCAGCGTTGGAAGGCCTCCCACAAGGTGGACCGATGACCTGATGAGGGTCGCGGGTAACCGATGGATAAGAAACGCACAGGGCCGGTTGTTGTGGCGACACTTGGGGGAGGCCTATGTCCAGCAGTGGACGTCTTGCAGCTGATATGATGATGAAGCAAAAACAGTTTATTCAAAACAAAATCAAAACCCGGCAAAAAAATCGGCACACGCACATTTTCCGTCACTCATCAATTGGGAAAACAATTCCACCCATTCAAAATTTTCCCATTCCGTACGCAATAAATTCCCATTAGGTTAATGACGAAAGAGCGTTGACAATGTCTTTAATTATCGCATTAAATGTTTACGATCGGAACCATTAACTTGATATGGGCATCAACGTTTAACCCGTTTGGCTTTTAGGCGATGAATTACTGGTACTTTGGTTTCAAGTACTCGCTTGAAAAGGAGCCTTGTGGTGTAGGTCAACTTTAAGTAATAGAATAGATACTTAAAAAAGTTTTTTACACCCTTCAGCAGTCGGTCACTGTATAAGGCTGCATAGACTGGACTCCAGCAAAGTTAGGGAAAAGTTTGCCAGATTAGTTGCTTTTTGAGCCTTGAAAACCAATTTTAGAGCCTAATTTTTTAAATTATATTTATTGAGGAATGGGCTTGCTCTTAACCTCGATTACGCCTGATGGAAAGCGATGGATGAAGTCTCTGATGGAGCGAGCATACCCAGAAGATGCCTGTTCTGAAGGCAGCCGGGTTTTATGTGGAAAGGAACACATACGCTGGCAGAGTCCCACATATTGGATGTGCCCATAATAAATGAGGAGGAGAAGCGCTGAGTACGACTAGTCGGGATATCGACCAAGTGCGGATGGTACCCAGCTGTACGTCTGGTATATAACAAATAAGTCAGCCAAATCTTGCGAAACGAAATCAAAAGCTATTTATTCAAATTAGGCTAAGAGTTTTACATTCAAACAGTCCCTAAAATGACGCCCTTTACTAATCCCAAATGTTTTTGCTGGGTAGAAGTGGTGTACAATATTACTTGACACAAAAACAAACATTCAATTTGTAAATCATAAAATTAAATTATTTGACACATTCGTTAGCAAACTCCATTATAACATACAAAACATCATCATCATATCAGCCGAAAGACGTATTGTGGGTTTGCCATCATCGTCACGCTTGGCAGGCGAGTTGGCGATCGCAGTGTAGCTGTAGCAATGTACCTGCAGACAATGCTGCTGCCCATTCTCTGGTGAGTCCCTTAGTCGCCTCTTACGACACCCACGGGAAGTGATGGGATGGTGCTGTTCTTTTACATCCGACACCATACGGAACAGAGACAACATTCAGATGTACCTACCTTACCCGGAACTCATACAAAGCAGTCGCACTCAAATAATAAAAAAAAACTTGTAAACGGTGTTTGGTTGCTTCTTAGTTAATTGACACTGACTTCCTAAATTAAAGTTATTTTTACTTTGTAGTGTTTTTTTTGGAAGTCGGTTTTTTTTTGTGAAAAAGTTTTTTATTTTTCTCTTTTTAGTGGTACCCCACACCTACTACTAACATCACTGGAAAGTCACAGGAAAGCAAAAAACCGCAATTTCGTATACATGGATGATTTTTCCACAATTCTTTTTCCAGCTGTTTGGATTTGAAACCAAATTGCTTAACAGATTTTGATAAAATTTAAATTGGACATAAAACAAGAATTTTTCAAATCGGTTCATAAATGACGGAGATAATGAGGTAACAAACACACAAAAAAAATACAATCGAATTGAGAACCTCCTCCTTTTTTGGAAGTCGATTAAAAAGTAAACCTAAGGAATATTAAAGACCCTTCCAACAGACTAAATGAAGTAACCAAACGTTTAAATTTAATTAAAACATAAAACATTCGAATAAGGGTAACATAACATTGATAAACCTTTAGAAAACAGGTCAAACCTAACAAAATATTCATTAAAGGGACACCCCTATAACAAATTATGGGACCCATTACTTCCCACCATGAAAACTTAATTTCCATATTGTATTGTAATGGGCTGTTAAATTAATGAGATCGTAGCCTTTTACAAGTCATTAGCTTTTATGCCTGTTATTACGATGTACTTTGTAAAGGATTGTAAAGATTCATATTTACTGAATTTACTACAAAAGTGTTCTTTGGTGAGTTATATTCCGAGTCTTAGCCAAATTGCCTCTCAATCTAGTAGAATTTCGGTTTGAATGTGAATTTCTGCAAAGCAAATAATAAGGGTGCGTTACGTAAACAAAAATTAATTTTGAGTAGGTATAGGGTCAGATTTAGGGGCCCAACAAAAAACAAAATTCAAACTGTACTCAGTAATATTATATTCAATATTTTTTTAATAATAATTTATATGAATGAATTTTGAAGTTAAACAAAACTCTTATCTCAACATCAGAAAAGCATTGTGACAATAAGGTTGACGAGTCCAAGAGAGGAACGATTAAACTGCCTGGATTCCGCAGTAAAACTAATCGGGAAATAACAACGGAAGATTAACAAAACGGTGGTTTAGGTTCATTCAAATACGAGCTTGACTGTACAAAATAAAATAAAACTGATATTTCAACTGCATTCGGTTTTAATTTTACGTGTTTTTAGTACGACAACACATTTAATTTTGCTCTGCTCAGACCTATAGAATTATGTCCCAATAGTATATTTCCACTTTTCGTTCTAACAATATTTATGCAACCTTAAATGCACTTCTAGTCATTCAGGCATGGCAGTGTACATTCAATTTAACCAAACGTACAAATTTATTTTATAGTTTACGCACACAAAACGTACAGAGGTGAATTAGACATTTTTTAAGTCGGTGACCCTTAAATACTTTTTGCACAGTCCTACGTCTATAGCGCATTCATCAGTGGTTATTCATTAGATTCTCAATGGTGCAGGTGCAAGGCGACAGAGTCACTCACATTAGGTGTCAACCGGGTCAGTAAAAATAATAATAGAGAAATTGAGAGGATAATAGCAGAGAACTCAAGAAATTCGAAATTTAAAAGTCTTTATGTTCAAAATAAAAGCCAATTTAACCTTAATTTTAATCTAAAACGAATCAACTTTGAAGCAATAACTTTAACAATAGCATTTATATCGTTACAAAAGGAACATTTTGATTCATTAGTTCTTTTGAACAAACTTCTGATTTTATTTCTTTTGGCAGTATTCAATGTGGTTAGTTAAATGGAGCTTTGATTTACTCAGTTAGTTGTTTAATATTAATGTCAACTTATACTACGAAACACTAAAAAACTAGACTAGACTAAAATTTTATTATTATTTATGTGCACAGAAAGTAGGTACCAGATTCAGATGTTTTTATCATTATTAAGTTATCCTTATATCTTCTGCCTTAACTAAGGCATGCAAAAGAAATAGAATTTCAATTAGAACGCAGAGAGCCTAACACAAGCAAAGTGTCAAATTAAATTAATAATTAAATTTATAAAAACAACGTTTAACAGAATAAACGCATACCTCGTAGGGGTCACTGTACTCATCAATGTGAACAATTTTCACTATGGGACCAACACCGAAATCGCGAAAAAAAATCGACTGCCCCATACATTAATATGTGCATAACTCTACAAAATTAGTGAACAGCTGGTTTTACTAAATAATGGTTTAAATAGCCAAACAAAAGAGAGAAAATTATTTGTGAAACACAGCAATGATGAGTCAGATCTCTTTAATCTACTCAGAATAAGTACCTACTTTTTTAACTCTAACAAACCAAAGAGATGAGAAACACTCACATTTATTAGCAACCAACGGTTTGAATAATCTTAATAAATCTTTGTAATATTTTAAACAAACTGCTGTATTTTGAATTTATTGCCAGCGCGAAATAAAACAAACGGAATAGACTATATTATTTGCGAAGTATATTTTGATTTGTCTACTTTTCCACTTTTTACCGAGTTTTTATGAAACATAATTATAATAATATTATATTCCTGCAGAAAATTGGTGTCTGACATTTTCACGTCTTTTTCATTAGCTAAGTCAAATTCAGGGTTTATTATGTTTATTTATTTATTTATTTATTCATTTGGGAAAACAAACAATTACACACTAGAAATAAACATAACAGTGGTAGACATTTACATACCTATTATAAGTGTGTAACTCACTACGTTATCCACAGTTTAGTATGTATAGTTTAGTATGTCATACAATTTAGGGAACGTCTACAAGTGAGACACAATTTCAGTTTCTTAACTAATTATACAAGTCTTTGATTTTGTTGTTCAGAGTATTTCGAAATTTACTAGCAGACAGAGAGAATATATCTACATCTGAGAAGTGTATGTTATAATTTTGTGCCAAGCGACGAAGAGGCGCGCGGACACCAGCTTTTGTGCGACAAGAAGTAACTGCAAACAGGGGACGCGCGCGCACCTCTCGTCTCACTACAGTTCTAGGTACAACATAAGACAAGCTGTTTGTTAAATCCGAACAATCATAATATCTATTAGCGCAAAGGTCATAAAGAAACATAGTTTCGAGAAAAGTGCGCCTGGACTCCAATTTTGTAAACTTGTAATGAGTGAGTAATTCTTTATAAGTTAGGGTTCTACGATAGCATCGGTAGTGTGTAGCTTTCAAAAATTTGTACTGTACTTTCTCTAGGTTGTTTATATATTTCCTATATAAAGGGTTCCATATCATAACTGCATATTCCAACTGTGACCTTACCAAGGATTTATATAAGAGTGTGTATGTGTGTGTGCGTTTAAAGTCAACGATCGATCTCATAATGAATCCATACATTCGGAATGCGTTGCTAATAATTTTATCAATATGCTGATCCAAATGAAGCTTACTGTCCAACAGTACTCCGAGGTCTCGAATTGAAGATTCTTTTCTTAAAGCGGTGTTGTTTAAGTAGTAGGTATGAGAGAAGATATTTATTTTTTTTGTAAATGTTATATAAAGGCATTTAGGTATGCTTAGTTGAAGCTTATTATTACTGCAGTAAGTTAATAGTCTATTAAGATCGTCTTGAAATAGAATGCAATCATTAGCACAATTTATTTTCCTAAAAACTTTAAGATCATCAGCATAAAGTAGAAATTTTGAATGCTTAAAACAACTGTTAATGTCATTTATGAACAGGACAAAGAGTAGGGGACCTAGGATTGAGCCTTGAGGCACACCTGTGTCTATGTTTCTTCTATCCTATTCTATCATATTCCTATTTTTTCATTTAATTTTTAATACCTATTCATTTTTATAGCGGTAACAGAAGTACACACACTCAAAAAATTTACTACCTATTCTCGTATATGAGATACAGTCCACTGATAATCAGACGGATAGACGGACGTGACACGCTCAGTAAAGTTTCATTGGTTATTCTTCGGGTACGGAACCCTAAAAATACTGAAGTAATGATTTTAATCAGCAGCTCCCATGGATTCCGTATGAAATTGAAATCTTATAATAATATCGTTTATAGTTTAATACCTACCACGTCGCAGCATTGTCTACAGAGTTAGGTAAATTAATTCAAAATTGAGCATGTATTTAGCAAATAATTTAGTATTTCAAAGAGGCATTAGTGACGGAAATTATGTTCTAATCGCATAAAGCTTAGCTTTGGCTAAATCTAGGTAAGCCGTATTGATAGTCCGTATAAACAAAATTTTGAACCTAATCCACGGATACAACCAAATAGCAATTAATCGAGACCTGACCCAAAATGATAATTATCATTACTGGAATTAATTATTTTCTGACTACCCGTTTGCAACCTTTTTTTTAGTAAATCATTATACTAAGCAGTGTAGGTGTGAACCTACGCTACCAAAAGGGTTGAAACGAAGCCAACTTTCGTACGTGTATACATGTACGATATTTGACTGGCCTGTTGGTCAAGTGGTTAGTGACCCTGACTGCAAAGCCGGAGGTCGTGGGTTCGATTCCCAACCAGGACAAACTTTGTGTGATGAGCATTATTGTTTGTTCTGTGTCTGGGTGTAATTTATCTATAATATGTATGTATTTATAAATTATATAAGTATGTATATCAGCTGTCTGGTTACCATAACACAAGCTCTGCTTAGCTTGGGATCAGATGGCCGTGTGTGAGTTGTCCCAAGATATTATAGATTATTATTATTATTTTGATTATGAACCATTTCAAATGAATTAATTATTTTAAAAGTGGGCGAAGCCGTGCTAATTAATATTTTATTTCCTGATATTATAAACGTATTCTTTAGAAATAACACCTCTGCTTAAAACCAGAATGTAGCAAACACCAAAAATAGAGTAGTAAAGTCTTTTTGCATGTAAGTATTGTTTTTTTTTAACTATGTATATAACATTTATTGAAATTTAGATTATACTCATCATAATGAAAAACTTTTACTATGGCATCAACACAGAAATCGCTAAAAAAATTAGCTGTTCAGTACATTTTGTCGAATTATGCGCACAAAAATGTATGGGGCAGTCGATTTTTTTTTCGCGATTTCAGTGTTGGTCCCATAGCGAAAGTTGTACATAATGATGAGTACAGTGACCCCTTAAGAGGTATTGTGTTTGTTGTATTATACGTTGTATAAAAAATATAACATTTTTATCTCATTCTGTAGGTTGTATTTGCGTCATGAAATTGATCCATTAAAGACAGAGAAAATACAATAACACTTACTATTCACTAAAACAAAACAAATTGACACACTTACTTACTTAAAGTCTGCAGAATATTACCTCAAGTGACAATAAAGATCTAACCATCGCTGGCAGTAAGCCAAGATAATAAAGGATTTAACACACTGTCTCAATCCGGAGTCTCGCAATCTGGGAAGAACTTGGCTCTTGTGTTATTAACTATGTAGGAGAAGATCGATAGATTTGTCGTATAGACCAAATTCTAACAGATTGTCATAGGGCCCTTTTTTAGGGTTCCTAAAAGGATTCCGTTTTTTCATGAGGACCAATTTTAGGACCAATCGTGTTATATCTAAAACAACAGCAGAAAAAAAAACAGAAAAGTACAAAATTTCTTGTTTCAAAACTATAAGTCTGTGGTTTTACAGTTACTTTCTAGAAACATGATTTATACGGAACTCTTCACACACGAGCTGGATTCGCTCTTTTATTATAATTTTTTTTGGATGGGTAATCATCAAATGACTCCTCCCGCAATGGGCGGAGCGGAAGGGAGTGTCAGACTCTTACTGACTAAAACCCATCCGTGCTCCTCGTAGTGCCCTTTGCTTTCCAGGGCCGTGGTAACTCTTTCGAACAAAATCCACAAGCCTGGCAGGCTCTGGCCCTAACAGGCCCCGTCGACTTTGCTGACATCTCTTTGAAGCTGGATTAGCTCTTGGCCGGTTAGTTTGATAGGCTCACTCACGCTTTACTACTATCATGGTATGCGATGGTGATCTAATGGCAAGCGATGGTGTGGTCCACGTTGAAGCACCTACAGTCATCATCATCATCATCATATCAGCCGAAAAACGTCCACTGCTGGACATAGGCCTCCCCCAAGTGTTGCCACAACAACCGGTCCTGTGCGTCTCGCATCCATCAGCTACCCGCGACCCTCACTAAGTCACGGGTCCACCTCGTGCGAGTCCTTTCAATGCTGCATCTTCCAGTACGCGGTCACCACTCCAGAACTTTTTGGCCCCATCGACCATCTGTTCTGCGAGCAATGTGCCCTGACCACTGCCACTTTAGTTTGGCGATCCTTCAGGCTATGTCAGTGAACTTGGTTCTCTTGCGAATATCATCATTCCTGATTCGATCACGCAAGAAAACTTGGAGCATTGCCTTCTCTATTGCCCTTTGGGTGACTTTTAGCCTTCTGATGAGGCCCATGATGAACCTACACATGCCTTGAAGTATTCAAGCTTGACTTAAATCCCCTTATATTCGCACTTACTAGAAAGCATATACTCATTGCTTGATAACAATAAGCGTAATTTCCCACGCGTAATCGTTTGATTGGATGTGAACAGAATCATACGAATTTGCATATTAGCAAAAATTAAATTAATTATAGAAACGTTTCCAAGCAACGACTCCTCTAATAGGTAGCTAAAAACTAAAACTTGTTTTTTTTCTACGTTAAGTTTAGGGATACAACACTCATTACATACCAGTTAAGGCAAAAATAAATCCACTTCACGAGTGGTTTCAATACTCTCGCTATCACAAACCGATTAGACCAGGTGAACTGATACCCGGTCACAATAAATAATCGAAACCACACTTTCTCCATCGAAGTAAATAAGCCTGTTGTCTCACCGACTATTACCTGAAGTGACAAACGCTTTCCGTTCCTGGCGCTAAGCCAAGGTATCTAGCTGAAGGATTAGCACACAAGCGTCTTGCGAAGGCGCCGTAATTAGTCGAGATTTATTTCCAAAGCCGATTTGTCTGAGGGTGTAAAACCTTCCTTAGTCATAATATTTTAGAGCAAGGTAATAGGTTTTCATAAGAATATGAAACTGTTTAAATCGATCTTCCCCTCCTTGTTTATTTGCTTTTACGAGTAGATAATTTTAGATAATCCTCTCACCCTCTTCTCGGCACTTTCTGCGTTAGTGAAGTATTGCAGCTTCATAGGGTAACTGATAAAGATTCTAGGTAGGATGAGTGAGACCACTTTTTAGGAGCAAGCCTACACCACTCCTAGCCACTGAAACTCCTGAGAGCCAGAATTAACTTTAGCGACCACAAGAAATATACCGATTCAATGAAGCTCTATAAGTCCCCGAGAAACTGTCTTGGATCTCGCAAAGAAATTAATAAGAAAAGAACAGGGAAGAAGTAAAAACAATCCAGGAGTAGACGTAAAAGAATACCACTATCCCATCACTTCCCGTGGGTGTCGTAAGAGGTGACTTAGGGACTCACCAGAGAATGGGCAGCAGCATTCTCTGTAGGTACATTGCTACAGCTACACTGCGATCGCCAAGCCGCCTGCCAAGCGTGGCGATTATGGCAAACCTATTTGGAGGAGGCCTATGTCCAACAGTGGACATCTTTTGGCTGATGTGATGATTCACGGTTACACATAACATTTCAACAAGGTATATAATATTATTCACTTTACACCCAGTTCAAGATCTCCACACAAATTCTAGTCGAGGTCACCTTGAGTTTACGTTCTGACAAACAAGTCTAATTTATTTGATTGCTGTCCTTGCCCGATATTTCGTAAGCTATATAATATTTTAGTGCTAAACCTCCGTATATTCATTTCGTCACTCAAATAGAATTGCTTTGTTTTTCCTTGGGGTTTGTCTTTAAATCAGGTAGCTTATGTGGTCTCTTTCTTTATGGTGTCATATTATGAAAACAAAAAGAAAGAAACTACCTTTAGCAATAGCAATCTATGCAAACCAGAGGTTTATACAACGTGTAACAGAATAAACGCAATACCTCTTAAGGGGTCATTGTAATCATGTGTGCGGTTTTTCGAGTTTATCGAGGACGAAGTCGCGGGCAACGGGAAATATTTTATTAATTATTACTGGTAATTTGACATATCTGGATACCCATTAAAATGTTACAGCCGTATTCATAAAAACTTTATAGCCATTACTTAGTTAAATAAAATACAATCATGCAGATTCTTTTTCAAAATTTTCTACTACTTGTCTCTGCATCATCCAAAGATTGACTGGTACAGTATGCCTATGGAAGTCCGACTCTGTATGTTTGTGTGCGTAAAGTGTTAAATTTAAATAATTTCACTTCATAAAATACAGACCTTACATATTTGAACTACACACGTCAAATGGCACTCCAGGTACTAAAAGGACCATCACGGACAAAATACGATCATAACTAGACTACACTCGCAGGTATTCAATTCAGTTAGGCAGAACCACCAAGGCTTTTAGACTAAAACCTTCATGCATAGATGGGCTCTTAAAACCCCGATACATACATTTTCTATTGAGGTTATGCTTACAGGCTTTCGAACTACATGTAGTCAATCTACTTGATGGTTGAAAATATACTTTCTTTTTACCCGACAGCTCAAGAAAATAAAATTTTTCAAGAGTCCAAAGAAAAACACACATACGGACCGGACACATACGGCCTAAACTACTGGATATACAACAATAAACGCAATGCCTCTTAAGGGGTCATTGTACTCATCATTATGAACAACTTTTACTATGGAACCAATCCCGAAATCGCGAATAAAAAATCAGCTGTTCCGTACATTTTTTCGAGTTATGAGCACATAAATGTATAGGGCAGTCGATTTTTTTCGCAATTTCGATTTTGATTCCATAGTGAAAGTTGTTAATAATGAGGAGTGATGACCTCTGCAAGAATGGAGTCTCCTAACACAGGCTTGTTCATGCTTAAAAGGTGGCTCCAATCACTCCTTGATAATGGAATACTTGTTAAGATGAATAAACCATTATTATTCTCTTTATTATGACCCCCCCCCCCCACCCCTACCCCTTAAGAGGTATTTCTCCGTATTATGTCGGACGTAAAAGAATAACACCATCCCATCACTCCCCGTGGGTGTCGTAAGAGGCGACTAAGGGACTCACCAGAGAATGGGCAGCAGCATTCTCTGTAGGTACATTGCTACAGCTACACTACGATCGCCAACCCGCCATCGCAAGCGTAGCGATTATGGCAACCCCATTTGGGGATCCAGCAGTGGACGTCTTTCGGCTGATATGATGAAGAGATATTGCGTTTATACTGTTACGCATTATAAATATTTTAACAAATGAGGTATCACTAGATATGTCTTAAGTGCCGAAGTAACATAGTCCACGTGATTTGTAAAAAGAAGATGGCAGCCGCCGTTAGGTAAGTGAAGTCGTATATAAATAACCATGATATATTCAGAAGATGTAATAAAATATGAGGCTCGAGGAGACAATTCCAAAATGATATCTTACTTAAACATTGGAAACCAAAAAACTTGCCTTAAAAACGACTAAAAATTTCCAATCACTTTTAAAGCAATCTCATGCTTATTTCGTAACCACATATTTGATGCTCAGAATGCTGTAAAAGTTGGAGTTTTCTAGTTAGAAATGCAATCATATGAACAGGCTCTTTCTAGGTAAGCTCGCTCCATCGTAGACTTTGTCTCTGTCATCTCTGACATACACTAGAGTCAAAAGAAAACCCATATCTAATAAAAAAAAATGCAATAAAATAAAAAGAAGCCAGGCAACACAATCTAATTCGTTGACAAATGTCAGGGACCCGCAGGCATGTGCTGTCAAACCACAGATGAAATACAGGGTAATATCGCCGAAAATATATTGCAGACACTTTTCAATGTAGTGAGAACATGCAATAGTATTTATGTGAAGGAAATTTCTAGAAGAATTTTATTTATGAGGTTATTGCGCTTTGGTGCTTGGAGGCACTGGCAAATTATTATTTTGTGGTGTCTACTCTGGAAGAATTCCGTACGGGGGTAACCAACGGAACCTTGTTACTAAGCCTCCGCTGTCCGTCCATCTGTCCGTCTGCCAGTCATCGGGCTGTATCTCATGAACCGTAATAATAATACAGTAGAAATTTTCACAGAGTTTGTATTTCTGTTGTCGCTATAAAAACAAATTTGAATAACAGAAACAAAAATTAAATGGGACTCTCCTACTACAAACGTGTCTTGTTTTAATAATGACAACATGGAACACTATGCTTGAAATGCTCAGTGTTTGTATTGACATATTCGCAAAAAAATTAAATATAGTATACATACGTCTCTTGATCGCCATTCAAAAGTCGTGTTATTTGGAGTTTTTGGTAGCACTTAGTATTAAATCTTGTTCGATGGTACGGAACCGGTTGCCGGCTATACGCATTTTTTGTTGTTCCTAAAAAACATGTTCTTTCAGGAGCCATGTTGAGTTTATTACACTGAATACGGGCCTACTTAAAAGTACTGGAACAAATAACAAATGCCTAACAAACCACTTAACTTTCAACCTTAACTCGACGACATGAAGTTCTAACTTCAATGTCACAAATAAAAGACCTACAATACAGGCTTTTGTCAAGGAAAAGTTTTAAGCATCTTATAATGATGATGTTAATTAACTGTCCCAGTTGGATGCTCGTTAAGAGGACTTCTGTTAAGATAAGACGAATCTGTGACGTAATTTAAAAACTTTGAAGGCCGCTTTTTTTTAGGACGGGAATTCATCATTTATGACTCTTTCCGCTCTGGGCGGAGCGGAATGAAGTATCACACTCTTACTGACTAAAACCCATCCATGTTCCCGCAATACCCTTTGCGTTCTAGGTCCACGGTGACTCTTTCGAACAAATTCCGCAACCCTGGCAGGCTCTGACCCGAATGGTCCCCAACTACTACGCTGAGATCTCTTTGAGGCGCGCGTGGAACACAAAGCGCCGTCGATCCGCGCCTGTGTTCTTATCGGACGACGAGTCAACAGGCCCGGGCCCGTTGGAGGCCCCTATAAACAAAAGAAGTGGGTAGTTAATTGTACTTTTGAGGACTATTCTTAGCTCTTACTTAGCCTATTTATTTATGAATGGGCTAGCTCTTGACCGCGATCACGCCTGATGGAATGCGATAGATGAGGTCCATGATGAAGCGAGCATGCCCAGAAGATGCCTTGAGTCACTGGTACTCCCACGCGTCGACGGAACACAGCAGGCTGCTTGACGTCGAACTCCGGTGGGAGGGTGGTCGCGAACCAGGCGGGTGTTAGCCCTACTACCGCAAGGGAAGGATTGGCCAGTCTTATAAGGTGTTAGGTGAGACTGTCCAGGATGCGCCGAGCGCTCGGTTCAGTTGAGTGTCTGCTGGAACAAATTGCGCTACATGAGGAGGCTCCTTCATGCATCCCAAAATACATCATCCATTCAAAATACATTAATGACATACAAAATATCTAAGATAGCGTATACAGAAATTCGTAAATTGAACACCAGCAGTTGTTGGTTGTTATACTTATATGTTGCAGTCAAAACTCTTAACCAGTCAAAAGTGCTTTTGACTGATGGTGGTTTGAAGCGAAGCTCCCGCCTTAGCCTTCGTGGTTATTTTTTCTACTAGCAAAATCAGTCAAAAGTTCTTTTGTCTGATTTTGCAAGTCATTAGTACTTTTGACTGGTTAAGAGTTTTGACTGCGCCATATACATTTATACAAACTGTAACAGAGTAAACGCAATACCTCTTAAGGGGTCATTGTACTCATCATTATGAACAACTTTCATCTACTGTTCAGTACATTTTGTCGAGTTATGCGGACAGAAATGTATGGAGCAGTCGATTTTTTTACGCGATTTCAGAATTGTTCCCACAGTAAAAGTGGTTAATTTGTTCCCATAATAAAGTACCTACAAGGACTTTTTTGCAGGAATTGCGTTTCTTCTGCTACACGTTGTATTTCAGGACCTCATAAGACCCTCCCGTTTGATGTGACATGCATGGTACAGTTTAAAAAAAAATTGTTTAATTTTTCTTAATATAAACAGATTCAACATTTATTTATTTACGTTTCGCGTGCCTGTTTGGGTCACAGAGGTTCATAATAATTATATGAATTTTAAAAGAGTTCCTTTTATACGTACGTACGGAACCCTACTCAAAATAAATACTTTCCTTTTAATACTTCAACCACCACACCTAGCGGGCTCTCACGTGACATTTTCTAATGTCACTTGCGACGGTGAGTATATTAGTCTGAGTGCACATTACTAACGTTGGTAGTTCCTTGTGGAGACCTCTTTATGTCTACTGGGCTCCTGGTACTTAGTGCAAGTAGTTAATAAAATATTGTGGTTTTAAATGGAGACATTATTTCTAAAATTTGTGCTAATTTAAGACAAGAGGAGGCTAAATAATTTTTTGTTGAATCGGTTTGTGGATGGGTGACCATCCGTTACCTACCGAGTCTCCTCCTTGACTCGGAGAGTATGTTAAGCTGTTGTCCCTGGCTGTCATGAGAATATCTTTGATAGTTTTTACGGATTGTCAGAAGCTAGAAAATCTGACACCAGTCTTGCCCAGAAGTAGGTAACGCGCTACTCAGTTACTAATAGTTGCGGTCAGCAATTGTGTAAACATGTCGAGGTGAAGGCTTGGGTGAAGTGATCACGAAGTGAGCCGTCAATACATATTATTGACTGGAAGACGACCCCAACACAGTAATAAAAAATAGGCAGATTACATGCCAAACTTAGTTTAAAATTTAAAAAAAAAATACGTTTAAAAAAATAAAAAATCTATACAACGTATAACAGAATAAACGCATTACTTCTTAAAGGGTTAATTTAATCATCATTTTGAACAACTTATTATAAGGGACCAAAACTGAAATCGCGAAAAAAAAATCGGCTGCTCCATACATTTCTGTGAGCAAACTCGACAAAATGTACAATAAAAACAAAATGTACAATAATAATAATAATAATTCGCCACATTATCTCTGGTTGTTCTCGTCTTGCTAACGGAGAGTACTTGCATAGACACAACCTTGTAGCCAGGATTATCCATCAGCAACTTGCTCTGAAATACTGTCTTGTGGAATCGGAGGTGCCGTACTACAGGTATGTGCCCGACCCAGTTCTCGATAATGGCAGTATCACACTGTACTGGGATCGGTCCATCATCACTGACAGGACTATTCTTGCAAATAAGCCTGATATAGTGGTGGTGGACCGAATCGAGAGGCGCGCAATGATTGTAGATATAACCGTCCCGCATGACGAGAACCTCGTGAAAGCCGAGAAAGATAAACAAATAAAATATCTTGACTTGGCTCGCGAGGTTGTCGACATGTGGGATGTGAATTCGGCAATCATTGTACCGATAGTCGTGTCAGCCAACGGCTTAATAGCCACGAGCCTCGACCAACACCTCAGGAGGCTCTCGTTAGGCAGCTTGATCAGGGGCTTGATTCAGAAAGCAGTACTTCTGGACACGGCTCGGATTGTTAGGAGGTTCCTCTCGCTGGAGCCCTGACCGCCGGTAGCTTGGACCCTGTTCCCGATACCGGTGGGTTACTATTTTTTATATTTTTAAATATTTTTTTATAACTTTGTATTTTAATATTTAAAAATGTAATTTATATGTATTGTACAAAAGAATAAAGGAAATAATAATAATAATAAACATTTATTTCAGAATCAGTTCCATATTTGTTAGTAACAGTGTAACTTATAAACTAGTGTTAGTAACAATATTGGGTCCTTTCCTCTTTTTAGTGTATATTAATGATCTACTCCATCTTTTAAAAAATCAACCACAAATGGTATTATTTGCTGATGATACGTCCTTAATTTTTAAGATAGATAGACGTTCTACAAATCTTGACGATGTAAATAAAGCCCTACAGCAGGTCCAAAATTGGTTCACTGCTAATAATTTAGTATTAAATGGGAAAAAAACTAAGTGTATTAGATTTGCTTTACCGAATGTCAAAAGTAATAATTGCGATATTGTATTGAACAAAGAGAAACTTGAATTCGTCGAAAACGCGGTTTTCCTGGGGATCACGCTTGACTCAAGGCTACAATGGGGTCCTCATTTAACATCTCTTGCGGGACGGCTAAGTTCAGCAGCATATGCTGTCAGAAAAATCCGTCAATTTACTGGTATAGATACCGCGAGGCTGGTCTATTTTAGTTACTTTCATAGTATCATGTCTTACGGTATCTTATTATGGGGACGTGCTGCAGACATCGAATCTATATTTATTCTGCAGAAAAGAGCCATCAGAGCCATATATAATCTGGGTCGGCGCGATTCCCTAAGGGAGCTGTTTAAAGATATTAACATCATGACGGTACCTTGTCAATACATATACGAAAATATAATGTATGTTCGGAAAAATCTCCATCTTTTTAGTAAGATTAGTGACAGGCATAATTTTAATACTAGAAATAAGAACAAATTAGATCAACCCCGATTCAGATTGGCTAAAGTACACACTTCTTTTATGGGGTACTGTGTTAAATTTTATAATAAAATACCATATGATATTCTCGGACTGAATGAGAGAAAATTTAAAACATGCATTAAACGCACACTATGTAGACAGGCATATTATAAACTGGAAGATTATATCCTTGATAAAAATGCTTGGCTAAATGCCGGTCCTGCTCCACAGCCTCAGCCGCTTAGTTCCACTAGTTAGGATTTAATATATGGAGGAGATGCTCACCCTTTTTTATTTTACTTTTTACGTTTAATAATAATAATATTCCACATTTCTATAATGTTTGGAATACACTTTTACTTTTCTGTTCTTACCAATTGATATTTATAGTTTTATATAAAGTAGAAGCATTTTTTATTTTGGAATCCTGTAAATGTGAGGACCATGGAGCCTTTTTATGTTAATAGATGGTTTCCTTGTTTGACATGAATGAGCAGGGGCAGTTGAGGGTTTGTCATGCTCACTCGAATGTCTCGCTGATGGTGGCGCGTGTATCGGATCATTCGGTTCCCTTCAAAATGGTTGAGCTGAATGGTGCTGATGCACGCGTCATGTTCGTGAACGGGCGCCATCAGTGGAGACTGGTCATCTCTTAGCTGTCGCGGGCTTATTTCAATAGTTTATTTGATACTTAGAATTCTTCTTTTTTTCTCTTCCTTTACATTGTTCTCACATATAGAAGCAACAAAGATAATGTAACCAGGATTATTGTAAATCATAAAATGGTTTAAAAGAGTGTCCGTGGAGTTTCTTGCACGTTCTTCTCCATAGAGATCTACGCTTTGGAACGTGTAAATAGCTTCATGTTTTTGACTGACTGACTCTGACAATTCAAAAGTACCTGTAAATGGTTTATTTGAAATAAATGCTTTGACTTTGACTCTAAGCGTGGGGCACGCCGATCCTGGGAATGTCTACTTGACTGCATGCAGTCGTATCCACCGCCCCAGGATCGGAGAGTCCCACCTATCCGCCAACGTTCGGAGAATGGTGTTGGGGCTGGCGCGAACACGGCGTAGCAGAGATGCACATCTCTTTCGTACGATGGCTGAAAAACTATCAACGGCCGCATCGGCAAACATGCTAGATGCGCTACAAAAACGCGCGCGCGATTACGGTGTTGGTCCCCATACTAAAAGTTGTTCGTAATGATGATTACAATGATCCCTTTAATTCTGTTACACGTTGTACAGAATAAATATTTTTTATCAACCTTACAAAAAACCAAGCCACTTGGCACTACTTTTGAAAACCATCGCCAACCAAATAGGTATAAAATATGACATCTTAATGCAGTCTGAGAGCTTCCTAGAACCGACATTAGGGAGAGTGGCTGCATTATTTTGTAGTTAATGGAAGTTCTGTGATGCAATTTTCATCGATATTTACTTAGTGCACTTAGACTTGATTTTTTCTAAGAAAGTGACTGTTTTGCTCCCGCAAATTAGACGGTTAAAAACCCGTTGAAAGCGAGTAGCACTCGCCCTCCTGTTGAACGTCAGCCACTGCGCCGCCCAGGAACTGATGCTCCTGAGCATGGCGCAGTGACTGATACCTGTGGACGGCGAGCAATGGGCTGCCGCCGTCCGATCAGAACAGGCCCGGGTCGAAACAGCAGCCGTCAGCACAAGATGGGGCCCGTCAGGGCCAGAGCCTGTCAGGGTCGCGGATTTTGTAAAAAAAAAAAGCGAGTAGCACTGGAGGACCAGGCGATGTGACGACGCCTGGGGAGGCCTATTCCCAAAAAGTGCGTCTTTTGGCTAAAATTATAAATAAAAAAACCCGGTCAAGTGCGAGTCGGACTCGCGCACGAAGGGTTCCGTACCATAATCTACAAAAAACGGTAAAAATATCATGTTTGTTGTATGAGCCCCACTTAAATCATGTATTTTATTCCGTTTTTAGTATTACATTTGTTGTTAAAGCGGCAACAAAAATACATCATCAGAGAAAATTTCAACAGTCTATCATGGTTCATGAGATAGCCTGGTGAAAGACAGATGGACAGACGGATTTTTACCCTGTTGGTACGGAACCCTAAAAAGTACGTCTTTAGGCAAAAATTATGATGAAAATCAAGGCTTAGGTACAAACTTGTTGCGGAATTCCGCAACCCTGGCGGAGTGTCAGCGGCCTTTATGCGAGTTTTACATTTAGTTAAACTTCAATTGGTACTAAAGCTGAATAATTGATATACCTCTAAACGAACGGTTACGTTAACGCGATCCAGTACCTACGTTAAAACTTGATACAAAGGCCACTGATTTGAACGCCAGTAACGTATCTGGTCATACACGCACGTCAGTTGTTTTTGTAGAACACTACCAGTCATCACCATCTGCCTAGCCTTTTCCCAACTATATTGAGGTCAGCTCCGAGTCAAACCGGATTCAGCTGAATAAGTACTAGTATTTTACGTGGAGCGGCTGCCTACCAGACCTAGAATAACACGGTACTTCTTGGCAAGAGTGGAGTCAGATTTTCTGACTTCTGACAATCCGTAACAACTGCCAATGATCTCCAAATGATAGCCGGGACCAACGGCTTAATGTGCACAAGCACAAGCACATTAACCCCAAATCTTAACGTACCGAGATATGTTAAGATGGTCACCCATCCACAGATCAACCTCGGCAAGGGTTGCTTAACCTTGAAGCAGCCTATGCGGCTGTTATAATTTAGCCACAAACTCCTCAGAACACCACCAATCATGATTATGATAAATGAAAAGATTGGTTACCAATTGCTGGGTTAACAACCTACCCAAAGGTCAACCTATCCGGTCAACTGAGATTTATTCCATAAATCTACAAGTTCAAACCTTTTCTTTGGCACAAAGGAGATTACAATAACTTTATCCTTTAAATCCTATCGAAAAAGATTGGTCTACTGTATCGAAATTCGTTCAGAAATCCGACAAGCTTAACCGCCGTACAACGTATAGTATGACTGGTTAAACAAGGGACATAATACCACCTAGAGAATAATACATTATATTTACTTTTATTTTACTACAAATGTACCTACCTACATTTTATATTTTAAATACTAATCTAACTATAAACTTGTACTTTTGTGTGAATAAGTTTATAATGTGCTAGAGAAAAGGAGCTACATCTGCAAATAAACTGCTTTGCAGAGTTATAATTATATTAATAAAAATATATTACAGTGAACAAACACTTTTTTATATTTTACTTATGTATACACTTAAAATTAAAATAAAAACTCCTCACTAAAATATGCCGTCAAAAAATTCCGCATCGCTGTCGACTGGATGTGAGCCCAAAACGCTGGTGGCATTGCCACGTTGTATGGCAATGCTCATCCTCTGAGGTAAAGCCAACCCTTGGGTCACGCGAAGTGTCAACTACGTTTAGCAAGTTTTTCAATAACGCATGAGTACTCGGATCCCACGAGAGTAATATTAAGTCAAGCTGTTTGACTGGGTTGAGGAGGTCCATGTAAAATACTGATATTTAACTAAACTGTCAATTGACATTTACATTTTGAAATGGAATCCAACTAACTAACAAAAATGTCATCCAACGACATTTTTTCAGCCCGTACCGACGGTTTCTATGCAATTATACGGAAAAAACAGCGTCGCTACTGAGGAGAGTGAGGGACAGTCGGAACAGCATCCTGAAAACTGTAGCCGAGAGCTTTGGTTCTCCGATTTTGCAGCAGTTTGTGCGGAGGTTGATTTTTATTAACACTAGGCAATAAGGTATTTTTGTATGTTTACTAACACTATAATATGGATGTTTGTGTGTCCGAAATAAAGATATGATTATGATTATGATTATGATTAACAACCTATCTAATTTATCCCCAAAAAGTTACTCCCATTCTTAAAATAAATATTTATTTACGTAACACGTTCTTTTTTGTTCACCGAAGTTTCATATTATTATGTGTATCAAGTTTTTTAGATGGTTCTATAGATTTGAAGCAAATTGGCTGTGACAGAGACGGACACACAAGTCATCATATCAGCCGAAAGACGTCCACTGCTGGACATAGGCCTCCCCCAAGTGTCGCCACAACAACCGGTCCTGTGCATCTCGCATCCATCATGCCGACACACAAGTAACCGTATATATTAGGGTTCCGTTTTTTTTATGTGCAACCCTAAAAACTAGGCTTTTTTAAGGATTCAACTAGGAGCTATTCTGTAACATCTTTAAGTTTAAATCTATGTTTACTCAGTAGCAATTAATAGTACCGATGGACTGAAGCTGACAAAATTTTCATGTACTACAATCGTTTACGTACGTCTTCAAAATATACAGATGAAGTTTTTACGAGAATCTAAACTCCCATCTTGAAATACGTCCTTAGTTTAACCAATCAACCTGTATACCACTAAATCCGTAATAAATTTTAATTCAACTATTACGGGGTACGAAAAAAGGCTTCCCAATAGCCTGTCGTTATTCCTGGGAAGGTAATTCCCGGTACTGGAGGCCTAAGTGATAAAGGAACAGCGGGGTTGGACCAATATTTTGTGGAGGATATTTGCATATTGTATTGGGATTTATGGAAGTTGAACCCAACAAAGAACAGGTATTTTCAGGAAGAGCTTTTCGTGAAGGTCAAAGGTTAAGGATTAAATAAATGGATCATGGACACACTCAAATGATGGTGAAGGGAAAGATGAATGTGATTAATGTAGCGACACTTTTAAGCCAAAATATATTAATACTATCATGCTCAAATACGTGGTTTCGGGTAGAAATCTTGATTGTAAAATTTTAGTCTGAGTTTGGGCATTAAAAGAAGGCATTGTATAATATGGCACCCACTAAGCTAGGTATATGTGCGGTTCATTCAAAAAGGTAAGCATCGCAGTTATGGTCTCGAGGTGCTGCAGCACTAGTAGCCTTAAGTGGCAGTATACACTTACCATGAGGAGGCAAGCAGCCAACTTCATGGTTTGTACAAGTAATGTCCACTCTATAAGATAATTATTTATGTAGAAAAACACATGGAAGAGGTACCAGTCTACCGTGATTTATTTTGTAGGAAAACTCTAATGAAACAAAAAAAAACAATTTCGACCAGAAACATTTCAGCTCTAGAAAATTCAAATCGAAATAAAGCAGTTCTGGTGAAATCATCAATATAATTATTTAATTATTCCGTAAATGAGTGATTGAATGACTGAGTGGCTGATAGACAACACAACCGCGGCGACTGATTGTAGAAAGCTGAAATTTGGCATGTGGGCTCCTTGGGGAGTGTAGGGGGCAGAGAGTATTTCCCGAAATTTGAAAGTTACTGGCAAAAGCTAGTTCAGGATGATAGTAATACTAATCTTATTATCATCATCATATCAACTGAAAGACGTCCACTGCTGGACATAGGCCTCCCCCAAGTGTCGCCACAACAACCGGTCCTGTGCGTCTCGCATCCATCGGCTACCCGCGACCCTCACCAGGTCATCGGTCCACCTTGTGGGAGGCCTTCCAACGCTGCGTCTTCCGGTACGCGGTCGCCACTCCACAGCTTTTCGGCCCCATCGACCATCTGTTCTACGAGCAATGTGCTCTGCCCACTGCCACTTAAGTTTGGCGATCCTTCGGGCTATTTAGACGAAAGTTTATGACCAGTGCATGTTGCCTGTGTTGACTTATTGAAGCGAACCGTGGTTTCTCACAATTCGTAAATTCTCAGGTCTCATCAGAAAGCTTAAAGCCACCCAAAGGGCAATGCAGAGGGCAATGCTCGGAGTTTCCTTGCATGATCGAATCAGGAATGATGATATCCGCAAGAGAACCAAAGTAACCGACAATACTAATCTACTGCAGGGTAAATAAAATATACTCGCCTTTCCCCTCTCTTGTAGGGATTTTTATGACCTACATTTATTACTAGCTTTTGCCCGTGACTTTATACGCGCATAACCCGTTTTATCCCGTTCCAGTAAAAAATTCTCGTTCCCGTATAGCATATAGCCTTCCTCATGAATGTGGCTATCATGTACAAACCAAATTTTCCTAATCCGACCGGTAGTTCAAAAAAAGAAACAAACAAACTCTTCAGCTCTGTTTTATCATAATAATATTATATTTATGTCGCGTCATAGGTGGCCGAGACGCGAAGCACCGGGTCTTCTTCACAATCCAATATAGTTTTTGATGTGGACACTGTTGCAGGTACTCGAACGAACGATAATTTGAATTGAAATAACTTTATTCAGACCAACAGTTTACACAGGAAACAGAAAACGTGCGTGGTTGGGCATCCAGCCGAGAGTGCTTGAGCGCTGGAGCGACCTCTCCCTAGCCCCGCCAGTTCTCGCTGTCCCGTCTACCAACGATCGTATCCAAGCGGTAGGGCGCGCTTGCGTTACAATCACGTGACTATTAGGTTTCAAAACAATTTGTTAGATGGCGCCGTCCGTAGTCCCATAGTAGCGCCATCAATCTACGACATATATAACATTTATAATATCGCTTATGACTTGTACCCACCACCACATGCTTCACGGTCGCTGCTCTTATCATTTTTTATGACGTGTTCAAATCCTGGAGTAATGTCTTGGGCCCAATACTTCAATATGGACCTCTTGGTAGGGCCACTCGGTATCTATAGGTAAGCTGTAAATTTTTACGGGGTTCTGTTATGTACTAGCCAGTTTTATTTTGATGTATTGCAGAGCAAATTGGATTGGTGAGTTATTTTCTGGCCAAAAAGGACTGTAATGAGATTATCGTCGGCCCAGCCTTTTATCACAACTTATTGGGAACTTTAACCCAGTTACGTCACGATATTTTTAGGTAAGTCACACTATCACAATTGTAGTTTTCGGTATGACTACTGGGTGCTGAAGGTTTATCGAGCCAAGGCAGGGAAAAGTCTCGGTAGGAAATGAAATGGTCACCTATCCCCATCTTAAAATCGAAAAATTATTGCGCTTACTAGATTCTCCCGCCATAAAAAGTAGCCTGTGTGCTATTCTAGACTATAAGATTCTATCGCTGTGCTCGTGCTAAAATAATAACAGCTGCACGAGTCGATCTTAAAGGTTAAGCAACGCTTGCCGAGGTCAGTCTATGGATGGGTGACCATCTTAACATATCGAGATTCCTCTGTACCTCGGAAAACACGTTAAACCGTTGGTCCCAGCTGTCATTTTTGTAGATCTTTAGGAGTTGTTACGGATTGTCAGAAACCAGAAAATCTGACACCAGTCTTGCCAATAAGTACCGTGTTACCAAGTTAATCGGTTGTGGAGGTCTGGTAGGCAGCCACTCGACGTAAAAAACTGGTATTCAGCTAAATCCGGTTTGACCAAAAGCTGACCCCAATATTGCTGGGAAATGGCCAAGCAGATGATAAACTCTAATACCTTTACAGCTCAGAGTTTAGGAGCTTATTTGTGTTAGAGTGGAGACCGCCTATGGGCAAACATAGTGTGGGACGCCCTGCGGCACGATGGATCGATGATTTGAAGAAGGTGGCTGGCAGCGGAGGGATGCGGACTGCTCATGACCGGGATGGTTGGCGCTCTTTGGAGGAGGCTTACGTTCAGCAGTGGACGGCAATTGGCTGATATGATGATCGCGGACTCACAACGAGACACCGTTCGAATTTTGAAGTGATGTTTGGAGAATTATATTTCCTATTGGAAGCAATCTAAGCTCGGAATTACTTAATGAAATGAACAGCTTTGACACACTGCAAACATACTTTTTCCTTTGACTATCTTCTGTGTAGTACAGGGGTTATGGTTCATTAGATTTATACAGGGAATATAATACAATATATCTTGGCTTAGTATTTACCTTCACAAATGTTGCACTTTGCAGAAATTATAATTAATCCCCTTGACAGTGAAGTGCGCATGAACCTGGAATTTCCTTGAATTTATACAATAGAGGAACTAGGTTACTACTAACAGATTTGGGTTGTTGGGTAAACGTAATGAGGGTAGGCAATATTGTTCAGAAGCGGCCCTGGAACGAAAAGGGCATTTAAAGAAATACGGGTGTCTGACACTCCCTCACGCTTCGCCCAAAACGGTAGGAGTCATTCATTCATGATTTCCTATCCATTCTAGAAAAGGTCAATTGATAATACAATATCCAAGCTAATTCCCAAAGGGTACGGCAGAAATGACCTTACTTAGTACACTAACATAGGCTTTCGGCGATACGCCACCGGTACATGGTGGACATCCCACCCACACGCACTAAACGTTTTGGGAACACTTTCATTGTGCGTACAGCTAAGGAGTGGAATTCCCTGCCAGAGTCTGTGTTTCCTGATAGCTACAACCCGGAAGTCTTTAAGTCAAGAGTGAATAGGTTACTTCTAGGCAAGCGTGCTCCATCTTCGGCCACATCATCGCTTACCATCAGGTGAGATAGTGGTCAAGCGCGTGCCTATCAATAATAATAATAATAAAAAAGCCTCTAATCCACACAAACACAGATAAATTTCAGTTGGAAAATTCTTATCGCACTTTGCCCGACTTGTCGATCAAATCAGGACCTCGTGCTCAGCAATAGCAGTTGCGACCGTTATACCAACAAGGCAGTCCTCAGAGGTGCTGAAATTATCAATTAACAACCCACCCCATCTTCTTCTATACATTGCATAGGCTACCAATCAGCATGGTTTTTCCGACATCTTTAACAATCATCGTCGTATTTCACCCAAATGTTTTTCACAAAACCATAATTAATGCACTTGAACGTTCCATTTCAATTTCAAGAATCACAACTTCTATTGTTAAAATTCGTATGAAAATCCGTTCGACCACTATTTTTTGAGTGTATCGCGAAATACAGCGCGAGATAGACAAATGCGGCGTGAGGATTTAGTTTTCTGATATGTAGTGATAGTGATAGTGAGACCTTTGACAGTGATAGTCTTACGTATTACTGAGAAAATCCCTTTCAGATACATTTCAAGGTATCAATCTGTGTTACGCTGAAGAGAATGCGTAGTAAATTGACTTGGTCTGAATTTCTATGAATTTCCAAGTGTTTGCTGAAGAGGCTTTTGTGCTGCAGTGGAGCTTTTACGAGAATATACTCTGCAATATAGATAGTATTATACAACTAGACAAATAAATAAATTTAGTTTTTTATATAAACCAACCTGTGGATATGTGGAGTTACGAGAATGGATAAAGTGAGAAATGAGTACATTAGAGGTAGTTTAAAAGTGGCGCCAGTAACGGAAAAGTTGAAAGGGAACTGCTTGTCTTGGTATGGACATGTGAAGAGGAGAGATGAAACGCATGTTACTAAAAGGTTTATGGATATAAATGTGGATGGATGGAGAAGGAGAGAGAGGCCAAAGAAAAAGATGGATGGATTAAGTGCGGAGTGATATGAAAGAAAAGGGAGTTAGTGACAGCGTGACAGGACAAAATCGAAAAAATGTTGCGCCGACCACAAGTGACATGGGTAAGGGGCTGCAGGAAAATGATGATAGTATAAACCAACCTTTAGTCATAAAACGTGTAACAGAATAAACGCAAAACCTATTAGTGCTAAACAGCTGATTGTTTTTTTCGCGACTTCGGGATTGGTCCCATAGTAAAAGTTGTTCATAATGTTGAGTACAATGACCCTTTAAGAGGTAATGCGTTTATTCTGTTACACGTTGAATAAAAAATTCGAAATCCTCAACCATTGAGCCAATCTAATCGTCTTTAAAATAAAATAGAAAACTCATTTGCCTTCCACCACACCACACCACAGTGCAATAAAACAAATAAAACTCTGCAACTCAATTTATTACCTAGAACGCGACAAAAAAAAACAAAAGAACAACTTTCATTGCATTTTTCACAAAAAAACTTGAAATAAAAGAACACCAGTGTTAATTGCAATAATATTTTTGCGGAGTGACATGCTAATTCTGTCTGGCATCTGTATAAAAATGGCAAATTTAATCTTGTTATTTTGTACCTGCCACAGTTGGTTTTTGTGTTGAAAGAAAGAATTTATAGGTAATCTATTTGGCAACACAGTTGTTGTCTCACCTGCTTACATAAAAAAATCTTGAATATTTTATTCATTGCCTGTGCAATGTGCATTATCATACGCAAAGCAACACATAGTACTTTGGTATAGTACTTTGATGAAGAAGAACCGGCCAAGTACAAGTCGTACTTGCACACGAAGGGTTCCGTACAATAAAATGAAAAAGAATGTATGGTGGACCCTTTTTTTCTAGCCTTATTTGTATCCCACTGCTGGGCCTTAAGACCTTTCCTTTCTGTACCTATATGATACGTCTCTATACTGAGCAATTTCTGGCTAAATTTAACCTGTAAACGTTACTTTATCGTCACACCTCCTTTGCCTGGGGAGGAGCCCTAATTTTTTTTTTTGCTATAGCGACAAAAGAAATACACTGTGAAATTCCAACTATCAACCTATTATGGTTCATGAGATACAACCCACTGATGCTGAGACAGACGGACGGGTAGCAGAGGCTAAGTTCTGAGTTCTGCTGGTTAGCCTTCGATACGGAACCCTAAAAGTAACGATGGTAGTTGTTGCCCAGGCTAGGTCCTTCAGTAAGACCTCTACACATATATTTCCAAATTATCTTTTGATTTAGGTATTTGAGCATGTGATGAATTGGCAGATACCACCCAAACGATAATCTTATTTGAGTTACTAGATAAATAACGCTGTCATGTCTTGTTACTTCAATATTAGGACGCCAAATCGAGATTTTTTCACAGAAAACATAAATCCATTGACTTCTTGTTGTAAGCGATTTTTAAACAATTTTTCCTTAATGTACCGTCAAACGGGGTGAATAGGGACAGAGGGGTGAATAGAAACAAAACTTTGATAAGGTTTTTCACTTTATTATCATAACATTGGCCGTGTAAGAAAGCAATTTTATCATTATTATTTATATCAATTCAATAAAAATGGGGACCACAAATGTTGCAAACAAGATTTAAATAACGTAAAAATCCCCTTCAAAGTTTAGTTCCGATTCGCCCCTGCATTCCTATTCACCCCGTTTGTAGGTATATCAGCTACCCAACATCACCCTTAAATATGATCACGCACTTCTGGAACATCTATAGGTACAGCCTTGGGTTATTTTTCAATGATAAGTCAAATTAGTAAAGTATCAGGAAAAAAATTGACTGGTCATTGAAAACAAATCATGAAATGAAACAGTAATTTGAACTTTCAGAGACCGTAAAGAAGGCCATGGGAACCCATTGCAGATGAGCCGCACAGAAACGGTTGATGTGACACATTTGGGTCAGGCATATATGTTCAGCAGTGTTCGGCTGAAATGATGATGATGAACGTCTTTTAGGTGAAATACCTCAAATGATAATGACAGCAATGTTCAATTATCACATGCAGGAGTTGATGTCATGTTTTCACAAAGGCTCGCTAAGATAACATGAATTAAGTTGACACACGTAAAAGCCGTCACATTTCTCTCACGTACAGAATGAAATTGCAAAGTAGGTACAAAATTTAATTCATGCTTCTTGAGCGTCGCAGATGCTTATGAGGGATCCTCGCGAGTAATTAATGTGAACTGTTGCTTAGCCAGAATTGTGTCTACAGAAGGTCGGCTCCTTAAGCCACAGAAACGCTGTACCCTGTGATTGTTAAAAATTTTTTCAAGGGGCGCCAGTTTTTCTTGTGCAAATTATTATTTCCACCCAACAATCTTCTGGTTTATGACCGTATATCTTCTGATGTAGCAGCCACCGTAATGTAACATTCGCAGCGAGCATAATAATGTTATGCCGTGTTCTAAAATCCGTGTAAATCAAAACAACTACGCATCATGTTCGTGCTCGTTTCCACATACTGACTGCATGAGTGCTCGCTTTGTAACATGTTACAATACGCCCCGTAACAGCGATCAGTACCTACCTTTAGTGGTTGGCTCCACACAACGAGCGAAAACAGGAGTACCGTCAAACGGGGTAAATAGGTACGGAGGGGTGAATAGAAACAAATTTTTGATAATGTTTTTCAAATATTGGATGTCTAAAAAAGCCATTCTATTTGATTTATATCAATTCAATAAAATTGGAAACCATAAATGCTGCAAACAAGATTTGCATTAAGTAAAAATCCCCTTCAACGTTTTGTGCCGATTTACCCCTTTTTTTCTTATATTTTTTTTTTTGAATGGGAAATCATTAAATGACTCCTCCCGCTCTGGGTGGAGCGAAAGGGAGTGTCAGATTCTTACTGACTAAAACCCATCCGTGCTCCTTCTTAGTGCCCTTTGCTTTTCAGGGCTGTGGTAAGTCTTTTGAACAAAATCCGCAACCCTGGCAATTACCCCTGCATTTCTATTCACCCCGTTTGTGTTTGTAGGCACGACGATATCAAACAAATGCGAGTCGCGAGTGCTCATGCACTCGCTGTACGTAAAACGAGTCCACTCGTACGTGTGCGTGCGATTTTACTAGTTGTAAGGAGCCGACCTTCTTTACTTTTCTTTGGTTGTCAGCCAAGATAAATTTCACTATTTTTAAACACAACTTAAATTTTCGGCTCGAGAGAATTTCACGAAAACATGGTGCGCGCATAATTTTAATATGCTAAATAACGCGCATATTAAAGTTTGGCTTTTAGATTATAATTTTGTGTGAATAGTTTATTTTAGAGTGGAATTTGTTGTGCATCTGTGAGATTTTGGACTGAGAATTTTTCGGAGTATGTTTTTAGAGTTCCGTGCCCAAAGGGTAAAAACAACAGGCTGTCTCATGAACCGTGATAGCAAGACAGTTGAAATTTTCACAGATGATGTATTTCTGTTGCCGCTGTAACAACAAATTCTTGAAACAAAATAAAATAACTATTTAAGTGGAGCTCCCATACAACAAACGTGATTAATTTGAAATCTACAAAACATAACTATAAGAAGTTTTATCGTACTGAACAAACAGACAAAAACACTCACTTAATTTATACTTAGTGCGAAGTAAAGAAAAACACTTAAATAAATTTGAATGATGTGCTTTTAATGGGTATAACGATTCTGAATGAAGCTGTAAATTATAGAAAATAAATGATAAAGAGGATAACTTCGGTTTAAATCATGATTGATTGGTTAGTGAAGCTTACCGATAATTGATTCGGATCCTTTTTTTAAATAGATTACCTAAGTATACAAATTAAACAGCGTGATTTGTGAATTTATAAATATTTTGCTCAATAATTATAGTAAAGGCTCCACTCCGGCCACTATGTCTGTAGACGGACAGACGGTCGATGGAGCAGACATGTGTTAGAGTGGAGACTATACTCCATTTGGTTAGGTAATTAACTAAACAACAAAAACACCACGTGACAGGGTGACCCGGCTAAACGTAATATCAATCACTTCAGTTGCCATGCTGGGATCCCTTCTTTTCGCATAATGTTCTTTGTCCTAATATACTTCGGCATAACGATTTTGGCACAATTTGTTTTGGCATAATAATACTTCGGCATAATTTTTTTAGGCATACATTTTATGTTGGCATAATCATCTTAAAGACTAATTTGTTTTGGCATAAATTTGATTCGCATGACGTTAGTAGGCCTAATGACTATTAGCATAACGTTAGTAGGCCTAATGAGTATTATCATAACGTAAGTAGGCCTAATGACTTAAATATCGACTGAATTTAATATGCTGTGCAACAAAAGTTAGTGACAGAACCGAATTGCTGCGAAACCGACTCCACGTAGTCTTGTTTGTCCCCTTTTTTTTTTTTTTTTTTTTGGATGGGAAATCATCAAATGACCCCTCCCGCTCTGGGTTGAGCGGCAGGGAGTGTCAGACTTCTACTGACTAAAACCCACCCATGCTCCTCTTAGTGCCTTTTACGTTCCAGGGCCGCGGTAACTCTTTCGATCAAATCCGCAACCCTTGTTGGTCCCCTAGAGTGTAATTTAAAATCGCGTAGGCGCGTAGGGGCGAGGCGGCCCGCGGGCTGAGGAGCAGTTGCCGTCTGCGACGATTAGCACGCGTGCGGCCGCCGGAGGCCCGCAGCGCCGGAGCCGTGACAGAAACCCTGCCTGCTGCATGTTGCATGCTCGCTTGAATGCTGCATGCTGCATGCTTGCTTGCATGCTGCATGCTTGCTTGCATGCTGCATGCTTGCTTGCATGCTGCATGCTTGCTTGTTTGCTGCATGCTTGCTTGCATGCTGTATGCTTGCTTGCATGCTGTATGCTTGCTTGCTTCATGCTTCCTACAGCGAAAAAAAACCCACAAAATTGTTCAATACGTTAAATTATATTAATATGTTATTTATTACCTGATTCAGGAGATATGGCTTTTTTCCAACCGTCGAAATAAATAGTTATACCTATAAAAATATGTTTTAATATCATTATGCGTAAATAAATTTATGCTTTAGGATATTATGCTTAATCATTATTATGGTTAGAGAAATTATGCTAAAAAAATTATGCGTAAGCTGTTATGCGTAATTATATTATGTGAAAATATAATTATGCCAAACAAAATTATGCTAAGTTATATTAGGTCTTAAAATTTTATGCAAATGGATAGGGAACCATCTGACGGACTAACTAGTTTTTATAGTCATCTATCCTATACATAAGTATTAATTAAATTCACAGTAATTTCACTAAAAAAGATTATTACTAACAGCTGACACGATAATTAAATTAATACTATAGTGCTTTTAACACGTCAATGCGAACCATCTATTAATAATATGATTATTATAATAATAGTGGTCACGCATTGTTCTCGTCACTCTAGGGACTTGACACTTGACACACAGGGCTTTCAGGTCCCACTTTAGTTTAAAATTAATTGTCTTGTATTGGAGTCGTTCTAGACTTAACCCTACATTGAGAAGGGTAACCTCCCTATTCAATGTTAGGGTCAAGCTTGCAAATGAATTTATTTTGTTACATGTGAAATGAAACAGGATTTTTAAAAGGATTTTGACCTTTTGATTAAATTTTTCATAATTTTCTAATCCTTTGGGGTGGAAGGTCAAATCCCTTCTAGTATTAAAATCCTTTTCAAAGACATCTCAATTTACATTTAAATAATAACCTGATATCAAAATTGAGCATTTGTGAGAAAAAAAGAAAGAAAGGAAAGTATTTTATCTACACTCACAACATAATGTTCCTAATATTAATTCAAGAACGATTGTATAAACACGCACTTTTTTTCATAAATTGGTAAAATTAAAAAAAACTATACATTTCAGTTCAACATTTTCCTAGGATTTTCAAACAACTGCATTATAAAATAACTTTTTAATTTTTGTAGCACTCTTTTACTTTTTAAATGGCACGTATGGGCTCATTGACTTAATGTAGAAAAGTAGTATCATTGTCTATGGATGCGCAGTCATAAGCAATGAGAATACCCGCCATACCACATATTTTTTCTGTGGCTGTGAGTTTGGAATAAACTATTTTTCCACTTTTGTTTTATTTCAACTGTATGAGTGAAGATAAAGTAGTGTATGCAACTGCATATAATTCGGTATTAAAACACTCGTGTGACACTATTATCACACTTGTGTTTTAATAACCTATTTTATATGACTGTTGCATAAACTTCTATAGGTACTGTGACAGATACCTTGAACCTAGATATAATTTAAAATATTATGATACGTTAAAACATAATTTGATAGCAGAATAGATGACAGCTAATAGCATAGCAAATACAATCCACCACTCTTAAATATAACCACGTACTTCTCGAACACCCTGTATATTGATTATACACGATAAAATAAATCATAACTAGGTAAATGAATAAAGCTCTTGTTAACTAATAAACCTTTTTCCGCAACGTTCCGTTTCACCTTTTCAACTTCCGTCAGAAATTATTTGATAAGGGCCTTAAATTCACCCCAAAGTTAGGGAGCACATTATAAAACATCCGTAGTACCCTAATTAGGGACCTTTCATGGACCACTGACCGATGATACGGTACCCTTTTTTACTAATTAACTTAATTTTACTGATTAGAAAAGACTTTTACAGAGAATTCACCCAACGATATTTTCGATTTCATTCAATGTAACTTGCTAAAAAAATCTTGTGAAAGAAAATCTTGTGTGTGTTTATTTGAAGGTACTTGGTATTGTCTACTACGCCAACAAATTACATAGATTTTAAAATCATTTGTAATTGCAATCCCGGTTTTATAGCGCCTTCAATCTTTTCGCGATTTCGGGGTTGATCCCACTGCAAAACATGGTCATAATGATGAGTACAATGACTCCCTAAGAAGTATTTTGTATTATTATTGATAGGCACGCGCTTGAACACTATCTCACCTGATGGTAAACGATGATGTGGTCGAAGATGGAGCACGCTTGCCTAGAAGTAACTAATTCAATCTTGACTTAAAGACTCCCCCAGGTTGTAGCTATCAGGAAACACAGACTGGCAGAGAATTCCACTCCTTAGCAGTACGCACAATGCATGTGTTCCCAAACCGTTTAGTGCGTGTAGGTGGGATGTCCATCATGTACCGGTGGCGCATCGCCGTACGTCTTGTGGTCCGGTGATGGAACGGGCTTTTCATTCTGTTACACATTTTATAAAATTTCATTCAACCCAATTCTCTTTTCAGGCAACCCTAAACACACATTACGTTTAGTTTGACATGACGTGACATTTGCATGTGAGTACAAGGCATTCAAGTAAAATGGACGCTATTTTAATGTGAATTGACATTAATTGTATGTGGCTGACAATAGGCCAGCCCCTAAGCCCCTTTATAACAGCTCGTCTGATATAAGTTGACAGCTATAATTTCAACGACAGGCGAGTAATCAAACTTACCTCTAATTTGCCCTTAAGTCTTGTACTGTCTCTGAATATTTAAGAAGTATTGTAGTCCGGTCAAGCACCCCGACGCACCGTTGTGTCGCCGAATTTACGCGTTTTAAAACTCTATTATTACTATATAACGCAAGGTATATTTTATGATTTTTAATTTTGACATGTCGGTAGTTTGACCAGTTGAGATATAGTTTAAGATTGTTTATCATTTTCTTCATATTAACTGTTACATTTGAGTACAGAGTTACTCATCTGTAACGTGTACAACCGCCCTTAAGACGACCCACTGGCCCAAAAGTATGCAAGTAGCTTGCTTAACATTGAGCCATAATAAGTTCTGATTCTTCTTTTATTTATGAATGGCCTCGATCACGCCTGATGGAAAGCGATGGATGAGGTCCATGATGAAGCGAGCGTGCCCAGAAGATGCCTTGAGGCACTGATACTCCCACGCGTCGACGAAACACAGGAGGCTGCTTGACGCCGAACCCCGGTAGGAGGGTGGTCGCGAAGCAGGCGGGTGCTAGCCCTACCACCGCAAGAGAAGGAGGACATTACATTGGCCAGTCTTATAAGGTGTGTTAGGTGAGACTGTCCAGGATGCGCCGAGCGCTCGGTTCAGTTGAGTGTCTAATGGAACAAATTGCGCTACACGAGGAGGCTCCTTCATGCATCCCAAAACTATGGCATGCAAGCTGCTTTCATACTTTTGTGCCAGTTACAATATAACGGCCTGAATATTATAATGTGTCGACAGGTGTTTTAAGAAATGCCTAACTGGCAGCCAGATACTGGTGGATTTATCGTTCTTGGGTCACAAAAGTTCATACCTATGTGTTTTAAATTTCAACTGAAATGGTCTTAAAGATGTGGAGCAAATTGGTTGTATTATTTTTTTTCATTTCGGAGCGGTACGGAACCCACAGAGGTGTATTGTTATTAAAGGTTTAGATAAGTTTACTAGAAATACTATTTGCATTGTTCCTTCTAACTTCATTCAAGCACAAAATTATTTTATTGAAGCTTAAAGTTCTAAACGTCTAAATGTATATGTTCTAAATGAGACACACAATGACATAAACTGTCACTATTATGAACACGTTAACTCCATACATAGACATACAAAGGAACACAATAGGTATTCATATGCCTGATCTCAATGTTATAAGGCCAGTATTGAAACGTTTCTAACATAATAACACAATGGAGTAAAGTCGACCGTCCACTGCTATATAGGATAAGCACGGAGAGGTTTCTGAACTTTTGGGAGTGGCACATTCTGGTTGTAGAATATTTTGGGATTTTTGATGATAGGGCAAGACCTTCTGGGAGCTTTTTTTTTTGTTTAGACTATATCTGCATTGTAAAAATTCCAGTGATTTGACATTTTTGAATTTGGACCATCTGGGAATTTAGATCCGGGAGTTTTTTTTTAGACTATCTCTGAATTGAATCATTAGAGTTGTATATTACAGTAGTGTCCGGCCCCGGCTTCGCCCGGATGTATTTTTTTTTTAAGAATTTCATTTTTACAAACCTCGCCTGGTAATTACGAACGCAACAAAAAAATAATTATTTCAATCGTTCAAAACACGGATTCATTTTTATATTCATGTAGGTTATAGAATGCTAAAGAGATTGAATCTGAAGCATTAATAATATTCAAATTTATATGTAGGTAATCATTATTTTGTAACTATGTAGTCTACTACTACTTACTTACTTACTACTACTGCATCTTACCATCCCTACCTTGTAGCTATTCCACCAATTCGCACTAAGCGTTTCCAAACGTCTTTTATAATTCGCACAGCAAAGGAGTGGAACTCTCTGCCTGCGTCTGTGTTTCCAAAAGCTTACAGCCCTAATCTCTTCAAAGTTAGAGTGAACAGGCTCCTTCTGGGTAAGCTCGCTCCATCGCAGACTTTGTCTCTGTCATATCTGACATTGACTAGAGTCAAGAGCATACCCATCACTAATAAAAAAAAAATGTAAATACCGATTTAAAAGAGAGTCTTTGGAGTATATTGCACGTTCTTTTCCATAGAGATCCATGCTTTAGAGCGTACAGCTAGCTCCATCTTTTTGTCTGACCAATTATGAAAATTCAAAACTGCCTGTGTGTGTTTTTTTTATTGAGGAATGGGCTTGCAATTGACCTCGATCACGATATAGATGAGGTCTTTGATGGAACGAGCGTGCCCAGAAGATGCCTGTTCACTCTTGCTTTGAAGGCAAACGGGTTAAATATGGCAAGAAACACAGACGCTGGCAGCGAGTTCCACACTTTGAGGTGTGTGTGGTTTATTATCCCTACAAAAAATAAACAAATAATCATTCCATATGCCTCGGCATGGTGTAAGTCTAGTTATTGAAACATTGCCAATATAATATCTCAACGGACTTAAGTCGCTCGTCCACTGCTACGTACGACATGCACGGAGAGGTTTGCTATGTTAGACACAAAGGTCTATTTATGAAATTGGTGTTTTTTTTTCGAACTTCGAATGATAACTTCAGTTTGAATTTGAATTTTCAATTCAAATAACGTTTATTGGTAAAACATAACAATCTTTTTTCAAAATCTTGATGTAGCAGCGTCTTACTTGGCGCCAATGAACACTTTTTTTCTCGAATTTACCAAACACCCTGTATACAGACATACTAAATACATAGGCAGTGTTATTATAGGCAAGGTTGTTTTCCGAAAATGCACAGTTCTTGTAGTATAGGCCAAGATAGCGAGACCGTGGCAAGTGGTAGCTTTGATAATAAAGACAAGGACATGTGCGTAGCTTCGACGTGTGTTGCAGTGGAGAGGTACCTTTACTCATACACAATAAATGTTCATTCACGACAAAGTTATTGTTTTTTTTACTACAGATTTCTTCACGTTATTCCAGACTGTGACACCAATAATTCAGGTCTGTATTATTTTTCGTTACGATATTTCTGCCTTTAATTTAAAAAGCGATCAATTGATAGATTCAGATAACATGACTACACGTCTGTATTTCATGACGAGTTCGACAGATATATCTATTTAAAATATACCTATAGTGCGTTTATGTCCAGTTAACTATAGTTCAGTCCCATGTCATAGCGGGTGAGGTTATTGGTATTTACCGAGCACACGTCAAAACTCCGTTATGTATTTATTTTACGCGTTCATGTTTGGGCCACAGATAGTCAGGTGAGTGCAAAATAAAACACAATCGGTCAAGTAGTTTCGCAGCAAATTAGCTGTGTTAACACGAGTAATCTTAAAAGGATTCTGTTAAATCATTCGATTGTATTGAACCTATAAAAGACCCTAACCTGGATTTCCGTCGTAAGCAACAACTTGAGGGCAACACACTAAGTCGTCTCATTGGCACAAACATGCCTGGCGAAGAATCCGCAAAGATCCGAAAAAGCGATGAGCCGACCTCAAATAATGTTATAATATGGAGGTATGCGGTACAGAGAGTAAAGTCCCGCATACCTCCATTGAAAAGGGAGGATCCTCCGACCAGACGGTTGTTGTGCCCGGTGGGCAACAGCCCGATAGTTGATATTCGGGTTGTTGTATCTGTTCAAATTGCACGGTAAACTCTGATATCGCGATTCAGGATTTCGTTGTTAGTTCGCTGCTCGACACCTGCGAAATGGATAGATGGCGTTACGGGTCTTATTGTTGCGACGTAGATTTTGCTGCATTGGTTTTTGTGGCGGCATTTATGCCGCTACAATAACACTACACCTAGGAGTAAGGCTGACGTGTACCTAGTTGTGTCGAGGCATATTTACCGCCACTTATCAAAGTTATCATCGCGATGTCAAAGTTCTCCGCGCGATTTGAAATCAAAATCAAATCAAAAATCAAATCAAAAATATTTATTTGCTAGAATATGGTACATAAGGTGTTACAGTAAGTTTGTTTCAGCATATTCTGCCATAATATGGCGTGCAAATGTTTTCAGGTATTGAGTCAGCGATGTCAATTAATCTAAATTACAAATTTCCGATTTCTATTTTGTCTTCTAAATAGTCCTTAACGGTATAATATCTTTTCAAAAGTAATAGTTTGAAAAATATTTTTTTAAACATTGTCAACGGTAAGTCTTGCAAACTATTTGGCAAATGATTGTAAATAATAATCGACATGCAGTATACATTTTTCTTAAACAGTTGTAATTTTACTGGTGGCAGCCGAAGTCTATCTTTATGCCGTGTTCGGCTATTTGGCCTGTCATTGTTAGCTTCAAATAACTTGTAGTTTCTTTTAACAAAAATACATATTTCAAAAATATATAAACATGGCAATGGTAGAATTTTAAGTTTCTGAAATAGTGGCTTACAGCTGTCTAAAAAGTGTGCTCCACAAATTGCTCGGATACATTTTTTTTGAGTTTTAAAAACTCTGTCAAAATCTACTGAGTTACCCCATATTATAATACCGTATCTAAGTACGGATGATACATAACCATGGTAAGCTAGCATTGCAGTATCACAGTTTACTGTTTGTCTAATTCTTTTCAAGACATATATAAAACGATCAATTTTTCCAAGAACTTTATCAATGTGTGTTTTCCAATTACAATTTTTATCGACCGTTATACCTAAGAATACACAATTATCGACAGTGGTCAAGTGAGAGTCTTTATATAGAATGTCTGGATTATTTATGTTTGAATTGTATGTCTGAAATTGTATTATGTTTGTTTTAGTCATATTTATTTTTAAGTTATTTTTTCCTAACCAATCAATTGCATTATCCAGAGCTTGAACGAACATATACAATGCAACTGACCGACAACAACCATCGGGCAGCTGCCCACCAGACGCAACAACCCATCAGGTCGAGGGATCCTCCCTGTTCAATGGAGGTTTGCGGGACTTTACACCCTGTTCCGCGTAAATAGTACTACTTACTAAATTTTCTTAATATAAAGGTTTTACTGCCAGGGTTGCGGAATTTGTTCGAAAGAGTCTCCGCGGCCCTGAAACGCAAAGGGCTTTAGGAGGAACACGGATGGGTTTTTTAGTCAGTAAGAGTCTGACACTCTCATTCATTCACCCAGAGCGGAAGAAGTCATTTGATCATTACCCATCCATAAAAAGCGTTCGGTATTCCAATACAGCTTAGTTAGTATATTATTAGGTATAGCGTGCAAAATTATTATGATCTCATCCAATAAAGCCATGACATTTTTCTTTAACCTTCATTTGTTACATAAACAGATAACATAAAAATTCACCATTGTATACAGTCTGGCTTTAATTCTATTTATTTTCAGACACTATTATTATTTCGTTCTAGAAAAATTTTGTTACACAATTTTTGGCTCAGTCTGCGCGCTTTAAGAATATATTTACAATGGAATACCAGTGTAACCGTGTACTGGATGCAACTGCTTACTACCGGTAACAGTGAGCATCCACTCACCCCAAAATTATAGACCATGTGACCGATTTCGGGCATGGCGGTCAATCTCAGCGGAGACTTACAATTGGCGCGTGAAAATTTTTAGTGGACCAGTGTGTGCTCAAACACCAATGCACTCCTTCAATAATTTATCGGTGACAACCCGATATTTGGTCGATGGCCCCGATCTCTCCCCGATTGTGTCGGATTGCTGTCCCAACGGACTGTGGGAGAAAAGGAACAGAAGTGCCCAGTTGCGTATATATTGTAGCACTATAATATATCATGTGTTACCAACTGGCTAATTTCTGTTGAAATTTGCCACTGATTAATAATATTATCTAGTTACTTGAGATTAAGCCCCATTTTCCAAACGTTTACTCTATCGTAACTCGAACTCCAACTCAATCGGAGTTTTTCATAAATTGAAGTTTTAGCATTTGTTTGCTCATCTCTCGAGTACGAAAACGTCAATTAGACAAGCTTTTATTGACATTTTCGTGCTCATTTTGGAGTTGAGATGGTGTTTAGGTTTTGAAATATGGGCCTATAAGTTGAAAATAGTAGTTTGCTTTTAGTCAGTTTCATTTAAGTCAAAGTCAATTTCAAAGTCATAACGTTTATTGCAAACTATGTTTGGATATATATCGTCTGTGGAATCATCATCATATCAGCCGAAAGACGTCCACTGCTGGAAATAGGTCTCCATAGTGTCGCCACAACAACCGGTCCTGTGCGTCTCGCATTCATCGGCTACCAGCGACCCTCTCCAGGTCATCGGTCCATCTTGTGGGAGGCCTTCCAACTCTGCGTCTTCCGGTACTTACGCGGTCGCCACTCCAAAACTTTTCGGCACCATCGACCTTCTGTTCAGCGAGCTATGTGCCCTGCCCGCAGTGGGCACACTTCAATTTGGCGATACTTCGGGCGATGTCGGTCCTTGGTTCTCTTGCGGATATCGTCATTTCTGATTCGATCACGCAAGGAAACTCCGAGCAATGCCCTCTCCATTGCCCTTAGGGTGACTTTAAGCCTTCTGATGAGGCCTATCGTGAGCGTCCACGTTTCTCGTCCATAGGTCATCGTCTGTGTAATGTCACCTGCTAATTTCATATTCGCCCTGCATTCTAATGTAGAATTACAATAGCTCAAAACAAAACCGCCCTAAAAACAAATTGGGATCGAAAACATGACCGTTTCATCAAAAATTAAACGAAGTAATAGAAAACTCTACAGAACAACTGTGTCAATCAACTCCCATATCGAATTTATTTCTGTCCCAATTCACGTTGGTTCAAATGTTACATGATTGCAATAAAAGTTGTTGAAATTCGCTAACAATTTGTTTGCTATTCCTTTAGGGCGCATGCTGCTAATTAACTTGCTAATTGATTTTGTTGGCAGCGAGAATAGTGGTCCAAATACCCGGGGATAAGTACTGCAGAGTAGGTACTGAACTAGTTAGAATTGGACCTTACTAATCATTTATAAGATTCATAATAAAGGACATGTTTTATTTATTCATGACCAACTTAGATAAACAGTTTACACCACACAAACAAGTTCTATGCTTGCATAATTAAATTAGGAAAACTTATTGAATTTTTATTGAAGTAATGCCAAAACACTCTGTCTGCCCCGACTGTCTAGAATGCACCGAAATTACTTAATCATTGCCATTGAAGGATCTTTGAAGGATCATTGAAGGGCCTAACACATGTTTTTGATGTATAGTAATCTAATTTAATATAATCTAATCTAGTCCGTGATGTCACACAGCTGGGCAAAGGCCTCTCTCTCCCTACTATTTTTGTTTGTTTTTATTAGCTGTAAGTCCTCCATGTATTAAATAAATAATACTCGTTTCGAACATAATATTTACTTGAATTGGATAATATACAGATTTTTTTGTATGATACAAATTGTGTAAGTACGTTGCATTAAATTTAAGCAAAATACTTGTAGGGTTGTAGTTTTCTATATTCAAAATTCACTGACGTTAACGATACCGTAACGTTAATATACTTCAAAACATTCCTGCTAGGCCCTCTGCTCTACACAGTACAAGAAAAGATTTGCCAGACTTTTTATTAAATAATGCACCACTAGTTTCAATATGCACAAGGAACACAGTCTTTGGGAATACGTAAGGCTCTTAGATCAAAAAGAATTTTGCCTACTCCCAGAACGGGTTATAAAATTCAATGAGCCAAAAAGCGTATCTTTAAAGCTCTCTAAGGATTTATTCTATCTTTAGTTTGTTTAAGGTTAAGGAAAAAAAACTTACAACTCAGAATAGTATTTTATTTAATAGTTAAGCCTCGTTTCCACTAGGTAACATTTGACGCGCAACGCGTGGCGCCCAACATGTTCAGCAACGTTGCACAACAACGCGCGACGTTGCCAGCAGGCGCGTAACAGTGACAATGTTACTAAATAAAAGTTGCTCGTTGCCGTTAAACATGAAGCGCAACATGTTGTGCATCATGTCGCGCGTCAATTGTTGCCTAGTGGATAGGCGGCTTTAAACAAAGAAAACAAATGGATCCTGCAACTAAACTCTTTTGCAAAAAAAACGGGCACTTTAGATTTTTTTCTCTACTTCAATGAAGAAGAACAAGAAATAGGTTTTGTTAATTTGACGATGTATTGGCATGTTTTTTGAAGCATCCTGGCATGATTCTTTACGTTCCAAATTTAAAATTTGAAAAGAAAAATAATGATTATTGTGGATTATTCTAAAATTGCTTTACTAATGGCGCGAATTGCTGAAACGATTTTTAACTGATTACGATATTTTAAAACTTTTTGGATATTTTCTGCAAATTAAACAATTTAATCTTTCTTTTTACATTAAATACCACTTTTTGATATGAGTGATAAAGCGATAAGGACCGGTAAAATTATAGCCCTACTTGAAGAAGGTTGTTCGCAAACTTACGTGTCTCAGCGGCTAAATGTGAGTCGTTCAACTGTCCAGAGGACTTGGCAACGGTATCTAGAGACTGGTTCGGTCAAAAGAAGACCCGGTTCGGGAAGAAAACGATGCACAGAACCAAGAGATGACCGCTTTTTGGTGAGTCAGGCGTTGCGTAATCGTAAGGCGTCAAGTGTGGACCTGAAGAAGAGCCTCGAAGAAGTAAGAGGAGTAGAAGTTAGCTTGTGGACGGTCAGGAGGAGGCTTTTGGCTGCCAATATCAAGAGTTACCGCCCAGCTCGGTGCCCTAAATTACTCCGTGAGCACCGTGTTGCTCGACTTCAGTTTTCTCGGAACTGCGCTTCATGGACTCTGGAGGACTGGAATAAAGTATTGTTTTCTGATGAAGCTAGAATCTCTTTGTGTGGAGAGGACCGACGCCGGCGAGTGCTGCGAAGACCACGGGAACGCTATGCGGAAGTGTGTTTCGAAGAAATCACTCCTTATGGCGGAGGCTCCGTTATGGTTTGGGCAGCAATTAATTCGACGGAGCGTACGAAGTTAATTTTCATAGAAAATGGAACATTAAATGCACACCGGTACATAATGGAAGTCCTAATTCCATATGCACAACCCACATTGACTGCACTTGGGGAAGATTCCATTTTTATGGACGATAATTCTCGCCCGCACCGTTCTGGCGACGTGGAAGCGTACATGCAAGAAGTTGGGATCCGTCGTTTAGATTGGCCAGCTCGAAGTCCTGACCTCAATCCAATTGAGCATGTGTGGGATGTTCTAAAAAGACGGGTAAGATCAGTGCAACCTGCTCCACAAAACATCAGGGAGCTAAAAAGAGTCATTGCAGAAGAGTGGGAACGTATTCCTCAAAACGTTATGAAAAACATCGTGGAAAGCATGCCCAGAAGGATTCAAACTGTGATTTTGGCAAGAAGAGGTCACACTCGTTATTAGGTTTTTACATTTGTAACTTTATTTAATTAAAAAAAGTAAAAAAAAAACTTGTCTTTATTGCCGACCACTTCTTATTGTTTGGGCGTGTACGTCGATTTTAAAGAATCCATCGTTTTTTTTTCTTTTAATTGCTCGAATTCACTTCACGCGCATTAATTTACACGATTATAAGTATACAGACTACGTCAAAGAAATAAATTTCATTTAATTAACTAAAATCGACCTTAGAACGTAAATTTCCTTAGGTGCCCGTTTTTTTTGCAAAAGAGTGTACTTCAATATATTAAGTGAATTTTATAATATATATAGTAGAATAAAAAAAAATAATTAGACCACCAGAAGACCCTTTCCAATATTTTATTTTTATAATCGTATATTTTTCAGACTATTATCTACTTCAGAACTTTTCACATAAATCTGAAACAATATTACAAACCCTTAATTATAATAATTAAAACTCATTTTAAAAAGAACAATACAATAATACTGTCATTTACAAATTAATTAGTTTTATGACCTCAACCATTTTCTAGATAGACTATCCCAAATCATTCCAGCTAATTTTATAAATGCGAAAGCTACGCTTACGCTTACGCTTTTACACCTAAATCACTGTCCGATTTTGATGAGTCTGGGTACAAAGATAGGTTTTTTTTTTTGCGAAAATCTATATTAACACAAGTGGTATCTCGATCATGAGCTAGTGAGAAAATCATTCCGCCTCGAGCGCCCGTTCGAGTCGCACGCCTCCCACCTCCACGCATCTCTCCGCTACGAGCGTAGCAGCGGACCCCCAGCGCTACGCCCCCGTAGCCCGCGACACCGCCGACCGCTACGCGCACCAGCTGCGAGACTCCGTGTCGTCACACAGCGTAGGTACGTTAGCTCGCCTACGCGTGCTACGTAGCTCCGCCCACTTCGTAGCAGTGCTACGAGATCTGCTACGCAGTCTCTTAGCGTGCTACGCAGTGACTCGAATCGGTTTCAAGTGCCATCGTCCGCTTGAAATCGATAGAGCTTGCCCCTTCTGGTGAAATCCACTGTTTGTGGTACTTGGTGGATACCTTACGGTGCCAACGAAGCCAAGTGGTGTTGACCCGACACACCTACCAAGCCCCTTCAGGGCTTGGTAAAGTCGGAAGGGTTTAGGAGCGCGGCCTTGGGGGATCTCCTAGTCGCGCCCTAAATTCTAATCCCGTTTCCTTCCAGGGTGCACCTGGTGACGGCTGGGTGTGTCAACCCCTACGTCACCAGCTTGGTCGAAAGACCCATAGGGCCCCACTGCACATTAAGATTGGCAGTGGGTATACAAGCTTAGGGCTCACCCTAGGTACTCACCTCCCTGACCGAACCCGGCAGGGAGGGTACTCATCCCCGGGAGCTCCCACCCGGGGAGTTAGGCTTAGTGGCCCTTCAGGCCGAAGACAGTTGTGCTGCCGGAGAGTTTGTTTGGGCTTTCTTCTCCCCGGCTAGAGCACTAGGAAACGCTCAAGGGAAGGGCTCTTTGGGTACTGTCTTTAGGGACAGGAGCTTAGCTCCCCCCCCCCTCTCAGGATGGACGCCTGGAGCGCCATGCCTACCCCTCCCCCTCTAGTAGCCAGCTTCCTCAAGGAGCAGGCCGCTGCCCTCCCCCCCCCCGCCTCATCAATCGGCGACTTATATTCCGCCATGCTGGCCACCTTTAAGGTGATTGCCATCAAGTTGGATGACCCCACCATCACCGCGTCCCTCAACTCCTTCCAGGAGCAATTGAGGTTACTCTCGCCCCCTCAGGGCCTCACCCCCATGCCCACTCAGGGTTCCACCCCCACCGACATCGCTAACTTTAGCGATTGCCTTGATAGCCAGCTCGATGCCGAGCAGGCCTCCCCCCCCCCCCCCCCCATGGACTTTGAGTCCGAGACGGAGTCCGACTCGGACTCCAACGTCTCCACCTCGGCCTCCTCCTCCTCGGACAACTTCACTGTTGTCCGGGGGAAGAGGAAAAAGAAGAGGATGGGGTCTGCCACTCAGGCAGCCCCGAAGAAGAGAGTTGCCAAGAGGGCCTCTCCAGGCCCTGGTTCCCCCTCTCTACCCCCCTCAGCCCCCATCGCTCGCCCCGCTGGTACCACCCAGCAATCGAGCCGCCCCTCTAGCCCCATGGCGATTCCCACTTTTCGTCCACGATAAGACAATGTGGACAAAACTTTCCGCGGCGTGTAATGAGCGTCAAATCCGCTACACGCGCGCTCACCCAGTCAACCTGGGTGTTAAAATCACTGTGCCGACGGCTACGGATTTCCGTAGCCTGCATAAGCTCCTCAGGGAGCGGAACATTCCGTTCCACTCCTTCTCCTTTGAAGAGGAGAAAAAGGTGCGTGTAGTCATCCGCAACGTACCAAAGGAGATAACGGTACAGGAGGTCCTCAGCGACCTCCAAGCCCAGAAAATTCCGGTGGCTGAAGTCCACCGCATGCACCGCCGCGGAGGCGCTGCGTTCGATATGGTGTTGGTCGTTTGCGACCCCACCGAGGGGCATAACCCCATTTTCAACATCTCCACCATATGTGGTCTTTCTGGGATTCGCACAGAGAATCCCAACAAGAGTGGTGCAGTGGGGCAATGTCATCGCTGCCAATTATATGGCCACTCCCAGCGGAATTGCTACGGCAAGCCCCGCTGCGTGAAGTGCCTGGGTGACCATGGCACTGCTGACTGCACTCGTCCCAAAGACAGGACACTTTGCGTCGACCCACCCAGCTGTGTGCTGTGTGCCGAGACTGGGCACCCGGCTAACTACCGAGGTTGCCCAAAGGCCCCCAAATCTTCCTCGCCCCTTCTGGCTAAGCGATCAAACGTTCGCCAGAATAGGGAACGCCCCTCCCCCGATAACAAGGCCCCCGCGGCGACCCAGCAACGCTCCAACCCCTGGAGTGCAGCGAACCACAGGGCCCACTTCCCGGCCCTGAGGACCACTGGCTCCCAGGCCTCTCAGGCCCCTCCGGCCTCCCCCAATGCTTCGCCCGCTAGGGCAATCACCCCTCTAATGGATGTAGCAATACCTCCATTTTCCCCGCCTACGGCCACTCGCGCGGCGCTCGCGCAGTCTAAGGCCCCCCCAACCCAGACCAAGCCCCAAGGGCAAAAAACATCTCCCCCCCCCAGACCAAGGCGGCTGTTGCCAAAGTGGCTATAAAACCAGTCGAGGACCTACTTGGAGTAGCGTACCTAGCCTTCCGCTCCCCTAGGGCTCTTTTGATGAAAGAGGCCCTCAGAAATACCGGAGATCATGACTCCGTTTTTCAAGAGTTCGGTGACGTAGCTCACCATGTTGAAACTTACTACGCAATTATTAATGGATAAGTCCATTAACCGTAGGCTCAAACCGAAAGCCCTCCGGATAGGGCTTTTCAACGCCAATGGCCTTCTGAGCCAACGTGATGAGATCGCCACTTTCCTCCGCGACCATCACATAGACGTCCTTCTGGTCCAAGAGACCTTTCTCAAGCCCCAACACCGAGACCCTAAAGTTGCCAACTACCGAATGGTTCGCAACGATAGGACCCGGTGTCATAAGGGAGGTACCCTCATATATTATAAAAACTCCCTCTACTGCATTCCTGTGGATCCACCCACTCTTAAGCAAATAGAGGTCTCAGTCTGTCGGCTGGGTATGACGGGCCATCAGCCCATCACTGTCATCTCAGCTTATATCCCTCCTCCTAGCGCCAGTAATACGGCAATCAACACCTCTGAAGTCAAAGATGACCTCTCAATACTTCTTGGCTTGAGTGACTCCGTCTTACTGGCGGGGGACCTCAATGCCAAACATCCATCATGGAACAGCCTCACTACCAACCCTAGAGGCAGAGTCATCTTTGAACTCTCCAGTCCCTTTAACTTTGATGTCATCGCTCCGATGCATCCTACCCACTTCCCCCATGACCTCAATTGTCGCCCCGATGTACTCGACATCGCTCTCATTAAGAATGTCAGCCTTCGGCTACATTCAATGGAAACAGTGGACGAGCTTAACTCGGACCACCGTCCCGTGATTCTGGAACTAGCTCCCAGATCGGGACCAATGGACCCCTCCCAACCCCCTCCTTCCCGAGTGATCACAGACTGGAGAAAAGTAAGCGAAAAGCTGAAAATCACCACGTCTCCTCACTTGGATAAGATTCCAGATCTCATAGAGACTGCCGCCGACACGGCGGCTGCGGTTGACTCGTTCACGGATCACATACAAGCCGTCCTGAGCGAATGCTCCAAAGAGGTTCCAGCGATGAGCGATCACCGCTGGAAACTCCCGGACGAGGTGCGTGCTCTGCTGACCGAGAAGAACGCGGCGGTCCGTGCCTATTCATCCTTTCCCTGCCACAGTAACAAAGTTCACATGCGCTACTTACAGCGTAAAGTAAGTCGCGCCATCGCTGAACTGCGTAACAGTCGCTGGGATAAGATGCTTGGCGACCTCGAACCCAACCACCAGGCCTTCTGGGAACTCCAGAGGAAGTTACGCGCCTCTGAGGTTACAACCATGCCTCCTCTCACCCGCCCTGATAACACCATCGCCTTCGATGACGATGAAAAGGCAGAGTGCCTGGCCGACAGCCTAGAGACTCAATGCTCCCCTAGTACCTACCCGGTTGACCCGGTTCACCTAGCCAAGGTGGACGCTGAGGTCGAGCGTAGGACTTCTCTCCCCCCTGTCGAGGACCCCGAGGACCCCCTCCCCCCCATCACTCCAGATGAGGTGAAGGATATAATCGGGAAACTCAAACCCAGGAAAGCCCCTGGGTCAGACGGTATCACCAACAAGGTGTTCCGTTTCCTCCCAGCTTCCCTTATCATGTTGATGACTGCCATTTTCAACGGCGCTCTGTCCAACAACATGTTCCCACAATCGTGGAAAGAGGCTACCGTTATCGGTATTCCTAAACCGGGAAAGCCAAAGTCCTCCCCCACCAGTTACCGTCCCATCAGTCTGCTCAAGGTCCTAGGTAAAATCTATGAGCGACTTATATATAAGAGACTCAGAGGTTATGCCGAGGCAAAGGGCCTCTTACCTAACGAACAGTTTGGCTTTCGAGCTAATCACTCATGTGTCCAACAGGTTTACCGTATCGTTGAACATATCAGCGGCCGCACTCAACGCGGTTTAAAAACGGGAGCCGTGTTCTTTGATATAGCGAAAGCTTTCGACAAAGTCTGGCACAATGGCTTAATTTATAAGCTATATAAACTTGGCGTGCCAGATCGTCTCGTGCTCATCATACGAGACTATTTGTCGAACCGCACTTTTCGGTATCGTATCGAAGGTGCGCTTTCCTCCCCCCACCCTATACGAGCCGGCGTCCCTCAAGGCGGCGTGCTCTCCCCTTTATTTTTCACGCTGTTCACTAGCGACATCCCTAAGAATAATAAGACGCAGCTAGCTCTATTTGCCGATGATACGGCCATCTATTGCTCCGGCAATAGTGAAAACTCAATAGCCAAAAATCTCAAAAAGGCGGCCAGCGACCTAGGCGCTTGGTTCCGTCTCTGGAGATTTGAGGTTAATCCCGAAAAAAGCCAGGCGGTTTTGTTCTACAAACCGCGGGCGAAATTCATTCCCAAACCACCGAGTCCGATCACTATGTTTGGTAAGCAGATCCCTTGGGAAAAGCGAGCCAAATATCTAGGTGTGATATTAGACCATAGACTCACCTTTGCCGAGCACATAAGTGCGGTACGTTCGCGTGCTGCATTCGCTCTGGGTAGACTCCATGCAATGCTGAATGCACGCAGCAAGCTATCACTTAAATGTAAACTGCGCATCTACACTACGTGCATACGACCGATTATGACTTATGCGTGTGCTGTGTTCGCACACACAAAGCCAAAGCAAATCCACAGGATGCAAGTAATCCAAAACAGATTTCTCCGAAAAGCCACGGGCGCCCCGTGGTATGTACGGAACGAACGACTTCATGTCGACCTTAAAATCCCGACCCTAAAACAGTTTATGAAACGCCTTACAAAGCGTTTCTTCGAATCCGCTGAAAAGCACCAAAACCCTTTGATTTCAAAGGCAACCCAGTACACTCCCTCTCGCATTAGTAAGATTCGCCGTCCTCGGCATACACTCGTCGAATCCGACGACGAGATCACAAAGATACAGGAAAGCTGTAGGGAAACCAGCACCCTTAGAATAAACAGATACAGACCGCGTTCCGTATACCGACCTCGCCGCCGAGGTCCGTCGCGACGACCCACTCAAAACCCTCCCCGACTTTTGCAAACGAGCCAGCCCGCGCCGCTGAGCCTTTAGCTTTAATAAACCCTAAATAATAAAACGACCCAGCCTGATTGTCCCTTGCTGTCCCAAACTGACGCCGCTAAGCCGAGGTCGTATTCCCCGGGGAATGCCCTTAGTGAGCGGTCAGAAGTGTTTTTAGCTTGTAGCTAGTTTTGTTACCTTGGCTGGGGGCTTTAAATTCATTTGAAGCCACCACAGGTTAGTCTGGTTAAGCAGTTAATATCCCACGTGTGTTAACTTGCTAGTGGTCATACCTAAAAAAAAAAAAAAAGATCATGAGCTAGTGTTATTACTACATCTTGATATCATTTTCTTTTTTCATTACACCCCTAATAATGAAACCAATATATCATTCCAAGAAATAAGCGTTTAATAAATAAGTAGGCCGACCTTCAAGAACAATTAAATACCTCAAACACAATAAAATAAAGTGTTTCGTAACTTTTGTGAGCAATTACTTAGCAATCGTTATTGGCGCCCACCGTGGGACCAAAGCTGTGGACGCTCGGTAGTATGTATAGACATCCAGTTTTGTATCAAAATAATTTATGACTAGCTCGTGGCTAAATAATAAACGCCGCATGGGTCGATCTTCAACGTCGAGGCCGAGGGTGGTTTGTGGATGGGTGACCATCGTCCATGTGGATGGGTGAACAGTCGACACCTATTTCAAAGTAATAAAATCAAAAGATTCCATTTAGCCCGGTTAAGCAGTTGATATCCCATGTGTGTCAACTTGCTAGTGGTCATACCTAAAATAAAAAAAAAGATTCCATCTTTTGCATTCAAATTATGAGTTTATTAGTCCCTTAATAAAGGCTATAGTTATACACAAATACATAGTACATAAAAGCGCCGAGAAATAGCCTGTTACACAAGGAATTATTTCAATAAAGAGCCTATTAGATCTCTAAGAAATACTTATTGCCACCTAACGCGGGACTCTTGGTCCCTGCTGGGCGCCAATAAGTATGTCTTAATAAATTCTTAGAATTATTTTGTAGGTAAGGTTTTTTCGTTATGTTTGCTACCATTATGTATTATTTATATATTTAAATAATTGAGTATATGTTTACTACATAAACAAATCGATTTTCTTTGTGGTTTTTAATTTTAAATTATTTAGAAATTTTCTTCGAAAGTTTTTCATGAAGATTATGTCATAAAAGAGAAAATGTGCCAGAATCTAACAATCTTGTTCCACACAATGGGTACACTATTCACGAACAAACTTAGGACGTAGTTTCAGGAGCGTACTCCCATTTACTTGAGTGCACAGTAGAGACAGACTATAATTATCTGCCATCTTGTAGTTGTCCCTGCTGGGCGCCAATAACAATTTAAATAGGTCAGAGTACTGTTAGTCTTAGGAAAATCTTATTAGAGATACATTTAGAAAGGCTTCTTTATATTTGTTTTCTAATGTATTGTTAGTTTTACATGTCTAGAAATATATGTTGTTTCGTATTTAATACATAATATTGCATTATGCTGAGCAACGACCGATTCATGCTGCTGCACAACTTGAATTTATTTATATTGTAGAATTATTTGTATTTTGTTATTGTCCACATAAACTATTATACTAGTACTGTTTATTTGTTTATAAGTTGTCAGTTGTCAACTTGTCACTGTCAGTCGACAGTCGGTGCCGGACGTTTTGCCATGGACAACTCTAGAACTATGTTCTGTTTTGTCTATGGCATAACCAGAGACTCGCGGAAATTAATGTCTGGTCCTGACATAGCTTGGCAGTGAAACGGGTTGTATTTTTAGAAAACTTTCTTTTTTAATTTTGTTATATTTGTGCGTCATTTCTGGCGGAATAAAACGTATTTTCTTTCTTTTCTTTTTTATATATAGACAAAAGAACATTTTTGACCAGTTTTTAAAATAATTTGGACAGTTATGTATTATCTGTGCAGAGAATGCATGGAATCGGAAGAAACAGTTGCACACCTTCTCCTCGAGTGCACAGGCGACACTGAAACACGGAAACAAACCCTCGGATCCCCAAATTTACTTCCAGACATCCAGAACAAACTGGGAGGCCTAATCTTTATCTGGAGGGAATTAGCCCAGTTGAAATGACGGCTGCCTTGACCCACACATAATGGTCAATCGTAGAAGCGTGGAAACCAAATTCTTATAGAATCTAAATAATTAAATAGAATAGATAATTACACAATTTCTTACATCCCAGAATAGATCCTGCGGGATCTCATATTTATAGAATATGAGTGGGTGGGTAGTTATTTTTCTTGCCGCTGTATTAATGAAAATATTTTACTCTCCACTCAGCGTATTACAAAAATACTTACCGTGGTAATTCATTACTTTTCGAGACAGCTGTTAAACCCTTATAAAACATTGAAGAAATACTTATTTTTTACTGAACCCTACACTATGTAGGCGAGTGCCCCTTTCAAATTAATAATTTATTGCTTTTGTAAGTACTTTGTAAGAACAGTAACAAAGGTTCAATTTAATAATAGCATTGTATGGCTTTTTTGTTTCTTTGCTAGTATTGAAATTGTGTTCTGTGCCACTACAACGTGTAACAGAATAAACGCAATACCTCTTAAGAGGTCATTGTACTCATCATTATGAACAACTTTTACTATGGGACCAACACTGAAATCGCGAGAAAAAAATCAGCTGTTCAGTATATTTTGTCAAGTTATGAGCAAAAAAATGTATGAAACAGTCGACTTTTTTTCCGTTACACGTTGTATTTATGAAATTACTGGACCGATTCCGCTGTTTGACAACGGAATCAGTGCAGTAATGTCAATCCATAAAATTTTACTATCTAACAAATTACTGTCACAGGGCCTAGCACAAATGTTTTGTTCTATAGTAACGTTACAGTATCGTTTACGTCAGTGAATTTTGAATTTAAAAAAACTAGAACCTAATATTATTTTGTTTTAATTTTATGCGACATACACAATTTCTATTATCAAATAAATATGATGTGCAAAACGAGTATTTAAATGGTAAAATTCACTCACATTAACGATACTGTTACATTTCTACGTCAGTATCCAAGTCTAGTAAATATGATGTGCAAAACGAGTATTATAATGGTAAAATTCACTCACAGGTTACGTTCCTACACGTGAAAATATTCGTACTAGGCCCTCTGACCTTGAAGCTGTCAGTCCCTAGACATGTGGTCTCAAACCGGGTCTCATTTGAATATCTAGTTGGACTGTTGGGACGAATTTAATTTCATAGTAGTGTTAATCGGTTAATCGGTCGGGGCGGAGAGGCCTGTCTTAGAATGATAGGGTCCCAACAAGGGTCGAAGGTTGTTTGAGATGTTTTGGTAAGGTAGTTTAATTTTGACAAAGTATCGATCAGGACTTTGGGAATAATAGGGTTGTTTCTTGAATAAGATATGGTTTGATTTATTCCGTCAGTGGGTAAAAAAATAACTTAGGACCTATGCTTCAAAAGTTGGCCACCCCTTCTTACGATTGAACTTATTCCTTGCAGTGAAACAATTACTGTCTAATACTATAAACTGAACTCCAGAAATCCTAGAAATATAAAACTAGAAATTTCATTGACTCTAACTTAGTTACAAAGTTATAACAAATGATTGCTGCAGACAATTAGCTAATCGTCCAGGAGGATAATTTCTCCGGGGAAACTTAATACAATTGTACTATTTTAAATTTCCTTGGACTTTTAAATTAGCTAGGGAAATTACCCTAAAAGTTGTTCAAAAGACGGTAGATTGATAGCAGTTATTTATTTTCCTTGAAATTTCCTTGGACCAACGATATTAGAAGCTACTGGCAGAAACTGGATGCTAGAAGAAGGCAAAGAATCGAAGGTCCTAGACAAATGACATTCTATCAGCAAAACAAACTGTCGACAATTCAAAATGTAAGGCATTAGACACACATTTTGAAGTTTTTAGTAATCGTTTTCATTGCGAGAATGTCAATTTGCCACCATAATTGCCAACCTGCTACCTGTTACCTATGACAGAACAAGTCCTCACTCCTGGGGCCTAACCACCAACTCTGAAAGCAGTATTACTTCAATATTACTTCCAGTGGGAAAGAGATGGAGCTATACGTCCTGTATAGCTCCGTCTCTTTCCCCACTAGAAGTAATATTAAAGTAATACTGCTTTAATAGTTGGTGGTTTAGGCCCTGAACTTTGATGCGTTATATCTTCGTACTTTTTGATATTATCAAAGCAAAAAAAAAGTTCAATTATTTTTTGATAATCTTACTGGAACAAAATAGAATCATAATATTTTTACCCAGGAAATATCCTTATTGGTCATTGTATAATAAGTTACCAGTTTACTTCTCTCAATTCAATAGTACGTCAGATAAAAATTGGAACAAACGCAACTACCCTACTTTCGCTAAAAACAAAATAAAAAGAACTACATGTTCTCACAAAATTCTTTCTCTAAAACCTTACGTAACAGACTTAGAAAATACCTTCAACTAGACCTGTTACTAATACCGAACTAGGGTGCAATTTCGAACCAAAGAACTCTAAGAAAACACACAGTCGAATTTTAACCTTAAAACTCTATGCTCAAGGTGGATTTTCCTTTGGATGTCTTATACTAAAGTACTAGAATTCTTTTAGCTAAATCGATACTACTCAATAGATTAAAGGGAAAGTGTTTAGAGGTAATTTTGTTGAAAGAACAACAATTATTTGTGTTTAGTTTAATGGTTACTTGTTCATTTTGCTTTTAACTTTGAATGGGAAAACCTTACTATAATATAATTTGGAAGTAACTTATTAACAATATAATACTAATTTAACTATGTACACTTAAAATAAAATACAAAAGGAAAACTCCTAACTAAAAGGCGTCAAAAAATTCATCCGTATCGCTGTCGACTGGAAGTGAGCCCAAAAGACTGGCGGCATTGCCACGTTGTATGGCAATGCTTATCCTCTGTCCGAAGTAAAAGCCAGCCCTTGGGTCACGCGAAGTGTCAACTAAGCGTTTACAAAGTTCTTTAAATAACGCATGAGCACTCGGACCCCACGGTCCAAGAGTTTCAACCCCAAACGGCTCGAAAATATAATTGCCAACTAGGTTATTGTATTTCCGCCGTTTGAGGTTCTCAGCAGCCGCAGCGGCAGCGCCAGCACAGCACGACGAGCTAGGAAGATGGGATGGCGCAAGAGTATCGACACAAGTAGCGTCCCACACTAAAGGCCTACCCATCTTCCATGGAAATAAAGACATACCGTCCGGTCGCTTGCCATCGTCGCGTGCCAGGCCACTGGGTTCTAGTACGGCTGGAACGCCGACGGCAACAAGAGCACGTCGGATAATGTCGTTGATGTTAGCGTGCCGCGCTATGCGACCAGCACTTCGCCTGCATGATAGGCCGTGGTGCCCGAGACTGTTGACAGCTTCGCCACAGTGGCAGCGATGAGGGGAACAACACGATGCGCCTAAGCGAAGGGAAGCAGCGAGGCGGAAAGTCGTATCGTCTAACAAGGTGCCTATGTTCGACGACGGTAGTGCGTGAAGCCAGAGGCCCGACTCCCACTCACCCACAGCCAGCAGGCGCGCACGCTCCGCAGAAGTAGCAGAAGTGGCAATTAGGTTCTTCTGAATTTCTCTGCAGAGCGGTTCATCCCACCGCCTCTGGTATGATGGGTTGTCGGGTGGATTTTCATTCGGGCAAGCGAGTCTCCAGGCATTCATAGCCTCGGTGAAGCACGGCACATCAAAATTAATCAGTGTGGAAGCTAGGATATTCCTGATTAATTTATCAGTGCCATGAACCGAGGATATAAAAGCCGGTAAACTAATACTGGTAATTTTGCGAACGCCAAGGCCTCCCATACGGATGGGAAGGGTAGCTTGAGCCCAAGCTCGGTCGTCCATGGCCACATTTAAAATTGAAGAAAGTGTATCCTTGATAATTTGGTCCATTTTTTCCAAAAGATGAGGGTGCTTCCATAGATGGGAAGCTCGAAGGAAATATGTTAATTTAGGGCCGAAACAGCAGTAACGAATTATGGTTATGGCCGAATGCATGTTAATTTGGAACAATCTTTCCGAAACGTCATTGAAATTTTGAACTTTTTCTTCGACAAAATTGGGAAAGGAATTTTCAAAGATTGGCGACCCAAGAAGGCGAAGAGAGCTTTTGTCCAAAATTTTGATTTCAGGAGCTATTGCGTTAAATTTTGAAAGTGTGAGTTGTTGGTCAGTACTGTCAGATAAAAATAATTCGCATTTGGATAAGTTCAGATCAAGGCCTATGGTGTGAAGTTGATTTTTTAAAAATTGAAGATCATTTAATACCGAATTTACATCGCCTCCAAGGGTTCCGTCATCAAGATACCAAACATTAAATTTAGAATTTAGTTGTCGAATAATTGGGTGAATAGCTAAACTAAAGATCACTGGCCCGAGAGGATCACCTTGTTGACAACCAACAGCAGATTCCAAAAGATTGTTCCGATATAGTAATTTAGATGGTTGCCTATAGCATTGCCAAAGAAAACTGAAAATTTGAGGTATTTCTTTTTTAGTTTCTGCCAGCAAGGTGTCCCTATTTACAGAATTAAATGCGTTTTTGATGTCAACCTTCAGGATGATCTCTCCTTTGCCAGAATTTAAGTAGGTCGACAGTGCGTGTACAGCAGCCTCACAGCCCCCTTTGGAACCGTAACCCAACTGCAGGGGCTGAAATTTTTCCGAAACGATCTCACCATAAAATTTACAACAAATCTTGGCTGCCGTACGACGATAAGTAGTTCCCACGGCAATGGGACGAATACCGCCATCCCTCTTGCGCAGGGCACATAAGTTGGCCCCGTACAAGACGTCGATGACGGTCTCGTTTACCTTGCCGGAGAGCATGAGGTTAATCAGAGCCGTGAGCTCCTTCAAAAGCAACTCACCAGCTTCCCCGGCGCTTGAACAGATTAGGTCCTTTAGGTGTTGGGGACTTAGGGCGTCGAGGCCGCCAGCAGAGCCACTCCGGAAGGAGCAAACGGCTGTGATCACATCTCGGCCTGTAATGGTGAGAGAGTGAATATCCGAATCAGGGGGGTCGGGAAAGGAAAGACCATCCGCTGGGGCAGGATGTTTGCTCTCCAGAGCTGCGAGAGTATCTGGAGAACACGGAGCCACCACATCACTACTAAACAAAATCCTGGCTGCTCCGCTAATGTCACCCTCCCCTAATTTAGATTCGACCAGATGGGAAATACCTCTTAAGGAGGTAAACCTCTGTGTCGATAATTTAGATTCCAAATTAAGAGCCGAAACGTTACAGTTTTCTTTAATTTGTGCAGTTAATGTCTTTTTGGTTGCCAAATTCTTATTTACATGCAAAATTCTGTAGGGGAAAGTGAGAAGATGTTCCCAGGCACTTTGCGAGTTCTCCCGGGCGGCACGGCGAACGCACCCTGCTAGGTTCTGCGCGACTAGAGGTCTAGCGCCGCGGGGAACTCGTTTTAGAACAGGAACAGAGTTTTTGAATTTTGCAAGAGTTTTCCAAAACGGGTCAGAGGATATAGCTGGTGTGGTAGGCACTGAAGATGGAATGTCAGGGTCTGAAGTGAGTGCATTTTGGGATTTGTGCACCTTCCCAATATGCACATTCAGACCCCGCTTACCTTTAAAAAATCGTGCCTGGGTGCACAGAGGACACCTCTCCAGGATATCTAGTGATGTTGAAGGTTGACTGGCACTAACTTGCAACACATATGCACAAACCTTACTTATAAAAAATAAGCTTTGTTTTACAAAAAAACCAAAGCATAACGATTAGTTGAAATGCAGATTATAAATTCAAATTCTCTACAGAAAATTGGAATTTGAATCCGCAAATCATTATTTTAACTTAAAACTTTCAACAATCCAGTATTTATACTATTAATAATAATATATATAACGTGTAACAGAATAAACGCAATACCTCTTAAGGGGTTATTGTACTCATCATTATGACAACTTTTACAATGGGACCAAACCCGAAATCGCGAAAAAAAAATCAGCTGATCATTTTGTCGAGTTGCGTGCACAAAAATGTATGGCGCATTCAATTTTTACCGACAACGGGCTCAAATGTGAGGCAGTGTAAACCACGCCGGAATGGCGTGCTTCGTTAAATTTTCAATTAGTCAATGGCCGTCGCGCGTGTTATAGTCAAGTCTGCCAGCTAAATAGTTGTTTCAATTTTAATTTTACCCAATATGGGTAATGTCATTGTACGCAGGTAACACTACGCCACCCGCGTAGTGTTGCCTGTGGCCTTAGTGCGAGTTTTTAACGTTTCGATCGCGTTAGCGTAAACGTCAATTTGTATTGAAACTGAATAAGCACCGTCTGGTGACACTCTCGGAAAACCTATTTTTTCTATACAATTTGACATAAGCCAAAGTTTACGTTAACGTAATCGAGTATATTAAAAAACTCACACTAAGCCCTCTGCACACCATGACTTTACCATTACGTAAATTAGCATTCGTTTGTATTCGGAAATGCGATGATTGCCGACTCCGAGGGACATTGAGAAAATAATTGTACTGTACATAGATAAGAAAAACATAATTTTTTTTTCATAGCGGTAACTGCTAAGGTTAACAGATTGTAAAAGTATACATTCTGTTTTTTTTTGTGTGTAAGGCTTTTCAAGAAATTTGGTCAACAGCGTTGATCACCGTGGTTGTAGTAAATAAAGAAGTAAGAGCCGATTTCACCAATGAAAACGCGATCAGTGCATCTAAACCACGTTAAAGAGCTGTCCGTGTAAATATTCCATAGAAAAGTAATGACACTGACAGCTCATAAACTTGGTTTATTCGCTGATCGCGTTCAGTTTCATTGGTGAAATTGGCCCTAAATTACAGTCAATCAAGAGAGATGCCTCCTAAATCGATGTTTCCACAAACCGCTAAATCACGTTAGAATTATATCTAAAAAATATATAATACAGGGTGTCCCGTAAATAATGGATCAAACGTAACGGGTAGGTAGCTTACCTCATTTCCAACAACTAATTTGAACAGTAAAAAAAAAACCCATAAGGTAACCAAGATAATTTTTTTTTTCGATTTTTACTATTTTCTGTACCAGCATTCAGTGTTTTTAATGCTGTTGCTGCAAATGGTATCATATTTAGGTGTGATTTTTGTCATACATTTCTGAATAGTTTACTAGTGTTATAAGATACCATTTTTTTAAATAACATTTTATTTGCCTTAGAAAAAAAATCTTGAATTGAAAAGTTTTGTTTTTAAGATGAAAAGACCAGAATTGGAAAAATTCTCCTGTAAAAAAATTGTATGACACCGAAGTGTACCATTATTTTAAAAACTTGTACAATTACTAAGGTTTGCAGATTGGTATAAAACTTACGCCTAGTCTTTGTCGTTACAAAGATATTGCTATGAATCTGACAGAGGTGCAAAATTACGAAATAAAATAAAATTGAAAAAGTGTGCACAATTCAACTATTTTCTTAAAAATGTTTAGGTATCTCAGCGTATGAAAAAACTTAGGAGGTTAAATTAAAAAAAAAAATACAAATAAATCGTTTATTTTGTTTTTACAGTAAATGTTCAAACTGACGTCCCCCTACGAGAATGCAAAGTCTGCACCTCCTAATAAAGGAAGCTCTTATCCGACGGACAAAATGGCTGTTGTTTATTTCTGATACAGCAGATTGGATGCGCTGACGTAATTCTTCTTCCGACGTTATTCGTTGTTTGTAAACTTTGTCTTTTAAACATCCCCAATAAAAAAAATCTAAGGGATTTAAATCCGGAGATCGCGGAGGCCACAAAATTGGTCCTAATCGGCCGATCCATCTGTCAGGGTAAGTTTCATTGAGTTGCGCCCTTACTGCCGTCGCATAGTGAGCGGGGCATCCATCATTTTGTAACCACATTGCTTGCCGCACGTCTTCTGGAATATTTTCTAATAACGTTGGCAACTCATTCCTTAAAAAATGCAGATAGTATTCGGCGTTTAGAGTTGCTGGTAGTTCAAAGGGCCCTATTATTTGCCCATTTATTATTCCTGCCCATAAATTTATTTTAAATTGATGTTGGCTCCTGTCCTCTCGCATCAAATGTGGGTTTACCAGCTGCCAACTGTGCAAATTATGCAAATTGAGATATCCATCTCGCCGGCATGAAGACTCGTCACTCCATAAAATTTTATTAAAAAACTGTGGGTCCGCCCGTATCATTCTAAGCATCCTTTGGCAAAATGCTACTCTTTGCGGGTAATCACGTGACGTCAGCGTTTGAACACGTTGCACGTGATATGGGTGCAACCGGTGCCTTTTTAGAACTCGATGTACCGTCGATCTTGGAATACCTGTGCGTTGCGCTATGACGCGAATTGAGACCGACGAATCTTCCTCGATTTCTCGAATAATAATTTCGTCATTGACTTGTGACGGTCGCCCTTCACTGGCACCCCCAACTCCGGTGCCAAGAATTCTTCCCTCAAGAAGCGCGTTATGCACTCTAATGAATACGCGATAGTCGGGATGTCGATCCCGGTTCGGGTATCTTTCACGATACAATCTTGCGGCCGCCCTGGCATTACCTCTTGCTTCTCCGTAGATAAAATGCATTTCGGCATACTCCCGTGGCGTGTACTCGTAACGAGGCATCGTACTACTGCACACACGTACAACCACACACAAACGATTGTTTTCGAAGTCCGTAGGATTGCCAAGTCATTCATCCAAAACACAAACAGTTCCAAATCGTTAGGCAAAGCAAAGTCCAAATACACCGCACAAGTTTAATTTTAAGGAACACAACAGTTAGGCACAGCAGGAGCGAAAGTAGTCTGACGTACGTATCAACTCGAAGAGAGATTCGTGTCAACTAAACAAATAAAATCAAGCAACATTACCAAAAATACAAAAGCGGCGCTATCTATCCCTTTCACACTGAGTGAGGTGCAACTCCGCAGGTAGCGGTCCCAAATGCCGAACAGATGACGTCATCGGCTCGGAATTACGCTACACGCTTAACCACATGCTTAGATTACAAGCATAAGCCATTACGAGAAAGAAAAGTTAGATTGTACCATTTTAATTTCTGTTCTGTCTTCTTCATCACATTCATACGAGTAGCAATATCTTTGTAACCGCAAGGACTAGACGTAAGTTTTATACCAATTTGCAAACCTTAGTAATTTTACAAGTTTTTAAAATAATGGTACACTTTGATGTCATACATTTTTTTTACAGGAGAATTTTTCCAATTCTGGTCTTTTCATCGTAAAAACAAAACTTTTCAATTCAAGATTTTTTTTCTAAGGCAAATAAAATGTTATTTAAAAAAATGGTATCTTATAACACTAGTAAACTATTCAGAAATGTATGACAAAAATCACACCTAAATATGATACCATTTGCAGCAACAGCATTAAAAACACTGAATGCTGGTACAGAAAATAGTAAAAATCGAAAAAAAAAATTATCTTGGTTACCTTATGGGTTTTTTTTTACTGTTCAAATTAGTTGTTGGAAATGAGGTAAGCTACCTACCCGTTACGTTTGATCCATTATTTACGGGACACCCTGTATAATAAATAGGTGGTTAGTGACAGTAACTACCAAGACTGAAAAAGGTAAGATGTCAGATTATCCCTGAGACCTGACAAAAGTAACATGACAGGTGTAGACGACTATATTTATACCTTCTTACCACAAATCTTGAACTTTGAAAATTTCCTCTCAGCTATTTTTAAATGAACACGGAAGAGTATATGTACCTGAAACAGAAGAAAAAAAAACTCTTAGTAAGTTTGACAAATCTCACACGCAAATCTTTGATGTGGCTCAAATTACTACCCAACATAAATGGCACTGGGCAGGATATAGACCACCATATTCCTCATAAATTGTGAGCCCGTAATATACTGGATTTTTGCCCTGAAACCACAACACGAGGCCGCGACAGACCTGGAAAAGGAAAAGCTAAAAAAGCTAGCGGGAAGGATGACAGCTTTCCTTTAGTTTACCATGTGTTATTACTTCCTAGAATTTGATAAGGCTTCCAGTTTGCAATTACAATAGTGTCAGAATGGTCTATCATTGATTTCATAATTGTTGATTTTGACAAGTTTGGTAATCTACTAATATAAAAGCGTCATTATGACTTTCCAATGGTCAACCACTGACACGCCATTGAAAGAAATGTCAAAGAATGGTAATCTCGTAAATGACAAATTAATGACAGACGTATGCGGTAATCTGCTAAAATTTTGACAGTTCCTTCGATCAGTGACATACCATTAGAACGTTATTGTGCAGTCATTGCTTTTCAAAGACATTGAATATTTAGAACTACGATTCTATTACGAGACCATTGACCGACCAATGATCGACCATTATGAATTTAGCAGACTACGAACTTATAGCAAAATGACAATGGGATCGTGTTGGAATGACGAATTTATAAAAATAGCAGACTTGGAGCCCAGATAGTGTAATAAAACAGACTGTTTTTTTTTCTAAATCATCCGGTTCGATTCTTGGCTATATAAACTAAAACTGCATCATTCGATTTTTCAAAAATCCAAAGATGCAGTTTTAGTGTTCATTAAAATCGGGCTCAGGACTCTTATCAGTGTTTTTCGATATTCCTAATAGTTTCGGATTTGGCCATCCACGTACACTTTAAAAAATTTATTCATACTATACAACGTGTCACAGAATAAACGCAATACCTCTTAACAAGTCATTGTACTCATCATTACGAATAACTTTAAATATGGAACCAAACACTGACATTGTGAAAAAATACTGCCGGACTGCCCCACATACATATAATATGCGTATAACTCGACAAAATGTACTGAACAGTTGATTTTTTTTTTCGCGATTTCGGCTTTAGTCCCATAGTAAAAGTTGATCATAATGATGAGAACAATGACCCCTTAAGAGGTATTGCGTTTATTCTGTTTCACGTTTAAAACCTATATAAATATTATTAAACGCAAGCGTCATGGGCTGGTGCAAAACTTCACTATTTTAAATTTCATTACTCCGAAAACACAGATAAAAGAAAGTATGCTACTTCTACTATCTTACATCAAAAACCATCGTTAACCTGGACTTAGCCCTTTTATGCCCTCTAAAGAATCCTACATGTCGTTTAGGGTTATTTTTATAGAGATTCTCGTAAAAACTTATGCGACTTGACATAATATTATATTATGTAATCTGTTGAGTCAGTTTATATGCCATTACTTGGACTATAAACTGGGTTTTCAGAGACTGTTTGTGATATAAAAGTATTGGATAACGTCTTCTGAAGCCGTATGTAAATGAATTTACTGATAATATAGAGGGTAAAATTGTACGGGTGGGTTTTTACTCAGTAAGAGTCTGACACTGCCTACCGCTCAGCCCAGTGCGGAAGGAGTCATTAATTTGATGCTTTTCCATCAAAAATGTTCTATATTTTACACCAAAATAATTACACAAAATGTTGTACCCACAGATAGGCTATGCTCGGTGTGGGTATCCTTGAGTGATTGAGTCAGAAATTAATAAAATATGTAATTTTGGCCAAAAGAGTCAACTGCTGGACATAAGCCATCCCAGTCAGTGTTGCATTCAGGCCAATCAGAAAGGCTTGAAGTCAGGCTTAAAGGCGGGCTCGTCCCAAAAAAAAGGTGCGTACCTAGTTCCTAAGTAAAAACGCAAAGTCCTCCTGCTGTCACAGACAGTTTAAAATCACTAATAAACTCAAAGTGCAGGCAAAACTTCCCAATTTATTCGCCAAGTAACCAGCAATTCAGGATCTCTGCATCGGATCTCTATGCAGTGACCATTACGGAGGTACATTGAAAATGGTGACGCAATGCAGTCCATTGACCGGTCACCTGTACTCGGCTGTGTTGAAACGGTCGTGTACAAATTACAGCTTCGTTCAGTACTGTTACGTCAAGTCAGGCCATAATTTATTGGCAAAGTTAAATTAAAGGATAATGGCATATTCTGTTCAACCCATTGAGGTTGGACAAAAAAAGTGGAACATTTTGGTTCTGAGCTTAGTAGCTCAGAACCAAAATGTTCCACTTTTTTCCGTCACGTCAATGCCATTCAATAATATACTTAGGTAGTGCAGGGTACAATTTCAATGCATTTGTGATGTTACAATGCATGCCCAATGAGACAATGCCATAAATAAGCAATGTTCAATACGCAAAGATCAGACCATGGCTAGTTTGATATTTTGTCGTATGATTTCTTTTGACATACGGAGAATCAAATTGCAAGGACTGAAATGTCAATATCATCATACAAATGCCATCTAGGTCTATGTTCAAGAATAGAACTTCAGTCTAATCTCTTACAGTAGATATTTGAATAACCATTTTTTAAGCAAGAGTGAAATTATTCCGAAATAAATAACTTTATCTACACTCACAACGTAATGTTCCAAATATGAGTTCAAAAACGAATGCATAAACACATACTTTTTTTTCGTGGATAGGTAAAATTTAAAAAAAAAACCATTACTGTACAACATTTTCCTTCGATTTTTAAAGAACTGCATCATAAAATAACTTTTTAATTTTTATAGCACACTTTTTCTTTTTAATTTTTGGCGCGGTCTCATTGACTTCAATGAGCCAGCTTTTATCTTTGTCTATGTTTGAGCGCGCTGCGCAGTCATTCGAATACGCAATGAGAATATCCGCCATATTGGAATTAACTATTTTTCCACTTACTTTATTTCAACTGTATCAGTGAAGATAAAATAGTGTATGCAACGACATATAATTAGGTATTAAAACACTCGTGTGATGCTATTATCACACTCGGCTACGCCTCGTGTGATAAACCCACACTCGTGTTTTGGTAACCCTTTTTATATGGTCGTTGCATAAACTACTATTATGAGCGGCCAACCCGTCACACTTTTCATACAAACGCTCGTACGTGATTATGCCGTTGTAACACATAAATATCTTTGATTTTTTTGAACTAAAAGGTATCTGGTTCGAACTTAGCTGTACCTACCTAACACTATTTTTCGAAAATGTTATTCGAAAAATCTTTAAAAATGCCGTACGTTGTAAACGCTCGTAAGGCATTTTATTCTTTGTTCAAAATCAGTTTTTTTTTAAACAAAACAAAAACAAACAAAATAAGTAATATAAAAAAATAAAAATAAAATACACTCAGGCGTCGAAGTATTCCTCCGCATCGCCGTCATCCGGAAACGTGCCCAGAAGGCTGGCAGCATTGCCACGTTGAATGGCAATGCTAATTCTTTGTCAAAGTAAGAGCCAGCCCTCTGGTATACCTCTAGGTATCTTATGCTATACCTAGGTTTATTACTGTATCTAGGTTTCACTGCAAAAAAATAAAATTTGGATAAATAAATTCAGTATAAGCCTCCAAAAATCTGCTGTTTTGCACATATTTTGCCTGAACTTTAGCCGTACATAACGTTCTCATAAATTTTAAAAGTAAAAAAAAACATCTTGATAGAAACCTTGCACATGTAATGAAGATACTAAATGAATAATATTTATTTCACAAACTTGTTAGGCTTTTTCAAAAACACGTATTTCCTGGATCAAGATTCATGCAATTTTTAAACACTATTCTCTTTCAATGTTATCGCGTTCTCACTTACTTATTAGTAAACAACATTGCACTGGATGAAACAACAAGCTTTACGACCATGCTCGCGTTGGCGATAGTCGGACCGGGAAGGGCCCTCTTGATTTCGGAGGTCGATATCAAAAAACGAAGTAACAAAATCAGGAAAATTCACTAAACGGGACCACCTCGAGAAAATACTAAAAGAAAAAAGAATCATCGAACTTGGTTCATAATAGGCATTATAAAAAAAATCAGGTGACGAATTAAAATGGAGAGGGAGGCCAAAGAAAAGATGGATGGATTGTGTGAGGAGCGACATGAAAGAAAAGGGAGTAAGTGATAGTGTGTCGGCTGATAGGACAGAATGGTAGAAAAAAACGTGTTGCGCCGACCCCGAGTATATGGGATAAGAGCAGGAAGATGATGAGGTGGGAAATTAAGAACTTTCTACTCTTTTGAAGTCGGTTAATAGATAAATAAACAGTTACAATCAAGGTTACCGACATAGCCCGAAGGATCGCCAAATTGAAGTGGCAGTGGGCACGGCACATTGCTCGCAGAACAGATGGTCGGTGGGGCCGAAATATTTTGGAGTGGCGACCGCGTACCGGAAGACGCAGCATTGGAAGGCCTCCCACAAGGTGGACCGATGACCTGGTGAGGGTCGCTGGTAGCCGATGGATGTGAGCCGCACAGGACCGGTTGTTGTAGAAACACTTGGGAAAGGCCTATGTCCACCAGTGGACGTCTTTCGGCTGATATGATGATTCCACTGGCTTTTATATTCATAAAAGCCAAATAATAATTAGTAATTATTATTTCATAGGTGTCAACTTGAACTGAAAAACAACAGCTTGAAAACGAGAAACTGGCAACCAAAACTTGCAAGCATAATATACAATTATCGTAATCCGGTTATTACTATATCTCAATAAACATACATAACTCCAAACTAAAATAAAATATCACAAAACCCAGACAAAACTGTAGTTCGTAGGCCATAAAAATAAATAACGACTCCATTACACAATTTAATAAATAAAAACTAAGTAAGTGTAACTACCGTCCCAGCAAATGGAATTAATCGACCTTTATACGATTCAATCGTCTAGAAACTTTTGGGTCCAATAGGTCCTGGGTTTTTCGGGTCCTTTGGGTCCAACAGTTCTTACCCGTACCGTTGTAAATGAGTTGGCACTGGTCCTTTTGGTCGAGAAAAGTAGCAGGTGCGAGTAATGCGTAGGTTGGGCCACAGGAAAACTTTTTACAGTACCTACCTACCTGTGCTAAATTGTCTGTAATTTAAGTATTGTTACGCGCCAGAATTAATGCCGGGCACATAAAGATAAAAGTTACTACTAGCGCCATCTAGTATCGAGTAGCAGAACTAGAAAAGTCAAGATCCTTCTAGACTTTTCCATGCTAGAACATTCTAGAGTTTTCGATGTCTGGTTGGTCCGGACCGGTATGTACTCGAACTTTCTAGATGTTTCTATACTAGAAGGTTCTGGAATTATCTGCCGACCTATATAAGGCCCGCATAGCCTGCGACCGGGTCAGTATTGAATTTGCGAAACAAGCGATAACTTTGAGAGCGAACTTCGACTGCGAATTAAAGTGATCAGTAGTGCAATTGTGATTTATTATTAGTGAGTTTAAGTTGTAATTAGTGTTGATTAATTAAAGTGTCATTTTGGTTATTTTATCGGCTGTTTTTATTGTCACGAACCCTAAGGTCGTAACAGTATAAATGTGAATAAGTTTTATATGAGACTCCTAACCTCACTGTTAAATGACAAAGAACACGCTGAACATGACTGAATAATACGTTTGCAAAGTTTTTAATTCGATATCTACCAAGTGGAATCGCGAATGCAGAAATCGCGAAAAAAGAAATCGATTGCCCCATACAATTATGTGCGCATATCTCGACAAAATGTACTTACTGAACAGCTGATTAAATTTCTTTTCGCAATTTTGGTATTGATCCCCTAAAGTTCTTAATAATGATGAGTACGTCTATTTTGTTACACGCTGTATCATCATCATCATCATATCAGCCGAAAGACGTCCACTGCTGGACATAGGCCTCCCCCAAATGGGGGAGGTTTGCCGTAATCGCCACGCTTGGCGAGCGGGTTAGCGATCGCAGTTCACAGTTCTATCGCTAAATTCTACCATTGCCCGTTTTTTTAATGGCACTCGTATAATGGAGTGTGCAAGCTAACATATTGTAAATAATATTTAATTTTATGATTTCCATGTTGTTGGATACATATTTATTTTTGTTCCTGTGTCTTAAAATACTTTGCGTACTATTGTTTAATTGAAGTTCTTAAAACGTAACAGACAGATGTGTTGCTGGGGAGTTTGTTGCGCCACTTCTTCTTCTCAGCTAAAACACTAGGAAGTGGTGACGGGTGGGCGTTTTGGGGGACTGTCTTTATGTAAAATTTGACGTTCAAAAAGTGCTGGCTCTCAGCCTAATTTGAATAAATGACTTTTGATTTTGATTTTGAGTATAGCTGTAGAAATGTACCTACAGAGAATGCTGTTGCCTATTCATTCACACGTTGTATACTTACTAAATGTTGCCCACTTAATAAGATACCTGTGTATAGTGAGCCAATATCACGTCCGTTGACATCAAAACCCACTGCATATCATTAGTCTGTGGTCACCTGACCGCAAATATCCGGCTCGGCTTAGAAATTCCTAAACTGACAGTATGTTATTGTCGAGATTGATCTGGTAGGTATGGCCAGCTGCTAGGGTTGCGGAATTCGTTCAAAAGAGTCACCGCCAGCCACCCTGGAACGCCAAAGGCATTAGGAGGAACACGGATGGGTTTTAGTCAGTAAGAGTCTAATACTACCGCTCCATCCAGAGCGGAAGAAGTCATTTGATGATTTTATGATAAAAAAAGGTATAAGGTATATACTGTGAGGAATAGTCTTAATTAAATTACTGAAGCACTAAACACTACTTTTTCCATCAGAGACAAGGAAAAACAAAACGATAGCGAATGAATTAAAAATAAAACAAAACTTTATTCATCAGATGCCTAACATTCCCATTCCTAATTTATTTTTTTTAATCAGTTGAAAAGTCATTATGGCAAGAAAAGGGCTTGTATAGTGTAGTGGCGCATCAATGCTGCCACAAAAAACCAATGCAGCAAAATCTACTTACATTGCAACAAAAAAACCACAACGCGATCTGTCCCGACAGCTGCGAACTTAATGAACGAAATCCTGTGTGATTTGAACATACAACAGTCCGAATATCAACTATCGGGCAGTTGCCCACCGGACACAACAACCGTCTGATCGGAGGATCCTGCCTTTTCTATTGAGGCTTGCAGGACTTTGCTCTCTGTTCCGCATACCTCTTTAATAGTATTTAAATTAAGGGTGATAAATATAAACTTAATTGTTTGCATGAAATAATATGTGAAGAGTGGTTCGTGGCTTCGATTCGATTACCGGATCAGACAGTGTTATTTGGGTTTTCAATCTGGCATTATTCTTTGTTTTTTTTTTATTTTATTTATAAGGGACAAAAAAACAGCTACATATTGTTTGACGACAATTATAGGCTCACCCCCCAATTACTTATGTACATGTGTACATAGGACTAAACAAAACTAGTGACAAATAGGTGTTCTATACAGGGTGTTCCAGAAGGGCGTAGTCATATTTAAGGGTGATGTTGGCTAGCTGATATAAATTAAGGAAAAAATAGCATAACCTTGGCAAAAAAAAAGACTTTTTGAAAAAGTTCGACCACAAAAAACGGATAAAAGTTCCGAACAAATGACTTTTCCAGCAGTTTGTAACAGTTTCTGCCATTTACGTGAGTTCAAAATAATTACACATTTGATGTCACCAACTACATCAGACTGCGTGAAGTCAAATGACTTCATGCAGTCTGATTCGGAATTTTTAGTCGGGGTCAATTTTTTTTGAAACAGTCACGTTTTTTTGTTTTGCTTTTTTTCCCTAATGTATATCAGCTACCTAACATCAGCCTCAAACATTACCATGCACTTCTGGAACACCCTAGATATAAAGCGGCTTTAATGCCACCACAAAAAATCAACGCAGCAGAATCAAGATCACAACAAATGGGACTCGCAGCGCCATCTATCTCGTCAGCTGCGAACTAACTTGACAAAATCCTAAATCGCGATATTACAGTTTACCGTGCGATTGTAACATATGTATACAAAACCCGAACATCAACTGTCGGGCAGTTGCCCACTGGACACAACAACCGTCCGGTCGGAGGATCCTCCCTTTTCAATGTTCCGCTACCTCCATAGATACACCTCTGCCCTTCATAGCTGTGATGTTCTATTGTGCTTAGACGTTAAACCAGTCAGCCATAATTGGCCATAATAGTTTTAACCGTGAAAAACCAAGCATTTCGTTGAACATCGATCGATACATCTATTCAAATTATTAACAGAGCTTGAACAGTATCTTTCAAGGTTTTAAATCATAACAGTCGGAATATCTAGTTACATAGAGAAATGATAACTGTTTTCGACAGGTGGAAATCATGTTATCGTACCTATTATGGCATTTCATAGAAACTTTTATGTTATTTTTTTTTGGAAATGAATGATCCGATTTTAATGAAACTTGGTATGTTCTGGGCACTTTTGTCATTGACGGCAATGTGGATGTATTTTTTGATGCCCAATTATATTTTGTTTTTTATAAATGTTTGTACATAATTTCGCGATAATTAGTCTCATCATCATCATAATTATCAGCAGAAAGACGTTCACTGCTGGACATCGGCCTCCCCCAAATAGTGGGGGGATTGCCATAATCGCCACACTTGGCAGGCAGGTTGGGTATCGCAGTGTAGCTGTAGCAATGTACCTAGAGAGAATGCTGCTGATTCTCTGGTGAGTCCCTTATTCACCTCTTACGACACCTACGGGAAGTGATGGGATGGTGCTATTCTTATACGTCCGACACCATACGGAACGAGACATTATTAGTCTAGTTATTATTTATTAATTACTTTAGGTTAGTAACACATATTATAGTTCGTTAAGTGTTTAGAAAAATTAAAAAAATGTTTGGTATGTATACGCTAGATATCCAGGTCTAAATAATTAATACCGATTTTTTTTTAAAAAGAGTTTAGAGGCAGGGAGAGAGTGATTTTAAGTTTTCGATAGAAAGTGAAAAATCGATCTTCACATCATTCCCCCTGAACACTTTTTTGAACATTTTCCACTAACTATTTAGACCTGGATATCTAGCGTATGCATACCAAGTTTCATTATAATCAGTTCATGTATTTCGAAAAATAAAGACTTGAAAGTTTGTATGAAGGGCCATACCGCGTAAACGCTTTTAAGGTGAACGGGGTTATATAGTATTTTTCACACCACCTGATCGAAAACGTCAAATTATATGTCATGCTAACCTAACCTAAAGTGAGTCATTTTTGGCCGGTGGCACTGCCGGGCAATAATATTGTACTGGATTTCATTATAACCCGCTGGTCAATAATGTGATTTAAATTTGGAACCTCATCTGTCTGCTCAATGGGGTTGGCAACTGTCAAAGTGGCGCTAGCATAGCTTTAACCAAAATATAAGAATTTTCTATGAACATTTAGAATAACTAATTATTTTCACAATGCCTAAGATCTGTGAAGAACCCTTTTGTAAGGAAATAGGTGCGCATCAGTTTCCTAAAGATTCAGCAGTGACAAAAAAGTGGCTAAAAGCCATAAGGAGACAAAACTTCAAGCCGGATAAAATTCGAGGTTATGTCGTAAACATTTTTGGAAACAGATTACCATAAAACTAGTTTTTATACAGGTACGTCACATTAATTGTATTCTAAAAATATTCGGCATCGTAATAAAAATGTGTTCTTTATCCTTTTTGGTTGTTTCAAGGCATTGAAAACAAGCACCGTTACCTGAAAAAATCAGCAGTCCCAACATTGTTTCCCTGGACTACTAAAGCTCTTTCTCAAAAAGCTCAAGCTCGAGAAGAGCAGTTATCAAACCGAAATATTAGAAAAGCACTTTTTGAAGAGATAGACACATCAGCTGTGCAAACTACCAGTTCAGAAGATTTGACTCTTCCCGACAATGTATATATTTCTACCCAAGATGATGATTGAACGCAGCTCATTGATTACCTACTTTGTGAGATGAAGGCGATATTGTGATGGTGTCATGGCTGATAGAGGATTTAATTTAATGTCCAGGACTTGTTTGTAGTGAAAAATGTGTCAATTAATATACCTGATTTCTTGAAAGGCAGATCACATTTGCCAGGTTTTGTATTAAAGCGCGCGTGATCAGAAACTTGAAAGTCAAAGAGTACACATAGAAAGATTAATAGGCTTAACAAAAACTTATAAAATTTTGCAGACACCTTTAGTCCCATTTTATGTGGCATCCGAAATATTTTTTATATGATTACTGTTGTGTAATTTTAGAGTAAGGATTGTAAATAATTAAAAGAAATTCAAATAGTTATGTTTATTAGTTTTATTGTCACACCCTAATAAAATAACAAATAATACACTAAAGAAAACAAGAACAAAAAAATCTGAAAATCTTATTACTGGTATCGTAACCTACCTACAGCCTATTTATAATTAATATGTTTTTTTAATTAGTATTGCTGATAATGTCCCGATACATGCTAGAGTGAGGAGGATCATCGTGCCTTTGAGTTCCTGTGTTTCCAAAGTAAACATTCCGGTCATACAGCTCTAATCTGTAAACAAAACAAGAGTTCATTCTTGATAGAAAAAACTTAAAAAGCACTAACTCGAAAGCTTATATTTTCGATAAAACGTTTTGTATCAAAGTACATTAGGTAAACGAGAACCAAGCTAGCAATCACCCTTTCAAAATCATGTATTTAGAAGGGAAAATTTGTGATTTATGGTTATAAGGTTATACCTGTCGACTAGGTCTGCTTTCCTTCCTCGTAAAGATGCACCTCGTTTCTTCAATTCAGCTTTCAACCCACTTATTCGCCATGTCGAATACATGTTTCGTTCACAACAGTTCTTTCAATATTATAAAAAAACGCACTCAACAAGTAAAGCCAAAACACAACATAAACTTGACAGGTGAAATGAAAGCTATGCTAGCGCCATCTACCTAAAGTTTTCACTGGCCAACCCCATTGGCGGTATTAGGTACTCACAACGCCTTCTGTCTCTGTCTCTCTCTTTCTGTTCCAGAAAGAAGAAAGATATTCTCGATACTCTTACTACTTAGGGATGATATTCTCGAATTTTTACAAAATCATAAGGATTGACCAGGGTCCAGAATTGAAGACAATATTATAAGAATAATTGTTTATGTACGGATTATTGTATAAAAGGATAAGAATAACACTTAAAACCCATTTATAGTCGATTTATTAATTTAAAAGATATTTTCTCGAGCATCTCCTATGACGTTCTAAATTCAAATTGCACACAGCCAAGCGTCCGAACCCATTCTACCAGCTGATATAAAACTCTGTATAAAGCTTTGTGTACACATAAATTGTATTAGTTTGCTAACATTAGGCCTGCACATATTTACTTACCCACAGAGAAGTAAAAAAAAAAACGAAAATCGAGTTGGTCGTGGCCGCTATGTGGTAGGCATACCGAGTGGAACGCAAAAAAGGCGCGGATATTGCAAATCCGTATGGTATTAAAACTAACTTTTTTTAAGTAGGTAAACAGTATAGTTCTAAATACATATCTCTACTTAGTGTTTGTAAATTTAAAATATTTCGTTTTTCGTATTATGGCTTCTTATTTTCTCACAGGAGGTGTGAAAAGTAGAGTATCCTCCTCGGGGATAAAGGTGTCTTTGCCTTGGGCTAGCTTGAATCCCTCGCTGCATTCAGGATTCTTGTATTAACTCCCTCGCTTCGCTCGTGAGTTAAACTCTAAACTCCCTCGCTACGCTCGGGAGTTAACTCCCGCATCCTTCATTGCGTTCGAGATTCAATATGACGCCCGTGACACAAGACACTGCTTTATCCCCTGGGTGCATAATCTACTATAACTGGCAAATTCTCGTATCTTAGAAGATCTTGAGTTTCTACCAAGTGCCAATATTAGCCAATTTGTTTGACATGAAGGTTTTATTTTAAGTTTGGTAACATCGCCGTTGAAAAGGATATTTGAACAGGAGTTTTGGGAAATGCGTCGTTTGTCTCAAGCGTGACTGCCGAGCGAGGTGTGCAGGGACCAGCGGCACTACCATGACGTGTTAAAGCGTGAGTAGTTCGAGCGAGAAGGAGGGATGGAGCTATAAAGGGTGTATAGCTCCATCCCTCCTTCTCGCTCGAACTACTCACGCTTTAACAGGACATGGTAGGGCCCCAGGGGACTATAATTCAACACGATCGGGGAGAGATCAGGCGCAGGAATTTCGAATGGCTTTCCAGTCCACCCAGGCTGCTACTTTAAAATCCCCAATGGAAAAACCAAGTACCTAAGGCTTTTTTTCCCGACCATCATCGGTACACACAATAAAGATTTACAGTTAAAACCAAAATAAAAAGCTCAATCATTCATTATTTTACTGACCATGACTGACGGACATGTCAAGGTCAACTCATAAATATCATTCAACCCACTATAATTTCCATTACAATGACCCTTTATTCCTATTTCAATTACTGAATAGACAAAAGGAAAACCCAAGAGACACAAACAAGACACATGCCACACAACGCGGACGTGTATGTTTTAAATATTCATACTAACGCGTCCCCTTGGGGGTAAATGCTAAGTTTTGTTCATGATATGCATAGAACAAGGAGGCGGTTTAAGGTAGAGGCGGCATTGTTAACATTTTATATATTATTATGTACTGAGTGTCGTTCCAAGACTCAAATCGCAGATGTAGGCAACAAACTGACACTATATTATTATTAACGATATAACGGCTGTCGAATCATTATTGACGACGCAGTTGGCGCAGTGGTTGCAAGTTCCGCACGGAAAAAATATTTGTATGGTCTACAAACAATTATTGTTCCGGGTCGAGCTTTTTGTGTATAATTATGAGTTCATAATTATGTTTGTGAACGCACCAACGCTACAGGAGGAATTACAAGTGTGGGGCAAAGTAAAAAAAAAAAAGTTAAATTTTTTTAAAATTGAATGTTGACAATCGTTACCGTAGTATTGTCACAAACCCCAGTTCATATCTGCCGCATGTAACAAGAGAAACGGGCAAAGGTAGCTATACAACGTGTAACAAAATAAACGCAATAGGTAACACATCATTATGAACAACTTTAACTATGGAACTAACACATCAATCGCGAAAAAAAAGTCTACTGCCCCATACAGTTCTCGTCAAATAACTTTGCCCCTCTGAAGTTGTGTCGAGTGGCTGCGTAGTAGTCAAAATTACAAACGCACTGCAACTGCGCATGCGTAAGAGATATGGGGGCGGGGCGCGATTTTATGTCTCAGTCGCTCGTTTACGTTCGATGCATGCTTGTGTCCCGCTTGCTCCCGTGTACGTGACTGCACCTGCGCGATCTTTGCAAATGGCTAACTTCAGAGGGGCAAAGTTATTTGACGAGAACTGTACATTTATGTGCGCATAACTCGACTAAATGTACTGAACTGCCGTGGCAGACCACGAAGGAGATGGCGAGGCGACTTGGGTGTCTTTCTTGGGAATAGGCAAGAAGAGGAACACAACCAGGAACGGTGGAAATAATGGAGGGAAGACTTTGCCCAGCAGTGGGACAGTTCGGGCATAATAATAATATTAAATCAACGCAGATTCACATCGAAACACCGTCCGAATTTCGAAGTCACGTTTACTGGCATATGGCGGTCCCTGACAGACGCAAGAACTCTCAACGCAAGAGAAAACAGACGTTTCCGAGACCTGTGATAATTCGCTAACTTCACTGGTTAAGGCGAAATGACTGACCAAGCCCCTGATCAGTAGTGTTTGTCGGCTAGCACTGCAGTCTGGGTAAAGCCGATGTGAAACCAGCTTACGTGCTAGTTGAAGTTACTTGATGGTGTCAGTACTCATAAATGTTCAGTTTATTTAAAGCGAGTATGTTTATCGTGAAGGAAAACGTCGTGAGGAAAAGATACCTTATAATTAAAACTGTTCCAGTGCGAATAAAACAGGGGATGAAAATACTATACAAATAATATTTTTAATATATTTTTAGAAAGTATGTTCGACACTTAAATTAAAAAACTTTTCGTCGATCTGTTTGTTGCGGATAATCTCCAAAAATTTTGACGGGACTTCAAATATCTAATGTTTTATTTTAGAAAAAGGATTAGGGTACCGTGCCAAAAAATTAAAACATTTTCCTGCGAGTAAACAGCAGCTACCATAGGTACAGGTGCAGACGTTCACAAGTGGATTTGTGTAACATGGAAGGATTATATCACTAGGCACAGCATCGTGCACACGATTACTTGCTCTTTGTACTTAACATTAATCCAGCATCCTGGGCATGATCGCTGACAGGCTTGACTGTTGTGTCGTAAATCGTTGCTCCAGTATCTCAGCTGGAATGCTGAAGCAATGATTATTTTGTTGTGTGTGTTTTGGTGTAATTGTTTGACTAACATGTTGTAAGTTTATGTTTGTTACTAACACTATTTTGAGTCTCATTGGTACACGTAATAAATAATTTATTATTATTATTGTTATTAATAATAAAACCTTCAGTGCTTCAGTTTGAGTTTTATTAAGAAAATCCTAGTTTCAAACTGCATTACAACCCCTTGCTGACTAGCTAAATTTTTATCCACGTCATGAACTATTTTCATAACGTTCTTTGCAACACAATAAAAGAAGCCGCCTCATAAAAAAAACATGCTAAGACATTCTACATTCAAACCGCTACTTTAGTATGACAAAGGCGAACTGTGCGTCATATTTATAATTCCACGTAAGCCCACAGAGAACAAAGTAATCTACAGTATAAGAAAGTTTAAACAAATGTAACTAAAAAAAAATGAGTTGAATTTTTTACGAGTACACTTAAAAACGCCATTGCCCTTGCACTTGCCAAAGGGTAATGAAGAGGGCAATGCTCGGAGTTTCCTTGCGTGATCGAATCAGGAATGACGATATCCACAAGAGAACCAAGGTAACCGACATAGCCCGAAGGATCGCCAAATTGAAGTGGCAGTGGGCAGGGCACATTGCTCGCAGAACAGATGGTCGATGGGGCCGAAAAGTTCTGGAGTGGCGACCGCGTACCGGAAGACGCAACGTTGGAAGGCTTCCCACAAGGTGAACCGATGACCTGGTGAGGGTCGCTGGTAGCCGATGGATGCAAGAAGCACAGGACCGGTTGTTGTGGCGACACTTGGGGGAGGCCTATGTCCAGCAGTGGACGTCTTTTGGCTGATATGATGTAGATGATGATGATACTAAAAACTGGCCAAGAGCAAGTCGAACTCGGGCGCAAAGTACCGTGTTACCCAGTTAATGGATTGTGGAGGTCCGATGGGTAGACGCTCTATGTAAAATACTGGTATTCAGCTGAATTCGGTTTGACTGGAAGCCGACCCCAATATACTCGTATTTAGTTGGGAAAAGGCTAGATGATTATATTAATTTGTATTTTTTTATAATTTTAGGTATAGTAGTTTCGGAGATAAGTTTCCATTTTATTTTTGGCTGACTTACATATAGACAGACATAAAAGTGGTCCTATAAGGGTTTTGTTTTACAACACAGTCGTTTGTAACACGAAAAAGCTTGTTTAGCAAAAATCTTAAGGTCAGGCAAAACTTTTGGGTCAAATGGTCCCTGTATATTTAACGTACAAGGACTTTCTGCCTGCTTGGCCGCAACGGTGGAGAAAAAATTTGAATGTTGCTTCCAAGACCAAATCCCAAATGTACCATTCTGCTAAGGAATATAGCAAAGTATACGGCTTTTTAGGCAGTAACGTGCGAAAATGCTCGCTTTACGTCGTCGAATCGATTTTGTAAATTTCTAATCCTTGAAATTGGCTTTGGAAAATAATATTCACAGTACAGTCGACTTACGAAAACCTTAGCAACACATTATTTAAAAAAAAAAAAATCCCCCACACTAGGAATTTCTCCAGTATCGTGGGTGCGTTTACAAGCATACAAACTCATACAGAAACAGTCAGACCCGGAACTATCTGTAAGCCATACAAATATTTGTTCCGTGCGGGAATCGAACCCGCAGCTAACTCAGCTAAAACTCATCTCTCGAGCACGATACTTCAATTGACAAGCTCAGATGGAGTTGGACTTCGAGTTGAGTTTGGGTTTACGTTTTGGAAAATAGGCTTTTATGTTTTTAAAAGGTAGTATCTAATAGTATTGATAAAATTATGAAAAAAGATCCGGTAGCTTATAATAAAAAGCTACACTATATTTTCTTAACAGCATACGTAGGCCATTCCGGAAGAAAGCACGATTTTTGTAGACAATGCCACGAAACTCGCGACTGACCCCACGTGAAAAAAAAATCAAAATAATCTAGCATCCTTTATTAGAAAAAGCGTGCAAGATCCAAGGTTATCTCATTACAACAATAACCATCCTATTACGCAGAATTACAAAGCGTGACATAATATCCAATATTATAAAATCTTTACGCTTTTGGCTTAAAAGGTAGGTACCTATATCATGAATTCATGATAAAGGAAAAGTGTGGCTATTTTCGCTTTTTTTAGGCTATGCTGATCAGGGTTGGAAAAAAGGTTTCTATAGGTAGGTACCTATCGTCCCTGAAATGTTAACGGTTAAAAAAGTTCCAAAAATAACTTTGAATGGCAACAGCCCTTGAAGGTCAAGGATACAAGGTCAAATAAACGTATGTAAGATTTTGTTTCATGGTATTTAAAAACATAATACTTACATGCCTATGAGCGTTTACTAACCATGAATTTAAAAAAAAAATGGTACAGAAAACAAATAATATCAGAGAAAAAACTGAAAAATCTGCAATTGATGTTCCTGTTATACCTGTAGTATGTAATACGATTGAAAACGAATATTGTAATGTGTTTGTATGTTTTTTTATCAAACACAATTAACGGCCAAATGGATTTAGATGAACTATGATGAGTAGAACCTGCAATATAAAATTATATATTGAAAACACGCGGGTGTAGACTATGGCAATAGGAAGTTTTTTTATTTCTCTATACCCTTGTCTTATAATACAATCTATAAGAACCGAAATCTCTAAGTAAATAAAACGCCTAAATAACCATTCTGATCACCGCCCTCATAATAAGATCAAGAACTGTCAATAAACCTCATTGGCGCCCAGCGTGGGACCGATAATTGATTCGATTAGTTCTACGAAAAGACGAAATCTTATTACAAATGATGCGAAAAGATGATTGATTTAATAAATTAATAGGTTCCTTTTTCTTATGGAATTCTATGAATAAAATATTTTGGGGTGTATTCAGCCAATTTACCTACTTATTAAAGTTTTGTAGTTCTCGTGACTAAATAATTATTACAGCAGCATGGTTCGACGTTCAAGGTGACTAAGATGATGACTTAAAGAAAAGTGTGGAAAAGATAAACATGTTGCGCCGCATTTGTTATACGATTCGCTACAGATATAACTCAACGCACATGTTCAACCAACCCTTAAAAATGTATTTAATCGCTAAGCAAACAGATATTTTAAGTATGCTGCTGCTGATCCTTTTAATATATTCCAGCAGATGCTTTTACACCCTTTTCAGAAACCTTGATGACGTTGACTCGTGTGTTATTATTTTGCTACGACCTCCTTTTTTGTTCATATAAAAACTCAAGAATTAACCATGTTAAAAATGAGATAACATTAATAATTTTAACTGAGTCGAAGTACTAAAACAGGATCCCAAATAATAAAATCGTCGGTATTAAGCATAAATTCATGTTGGGCGCCATTATTTTAATGTACTACGTCGTCCCAGTTGGGCGCCAAATATTTTGTTTGGCAAAACTTTGAGTAAAAAACGTTTAATTAGTTTTAAAACAAGCCTGGTCCATGTCGTTTAGCGCAGTGAGTCTAATTTTTAAAAGATTTAGGTCGACGAGAGTAGAATGTGAGGAAAAAATAATGTATAATTAAAGACATGCCTTTTTGGTTGGTTTCCTTTTGTACTTAAATGAGATTATTACCGAGGAGTATAATGATATTGTGTGCCGTAATAAATGTAAAACAAATATTTTAAGACGTACGTTATTCGAATGAACACAATAACAACCAAAACAAAAGAATCAAAGTACGATTAACAACAAGCAAAGCGAAATATTTCGAAGAAAACGTTGTAAAATTGCACTATATTTAAGACACTCCATAAGTTACTATTAAATCAAAAACTGCCGACAATCTCGAATTTAGTATAAATATAACATGCATAAGTAACTAGCTTTTGCCCGAAGTTTAACTCAAGTTAGTCGGCCTACATACCAACTCCATGGTCCTATTTACCTCGGAACCAAAAATTATCAATCTCATTCAAACTGTTGAGTAGTTGTTTGTAAGAAAGAGCCATCCATCCAGTCCATCTTTCCACATTTTTAATATTTTTAAGTATAGATACAATACGAGTCGCAACAAGAACTCAAAACATATTTATATTTCAAATGAAGCACGCCATTGAACGAGCAAAACCATGTCTGTAATCTACATATCACATCACATTGCGTGTCTACTTATCCCCTCAGGAAAACACAAAAACGTCTATTTGATAAATGAATAAAACAAAAATAACATCATATACCTATATAAAATTTGACTGAAATAAGTACTAAACGTTTTAGGAATATTTTAAATGTGCAAAGAGCTAAGGAGTGGAATCCCTTGTTGGAGTCTTTGTTTCCCAAAAGCTACAACTTATGGGTCTGGAAGAGTAAATAGGTTAATTTTCGGCAAGCGTGCTCCACCACAAATAGCGAAATTATCAATAAAAAACATAGGTATAAAAAACTTATTTTTTTTGACCTGGCTGGGATAACTTAGTCCAATTCAATAAAGATATCTGTGTAAACAAACTATAACCTCGAGCCGGATCCTCAATTGTAGAGCTTTATCAGTCGTTTAGTCTGAAGTCCAAAAATCACCAGTCTTGCCAAGAGATATCGTGTTTCTCAATTAATGGGTTGTAGCGATCAGATAGGTACTGCATTCATCTGCATTGGGTTAGGCTAGGCAGATTTATTTTGACATAAAACCAACCGAGTTTTACACAAAGGCGACCCCAAATTAATTTTCCGAACTATCCGCAATAGTGGCACGCAACCGAAACTTAATAGTCAAACAGTTGATCGCTGTGTCACGACCTCTGGCGATAGACAGACAAAAAATGGGACGAATTTATATGACATGTCAGGCGGTTTTAAAATGTTCTGCGAAGAAGTCGATTGAAAAGATTAAAAGTTTTTTTTTTTAATTTATACATTATTATAATATGTCACCTGAAAATTGCAGACTCCGTTAGATTGTAATAAATCTTTATTAGATTATATATTCTCGATTTATTATGAAAAATCGCTTTGTATAAGTCGCAGCCAACTTAAGCTAGTTGGCTGCAACATTATTCAATTAGCGACATAAGTCACATGGGCAAGTCATTAAACGATATTGAACAAAGGATGTCACCTTAGGTCGCTGAAAAATTGGCGCATTTAAACGCTAGCAACCAATTAAACGGCTGATTAAGCTTTTAGTCATCGCAAACAAAAACGTTAACATTTTTGGCATAACGAAACGAAAAAAAACCATTCCATTCATGTCAGTCACGTACAGTTTCCTAAATTAAAACGATTATTATTGCATGTCAATGTCTCATTAAAAATGTACAATAAAGAAGTCAAACAAGAAAAAAGCAATAAAGTGCATTATTGTGTTTTTAAAAGGTTAAAGACAAATGAACTTGTTTCAGAGTTTGTATTAAATTACAAGAAGAGAACCACAGAGCAACGAAACGAATTATTCTAGATACGGCATTGTCAAAATTGTCCATACAAACCAAGCGTGTCAGTCAGTGTCACCGTTTACTCATAGAAACTGATGGCCCGTGACAACTCGGACTAAAGCTATGATAGTTAAACCTTTGTTTACATTGTATGATCACGAATGATAAAAGTAACTAGCTTTTGGCAGCGTCGGAAACTATTGTAAGGGAATGTTTTCCCGGGTAACATGGAAAATGTTGTTTGTTCCATAAGGTGTCGGACGTAGAAGAATAGCACCATCCAATCACTTCCAGTCGGTGGCGTAAGAGGTGACTAAGGGACTCACCTGAGAATGGGCAACAGCATTCTCTGTGAGTACATTGCAACAGCTACACTGCGATTGCCAAGCCGCCTGCCAAGCGTGGTGATTATGGCAAACCGCCCCCCTCCTTTAGGGGGAGGCCTATGTCCAGCAGTGGACGTCTTTTGGCTGATAATTATGATGATGATCATACAAATTGTTCTTCTCCAAGGCACTTCACTTTTCTGACTGTGTACTGCCGCTTTACAATTTAATTTGTGCAAGGCGATGGAATATAAACTTAGACGTGCCATCATGTTTCCGTTGTGACAGAGAGATGGAGCTATACAAAACGAATAGCACTATCCCATTTTCACAACGCATTCATGATGAAATTGACACGTCATAGTATAGAGGTCGATCTGCAATGTGCGCGTGCCATGTACAAATACACAACTCGTTAAGCAACGCTTTCCTAGTTCGGTCTATGGATGGGTGACCATCTTAACATACCGAGACTCCTCCGTGCCTTGGAAAGCACGTTAAGCCGTTGGTACCGGCTGTCATTTATAGATAGTCGTTACGGATTGTCAGAAGCCAGAAAATCTGACTCCAGTCTTGCCAAGAATGATCGTGTTACCCAGTTAATGGGTTGCAGGTAGAGGTATGGTAGGCAGCCGCTTCATGTGAAATACTGGTACTCAGCTGAATCCGGTTTGATTGGAAGTCGACCCCAATATACGCTACTCCCTCTCGAAAGAGCACAGCGGGCAATTCTAAAGGTTAGCTCCTTCCGACCTCTTGACTATCCTACATATCTCCTATATGCGTCCTGGAACTTACCAACAGTACGCCAACTGTACATCCTTACTACGGTACTTAAACAGCATGCCCTTACCCCCTTAGACAAGAATACTCTGCTCAAACGTCGCCGCAATGCTGTAGTCTCCCGTTTCCATCTATTCAAGCATTCATTTACTCATCGGTTCTTCTGCTTCACCGGTCCTTTTCTCTACAATAAACTTAACACTACACTTAACATATACACTTTAAGTAAACAAGAATGCAAAACTAAAGTGTTAGATTTTCTACTTACATGTGATTATAAAACTACAGAAGAGCTTCTTAAAGTTTCCAGTTAAAACTGCAATCGCAAACACAACCTCTACACTCACACAACTCTCTCACAACACTAACACAACCCCCACACACATCTCACATACATTACACATCACACAACACTCACGCTATATGCTATTATATGATATCTGATATCTGTAGTAAGTTATATTTTTTCTTTTTATGACTTTTTTTATCATGTAAGAAATCCAACTACTGTTATTACTGATAATTATTTCTGGAAAGTGAACTGCGTCCTGAAATACATATAGGCCGAGCCTGTATTTCAGGACGCAGCCTGAAATACAGGCTCGGCCTAGCTCAGGCGCAGTTGCTCATGTTTTATTTATTTTTGCAAATTACAATATTTTATTAATAATACTGTACAACTTATAACAATTGTTTAGATAAAATAAATAAAAATAAATTATTATATAATTGGGAAAAGGCTAGGCAGATGAAGTTTGAACGTCTCTAGTCGATTCTATGCCCTATGGACTGAATCGTTTTCTTTTATTTCTTTGTTAAGACCGTCCTTCACGAAGGTCGACTGAGCACTGGCAAATGGCGTGCATACATAAAGAGATAAAGAAGTAATGTTCGTAACACTTGGTGGTCTGTAATATTTGCCTACCCTCGTAAAGCAACGGTTTTATTTGTTAAACTACGTATGTTACCACTCACCACCTTAATATTTATTTTTAGTACGTTAAGTTTTTCCAAAGATTGTCTAGATATTAGATAAAAAAGAAAACACTACAAAGTACAGAATAACTCTTTCGGAAGTCGGTGTTTTTGGGTAATTTAACATCGACTTCTGAAATTAGAGTTTTTTGTACTTTGTATTTTTGTTTTTGGAAGTCGGTTTTTTTTGTGAACAAAGCGTTTCCAAACTTCTTTTATAATGCGCACAGCAAATGAGTGGAACTCTCTGCCTGCGTGTGTGTTTCCAAAAGCTTACAACCCTAATCTCTTCAAAGTTAGAGTGAACAGGCTCTTTCTGGGTAAGCTCGCTCCATCGTAGACTTTGTCTCTGTCATCTCTGATCACTGTCACACTGATCTCTTATGCAATTTCGTAAACAGATGATTTTTCCACATAATTATCTTTTCTAGCTATTTGAATTTAAAAACCAAACTAATGAACCGATTTTGATAAAATTTAAATGGGACCATTTGAGAATGTGATGTGAGAGGATATTCTCCTCTCACATGAAATAAGATTTTTTTAAATCGGTTCATAATGACGACAATATGAGGTAACAACTGTAAAAAAATACAACCGAAGTGAGAATTTCCTCCGTTTGTTGAAGAAGGTTAAAAAGTGATAGAACTGACATTGAGCAACAAACGTCGATCACCGCTTCGATTTTCAAAATCTTAATTATTATTGTGCAAAATATTTTATTAAATCGGAACAGAATTAAAACTAAAGAAAATAAAAAATTTGTGATATATTAATATGATAAGGTAGGTCAAAATAAAAACCAGATATCAAAAGCAGTAGCAGAATAAAAAATACTGAAATCGCGGAAAAAAAATCACAGTAACACAGCTGAACAGCTGATTTATTTTCGCGATTTCGGGTACAGTAAAATTTGTTCATAATGATAAGTACATTATTGAACATTGAATGACCCCGCATTGTGTAGTGTGCTTAGTGATCAAGCAGGAGGTATTGCGTTTATTATTTTATCTACACTCACAACGTAATGTTCCAAATATGAGTTCAAAGACGAATGCAAACACGTACTTTTTTTTTGTGGATGAAAATTAAAAAAAAAGTCCATTACAGTTCAACATTTTCCTTCGATTTTTAAACAACTGCATCATAGAATAACTTTTTTATTTTTTTGTACACTTTTACTTTTTAATTTATTAGCGCGGGCTCATTGACTTAAGTCAATGAGCCAGCTTTAATCTTTATCTATGGATGCGCGCGCTGCGCAGTCATTCGAATAATGAGAATATCCGCCATATTGGAATAAACTATTTTTCTACTTATTTTATTTCAACTGTATGCGTGAAGATAAAATAGTGTATGCAACGGCATATAATTAGGTATAAAAACACTTGTGTGATGCAAATTATCACACTCGTGTTTTAATAAGCCCTTTAATATGTTCGTTGCATAAACTACTATTACACGTTGTATGTGTGCGATATTACGAAGCGATAAAAATCGATTAATACTGCTTTTTTAAAGCAGAAATAATCGTTTTTATCGCTGACTGTACCAATAGAATTAACAATTTTATGAAAGAGTTGTGTTTCCGACATGCGGCTAGGAGGATAATTTTTAATTTTATTTTTAAATTTCACAGAATTAAGTGCGGTATGAGCTGACCCTTATTCTGACCACATGATCTTTTTCTCCGTAATTACATGAATTCATAATAAGCCTGCACACATAATTACTTTCCTCAACCAAAGAGTTTATTTTCGCAAAACAAGATTACGTCCAGCTCCATATTCGCAGAATCATAATTCCATAATTCCTTAGTACCCACTAATTATGTAATACCCACATAATTCTCATGAAAAGATTAACCCACCACTAAACAGTAAGGGACAGAAGATCGACTCCGTAGAACGAGCAAAAAGGCAAGCATAATTTTTTTATTTCGTTCATTCATTTTTTTAACTTTTTGGTTACATTTGTAATACTTTCTTAAAAACATTTAGCTTTTTTTTAAATTTATTTTTAGGGATGGGAAATCATCAAATGACTCCATCCGCTCTGGGTTGAGCGGGAGGGAGTGTCAGACTCGTACTAAGTAAAACCCATCCGTGTTCCTCCTAATGCCCATTGCGTTCCAGGGCCGCGGTAATTCTTTCGAACAAATTCCGCAGCCCTGGCAGGAAGCACACGTGATCGACATGCTTCATGTACAGCGCGACCGGCATTTGTTTTAGAACGCCTCTTCAGAATGAATTTGAATTGGTTGTTATTATTTCTGAGCATTTTTTATTACTGATACGCTTGCGTTTGACAGCCTCACCTGCTGAAGCGACGATTGGTCGACGATGGAGCATGCTCGCCTAAAAGTAACCAGCAGTGCGATTCTGTAAACATGTCGAAGTGAACTTTTGTCGGGGTGCACGACGGGTGACTTATCAAACCATACAAATCAGTTGAAATGACAGCTCTATTGTCATTCACTCCGCCAAGGCCAAGGTGTACGAGTACACCGTGAGATGTCGACAGAATCGACCGGCAGTTCACTCATGAGTGAAAGACTCCAAGGATGCAACTTTACAAAGGCACCAACCTTAAAATTGCGAAAAACTCACAAGCGGAATAATTGCGTAATACAAAAATGCATGCAACCCATCGCAATATCTTTCACTTTTTTTGTTTTAAATTCAACATCAACAGTTTCGTGTCCACGTATATTAACGGGCCCACATTTTTTTTAAATAAAATGAAACGCTGGGAATTTCATCGATTGTGCGTAAAACTATGTTCCTGTTTGTCAAATTATGCCACTTGTACTGAACAGCAATTTTTTTTCTTCTATTTTATGAATAACTAAAAGTTCCCCATTTTCATGAGAAGACTGACTGAATGTAGTCGGGGTTTGCTAGGGCCAGAGCCATCCTGGGTTGTGGAATTTATTCGAAGGAGTCACCGCGGCTCTAGAACGCAAAGGGCATTTGGAGGAACATGGATGGGCTTTAGTCAGTAAGAGTTTGACACTCCATTTCACTCAGCCCAGAGCGTAAGGAATCATTTGATGATTTTCTTTACTTAAAAAAAAATAAGTCATGTTTGTGTGTTTTCTGTATCCCATTTTTGTGACGCTATTATACAGCGGAGAGGCAGGAAGTGCAATAACATATAAAATGGAATATCTTATGAGTCACGTGGTAGCGACATCTTGTGAAATATTCACGACTTTGCGACGTTTTTAAGATTAATGCTGACTTATACTGAAACAGTTACTTTAATATTGCAGTGCATATAAATGGACTCTGCAGAAAACAATACAAATTGTAGTAATTGAAATAACTGAAAACTGTTTCTAACAAAAACATGATAAACATTTTTCAAATGGGACTCGAAAACAATTCTATTGTTCAGTACTTTTAGGTATTTAGTTTCAACCGTCATGCCTAGTTATTTTTAAGGGAGTTTGTTAGGTAGGTCATCATCATCATCATCATATCAGCCGAGAGACGTCCACTGCTGGACATAGGCCTACCCCAAGTGTCGCCACAACAACCGGTCCTGTGCGTCTCGCATCCATCGGTTACCCGCGACCCTCACCAGGTCATCGGTCCACCTTGTGGGAGGCCGCGCCAACGCTGCGTCATCCGGTACGCGGTCGCCACTCCAAAACTTTTCAGCCCCATCGACCATCTGTTCTGCGAGCAATGTGCCCTGCCCACTGCCACTTCAATTTGGCGATCCTTCGGGCTATGTCGGTAACCTTGGTTCTCTTGCGGATATCGTCATTCCTGATTCGATCACGCAAGAAAACTCCGAGCATTGCCCTCTCCATTGCCCTTTGGGTGACTGTAAGCCTTCTGATGAGGTAGGTATTATGAACCAAACCAGAGTGCCAATTTTACTAATTTTGAAGCAACTGCATTCGCATCTCATTTGCAATCTGTAAAAAAAGCTTTAATTTCCATACATTTTTGACAGATTGCGACTAATAAGTTACCTAAACATGAGAAAAATTGGCACTCTGGTCTTATTACCTACCTAAAAATAGCTAAGCACGACAGTTAGTATTATGGAGATAGGATTATGTTCGAAAAAGTTACCGCGGCCTTGGAAAGCAAAGGGCACTAGGAGGAGCACGGATCTGTTTTAGTCAGTAAGAGACTGACACTCCGCTCCGCCCAGAGCGGGAGAAGTTATTTGATTATTTCCCATTCATAAAAAAAGTAAATAAAAAAAAGACACGACAGTTGAAACTAAATAAATGACATTGACAAATATAAACAAGTGTCATTTGGCAAATAATGTTTCAGACGGTATGATAGTGTACCGTCTGAACCGTCTGTACCGTCGGCTATACGTCCTGCATATCTCTTTCCCACTGGAAGTAATATTAAAGTAATACTGCTTAAAGATAGGTGGTTTAGGCCCAGTTCTCTCTTAAATTACAAAATTGTCACATAAATTTAAAAACTTCATTACCGAATAAATTCTATTCGATTAAAAACCATTTTCAATAGAAACGCATAATTTTTTTCCCGGAAAAGTAATACCAGAACTAGTTCACTTATTTTATATGCTCTAAATAAAATTGGTGTTTGGTTTCGGGAAACTGAGATTATACAAGCTATCGTTTTTCATTTCAATACGTGTGTTGGTGTGTGTTGTATGACCTATATTTATTTTTGCCCAACTGCCCTAGGAGGGAGGTAATCAGTCAGACTTTTCGAGAATCTGACGATCCATGAACAAAGGTGAAGTTAATTCAAAGTTGAGTTTTCTCCCAGCAAACCTTTGAGTTTAAACGTTCATATATAGAATTATATAATCTAATATATTATGTTACGGCCTAGTAGCTTAATCAGCTGTTTCATTAAAAGCCTTTTTTTATCAATGGGAAATCATCAAATGACTCCTTTCGCTCTGGAACAAAGAAAATGTGACAGTATTCGAAAAAATCGACTGAAATAAACGACTTGGATAGTTCCGAATAAATGTTTTTTCAAGCAGTATGCTACAGTTCATGGCATTCACTTTAGTTCAACCAGAGATTTTATGTCACCAACTGCATCATACTGCTTGAAAAGTTTTTCGTTTTTTGTGGAGGTATTTTTTTTAAGTATTTTTTTTTTTTGTTTTGGTATTTTTTCCTTCATCGTCGTCATATCAGCCGAAAGACGACCACTGCTGACATAGGCCTCCAGGTGTTGCCACAACAACCGGTCCTGTGCGTCTCTCATCCATTGGCTACCCGCGACCCTCACCAGGTCATCGGTGCACCTTGTGGGAGGCCTTCTAACGCTGCGTTTTCTGGTACGCGGTCGCCACTTCAGCAATTTCACAATTTTTGGACTCTCAGATTTTTTCCCCTACCTACCAACATCACCCAACATGACCACGCATTTCTGGAACACCCTATATGTAGTAAGTACCCAGACAAAATAAAGCAAAACTCGAAACCCTCAAGTCAGTCTCACAGTTGGGTTACATTAAGGGTAATACCGTGTCCCTTTTACAAAGGGGACGCGGTTTTATGAGAAAAATATGCTTTCCACCAGTGCAAGTGTTTACTTACAATTAACCGGCTGTAGTTCCACAAAATGTTAGTTTTGCAAGATTTGTGGTTTATACTGGTTTTTATTTTGCGCTGAAATATGGCTTTTATTTTTATCTAGTTGTACAATAAAGACTGTTATAATAACAGCTGTTTGTCTAGTGGTTTTAAAGTATTTATAAATATAAGGCCGTATTTGTTTGAAAAGCATGTTTATTTGTCAACTCATACTGTCTTGGAAATAAAATTTATATCTTATTGATCGGTTAAAAAGATGTAAATATTCACCCTAAGACGAGTTCAGTGTTTGATCTATGAAACACTAATAGTTATTTATTTATTGGTTTTTACAAACGAGTAGACAAATGTAAGCCCGAGACGATGTTGAGGGCAAGCCATAGTCACGAGTTTGTAAATACTAATTTCCGCACGAGTGTCATGCAACGTTTTTCAACACATTTGCGAGAGAACAGTATATAACATACAAACAACAAACTTTTTATTTTTAGATATCAGTCGGAAAGTCTCAACAATCTTTAACGTTTCTAACATGGAAATGGCGAGAATTTGCAAATGGCGCAAAATACATATTTCTATTTTCTCTTTAGTATTTAAGAGAGACAAACGTATTGAGCAAACGCGCATCTAAGTAAGTTCGATCATTCAGCTTATTAATTCTCGTAATCTCATAAACTCCTTGGTGGAATTTTTGTATATTTTCCATGACAAAAAAAAACAGTAAAGCATACGCACGGCGCTATAAAACGGAGTATGCGGTAAAATAGGTACTTAGGTACATATTTTACCGCAAGTTCCTTTTTACGGTGCGTAATTTCTTACTTTCAAGCAATGTATACAGGCTTCGTAAATGCATTTTTTGAGCAAATGTGTTGTGCCTGGAGGTCAGACAGGCAGTCGCAACCCAGTAACGAAGTAACACGATAATCCTTTGCAAGACTGGTACCTATTAGATTGTATGTCCCTTGACTAACCATACCGATTATCAAAGATGAAAAAATTACATCCGGAACCAACAGCTTAAACGTGCCTCGGAAAGCACGTACTTCTGGGTACCATCCGCACTTGGTCGATATCCCGACTAGTCGTACTCAGCCCTTCTCCACCACATTTATTATGCGCACAGCCAAAGTGTGAAACTCTCTGCCAGCGTCTGTGTTCCCTTCCACATGTAACCCGTCTGCCTTCAAAGCAAGAGTGAACAGGCATCTTCTGGGCACGCTCGCTCCATCATAAACCTCATCTATCGCTTTCCATCAGGCGTGATCGAGGTCAAGAGCAAGCCATTACCATTACTCAATAATAAAAAAAGTAACAAAATCGATGGTCACCCATCCAAGGACTGGCCTCAGCAAACATTTCTTAACCTCGAAGATCATTCAGTGCAGCTGTTATTATTAAGCCACGAACTTAATACAACGTAGAAATAAATGAATAGCAATGATTCCTTCATTTCAATCTTGATTAGCTCTCTTAATACTTTGAGCCCGTTTTAATGAAATAACATTCATTTATAATTTCGCTGAGGAGAGACAATGGAAGATAATCCATGGCTTAAAGACGGAATTCTGTTAGAAGTTAATTTATATAGAATAAGGTGAATTGTTGATTCGGTTCATTATTGAGCTTATTTTGGCAATGTATTGTTAATTCATCGGAAAGAAAACAGGAATTCGGGTGTTTATTTACATCAAAATGTAAATACAAGTGTGGTTTGTTTTATATTTGTTAATAGACTAGTGGCCCGCCGCATGAGCCTCATATCGTGCTGTGAATGTGAGGAGCATGTAAATCGCTTTGTTAGGGGTTCATTTCTTGTTAGTCTGGCGGTTTGAGTTTTTTATGCGGCCGTCTCAAATGTCCTTTCTTTGGTATTGTTCGTCAAATCGTTGAGCTCTTTTTTTTTAAGGATGGGAAATCATCAAATGACCCCTTCCGCTCTGGGTGAAGCGGGAGGGAGTGTCAGACTCTTACTGACTAAAACCCATCCATGCTCCTCGTACTGCCTTTTACAGCGGAATACAGCGCGGCAGCGAAGCAAAACTTATGATTTTTGACCGGTATGTATGTTTTTATGTAGGCATGTACTTAGAGCGAGGTTTTTAAGTACGAGAAACGTTTTCACATAAAATGAAAAATTAAAACTCGTCAAAAATTCAACTATAACACTGTCGCAACTAATGAAACTCTTGAGTTTTAATTTCAATCCGATTAAAACACTTCTCTGGAGTGTTGCCAACACGAAATATTATCGCACTCTATTTAATAACAACAAGAGAGATTTATCACAGCCTTAATTCTTGAAAAGCCTTCAGATGCTTCATTTTAATTGCTCTTTAATATTTCGAATTTATGTAACGTTAAACATAACAATAGGTACCACTAGGTAGAATTTGTTTTGAGGCATCTTGTACTGTTTTCTGTTGTCAAAAGTTTGAAGTTCGTCGATTGTTTACGTTCAAGTTGTTCTTGGTGAAATTGTTATTTGTATTTTGAAATTCAATTAATCATAATATTGTACGATATTTTTTTTAATGTACTCGTACGTGGTCAGTATTTTCATTTTGTTTTGTTCTGTTAACTTGTTTTACCTCGTTTCGAAATGTTTTATAGAATAATTAGAATATTAGTAGATAACAATTAACATTTTAAAAATATACGATAATCCTGACAACATTATAATAAAAATCAACAAAATTTTACAATCAATAAATTAGTCTTAATTTAGATTAGTAACGTGTCACAGAAAAACTCATTAAGTGTGTAATTGCTCTTTACTATCATGATTGTAAAATTTTGGAGTTTATAAGCAGATGAGTTTAATCAAAAATACTCTGCGATATTTTTTTTCTGAATGGAACATTATTAGTTTATATTGAATTATTCATGAATTGTAGCCTATGTCAAATTAGCATAATCAGGACTACGGTGATACATACTCGTACATACATAGGTACATGTATATGCAGCCAAAATCATAACCATCCCCACTCTGCCTTACACGGGTAACAAAACTGAATCACTTTCACGCTTTATATTATTGTCTTTTGCTGTGGCCCAACAGGGTCCACAATTGTGTCTGATTATATTTTCACCAACCACCTAAGAATACGTACATTGTGGAATTGAATAGAGAATTGTGAATTGTAATAATTAATGAAAAGTAATTCTACTATTTTTAAGCAATGTTCGCATTCACATGTCAGTCACAATCTGTTAAAAAAGCATTAATTTTCATACATTTTTGACAGATTGCGTCTGAGATGCGAATGCCAACTTTGCTTAAAAATTAGAATAATTGGAAATATAACAACCTCGTTGGTAGTTATATATTCGAGCCGTTTGGGGTTGAAACTCTCGGGTCGTGGGGTCCGAGTGCTCATGCGTTATTTAAAGAACTTGCTAAACGCTTAGTTGACATTTCGCGTGACCCAAGGGCTGGCTTTTACCTTGGACAAAGGATAAGCATTGCCATACAACGTGGCAATGCCGCCAGTCTTTTGGGCACTCTTCCAGTCGACAGCGATGCGGATGAATTTTTTGACGCCATCTTTTAGGGTTAACTTAGTTAGGATATTTGATTTTTATTATTAGTGCTGTCTCTATTAAATACCAATAAAAATATTGGCACTCTAGTCTAAAGATATTTTGATTGACATTGACACTTTTGGCCCTTTCTTTTAAGCAATTGTGTCTCTATTGTCTCTCAATTGTAAACGATTTTTCCAAAGTACAGCCTTTATCTCTAAGACTAGCTCTATTGCTTTATCAGGAGTATTGTTTGTTTGATTAAACGAGGAAAGAAATGAGAGGTAAAAAAACCTTAATGGCATTTATTGCGTTTTAGATTTTGAAGTTGAACTGAAAGAAAAAGAGTTTATTTGCGCCAAGTATGACACATGTCAACGAACAACAAACACAATTTGGGAAAAATGCGTCACATTCTCGTAAAACAACCATTGCTCAGCATAATGCTGGGACTCGTATGACAGTGTTAGTTTTCAGCGACAGCCGGCGTTGACTGAATGACGTTAACCGGAGCAACATTAAAAATAGTATTCAAAATACAGAAACATTTTGCTTGAACATATAAAATTGTTTTTTACATAAACCAACTAAGCAGATAAAAAACATTGTAACCCTTTTTACATTAAAACTTTTACATAATAAAATATTATATTAAGGTACAGTACAAAAACTTTTTGTTACCATATCTCTCAGCGTACCTATCTATTTCGGCGGCGCCCTCTCGCGTCCGACCCTGGTTCAATCCATGGTCTGGAGCGAGGAGGCATGAGAAGCCGTCACCTCCTTCTGCGAAGCAGTAATGCTAGTGAAGGAGGAGGCGGGGCGCGTGAGGGAGAGACAACCCTCACGCCCCAGCCGCCGCAACATAGGGAGGCGCCCCGGGCGTCGGGAGTCGCAGGGCGATTCCCGGCCACCGTAGGTGCGGGTCTGCGGACGGCAAGCGTTGGGTGGCTCGCCGTCCGATCAAACCCAAGCCCGGGTTGACGGCGCGTTGTGTTCCACGCGGGCTTCAAAGAGATGTCAGCATAGGAGTAGGGGCCCGTTAAGGCCAGAGCCTGCCAGGGTTGCAGATTTTTTAAAATGGCGAAAAAAAAATCGACTGCCCCATACTGTAGTTAGTTAGCAGTGTGCGCATAATGTACTAAACAGCTGATTTTTTATGCGATTTCAGTGTTAGTCCCACAGTGAGTGTGTCCCACAATGATGAGTTCTATAACCCTTCTTCAGGTATTGGGTTTATTCTGTTACACTATGTATTATAATAAATTCCTGTTTCTCTTGGTCACGACATAACTCGAGAACGACTTGAACGATATAGTTTTTTTTTTGTTGAGGGTCAAGATGAAATTTTTCTTAAAAAAAAAAATACATCCAGGCGAAGCCGTATAGTTTTTAATAATATACACGCTGTCTAAACTAATATTCATCATCATCATCATCATCATATCAGCCGAAAGACGTCCACTGCTGGACATAGGCCTCCCCCAAGTGTCGCCACAACCACCGGTCCTGTGCGTCTCGCATCCATCGGTTACCCGCGACCCTCACCAGGTCATCAGTCCACCTTGTGGGAGGCCTTCCAACGCTGCGTCTTGCGGTACGCGGTCGCCACTCCAAAACTTTTCGGCCCCATCGACCATCTGTTCTGCGAGCAATGTGCCCTGCCCACTGCCAATAACTAATATTATGAAGAGGTGTAAGTAAGTGGTTATTTATTGACATTGTCCCTGTACTCGAGCCCCCTATGGATCAGCTGGGGGGCCGATTGAGGGGGCCGAGTCACCCGCGTCCGTAGGAGAATACCCATAGTGTCCCTACACGTGGTCCCCGGGTGGTGCTAATCAGGTGACACTAACTGGTGGTAGGTTTCGGCCGATGGCTTGTGACCACCCACTGGGCAAAGGCGTACCGCCAAGCGGCCTAGCCGTGTTCCGGTACGATGCTCAGTGTAGCCAATCCAGAGGAGTTGGGTCGAAATAGTTGTTCCTATGCAGGCAGACCAACCAGGCTCGTGCTGATTTGGGCGTATCGGGAGACTAGTCGCGGAGGGTAGCGGGATCCGAGGCACGATGCGCCGCTGGCCGACCGCAGGTAGTTGGGGGCCCAAGTAGTGTGCTAGCCACACACGAAAGGCTGCCCCGCCAACTGTCGAAAAATCCCGGAATGTACCATCGTGCTGGTTGGCGACCAGACGAGAGGGCCCGATGGACATTCCCGGGGGGGCTCGGGCGTCCCCGCAGTCTCCAGACTAGTCCCCCAATGATGCCGTCCTGTCAGAACGTGCCTGAGGGTTAGCAGCATGGAACCTCATTTCACTTCCTTCTCCTCTACCTCCTTCACTCAAAATGAATAAAAGGAACAAAATGAAAAAGGCTGTACAGCGGCAGCACTCCCTCTCCCACAAAGTGCACCTGTGTAATATACGAGGTCTGCACTCAAATCTCGCCGCAGTCCATCACCACCTGGAGACTGAGAAACCAGCGCTCCTGTTCCTTTCGGAGACGCAGATCGGATGTCCGTCAGACGTGTCGTACCTCACTTACCCAGGGTTTACCCTGGAGCACTATTTTAAACCACGCGCGGGTGTATGTATCTACGCCCGGGACGACATCTGCTATCGGCGTCTCCGCAACCTTGAGGACTCCAGGTTCTCAACGCTTTGGGTTCTGGTGGACACTGGCCTAGATAAAATAGTCTATGCCTGTGTCTATCGGTCGCACAGCGGGGATCTGGAGACAACTGGGCTCACACAACACCTCAGTGAGGCGGCGGATGCGGCTCAGCAGCGTTACCCTTCTGCCCAATTGGTGTTACTGGGGGACTTCAACGCCCACCATCAGGAGTGGCTCTTCCCATACCAGTGCACAGACCATGCTGGACGAGAGACGCGAAAGCTAGCGCTAGCGTTAAATCTCACCCAGCTGGTCCAGGGGGCAACGAGGGTGCCGGATGTTGATTCGCACACAGCCAATTGCTTGGACCTTCTGCTGACAACAGATCCAGACCGCTACTCGGTGTCGATTTCTTCACCACTAGGAAGTTCCGACCACTGCCTGGTGAAATCTGTGTCCGTCTACTCCCCGCCCGATCCTAGCCCTAGAGGCACCCGGCGGGTTTGGCGATACAGGTCAGCAGATTGGGATGGCATGCGATCTTTCTTCGCATGTTATCCTTGGCAGCCTACTTGCTTTTCTTCGACTGACGCTTCGTCGTGCGCGAACGCCGTGACGGATGTGTTGCGGCAGGGAATGGAGTATTTCATTCCGTTCTCTGACGTAGCAATATCTGGCGTGGCTCGTCCATGGTTTGGTGCCGAGTGCAATCGCGCCGATGCGCTCAAACATGCGGCGTACCTAGCATGGGTCGACGCTCGTACGCGCAAAGCGGGTGACGTGAGTCAGAAGAAGAGAGCCTTCAACAGGGCTGCCAAGTCCTGCAAGAAGGTGTTGCGGAGGGCTCGGTTTGACCACATTAGCCGAATTGGGAACAAACTTGCTTCATACCCAGCAGGCAGTAAGGCGTTTTGGTCCCTGGCTAAGTCGGTTGAATCGAACTTCTGCCGCCCCTCACTACCACCACTGCTGAGACCTGATGGTTCGCTGGCCCATTCCGCAGAGGAAAAAGCGAACCTGTTTGCTTCTCTGTTTGCGGAAAATTCGCGTCTTGATCCTGGTGGCGCGAGGCCCCCTGCTTCTCCTGTTGGATGCGAGTCGAGTATGTCGAACATTCGCATTCATCAGAAGGACGTTCGTAGGGTATTGCGTAACCTTGACGTGAATAAGGCTAGTGGCCCCGACGGGATACCGGCAATTGTACTGAGGACCTGCGCGCCTGAGTTGTCTCCGATCTTGACACGCCTATATCGCCTTTCGTTTGAGACTGGTAAGGTGCCGATGGCTTGGAAGCAAGCTAACGTGCAGCCCGTGCCCAAGAAGGGTAGTCGAGCTGACCCAGCTAATTATAGACCCATCTCAGTAACTTCTATACTCTGTAAGAGTATGGAACGCGTGCTGAATGGTAAGCTCCTGGCATACCTAGAAGCTAACGATATCCTTAGTGACCGACAATACGGCTTCCGCCGAAATCGGTCCACTGGGGACCTTCTAGCGTATGCCATTCACATCTGGAGTGAGGCCATCGAGAAACATGGGGAAGCACTTGCGGTCTCTCTTGACATCTCGAAAGCCTTCGATAGGGTCTGGCACGAAAGCCTTATTGGTAAGCTTCCTTCCTTCGGTCTACCCGCCGGATTGTGTGATTGGATTGCAGACTTCCTGAGGGATCGGTCTATCCGAGTGGTCATAGATGGCTGCTCGTCTGGACTGCTGGATATTAATGCCGGGGTTCCTCAGGGGTCGGTGCTCTCGGCAACATTGTTTTTGCTGCATATTAATGATCTGCTAAAACCCGGTACCTTTGGGTATGCAGACGACAGTACTGTTGCTGAGAGATACGTATCTAACGCACGAGCTGGTGGGTCGCAGATCCGGTCTCTCCGAGAGGCTATGGTTGAGCGCTTGAATTTGTCCCTACAGGCTGTCTCAGAGTGGGGCGATGCCAATCTGGTCAAGTTCAATGCTGCTAAGACCCAGGCGTGTCTTTTTTCCGCTAAAAGGAGCCAATTCCACCCAGCTCCATCTTTCCGAGGTGTAACCGTGCCGATAACCGACCAACTTGACCTTCTTGGTGTTACGTTGACATCTACCCTCAATTTTGGCACATTTATAGAGGCAAAGGCTCAAGTGGCTGCCAAAAAGTTGGGAATTCTGGCAAAGGTGCGACGGTACTTCACGCCGGAACAGCTGCTCAAACTTTATCAAGCGCAAGTTCGATCGTGTATGGAGTACTGCTCGCATCTTTGGGACGGATCTGCCAGATACCAGCTTGATGCCCTTGAGTCAATAGAGAAACGAGCCAAGAGGATCATCGGCAATGATAGGCTCGTCGAGTCGAAGCTCCAAAGTCTCGAGCATCGACGCCGAGTTGCTAGCCTGTCGGTTTTCTATCGGTTGCATTTTGGAGAGTGTGCAACGGAATTGCATAGTTTGATTCCGCCTAGCCCGTTCCATCATCGGACCACAAGACGTACGGCGATGCGCCACCGGTACACGGTGGACATCCCACCCACACGCACAAAGCGTTTTGGGAATACATTCATTGTGCGTACCGCTAAGGAGTGGAATTCCCTGCCGGAGTCTGTGTTTCCTGATAGCTACAACCTGGGAGTCTTTAAGTCAAGAGTGAATAGGTTACTTCTAGGCAAGCGTGCTCCATCTTCGACCACATCGTCGCTTACCATCAGGTGAGATAGTGGTCAAGCGCGTGCCTATCAATAATAAAAAAAAAAAAAAAAAAAAAAAGCTGTACGAAACGGGCCGCCGGTGCGCTGCGCGTCCAGTATAACAACGCTTTCAGGGCGCTGATGGGGCTGCCGCGTTGTTGCAGCGCATCAGAGATGTTTGCTCAAGCCAGAGTCGATAGCTTCTCAGCTGTCGTGCGCAAGAAGAGTGCATCTCTTCTCGCCAGATTGCGTGGCAGCAGCAACAGCCTCCTGAAAGTGATTGCGGATAAGTTTGATGAGAGCCCCATAATGAGGCAACTCATCAAAACAACCATGTCTCTTGTAGTATATAAGTACTAACATAGGGTATAAGCTATTTTTGTTACTAACAACTTTTAAGTACCTATTTTAAGTATTTTGTTGCTGTTGTGTGTGTGCTGTGTGCCTGTGTGGACTATGTTGTCTGAAATTAAATAAATAATAATTGACACACAACTCTGGAAGTACTGGGGGTCTACCACAACCTCTTAAAACAATATTATTTTAATATTACTTTGTAATTTCTGTTGTTGCATTTTCAACTCTCGGCGCTGATCCGAGAGTTGAAAATGCAACAACAGAAATTACAAAGTAATATTAAAATAATATTGTTTTAAGAGGTTGTGGTAGGCCCCCTGATCTTTTTAAAACCTAACTAATTTTATAAATGCGAATGGGAGTCTGTTTGTTTGTTTCCCTCTTCTCGTCTTAACGGCTGAACGAATTTAGATGAAACTTGACTATGTTTCCTTTGGGTAATCTCCGAATTACGTGCGAGTAAACCCGCGGGTGGCAGCTTATATTTTATCCATGCTATTATTTTGATAGTTTTTATGTTCAATATTCTATTATTGACAGCACCTTATCAAAATCAATAAATCATTGGAACTGTAATATACAGAAAAAAAAATTAAAAAAAAATCTAGAGTTTTAAGGCTTTCGATTCCTATTTCAATTCTAGCTTTAATGAGGTTTTTATCCAATTTAAAATTGAATGTACTGAAATCCAAACATTTCAGTTCTAAAGTGTTAATCTAAATACGTAAGGATTTACGAGAATTAGATTTTAGTTCTAGGACACAAAATCTCATGAAGCAATAAAATGAACAAAGCAACCGACTTCTATTGTGAAGTCGCAATCGTTTGTGAAACCCAACGTTTGTCATAGGGGTCTGTTGTAACAGGAGACAATTGAAACAGTAAAACTGTTCTTTACGAGAGTTTTAATTTGTGTCTACTTTTGTCTATCAAGTTGGATTCGAGATTTATTCTGTAACTGTTATTTTCTAATTATCACTTTGTAATTCGACGGTATCGTTGTGATTCACAATAGAAGATTTTTTTTTTAAACAAATGAGCTAGCTTTCGAATTGTCTATGCTCACATTGACTTGGGAAATTCTGGTTTTCCAAAGATTTTCACTACCTATCTTCTTCTTAATGATGTATATTGTTGATGGCAAAAAGAGTGATTAATTATATTTAATTTTTTATTTTATATTTGGCCCAGTACTCAGCAACGGTAACACCATTCGCTGACGCAGCCATAAGGCCCTCACATGTGCAGGTGACACGGTATGCTGCGCAAGTCGAAAGGTGGGCCATGGACTGCAGGGCGACGCCACACATACACTGAAGATCGGAGCAATCCTAGAACTGTCACCTGAGGAAGTTAGCATTAGTTCGGCCGACCTGAGTGCGGAGTCTATTTAGAGTTTTTGAGGTCAGACACGGCAGCGCGTGCCCAGGTGGGAGGTTCTCCGAGGGCTCGATGAAATTAATAATCAAGAGGATTGAACTTCTCTCGCCAAAGTTAGCATCTTTCCGAGGAGTTGTTGCCGGTAGATGGATTCACGCATCCAAGAAAACATCTTCGGCTTTTTAGTCTTTGGGGCACGAAGCTGTAAATGTGCATTGGGTGGCGTGAGTCGTTTTCTAATTTCGCCCATTCTATACGGATATATCTTAAAATGTAAAGGTCTCAAATTTCGAAATGGCCCTACACAATTGACATTCTTTCATTGTCAGAATTTCTCTTTGTCTAAACCCTCCTCTGGTACTGCACATTTCTGTCGATTCTTCCTTTGACCAGACAAGCAGCCTAGTATTGCGTGAATTGAACCTTACTATCAAAGACACACTTGTGACCAATCAAGTGAACAAAGGAACGTTAGGTGCCGACTTCAATTGTTTAGTGGGGTAAAACCGGTGAAACGTTTGGACGGGGGTCCAGGGTGAAAGCCTGTGGACTAAGACGGGAGCGGACGCGATTATGTGGCCACTGTACTTCACGAGTTATTTTTATTAAGAGGATCGCGGTTATCCACTAGCTCACCTGAAGGTAAGCGACAACCAGACCCGGAACAACTATCTGCCGGTCATACAAATATTTGTTCCGTGCGGGATTCGGACCCACGACACGTGACGCAGTAGTTGGCTGCTGCGCTGCGTGTCGTGTATTCGATTTCCGCACGAATCAAATATTTGTATGGCCTACAGATAGTTGTTCGGGCTGTTTGTGCATGTGAGTTTGTATGTTTGTAAACGCACCCACGATACAGGAGAGAATTCTTAGCACGGGGCAAAGCTAAAAAAAAATGCGTGATAGCCCGCTTGCTTACATACATACTCCTGACTAAAAGGCACCTAGGTTACTTATATATTATATTGCTTTCTTCAATCTCATGTCCATGAGGCTGAAACAATCTGTGGCATGGGTTTCTAACCTTACATGACAAGCAAGCACAAAATCCATTTATTCTGTTTGACCTGACAAATCCTCAAAGGGGACCTTTCGCCGCCATCTTTAAGTTAAAAAGGGGTCTCAAAACAATTAAAGGCACAAAAGGTATGTTCTCCCTTTGTACTCATTGTTTTTGGTGTATCAGCAGGAATCTAGGTCACTAGCACAGCTGGCTTAAATTCTATTGTGGTGTATTTAATTATAGTCATTTATTTTTTGTTCTTTTGTTTAGAACCACGGTTGGTTGGTAGTACTCTTATGCTGCTTATTTTACTATAGAATAGTTTACTGAAAATGCGTATGTCAGTCATATCGACGAAAAATAGTGGTTTTTTAAACGACTTCCAAAAATGGAGAAAATTCTGAATTCTACTGGTTTTTTTTAGGAAAGTTTGTTCAGCGATATTTTTGCCAATTTCCAACCGATTTTGGTGATTCTTTTTTTATTTAGAAGAGTATCTTCCCGGACTGGTCCCATTTCAATTTGGTGAAGATCTGATGAAGAACTTCGGAGATAGGTAACGGAACTCTTCAATAAATGATAGCAAACCTGCCAGGATTGCTGAAATCGCATGTCTGTATATTGTTTACACCAGTTCATAACATAACATCACGCCGGTACGCTGGAAAGGGGTACGCAGATAATTATGAGTTGTGAGGCAAACACGGTTTTGGGGTTATCTATTCGGGCATAACTTTAATGTTTATGAACCGATTTCGATGATTATTTTTGCGTTGGGTTTAGAATGGTGTAGTAGCTAACCACTAAAAAGTAAAAACTAAAAAAACTTTTTAGAAAAAAATACAACCAACTTCGAAAGAAAAAACACTACGAAGTGTAAAATAACTATGATTTCGGAAGTCGGTGTCAAAAGACGAAGATACAACGAAAAAAACCGTGACGTCACAGTACCCCTACGCTTGAACCGTAATGCGCTTTATCTTTTTTATGTTTCGTTGATTCGGTAAACCAAAAAATACGTCCAAGATTGTCGGGCGGAGGGGTCTGTCAGACTCTTACTGACTAAAACCACCCCGGTGTTCCATCTTCCACCTACGCCGGGGATCGCGGGAACATATGCGACTTCCGTAATCCCCGGCTTGTGCCGGCCCGCCTCTGCGGGCCACATCTCGTAAGCGGGGGGAGTGAGGTGTTTAACTCCCCCCGCGACGTCAGAGGGGCGCACGGGAACACCACGCGCCGCCACCTCGGGTCCGGATGAATGGGGGGGCAACGGACATCCCCAAGTCCGCCGCCCCTGGACCCAGTTAGGGGGGCAGAAGGAGGGCAGCGTATGCCCTCCTTCGACGCCCGGTGCGCCTGCTGCGGGCCGGGAGAGCACTCGACATCTCCCTCTCCCTTTCCGCAGCCTCTTTCTGCGCGATGACAGAAGGAGACCACCGCGTCCCAGGACTCCTCACCGCCGACCATAGAGCGTACTACAGCCGGCAGCGAGAGGTCACTGCCTACCACAGAGACGAGGGCACGGCGTGGCTCCTCCCAAGCGGCACACTCTGCCAGCGTATGCCGCGCCGATGTATCCGACTCTGACTCAACCTATTACGGTTCATTAGATACATCCCGGCGTCAGACAGACGGACGAACATTGGAGGGTCACCAAAAAAATCTTATGAGTAATAGGATTTTTTTGGTGACTCTCTGGGTATGGCCTAAAAATAGACTTTTGCCAGAAGCTGAACACAGCAGGCCAACATAATTTTATTCAGTAAAACTGGCTTTTTAATTAACCTATTTCCCAAGACATAAAATTCCCAGCGATAACGTTTAACAGAGGTTCCAATTCATCCATTTAGAAGTCTGTTAGTTTAGGTAACATCATTTATTTTTTCACAAAATTATCTCCCTGTTTACAGAGGCCCTGTGACCCGCCATCGAAATAGGAGATTATGTGTTCAACAAATATTTTCTAGAGATGATATCCAGTGGAGTGGAGTTTAATTTTCTTTTTTTTTCGTTTTTCATTTCTATTTTGTTGAAGGTTATTTTTGTTAGATAAATAGAATGTGTGTTTTTTGCGAACGAATAAATGTATGTATTTATGGATAACGTTTTGCTTTGTTAGAATATTTTGTTGGCTTTTTCATGTATTTTCTAGGTATTTTATAAGAAGGGTCTCCCCATCTACGGACCAGCCTCAGCAAGCTTTACTTTACTTCATTAACTCATGCGGCTATTATTATTTAGCCAAGAACCAATTGAGACTCGTAACACAACATTAATTGACTTAACCGCCATTCGATATTGTGTGTAACTGGAGCAATATAATTGACTGTGTTCCTGGTATTGTAGTTTTATTATAACGACGCCATTTGCTGTGTTGGTTACCAGATTGGTTGGCTTTGTTTTATGTTGTTTTATCGGCTTTTTTTATTTATTTATTTTATTTATTTTCCTTAATTGGTCAACCAACAATTGTTTACACTGATAACATTTAAAGTAAGTATATAATATCCAAGGTTAGTGTAACAATTAATTACAGGTTAGCACCGCATGCCCCATAAACAAATAAGATGTGCCACAAGCACTGAACTATTATTAGACATTAATATTTGAGTACTTAACTAAAATTAAAATTAATAGGTATAAAAGCATTACGTGATGAGATTTACAGTACGAAAAGCAAACAGAAACACACCGAAACTGTACATAATAGCGAAATTGGAAATCAAAATTACAATCAAAAATTCTTTTGGTGATATGATATGATATGATATGATATGATATGATATGATATGATATGATATGATATGATATGATGACCTCTAAAAAGGTTGGTAGTCAGGGGTATGCGTGAATTTGATTGTAACCTGTGCCCCCGACTCATGGTTTTTTCTATGGATGGGAAATCAACAAATAACTTCTACCGATCTGGGTGAAGCGGAAGGAAGTGTCAGACTCTTACTGACTAAAACCCATCCGTGTTCTCCAAAAGACCTTCGCGTTCCAGGCCGCGGTGACTCTTCCGAACAAATTCCGCAACCCCGACTCATGGTAGCGTGGTAACTGTGGTGTTTTAGGTGGAAGGAGTTCAGCAACACTCAGTTCTTGGAGAGTTTCCATGAAGAATTCACCACAAAGTAGTTTGTATATAATAAATATGATATGGGGGCTGGTGAAAAAATATTTTCGTCACATAAAATGTGCTAGGATATCAACAATTATTGTCCCACCGTTCTTACCTGTTTACACAAATAAACGTATTTGCAACTCCTATTTCATGAGAATTGAACATAACTGGTAAGCGGCAGTGAATTATTTGATAGGTAATTAAAGCTCTATGACCGTTAGCAAAAAATATGGTGTTATTTAAAATCGATTGATTTATAAAACTTACTAGCTTCTACCAGCTGCGGCTTCGCTCGCATGAATATCGGAAATAGCAAGGTTTCCTGATTTGTATTGTAAATTTTTTACTCAGGAAACACCCACCCTACACCTACCCTACACCTACCTTACACCTACCCTACACTTATCTTACACCTACCCTACCCTACACCTACCCTACACCTACTTTACAGCTACCCTACACCTACCCTACACCTACCTTACACCTACCCTACACCTACTTTACACCTACCCTACACCTACCCTATACCTACCCTACACCTACCCTACACCTTCCCTACCCTACCTACATAATTATACCAGCCCAAAAATACTATGACATGTTTCTGGTCTCCTGGTACTTGATGTTTCTGGTCTCCTGGTACTTGTGAATCTGCAGTGCGATTCTGTAAACATGTCGAAGTGAACACCCGGGCGCGGCGCACGACAGTTGAGTTGTCAAACCATACAAATAAGCTGGAATGACAGCTCTATTGTCGTTCACTCCGCCTAGGTGAACACCGTGAGATGTCGACAGAATCGACCGACTGTAGTACTAAGGCAGCAGCGGCTCTGAATTTCCACTTCCTCCTCAGTCTTCATTGATCCATGCCACTTACCGGGATAAAAAGTAGCATATGTCTCATTCCAGGATATGAACTACATGTGTGCCAAATTTCATCCAAATCCCTTCAGCCGTTTTTGCCTGATTGTAACACAAACATACAAACTTTCACCTTTATAATATTAGTAGGATTATTTATTTTATTTTAATTTATAAAAGTTTTTCTATAAAATATATACAACCGTTTTTTGTCAATATTTCCCAAATATTTACTAAAGTCTAGCGAGCAATTTATCAAAACTGAGGCCAAATTTCAACATCAACCAAATTAAAACTTAATAAATTCAACTTAATACTAAATGAGGTTAAACTTCATCTAAATATTTAAAGTTACCAACAATAATTATTTACGAGTAGAAACCAAGTAAATAAGAGCAGTCCATATTAATTCTACACAATTAGTCCTTACAAAGGCTAAGAAAATTAACAATTCCGTGCCAGTTCCCTTTTGTGACTAGGGATGAAGTTAATTCAAAATCTACTTGGAGTGTTTCTAAGAATGTTTGCTACGGAATTCGTAGCAGCGTAGCGCGTAGAGGGGTCTACGGCGTAGCAGTCGGTAGGATTATTTTATAATAATCTCATCATCATAGTTTGTTTACTCATTATTTTTCTATATTGAGAGGTTTTTTGTGTTTTGATAATTGATTCACAACGTAATTGGAGTCTTTTTTTTTTTTTTTTTTTATTGGTGATGGGTTTGCTCTTGACTCTAGTCAATGTCAGATATGACAGAGACAAAGTCTACGATGGAGCGAGCTTACCCAGAAGGAGCCTGTTCACTCTAACTTTGAAGAGATTAGGGCTGTAAGCTTTTGGAAACACAGACGCAGGCAGAGAGTTCCACTCCTTTGCTGTGCGCATTATAAAAGACGTTTGGAAACGCTTAGTGCGAATTGGTGGAATATCTACAAGGTGGGGATGGTAAGATGCAGTGCGTCTGGATGTCCGATGGTAGAAGGGGGCCGGTGGGATGAGGTCGTGGAGTTCTTGGGCACACTCACCGAAGTACAATCTGTAGAAGACCGATAAGCAGGCAACCTTACGGCGATGAGCCAAGCTATGTAGCTTGGCATCCACCAGTTTTGCGTCACCGATGAGCCTCTTAGCTCTGCGTTCCACCGAGTCAAGCGCGGCAAGCTGATACTTAGCTGAGCCATCCCATAGGTGGCTACAATACTCCATGCAGGATCGGACTTGTGCTTTGTAAAGGGTTAAAAGCTGTCCAGGCCTGAAGTATCGCTTCACCTTATTTAGGATGCCCAGCTTTTTGGCCGCAATTTGGGCTTTGTACTCGATGGTGGCGCCGAAGTTGAGACTGGATGTCAACTCCATGCCTAGGAGCTCGAGCCGATCAGTAACGGGAACAGATGCACCCCGAAAAGTAGGAGTTTGGTCAAAGCGACTCCTTTTTGCGGTAAAAAGACACGCCTGTGTTTTGGTGGCGTTAAAAGTGACCAGATTGTCATCACCCCACTGGGAGACAACGCTTAAGGTCAAATTTGTCCGCTCTACCATGGCCTCTCTCAAGGAACGGACTTCATCCCCGCCGGTTGTTGCGCTGGACAAGTATCTCTCTGAAACCGTACTGTCATCTGCGTACCCAACAAGACCAGGCTGAAGTAGGTCATTGATGTGTAGCAGGAAAAGAGTTGCAGAGAGAACAGACCCCTGAGGAACTCCGGCATCAATAGCCATGAGGTCAGAGGAGCAGCCGTCAACGACTACTCGGATCGACCGTTCATTTAGGAAGTCTGATATCCAGCTACAAAAACCAGCTGGGATGCCATAAGCAGGAAGCTTGTTGAGTAGACCTGCGTGCCAGACCCTGTCAAAAGCCTTCGAGATATCGAGCGACACAGCAAGTGCTTCGCCGTGTCTCTCGATGGCTTCGCCCCAGCAGTGCGTGACATACACAAGAAGATCACCAGTTGACCGTCCCTGGCGAAAGCCATATTGACGGTCACTGAGGAGATCATTGTCTTCAAGGTAGGTCAGCAGCTTACTGTTCAGAACTTTTTCCATAACCTTGCATAGGATGGAGGTAATGGCGATTGGACGGTAATGTGCAGGATCAGCACGGTCTCCCTTTTTGGGCACCGGTTGCACATTCGAAAGCTTCCATGATTTCGGCACCGTTCTTTTTTCAAGAGAGAGGCGGTACAGGCGTGTCAACACAGGAGACAGTTCAGGTGCACATTGCCTCAACACTCTCGCTGGAATACCGTCAGGTCCGCTGGCCTTATTCACGTCTAGACTGCACAATACTCTTCGGACCTCTTTAATGTGAACTGCGATCTCCGGCATCGAAGAGTCACAACGAGGTAAAGTTGGTGGTTGCTTGGAGCCAGCGTCCAGACGTGAATTGCTTGCAAAGAGAGTGGCAAATAAATTTGCTTTCTCTCTTGCAGAGTGAGCCAGGGAACCATCAGGTTTTAGCATTGGAGGCAAAGTGGGTCGACAGAAATTCGTTTCAACCGCTTTCGACAGGGACCAAAACTGCTTACTACCCGGAGGGTGTGATGCTAGTTTGGCCCCGATACGTCCGACATGGTCAAAACGTGCCCTACGTAAAACGCGCTTGCAGGACTTGGCAGCAGAATTAAAGGCTCTTTTCCTCGCGCGAACCCTACGTGCTTTAGCCTTTCGGTCGCGGGCCTTGATCCAGGCTTGGTAAGCAGACTCTTTACGGGCCTCTGCGTGGGCGCATTCTGCATTATACCAAGGCCGGGACTTGTGACCGAGCGGGATGTCGGAGAATGGAATAAAATACTCCATCCCCTGCCGAATCACGTCCGCAATCACATCAGCACAGCACGAGGGGTCACCCGAGGAGAAGCACACTTGCCGCCAAGGATAAGACGCAAAAAAGTGCCGCATCTCATCCCAATCTGCTGACTCGTATCGCCATACTCGTCTCGTGCCCCTAGGACTCTTATCTGGAGGAGAGCAGGTCAACACGGATTTCACCAGGCAGTGGTCAGACGTTCCCAGCGGAGCTGAGACCGATACTGAATGACTGCCCGGATCGGTTGTCAGCAGAAGGTCCAAGCAATTGGGTGTATGGGCGTCAACATCCGGTACCCGCGTTGCCACATTCACCAGCTGGGTTAGATCTAGCGTTACAGCAAACTTGCGCGCCTCTAACCCGGCATGGTCAGTTTTCTGGTACGGGAACAACCACTCTTTATGGTGGGCGTTAAAGTCCCCCAGAAAAATGAGCTTCGCTGTTGGGTACCGTTGCTGGGCTACATCCGTCGACTCCACGAGGGAATTAAACAGCGCTGTTGTCTCCTGGTCACCGCTGTGCGATCGGTATACGCCAATATAGAGAAGTTTCTCCACGCCAGTGTCCACAAGTAGCCATATGGCAGAGAAACCCGATTTCTCAAAGCAACGGAGACGACGACAGCAAATGTCATCGCGGACGTACACACAGACCCCAGCCTGCTTCCTGAACTTGTGTTCCAGAGAGTAGCCCGGGTAGTTGAGGTACGCCACGTCCGACGGAGTTGTTATCTTCGTCTCCGTTAGGAAAAACAGGTGCGGCTTCTCGGTCTCGAGATGATGATGGACCGGATCGAGATTTGAGTGCAACCCCCTGATGTTGGTGAGGTGCACTTTGAGTGGGAGGAAGTGCAGCCGTTGTTTAACCTTATTCCTTTTTGCTTTGGTCATTGTAGTTTTAGAGTGTTAGGGGAAAAAGTCGAACTGTCGAGGCGCTGCTCAGTGAACCAAGTGGAACACTAGAGCTAAACCAACCTATGGGGAACTCATTTGGAGACTGCGGGGACGCCCGAACCCCCCCAGATATGGCCACCGGGTCCTCCCATCCAGTCGCCAGCTGGCACGGTGGAGCATACCGGGATTTTTCGCTAGTTGGCGGGGCAGCCTTTCACACGTGGCTGGCGTGCTACTTGGGCCCCCTACTAACTGCGGTCGGCCAACGGCTGGCACCGTGCTTCGGATCCCGCTACCCTCCAAAATGAGTTACCCGGAAAGCCCAGCCCAGCGACCAAGACCGGTTCTGAGCAGAGCAACTGACAGTCTCCTTCTCCCCCAATGGCACTGGCACTCCCGCACTCCGACGGAACACAGCAAGCTGCTTGGCGCCGGACTTCGGCGGGATGGTGGTCGCGAGCCAGGCGGCTCCTTGCGGAGCCTACCACCGCTTTAAGTGGGATCGTTCTGCCGTACCACAGGCAAGCCTGTGGTGCCGTTGCCCGGGGTGGACCGCGAGGAGGTAGATCCCAAACCACCCCATGGTAGTCTTTCTAACAACGTTACAATTAATGTCTACTGAATTTGTAGACGCGTAACAGCGTAGTTCGTAGCGTGATCTACGGCGTAGCAGACCATACGGTCTTACATAATAAATTAATAGATAATTTTACATAATCTAATTTGGAGTATTTCTGTCTGCTACGAATTTCGTAGCCGCGTAGCAACGTAGCGCGTAGCAGTGTCTACGGCGTAACAGTTCAAGAGACTTTTATTCCGTTATTGAGAGGTATTTTGTGTGTATAGAAAACTGCTTTTTAATACCTTTTCTTACAGAGGCTAATAAATTTAACAATTTTGTGCCAGTTTTCTTTTGTGACAAGGGATGAAGTTAATTCACAATCTAATTTGAGTATTTCTAAGAATGTTTCCTAAGAAATTTGATGCGGCGTAGCAGCGTAGCGCGTAGGGACCTACGGGAAGGATTTTATGAGGTTTTAGATTATTTTTTACTTAACTGAGAAAGGTAGTTTGTGTGTGAAGAAATAAAGAAATTGCTTTTAAATATCTTGTATATTGTGTTGCTTGGATATTTATTTTCTCTCTTCTAAATTAATATTACTTTCGAGAAGTGCTTTTTTTTGGTAAAAGTTATTCGTGCGATTACAGTATTAAAAAAATATTTTACTGATAAAAAGCTGGGTTATGAAATACTTCTAGAGATAATAACTCAATACTGAAAGAATACAACTAACTAAAAATAAATAGTTACAACATAAAATCAAAAATAATCGCCACTTCCTCTGAAATGTCATCCACTGATTATTAATATGCCCAAAAGACCGCCAGCCTTCCCGCACAGCTGTATTATGCTTAACCTCTGTCAAAGGTAAAACCAGATCCTGGGTCAACACTAAAAAAATATGCGCTCTCAGGAAGTTCTGAGAGCGCATATTAAAAGAGGATGGGAGAAATAATTATGTGGAAGTCCACATTATTATTTTTCCCATCCTCGTTCTCTGAGTTCTTCTATCCTTATCTCCAACAAAATCCTACTAATATTATAAACTAGCTTCTACCAGCGGCTTCGCCCGCGTGAAAATCGGAAATAGGAAGGTTTCTTGATTTATATTGTAACTACACCTACTCTACACCTACTTACACCTACCTACACCTACTCTACACCTACCCTACATCTACCCTAAACCTACCCTACACCTACCCTACACCTACGCTACACCTACACTACACCTACACTACACCTACCCTGCACCTACCCTACACCTACCCTACACCTATCCTAACCAGCCCAAAAAATACTATGACATGTTTCTTGTTTCCTGGTACTTGTTGTTTTTGGTCTCCTGGTTAAAGGTGAAAGTTTGTATGTTTTTATGTTTGTATGTTTTTATGTTTGTATGTTTGTATGTTTGTATGTTTGTATGTTTGTATGATGTAAGATCATATCCTGGAATGAGACATATGCTACTTTTTATCCCGGTAAGTGGCATGGATCAATGAAAACTGAGGAGGAAGTGGAAATTCAGAGCCGCTGCTGCCTTAGTACTACAGATTTACAAGTACCAGGAGACCAAAAACATCAAGTACCAGGAAACCAGAAACATGTCATAGTATTTTTTGGGCTGGTTAGAATAGGTGTAGGGTAGGTGCATGGTAGGTGTAGTGTAGGTGTAGCGTAGGTGTAGGGTAGGTGTAGGGTAGGTGTAGGGTAGGTGTAGGGTAGGTGTAGGGTAGGTGTAGGGTAGGTGTAGGGTAGGTGTAGGGTAGGTGTAGGGTAGGTGTAGAGTAGGTGTAGGTAGGTGTAGGTAGGTGTAGGTAGGTGTAGGTAGGTGTAGGTAGGTGTAGAGTAGGTGTAGTTACAATACAAATCAAGAAACCTCCCTATTTCCGATTTTCACGCGGGCGAAGCCGCTGGTAGAAGCTAGTTTATAATATTAGTAGGAAGTAGGATGTGAATGTTTGTATGTTTGTATGTTTGTGTTACAATCAGGCAAAAACGGCTGAAGAGATTTGGATGAAATTTGGCACACATGTAGTTCATATCCTGGAATGAGACATATGCTACTTTTTACTCCGGTAAGTGGCATGGATTAATGAAGACTGAAGAGGAAGTGGAAATTCAGAGCCGCTGCTGCCTTAGTACTACAGATTCACAAGTACCAGGAGACCAGAAACATCAAGTACCAGGAGACCAGAAACATGTCATAGTATTTTTTGGGCTGGTTAGGGTAGGTGTAGGGTAGGTGTAGGGTAGATGTAGGGTAGGTGTAGGGTAGGTGTAGAGTAGGTGTAGGGTAGGGTAGCGGTAGGGTAGATGATTCCTAAGTAAAAAAATTACAATACAAATCAGGAAACCTTCCTATTTCCGATATTCACGCGAGCGACGCCGCCGCGCTGGTAGAAGCTGGTATTATAATAAGACCAAGTTTGCAATTTAAAATTACCATGATTGCATTAAAAATCTTTATTTTAAAATGCAAGTGAGTTAACTATGCATAAATCTGCATTTTACCAGCAGTAACTGACTGTTCAAGTATAAGTTACATTCATTTTAATTCAAGCTTAAATTAAACAAGCCATATTTGTGTTAAAATTTAAATGAAACTGTTTTCTTTGCTACTCAATCATTTACAGAGCCTTTTGAAAGACATAGCGTAAAAAATGCTTATATAGAAACGTAAGGGTGCGTCCACATCTGGCGAATGTGCCGCGAATGTGCAGCTCGCGAGCCGTTTGCGAGCTGCCCGCAAGCTGCGCGCGTGCATTTTTGTTCGTGCGCCGCTCCTGCGTTATGATATATATGACGGCGCGCAGCTAAATTAAAAGTTAAGCCAAGATTTAAGATGAGAGACTGATAGCTGATTTTGTTGAACAGTAATTATTGTTAAATTCAATATTAAAATGGTGATTTATTTCAATTGGTCGAAAATATAATTGTGGTGATTTATAAAATATGAGCGGGTAACCCTGAATAATCTAGTTTCATCTTGTGTTTTACCGTATATTTTGTTTACAAATGTAATCGAATAAAACGAGGGACTGTTATGAATCACAAACGTGCTATTATTTCAACGTTTCTTCTATAACACGCCCATGATGGCTGACTATCACAAAGACCGCTCCGCTGCCCATCCTGATAATCCGTTATATATGTTATTTGCCTGGTCATGAAATTTAAGGTGTCATTAGTGTGACAAAAAAATAAATATTGACAAACAACTCTAAACACAAATGAGTTCAAATTCGAAATTTTACAGAATTGAAATATTGTTTTTTGTAACCTATTCCCTTCCAGGTTATTTAACTTGAAATCAAACCAACCAATAGGTTTATTCCCTTAGTCATATACTATTATAATGAAGCTTTTCCAAAAAAAAGTCTTGTACGCAGTTATAAATACTTTTTAACCTCTATAAATTATCATAAAAAAAAACCGGCCAAGTGCCAGTCAGACTCGTTCCGTACCATAAACCGAAAATACTACGTTTTTTTTCAAATTTTTACCGTAATCGCATTAGAAATATACACTCCGGAAAAATCTCAAGTGTCTAACTATTTCAGTTCACGAGGTACAGCCCACTGACAGCTACGGACGGACAGCAGAGTCTTATAAATGAGGTTCCACATGTGACCCTTTGGATATCCATAAATACACTCATCCTACACTCTCAATTTCCCGAAAAAGCTAGTACATAATGAATAACTAAATAATACAAGCTTTAGTATCCCAATTCATTATCGACTCAAACTTCCCAGAAACTCTTACCACAAAAGAATAACTCACTACCCACATAAAGGCTCGTATAATCCCTGTAACAATGTACTTGTACGACTACATTATTCAGGGCTACGTAGTACCTATTAATTTCACCCTTACTAATTCACCCTTACACTAATACATTCTCTTGTACCCACTAATTTACTCAAAGGTAAGGGTGTCGCTCCTCAGAAGTCTAAAGCTAAGCTACAAAACTCCCTGCCAGGGTTGCGGAATTTATTCGAAAGACTCACCGCGGTCCTGAAACTAAATATAAACTACAAACTTAGCATTGTTGTATTAATTCTTTCATTGTGCGTATAGCCAAGGAGTGGAATGCCTTGCCGGAGTCTATGTTTCTTAACAGCTTACCCGAGGGTCTTTAAATCAAATGAGTGAATAGGTAACTTTTAGGCATCCATGCTCCATCGTCGACCATGTCATCGCTTACAGCCATTAGTTGACATTTTTTTATTTGAGATGGGTTTGTTCTAGACTCTAGTCTAGGTCAGAGGTGACAGCGGGCGTCGGGAGACGCTGGGCGATTCCCGGGCGTCATAGCGCGGGCCTTAGGACGGCAAGCGTTGGGAGGCTAGCTGTGCCATAAAAGCCAGATCCGGGTTGACGGCGCGTTGTTTTCCACGCACGCTTCAAAGAGATGTCAGCATGGTACACGGGGCCTGTTAAGAGCAGAGCCTGCCAGGGTTGCGGATTTTGTTCGAAAGAGTCACCGGGGCCCTGGATCGCAAAGGGCACTAGGAGGAGCATGGATGGGTTTTAGTCAGTAAGAATCTGACACTAACCAGCTCCACCCAGAGCGAAATGGGTCATTTGATGATTTCCCATCCACGAAAAGGTCAGAGATGACAGAGAGTCTGTTCACTCTATCTTTGAAGAGATTAGAGTTGAATGCGTTCGGAAACACAGACGCAGGTAAAGAGTTCCACTTATTACATTACTCCACTCCTTGACGGCCTAGCGGTCAAACACGAACCTATAAGAGACACACTCATTTTCTTAACAGCAGCAGGTATCGTGCATATTTTCGCGCATAATGTAGCAAATCGTCCTGGATTGTGCAATGAAAACAAAAAAGAGGTCTACATTTAAAGGTTTTAGCTACGTTTTGCTTCAAGATCTAAATTAAAGGTATGAGCATCAAACTACACTGAAATTTCAATCTTATTGCATATTGCTACTAACGCGGTTTTCTCTGTTTTTTCTTTTTTTTTTTAAACCGTTGCCCCACACTAGGATTTTCTCCTGTATCGTGGGTGCGTTTACAAACATATAAACTCACATGCACAAACAGCCAGACCCGGAACAACTATCTGTAGGCCATACAAATACTTGTTCTGTGCGGGAATCGAACCCGCGACACCCAGCGCAGCAGTCAATCGCTCAACCACTGCGCCAACTGTGTCGTCAAATAATAAATATTGTACTATCCCCGACGATATTGCATTAGTATATAATTATGAATGCATTAGTACATACCGCGATAATAGGTATAGCTACATAATAGTGAAAATAAAAATAATTGAGGTATGGGCTAGCTATTGACCTCAATCACGCCTGATGGAAAGCGATGGATGAGGTCTTTGATGGAACGAGCATGCCCAGAAGATGCCTTGAGGCACTGGTACTCCCACGCGTCGACGAAAAAGGAGGGTGGTCGCGAAACATGCGGACGTTAGCCCTACCACCCTCCTTTGCGCTTGCAATGCCCCAACGCCCTTTGCGTTCCAAGGCCACGGTGACTCTTTCAAACAAATTCCGCAACAATAAAAAGCCTGCATGCTGGTTAAAATAGGGTAAAACCAAGATCGCAATGACAAAGTTCTGGAGTGGCAAACATGTACCGGCAGACGCAGCGTTGGAAGGCCTCCCACAAGATGGACCGATGACCTGGTGAGGGTCGCTGGTAGCCGATGGATGCGAGACGCACAGGACCGGTTGTTGTGGCGAAACATGGGGAGGCCTATGTCCAGCAGCAGTGCAATATGCTCTTGAACACATCCTCACCAAAAAACTGCTGTTGATTACTGACTCTACCAATCTGTTGACCACTTAATCTTGCCACCACAGTTATATTCACCAATATTCCAATATTGCCCGATACATTAAAATATCGAAATAATGAAAATTACTGTTATCCCGACCAACAATTCCTGTATTGCAATATCGCTGCATTCCTTTATAACAAAAATTGACAAAGCATAGCACTGTCTCTTCAGAATAAAAGGATCAATGCGATCTATGCGTACCATAGAGCACAGAATCGCCGCAGACGCTATTATTAATAATATTCGTGAAATTCGTGCCCAAACAACATTAAGAATGGACTGAACTCAATGTGTTGTGTTCTGTTGTGTTGTGTTCTGTTTTGTTGTGTTGTGTTGTGTTGTGTTGTGTTGCGTTGTGTTGTGTTGTGTCCTGTCGTATCGTGTCGTGTCGTGTCGTGTCGTGTCGTGTCGTGTCGTGTCGTGTCGTGTCGTGTCGTATCGTATCGTTTCGTTTCGTGTCGTGTCGTGACGTGTGTGTGTCGTGTGTTCTGTTCTGTTCTGTTCTGTTCTGTTCTGTTCTGTTCTGTTCTGTTCTGTTCTGTTCTGTTCTGTTCTGTTCTGTTCTGTTCTGTTCTGTTCTGTTCTGTTCTGTTCTGTTCTGTTCTGTTCTGTTCTGTTCTGTTCTGTTCTGTTCTGTTCTGTTCTGTTCTGTTCTGTTCTGTTCTGTTCTGTTCTGTTCTGTTCTGTTCTGTTCTGTTCTGTTCTGTTCTGTTCTGTTCTGTTCTGTTCTGTTCTGTTCTGTTCTGTTCTGTTCTGTTCTGTTCTGTTCTGTTCTGATCTGTTCTGTTCTGTTCTGTTCTGTTCTGTTCTGTTCTGTTCTGTTCTGTTCTGTTCTGTTCTGTTCTGTTCTGTTCTGTTCTGTTCTGTTCCGAACTGTTAATATTCGGTGTAATCGTTTAATGTTCCGTGATTAGTTTGATTCATTGTTACTCCTAATTCTACTAAGATGTTAATGTTTTAATTATTTGAAGGAGTAATTATAAGGAAATTGATTGTGTGACATATTACAAGACTTTTATTGCGCCATCGCCCATAGCGTTGGCGCGGGTATTGTATATTACTGATCCTGAAGACATTTCTGTTACTCTTATTAATAAACAAATAAATAAATGAGACTAAAGTCTGTTTACGGACGATAGTTTAACGTGACAACGTCTCACTCAAGCTGATCGTGCCTTTCGTGCGCTCGTGTAGCGCTCTCGCTACTATCGTAACGTTACAATGAGCGCAACGAGACAATGAGTTATTTGTCGTGCGTGCAACCGGCGTTCATCGATTTATTTATTAAAACAATCGTGATAGGTTTCTGAATAGTCGCGGTCAGTGCGTGGATGGTTGGCATGGCACGGCATCTTAACCGTCCTGATCCTGAAGCACGTATAGCTTTTGGACCCGGCTGTTGTTTGTAGATCTTTGACAGTAGTTACGCTTATTCAGAAGTCAAGGAATCTGCCACTATGATGGGCGCCAGATAAATCTGCAATAACGATCATTGACCCTTACACATTCAATGTTAAGTAACCCACTTACATTCATTGACTTTTTAATATCAAAAACAGAAATAAATACATAAACCAGTCCTGAATCGACTTCTATCGTGATCCTTTACGTTCTGTAGTAATGAAAAACGGTTCGTAATTTATTGTTCGTGTATCTACGAAGGGATATTAGGGAAAGGTCAATGTACTTTATTGCAAGTTTATCTGGCGCCTACCATAGTCGGGTATCGTGTTATCCAGTTACTGAGTTGTGGAAGTCAGCGATAGCGAAACTTGCTAGATTTATAAAAACTTTTTTATAAAAAACAGAAACCGACTTCCAAAAAACACTACAAAGTTCAAAATAACTTTAATTTCGGTAGTCGGTGTTTTTGGTTGCTTCTTCGTTATTTGACACCGACTTCCGAAATTAAAGTTATTTTGAACTTTGTAGTGTTTTTTGGAAGTCGGTTATTTTTTTTATTGTGAAAAAGTTTTTATTTTTCGTTTTTTAGTTGTACCCCACACCTAACAACACTACTAGAAAGTCACAGGAAAGCCAAAATTCGCAATTTCGTATACTTGGATGGTTTTTCCACATATTTTTTCCAGCTATTTAGATTTAAAAAACCAAACTACTGAACCGATTTTGATAAAATTTCAATGGGACCATTTGACCCTTTCCAACAAAAAAAATTTTCAAATCGGTTGGCAAGCGACGGAGTTATGCCCGAACAAACATAAAAAAAATCATAGAAACATCCGAATTGAGAACCTCCTCCTTTTTTAGAAGTCGGTTAAAAATACTATAGTACGTAGTAGTTTTTTTTTAATGAAAATAGCTCTGTCTATTTTCATTAAAAAAAAACTGTTTTCCAAATTCAGGATTTATAAAAAATCTCATATTCAATAAGAGTGCTAATTCTACTCATTTACAATCAACGTTCGCATTAACATCTCAATCGCAAACTGACAAAAATTTGTGAAAAATAAGGCTTTTTTGACAGTTTGCGATTGACATGCGAATGCGAATTTCGTTTAAAAATTAGTAGAATTGGCCCTAAGGAGTGTAAATTGGTTCTGTTATAATCATTAATTTATTTTATCTTTTTAAACTGCAGATTAAAAGTTGAAGTCGACTTGCTAAAGCCAGTGATCTTTTTAAATGCTTTTCACATTGCTGAATACCTACCGTATAATAAAAATATTAAAGAGAATTTAAGACTTCTTTTTTTCTTAAAGTATTGTAAAAATAAGAATTCAGGGTCACTGTTCTCCTTCTGGGGTAGTGAAAAATATCCTACGACCAATTCCAGGGCCTAAACCAAGCAGTATTACTTCAACTTACAGTGGGAAAGAAACGGAGCTATACGGCCTGTATAGCTCCGTCTCTTTCCCACTGGAAGTAATATTCAAGTAATACTGCTTTAAGAGTTGGTGGTTAGGCCCCAGGTCATTACGAGGATAGTCTACTCGTGTGTTAAGTTCCACCTAAATCTGTTCAACCGTTAGACTGAAAAAACTATTTTTTTTTATTTATTTCTTCAGAAGAGTCGGAATAATTCCACATAATTTGAAACTGAACCTTCAGTGGCCATAATGGTAGACACAGTAGTAAAACATTGGCATAACAGCTAATTCAAGTGTCGCGGCCGTCGAGAGGAGCAAGTTTATGTTTCTCAGAACCAACCCGCATGTAACTGTACAATCTCCAAGTTTATCTGTACAGTATTTTCGGAGATTAGCGTTATCAGACAGAGACAGACAGAAAAGAAAATCTGAAATCTGGCCAGTCTTAGAAAGTGTTAAGTGAGACTGTCCAGGATACGCTGAGCGCTCGGTTCAGTTGAGTGCCTGATGGAACAAATTGCGCCACACGAGGAGGCTCCTTCATGCATCCCATTTTTCGTGCAGTATGTTCCTTTTTTATCGCCCCCAATCCATCTTTGGTTTTGATTGATGTACAGACACAACGGTTCCTACTGTTATGTTATATTTTATGTATAGATAACTTACATAAACCGCAGCAAATCCCTTCCAGAAATATTGATAAGCCGTATAAAGCCAATAAAACTAAAATCGTATGCTACTCAAAAACTCATAAACTGCTAAACCGTTTGCAATACGACTCGGTTCGGTAATAAATCATAATCCGCTGCGTTTGGGGTCAGTCATCAATTTGAATGTAGGTGAAGTCGCGTGTTTCAGTTATACATATTTATCTAAGCACAATATTATGTTGATGAAAATGTAAGTGTTTATTAGAAGAACCGAAAAGGTAAAAAATAAGTTTTTATTGGAAAACCAATAATAATTCAGTAATAATTAACAAAAGCAGCTGCTTACAACAAAGTATGCACTTGTTTTTTTTTCTCAATATAAATATTTTATTTAGGCTGATTTATTAATAATTAGATAATTTTCATCTGAAGGCTAAATATGGCGGTTTGAAATATCAATAAAATATCTGTGAAAATACCATACTTATTCCTGTGACAAAAGTTTATTATTTAGTTCATACTTTATTGTGCAACTCATACTGTTATGAGCAGTAATAAAGTATCACAGGACAACAATTTATAAAAACAAGTGAAAAACGGGCGGTCTTATCGAACAGGATAATCTCTTTCAGACAACCTTTGGGTGGACTGAACTAAAGGAGAATAGAAGTTATCTGATTTTTTTTTAAATTGGCCCTTTTAATGGAACAAACCTAAATGATTTGATGTTCCAGAGGTTGCTAGCGTTATTAATATCCTTTCACATTTAAGCAGTAAATATACAGGGTTTTTCAGAAGTGTGTCATATTTAAGGGAGATGTTGCGTAGCTGATGTACATTATGGACTAGATTGCAAAACAAAAAAAGTGAGCCGTTTCTGAAAATCGACCACAGAAAACGACAATAAAGTTCCGAACAAATGACTTTTCATGCAGTTTGTTACAGTTGGTGGCATTTCCTTTAGTTCAATCACAGCTTTAATGTCATCAACTGCATCAGACTGCTTGAAAGTGATTTGTTTGGAAGTTTTAGTACTTTATAGTCTATTTTTCGATCGGTGTTTTTAGTCCTTATACAATAAAAAAACTGATCACCCTTAAATATGATTACGCACTTTTTTCTGGAACACACTGTGGAGGCGATATACTATACATATACCTAACTTACCTAACTGAAAAACGCTGATTTACATTACAAATGATACCTTTCAACACAATTCCCACACAAGCGAAACCGCAGGCCCAACTAGTGCTATTCATTCAAAACCGTACCTGGTACAGTCGACGTCCATTTATAGTGATAGTGTGCAGACAAAAATAAAATTTGATGAGCAATAATACGTTTTGAAGGTTAAACTTTGTTTGAAAATTTAAAAGGATTGTACAACATGGTTGACATATTACAGGTTTTTCACGACTTTTGGTAAAGGACACAATCAAATGTGCTTTAACTTATCTGCAGCGGCGGTCGAGACCTGCAGTGCGATTCTGTAGACATGTCGAGGTGAACACTAGGGTGGGGTGCGCGGCGGGTGAGTTGTCAAACCATACAAATAAGATGGAGTGACAAGCTCAGTTGTCGTTCACTCCGCCTAGGTGAACACCGTGAGATGTCGACAGAATCGACCGGCTGAGTCCATCATTGAGCGCCTGGTGTGTGTGCCCCTGTCTGTATCTGTTTTTGTGTTTTTGTGTTGACTGCGTCTATGTGCAGAATTTATTGATTAGTTAATAATACAATAAACTAAGACTGTATGTAACTGTATCCACGAGAACACTGCCGACAAACTGTACAGCAGTTTGGCAGAAGACATGTGTGAAGACTTTTATGTAATTTTTTCCTTGAACAAATAAATAAATAAAAATTATAAATAACTAGCAGCACGCCGCAGTTTCACCCGCGTAGTTCCCGTTCCCGTGGGAATACGTGGATAAAAATATAGCCTATGTTACTCCCTAATAATGTGGCTTTCCATTGGTGAAAGAATTTTTGAAATCGGCACTATAGTTTTTGAGTTTATTCATTACAAACATACACACATACAAACCTTTCCTCTTTACAAAAATATATAGTAACTAGCACTTCGCCCGCGACTTCGTCCGCGTGGGAATAGTAGGTACTCCACAAACTGCAACGCCCCCTATACATATCCCTTATAAAGGTTAGTTTTGGAAAATTAAGCACAACGATTCTCATTATTGGTTCAGCGCAACTGTTCACCCCGTTCAGCCCGTCAGGGGTTGATTATGCAAAAATTGTTAGGTACCTACATGATCTGTTTCAATTATCCCACTTTTAGTTTGTTCATAGAATTCCGACGTAAATTGAAGCAAACTATAATTTCCTCCCCTAAAAACTTATTCACCCCTGCTTCACCCCTTATTATGTATCATGTACCAAGTTGATTTTCGAAAAATCCAAACATTTGTTATTCTTATTGTTTTATCGAAAACATTTAAATGCCGTGGTGTTTCAACTTCATCGGACCAAGCATTGATACGATTCTCCCCAGTTCGCTCAAGCCGCGACATTTTTCTTACTCCGAGCATGTTTATTACCGTCGTAACTTTTGAACGAAAGGTCCGATTTGAATAATTTAAAGTGTAATTTACACGGACATAATCAACCTTAATTATCAAACCATTTAAATGGATAAGGATTGATATCATGACACCGAAATCACCATTTTTTCAAATCACCAAGGATTTGCTTGAATAATTTGAACAAAAAGCGGTCATGGTGACTTAACCATAATAGTTAGACATATGGTATCGCGGACTTTTTTGTAGACATTGATGACCTCTATAAAACTGTAGTACATCACTTTGCTCTATTGTCAATAAATTCCGCAGCGTACGCGATATAAGGATTTTTTCTCACACCTTGGGTTACATTATCGAAGTTTTCATACGGATCCCTAACTTTTTTGAAAATATTCTATAGCCTATGTCCATCATCGATAATGTACAATTCTACTGGTGAAAGAATTTTTCAAATCGGTCCAGTAGTTTCGGAGCCTATTCATTTCAAACAAACAAACAAACAAACAAACAAACAAATCTTTCCTCTTTATAATATTAGTGTAGATATAGTATAGAAAACTTTCGAATTATAAATGATAAGTTTAGAAATTCATTTATCATCATCATCATCCACACCCCAACTGCAAAGCTATAGGCTAAGCATATAACTCTCTTTTCTTATGTGCCAATCCCTATGTTCCTGTACCAGCCTCATTCAGATTCTACTCGCAATGGCAACAATATCATATGTACATCTGATTACAATATTCCAATGGAGAATTTGAATTTAGAATCCACTAATCAGTGGTTAAACTAATGTTAGGGTTAAGAGAGTGTATTCGATTTGCAAGTCGCTGGGACGGCCCGGCACGAACTGATCAGCAAACGATTGCGCGCATTTATAATGTTTTTAAAATAATCGTGTAAAATAAATGAATTCATAAAAAAGACTGAAAAAAACAGGATATTTAGCAATACCCTTATTTTCTTAAAATAATTATAATATTTATGTTTATAGTAAAACACTGTTAAAAAAAATTATTAGTTATCCGATTTTCAATTTTTTTATAATTTTTTTTTATTTATTTATTAGCCATATTTTCGTAATTGAGCTATGTAGTGCGCTCTGAGACTACATATTCTGTTGGAAAAACGTATAATATAAAATATTTTAGCACATTACAATGGTTGTATTCGTCCTGAAAGATAACTCTGACGTCTATTTTCGTAAAACGCTATCAGGGACTGCCTTGTTTTTAAACAAGTGTCCATAAAAAAATATATTTTTACGTAGTAGTGTAGTAAATTAAGACTTAATCTATCTAAAACCGTAATATCTGTGAAATAATCTGCTCACATCATTACGGTTTTGATCTCGAAAAATTAAAAAAATTGAGTTTTTGTCGCGAATCGAATACACGCCCTATAAGGTTTTTTTAATTCGAGTGAATAAAATCTAGAATGATAATGTAAATAGAAAATAAATTTGGTTAAATAAGAGTTATATGCTCTGTTGTTATATTATTCAGTAAAGTAGTTTGCTCACCTTACTCAAATGTGTTTTGAATTCAAATTGTTATTTATGTACGATAAATTTAATAATTGATGGACATGAAATTAGCATTCGTTTGTATTCGGAAATGCGATGATTGCTACATTAAGAAAAGGGTAGTATTTAAACGAGTGACTGTAAATTAAAGTTTTAAGTGACAAAAATAATTAATTTACGTTATAGTATTACTAAGTGAGCGACTGACTGCGAGTGACGAGAAATCAACAGAACAGCAACTTAAAAACATTAATAAATGAGAAGCTTTATAATATTTGAGCGACCTAATATTTGTTTGAGTGTCAATGTTACGTCCTGCATTTTTTTAAATATTTGGCAAATGATATTACTGGGTGGTTTAAAAAAAAATAACCACGAAGGGGATGGCGGGGTCTGTTCGCTCGCTTCGCTCGCTCACTTGACCCCGCCGTCTCCTTCTAACCTAACCTGTCCAAGTCGGGGGCACCAAATCCCGAGCTCGCATTACTCGCTCTTGCGCACCAAATAACATATTTGGTGCGCAAGAGCGAGTGATGCGAGCAAAATGTTAAAACCTCAATTGGAAAAATCGAAGTAATATTGAAGTTGCCCTTTCTGTATTTCTAGTCGCTCACTTAGTAATTTAGTCGCACGGCTAGAATTTTAATATCTGAAATGGATTAATCACAACCCACTTTTTGTAAGTTCGTTCTGGATTTTATTATTAATCAATATTCGTCGTTAGTTTAGTTAATTTTTCGCTTACTCAAATTCATACCGCTCAAGTTATTAAAACAGCATCTCATCATCAGTCGCTACGTTATTATTTTATTCGATCGTTTTATAATTTCCCTTAAGAAAATAGTTGTAAGTACTGTACCTTATTAGCCTACATAAGAGAGCCCCAAAACCGTTCCTTACATTACCCAATTCCTCTATAACTAAGTTTTCATGTAATTCCAGACCTATTTTAGGTTGAAACCTATAACACTCGGATGATTTTAATCAGATTACAAAAGATTACGCTTGAAATGTTTTGATTAAATCCTAAGCTTCTATGTAGGTTGCGTGATGGGTTTTATTTGAAGTTACTAGATATAAAAACATTCCAAAGATGAGTAAAATTAGTTTTGAAACCCTATTTATCATCATTCATTCACATAAGGCTTCTTGTTATTTTTCTATATTAAAAACAAACAGTAGATCTCAGTAAATTCTAAGAAAATAAAGCCATACATGCCTGTGGCCTATACCGGCAAACTTTCATCCATTTTAATAAAATGGATGTCGTAAATAAAACTCTTAACGCCCGAACGGAACGCACTCCAAATCAATATTTTTACGTGGCACAACCAAAACCTTTCATGTATTTAACTCAGAGAGCATTGAGCAATCAAGAAAAATATGAATTTTCAATATTCACATTTGCTATTGTGAAAGTACTCATGTTTGATTTTATAACATTCCCGCTTCCCGCTCCACCCAGAGCGGAAGGGGTCATTTGATGATTTCTCATCCATAAAAAAGTGTACAATAATTGTCTACTCAGCACACTCACAATATTGTTTAAAAGTAGTAGCAAGTTAGTTGCCTGCATACCAATTATCTTTGTCGACTGTACGTGCCCCTGTTCTAAAAATGTCAATGCCATCAGGATTATGTTCATACGTGTACCTAGTGTAAACTAAATCGGTTCAATGGATTCGGATATTATTCGGATAGTATTATCTAGGTATAAAAGACAATATAATACAACATAGAACAGTCGTGTTTATTGAATTTGTCAGTAGCGTGCACGTGCGAGCTACGTAAGGAGCTGAGAGTAACATCGCGTACTACGGTGTTATCCTTGTTTAAATATAATTAAGGCTTTGTTTTTATAAAACAGAATACAAATTTGGTGTTATGAGTATGTTTTGTATCATAATTACTCGACAAAAAAAGGACATAATTCATCATTATCATCATATAAGCCGAAAGACGTCCACTGCTGGACATAGGCCTCCCCCAAATACACGACAACAGGTTATGTGTGTCTCGCATCCATCGGCTACCAGCGACCCTCACCAGGTCGACCGATCGACCATCTGTTTTGCGAGCGATGTATTCTGCTCACTACAAGGACATAATTATTGGTACGTTTATAAGTGCATTGCATCGTTTTGAATCACTCCAACTGTCTCATGGCAAATATTAGGCACAGAAATATTATAAACACTTAACCATAGTTTAATGCCATCAAGACTGGAGCTTTGACACAGCTACATGGGATCGCGGCTGAAAGACTTCTTAGTGAATTATAACAAAGAGAGAAATTGAAGAAATGGGGCCTTTGCGCAGCAGTGGAATAGTTCAGGCTGATAAAATTTACAACCGAATTCCAAATAAAAAAACACTACAGACTATAAAATAACTTTAATTTCGAAAGTCGGTGATTTTGGTTTTTTCTTCGTTATGACACCGACTTCCGAAATTGAGAAGGAAGTCGGTTGTACTTTTTTGTATTATTTTTAATATTAGGCTTTTTAGTAGGTACTTTATCATTATTTGTAATTCGAAAATACGCAATTTCGTTTACATGGATGATATATTTTTTCAAGCAATTCTGATTTAAAAACTAAACTCTGAAACCGATTCTCATGAAATTTCTTTGGATCCAATGGGAAAAAATGTCTTTTCATATAACAGAAGAATTTTTCAAATCGGTTCATAAATGACAGGGCTATTGACATTTAAGGTCGACCGGTAACAAACAAAAAAGAAAAAAATACTACCCCATTGATAACCTCCTCTTTTTTTTGAAGTCGGTAAAATAAAAACCAGACAAGTGCGAGTCGGACTCGCGCACGGAGGGTTCCGAACCGTTATCTATAAAAACGGAAAAAATATCACGTTTATTGTATGGGAGCCCCACTTAAATATTTATTTTATACTGTTTTAAGTATTTGTTGTTATAGCGGCATCATCTGTGAAAATTTCAACTGTCTAGCTATCCGGCACATAGATGGACAGACGGACAGCGAGGTCTTAGAAATAGGGTCCCGTTTTTACCTTTTGGGTACGGAGCCCAAAAACAACTATATTGAGAACTTCCTCCTTGTTTTGAAGTTGGTTAAAAATCCAACAAAAACAAAAATATTAGCCACTCAATCAGTACTACGTACAACGATGGTTTATATTTTCAGACATTAAATTTCCATAAAAATCACAGGCTTACCTACCTTTCAAAATAACATTAAATCCTAAGGCCAAGCCTTTCTAAACATCGTAAAGCCTCATTCTAAAATATGTCCCAATTTCCTACGAAAATCATTATCTTCGTAACACAACTTGAAGTGTTTATTATCGCTACCCTTTAATTAATTATTTATGTATGCAAACTGCCGAAGATCGCACTCCGTACTAAACAGTGTTGCCAGATTCTCTACGGATATCATCATCTGCCTAGCCTTTTCCCAACTATTGGGGTCGGCTTCTAGTCAAACCGGATCTAAACAGTATTTTACATGAAGTGACTGCCTATCTGACCTCCTCAACCCAGTAACTGGGTGACTCGGTACTTCTTGGCAGACTAGTGTCAGATTTTCTGGCTTCTGATAATCCGTAACGACTGCCAAAGATCTACAAATGACAGCCGGACCAACGTCTTTATGTGATTTCCGAGGCACAGAGGACTCTCGGCATGTTAAGATGGTCACCTATCCACAGACCGACCCCGGCACACGTTGCTTAACTTTTAAGATCAACCCATACAACCTCATGGGTCGATCTGTGTGTGTGAGATGTTTATGATCGCTACCCTATAATAACTTATGTATGCAAACTGACGAGGATCGCACTCCGCACTAAATAGTGTTGCTAGTCTCTCTAGGGATAGATTTAGATAATGGCCTCTCGTAGAATCAATATTGTCGAAATAATACGGGATTTCAAGCAATGGTAGGATTTGGTATAGTAGGTAATAGAACCTATTTGTTTTGATATCGAGCGATGCCGTATAGTGAACTGAAGAGATTTATAGGTACCGATATCTATTATATACTTATATATACTATATAATAATATAATAAAGCTGAAGAGTTTGTTTATTTGAACGCGCTAATCTCTGGAACTAGCAGTCAGATTTGGAAAATTATTTTTGTATTTGATAGCCACATTAATGAAGACGGCTATTGCTTTGGGCTCACGGGAATGGGAAATTCCTACGGGCACGGGAAGTAACGGGATATATGCGCGTACGAAGTCGCGGGCTACTACAAGCTGATAATGATGAGCACAATTACTCCTTTTTAGGTTTCTTATTTCTGTTACACTATGTATATAAATAAATATCTTTCTGCGTATCTAGAAATAAGAACCTATAATGCAGTAGTTGCCTAAACAGTTGGCTTATTTCACGAAAATTTATGGTACAAAGACGTAAATTAAAACGCAAACACTCACTTTGCATTATAAATTAATATAAAAAAACTTCTAGGTTTTAACAAAAATAAAATGATTTCTAATTTCTTACATGAAAAACCACTTCTGTGCTCACCAGTACTGCCATATTTATGCTCCGAGTTGAATTAATCACGCTTAGTGAGCATTTGGGTGAGCACAGTTATATAAATATGTTCTGGTGTTTTATTTACAAGGATTTTACATTAAATTTTGTCCTCTGGGACAAAGAATTTTAAAATTTACGTCATTTTTAAAATTGCGTAGTTAAATTAAACAAATTGTGTTTTAGTAAAATTATTTGGTGATGATGACGCAACATTTTCACCAGTTTTTTTATACAAAAAGGTCTTAAATATTATTATATCATTGGTTATTTTTCTACGGCCTATTAAAACAGCCAATGGGGGATTTGAAACCAGTTTTACTTAACATACACTTTTTGCCATTTATGCAAATCTCATGGTCACATCTGCTACTGCTGCTGAGCTTGCGCGCCTTGGTTATATTATATTGTCGTGCCGTTTGGGGTTGTTAACCACGGGTCGTGGTGTCCGAGTGCTCATAACTTGTTTAAAGATCTGCCAAGATGGTTGGTTGACACTTCGAGTGACCCAAAGGGCTGGCTTTTACCTCGGACAAAGGATAAGCATTGCCATACAACGTGGCAATGCTGCCAGCCTTTTAGGAATCATTTTTCGACGCCATATATTAGATTAATTTTGCGTTTTAGTTAGTGAAGTGTTTTTATTTAAGTGTATTATAGTAATAGTTATTGGTGAATTTATTTGAATATAAAAGTAATAGAAATGTTTTAGTCTAACAAAAACACAAATATAGCATACATATCCCTACGCGACAGCCCGTCCCTTGATGTCTTCAAGAGGAAAGTTAAAAATCATTTCCTTTCAACTTTGACATAATATTCATATATATGTATGTGTATATTTATGTTTATGTATGTAGGTATATTAATATAAAATAAAATATCTATTATTTTAATGTGCACTGGATCCTACCCTCTATTGTGATCTCTCTCTATCACTCAAAGGTTTGCTGGGAGAAAACTCAACTTTGAGTTAAGCTCGCCTTTGTACATGAACTTTTCTTCACTATAATGTATTTTAATTACTATGGAGTACAATAAAGAATAAGAATAAATATAGACTCTATTTCAAATTAATTTAAGGGAGAAACCCAAAACGTCAAAATATTTTCTTGAGTTAGGCATAGGACCTCGTCGGGTCCTAGCCCGACACATTTGTGGCATGTACAATTGTAAAACCACTAGAGCAATGAAACAGACCACAACATAAACTTATGCTACTGTCTGAAAGATAACCTGAAATTGCAGTTAACATAGTAAAATACACAATAGTTAATTCCGCGAATAAACTCGAGGAGATCAAAATACAATATGGAGGAACAAACCAAAACTTAACCAAACATAACATTCATTATATTCTGTTGATTCTACCATAATTGAAGACTTGCATTTAAGGGAGCACATATATCAAGACAATTTACTTTTCGTCCTAAAATAATATAGCTTCATGGACCCCATCACAACAATTCAGAATAGCAGGATTGTTGTTATGGAGCTATGTATTTAGTTCACTGTTCAAGTGTGCTCAAACCATAGATATAATAATAATAATATGACTCAAACAATAAACCATTTGATTATTGCAACTATAACTATAGACAAGAAATAAAATACTAAATAAAAGACTCAACTAAAACTAAAAGTAACCTAAAACATGGCGTCGAAAAATTCCTCCGCATCGCAGGCTACTGGTAATGTACCCAAAAGGCTGGCAGCATTGCCACGTTGTATGGCAATGCTTATCCTTACCATTTGATTGGATATTTTTATTACGTTTTTCAAAACCAAGAGAAAAATATTACGCTGAAAAAAAATATTAAAAATCTCATTACTCCAAGCGATTTTTCATGCAAACTTTCAAGTAGGTACTTATTTTTAGAAATATTAATAAACCGATTTTAATGATGTTCACCTTATAGAAAAAGGGCTAAAAAGTTAATAAAAAATATTTTCGAAAAAGAGTTGTTATGGAAAGAAAAAGTGATTTTAAGTTTTCGAAGGTAGTAAAAGATCACTTACTCCTCCCTCCAACCTCTCTAAAAAAAATCTCAACGATATTTTTAGTTTTTTTTATGAAAATGGGAAAGCGTGAAATGACTCCCTCCGCGGAAGGGAGTGTCAGACTCTTACTGAATAAAACCCATCCGTGTTCCTCCTAATGCCCTTTGCGTTCCAGGACCGCGGTAACAATTCCGCAACAAATTGCATGTTCAATCAAGACACACAAAATACCTCATATTTTTCGTGACTCCCGAAAGTGCCTTCCTGTTTTCATAAGTATATAAGTTCATACCTGAAACAAGAAACATAAAATGTTATTAATGCTACATCCAGAGGGGATTCTTTCTTGTAAAAGTTGTACAGCCTGAGCCAGGCATATCTTTTTAACTTGAGTGTCGTAAAAAGGGCGGAACAATCATTTTCTTGACATATTTGACATTATATTTTACCATTATATGATTGCTTATACGCTTCAACATATCTGATGACAAGGAGTTAGACCGGTCTAAAAATAGAACAATCACGAGGAGGTCGTGGCTAAATAATATCAGAACTTCACATACCGAGATTAATCAGTGCCTCGGTAAGCCCTTTTATTTTTAAGGATGGGAAATCATTAGATCGCTCTTGACAGAGCAGAATGGAGTGTCAGATTCTTACTGACTAAAACCCATTCGTGTTCCTCCAAATTCCTTTTGCGTTCCAGGGCTGCGGTGACTATTTCGAACAAATTCCGCAACCCTGGTCGGTAACATTTCGTCATGTCGGTTATCATTTGAACTTACAGGTTGTTAGAAGCCAAGATATCTGACACTGCTTACCAAGGTAAATCGTGTTGCCCAGTAACTAGGCCATGGAGGTCAGATAAGCAGTCATCATCATCATCATCATATCAGCAAAAAGACGTCCATTGCCGGACATAGGCCCCCGAAGTGTCGCCACAACAACCAGTCCCGTGCGTGTCCCATTCATCGGCTACCCGCGACCCTCACCATGTCATCGGTCCACCTTGTGGGAGGCCTTCCAACGCTGCGTCGTCCGGTACGTGGTCGCCACTCCAGAACTTCTCGGCCCCATCGACTAGGTATCTGTTCTGCGAGCAATGTGCCCTGCCAACTACCACTTCAGTTTGGCGATCTTTCGGGCTATTTACCGATATAGCCCGAAGGATCGCCAAACAAAGCGACTGCTTATCCAAGGTTACCGAACCTTGGATAAGCAGTCGCTCCAAATAAAATACAAGAATTCAGCAGCATCTAGTTAGTGTCTTATAGCTTAAAGGCTTAAAGTCACCCAAAGGGCAATGGAGAGGGCAATGCTCGTAGTTTCCTTGCGTGATTGAATCAAGAATGATGATATCCGCAAGAGAACCAGGTTAACCGACATAGCCTAAACGATCGCCAAACTGAAGTGGCAGTGGGCAGGGCACATTACTCGCAGAACAGATGGTCGATGGGACCGAAAAGTTCTGGAGTAGCGATCGTGTACTGGAAGACGCAGCGTTGGAAGGCCTCAAGATGGACCGATGACCTGGTGAGGATCGCTGGTAGCCGATGGATGCGAGACACACAGGACTGGTGGTTGTGGCGACACATGGGGGAGGCCTATGTCCAGCAATGGACGTCTTTCGGCTGATATGATGATGACGATGGTGTTGAGAGTAATTCATACAAAGCAGTGGGTCACGGTTACTCAGACCGAAATGGTACCTTCAGAATAGCAGCCGACCCAAACTATATTATAATATGTGGATTTTATTAAATTTATAAGTTGCTATTTTGGAGGTAGTAAAGTCCCACATACCTACGTTGAAAAGAGAGTTGATATTCGGACTGTTGTATCTGTTCGAATTGCACGGTAAACTCTGATATCGCGATTTAAGATTTCTCTGTTAGTTCGCAGCTGTCGAGATAGATGGCGCTGCAAGTCTCATTGTTGCAATGTAGATTCTGCTACATTGATTTTTGTGGCGGTATTGATGCTGCTACAATAAGGTGTACAATAAAGAAAGAATTAAGAACAAATAGAACAAAATCTGCTATAGAACTTTCATAAATTGCACATTGTGTCAACTTTTTAATCATGATTGCCCCGAGGAAATCGCACATAAATAGCACACTATTCCCTCAAGAAACGTTGCCTATTTTCCTGCACAACCACTCGAGATTTAGATTATCTTAAAATTGAATCTGCCATCGATACTATGAACGGATTACTTTGTGTAAGGGAATGTAAGGAAAATAGTTTTAAGTTATCTAAGAACGGTTTTTTATTGTGGGGGTTTCTGAGCATAAGTACCTACAATCAGGGTGAATAGGAACGCAGGGGTGAATCGGAGAGGACACGGTGGAGCACACGGTGGAGGTCTGCCCTGCTTGGGCGGAGCACCGCCGTGTCCTCGTCGAAGCGATCGGCGGCGGCGACCTCTCGCGTCGGGCCCTGGTTCAATCCATGGTCCGGAGCGAGGAGGCATGAGAAGCCATCACCTCCTTCTGCGCAGCAGTAATGCTAGTGAAGGAGGAGGCGGGCCGCGTGAGGGAGAGACAACCCTCACGCCCCAGCCGCCGCAACATAGGGAGACGCACCGGGCGTCGGAAGTCGCTGGGTGATGCACGGGCACCGTTGGTGCGGGTCTGCGGACGGCGAGCGTTGGGTGGCTCGCCGTCCGATCAAAGCCAGGCCCGGGACGACGCGACGGCGCGTTGTGTTTCACGCACGCCTCAAAGAGATGTCAGCATTGGAGTAGGGGGTAGCCTGCCAGGGTTGTGGAAATAATTTTTTTATTAAATTGATATGAATAAAATAAAATTGCTTGCCTAGTAACAGTAATGACAAATTATCATTCTATCGGCGATTGTTGTAATACTGAAATGTTTAGATTTGAACATTTAACATTTCGGTAGCGAATGTCAACCCCATACATTTTTGTTTGGCAGTCGCTTTAGCTGAAAGAATGACTTTGCCTAGAGGGGCTCTAGGCAAAGTGTTCTCTTCCACCTACTAGTGGGGTGGCTAGTGGGGCAGAGCAGAACAATACATTGTTTAAGAGCGTGTACGCCGTACGTCATTTCATACAAACTTTCAAGTCCTTATTCTTCAAAATGAATGAACCGATTTTAACGAGACTTGGTATGCATACGCTAGATATCCAGGTCTAAATAGTTATCAGAAAACATTTTTGGAAAAGAGTTCAGGGGGAAGAATATAGTGATTTTTCACTTTTTATAGAAAACTTAAAATCGCTCTCTCTCTCTCCCTCTGAAATCTTTTTCAAAAATTTTTTCTGATAACTATTTAGACTTGGATATCTAGCGTTTGCATATCAAGTTTCGTTAAAATCGGTTCATTCATTTTGAAGAATAAGGATTTGAAAGTTTGTATGAAAAGCCGTACCGCGTAAACGCTCTTAATACAATAGAGTATTATTGAGTCAGAAATGATTTCATTCTAAACCGAGAGCAATATGGGAAATGTATCAAAAAGTTTCACATAGCAACATAACAATCTTTATTTGAATTCCACAACGTACTACACACATAAATATAATATTGCATGCTGTCGAAATCCGACACGCCATAAGCTTACACCTGTGCTTATCCCCAAAACAGTGTAATGGCGAGCAAAAATATGTACAAACTTTCCGAAATTCGGGACGAATTTCTTATCCAGGATTATAATGATGATGTAAACTATGTTGCACAAAAATGTAGCGACAATTAAGCTTGTTGGCTAGCTTGGCGAAGAGAAGCAAATAACTTGCTTCTACAAAACATAAAAAAATACAACCAACATGATAACCTCCTTTTTTGAAGTCGGTTAAAAAGTGAAATTAAAGCTTTGTATTAGGGTGGTATTACACTCATCAAATATCTTTGTCCAATGTACATTTGATCAAAGAAATTGGACGAATTTATTAATAATTAGTACTGAGAATTCGTCCAATTTCTTTGATCAAATGTCATTGGAAAAAGATATTTGATAAGTGTAATACCACCCTTAGGCAAGTTTTCAATGCACTATGTAGGAATGCCTATGTTGCGGAATTTGTTTGGAAGAGTAACCGCGGACCTGAAACGCAAAGAGCATTTGGAAGAACGCGGGTGGCTTTCAGACAGTAAGTCTGAAATTCCCTCCGGCTCCGCCCAGAGGGGAAGGAGTCATTTAATTAGTTTCCCCATCCTAAAAAAAAATACTGCACTGATGTAGTAGCTAGGAGTAATTTTAGTTTTTTTATTAAACTTATAGTGGCTTCGCCCGTGTGAAATTCGAAAATTATCCCAAGGGAACATTTTAAAAATTTTATAAATTTAAATAAATAATAAACTGAGCCCACATTTCTGCTCTCCAGTGTACAGATATGAACATAACGAAATTGTTCGGTTCAGAATTATGCAAATTGTTACATGTAACCGGAACGCTATGCGGCACTCATGATTTCATGAAATAAAAATGTAATGCATTTTTTTTTTTTTTTTTTTATTTATGAATGAGCTAGCTCTTGACCTCGATCACGCCTGATGGAAAGCGATAGATGAGGTCCATGATGAAGCGAGCGTGCCCAGAAGATGCCTTGAGGCACTGGTACTCCCACGCGTCGACGAAACACAGCATGCTGCTTGACGCCGAACTCCGGTGCGAGGGTGGTCGCGAACCAGGCGGGCGTTAGCCCTACCACCGCAAGGGAAGGATTGGCCAGTCTTATAAGGTGTTAGGTGAGACTGTCCAGGATGCGCCGAGCGCTCGGTTCAGTTGAGTGTCAGATGGAACAAATTGCGCTACACGAGGAGGCTCCTTCATGCATCCCAAAAATGCATGTTCATGATCTACTTCAGTTGATAAAAATACTACGATAGGTAGGTGAGAAATGACCATTCTTCTTTTGCAGTTGTTTGATACTCATTGTTAAGTTAAACAGCCGCAATTTTGGTTTGTTACGTTGTGACCAGCCATTAATGTCAGTAATTGTTTTCTAAAGCTCTTAAGCGGATTGAAAGACGACCAAATTTTTTTTCTGTATCTATATTGCTTTTGAAATTCCTAATCTGAGCCCATATTTCTGCTCTACAGTGTACAGGTAACATACAGAAATCGTTCGCTTCGGTGTTATGCAAATTGTAACATGTACCCGGAACGCTACGCGGCGCTCAAGATTTCATGAAATATTCATTATTTCAATCTGAATAGTTTTCAGCTGAACGACGTCACGCGTATGGGAGGTAATTTATGTTTTATCGTGAATGATGTACTGAACTTTTTTTAAATGATGCTTAATTGACCTTATTAATGGCTTTGGCCTGTTTATATATGTGAAAGAACGAGTATAAAACACTATGAAATTAAATTAATTATTTCTAGATTCCTGAAAAATTAATTGTTAATTTATTTATTTTTTTAATTAATTGTTTATTTCAATCCGTTTAAAACTTTATACTCGTAACACAATTTTATTACTGAAATTAAATGCGGTAGCCATGATCCAAATCTGAACAAAATGAAAAAGCTGCTGTTGAATTTTAAAATGCATATCAAACAACTGCAAAATTTGGCGTTACTTCTAAAGGGTGGCAAAATAAAGAACAAGAGCCATATTGGTCCAGACTTTCGATCAAAAACTTAAAACAAAAAAAATACATGAAGCATGATGTCCTTTGGATACATGCGGATGTGCTACCCTGTAAAATTTATAAAAGCTAGAAATCGCCCGCATTGAAAAATCGTTGTAATGAATGCACATACCTCCTTGTATGAGAAGATAGTTTTGCCTAGCTTTGGGATAGCTACCAGCTGGTATTACTAGAGCTTTACTTTTGAACACAAACACAACACAGTTTGACCCGAAAAAAAAATAACAACAAAACCAATAAAAAGTTCTCAAGACCAAAACTTTTTTAATCATTTTCCTTTTTTCTTAAAAAAAAAAGTTATTTAAGTGTATGCCTATGCCATCTATTTTGTTTGCACACTCCTACACTTCAGGGGCCAATAAATAAAAAGATTCTAATAAGAGATTCCCCTTAAGTATTGTCTTTAGAGATGCTAATGAGACAGGAACATAAATAATGGCTTGTTTTACTGCCTCAGATAAGTTTTGTATATACATATTATATCTGCAAGTAATTGTGTTCAAATGGTTCTCGTGTTTGGTCGTATAGATAAAGCCTTAGTGAACAAGTTCTAAATGAAAAACTTTTTTGCAAAAAAATACAACCGACTTCGAAGTGGTTTAATTTCGTCGGTGTTTTTTTGTATTTTCTTCATTTTTAGGGTTCCGTACCCAAAGAGTTTTGGAAGAAGCGGACCAGAGAGTAAAGTCCCGCATACTTCCGTTGAAAAGGGAGGATTCTCCGATCGGATGGTTGTTGTGTCCGGTGGGCAACTGCACCATAGTTGTTATTCGGGCTGTTATATATTTTCAAATTGAACGGTAAACTCTGACATCGCGATTCAGGATTTTGTTAAGTTAGTTCGCAGCTGTTGAGATAGATGGCGCTGCGAGTTTCATTGTTGCGATGTAAATTCTGCTACGTTAATTTTTGTGGCGGCATTGATGCAGCCTACAGGATAAGAACGGGACCCTATTACTAAGACCCCTCTGTACGTCTGTCTGTCACCAGGATGTATCTCATGAACCGTGATACCCAGACAGTTGAAATTTTCACAGATGATTTATTTCTGTTACCGCTATAGCAACAAATACTAAAAACTGAAAAAATAACTATGGGGGCTCCCATACAACAAATATGATTTTTTGCCGTTTTTTTATAGATAATGGTACAGAACCCTTCATGCGCGAGTCCGACTCGCACTTAGCCGGTTTTTTTACCCCGACTTCCGAAATTAAGTTACTCCTCCGTGCTTTCCCAGGCACGGAGGAGTCTCAGTATGTCATGCACGGTCGATCAAACAAGTAACGCTGCTTAACCTCGAAGATTGAATCGTGTGGCTGTTATTATTTCATCATATAATCATCATCAGCAGTCCACTATTGGATATAAGCATCTCCTATTGCACGCCATTCAACTCGTTTTCCGACAAGTCTCATCCAGCTGCTAAGATCCAGCGAAGATCTTACGTTTGCCGATTTGCGGTCTCCACTCTAAAACTCGTCTACCCCAACGGTCATCGGTTCTACTGCAAATATGTCCGGCCCATTGCCACTTCAGCTTGCTTATTTTGTGAGAAAAGTCGACAACTTTGGTTCTCTGTCGGATCACTTTGCTGCGGATTCGATCCCTCAAAGAGACTTCAAGCTTAGCCCGCTTCCATGGCTCGCTGAGCGACCTTGAGTTTATGGACCAGGGGCTCAAGACAAGTGACATTCTGTCAACGGTAGCGTGGCGAAAGCGATTTTCAATACGTCAAAAATGTAGGGGATTAACAAATGCTATCGAAATATCACGTGATCAAATTCCTACATTTTGGCATTTCGACAGTCGCATTCGCTAATTGAATGGCACATTGTCTAGGGCCTGAGCCGTACTATGAGTGTCCGCGTTTCGGCTCTGTAAGTCATATCAGGCAGGACGCACTGATTGAAGGTCTTGTTCTTCAGGTTCTGTGGAATACGTGACGAGAAAACTCGGCGAAGCTTCCCAAACGCTGCCCAGTCCAGCAAAATTTTTCTGTTAGCCCTCCCTCCTTCCCTCTCAAAGCTGTTATTTTTTTTATTTTATTTTTCATGGACGGGAAATCATCAAATGACTCCTCCCGCTCTGGGCGGAGCGGTCTAATACTCCCTGTCAGACTCTTACTGACTAAAACCCATCCGCGTTCCCCGTAGTACCCTTTGCTTTCCAGGGCCGCGGTAACTCTTTCGAACAGAACCCGCAACTCTGGAGCTGTTGTTATTTAGCACCGCAATATAATATTTAATATATTGACTCCCCTTATACTAATGCATTCATAAACTAAATTGCCGTCTCCCCGTGCCCTAATTAAATTATTAACCACTACATATCGCTGATTCAGAGAGGCGTACTTGCAAATTCTATTAAGGCCAATCAGAGTTCACGCCTCTAGTTTACGCATCGAGTTCACGCCTCGAGTTTATTAGTTCCTTATACAATACAGATGTTCAAAGCGGCTGTGGGAATGGTTAATACGCCGCTGGGGAGCAAATGTGGTGTTAGAAATATGAACGGTGAATTATTTGGTTTAAATGATGGTACTTTTTTTTTTCTCCAAAAGGAATGGGATAGTTGGACCGGTGACTTGGGGAAGGTCACATGAATTTATTTGTAAGCGACATTAATACCGCCACAAAAAAAAATCAACGTAGCAGAATCAATAGATGAGACTCCCAGCGCCATCTATCTCGACAGCTGCGAACTAGCTTGACAAAATCCTAAATCGCGATATCAAAGTTTACCGTGCGATTAGAACATATGCAAAGCCCGAATATCAACTCTCGGGCAGTTGCCCACCAGACACTACACCAGTCTGGTCGGAGGATCCTCCATTTTCAATGGAGGTATGCGGGACTTTACTCTCTGTTCCGCGACCTCCAAACATTTGTTGCAAGACGCACAGGACCAGTTGATGAGGCGACTGTTGAGGGAGACCTACGTCCAGGGTGTTTACTCTCTAAGCCCGAAGTCCGTAGTTTCGGTATTAGTGTCGGGCGTTTTCTACTCCGTATCACCTACGGACTTACGATTAGTCCCGAACCCGAACTAAGAATAAATGACAGTACGATTTGTTTGACAGTTGTTCTCAGTTATGTTTTTAATCCAGATGTGGACGTCTCTTGGCTGAAATGATGATGATGATAGACGTAGTGTGCCCTATCGTATACCCACGTTTTGTGATAGGTTTCGTCTCGCTACAGCCATTTTCTCATACACCATCATCATCTGCCTAGCCTTTTCCCAACTATATTGGGGTCCGCTCCCAGTCAAACCGGATTCAGCTGAATACCAGTATTTTACGTGGAGCGGCTGCCTACCAGACCTCCACAACCCATTATCTGGGTAACACAGTATTTCTTGGCATGACTGGTGTCAGATTTTCTGGCTTTTGACAATCTGTAACGACTGCCAAAGATCTCCAAATGACAGCCGGGACCAACGGCCTAACGTGCTTTCCGAAGCACGGAGGAAACTCAATTTGTTAAGATGGTCACCCATCCGCAGACCAACCTCGGTTGCTTAACCTTGAAGACCGATCCGTGCGGCTGTAATAATTTAGCCACGAGCTCCTCATTTTCTCATACACCATCAGGGTTTAATGTGTTATTTACAGTCTATGTTGGTACTAGCTGCCGCCCACGGCTCCGCCCGCGTGAATGACGAAAATTATCCCAAAGCAACATACTCCCGGGATAAAAAGTATCATATGTGTTAATCCAGACTTTAATCTACCTCTGTGCCAAATTTCACCGTAAATCTGAGAAAGATTTCACAAAACTCTCTGTACCGCATGCCTCTACTACTGGTGACCCTTCGTGATATGAACCTTCTTATTACCCTTCAAAAATTCTCACAATAATGTCTACAGAAAGCTAGAAATTTCAACAATTTCAATTACAATATTAGCGCCCTAAGTTACTAAGAGCAATCAACGACGGCGTCCTGGGGCGCTCGACTCGATTACCAATATTGAACTTGAGAACAAGACAGTGCGCCATTATACTAGTCTAGTGAACTACGTATATAATTTTAAATGACATGGGTACAATGATCAATAAGTCCTTTTGACAGAAACGAGCTGATCTTCTAACGGCTGAACAGATTTTCATGAAACATGGCTAAGAACACTCGGGATAAAATTATCTATGACACAAAAAAACTAAACGAAAATCGGTTCATCCGTTTGGGAGCTACAATACTACAGACAGATACGCAGACAGACACGTTAACTTATAACACCCGTCTCTTTTTGCGTCGAGGGATATAAATGATACTAATTTGTTATAAAACTTAAAATAAGCAATACAGGTGAGAGTTAGTGGATGTTCGGTGCTCATATTCCACATGCTGGGTGAAACGTGATATTATTTTACGGCTGTCAATTTGTGATCGTTCATGCATACATTATTTGTCCATAATTTTTCGCCTGGCAAAAACCTACGCATAGGCCGTCCCTGACAAAAATACAGTACCTACCTAATACCTTTAATATCCATTATAACGGTTTCAATATTAATACTAGCGTCACATTTATTACGAGCAATCAACTGTGCAATCAACGTTGGTTCCCTCGGGCGCCCGACTCCATTACCAACATTGAAACTGAGGAATAAAAAGTGTGCCATTATAGATGACTTGTGAACTACGTATACTTTTCATTTTAAGTGTACAGTATGTAATGCGCATTTAGCACCCTAGTGAGGGTTTATGTGCTTGTCATAAGGGGGGGTTTTGCCATAATCGCCTCGTTTAGCAGGCGGGTTGGCGATCCATGTGTAGCTGTTGAAATTTACAGAGAATGCTGCTGCCCATTCCGAAAAGTTCTGGAGTGGGCAGCAGCATTCTCTGTAAATTCGATCGCCAACCCGCAAGATGGACCGATGACCTGGTGAGGGTTGCTGGTAGCCGATGGATGTGAGACGCACAGCTAGGACCGGTTGTTGTGGCGACATTTGGGGGAGACGTAGGTCCAGCAGTGGATGTCTCAGCAGTTGCGATATAATATAAGAATCTGGTGAACACTGAAAATGGTGAACTAGCTTACAAGGTTGTCGACATGTGAGATGAGAACTCAGCAGTTATTGTGCTAATAGACAAGATCCTCTAGGAACAAGTAAAACAGGTCTGATTTGAGCAAATGTTAACATTTGCTGAGTAGACATCAAATGACCTCGACTTTGCTGGCACATTGGCGTGTGTTTTTGTCGAAATTTCCCTTGGCCATTTGCATAAATGTAGCTGAATTTCGTTGATGAACTGTCCCATCTAACATACGTGTGTGTAAAAATATTTCTCTCTTCAAAAAAGCTGTCAAAGAGCATTATCTGTCTACTATATTGTAATCTTTTTTATTAGATACATATCTGTATTATTTTATTATAATTATTTATTCTGGTAAATTTATTTATGTATATTTGTTTGTATGTTTATTGTAGTTTGGATAATAATATGTTTTAGTTAAGTTAGTATAGTCTATTTTAAGTTTCCTTTTCTCTCCTGTTACACACTGTGTCTACATTTATTTTCAAATCCTACTTTTCTGTCGCAGGTCTGCTGGAAAAAAATCTTTTGAAATAAGCAGTACCTTTGTGCTCTTTTCTCAGTAAATTTTCTTTTTTTTTAAGTTTATTGTGTGTACATAAATCTCCTAGTTAAGTGAGCTTATTGGCATAGAGATTTGAATTCAAATAATAAAAGGAATCCAGTGGCGTTAAATCACATTGAACTACCCCTAGTTCAATGTGATTTAACGCCACTGGATTTCAAATGACCAGAAAATGGTAACATCTTCTGTATCCCCATACATTCTGAAGATGTTAAAATTTTCTGGTCATTTGTCTGGCCTCGTTAGCAACTAGCTTTACGTCTAAAATCAACCCGTTTAAACGCCTCATTGGTTACCTACCCAAATCCGTCCCAATCTAGACATCCACATAAAAACCTATCTGTTCCAGACCAAGATGAGAATTACATGAACAAGCCCTAGTTTGTCTGTTCTGTGTCGTAGGTACCTAGTGTTTATGTCGAGAATACCTAAATCAAAATGACTAGACTGGGGGTCGGGTTGGGTTCCAGTGGTAGCGAGAGGTGGCATCGCATTGAGACTCTTGATTTATCTGTCTATGCTTTTCCCAACTTTTATCACGAATACTTAGTGCAACTAAGTGATACTAACATAGTTTTAAGCAAGACTGCCGAGCGTGGCGTCCTGGGTTCGATTCTCAGGTCAGGCAAAAAGTGCTATTGGATTTTTTCAATAGGAATTTCTCTGTGACAGACCGGAGTTTGGAAGTTGGTGGTGTGATACCCCCGTGACTCGGAAAGCACGTTAAGCTAAAGATCTCTCTCCGCTCGTGTCGGGTTGCCGTCCCATCGGATTATGAGAGTAATGGAAGATGATGGAAGATATTATGAGAATTTAAATACGAAACGAATCATCGTCATAACTGTCACCATCGTTTCGATATACTTCCTCTGCTGTACACAGGCCTCCCCCAAGCTTTGCCACTTTGACCGGTTCCGTACATCTCACATCCAGTGGATGGGTGTGTGTTTGTTGCGCAATCGCTCCGGAACGGCTCAACAAATCTGGATGAAATTTGACACAAAGATAGATTATATTTATTTATTTATTTAGGAGAGTACTACCACATCACATACATATAACATTATAAATATTACAGAAATTACAAAAAGTGGTCTGATGCACGTGACAATAACGGTGTACATAACATTCACCATTCATCGGCTCGGTGATAAATACAGTTATTAAAAAAATACAAAACAAATTGAAATTTAACAACGAATTTCGTAATTAATATAAATGTCAAATAAATTTTAATAGAAATGTTCAATAAAATATTTATAATAGAAATGTCAATTATATTTTAATAGAAATTTCCAATATAATTATAGTCTGGAAAGGCACATAAGCTTTTTATCCCGGGAGTATCTTCCCTTGGAATAATTTGGCGAAGCCTGTGGCAGAAGCCAGTAAATCATAAATCGCTTGAGCTGCAACCACACGCCACTCCAACAAGTTTGTGAAAATCGAAACTTGTCTCATCTCATCCCGTCTTACACAGAACTGCCACGACTCACGCTTGACGTTTCTCAATTAGTTTTTAATTAGAATCCAATCAAGAGAAAAGGACGGCCATTTAAACTTTAATTCTGTTTCGCTGGACCGTTCTGTTCAGAGTTTTTGGGGACACTTTTGTTCGATGAGTTTTTGAGTGATTGTTTGTTAAGTTAATTTTAGGGAATTATTTTTGGATTTTGAATTGTTGGATAAGGTGTTTAATAGTAATAAATACATAAAAAAAGTTTTCAAACCGTTCTACGGCGTTTTTGAAGGAATCCTAACTATCCCAATTTTTGTTCATAATATTCGAAATTGAGTTTTTTTCTATGTATCGCTTTCACGCTAAAAAAGCTTAACGGATCGTCATGAAATTTGGCAGATATATAGCCTAGAATATGAGAATAGAATAGGGATATATATAGGCTTTCGGGATGCATGAAGGAGCCTCCTCGTGTAGTGCAATTTGTTCCATCAGACACTCAACTGAACCGAGCGCTCGGCGCATCCTGAACAATCTCTCTTAACACCTTATAAGACTGGCCAATCTTCCCTTGCGGTGGTAGGGTAACACCCGCCTGGTTCGCGACCACCCTCCCACCGGAGTTCGACGTCAAGCAAACTGCTGTGTTTCGTCGACGAGTGGGAGTACCAGTGCCTCAAGGCATTTTCTGGGCACGCTCGCACCATCATAGACCTAATCCATCGCTTTCCATCAGGCGTGATCGAGTTCAAGAGCTAGCCCATTCCTTAAAAAAAAAGGCTCCTTTTTACGAGATGACCAACATCCATACGGGCGGAGACGCGGGCAAAAGCTAGTTATTACTAACTTGTCATAAATGAAGAAGTAAGTTTGTGAGTCACGCTTTCAAGCCTAAATTGTCGAACCATTCTTGATAAATTTTATTACAGGGATAGATGGAACCTTGAAGACGGTTATGGGCTACTTTGAGGCGAGCAAAACCGCATTTGCTTCTTAATAATCGATTTTTTTCATACCTTAACATTTCTTTCTAATAACCTATTTTGTTTACTATTATTATTATTTCTAATAACTGAAATTTAGGTGTCCACAATTTCTAACCAATGGATGAATACGAATAAATGACTCACGTTTAGGAGACAGTACTAGACAAAACATATGAAACAGTATATTACGTAAATCCAGAATATGTTACTCAATATGGATAAATTGCGGTCTGAATTGATAAGCATCCACATGAATTAATACAGCTCCTGACTGTATGAATATCGTTACATGAATAGAATGTAGACGAATGCCCTTCAGCTAGTTTGTCTGGTTTGTATAAATAATTGATGTATGTATTATACCAGATTAATACATAGAGAAACTAATGAAGTGTATGTTAGAGGAATGTACTCGTATATAGAGTGTAATAGGTTTGAGCCAAAATAAGTTGAGTAAAAGCCTCTGAAACAATGATTACTAGAGTTGTTGATGTTGATGATGTTACATTAGAGCCTAAACCACCAAGCTAGCAAGTGAGCTATACGTCCTGTATAGCTCCGTCTCTTTCCCACTGGAAGTAATATTAAAGTAATACTGCTTTAAGAGTTGGTGGTTTAGGCCCTGATGTAACATCATGACAATATTAAGGTACGAAACCCTTCGTGTCCGACTCGCATTTGGCTGGTTTTTTAACCGACTTCAAAAAAAGAAGGTCATTAATTTAGTGGATAGGTACCGGTTTATTGAAGTTAAAGATTTAATAATATTTGACGTCTGAGTGAGGTAACCAAAACCAGAAGATAAATCGCCTTAACAAGCTCAGTGGCGTGTCATAACCTAAGTACATCTTGGCAAAAAAGAGTTTGGAAAAAATGAGGGCGCCACTATCTCATTTAACGCATCATAATATGGGAAATCAGTAAGAGAATTTAATCAAATCGTTAAAAATAAATGTGGAACAATAAACGTTACTCAAAATCTAACACTTGTCGGCCAAGTAGTTTCGACATCATAGGTTTCCATTTGGTACAATATTTGGTTCCACTTGTCACCACATCATGCTCTTTTTTGCCAAGCTGTAGGTACGTCCTCATTTCATTCAATTATTCTTCTCCATTCTTATTCATTTATTCACCGTCAGCCACTTATCAGTCGTGGCTGTAATAAGAAAATGTCTTATTTTCTGCTTTTATTAGTTATAGAGATGTGAGTCGAGTTATTAATAATGTTATGTTTATGTTGTTAGTTACATGTATGGTAATTGGTAATTTTATTATGATTTTCTAAGATATATAAGCAGGGTTATTAAAGTGGGAGAGAGAGTCGGAGTTTTACCGCGGGCGAATAGTAGGTACTATACCTTTTTTTTCTTTTTTATTATTGATAGGCACGCGCTTGACCACTATCTCACCTGATGGTAAGCGATGATGTGGTCGAAGATGGAGCACGCTTGCCTAGAAGTAACCTATTCACTCTTGACTTAAGGCCAGGTTTTCCGGAAAAACGTTGTTTTGCATTGTGTAAAATTGTGTTTTATTCGTAAACAACACGGATTTAAATTTTGAAAAAAATATATTACATATTTCACACTTCGATCTTGCGATTTAGGCCGTGCGATACACGATTACTTGCACTTTACTGCATCCAATTAAATCGCAAAGACAAGTCAAAATCAAGATGTAATTATCATTTCATTTGAGTTATATAAGGTTTTGAGTAATAAAACTTATACCACAATAAAGGTCGTAAAAAATGTGATATAAATCGGCCGTCATAATGTGAAATATGAAAATACGTATCCCACTAATTCCAAAATCAAGTGATTTTGTCGTTTCATGAGCGCGCCCCGTGTCATTTAGTCCCGAGCGGAACGTGTTGGAGGTCGGACGTGTGCCAAATTTTTGCGATCCCGCCACCCCCGCTAAGTTCTGTTACTGGCTAAGCCTAAATTGATTACCGCTCTAGCACTGTCGGCACACCAGTGTGCCGCGAATTTAATGTTTATGTTTATTTACGTAAGATTTATTTTTTATTTTGGAATGTTCACGTGTCGAGTGGTTAAATAATAATACTTGTATACAATTTAGTGTTCAAACAGTTGTAATATAGTTAGTTTTTATTAGATGTAGCTATAATTTTGTAAAAAAAAATGGGGGAAAAAAAAGTTGTCACGGCTCTTCGTTGCAGCGGTGACTACTTTTTTTTATAAACTTTGGCTGAATAAACAAAAAGGTATATAGGTATATACATAATTTACTTTACTAACTAGGTAAGTACCGACACGAAACAGATAAATTTCCACACCGCAAACATGTGTGTAAACAGTTTAATTTAAACCTTATTTCAGTACGCATAAAGACGTGCGCTTTAGTGGTTTAGTTTTCGCGCGGAATAGATTTACCAACCGCATCGAGTATGTAAAACAATTGAATTTGAACCCTATTTCAGAGTGCTTATAGCCACCTCGCGCGCACATGATACAATGATTTACTGTTTTCAAATGTCAAATAGGTAGTTCACCCCGCTACGTTAGTCTTGATGGTTTCGGAGAGTTTGTATAAGTCTTATAATATTTGTTATTTATTAGAAATGTCCGTTTTCACTTATCTTACTCCTAAACAAATGCAAAAATAATAGCTCGTATTTCCTACATGAGAGTTGAATATCGGTGCAATAATGTTGTGGTGTTCATGTAGAGAAGAAATATAAGTGTAGTTATACGCTAGGTGGGTACCTACTCACAGCCACCACAACACAACAAATAATAATATTTATGGTGTCCGCAACGTTTGTGTAGGTCTCGTCTATGCCAAACAATACGCGCAGCGCACTCGTGAGTCGCGTGCCATAGTGTAAAAGTGTTACAGTATGACCATTTCCTATGAAAATATTATAATAACATACTTTTGGTAACGTTTAGGCTACCGGACCAGCTCATTTATGCGCTGTACACTAGAGTCCATCCTCTTACTAATTACTAACAATGTATCAAGTAATGACAAGACATACAAAAAACTATGTGGTCAGTTTGGATAGTTTTTCCAATCCAATGCGTTACTTTATCGGTGTTTATTGGCAAGAGTAAAAATGTATAGAAATTATAAATTACATACACTAAACTGTTTTTAATTGACTATTGTATTGTATATTATTAACCGACTTCCAAAAAAGAAGAGGTTCTCAAATCGACTGTTTTTTTTTGTTGTATGTTTGCTCAGCGATATTTTCGCCAATTGTCAATCGATTTTAATGATTCTATTTTTTTTGGAAGTGTATCTTCCCGGACTGATCCCATTTCAATTTGGTGAAGATCTGATGAAGAACTTCGGAGACAGGTAACGGAACTCTTCATTCCCGTAGGAATTCCCGTTTCCGTATAGCCGTACAGCCTTCCCCATGAATGTAACTATCATAAATTCATAATCATAATACAAAAAAGAATTTCTTGCACCGCGTCGCACGCAGTCACGCAGGCTCGACGCGTTCTCGTTTGGTGGCCGCGTCTCGCGCACCGCCCGTTCGATTTAATAATATTGTTGAATTATTTTAATTTTACATTATCTCCTAAACGGTGAGTTCAAATAACATGCTGTAAAAGACAAAGTTTATCTTCATAAAATTATCTTGATGATGAAGTAACTTTCGCTAGTAAGGATTAATATGCCTGCCTAATATTAATGCTGAAAAACCACCTTTAATTTTTAAATAAATTATTTGACATAAAATGCCTTAGTGTGGCATATTTATAAGAGATAGATATAGGTGTAACGTCGCGGACTTTTTTTTAGATCGAATGAAAAACAATATCTTTGTTGTACATGGTACTTACGTATAATTAGCTATTACCACAGCGCACTTAGCGCACTTCCACTTTATAATATTATTTAGTATAGATTTGAATAAAGTAGTATCTCATTATCATTATTGTAACACCATAAAATACATAAAGAAATTAAACACACACCATATTACAATTCTATCCTATTTATTTATAACGGTTTGCTATCTATGTTTCTGTGTACGTGCGTCTGTGTGCCTGTGTATCTGTCTTTGGCACTGTAGCTCCGTTATCTTTATTGAACAGGGATATTTTGTAAGTTTTTAAAATTTTACTTGTTAATTACCAACAAATCAAAATCAAAATTTGCGTTATAGGGCAATAGAGCATGCGGAAGGGCGTGACTTGTCTCCAAAATAATACTCATTTATTGGGGTTACCCCCGACGGTATAGTTGGGAACGACACCATTGTTGAAATTAAATGTCCAATAACGGCATTTAGAAAAGGGAAATGCTGCTATTGAAGAAAGTAAAATACATATATTTAAATTCGATAGAATAAAACATACCAGGGTTATAAACAAAAAAAGTAATTGGTATTACCAAGTGCAGGGTCAACTTCATGTAACAGAAAGGAACCAATGCATTTTTGGAATATGGTTCGGTGAAAACTAGTAGTAGAAAATATTTCAAGAGATGACGAATTTTGACGGGTGCATATGGAGAAAAAAATTATAGATTTTTATTTGAAATGTATATTGCCAGAGATTGTGGATCCGCGCCAAAATCGCGGTATGCCAATACGAGACATAATATTGAAAGAAAACAAAGAAAATGTTAATGATAAGCCTGTGCAGCCAGGTCCAAGCAAATCCAAGGACCATATTCCGTGTCAATCTACTCAGCTAGGTCCATGCAAACCGAGACAGCTACAGTTCAACGAATTTTAGCCAGTTGCATTGGTAACTTTTATTATGTTAACTATTTGATTAAAAAATATAAAAACGTTTTTGTTTTTTTTTAAATAGCATCTAGGCAAATTCCAAACCATTTATACTTCTAAGCTTTCTTGAATTATAATATTCAAGAATTGTAACATAATTTTCCTAAAGTAAGTGTGCCTACCTACTACTTGATTTTTACGAAGGTATCGCACTAAAGCCAAATAGCGCGCGACGCGTATTTTTGTATCGTACTCGTATTCATAATTTTCGTGTCAGTCAGATTTTAAATCCACCATATACTCTAAAATAAATAAGTATTATTACTGATTTTTAATGATTAGTAATTGGATTCAAGTTTGTACAATACGTACTTAATCCATCTATAACCTTAAAAAATACTTAATAGAAAAATAAAACAAAATAAACTTATACTAATCAATTCAAGTTGATCTACTGCATTACTTTATCCTGTGACGGAACTTAGTACCTACCCGAGTCCGTGAACTCATGAGCGAGCGGTGCGCTTGGTGCGCGCGTCTCCCGCGCATCGTAACTTATTACGTATTGCTACTCCTTGCGGGGCCTGGGGTAAGCGTTAGATGCCTACGCGCTCAAGTCAGGCTCGCCTTAAAGACTCCCAGGTTGTAGCTATCAGGAAACAGACTCTGGCAGAGAATTCCACTCTTTAGCTTTTTTCTTAGATTCATGATGTCAATGGCACTTCATAGTAGGGGATAAATAGGTAGTAACTTCATACAGGATGTTCGAGAAGTGAAATATTTAAGGGTAGGTAGTGTTCTATCTGACAATTAGGGAAAAATAAAAAAAATACTGACCTTTTTGAAAACCCCGGCCGCAAAAAAATACTATAAAGATAACAAAAAAATACTTTTCAAACTGTCTGATGCAGTTAGTGGTGTTCATTTTAGTTCAATCACAGATTCAATGCTGCCGACTGTATCAGACTGCTTGAAAAGCAGCTTGGATACGCTTACATGCACAACCAACTAGATCTCCTACTACTAAAAATGTAACTGATAGCGTTATTAATCTTCACTAATTCCACTCTCGACTATTAAAACAAAGCTTTTGTCTATTCATTACCTTATAAAGACCCATTGATAACACTCGTAAAATAGAAACCCATCTTCGAAATTAGGATCTTTCATCCCACTCAAAATTGGACTCTCTATTTTAAGCAATAAAGTTAAGAACGGTAATGCAACGTATTATTAGTAATATCACTCAGCATTCAACTCTATGTGGCACGCAATAAAGTTTAAAATGGTTATGCAAAGTTTGTAGAACATTTACAATCTGTAAACCGACTGCGGAGAGGCTGTTAATGTGTTACATACAAATTCCATGGCGGTTTGGAGTTAGACTTGGTTTATAGTGTTTAAAGATGTTGTGTTGAATTAGTTTGGTGTAGAATTTAGTTTTTTATGTATTTATAGCTTTTTTATGCATCAAATAATTCTTCCTCTGTAGGTGGAGCGGAAGGGCGTGTCAGACTCTTACTGACTAAAACCTATTCGTGTTCCTGCTAATGTTCTTCGCGTTCCAGGGCCGCGGTGACTATTTCGAACAAATTCCGCAACTCTGGCAGGCTCTGACCCTAGCGGGCCCCGTCTACTTTGCTGACATCTCTTTGAGGCACGCGTGGAACAAACGTGCTGTTTTATTTGAGTATGTGTGGTAGTTTTGCAAAAGACTACCTTGAATTAGTACTTCCTCCAAATTATAGTGAGATTCATTTTGATGTATCATCATCTGCCTAGCCTTTTACTAACTACATTGGGATTGTCAAACTTAATGAATAAAAATAGTAAAAAAAAATGTCTTATATTTTATCCAACAAATATTCTGACACTGTAATAAGCTTCATCAAACAAAAAACGTTTAAATGCTTTATAATGCTTTTTTGTCAAACATTATATTATATTAGGGATGGGTGCTTCATTTAAAGATCTTGGGAGATTATTATTTATTTATTTATTATTACTAGCCCGTACTGTCCCACTGCTGGGCAAAGGCCTCCCTCCATTCCTTCCAATGCTCACGGTGTTGCGCCTCTTCCTTCCAATGCTCACGGTGTTGCGCCTCTTCCTTCCAATGCTCACGGTGTTGCGCCTCTTCCTTCCAATGCTCACGGTGTTGCGCCTCTTCCTTCCAATGCTCACGGTGTTGCGCCTCTTCCTTCCAATGCTCACGGTGTTGCGCCTCTTCCTTCCAATGCTCACGGTGTTGCGCCTCTTCCTTCCAATGCTCACGGTGTTGTGCCGCTTCCTTCCAATGCTCACGGTGTTGTGCCTCTTCCTTCCAATGCTCACGGTGTTGTGCCTCTTCCTTCCAATTCGTAAGGAAGACATCCAGGTCGTCCCGCCATCTCCTTCGTGGTCTGCCGCGTCCTCGTCTCGCTGTTTCAGGGCACAAATCCTGTATTTTACGGGCCCACAGATCGTCGCATGCGGCAGATCGTCCGTCCTGCCTAGTCCCATTTAAGTTAGACAGACTTTCGAGCCATTTGGAGCGCAGTAAATAGGTAGGTACTGTAAAGTTTCATCAAAATCAGTTCAGTCGTTTTTGCGTGAAAGAGTTACAAACACTCATCCATCTTTACATAGTTTCGCGTGTATAACAGTACATTTTATTATGATTTTTTTGCTCATGTATGTTTCAGTACAGTTCGTATAGTTTTGGTGTCATCATCATCCTAAGCCTTTTCTCAACTATATTGGGGTCGGCTTCTAGTCTAATTCAGCTGAATACCAGTATTTTATGTGGACCGGCTGCCTACCATACCTCCACTACCCATTAACTGGGTAATACGGTACTTCTTGGCAAGACTGGAGTCAGATATTTATCTCTTGCCAGTATAAAATTATCTAAGCAAAGTTATGTTAAGGAAAGATTTTAAATTCCCATAAAACCTACATCAAAGTTTTCCTTTTACCGTCGAACCAACATAAAATAATAAGTACCCACTTTGAACTTGTTCCCAATTATTTTCTGACGCAGTGCGTTATGTTTATTTTACATAAAACAAATACTTCGGTCCGGACGGAGTTACTTCTAGGCAACCGTTCTCCATCTTCAGCCACATCATCGCTTACCATCAGGTGAGATAGTGGTCAAGCGCGTGCCTATCAATAATAAATAAAAAAAGATTGATATGAGTAATATTTGTACAATGAAAAAGTGTGTGTGTGTGTGTGTGTGAATAATATCTATTATTAATCTATGTGTATTTAAAGTAATTTTGTAATATTCATTTATGTAAAATCATAAATTATTTTTCGTTTCTTCTAACTATGCACCCACGGTAGAGAATGCCTGTGGCATTAAGTTCACCATTGTACCTTTAAGTTTAAATAAAAATAAAGAAACAAATTTAGGGAAATGTATTTCGCTCATAATTATGTGAAGGAGAATTCTGTTGTTAATGACGATTTTAAATATTCTTATTTTTCCTCGTGGTTTCACTCCCGTAACTGCGTTACCACACCAATCGATCGATGGAAGAATGGATTAGTCGACGTCGATAGAAAGCTTCTACTCGATGGATCATCGATCGATGCCAACGATCGATGGGAGAATGAATTAGTCGATGTCGATCGATAGTTTGGTCAGTGGATACGAAACGGGGCACTATGGAAAAAAGACTCGGAAAAAATTCGCCTTATTTTTAGGTGTTCTATACGATAGAATCGAGAAAATACAGTTTACCAAAAAAAAAAAATTATTGCAAATTTGTCTTTTTTCCTCAGTGCCTCGTTACGTATACTCCAACCGATAGTTTTGACATAATGTAACATTTAACTACTCAGCGCTTCTCCTCCACATTTATATGCGCACAGCCAAAGTGTGGAACTCTGCCAGCGTCTGTTACCTTCCACATATAACCCGTCTGCCTTCAAAGCAAGAGTGAACAGGCATCTTCTGGACACGCTCGCTCCATCATAGACCTCATCTATCGCTTTCCATCAGGCGTGATCGAGGTCATGAGCAAGCCCATTACTCAAAAAAAAAAAATACATGACTTTTTCGGTGAATGGTACGGGACCCTTCATATGCAAGTTCAACTCCCACTTAGCCGGTTTTTATTACATCGTCAAACGAAAAACCCTTTTTTATTATTTCCCGACCGACAGAGCCATCTCTATAAAACCCAACATAGCTAACAAAAACTAAAGTGATATAAACAAACTAATTAACAACACTACCATCTAAATTCTTAATCCTGGTTCTAATCCCTCAGCTAATTCCAACCCCAACACACTTTATTTAATATTATAAACGAGGAAGTACGTACGTTATGTGGATGTTTGTTACAGGTTGACCATGATCTAAGGCCCTTGTTTTTATTAACGATGTGAAATCATCATTTTTTTTTATTGATTTTGAATGACTCCCCTAATTACATATCTGACACAGTAAGAGTCTGACACTTCCTTCCACTCTGGGCGGAGCGGAAGGGAGTGTCAGACTCTTATTGACTAAAACGCATCTGTGTTCGTCCAAATGCCCTTTGCGTTCCAGGGCTTCGGTGACTCTTTCGAACAATTTCCACAATCCTGGCAGGATCTGGCCCTAGAGGGCCCCGACTACTATGCTGAAATATCTTTTAGGCGCGCGTGGAAAACTACCATCTAAGTTTTTAATCCTAATTCCAAGCCCAACACACTCTATTTAATATTATAAACGAGGAAGTCTGTATGTATGGGTGGATGCCTTTTACAGTTAGACCATCATATAAGGCCCTACTATGACATTTTTAAACCATCATCATGCGGTGTGAGAGAGGGACAGAGTAATACAGGTCGATTTTTACCATCCCGTCTTCACGACGGCTCATGAAGGCCTACGCAGACCGGGACGGCATGGCAAGGGATTTGACCGTGAGTCAGCGCACACTGGCCGCTTAGATACCGCGGCATTCCAGCACTTTGCCACAGCATGCCACACCCCGCAGTATATCACTACGAGCGCCGGAGTCCGTGGAATGCCGTTGCCTACCGCAGTATGCCACGGCATCCCGCCACGGGAGCCTGTGGCGCGTCTTTTAATGCCGTGCGATAAAATCCCTTTCAAATGCCACGGCATCATTTTAAAGCATGGCAATTTATGTCGTATTTCTGTAACAGTACGGTTGAATGTCCATTAGTAAAAATTTAAATCCCTTGCCATGCCGTCCCGGTCTGCGAAGGCCCTGATGATATCCTAACTTCTTATTACGGCAAGGGGCAATAACCATATTTTTAGACAATTTAAAAAAGGAGGAACTTGTGTATTTGTGTGTGTTTGTATTTTTTTAAGGAACATCATCGCAGTCATAATTTTTGACAAAAACACAAACAGTTTTTCACATTGACTGTGGCTGAGATGATGACGTTGCAACTAGACGTTCTCACAAGATTTTACTCTAAATCCAATATGGCGGACTCCCAAATATGAACGGATCAATATTTTTTACCATTAAAGTCATACAGTTTGCTGAGAGAAATACGAAAAACAAAAAAAAAGTACCAAAATTTCCTACTAGATTATTAGACTTTGGATACTTTTGTTAATTCTCATCTTTAATGCAGGCAAAGCCGCGGATCGGAGCCAGCAATAATATAAACCACAACACAAGACTAAACTATGTAAATCTGTTGGATCTAAATAATACATTTCTGGCTAGTAAAATCTAGGTTGGCTTTTACCCCACCCAAAATAAAACTTAACAAATGTTTTATAATCTTTTCTGTATTTCGTGGTTTGGACGTCCTTGGGTCCTTGCTTGAAATATAACTTAAGTACATAGAAAAAAACTGGGATTATTTTGGCTCCGCAAAAATTTCTGAAGTATGGAAATGGCGGTGCTAGTGAGTGACGTCACACGCAATTAGTACTGTCTCTGTTTGTCACAGATTTAAAAACCCCGCAACTGTTTTTTTTTTAAGTTTTATAATTATTTTTTTCTTCTCCTGATCTTTCCTCTAGGTTGAAATTTTAGTTTTAAAAAATCCATTAACCCTATTTTCTAACCCAGAAACCTCACAGCCTTCACAACATACATAAATGCCTCCAAACGACTTCCAAAACCCCCATAATCCTATCATCCCATGATCGTTCTTAACCATGTATATCCTGCCGACTTATATACTCGTGTTGGAGTTAATTTGAATAAATGATGGCGTTTGGTTTATTTTTAGCCTCCACGCCTGTTGTACAATCAGTGTCAAAAATATCTGAATGAAAAGGTAGGTTTTTTAGGTTTAAGAGCAACTTTATTTCTCATAAAAAATTGTATACAAATTCACTTACTGAGAAACAATATCTAAAACTAAGATATATAATTAGAGCGCACAGATGTACGTATAGAAAATAACAAAACAAAAAAATGTGGGCAAACAAACAATCACAACATGGATCTACGAATTTTATATTTGCTAGATGTGGCATTGATGGCATAGTCTAGTATCACTAGCAAGTTTATTATTTTATGACTATTTTGTTTTAGTTTCTATTTATATATTTAGGTAGGGGGAATCCAAACGTATTTGAATGAAATGTGTCTAAAATGTTCTTTCTATCTTTCAGAAAAATTAGATCCTAAGTTCCATCACGTTGGAAACAAAGCGTTACTGGTTTTTATCCTTAAGATATTTTTAATGCACAGACTCTGTTGTGGGCCAATTCTACTAATTTATAAGCCTCAATTACCATACATGTTTGACAGATAACAACAGACATGTGAATGTGAACGTTGCTTAGAAATGAGTAGAATCGGCACTCTGGATTTATTTGAGAAAAGAAAGAAAGAAAGAAAGAAAGAAAGAAAGAAAGAAAGAAAAGAAAGAAAAATATTTATTTGTACCTCGCACAAGACAACAAGTAAAAAAAAATTTTTTTTTAAATAAGTAATAATAATACAAGTAACAAAAGGTACACCAGCAAGGGGTGCGAGTGATTGAGTGATTGAGTGATTTGAGCTGATTGCAATTAGCTAGTCTTCTATCACATCATCACATGGTTCTACCAGCCATATTCTAAGTTTCTTTGAGAAAACTTCCTCCACTCTACTCCACTCTGTTGCCATAACAATGGAAAAATACGCTCGAGTTCAATAAATAAGAAGCTAAAACTGTTAATCTGCGGGAGGCTGAACCGAGGTTAAGTCGAGTGGAGGAAATTACTTAAATTATGAAAGAAAGATAGAAAGAAAATACGTTTATTCCGCCAGAAATGTAGCACAAAATAAAATGACTTTGTCAAAAAACCCGACCGCTAAAAACGATTACAAAGTTCCAGATAAGTAGCTTTTCAAGCAGTCTGATACAGTTCATTCGCAGATCCGAGGCCAAAAACTGCATCAGAACATTTTAGTCGTTTTTAGCGGTCGGGTTTTTTGACAAAGTCATTTTTATTAATTTCCTACATTCTAGTGAGTTACATTTTTTTTCGGTCGCCATTTTGAACAGTGCCACCTTAAAAATTATATAGCCTATGTTGGTAGGTACTACAATTCTGACGAATTCAATCGACACCTCATATGTCAAAATCCGTCGAGCTGTTTGGGCTGTAGGGCGTGCCAAAGAATTGGACATACATACAAACATACAAACATACGATCGAAAAACCTTACCCTCCTTCTGACGCAGTCGGGTAAAAACACAAAGTTAAAAGAAAGTAAAATTAACAGCTAACTAAAAACTACATATAACCTGTGTCACTACCAAGCTATGCCAGCCAGTATGAGGCCTCTCTCCTATCTCTCTCTCTCTCTCTCTCCTATCAAAACATCCTATTAGCAAAATGACCTGTAATTAGCAGAACCTCCTATTGTCAAAGTACTTGTTATGCCGCATAATTACTATCGGTTTTTCGTACCTACACATTCTGCTACCTCTCTCGTGCAGAGTATTCTGATGTTATGTTTATTTAATCCTAATATCTTCTTAAACCCATCCAACCAAATAACCCTTTTTACATCGAAAAACCCAAATCTTCCCAGCCTCCCTTCATAAATCTTTAACTAATTCTCGCATAACAAATTATTCAGTAAACGTTATGTGGCAGATCTGAACTAATTCGTATCACGCACGCCCAACCGGAAATTATGAATAATTGATCCCGCCCCACTTCCGGTGTTAGTACTACTGGGAATACAGGGTGTTAGACTAATTTATTTATTTCAAGTTATCAGTTGGATTCTGGCAATTTACGGGACAGAATTCGACTCGGTGTGTGACCAGGTCTGAGCACCGTAGATAAGGAGCACAGTAGGGCAGAACATACATCGATGAGTTTTCGCTTCAGGGAGATCGGTAGATCTCCCTTCATTAGCGTCTACATGTACCAGTAGCTTTTCCAAGCGTTTTCGACACGGCGATCGATCTCCTTCTCCTGGCTGTTTTCGATAGAAACTAACTGGCCCAAGTAGATATAATAGGTACTCATCGACATAATGTATTTCCTGCCCAACCTCTACACTTGGTCATAGCTGATGCGTTTAGGTTATAAGCTTTTTTTATGTGATTCATAGAAGTGGTCCCTGTAAGTGCTACCCCTACTATGACCTGCCAATGCCATCATAATTCAATTGTGAGAGAAAGATGGAGATACACAAGACGAATAGCATTATACATTTTTCACAACGGATTCATGATGACAATGACACGTCATCTAGACGGTCACCTGATTTCAAAACTGCTTTATATTCTGAAAAATTCACGGTAGGTATATTTTAAAAACACCCTGTATATTGTTACGCCATTTTGTCTTTTATTCGAATGTCCGATTATGTAGTCGGATTGTTTTGCAAAGTTAAATCGTGCAAAAATTGTGGTGTTATGTGATGTTGTAACATTTGTGAAGTTTCGCGAGTATCGTGTCAGGATATTTTCGGCAGTCTTTCCAAAGCATCAGGTTTTAGCCAGTAACTTGTTTTTTTTTTGGATAGGTAATCATCAAATGACTTTTTCCGCTCCGCCCAGAGAGAAAGGGAGTGTTAGACTCTTAGGCCCGTATTCCAAAATATAAACTCTAACTCCAACATGACCACAAGAATGTCAATGAAAGCTTGTCTAATTGACGTTTTCGTACTCGAGAGATGAGCAAACAAATGCAAAAACTTCAATTTATGACCAGCTCCGATGTTGGAGTTCGAGTTGAGTTGGAACATGGGCTTTACTCACTAAAACCCATCTGTGCTCCTCCTTATGCCCTTTGCGTTCCAGGGCCGGGGTGACTCTTTCGAACAAATTCCGCAATTTCCAACTATGTTGGGGTCAGCTCCTAGTCTTACCGGATTCAGCTGATAAACAGTATTTTCCATTGAGCGATATGGAGGATAAGGCTAGACAAATTGATTGATAATAATATGGTTTAGGTGCATTCTCTGAACCACGTTAAATCAGGTAAATAGTCCTTCCATCATCTTGGACCAAGTTTTTGTTACAATTTATACTTCAAACTCTCTTATTTTGTAACAAGACTTGTCTCGCCGGATGGCGCCACATAACAGGCGCCATGTTGTTGGACAAACATTGGCTGTTTGGCAAAAGTTGGGCCTTTAAAAGCCTTTAAAATCGTTGTTTTGCACATCTGCGCTGCAACGTGACTAGCGTTGAAATACGGAACAATTTGTAGCATAGTAAACGTTCCAATTTACAACATAACACGCCTGAGGGCCTTGCAAGAATGTTTTACCGAATAGTAAAGGGCCAGTATCGATAACGTAAGTGAATTTTGAATGTAAAAAACTACAACCCAATAGTATTTTGGTTTAATTTTATGCGACATACACAATTTCTATCATACAAAAACATGAATATAGTGTCCAATTCAAATAAATTGCGAAAAAAGTATTATACTGGGTAATTTTTTTTCCAGTGCGCAAACTTTAAAAACCGCTTCTGCCCATGTAAATGAACAACTTTCGCCAAGAAAGCCATAGTCAATTCCTAAAAAAAAAATTGAGTCTCCCATACAAATTGTGGTCAGTTGATGACAATTTTGTATGGGAAGTTCAAATTTTTTTTTAGGAATTGGCTATGGCTTTCTTGGGGAAAGTTGTTCATTTACATGGGCAGAAGTGGTTCTCAAAGTATGCGCACGGGAAAAAAAGTTATCCAGTATAATAGTTATAGGCGGTTTAGGAACTCTGACACTAGGGTGTGTGGGGTCGTTAGACCTTACTGTACACACGATAAAAAAGAAGAAGTAAAATTGTACGTTACTAATGCGTCAAAAAAAATCCTTTTAGGGCCTCTGATTATACCTGATACAGTGAACAAGAAGCGAAGGTGACTGTCACTATGTCAAAACTGTGCGGAATAGAAAAACACTGCCAAAATGTCACGTGATCAATTCCTTCATCACATCAGTCGATTGCCGGCCACTGCTGAACGTAAGCCGTCCCACAAAGAGCGCCAACCATCCCGGTCTTGAGCAGTCCTTATCCATCCGCTGAAAGCCACCTTCTTCAAATCATCGATCCAGATAGGTACCTTTATGGAAAAACAAGCTACCTCGTCCGAAGTATTGATGAGTCTCGAGTTCAAATCGGAGTCTGAATAACATTAATCACCGAGGTCCTGGACCGCAAAGGGCACTAGGAGGAACACGAATGGGTTTCAGTCAGTAAGAGTCTGACACTCCCTCCGGCTCCACCTAGAGCGGAAGGAGTCATTTGATGATTTCCCATCCATAGAAAAGGATAGCACGAATTTATGATAGGATTGCAAATATTATTATGTAGATTTCTTATGTAATAAAGATACCATTTTGCGTACCTATATATTTTATTATTTAACTTATATTCCAAATAACAGAACAACAACTTTTGACAAGTTATTAATATTTTATCCACGAACAAGTCTAAATATAACAATACTATTTCAAATAAATACAAAGCTTAATAATTCCAATACATTTTAATATCTACTTTTATTAGTACCAACCGCCGTCTTATTACCCCTATTACCAGTAAATTCTTATCTAATCTAGATCTAGGCTATGTAGTAGACTTTTAATAGGAATTCCTGGCGGTAATGTCTAACGTTGTAGATAGTAAGGGCCATTTTCCCAAGAGACTGTTACATTTCAAAAGGCAATATTCAGACTGGTTGGGATATTTTATAAGCCGGAAAAAATATTGTGGTAATCTTAAGATCCTCTTTCATCGGGGGCATCTTTAGAGGTGTAGGAAGTTTATGGCACATCTATACATATACAAAACAAAGATAGGTTAGTAACATAATTTTATAACTCAAGAACGACAGAACCGATTTTGAAGATCTTTGGTTTGTTGAACTGGTCCCTGGCCCAAATAGCAGAATAACTACACGAACAACGAAAAAAGAAATATGGAGAAAAATCATAATCGTAAGAAACGCCATCTCTGATACATGACAGAAACAAAACACGTCAAAAAAATTCTAAGGCGGTATGAAGTTTGCCGGGACAGCAGCTGGATATGAATAAAAATAAAAATTCAAAAAAAAAAAAAATATGAATAAAAAGAAAAAAGCAAATTTAAAAAAATATGAATTTTATAAGATAATTAGGACAGCTATCAGGTCTTATGCATTTTGATAAGTATCTATCTATAAGTGTATAGAATACACGTATAGGAATAAATCTCATAAAATAGAAAAGAAAGAAAATACGTTTATTCCGCCAGAAATGACGCACAAAAATAACAAAATTAAAAAAGAAAGTTTTCTAAAATACAACCCGTTTCACTGCCAAGCTATGTCGGGACCGGACATTAACTACCGCGAGTCTCTGGTTATGCCATAGACAAAACCGAACATAGTTCTAGAGTTGTCCATGGCATAACGTCCGGCACCGACTGTCGACTGACAGTGACATGTTGAAAACTGTCAACTTATAAACAAATAAACAGTTCAATAGTTTATGTGGACAATAACAAAATACAAATAATTCTACAATATAAATAAATTCAAGTTGTGCGTCGCATCCGAGCATGAATCGGTAGTTGCTCAGCATAATGCTGAAATATGAATTATATATTAATAATAAATAGGCTATTAGATTATGCTTTTTATTGGAAAGTCCCTCGTACCCGTATAATTAAGTAAAGTTCTCAGCACCTCACTCAAGTGAGCGCACACAATTCAAAAGCGATCTCATTTGTTTTTAAGTAAATTATGCCGGATTTACAACAAGGCGCTGCCAATGGGAAATCCAGGAACTCCTCAACCTGGACAGCTAAAACCCATTCGTTTTCCTCCAAATGCCCTTCACGTTCGAGGGCCGCGGTGACTCTTTCGAACAAAGCCGTCGACCTACGCTACCTCTAGGTTCTAAACAAACTGATATTCTATCAACGAAAACGACTATCAAAAAGTCAAATGAATTAATCTCTTGACATTTCAGTAGCGGTTATCAATAAACTTAATATCATTCGTTCATGCCACCTAAATATGTGACCAAAATGTTTTTGGTATTCAAAGTCAAAGTCAAAGTCAAAGTCAAAGCATTTATTTCAATTAGACCATTTACAGGCACTTTTGAATTGTCAAGATCGGTCGGTCAAAAAAGATGAAGCTATTTGCACGTTCCAAAGCGCCATTCAACTAACGGACCATTTTTTGTAAGTTTTAAATCTGTTAGCAACATAATCTGTTAAAATCTTAATATTGCTATTATGTAAATGTCACAGCTCTCCTCACTCAAGTGAGCGCAAACGATTCGAAAGAAAACTCATTTGTTTTTAAAGTACTCGTAAATCATCGTGGATTCACATACGAGACATCACATCGCCAATTTTACTTTTGAAGCAACGTTCGATAAATTTGTAGAACTGCCCCTCTGATATTTTCCTGCCTTTCAAAGTCAGCTCCAATACATCAATAACAGTGGCTGACGTCAGCCAGTCAGCCCCAGTTCTCGTAGGGCCTAATCTAATCTTGACGCTGATATCGAGTTGATCTCATAACAATGTCATTGGATATTGATAGTGCATCGGTCCCAGGCAACGTTGTGAATAAGCTAGCTTCGTTTTCCTGTTATTTGGCATTAGTAGGACTTTTAATGTGAATAGGAGTCCCATATAGATTTGTCAAGAGCTTTCACTTCTACTTCATTCAAATTGGCGAGTCCTTATTGGTTGCTGAATGTATTCGAAAGAGTCGTCACCGCGGCCTGCGGCAACGTAAATAGCATTAAGAGTAACACGAATGGGTTTTAGTCAGTCAGAGTCTGACACCCCAGGGCTGCGGAATTTGTTCGAAAGAGTCACCGCGGCCCTGGAACGTAAAGAGCATTAAGAGTAACACGAATGGGTTTTAGTCACTCATAGTCTGACACCCCAGGGCTGCGGAATTTGTTCGAAAGAGTCACCGCGGCCCTGGAACGTAAAGAGCATTAAGAGTAACACGAATGGGTTTTAGTCAGTCAGAGTCTGACACCCCAGGGCTGCGGAATTTGTTCGAAAGAGTCTCTGAAAGAGCTCTGGAACGCAAAAGGCAATAGAAGGAACACGAATAGGTTTTAGTCAGTCACAGTCTGACACCCCAGGACTGCGGAATTTGTTCGAAAGAGTCACCGCGGCCCTGGAACGCAAAGGGCAATAGAAGGAACACAGATGGGTTTTAGTAAGTAAGAGTCTGACATTCCCTTCCGCTGTGCCCAGAGCGGACTGCAGATTTCCCATCCTGAAAAAAAGGCATACGCATGAGAGACAGTGAAGATTTTCTCAAGTTTTCTATAGAAAGTAAAATTTATGTTTTAACTAATTAAGATTCGTAACTAACTTTTTACGGTATCTTGCGTACTCGTAGTGGTTGCATTATCATGAACTTGAGTCATGTATCAAGTTTCGATCATTTGAAATTTTGACATGTCCGGCGCTTGAGAGGTTAAAATCGATTCATTCATTTTAATTTGCGAGTATCTACGAAATACCGTGACGAGTAAACGAGCTTATGAACTTTACTTATGCAACAAAATTGTGGACATACTTTTCTAACCACTACAACGCCTGGTGGTGCCATCAACCGTGGTGACACTGAGACTGTGAAAACTGAAGAGTCCTTAAAATTATTTTAGTAATTAGCTTGTTCCTATCATCCCATGATCGTTCTTAACCATGTATATCCTGCCGACTTACATACTCGTGTTGGAGTTAATTTGAATAAATGATGGCGTTTGGTTTATTTTTAGCCTCCGCGCCTGTTGTACAATCAGTGTCAAAAATATCTGAATGAAAAGGTAGGTTTTTTAGATTTAAGAACAACTTTATTTCTCATAAAGAATTGTATACAAATTCACTTACTGAGAAACAATATCTAAAACTAAGATATATAATTAGAGCGCACAGATGTACGTATAGAAAATAACAAAACAAAAAAATGTGGGTAAACAAACAATTACAACATGGATCTACGAATTTTATATTTGCTAGATGTGGCATTGATGGCATAGTCTAGTATCACTAGCAAGTTTATTATTTTGTGACTATTTTGTTTTAGTTTCTATTTATATATTTAGGTAGGGGGAATCCAAACGTATTTGAATGAAATGTGTCTAAAATGTTCTTTCTATCTTTCAGAAAAATTAGATCCTAAGTTCCATCACGTTGGAAACAAAGCGTTACTGGTTTTTATCCTTAAGATATTTTTAATGCACAGACTCTGTTGTGGGCCAATTCTACTAATTTATAAGCCTCAATTACCATACATGTTTGACAGATAACAACAGACATGTGAATGTGAACGTTGCTTAGAAATGAGTAGAATCGGCACTCTGGATTTATTTGAGAAAAGAAAGAAAGAAAGAAAGAAAGAAAGAAAGAAAGAAAAGAAAGAAAAATATTTATTTGTACCTCGCACAAGACACAAGTAAAAAAAAATTAAAAAAAAAAAAATAAGTTATAATAATACAAGTAACAAAAGGTACACCAGCAAGGGGTGCGAGTGATTGAGTGATTGAGTGATTGAGTGATTTGAGCTGATTGCAATTAGCTAGTCTTCTATCACATCATCACATAGTTCTACCAGCCATATTCTAAGTTTCTTTGAGAAAACTTCCTCCACTCTACTCCACTCTGTTGCCATAACAATGGAAAAATACGCTCGAGTTCAATAAATAAGATGCTAAAACTATTAATCTGCGGGAGGCTGAACCGAGGTTAAGTCGAGTGGAGGAAATTACTTAAATTATGAAAGAAAGATAGAAAGAAAATACGTTTATTCCGCCAGAAATGTAGCACAAAATAAAATGACTTTGTCAAAAAACCCGACCGCTAAAAACGATTACAAAGTTCCAGATAAGTAGCTTTTCAAGCAGTCTGATACAGTTCATTCACAGATCCGAGGCCAAAACCTGCATCAGAACATTTTAGTCGTTTTTAGCGGTCGGGTTTTTTGACAAAGTCATTTTTATTAATTTCCTGCATTCTAGTGAGTTACATTTTTTTTCGGTCGCCGTTTTGAATAGTGCAACCCTTAAAAAATTATATAGCCTGTGTTGGTAGGTACTACAATTCTGACGAATTCAATCGACACCTCATATGTCAAAATCCGTCGAGCTGTTTGGGCTGTAGGGCGTGCCAAAGGAATAGACATACATACAAACATACGCTCGAAAAACATTACCCTCCTTCTGACGCAGTCGGGTAAAAACACAAAATTAAAAGAAAGTAAAATTAACAGCTAACTAAAAACTAAATATAACCTGTGTCACTACCAAGCTATGCCAGCCAGTATGAGGCCTCTCTCCTATCTCTCTCTCTCTCTCTCTCCTATCAAAACACCCTATTAGCAAAATGACCTGTAATTAGCAGAACCTCCTATTGTCAAAATACCTGTTATGCCGCAAAATTACTATCGGTTTTTCGTACCTACACATTCTGCTACCTCTCTCGTGCAGAGTATCCTGATGTTATTTTTATTTAATCCTAATATCTTCTTAAACCCATCCAACCAAATAACCCTTTTTACATCGAAAAACCCAAATCTTCCCACCCTCCCTTCATAAATCTTTAACTAATTCTCGCATAACAAATTATTCAGTAAACGTTATGTGGCAGATCTGAACTAATTCGTATCACGCACGCCCAACCGGAAATTATGAATAATTGATCCCGCCCCACTTCCGGTGTTAGTACTACTGGGAATACAGGGTGTTAGACTAATTTATTTATTTCAAGTTATCATTTGAATTCTGGCAATTTACTGGACAGAATTCGAATCGGTGAGTGACCAGGTCTGAGCACCGTAGATAAGGAGCACAGTAGGGCAGAACATACATCGATGAGTTTTCGCTTCAGGGAGATCGGTAGATCTCCCTTCATTAGCGTCTACATGTACCAGTAGCTTTTCCAAGCGTTTTCGACACGGCGATCGATCTCCTTCTCCTAGCTGTTTTCGATAGAAACTAACTGGCCAAAGTAGATATAATAGGTACTCATCGACATAATGTATTTCCTGCCCAACCTCTACACTTGGTCATAGCTGATGCGCTTAGGTTATAAGCTTTTTTTATGTGATTCATAGAAGTGGTCTCTGTAAGTGCTACCCCTACTATGACATGCCAATGCCATCATAATTCAATTGTGAGAGAAAGATGGAGATGCACAAGACGAATGGCATTATACATTTTTCACAACGAATTCATGATGGCAATGACACGTCATCTAGACGGTCACCTGATTTCAAAACTGCTTTTTATCCTGAAAAATACACGGTTTAATTTAAAAACATCCTGTATATTGTTACGCCATTTTGTCTTTTATTCGAATGTCCGATTATGTAGTCGGATTGTTTTGCAAAGTTAAATCGTGCAAAAATTGTGGTGTTATGTGCTGTTGTAACATTTGTGAAGTTTCGCGAGTATCGTGTCAGGGTATTTTTGGCAGTCATTCCAAAGCATCAAATGTTAGCCAATAACTTGTTTTTTTTTTGGATAGGAAATCATCGATCGCGGCGCAAGATGCCATAGGTATCTTCTGCGACCTGTCGAAGGCGTTTGATTGTGTGTGCCATGAAACATTACTCCTGAAACTGGAGCATTACGGACTAGGCAAAACAGCCTTGAACTTAGTAAAGTCGTATTTGAATGATAGACAGCAGCTAGTTCATATAAACGGCAACAATTCAACAGGATTAAACGTGAAAATGGGGGTACCTCAGGGCTCAATATTGGGTCCTTTTTTGTTTCTAGTTTATATAAATGATTTGCCCTATATTTTACAAAATAAACTTAATATGGTGTTATTTGCTGACGACACATCTTTAATTTTTAGAATAAATAGACATGCTAACAATCTTGACGATATAAATAACGCCCTACTGCAGGTACATGATTGGTTCACTGCTAATAATTTAGTATTAAATGGAAAAAAAACGAAGTGCATTCGATTTACTTTACCAAATGTCAAACGTAGTGATTGTGACATAGTATTGAACAGGGAGAAACTAGAATTCGTCGATGAAACAGTTTTCCTGGGGATTACGCTTGACTCAAGGCTACAATGGGGTCCCCATTTAACATCTCTTGCAGGAAGGCTAAGTTCAGCAGCATATGCTGTTAGGAAAATCCGCCAGTATACAGATGTTGATACCGCGAGACTAGTCTATTTTAGTTACTTTCATAGTATAATGTCTTACGGTATCTTACTATGGGGACGGGCTGCTGATATCGAGTCTATTTTTATTCTACAGAAAAGAGCCATCAGAGCCATTTACAATCTTCGCCGGCGCGATTCTCTAAGAAAACTGTTTAAAGAAATTAACATCATGACGGTGCCTTGTCAATATATCTATGAAAATATCATGTACGTTAGAAAGAATCTACATCTTTTTAGTAAACGAGGTGACAGACATAACTATGTCACTAGAAATAGGAACCAATTAGTTCAACCAGGTTTCAGACTTGCTAAAGTAGCAACATCTTTCATGGGGTACTGTTTAAAATGTTACAATAAAATACCTCCCCATATATTAGAATTAAATGAGACAAAATTTAAATCTTGTATTAAACGCACACTATGCAGGCAAGCATATTATAAGTTAGGGGAGTATATTGAAGATAAAAATGCTTGGCTCAATGCTGGTCCTGCTCCACAACGCCACTAGGTAGCCACTAAGGGCTCAAAGTAATCTGTTAGCATTTCGTAATATTGTTGGACCGGCTGAAGATTGTAAGAATGCAAATCTTTTTCATTGTATAGATGCAACTAATTTAACATTGTATAATTTCATGCACAAGTGTGAGTACTGTGTAGCTTTAAACTATAAAGATCATTTTGGGTAGGTCTTTGACTTGAATGTACCCTGGCGATTGGGGATGTCATGGTCACTCAAAAGTCTGGCTGATGGTGGCGCATGCGTTGGATCATTTGGCTCCCTAAAAAATGGTTGAGCCGAATGGTGCTAGCGTATGCGTCATGTTCGTGAACGGGCGCCGTCAGCTGAGACTGGTCATCTCTCGGCTGCCATGGTTTATTTTAATTATTTCTTTGAATTGTTTCTTTTTTTACTCCGGACTCTTTTATCCTGCACGTCTTTTACATCGTTCTCACATATATGTATAATTTCAATATGAATGATGTAACCATAATTTTGTAACAAAATATCATTTTTAAAAGAGTGTCCGTGGAGTTTCTTGCACGTTCTTCTCCATCTACGCTTTGGAACGTGCAAATAGCTTCATCTTTTTGACCGACCGACCTTGACAATTCAAAAGTGCCTGTAAATGGTCTAATTGAAATAAATGCTTTGACTTTGACTTTGACTTTGACATCAAATGACTTCTTCCGCTCCGCCCAGAGAGGAAGGGAGTGTTAGACTCTTAGGCCCGTATTCCAAAATATAAACTCTAACTCCAACATGACCACAAAAATGTCAATGAAAGCTTGTCTAATTGACGTTTTCGTACTCGAGAGATGAGCAAACAAATGCAAAAACTTCAATTTATGACCAGCTCCGATGTTGGAGTTCGAGTTGAGTTGGAACATGGGCTTTACTCACTAAAACCCATCCGTGTTCTTCCTTATGCCCTTTGCGTTCCAGGGCCGGGGTGACTCTTTCGAACAAATTCCGCAACTTTTCAACTATGTTGGGGTCAGCTCCTAGTCTTACCGGATTCAGCTGATAAACAGTATTTTCCATTGAGCGATATGGAGGATAAGGCTAGACAAATTGATTGATAATAATATGGTTTAGGTGCATTCTCTGAACCACGTTAAATCAGGTAAATAGTCCTTCCATCTTCTTGGACCAAGTTTTTGTTACAATTTATACTTCAAACTCTCTTATTTTGTAACAAGACTTGTCTCGCCGGATGGCGCCACATAACAGGCGCCATGTTGTTGGACAAACATTGGCTGTTTGGCAAAAGTTGGGCCTTTAAAAGCCTTTAAAATCGTTGTTTTGCACATCTGCGCTGCAACGTGACTAGCGTTGAAATACGGAACAATTTGTAGCATAGTAAACGTTCCAATTTACAACATAACACGCCTGAGGGCCTTGCAAGAATGTTTTGCCGAATAGTAAAGGGCCAGTATCGATAACGTAAGTGAATTTTGTATATAAAAAACTACAACCCCATAGTATTTTGATTTAATTTTATGCGACATACACAATTTATATCATACAAAAACATGAATATAGTGTCCAATTCAAATAAATTGCGAAAAAAGTATTATACTGGGTAATTTTTTTTCCCGTGCGCAAACTTTAAAAACCACTTCTGCCCATGTAAATGAACAACTTTCGCCAAGAAAGCCATAGTCAATTCCTAAAAAAAAAATTGAGTCTCCCATACAAATTGTGGTCAGTTGATGACAATTTTGTATGGGAAGTTCAAATTTTTTTTTAGGAATTGACTATGGCTATGTTGCGGAAAGTTGTTCATTTACATGGGCAGAAGTGGTTCTCAAAGTTTGCGCACTGGAAAAAAAGTTATCCAGTAGTTTTAGGCGGTTTAGAAACTCTGACACTAGGGTGTGTGGGGTCGTTAGACCTTACTGCCCTCACGATAAAGAAGAAGAAGTAAAATTTAAGGTTACTAATGCGTCAAAAAAAATCCTTTTAGGGCCTCTGATTATACCTGATAGAGTGAACAAGAAGCGAAGGTGACTGTCACTATGTCAAAAATGTGCGGAATAGACAAACACTGCCAAAATGTCACGTGATCAATTCCTTTATCATTATCAACCAATTGCCGGCCACTGCTGAACGTAAGCCTCCACCAAAGAGCGCCAACCATCCCGGTCTTGAGCAGTCCTTATCCATCCGCTGCCAGCCACTTTCTTCAAATCATCGATCCAGATAGGTACCTTTATGGAATAACAAGCTACCTCGTCCGAAGTATTGATGAGTCTCGAGTTCAAATCGGAGTCTGAATAACATTAATCACCGAGTGGAACGCAAAGGGCACTAGGAGGAACACGGATGGGTTTCAGTCAGTAAGAGTCTGACACTCCCTTTCACTCCACCCAGAGCGGAAGGAGTCATTTGATGATTTCCCATCCATAAAAAAGGATAGGACGAATTTATGATAGGATTGCAAATATTATTATGTAGATTTCTTATGTAATAAAGATACCATTTTGCGTACCTATATATTTTATTATTTAACTTATATTCCAAATAACAGAACAACAACTTTTGACAAGTTATTAATATTTTATCCACGAACAAGTCTAAATATAACAATACTATTTCAAATAAATACAAAGCATAATAATTCCAATACATTTTAATATCTACTTTTATTAGTACCAACCGCCGTCTTATTACCCCTATTACCAGTAAATTCTTATCTAATCTAGATCTAGGCTATGTAGTAGACTTTTAATAGGAATTCCTGGCGGTAATGTCTAACGTTGTAGGTAGTAAGGGCCATTTTCCCAAGAGACTGTTACATTTCAAAAGGCAATATTCAGACTGGTAGGGATATTTTATAGGCCGGGAAAAATATTGTGGTAATCTTAAGATCCTCTTTCATCGGGGGCATCTTTAGAGGTGTAGGAAGTTTATGGCACATCTATACATATACAAAACAAAGATAGGTTAGTAACATAATTTTTTAACTCAAGAACGACAGATCCGATTTTGAAGATCTTTGGTTTGTTGAACTGGTCCCTGGCCCAAATAGCAGAATAACTACACGAACAACGAAAACAGAAATATGGAGAAAAATCATAATCGTAAGAAACGCCATCTCTGATACATGACAGAAACAAAACACGGCAAAAAAATTCTAAGGCGGTATGAAGTTTGCCGGGACAGCAGCTGGATATGAATAAAAATAAAAATTCAAATAAAAAAAAATTATGAATAAAAAGAAAAAATATGAATTTTATAAGATAATTAGGACAGCTATCAGGTCTTATGCATTTTGATAAGTATCTATCTATAAGTGTATAGAATACACGTATAGGAATAAATCTCATAAAATAGAAAAGAAAGAAAATACGTTTATTCCGCCAGAAATGACGCACAAACGAACAAAATTAAAAAAGAAAGTTTTCTAAAAATACAACTCGTTTCACTGCCAAGCACAGGACCGGACATAACTACCGCGAGTCTCTGGTTATGCCATAGACAAAACCGAACATAGTTCTAGAGTTGTCCATGGCATAACGTCCGGCACCGACTGTCGACTGACAGTGACAAGTTGAAAACTGACAACTTTTTAAAGTAAATCATCGTGGATTCACATACGAGACATCACATCGCCAATTTTACTTTTTAAGAGCGTTGACGCGGTACGGCTTTTCATACAATCTTTCAAATCCTTATTCTTCAAAATGAATGAACCGATTTTAACGAAACTTGGTATGCATACGCTAGATATCCAGGTCTAAATAGTTATAAGAAAATATTTTTGAAAAAGATTTCAGAGGGAGAGAGAGAGCGATTTTAAGTTTTCTATAGAAAGTGAAAAATCACTATATCCTTCCCCCTGAACTCTTTTTCAAAAATGTTTTCTTATAACTATTTAGACCTGAATATCTAGCGTATGCATACCAAGTTTCGTTAAAATTGGTTCATTCATTTTGAAGAATAAGGACTTGAAAGTTTGTATGAAATGACATACGGCGTACACGCTCTTAAGCAACGTTCGATAAATTTGTAGAACTTGGAGCTGACTTTGAAAGGCATGAAAATATCAGAGGGGCTCTGATATTTTCATGCCTTTCAAAGTCAGCTCCAATACATCAATAACAGTGGCTGACGTCAGCTAGTCAGCCCCAGTTCTCGTAGGGCCTAATCTAATCTTGACGCTGATATCGAGTTGAACTCATAACAATGTCATTGGATATTGATAGTGCATCGGTCCCAGGCAACGTTGTGAATAAGCTAGCTTCGTTTTCCTGTTATTTGGCATTAGTAGGACTTTTAATGTGAATCGGAGTCCCATATAGATTTGTCAAGAGCTTTCACTTCTACTTCATACAAATTGGCGAGCCCTTATTTGTTGTCAAAGTCAAAGTCAAAGTCAAAGTCAAAGCATTTATTTCAAATAAACCATTTACAGGTACTTTTGAATTGTCAGAGTCAGTCAGTCAAAAACATGAAGCTATTTGCACGTTCCAAAGCGTAGATCTCTATGGAGAAGAACGTGCAAGAAACTCCACGGACACTCTTTTAAACCATCTTATGATTTACAATAATCCTGGTTACATTATCTTTGTTGCTTCTATATGTGAGAACAATGTAAAGGAAGAGAGAGAAAAAACAATTCTAAGTATCAAATAAACTATTGAAATAAGCCAGCGACAGCTAAGAGATGACCAGTCTCCACTGATGGCGCCCGTTCACGAACATGACGCGTGCATCAGCACCATTCAGCTCAACCATTTTGAAAGGAACCGAATGATCCGATACACGCGCCACCATCAGCGAGACATTCGAGTGAGCATGACAAACCCTCAACTGCCCCTGCTCATTCATGTCAAACAAGGAAACCATCTATTAACATAAAAGGCTCCATGGTCCTCAAATTTACAGGATTCCAAAATAAAAAACGCTTCTACTTTATATAAAACTATAAATATCAATTGGTAAGAACAGAAAAGTAAAAGTGTATTCCAAACATTATAGAAATGTGGAATATTATTATAAACGTAAAAAGTAAAATAAAAAAGGGTGAGCATCTCCTCCATATATAAAATCCTAACTAGTGGAACCAAGCGGCTGAGGCTGAGGAGCAGGACCGGCATTTAGCCAAGCATTTTTATCCAGGATATAATCTTCCAGTTTATAATATGCCTGTCTACATAGCGTGCGTTTAGTGCATGTTTTAAATTTTCTCTCATTCAGTCAGTCATATATTTTTTTACTGTCTTCTAATTTAATTTCATAATTGTTTAATTTACTAATCAGGTCAACACGTTCTTTCCTGAGTTGAGTATTTTCAGAAAAGTGTTTATGTTGTTTTTTGTACTGATAACATTTTTTGATAATTCTATTTAGTTTAGCATATTTTTTTAATTTATTATGACTAGCTTTATAACTACAGTTCTGTTTCATTATGGAATCTTCAGTAAGGTCAATCGTTACTAAGGAATGAGGGTTACAATTATTAGAATTTAGTAATTCATTAAATAAGTGGTTAGTTTCCTTAACCTGAGTACTTTGTCTTTCCTTCTGCAATTTGGTAATACAACTGTTTGCATGAATCAATTCATCCTCTAGGTCCCTAACTTTACGTAAAGCCTCCTCATACAGGTTGCTACAGTTGCTGAAACCATTTGTGATCACCCGCAGTTGGTCGCGTTCTTCAACAACATCTTGGTATTGTTGACTGAGGTCTACTAGCTCCCGTTGCAGAATGTATTCGAAAGAATCGTCACCGCGGCCTGCGGCAACGTAAATAGCATTAAGAGTAACACGAATGGGTTTTAGTCAGTCACAGTCTGACACCCCAGGACTGCGGAATTTGTTCGAAAGAGTCACCGCGGCCCTGGAACGCAAAGGGCAATAGAAGGAACACAGATGGATTTTAGTAAGTAAGAGTCTGACATTCCCTTCCGCTCTGCCCAGAGCGGACTGCAGATTTCCCATCTTAAAAAAAAAGGCATACGCATGAGAGACTGAAGATTTTTTCAAGTTTTCTATAGAAAGTAAAAATTAAAAGATTCGTAACTAACTTTTTACGGTATATTGCGTACTCGTAGTGGTTGCATTATCATGCACTTGAGAATATGTATCAAGTTTCGATCATTTGGAATTTTGACATGTCCGGCGCTTGAGAGGTTAAAATCGATTCATTCATTTAATTTGCGAGTATCTGCGAAATACCGTGACGAGTAAACGATCTTATGAACTTTACTTATGCAACAAATTTGTGGACATACTTTTCTAACCACTACAACGCCTGGTGGTGCCATCAACCGTGGTGACACTGAGACTGTGAAAACTGAAGAGTCCTTAAAATTATTTTAGTAATTAGCTTGTTTGGGCATTACAAGCTAATTACCAAAATTATTTCTTCGAACTTTTTCGGAAATAAAACCGAAGTTTTTAGTTTTTTAGAGGTCGCGGAACAGAGAGTAAAGTCCCGCAAACCTCCATTGAAAAGGGAGGATCCTCCGGTTGTTGCGTCTGGTGGGCAACTGATACCCGATAGTTGATATTCCGGCTGTTGTATCTGTTCAGGATTTCGTTGATAGTTCGCAGCTGTCGGGACAGATGGCGTTGCGAGTCTTATTGTTGCGATGTAGATTTTGTGTTACGTTGATTTGTATGGTGGCATTTATGCCGCAACAGTTTATCCCTCTCATAGTTCCGTAGTTAAATCTCGTTGTGGTGCTTCACTGTATTTCACATAGAGTGACCTGAACCTGAGCTTCAAAGCCCAGTGGGTAACTGTTAATAGCATGCTACCCCTTGGCAAGATTGGTGTTAGATTTTCTGGCTTCTGACTAACCATAACGTATGTAGAATATGTTTGAAAGACAACCGTGACCAATTACATGAAGTGATTTCCGAGCTACGCAGGAGTCTCGGTACATAATGGACATTAATCTATCCACGAACTGACTTCTGCAAGCATCGCTTATCCTCAAAGATCGACTCGTGTAGAACAATGAGCCTTAAAACGCAGCTTGTCTAAAAGACCGAAAGGATTCACAAAGGACAAAACTAATTTGACTACAGTAAACGTAAAATGCCACTTTTAGGGTTACCACTCCAGATCGTTTTTGAACATCACCCTCTCCTTTCTTTCAAGTTAAACATACACTCTTCAAATAATCGTCACATCCAGTTATTTATACACAACCCTAGACATTGGCCCTGACCGGCGACCTTCGGTCGCAGATATTTCGGCAAGTATTTCTGTTACAGCTATCTTTATAACGCCACGGTATCTGTCAAATTAGGCCACGCCAACTTTCATTTCGGACACTGTACTGATAAAATCGTATTATTTTAGACAGATTGCGACCTCAGAGGGCCGATACTTCTAACTTTTAAGCAGCGTTGGCATTTGCATGTCAGTTGGAATCTGTCAAAAAAGCCTTAATTTCCATACATTTTTGACATATTGCAACTGACATGCAAATGCCAACGCTGCTTAAAAATTAGTAGAATTGACACTGATGGAAAAAGAAAAGATCGTTACATATACAGGTACTGCCCCCTCTGATGTGTCATTTAAACTTTTGAATGCCATTAAGAAGAAAGAAAGAAAGAAATTGGTAAAATTCAGTGAACTGCGCATTCACCTAACAGCTGGAATGTAATTATGTACTGTGTTTCGCAATAAAGATTAAAATTGAAATTGAAAAAGACTTTATTTGCGCCAAGCATGACGCATACCAAAAATAAACAAAACTACAATAGTTATGCAAGTTAGGAAGATATGCGTCTCATTCGCGCAAAACGGCCATCGCTCAGCATAATGCTGGAACTCATGTGCAAGACAGAGCCACAGCGCTGGTTTTCAGCGACAGCCGGCGTTGACAGAATGACGTCGATCGGAACAGTTCATAAAGTAAAACGAAATAAATGAACAAAATATAAATATAATTATATATGTGGGTCATATATGAGACAAACGAAAGCTTAACCTGGGCCTAAACCACCAACTCTTGAAGCAGTATTACTTCAATATTACTTCCAGTGGGAAAGAGACGGAGCTATAAGTCCTGTATAGCTCCGTCTCTTTCCCACTGGAAGTAATATTGAAGTAATACTGCTTTAGGAGTTGGTGGTTAGGCCCCTGTATGCCAACGTCACAAATATGTGATAAACAATATGGTCAATTAGTGACTTCTCGTGAAGGGTACGTTGATGCGTTTATTATGCTATTCAAGAAGTTGACGAATCCTACTAGGGCCAGTGCCTGCCAGGGTTGCGGAGTTGGTCCAAAGAGTTACCGCGGCCCTGGAACGCAAAAGGCAACTGACGGAACATAGAGTTTTAGTCAGTAAGAGGCTGACACTCCCTCCAATCAAAAAAATATTTAATTCATTGCTGGCTGGAAAATTACGAAATTTCTATTGCGTACTTTCGGCAAAAGTCCATAAAACAAACGTCTCAGACTTCAGTTTTAATGATGTAAACCTATACAACGGTATTGATTTATTATAAAATAAGAGGTGAGACAATAACAAACATGATTAAAACGTTGAAGGTTAAGGCCCATGTTTCAAAACGTAAACTCCAACTCAACTCAAACTCCAACATGAGCACGAAAATGTCAATGATTGTTTTATTGACGTTTTCGTACTCGAGAGATGAGCAAACAAATGCTAAAACTTCAATTTATGACAAGCTCCGATGCAGTTGGACTTCGAGTTGAGTTGGAGTTTAACGTTTTGGAATATTGGTCTAAAAGAAAAAAAATACAAATGGTCTGGCCTGGCCACATATAAAACAGAATTATAAGGGTGTGTTTGTTAATTTGAAGTGAAAGTTTTCGCATTGTCGTACAATGCAGTTTTTTTTTTTTTTTTATGTTGAGAATAATTATTACAGTTACATACCTAATAATACCAATATGACGTATGAATTATGAATTCAGTTGCTATATCTTGCAACTGAATTCGTAATTCATACGTCATATCAACTACCAGAACAAGTTTAATAAAATACCTACATGTGTGATAATTAACCACTGCGTACACTAACACCACCCAAAATACCACAGAACCAAAAAACCATAACTAATTAGCCCCAAACCAAAACTAGTACCTAAGTTAATTGTGATTTAAAAAAACATTTAGAAACAGCATACTTACTTGCTCATCCAAAAGGAATATAACAATACTACATATCAGTAAAAAAAATATGCATCGTCTCTTTCTTTCTTTCACCAAACAAAATTTTGCATCAAAACCTCACCTACATAAGAATAAGAATAAATTTATTACAAGATTAAATAAGATAACTGTGATAATGTGTGTCTGTGTGATTGATGTGTCAGAGTGTTGATGATCTTGACTTGTTCTCCACCAGTGTTCCTAAACTAAAAAAAATACTGTGCAAAAACTTCTTTGAAGATCACTAAAACATCTGAGTGCTTACTAATTCATACTTTCTCTTGCCTGTCTACTGTTTCTTGTGTTACCCTAATTTTGTCAGTGAAAACTTTTAATTGGCCTTCTCTCACTAACTGTCAACTATTTGTATCATAGCTGTAAGTTTTCTTAAGAAATAAAATAAAATAAATAATATAATAAAATTGTACAAGAAAGTTTGGTTTTCTTTAAAAGATTACAAAAAAAAATTAAAGACTTCCTGCACTAGGCTAGGCCTGTCCCGCAGGAAAATATTTTCCCCAAATATTTTTTCTATTTTTTTTTCTACATTTATTTTTTCTGAAATAAAACCAAACAAAATTGCAAAAGTCGGTCATGCCATGAGAACATAAGGCAGATGGCGGTAGAACTCCACGGTATTAGGTTTTCATTCAAAGCACCCTTGACCTTTATGCCCTAAGAATCTGTCCAGTAGAACCGGAGCAAATTGGTTCTGACTGACAAACAGACACGTAAATGATTCTAAAATAAGGTTTCCTTTTTTATCGTTCGGACGTACAGAACCCTAAACATTGAACAAAACATTGCATAACGGAGTCCTAAATACAGCAAAACCATTCAATTTATGTTTACATCACAACCACACTATTTTCCCCACCCATGTAACTGCAACAAAATTGCAAAAGTCGGTCACGCTATGAAAACATAAGGCAGATGGCGGTGAAACACCATAGTATTAGGTTTTCGTTCAAGGCTCCACTGACCTCTATGCCCTAATTTGTCATCCATGGTGATAGTATACCCGAATGTCAATAACCAGGAAAGAGAGAAGTGCTACTCTGAAAAGTCACCTAAGAGCGGTTACGCTCTGCATCAAATCCGACTCCGTGAAAATATGGATTTAAAAAACTCGGACCAGATTCAAACATTGCTTACAGCTTGGGAAAACAGAGTTTGGAAAAAATGAGGGCGCCACTATCTCACTTAACGCACCATAGTATGGGAAATCAGTAAGAGAATTTAATCAAATCGTTAAAAATAAATGTGGAACAATAAACGTTACTCAATATCTAACACTTGTCGGCCAGGTAGTGTCGACATCATAGGTTTCCATTTAGTAAAATATTTAGTTCCACTTGTCACCACGTCATACACGTTTTTGCCAAGCTGTACGTAACCTTTGACCTTTGTAGTCTTAATATGACTACAAAGGTCCAATTGTTAGTAACACAACACAGAAAAAAATAACTTAATCTACGGGTTAGTTACTTAATCTAGAAACACATACAAAGGACAAATACCTATATTATTATGAGCGACAAGGTTGCCCTTGTCGCACCAATATATTTATAAAATGCCATTGGGGCATCTTGCTGTTCAGCTAAGGCTCTCAGAATGCTGTTGGAACTGCTACGCTCTCTACGCAACTATTCCGATTTCTGATCCAAATCCAAGCTATTCAGGGGCCACCTTTAGATATGTCCGATTTGAATCCGAAGTACTGCAAAGCGTTCACACAAACAGTACTACGGCTACTTTAGTCCGTTAATATTTTCTAGTCAAAACAAAATAAGGGCCACTTGATTAATTTGGAGTCTCACTCTATTTAATAATTTTAAAGCGATCCTAAGTGGCTAATTCTATGTTGTGGTGTTCACTTAAGTGTTAACAAACACTAATGCGACAATACCACTTGTATCTTTTTTTTTAAGTGGGTAGAATGTGTTAGTTTTGTTTAACCACTTGAATTTACCCTATTTTAAGACTTTACTTTTTAACTTTTGAGTCAATTTAACTTTGGATTGCTTCGTGATTAGACAAACTTTGCTAAGTTGAAGCGTGAATTAACATTTTGAGAGAACAATGCCGAGGGTTCGAAGACATATGGACCAGCAAACCACAACTAGAGCCATCACATTGATTCAGGAGGGCCATTCTCAGCGTTCTGTAGCTCTGCAGCTAGGTTTTTCACGACGTGCGATCCAGAATGCTTGGAATCGATTTCAAGAGACTGGGAGTGTCACCAGGAGACGAGGATCAGGCAGGATTCGAGCAACCACATCACAGGAAGATCGTTATATACGCCTGACTGCCCACAGAGAGCGATTCGTCACCGCTCGCTCCTTACAAAACCGTTTGCGGCAGGCGACGGGTACCCGCGTTAGTGACCAAACGATCAGAAATCGGTTGCATGAAGATCAACAATTCTCTAGGAGGCGCGTAGTGCGCATTCCATTGACAAGTGCGCATCGTGCAAACCGATTATCATTCGCAAGGCAGTACCAGCAATGGGACATGAGTGATTGGAGCACGGTATTATTCACAGACGAGTCCAAAGTGAAATTTTTCAGTGATGATCGTCGTATTAGGGTTTGGAGACGAGAAGGTGAGCGATTTTCAGATGCTTGCATCCATGAAAGTGACAGATTTGGGGGTCCTAATGTAATGGTGTGGGGGGGAATTTCACTTTCTGGTAGAACAGAGCTTGTAATTCTCAATGAAGGCAGAGCAATGGCTCAGCGATACATTGAACAGGTCATAAGACCCTATGTGGTGCCATTCGCACAAAGAATTGGTGCGGAATTCAAATTAATGCACGACAATGCCCGCGCTCATACAGCTAGAGCCACCAGGGAAGCTCTAGATGAAGCCGGTATACAGGTGTTACCATGGCCTGCCAACAGTCCGGACCTTAACCCAATTGAGCACATGTGGGACTTGTTGAAAAGAAGCGTTCGGAACACAAGTCAGCCTGTGCACAACGAAGCACAACTCATTAATGTGCTCAAAACCAGCTGGGAACAAATTCCAGAAGAAACGGTGCGACACCTGGTTGAGAGTATGCCATCCAGACTTCAAGAATGTGTTCAGAAGAGGGGAGGCCATACACGGTATTGATAAAAGTAAAAAAAAAGTAAAAAAAAATCTTACTTTTTTTAAGAAAACCCTTTTTTGTCATGTGTAGTTTTAAGAAAAAATGATAATTTTATTAAAAAATTAACATTGACGTTTGTTTTTCATTCCAAACATTAATTTTATGTTAATTACAGTAAAAATTAATCAATTAATTAAATTCAATAATTTTCCCACCCCCAAACTTAATAACTTAATAAGAATACTAAAAAAACATGGTGGCCCTTATTTTGTTTTGACTAGTATATATCCTCGAAGATACTGAACAATAAATTATGAACCGTTTTTCATTACCAGAGAACGTAAAGGATCACGATAGAAGTCCATTCAGGGCAGCTTTAAGTCTTTATTTCTGTTTCTGTTATTAAGAAAGTCAATAAATGTGTGTAGGTAATTCAGAGAGCCAATCTGTCAAAAAAACCGACTTCCAAAAAAAACACTACAATTTACAAAATAACTTTAATTTCGGAAGTCGGTGTTTTTGGTCGCCTCTTCGTTATTCGACACCGACTTCCGAAGGAAGTCGGTTTTTTTGTGAAAAAGATTTTTATTTTTCACTTTTTAGTGGTACTCCACACCTAAAAACACCACTGGAAAGTCACAGGAAAGCAAAAATATGCAATTTCGTATGATTTTTCCACATATTTTTTCCAGCTATTTGGATTTAAAAACCAAACTACTGGACCGATTTTGATAAAATTTAAATGGGACCAATCGAGAAGTATGTCCTTTCACATAAAACAAGAATTTTTCAAATCGCTTCATAAATGACGGAGATATGAGGTAACAAACACAAAAAAAAAACGATACAGTCGAATTGAGAACCTCCTCCTTTTTGGGAAGTCGGTTAAAAAAGCCTCAATTTTCATACATTTTTGACAGATTAGGACTGATTAAAACCGAGTAGAATTGACACTCTGGTGTCTACTACAGTCGGTAATGATTACTAGTAATTGTGGGTGTTGGAGAGATACTTCTGAATCTATATTTCCCAGTGCCCCACCAGCACCGGTACTGTCATGTGCTATTTCCGAGTCGATCGATGAAACTAATGGAATTGCTCACAACATTGTAAGTAATTGTTTTTTTTGCGATCCATTAACACTGCTTAACTTATTACTTTGTTATTTTTTGTTATTAAAAATGTGTACTTTAATTTAAGAGGGCTTATATCCCACGGCATTACGAACAAACTTTCGAGTCCTTATTTTTCGAAATGAATAAACCGATTCTAATGAAACTTGGTATGCATACGCTAGACATCCAAGTCTATACACTTAGTAAGAGAATATTCGAAAAGAGTTCAGGGGGAAAGAAAACAGTGATTTTTCACTCTCTATAGAAAACATAAAATCTTTATTTTTTATTAGTGATGGGTTTGCTCTTGACTCTAGTCAATGTCAGATATGACAGAGACAAAGTCTACGATGGAGCGAGCTTACCCAGAAGGAGCCTGTCCACTCTAACTTTGAAGAGATTAGGGCTGTAAGCTTTTGGAAACACAGAAAATCGCTCTCTCTCTCCCTCTGAACTCTTTTATGTAATGCCGTAGAGCGTACACGGTCTTAATGATTGGGTTTGTGAATCCACTTTCTAGAGTCGTTGGGGGCTTAGAAATAGGGAAGTTGATAACGCATAATCAACGTATTCATTTTATATTTAACGTTATCGAACAGATGTTTTTTTTAAACAATAATAATTAAGCAATGGATCCACTGTACCTATTGGTTGTGAAAGAATATGCGATTTTATTGAGTTACGCAACTGCTGAGTCTTTTTTTATGGATGGGAAATCATCAAATGACTCCTTTCGCTCTGGGTGGAGCAGGAGGCTGTGTCAGACTCTTCTCATAGTGCCCTTTGCGTTCCAGGGCCCGCGGTAACTCTTTCGAACAAAATTCGCAACCCTGTCAGGCTCTGACCCTATCGGGCCCCGTCAACTATGCTGACATCTCTTTGAGGCGCGCGTAAATCACAATGCGCCTTCGACCCTGGCCAGGCTTGACTGCTGCGCTACGTTTCGCGGATTCGATTCCCGCATGAAACAAATATTTGTATGGCGTACAGATAGTTGTTCCGGGTCTGACTGTTTGTTTTTGTGAGTTTGTTAACGCACCCACGATACAGGAGAAATTCCTAGTGTGGGGGCAACGTTCTGTTTAAAAAAAAGCGGGTGTATTATGCGACGTGATGATCATAATAATAAAAAAAATATAATGGTTTAGTATTTCGACTTTAGCAAATAGCTAGTCGACTGTGCGACTAGCTATACCCAAAGGTCTGAATTGCTATTCAAAGTAGCAATGCTACTAGTGTTCTAGCACGATTCCCATTGATAATGATGCAATTTTTTTGCCCAGTAATTTCTTTTGTTTACACGCGTCTGTACATGATTGTAATCAAATTGTAAATGCTAAGATATACAAGTCTTGCCAAGAACTACCGTGTTACCCCGTTAATGGGATTGTGGAGATCTGGTAGACAGCCGCTCTACGTAAAATACTGGTATTCAGCTGAATCCGGTTTGACTGGGAGCCGACCCCAATATGGTTAGGAAAAGGCTAGGCTTTACATAATATACATATTAACTGCAATTTATATCATATCTACAAAAAGTGACAAACGTTTAAAATCTTTCTCGGAACGGAACCCAAAAAAACACAATCATAAAGACCGTTGTTACAAACAAACTAATAACAATTCGTTCAAACTTCATTCTATCGTCGTTCACTCCATGAAAACCTTTTCATGAGTTTCAGACACAAATATTTACGTTTTCACGACATTTGAAGACGATTCCAACTTTATTTGGGAGCAGTGGTTTTAACCGCGACTCTGTCCGTCCTGATTGGATTTTTATCCTTTCAGTACCATATTTTCGTTTGTTCAGCGATATCTTTGGCAATAATGTCAACAGATATTTTTGTTTTGAACCGACTTCAAAAATAGGAGGTTTTCTCATTTCGGTTGTATTTTTAGGATTCCGTACCCAAAGGGTAAATACGGGACCCTATTACGAAGACTCCGCTGTCCGTCTGTCTGTCACCAGGCTGTATCTCATGAACCGTCATAGCTAGACAGTTCAAATTTTCACAGATTATGTATTTCTGTTGCCGCTATAACCACAAATACTAAAAACAGAACAAAATAAACATTTAAGTGGGCCTCCCATACAACAAACGTGATTTTTTGCCGTTTTTTATAGATAATGGTACGGAACCCTTCGTGCGCGAGACCGAATCGTACTGCTGTTCATTCGGGTACAACCTCACCTCATCAGTTACGTTCAATTATTCTATGTTTTAGGCTCGAAAGGCTGCCCAATTTAAATGGGACTGGGGAGGACATATCTGCCGCATGCATACGGGATTGGTGCCCTGAAACAGCGAGACGAGGCCGCGGCAGACCACGACGGAGATGGCGGGACGACCTGGATGTCTTCCTTACGAATTGAAAGGAAGAGGCACAACACCGTGTGCATTGGAAGGAATGGAGGGAGGCCTTTGCCCAGTACAGGCCACCAGTACCAGGACAGTACGGGTTAGTAATAAAAAGGGTTATCCATTCGGGACTCGGGTATAACTTTCCTTGGATCGAGATAAATATAGCAGGTGAAGTGCAGTTCTCGTCAAATAACTTTGCCCCTCTGAAGTTGGCTACGAGTGGCTGCGTAGTAGTCAAAGTTACGAACAAACTGCAACTGCGCATGCGCTAGGGACATGGGGGCGGGGATTAATTTTATGTCTCAGTCTTACGTTTACGTTCGATGCATGCTTGCGTCCCGCTTGCTCCCGTCTACGTGACTGCACCTGCGCGATCTTTGCAAATGGCTAACTTCAGAGGGGCATAGTTATGTAAACCGTACATTCAGCCTTTACTCTTTTAAGCGTGATTTATTTTATGAAAACTTTTATTTCTATTCGGCGGTTTAGTCTTTTATTCAGCCATGAAAACTTCACAAACAGACAGAAACACTTTCTTGTTTGTTTGTAATATTAGTATGGATAATATTGCCTTTTTGATAGAACCAATATTGAATTTTCTTTCGGTAAATACTCTTGAGTATTTGGTTAGGTCTGTCAGAAACCAATTTTATGAAAAGGAGCTTTTTAGGGCTACATTTAGAGTATGTTTGTAAACTTCTTCTCCTTTTCAGGTTTATGGTTCACTCTTTATATTGTTTGGGCCTAGTAGGTGGCTACGTTAATTGCACCATCAGTGGCATTCATTAAATCCTCCAAAGTACAAGTGAATGGGCACTTGGGGTACTCCAACATGTGGCTAACATTTTTACGCCCTAACTTTCATTCAAACTTTCAAGTCCTTATTTTTCAAAATTAATGAACCGATTTGAATGAAACTTGGACTAAACTATTTAGACCTGGATATCTAGCGTATGACATACGCTAGATATCCAGGTCTAAATAGTTAGTAGATAACATTCTCGTAAAAGAGTTTAGAGGAAGAGAGAGCGATCTTAAGTTTTGTTCAGAAAGTGATAAAACACTATCTTTCCCTCTGAAAATCGCTGATAAAATGTAATTTTGTGTAGACTTTCTGGTGAATAAAACCAAAAGACAACGTTACATTAACTAAATCTAATGTAATTCTGTCGCCAGCGCCGACCTAAAGAAACCCAGCTTTCTCACTACAATTATTATTCCAATACAGTACCAATTACTGAAACATTTACTGAAAGCAATTTTCCTAATTTCTCTATAATTGTAGGCTAAGGAAATTACATACCAATTGCTTCCTTTCTCATCTAAACCTAAGGTAAACGTTGATAAAGTTATAATTTGTTTAACACGGGCGCACACTGAGCAACTGCTGGTGGCGATAGATGGGCGACTACTGGCAACAAAGTGTGGCTGATGATTTTCATAGGTCATCGCGAATCAAAAAACGGGCTTCAAATAGACAAAGCTTTTATTTTCCATTTATTATCTTGGAACCTATGAAGATTGGCTATACCTAGCTTAGAAGCATCTTAAACCTACTACCCTAACGCTCATCGTTTTGACTTTAGTCAGCTACGAGGTATTTTAATTCGGAAGTCGCTCACGCCATGGAGCATTCCATGCTTGGCATACGGCTAATAGAACAAGTTCCGAAGATGTACGAAGATCGTCAACATCGGAAAACACATAACGGAACTCAAATGGAGTTAGGCAGGACACCTGGCAAGGCGTGGTGATGATAGTGGCTGATAATTGCCTGGCAAGTGTGGTCCACGGGCAGGAAGAACATGTGTCGGGCAGACGCCATTGTTGCCATCGCTGGTAGAATCTGGATGCTGCACGAGAAAAGAGAAGCCTATGTTTAGCAGTGGGTGAAGTCGGATTGTCAACGACATTGATTTTAGTTTCCTATTTGCTCCTAGATGCTAGAATTGCTGCCACCAGCCACGAAAGTAAACTGCTGCTTAGGCTCCTGATATATTTTTATGTAAAACTTCCAATGGGGTGTGTCAGACCGACAGTTGGCGCGGCGGCGCATTATTGTTTCGATGTTTTTTATAAATAAAATTTGTCTGATAGCAAATTAATAATCATCTTTTTCTTTAGAAAAACTGAATGTTTTATTTTTGCCCATGCCATATTTATTTCCTTTCATAAACTATCCTTTTATGTATATTCATCTTCTGCCTAGCCTTTTCCTAACTAGATTGGGGTCGTCTCCCAGTCAAACTTGATTCAGCTAATTTTACGTCGAGCGGCTACCTATCAGACTTCCACGACCTATTAACTGGGTAACACGGTACTTCTTGGCAAGACTGGAGTCAGATTTTCTGGCTTCTGACATTCCGTAACGACTGTCAAACACTCTACAAATGACAGCCGGGACCAACGGCTTAACGTCCTCCTATCCACAGACCAACCTCGGCAAATGTTGCTTAACCTTGAAAATTGGTCCGTGCGGCTGTTATAATTAAGACTCGAGCTCCTCATCCTTTTATGCAAATTATCTGTATAAAATATTTCACATCTACCAACCAGGCATCCCGCGCCGGCTCTCTTTTTTTTACTGAGACACATTTCGCAACAATACTACGATCACGGGTGGTTGCCACCAACTGAAGGTTGCTTAGTTTGAAACATCTCTTAAAAGATTGAAAGTGACAGTAACCATTTTGTAAATAAATTGAATTATCTTGTCTTATGATTTATTCTCGACAAGATTCGAAATGAAATGTCAATTGGAATATTTTCGAGAATTTGGAAATAGCAATGTAAATCTTTGAAGCCAGTCCACATTCAATGCTGTTTAGGGTTCCGTACCTCAAAAGGGAAAAACGGAACCCATATAGGATCACTTTGTTTTTGTGTCTATTCGCTTGCCTTAGTATGGTTACGTGAAAAGGAGTGTTAAACAGTACGTTACTAAAACAGTTTTTAATATAAATGTGGATGGATGCAGAGAGAGGAATATTCAAGAAAAGATGGTTGGATTGTGTGAGGAGTGATATGTAAGAAAGGGAACAAAGGTAGCTTTTTTTTTAAGGATGGAAAATCATCAAATGACCCCCCCCCCTTCCGCTCTGGGTGGAGCGGGAGGGAGTGTCAGACTCTTACTGACTAAAACCCATCCATGCTCCTCCTATTGCCTTTTACGTTCCAGGGCCGCGGTAACTCTTTCTGTTTCTGTTTTTTATTTACAATTGATCAGCACGCGTTTGACCACTATCTCACCTGATGGTAAGCGATGATATGGTCGAAGATAGAGCACGCTTGCCTAGTATCTATTCACTCTTGACTTAAAGACTCCCAGGTTGTAGCTATCAGGAAACACAGACTCCGGTAGGATATTCCACTCCTTAGCTGTACGCACGTCCACCATGTACCGGTGGTGCACCGCCGTACGTCTTGAGGTCTGAACGGGCTTGGCAAAGTTATACTATCTAATGTTTTTGGGTTTTCCGAATTTTCTATTTGCCTTTTCTCGGTATTTTCGAAAGACAACAAACAAATCATTAACATACCCCTGACCGGAGTTAAGATAACGTAGACCTTTTGTAAGAACATTTGAAATTCAAATTCTGATTGTACTAAAAAGGCGAACTTTCTTCAAACAAAGACACAAGAAAAATATATTCTGAAATAATATTGAGATCGTGTTTATTTATTTACAATTCGCTATCTCGCTCTTTTACCATATCTCTGTTGTGCTCTTTTTGTTTTTATGGTTCCGTACCCAACGGGTAATCAAACGGGATTCGATAACTATGCTGCCGTTGGCCGTCCATCTGTCTGTCAGCGGGCTGAATCTCATAAACCGTAATGGATATTGTAGCGTTATAATGAGGAAAGAAATGAAATACTCATTACGCTTTGAATACGTATAATTTTGTAAATGAAAAATACTAAAATTGATGATAAAAAAAATAGGAAAATTAGTATATAAAAGTACAGAAAAAATAGGAATTGTGTGTTGTCGTGACCGTTAATCTTATAAAACAAAGATCTATTTTACAATACGAATATCATTACATTTTTAATTTGAGAAGGTTATAAAATTTTCTTGACCGAATATCGCGGATTTAAAAATACGGTTGCAACACGTTTTATTTAAACCCGGTAGGCCGGTTCCTAAAAGATAAGTAACTCGTAATGATTGGTTCGCTCACAAGGGAAAAAAAGGAAACGTTATTACATAAAGTTTTAAAAGCGTACGATAAATGTCTATTCACGCACGAACTGGAGACAACCGACGTCAACCCAAAATGGGTATCAAAAAAAGAATATTATACTCGGGCGAATATTTTAAAGGAAACCTTCCCGTCGTCCTCCTGACGACGGCTATAGGGCTTCTCTCCCGCAGTATCCTCTGGGGATATGACCTTCCCTGCTACTCGCTTCTCGGGTGGCAGCCTGGGAACCTCGCCCGCTTATTAGCGATTTATATCGCCAGACCATAAAACCGGTGATCCGGCTTCTATGACAAAGAATGAACTCATTAAAACCCAATTCACAAAAAGTCAACGAAACCTATAAATCACGAAACAAAATTGCAGACAATTTAATAGTAACTTACCAAGAGTTGTTGATATATTGCATGGACATATGCACCAACGGCTTAAGCTCAACTGGCTAAAAAAACTCACAATAATTTTTATTTATTAATGTTCCGAATAAAATCATGACCTCGTCTGGCCGTTGACAACCCACAAGTCCAAAACAAAAATCAATATTTTTTCATGTCAAAAATCAACTGTAGGTGATCTGAGAAAAATCATCAAGGAGTTTCGCGTTTCAAACAAAAAAAAAATAACAAGACATTTAAAACCTCCACCTATTTCTTGGAGTGATTTGAGGAATTATGTAGTGACCACACTGCAGTAGGCAGATGAAATTACGGAGCGTGTTTTTCTTTTGCCGCTATAACAGTAAATGCTGGAAGTCAGAAACAACGATTGAACTGTATTGAATTCCTCAATCTTCGTGGTAGTAACGTCAAGAACCCCACACCCTAGTGTCAGAGTTTCTAAATTGCCTAATTAAATCTAATTCCTCAATGAACTACGATTAGTCAGAATCCCACAAACCTCCACTGGAAAGAGAGGATCCTCCGACCAGACGGTTGTTTGTGTCTGGTGGGCAACTGCCCGAGAGTTGATATTCGGGCTTTGCATAATTATGTTCTAATCGCACGGTTAACTCTGATATCGCGATTTAGGATTTTGTCAGTTAGTTCGCAGCTGTCGAGATAGAGGGCGCTAGGAGTCTCATTTGTTGATTCTGCTGCGTTGATTTTTTGTGGCGTATTAATGTCGCCTACAAGTGGAAGAGTAAAAATAACAAAATTCATAATAAACATACAGGAGACCGAACAATATTATAAAGATAGAACGATATTTAAAACTATGGTAAACCCAGAAGTCAAACACAACGCATTAAAATTAAAACTCCTCTGGTCGAGTGGTTTAGGAGTTTGCCTTGTGACCCGGTGGTCGTGGGTTCAATTCCCACGGGAAGCATACTTTGTAAAGTTGTTTCCAGTTTGGCTAGGACATTGCAGGCTTGAATCACCTGATTGTCTGATAAAAAGATGATTCCGTGCTTCGGAAGGCACGTATAAGCCGGTGGTCCCGGCCGCCAAATGGCGGTCGTCAAACCATGTCAGAGGCCCTTGAGGTGGTTTAGAAACTCTGACACTAGGGTGTGGGGTCGTTAGACCTTACTGCCCACACGAAGAAAAAGAATGGGTCATAAATTCCGAGCAGTTCAATTTGATTCCAATTGCTTGAACACATGGAAAAATCTAGTTTATACAAGGTCCGTGTAGTAAACAACTCCAAATGTAAAACACTATATAAAAATTTTACGTTCACTTTCAGTTTGCTAAAAATACACTCCCTTATGATATGATTGGCAGATGTACAATTCAAAGTGTCTACATTAGAGAAGATTCTGATGCAAATACAGAATTTATGAAAATTTTGTGATTGAAATGATAAAAAAGTACAAAAGAAGGGCAATTGCGACGTTTTTATTTCTGTTAATATTGATTTTTACCTACTCATTGATGTTACGTATGTTATAAGATTGTTTGGAAATCTAAACATAAACAAAAACACAAAAGAAAATCAAAACCTACAAAAACACCTGCACACGGCGGGGTTCGAACGCACGCATCACTAAGTGAATGTCCGGTCATTAATCGCCTTGGCTGATTTCACTTGCTAAAACAGTTCAAAATTTGCGTTTCTATCAGTACAGAGGTTAACAGTAATTACAAATTAAAATAACTTGAAACGGGACATATTTATCAACAATAATCAGCGTCTAGTGATGTCACTGCTGTTATGACAATCTTTGAGATGACTGTTTATGACCAGAGACAAACAGGAGTGACTCATTGTCCGTTTTCGCGCGAAAATTTAAACTGTCAGTTTAAAATTGCAATTTTGTTAGCAAAATACAGCGTTTTTTTTTTTTTTTTAATTATGTTGGTAGGTATTGTCTTTTTTACATGGAATTCTTCAAAATTAAGGCAAGATATTGCATGTTCCATATTATTATCAGCGGGGCTCACTTTACCAACATAGGGTAAGCCAGGTACCAACCCTAACAATTACTGCAGTGTCGTCCTTGTGGACGCTTTTTGCTCCAAACCACAGTTTACCTGGAACAAAAAAAATATTCGTAAAATATTATATAATTAAACACCACGCCTGGAATCCCCGAATAATTGGGCAAAGAACATCTAAAATACATCCAATGAAATAAATCTATACTATAATTATATAATAAAGCTGAAGAATTGGTTTGTTTGTTTGAACGCGCTAATCTCTGGAACTACTAAAATAATTTTCTAAATCCAACTTGGAAAATTATTTTTGTATATAAAAAAGTACAATGGACTCAAATGTTCACAATTTCTACCTAATTACTGAAGCGGAAATTAACAATTTGTAAGAAAAGCCTCCTTAACTTTCAGACCGTAACGCGTAACGTGCGTGTAATGTCACAATAAATCCCCCAAACATATTAAATACCAAGAAAATTAATGATCTATTTAAAACAATCAACACTACATTTCTTCGCCAGTATTACCTCAAAAAATACCGTGAAATAACTAGGTATATGAAACAGTAATAAACACTAGTATTACAGAGTTATTTATTACGCTATCAAGAACCTGTGATTTACATACAAGGTCAAAAGTGTTATTCTGAAAAGTTCAAAGCTCACCTAACTCAAGTGAGCGCACACAATTCTAAAGCGAACTCATTTGTTTTTACAATCGCGGATTCACAACGAGACACCGTTCGAATTTTGAAGTGATGTTTAGAGAAGAACACTATGGGGATCTAATTCTTCCTTCAGTACGGAAAAGAAGAATAGCCGTGGTACAATTTTTAGCCAATATAAGGGGTTTTTAAGTATAGCGGACTTTTATGTGTTGTCATTTGCAAACCACACTGCTTTCCCGATAATGTCATGAACATGTATCAGACAACACATTTTGGCATTACTTTCATTTCGCGTACAGCTAAGGAGTAGAATTCTCTGCCAGGGTACGTGTTATGGAGAGTCTGCACAGAGAGTAAAGCCCCGCATACCTCCATTGAAAAGGTAGGATCCTCCGACCGCATGGTTGTTGTGTCCGGTGGGCCGATAGTTGATATTCGAGCTGTAGTATCTATTCAAATCGCACGGTAAACTCCGATATCGCGATTCAGGATTTTGTTATGTTAATTCGCAGCTGTCGGGATAGATGGCGTTGCTGATCTTATTGTTGCAATATAGATCCTGCTACGTTGATTTTTGTGGCGGCATTAATGCCGATATAGTGTTTCCTGATAGCTACATCCTGGGGGTCTGTAAGTCAAGAGTAAATAGTTAACTTCTAAGCAAGCGTGCTCCATCGTTAATCGCATTATTGTTTTCCATTAGTTGAGATCGTGGTCCAATGCGAGTTTATTAATAATAATAAAAAATTTAGCGAGTTCAACGGTCTTTATACATATAAATTACATTTAAAATAAAAACATATAAAAACATTTCAAAATATAAAAAATAGTAGCCCACCGGTATCGGGAACAGGGTCCAAGCTCAACGAAATATTTTTTTTAGCGAGTTCAACGGACTTTTAGGTATAAAAGATTTTCATGTGTTTTCATTTTATAAACCACGCAGCTTTCCCAGTTAAATCATGAACGAGCAAAAAATGCACGAAATCCCTGCAAGTTTACCTTTTTCACGAACAAAGCTTGTTTTTTCCTTGACTCACGCTATTTGAAGAAAGGGGCTCAGCAGACAATAGACTCGAAAAAGGGAAAGAATACAAATGGTTTCTTTGTAAAATATTACGGTGTATTATGGATCGGAGCGAAAATTAATTATCGGATGGTTTGCTTAACTTAGATGCAAAAATATATGGATCTGGCTTTTAAAATAAAATGATTATTGAGCATTTATTTCAATACCGTTTACAGGCACTTTTGAATTGTCAAGGTCGGTCCGTCAAAGAGGTGAAGCTATTTGCACGTTCCAAAGCGTAGATCTCTATGAAGAAGAACGTGCAAAAAACTCCATGGACACTCATTAAAATCAATTAATTAATACAAAGTTGTGGTTACATTGTTCTTGTTGAAATTATTCATATAGGTATGTGAGAACGATGAAGAAAGACGTGCACGACAAAAGCAAAAAGGAACAATTCGAAGTACTAACAATTAATTATAAGACAATTATAAGATTAAGTCATAATTATAAGATCTAAGACTGAAGTAACAGATGTGCTCAAAAAAATAGACCAACTAAAATGGAGATACACCAGAGAAGTAACCAAGAAAAGTGCAGTGAAATTGTCACAGATTGTTACCCTAGAGATGGCAAAAGAAGAAGGGGAAGACAACATAAGAAATGGAAGACGAACTGAAATCAACAGCGGGTCCCAACTGGAGAAGGATCGCTAGAGACCAAAATCAATGGAGAATGTTAGAGAAAGCCTTTGCCATCAGGCATACACTGAGCTTAGAGACCAACTATAAGCATCACTAGATCAGGATAAGGAGCCTAATTGATTGATTGATTGTTGAATTGAAGACATATCTACGAATATCCCGCATTGTGCCCGTGTGGTTGATTACGGCCCACTCCCTCCCACAGAGAGGGGGCAGGTGGAATGGGGCTTGTGTCCCAGCTGTGGGAACATTATAGGCTAATAAAATTAAAAATAAAACATTTTACTATCAGGCAAATGACGCCCAAAGACATAATTTAAAAAATTATCTTAAACAATGATAAAGTAATAAATAATAAAAAACCGACTTCCAAAAAAAAACACTACAAATTACAAAATAACTGTAATTTCGGTAGTCGGTGTTTTTTGTTGTTTTTTCATTATTTGACACCGACTTCCGAAATCAAAGTTATTTTGTATTTTGTAGTGGTACCCCCCACACCTAACAACACCACTGAAAGTCACAGGAGAACAAAAATACGCAATTTCGTACACATGGATGATTTTTCCATATATTTTTTTCAGCTATTTGAATTTAAAAACCAAACCACTGAACCGATTTTGGTAAAATCATTTTATGGGACCATTTGGAAATTATACCCTTTCCAACAAAAAAAGAATTTTTCAAATCGGTTGGCAAGCGACGGAGTTATGCGCGAACAAACATAAAAAAAATACAAACATCCGAATTTAGAACCTTCTCTTTTTTTGGAAGTCTGTTAAAAAAATGAAAAAAACGATGAATTCCCGTTTGTGCACCGATGTGTATTACACCCTGTATTACACCATGACACCATGTCCAGATGACCTACTTTCTCCCACATTCATGTACAAAGCAAATTGCTAGCAGTAACGGTCACCAAGCACGCTATGTTTGGGAAACAAAACAATTGTACCTTGTAGGTACTCGAATTATGCAATTAGACATAATTCTATACCTGTATTTCCTGAAGTGCTAGGCAAAACTATGGTTTTAGTGGAAAATACATATATTACTAGGCTAAATCAAATTATCTAGCACAACTCCGCGAATGAAAGACGTTAAAACAAAAAAACTTTTTACAAAAATATGACACCGACTTCCAAAAAATATAAACTCATTTTAATGATATTTTTAACAGACTTCGAAAAGGGAAGGAGGTTGTCAATTCGGTTGTATTTTTTTTACGTTTGCTACCTCATATCTCCGTCATTTATGAACCGATTTGAAATGAAATTATATTTACAAAAGAAAGGATAATTTTTGCTATAAGTCCCATAGAAATTTCATCAAAATTGGTTTAGTATTTCTGAAAATATATGTCATTCATGTAAACGAAATTGCATATTTTGCTTTCCTGTGACTTAGGTGGTTAGGTGTGTGGTACCACTAAAAGTGAAAAATAAAAAAAACTTTTTACAAAAATATGCAACCGACTTCTGTTGGTTTCAGATTTCTTGCCTCTTAACGTTCGTGTTTTCCAAGGCATGGAGGAGTATTTGTATATAATAGTCGGTCTCCCATCCACAGACTGACCCGGAGACGTTGCTTAACTTTATGATTTAGCCACGAACTCCTTGCTTGAATCATCACTTCGAAATTATCTCGGTGTCTCGTTGTGAATCAGCGATGACTTCGGTACTTTAAAAACAAATAAGTTCGCTTTCGAATTGTGTGCGCTCACTTGAGTGAGGTGAGCTGTGAACTTAACAGAATAGAACTCTGAAATAGTTGTTTATTTAAATAGTTTTGAATAGCGCTTATCGATCGAAAATAAACTATTAATAACTATATACAGACTTTGTAGTTAAGCTAACTTTAAACTGACGCTTGATAAGCTTAAAATGAAATTAACTTAGTTTCAGTCAAGTTTAATTAAAATTACGAAACTTTGGGAGAAATTCAGATTTTCAGAGGCTTAAATTTTAATCTTAAGCACATGCTTCTTATTGAATTAGCTAGAAAAGCAATAAGTGCTGAAGTTGGGTTTTGAATATTAAAATAATGTTTTAGTATTTTTGATACAAAAGACGAAGTTTAAAGCGAGATCGTTAATATTATTAGTTGTTTAAAAGTATGATTAATTAATTACCAACTTTTAGTTTAATTTTGTTATTTCACTGCTATAAAATAAGTACCTAGTTGTTTACAAGGGTATAACAGAAGAAGTATTACTCTTTGTAATGTGGTGAGTTGGCACGAATTTCTGGGCCAGGCCAATAAAGTATTTCCATTAAAAATAGTGTTCTTAATTAAATCCTTTACCTGGCTAAGTATGGTCCTCAGGTGTGGACGAGGGGACGAGGACAAGTAAAACACCGCAAGCTATGGTCTGCAGACGCCACACAAATTTTAATAGAGATTGGAACCGTCCGAGAGCCCCCCACTGTAGATATTATCATTGCTGCGGCTAACCTCAGTGTGGAGTCTGTTAATAGGCTTCTTTTTTGGCTACGGAAACGCCAACATCGGCGGAAGGCTTTTTGATAGATCGATGATGATTGATTAATGATAAAAATGATAAATACTGGTATTCAGCAGAATCCGGTTTGACTGGACCTCAATCCTCAATATAGTTGACAAAAGGCTAGGCAGATGATGATGATGATGAATTATAAGGTAGGATCAACCGTCGCCCCCATTCATCCGGACCCGAGGTGGCGGCGCGTAGTGTTCCCGTGCGCCCGGGACTGACGTCACGGGGTGAGTCAAACACCTCACTCCCCCCGCTGACGAGAGGTGGCCCGCAGAGATGGCACAGCCGTGGTTTACGGAAGTCGCGTACGATTCCGCGATCCCCGGCGTAGGTGAGAGTTGGAACACCGAGGTGGTTTTAGTCAGTAAGAGTCTGACAGACCCCTCAACCCGCCCCAGGGCGGAGGACATCCATGAGGATACCCAAGTAAAAAAGGACCAATCCTATTACTTTGGAGAGAACTGTCAAAAAGTTACACAAAGTTAGATTTTCAGGAATACTGAAAATCTGACGTGATCTTTTATAGAATAAAAAATCGGGTAGGCTGTAACAGGACCGCATCCGCAGGATACGTGAAACATCTTGTGCGTAACCCCATTTTAATACAATATCTATAATAACTGAGCTCTACACACAACCGCTTGACTCGAACAATGTAAGTACGACTAAGTAATTACAAAAACAGCGCGCGCTGGTAATGTATCGTGCCGCGCGCAGTGGCATTACAGCACCATTTACAACAGTGACATAAAATATTATGAACAGCCGAGTAATGGATTCTACCCTCTAAATGATGATATTTATTTGATCTATACTTTAATGTACACCAAAACAAAAATAATAATTTCTAATTTCGTGTACACTAAAGTACCTGTACAGATATACAGGGTTATTTGTAAAAAAACAATTCGGCTGTTTCATACAAAATGCAATATTCACCCGATGAAAATGTATGAAACAGTAGATTTTTTTTTTTGATATTTCAGAGTTGGTCCCATAGTAAAAGTTGTTTATAATCATGAGTACTTTCACCTACTGAAAGGTTTCTGGGGGTCGATTCTGCTATTGCAATCGTGTCTCAATGACCGGTCAATGATCGATTTTTGACGTATAACGTCAAACTTTTGACACATTTCCCATACAAAAACTGTCAAAGTTGTCAAATATTCGATCACTGACCGGTCATTGAGACACGATTGCAATAGCAGAATCGAGCCCCTGGTGTCTTACAAATATATCTGGGATAGAAAACCTAATAAAAAAATGCGGGTAGGTGATACATTTCACGACAAAAACTTTGGAATAAGCTAGAGAAGTTTTCCAATTTTTTGTCCCAAAACCTTCTTAATATAATATTATAGTAACATATTTTCCGTATTATAGAACCGGTGCAGGATTTAGGTCGAAAGGGGATGACCCGTGTTAGTAATGTGACCATACGTTTTGATTTCTCAGGATACGAGCAAAATGAACTGCCTGTATCTCGGATTTTTTAACTGACTTCAGAAAAGGAGGAGGTTCTCAATTCGATTGTATTTTTTTGTGTTTGCTACAAAGATGAGTCTTTGTCATTTATGAAGCGATTTGAAACATTCTCCCTAGACTTTTTCGTTTCGGTCTAACTGGATGCAGCTGAATACCAGTACTTTACATTGGTTAGCTTGACAACTACCAAAATACCTTTATTTTTTAATTCTTCAACTATTTTTATTATTCTTGAGGTACTTAATAGGTCTTGAACCTGATCTAACCTGACTGAAAATATATTAATGTAAAAGAAAATCGTTAAAAAAAAACTTGTTTTAAAAGTCTTATAAAAATAAATTAACAGAAAATCAAAGGTCAAAGGGAAAATCCATTTATGAAAAGATACGATTTATTTTAAACGACAGGGCTTGACAAATTACAGGCCAATCATTAGCCCTGTTATACGACGCACAAAGGAGGAAAATAAATCTTTTTTCTTTGGACTTAAAAATGGGGCACTGAGACGTGTAACGCTATCGAAGTTTTTTTTAGGTAACTGGTACTTAAGAGCGTTTACGCGGTACGGCTTTTCATACAAACTTTCAAATCCTTATTCTTCAAAATGAATGAACCGATTTTAACGAAACTTGGTATGCATGCGCAAAATATCCAGGTCTAAATAGTTATTAGAAAACATTTTTGAAAAAGGTTTCAGAGGGAGAGAGAGAGCGATTTTAAGTTTTCTATAGAAAGTGAAAAATCACTTTATCTTTCCCCCTGAACTCTTTTCCAAAAATGTTTTCTCATAACTATTTAGACCTGGATGTCTAGCGTATGCATACCAAGTTTCGTTAAAATCGGTTCATGCATTTTGAAGAATAAGGACTTGAAAGTTTGTATGAAATGACATACGGCGTACACGCTCTTAAGGACAAATAAAATCACAGGAAAATCAACCTTGGGCAAAATTAAAAAAGCTTGTAATACTTTAGTTACAAAAATAATTTTGCTATGTTACAGTACCTACTATGCTGTGAAGTTCACAGCTCACGTTGTTCTATACTTTGTGCCAGATAAACTTGCAATAAAGTACATTGACCTTTCTCTAATAGCCCTTCGTAGATACCCGAACAATACATTATGAACCATTTTACATTACTAGAGAACATAAAGGATCACGATAGAAGTAGATTCAGGACTGCTCTAAGTCTTTATTTCTGTTTTTGATTTTAAGAAAGTCTTTAAATGTATGTGGGTCAATGACCGTTATTGCACATTTATCTGGAATCTACTATAGTGAGGGCACACAATTTGAAAGCAAATTCATTTGTTTTTAACCGATTCAAATAAAGGAGGAGGTTCTCAATTCGGTTGTATTTTTATGTTAGTAACCTCATATCTCAGTCATTTATAAACCGATTTGAAAAATTCCTGTTTCATTGTGAAAGGATGTACTTCTCGATTAGTACCATAGAAATTTCATCAAAATCGATTCAGTAGTTTGGTTTTTTAATCAGAATTGCCGGAAAAATATGTCATCCATGTATACGAATTTTTTGCTTTCCTCTGACCTTTCAGTGGAAACTTTTTCACAAAAAAAACCGACTTCCAAAAAAAAAACTGTAATTTCGGAAGTCGGTGTTAAATTAAGAAGAAACAACCAAAAACACCGACTTCCGAAATTAAAGTTATTTTGTACTTTGAAGTGTTTTTTAAAGTATATCATCGCGGATTCACAACGAGACAGATTATTATATAATATGCCGTTTGGGCTATAGGGCGTGCCAAAGAAATGGAATATATGGCATACAAACATACACAAATACGCTCGAAAAACATTCACAACAAACCCTCCTGACGCAGTCGGGTGAAAAAAGATGAAGTTACGAGTAATTCTGCTGCGTTAATGACAAGAGCAGCAAGTATATTCTGCTGCAAAACTCACTCACTGCTCCCATCACTAGCTCGGCCGAGTTCGTGGTTGAATTCGGGTTGCTAAGTTGTTAGAGAATGTTTTATTCAACTGTCACGTATATGCTTAATCAGCCGCTTCATTAAAAGCCTAGCCTTTTCATTGAACTGCGCTGTTTTATCAGTGACATAAGTGACATGGGCAAGTCATTAAACGATATGGAACAAAAGATATCAAATCATCCGCCTAGCCTTTTTCCCAACTATATTGAGGTCGGCTACCAGTCAAACCGGATTCAGCTGAATACCAGTATTTTACGTGGAGCGGCTGCCTACCAGACCTCCACAACCCATTAACTGGGTAACACGGTACTTCTTGGCAAGACTGGTGTCAGATTTTTGGGCTTCTGACATTCCGTAACGACTGCCAAAGATCTCCAAATGACAGCCAGGACCAACGGCTTAACGTGCTTTCCGAGGCACGAAGGAGTCTCGGTATGTTAAGATGGTCACCCATCCACAGACCAACCTCGGCAAGCGTTGCTTAACCTTGAAACGGCCTGTGCGGCTGTTATAATTTAGCCACGAGCTCCTCTGAAAAAGATATCAAATAGGCTCCTTAAAAAATCGGCGCCCACCAATTAAACGACTGATTAAGTTGGCTGCGACATAACTTTAATAAAGAAAACTATTTTCAATATTCACCTTGATTATGCTTCAGATGGCTAGACGACGAACTATAAAATTTATGACTCGATGTCAATCACGAATTTGTTACCAAAACTTTGACCCCGAAATTTACGAGACAAGAAAAAACTGTCCAGACAATCTTCAGCTTTTCTCATTTGGAAAATTAGTAAGGACAGTTGTTTTTATTAAACACTAGCTCAGTTATCGCGTAAAAAAGGCTGTATCCTTCTCCATATCCCAAGCTTTATCTGCCAAATTTCATGACGGTCCGTTCAGACGTTTTAGCGTGAACGTAACAGAACGTAACAGACAGACAGAGTTACTTTCGCATTTATAATATTAGTAGGGAAGTTGGGATTATGGAGGAAAGGGTGAGAGGGAGTCGTGGCTAAATAAAAATAGCCGCATGGGTCGATCGAAGGTGAAGCAACGCTTGGCATAGCGGATTCATGGATGGATGACCGACCTTAAGAGCGTTTACGCGGACGGCTTTTCATACAAACTTTCAAATCCTTGTTTTTCGAAATTAATGAACCGATTTTAATAAAACTTGGTATGCGTACGCTAAATAAATCTAGGCCCAAATAGTCAGAAAAAAAATCTAAAAAGAGTTCAGGGGGAAGGTTATAGTGATTTTTAACTTTCTATAAAAAACTTAAAATCGCTCTCTCTCTCCCTCTAATATCTTTTTCAAAAATGTTTTCTGATAACTATTTAGACCTGGATATCTAGCGTATGCATACCAAGTTTCGTTAAAATCGGTTCATTCATTTTGAAAAATAAGGACTTGATAGTTTGTATGAAATGACATACGGCCTACACGCTCTTAAAATAGCGAGACATTTTTCGATCAGTTTTACCAAAGGGCTTCGTGTTACCCAATATCGGGTTTGTGAAGGTCAAATAAACAGTGATGAAACTAAACATCTCCATATCGCATGGCAATTTTAGGCTTTTTATTAAACTGTGCCCACATTTAAAAGCGTTTACGCGGTATGGCATTTCATACAAACTTTCAAGTCCTTATTTTTCGAAATGAATCAACCTATTTTAATTAAACTTGGTATGCAAACGCTCGATATCCAGGTCTTAATAGGTAGTACAGAACATTTTTTAAAGATTTTAGAGGGAGAGATCTATCTTTCCCTCTAAAATATTTAAAAATGTTCCAAAAAAGAGTTCAAGTAGAAAGAAATTGTTATTTTGCTCTCTAGAGCAAAATAACTATTTCTTTCTCCTTGAACTCTTTTGGAACTTTTTTGGAAAATGTTCTCTACTAACTACTTAGACCGGGATATTTAACGTGTGCATACCAAGTTTCATTCAAATCGGTTCATTAATTTCGAAAAATAAGGACTTTAAAGTTTGTATGAAATGCCATACGGCGTAAACGCTCTAAGTTATTTTTCATGTTCTTTGCGTGGGTGCTTTTAAAGACATCAATCTCACAATGACATGTTTCAATGCCCGGAGCCGAAAAATATTTTATCCAAGCACTTTTCTTCTTCCACAACTTCGCTTCTGTGTCCAAAGAGTCACCGTAGCCCTGGAACGCAAAGGGCATTTGTCAAGGGGTTTTAGTCAGTAACAGTCTGACACTCCCTTCCGCTCTGATGAAGAAGTAATTTGATGATTTCCCATGCTGAAAAAAAAACAGCAACCGCGCATTTTCTGGAATAGAATATAACGAATTCATTTCTGTAGCCTTCATTCAATTAAATAATTGGTATTTGGTTCACTTATTGCAGAGCTTATCACCTACAAACAAAAATTGTATCCTCTAATTATATTAGTAAGGAGTAATCTTAGCAAATAAAACTCAGGCGTTATTTCTTAGAACCACTTACTTTCCGGACCCAAATCTAGACTCCGGTCTACTTTTGAGCGCTTTCACACGATTTCTGACGCAAGGAAACAGAAATTAATCCAATATGAAAAGGTTAGGCGAATCATATCCCTCATTAAGAGTCTCCAAGCCAAGAGAGCGAACTAGTTGGTGGGCGTGGTTAAAATGTATGCCGTCTCTGTCGGAATCGTGCGAAAATGCGACAGCGCCAGTAAAAAGCAGTAAAGAGATAGTGCGCGATGCGCTCACGCCGCTACTGCAGTGTGATATGAATTTAGGCAATTAGGCCTATAAAACACGTCGCTATGGGCCTAGTGTGATTATGTAATAATGCTAAGATAAATACTGTAAAAATAGTGTTATTCGAATTTTTCAATAACTTAACTAGGCCTTTATGAAAGCGGTTTTGAAATATTCGTATTATTTATATACTTTATTTAAGCTTAAAGTTGCGCTAAAATTTGCTTAAAAACTCGAATGTTTAGAGGGTCCTAACTTTCAAACCAACTTTTCTTATGGAATTCTGGCCTCGTACAGGCGTAGGTAATAACAAAACGAATTAATATCATCCTGATTTTCTGAAATACAACCATAAATAGAGGAGTAATCACCTGACGCCGTTTGTATGAAAGATTGACCGGCTTGAACAGCCTTAAAGGCCCAAACGCGTCAAAGATACGACAATAAGGATGATTTCTGAGTAAGCAAAATATGATTATATTTAGTCCGTCAGTTAGATTATCGAAAAATATTGGACACGTATATTTTGCTTTATCAAATTAATAAGAAAAGTCGAAGATAAAACGCATCAAAGATCAAGGGGCCTACCACAACCTCTTAAAACAATATTACTTTAATATTACTTTGCGTTCCGCTCTGTTGGATTTTCAACGCTCGGATCAGCGCCGAGAGTTGAAAATGCAACAACAGAAATTACAAAGTAATATTAAAATAATATTGTTTTAAGAGGTTGTGGTAGGCCTCCAGGAGTGGAGGCTTGTGACGTCACGTGTAGGTTTTTTTTTTTTTTTATTTATGAATGGGCTAGCTCTTGACCTCGATCACGCCTGATGGAAAGCGATAGATGGGGTCCATGATGAAAGCGAGCGTGCCCAGAAGATGCCCTGAGGCACTGGTACTCCCACGCGTCGTCGAAACACAGCAGGCTGCTTGACGCCGAACTCCGGTGGGAGGGTGGTCGCGAACCAGACGGGTGTTAGCCCTACCACCGCAAGGGGAGGATTGGCCAGTCTTATAAGGTGTTAGGTGAGACTGTCCAGGATGCGCCGAGCGAGAGGTTCAGTTGAGTGTCTGATGGAACAAATTGCGCTACACGAGGAGGCTCCTTCATGCATCCCATCATCATCCTTCATGCAGGTAAAAATTGTACTTACACGTAATGTTACAAGAGTTTTCAACGCACTGTTTCGTACTATTTTTTTCCGTGAAAAAAGAAAAATTACTTACGTGTCTAATATTTTTGGAAATCTATCTGACGGACTAATTAGATTTTTTTAGTCATATACCCTATTGGACCATCTACTTTTATAAACAAGAAACGTTGTCACAACGTTGGATTCTGAAGAGTTTTTATAAAAAATACAACGCGAGGATTGGAACACAATCATTTAAAAAAAAAAGTCGCATATTGAACAATGAACTTGGTCACCGTACCACGTAACACTCGAAAACTATTGAGAGCGGAATTCTTACAGAACTTTGCGGTACTCGGAGAATTTTCCAGATTCCTATACTTTCTAGTATTTGACTTAGATCTCGAGCAGGAAGAACTGGAGAACGGAATGCGTTCTTATTTTATATTATGTAATAAGGGGATAAAGCTTGAAATGGGATATATGAACTACTCGTTCGCGTAAAGAAAGAAAGTTTTCATTTTGATTACTGGTCGACTCGAGTTTTTCTGTAATAAGTATCTAATTTTTCGTAATTAATAGATAAACCGTTTCATTGTAATTATCATTAATTCGTGCTTCGGAAGATACATATAAGCCGATGGTCTCGGCCGCCAAATGGCGGTCATCAAACCATGTCAGAGGCCCTTGAGGCGGTTTAGAAACTCTGACACTAGGGTGTGTGGGGTCGTTAGACCTTACTGCCCACACGATAAAAGAAAGAAAAATTATCATATCAGCCGAAAGACGTCCACTGCTGGACATAGGCCTCCCCCAAGTGTCGCCACAACAACCGGACCAGTAATAAACCGTTTAGTAAAAGATTATTAGCAAAAACACCCTGAATGCAGTACATAGGTATGTTTAATTATCGTCGACCACACGTACTATGTGGTGATACTTTGTCCTTAAGCTGGCCTAGCATAGTACGGAGAATCAATAGAATGAGAGGTCAGCTTACAGGTGGCTCAAGAGTGTTATTTTGTTAGCGGTGACGTGGCGAAGGCGATTGTCAAAACGTCATTTATTTTTACAATTACAAACTGCGTGTAACCTATAATCAATGTCATTATTATTTTGAGATTTAAACAGAAACCGCAAGTTCTGCAGGCATCAGAACAAATGTTTAGTTATCAGTAATAAATAAGAAATGGAGTGCTGCATTATGATATGCTTGTAAATGACTTTTTTTAGTGGGGCAAAGTTCTATAGAGTTTCTGGCATTGTCCTTTGACAAATGAAGTTATTGGTCAAATGATTATGTTTGGAATGATATATTAACATTTAAATATTTGCAAAATACAATCATTAGTGAACCGGTTATGTCACCAACGACCTGTAGGCTACTAAGTAAGCATACTTAGGTATGCTACTTGTACAGTAGCATACCTAACAAACAAACATACAAGGGCTTTCACGAGTTACGACTTCAGAAGTTAGCTTGTGAAGTCGTAACTCGTGTAAGCCCTTTATGTTTGTTCCAAACGCCGGCAATCGCCACCGCCACCGAAAGCCACTGCCACCTATTTTACTATACTTATGAAATGAAAAACTCCATTATTTTTCTAAAAAAATACGACCATAATGTCACCAAGAAAAGCCACATAAATTACTCTTGTCAGAAAGTAAAAGAAAAATTACATACTCCATATTTTTCCACAAACACACGAAGCGGCGAAATGACCTTGAAATAAATGAATTATTCGCCACTTTGTTTTGATAAATTCCAAGGTCAGGTTGGTTTCATGTTGTCTCTAGAGAGACAAAATGTTTAAACAAGTAGTGATGGACTATGTGAAAAGTTATAAATGAAAAAGTAGGGTTATCCGGGTAATTACCCGAAGTTTTGGGAGGATGATTATGTGTGTATGTCGCAGCCAACTAGCTTAATCAACCGTTTAATTAGCTGCCTTTTTTTAGGGTTTCGTACCTAAAGGGTAAAACGGGACCCTATTACTAAGACTCCGCTGTCCATCCGTCTCTCTGTCCGGGCTGTATCTCATGAACAATAAGTAATAGTTAGACTGTTGAAATTTTCACAGATGATGTATTTCTGTTGCCGCTTTAACAGTAGGTACTAAAAAACAGAATAAGATAAACATTTAAGGGAGCTCCCATACAACAAACGTGATTGCTCGTTTTTGCTCGATTTTGATAACGGCAATAGATAGACGCTTAAAATATTCACAGAATATTTCGTTATATATTCACTTTAAAAATAAATTATTAAATTAAAATAAAATTACTATTTAAGAGGGGCTTCCATACAACAAACGTGATTTTTATACCGTTTTTATAAGAAAATGGGAAAAAACCCGTCCTGCGCGAGTCCGACTCGCACTTGGACGGTTTTTAAAAAATGGGAATTCATCAAATTACTCAAGTCAAAGTCAAAGTCAAAACGTTTATTTCAATAAGGCCATTCAACGGCACTTTTGAACGTCATCATATACATTTAAAATAATATAAAGTGACTCTACTGTCCGTTCGCAAGGGTAGATTCTTATGGAGAAGAACGGACAAGAAATTCCTTCCGTTCTGGGTGAAGTGGCAGGGAGTGTCAGACTCTTACTGACAAATGCCCTTTGCGTTCCAGGGCCGCGGTGACTCATTCGAACAAATTCCGCAACCCTGGCAGGTTCTAGCTCAAGCGGGTCCCTACTTCTATGCTGACATCTCTTTGAGACGCGCGTGGAACAGACCGCGCCGTCGGCCCGGGTTAATTACCTGCCTGGCCTTTTCATTGAACGCCGTTTAATCAGCGGCCTAAATGACATCCAGCCAACGTGTCTATTACAACATTTAATGAAAGGGTTGGCAGATGCTTAGGCCGTTCATAGAATAGGGTTACCGTGTGACGAAACAATATGATTTTTTAATTTTGGGAATTCTAAATTCAAACAACAATCAATTTTAATATTGGGAATTCTAAATTCAAACAACAATCAATTTCAAAACACTAACCTGCGCGGGGCTACAATTTTTATCTGCATTATTTAAAGGAACCTAACATGAATGGCATGATGTGAGCTAAGTTTAATCGCTTCGCTCGCTCACTCTAGCTTTTGTCACATATTCGAATCTAAGCTAACCATGTCGGGGTGCCCTAAGCTCCCTGGGCCCTACCTATGTTCCGCTACTTGACTAGGCAAGTCATTAAACGATATTGAACCAAGTCATGTGCCTAGTTGTTCAATTAAATAATTGAATTAATTTTTTGATGATTGACTGATGAACACTAATGATTTAATTATTATTAATGAATTAGGATGTCACTTATGCCGCTGATTAAATGGCGCCGTATATTGAAAAGGCTAAGCCACCAATTAAACAGCATAAAAAAATAGTCTTTACAATGTGAGAACAAGCTTGTTTAAAGCTTTTACCTAAGCATCAGGAAACCGATATATTTACGATCAAAATCACATAATCTTTTAGAAAACATGAACCTTTGAAAATACCTTCTCACATGCATATAATCGGATTTACCAAACTGGTTTCAGAAATCTGGGAAGCCTTCCAGTGTACAAAAAAGGTAACACATTTCTAAACGTACCTCTTACACTTCGGGACAAAATTCTGTAGTAAAAATGTCTTTATATTTTTACCAAGGATAAAGTAACATAATGTTTCGAAAATATGGATACTATTTCAGCTTGCTTTCTTCGAATTTATGTTTATATTTCTACTGGATACATAGAGGTTTTCACAAGGCTTGTTTTTGGCTCAGAAAGGGGATGTTGTTCTAGAGCTATTATGTTGATATGATCATTTAGGTCCCAACATACAGTGCTCCTACCGATTTTTTTCTTTAAAAATTGTGGCATTTAATGGTATTCTACTGAAAAAATTGAATTACTTCGTCAGATAGATTTCCAAAAAATATTGGGCACGTATTTTTTCTTTTTTCATGTAAACAAAAAATTACGAAGAAAATGAGCTTTAAAAACTCGCATGACGTCAGTATGATAGTACCATCAGCCTCCTCTCTTGAACTTTGATGCACTATAATCCTACTAATATTATAAAGGTGAAAGTTTGTATGTTTGTATGTTTGTGTTTCAATCAGGCAAAAACGGCTGAAGGGATTTGGATGAAATTTGGCACACATGTAGTTCATATCCTGGAATGAGACATATGCTACTTTTTATCCCGGTAAGTGACATGGATCAATGAAGACTGAGGAGGAAGTGGAAATTCAGAGCCTTAGTACTTCAGATTCACAAGTACCAGGAGACCAGAAACATCAAGTACCAGGAGACCAGAAACATGTCATAGTATTTTTGGGCTGGTATAATTATGTAGCTAGGGTAGGTGTGGGGAAGGTGTAGGGTAGGTGTAGGGTATAACTTTATAATTTTTTAGCGATTTGAAATGGTAAAAATATGAATAGCACCATCCCATCACTTCCCGTGGGTGCCGTAAGAGGCGACTAAGGGACTCACCAGAGAACGGGCAGCAGCATTCTCTGTAGGTACATGGCTACAGCTACACTGCGATCGCCAACCCGCCTGCTAAGCGTGGCGATTATGGCAAACCCCCCCTTTTGGGGTAGGCCTATGTCCAGCAGTGGACGTCTTTCGGCTGATATGATGATGATGATGATGAACCCATGGACGAATCTACCTCGGCAACCGTTGCTTAACTTGAAGATCGAGCCGTGTGGCTGTTATTATTCATTCACGAGCTCCTTGACTCCCCCTATCTATCTATGTATATACTTTATATAATCTATGCGACGCAATACCTCTTAAGGGGTCATTCTGTTGGTTGCGGATTTGTTCGAAAGAGTTACCGCGGCCTTGGAACGTAAAAGGCACTAAGAGGAGCATGGGTGGGTTTTAGTCAGTAGAAGTCTGACACTCCCTGCCGCTCCACCCAGAGCGGGAGGGGTCATTTGATGATTTCCAATCCCATAAAAAAAAAGGGGTCATTCTGTGGGTTGCGGGTTTTGTTCGAAAGAGTTACCGCGGCCCTGGAACGTAAAAGGCACTAGGAGGAGCATGGGTGGGTTTTAGTCAGTAGAAGTCTGACACTCCCTGCCGCTCCACCCAGAGCGGGAGGAGTCATATGATGATTTCCGTTCCACAAAAAAAAAAAGTGTCATTCTGTTACACCTTGTATCACGCTGCGAACAAAGGGAGCGGATCAGTAACGAAAATTGTGACACAGACGAAGGTGGGCGGATCAGCTAGTAGCCTATAAAATTACTTCTACCCTAAGTAAACGCATTTGAGTCTAAAAAGCCTCTCAACCAAAAAACAACATATTATTTTCCCATGTCTATCGATTAACATAGCTCATATGTAAACTCCGCCTGTCGACATAACCTTGAGTTGACGGCACGATAACACTTGTGTCCTCGGGGACTTAGCAAAGGCTTATAAAAAAAAAACTTGATATAATACCCGGGTATTAATTTGACATTTTAGAAAGAAATCATAAGAGGTCATCTAGACATGAAATACATAAATGTTCATACCTATGTGTGAATATTTACATAATAGCTTTTGCCCGCAACTTTGTACGCGCATATCCCGTTTTTTTACCCGTTCCTGTAAGAATTACCCGTTCCCGTATAGCCTATAGCCTTCCTCATGAATGTGGCTAATTTAAACATTTTTTTTTTTTAATCCGATATTTAGACATAAGCGTGTTCAAACAAACTCTTCAGCTTTATTACATTAGTATTTAGATTAAAGTATTAAAAGCATAGATTAACTAATTGCTGCCCGCGACTCCGCCCGCATCAAAATTGAAAATTATCCCAAAGCAACATACTTTCATCCCATTCCAGGATTTAGTCAACCCATATACCGAGTTGCATCCAAATCCGCACAGCCTTTAATACGTAAAGAGGTAACTCACAAACAAATTCACTTTCGCATGTAATATTAGATACGATTTAGACTTTTTTTATTATTAATTCAGGCATAATCTACATCTGTTGCGGAATTTGTTCGAAATAATCACCGAGGTCTTGGAACGCCACGAATTGGTTTATCTGACACTCCCTTCCACTCCACCCAGAGCTGAAGAAGACATTTGATGATTTCCCATAGTTGTTAAAAAAGGCATTATCTGTGTGAAGAATCTTTTTTTTTCAAAATCCAATGCATTCATCAGACTGCTTCAAAGTGTTTTAAGAAGACTATTTTTTAGATATCGCTTTTTATTTAAAAGATAATACACATAATCATTTCAAATGCAAGATTTCTTATCCCTATTAGAAAGCTCGTCCAGTCTTTTCAGTTTTTTTTTTAAATCGTCAAATTTTTTTAGGCTTTTTTTATTTTTCTTGTGAATTCTGCCGTATTGGGAAAAAATATTTATACTGCAAAAACATTAACCTTCTTCTGGGCAGTCGAGTAATTAGCAAATTAATTAAACTCCAACCTGATTCCTGACTGAAACTTCACAAACAGGAACGATAAGCCCACTCACGTCTAATAACGCCCGCACACGACTTCGCATTCATTTTTAGGGTTCTGCACGTCCATATGAAAACACGGTTTCATCATAAGATCTTTCGTGTGTTTCCATCTGCCTATTCTGTATCTCTGCCTATTCTACACAAAATTATTTATATTTGGGGGACAAAAAACAAAGGGTTCGAACAGTGCCGTGCAGCATTTTATTCGTGACAATCTAAGAAGTCGGATTTGACAGCAAGATACAACATTGCTTTACTAGTAAGTATGAAAGAGACATGAAATAAATCTCTTTCGCGCATAGTGATAAAGCGATCTTCTATCCCTCTCTACTCAGCTGTCAAATCCGACTTCTTAGAATTTCACGAACATAAATAAAAGGGCTCTTTGCGAGGGTCTCATAAGTTTTTTTTATCATTTTTAAAAATAATTTTAACGTTATTTAAGTAAATTGGTGGAAATTAACCATCTTCTCGTATCTCCGAAACTATTGAGCCTAAAATGTTGAAAAAAATACAGTTATTAGTTCTTTACTTTTCATCATCATCTGCCTAGCCTTTTCCCAACTATATTGGAGTCGGCTTCCAGTCAAACCAGATTCAGCTGAATACCAGTATTTTACTTAACTGCCTCCGTGGTCGAGTGGTTTTGGCGTTTGCCTTGTGACCCGGTGGTCATGGGTTCGATTCCCACGGGAAACATACTTTTTAAAGTTGTTTCCAGTTTGACTAGGACATTGCAGGCCTGAATCACCTGATTGTCTGATAAAAAGATGATTCCGTGCTTCGAAGGCACGTATAAGCCGGTGGTCCCGGCCGCCAAATGGCGGTCGTCAAACCATGTCAGAGTCCCTTGAGGCGGTTTAGAAACTCTGACACTAGGGTGTGTGGGGTCGTTAGACCTTACTGTCCACACGAAGACGAAGAAGAAGAAGAAGACTTATCGATAACAGGAAAACCTATATGGGACTTGATATACAAAACGGGCACGCGGACAGGGCGCTGACAAGATAAAATGTATGGTCGTGTATATGTCAAAGGAACGAAATATATAATAGCATCGCGGGCAAGTATGGCCGCGCGGCCATACTTCATACAGTTTCGTCGCCGCGCTTTATATATCAAGTCACTAAGAAGTCCAGCCGGCGTACCATGACGTGTTAAAACGTCAGTCGTTCGAGCGAGAAAGAGGGATGGAGCTATATAGGGTGTATAGCTCCATCCCTTTAAAGTAACATGTTAAATAAATCATTCGTTCGAACCCTTCGCGCGCAAGTCTGACTCGCGCTTTACCGGTTTTTGTGCCTACCTATGACCCGACAACAAAGAGATTTGGTACAAAGGAATATCTGGAATCTAGATACACGTGTCATTTGTACATAATGTTTGATGTTTTCGGCCTCCAAATAAACGTTTGTACGGCTGTCAAATGATTAAATGTTTTTGAAAGGAACCTGATGTTTGACATGTCATTCTCTTTTGTATTTATAATTTTGAAAGATGAAACGTTGGCCAAATAATACTTCTACAAGTAAAGATGTTTTTAGGGTTCCGTACTTCAAAAGGTAAAAAAGGAACCCTTATAAGATCACTGTCTTGTTCGTCTGTCCGTGTGTCACCACCGATTTGCTCAAGAACGAAATTTATACCAGATACTGAGGTCTATAGTCCCTATTAGGTGTGTATAAAAATCAAGGTCAAAAATTTGTAACTACCATAATTTTATAGGTTTTCGACTCAAAACCTGTAGGATGCTTCCGGTTGATCTAGAATTGTCAATTTAGATGAAAAGCAAGGTCTTACAGCAGAAGTAAAAATATGACTCTATTTAGTCCGTCAGTTAGGACTAAATAGAGCCATATTTTTACTCAGGAAACATCCCTATTGTGTGCGCTCACTTGAGCGAGGTGAGCTGTGAACTTTACAGAACAGCACTACCGTAACCAGGTACCGGTACCTATTTCATGCTTTTCAGTCAGTCAAGCACACCCGTCTGCTGACGTCAGAGATAAGACAAAAGCCTGCTGATAACGCACGAACTAGATTAGATAACTGTTGTTGGTATTCATTATATTTAGGACTACTTGCTTGTGTTAATTATCACGATTTATACCTACGATTATAGGGTAGGCAGAATTGCATTTTCTCTAAGATTTAAAGTTTTGGTAACACTTTCATTGTGTGTACAATCGAGAAGTGGAATTCCCTGGCGAAATCTTGGATTCCTGATAGCAAAATTGTTTTTTTAGTAGTCTTCCATCAATTATGGGATCGGCTACTAGTTTTAACAGATGCAGCTGAATAGTCATATTTTATAGGGTGCGACTCCCTATCTCACCCCCATAACGTAACTTGGTTAAACACCCCCCCCCCCATACCCCTTGAACTCGAGACAAGTGAGATTCTGTCAACGGTGGCGTGGCAAAGGCGATTGTCAATACGTCAAAAATGTATGGGATTGACAGATGCTATCGAAATGTCACGTGATCAAATTCCTACATTTTGGCATTTCGACAGTCGCATTCGCTAACTGAATTGCTCATTGTCTAGGGCCTCTTGTCAAGACTGGTGTCAGATTTTTTGACTTCCGATTACCCGTTACCTGAGGGCTTTATGGACGGGAAATCATGAAATGACTCCTCCTGCTCTGGGCGGAGAGGAAGGGCTGTCAGACTCTTACTGACTAAAACCCATCCGTGCTCCTCCTAGTGCCCCTTTACTTTCCAGGGCCGCGGTAACTCTATCGAACAGAATCCGTAACCTATCCAAGGGCTTAACGTACTTACCGAGACAAGGATGTGGTTCGATATGTGATGCATAGTCACCCATTTACAAACCGTTGCTTAACCTTGAAGAACCCTTTTTAAGGATGGGAAATCATCAAATGACTCCTCCCGCTCTGGGCGGAGAGGAAGGGAGTGTCAGACTCTTACTGACTAAAACCCACCCGTGCTCCTCCTAGTGCCCTTTGCTTTCCAGGACCGCGGTGACTCTTTCGAACAAATTCGACAACCCTGGCAGAAGATCAACCCGTGCGTCTATTATTAATTAAGCGACGAGCTCCATTCGTTTACATCAAAATAAAAATTCGATTCCAATTCAGAATCGCAACAAAAGATCGCTCGTTTCATCTCCCATAACAGATGGTACCGACACGGTTTCCTAAGAAACATATATTGAAGAAAGTATTTTTAAAGTGAGTAGGGGTTCGTGTGTATGTTACGTTTGATCATTCATTCGTATCCTTCCAGTACATTTAATCTTTGATAACCAGTTGGACGGAAACCTGCCTGGCCGTTCCTAAGAGATTTTAGTAAGAAATGTTGATATGTGATCTTTTAAGGACGCTGTTACATATTTTCTCAATAAACAGCGTCCTTAAGAGCAAACGCTCTTAAGGACGCTGTTACAAATGGGTGGGGTTATGAAAAGTCGTACCGCGTGTTTCGACTTTTCATACAAACTTTCAAATCCTTATTTTTCGAAATTAATGAACTGAATTAATTGGAACTTGGTATGCATACAACAATTTTTAGAAAAAGATTTTGGAAGAAGAGAGAGAGCGATTTTAAGTTTTCTATTGAAATTGAAAAATAACTATATCCTTCCCCCTGAACTCTTTTTCGAAAATTTTCTCTGATAACTATTTAGACCTAGATACTAGATATCTATGATGGTCTGACCAAGTAAAAGATGCTACGTCCTCAAGCAAATTCCAGCAGGTGGTGATGGCAACTTTGGACCGGAATCGATGGAGACAGATTGTCCGCTTAAAGGGGTCCAGTGACCACGATCCTCAGTAATGAGGGACCGACTGAAGAAAAAGATCTAGCGTATGCATACCAAGTTTTATTAAAATCGGTTCATTAATTTCGAAAAATAACAATTTGAAAGTTTGTATGAAAAGCCGTACCGCGTAAACGCTCATAACGCTCCTGCATTCAATCAAACGCGACAATGCGACAAGGTTTTTTATACTATACAGGGTGTCCCAAAACTCAACGTCAAGCCGAAACGGGGTGACAGGATTGATCATAACCATCACGAGAAAAATCTGAAAAAAAATCTATCCCATGCAGTTTAAAAATTATGGGCATTTTAAGAAAAACCTAGAAATTTGATCAAACTGTACCATTTTTCGGTTATTGTGGTTATTCTTTTTTATTTTTGTTCATTTGAACTTTGGAAACGTAATCCTAAATAACATTTCTAGAATCCCAATAAAAAATAATGACACAATTGCCTCAAGTTTCCGAGAATTGAGACTATTTGTTAAACTACGAATTTAAAATTTTCAAGATTCGTCGACTTTGACAGGCCCTCCTATAAAAAAAATGTACTAGAGTGCCTTGGCAAGTGGCATTAAAAGTTGGCGCATTTAATCAGAATTCTAAAATGGTACAATACTTGTTAGTTCCATACAATAGAAAAGAGTAAAAAAATTAAAACCTCAAGTAACCCGATTTTTGCTATCTCATTTTACTCAGTTAAAATGTTTTTAATTCACACAAGCTCTAGGTAGGTTCTTAATTTTAAGACAAAATGATGAGAGAGATGGATAATGGGTATGTTCGCCATGAGTGAGCGAGACAGATAGTGACGCCACTTTTACCAAAGTGAAAAAAAGTTAGTAAAATTAGTAAAATAATTAGGTTTGTTGGAATAAAAGTCAGATGATAGAGAAATAACGTTTTTTATTAAAATAAATGTTCAAATTGTTTACCATCAGCCTCAATACAAGCCCTACATCTTCTTAAAAAAGATCTACTTATTAGTCGGGCATATCTTCGAGAGTTGATCGCCTCAGCTGCTTGAGAAATGCGTTCACGCAGGTCGGCTACGTTCTCAATGGGCTTTGAGTAAACTTTTTCTTTGAGAACTCCCCAATAGAAAAAATCCAGGGGATTTAAATCTGGTGAACGGGCGGGCCACGAGATAGTGCCCGAACGTCCAATCCACCTTCCCGGATATTCCTGGTCAAGGAAATCTCTTACTTGCACTGCGAAATGCGCTGGGCAGCCATCTTGTTGAAACCACATGTCGCGAAGATCTGCTAGTGGTACGTCCTCTAACAGGGTTGGTAAATCTTCTCTTAAAAAATGTAGGTAATTAGTTCCATTCAAGTTCTCAGGCAGTTCAATAGGCCCAATAATTTTACCGTTTAAAATTCCGGTCCACAGGTTTACTTTAAAACGATACTGGGATCTATCTTCTCGCATTAAATGTGGATTCTCCACATGCCACTCGTGATAATTGTGCAAGTTCATGTAACCATCTTTTTTAAATGTCGATTCATCTGACCAGAGAATTTTTTGGATGAATTGGGGATTCTCATTATGCCTCTGTAGCATTGTTCTACAAAAAGAAATCCTTTCCTGATAATCTCGAGGTAGAAGACTTTGAACTCGTTGTACGTGAAACGGATGCATTTCGGCTCTTTGTAAAATACGATGAGCAGTGCTTTTCGGTATTCCCGTTCTTTCTTCAATTCCACGTACGGAAATACTTCGGTCACGTGCGACCTCTTGCAATACTTCTTCCTGGAAAGGAAACACAGGTCTACCTCCAGCCTGTATTTGATTCGGGAAATGGCCGCCCTCTGTGAGTGAACAGTGCACATTAACAAACACGCGGTGATCCGGGTAGCGCTCTAAATTTGGATATCTTTCACGATAAAGTCTAGCGGCAGCACTTGCGTTGCATCTGCATTCCCCATAAATGAGGTGCATGTTCGCATATTCTTGTGAAGTGTAGCGCGTAGGCATGGTAGATAAAAAGGATGCCAACACAAAAGTCCAGAGAGAAGCCAAAGTTGCCGGTATGTTATCAACAAGTCCAATTCACAAAGATTCAAGTCCAAAAAGAGAAGCCAAAGTTGTCAGTACTAAATCAACACAAGCGAATACGAACGTGCGCAGTAGACGAATGAGCGAAACGTACTAACTGGTTGGTGTCGGACTGGTAGCGTAGCCATTTGCTTGGCTGAAACTAGTGCGAATGAAACAGATAGATGTCATAGCATCTATCTGTTTCATTCGCACTCGTTTAAACGACGCATCTCCGTCTCAATGCGTGGCGTCACTATCTGTCTCGCTCACTCATGGCAAACATACCCATTATCCATCTCTCTCATCATTTTGCCTTAAAATTAAGAACCTACCTAGAGCTTGTGCGAATTAAAAACATTTTAACTGAGTAAAATCTGATAGCAAAAATCGGGTTACTTGAGGTTTTAATTTTTTTACTCTTTTCTATTGTATGGAACTAACAAGTATTGTACCATTTTAGAATTCTGATTAAATGCGCCAACTTTTAATGCTACTTGCCAAGGCACTCTAGTACATTTTTTTTATAGGAGGGCCTGTCAAAGTCGACGTATCTTGAAAATTTTAAATTCGTAGTTTAACAAATAGTCTCAATTCTCGGGAACTTAAGGCAATTGTGTCATTATTTTTTATTGGGATTCTAGAAATGTTATTTAGGATTACGTTTCTAAAGTTCAAATGAACAAAAATAAAAAATAATAACCACAATAACCGAAAAATGGTACAGTTTGATCAAATTTCTAGGTTTTTCTTAAAATGCCCATAATTTTCAAACTGCATGGGATAGATTTTTTTTCAGATTTTTCTCGTGATGGTTATGATCAATCCTGTCACCCCGTTTCGGCTTGACGTTGAGTTTTGGGACACCCTGTATAAATCTAGCCTTAAGAGCGTTTACGCGGTACGGTTTTTCATACAAACCTTCAAGTCCTTATTTTTCGAAATTAATGAACCGATTTTAATAAAACTTGGTATGCATACGCTAGATATTATCTAGGTCTAAATAGATATCACAATTTTTTTTCGAAAAAGAGTTCAGGGGGAAGGATATAGTTATTTTTCACTTTCTATAGAAAACTTAAAATCGCTCTCTCTCTCTCCCTTTAAAATCTTTTTCAAAAATGTTCTCTGATAACTATTTAGACCTGGATATCTAGCGTATCCGGGGGCGGACTGTGGCTCTGATCACCAGCTTTTAGTCACCCCAGTCCGACTTCGGCTGAGAAAACTTCTCAAGCAAGAACGCTCACTGAATATGCGCCATGTTGACTTACAAGCCTTTAGAGAATCGATTGAACATAAAGTGCCTGAATGTTCTCTAAGTGACGCTACTGACCCAAACATCGCTTGGAAGGCCTTGAAAAGAATTATTGTGCAAACTGCTAAAGAAAATATGCTGCCTAAACCAACCATGAAGCCTTATATATCTTCGGGAACAGCTGACCTGATTCTTCGTAGACGTGAGTTAAAGGGAAAGGGTCTGACCTTGCAAGAAAACAGAAGGTTATATGACCAACTCAGCACCGAGGTCCAGAGAAGTTGCCGCAAGGATTATGATCAGCACATCAACAACATCTGTGCTGATCTCGAACAGAATTCTGCGAAACACGAGACAAGAGATCTTTTCCGCAAGGTCAAAGAGCTGACCAAATCTCGTAGTACGAGAGCCTGCACAATAGCAGATGAAGCAGGTAACGTACTCACTGAAAAGGATCAGGTTCTGGAACGCTGGAAACAGTATTGCGCAATACTTTATGACACCGGTCAACCTGTCACAAATGGCGTACAGACAGATTTATCGCCGCAAGAGCCGGAAATTCTGCAGTCAGAGGTCGAACATGCAATTGAATGTCTTAAAGTTAGAAAATCTCCAGGTAAAGATGGAATTCCCGCCGAGTTACTCAAAAACCTGAACTCCAATGGTGTGAAGCTAATTCTAAGTATCTGCAACTCCATCTGGAAGACTATGAGATGGCCTGAAGAGTGGACAGAGTCAGTGTTTGTTCCACTTTATAAAAAAGGCTCTACCAAAGACTGCAGCAACTACAGGACCCTGGCACTTATCCCACATGTCAGCAAGATACTCCTGTACATCATTAACAATAGGCTAAGGCACTTTCTCAGTCCACAAATTCCAGAAGAACAAGCAGGGTTTGTTAAAGGCAAAGGCACACGGGAACAAATCCTGAACGTTCGCCAAATTATTGAAAAAAGTCGGGAATTTAACAGCCCTGTGTTATTGTGTTTCATTGATTACACCAAGGCCTTTGATTGTGTTCAGTGGGATGGGGTGTGGGAGGTTTTGGGAGACATGGGTACGCCTCAACACCTTATCGACCTAGTCCGATGCCTCTACATCAACAACCGCTCTTTCGTCAAAATAGACACCGACTGTTCAAATGTGTTCTCTATCAAGAAAGGCGTTAGACAGGGATGCATCCTCTCACCCCTGCTCTTCAATGTATATGGAGAGTATATAATCCGAAAAACTCTGGAGGGCTGGGAGAAGGGCTTTGCTGTTGGTGGAAAGCGCATTTCCAATCTGCGATATGTAGACGACACCGTTCTTCTTGCTACAACTTTTGACGACATGAGGGAGTTACTGCATAGATTGGAGGCGGAGAGTGGCAAGTTAGGGCTTGCAATAAATAGGCAGAAAACCAAGCTTGTGGTTATAGATCGTGCGGGAAAGCTAGTCGGCGCCAATAACATCCAAGGCATCGATACCGTGGACAGTTTTATTTATCTGGGCTCGTGTATTTATAATGAAGGCAGCTGTGTCCCGGAGATAAAGCGACGGATAGCTATGGCTAAAGATGCTATGACGCGCCTTCAAAACATCTGGAGAAATCGCGGTATAAGCTTCAAAACAAAGGCTCGGTTGGTCAGAGCATTGGTTTTCCCGATTTTCCTCTATGGAGTTGAGACATGGACAATCCGAGCAAGAGAAAGACAGAGGATAGACGCGTTCGAAATGTGGTGCTGGAGGTGGTTGCTCCGTATCCCATGGACAGCCAAACGCACAAATGTGTCTGTCCTTTCTCAACTCAATGTCAAGACCAGATTGTCTACAATTTGCTTACAGCGTATTTTGACCTACTTTGGCCATATAATGCGAAGGGGAGATAGCAGCCTTGAAAAACTGGTAATTGTTGGCAATACCAAATAAGGAAAGAGAGCACGAGGCCGGTCGCCAACACGATGGTCTGACCAAGTAAAAGGTGCTACGTCCTCAAGCAAATTCCAGCAGGTGGTGATGGCAACTTTGGACCGGAATCGATGGAGACAGATTGTCCGCTAAAGGGGTCCAGTGACCACGATCCTCAGTAATGAGGGACCGACTGAAGAAAAAGATCTAGCGTATGCATACCAAGTTTCATTAAAATCAGTTCATTCATTTCGAAAAAAAAAGGATTCGAAAGTTTGTATGAAAAGCCGTACCGCGTAAACGCTCTTGAATAAGACCATAAAGTGTTACAAACTTTTTGCTAAATAATTCTTTACACCTGAGGGCCAATTCCACATTTTTTTTGCAACATTGTCATTCGCATATCAGTAGCAATCCGTCAGAAAAGCCTCAATTACCACATACATTTTTGACAGATTGCGCCGGAGATACGATTGCGAACCTTGCCCAAAAATTAATGGAAGTGCAGGCCTTCGTAATTCGAACGGTGTCTCGTTGTGAGTACGCGGTAATAAACTTAAAAAAAATAAAAATTAAAAAGCGAGTTTAATTATTTTTTAGGATAATTATTTTTTACTTTTTATGGGTTTTTTCTTATGGTACTTTAAGTACCTATTTTTTTGCCTACGGGGTTTATATATATATACATATATTTTTTAAGCTTTTCAAACTTAACTTATCTTCGACGAAAGTAAAACCAAACTGGATTAGTCGCGGTATTAGATTATGTAGCAAGAAAAAAAGAGATTTGTTATGGAAATACAGGTTATCACCGACTGAACATAATAAAACACTTTCTCAGTCCACAAATTCCAGAAGAACAAGCAGGGTTTGTTAAAGGCAAAGGCACACGGGAACAAATCCTGAACGTTCGCCAAATTATTGAAAAAAGTCGGGAATTTAACAGCCCTGTGTTATTGTGTTTCATTGATTACACCAAGGCCTTTGATTGTGTGCAGTGGGATGGGCTGTGGGAGGTTTTGGGAGACATGGGTACGCCTCAACACCTTATCGACCTAGTCCGATGCCTCTACATCAACAACCGCTCTTTCGTCAAAATAGACACCGACTGTTCAAATGTGTTCTCTATCAAGAAAGGCGTTAGACAGGGATGCATCCTCTCACCCCTGCTCTTCAATGTATATGGAGAGTATATAATCCGAAAAACTCTGGAGGGCTGGGAAAAGGGCTTTGCTGTTGGTGGAAAGCGCATTTCCAATCTGCGATATGTAGACGACACCGTTCTTCTTGCTACAACTTTTGACGACATGAGGGAGTTACTGCATAGATTGGAGGCGGAGAGTGGCAAGTTAGGGCTTGCAATAAATAGGCAGAAAACCAAGCTTGTGGTTATAGATCGTGCGGGAAAGCTAGTCGGCGCCAATAACATCCAAGGCATCGATACCGTGGACAGTTTTATTTATCTGGGCTCGTGTATTTATAATGAAGGCAGCTGTGTCCCGGAGATAAAGCGACGGATAGCTATGGCTAAAGATGCTATGACGCGCCTTCAAAACATCTGGAGAAATCGCGGTATAAGCTTCAAAACAAAGGCTCGGTTGGTCAGAGCATTGGTTTTCCCGATTTTCCTCTATGGAGTTGAGACATGGACAATCCGAGCAAGAGAAAGACAGAGGATAGACGCGTTCGAAATGTGGTGCTGGAGGTGGTTGCTCCGTATCCCATGGACAGCCAAACGCACAAATGTGTCTGTCCTTTCTCAACTCAATGTCAAGACCAGATTGTCTACAATTTGCTTACAGCGTATTTTGACCTACTTTGGCCATATAATGCGAAGGGGAGATAGCAGCCTTGAAAAACTGGTAATTGTTGGCAATACCAAATAAGGAAAGAGAGCACGAGGCCGGTCGCCAACACGATGGTCTGACCAAGTAAAAGGTGCTACGTCCTCAAGCAAATTCCAGCAGGTGGTGATGGCAACTTTGGACCGGAATCGATGGAGACAGATTGTCCGCTTAAAGGGGTCCAGTGACCACGATCCTCAGTAATGAGGGACCGACTGAAGAAAAAGATCTAGCGTATGCATACCAAGTTTCATTAAAATCAGTTCATTCATTTCGAAAAAAAAAGGATTCGAAAGTTTGTATGAAAAGCCGTACCGCGTAAACGCTCTTGAATAAGACCATAAAGTGTTACAAACTTTTTGCTAAATAATTCTTTACACCTGAGGGCCAATTCCACATTTTTTTTGCAACATTCTCATTCGCATATCAGTAGCAATCCGTCAGAAAAGCCTCAATTACCACATACATTTTTGACAGATTGCGCCGGAGATACGATTGCGAACCTTGCCCAAAAATTAATGGAAGTGCAGGCCTTCGTAATTCGAACGGTGTCTCGTTGTGAGTCCGCGGTAATAAACTTAAAAAAAAATAAAAATTAAAAAGCGAGTTTAATTATTTTTTAGGATAATTATTTTTTACTTTTTATGGGTTTTTTCTTATGGTACTTTAAGTACCTATTTTTTTGCCTACGGGGTTTATATATATATACATATATTTTTTAAGCTTTTCAAACTTAACTTATCTTCGACGAAAGTAAAACCAAACTGGATTAGTCGCGGTATTAGATTATGTAGCAAGAAAAAAAGAGATTTGTTATGGAAATACAGGTTATCACCGACTGAACATAATAAAACAAAGTTCAAAACGTTGTCTAACCGGCTTAAAAGAATTGTCAATCTCACGCAGAGAGCCCACAATAACCGTTACATTCACTCGGCTAAGAATCGATGTAAGGCAACGTGGAAAGTCATAAATAAAAACAAACATAATTTACCAAATCAATCCACAATGAGAATTAAATCAAATGATAAAATACTTACCAACCCTCTTGATATAGCAGAGGCTTTTAACAATTATTTTGCGGATCAAGTCAAATCAATTAATGGTTCAAATAATAATAATAAATTACCAATAAATACTCCAAATTCGTCCATGTTTATGAAACCTACAATACCACAAGATATTCATAAAATTATTATGTCTTTAAAGAATACTCCCAGCACTGGATATGATGGTATTAGCACAAAAATTATTAAAAAAGTATCTACAATAATTGCACCCGTCCTTAGTCACCTGATCAATATGTGCATCTTGCATGGTGTTTTTCCAAAGGAATTAAAAATTAGTATCATAAAACCGCTTTTCAAAAAAGATAATAAAGACAACATGTCTTCCTATAGACCTATAGCACTGATACCTATTTTGTCAAAAATATTTGAAAGAGTAATATACAATCAAATCAATTCATATTTCGAGAAAAATAAATTATTTGTCGATAGCCAAAAGGGCTTTCGGAAAAATAAGTCCATTGACATGGCAATCTATGATTTTTTAAAACTCGTTAGCAACAGAGTAGATAAAAGAAAACCGGCTCTGGCTCTATATATGGACATGTCGAAAGCCTTTGACCGCGTAGACCATAGAATATTAATTAATAAACTTGACGCATACGGGATTAGAGGTAACATATCAAATTTAATTAAATCATTCCTACAAGATAGACAGCAAATAACAGTTATTAATAGAATATGTAAAAAACATGAAACAACATTTAAATCTAGCCCGAGAACAGTGATGTATGGAGTTCCACAAGGTAGCATACTTGGACCTCTCCTGTTTATTATATATATAAATGACTTTCCAAAAGCATCGACCTATCCCATGACAATGTTTGCAGATGACAGAACTCTACTTTTCAACAGCGACCAATTAGATACATTAGAATCAGACATTAACTCTAACATAAAATCAGTTATAAATTGACTAGAGAATAATAATTTGGTAATAAACTTAGACAAGACAGTAATAATGAAATTTCAACAAACAGTAAATCAGAATTTAAATTTAGATATAAGATATAATGATAAAAGGATTGATGAGACGAATGTGACAAAATTTCTGGGATTAAATATTGAAAGCACATTAAAATGGAATACCCAGATTGACAAAGTATGTAGTAAAGTAAACCAATTTTCTCATGCGCTGCGTATGCTAAGTAAAACGGCCAATCGAAACACCGTACTAACTGCATATCATGGTCTAGTAGCCTCAACATTAAGATATGGCATTATGTTTTGGGGAAACGCCTCGGGTAAAGATATGGTGTTTAAGTGTCAGAAAAGGTGTATTAGAGCGATCTGTAACTTGCAAACCACTGACAGCTGTAAACAATATTTTAAAAGTATGACAATTTTAACAGTGCCCTCATTGTACATATACCAGACATCTATGTTCATCAAAAATAATATGTATAAATTTGACCGAGTAGGTAGTCAGCGTCGAGCTGACCGGCTACAAACTGTTGGATCTAAAACTGCTATATACAAGAACAGTATTTTCGTAATGGCTCCAAAATTATACAATAAATTGCCAAAGTGTATCAGAAGTGAGGAAAATGTCAGCCATTTTAAAAAAAAGTTTTTCCTGTTTCTAGTTGAAAAGACGTATTACTCGATTGAAGACTTTTTAAATGACAAATTATGACTAAATTTAATTTTCTTTGACATTCTAAATAATTAATAATATAATTCAATTACTTTATTTTATGCGGCTCATGACATTTTTCAATTGCTTCATTTCTTTTATCCTGGACTTTATTAACTATGATAATAAAAATAACCTGCTTACTAATATTATATTTGTATGCCGATTATTGGCCGAACATACAGATCAGCTAAAATCTATAAATAACACCTTTTTGTACTTATGTTCACAAATAAAGATTGATTTGATTTGATTTGATTTGTGAATCGTTTAATTGATTTATCATACGTAGTAATACAGTACCAAATTTCGAATCGATCGGACATAAGGAAGTCAGTCAGATCCCCTCATCAACAAGAAAAAAACTGATGATCTTCAAACGGCTGAACAGATTTTCATGAAACATGGCTAAGAATACTCGGGATAAAATTATCTATGACACAAAGAAAACTAAACGAAAATCGGTTCATTCGTTTGGGAGCTACAATACCACTCACAGATACACAGACAGACACGTTAAATTTATAACACCCTCTCTTTTTGCGTCGGGGGCTAAAAACAAATGAGTGTACTTTCGAATTGTGTGCAGAAATTCATTATCCTGTTGACCACAATTTAACCAACAAAGGTGTTATATTATATTAGGTATTCTTCAAATTATTTTTAATTATAATAAATCACCTCCCAGTTTTTCCCTATGCTATTATTATCCACTAATTAATAAATTACTGGCTGAATATTTTACGGTTGGTATAATTAAATCACCCCTCGGCAGTCTTCGCGAGTTGAATAAATCACAAAGACGTATGGTGATTAAAGCTTGTGTGGAATAATAAATAGGTGGAAAATAATGACTACAATTACTTTTTTTTTACAAACTCACTTGATGAAAGAGATGATGTGGTTGATGATGGAGCAGGCGTGCCATGAAGTAACCTGTTGACTCCTAACTACCTGCTAACCTTGGGGCGTTGTGGCTATCAGGAAAAAAAGACTCCAGCAGGGAACCGCACAATGAAAGTGTCCTCAAAACGTTTCTTGCGCATGGGTAGGATTTCCACCATGTACCGGCGGCACAACACCGTACATCTTGAAATCTGATAATGGAACGGGCTTGGCGGAAGTAAATTGTTCAATTTCGACACACACTTTTTGAAATGTGACCAATTAACAAAATTCAAATGTCCACAACACAAATACAAAAACACACAAAATTACACACACATATCTAGAAACAAACACCTCACATACACACCCATCTTTACACAACTCAACAATACATGGTCCACTTATATGTAATAACTACATGTACATAATATAATAATTATAAAAACATATCGCTAATACCCAGCGACTATGTCTTACTCGCATGCACAAATATTTCAAAATGTAATCATGGAGTCACAATTAACGACTGAACACTGTCACCCAAAATACAAGCTCCCGCTTAGTTTGGGAGACAGTATCAGTACCTATAGTACAATACATTTACTGGTATCTAGTTATAAGTCATCTTGTGAACTGTATAAATTTGCGACAATAAAGATTTATTATTTAAAAAAAAAAAAAAAAAAATTGAAAACCGGCGGGCTGGCAATTGTGCCAAAAGTGAAAATAAAATGCTGAAATCGATAAAAACCAACAAATAATACTTATAGTTATAACATTGTTGTATGATGTAACGACAAATACTAGGCTTAGAATAACGGTATGACGTAATAGGTAGTGTAGGCAATAAATCTGCGAGCCTTTTCCCAACTGTGTTGCAGTCGACTTCCAGTCTAACCAGGTACAGCTGAGTAAAATCATCGGCACGAAACTTGAGCGCTGACCTTCAACTGCACAGAAGTGAATTATTGGGTCTCTTAAGTGGTATGAGGTGAGGCGCGGGAGCGGTTGAATTATATCACCGAACAATGATTGACCCATCGTGCGTCGCGTCATAGCCGCCAGTTTACGATGCGCAAAGCGATCCCCACTCTACCGCCGAGCGCTCAAGATCCGGGCCGGTACCTTTTACCAGTATATTACATGGAGCGACTGCCTATCTGATATCCACAACCCAGTAACTGAGCAACACAGCAACGTGATATCCTCTAGCAAAACCGGTGCGGTATCAGATTTTCTAATTACTGACTGCTGCTGTAACGATTGTCAAAGATGTCCAAATGACAGCCGGGACCAACGGCGACAACAGAAATACATCATCTGTGAAAATTTCAACTGTCTATCTAGCTGTCACGGTTCTTGATATATAGCTTGGTGACAGACAGACGGACAGCGGAGTCTTAGTAATATAATATATAATCCGTTTTACCCTTTGGGTACGGAACCTTAAAAACGTGAAACAAATTAACAGTAGGAAGGTTGTGTAAAATTAATTAACAGTAGCTTACTGAGAATAAACTGTGCATGGCCAAAAAGGTCCGTAACTCAGCTTATGCTGCGATATTTAAAAAAAATAATAGATGTTGTAATGTGGCATAGTGAATGATATCTAGGCAAAAGTTTCAAATCAAATCAAATCAAATAAGTTTATTGACTGTTTCTTTCACAAGTCTTGGCAAAGAGTTATTTTCAATAGCTAGTTATAAAAAGTCTATAATAAATAAAAAACCACGCCAGTCACGTTTGAATAAATAAAACGAGTTCAGCACTATTTTTTACTCTTTAGAAATATATTTTGGATTTTTCATAACATGTTCAGACTTGTATTTGAATATATTACACCTTTCAGGCCGGTTCCTCTCTGGGGAAACTGAATAAAATTTGACACTTCTGCTATTCGGACGAAATAGTTTTTTTTACTAATATTGATTTTGAAAAAATACTTCACGAAAGTCTAATAATATTTGCGTTCACTTCCAGAAATGGATACCAATTTCCAATTCAATTAGTCAATAAGTTCTTTTCAAGTGAATTTTCCCAGAAAAAACGAAGATTTAACTAACTGGATTATTACCCTTTTCTACATAATACTGAGCTCTAAATTCCCTCAAACGAGAAATGTGAAAGTGAAAAACTGGAAAAGAATTTAAAACTTTGTTCAATTTCTACAAATTGCACTGAGAAAATTCTCTTTGAACTGATCAGTGGGGAAATCGCATAATGAACTGAGAACCAATTCTACTAATGTTAAAGATATGTTCGCATTTGTATCTCTGTCGCAATCTGTCAAAAGCCTCAATTTTCATACATTTTTGACAGATTGCGACTGAGATCTGACATGTCATGCACAACAGACTCATCCATTGACAGTTTAGAATGTTTTGTGATTAATCATTAGTAATTTAATAAAATGTATCAGCTTTTATTGTACCACATACAATTTCAATTTTTATTTATTAATATAGATTCATTATAAATATTCTCTAATTCATAATTATTAATAGGTTAGTAATATTAGTTTTTTGGCAAGTGAAGTCATATTTTTTCATGACAGTCATGAGTGGTATCGAATTATAGGGCTGAAGAAGACATTAAAATGTAATTCACTAAAATGTATATTCTTCCGCTGTGGGTGGAGTGGAAGGGAGTGTCAGACAGTGTCAGACAGACATCCGTGTTCCTCTTAATGCCCTTTGTGTTCCAGGGCTGCGGTGACTCTTTCGAACAAATTTCGCAACATGCTATAAGTAAACCTAGTACCTCAAAAATTCAGGGTGACGTTTTGTTAATCGCTTTAGTCCTTATTTATTTATTTAACACTTTAGCACATAAATGTACAGAGGCGGACTTAATGCCATAGGCATTCTCTACCAGTCAACCTTTGGGTGATGCAGAGAATAGTGGTAGGTGCAATAAAAATAATTATATGCCATTGATATTATTAAAACTTAAACATTTAAACAAATAATATATATATCTAAACTATGCATACAATATAAATATATATTATATACTCAAATTATCAAGATAAATATGTACACAAAATACTTAAACCACTAGTACATAAAGGTAATTGGACAACATTAGCGCTGTGATGACACTACTGCCAACTTCATACGAATATGTTCGCGAACTTTAAATTTGAAGCCCAATCGTCAAGTGTCTCCTTCTACCTTATCATATTTGGGTTGGTTTCCTATCCAACCATGTGTAGCATACCAACAGTATTTTACACTAAACGACTGTCATTCTTCGCTACCTTAGTAGGGTTCCCGGAAATGTTCGCAGAGAACAATTGTTAACGACGGTAGAAAAGGTTTTTGTTTAGAAAAGGGTAGTTTTGTTGTGACTACGTTACACATCTGTAGGTGTTGTGTTTACGTTGAAATGTCCGGTACAGTAATGGATTTGTTTATCGAGAAAGAAAAGGGGAATTCGATTCCTTTAAAAATCTTTGTAACTGTCTATTTTTTTGTCTCCACAAAAAGGGGGCCTGAGGACGTACGGCGCCATCGAGGTCGGCCTAGGCGTCAAAGGAACGAAATATAATATTATACCTTACGAGAAACGTATTTTTTCGTTAATCGTACCGAACCCGTGGTAGCTGGTTATTTATTTACTTTTGCAAATAATAAAATTTACTTATTTTCTCCTACGACAAAATATTGAAGATGAGGTAGGCACTTAGGTCTTAAAAGGCTTTTCGTCAAATTGACAGTTTATAACTTGTTGTCTATTGAAATTAATCGCGGGCTGTTTTAGTGGACAAAGTTTCCTAAAAAGTACTTGGACTATCAAATAAATCAAATATTAGATACATACAGCGGTAAGCGAGGAAACTGTTCCACAGTTATACAGATTATAGTATCACTGTGGAACTGGTACATGGTGGACAGCCCACCCATACGCACAAAATGTTTTGGGAACACATTCATTGTGCATGCAGTTAAGAAATGGAATTCCCTGCCAGAGTCTGTGTTTCCTGATAGCTACAACTTGGGAGTCTTTAAGTCAAGAGTGAATAGTTTATTTATTTCAAGCGTGCTCCATCTTCGGCCACATCATCGCTTGCCATAAGGTGAGATAGTGATCAAGCGCGTGCCTTTCAATAATAAAAAAAACAGAAACTAATACGGGAAACAGGGTGACTCAGCCGGTCGATTCTGTCGACATCTCGCGGTATACACATAGGCGAAGGGAACGACAAGTGAGCTGTTGTTCCATCTTATTTTTACGGTTTGACTACTCACCTGTCGTGCATCTCGCTCAAGTGTCCACTTCGACAGGTTTACAGAATCGCACTGCGGTTCTGTATGGTGTCGGACGTAAAAGAATAACACCATCCCATCACTTCTCGTGGGTGTCGTAAGAGGCGACTAAGGGACTCACCAGAGAATGGACAGCAGCATTCTCTGTGCATTGCACCAGCTACACTGCGATCACCAACCCGCCTGCCAAGCGTGGCGATTATGGCAAATCCCCCCGTTTAGGGGAAGCTTATGTCCAGCAGTGGACGTCTTTCGGCTGATATGATGATGATGATGACGCTGTAGTGCCGTTTCAACCTTATTAATTACGTACGTAAGAAACTGTAATAGAATTGTGCAAAGTTTTATTATTGTTTTGCGCAATACAACTTTGATTTTTAGAGGTATGAGCCGAAAAGTTTTCTTTGATCATCTCAAATTAGCATACGATTATTTCTTATGCTTCAGGACGAAACAACTCGACCCTTTGATTAAAATGCTTTCCAAGATTGAACACCATAACTTATAATAACGACCTCTGAGAGGAGATAGGCAATGTGCAAAGTTGCCACAAACGAAATTTGTGGCGAACTTTGATCGTCTTGGGGTTGCCAGCTACAAAGTTTTTGGCGGAACTTATTTTCAGGTTGGAAACATTTGGGGGAAAATGGTTGATCGCGTTTTGTTTTTGGAATTGAAAACAAATTGATTGTTGAATTATTATGAGATAAATAATTTCATTCAAGCTAATGCTTGATTTTTCTCTTGAACCAAGGTTACCGACATAGCCCGAAGGATCGCTAAATTGAAGTGGCAGTGGGCAGGGCACATTGCTCGCAGAACAGATGGTCAATGTGACCTAAAAATTCTGGAGTGGCGACCGCGTACCGTAAGACGCAGCGTTGGAAGGTCTCCCAAAAGATGGACCGATGACCTAGTGAGGGTCGCGGGTAACCGATGGATGCGAGGCGCACAGGACAGGTTGTTGTGGCGACACTTGGGGGAGGCCTATGTCCATCAGTGGACGAAGTGTCTTTCGGCTGATATGATAATGATATTTTACACAATATGTTTCTTATGTAACAAAAGTGCGCGCTAAGGGTTACTGTTTTTATATGAAAGGATTGCATGATGGTTAATTTAAAAGATAATAATTTTCGCTGAAGAGGAAACCCTTGACTGAGATAAATTAAAACTGTTCACTTCAATTCATCTATTTACAGCCGCTTTTCCTCAAGGAAGAGTTTTGGCCGAAAGGTGTGCGGCATCGGCGTTTCCGCAGCCGGCTATGCTACACCTCGCAGCGGAACACAACGCCGTCACCTCGTGTGCAGTAATTTATTAGTTTGTTGTATAAAATATGTATAAGTGTATAGTTATTGTTTTTATATTATCCTTCCTACTAATCCTTCCTACTTAATATTATAAATGCGAAAGTTTGTGAGGATGGATGGATGTATGTTTGTCACTGTTTCACGCAAAAACTACTGAATGGATCTTGATGAAATTTGGCACAGAGGTAGATTATAATCTGGAATAACACATAGGATACTTTTTATCACGGGAGTATGTTCCCTTGGGATAATTATCGACATTCACGTGGGCGACACGTACGAAAAAGGATGACTCATTGTCCCGTAACGCTCATTGTAACGTTACGGTCGGAGCGAGAGCGCTGCACGAGCGAGCGAAAGGCACGATCGGTTTGAGTGAGACGTTGTCACGTTAAAGTATCGTCCGTAAACCGACTTTACAGACAACTAATTATTTTTTTCACTTTTGAGTGCTGATATCAATAATTTCCTATCTCCGAAGTTTTTGTCAGATATTTACGAAATTTAATAAGGATCTTTTTGAAATAAACCTCTATCTAGCAAAAAAAGAATTTTGCAAATCCGTATATTTATGATGGAGTTATGCCTGATGCGAGACGCACAGGGCCTAAACCCTGAGACTAAGACGACTAACTATCCTAAGACGGAGCTATACAGGACGTATAGCTCCGTCTCTTTCCCACTGGTAGTAATATTAAAGTAATACTGCTTTAAGAGTTGGTGGTTTGGCCCCGGACCGGTTGTTGTGGCGACACACCGGGGAGGCCTACATCCAACAGTGGACGTCTTTCGGCTGAAATGATGATGATGATGATGCCTGAAGATATCTACATGAAAAAAAACATATGCATGCACATACGAATTTATAACCTCCTCTTTTTTGAAGTCAATTATAAATACTAATAATACGCTGCATCCTATAAAACTGGATTGGCGGATTGCTTAAGAAAAGTGGTTCATATTTTAAGGGCACTAGAAACCAAGCGTCCTTCAAAATATTTCATACTTATTTTTACGGACTTAGCATGAAGTTTCACTTAGTCCAAGTACCTCCACTAAGTATTTAAAGAACTTTCATAACTTGGCAAATTGTTTGAAGAATCTTAGTAACAAGATATCGTGGTTAAACATTGAAGGTTTTCTTGAGTATCATGTTTCAGTAGAAGACAAAGTTTCTGTGAATAAATTGCCGGAAAGTGTTGGAGAAGATAATTTTTAACGCTTCGAGTTATTAAGTGGATTCATATTTTTGGGGAAAAAGTTTGTTAGAAGTTTGAAAAAGTTTTTGCATATCTTAAAAAACAAAATGTTGTCTCAAAGACGAACTTAACTTGCATCACTATGCTTCTTCTTAAAGTGAGGGTAGTAAGGGGTAACGAGCACGCACTCTAGTGTCAGAGTTTCTAAATCGCTTCAAGGGCCTCTGACATGGTTTGACGACCGCCATTTTGCGACCGAGACCACCGGCTTATACGTGCCTTCCGAAGCACGGAATCATCTTTTTTATCAGTCAATCAGGTGACTCAAGCCTGCAATGTCCTAGCCAAACTGGAAACAACTTTACAAAGTATGCTTCCCGTGGGAATCGAACCCACGACTACCAGGTCACAAGGCAAACGCCTAAACTACTCGACCACGGAGGCAGGTAACCTGGCACATAGTGATGCAAGAATAACATTATAGATGAGAATTTATCGATAGCATGGAAATAATAATTTTCATAATATCAATAATAAGTGAAACTACTGAGCATTTCCCACAGGATTTTAAATAATAATTATTGTCTGGATTTGAGGAACAGATTGATGGAAATATATAGAATGAATATAGCTTGCTTTAAAGCTTGTGTGGGTAATTTCCAAACTGGGAGGTCCTAAATTTCCCATAAGAGAAATACTCTGAAGATAACTATGAACAGAATTGCCATATGTAATTATAATGGTAAATAATGGTAATATCTTAACACTGAAGTCATTTTATTTTTACTCTTTATTTAAAAATCAGCCTGAATTCTCATAATGTAAATAGATTAACATTTTGGGTGTAGGCACCATGACCACCACTGTCCAGCCTTTCGCCAAATGCGAGCCTGAATAAGTTCGAATCCTTCAAACCGTGTTAGTACTTTAGTCCACGCTGTAAATGTTCGCGAGGTCACCCACTCGTGTCAATTATGAACATAATTGAATTCTGACATGACAGGCCGTTAATCGATCCAGCAATTAGTGTCATAGCACTTTGGAGCTAGGTTCGGTAAATTATCGCACGAGGAATCGATAAAAATGTCTAACAACACAGTTTGGATTCCCAAAGGAGTACATACTCCGATGTAAAGCGCCGTGCGTATCCTCTACGGTTTTTTTTTAATTTCCATAAAAAATATATAAGAATTCCGAAATTATCGAACCTCCTTGGAAGCGGTTTTGCACAATACATTTGTCTCACTTTGATAATAAAGAGAAAATGAGACGAAAGATGTACATATAGTTCCATTTGCAAATTCGCGCCATTTTCATATTAGAAACGTCAAAGACGCTACGTTATTGTGATTTTCCGATGTTTTTAGATGACATCTAAAAACAAAAAGATTTTTTTATTACTTAATGTATTGTTTTCTCGCAAATGTGTAGAAAAACGTTGTATGACATACGTGCGGAAATTGGTATTTACAAACTCGTGACTATGGTAAGCCCTCGACTTCCTCTCGGGCTTACATTCGTCTACTCGTTTGTAAAAACCAACTTACCGCACTAATATCATAAATAACTATTAAAAGAGACTTTGACGTCTGGTTTGAGAGTGTTTCGGTGTTTCTTCTCAGTTAGGAAACACCGACTTCATCTTTTGTTTGACGTGTAAAAGTTTTATGTTTAACCTAATTACAAAATAAACATAATTGATGATTTTTGCAAAAAAAAATTCTATACAATTGATTCAGCGATGAGCGCCTATACCTTACGGCATTTCAAGTACTTATTTTTCGAAATATTAATGAACCAATTTTAATGAAACTAGGTATGCATACACTAGATATCCAGGGGCTTGAGACCAGTGAGATTCTGTCAACAGCAGTGTGCCGAAGGCGATTTTCAATACGTCAAAAATGTATGGGATTTGACAGATGCTATCGAAATGTCACGTGATCAAATTCCTACATTTTGGCATTTCGACAGTCGCATTCGCTAATTGAATGGCACATTGTTTATAGCCTCAGGTCTAAATAGTTAGTAAAGAACATTTTCGAAAAAGAGTTCAGGGGGAAGATAGACTGATTTTAAGTTTTCTATTGAAAGTGAAAAATCACTATCTTTCCCCCTGAATTCTTTGTTCAATAGAGCGTAACAATTTCACACACACAGGTACCTACAGTAAATAGTTGTTACAAAAAATTACAAGCGCGCTATGTTATAAGTACCCGGAGGTGTACAAATATTTATAGAGGTTATTTACATTTTTTTTTTTTTTTTTTATTTATGAATGGGCTAGCTCTTGACCTCGATCACGCCTGATGGAAAGCGATAGATGAGGTCCATGATGAAAGCGAGCGTGCCCAGAAGACGCCCTGAGGCACTGGTACTTCCACGCGTCGACGAAACACAGCAGGCTGCTTGACGCCGAACTCCGGTGGGAGGGTGGTCGCGAACCAGGCGGGTGTTAGCCCTACCACCGCAAGGGAAGTACATTAGTATTGATAACATAACTATATTTAATAGAATGCATAGTATTATATTGATTTTGACAAAAATAAAAACAAAAAGAAACACATATATCTATGTCAAAAGGAAAAATCTAAAATAATGTCAATAAAAAATTGGTCTAGTTCTTTATATATACCTGTACATACTATACAACTTGTAACAGAATAAACGCAGAACCTCTACGGGGTCATTGTACTCATCATTATAAACAATTTTTACTATGGGGCCAACCCCAAATGCGTTTATTCTGTTACACGTTGTATTGTTAATATTAACATGATCAAATACAGTTGGATACAAAACATAGTTTCGTGCAGAAATTCGAACTTCTAGTTAGGTAATGTTCTAATAATACCCGGCCAAACAGGTTTCGTTGATAAGCTACGTCTGATAACGTTCATTAAGTAAGTGCAACACGCTTTTATGAAAGTTTTTATCATTGATAAGGGATTTTTGTACGGTGATGCATGTTTTTGTGGTTACTGCGAAAAGTCGCGGTATTAATTTTAATTGAAAAAAAAAACCGATTTCCAAAAAACACTACAAAGTTCAAAATAACTTTAATTTCGGTAGTCGGTGTTTTTGGTTGCTTCTTCGTCATTTGACACCGACTTCCGAAATTAAAGTTATTTTAAACATTGTAGTGTTTTTTGGAAGTCGGTTTCTTTTTTTTGTGAATTTATTTTTATTTTTCACTTTTTAGTGGTACTCCACACCTAACAACACCACTGGAAAGCAAAAATACGCAATTTCGTATACATGGATGATTTTTCCACATATTTTTTCCAGCTATTTGAATTTAAAAACCAAACTACTGAACCGATTTTGGGAAGTGGGTGGTAGTTTGGTTTTTAAATTCAAATAGTAAGTAAGTAGTAAGTAAATTTCCAACAAAAAAAGAATTTTCAATTCGGTTGGCAAGCGACGGAGTTATGCGCGAACAAACATAAAAAGATACAAACATCCGAATTGAGAACCTCCTCCTTTTTTAGAAGTCGGTTAAAAGAAAAGAAAGAAAGGAAATACGATTATTCCGCCAAAAATGAAGCACAAAACATAGAATTGAAAGAAAGCAACTTAACAACTAGAATCAAATTCACAATTATTATTTATTTTTTATTTTTTTTCAATTGAGTCTGTTTATGAAGCACCACGGTTGCTTCTCAAAAAGGAATTTAGTAGGTGGTTGCAATCTTTTACTAGATTGCGGCAAAGCGAAAACGTATGTAAGTATAATATGTAAAACTAAAAAAAATAACAAACAATTCATGCAGTCTATTCCGCCTTTCCTTATCAAAATCAAAATCAAAAGTCATTTATTCAAATTAGGCTGAGAGCCAGCACTTTTTGAACGTCAAATTTTACATAAAGACAGTCCCCCAAAACGCCCACCCGTCACCACTTCCTAGTGTTTTAGCTGGGAAGAAGAAGTGGCGCAACAAACTCCCCAGCAAATTAATTTTTTAAATTTATGGTTTCGGTGTTGGTCTAATTGACATTTTGTATCTGTCAAAGACATTATGAGAAGGACCTATTGGAAGATTACAGTTGTCTTTAAATTTGGTATCATTATTTATCTCTACTAGCATAATTAAATGTTCTAAGATTGTACAGCCTGGTACTACTGATCTGCGGTCGGACGACAGTGCCGGTGCTGCCGCGACACGTCGCCGGCTACGAACTTGTACCTCAACACTACTAATAGTCTTCTTTGAAAGTCCATCTTAGAATCAAGAAGTCACACAAATACATACACCTCAAACTACCCAAAGACCGTTCTAAATCAAAACAAAACACTATCAAAACATCAACCCCATTTATGCCATCTCCAATGTTTCCCAACTTCCCAAAGTTACCCGACCCCTGGGGTAACTTAGCAGAAGTTACCCTACCCCCATGGGTGACGTCCATAATAAGGGGAACTCAACTACCAACAAGTTTCTAACAGACACCTCCGATTTTCCCGTATAGATAATATGGCGGAAAAGCAAGATTTACTTAACTAATTATAGGCTAAAACTTTTGTAGTCCCAAGCCCGTCAGTTTGTGCATGGGGTATCCATTACACACTGAACCGCCAAGCCCGTTCCATCATCGGACTAAAAGACGAAGACCATGTGCCACCGCCACCGGTACATGGTGGACATCCCACACATACACAAAAAGGGCTGGGAATTCTTTCAGTACCTAAACGTTCAGCTAAAAGGCCCTAGACAATGTGTCATTCAATTAGCGAATGCGACTGTCGAAATGCCAAAATGTAGGAATTTGATCACGTGACATTTCGATAGCATCTGTCAATCCCATACATTTTTTCTGTATTGACAATCGCCTTCACCACGCTACCGTTGACAGAATCTCACTTGTCTAGAGCCCTGGAGGTATTTAAGACAAGAGTGGATTGATTAGCTCTGGGCAAGCCCATCGCTGACCATCAGGTGAGATCCTCTTTAAGCACGACCCTATCTATAATAAAAAAATACAACAGGTGTCCGGATTTTAAGCACAGCGAGCATAGACTAGGCCCCTGTTACATGAGACCTCAATTCGCCAATTTAATTACATCTATTTAGGTATGAGATAAGCCCGCAACACAATTTCCAACCATTGCAATTCCCGAGAGCCAGAAACAACACCGACCACCAGAAAAACGCCGAGTCAATGAAGCTTCCAGTGAAAATAACAACGGTGGAGTAAGAAATATTTAATTTCTGGCTCCTTCCTTATCGAGCAAGATAGAACAGAGCTAGGCCTGTAGGCACCAACACCAAGGGACATTTACAACTGAGTATATATCATATCCGCCTTTTTTATGGATTGGAAATCTTTAAATGACTTCTTCCACTCTAGGTGGAGCGGAAGGGAGTATCAGACTCTTACTGACTAAAACTCATTCGTATTCCTCCTTATGCCTTTTGCGTTAAAGGGCCGCGGTGACTCTTTCGAACAAATTCCGCAACATCATATAATCTGCCTACGTACTCTTTTTCTTGGAATACCTACAGTTATTTGGACGCTCATGCATTACTTATGAAACTTACTTAGCAATGCTTTTGAAGCTAAATACTCAATAGTTTTCCAAGGATTCCGTAGTTCACTGTAATTCTGTAGAAGTTCACTCAATGTTCGTTGTACGGCAAATTACTGTTGGAATCGTATACTAATATGACTTTCAGTCTAATTATAACTTAATACTCCGAGCATGTTTATTACTGTTGTAACTTTTGAACGAAAGGTCTGATTTGAATAATTTAAAGTGTAATTTACACGGACATAATCAACCTTAATTATCAAACCATTTAAATGGATAAGGATTAATATCATGATACTAAAATCACCATTTTTTATTTCACCATGGGATTTGCTTGAATGATATGAACAAAAAGCGGTCATGGTGACTTATCCATAATAGTTAGACATATGGTACTGCAGATTTTTTTTAGATATTGATGACTTCTATAAAACTGTAGTACATCACTTTGCTCTATTGTCAATAGATTCCGCAGCGTACGCGATATAAGAATTTTTGCTCACACCTTGGGTTACATTATTGAAGTTTTCATACGGATCCCTAACTTTTTTGAAAATATTCTATAGCCTATGTCCATCACCGATAATGTAGAATTCTACTGGTGAAAGAATTTTTCAAATCGGTCCAGTAGTTTCGGAGCCTATTCATTTCAAACAAACAAACAAACAAATCTTTCCTCTTTGTAATATTAGTGTAGATAAATTGACTTGTATAAAGAGGGCTTCTCTATATTATGTTATAAGTATTACGTATTACGTCTTTACCTATGAAGTTGGCTTATTTTAAAACTTTAAACCTATTTTTACAAAAAATACAACCGACTTCCAAAGGAAAACCATCACAAAGTACAAAATAACTTTAATTTTGGAAGTCAGCGTTCCTTGTCTTCGTTTTTGACACCACCAGTTGTATTTTTTTGTGAAGATGTTTTTTTTAAACTTTTATGGCTACCCCCCAAAAATTCCAACCAGTCCGTATCAATCACAAAGTACAGTTCTCGTCAAATAACTGTGCCCCTCTGAAGTTAGCCATTTGCAAAGATCGCGCAGGTGCAGTCACGTACACGGGAGCAAGCGAGACGCAAGCATGCATCGAACGTAAACGAGCGACTGAGACATAAAATCGCGTCGCCATAATCCCCGCTCCCGTGTGCAGTTGCAGTTTGTTCGTAATTTTGACTACTAGGCAGCCACTCGTAACCAACTTCAGAGGGGCACAGTTATTTGACGCGAACTGTACTTGTCTATCTCCGTTCGATCTTCTTTGTTCTCAGTTCTTCGTTTGATCTTAACGAAATTCATATGGGACCATTTCGGAATAAACATTTTTCGAAAAATCAAAACAATTTGGCAAATCCTATATTATGACGGAGTTATGCTCGAACATATTATGTTCTTAAAAGAATCTATTGTACAATAAACACATGAATTGAAAATCCTCCTCCTCATATGAAGTCGGTTTAAAATACAAAGATCCAAGATATTATTTTAATAATATTAAAAATTGTAGGCCACCGTTATCGGAAACAGGGTCTAAGCTACTGTTGGTCTGCCCCTGAGAGAGGAATCTCCTGACAATACGCGCCTTGTCCAAGAGTTCTGCTACCAGGAGTAACCTACCCATCGAGAGGAGCCTCCTCAAATGTTCACGACTACGTGCACAATAATATTACTACCCCTCACATGACGACAACTTCACCACCAAAGTCGAGATTTTTATTTGATTATAGGGCTTTGTCGCTTAACGACCAATCGCCTAATACAGACAGTGGACAAGCGAGTATTGTGTTACAGATACCAATATCATAAGATTTCCAGCGCCCAAAAACATCGATCCTCGTATTTTCATTCCGGACACACTCCATCAGGATGAAACACACTCTTTATGATAAAATGTCACTTTATCAAGAGACACAGGAAAGACAGATGTTTTCACACGTTAGGCTATGGCAACACCAGGGTTGCGGAATATGTTCGAAAGAGTTACCGCGGCCCTGGAACGCAAGTGCAATGGAAGGAACACGGGTGGGTTTTAGTCAGTAAGAGTCTGACACTCCCTTCCGCTCCACCCATAGCGGAAGAAATCATTTGATGATTTCCCAACCTTAAAAAAAAAATTGGATACGGAAACATCTGTCTCCTTATCGTCACACAGGCTATTACCTACCTCTGGTCCATTTCACCGCCGATGATGGCCACTTTATTATAAGTAATCGTTCAAGGATATTGGCACTACCCTCCCATTCCGAAGATGATTGTCACGCCTCCATATATATGTTAGCTAAATGGCCAGCCATTCCGGTCAAATAAACTGGTGATAAGTTTTATTCCTTTCTCAACATCTTATTTTTGAAAGAATGTTGGAGTGTTTTTTCACCTCACTTAAGTGTGCGCACAGAGTTCGAAAGCGAACTCATTTGTTTTTAAAGTAAAATATTGCCAGCACTTTTTGAACTTCAACGTTTACAAAAAGACAGTCCCCCAAAAACGCCCCCCCCCCACGTCACCACTTCCTCGCGCCACTTCTTCTTTCCAGCTGAAACACTAGTGTTTTAGCTGCAACTAACTCCCTAGCAACACATCCATCTGTTGTCCAATTTGGAGTAACATGACAATGCTTGACAGTCTGACACTTTTATAATTTTTACAATGCTTGAAGAATATGAACATATTTTGGTGCAATCAAACCAGTATTGTCATCATAAAGAGCTTGAAATTATTATTTTTGCATTATATTTGTAAAATCTCTAGAAGTACCTACTAATCCGATTTCAAAAAATCTTCCTTTGCTAAAGAGTTAGGTATTTGTGGATATCGGCTATATTTTTGCTAAATGTCATGACGATCACGGAATTGCATAGTTTGATTCCGCCAATCCCGTTCCATCATCGGACCACAAGACGTACGGCGATGAGGTAGGCACTTAGGTCTTAAAAGGCTTTTCGTCAAATTGACAGTTTATAACTTGTTGTCTATTGAAATTAATCGCGGGCTGTTTTAGTGGACAAAGTTTCCTAAAAAGTACTTGGACTATCAAATAAATCAAATATTAGATACATACAATATGTGTTCGCGGTAAGCGAGGAAACTGTTCCACAGTTATACAGATTATAGTATCACTGTGGAACTGGTACATGGTGGACATCCCACCCACACGCACAAAGCGTTTTGGGAATACATTCATTGTGCGTACAGCTAAGGGGTGGAATTCCCTGCCAGAGTCTGTGTTTCCTGATAGCTACAACCTGGGAGTCTTTAAGTCAAGAGTGAATAGGTTACTTCTAGGCAAGCGTGCTCCATCTTCGACCACATCGTCGCTTACCATCAGGTGAGATAGTGGTCAAGCGCGTGCCCATTAATAATAAAAAAAAAATTAAAAAATCCGTAATCCATTTTAGCGTGAAAGCGTAACAGACAGACAGAGTTACTTTCGCATTTATAATATTATTAGTAGGGATTACTAAGGATTAGAAATAAACGTCAAAATACTTAATAAAGCGACTAATCGAATAACCTAGCCGTATTACCGAAGGGATTTGCTTGATATCAATCTTCATTTATTTTGCGTAAACAATATGAAGTTATTATACCAAAGAGGATGTTATTTAAGCGAGAGCTTCCTGTTCTAGTAAGGCCTGTGCCTTATTACAATATTATTAAGATTTATTTTATCATGTTCCGATTTTATGTAACATGTTATTTTAAAACTACAGACTTCTTGTAGCTTTTTTTGTAATCAGTAAGTGGAAGTAAACAACTTGAAAAGAATAGTATTTAAACGAGCGAAAGTAATTTCAAATTAAAGGTGTCAAAAATACTGAAAAATGCCTTACTAAAATATTAAGTGGGCGACAAACAGTGGGCGAATACAAATAAAATATAAAAATTGAGTTACTAGTTATTCAAAACGACCAGTATAATAATTCTTGAGCGATATTTTTTTTTTATTTTAGTGTCTATTTTATAGCTTACATTAAATTCAACATTTTACTTAGGTATATTTAATTTCAAGAGTGCTGTATGATAGATAACCTAATTGAAGTGTTATAAATAACATAATTTTAGGCGAAATATCGAAAATTGTTATAAGTTACACTGCGATCGCCAAACCGCCTGCCAAGCGTGCCGATTATGGCAAACCCTGGCACTTGGGGGATGCCTATGTCCAACAGTGGACGTCTATCGGCTGATATGATGATGATAATGATTTGTTTTCGAACAACAAACAATACAGCACAAGATTACAACATTAGCTAGCGAAACCTACAACAAAAACCCGTTCAAACGACAACACAGACTTATGATTTCCTCTCCCAAACTTTCACCCACCAGAAGTTATTCTCAGCCCACTCCCGGTTGACGTTGTCGTAATAATATTAAGGTTGTTTTTGTTTACTTCGCAGACAAATTTTGCCTACTACTGGTAGTTTGGTGGCGGGCGAGAATAATAATATGCGGTGGCTGCCTGTTACACCGTAGCGAATCAAAATAATGGCAGAAACAGTCGAACTGTTGAACAGCCGGTCTATTCCGTCAGCATCTCAACGTGTACTCTTAGGTGGAGTGAACGACAAATGAGCTGTCATTCCATCTTGTTCGTATGGTTTGACAGCTCACTTGTCGTTCAGGGCCTAAACCACCAACTCTTAAAGCAGTATTACTTTAATATTATTTCCAGTGGGAAGAGCTATACGTCCTGTATAGCTCTGTCTCTTTCCCAGTGGAAGTAATATTGAAGTAATACTGCTTTAAGAGTTGGTGGTTAGGCCCCTGTTCGCCTTAATTTTCACTTTGACATGTTAAAATCGCGCTGCAGTTGGGTTCCGCAATATAAATAAAAACTACGATCAACCGATTTTCAGAGTTCAGTTAACAATATTGGTTATACTGGCCAATTAGTGGCGTCAGTAAACCATGCGGTTCTTACTATAAAAGATTATTATTAGAAGTATCGATCGGATAAACAAATCAGGGGCCCAAGTCTGCTATTTTTATAAATTCGTCATTCCAACACGATCCCATTGTCATTTTGCTATAAGTTCGTAATCTGCTAAATTCATAACGGTCGATCATTGGTCGGTCAATGGTCTCGTAATAGAATCGTGGTTATAAATATTCAATGTCTTTGAAAAGCAATGACTGCACAATGACGTTCTAATGGTAGGTCACTGATCGAACTGTCAAAATTTTAGCAGATTACCGCATACGTCTGTCATTAATTTGTCATTATGTACGAGATTACCATTCTATACCATTTCTTTCAATGGAGTGTCAGTGATTGACCATTGGAAAGTCATAATGACGCTTTTATATTAGTAGATTACCAAACTTGTCAAAATCAACAATTATGAATTCAATGATAGACCATTCTGACACTATTTTAATAGCAGACTTCAGGCCAAGGTAAAAAAACAAACAAGAGAATATGTTCACAATTTCAGGAAAAACTTACTGAAAGGATTAAGTGAACCCGCTCAAGTTAGTTAGGTCGAGGCTTAAGTAAAAAAACTTAACCCGGTTCAGACAATCCTGAATGTTTTTCCTACAGTTTTTTCCTCAGGTAAGCTTATACGAAGTGTAGTTCTTTTGTTTCAAACGGATTGCAGTTTGAAATTAGCTTTTTTGCTGCGGATTTGTAGATTGTCTTTCGTTTCTTAAGAGCGTGTACGCCGTATGTCATTTCCTACAAATTTTCAAGTCCTTATTCTTCAAAATGAATGAACCGATTTTAACGAAACTTGGTATGCAAACGATTGATATCCAGGTCTAAATAGATATCAGGAAACATTTTTGAAAAAGATTTCAGAGGGAGAGAGAGAGCGATTTCAAGTTTTCTGTAGAGAGTGAAAAATCACTATATTCTTCCCCCTGAACTCTTTGTCAAAAATGTTTTCTGATAACTATTTAGACCTGGATATCTAGCGTATGCATACGAAGTTTCATTAAAATCGGTTCATTCATTTTGAAGAATTATGATTTGAAAGTTTGTATGAAAAGCAGTACCGCGTAAACGCTCTTAATGTCATTTAGACAAAATATATTTTCAGTCCAAGGAGAAGATGGCGGGACACCTTGGATAGCTCCCTGGTGAGTTGGTGTGGAGGAGAAAGACAAAGAGATAAATGGATGAAAAGGGGGAGGTTATTGCCTCGGAGTCCGACACTTCAGTCTTATACTAATTTGATAAGGAACACATGCAATATTTTCATCCCTCATAAATAAAAAAATTAAAACGCTTTAGTTTTTTTGCCAAAATTGCGGTTTTAAACTATTTTTTTTCTTTGTCTAAATTCAAAGAAGCCGACGTCTAGTGACGTCATGAGACGCTGATTGTTGTTTTAAATACGTCCCGTTTCACGTTAATTTAATTAACGTAATTATTGCTAAAAATCAATATAAACTAAAATAAAAACGTTGCAGTGACCCTTTGTGGTTCTTTTATACTTTTTTTCATATTAATCAAAAAAATTCCATAAATTCTGCATTTGCATCTTCCATATTAAAATATGACCCCACTAGATGCGAGAAGTACAGCAGTGCGAGTCTGTAAACATGTCGAAGTGAACACTTGAGCAGGGCGCACGACAGGTGAGTTGTCAAACCATACAAATAAGATGGAATGACAGCTCTATTGTCGTTCACTCCGCCAAGGTGAACACCGTGAGATGTCGACAGAATCGACCGGCAGAACCAGACAACGTGGTGATACCTGGGGAGGCCTATGTCGAACAGTTGACGTCCCTCGATTGAAATAATAATGATTATGATTTAGAACTGCATGTAAAGACTTCCTTTAGATAAATATATTGTAGGACTTCCAACTGAATGACTTCTATAATTTTTATCCAATGTGATAGAAAGTCTGTTCTTAGTAACCAAGAATAGGTTTTGAATTTTTCTCATTCTAAGATAAAAGGCTTTGTACGAGAATAAGCTAGAAATATAATAAGAAAGGTCATACTTATTTCCCAAGAATTTTCTTTTAAAGAAACTGACAAAGTTTTGACAATCACCCGATATTTTCTTTGAGGAATTTTCGTTAGGTATTTTTTATGACAAAGAAACATGAGCGAAACTCGCTCAAAAACATTGACCTCCTTCGGCGCTGTCGGTTTAAAATACACACTAATTAATAATTAGTGTACTATATTTTTTAAGGTTCGTAATATGTACCTTGCTGATGTTCAGGTGATAATTAGACATTACGTAACGGGGCTAATTACACACTGATGTAACCGAAGCTTATAATTTATCGTACCTATATAATTATCGTCACACAATAGTATTTCACTACAAAAACCCAGTAGTGTTATTCTACAATGCGTTAACGGAGGAGCTCGCGTCGAAATAATAACAGCCACACGCGATCGATCTTCAAGGTTAAGCAACGCTTGCCAAGGTTGGTCTGAGGATAGGGGACCATCATAACATATCGAGATTCCTCCGTGCTTCGGAAGAGCACGTTAAGCCGTTGGTTACGGCTGTCATTTGTTGATATTTGGCAGTCATAACGGATTGTTAGAAGCCAGAAATTTGACGAATTATTTTGACGTATAACACGTCAAAAATATTCGTAAAATTCAGATAGGTAGTCACTCCATACAAAACACAGGTACCTAGTACCTATTCAGCTGCATCCAATAAGACTTGAAGTCTACCCCGACATATCAGGGTAAAGGCTAAGCATATGGTTTAGAGCAGGGGTTCCTAACCTGGTGGTAATTACCCCCGTGGGGGTAAATCAGCTATTCAGTGGGGGTAACATAGAACCTAATAATCAAGACCTACTTTAATAAAATACGTAGCTAGATACACAACTGCGCAATTGGTAAATATTGAACCAAATAAAATCACGTTTGAAAATTCTGTGGTTCAACATTGATCTGACTGAAGCAATACTTTCCATGGGCATGCATAATCGTTAGTCTGGACTAACGATTATCCATGTCCATGGAAATTCTTGGCTATTAACAACCGACGATAATTTTATAAACAACCGACTTCCAAAAAAACACTAAGTATAAAGTTCAAAATAACTTTAATTTCGGTAGTCGGTGTTTTTGGTTGCTTCTTCGTTATTTGACGCCGACTTGCGAAATTAAAGTTATTTTGAACTTTGTAGTGTTTTTTTGGAAGTCGGTTTTTTTTTGTGAAAAAGATTTTTATTTTTCACTTTTTAGTGGTACTCCGCACCTAACTACACCACGGGAAAGTCACAGGAAAGCAAAAATACGCAATTTCATACACATGGATGATTTTTCCACATATTTTTTCCAACTATTTGGATTTAAAAACCAAACTACTGAACCGATTTTGATAAAACTTCAATGGGACCATTTGGGAAGTATACCCTTTCCAACAAAAAAAGTATTTTTCAAATCGGTTGGCAAGCGACGGAGTTATGCGCAAACAAACATAAAAAATAAATAAAAAAAAGATACAAACATCCGAATTGAGAACCTCCTCCTTTTTTAGAAGTCGGTTAAAAAGACAAAGAAGTGGCGGCCCAAGTGGAATTTCTTGGATTATGCGAAAATACCACTTGCAAGTAGAATTTTAAAATTTTGATTAGTGTGGTATTTTTTGTATAGATATCATTTTAAGGTAGGGGTAAAATCAATTTTCCTAATAGGTCACAGGGGTAACAATATTGAAAAGGAACCACTAGTTTAGATAATCACACTACTAATAATTCCAAATCCTATATGATACACTACGGTGTAACACACGTCCGCGATATCCTTCGACAAACATTTCAAGTAGCGATCGCCTTTTATTGCTTTCTTGACACGCGCGCCTCCTAATTCAGACGTCTGCTGGATATTGTGGAGCTTTTGCGAGATTATTTTGTGCCACAAACCGAAGTCGATTGGTTACATGCCGTGGTTCGAGTGGCTCGTGGCTTATAGTAGGCGCCAGATAAATGAAGACTAACGGTCATTGACCTTTCCTTAATATCTCTCCGTAGGTACCCCCGGACAGTAAATTATTAATCGTTTTTCATTACTAGAACAGCAGTGCGATTCTGTAGGCATGTCGAAGTGAACACTTGGGCGGGGCGCACGACGGGTGAGTTGTCAAATCATACAAATAAGATGGAATGACAGCGCTCTTGTCGTTCACTCCGTCAAGGTGAACACCGTGAGATGTCGACAGAATCGACCGGCAGTAAGGATCACGATAGATATCGATTCAGGACAGCTTTATGTCAATATTTCTGTTTTTGAAATTAAGTGTGTCAACAAATGTAGGTGGGTCAAATGACTGATATTCTTCATTTATCTGGCGCAAACTATAGTATCTATTCGAGGTCAGCAAGTTCCGGTGTTACTATGTCGATTGAATTTTCTGCACATAGAAGGATTGTATTACCACGTTATATCATGTCGGTTACTCCGAACAGCTCTCACCTTTGGATAAACAGCATGCGATGAGGAAAGAGCCTATCTTCTTCTTCTTCTTAGCGTCATCATCATCATCATCATCATATCAGCCGAATGACGTCCACTGCTGGACATAGGCTTCCCCCAAATGGATGGGGGGGGTAATCATCACGCTCAGCAGGCGAGTTGGCGATCGCAGTGTAGCTGTAGCAATGTACCTACAGAGAATGCTGCTGCCCATTCTCTGGTGAGTCTTTTAGTCGCCTCTTACGACACCCACGGGAAGTGATGGGATGGTGCAATTCTTTTACGTCCGACACGATACCGAACCATACGGAACTTCTTAGCGTATCAATGATAATAAAATATATTATATTATTTTATTATTTGATGATAATAAACTAATCGCCGTAGTGTTAAATTGTTTGTTAGTCGCAATATAGCCACGGTAACATCGATTGCTGAAGCGGTCATTAGATCCTCGTGTGTAAGTGACTGGGCATGCAGCACAAGATGAAAGATGGGCCATGGGCCATGGTCTGTAGAAAGATGTCGCCCTAGAACCCCCACCCGTGAAGATTGACAGACATTACAATTATCATTTATCTGTAGCGGCCACAAGAAATACTAACGAAGCCAAATTTGTACGGCAACAAAAATAACTGCAACACTGTGTATCCTGCCAGAAGCAAACTACTAACGATATCTTGCATCGCAGTATTAGAGTTTACCGTGCGATTTGAACATATACAACAGCCCGAATATCAACTATCGGGTAGTTGCCCACCGAAAACAACAACCGCCTGGTCGGAGAATCCTCCCTTTTCAGTTTGGCGTAAACCTCTTCCAATTCACGCGATGATCACTTAACACTAAGGCCCGTATTAATAAACGGCCCTCAACAACGTACTCAAGTGCGTTATCATTTGATACGCCATTATGACGTCATCAGCATCTCAAGATTATTGCTAATTAATAGACTCATAAATACAGTTTCTCAGTAACCAAGATCAGCATCTCACCTAGTTGTACTTGATGGCTTGATCTCGTGAACAATGACGTCACATTGACCGAAGTTTTGTAAATATAGCATCAAAAAATATGAAATTTAAAAAAATATAAGGCTGTAGTGGAAAATAAGGACTCCGATGGTGCGTCGCTAAATAATGAATGAATGAATCGATAAAAATGAGACCTAGAAGTAGAACATAATAAGTGCAGAATACACCGCTGGTCCGCACGCATCGACCGAGGTAAATAATTACATTATTTTACTCTTATTATTTTTACATTAGTACTCTTTATTTTACTCTGTTGACCACAAACAAGCTGAAATTAATTAAGTACGTTAGGTACATTATCATATGAATTAATAGATTTCCGTTTGTATTAGGTAGTTAATTACTTATAATATTACAAACTAACCTGAAATGATGCTGTTGCATAAAACCTTAGGGTTAAAAGGACGGCTATTTCCGGGGAAATTGGAAGACCTCTGTTATTATATTTTACAAATAAGTTTTTGATCAATGATACTATATACAACACTGACTCTTGAACCAATCTGAATCGTTTTTTTTTAAATTTCTCTAAGTAAATCAAAAGGATTTGAAACATCCCTTATATAATCTTTTGGTAATCGAAAAGAGGCCACAAAATATCGTCATAGTAGTCCATTTCATCGAAATAATTAATATTAGGTTAAAATATTTTCAAACTCCATGTTTCGCGCCACGCTAATCACACCTCAAGTCACGGACTGTCTGCACTCACGATATAGCATCTCAAGAACCCGCGCTCGTCGTGTACTTAAGGGTCGAGTTTCGTTTATTAATCAGTCCATCACTCGGTTGATGACGTAAACCTAATCCGCAACTTGAGAACGTCAATAATCACGTTTATTAATACGATCAGGATCTCAACATTCATATCAAGTGCGATCTCGCGGGCTGAGTAACGTTTATTAATACGGGGCTAAGACACCTTACCTGTGAACATTCTTTCCATTGCAAAAGGACCTAACCTTAAACAACATTATGTTAGCAAATTGCATAATTTTTATTTATTTTTGGTATATGCGTCATACTTGGCGCAAATAAAGTCGTTTTCTTTCTTTCTTTCTTTCTTTCTTTCAAACACAAAAAAAAACCTATTTATTATATTTTACAGCAGTTTTCTTCTAAATGAGAAACTTTTATGTCTGTACTTGGCTATATTTTCGAAGCAGCGTTTATGACACAAGTTTCCTACTTTTGACAGCTCCTTTCACAACAGCCACGTTATTCTTCGAGACCCATTTCTATTTTACAAAATAAAATATAAGGAAAATTTTATTTTCCGCCAAATTTTCTGGGTATTTCAGTTATTAAAAATATTCCGGTACCGAAATTATTTCAGTTACAGGAATGTTTTTTAATAAGCGAACGTTTTCGAGGAAAGTTTATGGTAATATAGTGTATGAAAGCTTGTGCAATTTTATGAACAGCAAAGTATCTTAGTAATAAGCAATTTTTGAAAACGTTCTTATGTTCATAATCTGTGGGGTAATTCAAGAACAGGTGCATTCTTATCTCATTCTCTTTCTCATTATTCTTTTCAATTCAAAAAAAATATAAATTTCAGACCACTGGATCCATATAGTGTTAGTATGAACTTAATATATATGTTACCGGCCAAACCCGATTTTAGGACAAACTAGTTTCGCCTAGGCTCAACTCGTTTTTACTATACGCGATAGGATTAACTGGTATAGCCTAGTCCGAACTAATTCGTCCTAAGCCCGATAGGATAAACCAGTTTAGGCTAGGCCAAACACTTGTTTATCCTGGAGTGTGCGTATTTATATCAAGATAAACTACCTGATATAAATACGCACACTCCAGGATAAACAAGTGCAGCCTAGTCTAAACCAATTTAGCCGAGTCGAAAGTAATAGAGATTTATTCAGTTTATCTATTTATTTTGGCTTTCTAGGTATACTATAATGTTTAGACTTGGCCATACCAGTTTATCCCGGAGTGTGCGTATTTATATCAGGATAAACTAGTTTGGCCTAGCCTAAACTGGTTTATCCTATCGGGCTTAGGACGCATTAGTTTCGACTAGGCTATACCAGTTAATCCTATCGCGTGAAGGAAGAACTAGTTTAGCCTAGGCAAAACTAGTTTGTCCTGAAATCGGGTTTGGCCGGTAACATATATATCCTATGTTTTTAACAAATAACAATAACTCATGATGATGTGGTCGACGACGGACCACGTTTGCCTAGAGTAACCTATGCACTATTGACTTAAATATACCCAGGTTGTTGCTATCAGGAAACACAGACACCAACAGGGAATTCCAATGAATGTAGTTCCTTAATGATTTCAGGCTGTGGGTCTCATTTAGTCAAAAATGCCTCTAATTTACCTTCAACAATCTCATCTCAAGGACAATCAATGTACAACTTATGCGAAATGTAAGGTTTTGCTAGCTAATTACTATTTTTATAACAAAACTTATCCTTAAAAATATCATGAATCTGCTTTTGGAAACCTGCAACACAAGTCACTTTAAAAATTCAGTCGATTTTGATCATTAAATAATTAATTACTCTGGTCACGAGTGAAGCCACGGGCTCTATTCGTATTTTACCAAATTAATTATAAGTCGTAATTAATTATGTTTGTAATTATTTCAGTGTCACTAACGGTCGTGTTTCTCTCTCAGCTGTATTAATATTTTAAAGTAAAGTAAAGTAAAATTTATTTGTAAAGATTGCAGGTACCTACATAAAATAAGATGTAACAATAAGATGGGTGAGCCTTGTACAATCTACCTTTTATTAGGCATGCAAACATTCATGAAATTGTTAACAGAATTAATTAAATAAAGAAATGGTTTACAGTTAAAAAACAATAATGTCGGTATGGCGACATTCATAATATTAAAAAATAAAATCTACATAAGTAATACAAAATTAGAATTAAATTCGGATAAATAGATAGAATGAGATCATTGGGTATGTCAACATTTATTAAATTTCATTAAATTATTCAAAATACATAAATCTGTGCCATTTAAAAAGTCTTTTTTTATTGATAGGCACTCGCTTGACCACTATCTCAACTGATCGTAAGCGATGATGTGGTCCAAAGACTACAATATGTGGTCGAAGATGGAGCACGCTTGCCAAGAAGTAACCTCACTCTTGACTTAAAGACTCCCAGGTTGTAGCATTTACTGAATAATAGCATTGCAATCAGTAGTAATGTCAATTTCTTTTTTAAATTTTGAATTGTGTCATTTTTAATAATATTAGGTGCTTTTATTAAAAATTATTGGGGCCATAATAATAACACTTTTTATTTATCAAAGCGTTATTATATCTCTCAATATGTTTGTGATTTCTTCATCTCATAAATGCTAAATTAACGATTGAACTTGACACACCGGCAAATCATTTCCTGAAATTGGAAATATGATCATCTCGAGTAATTTCCCGTGAAAGTTGCGAGTTTGTTGAAAAAATAATATAATATTTGAGTTTCAACATTTCAATAATGTTTTCAAAACAATTCTAGCAGAGTTTTGATTAGTTTCAAAGTTATGATACGAAACTTTTTGACCATTATGGATCAAAACGTCTTACCTCTTGATGCGTATTTAATGCTATATAAGCATCACGCTTCTATACCCCATAGGATAGATTGAATCATCTGATAGATAGATAATAGTACCTACCGCAGAAATTGACACTGACTTCAGACATTCCGTAACGACTGCCACAGATCTACAAATGACAACGGAACAACGGGAGGCACGCAGGAATCTCGATATGTTATGATGGTCACCCATCCTCGGACAAACCTCGGCAAGCGGTGCTTAACCTCGAAGATCGATCCGTGTGGCTGTTATTATGTAGCAACGAGCTCCTCCGTTAAAGCATTGTAGAATACCATTAATGGGCTTTTGTATAGTAGGAACCATCATGATACTAAGTAATTCATTCATCGAACAGAACAAGGTTTGTAAGTTTGTTGGTATAGAATACGGCGGTAAATACCCAGGGGTTCGAGACAAGTGTAATTCTGTCAACGGTAGCGTGGCGCAGGCGATTGTCAATACGTCAAAATTGTATGGCATTGACAGATGCTATCGAAATGTCACGTGATCAATTCCTACATTTTAGCATTTCGACAGTCACATTCGTTAATTGAATGGGACATTATCTAGGGCCTCTGGACTTTGCTAGCATAGAACCTTCAACCGCTGTTGAACCGATCAAAGGGCCAATGTTCTCCTTGGGCTCTAGACAAGTGACATTCTGTCAGCGGTAGCGTGGCGCAGGCGATTGTCAATACGTCAAAATTGTATGGCATTGACAGATGCTATCGAAATGTCACGTGATCAAATTCCTACATTTTGGCATTTCGACAGTCGCATTCGCTAATTGAATGGCACGTAGTCTTGGGCCTCTTATGATATTTTCCTTCATTGGTATCAACGTCAGCCAAGATAAACTTAGAAAGATTAAAATAACTTAGATTCATTTCAGTTAGGGAATTTTCATATTTAATATGCGCACCAAGAAACTAAATTATTTTTCTAGAAATAATGCTCAGTCATCAATCTTGATTTAAAACTAGGTTAGAGTACTTAGTAATATCAAATCTGACAGTTTTTAATTTAGATTTATGAGTAAAAGTATAGTAGAGTGTAGTCTTCTAGAATATGATTTCAGTCTGTAATATTATACCTACTCAGAGTAGATTCAAAGTCAAAGTCAAAGTCAAAGCATTTATTTCAAATAAACCATTCACAGGTACTTTTGAATTGTCAAAGTCAGTCACTTAAAAACATGAAGCTATTTGCACGTTCCAAAGCGTAGATCTCTATGGAGAAGAACGTACAAGAAACTCCATGGACACTCTTTTAAACCATTTTATGTTAAAAAAAAAATGGAGTGTCTTGCACGTTCTTCTCCATAGAGATCTACGCGTTCGAACGTGCAAACAGCTTCATGTTTTGACTGACTGACCTTGACAATTCAAAAGTGCTTGTAAATGGTTTATTTGAAATAAATACTTGGAATCTTGAATCTTGAATTTAAAGCATTTAACCATACCTGCAAGATGATGATGATCTGAAAAGAGTCGGTGAGACATTCTGACCGATGAAATCACACTTCCACGTTGTATAAGTGAAATACACCTTCCTGTGTGTTGAGTGTAGAATTCCATGCTGCTGTGTTTCTTGATAGCTACAACTGTTGAATTTAAAGACCCCAGGGTATTTAAGTTAAGAGTATAGGTACAATGGGTAACAGAATAAACGCAAAACCTTTTAAATGGTCATTGTACTCATCATTATGAACGACTTTTACTGTGGGATCAAACCCAAATTCGAGAAAAAAAATCTGCTGTTCAGCAGTGCGATTCTGTAAACATGTCGAAGTGAACACTTGGGCGAGGTGCACGACGGGTGAGTTGTCAAACCATATATGGAATGACAGCTCAGTTGTCGTTCACTCCGCCTAGGTGAACACCGTGAGATGTCGACAGAATCGACCGGCTGTACATTTTGTCGAGTTATACGCACATAAATATATGGGGCTGTCTTTCTTCGCGATTCAGTGTTAGTCCTAGTTTGTAGTTTTCCTTTTATGTTACTCTCGGTGTAAAATTAAATTGGCCTGGGGCCTACTGTATACAACGTGCAACAGAATAAACGCAATATCTCTTTCCGCAATACCTCTTAAGAGGTAAGTGGTCATTGTACTCATCATTACGAACAACTTTTACTATGGGACCAACCACGAAATCGCGAAAAATAAATCAGCTGTTCAGTGGTACATTTTGTCAAGTTACGCGCAACAAAATTTATGGAACTGTCGATTTCGTTGTTGGTCCCATAGTAAAAGTTGTTCATAATGATGAGTACAATGACCACTTACCTCTTAAGAGGTATTGCGTTTATTCTGCAAATGTTAGATAATAAATAAATAAATAAGTTTTTATTGAGGGTAATGCTATAAGTATTGACCACGAGACTGAAAACGCAGAAAAGGCGTGTTATTCAACTTAATACGACAAAAAGTTAAGTGACAACCTTTGACCAGTTTTTATAACCAAATCAGCTGAATTTCCATTTGGAAAGTCTCCCACCCAACTCTCCCGAGGCTTGCCAAAAATTTCAGTTAGGTTTCAAGCCACGTTCCTCCCACCCGTGTTCAGAACATCAATTTATTTTCTTTGTAAGAAATTGACATGAGAACATGGTCCTAATAGTGAATTATTAACAGTGTGTTATCGTGATCCTTTACGTTCTCTAGCAATGAACAAGTCAAGTTAAATAAAAGCTTTCAAAAACGATTCATACCTAATTTATTCGGGTATTATCTACGAAGGGATATTAGGGAAAGTACTTTATTGCAAGTTTATTGGCAACTTTTTAAGTTTTTTTTTATTTAAGTTGGCAACTATCATAGTAATTCTATAAACAAACCGTGAGGTATAGTAACATGCTTGGCTTGAACTCACATCCTCTCACTCATCGATCTTAAACCCTGACCATTACGCTATACCTACTCTCTGTCACTTACCTTAATGAGCCATAAACCATTAATTAGTTGAGTGGTAATTAACAAAGCCAATATGCTCTTGTCTATGGTTCTTTTTTACGTGACTCTCATGTTATACACAGTTAAGAAGCTTTTATTAGTAAGGTAAGCGGTGGATGAGGTCTACGATAGAACAAGGAAACCCAGGAGAAGCCTATTCACTTTTTACCCGACTGCGTCAGAAGGAGGGTAATGATTTTCAAGCGTATGTATGTATGTTTGTATGTATGTCCTTTTATTTGGCACGCCCTACAACCCAAACGGCTGGACGGATTTTGACATAATGAGGTGTAGTTGAATTCGTCAGAATTGTGGTAGTAACATTGGATTTATAAATTTTCAAAGCTCACAAAAATGTAGGAAAAAAAGACTGTCAAAAAACCCGACCGCTAAAAACGACAAAAAAAAACCAAATTCGCTTTTCAAGCAGTCTGATGCAGTTCAATCACAGATCTGAGGCCACAAACTGCATCAGACTGCTTGAAAAGTGACTTGTTTGGAACTTTTTAGTCGCTTTTAGCGGTCGGGTTTTTATTGAAGGCTAACGGGCCAGAGCCGAGCAGAATATTCCTTATTGTACACCAACATAGTTACATATGTGTACAAGAATTATTAAATTTCAGGGTACAGCGGCGGTATCAACTGGATAATCTATATATGGACCGCAAGAACTTTAAATAAATGTAGTAGGTAGTCTTGTTGCGGATTCCGTTCGAAAAAGTCACCGCGGCCCTGGAAAGCAAATGGCACTAGGAGGAGCACGGATGGGTTTTAGTCAGTATGAGTCTGACACTGCCTTCCGCTCCGCCTAGAGCGGGAGGAGTCATTTGATGATTTTCAATCCATAAAAAAGGCAGTCTTCGGTGTGCTTAGATCTACAGGTTGTTCCAAAAAGGTGTGGTCATATTTAAGGGTGATGTTGGGTAGCTGATATACATTAAGGAAAAAAAATCAAAACATGAAAAATGTGACCTTTTTTTTAAAAAAAAACCACCACAAAGAACGACTAAAAAGCTCTAAATAAATGACTTTTCTTTTCTCTTCAGTTGGTGACATTTTATCTGGGATTGAACTAACTCCTCATCATCATCATCATCATCATCATATCAGCCGAAAGACGTCCACTGCTAGACATGGGCCTCCCCGCGCGTGTCGCCACAACAACCGGTCCTGTGCGTCTCGCACCATCGGCTACCCGCGACCCTCACCAGGTCATCGGTCCACCTTGTGGAAAGCCTTCCAACGCTGCGTCTTCCGGTACGCGGTCACTCCTCCAGAACTTTTCGGCCGCATCGACCATCTACATCATCATCATCATCATCATCATTGAACTACCTAAATGTAACAACTACACCAACTGTAAAAAACTGTTTGTAAAGTTCTGCAGTACCGCTTATGACCAGACCAACGGAACAATCGTTTTCCGAAGTATCCCCTAGATCAGGGATGGCAAACCTTTATTGGTATCCGTGCCATTGCTAACCTGAAAAAAAATGCCCTTGATGTTGTACCAAAGTAATTGATTTAGTGATTTTATGGACAGAAATCACTAGATGCTATTATCTCTTTTTAGCAACTAGAATACAAATTCGTAAACCAACGTTATGTTTAGAGTTTTATGTTTGGTTAATGGAAATAAAAATGAATTATTTTGCAAATTACCTAGATATTAAATAGGTAATCTTTTAGTGGCGTGCCAGAATGATTATGCCGCGTTGCATTGCATTTGCATTGGCACGCGTGCCATAGGTTCGCCATCTCTGCCCTAGATTAACCTATACATCTATTATTATAATTAAAGATATGTACGAGTAGGTAGCTTGGTATTTCTTGTTCAACATGTAACCTCAATCAATTGACCTTTTTAGCGTCAATGACCTATACAATCATAGAGGTCATTAACTCCGTCCATCCTGTGAAGGCCCTTGTCAAACTTGATAGGTTTTCAGGTCACGTATTTCGATCCTAGATCTATTAGAGCATAGACACTTCTCTGTGTAGGCTAGAACATAGACTATGTTAGTTATTGAGCTCAGGGGCCTAACCACCAACTCTTAAAGCAGTATTACTTTTAAAAAAAAGTGGAAAGAGACGGAGCTATACAGGATGTATAGCTCCGTCTCTTTTCCTCTGGAAGTAATATTAAAGTAATACTGCTTTAAGAGTTGGTGGTTTAGGCCCTGGGGGTCGATTCTGCTATTGCAATCGTGTCTCAATGACCGGTCAATGATCGATTTTTGACGTATAACGTCAAACTTTTGACACATTTCCCATACAAAAACTGTCAAAGTTGTCAAATATTCGATCACTGACCGGTCATTGAGACACGATTGCAATAGCAGAATCGACCCCCTGATCAAAGTGAGAAAATGTAATACGGATGATTCCTGGTTAAAAAATATTATGATTCTATTTAGTCAGTCAGTTAGATTATCGAAAAATATTGGACGCGTATTTTTTGCTTTATCAAAGCAATAAGAAATGACGTAGATAAAACGCATCAAAGTTTAGGAGTGGGGGCTCGTGACGTCGTGTAAGTAAAAGTGTACTTGCAAGTGACGTCACACGAGTTTTCAAGTTTTTTTTGTTTACGTGAAAAAAGAAAAATTAAGTATCGAATATTTTTTTGAAAATCAATTTGACGGACTAATTTTTTTTTTTTTTTCATCAACCCTATTATCCGTGTATGAGAATTTGGGTTTAGTTTCTGAATTTAGTTTTTGGAGTCAAGGACGAGAAACATTTGACAAGTTTTAAGCCAAATGTTGAGTTTCACAAATACTCAACATGAAATTCTTAATTTACATAGATATCGAGAATTAACTTCCAACTCAACTTCAAAATTATTAATTTTGAAGATGAAAACATAAGTTTTTGACCCTCACAGAAGTTCTTTCATTTGATATTTTACACGGATTTTTTTTCATTTTAATTTATCGGCCAGAAGTGACCATATTCTTACAGATCATACTGTAGAACTTATTCTAAATTTATTTATTTACGTTAAAGTCCGTGTTTGTGCCAGAGAATTTAATATGTACACCAAATTTAAACTGAATCGGTCCAGAAAAACCGGAGGAAATAGGCTGTGACAAACCGCCGGACAGACAAACGAGTAATCTTTGAAATGTTTCATTGTTCCATACGGACGTTTGGAACCCCAAAAATGAGTCAAACGATGATAAAATACATAGGTACTTAGTACAAAGGTTAAGTAGGCCATATCCCTTCCCACAAAGCCCTAATATCACACAATTTGAATCGCAAATGCCAGAATATTTGGCTAAAAACCCAGGTGTCACGACACGTAAAACACAATTTTCGGAGAATTCGAGAAATCTTACACGGGGTACCAAGACGTGATACGAATGCTTAATATAATTGCGTGTTGATAATAGTTTTTTTTGCGTAGGTTTACTTTCATCCTAGGGAAACTATTAGAAAATTCTTATTCATAAACGTTTATTTGCATTCCACAAGGAAAAAACAAGATGTTAACAAGAGGCTTAGAGCTAAGAGCCGTTGTAAACGTGTCAGAGCACAGCAAAATTTACTAAGAAAAACACTTATAACACACTTATACACTTTTAGACAATTTAAATTCTAGAAACTACTTATTTATAAAATTACAATAAAATTTTATCCACATGAAAACTAAACAATTAGGTACTTTAAAAAACTTAAAAAAAACTTAATGGTGATCTAGAGTGAGTTGCACGTTGCTAGTGATGACTTAAACAGGATGTTCCAGAAGTACGTGGTGATTCATTAAGGAAAAATAGAAAAACAAAAAAAAATGTGACTCAGAAAAGTCGCCCACAAAAAACGACTAAAAAGTTTTAAAAAAATGACTTTTGAAGCAGTATGAGGTAGCTAGTGACATCGAATCTGTGATTGAACTAAATTAAATGCCATCAACTGTAACAAACTGCTTGAAAAGTCATTTGTTCGGAATTTTTAGTCGTTTTTTGCAACTTACTGGAAAAGTTTTTTTGTTTTTGTTTTTGTATTTTTTTCTTAATGTATATCAGCCACCCAACAATATCCTTAGATAAACCACGCACTTCTGAAACACGCTGTATAACTTATATATAAAGTAATCACTCACAATGAGCCTCAGCAGAAGGATTGAAATCACCCAGAGGTCAATTGTAAGGGCTATGCTTGGAGTTTCCTTGCGTGATCGAATCAGGAATGAAGATATCCGCAGAAGAACCAAGGCTTCCGATATAGCCCGAAGGATCTCCCAACCTAGTACATTTCCTTAGATGGGTGACCATCTAGAAACCCTCCGTATATCGGAAAGCATGTTGAGGAGTTGTCCCAGCTGCCATTTGAAGATACTAGCCAGAAGCCCCAAAGTGAAACAACCAGCTTTACACGGAGTATCCTGAAATCTAGTCAGTAGCATCTGAACTTCAGATAGGCAGTCGATCCAGGTAAAATACTGGTATTCTGCTGAATCTGGTTAGACTGGGAGCCGACCCTCATGTGTGTGACGTCATAGTAGGCTTGTGTGTGTCTACCTATATCTGTGGTCTAACCATATGCAGCCGATTACCAGTATTTTTCAAGCTGATTACTCCAAAACGACTGTCAAAGACATAAAATATATTTTCAAGTGACAGCCGGGACAAACAGCTTTAAGTGCTTGCGAGACATGGAGAAAGTTTCAAAACTGATAACAAAAACATGACACAATTCTCACTTACATTGCGAAATTGTGTCCCAGTTTTCAAAATACATTCAATCTCCGAATAAAAACATTACACAACAAACTTCTCCTGCAGATGTACAGAATTTAAAACAAACGATAAGCTGTATCTATACTACAGAATTATACAGAAGGCTGGTTTGAAACAACGAACGAAAACAGGCGCACGCACAAATATCCGCTTACGTACAGCGATGTCAAACAAATGCCGGTCAAAAGAGCGTTTGCACTCCTCTGTACATGCAGCGTTAACTGCTCCGTTAGTGTCACGGTCGTAAGCGCGACTGCCGAGTGTGTGCCGGACTGCGGAGTCCTGGGTTCGATTCCCAGGTCGGGCAAAAATGTCATTGGGTTTTTCCATTATGAATTTCTCTGTGACTGCCCGGAGTTTGGAAGTTGGTGGTGTGTCACCCCGTGCCTCGGAAAGCACGTTAAACCGTTGGTCCTGCGCAAGATCTCTCTTCGGTCGTGTCGGGTTGCCGTCCCTGAGGAATGTGAGAGTGATGGAAGAGAGAGTGCACCTGTGTTTGCGCACACACTTGTGCCCTATACTATATCCCGCGCCGATGGCTCGTCTCGTTTGAGATTGGCCGCCATGCTGGTGTCGTTCGAGCGAGAAAAAGGGATGGAGTTATATAGGGTGTATAGCTCCATCCCTCTTTCTCGCTCGAACGACTGACGTTTCGACACGTCATGGTACGGCCATGGCCTAAATCGGTCAGGAGGACTATACATGCAGCGTGTCTTTGTGTGTGTTTAAAATTAAATCAATTACTTCTACCGCTCTGGGTGGAGCGAGAGGGAGTCTCAGACTCTTACTGACTAAAACACACCCCTGTATCTTCAAATACCCTTTGAGTTCCAGGGCTGTGATTCTTTTTGTTTGAAACCAACCTTCTGTTAACCTGGCAGGCTCTGGCCCCAGCGGGCCCCAACTACTATGCTGACACACAAGACAGATGGAGACATACTTGTACTATAAACACATAAGTACACTTCAATTCCGAGTTAATTTATCTTCATTAACGCCATTTTTCAAATGTAACAACATTCTGCTACCTTGGGTGGTCACACCTTATAAAGACCCAACCTTCTGACCCTATCTGGTTGGTCTCTTTACTGTGCCAAGCCATTTACGTGCTGTGTTTAAATCAGTGGCTTTTCGGATTAACTGATAAGGGAAGCAGGCACGTACGAGGTTGCAGAGGGATTGAAACAAAATGACTGGTGGAGAGAGTGCCAATTTTTTTATTTCATTTAAAAATTCTGTGTCGATTTTGTTCAAGGTGTTTCGCAAAATAGTGCTGCTGTGTTTTTGTAGTAAGAAAGAAAGAACTAGAGTTTATTTGAGCCAAGCATGACGTATACAATATCTAATCAATAACGTTACGGTAGCAAAGGCCGCTTCAAGGTTAAGCAAAGCTTGCGAGGTTGGTCTGTGGATGGGTGACCATCTTAACATACCGAGACTCCTCCGTGCCTCGGAAAGCACGTTAAGCCGTTGGTCCCGGCTGTCATTTGTAGATCTTTGGCAGTCATTACAGATTGACAGAAGCCAGAACATCTGACTCCAGTCTTGCCAAGAAGTACCGTTACCCAGTTAATGGGTTGTGGAGGTCTGGTAGGCAGGCGCTCCATGTAAAATACTCTGGAGCGAAAGGGAGTGTCAGACTCTTACTGACTTAAACCCATCTGTGTTCCTCCTAATGCCCTTTGCGTTCTAGGGATGCGGTGACTCTTTCGAACAAATTCCGCATACTAGCCAGGCTCTGGCCCTAGTAGACCCCGACCACTATACTGACACCCATGACAGATGGAAACATACTTGTACTATAAACACCTCCGAGTTAATTTATCTTTAATGCATTTTTTCTAATGTAAGAAGCAGGCAGGTAATACATAAATAACGTTAGAGCACCCTTTTCCTTAGGGTGATATCACACTAACGCGATCTGTGTCGATCAATCATACTGCTAAAAAATCGAGTGGGGATGGAAATAAGTAAAGCAATTTATTGTGAATACTCACAGGAAACTACCAGTGAAAGGGCCTACATGAGGGAAAAACGATTTACATCACAGTATAATCCTGCATTATCCCAGTCCACTACCATTTTTAGTTTAAAATCTCAACATAACGTTGAAAAATCTATCTTTTTCTAATGACTAAATCTGGCTGTGTAGAATTTTAGACTCGCATCACAATGACATAGCTCACAAATGGCCTCGCAAAATGCTGGTAGCCAAAAACTTTTGAAGGGCCATTGTACATTGGACCGAAGATCGTTTAAAATCGATCAGACACGTCAACATCAATCATTGATCACGTATCGATCAAGGGATCGTTGTGACGACCATTCTTGACAATTCGATCAATCATAGAAATAGAAAATGACAGCTGATACTTTTGCTAATCTACGAAAACATTCAGAGGAAATCGTACAAAACTCTTGGAACAATCCGTTTTATACACTCAATTAAAAATCAAAAAGCGCATGATCCACTTTTTCTTTGGCAATTTTATTGATCTGAAAAAGTGGGTGTCAAATATTTTTAGAAAAACTAACCTATCAAATAGAACTGGACCAAATCTATAATATATTCTAATCTAATCTAATTTAGCTCGTTATGTCTCACTGCTGGGCAAAGGCCTCCCTCTCCCTCTTCCACACACATCTGTCCTCTGCCATTGCGGGCCAGTCCTTCCGGTAAGAGTCGAGTTCGTCTCTCCACCTTCGCCTTGGTCCACCACGATGTCGCCTAGCCTTGTAAGGGATCCACTTACTGGTTCTTTTAGCCCACAGCTCATCAGACATACGATAAACGTGTCCGGCCCAATCCCACTTAAGACAAGCAGCTTTCCGGGTAACATCCGTGATTTTAGTCTTGGCGCGCAGCACCGTGTTCCTCACACGGTCCGAAATTCGAACTCCTAGAATACTGCGCTCCATAGCTCTTTGGCAAACCTTAAGTCTGGACCTCTGCTGAAGTGTCGAAGACCAGGTTTGTGCACCGTACGTGAGTATGGGAAGAATGCACATGTCCATAATTCTCCGTTTGAGGCATAGCGGGAGATCTCCGGACCAAATAGAATTATTACTTTTCTATTTCGGAATCCGTGTTTCCAGTTAACTGTATCTCCAATGTTCAATCTCGAGTGAATAGATTACTTTCTTCTATTCTATTCCATCTACTTATTTCTATTAATTCGTGCAACATCGTCGAAATAAGAGAAACTGGTTCATGAAACGCAATCCCAACAAATATGTCCAATATATATCAAATCGATGACGTCGATTCGCGTTCGTGTAATCGGTGTGACCCGACCTTTACATTGAGCTATTTAGATCAAGTCTGAACGAAGCTACATTTAAAATTGAATTCCTTGACTGGCTTCTTTATTGCATTTGAGACTGTCAAATCAAATAGTCTTGCTTTGCAAACGTCAGTTGTACGATTTGCTTATGGTCGACACCGGTCATTGATCCACCTACATTTATTGTCATACTTTATTCCGAAAACAGTTCACCCCCCTAACAAATAAAATAAAAGTAAAATTATGTATTAGTATTTTTTAAACTGGTTTATTAGGTGGTTTACAATAATTACAGCAACCTAGTCGCTGGACACACAGAAAAGACATAAGACGAGGACAGGGCGCGGACTGGGCACAGGCGGGGCACTGTCGCGACTTTTTTAAATATATAGAAAAGACGAGGCACGGACGCGACGTGGTTAATAATTGTGGTGGTGTAATTGTGTGTAACAGCGACGCACGAGGACCCGCGCCTTCTTCCCCACACCCCCGTTCTCGCCCGTCCCCCGTCCTTCCTGTATGTTTTACGATTAGGCGCAGACGAGTAAGCGTCGTGTCCGCGCCCTATCCTTCCTATATGTTTTGCATCGCGACGCTTCTCTACATTTTGTATGGAAAGGACGCGGAAGAGACATATGTCCGCGCCCAGTCCTCGTCTTACGTCTCTTCTGTGTGTCCAGCGCCTTAAGTACTAATGAAAAACTATGTCCGAGCGCGGTCGTGTCGATGTCGGACGAGGCAATGCAGATCCGCTGCTGCGCTCCCGGACTCCGTGCCGTGCCGCGCCGCTCGTTGACCACGCCGGCGTAGTGTGTTCGTTGGATTTAGATGTGTGAACACCCTTGGCAAAACTGGTGTCAGATTATCTGGCTTCTGACTATCCGCAATGACAGTCAAGGATGTACAAATTACAGTCGAGACCAACAGTTAAATGTGTTTTTCGAGGCACGGAGGAGTCCTCGGTATATTAGGGATGGTCATCCATTCATGGCACAAAAAATGAAGTAGGAAGTGGTAACAATGTCCTTTTTTTAACCGACATGAAAAAAAGAAGGAGGTTCTCAATTCGATTGTATTTTTATTATGTTTGTTTATTCATAACTCCGTAATTCATGAATCGATTTGTTTTTTTTTATGTAAAAATATATTATGTTCCGATTGTACCCATAGAAATTTCATCAAAATCGATTCAGTAATGTGGTTTTTAAATCAAAATAGCGGGATATAATATGTCGTCCAAATAAACGAAATTGCGTATTTTGCTTTCCTGCCACTTACTATTTTGTTAACGGATTACGAAAAATGACTAACTACTAAAAAGCGTAAAATAAAAATAAACTGTTTTACAAAAAAGTACAACCGGCTTCTTAATAGAACACACTACAGAGTATAAAATAACTTAAATTTCTAAAGTCGATGTCAAAACCCGAAGAAACAATAAAAAACGCCGCTTCCGAAATGAAAATTATTTTATAATGTAGTGTTTCTATTTGAAATTTTATTACATTAAAATTTTCCGTAGTCAAGTTCAATTTTAAAATATTTCCTCTTAGAAAGAAAGGGAATGCTTTGACGAACAAGAAAGTAGCTTTTGGAAAGTTTTTTTTTTAAATACTTCAAGATGAAAAAAAAATTAAAATGCATAAAGCCAGTTTTGTTTCTAAATCTTCATGGAAACAGTAAATTTTTCAACAGAATTGTGTGCGTTTCAACGGACCTAATTGGAGTCTAATTGCGGAAAAGGGAGTCCCTACTCTACTCTACTTGTGTGCGTTCACTTGAGTGAGGTGAGCTGTGAACTTAATAGAATAGCTTGGTAACATTTATTGCCATTGAATTGTTTCTTTTTTACTCCGGACTCTTTTATCCTGCACGTCTTTTACATCGTTCTCACATATTATGTTTAATTTCAATATGAATGATGTAACCATAACTTTGTAACAAAATATTCAAAAGTGCCTGTAAATGGTCTAACTGAAATAAATGCTTTGACTTTGCCCAGTCATTGGACGTATTGGACGACTGCCGAACCGTGTTCCAGTTAACAGTTCCTCGATTACTAAACCTCCTGATAAGTTAACTGACATTCGATTCGCTTGGAAAGTGATAATTTTATTTAAACTAGTGGCCCACCCTGGCTTCGACCAGTGTTGTATTTTTTTTTTCAAAATTTTCTTTTGTACCAACTTCGCCCTGACAATTTGGAAAATGTATGCATTTTTATCAAAATTCATACAAAATTCATTATATGATATGAGATGAAGTTATAAAGCTTCAAAGTTGACAATTAGAAAGAGAAATTCGAAATTTGGTACATATGTCTACAAAAACAACTGGCTTAATCAGACGTTACATAAAAAGCCTAGTCTTTTCATTAAATTGCGCCCTTTAATAATTTTTTGCGATTTCGATGTTGGTCCCATAGTGAAAGTTGTTTAAATATCGCCCATTTAATGATACTTTACTTAGTAAAACCTTTTTATAACATCTAACTAACATTAAGACTAACTCGTTTCACTATAACGTCTCGGCCATAAGAAAACATGCTAAGAATAATAAAAAGCCTACGCGGCCTACGCTTGCTACGGCGTAGCTGTCACGCTACGCCGGCTACAATGCCGTAGCAGATAATAATATTATATTTCTCTTCTGCTACGTCGCGCCTGACAATGTACACTGGGTGACTTGCAAGAATTATGTGTTGAATCGATTAGATTCATTTATACAGGGTAATATTAGGCCATGTATCGCTTTTGTTAGTAAATTATACCTTAATTTCATTACTTTAAAATGACAGTATATTTTTTATTAAAAAAAAAAAATGTTGCTCCACTCATAATATAAACATAAAAATAAACTCATATGCACAAACAGCCAGACCCGGAACGACTATCTGTAGGCCATACAAATATTTGTTCGGTGCGGGAATCGAACCCGCGACACGCAGCGCAGCAGTCAATCGCTCAACCGCTGCGCCAACCGTGCCTTCGTTAGGTCTATAAAACATCGGCCAAGTGAACGTCAGTAGTTTTTGGGATGCATGAAAGCCTCCTCGTGTAGTGCAATTTGTTCCATCAGGCACCCAACTGAACCTCTCGCTCGGCGCATCCTGGACTACCTAACACCTTACAAGACTGGCCAATCCTTCCTTGCGGTGGTAGCGCCTGCTTCACGACCACCCTCCTATAGGAGTCTGGCGTCAAGCAGCCTGCTGTGTTTCGTCGACGCGTGGGACGGACCAGTGCCTCAAGGCATCTTTTGGACTCGCTCGCTCCATCATAGACCTCATGCATCGCTTTCCATCAGGCGGAATCAGGATTTGATTTGAAGGAGCTAGCCCATTCCTCAATTAAGAAAAAAAAAAAAAATTACCATGTTTATTCATGAAAAATCAAATCATATGCTTAGTTTAAAATACTTTTTAGGAATCGGAAGAATCAGTCCAGTAGATACGGAGCAAGTTGGCTGTGACGGACGGACTGACAGATAGACGACCCTATAAGGAACGACGAGTGATTCAATTTCAATTTCAATTTTAATATTTTTAAGAAACGTTCAAATAACACACGAATGTGAACTTTTTTTTTTAATTAGTAGAAAATTGGCGCTCTAGCCACGGAAGCGAAACTGCGTGAAAACCTAGACATCAACATAATTATTGAATATTAATAATTATTTATTTATTTATTTATTGATTTATTGATTTATTTATTTATTTATTTATTTATTTATTTATTTATTTATTTATTTATTTATTTATTTATTTATTTATTTATTTATTTATTTATTATTTACTGATTTATTTATTTATTTATTTAAGGATCACCAATAAGCAAAGCTCACATTATCATGGAAGTATTAAATACCTATGTTTTACCATAACACGGCTATTTTAAATTAAAATTATCACTGTCCAAGCGAATCGAATGTCAGATAAGTTATCAGATTATAATTGAGGAACTGATAGCAACTAAACACGGTTCACCACCGGCACATAGGACGAACTATTGTCCTTGCATTTTTTTTTTAAGTAATTTCATCACGGATTCACAACAAAACAGCACGATACCTGAAGTATCCGTGCCAAAATATATCTTTAACATAAGTAGCATTTACCAATAATGCAGATTGATGCTTCTGGCATCGCAGCAGTCAGTTGTCAGTTAAAAAACCGCGATTTTGTCAATAAGTAAAAGCTTTTATTTTTTTTAATTTATGTAGGAGGAGCTCGTGGCTAAATTATAACAGCCGCACGGACCAATCTTCAAGGTTAAGCAACGCTTGCCGAGGTTGGTCTGTGGATGGGTGACCATCTTAACATACCGAAACTCCTCCGTGCCTCGGAAAGCACGTTAAGCCGATGGTCCCGGCTGTCATTTGGAGATCTTTGGCACGGATTGACAGAAGCCAGAAAAATCTGACACCAGTCTTGCCAAGAAGTACCGTGTTACCCAGTTAATGGGTTGTGGAGGTCTGGTGGGCAGCCGCTCCACGTAAAATACTGGTATTCAGCTGAATCCAACTGGGAGCCGACCCCAATATAGTTGGGAAAAGGCTAGGCAGATGATGTATGACTTATTTTCCATGGAATTCTTCAAAATGAAAGCAAGAGGAAAAATATTGCATGTTCCCCTCCCCTGCTGCGTAAATGACCCCTCTGGGGCCTAACCACCAACTCTTATAGCAGTATTACTTCAATATTACTTCCAGTGGGAAAGAGACGGAGCTATACAGGACGTATAGCTCCGTCTCTTTCTCACTGGAAGTAATATTGAAGTAATACTGCTATAAGAATTGGTGGTATAGGCCCAGGTCATATATGCAGTTTTGTGTCTAGTTTATGGTAATAAACTATTATTACATAGAACTCAAACATCAAACATGGCTGACCATAGTCAAAATATAGTTTGCCTATTCCCTTGACAAATACAGCTAAGTTATTAGAAAACTATTTGTAAATTCACGCGAAACGCGAACGTCAAATCAATTATTTCTACTGCATAGCCAAAAACACTTTGTCAAACTTCATAGCTGTCTGGTTTTCAGCCGAATAATTCTCTAGTGTGACGTTTGGGTCCGGTTTACCACCGGGCCGGACGTTAGGTATCCGGTTAATTCCCGGTTTCACGGAATGCCACTATTCAGTGGTGCTAAAAATAGGTTTTATGCAATTCTGTTGGCTGAATGCAGGTTTTGTGGTCTAGGTATACCTAGTACATAGATGTTCAAATATTTTTAGGATAATTTATAGTTGTAGTATAAGTTCCAGTAGAAATTGGTCAAGTAATTTTAGAAGCAGAGGAGAAAGGAGTCTTTTTTAGGTAGGATTATATATACGTGTGACAAAATAAAAGAAAAACCTGAGTAGAGGCCATTGTACATTAACAACTTTTACTACGGGACCAACCCTGAAATCGCGAAAAAACTGAAAATGAATGCGGCTGTCGATTTTGATTTTTTAAAAAGGAGGAAGAAGGCAAAACATAGAAAGGAATTCAAGTCTGAGAAAGAAAGAATGAGAAAAACCCTGCAAAAAATTTACGTTTACGTATCCTTTTTGTAACATTTTTGTTGGTAATATACCTACATACGAACAAAGTTGTTTGTGTGACCTGAAAATGTTGGGGTGAAACTCGCATACCAAGCGTGTATTTTGCATAATTTAGCTTCAATATTTTTACACTTTTAGCCCAAAAATGAAACCAACAAAAACAGGCATACAACTTCAGCATAAATAAAAATGTTGCCCTACATTTAATTTCTTCAATCATTACTCCGATACAAATTCTATATTACAGCACTCCTGCTGTAATTAATCTAAACAAAACCACTACAGTATGCGCCAGATAAATGAAGAATAACGGTCATTGACCCACCAACATTTATTGACACACTTAATTTCAAAAACAGAAATAATGACATAAAGCTGTCCTGAATCGACATCTATCGTGATCCTTACAGTTCTAGTAATGAAAAACGATTCATAATTTACTGTCCGGGGTTACCTACTAAGAGATATTAAGGAAAGGTCAATGACCGTTATTCTTCATTTATCTGGCGCCTACTATAATAATGTTTTAAAAATCCGAGTTTCTTATTTTCACCATCTTTAAAAGTCGATTGTTGCAGATGGGCATGAGCTATATAATGTACTACATATAACCTGGCAAACCCGGGGTGGGCCACTAGTATACATTATCATCATCATCATTTCAGCCGAAAGACGTCCACTGCTGGACATAGGTCTTCCCCAAGTGTCGCCACAACAACCGGTCCGGTGCGTCTCGCATCCATCGGCTACCAGCGACCCTCACCAGGTCATCGGTCATCTTGTGGAGGGGCTTCCAACGCTGTAAGGGGAAGACACAGTATACATACTAATATTATAAATGCGAACCGGCTAAGCAAATTTGTATGAAACTTGGCACACTGGTGTTGGTCTATCAGCATGTCCTGGACATAGAATACTTAGGACATTTAATGTCTGGAGTGTGTTTCCTGGGAACAAATTTCTCTCGGGCGAAGCCGTTGGCAGAATCTTTGTGTCCCAATGTTGGGCAAAGGCCTCCCCTTTCTCCCTCTAATCTCTTTGTCTTGGGCGATCTCTGGCCAAGTTTGCCCCTCAAACATCACACTACCTCCGCCGCGGTCGACCTCTACGACGACGTTTTTCCTCAGGCGTCCAGTGAGTGACGATCTTCGCCCACCTCTCCGGGTGCATTCGTGTAACATAGCCAGCCCACTCCGACTTTAGCCTAGGTGTTTTTCCCCAACATCTATATATACTTTAGTTATGGAGCGCAGGGTGGTGTTTCTAAAGCGACTTGTTCTTTTTTTTTATTATTATTAATAGGCACGCGCTTGACCACTATCTCACCTGATGGTAAGCGATGATGTGGCCGCAGATGGAGCACGCTTGCCTAGCTTACCTATTCACCCTTGACTTAAAGACTTCCGGTTTGTAGCTATCAGGAAACACAGCCTCTGGCAGGGAATTCCACTCCTTAGTTGTACGCACAATGAATGTGTTCCCAAAACGTTTAATGCGTTTGGGTGGGATGTCCACCATGTACCGGTGGCGTATCGCCGTACGTCTTGTGGTCCAATGATGGAATGGGCTTGGCGGAATTAAACTATGCAATTCCGACGCACTCTCCCCAAAATGCAGCCGATAGAAAACCGACAGGCTAGCAACTCTGCGTCGATGCTCAAGACTTTGGAGCTTCGACTCGACGAGCCTATCATTGCCAATGATCCTCTTGGCTCGTTTCTCTATTGACTCAAGGGCATCAAGCTGGTATCTGGCAGATCCGTCCCAAAGATGAGAGCAGTACTCCATACACGATCGAACTTGCGCTTGATTTAAAATCCCGCTGTTCGCCTAAAAACACCTATTATGCTGCGCTCCATAGCCCGTCCCAGTTAGGTAACAAGAGACAAAATAGATCCTATGAGGTATGTCTGAAAGTTCTGATCCGATTTAGAGAATAATTTCATAGATGGAAGGCTTGCGCAACCTCGAACCAGTCTTCGCGGTGTGCGTCTAGATCATCTCGCCACCGCTTTCTGGGCCTCGCGACGCCGGTCATCCTCTGGCAACCATTGCGTGAAGGCTTTCACCCAGCGATCCATAGTGATCGCTGGGTGCATGCGGCCGGTGTGCCCCCCCCCCCAGTCCCATTTGTGCCTGGAGGCTTTTTGAAGAATTGACGAAAGCAATTAAAAGCAAAAAAAGAGTGTCTGGAAGAATTTAGGGGAGGACATTGCCCGGCAGTGAGAAACAATAGCCTATTAAAAAAAAAAGGAAAGCTCCATTATCGATTTGATTTATAAGATTATTTTAATTTAGAAAATCGACACGATTCTTGTAGACTAGGGCACAGCAATGGCAACCCAAAATACACACACAAAAAATCAAGCCCACAATCAATGGTGGCACATATATGAACAATGTATGTTTGAATACCGCAACCCAAATATTGCCATTGATATCTGATATCACAGAGTCCTTCAAACTAATCTATGAAACCTATCAATTGCAGTTGAAGTGAGCATAGCAACGGGCACTTACATAGAATACTAAGTAAACAAATTAATTTATGAGAGTAAAACCTTGCTTTCAGAGACTGAAATTACTAATGAATATGAGCGAATTTCACTATTGAACTAACTCTTAAATCCCGAAAAAAACTGGCTATTACATACAATACCTGGATGACCGAGCTTTGCTTGATTTTTTTTTAGAAACACGGTAAAACTAGCTTGATCGATTTATCACCCTGCATACTAAATTTGATGAAAATCGTTGGAGCCGTTTCCGAGATTCAGATTATAATTATGTACAAGAATTGCTCGTTTAAAGGTATTAGATTTTCTCGTGAATTCGAGCATAAATACACTGAATTACAGATGTTTTATTCAGCGTAAATATGTTGTGTGTTGCGTATGTTTGTTCATATCTATGAGTACGTATTTTAACTACAAAAATGATTTTCAATAACACACTTGATCAGAGGTCCAATTCCACAAATTTTTAAGTAACGTTCGTATTGCATCTCAATCGCAATCTGTCAAAAAGCCTACGTTTTTGACAGACTGAGATACGGATGGCCGTCCTTGGGCTCTAGACAAGTGACATTCTGTCAGCGGTAGCGTGGCGAAGGCGATTGTCAATACGTCAAAAATGTATGGGATTGACAGATGCTATCGAAATGTCACGTGATCAAATTCCTACATTTTGGCATTTCGACAGTCGCATTCGCTAATCGAATGGCACATTGTCTAGGGGCTCTTATCAATAGCCGTTGAGGCGTGTCTAATGTCACTTTAAACATCTTTCCCAAAGTCTATCATAGAACAATGGCCGATAAACCTGGCCCAATATGCGCCATTGTGTACATGGATAATAAGTTCAACAGCGGATTCTGAGTTACGTCATCATTAAATATCTTTATAGAGACAAGTAAACAATATTATGTAACTTCTGCTAGCCTGTCGGTTTTCTATCGGTTGCATTTTGTCTCCAAAATGCGTGCAACGGAATTGCATTGTTTGATGAAGATGAGACAATAAAAAATTGTGTGGACTAGACAGGTTATTACAAAAAAAATGTCGAAATGTAGAGCATTTCGTGATTGATTTATTTCAAAGGGATAACGAGGGGCACGGGTGGGTTTTAGTCAGTAAGAGTTTGACACTCCCTCACGCTCATCCCAGAGCGACAGGAGTCATTTGATTATTTCCCACAGATAAAAAAGGCATCAAAATTATGTAAACAAAAATATATTTTTAACCTAAATGGTAAAATTAAATAATATAAACCATTAATCATCATGTATATTAGAAATATTTGTTTTTCGGCTAATTAAAAAGATTAAAATAAAGAAAAATGTTCCTGTTTCATATTTTGATAGATTAAATTCCGTTACAGGATTTTATCCCTTATCAGCCGGTATCGATCGATGCAGCAATACCTACTTACACGTGCCTATACCGATTTTAGGCGACCACTGAAAAACAGCTGTGCTGTGCAATTTATTGTAGATATACTCGTTCCTGCATGACGAGAACCTCGTGAAAGCTGAGAAAGTTAAGCAAATAATATGTGGTTGACAAATGGAATGTGGACTCAGCAATCATTATACCGATGGTCGTGTCAGCCAATGGCTACCTCTATAGTCCTGGGGAACCAATTTTATGAAAATAAACTACCGGCCAAGTGCGAGTCGGACTCGTGCACGGTGGTTTCCGTACCATTATCTATAAAAAAATCACGTTAGTTGTATGGGAGCCCCACTTAAATATTTATTTTATTCTGTTTTTAGTATTTGTTGTTATAGCGGCAACAGAAATAGATCATCTGTGAAAATTTCAACTGTCTGGCTATCACGGTTCATGAGATACAGTCTGGTGACAGACAGACAGACGGACAAACAAACATACAGACGGACAGCGGAGTCTTAGTTATAGGGTCCCGTTTTAATAACCACGAGTATAGACCAATACCTTAGGAGGCTCTCGTTAGGCAGCTGGATCAAGGGCTTGAGTCGGTCAGTGGGTCATCTTCGGGTCACGGCTAGAGTAAATGAAAGGAACCTATTTCCAGCAGATGTACGTCGTTGTACGAAGAGAGGAATCTCCTAACAATAGTTAGGAAATTCCTCTCTTTGGAACATAATTTAAGGTTGAACTAGTCGCGGGCTCGAACTCACTGGTAAGCGTGGCCAAAAAGAACGCTGTCTCACCGGGCATCGTGCCCGACAGAGACAGTATCAGTGATGAGCAAGACGCTAGTCTACATGCGCAATGTCTAGTTCCCACGCACTAAACACCCACGTAAAAAACGTAAGACAATGCACGAAAAGTCTATTGGAAAGTTTAGTTTTATGAAAAAACCACTGCATGAATCAATTACAAATAAAGTTTATTGAACTCTTCTATAATTGAGGTTTGTCCGTACCGACTTTGAGATTTTACACTTCTTTTATAACTTATTTACGCCTAAAGTTGCGTTAAAATTAGCAAGAAAAACGATCAAATCTTTGTTGGCTTATAACTTTTTAATGGCTTTTTATTTTACTATATTCTGTTTCCGTACAGACAAAATTAATAATGACATAAAACGATACCATGTTAAATTTGAATGTAGATTCAAAGTTAAACATGATATCGTTTTATCTCATTATTAATTTTCTACAATGTCATACAGTGGAGTATTACCCCCCCGAAATTTGTATGGACAAAATATCGACCAGTGCAACCTGTGCAACCTTAAGTATCTACTAATTGACGTTAACGATTTTTTTAAAGTTTATAATTTGTATGAGCATTCGGTCAGTTCTATGACAAATAATACTCTTTCTGTCTTTTCTTTTCTTTCTATGAAGACTGTCGTCTAAACAACATTTTTGGGTTCAAATCCTGACTATAGAGTTTTTCTGTATTTTCTAATAAAAAGTGTACAAGTTTTATTTTTCACCGAAATCCCGTAACCCAACAAGAAGAAAAGAAAACGAGTATCAGATGAATTTCACTCTGAAAGCTTTTGACAAAAACCTATATGTAACTTTTTCGCCCACAAAACTATTAAAAACGTTTCAGGCTTATTCATAAAACTTTTTGAGCGTCAACCTACATGGTTTCATATGACTTGGCCAGTACAATTGTATGGACTTCAAAAGAAACTTTGACCTCTGAATTTGTTTCGGTGTTCTTATTATATTATTCTTCTCAGGGTAGTCAGCTAGGAAACACCGGCCTCATCTAGTTTAAAACGACCAAAAAGATTGACGTGTAAAAGTGTTATTTACAACCTACTTTCTAACAAAATAAAAATCATTTATCATTGGCAGATTTAAAAATAAAATTCTATAAAGAACAGGCATTCTCTCCCAATACACGTTTGGGGTTCTGCTGCTCAAGTACGAATTAAGAACCTGTAACTCATTAGTTCAAATAATCATAATGGTGAATAAAGCTAAAAATAAAGCTGCATAAGGAGCTTTTAAATTCATGACTAACTACTGAAATACGTGTACAATACTGCCTCTTTCATAAGCCTGTGTAAACCATATCAGTATAATCTCGATTTTATACATACATTCTTATGTTTCAAATTTTAATTTTTAATTCCTGGAAAAAAGGTATTTTATTCCCTCAATATCGAATGCCTGAAATAAATATATACACAATTAAAACGAATACCATCCATATTAATACTGAAAACTCATTGCATTCACTCGTAAATTCTGTATACTAGCAAAACCAATCGTACGTAAACCGAAATACTACGAAAAATCTCCATAAAACCGTATACAATCAGTTTCTACGAAATATGACAAAAGAATAAACTCACCTGATATCCAGCGGCAGAAACTTAAAAATCATCCATTTTCAAACACGAAATACACACAAAAATCACACTAAAACACTTTCGAAACACTACAGACACTTTCACTACACCATACACTTTGAAACTTTTCGAAAATTCCGCGAATTCTGTTACGGTGTCACGTCTGTACGCGACAGCAACTGACGGCACACTGAATCTCAGACGATGCAAGGATATGTTTCGAACAAAGGAAATTCATGAAAAAAGGGTTCCAGGAATTTTTATGATGGATTTTAATTTTCTATTATGAGAAGAGTATTTCATGAATTTTCATGTGGGAGGACTTTTTTTTAATTGGTTCTATATACATTAGGGATCTAGAAGCTTTCGAAATTGAATGTTCTATGATATATTACATAATGTGTAGGAATATTTCAATGAGTTTAGCGTTTCTTGTAAAACCAATATTATTTTCGATTTAAGGTATGAATAAGTGTTTTCTAGAGAAAAGGCAGGGCCATCAACAGCACCAAAATAAATGCCACTAATTTCATCAGACCGCTTGAAAGATGACTTTATTGATATACAAGTAATTTTTTTGCAAGTTAAATTAGAAAAGGTTCTCGTATATGAGATCATAATTAATAAGCTCATGAACCTTGGCACAAGCTCTTACATTATTTTATTTTATTACTTAATGTACTGGTTGTGCCAATACATACAATGTATTTCTTCTACAGGATGACATGCATTTTCGTATCTGCCTATTTTAATGGGTAGGTACCTAATGATAAACTAACGCCAGTCCACTTCTAGTATTTTTTCAACGCCAAAGCATAAACGCATCAGTGTTCCATACCATGGCATAAGCCACAAACTCACTATATATCTTGTGACATATTTGTGACGTTAGCATACAGAGTAAGCTATCATCATCATTATAATCATCATCATCATACCAGCCCAAATGCTCGGTTCCTTACCTTCACCAATCTAAAACTCGAATCTGTAACATTACAGGTTGCGCACTGTAATGCTCGGCTCTCCTCCCTCACTGATATAATGCTCGACTTTATAACATTTCATTACAGTGAGGGAGCACCTTAAGGCTGGCCGCATACGTACGATTTCTCGATTAAGTTTCCTGATCAGGAATTCAGATTTGGAGTCCTGAATAATATCTTACATACGAAATGTTCAACTAGGCGCACACGTTCGTTTACTTCGGAATGGAAAAATATCCGACGATCCTTTCGAAAACAAGCTTTATATTCGGGTCAGAGAGCGGAAAATCAAACGTCTCACGGAAAACCTAACCAGGAAACTGTGCGAATGCGGCCAGCCTAAGATACGCCTGCATGTTATAGGAGCGACTACATGTGACAATAGTGTCCAGAAGGTTTACAAAGTTTTCAAGGTATAAGTTTATTCTTAGCCTGTGGATCGATGGCAGTCTCCATTGAGTCTTCATTGAGTCACTGATATAAAGAGTGGTTTTCCACAGGGCTGCGCGTTTCATCGACCAAAGCCGCGAATGTGACGCTTTTTTGTGTTTATGGATTTGCACTAGTTCTACCTGCGGGTTCACCCGTGTAAAATTAGAAAATTATGCCAAGAGAAAAACTTCTTTTTAATATTGAAGGGTGGGAAATCATTAATGTCTCCTTCCACTCAGGTCGAAGCGGAAAGGAGTCTCAGAGTGGATTTCACTAATGAAACTGAACGCGATCAGTACATCTAAACTGCGTTCAAGAGCTGTCAGTGTAAATATTCCATAGAAAAATAATGACACTGACAACTCATAGACGTGGTTTATTCGCTAATCGCGTTCAGTTTCATTGGTGAAATTGGCCCCCAGACTCTTACTGACTAAAACACATCCAAGTCCCAGGACCGGGGAGGGGGCCGAAATGGAGTGCCAGTAATGGCCCCATTTCGCCTCCTCCAGACGAACGTTAGTCGCTGCGCCTCTCAGGAACTGACGCTCCTGAGCAAGGCGCAGTGACTGACGCCTGCGGACAGCGAGCAATGGGTAGCTCGCTGTCCGATCAGGTCAGGCCAGAGTCGACGGCGCGTTTCACTCCGAACGCGCCGGAAAGAGCAGTCAGCAACGGAGACGGGGCCCGCCAGGGCCAGAGCCTGCCAGGGTTGCGGAATATGTTCGAAAGAGTTACCGCGGCCCTGGGAAGAAAGGCACTAGGAGGACTAAGGGTGGGTTTTAGTCAGTAAAAGTCTGACACTCCCTGCCGCTCCACCCAGAGCGGGAGGGGTCATTTGATGATTTCCCATCCTATAAAAAAAAAAAAAAAAAAAAAAAAAAAAAAAAAAAAAAGTCCCAGGACCGAAGTGACTCTTTCGAACAAATTCCGCAACCCTGAAAGGGAAAATACTCCTGGGATAAAATTAGGTATTCTATCTCCCATTTCAGACTACCCGTCTAAAAATTGCGCGTGTGTGTTAGATAAATAAGTTGCATCAAAATCCGTTCTAACTGTAAAGACGTGAACAGGTAACATACAGACTAATACAATACGGTAGACACCCCACCCACACGCACAAAACGTTTTGGGAACACATTCATTATGCGTACAGCTAAGGAGTGGAATTTTTTGCCAGAGTCTCTGTGTTTCCTGATAGCTACAACCCGGGAATATTTAAGTCAAGAGTGAATAGGTTACTTCTAGGCAAGCGTGCTCCATCTTCGACCACATCATCGCTTACCATCAGGTGAGATAGTGGTCAAGCGTGTCCCTAGCAATAATTAAAAATAAATGGGTTAACTCCATTAACCCATTCAACAAAGCTAGGTATGCAGGCAGCTAATTTGTCAAAAGTCAAAAGAATCTTAAAAAAAATGAAGAATCTTATTACGTTTTTAGAGTTCCGTACTCAAACTGTTAAAATAAAGAACTTTGTTTTACATAGGTACCTATCAAATTGGAATATGATTCTTCAAATATTTTTTTGTAACTAAACTCAAGTCCAGTTCATGTTTTTATAATCTCGGGTTTTATATAGTGTTTATGATTCCGGGATTTTAGAGGAAGTATTATCAACTCTATGTTACTTACTTCTTTTAACTTTAGGTAAATATACACTACCAATTCCGATCTCTGGTCTTAAGCTTATAAAGTTATAATGCACACATTGAAAATAAATATTGGCAGCGTAGTGGCAAAAATATTTACTCAATAATTTTGTTGACTGTACCTGTCCATTCAGTATCCACTCATACTGATCCAGTTACATAGCATGAACTAAACTATAGACCGAGTTAATAAGTCTAAAAACCAACAGCAACAGATTTATTTTCAAAGAGCGCATTACTGACGGCTCACTAGCTCTCGCAGTTATCTACCCCCAGTTTTAACAGTTAATCATACGAGTTATAGCCCATTTAACATACTATACAAGGTCGTGTCAAAATAATAACAGCCGCACGAATCGATCTTCGAGGTTAAGCAACGCTTGCCGAGGTCTGTGGATGGGTGACCATCTTATCATACCGAGACTCCTCCCATAGGAGTCTGCGTGCTTTCTAAGGCACGACTCAGAAGCCGTTAACCCCGGTCATATGTAAAACTTTGATTGCCAGATGTTCTGGTTTTCAGAAACCAGAAAATCTGATGATTTATTTATTTATTTATTTTATTCATTTATTTACAAACATACAAATATCCTTACAGGCTAGACCCAATGCGATATTGTAGCATACTTAAAACTTAAATAGTTCCCCTGTTTTTAATATAACAAATTCTATGAGTATCTATTCTTGTAAATTCACCCAAAGTGCAACAGAATATGTCTATATCCTCAGCAATGATCTGGCCAAGGGGTGATATTCAGTGACTTGGATTGTAGAGGTGAAATAGGTAGTCGCTTTATATACGTAAAATACTGGTATTCATCTACATCTAATGACTGGATGCTGTTCCCAACAAAGTTAGAAACAGGCTAGACATGAAATGTTGATTCATGTTGCTACCTCAATCTTTCAAGTCTTTCAACTTAACAATTACTCTTTGGATCTTTAAAGTTGGATGCTTAAGTGATCCCATTGCATTACCCCGTCCCTGGAACGCAAAGGGCACTAGGAGGAGCACGGATGGGTTTTAGTCAGTAAGAGTCTGACACTCCCTCGCGCTCCACCCAGAGCGGAAGGGGTCATTTGATGATTTCCCATCCATAAAAAAGGTGATTTCATTGCCACTTTCTCGCTTATTATTGCTTTTATGTACATCCGTCTCGAGTTATGAGCCCTAGGGCTTTGCCTCAAATGTATGCACACACTAACGCCACCTTATTAGTTGTGTAGTAGACGGGGCACGTTAAGGCCAGAGCCTGCCAGGGTTGCGGATTTTGTTCGAAAGAGTCACCGCGGCCCTGGAACGCAAAGGGCATAAGGAGTAACGCGGATGGGTTTTAGTCAGTAAGAGTCTGACACTCCCTCGCGCTCCACCCAGAGCGGAAGGATTCATTTGATGATTTCCCAATAGTTACTATGGTAGCTCAGCCCTAAAGTACGAAAACATCCAACTCCAGTTATGCGCCCATGCAACACGAGCCCATACATTAGAGGCAAAGCCCTTTTCTAGAGAAAGTGCAAAATCTCTCCGAGTACCAATTTCAATTAAAATCGATTCATTCATTTCCAAAAATAAGAACTTGAAAGTCTGTACGAAGCAACGCGAGGAGTGGAACACTTAGCATATAGGGTTAAAACTTTAAAATCAAGACGGCGAAATTAAATACCAATAAAACTACAAGTATGCACCCCTATTCTTTTTACCGAGGATCTCAAGCCCGTGCCTTTCTCAACCGTTCATAAAATAAGTATTACGCAATGAATATTCTTCAAAACTGCACTTGACAGGGGTTACGTAATGTTTCTAGAATAATGGTTATGTAGATCTGACGTGACTAACGATGTACTGGGGTTTTGAGCATTATTTAAATCGTCTCTTCCGGCGTCCCACAAGTTGAATCCCACAAATTGACCTCAGAGGGTCGCGGGTTGCCGATGGATGCGAGACGCACAGGACCAATTGTTGTGGCTACACTTGGGGGACGCCTATGTACAGCAGTGGACGTCTTTCGGCTGTTATGAATATATGATGATGATGAGATAAATATGTATGAAGAAACTCTTGCAAAGGATATGGCCAAAAATTGTATGGGCTTGTGCCCCACAATGTACAGCTATACAATCGATGTCATTTAATACTACTAGTCTTCTACAAACAAAGTCTTAAAGACGCATATTGCTCAGTAGTAGTGGACAAAAGTTATGACGGTTTAAAAAAAGTCTTCAACAAAAGGAGGAGGTTCTCAATTCAATTGTTGGTATTTTTTTTTTGTATTTGTTACCTCATATCTCTATCATTTATGAACCGATTTGAAAAATTCTTGTATTATGTGAAAGGATATACTTTTCGATTGACTCCATTGAAATTTTATCAAAATCGGTTCAGTAGTTTGGTTTTTAAATCCAAATAGCTGGAAAAAATATGTGGAAAAATCATCCGTGTTCTTATACGAAAGTGCTTATTTTTGCTTTCCTGTGACTTTCCAGTGGTGTTGTTAGGTGTGGAGTACTACCACTAAAAAGTGAAAAATGGAAAACTTTTTCGCAACAAAAAAACGACTTCCAAAAAAACACTACAAAGTAAAAAATTACTTTTCGGAAGTCGGTGTCTAATAACGAAAAAGCAAATAAAAACATCGATTACCGAAATTAAAGTTATTTTTTACTTTGTAGTGTTTTTTTTTGGAAGTCGTTTTTTTTTTTTGGAAGTCGTTTTTTTTGTGAAAAAGTTTTTTTACTGACAGGTCAGTACGGGTGTCGTTGCGGGTAGTCAGTCGTCAAGAAATGTGACTCCAGTCTTGCCAAGAAAATCGCTCTTTCCAGCTACTGGGTTGTGGAAGTCAGACAGGCAGTCGCTCCATGTTATATACTGGTACTCAGCTGCATCCAGTTAGACTGGAAGCCGACCCCAACATAGTTGGGAGAAGAATTGGCAGATTTATGGTTGTCTGTCAATAGAAGAACCTACTGAGGTTCATGAATTTCTGAGGAAAAGAGTGATCTTTTTTTCTGTTTTTTTTTTGTAGAAAATCCGTTTTTTAGGAAGGGAAATCATCAAATGACTTCTTCCGCTCTTGGCGGAGCGAAAGGGAATGTCAGACTCTTACTGAATAAAACCCACCCGTGTTCCTCCAAATGCCCTTTGTGTTCCAGAGCCGCGGTGACACTTTCGACCAAATTCCGCAACAACAAATTCCAGCGATTATTACAATTAATGTCAAGGGCTATCTTAAAATAAGCCTTCATGTGATAAAAAAAAACTAATATTTTTTCTGAGAAAACTTCAGAAACTTCCAAAACCAAACGAATATCGCCCATCCTTCTAACATTGATAACACCCACTTGAATTTTAATCAAAACTTCATCCCCACATAGGTTTCGCTCAACCACTCTGAAACTTTTAACCACAAATTTAATCATTTCCTAAATCGCTTTTTGTTCCCTAAATTATGTTAGTTAGGTACCCATGAATTCTTCGTGTAAGGAAATTTATGTACTAAGTATCTGATAACAAAATGAGGAACTTTGTGGCTACACAGTCGATACTATAATGTTGCTTGATGAGGTTGGTCCGTGCAGTCCGTGCGTCCAGTGGCCCTACCATGACGTGTTAAAGCGTGAGCCGTTCGAGCGAGAAGGAGGGATGAAGCTATACACCCTGTATAGCTCCATCCCTCCTTGGGCTCTAGACAAGTGACATTCTGTCAGCGGTAGCGTGGCGAAGGCGATTGTCAATACGTCAAAACTGTATAGGATTGACAGATGCTATCGTAATGTCACATGATCAAATTCCTATATTTTGGCATTTCAACAGTCGCATTCGCTAATCGAATGTCACATTGTCTCTATTTAGCTTCTCGCTCGAACGACTCACGCTTTAACAAGTCATGGTAGGGCCGCAGGGCCTTTGGCATTGGACACCTATTGTACACAGGGATCTATTATATGGTTTCGGACTGTACAGACTGAAAGGAGTGGTAGTTTCTAGGGGTCCAAACCCAACCCCCGCTAAACGGCAGCCATTTTTGTGTTTTGGTCGACTTTTTTTAGGAGTGCATACTAAAAGCACTGTAATTTTGGTATTAAAAGTCCAATTACTATTAATTGAAGAGTAATAACAATAGTTTTAATAACTCTCAATAACTGAAGAGTACCTATTAACCATGTTTATAAAAAATATGAAATAAATGCTGTATCATCTATACATATAATAAAACTGTAGAAGAGGTCAATTCTGTACATTGAATATAAACTAAAAAAAATACTCCAGGGGGACTTTATACAAACAGTAGAAGCCAAAAATATTTTTTTTTCTTTTTTTGTCTGTCTGTCTGTCTGTCTGTCTGTCTGTTGTTCGTCTTTCACGCAAAAACCACGGGACGGATTTTAATGAAACTTTTTTTGTTGTATAGCTATTAGTCCTCGCCAACATATAGGCTATAATTTATTTTGAAGATCTGAATACAAGACGTGGAACCTTAGCAGCCCGGCTAATCTATAAGAGATATTAATATACCGCTTAAGGAATAGTTGGTCAATATGATGAGTACTGTCTGTCGACATAAAAAAAATGAAGGTCTAGAGCACCTGATGTGGAACTCTTTCAGGGAGCTAAGCTATCGGCTATTTTAATCAATTGTCAACAGATCTCATAGTCCGTTGGTTTAAAGCCTGCCTCTCGAAAGACTAGGTGTGGGTTCAAATCCCACAAATTTTGTAATTATTTTTATCTTATTTATTTCCTTATTTTTTTATTCCTACCAAACCTAATAATTTCAAATATTAATAATATGTTATTGCTGTATTTTGCATATCTTTTTAGAAAAACAATCTGAACCTATTTTCTGTTTATATGTATTCTGTTTCGTTTGCATCGCGATAAAAAATACAAAACTAATGTAGAAAACATTCACATAAACCTGATAGGATTATGGCAATCTAGAAGAAATAAACTTATTATCTACATGCATAGTAAGTAGGGGTAAGTATCTTTAATGACACTTGCAATGCCATCTATTGAGCGAAACTGTACTTACCATCAACAGCACGAGAATTACACCAAAAAGTATTTTTTAGTTAAAGATTCTTTTGATACTTACCCAGGCGTTACGCATTTGATGCAAAAAAAAAAATGCTTTACTGATTTTTTTTTTACTTTTGATAGGAACGCGTTTGACCACTATCTCACCTGATGGCAAACGATGATGTGATCGAAGATGGAGCACGCTTGCCTATAAGTAACCTATTCACTCTTGATAAGACTCCCAGGCTGTAACTATCCGGAAACACGGACTCAGTCAGGGAATTCCACGCCATGTGTTTCCAAAATATTTTGTTCATGTGGGTGTGAGGTCCACCGTGTACCGGTGGTGTACCGCCGTACGTCTTGTGGTCCGATGATGGAACGAGCTTGGCGGAATTAAACTATGCAATTCCGTCGCTCACTCCCCAAAATGCAACCGATACAAAACCGACAGGCTAAAAACTCGGCTTCGATGCTCAAGACTTTGGAGCTTCGGCTCGGTGAGCCTTTCACCTCTTGAATTTCTTTCCCAGGATCTCCCTCATTCCTAATTATTTTCTGTTTATTTTGAAACAAAACTGTTCAATTCCCAGTCAGCTGGTGATTCGTCGTGACCAGCCTAGGGCCAGAAATTACCAGTAGCGGGTTTCACACTACAGAGCTTCAAGGGAAACTGTGGATCCCTGGGCAATGACGCCACAGAAGAACTCGCGACGATAGGTTTCGAGATGGTAGTGCTGGACCCGTACCCGCTCCTCCTTCTTTCTTTCTTTCTCACAGTTTCGTGCATGAATTTGCCAGAGAACAACTGAACTTCATGACAACAAATGGTGAAAAAAGTGAAAAATGGCAATGACAAGTCTATAAACGTAACTAAGTAATTGACTTCTCAGCTTAAGTAAAAATTGCCTCCGTAATAATAGGGATTATTATTACGGATCATTGCCCTTAAATTTTTTTAACTTATGCACTACAGACAGCTCAATTTGCGGAGGTTGTTTCGACGCCGGCTACGTCATCCCGGCCATGACTTTCCGACGTGAAAAAATCCTCGGAACGGTGAGGTGCAGGTTTCAAATCAAATCGTTTATTGCAATCCATAATGTACATATACAGGTGGTAAATATAGGTTTGTGAGTGCTAAGTGATTGAGCTGACTTTTATCTCAGATTATCACTCCCTTGCGGCTTGAGTATTATCGGTCGTCTCTCCGCTCAACCTGTGAAGCACACTGGTGGCTTTTGTACATTTGGGCGGAGCTAGGCTTGCAAACTTAGCCAGGACAACGGAGTCTCTACTCTACTCTATCCGTTGTGGGTTTTTTTATGGATGGGAAAACATCAAATGACTTCTTCTGCTCTGCGTGGAGCGGAAGAGAGTGTCAAACTCTTACTGACTAAAACACGTCCGTATTCCTCCTTATGCCTTTAACGTTCCAGGGCCGTGGTGACTTTTCGAACAAATTCCGCAACAGTACTTAGTGTTCGGACAGTGAGCCAACCTACGCTCGCCATCTGCGGGCCCGCGCTTAGGGTGGCTGGGAATTGCCTTGCGACTTCCGACGCAACGCCTGGGTTGTCTTTTTCTGTTGCGGCGGCTGAGGGGGGTCTACTCTCTTAAGCCCGAAGTCTGTAGTTTCGGCCTTAGTGTTTGGCGTTTTCTACTCCGTATCACCTACGGACTTACGATTGGTCCCGAACTAGGAATAACTATCAAATCGTGCTGTCATTCATTCTTATATTCTTTTCCGGACCATGGAGTAAACCAGGACGCCGCAGCCGATCGCCTCGACGAGGACACGGTGATGCTCCGCCCAAGCAGGGCAGACCTCCACCGTATACTGCACCATGTCCTCTGCGGAGACTTATCTTCTGATAGTTTCGGCATGACCATTAATCAAGCTCAGGGACAAACTATTAGTCGTGTTGGTGTGGATCTGCGGTAGTCCTCTATCTCGCACGGTCAGGCTGTATGTCGCTTTGTCGCAAGTAAGCAGCGCGCAAAGCCTGTTTATACGTACTGATGAATATCACATAACAAGTAATATTGTTTACGAAGAAATGTTTTTAGAGTTAATATTCGTTCGTTCTTCGTAATTTTGTAAGTCATGTCAAAATCACGATGAGTACCTATATACATTTAGTGAGTTTGTGTACTAAATATCTTCCTAAATACGAAAAGCATGCGCGAACGAAGTCGCGGGCACAGCTAGTATTGAAATAAATGCTAAAAAATCAATTTCCCGTCAAAATTAACATAGTTTTTTTAGTTTTTCAAGGTTATTACAAAATACGCCTCAGGGAACTACTTTTTTTATTTATTTATTTGTTTATTATTATTTATTATATACTTTATTGTACACCTCACATCAATCACAGGTAAAATATTTATAAAAACAAGTGTACATTGGGCGGTCTTATCGCACAGGGCAATCTCTATTTCTATTTTTATCTACTCGTGTGACTTGATGATCATTGATATTCGTTACAAACAGTTAGAAGCTCAAAAATCTGACAAAATGGAGAGTTAACTAAAATGTGGAGATATGTTTTGATAGGCAGTCATTCCAATTTTGGAGCGAATTGACTGTGACACACAGACAGACTAACGAGGGATCCTATTAGGTTTCCAATTTTTCATTCGGAAGTACGGAACCCTAAAAAAACCATCGGACAAATAAATGATGACGAATGAACCTAACAAAAACTTCCCAGCGGCCCTACCATGGTGTCGTTCGAGCGAGAAAAAGGGATGGAGCTATATAGGATGTATAGCTCCATCCCTCTTTCTGGCTCGAACGACTGACGTTTTAACACGTCATAGTACGGCCCCAGTTCTCGTAACTGCTAACACAGATAGTTCCGAGTGCCAATGTACACGATACGTACTTTCAATTAAAACTTTAAAACTGTTCCTCGAGCGTTTACTCTTCAATTAATCAGAAACTTTGTCTATCATACATAGTTAAACGTTAACAGTTGGTAACACTGAGAAAACCCATTTGTTTTTATTAGGGGCGAATTCTTATCTGTATTTTATAGAGGTATTTCTTTTTGGGACAAGCCCGCCACACATTCCCAAACCACTGCAACTCCTGAAAGCCAGAATCAACAGTGGCGACCACCAGAAAAACGCTGAGTCAATGAAGCTCGACGAGTCCCGGAGAAACGATTCAACTGTCTTGGATCCCGCAACGAAATAAATCAGAAAATAATAGCGGAGGAGTAGGAAAAAAATTCCTACTCCTCCGCGAGGAGTCATTTGATGATTTCACTCCAAAAAAAAATGTAAGTACATAAGTTAGTCAAATCCGTATTACAGTCATTCTTCAATACAAATTACAGTTAAACAACAATATTGTAATGTAGCGGCATTCATGCCGCCACAAAAATCAACGTAGCAGAATCAACATCACAACAAATGAGACTCGTAGCGCCATCTATCTCGACAGCTGCGAACTAACTACAAAATCCTAAATCGCGATATCAAAGTTTACCGTGCGATTAGAACATATGCAAAGCCCGAATATCAACTCTCGGGCAGTTGCCCACCAGACACAAACAACCGTCTGGTCGGAGGATCCTCCCTTTTCAATGGAGGTTTGCGGGACTTTACTCTCTGTTCCGCTACCTCCAAAGTAACTATAACCTTTGGGTAACGTCACCGATCGATGGTATGGTTTGTTCTTGAATTATTGATCAGCCTATCAAGTAATCACATTGGAACAAGTTTCGGTTAATCTGCCGAGGGTAAAGTTTAAGCGTGTTCTTTTGTGAGTTAATCAATAAATTAATATTTTATTTTGGTATTAAGTTGCCGGATTATAGAGGTTTTTGATGAAGCTGATAAAATAATCAAAATTCTAAGTGCCTAATAGGTATTATAATTTATAAAATATGCGAAAGTGAGTTTGTTACAATTTTAAGTTTAAATCACCAACAGATTTGATGAATTTATTTTGGTAGTACACAGCTAGATGGGTCCCTTTTTTATGGATGGCTAATCATCAAATGACTCCTTCCACTCTGGGTGAAGAGGGAGGGAGTGCCATACTCTTACTGACTAGAACCCACTCGTGCTCCTCCTAGTACCCTTTGCGTTCCAGGACCGCGGAGACTTTTTCGAACAACATTCGTAATCCTGGCAGGCGCTGGCCCTAGCGATCTCCGGGTGATCCACACTAAACCGATCCATGCGACTATTATTATTTTGCGTGCCACATTTGGTGCCGGGTACACAGCGAACAGTAGCAGAACTAGGAGAGTCAAGATCCTTCTTAACGTTAGAAGGATGTCGGTTATAAGAAAAGCTGGAGCAAGCTGCAACTGTCAAGGAAGGCCGCAGGCCATAGCAAAAAGAGTATTTTGATGATTTCCCATCCAAAAATAATTTAAAAGTCGGTCGATCTTTAAGAAAGGTTGACCATCTTAACATACTGAGATTCCTCCGTATCTCGGAAAGCACGTGAACTATTGGTCCCAACGCATGTGCAATCTACAAATGACAGCCGGGACCAATTAGCAAGTTTGACAGTAGTTACAAATAGTCAGTGAACGTTTACATTAGCGCTATCGAGTAAGTATAAAAACACAACAGCATGAGGCCCCTCTGGTTAGTAGATACTGCAAGATCTAAACCAGATACCTCACAGTACAGTGAACACACTAGGTATTGTAGACCACAGAGCTATGGCCTGGGGTCTATGTAGCAAATATTATAAATTAAACTCGTATTTTAGTTATATTAGCATATATTGGAGCATAGTATGTATAATATTATAAAAATGTCTAGCTGCGCTATGCAAAAATGCACCCAATATCAACGAATAATCGTTCTCTCGCCATTCACTCTCAGTGGCAACGAATTTGAATTCAGTTATGAACTCTTCAAAACATACTCGGTCTATGCCGGAAGAGATATACATTTTGACGTTTTCATACAAAATCTACTTTCATTTAACCATTCATCATCTAATTTAAAAAAACCACTTAGCGCTTTATTCCACTAGGCGTCGATACAGCGCCTGACATCATCATCAAAATATGTACTCCCCTGGTACGCTTTTACGTAGCTTTGGGGGTTTTACCAGCCCGTAATACTTTTTACTTCTTCGTGCAATGTTTTACGCCTTGCACACCGCTGCCGCGTTCCGGGTGCGGCGCCTCCACCATATGTAGAACACAGAGCTATGGCCTGGGGTCTACGTAGCAAATATTATAAATTAAACTCATATTTTAGTTATATTAGCATATATTGGAGCACCATGGCTCGAAGATTCGAATAACATCTGACTCTACTTAAAACAAAAACCGTTCTATTAATATTTCCCAATTCAAATATTCTTATTCTTACCAGCCACTGACTTCCAAAGTAGATATGAACAGCCAGATGCTGCGTAAGGAGGCTCTTACAGTACCTACCAATTTATTTCCCAACCCATTCATTCACATGAAAACCTGTAAATCGATACTGTTACAAAAGTTTTCTTAGTTACCCAAGTGTTTTATAGTCGGTACTACACCCTTTCAAAGGGTATAAATATTTCAAGCGCTGTTCCCGGAGTCACAAAGCGGAGCCGCCCCGCGCTCGCTACTATTCAACGAAGTTCAACTATCCGGATAGTGATGGGGTGCTGGTTATTTCTTTTTTTTATCAAATAGGTTATCCGAAAAAAAGTTACATGATTTTTTCGGATCATTATAATAATAAATAATAAATCATTTTATTTCAGGCATTGTACATAAAAACATACATATCACCCATAGTGACTACATGTCATAGCTAAGCATTAGGTACCTAAGTATTAAGTACTTATTTATTAAAAATTAAATTGAAGTTGAACTTTTTAATTATCTGTGAAACCACAAAGTTTCACAGATATTTAACAAATAAATAAATTTTAGTAAGTTATGCAAACTTACACATAATGTTATAAAATTATCATCATTATCAAAAAACAATTATGGTTAGTAGATAGATAGGAGAACTAGCCTCTATGTCAGTCTAATTAGGTATAATTTTATTAAAAACTGTAAGTATGTCTGCGGTTCAATGCAACGATATTCTAGTAATTTTACTAGAACATCATTGGTTCAATGTAAATGATTTTAATTAGTAGGCAGTTACGAAAACTAGCTCGTCAGTCTGGATATGCGTACAATTTCGTGAAAAACTGTTGGTATATTTTCGGACCATAATATAGGTTTTAAATACTATATAAACAAGAAAACTAGCTTTTATGTCAGTCTAGGCATGATATTAATACAAAAATAAATCTATCGTGATTAGAACAGAGCTTTGTAATACATTCAATAAAATATTACATCGTGGAAACACGCCAAAATAATTATTACAGCTCATTTATCAAGAACTGGCTTTGCCCCAACTATCAGTATATTGTTTCGAGGAATAATCTCTGTTCCCTCATTTAATAACATACCGACGTACATGATTAATATCTCCACGTACGATTTATGTGACGTCATTGGCAAATTACGACTGATTACGGACAAAGGTACCTACCCATATTAATAAGTTCTTGGATTCCAATTACAAGCACAGCGGTAGAAGCTGCTGTGTAAAAGAAAAAAATAGCATTCAACTTTTTCAAATTAATTCAAACGCAGCTTTTAAAAGCCACCTACACATGATAAACGGTTTTTCTTTCTTTCTTTTTTCTGATAGTACCTAAGCGATAATTTGATGGACGATGGAATTGAACTAAAATAAATGTCAACAACTGCTTCAGACTGCTTGAAAAGCGACTTATTTGGAACTCTTTAGTCGTTTTTTGAGGTTTCAATCCAAGATATGATTTTCCTATATAGGCAGGTAAATCGTATCTTTGATTAAACTAATGCTTGTAAAAAAATAATATGTATAAAAATCAGGCAGGTACAATCTGAAGAACGTTCAATAAAACAATTACCATATCAAAATTTAATTCAGGTACTTAGGAACAGACTTCAGAAGTACTTCCCCAGTTCAACTAACAGTATTCCGTAGTCTACATAACTACATAGGTACCTAATAACTACGTTCGAATAAACTACAACATTGTTCTAAATATCGGTGTTCTTGACAAATGACTGGACTAATGATACGCGCGTCGCGTGTCGAATATTTGATACAAAAGCAGGGCCGGATTAGCGGACATCAGGTGTAGCAACGGCTGTAGGCTGCGCGCTGTGGAGGGACCCGCGCTTGAACATATTGTTATTATAGAACATGGCACACTGGCAGTCTTTATCAACAGTTTCCAATCCATCAAACTACATTTCCTTTTTACCGGATATATATAAGTAAATTGTGTCAGATCCACAATTTACTTATATATATCGTATCGGTCGAAATTTATCAAAACAGATTCTTAATTTTTTGCAGTCATTAAAAATACTCTTATTTCTGTATGGAAATTGCGAAAAATACCACTATTTCGCTCTCTCTTGCACCAAAAATTCTCTACATGAAGTTATAGTAATTAAATCACTGCTGGCAATAGGGAATATGCATTAATTTTGTTTTGTTATATACACAGTTTATCTCAAAAAATACAAAAATATAATACTTACACTAGAAATAGAATCAAATTGATTGAAAAACCAAAGAGGTATAACTATTTTAAAAAAATATCCCTCTCGCGAAAACGCTGTTTTGTATGGCAGCTGTGTTCCAAGTAACTTAAGTGGAAAGGAGCACCAGAAAAAGAAATAAAGTATGTTCACACAGCACCAAAACTTACAAGTAGGTAGGTAACCCAACAGAAGAGAAAATACCGTTTTCGTTAAAAATTTCGGTTTTGCTACTGTTATATCGTGAAAACTGTTCAGTAAAATGGTTTTATTTTATCTCTCTTAAACTTATGAACCTAAAACGCTTAATCCGTCCCTGTACAAAATAGGCAAGCTACCTGCTTTATCTACATTAATAATCATCAATCAATAATATTGGGTTGTAATCGTCTGCTTACCGACGAATAAGTATTGGTTTCGTAATAAGGTTGGTGTAGTGATCAATTTTAAAGGACATGTTGTCATAATAATAAGGAAATGTAGTCTTGAATCATGTAAACTCCTGATGACTCTTTAAAAGTATTTAATCCTCACGGTATTTGATCCAAACTTTCCAAGTCCTTAATCTTGGAAATGACAGAGAGAGTGATTTTTCAATTTGTATACCTACAAAATTTAAAATTGTTGTCTCTGTCTCTCTTAAGTCTTTTTCGAAAATGTTTGCAGCTAGCTATTTAGACCCATATAAATCTTGCGTATGCGCATCAAGTTCCATTCAAAGTTTGAAAAGAAATCAGTCAAATATCCTATTTCAGAATTTTATTTTATCTGCGGATATTTCAGATATTCGCAACAGTCACATCACTATTTGAAGGGTGCTCAGTAATCGGATAGCGGCTGTAACGCGACCTCTTCAAATTCGATTCCATGTGTAACGAAATTTTCATCCCGAGCTGCTTTTGAGGCACCTGAAGTGAAAGATAAGTAGGCACTAAGTGGTTTTTATGGGTCACTCATGTGCCTTCCGCCTGGAAACGCGTTGCCTTGGCCGACCTGCGTCCTAATTGGGTATTTCCTGAAACGAAAACTAATTAGTCCGTCAGATAAATTTCCAAAAATATTGGCGTATTTTTCGTTTAACGTTAACAAAAAAAATAAAACTAAGTACTTACCTACACAGTGAGTTGAAAACTCAGCTCCATCAAGCTGGCAGTGAACAGTCAGCAGAATTGACCAAAATTTGAATGTAAATTTGTGGCTAATTAGTTGCTAATTAGTTGCTGCAAAACCGATTTTGTTGCTCGAACCGATTCCACAAAAATCGAGTTACTGCTATCTTCACCATAAGTTAGCAGTAAAATCACGAAATTGGTGTTAAATGAGACGACTAATAGGTAGCAATTTGTTGCTAATTTGTTGCTGAAAAACAGCAAAGGAAAAGTCTAAAAAATTTCAAAATCAGCCGAACCTAGCAACCGGAAACTAAACAGCAGTGTCCCTGCTACCTTAACATACGATTATTATGACTAAGGAGTGAATGCCGATTTTGTTGCTGCTTATAAATATGATCAGAGATGCTCAAAGAGCCAGCAACAAAATAAAAACAGAAAATCGGTTGCACCGAGCGACCAGAAACTAAAGAGCAGTAACCCTGCTACCTTAACATCCGATTATTATGAATGAGGAGTGGATGCCGATTTTGTTGCTGCTCATAAATAGCATCAGAGGTGTTCGGAGAGCCAGCAACAAAATAGAAACAGAAAATCGGTTACACCTCGCGACCGGAACCTGAAAATTAGTGTTCCTGCTCCTTAACATCCGATTATTATGAATTAGGAGTGGATGCCGATTTTGTTGCTGCTCATAAATAGCATCAGAGGTGCTCGGAGAGCCAGCAACAAAATAGAAACAGAAAATCGGTTGCACCTTGCGACCGGAACCTGAAAATCAGTGTCCCTGCTACCTTAACATCCGATTATTATGAACTAGGAGTGGATGCCGATTTTGTTGCTGCTCATAAATATGATCAGAAATGCTCAGAGAGCCAGCAACAAAATAGAAACAGAAAATCGGTTACATCTTGCGACCGGAACCCGAAGAGAGGTGTCCCTGCTACCTTTACATCCGATTATTATGAACTAAGAGTGAATGCCGATTTGGTTGCTGCTCATAAATATGATCAGAGATGCTCATAGAGCCAGCAACAAAATAGAAACAGAAAATCGGTTACACCTCGCGACTGGAACCTGAAAATCAGTGTCCCTGCTACCTTAACATCCGATTATTATGAATTAAGAGTGGATGCCGATTTTGTTGCTGCTCATAAATAGCATCAGAGGTGCTCAGAGAGCCAGCAACAAAATAGAAACAGAAAATCGGTTGCACCTCGCGACCAGAAACTAAAGAGCAGTGTCCCTGCTACCTTAACATCCGATTATTATGAACTAAGAGTGGATGCCGATTTTGTTGCTGCTCATAAATAGCATCAGAGGTGCTCGGAGAGCCAGCAACAAAATAGAAATAGAAAATCGGTTGCACCTCGCGACCGGAACCTGAAAATCAGTGTCCCTGCTACCTTAACATCCGATTATTATGAACTAGGAGTGGATGCCGATTTTGTTGCTGCTCATAAATATGATCAGAAATGCTCAGAGAGCCAGCAACAAAATAGAAACAGAAAATCGGTTACATCTTGCGACCGGAACCCGAAGAGAGGTGTCCCTGCTACCTTTACATCCGATTATTATGAACTAAGAGTGAATGCCGATTTGGTTGCTGCTCATAAATATGATCAGAGATGCTCATAGAGCCAGCAACAAAATAGAAACAGAAAATCGGTTACACCTCGCGACTGGAACCTGAAAATCAGTGTCCCTGCTACCTTAACATCCGATTATTATGAATTAAGAGTGGATGCCGATTTTGTTGCTGCTCATAAATAGCATCAGAGGTGCTCAGAGAGCCAGCAACAAAATAGAAACAGAAAATCGGTTGCACCTCGCGACCAGAAACTAAAGAGCAGTGTCCCTGCTACCTTAACATCCGATTATTATGAACTAAGAGTGGATGCCGATTTTGTTGCTGCTCATAAATAGCATCAGAGGTGCTCGGAGAGCCAGCAACAAAATAGAAATAGAAAATCGGTTGCACCTCGCGACCGGAACCTGAAAATCAGTGTCCCTGCTACCTTAACATCCGATTATTATGAACTAGGAGTGGATGCCGATTTTGTTGCTGCTCATAAATATGATCAGAAATGCTCAGAGAGCCAGCAACAAAATAGAAACAGAAAATCGGTTGCACCTCGCGACCAGAACCTGAAAATCAGTGTCCCTGCTACCTTAACATCCGATAATTATGAACTAAGAGTGGATGCCGATATTGTTGCTGCTCATAAATAGCATCAGAGGTGCCCAGAGAGCAAGCAACAAAATAGGAACAGAAAATCGGTTGCACCTCGCGACCAGAAACTAAAGAGCCGTGTCCCTGCTACCTTAACATCCGATTATTATGAACTAAGAGTGGATGAACTAAGAGCCAGCAACAAAATAGAAACGGAAAATCGGTTGCACCTTGCGACCGGAACCTGAAAATCAGTGTCCCTGCTACCTTAACATCCGATTATTATGAACTAGGAGTGGATGCCGATTTTGTTGCTGCTCATAAATATGATCAGAAATGCTCATAGAGCCAGCAACAAAATAGAAACAGAAAATCGGTTACACCTCGCGACTGGAACCTGAAAATCAGTGTCCCTGCTACCTTAACATCCGATTATTATGAATTAAGAGTGGATGCCGATTTTGTTGCTGCTCATAAATAGCATCAGAGGTGCTCAGAGAGCCAGCAACAAAATAGAAACGGAAAATCGGTTGCACCTCGCGACCAGAAACTAAAGAGCAGTGTCCCTGCTACCTTAACATACGATTATTATGAACTAGGAGTGGATGCCGATTTTGTTGCTGCTCATAAATATGATCAGAAATGCTCAGAGAGCCAGCAACAAAATAGAAACAGAAAATCGGTTACATCTTGCGACCGGAACCCGAAGAGAGGTGTCCCTGCTACCTTTACATCCGATTATTATGAACTAAGAGTGAATGCCGATTTGGTTGCTGCTCATAAATATGATCAGAGATGCTCATAGAGCCAGCAACAAAATAGAAACAGAAAATCGGTTACACCTCGCGACTGGAACCTGAAAATCAGTGTCCCTGCTACCTTAACATCCGATTATTATGAATTAAGAGTGGATGCCGATTTTGTTGCTGCTCATAAATAGCATCAGAGGTGCTCAGAGAGCCAGCAACAAAATAGAAACAGAAAATCGGTTGCACCTCGCGACCAGAAACTAAAGAGCAGTGTCCCTGCTACCTTAACATCCGATTATTATGAACTAAGAGTGGATGCCGATTTTGTTGCTGCTCATAAATAGCATCAGAGGTGCTCGGAGAGCCAGCAACAAAATAGAAATAGAAAATCGGTTGCACCTCGCGACCGGAACCTGAAAATCAGTGTCCCTGCTACCTTAACATCCGATTATTATGAACTAGGAGTGGATGCCGATTTTGTTGCTGCTCATAAATATGATCAGAAATGCTCAGAGAGCCAGCAACAAAATAGAAACAGAAAATCGGTTGCACCTCGCGACCAGAACCTGAAAATCAGTGTCCCTGCTACCTTAACATCCGATTATTATGAATTAAGAGTGGATGCCGATTTTGTTGCTGCTCATAAATAGCATCAGAGGTGCTCAGAGAGCCAGCAACAAAATAGAAACGGAAAATCGGTTGCACCTCGCGACCAGAAACTAAAGAGCAGTGTCCCTGCTACCTTAACATCCGATTATTATGAACTAAGAGTGGATGCTCATTTTGTTGCTGCTCATAAATAGCATCAGAGGTGCCCAGAGAGCCAGCAACAAAATAGGAACAGAAAATCGGATGCACCTCGCGACCAGAAACTAAAGAGCAGTGTCCCTGCTACCTTTACATCCGATTATTATGAACTAAGAGTGGATGCCGATTTTGTTGCTGCTCATAAATAGCATCAGAGGTGCTCGGAGAGCCAGCAACAATATAGAAACAGAAAATCGGTTGCCCCTCGCGACTGGAAACTGTAAAGAAGTGTCCCTGCTGTCCTAACATACGAATATTATGATTTAGGTGCAGATGCCGAGTTTCTTTCTGCTCATAACTATAATCAGAGATGCTCAGAGAGCCAGCAACAAAATAGAAACAGAAAATCGGTTACACCTCGTGACCGGAACACGAAGAGAGGTGTCCCTGCTACCTTAATGTACGATTATCATGAACTAGGAGTGGATGCTGATTTAGTTGCTGCTCATAAATATGATCAGTGATTTCCCTGGGGCTTCCCTTCCCTAGCACTTACACCACGGCGTTTGCAATTTGGACAAAATGATATTGACAAAATTTTTGACAAAATTCAAATGCTCATTCATTTTAACATCAATAGGATCTTACAAATCTTTGTAAAAACGATCTCCCGATGCCATTTTCCACAAAGTTAACGACACCGAGTTGAGTTTAAGTATATTTTTTGAACCATTATCAACATGTTTTAAGATTTCTAAAAAAAACTGTAAGTTAGCAGACATATTTTTTCACAAGTTTTGCTATTACGGGTGAATCTTAATCGATTGTAATATGGGTTTGTTTGTTTTGGTCCGTTTTGATTTACTGCACAAATATTTCAAATGAAACCTCAGTCCGCTTTCGGTTGCTGCAACGCTGTCGTGAGTAGACACGGTATCACCTGTCAGCAGCAGCTCGTGTTAAAGATCGCTGTACAAACACAAAATATTTGGAAAACCAAATTTGTTATTTATCAAAGTAATGTTATTATAAAATTACCGGACTTGATGAATTGACCCGAAGGTGAACTTGGATGACTGCTACTGGAATTCCTCGATGAGACTAACAAGGAGTGCTGAGTTTGGGATCGTTTTGGAAGTTATTATGAGACTTTACCTCCGGCTTGATCAAGTGACCTGGCAGCAGGGACACTGCAGTTCAGTTATCGGTCGCGAGGTGCAACCGATTTTCTATTTCTATACTGTTGCTGGCTCTTTGAGCACTTCTGATGCTATTTATGAGCAGCAACAAAATCGGCATCCACTCCTAGTTCATAATAATCGTATGTTAAGGTAGCAGGGACACTGCTCTTTAGTTTTTGGTCGGGAGGTGCAACCGATTTTCTGTTTCTATTTTGTTGCTGGCTCTCTGAGCACCTCTGATGCTATTTATGATCAGCAACATATTGGCATCCACTCCTGATTCATAATAATTGGATGTTAAGGTAGCAGGGACACTGATTTTCGGGTTCCGGTCGCGAGGTGCAACCGATTTTCTGTTTCTATTTTGTTGCTGGCTCTTTGAGCATCTCTGATCATATTTATGAGCAGCAACAAAATCGGCATCCACTCCTAGTTCATAATAATCGGATTTTAAGGTGGCAGGGACATTGCTCTTTAGTTTCTGGTCGCTCGGTGCAACCGATTTTCTGTTTCTATTTTGTTGCTGGCTCTCCGAGCACCTCTGATGCTATTTATGAGCAGCAACAAAATCGGCATCCACTCCTCATTCATAATAATCGGATGTTAAGGTAGCAGGGTTACTGCTCTTTAGTTTCTGGTCGCTCGGTGCAAACGATTTTCTGTTTTTATTTTGTTGCTGGCTCTTTGAGCATCTCTGATCATATTTATGAGCAGCAACAAAATCGGCATCCACTCCGTGTTCATAGTAATCGGATGTTAAGGTAGCAGGGTTACTGCTCTTTAGTTTCTGGTCGCTCGGTGCAACCGATTTTCTGTTTCTATTTTGTTGCTGGCTCTCCGAGCACCTCTGATGCTATTTATGAGCAGCAACAAAATCGGCATCCACTCCTCATTCATAATAATCGGATGTTAAGGTAGCAGGGTTACTGCTCTTTAGTTTCTCGTCGCTCGGTGCAAACGATTTTCTGTTTTTTTTTGTTGCTGGCTCTTTGAGCATCTCTGATCATATTTATGAGCAGCAACAAAATCGGCATCCACTCCGTGTTCATAATAATCGGATGTTAAGGTAGCAGGGACACTGCTCTTTAGTTTCTGGTCGCGAGGTGCAACCGATTTTCTGTTTCTATTTTGTTGCTGGCTCTCTGGGCATCTCTGATGCTATTTATGAGCAGCAACAAAATCGGCAGTCACTCCTAAGTCATAAAAATCGTATGTTAAGGTAGCAGGGACACTGCTGTTTAGTTTCCGGTTGCTAGGTTCGGCTGATTTTGAAATTTTTTAGACTTTTCCTTTGCTGTTTTTCAGCAACAAATTAGCAACAAATTGCTACCTATTAGTCGTCTCATTTAACACCAATTTCGTTATTTTACTGCTAGCTTATGGTGAAGATAGCAGTAACTCGATTTTTGTGGAATCGGTTCGAGCAACAAAATCGGTTTTGCAGCAACTAATTAGCAACTAATTAGCCACAAATTCACATGCAAATTTTGGTCGATTCTGCTGACTGTTCACTGCCAGCTTGATGGAGCTTGAAAACTCGCGTGACGTCATTTTAGTAGGTACACTTTTACTAAAACGTTACGTCACCAGCACCACTCTTGAACTTTGATGCGCTATGGCTTTATCATTTTTTATCGATTTGAAATCGCAAAAAAATACGTGTCCAACATTTTTTTAAAATCTAACGGAATGGAAGAAAGCAAGGCTTTTGCCCTGTGGGACAAAACAGACTAAAAATAAAATAAATAATAACGAACGGGCTTAATATCATTTGTATATCTAGGAAAATACCCAATTGTATAACGTGTTTCGACAAAGGCACTGCAATTCCTTTGAGATACCTACCTCTGCCTTTTTTATGGATAGGATATCATCAAATGACCCCCTACCGCTCTGGGTGGAGCGGGAGGGAGTGTCAGACTCTTACTGACTAAAACCCATCCGTGCTCCTCCTAGTGCCTTTTGCGTTCTAGGGCCGCGGTGACTCTTTCGAAAAAAATCCGCAACCCTGGCAGTGCAATACCTCTGCCTACGATTCGCTTAAAATAACGACTTCCGAATAATTCCGAAAAAAAAACTGTGAATGTGACTTGATTTACAATAGGTACCTCAGAGAAAGGAATCGTGGGAGGAAAGTGCCTTTGCCGAAACACTACACAATTAGGTCGCAGGCCATCGGTCCATCAGTATAGGTAACATTCAAAGTTCTGCGATTTCATCCGCAAGATGGTCCGATTAGACGACTAAAACGAATGGTCAGTGGGTCATCTTAGGGGCGGAGTTGGAGCTGATGGCATTAAAGTCTGTGCTAAAGTGGCCAACTAGGTTCTTGGCCATTAGTCGCCGACTGTAAACGTGGCCAGATAGTTGGCTTTCCCGACTAGTCGTTGCATCTATTTTTGTTTTTAATTTCTAAACGCTTTGGGCTCGAAACCTAAATAACAAGTCATAATTTGAAACCACGTATTCTTGTAACACTAATAAAATATAAAACGAAGCTATAGGCACACTATAGGTAACAAGTAGTAACTGGAGACTTATTGGTACGTACTATTTACGCAATAATATTTACTCCCCATTCTCCACAGCATTCGAAATGAATGACCAACCAAAACTTTTCACAACAATACACCTTTTGAAAGTTTTAAACATATCTCTTGGCAGTTGGCCCATCGCGGAGAGTTTTGTTGTGCTATATACCTTTCTGTTCCTCTCGGTTAAATCTTTTGTTACCTACTGGTAGGTGAAGCTGCCGTGAAATCTTATTTAGTAGGTACTTACCTATTTGTCCCAAAATGGCACTTTGTAGAACAAAGTCGACTAAGTTATTTTGAAGGTGGGCGATGATATCGACTCGAGTCAGCCATCGTAGGGTTTGCCACTCCACACCGGATGACAATTAATTCTATAGATTTTCATGTTTGTGTTTTTCAGGACTTTGCATGTCATAATAAAGTAACCATGCAGTTTTGTGCTGTTTTCGATAGATTTTTTACATAATAATCTTTACTAATATGTATGGATGTTTGTTACTCTTTAACGCAAAAACCACTGAATGGATCTTGATGAAATTTTGCACAGATGTAGATTATAGTTTGGTAAGGTTGTTAAAGTCTGGTGGATTGGCTGGAGAGGCGCCACGGCGTCCTCACCTTCCGCCTGACGCAGGTACTCACCGGACACGTTTGTTTCAGGAGGTACCTGTTTCGGATTCGGCGGGAGGAAACGCCCGGGTGTTTTCACTGTGACGATCGCCCGGAGGCCACGGTGGAGCATACGGTGGAGGTCTGCCCCGCTTGGGCGGAGCACCGCCGTGTCCTCGTCGAGGCGATCGGCGGCGACGACCTCTCGCGTCCGGCCCTGGTTCAATCCATGGTCCGGAGTGAGGAGGCATGGAAAGCAGTCACCTCCTTCTGCGAAGCAGTCATGCTAGTGAAGGAGGAGGCGGGCCGCGTGAGGGAGAGACAACCCTCACGCAGCCGCCCGCCCTAGGGGCCCGTTAGGGCCAGAGCCTGCCAGAGTTGCGGATTATGTTCGAAAGAGTTACCGCGGCCCTGGAAAGCAAAGGACACTAGGAGGAGCACGGATGGGTTTTAGTCAGTAAGAGTCTGACACTCCCTTCCGCTCTGCCCAGAGCGGGAGAAGTCATTTGATGATTTCTCATCCATAAAAAAAAAAGAAAAAAGGTCTGGTGAATAATTTTCGACATTCACGCAGGCGGAGCCGCGGGCGGCTGCTAGTAGTTAATATAATGTCCTAGTGCTCCACACTCCACAGGTCTTCTTCTTCTTCTTCGTGTGGGTAGTAAGGTCTAACGACCCCACACACCCTAGTGTCAGAGTTTCTAAACCGCCTCAAGGGCCTCTGACATGGTTTGACGACCGCCATTTGGCGGCCGAGACCATCGGCGTATACGGGCCTTCCGAAACACGGAACTATCTTTTTATCAGACAATCAGGTGATTCAAGCCTGCAATGTCCAAACTGGAATCAACTTTACAAAGTATGCTTCCCGTGGGAATCGAACCCACTCCACAGGTAAAAAGTAAAGAATAAACATCTTTTTACAAAAAGTCGGTGCCAAAAAACAAAATCAAAAATACCAGAAGCGCTGATTTCCGAAATTAACCTTATTTTACACTGTAGTGTAGTATTTGGATGTTAGTTGTAAGTATGAAAAAAAGTTTGTTCCAGAAACCGGGTGATACCCAGTCTTCATTTTCTTTCCCGAATGCGGATATTATTCTTCAGTTTTTTTTTCAGTTTTCTATTTGGCTAAGTAAAACAAAAGATTACGATTTTTATGAAATAATTTATTTAACAAAAATATACAACAATACAATACAGGTATTTACAATCTACATTCGATCGAAATAAGCGTAAACCTATTATTTAAATAACAATATTAAGTTAGGTTCAAAAAACACTATTTTTGAACTATGACATTTTGAAACAGGAATGTCTAAAAATTTGTTTACATTTGAATTCAGATTTCATCAAAATCGTACGCGATGCTCTTTTGAGTAATATTCGCACTTCCTCTCATGGTTCCGGATTTGATCATACAAACCGGCTTGAAATATTCAGCCTATTTTTAGTAACGCTAGGTTATGAAAATATCGGTCTTTATAATAAAATCAATCAAATTTCTTTTTTTTTTTCGTCAAATCTACTGCCATTTAACAAACAACATACCTACTTAATTTGAGCGGTAACTTTTAATTGAAATCTTAAAACTAATTGTAGCTAGGTACTTAATTAATTTAAAGTGCTTAGAAAATGAAGAGCTCGTGGCTAAAGAACAATAGCAGCACGGGTCGATTTTCAAGGTTAAGCAACGCTTGCCAAGGTTGGTCTGTGGGTACCGTTCCGGCTATCATTTGTAAACCTTTGGCAGTCGTTACAGATAGTCAGAAGCCAGTAAATCTAACTCCAGTCTTGCCAAGAAGTACCGTGTTCCCCAGTTAAAGGGTTTGGAGGTCTGGTAGGCAGCTATTATAGTTTTTTTATGATCATTATTCATTTACATTAACGATACTGTAACGTATAAGTCAACGCATTCGTGCTAGGCCCTCAGGAGGCCTACCACAACCTCTTAAAACAATATTATTTTAATATTACTTTGTAATTTCTGTTGTTGCATTTTCAACGCTCGGATCAGCGCCGAGAGTTGAAAATGCAACAACAGAAATTACAAAGTAATATTAAAATAATATTGTTTTAAGAGGTTGTGGTAGGCCTCCAGTGCGTTGAAAACTCGCATGACGTCACGCGATGGTACACTTTTTACTATAACCTGACGTCACCAGACCTGAATTTAGATGCGATTTATCTTATTCAATCATCATCTGCTTAACCTTTTCCTATCTGTATTGGGGTCGGCTCCCAGTCAAACCGGATTCAGCTGAATACCAGTATTTTACGTAGATCGGCTGCCTACCAGGGGCTCGAGTCTGCTATTGCAATCGTGTCTCAATGACCGGTCAGTGATCGAATATTTGACAACTTTGTCAGTTTTTGTATGGGAAATGTGTCAAAAGTTTGACGTTATACGTCAAAAATCGATCATTGACCGGTCATTGAGACACGATTGCAATAGCAGACTCGACCCCCTGACCTCCACAACCCATTAACTGGGTAACACGGTACTTCTTGGCAAGACTGATGTCAGATTTTCTGGCTTCGGACAATTTGTAACGACTTTATCTTACTGAATATTTAAAAAAAAATATCGGTTTACCACATGTCCAATATTTTTTTAACTACTAACGGGCGGGATTTCAAGAAAATTTTGAAGTATGATTTTCCCATCGAGTAAAATACCCTATTATCCGGTGAAATATACATTTATTTTCCAAAAAAAACCTGTATATTATACACTCTTATCAACTACTACCCTCTTCCGATAACATTTTTTGTAATTCTGATTTTAATAATGTAGCCTCTGCAATCATTTCTTCTCGCGTTCTCGGTGGTTTCGATGGGTGACCGGATTTGAACCTAAAACAAATAACGAGAAGGTTTAATTTTGCAAATCTGATGTGTGCGTAAAGATTGAGAGGCCCAAAGAATTAATCTAAAAACTATTTTATCAACATGTAAGTAGTAGAAGTTATACAAAATTGTAAAAACTATTAAAAAATTTGTGAACAACAGTCTATATCTCTTTTTCTTCGACTCTCCTTTAGTAGGTATGCTAGAAGAGTTTCTGTATCTGAAATAAGCATCATCTTTGTACTTAATTTTCTGTTCCTTCTTCTTGTGTGTTTGTTGTATAATGTGCACATTAATAATCGTAATTCTAATTTCTAATATCCTAACTTTATTAATATTGTAGGAGGCTGGGCGTGTGTGAATAGGTAGGTAGAAGAAGAGATGAAGAAAAGTCCGAAGTACACAAGAAGAAGAAAGAAAGTTTATTGCACAGACACAGGTTACAGTTCACACACAAGAGTTCCACCAAGAAGAGTGAGAAGGAGTGTAGAAATATAGCATAGACAGATTTACGAGATAAAGCCAAAATACAGTCGGTATTAAGCGCGGCAAAGCTATGTTTTTATATAGCAACGGTCACGATCAGGTTAGTGAACATACTGAGCAGGCATGGTCCACACATCGACCAAACCTGCGCGAGCGCAAGGCAGCGATAGTGCCGTCCCGCTCGCGTAACCGGTTTGCGTGACGTAGCCGGCCGGTCGGCCGAACGGAACAATAGACGCGTCATAGCTACGCCGGTTAGCTGATAAGAAATTATCTACTAATACAAAATATTTGTTTGTATGTTGAATGTTAGTTACAATAAAATTATTTTATTTTGATTTTTGATTTTATATAATACTAGTTGTTAAGTAACTTTGTAAATATGTATATAAATTATATTTGTTTTTAATTTTAAGCAATTATATAATTTATATTTAATTTTAATGTTTTATGTTTAAGACATATTAGAGTAGGTCACTACAATATTTTAATGCGACAGAGTTTGTTTGTATGTTACGCTTTCACGCTACAACGGCTGAGCGGATCGTCATGAAATTTGGCAGATATATAGCCTGGGACATGGAGAAGGACATAGGCTACATTTTAACGCGATTACCGACATCCAATCCAATTTCAACTGTCTAGCTATCACGGTTCATGAGATACAGCCTGGTGATGGACAGACGGACAGCGGAGTCTTAGTAATAGGGTCCCGTTTTTACCCTTTGGGTATGGGACCCTAAAAAAATTCCTCCATCCTTACTCAAAGTTACCTCGGTAAATCAGTTCGACGGTTTAGGCGTAAACAAACCGACAAATAAAATTAATTTCGCATTTATTATAATATAAGTATTGATAGTTATACGTAAAATTATCTTTAGAATGTCGTTTTTCAATTCCATATTTTGTACTTACTGATCATGTTTGGCTAGTTCCAAGTATATGAGATCGTTGTCAATGAAGTCTCCTTTTTTTCTCGGCATTACATGGCAGTGCAGATGCTGAAATAATAATTATATTTATAACCAACTATATTGTAAGAAAATATACATCTTGTAAGGGACATCGACGCAGGAACGGATACCATGGGTCCAGGACATGATTTTGGAAATCCCCCCGCGTTTAAATTTTTCGTCGTCTTGTCCTCAATTTTTTAAGTTTTTTTTTTTTACTTTAGACTGCTCATAATCGTTATTCTTACCTAACCCAATGAGACTACAAAGAGCAAGGCAACAAAATATTTTATTGTTACAGTTCTCGTCAAATAACTTTGCCCCTCTGAAGTTGGCTACGAGTGGCTGCGTAGTAGTCAAAATTACGAACAAACTGCAACTGCGCATGCGCAAGAGATATGGGGGCGGGGATTATGGCGGTGCGATTTTGTGTCTCAGTGTTACGTTTACGTTCGATGCATGCTTGCGTCCCGCTTGCTCCCTCTACGTGACTGCACCAAGCGATCTTTGCTAATGACTAACTTCAGAGGGGCACAGTTATTTGACGCGAACTGTACACTACATAAATCTTACAAACCTACATTTCATGACCGTAACTACCACCCACTGAGATATTTCACACGAAAACGAACCTTATTTGTAGTAAGTTTCTGTTCATTATAAATTGTATAAAAAATAGATGATTTTTGACAGATTTACTAGTACTGTCAAATCACTGGAATAAGATTAAAAGACTAGTAGCAAGTGACTTACATGGACAGTCTGTCCGGCGTCCTCGCCATCTTGTATTGTGACTGTACATGAATCCGCCGTGTGGACCTTTTCCATTAACTGTAACAAGTATCAATCAATATACAACGTGTAACAGAATAAACGCAATAACTCTTAAGGGGTCATTGTACTCATCATTATAAACTATTGGACCAACAACGACATCGCGAAAAAAAAATCGGCTGCCTCACATTATGTTCTCATAACTCGACAAAATGTACTGAACAGCTGATTTTTATTTCCCATAATGATGAGACCAACCCAGAATGACCACTTAAGACGTATTGCGCTCATTCTGTGACACGTTGTATATGTCGCAGCCAACTAGCTTAATCAGCCGTTTCATTAAAAGCCTAGCCTTTTCATTGAACTGCGCCGTTTAATTAGCGACATAAGTGACATGGGCAAGACATCAAACGATATTGAACAAAAGATGTCACTTAGGTCGTTGAAAAATCGGCGCATTTAAATTAAAAGGCTAGGCAACCAATTAAACGGCTGATTGAGCTAATTGGTTGCGTCATATAATAAAACTCTTGCGTTACTGAGTGACTGACAGACAACGCACAGCCGAAACTACTGGTTGTAGAAAGCTGAAATTTAGCATGTAGGTTCCTTGGGGAGTGTAGGGGAGCAATAAGAGAGAACTTCTCGGTATTTCTACAGGAAACAACGGGATATACGCGTACGAAGTCGCGCGTAAAAGTTAGTAAAAAAAACCGACTTCCAAAAAAAACACTACAAAGTACAAAATAACTTTAATTTCGGAAGTCGGTGTTTTTGGTTGCTTCTTCGTTATTTGACACCGACTTCCGAAATTAAAGTTATTTTGTACTTTGTAGTGTTTTTTTTGAAAGTCGGTTTTTTTTTGTGAAAAAGTATTTTATTTTTCACTTTTTTGTACTTTCTAGTGGTTTTTGTTTGTATGACACCTAAAAACACAGGAAAGCAAAAATATGCAAATTCGTATGATTTTTCCACATATTTTTTCCAGCTATTTGGATTTAAAAACCAAACTGCTGAACCGATTTTGATAAAATTTAAATGGGACCAATCGAAAAGTATATTCTTTCACATAAAACAAGAATTTTTCAAATCGGTTCATAAATGACGGAGATATGAGGTAACAAACACAAAAAAAAAAAAAAAAATACAGTCGAATTGAGAACCTCCTCCTTTTTGGGAAGTCGGTTAAAAATAAAATAAGGAATGTTAACTCACGCGTTGTACAATTCGTATCGTTTTATAAAAGTCTTGTGCCTCCTCCTCTGACAAATCTCTGTTCCTCTCCGCCATTCTGATCGGTGCTACCAAAACGTGGCCCGGTATGACACATCTGAAAACAATATATGAAAGAAAGACATTATAATATAAGACTTCATATAGAAATATCAATTTGGCAACAATTTATCATCATTTGGCTAGCCTTTTCCGAACTTTATTGGTTTATGCTTTCCGAGGCATGGAGAAATCTCGGTATGTTAAGATGGTCACCCATCCATAGACCGACCCCGGCAAGCGTTGCTTAACCTTGAAGATCTACCCGTGCGGCTGTTATTATTTAGCCAATTATTATAAAGTCTAAAATAAATCCTGTGTTTAGAACTCAAACAGAAGACCATAATGCTATATATATTCACATAGAAGACGACAATGGTAGATTTATCAGACAAAAACAAAGAAATATCATCCTTGAACATACCGGAATAAAGTTGAAAATAAGCGTAAATAATAACTGCGTGTCTGTACGCTTTGATTTTCTCCCAAATTAATTGAAATCAAAAATTCAAATTCTTCTAATCATCGATCCATCGTGCCGCAGGGCGTTCCACATAACGTTTGCCCATACGCGGTCTCCACTCTAGTACATGTCTGCTCTATCGACCGTCTGTCCGTCTACAGACATGGCCGGCCCACTTCCATTTCAGCATGCTGATTCTTCGCGCAATGTCAGTGACTTTAGTTCTCCGGCGAATGACTTCGTTGCTAATTCTATCCACCAGAGAAACCCCGAGCGTTGCTCTCTCCATTGCACGCTGAGCAACCTTGAATTTGTGGACCAGACCTATGGTGAGTGTCCACGTTTCGGCTCCGTAAGTTATTACGGGTAGGATGCACTGGTTATAAACGCAGGTCTTAAGGGATTGTGGGATCGACGATTCAAAGATAGCAGCTTCCCGAATGCCGCTCAGCACAAACGAATTCTGGTCGGCTCCTTTTCAAAGTTGTGCCGACCCAGTTGAATTATTTGGCCTAGATATATGTATTCTTGCACAACCTCGAGGGTAGCGCCATTTATGATTACAGGTCTCGGGTTGACATGACCATTGTACATGACTTTGGTTTTGTCCAGATTCATCCCGAGACCCACCCGCCTTGAAGAATCGCTCAGACCGTTGAACATCACTTCCAGCTCCTGCAGAGATTCTGCCATAATCACAATGTCATCCCAAATCGGAGGTGCGAGATATACTGACCGTTGATATTTATACCCGTCCTTTCCGATCAAGCGTCTTGAAAACGTCCTCCAAATTCGAAACGCCATCTTGGATTTTGGAAAACAAATCCCATATAAAATAAACAATACAATTAAGAGTTTATAATCGTTTAAGATATTTTATACTCTAACAGAGATTGCAATTACCCGGTGACACCACTTACTTATAGGCCCATTATTGTGTACTCACTTCAACTCACTTCAAATTAACAAAAGCATTAATTCAGCTTCGATTTGAAGAAGACACAAGTGTGTCCGGACCGGGCGGAGTGTCCAGACCGGACGGAGTGTCCGAGGGTAAATCGGGCGGATCAGTTTGAGTAGTTAGGAGATCCCTGGCTCTAGCACCGTGTACAGGAAAATAAACCTTATTTCTCCCCAGCTAAACTTACATTGCTTTAACGACTGCTCCAACTATCGAATTCGATTCGATTCGACTGCGATCGTCGATTATTTGTCAAACGAAATCAATCCAAGAATCAAACTTATCGCTTAAAAAATAAGGCCTATATTTGCCTAAATACTATAACGCAAACCTGCCACAGAAAAATATACCTTATTTCGCCAAACCTAAGTTCAAAATTCCTTTACTCACCTCAAATTGACAAAGGCATAAGACAGCTTCGACCTGAAGAAGACACAAGTTTCAGGAACTTTCACATGTCCGAAAGCGTAGTAAGGTTCTTCGGGGTTCACTATCGTGTCCAGACCGGACGAAGTGTCCGGAGGTAAGTCGGACGGCTCTGTGTGGGTCGGCAGAAGTTCCTTGCGTAGACTTAGACAGTATAGAGAGTATACGTTTCGTCTGGAACAAAGTGTGACGGAATTTAGTAAATTTCTGACAAATGAAAGTAATAAAATTGTGTGGAAGTTTTTGGAGTTGGGGATACGATTTTCGAGTATGAGATTGGGGGTACGAACTTAGCAATACAAAATCGTCTTTTCCTGTATATTTTTTCGTTTAAATATTTTTAAAGCTTAGACGTCGTTTTATAGGGATCCATACCTCAGTCGGAAAATTGGGAACCCTTATAGGATCACTTTGTTCACCGTCTGTCCGTCCTTTTTATCAGGAACGCGTGGAGGAATCAAGCTGAAATTAACATCAAATACTTAGGTCTGCTACCCCGTGGACCCCCCTTTTACCGCTTATGGCGCATGTTTTGACGCTCGTAACGGAATCAAAACCGGTACTTCCCGTTCACCTAGAGTCATGAAATTTGGCAAAAAGATAGATCTTACAGTACAAGAGAATTTGTAGTTTTATCATATACAAAATCATTTTTTGCGATTACAAACTTATATTATCGGTAGAACAATTGACCGTGACGTGCATTGATGAATGGGAGAAGATTTTTTCAATAACGAAGATAAGTTTGTCCTTCAATCTTAACTGCTATATTTTCGCCAGAGAAATGAGAGTGCTTTCATAGTTAATAAACTTCCGTAGGTAATGTACACTCGGTAAAATCAAGACTCGATCAGAACCCTCAGTACTTGTCCGGTTTTTTTATGGGTCTGATCACAATTTGTTACACAAGCAATTTCGTCGCAATCCCTATAGGTCCATAGGTCCCACATTCAGTGATACGTCATTCGAAGATATATTTTTTTTTTGTCCCGAAAATGTTTATTTTGGGGAAATTATAAAACGATCGAATAAAAAAATAACTTAGCGACTGATGATGAGATACTGTTTTAATAACTTGAGCGGTATGAATTTGAATAAGCGAAAAATTAGCTAAACTAACGACGAATATTGATTAATAATAAAATCAAGAACGAGCTTACAAAAAGTGGGTTGTAATTAATCCATTTCAGATATTAAAATTCTAATCGTGCGTGTGCGTAGCGTGCTTCGTGGTTATTTTTTTTTAAACCACCCAGAAATATCATTTGCCAAATATTTAAAAAAATGCAGGACGTAACGTTGACACAAACAAATATTAGGTCGCTCAAACATTATAAAGCTTCTCATCTAGTAATGTTTGTAAGTTGCTGTTCTGTTGATTTCTCGTCACTCGCAGTCAGTCGCTCACTTAGTAATACTATAACGTAAATTAATTATTTTTGTCACTTAATATTATTTTTATAACTTTAATTTACAGTCACTCGTTTCAATACTACCCTTTATTTTGTGCATAACGTCGAACGAGTTGAGAATTAGATTAAATAAATACAGAATGGAACAAATAAGAAAACTGACTGGTGATCATTGAATGTGACCTATAATACCGAGGGGCAAATGTAATATTATCAATTAGTTCGCACACTGTAGAAAAATTCATTTTGACAAGATTGTCGCTGATATAATTTTCCGACTTGAATTTTAAAGGTTTTTTAGGAACTTCAAGTCTCGATAAAGGGTTCTTTCATTCACATACCTCCTATGCTGAAAAACAGGCATATTTCGTCTCACATCCTTCAGCTTCTCCTCGCTGATCTCCGCCACCTTGTAACAGGGTGAAGCCTCCCCGCAGTCGACTAGGACTTCGCCCCAGGGGTCTATGCAGACGGCGTGCCCGTAGGACTTGCGCTTAGCGTTGTGGATGCCTGACTGGGCTGCTGCAATGACGTAGCATTGGTTTTCTATTGCTCGGGCTCTGGAGATAAGGAAACAAAAACGAAGGTGCCTTACAGTAGTCGTATATGATGTGTAACATCAGGGCCTAAACCACCAACTCTTAAAGCAGTATTAGGCCCCTGATATGTCACCTTCATAATAAGCACCATTAACACTTATACTGAAAAAAAAGATTCAGGTACCTCAACATCATCTGCCTAGCCTTTTCCAAATATATTGGGGTCAGCTCCCAGTCAAACCGGGTTCAGCTGACCACCAGTATTTTATGTGGAGCGGCTGCCTACCAGACCTGCACAACCCATTAATTGGGTAACGCGTTACGGTACCTCTTGGCAAGACTGGTGCCAGATTTACTGGCTTCAGCCAATCGATAACGACTGCCAAAGATCTACAAATGACAGCTGGGAATAACGGCTTAACGTGCTTTCCGAGGCACGGAGGAGTCTCGGCATGTTAAGATGACCCATCCACAGACCAAACTCGGCAAGCGTTGCTTAACCTTGAAGATCGGCCCGTGCGGCTGTTTTAATTTAGCCACGAGCTCCTCATTAAGGAACCTATTAATTGAAATTATTTTTCGTTCTTTTTTAATTGTATTTAAATAAAATACCTGAATCATTTCTTTTCAGTACCAACCTCTCGATAAATGGGTTGGGGCCATCTGACGACCAACCAATGTTACACATTAAAAACTTAGCATAACAATACGCTAGAATTCTTTAAATTAAATTTTAAAAAAACTAATGGTATATCCACATTTCACGTTCTTAAAGAATTTCGCTAGATAAGCTATTGCGCGGCACTCATCGACAGATGATTTATTTAAAGAGCTTGGAATAGGCGTAACACGCGACAACTTCCACTGGGATGGATAATTCCAGTTTTTAATGTCAAGTTAAAGATGTAGCTAAATGATGAATTACCTGAGTAACACGTGCCAGTGTGCTGCCCCGGTATGCTGTGTAAACGCTGAAGGGTACGTCAGTACTTCTGCCTTCGTTATACTGAGCGAAGTGCTCAGTTCTGGGAAACGCATGTCGTAGCATATTGATAGACCTGTGGAGATAATTTTAGTTTTATGTAGTTTAAGCCTTATTAATAAAGTCCTGAAGTACAAACCAAGGCTAATAGACAAAGTCGAGATCGAAAGACGTACAAAGTTTTTCGACATTACGAAACTGAAATGGAGCTGGGCAGGCCACATGGCAAGGCGAGATGATGATAAGTGGAGTAAGGCAGTGACCAATTGGCGTCCGAAGACGAAGTCTGGAAGAAGTGTTGGTCGGCCGGCAGTGAGATGGGCGGACGACATTGTTGTTATCGCGGGTAGAACCTAGATGAGGCTGGCACAGGAACGTGGGGATTGGCATAAGAAAAGAGAAGCCTGTGCTCAGCAGTGGGCGAATTCGGGCTGTGGGTGATTATGATGAAAGTCCAAACCAAAGCGTATGGCAGAGATCGTGGTTTCTTGATGCAAAAGCAGTGGACCGCGTAGTTTGAAAATACGATCGATTTTCGTACAGCTTTGGGTTTTACGTCACAAAAATAAGGTGTATTTCTCAATGTCAGCAGAAGGCTTTTTGAAATAAATAAAAATTATTTGGTCTTTTCTGAAGTTGCCGCAAGCTATCGCTGTGGAAGGAGCTTGTTCCCCAGCCGTTGGCAAATCGATTTCAGGCCGATATAAAAGCACTTTGGATATGTCCAGCAATGTATGTTTTTCGCAGAAACTACACACAGACAGGCGATCGCTAATATGATCTTATAGCAGTTCGGTTTGTATGGCACAGAGCCTTGAAATGGTTGAAAAATCGGCCAAGTGCGAGTCGGACTCTCACCCGAAGGGTTCCGTACCGAAAAAAACACGTTTCTTGTATGAGACCCCATTTAATTTTTTATTATTTGTTGTTATAGCGGCAATAGAAATACACACTCTGTGAAAATTTCATCGGTCTACCTATTACGGTTCTTGAGATACATCCCGCTGACAGACGGACGGACAGCGGAGACTTAGTAATAGGATTCCGTTAGTTAAAAAGCATGCTGAGTGACTCCTATACCTTTACAGAACAAGCTTACCAACTTTTCCAATCGGAGTATCAACCGGCGCAACAATATGATCCCCGGGCATGCAGAAGTCGCTCTCCTTTAGCCGAACATTACGCTCTGGTATCTCAACATCGAACAAGTGCAGCTTCCTATACGACTGCACTATGTTGCCTCTGTTGTCGATTATTATATGTGTGTTACAGATCTTTGACGGGTGTTCTTGATCCTGAACAATGGGATAAAAAAAAATCAACAAAATAATTTTAATTAAACTCTACATAATCACTATAACATTTTTATTTCTTCAAAAATGATGGATGAAGAGGACGTTTATTTGATACAAATCAAAGGTTTAATTAAAAATATTTTGTTGATTGTATGTTTAAGAAAATTACCTACGCGAAACCAAAGATTCTTTCATTGTTAGATTTTTTTTCCAAATCTCCACTCATCTTAAAAAGTGCTCCTTTTGCGAAGTGCACCAATTGAGAAGTGCACCAGTTGCGAAGTGTACCATTATGAGAAGTGCACCAGTTGCTAAGTTCACCATTTGAGCATGGTGTACAAGTTGAGATGTGCACCAAATGCGTCAAACCCTCATGAGATACAGCCTGGTGACAGACGGACGGACGGACAGACAGCGGAGCCTTAGTATTAGGGTCTTAGGATGAAATGACGATAATAAAGTTGATAAAGTTGAGTTGATCAGGGGTCCCGTTTTACCCTTTGGGTACGGAACCCTAAAAAAGAATAAAAGGAATGTGGAGATCAGATGGGAAGTCGCTCTTTGTAAAATACTGGTACTGACCTGCATCCGGTTTGTCTGGAAGCCGACCCCAACTCGTCGGGAAAATGCTATTTAGATTGATCGTCTACTACTGATGTACGTTTGTCCTTTATCAAAATTTTTAAAGTACGCCAAGATTACGTTATCATGGCAATGGCACTTGTTTATGAAAGTGATAAGAACCGAACCGTGATAACAGACTTATTGTAATCCCGGGATAAATGCAGGAAAGCATATCTGTAGCTATACTACCAATGTAAAAATAAATTTCTGTTCGTTAGTCTCGCTAAAACTCGGGAATGGGTGGACCGATTTGGCTAATTGTAGTTAGGTAAGTTCAGGGAAAGTTTAAATGGTGAGAAAATATGGAAAAAAAATACATCCGGACGAAGCCAGGGCGGGCCACTAGTCGATTATAAATAAAAATATCTGCAACCCTCGACCTGGGTTGATTTCTCTGGAGATCAGATATGTAGTCGCTTCAGGGCACTGGTATTCAGCTGCATACAGTTACGACTGCAAGCTGACCCCGACATAGTTGGGAGGCGTTGGTTGAAGGCGAGAGGTTGGGAAACAGTTATCGCGCAGGAGGCTGCGGAAAGGGAGAGGGAGATTTCGAGTGCTCTCCCAGCCCGCAGCAGACGAACAGGGCGTCGGAGGACACTCCATACGCTGCCCTCCTTCGGCCCAACTAACTGGGTCCAGAGGCGGCGGACTTGGGGACGTCCGTCGCCCCCATTCATCCAGACCCGAGGTGGCGGCGCGTGGTATTCCCGTGCGCCCCTCTGACGTCGCGGGGGGAGTCAAACCCCTCACTCCCCCCGCTGACGAGAGGTGGCGGCACCAGCCGGGGATTACGGAAGTCGCGTACGTTCCCGCGATCCCTGGCGTAGGTGAGAGATGGAACACCGGGGTGGTTTTAGTCATTAAGAGACTGGCAGACACCTCCGTCTTCCTTAGGGCGACGGACAACCATGAGGATTTCCACCACGAAATTAAAGTAAAATAATACCTTTTCATGAACTCCGCCCATAGATAACCAAACATTATGCTGAGCGGCCAGTTTTCTGTAGCTACCGACTGTGGCGCCCCCTATGATGGGCTCAGCGGAGTTTAGTGTGTCATTCTTATTGTCACAGAGATAGTCGCAGGCTTCTGGGAAGAATAGCATCTGGAAAAATAAAAAAAGTTCATAACCATCATGGGTATAACATCCGTACAGGAAATACAGAGTTTATGAAAATTTTGCGATTAAAATGATAGAATAGTATAAAAAAGGGCCACTGCAACTTTTACATTAGTTAATATTGATTTTTAGCAATCATTACTTTTTCTTAGAATTAAATTAACGTGAAACGGGATGTATTTAAGAACAACAATCAGCATCTAGTGTCGTCCCTGCTGTTATGACAACGAAAATACGACCTTATTTATTTGACATAAGACAGTTCATGGCCAATAAATTAAAGCGTTTTAAATATTTTAATATAATAGTTTTAAAACTTGAAGGGATAGATAGGAATTTCGTTTGGGCATCGAAAATGCTCATGACGATTCAAGGCATTTAATTAGGTGTTATTTATATGTCGCAGCCAATAAGCTTAATCAGCCGTTTAATTGCTGGCCTAGCCTTTTCATTTAAATGCGTCAATTTTTTCAGCGACCTAGGTGACATCTTTCATTCAATACCTTTATGACTTGCCCATGTCACTTATGTCGCTGATTAAACGGCGCAGTTCAATAAAAAGGCTAGACTTTTAATGAAACGGCTGATTTGGCTAGTTGGCTGCGACATCACCCTATGTATACATTCAGGTTTGTATAACCTGAATGTATACATAGGGTGATGTCATAAAAAAAATCTTATTAACGACAGTTCCGGATGGTGTAATAAATACGAAGGATACGAAGGAAGTTACTTTTTTTTTCAAAATCAACTGGTTCGATTCCTAGTTAGAAATATCGATTTTTCAAACTACAAAAATGCTGTTTTAGGTTTAATCAAAATCGGGCTCGAGACTCCTTTCAGTGTTTTTCGCTAATCCTCATAGTTTCGGATTTGGCCATCCATGCACACTTTAAAAATTCACCCTGTTAGTGGTTGGAAAAGGTGCTAATACAGTAACAACGCACCAGCTAAGCTTAATATTGACATTAACCAGAGGATGACAATCTAGGCTGTACAAATACAGAGCAGTCTTTTAGTATAAATTACTTTACTTAGAACAATACAAGATTTGATTGAAATCAGATAACAATGTAGTGTAATGATCTCTGCGTGTTGCTGTTCACTTTGTCATTAAAATTAACAGATAAAACTTTTTATCAGTTTGAAATATGATTGCCTTTAAGAGCGTTTATGCGGTACGTACGGTACGGCATTTCAAACAAACTTTCAAGTTCTTATTTTTCAAAATGAATGAACCGATTTTAATTAAACTTGGTATGCATATGTTCGATATACAGGTCTAGTTAGTAGTAAAAAATGATTTCAATTTGATGTGATGATTGACTCGAGCATAGAAAATGAGGTCTAAATAGTTAGTTGAGGACATTTTCGAACTCTTTTTCGAAAATGTCCTCAACTAACTATTTAGACTTCAGAGATTCAGGGGGAAAGATAGTGATTTTTCACTTTCTATAGAAAACTTAAAATCACTCTCATTTTTTTTTCTGACAAACTTCAGTAAGTAGTCTTTTTTGTTCTGACAAATATCAGTAATATGCTTTTTGTGACAAATACCAGTAGCAAACCAGTTATGTTTTTTTTTTATTAACAATTCAATCAGTAGCTAGACTAATTTATTCTGTCAAATTTCAGTATTGTCTCTTTTTTGTCAAATATCTTATATACTTCAAATATTTTCGTCAAATATTTTGTGCCTTGACATACCTGTACATCCTCTTTAGCTGCTTTACTAATTAAACTGCGGACAACTTCCATATTGGCTGCCTTATCAGCGACAGAAGTCATCTGACATACTGCTATTCTCTTGATACCAGCCATATTGTGGGTACGTGCTTGTCTTATGAAATCTAATCGTGTCACAGTTCTTAGTAGGTTCAGGTGCCAATTCTGTGAAGTTTCATGGAAAGGATTAATGACTGTGCCAGGGCCAGGGCACATTTTGGGTGACTGCAATGTTGAGGAACTAAGTTCTTGGTTAATTATTGTTGTGTATATATCGTTTGGTGGCCTAGACTTTTTATTTAAATTTAAAATAAAAAAAAATTAATTTAACACGTTCGCGTGAGCAACGTCTTACAACGTCGTGTTGATAGAATTATGAAACGGCGCAACGTCTTATGACGGCCTCTAGATTGTCATATTTATTTCCGCGGAACGTCTTTGGACGTCTATTTTATAGGCAAATTCCTATGGCGCATCTAAGTAGCACCGCAACACATTCAATTTTCATAGCCTATACCGCCGCGTGACTTAAAAAAAAATCGTCTTTCTACTTTTGTACGCACACATGCAAAAGTCGCGCGCGAACACGCGCAACGTCTTATGACGCTCTCCGTTGTACCGCTATCCCCACCGCCAGTTGGTCTGCGCGCAGTCACATGACCTAACGTGTGTGTGTTGTGAACACCGTGCAAACCTATCTGGATAACGTTATATTTTGTCATAGAAGGTTAGTAAATATTATAAATTTCTTTATTACGCTTACTTGGAATATATATTTGTATGTTTTTGAGTAACAAACAACGTCACAACTAGCATGAATGAGATATAATTTTGAAAGAGAAGTGGGTAAAGGGTTTTCTGTGCTTTTTTTGCATTAGGTTATTTTGAACAGTGAGAACATCGTAATAATCATAAAATAAATGATGTTATGTTTTTAAAATAATGTAACATATATTGACATTGCTATTTGCTTTGGTAAAAGTGTAATTTTGTAGTGTTGTAGATGGATAAGGAAGAAGAATGAATCATGCGACTTTTCGAAAAGCGTCAACGGGAAGCACGATGACAGATCCATTTACCGTTAGTGATGAGTAAGAAGAGCCTGGTTGTAGTCTGAATATACCAATGCAAGACCCAGACCCAGGCCCAAACAATCTTTTGCGCAAGTAAAAGACACGAAGAGTCAGACTAGACAAGCCAGGTCTATGCTCTTCCTGCTTTGAAGAGTGGCATATAATCAAACAGGGTACACACCAATAGCCTACATCTTCTAGACCTTCCTAACATTACCTTGTTTTTTAACGATTAATTAATAGGTAGCGCGACCGTCAAGAGGGCTATACAATTAAGGCTGATTAAAAAATAATAGAGATTTTGGATTTTTCATCAAAGCATCAAGGTGTTGTGATTTTGATTTAGTTATAGAATTTTAATTTTCTTAGTAAAGAAACTAGCTAGTCTACCTCTGTTTTTGATTAAATTTATATTCCTAGCCAGTTGTATCATTTCAATTTCCTAAATTTAAGTTGACGCGTATGAACGTTGTGTCGTTTAGCAAAGTATTTCAGACCTGCACAGTGGCGGAAACGTTTATAAATGTCGACGTGAAGAAATGTTGCGCCACATAACACAGCTCTCAGACATACGTATTACGGCGGGACGTCTTTAGACGTTGCTTAATTTTGTATGGGAAAAAGGTGCGCTTTAGTACAAACACTTAGAGATGAGGTTGCTCAGGCGAACGTGTTAAGTGACATGGGCAAGTCATCGAACAATATTGAACAAAAGATGTGTCTTTTGTTCAATCTGAGCACGGAATCAGGTACGCGAAGTAGTTGCTCTTGCGTTATCTATGTCTATCTATTTCAGTGCACCAAGAAACCTGGGAAGGGCAGGAAGAAGAGTATGATAAGCAGATAGAAAGAAATTGATTAAAGGCTTATCTGTAGATATGTGCAGTTATTCACTTCGTAAATTTTAAAAATTAAGGAGACTATTAAAACTGGTCAGTTTTTATCCATAAGTAAAACCAAGGTGTTTCCCAGGAATTATTTTTATGTTTATGTGTATTTGGTGGGCTGCTGTTTCTATACAGTCTACCTATAATTTAAATGCATCCTCATTTACTTTCTTCATGATCTTCAGAAAATAAATAAAATGCTTTTTATTTAGATTTTGTTACATATGAAACTTACACAAATTGCTCCTGTTCACAAGTAAAAGTATGTGAAATAATATTTGACCTTCCAAAGTTTACTGTCTGAATGATAAGACAAGTACTAACAATGTAAATATTATGTTAATAAAAAAATTAATTCATAGGTTTAGATTGGTACATAAACATACATAACCTCTGAAGAATGTTTACAGAAAATCTTTAAGTACTGCTTACCCGCATCATACGACCTAAAATAAAGATTCTTTTTGGAGTTTAATGGTTAAATAAAATACTCTCGCAGTTATTTTTCAACCATTCAACAATATCTGCGATATCCAACCAAATCACAAATGACAAAATGACATTTGTTGTGACGATTTCGCTGTTTTGACAATTTCATTTTTGACCTTGACACTCACGTTCCGTTTTATCAAAGAGTATAGTATTTTTGTAGATAAAGGAACGTTTTACAAAATGTGAGTAGGCGTCTAGGCCCTCCCAAGTATAAGTGTTCTGTGGTCTAGGCGGTCTCGCCACTCGCCAGTCGCCCGCCACCTCTTCCTGGCTCGGCGGCGCCGCCCATCCGCAGGCACCCACGCACCCACTTTGTGGATGCTATTGCCCAGGGTCACTGTGCATGCGGCTGGAGTGACCCGCCCAATCCCATTTTAGCTTGGCAGCCTTTTTTCCTATGTCTATGATGCCCGTTTTTGAGCGCGGCGGTGCCGAGGCGTGACGTTTCTTATTCTGTCAGTTTTTACGCCTAGAATGCTGCGCTCCATTGCTCTTTGATATACCCCAAGGTGAATCTTTTGCGACTCGGTATCGGTTAGCGACCGGTCTGAGCACCATAGGTTAGATACAATTACACACACACAGCAGATACACTTATCGACGAGTTTTCGCTTTAGGGAGATTGCCAACCAAAGACTACAATAGTATACTTGCCAACTCAGGTATGACTCTCTCGTCATTAGCGCCTTCAAGGACCAGTAGCTTTAGTAGATTTTCCTGGCGTTTTTGATACGGCCATCTATCTCTTTCTTCTGCCTGTAGGAGTGAGCATAGTGGATTTCCTGCCCATATATACTTCTAATTAATTCTAGAGTAGTGAAGGAGCATGAAGGAAATGCGTGAAATGAAGCTTCATCTCCACAGACCACATAGCCTCTTCATCTCTGGGTTGTTCAAAAACTAGAAATTAAAAAATACCATGGACTTCTGAACAGTTATTTTTTACAATATTGTTATTTTCATTGTCAAATAATTTATAAAACACGGATATTTATTTTATACTTTAAGACACTATAAATAACGCATTAGCCATTGAGAAAAACAGTTCTTGCAATATAGTATCATCAAGGCTTCGATCGATTTAACATTGCGGTTGCAAGCTTTAATTACAGATTCGGAACGTATTCTAGAAAAATCTGCTGATTTGTGTGTCGATATAAAAATAAATATTTTTGACGATTTCTGGGACATTTAGTTTTTCCGGGCATCGGAGAAGAAAATATGACTGAGACTAAAGAAGATACTGTTATACAGGTTCGGTTTTATCTTTTACTTACAGCCATTTTTCTTATTATAATAATGAGACACTTTCGTTTCAAAAAGGTTGAATGATTACCTTTTTGGTTGATTGCTTTTGTGTATCGCTATTTAGATTTAATGCTTTATACCTAATACAAGTACAGATATTTATAAAAGTAGTAAAATTTTGTAAAACACCCTGTTTAGAAAACTAGTTATGAATCAAGCATTTTAAAAATAACTGGCTGGCGTATGGCTTAGAAAACTAAAACTCCTCAACCAAAACATAAAAATTCACTGACTTTATTACATAGAACTAATACAAGTATTACCTACATGGTTTTACTAAAAACTAATTCAATAAACCATTCCAAAATGCTTTACCATGGCAAGTTTTATGCATCTGTTCTCAGCAAAATGTACAGATGAACAAAATAATGTTGCATAAAAGTTGTCTTCAGTCTTGTATTAACTCAGTGAGGCATTCATTCGTGCTAAATATTGTCCTACGTAAACATGCTGAGCTTTCGTTTGATCCTGAGTTAAATAAAAATAAACGTAGGTCTGATAGAGTCTGTCAAACTTACTCCTCTAATCTAAAATTAGTACGTCGACAATTCAAGTTCTTTGCCCCTGCGTTATACAATACAGTGAATAGGGTTCTGAATATTTATCCACACACTTCCCGAGAGTGTAAACGGCTCACTAGCCAATGGTTGTCCACTCTCACATACGAAGAGCTGGAAAATATAGTGAAACCCTAATTATTTTCCATACCTCCAACTCTCACATTTTCCTCTCACACGTTTAGGTAAAGCCACACACACACACACACACACCATCACACACACACACACAATCACCCCCATACCCTCTTATTCATACAGATACACTCATACATAAATTCACTCATACGCACGCACACTGACACACTAGATTTTAAGCGTAGTTATAATAAACTAAAGATTGATAAAACCTCTTAAATTGGAACGTTGATGTCATCTCTATCCTGGAGGTGGGCGTTAATAGCCACGACACAGTTTTAACTAATGTGGCTATTATCGAACACAAATAAATTGTAACATGTGTTTTTTTGTTCTAATAAATAAATAAATAAAAATAAAATAAATAAATAAAAACTGTTTAAGCACACTAAATACCTTTCTTATTGTGATATATGGAATGAGAATAAGGTTTACTTCCCAAAAAAAGACAGAAAAAGAGTCCTAATTTATCTGAAGTCAAAATTGTTGGTTGCTCGGAATAAGGCTCTAAGTTTTTAGTTGTCACAGTTCAAAGACCGAAAAAAGCTGATTCATGCGTAGAATAGATGATCTTGACAATGAAGATCCTACTATTGCTCATGTGCTTCAAATACTACCCACCGACTCACCTTTTTCAACAGGAGATTAGTCATTTTCTCGAATTTTAAAAGTGTGTGTGGATGTCCAAATCCGAAACTGAGGAATATCGAAAAATACTGTAAGGAGTCTCGAGCCCATTTTGATGAAAACCAACACTGCATCATTGGATTTTGATTAAATCGGTATTCCTTGCCAAGAATTAAACAGGTTGATTTAGAGAAAAAAAAAAACACTGTATTAGACCATCCGAAAGTGTTGATACAAGGATCAAATTCTGGGAATACTAATATAATACCACATGCCAAACTAAAAAAAAGAGCTACTTAAAAAAAAATATATCAACATAATTTTTAAAATTAATCTATGATGCAGTTTTATTTGACATCTGGCCAAAGAATCTACAACTATTTTTTTAAAAGTAACAGTTACGGTTTAGGTTGGTGGGTTTAGTCAGAAATTTGTTAAAAAATGAGCAGTCTTACTTCTGCCATCCACGCACAATTTAAACATTCACCCTGTATTTAATAATAAAGAGGTAAAATTGTATGTCAGTTTGTTTATATAGTAATCTAAGTACTGACCGAATTAATTAAGTAATAACCTTGTAGGTAGTTATATTTTCTAGCCGTTTGGGGTTGAAACTCTCGGGTCGTGGGGTCCGAGTGCTCATTACTTGTTTAAAAGATCTGTCAAGACGCTTAGTTGACACTTCGCATGATCCTAGGGCTGGCTTTTACCTCGGACAAAGGATAAGCATTGCCATGCAACGTGGCAATGCTGCCAGCCTTTTGGGTATATTACCACTGGCCTGCGATACGGAGGAATTTTTCGACGCCATGTTTTAGATTACTTTTAGTTTTAGTTGAGTCTTTTATTAAGTGTGTGTATATAGTTATAGTTGCAATAAAGTACTGACCTAATATTGAACATTATTTCACAAATAGAATGCTACATTATTTTTGAGTGTCATGTGCTATGTATTATTTACACAAAATGCATGTCTGCGGGATAGGCCATAGGCTGCTGGCCCATTATATGGTTTTCAATAAATTTATAATTCAAATGTAATTCTCATAATCTCAAGATTTGCTTCATCATGAAACCATGAACAGTTTCTTTATGAAAAAGTATAACTGGCATAATGCCAATAAAACATGGTCATCTTGAAATAACAATAGAACATTTTGTTTTGCTTGTTTATTCTAGATTTTGGTAAACAAAACAGTGAAAGTGTGATACGAAAGAAAGTTTTAATATGTAAACTAAAACTAACCACTGTCGTCCACTGTACACTGTTCTGTGTTTTAATTACTTTTCTACCAAGTTAATAAATTTAAAAGTATTTATTACTTGCGACTTCGTACGCGCATATACCGTTTTTTCTCGTTCCTTTAGGAATTACCCGTTCCCGTATAGCTTAAAGCCTTCCTCATGAATGTGGTTCTCTTAGACAAATTTTTCAACCAACTAGTAGTCCCACAAATTAGTGTTCCAACAAACAAACAAGCTCTTCAGCTTTATTATTAGTATAGACTAGCACTTCGCCCGCGACTTCGTCCGCGTGGGGATAGTAGGTACTCCACAAACTGCAACGCCCCTATACATATCCCCTTATAAAGGTTAGTTTTGGAAAATTAAGCACAACGATTCTCATTATTGGTTCAGCGCAACTGTTCACCCCGTTCAGCCCGTCAGGGGTTCATTATGCAAAAATTGTTAGGTACATGATCTGTTTCAATTATCCCACTTTTAGTTTATTCATAGAATTCTGACGTAAATTGAAGCAAGCTATAATTTCCTCCCCTAAAAACTTATTCACCCCTGCTTCACCCCTTATTATGTATGTACCTAGTTGATTTTCGAAAAATCCAAACATTTGATATTCTTATTGTTTTATCGAAAACATTTAAATGACGTGGTGTTTCAACTTCATCGGACCAAGCATTGATACGATTCTCCCCAGTTCGCTCAAGCTGCGACATTTTTCTTACTCCGAGCATGTTTATTACCGTCGTAACTTTTGAACGAAAGGTCCGATTTGAATGATTTAAAGTGTAATTTACACGGACATAATCAACCTTATTTATCAAACCATTTAAATGGATAAGGATTAATATCATGGTACTAAATTCACCATTTTTTATTTCACCATGGGATTTGCTTGACTAATATTAACAAAAAGCGGTCATGGTGACTTATCCATAATAGTTAGACATATAGTATCGCGGACTTTTTTGTAGATATTGATGACGTCTATAAAACTGTAGTACATCACTTTGCTCTATTGTCAATAGATTCCGCAGCGTACGCGATATAAGGATTTTTTCTCACACCTTGGGTCACATTATCGAAGTTTTCATACGGATCCCTAACTTTTTTGAAAATATTCTATAGCCTATGTCCATCTCTGATAATGTAGGATTCTACTGGTGAAAGAATTTTTCAAATCGGTCCAGTAGTTTCGGAGCCTATTCATTTCAAACAAACAAACAAACAAATCTTTCCTCTTTATAATATTAGTGTAGAAGTGTAGATATAGATTTAAAGCAAAATGTTAGTATTAAATACTTAGCCAAGTCCGCCAGCAACTTGGCTGTCATAATTGGTAGTTGATAATCAAGCTATTGGAGGCAGCATGTACAGAGCAATCCACACTGCAGAAGACTGCATGACTTGGAGAGGTGTCATATGTGGTCGCGATCCTCATCAGTGAGGGAATGACATAGAAGAAGAATCAAGCTATGGAAACTTACTACCAGGATAAAAAGTATCCTGCCCAAGCAAAGGTCTGCTTCTTTACAAAATGTCAGCCCAAAGCCGAGGTGCCGCCTGCGGACAGCGAGCAATGGGTAGCTCGCTGTCCGATCAGGTCAGGCCAGAGTCGACGGCGCGTTCACTCCAAACGCGCCGTCAGCAACGAGCAGTCAGCAACGGAGACGGGGCCCGCCAGGGCCAGAGCCTGCCAGGGTTGCGGAATTGTTCGAAAGAGTTACCGCGGCCCTGGGAAGAAAGGCACTAGGAGGACTAAGGGTGGGTTTTAGTCAGTAAAAGTCTGACACTCCCTGCCGCTCCACCCAGAGCGGGAGGGGTCATTTGATGATTTCCCATCCTATAAAAAAAAAAAAAAAAAAAAAAAAGCCGAGGTGTGATGAATGAAGGAACATCTAACAATACGGACTTGCACATAAGTAGGAACTAAGGAATCCATAGTCATCATCTGCCTAGCCTTTTCCCAACTATATTTGGGTGGCTTCCGGTCAAACCTGAATACTTACCTGTATTTTACGTGAAGCGGCTGCCTACCAGACCACTATCCATTAACTGGGGAACACGGTACTTCTTGGTAAGACTGGTGTCAGATTTTGTGGCTTCTGACAATCCGTAACGACTGTCAAAGATCTATAAATGACAGCCGGGACCTACGGCTTAGCGTGCTTTCCGAGGCACGGAGGAGTCTCGGTATTTTAAAATGGTCACCCATCCACAGACCGACCTCGGCAAGCTTTGCTTAACCTTGAAGATTGACCTGTGTGGCTGTTATTATTTAGCTACGAGGCCCTCAAGGAAAAAGGAAAATAAGAATCTAAAACCAAATAACCTGTAATTTTTTATTCCTACCAAACCTAATATTTTCAAATATAATAATTATGTTATTGCTATATTTAACTAACTTAACTTTTTATATCTACTAAACCTAACTATACAAACTAGACTAAAAATTACCAAATTATGTACAAACGTGTATAAAAACAAAATAAATCATTGGGCATCAAAAAATTCATCCACATCGCTGTCAATGACAAAAGTGCCCAGAACACTAGCAGCATTGCCGCGTTGAATGGCAATGCTGATTCTTTGGCCAAAGAAAAGCCCAGCCCTCTGGGGGTCGAGTCTGCTATTGCAATCGTGTCTCAATGACCGGTCAATGATCGATTTTTGACGTATAACGTCAAACTTATGACACATTTCCCATACAAAAACTGTCAAAGTTGTCAAATATTCGATCACTGACCGGTCATTGAGACACGATTGCAATAGCAGACTCGAGCCCCTGGTCACGTGTACAATCGACAAGTTGTTTGAAAGACTCGGTGAGCACTCGGACCCCATGGGCCTAATAACCTGTTAATTTAAATAATTTAGGAAATGCTAAGATACAGGTGGTCAACAAAATGATTTTAATTTTATTTTTTTAATTTATAAGACCTCATTCTGGATTCTTGTCTTTTAATTTGTTTCTAAATTATGTCACTTTTGTTCACAGCCACCGCGGCTGAAAATAAAACATGACTGGTATCAAACGGAAGCTCAAGTTGTCATTACAATACTTGCCAAGAATGCACCAAAGGATAAAGTTAAAGTTCAATATGGAGAAAGAAGTGTAAGTATGTGCTATAATTTTATAACCTGTATTTGGGATGATTCCTGGTACAGTTCTCGTCAAATAACTTTGCCCGTCTGAAGTTGTGTCGAGTGGCTGCGTAGTAGTCAAAATTACGAACACACTGCAACTGCGCATGCGTAAGAGACATGGGGGCGGGGCGCGATTTTATGTCTCAGTCTTACGTTTACGTTCGATGCATGCTTGCGTCCCGCTTGCTCCCGTGTACGTGACTGCACCTGCGCGATCTTTGCAAATGGCTAACTTCAGAGGGGCAAAGTTATTTGACGAGAACTGTACTAGTGACGTCACACGAGTTTTCAACGCTCTGTATCGTTTTAATTTTTTGTTTACGTGAGAAAAGAAAAAATACGTGTCCAATATTTTTTGGAAATCTATCTGACGGACTAATTAGATTTTTTTAGTCATCTACTCTATTGGGGGGTTATCTCAAAATCTTTTCTTTCACAGTTCACCAATATTTCGACTAATAAAAATGTTTTCTCTCATTCCAGCTTTCCTTATCAAGTGCCCTACCCGATTCGGACACAGAATACAGCTTAGAACTAGACCTAGCCCACGAAGTGTTACCTGGCATGTGTATGCACGTCGTCACCCCATCCAAAATAGAGGTTAAGCTACGGAAGAAAGAGGGCCTGAGGTGGACGCAGCTGGAGGGGGATCGAAAAGAGGATAATATTAAGGCTATACCTCAGGGTAAGCAAGACTTTTACTTATTTTTTTTTATTAGTGATGGGTTTGCTCTTGACTCTAGTCAATGTCAGAGATGACAGAGACAAAGTCTACGATGGAGCGAGCTTACCCAGAAGGCGCCTGTTCACTCTAACTTTGAAGAGATTAGGGTTATAAGCTTTTGGAAACACAGACGCAGGCAGAGAGTTCCACTCCTTTGCTGTGCGCATTATAAAAGACGTTTGGAAACGCTATTTTTCAACACCCTTAATTGAAAACTGGTTCTGACCGCTTTTAGGCACGCTATGAAGTGTATTTCGCACTATGGTATACACCAGATTAAAGTGCTATAACGGTCATTGACCCACATACATTTATTGACTTTCTAAACATCAAGACAGAAATAAAGATATAAAGCTGTCCTGAATCGACTTACACCTGATCCTTTACATTATCTAGTAATGAAATACGGTTCATAATGTATTGTTCGAGTATCTACGAAGGAATATAAGGGAAAGGTCAATGTACTTTATTGCGAGTTCATCCTGGCGCCTAACATATAGCGGAAAAATGCGCCGGTCAAACCCCGCCTATTCAGTTGATTGTTTATAATATCATGTTGGCTGCCGGTTAGACCACTTTTTTTTTATGTATGGGCTAGCCGCTTGATCTCGATCACGCCTGATGGAAAGCGATAGATGAGATCCATGATGAAGCGAGCGTGCCCAGAAGATGCCTTGAGGCACTGGTACTCCCACGCGTCGACGAAACACAGCAGGCTGCTTGACGCCGAACTCCGGTGGGAGGGTGGTCGCGAACCAGGCGCTACCACCGCCAGAGAAGGATTGGTCAGTCTTATAGGGTGTTAGGTGAGACTGTCCAGGATGCGCCGAGCGCTCGGTTCAGTTGAGTGTCTGATGGAACAAATTGCGCTACACGAGGAGGCTCCTTCATGCATCCCGAAAAAACCCCACGATAGACGAGCCATTTCACACAATAATTTCAAATTAATTATCAAGATAAATCTAATAATTGACGGACATACAAATTAGCATTCGTTTGTATTCGAAAATGGGATGATTGCAGAGGAACATTAAGAAAATAGTGAGTAGCTCGTGGCTAAATTATAACAGCCGCACAGGCCGCTTCAAGGTTAAGCAACGCTTGCCGAGTTTGGTCTGTGGATGGGTGACCACCTTAACATACCGAGTTTCCTCCGTGCCTCGGAAAGCATGTTAAGCCGTTGGTCCCGGCTGTCATTTGGAGATCTTTGGCAGTTGTTACGGATTGTCAGAAGCCCAAAAATCTGATATCAGTCTTGTCAAGAAGTACCGTGTTATCCGGTTAATGGGTTGTGGAGGTCTGGTAGGCAGCCGCTCCACGTAAAATACTGGTATTCAGCTGAATCCGGTTTGACTGGTAGCCGACCCCAATATAGTTGGGAAAAAGGCTAGGCAGATGATGATTAAGAAAATAGTTGTACTGTACCTCACATTTACGACCGGATAGTCAACATTTTCGAGTTACTGAACGTATTTGTGTTATGTTACAGCCGTAATAGACGCGTCTGGTCCACAGCAGCCTCCGAAACTGTTCAAAAAAGACTGGGATAAAATTGAAAAGGAAATCAAGAAAATGGTTAGTATTCTACAATATATTATTTCATCATTATCATCATATCAACCTGCAGACGTCCACTGCTGGACATAGGCCTCCCCCAAGTGTCGCCACAACATCGGTGACCCGCGACCCTCACCAGGTCATCGGTCCACCTTGTGGGAGGCCGCGCCAACGCTGCGTCTTCCGGTACGTGGTCGCCACTCCAGAACTTTACGAACCCATCGATACATTGTTTATTTATTTTTCTGTCTCCTTTTCCTTACTTGTCTATTTTTTTTAATGTGTGTACAGTCGCCAGCAAACAATCTGTCAAATTTCTTATTTTCAACTCATTAGGTTCAAGGATGATTGGGAAAATTTTACAGTTTCGGGTAGCTTGATGTGCATAAACTGTTAAATTGAATAATATGAAGCGTCAGCCTATTTAACCTCAACCACCCAGTTACTGGGAACACGGTACTGCTTAGAACGGCTGACTACCGTATGTATGTAAGTCGGGCTGGTGTCCACAACTCCACGTACAAGCTCGTATTTTGCGTACGGGTGGGACAAATATGTACTTAATTCGATCCACCCCAGCTTCTCAAGACCAGCATCTCCCATGTGGTCCCTTTTTTGTAGGATTGGAAATCATCAAATGACTCGGCGCACGTGGAACACAAATCGCCGTTGACTCGGGCCTGGTCTGATTGGACGGCGAGCCACCCAACGCTCGCCGTCCGCAGGCCCGTATAGAGGGTACCTACGTTTCCGAAGTGCTTTGTCCTATATCCAGCAGCTGCTGGACAGTAGCAGAATAGAGTAGGGACTCCCATTCGGTTCTTTGTGCGTATGGTGACCTGAGTTAGCCAGCCTAGCTCCGCCCAGAAGCGCAAAACTATCCTAGGAGCTTCACAGGGTTCACGGAGCGACCTCAACGTTCCGCGGATTTGTTCACGTTGGGTAGCCACGCCCTGGCATACCAGGATGACGTGGCGGCTGATTCTTCGTTGTCAAAGCAGCCCCTGCAGAGTGGGCTGTCCGTGGCGCCCATGTTAAAAAGATGTTTGTTTAGGGGGCAATGGCCCGTAATTGTCCCTATTATTGTTCTGAAGTTATTTCTACTTAGGCTGAGTCCTTTTGTTAGTCGAGGATAGGCTCGTCGAGTCGAAGCTCCAGTCCTATCGGTTTTCTATCGGTTGCATTTTGGGGAGTGTGCAACGGAATTGCATAGTTTAATTCCGCCAAGCCCGTTCCATCATCGGACCACAAGACGTACGGCGATGCGCCACCGGTACATGGTAGACATCCCACCCACACGCACAAAACGGTTTGGGAACACATTCATTGTGCGTACAGCTAAGGAGTGGAATTCCCTGCCAGATTCGGTTTCCTGATAGCTACAACCGGGAAGTATTTAAGTCAAGAGTGAATAGGTTTCTTCTAGGCAAGCGTGCTCCATCTTCCATATCATCGCTTACCATCAGGTGAGATAGTGGTCAAGCGCGTGCCTATCAATATTTAATAAAGGATGTAGATTTGGCATTGCCATTTTTAACTGCCTGCTGTCTGTAGCCCGTGACCATTTATTGTTATAAAGTTAAGTTGATCAAACCACTGGGCAGCTTCGGAGCTGCTGAGCTGCTGCCTCGTCCATCGTGAAATCTCTGTGGACTACCGTACTGAATGCTGCAATATATTTTGCTTTTCATTACAGGAAGAGGAAGAGAAGCCAGAAGGCGACGCGGCGTTGAATGCTCTCTTCCAGAAGATATACGGAGAAGGTTCAGATGAAGTGAGGCGTGCTATGAACAAGAGTTTTGTAAGTATTTAAAAACATGTCTTTTGTTTAAGAGCGTTTACGCGGTACGGCTTTTCATACAAACTTTCAAATCCTTATTTTTCGAAATTAATTAACAGATTTTAATAAAACTTGGTATGCATACGCTAGATATCTAGGTCTAAATAGTTATCAGAAAAAAAAAATCGAAAGAGAGTTCAGGGGGAAGGATATAGTGATTTTTCACTTTCTAAAAAAAACTTAAAACTCTCTCTCTCCCTCTAAAATCTTTTTCAAAAATATTTTCTGATAACTATTTACACCTGGATATCTAGCGTATACATACCAAGTTTCATTAAAATCAGTTCATTCATTGCGAAAAATAAGGATTTGAAAGTTTGTATGAAATGCCGTACCGCGTAAACGCTCTGAGGAAAAATAGTTTGTATAAATGTTTTACAAGTAAATCTCTGGAAGTACTGATCCAATAGGGAACTATTAGGGAACTATAATTTATCTTCTACTATCGCATATCCCGTCCTCGTAAGAATTTCCTGTTCGTGTACCGTATGCGTATTGCCAAACTGTATACTGACCCAGACCGGGGTTGCTCTGAGTTTGATCGCAGTTTGCCTTTGTAGTTGAAGAGCAAACTGTATACCTATTCAGAGAGTGTCTGAATCAATATACATTTTGCTTTAAAATACCAGAGCAAAATACATACAAGTCCAGACATCCATACTTTCCATAACAGAACCATATTTCTGGGTGGTTTAAAAATAATAACCTCTCGCAACAAATTGGAGTAAAATGCATACCTTCCCAAATTGCTCTGAGCTCGTATGCACTTTGCTCCAATTTATTTGTGATTTTAATGAGCACGATGTAGTTCAGTACAGACTACGGGTGTCTGGGTCAGTATACAGTTTGGCAATACGCGTACCGTATAGCCTAAGCTGCCGCCCGCGGCTCCGCTCGCGTGAATGTACCAAGAAACCTGCCTGTGCCTACCTGTGGTCGAAAATACCAAGGGAACATACTCCCGCATTTATAATATTAGTATAGATTATGTATTTCACAGTGACAATGAGATTAATACTAAAATTATTCCTTCGCATTTCCAGGTCGAATCCGGCGGCACGGTCCTAAGCACAAACTGGAACCAAGTAGGTCAAGATAAAGTCGAAATGAAACCACCTGATGGCGTCGAGTACAAGAAGTGGGAATAGACTAATAATAATGATGAATGCACAAATATTTGTAACTTTGATGTGAGAATGTATTTATCACAGTCTTGAAAATGAATTGAAATAGTTAATGAGAATATTCGTGAAACGAGTGATGAAGAAATCATCAACATATCAGCTTGGAGACGTCCACTGCTGGACATAGGCCCCCTAGTGTCGCCACACACACCAGGTCATCGGTCCACCTAGTGGGAGGCCTTCCAACGCTGCGTGTTCCGGTACGCGGTCGCCACTCCTCAACAGTTCGGCCCCATCGACCATCTGTTCTGCGAGCAATGTGCCCTGCCCACTGACACATCAGTTTGGCGATCCTTCGGGCTATGTCGGTGACCTTCTTGATATAGAAATGTTAATACAGTTTTGGACCACTGTGTAACAGACCACTCTGTATATGCAAATCTTCAATTCAGTCTGCCTAGCCTTTTCCCAAATAATATTGGGCTCTGCTTCCAGTCTAATGCAGCTGAAAACGGGTATTTTACATGGAGCGGGCCTATCCAACCGCAAGAACCCAGTAACTGGGTAACGCGATACCCCTTAGCAAGACTGGGTGTCAGGTATTCTGGTTTCTGACTCCATAGTGACTGTCAAAGATTTTGATTGAACAGTACATTTGGACATAGACATATTATTGTTCGTTTTACGAATATTTTTATTGGCTCCTATAAATTTATTAGTCATACAGTACTTATTTCATACAGATTATTAAAGATTTGAACTTTTGTTCAACAAAATGGAATAAATTGTTTCTTTGCGAGACAAGGATGGCGCTGTGCACCCTCTACAAAGTGTAACAGAATAAACGTAATACCTGAAAAGGGGTCGAAGTACTTTTGGAAGGTTGCGGAACAGAGAGTAAAGTCCCACATACCTCCACTGGAAAGAGAGGATCCTCCGACCAGACGGTTGGACAACAACAACAACTTTTATTATGGGACCAACTGCAAAATCGCGAAAAAAAAAAGGCAAGAAATCACGTTTGTTGTATGGGAGCCCCACTTAAATATTTATTTTATTCTGTTTTTAGTATTTGTTGTTATAGCGCGAACAGAAATACATCATCTGCGAAAATTTCAACTGTCTAGCCATCACGGTTCATGAGATACAGCCTGGTGACATGACAGACGGACAGCGGAGTTAGTAATAGGGTCCCGTTTTTACCCTTTGGGTACGGAACTCTAAAAAACAGCTGTTCAGTACATTTTGTTGAGTTATGCGCACATAAATGTATGGGGCAGTCGATCTTTTGTCGCGATTTAGTGTTTGCCCATTGTAAAAGTTGTTCATAATGATGAGTAGGTACAATGACCTGTTTTCAAGAATTGCACGTATTGTGTTACACGTTGTATGCAAACAAAGTGTCACAGAATAACTCGTCCCAAGTAACAGTATGCAAACTCGGGACATATTTAGCTTAGATCATCTGTATGGAAAAATATATACCTACTGTGGTATAATGAAGGTAGTTATTATATGTATTATGTAAATTGAAGCTTCGTTTTAAGAGGTTAGCAGCATTGGAAACGGTTATTAAATGTTTTATGGCGCCTAATTGCATAATAGACACGTTATAATATTATTATGTTTGTCCTTCTTATATTATAGGTTTGTTGTATGTTTGTGTTTCAATCACGCAAAAACGGCTGAACGAATTTGGATGAAATTTTGCACACAGATAGTAATTGATAATAGTAACCTGGATTAGCACATCTATTATTTATCCTGGTAAATGGTTTACCAAAATACTGGAGGAAGCAGAAGCTCGGAGATTGGCTGAATTCAAGAGCGCTAAAGACTCGCTAACTACCAGGTGACCAGAATTATGTACCTAGTAGAAGAATATTTTCAGGGCTGAATTGAATACATTGTAGGTTTTAATAGTAGCAACCTCTGAAAACGAAGCGTGAGGAGCTTACGAGTATGTATAGAGAAACCAAAATAACCACCATAATATTATTGAAATGATAAATACGGTTTTTTTTTACAATAAAATGTGTTTTATTTAACCCTCTTATACCGTCCACATTATTCAGACTTTCATAAGTTAACTATATAGTCGTGGTAATAAGAAACATAAACCCAAATACATATTTGATTTAAATTTTTTGGGAATGTCTTTGACTACCGCAGGACCACAAACGCCAATCGCTCCCATATAATGGTAATCGTAGTACTCACAAAATATGGTACTCGAACATCAGAATTGGTAGGTAGTTAAGTAGTTTTCGAGAAAATCGACTGAAGGTGGTCCGGCAGTAGTCACGATCATTATATATGAGCGTGACTACCGCAGGACCACGAACTCCAATCGATTCCATATTTTGCAAATAATTAGTACTCAATTGGTAGGTACTAATTGGTACTCGAACAACAAAATTGGTACCTTAGTAGTTTTCGAGAAAATCGACTTTGAGGGTGGTCCTGCGGTAGTCACGCTCGTTTCAGCAGGACCACCATGAGCTTAGAAAAAGGAGGCATGCTACATCTATTCTAAGTATACAAATAATTAGTACCCCTAAATGTGGTTCATTTCGTAAAAAAAACAGAACTGAAACATTTGTATTTACCGAGGAATCAACGATGATAACTTTCATGCGGGCGTTCAGCAGGACCAGGATTGTCACGAATGCGAAGTAATTATAGTATAGGCCTAATAGGTACCTAGGTACAGATAACTAGTTGAGAGGCGGCGTGATGGCGGGAGAGAGAGAGAGGGGGCAGTGCGAGCGCAGTTTGACAGCGCGCGCGCGCACCCGGGCACTTGGGCCTGCGGGTCGGAGCTGGTGGGAGCTAGCAGTATATTGGTGAGCGAACCAGTTTAATCACAGTGCATGTGTCTTCAGATTGACTAGATTCATTCAATATTGATTTCCAATGTTGTCGATATGTGTGTATTGTTATAACAGCGATCAGATTCAGAAATGAGACCAAATCAGACCAGCATTCTGATGCGAGGCTCGGGGTGGCTATTAGGGGAGGTTGGAGGCCACTTTCGGGGAACAGCCCCCGATATCATTGCGATGACAAGTTAGAAACGGCTGTTCAGTGAGAAAGCCACATTAGGGGAACAGACCCCGATATCATTGCGATGATAAGTCAGAAACGGCTGTTCAGTGAGAAAGCCACATTAGGGGAACAGCCCCCGATATCATTGCGATGATAAGTCAGAAACGGCTGTTCAGTGAGAAAGCCACATTAGGGGAACAGCCCCCGATATCATTGCGATGATAAGTCAGAAACGGCTGTTCAGTGAGAAAGCCACATTAGGGGAACAGACCCCGATATCATTGCGATGATAATTCAATAACAGTTATTCAGAGTTTGCAATGACCTCCTGAGGAAACTTAAACACAGCTATGATAAAAGTGAACTGGAAAAGGCTGGAAAAGACAGTAAAAAAATTTGGAGACATATTAAAAATGTAACATTTAGTACGCCAAAACAAAATGAGTCATCTTCAGGTTTATTACAAGCACACGCGTCACAGCTGACATCTGCTAACATGGCAAATAATTTCTTTGCAAATGTCGGAAAGTGCCTGGCAGAAAATGTTCCGAAACAATCACTTTCCACACATTGCCTGACAAGCACTTCCACATCTAGCACCACCCTAACATCATTTGCGCTGCTACCTACTGATGAGACTGAGGTGGAAAATATAATTATGACCCTGAGAGACGACTGTGCAGTTGGATGGGATAACATACCCAATAAGATTCTAAAACAGTTCAGGCATATTTTAATTCCGCCACTGACTTATATTTTCCGCATCTGTCTATCATCGGGACTTTTTCCCGAGTGCCTAAAAAAAGCAATTGTTATTCCTGTCTATAAGTCAGGCAGTAAAGAGCAAGTGACAAATTATAGACCTATTTCTATACTGCCTGGTATGTCTAAAATATTGGAGAAAATAATTAATAAGAGATTGTTCGACTATCTGGAGAATAAATCAATTTTATCCGAGCGGCAATTTGGATTTAGACCTAAATTATCAACAGCCGATGCCGTACATCATTTGACTGACTATCTATCACAAGAACTTGACAGGGGTAACCACACAGTAGGTATTTTCCTGGACCTCGCCAAGGCTTTTGACTCCGTTTCCATTCCCATTCTGTTGCGCAAGCTTGAGACCATAGGTGTTAGAGGCTCCCAACTGAAATTATTTAGAAGTTTTTTAGAAGATCGTACTCAGTGCGTAAAGATTGGCAATGTTCTCAGCGCTGATAAAAAAAACACGTCATTTGGTGTTCCACAAGGAAGTATCTTATCATCTTCCCTTTTTTTAATTTACATTAACGACCTTTGCAATCTAAAGCTGGGACATGGCATAATCGTATCTTACGCTGACGACACTGCCTTACTTTTTTCAGCTGACTCAGAAAATGAAGTGTTCAAACATGCGCAACTCGGATTTAATATTGTAAATAATTGGCTTCAACATAATTTATTAACCCTAAACGCTGATAAGACAAACTACATTAAGTTTTCGATGCGCAAACAAATTCCAAATATTGCACCAACGCTGTATGCTCATTGCTGCTCAACCCCGACTGATATTGCGTGTATGTGTCCAAATATTAAAGTAACTAACACAATAAAATACTTAGGCGTAATTTTAGATGAAACCCTTTCTTTTAAACAGCATATAGAAGCTTTAAACAATAGAATACGTAAGCTAATATTCATATTCAAAAAGCTACGATATATTGCAGACCCAATAATAATTAGACAAGTATACTTTGCTCTATGTCAATCAATTCTGACCTATTGCATTACCTCGTGGGGTGGGGTAGGTAAAACTCTATTACTACCCATCGAGAGAGCGCAAAGAGCGATCCTCAAGGTGTCCACTAGCCGTCCTTTCCTTTTTCCAACTAACCTTCTCTATAAATCCTGTGATGTACTAACAGTCCGACAGTTATTCATAATGAGCACGGTGCTAAAACAACACGCAGCCCTCCCCTATCGCATTGAAGCTACTAAAAAAAGACGGAAAGATATGATTTGCCCTAATAAACCTACAAAACATGCTTTCACAACAAAATTTCATGTGTTCCTTGGACCACTGCTCTATAACAGACTTAACGCAACAACAGACATATTTTCCCTAAATTACATTAAGTGCAAGAAAGTTGTCAAGGAAACTCTTCAAAGTATGTCCTATGATGATACAGAGGAGTTATTAATAGTTCTAAAATAAAGATTGTCTTGATTTCTAAGTATTTTAATAATGTATTTAAGAGTATGAGTCTAAGATGTTAGGAAATAAGTATTTTATAATATTATTTACACCTTATATAAGCCTTTTAACTTATTACCTAAGATAAATATACGTAGATCGTTAAGTATTATGCTTCCATCAATTGAAAAATGTAATCTCTTCTCGCCTGAAACACAGGATTACCTAGCTCAGGCACATAACACGTGTGAACTTGACATAGATTTAAGCAGAACTGTATTTATTGTGTACCTTATTATTTTGAATAAACTTTTATTATTATTATTCAGAGAAAATCAATGTACCTACCTACATGATTACAGCGGTTGTTAGATCTTAATCATATCGTACTCAGGCTTATTCTTGAGACACAGGTAGGTATATTTTAGATTCAGATATTCGGCACTAAAAGGTAATTGGCGACAACGACTTTGAATGTCGATTCCAAGCTTCAGGAGCTTGTCGTTTTCCTTAAACCTACATAGAAAATTAGTACCCTGCAAGATAGAATTAGTACCCAAAATTCAAAACTAGTACCTACTACAGTAGTTTACGAGATATACCATGACATTGGTAGGGTGGCGGTAGTCACGGTGTTAAATTTTCAATTTCAAGATTCTGTACACAAATTTATACAAAAAAATAGCAGTGTAGCGGCGAAAATATTTATTTTATCAACTTCTAACTGGCATTGATATAAACTAGAACAGTCTCACTTCACTTAAAATGATTTAAACATGACTTATTAGCAACTGCTTAATTTAAATTGCACTTTAATTAGATCAGTCGATTGTAACACAGAATGTATCTGGGGTAGATACTCTGTTACAGAGCGAAGGGCACAATATTACAACACCAAAATAATATGAAAAAATAACAATAAGAGAACGTAACAAACATGAAATTTCTTTATAATTTATTCTTTGGGAACGAACGTATAGAAATCTGCCTGATGTTAATTTTTTTTGCTGATTTTCGAAAACTTATCCCACTTTCTACCATCAGAATGGCTTCTCTCTTATTTTTTTCTTATCAAAGACTGCGATTCGACGTCCTTTTATGATTCCGCATCATTTTTTTTTTTGAAAACCTTGGTATAGGTAATACAAAAGAAAATGTTACTTTAGGTTCATTTTTTTTCCAATGTATCACAGTGCCCCAGTGCCCCAGGCGAGACAAATCGAAAAAAAAAAGTCAAATGAGTCTTTTATGTGATGTTTACAATTTACTTCACGATAATTTGGAGCTAAATATATATGGGACAGAGGAAAATCATAATCACTTACCTATAATACCTATATATAATACACCAGGAAAGAAATGAAAAACTTTGACGTGATTTTTTCTGCGTTTGATCTCACAAATTCGTTTTTTGTTTGTTATCTCTAAAACGAGGTACAAACTGAGGCAATGGCTACTACCGGTCGATTCTGTCGACATCTCACGGTGTACACCTTTTTTTTTTTTTTACGGGGGGAAATCCTCATGGATGCCCTCCGCCCTGGGGTGGGCGGAGGGGTCTGTCAGACTCTTTCTGACTAAAAACACCCCGGTGTTCCATCTTCCACCTACGCCGGGGATCGCGGGAACGTATGCGACTTCCGTAATCCCCGGCTGGTGCCGGCCCGCCTCTGCGGGCCACGTCTCGTAAGCGGTGAGTGTGGTGTTTAACTCCCCCCGCGACGTCAGAGGGGTGCACGGGAACACCACGCGCCGCCACCTCGGGTCCGGATGAATGGGGGGCAACGGACATCCCCAAGTCCGCCGCCCCTGGACCCAGTTAGGGGGGCAGAAGGACGGCAGCGCCCTCCTCCGATGCCCGGTGCGCCTGCTGCGGGCCGGGTGAGCACTCGACATCTCCCTCTCCCTTTCCGCAGCCTACTTCTGCGCGATAACAGTTTCGCAGAAGGAGACCACCGCGTCCCAGGACACCGCCGACCATAGAACAGACTACAACCGGCAGCGAGAGGTCACTGCCTACCACAGAGACGAGGGCACGGCGCGGCTCCTCCCAAGCGGCACACTCTGCCAGCGTATGCCGCGCCGTGTCCTCCCGACAGTCGACGCAGTGGTGACACCGAGCGTCCGGCTCCCTGCTTATGCGACACAGGAACTTCCCGAAGCAACCATGCCCCGTGAGGACCTGTGTCACACGAAACGACAGGGAGCCGTGCCTTCTCCCGAGCCACAGGTCGAGCACTGGCCTCGATAGTGACGAGGCCGGCGGTAGGGCGTCAAAGCCTGTTTCGCCATTCCGCCACCAGGACCTCGCGCAGCTGCGACCGACGCAGCTCAAAATCACGGTGTACACCTAGGCGAACTGAACGACAAGTGAGCTGTCATTCCATCTTATTTGAATGGTTTGACAACTCACCCGTCGTGCACCCTGCCCAAGTGTTCACTTCGACATGTTTACAGAATCGCACTGCAGCCGGTCGATTCTGTCCACATTTCACGGTGTTCACCTAGGCGGAGTGAACGACAAGTGAGCTGTCATTCCATCTTATTTGAATGGTTTGACAACTCACCCGTCGTGCACCCCCGCCCAAGTGTTCACTTCGACATGTTTACAGCCGGTCGATTCTGCCGACATCTCACGGTGTTCACCTAGGCGGAGTGAACGACAAGAGCGCTGTCATTCCATCTTATTTGTATGGTTTGACAACTCACCCGTCGTGCGCCCCACCCAAGTGTTCACTTCGACATGCTTACAGAATCGCACTGCAGAATTGCACAGCTGTTTCAGGATGGCCGCAGAGCTTGTCAAAACTGTATTCTAAAATTATAAAAGTAAATTACAGAAACGAAGATACTTGCATTGTAACAGTGTACCCCATGTAAAAATGTGCCCCACCTTACCCTACTCCTAAACAAGTCATATAAGTGACCAAAAATTCATATTCCTAAGTTTTATATTTTTAAAGAGAAATCAGCTTTCATTACTTTTCCATACTACATAAATCTCCGCGTATAACCCGACTAAATTAAGTTGACATCATTATGATGAGTACAATGATCCCTTAAGAGGTATTGCGTTTATTCTATATATTAATAAATAAATAAATAAACTCTGTTTCACGTTGTATAGGTCCACTTCCAGGGGTGCCGACTCCGTGGGTGCTCGGGGGCTCGAGCACTCATGAGAAATAAACAGTGGGTGCCGAGCCACCCCTGAGAATAGACATCAAGAAACAGATCAGTAATCGCCTTTTAGGGATGGGCGTTTTTTCATTACTCGACGACCCGTTTAGTGCAAGTTTGAGACGCAAGGGACGCGGGTTCTCGATTCCCACACCAAACAAATGTTTGTTGATGAAACAGATATTTGTGTTGGGTCTGGGTGTTTGTGCTACCTTCGTTGTTCCTGGTTTCCATAGTACAAGGGAAAACCTTAGTATGGGATCAGGACAATGTATGTGATCTTGTCTCAATTTATTATTTATTTATTAAAGATTCGGGCAACGGATGCCTGTTACCATAGAAATATAAAATACAAGAGAAGTGGCAAGGGGGCGTGACGGTGTACGCGCGACATGGACAATTGTCATAAATTATAAGAACGCCGTGTTCAGTGGTTTCTTTTAAAAACCAAAGCCTAAACCAAAACTTTGTAGATCATAGAATTATCCACCATATGTAAATATAAGTATTTTACTATATTTATCTTTAAAATCAAGAAAAACAACAAACAGTAAAATATTTCTTGCTCTTACTATAATATTTTTATTTTCAAACAAAACAGCGACTGTACTATTTTTGCAATAAATACATTGCTCCTTAACCACGACCTAAGTTTGTCGCTAAGTGACGATAACAAGCAATGTAAAAATGCGTATCTATTGGTTTTACTCAACTGCGTGTGTAGTGGTAGGGGTAAACTGGAGACATACTTTTCCGATACATTTTCGTCTACCGGGCGTAGCTCCTTGTTTATTAATATACATCCATGCCTGTTACTGATGCCGGCCGGTATCCGTTATCAAAATGATGCCGATGCGAGCAAAACGAAACCTCAAAACTCTTCTTCCTTCCTCAAAACAGGCTCAGTGTGCATTTCTCTTCTCACACTTCGCCACTTTTTCGAGTCATCAAATGAGCATGAGCACTCATGAGGTTTACTAAAAGCCAGAGTCCACTCTCTGTCCACTTCTGCATAACCCTTTGAAAAATACAAGCATGTAATTATATGTATTTTATTCAGAGGGCCTAGCACGGTGAATTAGAATATAAAAAAAACTACAACCCCATAGTATTTTGGTTTAAATGCGACATGCACTATTTTTATCATACAAAAATATATTAAGTAAGTAATAACATTATCCAATTCAAATAAATATTGTTTGCGAAACGAATATTATAGAGCTATAGTCAAATTTTACGTTACGTTAGTGCTATATACGTCAAAAACATTCGTACTAGCCCTCAGAAATGTGTGGCGTCCTCTATCTACAGTTTTCAATTGTTTTCATATTCTTCACATCGTTGTTCGCTGTCTGACTATCTAGTCTTTATGAAGCTCTAAAGATGTCGCTGCAACTACACTGAAATTACTGAAACGGCACTGAAACTTATCGCTACTCTCTTTTTAACTTCAGACAAAATGCTATTATGGTGTCTCTGTCTTTAAATCAATAATAAGGCGTCGAACATACAGACAGTGGGGTTAAACTTCCCAATAGGGATACGAGAATCCACCGAAGAGGAAAATAAACCTCCTTTTCGCTCTTATAGGAAAGACCGTAAATGAATTTTCTGAATCACTACCTTGAATAAATAATTAAGTAAAAACTAAACACGAAAACAAAAAATATCACAGAAAACTTAATTTAATTTCCTTTCCGATCAAATCAAAACATTTGGGTTACCTATAGCGAGTTTTCCGTAATAAATTCTCAAATTTGAAATCCTGCATCGCGCAAGCAAAGTTTTCGCGTCAGTTTTATACGGTTCCAGTTTTCAAGTCTAGCTATCGGGAGGTCCGTAGCTACTCCGTAAGCCGGTTTGGCTAGGAGCCGGTCTAATTCCTAGCCACCCAAAATACGGATGCTAGACAGAGTATAAGCAATCATGAGGTAAAAACAATATGTCAAAATGATATGTCAAGAAACTGATAAAGTGAGACTTCGGTCTCAACCCCACGGTAGTAGCTCACATGACTTCCTTTTGTTTTTTTGTTTATAAATAAAGGACGGATAAAATAGAAGTCCGAACTATTTAAAAAAGTTAGAAGGAAAATTAATATTCATTCTTGGGTTGTAATTTGAAAAATAAAACATGAATTCAAAATGGAAATGGTTAAAATAAAATAACTATAGGTTTTGTGACGAAATACCCACAAAATAGATATGAAAAATGTTTCAAAAAGTATAAAATGTGGAAGAAGCAAAGAGTTTTAAAACTCAAATGATACAAAAAGAAAAACCGTAGGCCAGATTCGAATCCACTTTCAAATATGGTAAATCCATTGTGACTACAGTTTCAGTAAAACAATGATGTTGACAAATTCCAATATGGCTTTTGTCTCAGTCAGAAGGTAATGAGCAGATGTTGAATGAAACAATCAATACTTTCTCAATTTTTATTTTAAAATCTACGTCTAGAAAACATCACACACACTCGGAAACTTATTTTAGTACTAAAATAATAATATCTTATTGCTTAGTGGTATTTATAAAATTCTGTACCTTAAAATGACATTGCATAATCGACTAGATTATTACGAATGGCTAGGTCAAAGATGAGTTTTGAAAGTGATTTATCAGTCGGAAAACCATTTGGTCCCATTTGGGTGCCATTAACAGAATTGACGCCCAAATGGGACTAGAGTATTTTTTGTGTTTAAGTATATTGCTTTTATGTTTGAACAGATTTAAAGTGGTGGTTGGTGAGAATAATCGTTCTATTATTATAACATAGTTTCTTACTTAAATAATATGATTAAATCATGTTGGTTTTCTGTTCTGGGCGCCAATTGTCATTTATTGTTTTATAAATTCAATTCGAGACAATTATTTCATAATTTTTAATCGGAGCTCTTATTGAGTACTGAAATCAATGAACTAGATAATGTGTACTTGACAGCGTGTTTTTGAAAAAAACTCTTGTTTTAAGTCCCAATTGAGCACCAATCACTTTGAGTATTTTGCTACAGAACAACAAAAAGTACCTTAAATCTAAAACACTTGAGACGTGAAGTGAATGGTTTTAAATAAAAACAAACATTCACGTTTATAATAATTTCGCAGACCACCCAAACTGACTTAACTTTATTAAAAAACGCGGTACTCATGCATAGTTTTGAGTAGGACTTAGAACTTAAAAGTTGTTTCCATTTATAGACTCAAATGTAACATTGCTTGTATTAATCCCTTTAAACAAAGTTAAAACTGGTTGACTAGTCCTATTTGAGCGCCATGACCCTTAAATCAATACAAAATGAGTATTCTTAATACAATATTCAGCCCTTATTACTGCCAGCGGTAAACAGATCGATGGTGGCCTTACTGACAGCGCTCGGAAAGCTTTGTTCGCGACCTTCCATGATCGTGGATATTTCTCCAGAACTGGACTGAAGACCGTTCCTGACTGGAGGGACTTTCTTGCCGTTGACTAGCAGTTCATTGATTTCTGTTGTGTCTGAAATAAAAAGTGAGTTATTATTAAGAGGAAATGCAGTCGGGGCGATCCGACTTATATTAACCGCTCAAGCACCGGGCTGGAGCGGTTATGAGAGCGCCGTGCAAACGCCGGCCGTGCAGTGGCGCCCTTATCGTTTGTTTGGTTATTTCTTTTATTTTAGAATGAAAATGCAGAAAATAAGCACGTTAAGTTGTGCTCCACAAGATTATACGTTAATATTATTATAAACGTTTTCCGTATAAAAGAAATAACCAATCAAACGATGAGGGCGCCACTGCGCGGCCGGCGTTTGAACGGCGCCCTCTTTAGTAAAAAGTTATAGTTCGAGGTTTGGATGTGGTCTATTTTCTTCTTCAAAATTGAACCAATTTGCGTGTTAAACTCAAACTCAACTCAAAACATTTATTTAAATAAAACCATTTACTTATAGGCACTTTTGAATTGTCAGGGTCAGTCAAATAGGTGAATTTATTTGCACGTTCCAAAGCGTAGATCTCTAGGGAAAATAACGTGCAAGAAACTCCACGGACATTCTTTTATAGCAATAAATTGTGACAAAGTTATGGTTACATTGTTCTTGTTGAAATTATTCATATGTGCGAACGATGTAGGAATTAAGACGTTCACGATAAAAGCGTCCGGAGTAAAAAAGAAACAATTTAAAGAACAAACAATTAAATGTTCTAGTGCTTAAAAGGAAAACTTAGGGACAGTGCCTACATAATATTCTTTTAATTCGGTTTAAGAAATGTTTTATAAATTAGTTTTCAATAGATTTTTTAAGTGCCTAGTAGGTATTTGGTGCTAGGTTTGTACAAATTACAAAATGGTATTTTTTTACACGCTTTTACAATTCTTAAGAAGATAGATAGCATTTTCCCTTTCTACAAAATAAATATGACGCCATTCTGTGATGGCCAATCCGATTTTCAAGTGGCAAATATTTCAATGTCGTCTTTAGGTAATTTATAAGATGACAGTTTCAGTACTCACGAGTTTCAGAATACAATAAAGTAGTTCAAGGTCCTACACAAAATCCTGTTAATTTTTCCTTACTTAGCAAAAGAACTCTGAACTTTATCCAATTGCGCCCTCAAGGCTAAGCCTTGTGCGCTGTAACTCAGAAAATGGGCAGTCTACTGTGAAAAAGTAACTTTAATTACACCCACATACCTTCATCCACACTCTTAGCAACAGTTTTCCTCTGCATACCAACAATGCAAGGACCCTTCGCCAAAGACCAAGAGGGAACATTCTCCTCCCTCTTCAAAGGCTCCAAAATATTCCTCCGGGACCTCATAACGTTAGGCAAATCACCCCTATTTAAATCCCCTAAATTATCCCCTGGTAACACTATCTTATTCTGTACTGGCAACACAACAGGTTCCATTTTCGAAATTTGATTTTCAACGGTGAAAATCTCTTTGGTGGTTTCGTCTTTTGGTAGAACAGGTTTGATATCTGCTGAAGAGTTGGTGTCAGTACTATCTTGAGATATGAGGCGATGTTTAGGAGATATGGAGTCTATTCTTTTTGGTATGTTCTTTAACTTTGGTATTTGGTCTTCTAAGGATAGTGGTGGGGCTGAAGCCATGTATTGACTGTACATGTTACCTATTAGTTCCTCTGTGCGTCTGAAATCAAAAGATATAAAATAAGTATCGTGTTGATCAGAGAACTGTTTGTTCAGTCAGTACGCCAATCATACAATCAACCGCACATTTGAAGGGCAATTCTCGTATTTTATACTGGATAACTTTTTTTCCAGTGCGCTATCTTTGGGAACCACTTCTGCCCATGTAAATGAACAACTTTCCCCAAGAAAGCCATTGTCAATTCCTAAAAAAAAATTTGAACTTCCCATAAAAAATTGTCATCAACTGACCACAATTTGTATGGGAGACTCAATTTTTTTTTTTAGGAATCGACTATGGCTTTCTTGGGGAAAGTTGTTCATTTACATGGGCAGAAGTGGTTCTTAAAGTTTGCGCACTGGAAAAAAAATTACCCAGTATAGAGCGTTGGCATTCCAATCGCAGTTGCAAAATGTCAAACCCTAGGTATATTCTGACAAGTTTCTGACATTGACAGCCACTGAGATCTAAGTAGGTACGTAGGTACGTAAGGTTGGTCTTCTGAGGACCAATTATTCTACTAACATTTACCTAAATAACGTTCGCATTTGCATCTTATTCGCAATCTGTCAAAAAAAAACCTTAATTTCCATACATTTTTGACAGATTACGAATGAGATGCGAATGCGAACGTTGCCTTACTTTTACAATTTCTAAAAATCTAATAGCCGAAATCGAAACTATCCGAAACTAAGGGATAATCCGAAATAATTTCATATACCTACCTAACCGTATCCGAAACCGGTATAATATTATTTCTAGGTAACCGTAAATGTTACGGATATGAAGTTTCGTCCAGATCCGAAATTTCATATACATAGTCAAGCAGCCAAGTAGCTTAATCAGCCGTTTCATTAAAAACCTAGCCTTTTTATTGAAGTGCGCCGTTCAATCAGCAACATAATGTGAGTTGGGCTAGTCATCAAACGATATGAAACAAAAGATGTCACTTAGGTCGCTGAAAAATCGGCGGCTAGGCCACCAATTAAACGGCTGATTAAGAAATTGATTAAAAAATAATAGAATTGGCACTCTCAAGTTTCGGCTCTGGACGAAACTTCATATTCGTAACATCTACGGATACCTAGAAATAATATTATACCGGTTTCTGATACGGTTACGTATATGAAATTATTTCGGATTATCCCTTAGTTTCGGATAGTTTCGGTTTCGGCTATAAGATTTTTAGAAATTGTAAAAGTAAAATACAAAATCAGCTAGTGTCTGTTTTTATTTCGGTTATCAGATAGTTTCGGTTACGGTTACGGAGCTCCATAACATCTCTGATAAGTACCTTGTTAGTGGTATTATGACGGTTTGTGGCGGCGCGTTGTTGGTAGGATGGTAGGCATTAGGACCGAAGCCGTCGAGAGCAGAGTTGCCTGTCACCTGCAAATAACAAAATTGTTGGTAGGGAATTCCACTTCAGCTATACGCACAATGAAAACAGCACCAGAAACAAATTACAGAATCAGTTCCAGCTAGTGTTATGAAAATTAATATTTATTTAGGTACCTCCATGACGCCTATTTGAGTTGTCCTCACGTGGTAGGGGAAATTCTTGTTGGCGAATACCGGTAAAGTCAGCAACTGAAAAAAAAATAGCAAAGTTTATCCTGATAACTGGTTGAAGTGATCTATTTTTTATTTAAAGAGGCGTTAATCTAAACAGATTATGCCACCCTCATCATTACAATTAACTTTAGACACTAAATATAACTAAGATAAGTTACTTATTACCCCTGCGTTTAATTCCAATAATAACGAGTCTGTACATTATCGTCCTGGATGCTTCCGAAGTAGGAGCAGCAAGGACGCTGTTCCCCTGTCTCGTACATACTAAACACCATCAACATATAGGTACCTATTGTCTCTCGTCTGTCCGGCTCGTTCCAGACATACTGATAAAATATAGTATAGGTACATTTTCAATTAAGTTGCATTCTATACAGATAGGAGATTCAAATCAGCACTCGCACTGCATAATCGCACTGCTGTATTGTTCGGACTTGCTTGTTGTTTGTAGAGTTGCAATAATAGCAACACACATTTTGCCCGATATAGGAATCGAACCCAGGACAGTCACGATTGTGACCACGACACCAACAGGGCAGTTACAATAAAAATCATAGCAACATGTCTTGATTGGTGGTGATGCTGATCTGACAACTGACTGACCATCAGGGTTGGGCAGTATTTGAATAACTTGTTCTTAATTAAAACACGTAATTCAAATACAAATACTTACGTATTTGGTATTTGTATTTCAATTACTTATAAAAATTAAATTTGTAGTTGGTATTTCAAAAAAACCTGACGCTGAGGTATTTTGTAGTTAGTATTTCAAATACATACGGCTTCAAAATACATTTGAACGTAAATATTTACATTTAGCAATCTTATCAATGGGTGCGTTCTGCAGGAAACACAGCTCGATAGATTTCGTAAGCGTAACACCTGACTTTAATTAGTATTTTGTGTTTTAAATAAAAATAGTTAAAATACTGTATATTAAAATACAAAATACAGTTTGTTTCAAACACACGACGGTATTTAAAATACGAAATACTTATAGTATTTCGTATTTTAAATACCTACTTACATGCGAGATAGTATTTTATAACTAAAGCAAAGCATATATTTTGCTCAGCTCTGACTACCACTTACCAGAAACATGATATGACCACAGAAAGTAATAAAGAGCAGCACAGCAGTCACCACGCTCTCGCGTACCCATTTATCTGAATGAAAGAAGAGAAAAGCAGATAAATTATGTAGTTATATAAACTGTTTCCCTGAGAAACTTCTTCTAAGTATTTGGCAACTTAAGACAGTGGAAGGTGTATTGCAGAACGTAGGAAGATAATTATTATTAGTCACGTACAAAAGGTTCAATTTTCTTCTTTATTTTATGTAGGTACCTATGTGTCGTAGCCAACTAGCTAAATCACCCGTTTAATTAGCTGCCTTGCCATTTAATTGAACGGCGGCGGCCTAAGTGACAACCCGGCCATTTAATTCAATATATAGGCAAATGACTTGGTTCAGCATCGTTTAATGACTTGCCTAGCCAAGTAGCGGAACATAGAGCACAGGGAGCTTAGGGCACCCCGACACGGATAGGTTATAATTCCTTTAAACCCTGCAGATAGAAATAACTTCTTCGCCAAAGTTAAAATGTTGAAATTTATTGTTGTTTGAATTAAGAATTCCCAAAATTTAATAAGTATTTCATATATTTTCGCCACACGGTTATTCTATTCTATGGCCGGCCTAAGGATCTGCCAGCCCGTTTAAATGTACTATAGACGCATTGGTCAGATGTCAATTAGGCCGTTGATTAAGCCAGTTGGCTGTGACAATTATGAACCGGCAATGTTATGTCTTTACCATCTTCGGTAGAGAATGCCTAAAGCATTAAGTCCGCCTTTATACTCGTGCCTATATGTTGCATGTAGTTTATATATATATGGGTAACACCCTAAGACCGTTAATCGTATTTTAATTGTATTAACCAAATTAAATTAATGATATTATTTGATGAAGTTAGGTAAACATGCCGTGAGTGCCGTGACATCCGTCACCTGGGTCATGAAAATACTTTAAATCTGTAAACATTTAACTCACCGATATATGTGTTAGCAGTCAGAATAAACAGTGGTCCTGCGTAGAACCATAGTGTGCCACAAATGAAGAAAGGACAATAGAAAATATTCTGCAAATAAACAAGATTCAAAATTAGTTACGAAACTACTTAGGTACCTACCTACTTAAAAATAATATATTTTGTTTATTCTCAGAACTACGAATAATAAAACTCATTATTCGTAGTCTCAGAAGATCTTGAAAAGCACTTTTCACATTTATGTGCAAAGTGTGTTTTCTCAATAAATTCCGTCATCTTTTACAACACCATAGCTCAAAGATACTTTTCCTGTTAAATAATTTATAGGAAGTTCAATATTTTTACCTCAAATGAATTTATGGCCCCCGGCCAGAGCTAAAACTACTTCTTACACTAAGGGGCTACACCCTGTGGGGTACAAACCTCGGCTTAGCGACGTCATTTCGGGGGGCCAGCAAGGGACAGGCTGGGTCAGAACATTATTTGGTGATTGGTGATATGAAAGCTAATGGCTCAGCGACGCGGGCTGGCTCGTTAGACAAAGGTCGGGGAGGGATTCGATGGGCCTCTTCGGCGAGGCCGGAAAACGGTACGCGGTCTGTTTTTGTGTTTCTCAAGAAACACAAAAACAGACCGCAGAGTGCTGGTTTCCTTACAGTTTTCTTGGATCAGAGTGATTGAAGCGTTGGGTTTCACGAGGGTATGCCGTGAACGGCGAATCTTACTTATATTGGAGGGAACGTATAGGGCAGCAAGTTTTTTTTTTTGGTCGAAGCTCGAGAGCTGCGTATTTGACTATGACGCGGAATTTATGTCATAGATTCGCTAGCAATATTGTTTATTGAGTACCACCTTGTTATTTTTGCACCCTAACAGTGAATTGTTGTTCTGTTTTGAAGGATAGGTCATATGTGCTGATAAATCGGCACATAAAAGGCACATTTCAGCTTGGTACCTACCCAGGATGCTTTCAATTAAAAATTACCCTGAAGCATTATATTAAAAATAACTTTCATTCAATTAAAAATTACCTGATTTTGGCCATACCTTTTCTGGATACTTCCTGACGGTGAAGAACGTGGAGTACGCAAACATGCACCACGCTAAGATCCTTAACACTATGAGACCGTAGCCAGCTGGACTCTCGTATAGGTACAACACTTCACCTGGATCGAAGGCCTGGGAAATCATAGAGTTATGTGAATATTTAAAGCGACTTCTGGTCAATTCAACGCATGTAACAAATTACTAAGGGAGAGTTTTTTGATCGGTAGTTAACTCCACCAATAGTCAAAATAGGGGTTACATTTCATTTAAGTGCGGTTTTGATAAATTTTTAGCTTGTCTAATGGTCAAATAAATAATAATAATAATAGGCTATCAGTTAAAACTATTAAAGAAAAGCTAAATTTTAAAAAATCCGGACGAGCAATCTGTGGTTAATATAGGTTTTGATTTTGTCAAATGTATATATTATATTCATTATTATATTTATTTCGCGTAATTATTATTCACTCAACCGCCAAGAGTTTAGCGGTTTCTTTCAATACCAGTAAAGTTTGGCAAAATCTTCTGGCTATGTCCATTACCATAGTTCTCCTGCGGATCTCTTCATTCCTTCCATTACTCCTTGGGTGGCCCGTAAGAAGTTTCTCTACTAGAATATTTCCACTTTTACCAATATCTCCTTACCTTAGCCTGATAGACAAACAACACGATATAGGTGACCACGTAGCAGCACATAAATACAGTCAGCTTGACCGTGAAGCCCACTTTGAGGCGCCCTCGAGTGATGGTGTAACCCTTAGCCATTAGTACCAGCAGTAGTAGGAATGTCATCTCTGAGAGGCCACAGAAGAATTGTCCTGGAAATTAAGAAGTTCGCATATTAGTTCAAACTGAAAATATAGAAACCTAATTCGACTAAGCTCCAGTTTCTCGAACGAAAATGATTGTGACAAATTTTCGAGCGCGCTAAGCTGTTGTGATTAGTTGAATGCATAGAAGTTTATTATATCTATGGTTAAATGAGTTGTCAACAGCTAATCACGGCAGTGGCAGTTGTTACGGATTGTCAGGAGTCAGAAAATCTGACTAGAGTCTTGCCAAGGAGTACCGTACCGTACATCTGTCCCCGAATGGGGACATATGGGAATTTTCGTCGACGGATGACACAAAAATTCCAATTTGTCTCCATTCGGGGACAGATGGGAATACTCCCTTATTTTTGTGTAAAAACAGGATTTCTGAAAATAATTGCGTTATTGGATTTGTGGTTACTATCAAATCACAAATCCAATACGCACATTTCTTTGTTTGAAGCGCCTAAAAAGGACCTATCGTCCGGGTTAAACCAATTAGTTCCAGAAAATCGCGCTGTTCGATTCTGTAAACATGTCGAAGTGAACACTTGGGCGGGGTGCACAGCGGGTGAGTTGTCAAACCATACAAGCAGAATGAAAGCTGCACTTCTCGTTCACCCCGCCTAGGTATACACCGTGAGATGTCGACAGAATCGACCGGCAGATTTAAATAACTTTATTATGTTAGAGCTACCCTCAAACCAATCTTAAACCAAACTCACCAACAATCCTAGCATTGTCACTGCCAAATCCGTTGGCCGCATACCGAATGTACGCCAGACTCTGCAGCATAACGCCAGAGTGCTGCGACACTATCGACATGAGGAACAGCTTGTACGTCGAGTGCAGAAGGTGTCGAGACTTGAGCTCGACGCTACACATCACTACGGCTATCATCACTACAACGTAGGCGAACGTGTAGGCGAGTAGCACTGGGAGGACGTCTGTGGATATTTATAAGAGGTTATTTTGTTTCCCATAACAGCCGTACGGGTCGATCTTCAAGGTTAAGCGACGCTTGCCAAGGTTGGTCTGTGGACCACCTTAACATACCGAGCTATCTCCGTACCTTGGAAAGCAGGTTAAGCCGTTGGTCCCAGCTGTCATTTGTAGATCTTTGGCAGTCGTTACGGATTATCAGAAGCCAGTAATTCTTACACCAGTCTTGCCAAGAAGTACTGTATTACCCAGTAAATGGGTTGTGGAGATCTGGTAGGCAGCCGTTCCACGTAAAATACTGGTATTCAGATGAAACCTGTTTAACTGGATGTTGCCAATGCCGAGCTCAATATATAGTTGGGAAAAACTAGGCAGATGATGATGTTTCCTACTAGCTGCTGCCAGTGGCCCGCGCGAATGCCGAAAATGATCCCAAGGCAACATGCTCCCGGGATAAAAAGCCTTTGTGCTATTCTAGAATATAATTTAATCTGCGCCAAAATTCATCCGATCTGGATGAAATTTGCCGCGTTTCAGCCGTTCAGCCGTTCTGTCGTAATTGAGTACCAAGCGTCCACCCATCCATCAAATCTTTCGCATTTATAATTGTAGTAACATTCCAATTCTTCTCCATATAAAACTACATTTTCGATTAAAGAATTCTGTTTTCTTATTAATCCTTGCTGCCACCACTTACCGATGTTAGTGGTATACAAATCTAAATGGATATCTAGTTCCGAAATGGGTTTATGGAAATCAGAGAACATCTGGATAAACTTCTAGTAGACCTCGATAAGTATAAGTAAAAAGCTAAGTCAGTAAAAGATACTCACAAAATTCATCAGCAGAAAAGTGTTCATGCCAGAAATCTCCATCTGGCCCATTCGTCATTAGGAACTTGTATTTGACGTCTAAACCCTGAAAAGAAAGAAACATAATATTGTTTGGACTATTAAAACTGATATAGTACTACATCTGGATGCAAGTGGGAAAAAGTCGTCAATTATTTTTATTTTTTTTCGAGTGTGTTGAAAAACACGTGCAGTTTAGTGTAAGATTAATGGATATAAAAGTATATCTCTTGACAAATCCTCCTTTGAATGAAATTTGTAATAGCACCCATTCTAGCTGATTGGTTTTTTTTTAATTTAGTTATTCAGGCAATGAGATTCAACTATGTGTAAAATAAAGAGCCTACCTTATTGCTGTCACAGTTGCTAATGGCAATGAACCACCACCGTTCCCTCGCTGACCGGAACCTCCTAGAATTGTGGCAGGAGACCAACAGTCTTTCCTTCTCGCTCTGGCTGGCCGAACTGTGAGCTTCGGCGTTTAGACGCCGGCGGCGAAAACGGTCATACAGTTCTAGTGAGCGTTTTATTTTATGCTGAAATTAGAAATATGTTAAATGAATATCGATGTCACAGCCAATTAGCTTAATCAGCCGTTTAATTGGTGGCCTAGCCTTTTCATTTAAAACGCCGATTTTTCAGCCACCAAAGTGACATGTTTTGTTCAATATCGTTTAATGACTTACCCATGTCACTTGTGTCGCTGATTAAACGTATAATTTCCACTTCCCTGCTTATTAAGCAGGAGACAGAACTGCAGCGTGAGTAGTTCGAGCGAGAAGGCGGGATGGAGCTATACACCATATATAGCTCCATCCCTCCTTCTCGCTCGAACTACTCACGCTTTAACACGTCATGGTAGGACCGCAGTAATAGGTATGGCAAAATCGCTTGAACGCAACTTTAGTTTAGGAAGTTTGCTATTAGCTTAGATCATCGACAAGAATAAATGTAGTCAAAGCAAACACTGCAACTTTAGATTAAAATCACTCACCCCACTTCTATTCCTATTGTCAAACAGAATCTCAATCTCATCATTCAAATTCCCAAAATGGCTGCCGTTACCAGGTCCGATACTTTCCCACAGTTCATCTTCAGGAACCATGGTAGTAAAGTTCAGGTTGTCAGTTGGTAGGAGTTCGAACCAAGTGGTGTTAGTGTTGGGGTCTGATAATGTTGGTTTGGGGCTACGAGGCGTAGTTTTTAGAAATTGGTCGTAGTATGAAGGTTGTGGGGGCTGTAGTTTGGTCGAGTTTTTCGGCTTCTTCGGTGGATCTGTTGGTTTTCGTGTTGTTGTGCTGAAAATAAATATTATCATATTTAAATTGATATAAATATTCGGATGCAAATACGAATGCTAATATTGGAAACACGGTGTCAAAGTCAAGTCTACTCAGAGTTTTTCCGACTGATATCTTTCAATTAAGTACGACAAAGTAACTAAGAACTTGTATGACAACCTACCAACTTTATGCCCGAAAATGTGCTATTCATGTTGCAAACAAGGGACACCCATCCACGGTATAGCTTCGGGTAACCTCTACTTAACCTCTGATGGTCCTAACTGGCTGATGGGTTTTACCTCAGATCATTTTTTTTTTATTGAGGATGGGCTAGCTCTTGACTTCGACCACGCCTGATGAAAAGCGATGGATGAGGTCTATGATAGAGTGAGCGTGCCCAGAAGATGCCTTAAGGCACTGGTACTCTCACGCGTCGACAAAACACAGCAAGCTGCTTAACGCCGGAGTCCGGTGGGAGGGTGGTCGCGAACCAGGCGGGCGTTAGGGCTATCACCGCAAGGGAAGGATTGGCCAGTTTTATAAGGTGTTAGGTGAGACAGTCCAGGATGCGCCGAGCGAGAGGTTCAGTGAAGTGCCTGATGGAACAAATTGCGCTACACGAGGAGGCTCCTTCATGCATCCCAAAAACCTACACTTCTGTAAAAAACAAAACAAAGACCTACACTTTTGTAAAGTACAACTATCGACCTTATTTGTAAGGTTTATGTACCTATTTTATTTGCTAGAGGCGATAACCATCTGACCTCTACAGCCCAATTTCTGGGCACACCGCCGTCCCTTAACCAATTACAGGTTTTATAAATACGATCCGATTTACACAAAGTAAGTCTAGGTTACTGACTCGCCTATGAATACAACAATGACCCACATATTTGTGCAGTTAACTCATGCGTTCGTGGGTGGTTTAGTGGCTAAGGACAATTACAGTAAAATTACTGTTGGGAGACATTTGGTTAGTTTAAAAGACAATATTTGTTACCTGAAGTAGCTGTTTGGATTAGTTTTGGTACTCGTATGTAGGGTAATGTGTAACAATGAGGTTGGGGATTTGGGGCGATAAAATTAAGATAAGAAAGACCTGCGTCAAAGGCTTGCTTTCAGGTCCTTCTAGGACGTGCCAATGCAATCATGATTCTATCGTGAAAAAGAGACAACGTTAAGCAGGACGATTAACACTATTCTTTTTTCACAACGTATACACATGTTGTACGAACAGACAAGTAGTGGAATCCTGAAGATTTACGTTTACATTTCACATTAAGTCTTCGGTCACGGCTGTCATTTTTAGCTCTTTGAGAGTAGCCAAAAGTCTGACAACCAGACTTAACAAAGGATATTCAAAGTCAAAGTCCAAGCATTTATTTCAAATAAACCATTTACAGGTCCTTTCAAATTGTCAAAGTCATGAAGTCAAAAACATGAAGCTATTTGCACGTTCCAAAGCGTAGATGTATATGGACAAGAACGTACAAGAAACTCCACGGAAACTCTAAACCATTTTGTTTAACAAAAAACTTCTGGTTACATTTCCATTGTTGCTTCTAAATTTCAGGACAATGTAAAGAAAGAAAAAAAACTTAGAATTGAACAATTCCTTGAATCAAATATTAAAATAAGCCAGTGACAGATTTTAGGAGAAGACCAGTCACCACTGATGGCGCCCGCGCTTTTGGTTTTTGTGTGTTGTATTTCCATATTTATGCTCAATAGTTGGGAAACAACTAGGCAGATGTTGATGAGATGAGTCCTCCTCTTTTTCAGTGTTCCTTTCAATTGAAATTAAAACACTAACCTCTGCTTAGCTGCTGGCACTTCCTTATTATGCTTGGTGATGATGCAGCCAGAGTATTCAGTGTCAGGATACCAGTGTGACAACCTTATTATCTGGTTCTGACCGGCTCGATTTAAAACTTCTTCGCGTTCTTTGCATGTCTGCAAAAGAAATGTGTGTGATAGCATATTATAATAATAGCATAGTATTAGTACTAGTACCCACAAAGGGGTAAGTAGGTGGGTGCGAGTATATAATAAAAGCCATATTTTAGACAGACCTAGGATCAAAGGCAGTAAAAAACATGCGGTACCATTTTTGGCGCCCAAATGGGACTTACATTTGCATACTTTCAAAAATAATCTCTGATAAATGAATAAATTCTGGGAAAACAAACTTGACACATGACACGATAGTTTAAATTATACTATTATTATGTACATTGCAGCAAAAATTTTTTAGAATTTTGAACCAGAAATCGTTCATCAAAAAATCTCCTTAAACTACATCAAGCGAGGGCAGAAATTCGTTGTAGCCACATATGACATATCTAAGATAAGATTTGCAAGGATAATTCAGGACCATTTGGGCGCCAAAATTATATTGGCGCCCAGTTGGGACACAGAGATATATCAATTTTATTAATATAGCTTACCTTACTACTATGGTAGACAGAAGGCCACTGGCTGTCATCGTCATAGTACAACAATAGATTGGGTATACCCGCGTCCTTTTCATATTCTATCAGGTACTCAAACTGTCCGTCTAACGACAAGAAACAGAAGCGAGAGAGGAATGCCCAGTTCTGAAATGAAACAGTACAGTTTTACGCGACTGTGATGGACGTTTTTTTACACTTTTGATAAGTTGTTTGGCGTGCAAGTCTAGATATATTCAAAGTATGGACCCTTGGCCCTTGGCCTTCTCGCGTTACATGGACCCTTGATGACCCTTTAGCCTTTTCGCGTTACTTGGTCATGGGTGCAGATTCGATTTCATGTTTTAGTTACGGCTTTGGTTTAAATGTCTTAAAATAAGTCTCAATAAAAAATAATGGGGCAAGTCTTTGCACTGTTTCGTGTGTTTTTATTAGGTAGGTTCATATTTAACGTATAAAAATAGGTTAAATACAGATACATTGATTTGATGACTTATAAAAAGAAATTGTGTAATTTTGATTTTGAAATTTTTATTTAAGTGAACTTTTATTTGTTTAGGCTATAGGCATTATCTTATCGCTAGACAAATGCCCAAGTCCACCCGGGAACTCCTTTATCGTTTTTTTTTATATGAACTTTTAGTTCCAGAAAACATACACATACCTAGTCGTATTCAGTCATCAAAGTTTATAAAACTCACGTTTTTGGTATCGATCCGGCCTTCCACCCACTTGGCGTGCACCCGTGACATCATCAGCAAACAAGCTAGTAGACACGCTCCTGGATACCAGTGCATTATTGATTTAATAATTCCTGTTTTATTTTAGAAAGATTGCATATTATTAGTTATTTATTTGGTCCTTTTGTACTTTTTGTAGAGTTGAGTTTGATTCTGAAACATTTTGTAAGGATGATTTTAGTAGCTCCTTGAATAAGCTTTGATTTTGCATGTTTAGGAAATAAACACCAGAAGCACAATGGATACTTAAACTAATGAATACCTAATGTATGATTTGCTGTAAGATCTATGCAATAGAGTAGACTTAAAAAGAAAAGTTTAGACTTAGTCTTCGATAAGTAAAGAAAAGAAGAAAGAAAAAGTATTTACTGTCACAGAACTGACATGCAAACAAATGATAAATTTAAACTAAATAAAATACGTTAACGATTTTATACTAGTTGCATTCATCCACTCGAGTATTGGATGCTTCTTCTATTTATATACTCGTGTAAGGGGAGAATAGGGTATTTCGATACAACTTAGTTTTTACTAAATAAAGTAGTTAGTAGTTCAGTAGTTTTATCTTGAAATAATGCCTATTGTTTTCAATAGGCATTATTTCAAGATAGGTAAACGACTAAACGGAAAACAGATGAACGTTCAAATTAATGATTGAATGCACGACTGTGCAGTCGTGGTACATAAGCGGACTTAATGCAACAGGACATTATCTACCAGTCAACCTTTGGGTTAAAAATACTACACTGTGGTAGGTGTACAACAAATATAAATAATATATTAAGTATAAATTAGTTTCGAAAATATCTAAATAAAATTAAATTAAATCTACCTACTAATAAAATATATATTGCTAAAAAACAGTCTACTAGATAATTGAAACATCTTTTTTACGTCATTTTTATGCCACTTTTAATGGCTTTAGATCCACTTAGTCGTTTTCTACCAAATAATTATAATTTACCTACTTTATTAAGTCCAAGGACAATAGTGAACACGTTTTCTGAGAACACTAGGTATTCTTAATAAATAATTTAGTAGGCTATGCATTCAATTTCACTTACCTGAAGTATTTCAAATGCTTAATTTCTTACACAAAAAACCATTGACTATTACTTAATGATTACATTGCATTGTTCAATTTAACATTAAGAAAACAGTTTTTGTTTAAATTATTTAAAACTAAAATAGCTAGTTTGTTTTGAAGCCAGTAATTTGTTGTGGGACCGGTAACCATGACAACGCGTCCTTGGATGTACTTAAGTATTTGCCTATGTTAGCATTTGGTTGCGTTCACTTGTTTGTAGATACCTAAAACAATATTAAAAACACACATCAAAGCAATTTAGGAGTATATCCAGTTATTCGTACCTAGATTTTTTTTTATTGATGATTGGGCTAGCTCTTGAACCTCGATCACGCCTGATGGAAAGCGATGAGGTCTATTATGGAGCGAGCATGCCCAGACCAGAAGATGACTTGAGGCACTTACTCCCACGCGTCGACGAAACCAGGCTGCTTGACGCCGGATTCCAGTGGGGGGGTGGCCGCGAACCTGGCGGGTTTTAGCCCTATCACCGCAAGGGAAGGATTGGCCAGTCTTATAAGGTGTTAGGTGAAACTGTCCAGGATGCGCCGAGCGAGAGGTTCAGTTGAGTGTCTGATGTAATTCAATAGCTGAACCGATTTTGATGAATTTTAGTACAAACATAGATGGGACTTTATTTTGCGTTTTTTAAAGGGATCCTTAATTATCCCCCAAAGAGTGGGATAAAAATTACATCACCCTTAAAAATGACCACGCACTTCAGAAACAGCCTGTAATAATGCAACGTGTGGTATGCGCAAGCGGCGATCAAGAATTTCCAGCCGGTCTATTGTGTCAACATCTCACCGTGTAAACTTAGGTGTAGTGAACATGAGGGAGCTGCCATTCCATCTTATTTTTATGGTTAGGCAGCTGACTTCATGCTCATTTTACCCTAGTTTACAGGATGATATTTTACATAATCGTACTGCCGTTCCTCTTAAGCTGGATACCACAGATATAGATAGACATAGATAACGCAAGTATCACGATCTGTATGAAAACCAAGCGTGCCATTTTTTGACAACTACTATGACGTCACACACAAGCACTAAATAAGTGATGGGAAAATCAAATCGATTCAAAGACGCCGCCACGTGTAGCACCTAACTGACGTCCGACTAGCGTAGGTACACCGATGCAGACTGAGCGCGAAAGTGGCGGCTTACGATTTTTGTACGTAAGCTGGGTACCGAACCGGGCACGCGAAGTAGTTGCTGTTGCGTTACCTATCTATGCTTATCTGTATTTGTTTTGGAGCATAATTATGGTAACGCCGTGTACTAAAATCCGCGTAAAACAAAACACATACGCATGTAACATGCACATGTTCGTGCTCGTTTCCACGTACTGACTGCACGAATGCTCGCTTTGTAACATGTTACACTGTGCCGCGTAACACCGCTCAGTATACCTTTAGACTCCTACAAGTCTTAAGTCCTCATATATGTAAGAACAAATCCGTTATGACAAAGAATCAGAGGCACCTACATTTACAAAAGTCAGCGACCTTTCCTCTCAATGACATCACGACGGCGATAAATGCATCATTCGATATCTCCTTCGGTTTTTCTGGTAAAGAGCGAGGTGCCACTGCGAGCGGAAAAATAGATAACAAAATAAAAATAATATGAAACTAGCTGCTGCCCGTGGCTCTTCCCATTCCCTCAGGTTGGTTGGTCGGGTTGTAAATCCAAAGGGTCTAAGGCCCATATTCCAGAACGTAAACTCCAACTCAACTCGAACTCAAACTCCAACATGAGCACGAAAATGTCAATGGAAGCTTGTCTAATTGACGTTTTCGTACTCGAGAGATGAGCGAACAAATGCAAAAACTTTAATTTATGACACGCTCCGATGGAGTTACAGTTCGAGTTGAGTTGGAGTTTATGTTTTGGAATATGGGCCTAAGTGTCAATTTCAATATTTTCAGATATTTAAAGCACTTAGGTAAGAAAAAAGTGGAGCGCAAATACATTTGCTGAAATTTGCTTTTACGTTGCTTGCCTATTTTAGCTTTGTGTGTTTTAAAAGAAAGGGTCGGTCATGTCGTGTCAGGCTTTTACTGACTAAACCCCATCCGTGTTCCTCCAAAGGCCCTTTGCGTTCCAGAGACGCGGTGACTCTTTCGAACAAATTCCGCAACCCTTGCAGGCTGTGGCCCATGCGGGCCCTACTTCTATGCTGACATGACAAGGGTGTGGCCCCTTAAAGGTTTGAGTTCTTAGTGCTCACCTGACTCATAAACGGAAGCCATGTACAAAATTTCATGTTCCTAAATGTTCCATTCGTTTCCGCTGTGCGTCGTTGTATCAGTCAGGCAGTTCGTTTCCGTTTAACATTCCTACTTAAAAATGAGTGCAACCAACTACAAGGTAAAAATATAGGTACCTTCACTTCTAATAACCCTTTAAGAGACTCTGAGAGGGCTGATCTGCTTCTGGAGAGAGGTTGGCTGGTTTGAATTACGGCCGCCATGGCTCACGTACAATGGTCCACAGCAGGACTAAGTGCGGAAACCATACTCTATAGATAGATAAACCTTTAATTATTCGGGAAACATAACTGGGGAAACGGTTTTCGTCCCAACAGTTTGCCTCAACACCGACCTTCAAATGACCTAGAACGAGCTCGATGATAGGCCTAATCATAGTTAATGCGTAAGTATCTTGATATCCTTAAATCGCCTCTTCCGATGTCTACCGGATAAATTGCGTTGTGGAAGATTTCGTAGAATCTAAACGTCGCGACGCGACGTTAATATGTGTGCTTCAATTCGACGTTTTGTTTAAAGTGAGAATATACAGGCAGCACAGTGCCTGAAGATATAACTTATTAGAAATCTTACAAACATTAAAAAATCTAATAACCTTTAAAAAGTACGAACAACCCACTTGTCGTAGGAAATACCTCTGTATTGTCTCGATGTCCACAGATGGTCACTTACCTCAGGCTGAGCCACTTCGTGCCTGCTTGTTTGCCACACTTAAGGCACGAAAAACGAGAGGAATCAAATTTTAAAAATAAAATCTGTAGCTGTAGATAAAAATTAAGCATGCATGAGCATCATCAATTTTAAAAACCAGAAAAGCTTCGTAAACATCATAAACCAATAAAGGTAATTTAATTTACAATTAACGTAATGACTTCAGAAAATTATACCTAGTTATGTAGGTCAATTAGTCATGAACTCGATAACACAATAACACCTAATCCTTTTAATCAAAATCCCTTGACTAACCTATCCAGAACAGCCTATGGAATTTCCAGAATGAATCACAAACGTCATATCCTCACACCGTCAACAGGAAAAGGGGTCATTGCAATTGCGGCGGTTGAGCAGGCTGGTCGTATATCTTCAAATTACAACCGCTTGACGCGTTAGGTGACGAAACTGGTTAAGCTCTAGGTATTTTGTGGACCAAGGCATTGTCATTATACTCTTGGCGTTTGTTGTATGTTGAGGTCAGTTTTCCTATTAAAATTAAAAATAAATCAGTTTTAAGTAGTCAAAACTTTGACAGTTGCGAAAAAAATCGTGATTATTTTTTTTCTTAAAACTACCAACAGAAAAATTATTTGATAAATATCTTTGTCAAGTGTATATGTGTTATTGAAACATTTAGACTAAGAAAAAATTATTTCGTTACTTATCTAGTGATGGTGAATTGCTATCAGTTTTCTATCTAATCTGAAGAGGACTAGGATCACAGTGCTGAGAAGATTTTATTTTGTGCAGTGAGTCACAATCGGTGAGTGTTTGTTTATTGATGTCATCGAAGAATGGCAAACGCCGTAAGATTGTAAAATATCGCGCGTTTGTAAACTATTTGTTCTAAATAAGACACGGATATATTGGAAACTATTGAATTTGGTTGGGATTTTCATAATATATCGAGAAATTATAATCATTTTTTATTACAATCTCACGGAGTCTGCAATGTTCCGGTGACTTTGATAAACTTATTTTCCGTCTGAATCCGTCGAAGACATTTTTTACTTCTTTTCGAGTCGATGATTAACCCAATTTAGAATATTTTGGGCCCAGTAGCCACGTTTTTAGTATCATCAGTGGCGGTGATGGTGCAGGTGTACCTATAGGCCCTTGGAGCACTCCTAACAAGTGGGTCATAGTCAATGATATTATATGAAATAAGTATAGTTCCAATCAAGTTGCGGTTTTGCATTCAACAGTGACAAGATTTTTTCAATTAGATGCAGTGTATATCTCTGTGGGGTAAATAAATATATTAGAAATCAATTTTCATCATTTCAGTTTAGCAGTTATGGGCATAGATTAACGAAGAGTTTCTACGGAGTTAAGGGATTTGATGAAATCACTTGGGTATTATTATTTATTTATTTTATTTCAATTAGGTACTAACTCTCTGCACTAACAGTTATTTCCAGCACGTGCAAAGAGTCAACAATTACAATTGTAAATTATCATTATTCAACAATTCTACAATAATTAATTATAAATACTAACTACTTACAATTACAATAATTATAAATACCTACTACCTAACTACTTACCATTACAATAATTATAAATACTCTGCTTACTCTACTAGGTATTTCTTTAGGGAAATCACCAAGAATCATCTCGGTGATTTATCATTTCCAGTGACTTGTAAGGTCTAGTCTACCTTAGGGATTTGATCAAATCTCCGTTATCATTATTTCCCTGTGACATCTATACTAGTAGGAATAATGAAGCTGAAGAGTTTGTTTGTTTGAACGCGCTAACCTCTGGAACTGCCAGCCGGATTTCGAAAATTCTTCTCTGGAAGGCTATACGGGAAAAAACGGGATATGCGCGTACGAAGTCGCGGGCAAAAGCTGATATAAAATAGGTAACACAAACTCACTAAAATTGCACCTTTTATATTATTAGTTTAGTAAATAATTCCAGGATGACCGAGCTTTGCTCGATTTTTTTTTTTTGGAAACACGGATAAAACGACGTTTTCTAAAAATGAAACCTAGCTAGATCGATTTATCGTCCCCGAAACCCCATCCATACTAAATTTCATGAAAATCGTTGGAGCCGTTTCCGAGATTCAGATCGGATTATACATATTACAAGAATTGCTCGTCTATAGGTATTAAATAAGTAGATTAGATACTTTTATAGGTATGTAGTGATTGTCCATTTAGTTAGAGGAACGCCTAATTTCTTTATCCAAGATTGCACCCAGTAATGGACCTACACGGTCCTTCAAGATCACTGGAGTCAATGTTCTGTATAATGATTAATAATGGCTAAACTATGCTTCTATATCTGCGAAGACACCACGTGTTAGTTCTCAACCACGGTGTAACCTTGGACGTGAAATATTGATGAACAAATAAAACTTCAACAAAACTTTTTGTTATAATGTACCTGTTTCTACTTCATACACATATCTATAAGTACCTACCATAGTTTATCAGACACATGCATAGAGAGGTCGTTAGTATCGATTTGACGATGCTTTGCATTCGAAGTTGCGAGCAATTGCTTAGGTGCTGTAGTGTCCACTTGCCGGTCTAGAAATATCAAGTTAGTAACTTCTCAATTTCTAAATAGTATTTAAAAACAAAGTCGCTGTATGCCTCAGTCAGTTTTAAACCATGCAAAGAACTTTGGTGCGGTTTTAATTAATAGAAAGAGCGATAAACGAGAAGGATTGTTTGCACCCGTGCGAAGCCGGGCAATTTTAAATTAAGAAAACTGTGCTAGGTTTTTATCTGTGAATGAAGTTTGGTGTTTTATTGAGCAGCTGTAAGGACGCGTTTACAGATGGGTAGTCAAATCATTACTTTTTTACACAAAAGTATGTTTATTAAAAAAATGCTTTGCATTCTTAAAATGATTTCCCATTCATGAATTGTTGATAGATGTGCATGGTACGATTCTGGACTATAAATATAATTTTAGATAGGTACAGTTTCTCAATAAATGTACTGAAGTGATTTTTTTTACTTCGGGTACATTTATTGAGAAAATGATAGGTACTTTTGTGTTAAAAAGTAATGATTTGACTACCCATCTGTAAACGCGTCCTTAAATTGAATGCTGTTGAGTGTCCGTAAAGTTTTCTATTCTTTTTTTGAAGAATATGTTTCAGGAAGCCTATTCTAAAATGTCCAAGTAAGTTCCCAATGAATCACTTGGCAGATATTTTTAATACAAATCTTGCTACATTTTGAAAAATGGAATGCTACTTTTTGGAATTAATTAGGTTTGTGTTTTACCTAATCAAATCTTTTAAAACAGATCCAACATAATTTTATTGTTGCGGATTTTTATCGAGAGTCACCGCGGCTCTGGAACGCCAAGGGCACTAGGAGGAACACGGATGGGTTTTAGTCAGTAAGAGTCTCCCTCCCGCTCCACCCAGAACGGAAGTAGTCGTTTGATAATTTCCAATACATAAAAAACCGCCATTCCCATTACAACTAAATAAATAAGTACCTTAGATGGAAAATTCGTGCCACCAATAAAGTTCAGCTAAGGAATGGAATTCCCTGCCGAAGTTGTAAGTTTGGATAGAAGTTTCTCACTCAAACACGCCAGAACGCGACGGCTGAACGGATCTGGGGATGAAATTTGGCGCAGAGGTAGATTTTAGTGTAAAATAGCACATAGGCTTAGACTTTTTATTCCGAAAGTATGCTACTTTGGAATAATTTCCAATATTCACTGGGTCGAGGACGCTGGTAGAAGCCAGTCATTGTAAAAGTTCTTGAAAAGTAAGAAACTTGACAAGTGACAGCTGTTGCGTTCCCGCGCTATAAACTCTTTTTCGAAAATGTTCTCTACTAACTATTTAGGCCTGGATATCTAGCGTATGCTTACCAAGTTTCATTCATTTCGAGGACTTGAAAGTTTTTATGAAATGCCGTAGGGCCTAAACGCTCTTAAGGTTGCACTAGTCGATATTTTCTCCATACTTTCGTGGGGGTATTATTACTCCACTATTTGACATTATACATTTAAAGTTAAACATGATATCGTTTTTTCTCATTATTAATTTTGTCTGTACGGAAACAGAATTGTAAAAAAACAAGCCGTTAAAAAGTTATAAGCCAACAAAGATTCGTTTTTCTTGCTAATTTTAACGCTACTTTGGGCGTAAATAAGTACCTAAAAAAAGAAGTGTAAAATCTCAAAAACAAAGTCGGTACCTACTGACAAACTTCAATTATTTCATTCAAACTTCATTTGTAATTGATTTATGCAGTGGTTTTTTTCATAAAACTCAACTTTCCAATAGACTTTTCGTGCATCGTCTAACGTTGTTTCCGTTCGGAACGGTGTTTAATGCGTGGGAACTAAACATTGTACGTGTAGACTTGCGTATAACTGCTCATCACTGACATCACTGTCTCTGTCGGGCACGATGCCCGGTGAGACAGCGTGCTTTTTGGCAACGCTTACCAGTGAGTTCGAATTTGCGACTAGTTCAACCATAGGTAATACGTAAACTTATCAGTAAAAGAGTTTATTTCACTGATATAACGTTACACTATTGCTGGGTGCCAGAGGCTTTCATACCGCATAACTGCACGATTCCTTCTATGAATAAGTTAATACTACAGTCATTAGAGCAAAGGGGCTAGTATCTAATACATTGAATAAGTAGGTAGGTAAAAGCTATAATAACATAGCAATAGCAATCGATTCTTGGAACGTATTAAGTAAATTCCACGTTGGAAGAAGTAGGCCAAGGTTAGAACTAGACTCATTTTCAGTAGACAACGAACTATGTAGCTAGCTAGACCGTAGGTTTCAGTACCTATTTGTATTCATAAGGCCAATTATTTGACGCCTCGGGCCATGGCCCTCTCAGTTTTTAACCCATAGGGGTTTAACGGGTAACCCTACTAGATAGGAGGTCTGTATCCCAGCTGTTGGAAGTGGAACATTATAAGGTGATCAAAGATACTTATCTGTAGTTTCCTAGAGTCTTTAAGCATATAGCAGTGACCAATGACGTAGGTGTTATAATATAGACGCGATATGCGATATGCCCCAACGTCATCGCCCTAAGAAACAGCTCCAAGCTCTATCAGTAACCTACTACCCAAGTAGTAGCAAGATAAGTAAGCATACCTACGCGCGCGGGCATAGTATCGCGGTAGTTACCTTATACAGGGTGTTCCAGAAGTCATCATCACCATATCAGCCGAAAAACGTCCACTGCTGGACATAGGCCTCCCCCAAGTGTCGCCACAACAGCCGGTCCTGTGCGTCTCGCATCCATCGGCTACCAGCGACCCTCACCAGGTCATCGGTCCATCTTGTGGGAGGACGCGCCAACGCTGCGTCTTCCAGTACGCGGTCGCCACTCCAGAACTTTTCGTCCCCATCGACCATCTGTTCTGCGAGCAATGTGCCCACTGCCACTTCAGTTTGGCGATACTTCGGGCTATGTCGTTTACCTTGGTTCTTTGCTCCTTCCTTCTTGGTTCCAGAAGTCCGTGGTCATTTTAAGGGTGATGTTAGGTAGCTTTAGGTACAGGTAGATTAAGGAAAAAATAATAGCAAAACAAATGAACCTTGTAACGGTCAATAATTAAAACGTAAGGTCACTATAAACAATTAGTTTATTCCAGTTTACAATGGTGTACACAAACTAGACATAAGTAAGTACGACGGTAAACAATGCTACACGGTACGTTCCCAGCGAGTTCGTGATGCGAGGAGCGTCGCGAAACAAGCAGGATACGTCACCGCGGGGCGCGAGGGGGGTGCGTCTAAACTAGGCGAGCTCTTCCAATGCGTGGAAACAGCGGCGCGCTAGCACAGACTGGCTGCTCCGGGCCGCGTCGACCCCTTATATACGCGAGGCGGCTAACGTTGTGTGCGTAAGTGGCGTCGCGACACAGCAGTGTTGTGTGGCGCGTAGTTGTAGACGTTCGGTGGTGCTACAGGCTCCCCCTCTGGATGCGAAGTCGCCCCGACGAGTAGCCAGTCAAGATGAATGCTCCACCGACTGAGCTGGGCGAGACACGTGTCGCCGTGGTCATCCTCGTCCACGTGAGGGCGGAGTGGCGCCTTTAGGGTTAGGCCTAGGTTTAGGCGGACGCCCGCGTTTCTTCAGTGGGCGCACCGGCGGAGGAAGTGGACTTGCCGCATGGCCTTGGAACGGAGTCAAGGCGGATGTATGATACACTCCAAGGCGCTTATCTGGAGTAGTGGGATCTGAAATCAGATAGGAAGAAGCACCATGACGTGCTAGGATTAGATAGGGTCCATCCCTGCGAGGACAGAATTTAGCACTAATTCCTCGAGCAGCATTACTGATTGGATGGGTAGTTGCTAATACCAAGTCACCGGGAGAGTAACCAGGATCTTCTCTACGTCCTTGGTCTGCCATCTTCTTCCTGCGTTCTTCTAAATTCTCTCTGACATCTCTAGCTTTGTTCAGCGTATTGGCGAGAAGTAGTAACTTCGGCGTAATTTCAGGCACAAAGTTTTCTGACAGCAAAATCTGACGAAAATCGTGAGTATTGTCATCTGGAGTACGCAGTTCTCGTGCAAATGTTAAATACGCTGGCGTATGTCCTGTAGTGAGGCAGGTTGCGGTATTCATCGCAAACCGTATGCTGGGTAACTTATCACTCCAACTTCCATGTTCATCTCCTACTAAAATGGCCAGTTGGGTCTTTAAGTCTCTGTTTTTCCTTTCCACCGGGTTTGCCGCTGGGTGATACACTGGTGTGAATGAGTGCTTGATTTGTAGACAATAGGTTAATTGCTGCATCACAGCACTCACAAATTGTGGTCCATTGTCGCTTATCAGGCGTCTGGGCACACCGTATCGTAGGAAAATCTCGTTCATCAAAACTGTCGCACAGTTTTCAGCGCTGGCAGTTTCCAAAGCAAATAATTCTATCCATCCAGTAGCAATATCTTCAACTATCAGTATCCATGTCTTTCCGCTAGTTGTTGACGGCAAAGGTCCAAACAAGTCGAAGGCGAGGGTTTCAAAACGTTGGTTGACAGGCGTGGTTTGGAGCAAACCAGCCGGTTTCAGGTTGGATGGCTTAAACCTCTGGCATGCAACACAGTTCTTAACATATGCTTCGATATATTTTCTCATACCCTTCCAATGATATCGCTTCGAGATGCGTTGATATGTCTTATCAGCGCCGTAATGTCCCGCCAAAGGGTCATCGTGGTATACTGAAAGAACGTTTGCCCATTCATGTTGAGGAACTACGAGCTGAGCCTCATCTGAGTCATCCGATGGGTGATATCGGTACAACAAACCGTTGTTCATGACGTATCCTTTGTTGCTCCAGTACACGGCATTATCTTTACGATCTGCATCTTCTAAGGCAGTCACGACGCTGGCGATATTTTCATCCTTTAGCTGTTCGGCCCTAATTTCAGATGAGGGTCTCTGCGGCATATCTACGGCTACGCTACACATTCCACTGGTGTTTTCAGTGCTTTCATCGCAAATAGGCCTGGACAGCGTGTCTGCAACGACATTCGTCCTACCAGGTGTATACTTAATGGTAATATCATACGCCTGTATCTGCAAAGCCCATCTAGCCAATCGACCAGTTGGAGACCGCAATGACATCAACCACTTCAGGGCTTGATGGTCCGTAACCACTGTAACTGGGAGGCCTTCAATGTATCCACGAAACTTTTTGATCGCCCAAACCACTGCAAGTGCCTCCCTCTCGGTTGTGGAATAATTGCGTTCTGCAGGGGTCATTAGCCTACTAGCATATTCGACGGGATGCTCGTCCTCTCCCTCCCCCTGCACTAGAACTGCTCCAAGTGCATAGTTACTTGCATCACTTTTGATAACATAACCTCTCGTCTCGTCGGCTTGTCGTAACACTGGGGTGGATGTAAGACGTATTTTGAGCTCTTGATAAGCTTGCTCCTGTTCCGCTGACCAAGTCCATACTGAGTTTTTCCTAGTTAAACGGGAGAGTGGTTCACTGATTCCGGCAAAGTTTGGTATGAATCGCCTGTACCAGGAACAGGTCTGCAGGAATGTCATCAGTTGCTTCAGATTCTTGGGTGCTGGATAGGCTTGTATTGCTGCTACCTTCTCAGGATCAGCCTTCAGACCCTCTGGAGTAATAATGTGCCCTAAATACTTAATTGTTGAGCAACAAAATCGGCACTTACTAAAATTTACATGAAGGTTGCTCTCTTTCAGCTTACTTAGTACTTTACTCAGATCTGATAGGTGTGCTTGATAGTTAGCCGAAAAAATGATTAGATCATCTAAATATGCCAGCATCTTTACATTTTCCAGGCTAATTCGAATCCTGTCTATCAGACGCTGGAACGTGGAGGGCGCATTGCGAAGTCCAAATGGCATCCTCTTAAAACGGTACATACCGAATGGAGTTATGAATGACGTCTTGTCCTGATCCTCAAGTTTAACTTTAACTTGCCAGTAGCCAGCGCGTAAATCCAGGGTCGACATGAAAGGCGTTGGCTTAGCAGCATGAAGCAGATCATCAATTCGAGGGATAGGATACTTGTCGGGAACCGTTATGGCATTAAGTTTTCGGTAATCAACGCAAACTCGTACTGAACCGTCTTTCTTTGGTACCATCACAACGGGTGCGGACCAGGGTGATGAGCATGCTTCAATTACTCCACTGTCCAACATCTTCTCTACCTCTTTCTTTAACACTGCCATGCGTGGCGGTGAGAGGCGGTATGGAGGTACAGAGATGGGGTTATGCTCACCCGTGTCGATGCAATGTTCAGCGAGGGTAGTTGGCCCTCCACCTTCGCCGAAAACTTCTTGATAATCCCATAGCACTTCCATCAGTTGTGACTTTTGAGTTGCATCTAGGGTGTCCGATGAGACCTGTTCCACTTCCAAAGATCCAATTTCGACATCATTGCTGTTATTACTATGGTCGCTAGGGAAGAGTGCCTTGGAGTGTGGAGATAGTTCACACGGAGCATCGTGAAGTTGCATTTGGGCATCACGGACCATAAAGTCTACGAACCTCGGAGAATACCCATCAAATAATGGTCGGGATCGCTTCCTTGGAATAGGGGACAGCTCAATTGGCACTACGTGATATGGCATCGTGTTTGTGGTGCAGGCACTCGTTTCCGGGAGTGCTGGTTCTCCACTGGATAATGGACTGCCAGTGGCTGGAGTACATGCACTGGATTGTGGCAGCGCCGGTTCTAGTATGCTTTCGTCTCGTGAAATTATCGACATAGGAGAAATAAATTCAGGCAGCTCGACATCTTTTAGCATAGACCGCAACTGAGTACTAAAATAAACGGGCGTAGCCTCTACCTTGACCATCGATATCTCTTCTGCATCTTCGTTTTGGAGGTCGAAGATTTCATCAGGGTAATCCTCGAAATGCCATGTCATCTGCGGAACGTTAAGTACCATCTTAGCATCCTGGATAAAGCCGACGCCCAACAGTGTGCGAGATTCTCGAGCTTCCGGGAACACGATAAAAGACGTTTGCACAACACGGAAACAGATACTGACGGGTGCTTTAACGGTCAAAACCTCTCTCGTGGTCTTCGTGCCATCAGCCAGTTTCACCACAAGCTGTTGTGTCTGGAATGCAAATCCAAGTTTTCGTAGGCATTTGTATAGCGTGTATGATGCAACGCTCGTTTTTGCGCAAGTATCCACGTAAGCGCTACCGGTTATTTTGCCTATGGCAATACCAATAATCGGCCTAGGACGTACATCTGCTTGAGTGTCCATGGAACAGAAACTTAATTCAGCCTTTTCCGCCTTTGGTGCAGTCTTGGCGCAGGTTGTGCATTTTGATCGGATCACTCCTGGTGTTCCACATCCGTAACATGCAAACTTTGGTGTAGAAGGTGATGGCGCTTGGGTGCCTATAGCGGCATTTGTAAGCGCAGGTTTAGCGGCAGACGTACTACTACCAGAAGCGAGATCCTTCTTCTCCTTCTTCCGACATGTCTCAATTGAATGTCCAGGCAATCGACAGTACGTGCAACGCTTCTTTTTAAATGACACCTTTTCTGTCTCTTTTCCCTTCTCCGTACCTTCTTCTGGCATTTCCTTTTCAACCAGTAGCTCTTCCACTCCCCTGGCTGCCTTCACTAGGGCATCAAAAGTATTGACAGTTTCACGTGCCATTTTCACCCTTATCTTGTACCTCAATTGCCCGTAGATCATATCGATTTGTTGGGTCTCAGTGTGTGGCTCGGGCATTTGTGCAATCAGAGCCCTCTTCTTAGCCACAAACACTTCTGTTAATTCATCCTCACCTTGTTTAATGTTCACAACGTTCTGGTACAGCTGGTACGCAGGCCTTTTAGGAGCAAAGGCATGGCGAACTCTTGACTCAAACTCCTCCCACGTTTTCACCTGATCCTTTATCCCATTCCACCAGGTGGCTGCCTCTTCCTTCAAAATTAAGGGAGCGCTCATGATGGCATCTTCGTCAGAGATCTGTTCTACGGACTTGAATACTGAAGCCGCAGCCAGAAAAGATTCTACCGATTCAGTATCTCTGGCACCATTAAAAGTAATCTTGCAAGTGGCGAAAGAGCCTCGTCGCTGTTGGTTACCAATCACTGACAGTAACTTCTCGAATTGCTCAGCTGACAAATTCATGGTTGTTAACGGTTCCTCCTTTATGTTCCTTCGTAATCTTGATTTTGGGCTAGCCTGTTTTCGGGCCTTTACGTTGAGCGCCAGTTTGTAACGGTCAATAATTAAAACGTAAGGTCACTATAAACAATTAGTTTATTCCAGTTTACAATGGTGTACACAAACTAGACATAAGTAAGTACGACGGTAAACAATGCTACACGGTACGTTCCCAGCGAGTTCGTGATGCGAGGAGCGTCGCGAAACAAGCAGGATACGTCACCGCGGGGCGCGAGGGGGGTGCGTCTAAACTAGGCGAGCTCTTCCAATGCGTGGAAACAGCGGCGCGCTAGCACAGACTGGCTGCTCCGGTTTTTTTTTTTTTTTTTTTTTTTTTTTTTAGGTATGACCACTAGCAAGTTAACACACGTGGGATATTAACTGCTTAACCGGACTAACCTGTGGTGGCTTCAAATGAATTTAAAGCCCCCAGCCAAGGCAACAAAACTAGCTACAAGCTAAAAACACTACTGACCGCTCACTAAGGGCATTCCCTGTGGAATACGACCTCGGCTTAGCGGCGTCAGTTTGGGACAGCAAGGGACAATCAGGCTGGGTCGTTTTATTATTTAGGGGTTATTAAAGCTAAGGGCTCAGCGGCGCGGGCTGGCTCGTTTGCAAAAGTCGGGGAGGGTTTTGAGCGGGTCGTCGCGACGGACCTCGGCGGCGAGGTCGGTATACGGAACGCGGTCTGTATCTGTTTATTCTAAGGGTGCTGGTTTCCCTACAGCTTTCCTGTATCTTTGTGATCTCGTCGTCGGATTCGACGAGTGTATGCCGAGGACGGCGAATCTTACTAATACGAGAGGGAGTGTACTGGGTTGCCTTTGAAATCAAAGGGTTTTGGTGCTTTTCAGCGGATTCGAAGAAACGCTTTGTAAGGCGTTTCATAAACTGTTTTAGGGTCGGGATTTTAAGGTCGACATGAAGTCGTTCGTTCCGTACATACCACGGGGCGCCCGTGGCTTTTCGGAGAAATCTATTTTGAATTACTTGCATTCTGTGGATTTGCTTTGGCTTAGTGTGTGCGAATACAGCACACGCATAAGTCATAATCGGTCTTATGCACGTAGTGTAAATGCGCAGTTTACATTTAAGTGATAGCTTGCTGCGTGCATTCAGCATTGCATGGAGTCTACCCAGAGCGAATGCAGCACGCGAACGTACCGCACTTATGTGCTCAGCAAAGGTGAGTCTATGGTCTAATATCACACCTAGATATTTGGCTCGCTTTTCCCAAGGGATCTGCTTACCAAACATGGTGATAGGACTCGGTGGATTGGGAATGAATTTCGTCCGCGGTTTGTAGAACAAAACCGCCTGACTTTTTTCGGGATTAACCTCAAATCTCCAGAGACGGAACCAAGCGCCTAGGTCGCTGGCCGCCTTTTGAAGATTTTTGGCTATTGCGTTTTCACTATTGCCGGAGCAATAGATGGCCGTATCATCGGCAAATAGAGCTAGCTGCGTCTTATTATTCTTAGGGATGTCGCTAGTGAACAGCGTGAAAAATAAGGGAGAGAGCACGCCGCCTTGAGGGACGCCGGCTCGTATAGGGTGGGGGGAGGAAAGCGCACCTTCGATACGATACCGAAAGGTGCGGTTCGACAAATAGTCTCGTATGATGAGCACGAGACGATCTGGCACGCCAAGTTTATATAGCTTATAAATTAAGCCATTGTGCCAGACTTTGTCGAAAGCTTTCGCTATATCAAAGAACACGGCTCCCGTTTTATAACCGCGTTGAGTGCGGCCGCTGATATGTTCAACGATACGGTAAACCTGTTGGACACATGAGTGATTAGCTCGAAAGCCAAACTGTTCGTTAGGTAGGAGGCCCTTTGCCTCGGCATAACCTCTGAGTCTCTTATAAATAAGTCGCTCATAGATTTTACCTAGGACCTTGAGCAGACTGATGGGACGGTAACTGGTAGGGGAGGACTTTGGCTTTCCCGGTTTAGGAATACCGATAACGGTAGCCTCTTTCCACGATTGTGGGAACATGTTGTTGGACAGAGCGCCGTTGAAAATGGCAGTCATCAACATGATAAGGGAAGCTGGGAGAAAACGGAACACCTTGTTGGTGATACCGTCTGACCCAGGGGCTTTCCTGGGTTTGAGTTTCCCGATTATATCCTTCACCTCATCTGGAGTGATGGGGGGGAGGGGGTCCTCGGGGTCCTCAACGGGGGGGAGAGAAGTCCTACGCTCGACCTCAGCGTCCACCTTGGCGAGGTGAACCGGGTCAACCGGGTAGGTACTGGGGGAGCATTGAGTCTCTAGGCTGTCGGCCAGGCACTCTGCCTTTTCATCGTCATCGAAGGCGATGGTGTTATCAGGGCGAGTGAGAGGAGGCATGGTTGTAACCTCAGAGGCGCGTAACTTCCTCTGAAGTTCCCAGAAGGCCTGGTGGTTGGGTTCGAGGTCGCCAAGCATCTTATCCCAGCGACTGTTACGCAGCTCAGCGATGGCGCGACTTACTTTACGCTGTAAGTAGCGCATGTGAACTTTGTTACTGTGGCAGGGAAAGGATGAATAGGCACGAACGGCCGCGTTCTTCTCGGTCAGCAGAGCACGCACCTCGTCCGGGAGTTTCCAGCGGTGATCGCTCATCGCTGGAACCTCTTTGGAGCATTCGCTCAGGACGGCTTGAATGTGATCCGTGAACGAGTCAACCGCGGCCGCCGTGTCGGCGGCAGTCTCTATGAGATCTGGAATCTTATCCAAGTGAGGAGACGTGGTGATTTTCAGCTTTTCGCTTACTTTTCTCCAGTCTGTGATCACTCGGGAAGGAGGGGGTTGGGAGGGGTCCATTGGTCCCGATCTGGGAGCTAGTTCCAGAATCACGGGACGGTGGTCCGAGTTAAGCTCGTCCACTGTTTCCATTGAATGTAGCCGAAGGCTGACATTCTTAATGAGAGCGATGTCGAGTACATCGGGGCGACAATTGAGGTCATGAGGGAAGTGGGTAGGATGCATCGGAGCGATGACATCAAAGTTAAAGGGACTGGAGAGTTCAAAGATGACTCTGCCTCTAGGGTTGGTAGTGAGGCTGTTCCATGACGGATGTTTGGCATTAAGGTCCCCCGCCAATAAGACGGAGTCGCTCAAGCCAAGGAGTATTGAGAGGTCATCTTTGACTTCGGAGGTGTTGATTGCCGTGTTACTGGCACTAGGAGGAGGGATATATGCTGAGATGACAGTGATGGGCTGATGGCCCGTCATACCCAGCCGACAGACTGAGACCTCTATTTGCTTGAGAGTGGGTGGATCCACAGGAATGCAATAAAGGGAATTTTTATAATATATGAGGGTACCTCCCTTATGACACCGGGTCCTATCGTTGCGAACCATACGGTAGTTGGCAACTTTAGGGTCTCGGTGTTGGGGCTTGAGAAAGGTCTCTTGGACCAGAAGGACGTCTATGTGATGGTCGCGGAGGAAAGTGGCGATCTCATCACGTTGGCTCAGAAGGCCATTGGCGTTGAAAAGCCCTATCCGGAGGGCTTTCGGTTTGAGCCTACGGTTAATGGACTTATCCATTAATAATTGCGTAGTAAGTTTCAATATGGTGAGTTATGTCACCGAACTCTTGAAAAACGGAGTCATGTTCTCCGGTATTTTTAGTATTTCTGAGGGCCTCTTTCATCAAAAGAGCCCTAGGGGAGCGGAAGGCTAGGTACGCTACTCCAAGTAGGTCCTCGACTGGTTTTATAGCCACTTTGGCAACAGCCGCCTTGGTCTGGGGGGGGGGGAGATGTTTTTTGCCCTTGGGGCTTGGTCTGGGTTGGGGGGGCTTTAGCCTGCGCGAGCGCCGCGCGAGTGGCCGTAGGCGGGGAAAATGGAGGTATTGCTACATCCATTAGAGGGGTGATTGCCCTGGCGGGCGAAGCATTGGGGGAGGCCAGAGGGGCCTGAGAGGCCTGGGAGCCAGTGGTCCTCAGGGCCGGGAAGTGGGCCCTGTGGTTTGCTGCACTCCAGGGGTTGGAGCGTTGCTGGGTCGCCGCGGGGGCCTTGTTATCGGGGGTGGGGCGTTCCCTATTCTGGCGAACGTTTGATCGCTTAGCCAGAAGGGGCGAGGAAGATTTGGGGGCCCTTGGGCAACCTCGGTAGTTAGCCGGGTGCCCAGTCTCGCCACACAGCACACAGCTGGGTGGGTCGACACAAAGTGTCCTGTCCTTGGGACGAGTGCAGTCAGCAGTGCCATGGTCACCCAGGCACTTTACGCAGCGGGGCTTGCCGTAGCAATTCCGCTGAGAGTGGCCATATAATTGGCAGCGATGGCACTGCCCCACTGCACCACTCTTGTTGGGATTCTCTGTGCGAATCCCAGAAAGACCACATATGGTGGCGATGTTGAAAATGGGGTTATGCCCCTCGGTGGGGTCGCAAACGACCAACACCATATCGAACGCAGCGCCTCCGCGGCGGTGCATGCGGTGGACTTCAGCCACCGGAATTTTCTGGGCTTGGAGGTCGCTGAAGACCTCCTGTACCGTAATCTCCTTAGGTACGTTGCGGATGACCACACGCACCTTTTTCTCCTCTTCAAAGGAGAAGGAGTGGAACGGAATGTTCCGCTCCCTGAGAAGCTTGTGCAGGCTACGGAAATCCGTAGCCGTCGGCACAGTGATCTTGACACCCAGGTTGACTGGGTGGGCGCGCGTGTAACGGATTTGGCGCTCATTACACGCCGCGGAAAGTGTTGTCCACAATGTCTTATCGTGGACGAAAATTGGGGGAGGGGGCTTGGTTTTGAGGGGGGAGGGGGCAGCCGGGGTGGCAATCGCCATGGGGCTAGAGGGCCGGCTCGATTGCTGGGAGGTACCAGCGGGGCGAGCGATGGGGGCTGAGGGGGGGAGAGAGGGGGAAGGGGAACCAGGGCCTGGAGAGGCCCTCTTGGCAACCCTCTTCTTCGGGGCTGCCTGAGTGGCAGACCCCATCCTCTTCTTTTTCCTCTTCCCCTGGACAACAGTGAAGTTGTCCGAGGAGGAGGAGGCCGAGGTGGAGACGTTGGAGTCCGAGTCGGACTCCGTCTCGGACTCAAAGTCCATGGGGGGGGGGGAGGCCTGCTCAGCATCAAGCTGGCTATCAAGGCAATCGCTAAAGTTAGCGATGTCGGTGGGGGGCTGCTCCGGGCCGCGTCGACCCCTTATATACGCGAGGCGGCTAACGTTGTGTGCGTAAGTGGCGTCGCGACACAGCAGTGTTGTGTGGCGCGTAGTTGTAGACGTTCGGTGGTGCTACAACCTTTTTTTTAACCGACTTCTAAAAAAGGAGGAGGTTCTCAATTCGGATGTTTGTACAATTTTTTTTTTTATGTTTTTTCGGTCATAACTCCGTCGCTTGCCAACCGATTTGAAAAATCCTTTTTGAGAATTTTTTTTTGTTGGAAAGGGTATAGGTACTTTCCAAATGGTCCCATTGAAATTTTATCAATATCGGTTCAGTAGTTTGGTTATTAAATCCAAATAGCCGGTAAAACTATTTGGAAAAATCATCCATGTATACGAAATTGCGTATTTTTGCCTTCCTGTGACTTTCCAGTGGTGTTGTTAGGTGTGGGATACCACTAAAAAGTGAAAAATAAAAAACTTTTTCTCAAAAAAAAGAAACCGACTTCCGAAATTAAATTTATTTTGAACTTTGTTGTGTTTTTTGGAAGTCGGTTTCTTTTTTAATCAACCAAAAAGAAGACTAAAAAGTTCCGAAGAAATCTTTTCAAGCAGTTTGATAGGTAAGTACAGCTTGGCAAAAATAAGTTTGGAAAAAATGAGAGCGCCACTATCTCACTTAACGCACCATAACATTATGGGAAATCAGAAAGAGAATTTAATCAAATCGTTAAAAATAAATGTGGAACAATAAACGTTACTCAAATTCTAACACTTGTCAGCCAAGTAGTGTCGACATCATAGGTTTCCATTTAGTAAAATATTTAGTTCCACTTGTCACAATATCATACTCATCTATCTATCTATCGGGTATGGCTATTCCGCACTTAGTCCTGCTATGGACCATTGTACGTGAGCCATGTCGGTCGTCATTCCAACCAGTCAACCTCCCTCCAGAAGCAGATCAGTCTACTCAGTGTATTCAGGGTGTCTGTGAGTGAATTAGGTGTCCCTATTGTTTGCCTCCGTATTTCAGTGACGCCTGTGCACTCAAGGACCACATGCGATACCGTTTCCTCCTCCTCCATGCATGCTCTGCATAGAGGACTGTCCCCATTAATACCTACACATCATAATCTTTTTTGCCAAGCTGTACAGTTGGTGCATTTACTTTAGTTCAATGATAGATTTGATGTCACATGTCTGAGATGCGCGTTCAACAAAACAAACAAACTCTTCAGCAATCAGCTTTATAATAATATATTAGTACGGAAGTACATATATATAGTAGGTATGGTACCTAGGTATAGATTGGTAATGACCGCTTTCCGCTCACAATATCACCAGCCACTATAGATTCTGTTCATTTAGCCATCTTTCTCGGTGTTGTTTATACTTTACGACGTACCATTTAAAGATAATACTTACTATCTCTCAAATGATAAAAATAAATGGATGGGATATAAACTAAACATACAACAAAAAATCGTGAGTGCTTTTAATCGTGTCTATGTTTATTTCGCGTGGATTTTACGTAAGTAATAAAGTAGTAATCAAATAAAACAAAAAAGTAATAAATCATATATTAATTTGGCATAGGTACCTATTAACACCATTTAATTAAACATCTTCAGACTTACCTAAGTATTAAGGATTAATATTAAATCACAATCTCACGTAAATAATTTAATTTATATTTACCGGACAGTATTTTTTTTTTATATATGCGTGTTTATGGTCAGTATTAAATAAACAAATTGGTCGTAAGTGCGAACGTATTTTATAATGTACGGTTTAACATAAGTTTACAATTTTCAACAAGAATTTAATATTTGAACTTTGAAGGTAGAAGTCAATTAAACTTTGATTATCACCGACCAACGATTTCATTAGATACAAAATATCCTAAAACGCTCATCACCCACTTTGGGGCAGTGAATTAGTATCGAACACTCCACATATTTTATTCTAGAATAACCCACTCTGAACCCACTTGGGTCACTGCCAGGGGTCAAACGATCATAGACCTAATGCTAGCTACAGAAAACACGACAAAAATTGTAGGTAGGTACATATTTTTTGGAATGCATGCTGACGACAGTCTTGGATGGTTGACCATTCATTACAGAACGAGACTCCTCTGTACCTCGGAAAACAAGTTACGCTCTCGGCTGTCATTTTTTTATTATTTGACAGTCGTTACTGATAGCCAGAAGCCAGAAAATGTGACACTTGACATAGTGTCTAGTCAACTAGTCCTATCATAATATTGCTGCCAGTTTTGAAAGTACGATACGTATTAAACTGGATCCGATTAGACTGGCAGGCGACTCCAGGATAGTTGGGAAAACGCTAAGCATTTTGTTTTTTTTTAACCCTAATTTTAAATAAGTATATCTTTTTCTTCCAGATCTCACCATCACAAGCAAATACAACAAGAGTGTACCTAGTGCCTAAAGATCAGTGTTAAAAAAAAACTGTAAAAATGAAATTAACATTAGTACTATGTGTTTTAATAATGACAATAACGACAGTGCTAAGTTCTACTTACTTTTTCGGCGAGCAAACCAACGACACAAGGAGAGTGTTTCGTGATAAGGTGAAATATGAAGCTATTCCTTTAAAGAAACGGGTCAAGACGTATACGTATAATGGGACGGCGACTATTAAGGTAATCATCACAATCAGAATAAATACCTACAGATATTGAATTCACGAATGCTTGCCAATTATTGCAAGCTATATTTTATTGTAATCAGGGCTGCATGGGCAGTATTTGAATTACTTGTATTTAAAATACAAATACGTGTTTGGTATTTGTATTTCAAATAAGGACCTACTTTTTAAAAATGTAGTTTGTTATTGGTGTTTCAAATACCTGACCTGAAAATACCTCAGCGGTATTTTGTCATAAGTATTTGAAATACTAACGGCTTCAAAACACATTTGAACATACCTAAATACATTTAGCAAACTTATTAATAGGTGCGTTTTCTGAAGAAAAAAGCGCTCGATAGCTTTCTGCAAAAAAGCTAACCTAACCTAACACCTGACAGTATTTTGTATTTTAATTATTTAGTATTTTAAATACAAATAAGTATGTATAACTTACATATTCAGTATCTTTAAGTTTTATGTATTAGTGGCAAATAGTTTAAACATATTTAAAATACTGTATTTCATATTTTATATTTCATATACTTACTTACTCGATTCAAAAGTAATTTGTATTTCGCATTACAAATTAATAGGTACATGCGAGATAGTATTTTGTAATTTGTATTTTAATTAGAGCGAAACATGTATTTTGCACAGCTCTGATTGTAATGGTAATGACTCAATAAGTCTTGATCACTTTAAAAGATGTATGCATAGCATACCTCATTTATTTAGTAAGTATCTTTTACAAGAGTCAATAGCGAATCAACCCTTAGGCCAAGAAGGCAACCAACCCACAGTAGATACTTTATTTATGTACTTTTCTAGACAAAAGAATGACAGCGGTCTGGGTTCAATTCCTAAATCGGTCCGTGAAAGTGTTATTGGTTCTACTATTAAGAATTTCTCTGTGACAGCCTGGAATTTGGAAATTGGCGGCATGTCCTGCGCCTGATCTATCTGCAGTCGTTTCGGATTGCAGTCCCATTGTATTTTGAGTGATGAAAGAGCTGAGATGCACTCTGCATCTCTGTTTGCGCACATTGTACCTGGGGGTCTACTCTCTAACCCCGAAGTCCGTAGTTTCAGCCTTAGTGTCGGGCGTTTTTCACTCCGTAAGACCTACGGACTTACGATTAGTCCCGAACCGGAACTAAGAACAACTGTCAAATCGTGTTGTCCTTCATTCTTAGTTCGGGTTCGGGACTAAGTAGTCGTAAGTCCGTTGGTGATACGGAGTAGAAAACGCCCGATACTAAGGTCGAAACTTTTTTTTTTTTTTTTAAAAACGTTGCCCCACACTAGGAATTTCTCCTGTATCGTGGGTGCGTTTACAAACATACAAACTCACATACACAAACAGCCAGACCCGGAACAACTATCTGTAGGCCATACAAATATTTGTTCCGTGCGGGAATCGAACCCACGACACGCAGCGCAGCAGTCAATCGCTCAACCACTGCGCCAACCGTGTCGTTAAACTATACGGACTTCGGGCTTAGAGTAGACCCCTGACTTGCATATCTCCCGCGCCGATGCAGCGATGGAGAGTCTCGGTTGAAATTGACTGCCATGGTTGCAATCGGCCAGGAGTAGGTACATACCTAAGTACCTAATAATATTAAAAGGTATTTTCTTTAATTTTTCAGGCAATAAGCTGCTACGACTTCCAGAACAGCGAGGCTTCCGTCAACATCACATCGGGTGGCATCGGATACAACTACGTAGAACTGCGACTAAAGAGCCAACGGAGTTACAGACTGGACTTTGCTATTGAGATTTATGCGTAGGATAAGTTATGGAAGGCTCAAAGAAAAGACATAATTTGACTAAAATTCACACTCAGTCTGTATTTGGGCAGAACAACGTCTTTAGTTCACAATTTATTGAATGCCTCCCTTTTCATACAGCTACCCGCCATATTCAAAAATAACTGTCAGTAAATTACTTAATATGTTATGAATACTTACTAAATTATTGTTATAAAAATCAAAATAAATGACTTATTATGGGAAAATAAATACAAAGAATATTATTAAGATATTAATGAGAATATTTGAAAGTTATTTAGGAATAATTTAGTAACTACTACGTCATAACCGTCGAATATCTATATGGTACTTCTTAAGGCACTGTGATCAGCAAAAGCTCGGTCACTCTCGGACTGTATAGAAAAGAAAGAGAAGCGCGACGACTAAATGCTTGCAATTTCTTGCCAAATATGAAGCATTTTATCGATTTCCTCAAAACTAAGTTGATCTATTAAAAATCTAAAACAACAAAGTTTTGCATTAAGATTCGATTTATTATTTGGTATAATTTTTATCGGCATAAATAGGCTAGTAACATGGGATTTTTTTTTCTAAGGTCAAAGTTAGAGGTAACTTTGACGATCATTACTATCGAGAATTTTATTTTTAATCATGTTTCGGAAACAACAGTGTTCTTTGAAATATAGCTAAAATTAACATATATTTTTTCTGCAGCTTGAAACTAAGCAGATTTGGCTAAAATTGCGTGAGGAAACCAGCAATTTTCTAGTTTTTGCTGTTCACAGCGCCTTAACATGCTTGACTCGCAAAGGTATATACTATAATAGGGCTAGTTTTTCATCTGGATCTTACTTAAGAATAGTTTTGGCAGTTATAGAGCGTTTACTTTTCATGGTTACCTACCATTATATTACATAGAAACTTGTGAATCTTCGTAAAGTCCCAGTTCTTCGAAATAAATGACCGAATTTTAACAATATACAATTTTAACGCAACTTGAGATTGAGACTCTTTTTCGAATAGTGACCTATTTCTTCTTTCTATTTAAATCTAGATTTCTTGCGTATAAATTTTTATTAAAAACGGTTCACTTACCAAGTATATAAACTAACAAAAGAATAACGATAATAACGAGATAGCATGTGTTCGAACTATGGTATGTTTTGTAAATATGTAGTCATGTAAGTAATATGTTCTGCCATAAATTTTTATTTAAAAAAACGTTGAGGGTTGCATAATTATGTCGATTCAAACATAACGCCGTCTGTTAAGTTCGCTTTTCATTGCACAGTACCTACCCCTCACCCCTGCAGCCACATGAATTAGCTACTGCGCAGCTACTCGCGGAGCGCCATTAAGATTGTTTCTATTATTTTGTACCTACATTTGTACTAGGCATAAATCAATGCTTAAGTTTCTGCTAATGTTAATTTTTATTAAATAGACAGGATTATCTACGTAGTTTAAATAATGTCGAATATATAAAGTTTTTATGAGGTACAACAAAGTTACCATTAAAAGTGAATAATTTTAATAATTCATTGGGATTTTCTTTTCAACTTCCTTTTCACACACATACAAATTTAAAATCACCGATCATATTACGATGAAATCCTCATTTTTCTAGGTTTTTTTCCCATTTACTTCGGGGTCGGCCTTCCCTTTCGTTTTTTTTTTCATTTCTATTATGCACAATGGAGTACAAGGCCGGTGTGTAGGTTCAATACTTTCAGGTCGCGTTGAACCGTTTTTAAAATCCCCAGACAGAATTTCGATTACGGTGACCATTCTCAACGGAGATGTACGTACGTACGCAAGAGATATTATAGTGCACAGGTGAGCGCGCAAACACAGCTGTATTCTCTGTTCCTCTACTCTCATAGTCCTTAGGGAAGGCAATCCGACACTTACGGGGAGAGATCAGGCGCAGGACCAACGGCGGGCTGTTACCGAGAAATTCCTAATGAAAAAACCCAATAACACTTTTTTCCCGACCTGAGAATCGAACCCAGGACCTGATGCTTAGCAGCCAGACCACGAGACCAACGATGCAATTGTGAACCGTCGCCGTAAGCCAGTGTAGGTACAATTAGATAAAACACGAAATAAATATGGATAATCATATATTTTCTTAAAATATAAACATTTAAAAATAACGTTTCTCTTACGAATACGATACGATACATACACACCGTACGAAGACTTTGGTTAAAGCGATCGTTTACAACGCAAGACAAGAATGCAAGATATCGAGACAAGCTTTCTGTAAAAACTGGGGTCAGAATGTCAGAAATTAGAACTAGAATGCCAGAAACTGGGACTAAAATGCTTGAAACGAGGACTAGAATGCTAGCAACTAGAACTAGAATTCCAGAAACTGGGACCGAAATGACAAACTGGGACCGAAATGCCAGAAAATGGGACCAAAATACCAGAAAATGGGTCAAATAAAGCAAAAGGGGTAGCTAGAGTAAGTTTTGAGTAAAAGGCATAGAGTCGAATATGGATTGCGGAGTGACGTGGGGAAGACCAAAATCAGCAGTGGACTGCCATAGGCAAAATTAATTGGATACACAGTACAGTATTTTGTGTCAGCACAGATATTTTCGAGATTTCTGGCTGAAGATGTACGTAATTGTTCTTACATTTGGTGGAGGAGGTATTTTTTCTAGCATAATCTTGTCTTGCTTACAAAAATCGCTCTAAAATATTTATTAATAATTGCATAGCCAAAACAAGTGATTTAGGTTAAACTTAACACCAAATAGGATGGTTACATAATTTTATTCAAAAGAATGTAGAACAAAATTAATCAGTAGGTACCATTTTATATTACTTATTCCTAAGTAATGTATTGAAGCCTTTTTATAATATTTGATGAGGTGAGGGCCTAGCACGAATGTTATTGACGTATAGCAACGTAATGTAAAATTTTACTATAACTTTAACGCTCGTTTCGCACAGAATATTTATTTCAAATGGATACTATATTCATATTTTTGTAGGGTTGTACATTATTATATATTATTCAAAATTCACTTACGTGAACGATACTGTAGCGTTACTATACGTCAAAAACTTTAGTTCAAGGCTCTCAGAATTCGAGGTTAATATAACACATGAAAGACCTCAGACAAAGAAACACCGGTCTCGTTTGAGCCGGGCTTAGACTAAAAAGGGTTCTATACCAATAATTAAAATATTTAACCAAAAACTTCCTAAAACACGATCCAAAAATTTAACAGAACCCCAAAAAGATCAAGAATAATACAAAAAATGAGACTTCATTAAAGCATAATAAAGTAACAAAAATAATTTGGTCCACGTTTCACGTTTAATAGAAAAACATTAACCTAAATAATATTACAATAATAAAAAAATCATAATAATATTTGCACCGCACATAAAAAAATAAAGAGTAATATTTTGACTTCACTAATCTAGGATTAGTGTTGCAGGTTTACTAACTACCGATCTTGTGTTGCTAAGTGATAAATGGAAAAAATAACTTTATTTTTTTGAAGTTGATTAAATATCCGAAAATTGTATCATGATAAAGTGCGCACACATCTATGAACGCGGGAGTAACACAAACAAAAAAAAACTTCTTTAAATTAAAAAGCTGTGTTTTCTATTTTATCTTCAAATTTTTTACCCGTGTCATGGTTTGCCTTTGCAGAATTTAAAACTACTTATATAAATCTTCAGCCGCCATAATAGTAGACACAATAATAAAACAACGGCGCATCGACTCCAGGGGTCGTTGTTACAGTACCTGTCCGGCCCCGGCGACACACCGGTGTGTCGCGAATTAATCGCGAATTTAATGTTTATTTACATATACATAAGATTTACTTTATATTAGGGAATTTTCACATGTTGGGCCCGAGTGGTTAAGAGGATACAGGGTACAATTTAAATGCTCACCAAAATATGTTCTAGACACTATGACTAAGCACCAAATAAAATACAGCTTCATTTAAATTCTTTTTGATTACCAGAATAGATAAAATGCTAACCAATTATTGTTTTACTGAAACAGTACAATTAATACAGAAAATTACAGTTCTAAATAGCTTTAGTGTAATCAAATTAACCAACCTGAACCAAAAATATATTATTGTGGCTATATCTGTGGTGACACCCCATTCATGTTAGGTTCCTTTATACCCTGCAGACAGAAATAGGAGCCGCGCAGCGGGGCTCCGTCGTCGACTCTCCTATATACCTAATCTTCTTATATATAAAAATGAATCGCAAAATGTGTTGGTAAGCGCAAAACTCGAGAATAACTGAACCGATTTCGCCAATTCTTTTTTTGTTGTGATTGTTATTGTCAGGAGAAGGTTCTTATGAAGAAAAAAATTAGGGTATAGTAGGGGAGAGTTGGGTAGAGTAGGGTAGGATAGGGTAGAGTAGTCAGTTCACGGGAGCGAAGCTGCGGGCAAAAGCTAGTAATTAAATAATTTAGGTCTGACTGCAATACTTCATGAAATACAAGTTGGTGAGCATTTATCCATTCTGGCAAATATTTCGAATGTATTGGTACTAAAATAGGTGCATTTCCTGAAGGCGTTTAAACATAAGCCTCATATAAAAAGTAGATTTAAGTTTGCAAAGACGCGAGATGTTTCTGATTGCTTTCAACTACAGGCGGAAAGAAAAAGTTTGTATTGTCACAAAACTGACATGCCAAACTCACGCGATTCGTAAGTGTGTAAACATCCTTACAAAAAAATATTTAATAAACAAGAGCTATATTCTACACTGATTCCATTTAAATTACAGTCTAACTAAAATGCATAAGTAGATGACAATAAAATGCTATAAATTAATTACCAACTAAATATGTGATTCGAATAAGTTTTCTGAAAGCCAGAACAAGCCCAATCAATGCTGTCAAATCTCTTTATAGGGAACGTGCACGGCGTAGAGACCATGCCACCTAGCGTTGTAAATTCGAAACTTTTACGTTATAAATACTTGACATTCACGCTACTGTGCTGCCACCTAAGCTTCCTACACGCTCACCTTCACATCGTAGAATTTGCCATCTAGTGGTGCAAATTAAACACCAGTCGATGGAACATTCAATCAGCATCTAAACACTTTGCTTAAAACCTCATTATGCTAAAATATACTGAAAAATCTCGACGTATTTAAATTCTAAACAGATTGATATTCATAAATATAAACTATAATTTTACTAGAGGTTTATCGTGACACTGAATTTTTATTGAAAACCTTTCAGTCTGCAACAAACTGTACATAACTGTAAAATAAGAAAAAAGCAATTTAAACCTTATACCAATGACATAAGCTCGTCATTTGTATGTCCAATGCTGTCATTGCTTAATAGCAAATGAAGTTATGACTCTTCTCTCTTTCTATTCTAAACGCTTGAAGAATAATAATAATAATTACAAACAAAAATACAAAAATAAAAATTGTAGGAATTGAACTAACATTTTTGTAGGATAATAATCGGATTTGTCGGATATGTATGGAGTTGTTGGTCCCGGTAGTCATTTGTAGATTTTTGAAAGTCGTACCAGATGGTCAGAAGTCAGATAATCTGCCACACCTCTTGCGAAGTATCGTGTTGTACCCAGTTACTGAGGAGTGAAGGTCAGATACGCAGTCGCCTGCCAGGGTGCTGTTCGAAAGAGTTACCTCGGCTCTGCAAGGCAAAGGGCATTTGAAGGAACAGGGGTGGGTTGTATTCAGCAAGATTCTGACACCCCCTCCTGACTCCTGCTTCGCCCAGAGCGAAGGAAATCATTTGATGATTTCCCATCCACAAAAAAAGATACGCAGTCTCGCCATTTAAAATACTCGTATTCGGCGGCCACAGTATCCGACTAATCCTTCAGTATCCCACAATATCCGCACAATCCGACCATATCCCACAGTATCCGACCAACCCTACAGTATCCCTCAATATCCGACAGTATCCGACCAACCCTACAGTATCCGTCCAATCCTTCAGTTCAATACATCTCATGGAATATACAGCGTACAGTATAGTATAATATGACATACATTATCGTACTTATTGGCATTCCCTCAGTACTTGAAGTGATTTCCTGAATAGCTCTTGTTGAGAGCGGGCGTGTTTGATTTCCAGTTCTGCTAAGTCCAGGAGACTAGAAGGAAAAATAAAGTTAAGTTATTATGTGTCTAACAAGTAAACAGCATGTCTAAAGTTTAGTAGTCACTACTGGTTGGGCAGTATTTGAATTACTTGTAATTATAATACGTAATTGAAATACAAATACGTATCTGGTATTTGTATTTCAACTACTTCTTAAAAATGTAATTTGTATTACAGATACCTGACGCTGATGTATTTTGTAGTTATTATTTCAAATACTAATGGCTGCAAAATATATTTGAACATAAATACATTTAGCAATCTTATTGGGTGCGTTCTGCAAAAACAGTGCCCGATAGGTTTCGTAAGGAAAAATGCTAACCTCAACTAAAACCTGACTGTATTTTGTATTATAATTAAAAATAGTTGAAATGCAAATTACAGATTTGTATTTTAAATACATGATGTAAAAGTATTATTTATTTCGTATTTCAAATACAAATGTGAGATAGTACATATTTTGTATTTAAATTAAAGCAAAGCATGTATTCTGCTGCCGCCTATGGAAATCTGCAATACCAGAGACAAAAGAAATGTCTTTTTCAACTTTCAAGTTTTAAGCTGCGTCTTTAGATTTATTAACCTTATTCAAAATCGAACCGTATGATTAGTTTCAATTTTAAAGCGGATTCTTTTAAATTTCAGCAGAGGTTCCGCCATACAACCCAGGTGGAATCAAAATCAGTAAGTGCATTATAAAACGTGTAACAGAATAAACGCAATACCTAAAGGATTATTGTACTCGTCATTATGAACAACTTATACTATGGGACCAACAATGAAATAACGAAAAAAAATTTAGTTGTTCCGTACATTTTAATCACAATGTATGGGAAAGTCGATTTTTTTTTTGGAATTTCACGTTGTATATGTCACCGGATGATTACAAACTCCGTAAGTATGAGTATAAAATATCTTGAGATTGTAAACTCTCGAAAAATTTTCAACTGAACATGATACGAATCAAAACTCAGTATTCTATAAACTCTGTGCTAGACTATAAAAATGATTCCAATTACGAAAAAATACGAAATAGTTTCGCCAGTATGTTTCGCTACCCATAGCAGTAGCGATGCGCTTTGATTTGAACAGTCTTTCTTTCTTTATCGTGTGGGAAAGTAAGGTCTAACGACCCCACACACCTTAGTGTCAGAGTTTGTAAGCCGCCTCAAAGGCCTCTGACATGGTTTATTTGATGACCACCATTTGGCGGCCGGGACCACCGGCTTATACGTGCCTTCCGAAGCACGGAATCATCTTTTTATCAGACAATCAGGTGATTCAAGCCTGCAATGTCCTAGCCAAACTGGAAACAACTTTACAAAGTATGCTTTCCCGTCCACCGGGTCACAAGGCAAACGCCTAAACCACTCGACCACGAAGGCAGTTAGTATTTGAACAGTATAACTACCGCAAACCCACTCGGTTATCGCTGTATAATTACCTCTTCTTGAAAGCCGCGACTCGCCTTGTGCGGAAGTCGATGAGTTCCTCCCGTGCACGCGCCGACAACTGCTCGAACTTGGCGCAAGCGTCTGCTTGGGCTTGCTCCGCCTACAACGACAATATACTCAGTTATTTGATGGACTCTGTGGCTTTGAGTAAGGTGGTACGAGCTTAACAGGCCGTTCACTGCTATTTTACCTCTGATAAGAACCTGTAGCGGCATCTATACCGCGTTCTCAAAATATGTTTTTATAAAAGATTTTTTACATTTTTAGGTCCATTTCTGTACAATAGGTTAAATAGAAAATTAAGTATCTATAAGTTAAATTATTATAGCTGTAAAAAGATAATTGTGCAATATTTACTAAGCTTCTCTTACAAAGAGACAGAAGATCTTCTTTTTGTCTGTAAATAAAACATGACGTGTCCATTAATTTTAGGTTTTAAGTATAGGCAATAAAATTGATCCATTATTGTTAATTTATTATTTTAAGTTCACATAAGCTCAATCTAGCCTGAAACACAGGTTAAACCTAGTTCAGGCAAATAAGCAACTGTGTTCCTTAAATTTTGTGAGATATTTATTGTAAATGTGTCCTATTTTATAAATAAACAATAAACAATACCACCACATGCGAACTAAACAACTGACGTTGTAACATTATCTATATACCCAGCGGCGGCCTTTACCGTTGCGAGGCCTGGGGCGATTGCCCTGCTCGTCACCTCCAAAGCCACCACTGTCTATACCACCACATACGAAGAGACTTGACGGCATAGAAAATCCTGCATCGCCGTATCAACATTCTCCGCGCGATTTGAGCATTTACAACCGCCCGACAACAACCATCGGGCAGGTTGCCGACCAGACACAACAACCGTCTGGTCGGAGGATCCTCCTTTTCAATGGAGGTTTTCGGGACTTTACACCCTGTTCTGCATACTTTCTATAAGCTTTAGCAACAACCAACTAGCAACCTTATTTCAAGAGATTATAGATCACTATCATTTTGACATTAATGCGGAATCAGAGGTAAAATAACTATGAACGCACTGAAGGGATCTAGTACCAGACAAGACGATTAAAAATCTACAGTTAAGACGAATCTAAACCCTCGTTTAGTAAAGGATTAAACAGTCAAAATTAAATTGAAAAAGCAACTAAATACTAACAGCCTTATTCATAAAAACTTTATAACCGTTATTTAGCTAAAATACCGATAAGCAGACTCTTAATTCAAAATTTTCTATGGAGAATTTGAATTTAGAATCTCTTAAACAGTATTTTAACTAAGTAATGGCGGAAAAGTTTTTATGAATAAGGGTGTAGCTATCTATGTATATCGAAGCTAGTCGTTTTCACGATTCCTTTATTTGAGCTTAGAAAACATGTTCTCGTATTATAATAATTTATCTGTTCTCATATCGTACATATACAATTATAAAATCAAAATTTACACTTTATTGACTGACTTTATCCACAGACAAGTGTAATAATTATATTAAAAAATAAATAATAACACATCTACCCTCCTTTAGGTATTAAAACATTTGTGCTTTTTTTTTTTTTTTTAGGTATGACCACTAGCAAGTTAACACACTTGGGATATCAACTGCTTAACCGGACTAACAAAAACATTTGTGTGATACTATTTGTTATCAACTCTCACACACGTGTTTTAATAACCTTTGCATCGACATTCTCATAAACTACCATTATTTATTATATATTATGTCGCAGCCATCTAGCTGAATCAGCCGTTTCATTAAAAGTCTAGCCTTTTCATTGAACTGTGCCGTTTAATCAGCGACATAAGTGTCATGAGCAAGTCATTAAACGATATTGAACATAAGATGTCACTTAAGTCGCTAAAAAATCGGCACATTTAAATGAAAAGCCTAGGCAACCAATTAAACGGCTGATTAAGCTAATTGGCTGCGACATATATAATGCATTTATGAAATCTAGGATAACATAATTAATAATTATACATATTTTATCATAGGTGCAAACACAACACTAGATCTCTGGACATGTACTCGACAAACATGCACAAAAATCACCGACGGCGAATACATAAATAATTATAATTATTTATATGTCACGGCTAATAGTGGAAGAGCGGCTACACCTAATTTTAGCCGGGTACAACTAGGTGCAACCGGCCACATGTGACCGGCCATTGGGCACCCCGACACGGACAGGTTAGGTTAGAAGGGGATGGCGGTGTCTGAAAGACCCTGCTATCTTCTTCGTGGTTTTTTTTTATTTTAAACCCTTGAGCCCGCCTTCGGCTTTAAGGCAAGGCCGGTTTCGACTTCGGCTTTTAGGCAAGGCCGGCTGCACCTAGTTGTACCCGCACTTCGGCTATTAGCCGTAACATATACTCATAGCTACTACTACATAAATGAAGTCTACTAACTACTCTTGAAATAGTTACACATTAATATTTCCTGCTTTTTTACCTTGCTCAAAAATAAGGTATGACTGAAAATCTATTTAGTCCGTCAATTAGTTTCCCAGATTACCATATTAATCACAGAAAAAGTAAGACTACGCCATTCTACACTTTTACCATGATGAGACGTCACAAGCCCCCATACTTTGATGCGTTTTATCTCCTGACTTGATGGAGCAATAAACAAAACAGCATTTTTTTATAACCTAGCCGACGGAATAAATGTAACTACTATTTTTTACCCAGGAAACATCCCTATTAGTTATCAAGCCTGTGTTTCTAACGTCAAATGGCCAATTTTTAAATCTTCAAGCCGATATTTTATCTGAGAAGTTCCACATCTTTTTCTTTAAAAAACAAACATATTTATTTCAAACTGCTCTATTTTTCAGATAATATTTTTACTACAAATTATATAGTTTCTAAGCCATATGATTACAGCTATGCGATTTTCTAACTAAACAAATATTTAAATACATAAATACATCACGAAAACTACCATAGACAAACTGTTCTACACAAATCAAGCGTGTATAGTGTTTACCTCTTGGACTTCCATAGGCTGCATATTGCACAGAAAGATTACACGTCAAATATTTGTGAAATGCTTACACAGAGAGCCAATGACTTCATTATGCGTATACAGGCACCGAAAGCTGCTATAAATGATGGTATCGACGTATTTTGGTTACTTTTATGTTAAAGCCTACCTTGGAAAAACGAAATAAAAAAAAAATATAGTTGTATCAAAATATAGTTGTTATCATAATAAGTACCAATTACATCTCCATATAATATTTTCTTTTGTTTAGTCTAACACTAAACAAAATTCGAAACTTAAAAATAAAACATATGGTCTATTACAAGTAACCCATCGTTTTATTAGGTTATGGGCCCAGGCCTATTTACATGTATTCATGTTACCATTATATTCCCGGTACACATTTACAGGCGCTCTTTGAATTATGCAGACGGCATGTGTAAGATAGAGTTAGCTTTTATTTCGGTAACCTATATTACAAATGATTGTCACCAGATGGCGCTTCTCCAGTTTCAATACAAATTGACGATTACGCGATCGAATACGTTTAAAACTCGCACTAAGGCCGCAGTCCAATAGTCGTTGGCTCAATATGTACCCAACATGAATAACATTAATTACAAATTCACTTCACACGTGATATGTAAGTTGAAATTGCGTAATTCTTTGAAAAACTTTTCAATCAAATGTCTAAAAAAAATATTGCTATTTAATATTTCAAGACAACCTAATTATTCGCGTCTGTGTACTTAAAAAAACTAGTATCAACTTTGCAGTTTCAGTTGATGTTTGTGAGAAAAGTATGGGTTGCAAGGTTGCAATGGAATTTGAACTTTTTCTTGTACGACATAGAGTTTGTCGTTCCAAAATGTTATGTGCTTTCATAGCCTTGTTGCAGTGTTCAAAGTTTATGTTGTTTTAAACTGATTTCTTGTGTTTAAAGTGAAGAAGATTTTTACTTACCGCGTGCACATCCTTGTTCTTAGCTCTGGCTTTCTCGAGATTTCGGTTGGCAGCCTCATACGCGGCTAGGCATCTGTAACAAAAAAACATAACATAATCAGTTATAATGCCCCAACCGCTGCGTCACGTCATCCTCTCTGTGAGATGGAATTGGCCGTAATCCATCACGGTATACAATACTTTTTTAACCGACTTCAAAAAAGGAGGAGGTTCTCAATTCGATTTTATATTTTTTTATGTGTTTGTAACCTCATATCTCCGTCATTTGTGAACCGATTTGAAAAAAAAACTTGTTTTATGTGAAAGGATATACTTCTCGATTGGTCCCATTGAAATTTTATCAAAATCGGTTCAGTAGTTTAGATTTTAAATCCAAAAATGTGTGGAAAAATCATACATGTATACGAAATTGCGCATTTTTGTTTTCCTATAACTGTGCAGTGGTGTTGTTAGGTGTGATAGGCAAGACTTCCAGGTTGTAGCTATCAGGAAACAGACTCTGGCAGGGAATTCCACTCCTTAGCTGTACGCACAATGAATGTGTTCTCAAAACGTTTAGTGCGTGTGGGTGGGATGTCCACCATGTACCGGTAGCGCATCGCCGTACGTCTTGTGGTCCGACGATGGAATGGGCTTAGCGGACTTAATAGTATGGTAGGCGCCAGATAAACTTGCAATTAAGTACATTGACCTTTCCCTAATATCTCTTCGTAGATACCCGAACAATAAATTATGAACCGTTTTTCATTACTAGAGAACGTAAAGGATCACGATAGAAGTCGATTCGGGATATCTTTGTCTTTATTTCTGTTTTTTATATTAAGAAAGTCAATAAATGAATGTGGGTCAATGACCGTTATTGCAAATATATCTGGTGTCTACCATAGTATTGAAGTAAAACGTTAACTTTGCCTGTAATAAAATGTTCTCCGATACATCGATATACGCTATCTAGCAGGTATACCACAGATATAGATCGACATGATAACGCAAGAGCGACTACTTCGCGTGCCCAGCTTACGATCAAAAATCGTAAGCCGCTACTTCGCGCTCAATTTGCATCGGTGTACGCTAGTCGGACGTCAGATAGGTGTCAGTTATGTGGTTAGGTCAGTTAGGTGCTACACGTGGCGGCGTCTTTGAATCGTTTTGATTTTCACATCACCTAATAGTGCTTGTGTTGACTTCATAGTAGGTAGTCAACAAATGGCACGCTTGGTTTTCGTACAGATCGTGATACTTGCGTTATCTATATTCGTGAGGAATAAGTACAAAAGTACATACTAACACTACTCTATCCCACATATTTTGTTACTGAGAAAATAAGTAACGCCTAAGAGCTCTTGGCTCTTGGACTAACACAGTGATAGGACTTACCCAAACGAGCTCACAAACACGAAGAAGACGGAATTTCAAAAGTTACTCTTTTAAGCAAAATTAAACCTTAGACTTCTACAAACAAGTTTCAAAACAAGGCCTAAGACTTCCGCTAATACGGACCTTAGTCGTGGAACCAGCATAGCTTTGTGACATTCGAAAAATAACCTTACAGTTCTACTAACAGGGTTCAAAACAAAGACAAAAGGCTCTAATACTATTTTAGTCGTCGAACTAGCACAGCTTCATGACATGCGAAACTGAACCTTAAGCATTAACTCAAAAGAGTTTAAAACAACTTCTACTGACCTTAGTCGCCGGACCAGCACAGCTTTGGCGGCGTGTGCGTCTCTCATGTAGTAGCGAAGAGTGTCTGCTAGCTTGAGATCCTGGTCTACCGTTACTGACCGTAATCTGACATGCAAAATTGAACCGTAGCTTCCCACAAACAGAGTTCAAAGCAATGCCAAAGATCTCTACTACAACTGACATTAGTCGTGGAACCAGCACAGCTTTATATAAATAAAAATAATAATAAATTGTGACATGGGAAATTAGACCAAAAACAACTACAAGCAGGATTCAAAACAAGGCCAAAGATCTCTACTACTGCTGACCTTAGTCGCCGGACCAGCACAGCTTTGTGACATGCGAAAATGGACCATAAACAAGTACAAACAGGGTTCAAAAGAAGGCCAAAGATCTCTATTACTACTAACCTTAGTCGCCGGACCAGCACAGCTTTGTGACATGCGAAAATGGACCATAAACAACTACAAACAGGGTTCAAAAGAAGGCCAAAGATCTCTATTACTACTAACCTTAGTCGCCGGACCAGCACAGCTTTGGCGGCGTGTGCGTCTCTCATGTAGTAGCGAAGAGTGTCTGCTAGCTTCAGGTCTTGGTCTGATGCCATGCGACCTTCGATTTTCTGTGGACAAATGGTTGAGGAGTGAAATTAAGTTATTTCAGGTAATTGACCCATATTGGTCAATGAAAACTTTTAAACTTTTCCTGGAAAAACTTGACACACTTACCCTGCACTTGTCGAACGTCTCAGCAGCTCGAGTGAGGAATCTCTCGGTGGGTGGCTGTTCCCGCGTGGCTAGCTGAGTGATGCAAGAAGATAACCTGATGTGGGCATCTGCTACCTCTGCAAACAACAGATTAAAATTAAAGCGATATATCAGATTTCGGGTTTGGTTCCATAGTAAAAGTTGTTCATAATGATGAGTACAATGACCCCTTTTTTTAGTGCCTTTCTTTCCAGGGCCGCGGTAACTCTTTAAGAGGTATTGCGTTCATTCTGTTAAATGTTGTATATAAGGATGTTTTATGTATCTGATAGAGAGTCAAGACCCAATAATAAAATATTGAATTTGATCAAAAACCCCCATTGCATAAAAAGACCTTAGAAGAAGTAAAAAAAATCCTTTTTTGAGTAGTCTGATGCAGTTGGTGGCGTTTACTTTAGTTGAATGCCACTAACTGCATCAGACTGCTTGAAAATTGACTTTTATTAAACTTTTTAGTCTTGATTTGAGGGTCAATATTTTTTTATTTTGATATTGTTTCTTTATGGTATAGCAGACATAGAACACCACCCTTAAATATGACCACGCACTTCTGGATCACCCTGTATAAATATTTTTATTTGTGTTTACATTTGTTTTTATTTCTGGTCATCTTGTTTGGACATCGCGCACTGTACGCATGTTGATCTCATCTGTCTGTCTGTCTGGTATTACTTACCTTTATGCTTAGTAGTCATCCTGGCAACCTTAGCGACTGCCTCCTTCAGATGCGAGTAGTACTCCTGCAGGAACGTGGTCTCCTGCTCGAAGAAGTCGTTCACATCTCGCACTGTGGCGCCGAGGTATATCTCATCTGTTGTTGTTGTCATTGAGCGCATCTGTGAAGAAAGTTTTACGTCAGGTACATTGGAAGAGCTTACGGTCATCCTGATTCTTTTCTCATGGTTTTCCCCTTGATAGCAATAGGACACAATGTTTCAGTACAATTTGCAATTTATGGTGGTGAATTATAGGGGAAAGGACCATTTTTTATAACAAAAGCATGTTTTTTTACAGGTTTATTACCCAAAGGGTGTCACTGGGCTGCGCTGTAGCTATTTAAGAGGGTTACACAGCTACAGCGTTATGCTTTTAGAGCGCTGTAACTTTGCACATGATCTGTTTGTCTGTCACAGGGGCTATAAAAGACTCGCACACTTCGTTCGTGCACTGTGTCGAACAAATCGTCCTCATTTTGCACACTTCGTGCAATGTGTAGAGTAGGCTGTCCTAATTTTGCACAGTTCGTGCAATGTGTAGAGAAGGCCGTCCTAATTTTGCACACTTTGTGCAATGTGTACATAAAGCCATCATAATTTTGCACACTTAGTACAAAAGGCCTTTCTAATTTTTCACACTCCATGCAAAATGTGTTGTGCAAACTGTCGTATGGCAAATACAGTCGAATAGATCTGACTCACCAGTCCCCCAATAAGGTCCATGCGTCCCCGCGGCTTGGCGCACAGATCCTGTTCATACTCAAGGAACACGCGCAAGTGGGAGTCGTTCCTGAAAACTGGGTGCGCCGCCAAGCGTTGTAGAAAGACTTCGTGCATTGCCACTGTCTTCTTGAATGTTGCTAGATATTCGCTGCGGGAGGAAATATTTTTAAAAGGTATCGAAAAACAAAAACCAGGACACAGAATGTAAAACTCGTATAAAGTGATTTCATGGGCTTTTGTTATTTCCGCCAGCCAATCATAGCATTTAGCATAATCAGCCTATAAGACTAAGAGACTCCTCTGAGTCTTATAGGCTGATTATGCTATGCTACTACACTAGAGAATGGTCAGCAGCATTGTCTGTACATTGCAACCCGCCTGCCAAAAGTGGCGATTATGGCAACCCCCCCCCCCCATTTGGGGGAGGAATATGTCCAGCAGTGGACGTCTTTCGGCTGATATGATAATGATGATGAATCAGCCTCTAAAGTTCCCACCGCTGGGACACAGTACAACCCTTCTTTTTTTTGTGAGAGAGTGCGTACTAATCCATCACGCGAGTCAAAATCGGATTAGTAGATTTCACATGTCACCACCGTTTTTAAACCAGTGGTGTTCGAACCCCACCAAGGTTGTTTCTTTTTGACCGGCTTGCGTTTGGTCGACGATAACCTGAACTCCACGTTGTAGCTATCAGGAAACACAGACTCCGGCACGGTATTCCACTCCTGTATGCACAATGACAGTATTCCCAAAACGTTTTATGCGTATGGGTGTCCACCTCTTGTTACAAAGTTCTACTCACTCTTCAAGTTCCTCCTTCATCTTTAAGAACTCTTCCCTAGTGAGAGCACCTTCACCTTCGCCGAGACGTTGTAGCTTCTCGCGGGATGCGTCGAAGTCTGGCCTTGGAGGCGCTGGTGGGATCTGGAGGTGGTATGAAAAATAATATACCCGCACTTCTGGCAGAGTTGTCTTATCCTAATCAATTAATACTTACAATATAGCCAGCGTACTCCTCATTCTCCTCATAGCGGTCATGCAGCCACACAAACTCCTCATGTTGCCGCACAACTATGAACTCAGACTTTTGGAACTCTGGTAGTGTTGTTTTTGTGTGGACGGTGAATTTCACTTTTTCCTTCTCGCTTAGAGCGTCTGATATGTCGACCTGTGGGAGAAAGACCATGAGTAACTTGATTTACTTACATAATAAGGTTCAGCTCAAACCGAGATAAGACTAGACGTGACGCTGAGCGCACTGAATTTAAAATAGCGATAAAAAATAAATCTTAACTAGCTTCTGCCAGAACTTATCCAAGGGAACAAAAGGGTAATCCCTGGATAAAATCCGCTATTCGAGACTATAATCTATCTCTGTGCAAAATTTCATTCAGCACCGTTCAGCCGTTATGACATGATTGAATTACAAATATATCCATCCATATCCATAATTTCGCATTTACTATAGTTTTTTTTTTTTACTATAGTTTTTCGTATTTAATATAGTAGTTATTTTATTTTATTTTTAATTTATTTATTTGGCTCACCAACTATTGAATCATGTATACAAGAATATGAACTGAAGTGGCAGTGGGCAGGGCACATTGCTCGCAGAATAGATGGTCGATGGGGCCGAACAGTTGTGTTGCAGGCTTAGGTACATGTTACGTTGTTCATACAACGACACGTAAGTATACTAAATACCAGTGACTGATAACATTTTATCAGTTAAAAACAGAAAATTCCTGAAATGTTTACTATCAGAACTTTGTTATGCCTAATTGTTTTATCTTTTAGTTTATACTAGCTTTTGCGTGGATGTCGGTTATCGCGTAAAAAGGTAGCCTACGATGTCCTTCTCCATATTCCAGGTTATATATCTGCCAAGTTTCGTGACGATCCGTTCATTCGTTTTAGCGTGAAGGCATAACAGACAGACAGACAGTTACATTCGCTTTTATAGTATTTAAGTAGGGATAACTTAATCCACCCGACTACCCATCATCCCAAAGACGGTGGGACGAGCCACTCTGCAGAGAGGTTCAGAATGACCTTTTGGCCACATCTGATACTGCTGCTGAGCGTGCTCGTCTGTTGGCTGTGGGTCAATGGGAGTCGGGACTCTGGCTTCACGCACTACCGTCGTCGAACATAGGCACCTTTTTCGACGATACTACTTTCCGCCTCGCTGCTTCCCTGCGTCTTGGCGCTCCTTGTTGTTCTCCTCATCGCTGCCACTGTGGCGAAGCTGTCAACCGCCTCGGACACCACGGCCTGTCATGCAGCCGTAGCGCTGGTCGCATAGCGCGGCACGTGAATATTAATGACATCATCCGACGAGCTCTTGTTACCGTCGGCGTTCCGGCTGTATTAGAACCCAATGGCCTGGCACGCGACGATGGCAAGAGACCGGACGGCATGTCATTATTTCCATGGAAGATGGGTAGGCCATTAGTGTGGGACGCTACTTGTGTCAATACTCTTGCGTCATCCCATCTTTCTAGCTCTTCGTGCTGCGCTGGCGCTGCCGCTGCGGCTGCGGAGAACCTCAAGCGGCGGAAATATAATACCCTTGTAGGTAGTTATATTTTCGAGCCGTTTGGGGTTGAAACTCTCGGGTCGTGAGGTCCGAGTGCTCATTACTTGTTTAAAGATCTGTCAAGACGCTTAGTTGACACTTTGCGTGACCCTAGGGCTGGCTTTTACCTCGGACAAAGGATAAGCATTGCCATACAACATGGCAATGCTGCCAGCCTTTTGGGTACATTACCAGTGGCCTGCGATGCGGAGGATTTTTCGACGCCATGTTTTAGATTACTTTTAGTTTTAGTTGAGTCTTTTATTTAAGTGTGTGTATAGTTGTAGTTGCAATAAATGTTAGAAGGAGTAGGGATTGGTTGTTAATTATCAACATATGTCCATCAACAACCTTTGTTTCACATGGGGTCAGCAGAATACAGAATAACTAATCATGAAAGAAATTCAGGACGACGACGGCCGAAACTAACCTAATTGTCCAACCACATCAGTTATTTGCGCGGCGCAAATAACTGATGTGGTTGGACAATACAAAGAGCACAACTTCACACCAACTAGTCATTTTGCTGCTTTTTACGATGTAGCTCCTCAGACGATTCGTCGAGCTTTGCACCGTGCTGGTCTACACTACATGCTGCTGATAGAGGCTACACTAGTTATTGAAATAATAAATTATTGATAGTTTTAAAAAAATATTTTTTAGTCTATGCTTTGTCCAAAAGTCTCGTATTTATGCTAGTTAATATAAAGCCAAATAAAATATTTTCGTTGTCTTTTTAAAAAACGCTTTCTTTTAACTATCCTTTCAAGTAAGTAACCTCCTTGAGCGTCCAATCTTCATGTTAATAAAAGTCTATGCTCTATACCTAGTCAAATCACATATCAACCTTCTGAAATAGATGTGTGCAGGCAATTACGAGCCTTAAGGACCCATTTCCAAATGGGTAGTCAAATCATTTTCTCAATAAATGTACCAAGTAAAAAAATCATTTCGGTACATTTATTGAGAAACTGTACCTTTCTAAAATTATATTTAGTTCAGAATCGTACCATGTACATCTATCAACAATTCATGGGAAAAACATTTTAAGAATGCAAAGCATTTTATTTAATAAACATACTTTTGTGTAAAAAAAGTAATGATTTGACTACCCATTTGGAAACACGTCCTTAAGGTAGAAAATATTTTTTGACCACAACTGTATTAGGAGCCCGGCCAAAGTCTTCTTCCAGGAAAGACAACAAAAAGAATGCTGCATCTAAAACGCCTGGGAGAGCTATTGATAGATGAAGGAGACCTTCCAATTTGCCATAAATGTAAATTGATGAACATGTGCATTCTCCCTATTCTTACATACATAGAGGTTCAAACTTGAGGTTTGCCAGCAAGCAATGATCCAGACTAGCCCAGAGCCGTAAGGGTTGGAAGGAAGAAAGAGAGGCCTTAGCCCTACAGTGGTACAGAAAAGACTAAAAATAAATAAACTTGCCAGCAAGCTGTTATCAGCTAGGCAGACATTCTCATTTGGCTTCTTCTTATCCAGCTTAGGGTCTCCAGAGCCTGGAGTTTGAGCCGACGGTGCTGACAGAGGATCATGGTTGGTTTCTTCAACGCAGTCCTGAAAATGTTATTCATTAGGGTTACAGTTCTCGTCAAAAAACTTTGCCCCTCTGAACTTAGCCATTTCCAAAAATCGCGCAGGTGCAGGCACGTAGACGGGAGCAAGCGTGACGCAAGCATGTATCGAACGTAAACGAGCAACTGAGACATAATATTAATCCCCGCCCATGCACCGCATGCTCAGTTGCAGTTTGTTTGTAATTTTGACTACTACGCAGCCACTCGTAGCCAACTTCAGAGGTGCAACGTTATTTGATGAGAACTGTAAGTGTTTTCTCCATGAAGGGTTTTATTGGTCTGATTAGGACAGGTGAAAGGGCTATGGTGTTGCAAACCTTAAAAAAAGAATGGCATTGTGTTAGACCATTTTTCTGACACTATAAAATATAAAATTGAGAGATAACCTTAAGGTGGAAGCGCCAGGGTAGCCCGCGAAATTCAAATTTTCTTATGTTTTTTGCAATTTGCAGGTCAGTGTCAGGTTGTATCTTGGTCAAAATATGATTATGTTGTATTGATGATTTTAATGATTTTAATGATTACAGTTCTGTAAATACGTACTTGCTACGACTGGGAATCATATTTTGACAAACATACAACCTGACACTGACCTGTAAAATTGCAAAACACGTAAGAAAATTTGAATTTCGCTGGCTACCCTGGCGCTTTCACTGTCGTCTGTTTAAGGGAAGTTGAGGTGAAATTTCCATAGTATAGCAGCAGTGCACATCCTGTGATTGAGATACTGATCTCAGCTAAAGGATGTCCACTAAAATTAGAAACTTCCAAAATAATTAGAACTTATTTAATTAGAATACAAAACAAACATGTAGTTGTAGGTCCCATCACAATACATTAAAACAATGTATCCTTCACACAATTATGAAAACTTACGAACGTGAAAAATGAAATTAACACACTCATAAAAAACATCAATAAAGACAAGGTCGTCTGAGCTATCCGACGAAAAAAAAAACAAAATGCATAGATCCACGTCATTAAACTAATTATCGTAGAACGATGAGTATATAAAGAATTCTTACAAAGAAATGCACGATATGCTCATTATCTTTACGAAAATGAGTCATAACCTTTAGATATCCGGCGAAATTAACGAATAATATGTGAATTCATTTAATCGGAGACGCCCCCCGGCAAAGTAGGAAAAACAATCAATTAATGGCATAATACTAAAGTGTATGCGGAAAAACTCACCATCATTTTGTAAAATAAACTTACAGCTTGCCGCTGGTTATAAATAACTGAATTATATTTTACTTTCCTTGTTGTAATCAACAATTTAATTAAGCGACGATAAACTTATTTGACACACAGGAAAATAAGAAGATGATTGTCAAAATTGCATCTGTCAATGTCAAAACGAAAGTGACGGACAACTATTTTTTTTTCTAATTTATACCCGTAAGGAAAGGCTATAGTCTTTTGACCATATTGGTTAGTCTCTTACGTCCTTTTTTATATTTTTGTTTTGTATTAGAAAGCGGGTGTTAAACATTCTAAAGTTTGCTGGTTGCTGGAGTATTTGGTGGCAAATATATCAAGTCAGCCTCTCGACAAGCTTCGCTGTGGTAGTCATACTACAATAAAATTCACAGCTCCACTTAACGAAGATCGCGTTTGTTTCAATGATTTCACATATTGGCCAGTTGCGTAGACAAATTTTCGTTTTTCTTTTTTTCGGAAGTTTACCAATTTCGCCTCTCCTAGCTATGCTACTGATCACTCTTGTAGTCTTGTGTCTGTGTGCATATAATATGTCTGTGTGTCCGTTTGTCACAGCCAATTTTCTCCGAATCTCCTGGACTGAAGTTATTTAAGAAAATTGGCCATTACATTTGTGCGGAGAAAAAGTGGAATCTGAAGTAACACTTAGCATTTTACAAATCTTTAGATCAATAATTCAACTATCGTCAGACGGAGCACGAGACATACAACACTATGTTGATAGAATGAGAAACAAGCATATGAAGGTTTCCTAACACTTTTTGTATAAAAGTTAAAAGTACTTATGATTTTACTATTATATCTATCATCTTGTTTAGAGACTGCATCCATCTTAGGAGTTTTGATTCTAAATTAGTGGCGTAGCCTGTAGCTATATCCAAAGGGGCCTTGTATGAAAATATATAGTAAAACCCAATAGGGGTAGGGCAATATTTTGAAAAAATAACAGTAACCCTGTACCACCCTAAACCATCCCTAAACCCAGTTTATTGTTACATTGTTCACACGGAAATCAAAACAACAAAGTAATTACCCACTGGTTAAGTACCTACCGACTTTAACAGTTTAGCTCGGCCAGTAAGAAATTCTGAGCTAGGATTATTTGAGCCAGAGCCCGCGCATGCGAACCAACCAATAGCAGCTATACAAACATTTTTATGTAGGTATTAAAAATCGATAATATTTTGTTTGGCGTAGAAATGAGTGAAACGCATGCCACAGATTATTGATTTTCGCTTGACAGAAGTGTTTGTGTTTCTACTATAAATATTAAAATGATGTAGTAGAATTTTCGAAGAATTTGTTTTTAAGTCAGTTGAAATATCATGAAAATGGAAAACTGTTCAAGTTTCCGGAATGTTTGGTTTGTTAAACTTGATAGGTACATATTTACTTTAAGTTGTTTAAAATAACTCTAAAGCTCGTGAAATAAAGTACCGTCATCGGCTAGTGTTATTTAGGTAAAAGATGCTGGTATCATTTCAGTAGTTTTTAGAAACCGAAAATCTGGAATGGAAGTGCAAAAAATAAATTGTTGTTTTTAATTTATTTACACAAACTAGATATCTTTTATTTACAAAATGGGTACGCAGAAGCCTGGAGAGTGGGCCAATTCATTAATTGCCCGCTTCGAAGAGCAGGTAGGTCTAAATTTGTAGAATTAATTTATTTTTTAAGACCCGCCCATATTAGGAGTTTTGCAGGGATGTAAACAAAAAATATTTTTTCTTCGGCATTATCCATTTATCTCATGTTTAGAACAACTTCAAATGGTTTTCAGTATGTTTTCGAATTTTCCTAAAAGTATTTTATAGCATTTCATTCGCGTATCTAATTTTAAATGATAATATTATTGTAAATTATTGATCGATGTACCTACCGGCTATCGGCACTACGATCCCCGTACCGATATGAAAAAATCCGAATAGTTATTTAATCGTTTTCTTTCAATGATATAACAGTCATATATATAGTCAGTATTTACTTAGAAAATATCATAAAGTTTTGGATAGGTGGGGCCGAATTATTTAGGTACTCTATATATTTTTTTATAATACAATTACTTACCTTGTATTCAATGATAATTTCAAAACAATCCAATAGGCACTAGATGTAGATAATTTGGGAGAATAATAAGTCCGGTAACTGATGATTTTTTTAAATATTAAAATAGTATGCTTTATTGGACTTCATGTACGCCTTTACTAGTTTTTAATATACAGTGCTTCCAAAGCAATCATGTTACCCCTTCCCGTATTGCAGACCTAGCCAGTAGGTGGTGTTGATCACTTACCATCGGGTGTCCAGCCGTCATAGGAAACATTGTTGCATCTGTTTGAATCACAAAACTAAAAAAAAAAGGATCTGAAATGTTGAACATTTTTATGTTAAAACTAGGCTTTGCACTAGTGTAACTCGAGCATTTAATAAAATAAAATAAAAAAGTACCTACACCTTGTTTTCCTGATTCTGGATAAATATTATGTTGTATTCTTGATTAGCCTAAAAAGAAAGATATGCCACATTTCATCACAATATTTTACGTCAATAACTAGGTAAAAATAAAGACTTGGAATAGTATGTAAATATTAAAAACAAAATAACTTAAGTAATAATATAGCCCACAGTCCTGTTGACAGGTTACCAGTGATAAACTTACAGGAAAATAATAATTATACACCATTTTTGGAATGAATCCCGAAATTAGTATAAGAACGAATTTTCAAAGGATGTATTTATACAGGATGGTTTTTCATGACATGTATTATACAGGTGATTTTCATGAAGAGAATTATACAGTCTGATTTCCATGACAAGTATTATACAGGGTGATTTTTCATGATAAATACTATAAGGGGTGATTTTTCACGACAAGTATTATACAGGTGATCAAGTATCTAAATTAAAAATTCGTAATGATATGTCCTAAGTAATTATAATTGTCATTTTCATTAAGTTGTATCATTTAAAAAGTCTTTCACTGAGTAATAACATTTTTTTAAAAGTAGTGTAGGTTGTTACCTTAGATTTAAACATGTGAACAGAATATTCCTTAAAACGATGAGGTATTTTATTATAAATAACAGGTCGCATTGTCATAATACTTTTTCTTAGCAGTGCTGTTTTGTAATGACCTGAGTCCAACAAGTTTTTGTATTGGGATCTCAAAGGGCCTGGACGTGCTCTTCTATTAGCGAGTGACGGGAATAAGTTCAAAGTTTTCACAAAAATTGCCACCTCCAATATGTACAAACATGTATAAAATAAATGTAAGGGGTGATTTTTCATGACAATATTATACAGCGTGATTTTTCATGACAAGTATTATACAGGGTGATTTTTCATGACAAGTATTATATCAGAGGGTTTTTCATGAAGAGTATTATTTCAAAAGCTGTAATAAATACCGCTGTGCTGTAGACCGCATACCGGAAGACGCAGCGTTGGAAAGCCTCCCACAAGGTGGAGCAATGACCTGGTGAGAGTCGTGGGTAGCCAATGGATGCGAGACGCACAGGACCGGTTGTTGTGGCGACACTTGGCCTATGTCCAGCAGTGGACGTCTTTCGGTTGATATGGTGATGATGAAGAATAAATAATAGCAGAATGTTATTTGTAATTCACAGCTACCCTACAAGACAGGTGCTCAGAACCTGCACTCGCGTATCAACGAGGAGCAATGCAAAGCATGCCTCGTTCAGATCAGCAGACACCGCTTCTCTTTAGTCATCGCCGGCCTCACTAAGATACTTCAGAGAGTCAATGAACTGGTAAGTGTTTAAAATTTTATGTAGGTATTTTTATTTTACTGGCAATGAGATTGAGGTAAACTTCAAATAACTGTACGAAATTGACCAGCAAAGTTAGAATATGTGTATGACCAAAATCAATTTCCAGCCGAAAACTAAAAAAAGCTTTGGCTTTAGTCTTTATTTCAAAACGAAAATGATTTAGACATTCAAAAATATTAATATTTACGCTGTACACTGTAATCTCGTTTTTTTAAACCTTCGGACAGATAGAGTAAATAGCTTTAAAATAAAAATGCAATATAACGTCCATTCCCATTCTTAAAAACAAAATCGCGTCCGTTTAACGGCAGCTGACTTACGGCCGCTTTCTATAATATATCTCAATCCCAATCTTGATCCCGATCCTTGTCTGTAACCAATCAACGGCCGAGTTTGTGTCCTTCACCACACAATCCTCACCTTTGATTGGTTACAGACAAGGATCGGGATCAAGATTGGGATTGAGATATATTATAGAAAGCGGCCGTAAGTCAGCTGCCTTAAACGGACGCGATTTTGTTTTCACTCAGCTGAGTGAAACCACGAGCGGACCCATATTCATACCGAAGTTAGCTAAACGTCACTCGATATTGCCGAGTCAGGCCGAATTACGCACGACAATTCACGAATTTATGATCTTCGGCTTGACCGAAGCTTCGGCTGGTTTATGTCCGAAATCGAAAATATTATCTGAATCTCTCAAAAAACCTTGATTTTTTGCCTGCAAATGGCCGAAAACGATTCGGTCATTCCAAGTGACCATTTTTATTAAAAAAGCCCACCAGCTGACAGTGCTGAGGACGAATTTTTTGATGCTATGTTTTAGTTTCTTGTAAGTTTAGATTTGTTAATTTCAGTTATTATTGTATATTTTTAATTAAATATCGAATCTTATTTATAAAAATATGAATTGATGTTCGTTAGTCTCGCCCTCACCTCGAGAACGGCTGGACCGATTTGGATGACTTTGGTTTTGATATATTTGTAGAAGTCCAGGGAAGGTTTAAATAAATATAAAAAAAATACATCCAGGCGAAGCCAGGGCGGGCCACTTGTTAAAATATATAATATTTTCACACCTAGATTTTTTCATAAATATAAATTGATCCTTTTAATTTTTTTTTAACATTTTAGTTTTCAATGTTGCATATATCAGCCACCATGTAGCTCAACTTAAACAGTATTACTTTCCGCAGTACCAACCCACAATATCAATAGGTGCGAACCGTCCACAAACAGAGTTGGAGAAGGGCTACCACGATAGCCTGGTCATAGTGCTGGACACGCTGGAGATATGTCTCAGCTCACAGCCTAAGGACACAGCCAAGTATGACGAGGCCATGAATGTGAAGATACTGCTGCGAGAGGTCTGCCAGTTTATTGGTGAGTCATTTAAGGCTTTTAACAGGTTTGTATTCCCCAAGGGCATGAGCAGAGGTGTATATTTACACATTTTGTGGTCCAGTGTAATGCAAGGTAAGCTTATATTGCCATTTAGCAGGCAGGTATTCTATGGGATATTTTTAATTGATCCTCTAGGCTATGAATATGTGTTGCGGATTTTGTTCGAAAGAGTTACCGCGGCCCTGGAACGTAAAAGGCACTAGGAGGAGCATGGATGAGTTTCAGTGTCTGACACTCCCTCCCGCTCCACCCAGAGCGGAAGTCATTTGATGATTTCCCATCCTTAAAAAAGGCTAAGAATGTCAAAATACAGTTGAAAGAGGTCTTTTTGTAAAGCAAAAAGTCGTTATTCCCAAAGGAATAGAGATGTATACAACATCGACGTTTTGCCGTCTCAATAAGAAATATGCACGCAAGCCGTACCTTAAGAAGAAATATGCATGCAATTTATTTATTTGCAAAATAAAATACTTATTAGCTCGGAAAACAACGGGATATACGCGTACGAAGTCGCGGGTAAATGCTAGTAAACTATACTATTTAGGGTTCGGTACCCAAAGGGCAAAAACGGGACCCTATTACTAAGACTCCGCTGTCCGTCCGTATCCGTGCCAGGCTGTATCTCATGAACCGTGATAGCTCGACAGTTGAAATTTTCACAGATGATGTATTTCTGTTGCTGCTGTAACAACAAATACTAAAAACAGAATAAAATAAATATTTAAGTGGGGCTCCCATGCAACAAACGTGATTTTTTGCCGTTTTTTTTATAGATAATGGTACGGAACCCTTCGTGCGTGAGTCCGACTCGCACTTGGCGGGTTTTTTTAAAATTAATTAATCTTTTCCATCCCACAGTCTCAATCTACTACTACACGGACATGCGCAATGAGAGCACGTTAAACAACACATTGCTGAGGCAGTTGGCCAGCAAAGTGTTGTTTGCGCTCAGTCTAAACTTCTTCAATGCGGTGTTCAACAGGATTAGTGCGAGATTACAGGTATGTACTAACATAGCCATTACTAACGGCACGTGTGTGAGTACTGTGTACCTTCAAGTCAAACTATAATTTTTGGGTAAGACTTTAATGTGCCCTGGCTGTTGGGAGTGTCATGCTCACTCAAGTCTCTCTGATGGTGCAGTTTGTGTTTCATTCATCATTTGGCTCCGTCAGCTAGGACTGGTCATCTCTCAACTGCCACGGTTTGTTTTAATTTGTTAGTATTTTGAATTGTTCCTTTTTTGCTTTTGTCGTGCACGTCTTTTTACATCGTTCTCACATGTCTATGAATAATTTCAACAAGAACAATGTAACCACAACTTTGTAATAATTAATTGATTTAAAAGAGTGTCCATGGAGTTTCTTGTACGTTCTTCTCCATAGAGATCTACGCTTAGGAACGTGCAAATAGCTTCACCTCTTTGACTGACCGACCTTGACAATTCAAAAGTGCCTGTAAATGGTTTAATTGAAATAAATGCTTTGACTTTGACTTTGACTTTATTATTATATATCTTAGTGCAATGTGGCTAGAGGCACGGAGTCTTGAGAGCGTTTACACCCTAGGGCATATCATACTAGAGGCACGGAGTCTTAAGAGCGTTTACGCCCTAGGGCATATCATACCAAGAGCAAGTCCTTATTTTTCGAAATGAATGAACCGATTTTAAATGAAACTTGGTATAATTTTGTTGGTTGGTTAATTTAGTAATAGTGATTTTTTATTTTCTATAGAAAACTTAAAATCGCTCTCTCTCTCTCCCTCTTTTAAGATTTCTATAGATAGTGAAAAAACTTAATCTTTTCCCCTGAACTCTTTATCGAAAATTTTCTCTACTATTTAGATCTGTATATCTAGCGTATGCATAAGAAGTTTAATTAAAATCGGTTCATTCATTTCGAAAAATAAGGACTAGAAAGTTTGTATGAAATTCCGTGGGGCGTAAACCTCTTAACGACTTCCCAAATAAAAAATAAATCTTATGTAATTGGTAAATAAACACTAAATTCGCGATTAATTCGGCGCACACCGGTGTGTTGCCGGTGCTTGAGCGGTTGCGAAGAAAGAATATGTAGTTCAAATAAATTTAATAGACGGCTTAATAAGATCACCTGTCTTGCCCAGTGGTCGCTAACCTTTTAAAATTCACGCCCCTTTAACTTTCTTCTAAATCATTACACCCCCGTTGTCTGTTAGGAGAAATCGTAAGAAACCGATGATGCCTGACGTCAAGTACAATTCGCATCAAATAACTGTGCCCCTCTGAAGTTGGCTACGAGTGGCTGCGTAGTAGTCAAAATTACGAACAAACTGCAACTGCGCATGCGCGAGAGACATTATGGCGGCGCGATTTTATGTCTCAGTCGCTCGTTTACGTTCGATGCATGCTTGCGTCCCGCTTGCTCCCGTGTACGTGACAGCACCTGCGCGATCTTTGCAAATGATGATCTGGCTAACTTCAGAGGGGCACAGTTGTTTGACGCGAACTGTACTTCAGGGTTTCTGAATCAAAATCGAATTAAGAATATGCTTATCAGGATTTAAACTAACCACATGGTTAGACTTGTTTTTACTAATAAAGCTGTTTACGTCTAAAGAGAAGAATATAATGAGGGTAATATTTCTATTGTTTTCAGGAACTATCATCTAGCTCAGAAGAAAACCCCGATTATACAGATATAGAGTTAATTCAACACATCAACGTTGATATATTGAGGCTTATACGGCTGTTAACAGGTAATTATTTGTAGCTTTTAACCGCTGCGGCCCCGACATGTGAAAATTCCCAAAAAAAGTAAATCTTATGTAATAGGTAAATAAACATTAAATTCGCGATTAATTCGCGACACACCGGTGTGTCGCCGGGGCCGGAGCGGTTAAGGTTGCACTAGTCGATATTTTGTCCATACAAATGTCGGGGGGATATTACTCCACTGTTTGACATTGTACATTCAAAGTTGAACATGATATCGTTTTATCTCATTATTAATTTTGTCTGTATGGCAACAGAATAGTAAAATAAAAAACCATTAAAAGTTATAAGCCAACAAAGATTCGTTTTTCTTGCTAATTTTAACGCAACTTTGGGCGTAAATAAGTAATAAAAGAAGTGTAAAATCTCAAAAACAAAATCGGCACCGACAAACCTCAATTATAGAAGAGTTTAATAAACTTTATTTGTAATTGATTTATGCAGTGGTTTTTTCATAAAACTCAACTTTCCAATAGACTTTTCGTGCATCGTCTAACGTTGTTTCTGTTCGGAACGGTGTTTGTGTGCGTGGAAACTAGACATTGTGCGTGTAGACTAGCGTCTAACTATTCATCACTGATACTGTCTCTGTCGGGCACGATGCCCGGTGAGACAGCGGCAGCGTGCTTTTTGGCCACGCCTATCATTGAGCTCGAGCCCGGGACTAGTTCAACCTTAAGTATAACGGTCGTAATATAAAACCTACCTATGTTACCTGTACCTATGTTATGAGCGTTTACGACTTACGAAATTTCATACAAACTCAAGTCCTTATTTTTCGAAATGAATTAACCGATTTTTATAAAACTTGGTATGCATACGCTAGATATCCAGTACCCAGTTAGTAGAGAACATTTTCGAAAAAGACTTTAGAGGGCGAGAGCGATTTTAAGATTTCTATAGAAAGTGAAAAATCATTCTATAATTCTGTGGCCTGGTGCTAAAAGGGCCAAAGTTCGTTTTTTTTATGAAATGAGATTGTAACGCCAGTTTATTGAAAAAGTACGATATTTTTTTGTGCTAAAAGGGCGTTAGTTTATCAACAATCTTTCAAAAGTTACTACGTAAAAAAGGCCAATGTAGTGTGCGCTTTCATACCGTTTAGTTAAAAAAAATATGTGATAAAAGGGCTGCAGTGTACTTAAGCCGATAAGAAATATTATTTTTTTCACTTAGCTAGTAATAGAGTAAGAACTTAAACGACCAAACTTAACATTAGCCCTTTTTGTTAAAGACTCTTCATTTGATGCTTAGCTCATCTAGCCATCCATTTTGTGCGTCGCTGGAGGCTGGCCCCGAAAAGGAGGATGTTATGTCAAGTTCAGATGAAGAAATATTGTAAATTCTGATTAATTTTATAAGTAATTATGATCTAACATAATAATTATCATCTGTGCTAAAGGGGCTTAAGTAGTTAATATTTTCAAAAATACCCAATTTTTCTGAAATTAGAATTAATTCATAAATCAATATAAAAACATAAATCAAATAACAGTAAAATATTTTTGCCATACTACAATATAACACGTAAATAATAACTATTAATGCTGGTTCATTGGTCTAATGCTCATTACTGAAAATAAGGATTATTGATATTGGCCCTATTAGCACCAGGCCATAGAATTAATTCCCCCTGTACTCTTTTTACTCTGGACTTTGCAAATAAATAAAAAAATAGTCAAGCTTTTCATAAACCACCCTATGTATCGATTTGGTTCGGGAATTACCACAGCGTGTTTGTTTCAGAATCAATACAAAAGTTTAAATTATTAAGGAAGTCAGCGCACATAGTTTTAGTTTCGTCACTAGAGAAAGCAATATGGAATTGGATGGATACATACCCCCAGGTAATTTATTCAAGTATTTATTTTATCACCTACCTGAGCAGGGCACATTGCTTGCAGAACAGATGGTCGATGGGGCCAAACAGTTGTGGAGTGGCGACCGCGTACCGGAAGTCGCCGCGTTGGAAGGCCTCTCACTAGGTGGAGCGTGCAGCTGGTGAGGGAGCGTGTAGCCGATGGATGCGAGACGCACAGGACCGGTTGTTGTGGCGACACTTGGGGGAGGCCTATGTACAGCAGTGGACGTCTGCAGGATGATAATATGATGATGGATCACCTACCTAGCTTTTTCCCAACTATTTTGGGGTCGTCTTCCAGTCTGACCGGATACTATATAAATTTTCAAAACTCACTAAAAAGTTCAATCACAGATCTGAAGCCACAAACTGCATCAGACTGCTTCAAAAGCGAATTGTATGGAACTTTTTAGTCGGTTTTAGCGGTCGGGTTTTTTGACAAAGTCATTTTTCTAGAAATGAAAAAAAATTCATATTTTTTTGTCAGGTTACCTACGCAGAGAAATAAAGAAAAGGGCAAAGCTTAATTACAAATGTATCTATCGATGGTGGGCGCCAGACTCACTCCCATACTATCTTTTCCCCATTCAATTTTCAACAGGCCTTTAATAAAATTTGAAAATTAAAAATGCCGTGTTTTGTTTTCAGGAATTCGCAGAAGTCCAATGTCGGCCTAACGATGAACTTAGCAAGTGTTGTGACACATTATTCGATATTTTACAAGACAGTTTCTCAGATAATAAGAAATCTAGAGTGGCTATGTGGCCTCTACAAATCATGTTGCTGGTTTTGAACCCCGTGAGTATCGGCTTAAGGTCCGATTTTGTATGTTTTTTTTATGTGACGCTTTTGTAGATATTTTACAAGACAGTTTCTCAAATAGCAAGAAATCGAGAGTGTAACGGACGCAACTTAAAATGAGGGTTTCTCAAGATTAACAAGCAAGATTTTTTTTTTGTTAACAGAAAGTACTGGAAGAAATAGTGAATGCAGATAGCGGTGCGCCGTGCAGTCCGCGACATACTAAGAAGAAACATTTTATTGACTCCGTCAAACGGGGACTAAGTAAGTGTTATTTTAAAAGAATGCCATTTTTTTACCGCCGCAAGATTGTAAATATCGCTTGAAATTGTCAACTATTTTTCCTTGATAAGACACGGATATATTGAATTAGGAGTGCTTTTATTGTATGCGAAACAATTTTTTATAATATATCGAGAAATTATAATCTAATAAAGATTTATTAAACTCTTACGGGGTCTACAATTTTTCGGTGAAATATTATATATTTTTTTACGGCTGGAAAAGCTTTACGAAGCCTGTATTCTTATTAACTATTTTTTCTTCATTACAGGTCCTCAAAACAACTCTAAACAGATGACAGAAGCAGCCGTCGTCACATGCGTCAAGCTATGCAAGGCGTCCACCTACCTCAACATAGCTGACTCTGGGAACGTCACCTTTATACTCGTCAAGTCTGTAATCAACGATCTCAAGGTGAGCTCTACTCAGTATACAGAGATATATCTGTGACTGACTGACTGCGTCGTTGTCACAGGCGTCAAGCTATGCAAGGCGTCCACCTACCTCAACATAGCTGACTCTGGGAACGTCACCTTTATACTCGTCAAGTCTGTAATCAACGATCTCAAGGTGAGCTCTACTCAGTATACAGAGATATATCTGTGACTGACTGACTGCGTCGTTGTCACAGGCGTCAAGCTATGCAAGGCGTCCACCTACCTCAACATAGCTGACTCTGGGAACGTCACCTTTATACTCGTCAAGTCTGTCATCAACGATCTCAAGGTGAGCTCTTCTCAGTATACAGAGATATATCTGTGACTGACTGACTGCGTCGTTGTCACATGCGTCAAGCTATGCAAGGCGTCCACCTACCTCAACATAGCTGACTCTGGGAACGTCACCTTTATACTCGTCAAGTCTGTAATCAACGATCTCAAGGTGAGCTCTACTCAGTATACAGAGATATATCTGTGACTGACTGACTGCGTCGTTGTCACAGGCGTCAAGCTATGCAAGGCGTCCACCTACCTCAACATAGCTGACTCTGGGAACGTCACCTTTATACTCGTCAAGTCTGTTATCAACGATCTCAAGGTGAGCTCTACTTAGTATACAGAGATAGAGATATATCTGTGACTGACTGACTGCGTCGTTGTCACATGCGTCAAGCTATGCAAGGCGTCCACCTACCTCAACATAGCTGACTCTGGCAATGTCACCTTTATACTCGTCAAGTCTGTCATCAACGACCTCAAGGTGAGCTCTACTCAGTATACAGAGATATATCTGTGACTGACTGACTGCGTCGTTGTCACATGCGTCAAGCTATGCAAGGCGTCCACCTACCTCAACATAGCTGACTCTGGGAACGTCACCTTTATACTCGTCAAGTCTGTCATCAACGACCTCAAGGTGAGCTCTACTCAGTATACAGAGATATATCTGTGACTGACTGACTGCGTCGTTGTCACATGCGTCAAGCTATGCAAGGCGTCCACCTACCTCAACATAGCTGACTCCGGGAACGTCACCTTTATACTCGTCAAGTCTGTCATCAACGACCTCAAGGTGAGCTCTACTCAGTATACAGAGATATATCTCTGACTGACTGACTGCGTCGTTGTCACATGCGTCAAGCTATGCAAGGCGTCCACCTACCTCAACATAGCTGACTCTGGGAACGTCACCTTTATACTCGTCAAGACTGTCATCAACGACCTCAAGGTGAGCTCTACTCAGTATACAGAGATATATCTGTGACTGACTGACTGCGTCGTTGTCACATGCGTCAAGCTATGCAAGGCGTCCACCTACCTCAACATAGCTGACTCTGGGAACGTCACCTTTATACTCGTCAAGTCTGTCATCAACGACCTCAAGGTGAGCTCTACTCAGTATACAGAGATATATCTGTGACTGACTGACTGCGTCGTTGTCACATGCGTCAAGCTATGCATAAGAAAGTTGATAGATCGTACGAACCTTCAGAATTTTTAAATCGCACTATATTTATTCCCTAGAAAAGTTGCCAATGATGTGATGTGAATTATGTTATTAGTGCCAGCACTTGAATTAGTCATTTTTTTAAAGCAATTATTGTCAGTCCTTCATCCCTTTTGCTGTAAAACCACATTCGAGGCTTGGTAAGAATAACAGGAAGCCCTTATTCTGCTAGCCATATTCTGAGATTGGTGTAAGGCCTTCGATTGCATAGACCATGAGACACTCATCAGGAAATTTTACTACTATGGTATAAGGGACAGAGTACTTGACCTTCTCATTTCATATCTGAAAACCAGAATTCAGAAGGTTGATGTTACGGGCAAGAACTCAACAGGATCTGTGGTTACTAGGGGGGTTCCGCAGTGTTCAATTCTGGGTCCTTTCTTGTTTCTTAAACTTTATAAAAACGAGTGTAATACAATCTCTGAATATGCAGATGTGAAAAAAAAGCTTAAGATCGAACTGCTCGCTCTGTTACTTTATTTATTATGTTTTAGTACATATTTCTATTTTAGCGATAAAGATTGTATTTTGCACCATTGTGTCACTTAATCGAATAATTTCTAAGATTGCTTTCTTTTGTGTTTTAAATGACGTACACAATAAAAAGTATTCTATCTTCTATCTAACTAATAAATTAAATAACTGTTTTTTGTTACAGTCACTCCTTTTCAACCCCTCAAAATCCTACATTCGTGGCAACTTAATTTCCGGGTACTCCGAACTGGACCTGATGACGGATTGCTTCGTGTCCCTATTCCGGATCATGCCGCATAATAACGATGCGCTCAAAGTGTGCCTTAATCTGAACACGCACATCTCTTATCATTATGTCATCGTTAACTCTTTACTCAGGTAATTTCGTACATTTTTGGTGAGAAACTTTGAGCGAGTTTGGCAAATTTCATTAGAAACTGCAGTTGGCAAACTCGCTCAAAGTTGCTTTTGATCGGTATTTTAGAAATAGATCGCTTTTTTTCCATTAGCCTTATACGGTCATATCTTCATATTCTTAAGTAAAAGTATTCCTGTTAGGTATGTAGCGCACAGTTTCTGAATTGAAAATTCTAAGTAGAAAACTTGTCGATCTTTAGCATTACAATACAGTTCTTTAGTTCAAATTCTCATTTCAGAAACGGGCTAATTTTGCTAAATTGATTCTCTGTCACAACACTAATACTTTGTTGCAGGATAATAAAACAGCCTCGTCTACCATGGTGGCCGCAGATAGAGCTCCTATATCCTAGAGCAGCAGAACTCAGGGCCATGTTCACGGATACCTCCAACAAGGCTACACAGGTTTGTAGCTTTCCTGCCAGGGTTTTGTTCGAAAGAGTCACCGCGGCCCTGGAACGCAAAGGGCATAAGGAGGAACACGGATGGGTTTTAGTCAGTAAGAGTCTGACACTCCCTCCCGCTCCACCCAGAGTAGAAGGAGAGTCGAAGGAGTCATTTGATGATTTCCCATTCATAAGAAAAAAGTATGTAGCTTTTTCCATCTTGAAAATTACTTCTTTCAAATACATTTATAAAAATGTTTGTTGTGGGATGCAAGCACAAGCCCCGAAGAAGTAAGAAATACTTTTTTAATTGAACAGTCAAAGGAAAACCAACATAAGACTGTCAGTTTACTGAGGCCGAGCGAAGAAAACTGACAAATCGGCCCTATATAATAGTGGGAAAGTTAAGCGTTACCAGTTAAAATAGAAATGATGTAATCGATACATTTTTCTTCATTCCGCTTCGCCCCAGGCATCTAGAATATATATCGCGTACTCGCGTGATGATCGCGTTGTATTAGGACGACGCCTATAAGAATGACGTCTCAGCAGATCAGCTTAATTCTAGTAATTCGCACACTTGCTCATTTCGTATCTTTCTTACGAAAGAACAAAACTAACCATGTCTTTTTTTGGCGGACTGCCTCGATTATCTAAGACGTCGTCCTAATACAAAGCGATCATCGCGCGAATACGCGATCGCTGCGTTCATTTGTACGGCAAATCTGATTGCGACGTCGCGCCGACAGAGAGCGCTATCCTTCGCGTTCCGCCGAACATTTTAACGCGACGATCGCGTATTCGCGCGATGATCGCGTTGTATTAGGACGACGCCTATAAGAATGACGTCTCAGCAGATCAGCTTAATTCTAGTAATTCGCACACTTGCTCATTTCGTATCTTTCTTACGAAAGAACAAAAGTAATCATGTCTTTCTTTCCTATAGGGCTACGTAGTCCACACTCCACTAAGAATGATCTCCCTGTCCCTCAAATCGAAGGAAGTTCAGTCTAAATTCAACAAGAGCGAAGAAATGCCCGCTTACAGGAATCTACTGCTGTGTATGGTGAAGCTGATTCATGCTGATCCTATGTTGATGTTGAGTGTAAGTATGGAAGTTGTTTAAGGAACGTGCGGGAACTATAGGTGGCAGCACGTTGCCATTGTCAAGTAAATTTTACTTAAAAGTTTCGAAATTGCAACGCTAGATGGCACAGTCTACTTTGTGCATGTTCCCCTAAACGGAGCGTGCAGTAGCTGGCAGCCTGAAGCGTCAATGTCCAGTATTCCTAACGTTAAAGTTGGATTTTGCTAGTGTCTTAGTGAGATTAAGCACGCGATTGTTAACCTCACAGTTTGTTCTGTTTTCAAAATCTGTTTTTGGTGATTGTGTCTATTGTTTTGTGTTGTCTGGTGTAGGAAACTAGTAATAAGGTTAGTATTTTAAGCTTTCTTGGCACTCATTTCCTAGGAAATGAGTGCCGAAGAAGGTGAGGAAGTGGAGGAACACCTCCAGATATAGAGATTTTGGAGTGCTCGCAATTCTCTGATGATGGTCGCGTAAGGTCTGACATAAGAAAGCGCCCCGGAGGAAGTGAGATTTTTGTAGACGCGAAAAGGAACAAGCCGCCGCCGTCTGATTCAATTAAATCAGTTTACACAAGACCTGGATTTGAGAGCGACTCCAAAGTACTCTACAGTGAGTGCGACAGAGCACCCTTCTGTCTTTGTTTCCAAGATGGAAACTGACCCTAAGCAAGGCCTTACCTTAAACTCCCTGAGGTTTGCTCAGTTTATTCACAATAAAGGGTTTAGGGGTGTTGTTCAGGGCAGTGGGCCGTAAAAGGATGTCTGTTGATTTTATTACATATAACAATGCCAATCAATTTGTCAACAACCCTATTTTATTAGACAACAAATATATGGCGACTATACCACGTTTCTATGTTACACGAATGGGAGCAGTTAGGGATGTACCCACAGACTGGACACTCGAGGAGCTAGTGTTAGGCATAGAGACACCACGTAACTGCGGGGAAGTTATTAGGGCTAGGAGGCTCAATTTTAAAAATAAAAAAGAGGGTTCAGTTTCTTGGTCACCTTCAAAAACAGTAGTGCTGACTTTCTCCGGCCAAATGCTCCCAGAAAAAGTATTTTGTTATAATGCTTCGCTGCCTGTTTCTGTGTATCATCTTCCCACTATTCAATGTCGTAACTGTCTTCGTTTTGGCCATATTAGCTCTCAGTGCCGATCCAAACTTTGTTGCTACCGATGTGTTCAACCACACCCCTAGCTCTTGGTTGAAGGACTTTATTACTAAATTAGCCCCGCCTTTTGTTCCTAGTTTTGAAGGTCTTCCAACTATAGATCCCCCTTCTCCCACTCCCTCTGAAAGATTCGATGACCTTTTTCCTTATTCAGAATTGACATGTGCCTTGGAACATCTTCGCGATTCTGCACCGGGTGTCGATGGAATTCCCTATTCCTTTATTTCCAAATCCTCTTCAAACTGTAAATTAGTCTTCCTCAACCTAATCAATTCCTTTTTTCGCTACTGGTCAAGTTCCAGAGTCCTGGAAATTCCAAATTATTATACCCATATTGAAGCCTGGGAAAGACCCAAAAGATTCTGCCTCTTATCGTCCTATCGCCCTATCCTCTGTATTGGCTAAAATCATGAAAAATCTCATCAAGAACCGACTTGAATGGATCTTAGAAACCAAAGGCATCTTAGCCAGGTCCCAGTTCGGTTTTCGAAGAGGCATGGGCACTCTAGATAGCCTCAGTATTTTCTTGTCTGATGTCCGCATTGCTTTTTACAATAATGAAAGTGTTCTTGGTGTTTTTTCTAGACACAGCCTCTGTCTATGATATTGTCCAACTTCCAATACTCAGGCATAAGATGCTTCAGCTGAGTATCCCTGCGAGGATGGTCAATATCATTTATTATGTGTATATATATATGTCCCGCTCTATTTCTGTCCGCCACCAAAACACCCTCTCTCCATCCCGTCTAGTGTGGAAGGGACTGCCTCAGGGGTCGGTCTTAAGCCCTATCCTGTATAATTTATATACATAAGATTTGGAGTCATCAGTGAACTGTTTCTGCAAAATTTTACAATACGCCGACGACATTGCACTTTGTTTTTTAATATAAAAGAAAGAGAAAGAAAATAAGTAAGGTCTAGAGGCTCTGGGATTACTCAGTTTTTGATAAGTCGATATAATATTAAATCTGTAGCGGCATTGCCGCCACAAGAAAAAAATCAACGTAGCAAATCTACATCGCAACAAAAAGATCCGCGACGACCATCTAGCCCGCCAGCTGCGAACTAACTGAACGAAATCCTGCATCGCGGCGTCAGATCGTTTACCGTGCGATCTGAACATCCAGTATAGAGGGTGTGTTGATATTTGGGTTCTTGTTCTATCAACAATCCAAATATCAACATACCCTTTATACTGGTGACCCTCAACATTGAACGTCAGCGCAGCCTTCCGGCCGGCTGGGATGAGTCGACAGAGGTGCAAAGGACACTCACATTGCGGCAGTGATGATTAAATTCCATATAGAAAAAGGTGAGCTTATTTTACTGCAAACAGCAAGGAAGAATTAATTAATCCTCCAGTCTTGTCTGAACTGAGGAAGGAACTCAAGACACAGCAGTCGTGTTTAAGACCGAAGCAGCCAAATAATGTTATTTAATAATAATAACAACACTTGTGCGTCGGCAGGGGAGAGGCCGGCCACCGAGAGGCTTGGTACCTAGGGGCCAACCGGCCCCGAGCCGGGTCCCCGCTACCGGTGGTTGTGTGCAGCGCATGAGACGGATGCAGTCCATGAACGAAAACGCCATGCGCGCATATTACGGGTCTACAGAGGGGGGAACTAACCTCACTGCGTACCGTGTCAGGATGCTGTCTCTGTTTCAGGACCTGGAACCGACTGTTAACGTCTCGGATCAAGTGCGAGTCATCTAACGTAATCACAAGTTGAATGATGCCGCGCTTGATAGGCTGCGCTTAGAGGTACTGAACAATCTTATCATCTCGACCCCGACACAGACCGCGGTACAAGCGCCAGCCAGTGGCGAAATCACACCGCGGCCCAATAATGTTAGTGATGAGGTAGATGATAGGGTTGTCACGGTAAGTAGCCAGTGCAACGATCGACTGAGGAGCGCGCTGGAGGATGCGCTTCGCGAGTATAGATCAACTCCGTCCGAACTTAGGCCCCGATTACCACGGTTACCTTTGCACAAAAAGAATAGGGTATGTGCCTTGGACTCGCTGCTGCAGAACATCTTTGAAAGCAGCGAGAACCTCGTTGATACGCACTCAATCCTGTATTGCGGGTCTGTTGCGGCATGTCGTATAGCAAACGTCAAGTTTCCAAATTGTGACGAGGCTATACGACCAAACCTGCTGTACCAGCCTGGCAGTGCAGGATCGAGCGGCGTATCGATGAGGCTAGGGCACTCATCGGCAAACTATACTGCTTCAGGGAGGGCACTACAAGACCACGTGTGATGCGCTTTGTGAGGCGGGCGTTTTCGGGGACTGGAATCAGCCCTCCAGCGTCCCGTGTCACAGAGCGCATCGACTTCCTGAAGCAGAAAGTTTGTGCATGGGCAAATCGTATCCGGCGGTACAAGCGGCAGGTTGGGAGCTTGGGAGCGACCTGAACAAAGTGTGACGGACGTGTGCCGCCCGGATGAAATCGCCACGAGTACGTTCTGGCGAAGCATCTGGTCGGTGCCCGTCTGTCATGCCGAGGGTGGCTAGAAGCGCGATGTCGAGCGCGTGTGTGAAGCTATACCACAAATGGAAGAAATTGTCATCACTCCACTAGATGTAGCTAAAGCAGTCCGTCCGTTAACGAACTGGAAATCTCCAGGACCGGACGGACTGCATAACTTCTGGCTCAAATGGTATAGCAGCTCACACGCACTCCTGGCATCTCAATTCCAGTCATCCTTAGAGTCTGGGTCGCTACCACAGTTTCTAACAACTGGCGCTACCCACCTGCTCCACAAGACAGGTAGTCCCGCAGAACCCAAGAATTATAGACCCATTACTTGTTTGTGGACGGTCTATAAACTTCTTACATCCATTCTGAGAGTGAAAATTAATGATCACATTGAGAATAACTCAATTATGTCCGCCTCTCAGAATGGATGTAGGAAAGGGTCCCGCGGCACTAAGGAGCTACTCCTCATAGACATGGCCATAAGCCAACAGGTTCGTCGATCCCGCAAGGATCTGTCGACATGTTGGATAGATTACAAGAAGGCCTATGATCCTGTGCCACATACATGGCTCATGAAGGTGTTGGAGTTGTACAAAATAGATGCGACTCTACGGACCTTCTTTGAGTCTTCGTTCTTAAACCAGTGAGGCAATGGAAAACGGTCCTTCGCTATCCAGGATGTCGACCGATTCAGAGGAATGATGAGCCTGTATGGATTAAACGAGGAATATTCCAGGGCGACAGTTTGAGTCCACTTTGGTTTTGCTCAGCTCTGAATCCTCTTACCACACTGCTGGAGGATTCAGGCCTAGGCTATCGGTTGAGAAGAGGTGGTCAAGCCATATCTCACCTCCTTTACATGGATGATCTGAAACTCTTTGCCCTCAACAATTTGCGACTAATGGAGCTACTGAAGGTAACTTAAACCTTCAGTAGTGCCATCAGGATGGAATTTAGTGTGGACAAATGTGCAGTCATGCATGTAAAGAAAGGGGAAATTATGGAATCTGAGGGAATTCAACTCTCGGATTCCATACAGGTTAGATCCCTCAGCTCGAACGAAACCTACAAGTATTTGGGTATGTCGGAAGCGTTGGGCATTAATGTTGCTGACATGAAGCAATCGCTGAAGGAGCGCTTCTTTGGCCGCCTGAAAAAGGTTTTAAATAACCTTTGGTCGGGCGGAAATAAAGTGCGCGCCTTCAACGGTTGGGTCATGCCGGTATGAATGTACTCTTTCGGCATACTCAAATGGACTCAAACCGAACTCGTCACCCTGGATAGGAGGGTCCGTACACTACTGACCGCAAACCGGATGCATGCCCACGATCGTCGGTGATGAGACTGTACATCCTGCGGAAGTGTGGAAGTCGAGGCTTTTTAAATGCTAAGACTCTTCACAACTGCGAGATGTGCAGTCTCAGAATATTTTCTCAAAGTCGATGTGGGTATGCACCGAGATGTGGACGCAGTGGACAAGGGACTCACCTCGTTGTCCATGGCTAAAGAGAACTGGCGCAAACCTGTGATACTTACTACAGATGATCGCAAGGAGGTATGGAAAGGCAAGGAGCTTCACGGGCGCTTCTATCGGGCTCTTTATGGGTCCGACGTAGACTTCCTGTCGTCCGTGGCCTGACTACGTTTCGGTGGTCGGTTTCGGTTTGATTCCTTCAGAGAAACTGAAGGTTTTGTTTGTGCAATTATGGACGAAGTTATCTTGACGAACAACTACCGGAGGCATATTATGAAGGACGGGACGGTTGACGTGTGTCGGGCATGCCACCGTCCGGGTGAGTCCATCAGACATATTATCTCTGGTTGTTCTCGTCTGGCTAACGGCGAGTACTTGCACAGGCATAACCAAGTGGCCAGGATTATTCACCAACAACTTGCTTTGAAATACAAACTTGTGGATTCTTAGGTACCGTATTACAAGTATGTGCCCGACCCAGTTCTGAAAATGACCGTGTCACGTTGTACTGGGATCGGTCTATCATCACTGATAGGACTATCATCGCTAATAAGCCCGATATAGTGGTGATAGACATATTAGCGCGCCGCACAATGATAATCGATGTTACCATTCCACATGACGAGAACCTCGTGAAAGCTGAGAAAGAGAAACAAATCAAGTATCTTGACTTAGCACACGAGGTTGTCGTCATACTCGTCATGTGGAATGTGGACTCGGCTGTCATTGAGCCGATGATCGTTACGGCCAATGGCTTGATAGCCAAAAGCTTCGACGACCACCTGTCGAAGCTGGCGTTACGCAGTTGGGTAAAAGGCCTGATATAGAAGGCAGTACTCCTCGATACGGCTCGTATTGTGAGGAGGTTCCTTTCTCTGGAGCTCTTACCACCGGTAGCTTGGACCCCGCTCCCGATACCGACGGACTACTATTTTTATATTTTTAATTGTTTTTTTATTGTTTTTTTTTTGTTATTGAAATATTTAAAAATTTAAAATGTATGTTTATAAAATGAATAAAGAGATAATAATAATAAATCATTTATTTCGAGTAACAAGACTCATAGTGTTGGTAACAATGTACTTACAAACTATGCTAGTAATACACTTACAAAGACAAGAACATAATGGAGCACACAAAACCAAAAACAAAACTAAAATAGAAAAACGGATTGTAACACCATTGCTGCAAGGTGACAGGCCCAGCCGAAACCCTGCAGCAGTGGTTCACAAACGCACAATTCAGCCTGCTTGCCATCATGGATAGGATGCTGTTGGCGCTGCCCCGCACCCTACGGACCAAGGATGCACACCGCTTCCGTATAGAAGCAGTCTACGTGAGCTTCAGCAAACATCCCTGACGCGCTGCAGTATCGGGGCAACCCCATCAGCACCCTGAATGCGTTATTGTATTGGATGCGACACTTACAACTCTTCCACTTCAGACTGATTCTTTGCCACGCTTTTCAATCAGCCTAGCCTTTTCTCAACTATATTAGGGTCGGCTTCCAGTCAAACCGGATTCAGCTGAATACCAGATTTTATGTGGAGTGGCTGCCTACCAGACCTCCAAACCCATTAACTGGGTAACGCTACTTCTTGTCAGAATTACTGGCTTCTGACAATCCGTAACGACTGCCAAAGATCTACAAATGACAGCTGGGGCCAACGGCTTAACGTGATTTTTGAAACTCGGTGTGTTAAGATGGTCTCCCATCCAAAGACCGACATTGACAAGCGTTGCCTAAACTTGAAGATCGACCCGTGCAGCTGTTATTATTCAGCTACGAGCTCCTTCCACCATGTTTTGCCACGCTTATTATTTACGATTTAAGACATTACAATCCAAATTACCACGCGCGCCTGAAACTGATGTCAGCATAGTAGATGGGGCCCGTTAGAGTTACCGCGGCCCTGGAACGCAAAGGTCACTAGGAGGAGCATGGATGGGTTTTAGTCAGTTAGAGTCTGACACTTCCTCCCGCTCCACTCAGAGCGGAAGGGGTCATTTGATGATTTCCTATCCATAAAAAAGGGCCCCAAACTTATGCTAAAAAACATTTGATTTACATAACTAGTGAGTTATAATTGCCTTATTTTTTTTACTGTAGAACCCAGGCCGCTCCAGCATCGAGATCCAATCTTCCACAACAGAACTAATGAATGGCCTAGTTTCCCTCGTCCACCAGACGGGCATGGGAGAAATATCTCAAGCAGCCATGGACGCTCTGCTAGCCCTGCACAGACCTGACAGGGTGCACATGTGGAACCCTGAGGCGCCGCTCAACACCTTCTGGGACATCAGGTGAGAAGGTGGAACCTGTCGGAAGAGCTCGGCAATGTTCGGCTATGTTTTTGTTATTAAGACGCTGACAACAGCAAAAGCTCGGTCACTCTCGGACTGTATAGAAAAGAAAGAGAAGCGCGACGACTAAATGCTTGCAATTTATTGCCAAATATATATATTTTATCGATTTCCTCAAAACTAAGTTGATCTATTAAAAATCTAAAACAACAAAGTTTTGCATTAAGATTCGATTCATTATTTGGTATAATTTTTATTGGCATAAGTAGGCTAGTAATATGGGATTTTTTTTTCTAAGGTCAAAGTTAGAGGTAACTTTGACGATCATTACTATCGAGGATTTTATTTATAAACATGTTTCGGAAACAACAGTGTTCTTTGAAATATTTTTAAAATTAACATATATTTTTTCTGCAGCTTGGAACTAAACAGATTTGGCTAAAATTTCGTTAGGAAACTAGCAATTTTTCAGTTTTTGCTGTTGTCAGCGCCTTAACTAACATAACTTTGTCCGCAGCTCCCAAGTCCTATACAACATAAGTCAGAAGCTGATCCAGCGTCAGATCTGCAACTATCGCGAAGTACTGCGATGGCTTAGAGATATCCTGACATGTCGCAACGAGTTCCTAGCTAAGCATAAGGAATATGCCAACGTGGGGTCGCAGATACCTATCTGTAAACAGGCGCATATCAAACTTGAGGTGAGCCACCCATCCAGTTCTATATCTTGACTATCGCTACTTAACTTAGGGTGGATGTTATGAAGGAGGGTTCTTAACCAAGTACAAGGAGTATGCCAACGTAGGGTCGCAGATAGCTATCTGTAAACAGGCGCATATCAAACTTGAGGTGAGCCACCCATCCAGTTATATACCTTGACGTGTTACTTAACTTTGAGATAGATTTTATATGGTCCGCTATAATCCACGGACCGGTCTCGGATAACGTTGCTAAGACCTGGGCCTAAGCCACCAACTCTTAAAGCAGTATTACTTTAATATTACTTCCAGTGGGAAAGAGACGGAGCTATACGTCCTGTATAGCTCCGTCTCTTTCTCACTGGAAGTAATATTGAAGTAATACTGCTTTAAGAGTTGGTGGTTAAGCCCCTGACAGCTGTTTTTGACCCGTGCAGCTGTTATTCCGGGCACACACGGACTTGGTCTGTTTTAGTAAGATATTGTCTGTTAATCTAATATGAACTCTCCTCCCCTCTCTCTGGTGGTATTCTTCATGTGCCTCTGGTCGATAGACACAGACGTGGTGCACATCGACTGACCCTGTATATATTAGTATGATATGTTCGGTCTGTCTGTTTAGGTACATTGCTACAGCTATACTGCGATCGCCAACCCGCCTGCCAAGCGTGGCGATTATGGCAAATCCCCCCATTTGGGGGAGGCCTATGTCCAACAGTGGACGTCTATCGGCTGATATGATGATGATGTTCTGTCAATCTAATATGAACTGTATCCCGCTCGCTCTAGGTGGTATTCTTCATGTGCCTCTGGTCGATAGACACAGATGTGGTGCTGGTCGCCATGTCGTGCTTCGCCCTGCTCTGCCAGGAGGCCGACATCCGCTGTGGCTCCGATGAGATCACCACACAGTGTCTCCTACCTAACTATGCGGTGTTTCAGGAGATTGCACATACGTCCACTGTTTTGACTACTGGTAAGTGATCTTGATAGATTTGTGGGGGATTTCCTTTATTTTATTTTTTTATTTAAATAATTTAAGTTTTGGAATAACAAACTCAATGCTATCTTCAAACAATGTCAACTAAAACTCAATGTTAACTCCAATTTCTGAATTTAGTAACGAGCCCTTTTTTAACTCAGAATTTGGGATCTTGATAGATTTGTGGGGGATTTCCTACTTTTTTTTTATTTAATAAATTTAAGTTTTGGAATAACAAACTCAATGCTATCTTCAAACTATGTCAACTAAAACTCAATGTCACTCCAAATTCTGAATTTAGTAACGAGCCCTTTTTTAACTCAGAATTTGGAGAGAACGTGCCAAACTCTAGGGGATACATTTCAAAGTCCTAATTATAATCCTATCGAAATTTATTTTATATTTTTTTTTTTTACAAACGGTCATTTAAAAAAAGATGGAGATAGTAGAACGCTTAAGTAGATATTTTTCGATAACCAAGGAGGAATTAAGTCCTTGGTTATCGAATCGAAATACGAGTATATCTCCCAAGCGATAATTTTCTTTAAATATCTACTTTAGCGTTCTACTATCTTAATTATTCTTTTACGGCCGCTTTCTATAATATATCTCAATCCCAATCTTGATCCCGATCCTTGTCTGTAACCAATCAAAGGTGAGGATTGTGTGGTGAAGGACACAAACTCGGATCGGGATCAAGATTGGGATTGAAATATGTTATAGAAAGCGGCCGTTAATGATAGCTAAATTATCAACCTTTTTGATAGATCATTATCTAAAGTTCACATTATGTTTATATCTGAAATTTTTGTACGAAACCCTTTTTGCCACTTTAATAAGCTAGAACTGAGAGTCTATCTTGACGTTATAGTATTTAAAACTTCTTCCTTTAACTTTGCAAGCAGCCAGTCAGGATATGGGAAGAGGCTGTTATTACAAAAATATTCACAGTAAGTATGTTCTTTTAGTAAAAACCAACAAAAAATAGTGGTTAAGTAATTTTTCTTCCTTATGCTCTTAGAAATAAGGTTGAAAAGTGGATGGTCGCAATGGAATCTTGATACTGTGAGAATTGTCTGCAAAGAGTTTTTTATCTCTTTTCTATACGACGTGTAGCAGAATAAACGCAAAACTTGAGAAGGGGTCATTGTACGCAGATTGTGAACAACCCATAGCAAAATATGGGACCATCACCGAAATCGCGAAAAATTTATCGACTGCCCCATAAATGTGTATATGTCGCAGCCAATTAATTACCTGAATCCGCCGTTTCATTAAAAGTCTAGCTTTTTCATTGAATTGCGCAGTTTCATCAGCGATATAAGTGACATGGGCAAGTTATTAAACGATATTGAACAAAAGATGTCACTTAGGTCGCTGAAAAATCGGCACATTTAAATGAAAAGGCTAGGCAACCAATGAAACGGCTGACTAAGCTAGTTGGCTGCGACATATATAACTCGACAACATGCTTTTTTTCTGATTTAGTGGTATAGGAAAAGATGTTTAGAAGTACCAGTACCTCAAGGCATCTTGTGAGCACGCTCGCTCCATCATAGACCTCATCCATCGCTTACCATCAGGCGTGATTGAGGTCAAGAGCTAGCCCATTCCGCAATAAAAAAAAATGAGGAAAAGGGCCCATTAGATGACCCCTTTTCAGCTGGCGTTGTCTGCCCATCGCCTATTAGATTCTTTTTTTGCAAAGTTGCGGCATATGACTACTGAAAATACCTTTGCGGTGGTCTGGTCATGGTCTTACTGATTTAACTACGTTATAGGTTCCGCAGCTCTTCAGAAGCGGATAATGGCTCTACTGAGGAAGATCGAACACTGTGTGAATGGTGTTCAACCTGTTTGGGAGGAGACGTTTCGATGTTGGTGAGTGGAACAATGCTTAAGAGCGTTTAAAAAGAGTTTCTATAGAAAGTGAAAAATCACTATCTTTCCCCCTGCACTCTTACCCGAACCCGAACTAAGAACAACTGTCAAATCGTGTTGTCAATCATTCTTAGTTCGGGTTCGGGACTAATCGTAAGTCCGTAGGTGATACGGAGTAGAAAACTCCAGACACTTAGTCCGAAACTACGGACTTCGGGCTTAGAGAGTAGCCCCCCTGATGCGAGCCGATTCTCCCCACAATTTCGCAGCTGCAGTTTGGTATTGTGACATTTTGTGACTCTCTCAGAATTAGTTATTCAAAACAAATATTATATTCAAGTACTGTCTTTCTTTCTTTTAATAATGTTATTTTTTATAAGAAGTGGCCAACAGAATACAATTTATTTTATAATAACGTCTTCCATACGTCTGGCTAGACAGACGGTTCCACAGACTATCAGTTAATATACTCCAGAAAGTATATTCTCAGTAATAGGGTCACGTTTTCACCCATTGTGTACGGAACCCTAAAAATAAATTGGCTTTCAAAAAGGCTGTTGACTTTTGAACAAAAACATACATATACATAGACTGCTAAAATCATAACCTTACCTTTTGGATTTGCCGTAGTCGGATAAAAAGTCATTCATGAAATATCTTTTTTCTATCAACAGGGACTCACTGTGCAAGCTTCTCCAAAAATACCCCAAAGGACAAGGTGACAAGATGGATGACTGTCAGATGGAAGCCCTTCATCGAGCCGTCGCAAAGCGTAGGGTGTCGCATCATACCAGCAGTGAACATGACTTCGAGGTAAAGCATAATTGAAGGGTTGAAAATCACCAGGGTTGCGGATTTTGTTCGTAAGAGTTACCGCGGCCCTAGGAGGAGCACGCATGGGTTTTAGTGGGAGTCTGACACTCCCTTCCGCTCCGCCCAGAGCGGAAGGAGTCATAATTGACTTACTTACTTTATGATCATCAAATTTGATTATTTCCCATCCATAAAAAAATGGATTGAAAGTCTAATGGGTCTAAGTTCCAATTTTAGTCATCTGCCTAGCCTATTCCTTTATGGGGGTCTGCTTCCAGTCAAACCGGATTCAGCTGAATACCAGTATTTTACGTGGAGCGGGCTGCCTACTAGACCTCCACAACCATTAACTGGGTAACACGGTGCTTCTTGGCAAGACTGTTGTCAGATTTTCTGGCTTCTGACAACCTTTAACTACTGCCAAAGATCTAAAAATGACAGTCGGGACCAACGGCTTAATAAGTTCCAATTTAATTTTAACTTAATATTTCCAGTATATAACAAAAACAAAGTGGAACGTGAATATATTGGCTCTTACGGTGCCTGCCTGTTTGAACATCGTGTGTTTAAAAATGTAAAGGAAATAAACGCTTGGGTCCTCTTGAGTACTGTGAGGTTTAGCACATAGATTGTATTTTTTATAAGATACCGGATTTTTAGCACTAAAACCATTAAGACTTAAAAACCGACCAATCAAAAATACCTAAATGAATCTTATGTAACTAGCCTATATTGTTCCATTACAAAGCAAAAGCTTTCTTCCTTTTTCACACTATTTAATCTTCTGCTAGTCTAGTAATTTCGGTAGGAGTCGATCTCGTTCCGCCATTTTGGTCTTAGTAAATACAACGTGTAACAGAATAAACGCAAGACCTAATATGGGGCAATTGTACTCATCATTATGAACAACTTTCACTGTGGGACCAACACTGAAATCGCGAAAAAAAAAATCGACTGCCCCATACATTTCTGTGCGTATAACTCGACAAAATGTACTGAACAGCTGATTTTTCTTCGCGATTTCAGTGTTGGTCCCGTAGTAACAGTTGTTCTTAATTATGAGTACAATGACCTCTTAAGGTTGAACTAGTCGCGGGCTCGAACTCACTGGTAAGCATGGCCAAAAAGCACGCTGTCTCACCGGGCGTCGTGCCCGACAGAAACAGTATCCGTGATGAGCAGTTAGACGCTAGTCTACACGCACAATGTCTAGTTCCCACGCACTAAACACCGTTCCGAACGGAAACAACGTTAGACGATGCACGAAAAGTCTATTGGAAAGTTGAGTTTTACGCATAAAAAAAAATCACTGCATAAATCAATTACAAATAAAATTTATTGAACTCTTCTATAATTGAAGTTTGTTGGTACCGACTTTGTTTTTGAGATTTTTCTCTTCTTTTATTACTGATTTACTCCCAAAGTTGCGTTAAAATTAGCAAGAAAAACGAATCTTTGATGGCTTATAACTTTTTAATGGCTTTATATTTTACTATTCTGTTTCCGTACAGACAAAAATAATAATGAGATAAAACGATATCATGTTTAACTTTGAATATATAAAGTCAAACAGTGGAGTAATACCCCCCCGAAATTTGTATGGAGAAAATGTCGACTAGTGCAACCTTAAGAGGTATTGCGTTTATTCTGTTACACGTTGTATACTTAAGTCGGATTTTTTTCACCTTAGATGCAGATCCAGGAATGGGCGAACATAACATCGTTTCTGTGCGCGCTTGGTGGCGTGTGTCTACAAAGAAGACCTTCCACAACTTGGTCTCATCTTCATGGGCATGGTAAATATATAATTTAACATTCTCAGCTCTCGTCTTTTTCACATGGTAGAAAATACAAAATCTGCTTTGATCTACGACTATTAGTCTATTAGTCTATATTTACCTAAAGTTCGAAGAAGTAACATAGAGTTGATAATGCCTCCTCTAAAATCCCGGAATCATAAACATGACAATTAAAACCCGAGGTTATGAAAACATAAACTGGACTTGAGTATAGTTACAAAAAATTATTTGAAGAATCATATTCCAATTTTATCAAAGTCAAAGTCAAAGCATTTATTTCAAATAAACCATTCACAGGTACTTTTGAATTGTCAAAGTCAGTCAGTCAAAAACATGAAGCTATTTGCACGTTCCAAAGCGTAGATCTCTATGGAGAAGAACGTACAAGAAACTCCACGGACACTCATTGTGATGTGATTCTATTTAGTCCGTCACGCGTCAGTTGGATTATCGAAAAATATTGGATACGTGTTTTATGTTTTATCATGACGAAGATAAAACGCATCAAAGATGATGGAGTGCCAGTTATGACGTGACGTGTAAGTAAAAAGTGTACTTACAAGTGACGTCACTCGAGTTTTCAACGCTCTGTATCGTTTTATTTTATTTTTGGAAATCTTATCTTATTTTTGAGTCATCTACCCTATTGTTTTATAATTAGTGAGTTTTGAGTTGTAATTATTGTTGTAAATTTAAGTGTCTATTTTTGTTTATTTAATCGGCTGTTTTTATTGTCACGAACCCCAAGCTTGTAACAATATTCTCGCTAATTACAAATAATATCCCACGCAATGATTGTGTATCGGAACAGTGGAGAACGTTTTGAAAAGCCTTGTTGCGTCTGTTCTTGTTAGCAGATTCAAGGAAGTACAACGTACTGGCAAACAGTTCTCAAGAAGTGCAGTATTGTCCTGTGACCCAGTAAGTAAACTTTACTATTGTACTTGGCTGGCGGCTAGAGAAAAGACGTTAAAAAAGTAATAAAATCTCAAAAATGTCGTATTTTAAGCGTTTTAATCACAGATATAGAATGACGCAAGTATCACGATCTGTGTGAAAACCAAGCGTGCCGTTTTTTGACTACCTTCTATGACATCACAAGCACTATTTAGCGGTGGGCAAATCAAATTAATTCAAAGACGCCACCGCGTGTGGCACCTAACTAACGTCCGACTAGCGTGGCACACTGATGCAGACTGAGATCGAAAGTGGCGGCTTACGATTTTTGTACGTAAGCTGGGCACGCGAAGTAGTTGCTCTTGCGTTATCTATATCTTTATCTGTGGTTTTAATATATGTGATAAACAGAGACAGCACTTATTTCGTGTCATGTCACTCGCAAGTCACGCCATAGCGAATTTATGCCATCCAGTATAAATTAAGTTATGCGTTAAAAAAATAGAAGAATTACTTTAGAAGCATGCAACTTCTAACTTAATTTAATCTTTCAAATAAGTATTAATTTATGTTTGACGACACGGTTGGCGCAGTGGTTGAGTTGACTGCTGCGCTGCGTGTCGCGGGTTCAATTCCCGCACGGAACAAATATTTGTATGGCCTACAGATAGTAGTTCCTGGTCTGACTGTTTGTGTATGTGAGTTTATATGTTTGTAAACGTACCCATGATACAGGAGAAATTCCTAGTGTGGGTCAACATAGTCAATATACTATTGCATGGTTTAATCCCGGAAACTTTATCTTAACCGCTGCGGCCCCGACATGTGAAAATTCCCAAAAAAAAAAAAAAATCTTATGTAATAGGTAAATAAACATTAAATTCGCGATTAATTCGCGACACACCGGTGTGTTACCGGGGCCGGAGCGGTTGATTACTAAACATGACTTGCTAAGTATTTATAAACAAATGGATTTATTTTGTTTAAATAATTAAAAACAAAGTAGCTAAAAAAAAATTACAAAGTAGCTATTAAATAGAACCGTTATCAACCTGGTATAGTCAAACGAGCAAAAAAAAAGGAAATAAACACTCACTTTTTTAAGAAATTCTAAAAATAATCTATGTTCCTCAGATTTATAGGCCAGCTCCTCCGCCTGCTCCTCTGCAGTAACGAACGCTTCGGCCAACAAATTCAAACCCACGTGAAAGAGCTGGTCGGGCACGAGATGTCTCCCGCGCTGTACCCGATACTGTTCGATCAGATCAAGGCTATCATCGACAAGTTCTTTGATCAACAGCAACAAGTAAGTAAAATAGTAAGAAAATGGTGGAATCTGGCTTCTTTGAAGTTTTGCTAAGTAATTTAATGTGTAAAGTTTCACTAAGTAATTTAATTTCTGAAGTTTCGCAAAGTAATTTGCTTTGTGAAGTTTCGCTGAGTTATTTTGTGAAGTAGCTATGCTTTTACGTTCCCACGTAAATGCATCTTGTTGGTCTAGAACTTAATAACAGTCGGATTGTGAACCTACTGGTTTTTGAAGTCTGTTAAGAGCCATTTCACAAAATGTAAGCGCTCGAGTTTAGGTAAAATACCGCAGCATCGTGTATGTGTGCGTAACTACGCACACGTACACAACGCAAACAGTGTAGCGCAAGTGTCGAGACGGACTAAACAATCTTGAGGCGTTATAATCGTAATGCACCTGGGTTTGAGATTTATGCCGAAGGATAATTTATTTATTCAGTCTATTAGGTAATCTAGTAAAGCTTTCTAGACTAATATGAAAACCATAAATATATGTTATGTAAAGTATATAATAGAAATAACACAAACAAGGAAACAATTACATATTATTCTCAAGAAATAATGACTATCATTTAAGTGGTCGTTAAATGAATATTTGTCGTAAAGGCATTGATCTTGCCTTTCTAGGGTCTATGATTTCTGGCAATACACAATCTTGATAAAATCGAATCAATTTCGGAAGCATCTTTTCCTGCCAAAAAACGTCATCTTTTACTACCCTTATTACTTTCAATGGAAAATCAGGACCGGTCCATACAGCAAACAAACATACGTTTTTTTTCGCTATCTGCAACTGGCCTTGTATTTGGTAGTACCAGTCATGATAAGGGTTCATTTCAACTTGATGATGACTGTTCAATTTAAAACATTTTAGTTTTTTTGCTAGTATAGCGGTATCAGGATCGATACCAAAAAGTGAGCTAGGACATTTCACTTCCACTAATCCTTCACTGCACAATCCATCCGGTGTCGCACCTAAATAAAAATGTTCCTAGTCTATAATAAGTAGTCTAAAGTAAGTCTAAAAATATTTACGATCGAGTCTAAAAGTTCCATTGATTCGTCAAGTCCAGGGTCTAATGCAACAGGTTCTTTTCCCTATAAAATTAAAGAAATAATAAGATAGTACCTATACCTACTACTACATAAACTTCTGTTTAAAACATAAAATTGTTACTAAAACATACAATTTCTGTTGTCAAATCTGACTTTTCACTTGTACCCGGCACGGCGTCTCTTCTAAAGGTACTATCTTCCTCTACTCGATTCACGCGATTTCTCATTCTGAATTTTTTTTTTTTTTTTTTGTTATATTCTGCATCATGGCAATCTGTTGTTCACAATAATAAGCCATTCCTCTGTCCGATTTCACTTTATCTGGTTGGGTAATTTAGCTTGGATCCTTGGATCCTGACGAATCTATCCGGTAGCGTAGGAACACTATGTTTCTTTAAACGCTTATAGCGTAGACTTTTGTCTCCGCTCAGTCCGAGGGCGAGCTCATTTTTATGTTTTGCAAGTCTTTTCTGGTAGTTAGTACTGTACTTCGCGATCTCCTGTTTGACTGTTGGTAGTTTCAGGTCGTGGTATATAATTTTATTACTGATGTACTGTGGAATTTTGAAAATGATTCTGAAATGAAAACAAAATAGCTGTCAAATTTCGAACCCACAAATAAATGAATTTTTACTCAATCATCATAACTAAATGATTATTAAAATCATCAATACAACAAGCTCATTTAATACCATTGTATGAGTTTTTGAAGAAATATTCATTGAACGGGGTAAGGCTGGTGCGGCATAGAAAATTTGAATTTCGCGGGCTACCCTGGTGCTTCCACCATCGATAACTGTGTATATGAATTGCAAATAAAAAGAATATCTACCTCGCTTCTGTTGCTTTCTTTATGGCTGCAGAATTATGATTTTTCCTTTTTTTGACACATTTGTATACACAACCCTTACGCCCCATTGCTAAAACTAATAAAACAAAAATATAATAATTATTCTACAAACTACTAAAATCATACTTTACTTGATATTAAACGAAAATCTTACCTTATGAAAAAAAATACAAAAAGGATCAAAAGGTTGTAGTCGTAGTTTAACAATGCGTTTACGATTGATACGCTCGAAAATCGGGACGCGGAAAAAAATGGCACAGGTCCTGCTTCGATGACCGCTCGGGCCGTACTAATCGGTGCCCGCGTTTGCATTGTAATTTATTCTAATATATAGTGATGTTAAAAATGATATTACGTCTGATTAAGGCCAGGTTTTCTGGAAAAACGTTGTTTTGCATTGTGTAAAATTGTGTTTTATTCGTAAACAACACGGATTTAAATTTTGAAAAAAATATATTACATATTTCACACTTCGATCTTGCGATTTCGGCCGTGCGATACACGATTACTTGCACTTTACTGCATCCAATTAAATCGCAAAGACAAGTCAAAATCAAGATGTAATTATCATTTCATTTGAGTTATATAAGGTTTTGAGTAATAAAACTTATACCACAATAAAGGTCGTAAAAAATGTGATATAAATCGGCCGTCATAATGTGAAATATGAAAATACGTATCCCACTAATTCCAAAATCAAGTGATTTTGTCGTTTCATGAGCGCGCCCCGTGTCATTTAGTCCCGAGCGGAACGTGTTGGAGGTCGGACGTGTGCCAAATTTTTGCGATCCCGCCACCCCCGCTAAGTTCTGTTACTGGCTAAGCCTAAATTGATTACCTACCGCTCTAGCACTGCCGGCACACCAGTGTGCCGCGAATTTAATGTTTATGTTTATTTACGTAAGATTTATTTTTTATTTTGGAATTTTCACGTGTCGAGTGGTTAAATAATAATACTTGTATACAATTTAGTGTTCAACCAGTTGTAATATAGTTAGTTTTTATTAGATGTAGCTATAATTTTGTAAAAAAAAATGGGGGAAAAAAAAGTTGTCACGGCTCTTCGTTGCAGCGGTGACTACTTTTTTTTATAAACTTTGGCTGAATAAACAAAAAGGTATATAGGTATATACATAATTTACTTTACTAACTAGGTAAGTACCGACACGAAACAGATAAATTTCCACACCGCAAACATGTGTGTAAACAGTTTAATTTAAACCTTATTTCAGTACGCATAAAGACGTGCGCTTTAGTGGTTTAGTTTTCGCGCGGAATAGATTTACCAACCGCATCGAGTATGTAAAACAATTGAATTTGAACCCTATTTCAGAGTGCATAAAGCCACCTCGCGCGCACATGATACAATGATTTACTGTTTTCAAATGTCAAATAGGTAGTTCACCCCGCTACGTTAGTCTTGATGGTTTCGGAGAGTTTGTATAAGTCTTATAATATTTGTTATTTATTAGAAATGTCCGTTTTCACTTATCTTACTCCTAAACAAATGCAAAAATAATAGCTCGTATTTCCTACATGAGAGTTGAATATCGGTGCAATAATGTTGTGGTGTTCATGTAGAGAAGAAATATAAGTGTAGTTATACGCTAGGTGGGTACCTACTCACAGCCACCACAACACAACAAATAATAATATTTATGGTGTCCGCAACGTTTGTGTAGGTCTCGTCTATGCCAAACAATACGCGCAGCGCACTCGTGAGTCGCGTGCCATAGTGTAAAAGTGTTACAGTATGACCATTTCCTATGAAAATATTATAATAACATACTTTTGGTAACGTTTAGGCTACCGGACCAGCTCATTTATGCGCTGTACACTAGAGTCCATCCTCTTACTAATTACTAACAATGTATCAAGTTATGACAAGACATACAAAAAACTATGTGGTCAGTTTGGATAGTTTTTCCAATCCAATGCGTTACTTTATCGGTGTTTATTGGCAAGAGGAAAAATGTATAGAAATTATAAATTACATACACTAAACTGTTTTTAATTGACTATTGTATTGTATATTATTAACCGACTTCCAAAAAAGAAGAGGTTCTCAAATCGACTGTTTTTTTTTGTTGTATGTTTGCTCAGTGATATTTTCGCCAATTGTCAATCGATTTTGATGATTCTATTTTTTTTGGAAGTGTATCTTCCCGGACTGATCCCATTTCAATTTGGTGAAGATCTGATGAAGAACTTCGGAGACAGGTAACGGAACTCTTCATTCCCGTAGGAATTCCCGTTCCCGTATAGCCGTACAGCCTTCCCCATGAATGTAACTATCATAAATTCATAATCATAATACAAAAAAGAATTTCTTGCACCGCGTCGCACGCAGTCACGCAGGCTCGACGCGTTCTCGTTTGGTGGCCGCGTCTCGCGCACCGCCCGTTCGATTTAATAATATTGTTGAATTATTTTAATTTTACATTATCTCCTAAACGGTGAGTTCAAATAACATGCTGTAAAAGACAAAGTTTATCTTCATAAAATTATCTTGATGATGAAGTAACTTTCGCTAGTAAGGATTAATATGCCTGCCTAATATTAATGCTGAAAAACCACCTTTAATTTTTAAATAAATTATTTGACATAAAATGCCTTAGTGTGGCATATTTATAAGAGATAGATATAGGTGTAACGTCGCGGACTTTTTTTTAGATCGAATGAAAAACAATATCTTTGTTGTACATGGTACTTACGTATAATTAGCTATTACCACAGCGCACTTAGCGCACTTCCACTTTATAATATTATTTAGTATAGATTTGAATAAAGTAGTATCTCATTATCATTATTGTAACACCATAAAATACATAAAGAAATTAAACACACACCATATTACAATTCTATCCTATTTATTTATAACGGTTTGCTATCTATGTTTCTGTGTACGTGCGTCTGTGTGCCTGTGTATCTGTCTTTGGCACTGTAGCTCTGTTATCTTTATTGAACAGGGATATTTTGTAAGTTTTTAAAATTTTACTTGTTAATTACCAACAAATCAAAATCAAAATTTGCGTTACAGGGCAATAGAGCATGCGGAAGGGCGTGACTTGTCTCCAAAATAATACTCATTTATTGGGGTTACCCCCGACGGTATAGTTGGGAACGACACCATTGTTGAAATTAAATGTCCAATAACGGCATTTAGAAAAGGGAAATGCTGCTATTGAAGAAAGTAAAATACATATATTTAAATTCGATAGAATAAAACATACCAGGGTTATAAACAAAAAAAGTAATTGGTATTACCAAGTGCAGGGTCAACTTCATGTAACAGAAAGGAACCAATGCATTTTTGGAATATGGTTCGGTGAAAACTAGTAGTAGAAAATATTTCAAGAGATGACGAATTTTGGCGGGTGCATATGGAGAAAAAAATTATAGATTTTTGTTTGAAATGTATATTGCCAGAGATTGTGGATCCGCGCCAAAATCGCGGTATGCCAATACGAGACATAATATTGAAAGAAAACAAAGAAAATGTTAATGATAAGCCTGTGCAGCCAGGTCCAAGCAAATCCAAGGACCATATTCCGTGTCAATCTCATACTCAGCTAGGTCCATGCAAACCGAGACAGCTACAGTTCAACGAATTTTAGCCAGTTGCATTGGTAACTTTTATTATGTTAACTATTTGATTAAAAAATATAAAAACGTTTTTGTTTTTTTTTAAATAGCATCTAGGCAAATTCCAAACCATTTATACTTCTAAGCTTTCTTGAATTATAATATTCAAGAATTGTAACATAATTTTCCTAAAGTAAGTGTGCCTACCTACTACTTGATTTTTACGAAGGTATCGCACCAAAGCCAAATAGCGCGCGACGCGTATTTTTGTATCGTACTCGTATTCATAATTTTCGTGTCAGTCAGATTTTAAATCCACCATATACTCTAAAATAAATAAGTATTATTACTGATTTTTAATGATTAGTAATTGGATTCAAGTTTGTACAATACGTACTTAATCCATCTATAACCTTAAAAAATACTTAATAGAAAAATAAAACAAAATAAACATATACTAATCAATTCAAGTTGATCTACTGCATTACTTTATCCTGTGACGGAACTTAGTACCTACCCGAGTCCGTGAACTCATAAGCGAGCGGTGCGCTTGGTGCGCGCGTCTCCCGCGCATCGTAACTTATTACGTATTGCTACTCCTTGCGGGGCCTGGGGTAAGCGTTAGATGCCTACGCGCTCAAGTCAGGCTCGCCTTAAATGAATTGATTTTAATAAAACTTTGGAATTAGTTTGGTAAAAGAACAAGGTTTATTTTTATATATTTTTTTAAATGTAATTACGCTTAATTCAAACCAAAAAATCACGATAAACTTGCGATATAAAACGTAAAAGTTGACCTAAGACTTTGTTTTTTTACTAATTAATGGTAATAATTATCGATATTCTAGTACATTAAAAGTCAACAAAAGTATATGTCTGAAACTTTATGTATTTTTTGTAGTTAAATTTATTAACATTTATGATAGATTTAGGAGTCCGAAATTGACTCTGCGATGATTTTTCAGTAAACTAGTTGTGGGAGATTAATCACTACATCATTTACAAATAAGTTTTTGTAAATGTGTTACATTATGAATCAATACGAAAGACTAGTCTATTTTTTACATGTATTCAAAAATTCCAGAGTGTTATCTAAGATGGTAAATTAGGCGACCAAAGTCTTAGGTATTGGCGCAAAAACGTGAAATGGCTCTTAAGAGCGTGTACGCCGTATGTCATTTCATACAAACTTTCAAGTCCTTATTCTTCAAAATGAATGAACCGATTTTAACGAAACTTGGTATGCATACGCTAGATATCCAGGTCTAAATAGTTATCAGAAAACATTTTTTGAAAAAGCTTTCAGAGGGAGAGAGAGATATTTTAAGTTTTCTATAGAAAGTGAAAAATCACTATATCCTTCCCCCTCTGAACTCTTTATCGAATTTTTTTCTGATAACTATTTAGACCTAGATCTATATCTAGCTTACGCATACTAAGTTTCGTTAAAATCGGTTCATTGATTTTGAAGAATATGGATTTGTGGTTTGTATGAAAAGCCGTACCGCGTAAACGCTCTTAAGAAGTTGTCTAGTCTAGATATCGTTGTATCATCCGTCTAGGCCTGTCTCAGCTATTTTGGTGTTGGTTCAGTCTAACCAGATATACCTGAATAGATCAGTATTTGCTAATGTACAGACACCAGCATCAAGCAACCCGAAACTGTCAAATTTTCCCAATCAACCTTGAACCTTAATGCTTTAATGATAAAGTTGAAAATCTATTAAAGAAATTTGTGCAGATTTTTGCAGCTTGATATGCTGGCGACTGTACAATCTGGTTGGAGGTTGTCTCGAAGTTTTGGTTTTGAACCCGAAGTTCGCAAAAACGAAAATGGGCTTGAAATCAGTGTTGCACATTTCTTGAAATGGTATTGTTGTCATTTCCATGATTGGCATTTTAGTGAACAAAGGGCCTAGTGCGAGTTTTTAAACGTACTCGATCGTGACGTAAACGTCTGCTATTGTTATTAAACGAATGAAAAAAAACAGGTTTTCAGTTATTGTCACTAGACGGCGCTACCTCAGTTTTAGTACAAATTGACTTTTACGTTAATGCGAAGGACTTTAAAAAATTCGCACTAAGGCAACTGCTGGGCATATTTGACGCAGCCGTGGCACACAACATCTGCCTAGCCTTTTCCCAACTATATTGGGGTCAGCTTCCAGTCAAACCGGATTCAGCTGAATACTTATATTTACGTAGCTGCCTACCTCCACAACCCATTAACTGGGTAACACGGTACTTGATGTTATTTTCAAAAATTAAGTCTCCTTATTTTAGTTCATAAATTGTATGTATCTGTATTGCTTGCTTGTACTTGTCAGCCAGTTTACATGCGTATTCTATGTTCTTTCACAGGTAATGCTAACAGACATTAACACCCAATTCGTGGAGCACACCATCTTCATAATGAAGAGTATCCTGGATATAAAGAAGAGTGGGCAACCCAACGAACATCTTAGTACTACGTCTATTGAAACTTTGATGCTGTCTATAGTCAGGTGAGATATTTTCCGTTTTAGGGTTCCGTACCCAAAGGGTAAAAACGGGACCCTATTACTAAGACTCCGCTGTTCGTCTGTCTGTCACCAGGCTGTATCTCATGAATCGTTATAGCTACGTGACAATTGAAATTTTCAACAGTAACAACAAATACTAAAAACAGAATAAAATAAATATTTAAGTGGGGCTAAAAATCACGTTTGTTGTATGGGAATACAACAAACGTGATTTTTTTGCCGTTTTTTTATAGATAGAGGTACGGAACCCTTCGTTCGCGAGTCCGATTCGCACTTGTTCTACACTTTTTTCGTGGGTAAAATCACGTTTTGATTTTGTTTTTTTTTATCAACGGTCACATTAGTGTCTGAACACTAATGTGACCGTTGATAAAAAAAAAACAAAACGACGGGATAGAACCTAGTTTTCTGAAAAACTAGGTTCTATCCCGTCGTTTTTGGTCATTTATGTAAAAGAAAATCATCTTTTATAGCTAAAAGAATACTAACGATTGATGTTCATGCATAATCTAACACTTTGGTATACATCCTCATACACACACACACATCTACATACCCACACATCCACATATCCTCATGTATGTATAAAACTATAGTAAGCTACAGGTAACTTCACATCATTCTATTAACGAACGTATCAACTTATCGGATCGGTGGATCGCCGCTGACTAGAAACGCCAGTACGCATAAACAAGATGGCGGCCAGCCGCGGAGCGGGCCGCGCCCCCTACATTGAACCGCCGCGGTTGAAATTTTGTGGCGGTTAAATACGTACGATCACAAGCAGTTCCATATTAATATTGAGAAGCGGCTAGCCGCGCGGTTAGCCGCTCCCGCGGTTGACCGCGCGGCGAAATAAATAAAAAAAAATAAAAAGCCTTTATTATTCCAATTGGCACGTAGGTACATTCCAATGAATTCTTGGGCGTGGATATTGTTAGTCATGCATGCCATCTGAACCCCTCTTCGGGTGAAGGCGTCCTCCAGAGATTGCCACTCGTCGCGATTTCTTGCGAGGTTGGACCAATTACGAGTTCCAACGGTCTCTATCTTGTCCGTCCCACCTTGCCTTTGATCTCCCTCTGCTTCTGGCCTCTCCTCATAGTCACGGTCTTCGTCCACCTGTTTTCGGTGTAGCGTGCCACCAGGGCGCTAAGCTGCCATACGCAAACTCAGGACTAGTCGGTACATACATAACTCGAAGGTTAACATTTTCTAAACGGGCCTTCACTAAAATTGAAATTAATTTTGTTACAGATACGTACGACACTTGGATATGACAGTTTTGTCAGTTCACATCAAGACCAAGCTCTGTCAAGTGGTGGAAGCCATGATGAGGAGGAGAGATGACCTCGCTTTTAGGCAGGTTAGTAAAACAAGTCAATTTCATGAAGTAGTCGACCATTTCGCATAATGTATGGCTACTTCATAAAATGACCAATTCTACGATATGGCTATATTTTTGGCAGAAACTACACAACACCACCTGACTTACGATCCTTTCATACTTATCCCTATGAATTATTTATAATAAATTATTATTATTTAGGACGAAAGCTTGAAGCTTGACTGAAGATCTTGAGGAATATTGTATATGTGGGGCACTGCGTCAAGGTAGGTGGGACTCCGGGTCGCGGGCGCTCAGAGTGGGGATTCTATCCGCCAACCAAGTGATCCCGGGAAAGACGGTGGTACAGTGATCACGTGCTACCGTATACAGCGAGGCTCAGGGGAGACAGACCCCTTTGCGGTCTCCCTAGGGATGTGCCATATCAGGCGTTGCCCAGAGTGGGTTCCGGAGTGGTCTTTGAAGAGGTACCAGGGCCGTTTCATGTGCTGATAGTGATCACCAGGGTAAAAATCCCACACTCCTTGGTCTTTTTCCCCAAAAGACCAGGCGCCTTTTGAAGGTTTCCTCCCGAAAACAAAAAAAATGTGGGGTATAAGAGCTGTGGCCCGCCATCCACGCCCGCGCCATAGATGATTCTAGCGAATACAGGAGCCTAACCACCGACTCTTAAAGCAGTATAATACTGCTTTAAGAGTTTTTTTTTTTCACGTATTTCGATAAAAGTTATCATTCAGGTGAGCGTGTGCAATTCAAAATTTAAAATAATAAGTTTTTCGAAGATAATCTTGAGTTAGAAATAATGCGTTAAAATGTAAAAGGAACGTTTTTATAGGCATCGAAAAGTAGAATGGCTCTTCTGTTAATTAAAATCGCAATATCTCATTGCCAGGCTCAGGTTCCATTGCTAAAAAGTATAAAAGTTTTAATAATATTGTGTTTTCTTTTGTACAGGAGATGAAGTTCCGCAATAAGATGGTGGAATATGTCACTGATTGGGTGCTGGGTACCAGTCATCAGATAGCTCCGCCCTTGCGGGCTGATGCATCTTCTATCACCAGGTCAGTGTCCTGTATTTGATAGCATGTAATGCAAAACAATTGTTTCTCTACGAACTTCGGTTTACAACTAAAACTTCATGTTTTTTAGGGTTCCGTACCCAAAGGGTAAAACGGGACCCTATCACTAAGACTTCGCTGTCCGTCCGTCCGTCCGTCGGTCTGTCACCAGGCTGTAGCTCATGAACAGTGATAGTTAGACAGTTGAGATGTGTTTCTGCTGCCGCTATAACAACAAAAACTAAAAAAAAAAGTACAGTTGATTATTTTTTTTTATTTTACCCTCATTGCAAATTTTACTTATATTCTGATTTTTTTCTCAAAGATACCTGGTCTGCTGCCGAGAACTAGACCAAGCCTGCATGGAAGCAGTGGCATCATTGCTGAAGGGTCTACCTCTCCAGCCCGAGGAGTCTGATAGAGGAGACTTGATGGAAGCAAAGAGCCAACTGTTCCTAAAGTAAGTGTCTTCAATTGTCTGGCCTTCTGCCAACTGGTTGAGGTTGGTTTCCTGGCTAACCAGATGCAGCTTCATACCAGTATTTACATGGCCTCAGAACCAAGGTAACCGACAAAGCCCGAAGGATCGCCAAACTGAAGTGGCAGTGGGCAGGGCACATTGCTCGCAGAACAGATGGTCGATGGGGACGAAAATAGTAGACGGGGCCCGTTAGGGGCAGAGCCTGCCAGGGTACAGGATTTTGTTCGTAAGAGTCACTGCGGCCCTGGAACGCAAAGGGCACTAGAAGGAGCACGGATAGGTTTTAGTCAGTAAGAGTCTGACACTCCCTCCCGCTTCACCCAGAGCGGAAGGAGTCATTTGATGATTTCCCGTCCATAAAAGAAGGGTCAAGAAAAGTGGCGTTGGGTTTTTCATCAATACTTTCTTAGTTGCAGCCTGGAATCTGGATTAGTACAGTTCGCGTCAAATAACGGTGCCCCTCTGAAGTTAGCCATTTGCAAAGATCGCTTGGTGCAGTCACGTAGAGGGAGCAAGCGGGACGCAAGCATGCATCGAACGTAAACGTAAGACTGAGACATTAAATCGCGCCGCCATAATCCCCGCCCCCATGTCTCTTGCGCATGCGCAGTTGCAGTTTGTTCGCAATTTTGACTATTACGCAGCCACTCGTAGCCAACTTCAGAGGGGCACAGTTATTTGACGCGAACTGTACCAGGTTGTAGGAAAGAGTTTCGGCCCTTATAACATGCTTAACCTTTCAGCGAATACAAGCGTGATGTTATACCCTTCTTTCCTCTTCCCCAGATACTTCACCCTCTTCATGAACCTCCTCAACGACTGTAACGAAGTAGAGATGGCTGAGGGTCCTGGGCGGCTGGAGACTCTCCGCAATGCGACCATACAAGCCATGTCTAATCTGCTCAGCGCGAATATAGACTCGGGGCTCATGCATAGCATTGGTATGTTCATCACGTATTTTTAACCGACTTCCCAAAAAGGAGGAGGTTCTCAATTCGACTGTTTTTTTTTTGTGTTTGTTACCTCATATCTCCGTCATTTATGAACCGATTTGAAAAATTCTTGTTTTATGAGAAACTTGTATTAACTTGTATTGTGAACTTCTCGATTGGTCCCATTTAAATTTTATCAAAATCGGTTTAGCAGTTTGGTTTTTAAATCCAAATAGCAGGAAAAAATATGTGGAAAAATCATACGAAATTGCATATTTTTGCTTTCCTGTGACTTTCCAGTGGTGTTTTCAGGTGTGGGTACCACTAAAAAGTGAAAAATAAAAAACTTTTACACAAAAAAAACCGACTTCCAAAAAAACACTACAAAGTACAAAATAACTTTAATTTCGGAAGTCGGTGTCAAATAACGAAGAAGCAACCAAAAACACCGACTTCCGAAATTAAAGTTATTTTGTACTTTGTAGTGTTTTTTTTTAAGGTGCTATATTCTTTACAAGTAGTCAAAAAATCTTTGTTGCCGCAAAATTTTCATGCTACACTAAGATTTAATTAAAGTAACAAAACGGAGATATTACATGTTCAAAGCAGCACTGTAATGTTGTTTGTTGCTAACGACACTGCAACATTGAATATTGATAGCTACACGGAAGCATTACATGCTGCAAGGAACACTGCAACGTTGCATGTTGCTAGCGACACAACGGCACTGCGACATTGTATATTGATAGCTACACGGAAGCATTACATGTTGCAAGGAACACTGCAACGTTGCATGTTGCTAGCGACACAACGGCACTGCGACATTGTATATTGATAGCTACACGGAAGCATTACATGTTGCAAGGAACACTGCAACGTTGCATGTTGCTAGCGACACAACGGCACTGCGACATTGTATATTGATAGCGACACAGCACGTTACATGTTACAGCGGTAGCAATTATTGCGTGTTGCTAGCGACACAACGACACTACAACTTTGAGCGTTGCAAGGGACTTCACTTTCCTTTACCACTTCATAGAAGAACCCTTAATAAAATTGTTCTGTATGGTGGAATAGCACCATCCCATCACTTCCCGTGGGTGTCGTAAGAGTCGAATAAGGGACTCACCAGAGAATGAGCAGCAGCATTCTTTGTAGGTACATTGCTACAGCTACACTGCGATACCCAACCCGCCTACCAAGCGTGCCGATTATTTTATATAATTGATAGCTACACGGAAGCATTACATGTTGCAAGGAACACTGCAACGTTGCATGTTGCTAGCGACACAACGGCACTGCGACATTGTATATTGATAGCTACACGGCACGTTACATGTTACAGCGGTAGCAATTATTGCGTGTTGCTAGCGACACAACGACACTACAACTTTGAGCGTTGCAAGGGACTTCACTCTGCTTTACCACCCCATAGAAGAACCCTTAATAAAATTGTTCTGTATGGTGTCGGACGTAAAAGAATAGCAGCACCCATCACTTCCCGTGGGTGTCGTAAGAGTCGAATAAGGGACTCACCAGAGAATGAGCAGCAGCATTCTTTGTAGGTACATTGCTACAGCTACACTGCGATACCCAACCCGCCTGTCAAGCGTGACGGTTATGGCAAACCTAAAAATTTGGGGGAATGAGGAGGCCTATGTCCAACATTGCAATAGCTACACTGCGATCGCCAACCCGCCTCCTCCTGGCACGTGGCGATTATGGCAAACCCCACCTAGGAGGAGGCCTATGTCCAGCAGTGGACGTCTTTCAGCTGATATGATGATGATGATGATGATCCTCATAACGATCGTACTTTCCTCCCTCGCACAGACCTGGGCTACCACCGTGACTTACAAACCCGCGCCGCCTTCATGGAAGTCCTCACGAAGATCCTCCAACAAGGCACGGAGTTCGACACGCTCGCGGAGACTGTGCTGGCTGATAGGTTCGAGCAACTCGTGCAGCTGGTCACTATGATCTCTGATAAGGTAAGAAGGGGTCGTAGTCAAAAACTGTTTCGATAGAAGGAGAGAGGGAGAGATTTTTCACTTTCTATTGGAAATTTAAAATCGCTCTTGCTCTTCGCTAATCCTCTCGACACTTTCTCGACAAAGTTATTTATTTCATTTATTTCCTAGAAAAAGCAACACGAGTCTGTGTTATACCGTATAGAGGAAACGTTTTTTTATATAAATAGGGTAGATGACTAAAAAAACTAATTAGTCCGTCAGATAGATTTCCAAAAAATATTAGACACGTATTTTTTCTTTTTTCACGTAAACAAAACATGAAAACGATACAGTGCGTTGAAACTTCGTGTGTCGTCACATGTAAGTACAATAATTTTACCTACACGTGACGTCACAAGCCCCCACTCCTGATCTTTGATGCGTTTTATCTTCCGTCTTTTTCTATTGATTTGATAAAGCAAAACATACGGATCCAATATTTTTCGATTATCTAACTGACGGACTAAATAGAATAATTTATTTTCTAACCAGGAATCGTCCCTTTTTTTTCTTTTTTTTGTTTGCGCTGGGAAAAAATGCATTACGCATACCCTCCCATTGGGGGAATGGGAGGGGTATATGGGACTCCCCGGGCCAAGACCCGGTATACCCACTAAAACAACCCAGCGGCATTCCCGCATCGTCTGAGTGGAGGGGGACTGGGAGATCGGCATAGCCTTTACGTCCAGTCCCTCTCCGACGTTCGCCTGCCTACACGGCGGGCCCTTCACGCCCTCCCCGTGAGGGGGGAGGGCCGGCAATGACCGGCGGAGGTGGTGTAGAGTGCAATGCGGGCGGAGGCGCCCCGCGCCTGTCGCCCGCCTATCACCACCATGAGGAGGGAGAAGACGGCGTCTTCTGCGACCTCTTCTCCGCCTTCGGAGCGGCGCAGCGAGAGGGTATTCCTCACGCGCGCGCTCCGCCGCCTTCTTTTACGAGACGTCCTCACAAAAGGAGGCGACCGCTGCCCAGGACCCCTCACTCTCCAGCATAGAGTTGACCACGCTGGGAAGTGAGAGGTCCTGTCCGATTTCCGCAGTCAGACTACGGCGCGGCTCTGACCAAGCCGGGAACACCTCGAGCGTGTGCTGTGCCGTGTCCTCAGCCGCGCCGAACCAGGAATCGTCCCTATTACAACTGTCCCATCTATTGCTAACTCGAATGTTAGTCAAGAACACATGTAACAGTAAAGTTTAAGTGACCGTGAAGTGTTTAAATGTTTTATTTGCATGCACTTCTTTTGAACTCAAAAAATAGCAAGTTGGTGACTTCGAACTTAACAGATAGATGTGTTCTTGGGGATTTTGTTGCTCCCCTTCTGCTTTCCAGCTGAAGCAGTAGGAAGTTGTGACACAGTAGGAACACGGATGGGTTTTAGTCAGTAAGAGTCTGACACTCCCTTCCGTTCCGCCCAGAGCGGAAGGAGTCATTCGATGATTTCCCATCCCTAAAAAAAAAATAAAGAAGCTGTGACGGTGGGGCGTATTAGGGGACAATCTTCATGTAATTTTTGACGTTCAAAAACTGCTGATTGTCAGCATAATTGGAATAAAATTTATATATATGTGGGATTGTATGTCAAAATAAACGACAAAACACTGTTAAACTGTTTATTCCCAGAATACACCGAAATGGACGTTACACCGTAAAATACATCCACCATGAATTGCCTTTCCTTTTTTCTACCCTCTCACTCGCACACATACTTCTCTTTCATTCATCCGCTGCGTTCCGTTTTAACAATATTCAGCTGCATTTATATTTAATGTAATAGGTACAATATTTTTATATCACATGTATTTTTATTTTTTTTCTTTCCGTTCCTAGGGCGAGTTACCTATAGCAATGGCTCTAGCCAACGTCGTAAGCACATCGCAGATGGACGAGCTAGCTCGAGTGTTCGTCACGCTGTTCGACGCCAAGCATCTGTTGGCGCCGCTGCTCTGGAACATTTTCTACAGGGAAGTTGAGGTGAGTGGTAGCCTAGAAATAAAATAGAAAAATTATACATAATATATTAAATAAGTTGGGGATTTTTAGGCTCCATAATAAAAAAAAATGGACGTCCATCATTACTGCCTAGCCTTTTCCCAACTATTTTGGCATCGGTTTCCAGTCAAACCGGATTCAGCTGAATACCACTATTTTAAGTGGAGTGGCTACTTACCAGACCTCCACAACCCAATGATTGGGTAACACGGTATTTCTTGGTAAGACTGGTGTCAGATTTTCTGGCTTCTGAGAATCCGTAACGAATGCTAAAGATCTACGAATGGCAGCCGGGACGGTCACCCATCCATAGACACACCTCGGCAAGCGTTGCTTAACCTTGAAAGATCGAGCCGTGCGGCTATTATTATTTAGCCAAGAGCGAACAGAGATCGTATTTCGGAAATTCTAACAGAAGTAGCTGTTACAAATTTTAAACTATTTCTTCTTCTTCAGGTCTCTGACTGCATGCAAACTCTCTTCCGAGGAAACTCCTTAGGCAGCAAGATCATGGCGTTCTGCTTCAAGATCTACGGCTACGTGTACCTTCAGAACTTGCTGGAACCCCTCATCACTGCACTCCTGGATCAGGCTGACGAGCGAGGGGATATCAGCTTCGAGGTGGACCCTGCTAGGTAGGTTTTAGATGCTCTTCATCATCAGGAATACCTTCAGAACTTGCTAGAACCCCTCATCATTGCAGTCCTGGACCAAGCTGACGAGCGAGGGGCTATCAGCTTCGAGGTGTACCCTGCTAGGTAGGTTTTAGATGCTCTTCATCATCAGGAATACCTTCAGAACTTGCTGGAACCCCTCATCATTGCAGTCCTGGACCAAGCTGACGAGCGAGGAGATATCAGCTTCGAGGTGGACCCTGCTAGGTAGGTTTCAGATGCTCTTCTTCATCAGGAATACTGTCAGAACTTGCTGATATCCGTCATCACTGCTCTCGTGTATCAAGTTGACGAGCGAGAGGATATCAGCTTCGAGATGGATCATGCCCGATAGGTGTTAAATGCTCTTTATCACTACGTATACCTTCAGAATTTGCTGGAACCCCTCATCACTGCACTTCTGAACCAAGTTGATAAGTGCGGGGATATATATATTAGCTTCGAGGCTGACCCTGCCAGGTAGGTGATAGATGCTCTTTATCATTACGTATACCTTCAGAATTTGCTGGAACCCCTCATCACTGCACTCCTGGACCAGGCTGATGAGCTAGGGGATATCAGCTTCCAGGTGGATCCGGCTATGTACAGGTTGAAAAAGGCTAGATGGAGATGTTTGTTATAGATGTAAAGCAAGATTATAAGGATTTATAGACAGCGGGCATAGATTGGTGCCTCCGTTGTTGTTTTGTTACAGAATCAACGAGAATGGGCGTTTGTGCATTAATTCCTATTCTATCCGTATACGTACGGTATGAGGTGGATCAGGCCGGTCATGTGGCGAAATTTTTGCAGATATCTATTGGTAGCATTTACGAGAAAACCCTAGGCCCCAAGCGTGCAGTGTGGCCAGAGTAGCAGTTCCAGAGATGAACCTTACATTCACAGAGATTACATACGAACATGCTCACAAAATTCGCGCTATCGAATAAGAGTGAGTGCACAAACGCTCTAAGGACTGAACTGAAGATATAAATCGGAGATAATCAATTGTTATTCATTGATACATCGTTACTCAAAAATAACTATACAAATGTTACTTCAGTACCTAAGCCAAAAAAATTATAAAAAAAAACCTAGCTCACAAAATTATTTATCTGCTTGTCCTCAAGCTCCTCTAAGTCAGGTCTTCAAGTTATTATACAAAACAAGTTTTGTCTTATGAGTTAGGGTTCCTATAGACGAATGGCACTTTGTAAACTGCAGCCGTATGCACCTGTTCCGGATTTTTTTCGAAAGAGTTACCGCGGCCCTGGAAAGCAAAGGGCACTACGAGGAGCACACGGATGGGTTTTAGTCAGTAAGAGTCTAACACAGGGAGTCTTAGATTCTTACCTACTTTCCGCTCCACCCAGAGCGGAAGGAGTCATTTGATGATTTCCCATCCATAAAAAAATGCACCTGCTGCCGTCGACGCGTTGACGACTGCCGCCGATGAGTTTACGCCAGTCGCCGACGACGCGTTCACGCCTGCCGCTAACGACGCGTTTACGCCTGCCACCAACGCAACGACGCGTCTACGCCTGCCACCAACGCAACGACGCGTTTACGCCTGCCACCAACGCAACGACGCGTTTACGCCTGCCGACGATGACGCGTTTACGCCTGCCGCCGAGAGGCCAACACGTCGGCGACAGGCGTCAACGCGCCGGGCGGCGGCAGCCGTTAAGGCGTCGACAGCTGCAGTTTAAAAACTGCCGTTCATTCACAATAAAAATATCTTCTCTTTTTTAGGTTGGACCCAAACCAAGACATAGAGATGAACAGGTCTAACCTGATAGACCTGACGAAGGAAGTCTTCGACAGAATCGTGGGCTCAGCGGAGAAGTTTCCTCCTCAACTGCGAAGCATGTGCCATTGTTTATATCAGGTGAGTACCTCAGTTATATAATTCAGTAGGTTTTTCTGCGCTTTCACCCTCGTGTCTCCCACGGGAACACAATTTTTGAAAATATACTGACTGGATATAGTGCCTATGGCACCCGGCAATAGCTTTCTATCAGTTAAAGAATGTTTGTAATCAAGTTATAGGAAGAAAGAAAAATGTTTATTTGGGGTGTTTGCGAGCCCCAAATAAACATTTTTCTTTCTCTCTCTTCGACAAAAAAAAAAGTAAAATAAACTAATACCTAACTTTTTTTAAATTCAAACTTTTTTTAAATAAATTCACAACTAAGTTAATAGTTAGTTGAGAATTTATTTCTTTAACTAAAACGAAACTAATTGATGACCAAATAATTAATACAGTAGAGTAGGGACTCTATTTTCCGCACTTAGACTCCCATTCGGTCTGTTGTGCGTAGTTATCCTAAACCTTAACCAGCCTAGTTCCGCCCAGAATAATTGACTTCAATTATAGATTTATTGCTACCAACTAGCAACTGCATCGGACTGCTTGAAAAAATACTTGATATTATAGTCACTTCAATATTATTTATTTGTAAAGATATAATTTGATAAACTGTTTACATAATATTTTTTTCCTGCAAATTCCCTAATCCTCTCCCCAACTAACCAAATGCCACCGTTACTAACGTCGACAATTTTACGAATAACAAATAGTGCTTCGTGCAGGTGCTTAGCAAGAGGTTCGCGCAGTTCCCACAGACCAGTGTCGGTGCTGTCGGCACTGTGCTGTTCTTGAGGTTCATCAACCCGGCTATAGGTATGTCTATATTGTATTGTTATACATTAATTTCAATACTAACTGGTTGACACTTCCCGTGACCCAAGAGCCGGCTTTTACTTTGGGCAGAGACTAAGCATTGCCATTCAACGTGCTAATGCCGCCAGTCTCTTGGGCACATTACCAGCTGACAGTGTTGAGGACGAATTTTTTGATGCTATTTTTTAGTTTATTGTAAGTTTTGTGAATTTTAAAAATAAATATACTAACTAATAGTTGATTTTTCTGTGATTTTGACATAACTCGAATAAATTGCTTCTTTGGCCAATAACGCTTTTGATCTGTCATCGGTGTCAATATGTGCTTCTGCCTTTTTCCATCACCTTTGATTAATTGGTAGAGAATACTTAAAACTACTCTTTACTTTTGTGCCGCATAAAGTTTTAATAAATAAAGAACTAAAACTTATTGTAAAAGAGGTCTAAGATAAGCAGCTTTAAGTTTTATTATTGGGAATATGCAAAAAACTGTGTAAATCTTAATATTTTTTTTGGAATATTTACATAATAATATGAAGCGTTCTTCTTTAGAGAATCTTATTGCGCTTTAGAAAGGAAAATGCTTTTTTATTTTACCACTTTTTCGGCGTGATTAATATACAAAAGTTTACAAAAAATACAAAATAGTTTATTGTGAAAAAAAAAAAAAAAAAAAAAACAATTTCATTTAAACGTGTTTGGAGACTCCTTTTATGTAATTAGAAGGCTCCGCTCTTTCCATCATTGCCGTACACTTCCACTAACTAGAGTTAATATAGTGTACTGTGACTGTGACCTAGCAAAGCTCTTCTTCCTAGAAATAGCTCTTTATCTTTCTGACCTACCGACTTCTTGACAGTTCAAAAGCGCCTTAACTTTTAAGATTTATCTAGAGATATGCTGTAGTGATCACACTGATCACTCCATAAGTAGAGTAAAGATTAAATTCGCTAAATCAAATACAACTTGTATTTGATTTAGCGAATTTAATCTTTATTTCCTATCCCACAGTATCACCCCAAGAAATGGGCATAGTGAACCGGCCCGTCCCGTCGCACGTAAAGCGAGGCCTAATGCTGATGTCCAAGATTCTGCAGAACATCGCCAACCACGTGGAGTTCTCCAAGGAGCAACATATGCTGCCATTCAACCACTTCTTGAGGGCACACTTTGAGGCGGGACGCAAGTGAGTCTCCTACTAACTCAATATAATTTGTTTCTCCTTCTCCAAACTATATTGTCTTCTAGTATCCGGATGCAGCTGGATACCAGTATTTTACATGTAGCCCACTATTCGGTAACACGATAAACTTTCGTAAGATTCAGGTTTCTGGCCAATCAGAAAAACTGCCACAGTTCTACAAATGACGGCTTAACCAGCTTTCCGACGGACGGAGAAGTTTCGGTAAGGTTAAGATGTTCAAACATCCGGGCCGACTTCGTGAAGCGTTGCTTAACCTGGTCGTTATTATTCAGCTAAGAGCTCCTCTTTTCAAGCCTCACAATCTCCATTATTAATGATGTATTGCTTATTAACATGTTTCTTCTTGTCTCCAGATTCTTCATCCAAATAGCCTCTGACTGCGAGTCAATAGACCAGACCTCCCACAACCTTTCCTTCATCAGCGACGCCAACGTGGTGGCCTTACACAGACTGCTATGGAACCACCAGGAAAGGATCGGAGACTACCTGTCCTGCAGCCGAGACCATAAGGCGGTGGGCAGGCGGCCCTTCGACAAGGTAACATAGTAGTAGACCTGTTAGTGAACAGTCTAATTCTTTTTCCTTTTATTTTTCATCCTGCAAGCTACGATGTGCCACACATCAGAAGGCTTAAAGTCACCCAAAGGGCAATGGAGAGGGCAATGCTCGGAGTTTCCTTGCGTGATCGAATCAGGAATGATGACATCCGCAAGAGAACCAAGGTTACCGACATAGCCTAAAGGATCGCCAAATTGTAGTGGCAGTGGGCAGGGCACATTGCTCGCAGAACAGATGGTCGATGGGGACGAAAAGTTTTGGAGTGGCGACCGCGTACCGGAAGACGGAGCGTTGGCGCGGCCTCCCACAAGGTGGACCGATGACCAGCCGGTCGATTCTGTCGATATCTCACGGTGTTCACCTAGGCGGAGTGAACGACAAGTGAGCTGTCATTCCATCTTATTTGTATGGTTTGACAACTCACCTGTCGTGCGCTCCGCCCGGGTGTTCACTTCGACATGTTTACAGAATCGCACTGCTGGTGAGGGTCGCGGGTAACCGATGGATGTGAGACGCACAGGACCGGTTGTTGTGGCGACACTTGGAGGAGGCCTATGTCCAGCAGTGGAAGTCTTTCGGCTGATATGATGATGATGATGAAGCTACGATTGACATGCGCGCATGATCGTCTCCAGATCGGCATGTCATGCACCAGCTCAGTTCATTTCGAAACTGCGTCAGCGATGGACATATTGGACTATTAGACATGGACAGTAGATCGCCGATTCCCGACGATGACGATGTGAACGTGAGCGCAGATGCGAAGGAATTCGTCCTGTTATTAATATCTATGTATAAAGATTTTCCAGAATTATGGGACTCAAAAAGGAAAACATACATGGACAAAAACAAGAATAATATTTTACTAAACAAAAAAACCAACAATTTGAAAAAAAAAATGACAAAGGTTTCACAGTAGAGAAGTTGAAAAAAATATTAAACCAAGCGTGAATTATGTTGCATGAGGATCCTTCATGCAGCATGATCATTCACGTAACTAATGCATGTCATGTCGCATGATCGTCTAGGGTCCGCTTAAGGCAGTAGCAGGAGGTCCTTCGACAAGGTATCATGTTTTCAGATTGCTTGGGAAGATTAACTTGGGGTCTATTTCTCAAAAGTGAATAGGTTAGTTCTACGCAAGCGTGCACTGTTATCGAATAACACGTTACATACATTTATCCGTAGCTCACATTGTGCTACACGGAGCTTACATTCTGCTATGGCGTAGCTAACATTGTGCTACGCAGGGCTCACATTATTCTACGAGGAGCTCAGATTCTGCTATGGCGTAGCACACATTTTGCTACGACATAGCTCACATGGTTCTACGTGGAGCTCATATTCTGCAATGGCGTAGCACATTCTGCTACGACGTAGCTTACATTCAGCTATGGCGTAGCTCACATTCTGCTACGACGTAGCTCACATGGTTCTACGCCGAGCTCAGATTCTGCTATGACGTAGCACACATTCTGCTACACGGTGCTCACATTGTGCTACGTGGCGCTCAGATTTTGCTATGGCGTAGCACACATTCCGCTACGACGTAGCTCACATGGTTCTACACAGAGCTCACATTCTGCTATGGCGTAGCTCACATGGTTCTACACAGAGCTCACATTCTGCTATGGCGTAGCTCACATTCTGCTAAACCGTAGCTCACATGAATCTACGCCGAGCTCACATTCTACTACGACGTAGCTCAAATGGTTCCACGCCGAGCTCACATTTTGCTATGGCGTAACACACATTGTGCTATGCAGGGCTCACATTCTGCTATGGCGTAGCACACTTTCGGCTACGACGTAGCTCACATGGTTCTACGTGGAGCTCACATTCAGCTATGGCGTAGCTCACATTCTGCTACGACGTAGCTCACATAGTTCCTAACATTCTGCTATGGCGTAGCTAACATTCTGCTACAACGTAGCTTACATGGTTCTACGCCGAGCTCATATTCTTGTATGGCGTAGCACACATTCTGCTACAGCGTAGCTCACATGTTGCTACGCGGTGCTCACATTTTGCTATGGCGTAGCACGTATCGTACAACTTAGGGGTCACATTGTGCTACGTGGAGCTCACATTCTGCTACGTGGAGCTCACATTCTGCTACGTGGAGCTCACATTCTGCTACGTGGAGCTCACATTCTGCTATGGCGTAGCACACATTCTGCTGTGGTGTAGATTCCATTGTGCTACGTGCAGCTCACATCCTGCTATGGCGTAGCACACACTATACTACGCAGGGTTCACATAGTACTACGTGGAGTTCAAATTTTGCAATGGCATAGCTCACTTTGTGCTACGCAGAGCTCACATTTTTCTACTTAGTGCTCACCATCTGCTATGGCTTAGCTCACATTGTGCTATGCAGGGCTCACATTCTGCTATGGTGTAGCACACATTTTGCTAAGTGAGTTCACATTCTGACATGGTGGAGCTCACATTCTGCTCTAGATTAACTCACATTCTTTTTTGGCGTAGCACACATTCAGCTGTGGCGTAGCACACATTCGGCTATGGCGCAGCTCACATTGTGCAACACCGAGCTCACATTGTGCTTTGTGGAGCTCACGTTCTGCTATGGCGTAGCACATATTCTGCTGAGGCGTAGATTACATTGTGCTACGTGGAGTTCAGATTCTGCTATGGCTAAGCACACACACTGCTATAGCATAGCTCACATGGTGCTACGTGGAGCTCACATTGTGCTTTAGCATAGCTCAAAATGTACTATGTAGAGCTCACATTTTGCTACGGCGTAACTCACATTGTGCTACGTGCAGCTCTTATTCTGCTTTGGCGTACTACACATTCTGCTTTGGCGTAGATTACCTTGTTCTACGCGGAGCTCACAATTTGCTATGGCGTGGCACACATTTTGCTACGCTGAGCTCAGATTCTGCTACGGCTTAGCACACATACTGCTATGGCGTAGCTCACATTGTGCTACATGGAGCTCACATTCTGCTTTGGCATAGCTCACAATGTGATATGTGGAGCTCACATTTTGCTACGGCGTAACTCACATTGTGTTACGTGCAGCTCTTATTCTGCTATGGCGTACTACACATTCTGCTATGGCGTAGATTACCTTGTTCTATGCGGAGCTCACAATGTGCTACGGTATCGCTGACATTATGCTACGCGGAGCTCACATTCTCCTAAGACGTAGCTCGCATTGTGCTACGGCGTACCTCACATAGTGCTACGGCGCAGCTCACATTGTGTTACGGCGTAGCCCGCATTGTGCGTTGTGATCATGCTACAACAATACGACTTAACACTTTTATTATTTTTTTCAGATGGCAACACTGCTCGCTTACCTGGGACCGCCGGAACATAAACCTATTGAATCGTAAGTACCTTTTTATATGTAGGTTACCTTTTTATACTCTTTAGTATGTACACCATGCAAGTTACAGAAATGATTGAAACAATAAAACAATTTCGTATTTATTTGTTTATATTCTGTTCTGATTAATATTAAAATGTTTTTTTTTTATTTATTTAGAAAACAGTTGTTTACATTATGTGTTTGTTGTTGCGGTATCATACGACTTCTTTCATTCACAAATAGATTGTTCTTTCCGTCTGCTTTCAATCCCCTTTCTTCTATAACAGTATTTGTGTGAGCCAGTCTCTCTTCCAGCACATCAAGCCTCCTCTTCTCTTCATACGCGCGCTGGTCCTCCATAGACATCTCCTCCACCAACTTTGAGGAGTTCATAGTGAAGCACAACATGCATAAGAAGGAGGAATTCAAGAGTATCAAGAGTTTGAACATCTTTTATCAGGCGGGGACCAGCAAATTGGGGAATCCTGTCTTCTATTTTATTTCGAGAAGATATAAGTGAGTACTTTGAACATTATTTTGTACTACATGGAGTTTATATTTCAGTGTCTTGTAGTGTCGTGGCGCGGGATACATCAATCAAGTTGAAGAATCTATTCAGGCCTACTTTATATCTGAACGCGTTTAGTAGCCAATCAACTGCGTCAGAATGCGTCACGAAACGACACAACACAATAACTGTGTTAGTGGGTAAAGCGATACCTGTCTCTAATATCGATCGATCGACGTCGACCTCTACAAATCACAAACGTGGCCCAAAATATAAAAGTATCATAATTATGACACAAAATATCATAAAAATGTCTTGAACATCATCAATCTGTTTCAAAATATCATATATCTGTCCCAAAATATCACAAATCTGTCTCAAGATGTCACAAATCTTTTCCAAAATATCATAAATCTGTCTCGAACTGTCACAAATCTGTCCCAAAATATTATAAATCTGTCTAAAATTGGCACCCACTTTTTTACCAAAATCGGCGAGGTAAACGCCGACCTGCAATCTGTGTCATTCTCACCCTGAAGCCAATTTGCCAGCACCCCTTCGAGCTGATCGTGTCCTATACTAACTCAACTCTACTCCACTGTACCCTAACAATACTTCTTTATGATTTTTTGCATTGTAGATATCAATGATTCTATTTCCATCATTGTAATTCGTAAAGCATTTTGCAATGTCGAGAAATTATACAAGTGATCCGGGAGGGGTCCCGGATCACTTGTATGATTTCTCGACATTTTATTATAGCAACGTGAAATCTTGCGTATTCAATTTCATTTAGCTGTTACCAGTTGTAAAGATATCGAGCAGTGGTTTGTGATCGCATCTATGTTCTACTTATGGTATTTTGAAACACATTTATGATCATAATATCACAACTCTGTCTCAAATTATCACATGTTTTTTTATCAGAATTGGCGAAGTAAACGCCGACCTCCTAATCTACCACGTCATCCTGACCCTCAAGCCGTTCTGCCAGCAGCCCTTCGAGCTGATCGTGGACTTCACGCACACCAACTCTGACAACAGGTTCAGGTGATGATCATACTTTGTAGGTTAGGCTCGTTTACATTAGTCGATTACGTTCTTTAAGGTAAATTGAAATAAGGATGATTTTGGAATATCTGCTTCAGATTATTTTGATGTTGTTCAGATTAATCTGTTCTTAGATAAATAGATAAATCATTTATATGATGAAACAACTAAAACACAATATATAATACACAAAATCACTACTACTAATTGGGTGTTTGAATCACGCACGTGAGTAATTCGTATTAGCGATACTTCTAATACTTGCATTAGCATTTGCAATTGATTGTTTTCCTAGATAGAAAAATAATCATTCTAGAGGTATTTAGTCCGTCCGTTAGATTATCAAAAAAATATTGGACACGTATTTTTGCAAATCAATAAATGTTAAAGATAAAGCGCCTCAAAGTTCAAGAGTGACCGCTACTGAGGTCACGTTTTAGTGAAAAGTGTACTAAAGTGTGTGGTCACGCGAATTTTCAGCGCACTGTATCTTCTTCATTATTTATTTACGTAAAAAAAGAAAAAATACAAATCCAATATTTTTTGGAAATCAATCCGACAGATTTTTTCAGAAAAATATTTTTTTTTTTTGTTTTTTTTTTTAAAAACAACGTTGTCCCACACTAGGAATTTCTCCTGTATCGTGGATGCGTTCACAAACATATAAACTCACATACACAAACAGCCAGACCAGGAACAACTATCTGTAGGCCATACAAATATTTGTTCCGTGCGGGAATCGAACCCGTGACACGCAGCGCAGCAGTCGATCGCTCAACCACTGCGCCAATCGTGTCGTCGCACTTATTAGTTATTTGCAAGAATAGAGGATTTTTGCTTGCACGCGAAATTTCGCGATAGGTGCAATGACTGTATTCGGAAGCACGGTTTTTAAACAACCATATTCGAGACGAAAAGTTGATAGCTGAGTAAGTGCGGTTTGGTGAGAGAACAGAGAGAAAATATCCTATTTATAAGCCTATAAGTGATTATTTGTGGGATGGCTAAATTAATTTCATATTTGAAAGCCTCTTTTTACTAAATTAAAAAATTGACCCGCTGGGTACCAGAGTGCCCCTGGCACCTAGAGGGTCAATTCTACTAGGTAATTGTTTTTTCAATTCAATTACTAATTTTTTGCACAATTATTTTTTCGACGTTACACAGACCTCGTAATTAATGCTACCTGAACAACATTTAAAAACATGAGCAGATATTTTAATAGCATCTTACAAACATAATTATTTTCAAAAACTATTCTTTTAGAAACTAGTAAAACATTATTTAATATTTTATAACGACTTTGTAGTTCCTATTAGCCCCTTAGTCCCCTATTAGAAACTATCTTTCTCTTTTGTAGATTTTACCATTCCTTATAAACATAATTATTCTTTTAAATGTAATTGTAGAAAACAAACGGACAGACTGACAATCCGCTTTTTTGACTCCTTAGTTGACTCTAGCTCCTCACCGTAACTCACTTGAAAGTCAGCTGGTCTATTCTGTAAATATCTCGCCGTGTAATATATGTCACCTAAAGGGAGAAGCAAATTGTGGGAAGAGAAGTATCCACCACCTCACGCCTTTAGAAAACCCAAAGAGCAGTTTTGCCCCCAGGACGTGAATAGGGTTGATGTCTAAAAAAATCTAATTAGTCCGTCAGATAGATTTCCAAAAAATATTAGACACGTATTTTTTCTTTTTTACGTTAACAAAAAATTAAAACGATGCAGGGCGTTGAAAACTCGCGTGACGTCACTTGTAAGTACACTTTTTACGTACACGTGACGTCACCAGCCCCCACTCCTGATCTTTGATGCGTTTTATCTTCATCATTTTTTATTAATTTGATAAAGCAAAAAATACGTGTCCTATATTTTTCGATGATCTAACTGACGGACTGAATAGAATCATATATTTTTTAACAAGGAATCATCCCCGTTTGCGCACCCAGGTAGGCCGTTGCAAGCATAACTTGGCGAAATTGGGTTTAATAGATCCGTCGGATACCCAACGTGAGAGCGGTGGCCCTGTTCAGAGCATGAGCCACATGTTGGGGTACCCCAAGTACCCATTCACCTGTACTTTGGAGGATTTAATTAATGCCATCGATGCTGCAATTATCGTAGCCACCTAATGGGCAACAAAACAATAAAACCGACTTCCAAAAAAAAACTACAAAATAACTCTAATTTCGGAAGTCGGTGTTTTTGGTTGTTGCTTCGTAATTTAACACCGACTTCCGAAATTGGAGCTATTTTGTACTTTGTAGTTTTTTTTTTGGAAGTCGGTTTTTTTTTGTGAAAAAGTTTTTTGTTTTACTTTTTAGTGGTACCCCTAATAACACCACTGGAAAGTCACAGGAAAGCAAAATACGCAATTTCGTATACATGGATGATTTTTCCACATATCTTTTCCTGCTATTTGGATTTAAAAACTAAACTACTGAATCGATTTTGATAAAAATTCAATGGGACCAATCGAGAAGTATATCCTTTCACATGAAACAAGAATTTTTCAAATCGGTTCATAAATGACGAAGATAATGTAACAAACATAAAAAAGAACCTCCTCATTTTTTTGAAGTTGGTTAAAAAGAGTTAACCATCGACTCGCAATGAAGAAGGCCGTGTAAACTTAGTTGGCGTGAGCTTTAACGGCCGCTTTCTATAATATATCTCAATCCCAATCTTGATCCCGATCCTTGTCTGTAACCAATCAACGGCCGAGTTTGTGTCCTTCACCACACAATCCTCACCTTTGATTGGTTAAAGACAAGGATCGGGATCAAGATTGGGATTGAGATATATTATAGAAAGCGGCCGTAAGTCAACTGTCATTTCGTCTTGTTTATATGGATTGATGGCTCAATTCATGTTCACTTCGTATTTATTTTACACGGTGAGGATTTTACAGAATTGCACCTAAATTCTATTAATCCTCTTGTCAAATCTCAAGTCGAGCTGTGATGTAGCATGAATATTAAGAGATATTGCTGATGAAAAGCTTTGATCAGCCTTTTCAAAATCCGGGGGTAATGTTAGTATTTCTCTCTTGAAATAATACTCGTAGATATACAACGTGTAACAGAATAAACGCAATACCTCTTAAGGGGTCACTGTACTCAGCTTTATAAACAACTTTCACTGTGGGATTGACACTGAAATCGCGCAAAAAAAATCGACTGCCCCATATGTGCGCTTAACTCGACAAAATGTACTGAACAGCAGATTTTTTTTTCGCGATTTCGATGTTGGTCCCGTAGTAAAAGTCGTTCATAATGATGAGTACAATGACCCCTTAAGAGGTATTGCGTTTATTCTGTTACACGTTGTAGATACCATAAACTTGAAATTTACTTAGTTTTTAGCACAAAAGATTTAGATCGCATGGATTTACAGAGTCGTTTGAAATCGACTAATGTAAATGAGCGTTGAGGTAGGTTGCTTGCAAAACTAAGATGCATGGTTTCTTTTACTTCAGCCAAAATCGAAAACAAATCTTAATTATTTGTTAAGTCTGCTCACAACTATTTTGTGCTCGGCTTCCAATTTAACCAGATAAACCAGTGTTTTTCTTAAAGTTACATTTGACAATCAATAAAATTAAATTCATCATCATATCAGCCGAAAGACGTCCACTGCTGGACATAGGCCTCTCCGCGCGTGTCGCCACAACAACCGGTCCTGTGCGTCTCGCATCCATCGGTTACCCGCGACCCTCACCAGGTCGTCGGTCCACCTTGTGGGAGGCCTTCCAACGCTGGGTCTTCGGCAAATTAAATTGCACTACGACTGTTTCAAACAATAAACTTAAACACTTACGGCTTTACTACAAAACGCGTTCTAACTTTAGTCCAAGCCTAAACTTGCAAGCCCATTATTGCATTTTGAACTATATTCCGACTACCTTAAAGTTATTAATACAAAAACCTATTTTAGATCCCGGTCTATGTTGTCAATGTGAATTCAAGAACTTATAATAAAGTTCGAAATTCAAAAATGGCTTGTTGGTTTAAACCTGGGTTTAAAGTTAGAACGCGTTTTGTAATAAAGCCGAAAGTGTGTTCAAGTTTATTGTTTAAAAGTAACGAATTTATAAATAATATTCATATCGTTTTTGGCTGTACAATTGTAGCTTTAAAAAAACGTTGCTTCTAACTTTTTGTAAGACTTCTCTGTTCATAAAAAAAATACATAACGTCGTCGACATTATTGCAGAGCCTTGTTTCACTTTTTTTTTTCACAGAAGACAAAAAAATATCTTAAAAGAAATGCAAGAACTACTTTTTTTCATTTTTGTCTGAATAATTAATTTATAGCTGTGATAAAAATGACAATTTTAGTGGCAAAATCAAATTGAATTAAAGTCTCCACTTAAAAAAAAAACAAAAAAAATCTTCTATTTTTTTTTGCATTTACAAGGTCCTGCACAGAGGCCGACGATAACTAACACTTAATAGGGAATATACATGCAATTTTAATTTGCAAAATGAAACATTTATTAGCTCTAGAAAGCACTTAAGAAATAATTTATAAAATAACTTCATCGGCGATGAAGTTATTAAGCTTCAAAGTTGACTATTAGAAAGAGAAGTCCGATACGAACTCTGACGTTAAATACCATGACACCTATAGCTAGGTGCCCTAGAAATCAGCGTTTTCGCGAGAGGGACAAATATATTTGTCTAAAATAGTTTTAACTCGTTTGTTTCTCAATGAATTTTGATTCTATTTTCACTGTTAGTAGGTATTATATTTTCTTATATTTTAGATAAACGGTGTAGATAATAATTTTTTTTTCATGCATAAGTATTCCCTATTATTTTGCTTGTGGTAAGGTGGCAAAAATAAATATATATGGAACTATCAGAAGGCCAATTCTCGTGATTAAAAAAGGTTCAACTTCAATTCGCAAAATCATCTCGATCATTTCAATCATCGATAATCAAGGTCAAAAACTTGACAAAATGTAGGGATATTAGTGGTGTTTTAACAGGCTTGTTTCACCACGTACCACAACCACACCACACCGTCGCGACGAAAGGTGGTCAAACCGTGGTTACGTGTGAATAGTCTCGCTGCGGCTTCTTGCGGTTGCGTTGTGATACCTACAAAATGTGGATGTGTCTGCGATGTGGCTGGCCGCTAGTTCGCGGTGTCGTTGGTGGTTGCGTTATGGTTGCGATGTAGCTGCGATGTGGTCGGTATCACACACGTGGTGATTTTATTTTTAACCTTGCCCCCATACTCCGAATTTCTTCTGTAAGTATCGTGAATGCGTTTACAAATATATAGACACATACAAAAACAGCTAGACCCGGAACAACTATCTGTAGGCCATACAAATATTTGTTCCGTGAGGGAATCGAATCCGCGACACGCAGCGCAGCAGTCAATCGCTCAACCACTGCGCCAACGGCCAAATGTGGTCCGTGTTAATTTAACTATTAATTTTTATACAAACTAGCCGGCCCAAGTGTTGTGGTTGTGCTACGTGTGAAACAAGCCTTAAATGTGAACGCTCCTTAAAAATACGAGAATTGCCCCTCTGGTTTCTGAAAGCCATAACCGGCTGCAATCAAATCAGCTGCAAGACTGCTGCTTTTGTACTAATAAGTGTAACTAACAGTAGTTATTTGTGGTAACTGGAGTACAAGTGGCATAACGCATAACTAAAACAACAACAAAAACTTGTTTTTTAGACAAAGTTCGTTAATTCTCGTTAAACAATTATGAACCCGTTTGTTTTGTAATTTTACAAGAAGCAATCAAAAAGGCCTGTGTCAATAGCGTGAGGATCAAATTAAAAATTAATTAAAATAAAGCTCCAAATATAATAGATTTGTAAAACTTATTTTTTGACACGTAAGCTGTCCAAAGTCAAATCATTAAAGTGACTATTAAAAGCACTTTTGAACGTTAACATTTACAGTTTATAATAATTATAAAGTGACTTTAGCTGTCTATTTGCAACAATAGATTCTTTTTGAGAAGATTTTTTTTACTATTGATAGGCACGCGTTCCACCACTATCTCACCTGATGGTAAGTAAATACCTTTTTAAAAGTCCTCCTGATTGAATTTCTTCCTCTGCGGCCAATCTCAGCTAAAACAAGCCGTCAAGGCAGGAGAATATCGTCCTGCACAAAAGCACTCTTTCTAAAAGGACATCAAAAAATGTTGTCTTTATTTTGTTACAAAATCGATAACTTATCAGGAGATTTAATAAACTGTTTTTTGTACAATACTTAGGTTTTTCCTTTTTGAAAAACGCCTCAACATGCTCGCAAGTTGAAACCCTCGTGTTTCATTCGTCATTTGTTAAATTTCGTTAATGAAAAACGATACGTATCTCCTTCAATATTTGTCTTCCGCGGTGTTAGAACTTGAGCGACGACGTTATGCCACTTTCACCCCCTTAAATAGCCTCAAACGCTACAACTACTAACGACCCCTTCGTTTCAGAACGGATTTCCTCCAGAAATGGTTCACAGTGCTGCCAGAGGTGGCGTATATCAACATCCTCGCGTGCTACATATACAACTGTAACAGCTGGGTCCGAGAGTACACAAAATTCCATGAGGCCATACTGGCGCCGCTCAGGGTAAGTGCACTGAGGAATACATATTAGTATTTGGCCTGAAAGCCTCTTTACAAGAAAAGCGAGTGGAGCGAGCACAACTTCATCCAAGGCCACTGTCAATTGAGGACCCATCAGTATTGGTGTATAACGATGCCAGAAGTATCAATTAACGTAAGTGGCATTTCTGCATTAATGGTAAATGCCACTTACAGTTCTCGTCAAATAACTTTGCCCCTCTGAAGTTGGCTACGAGTGGCTGCGTAGTAGTCAAAATCACGAACAAACTGCAACTGCGCATGCGCAAGAGACATGGGGGGCGGGGATTAATTTCATGTCTCAGTCTTACGTTTACGTTCGATGCATGCTTGCGTCCCGCTTGCTCCCGGCTACGTGACTGCACCTGCGCGATTTTTGCAAATGGCTAACTTCAGAGGGGCAAAGTTATTTGACGAGAACTGTATGTTAATTGCTGTAAGGTATATTTCGGGTAAATGTTCCTTACGTTTTCAGGTATCGATTATCCGTGGTGCTTGGCAACTGAGCTTAACCCAGTTGTATATGTCCCTCAGCTCTGTTATGTCTGCTTGAAAAGGAGGGAAATGGAAATTATAGAAATAATAAGTTCTTTTCTGATTCATTTCGTTGCGGGATCCAATATAATTGACTGGTTTCGGCTCGTCGAGCTTCATTGACTCTACGATTTTCTGGTGGTCGCCACTGTTGATTCTGGCTTTCAGGAGTTGCAGTGGTTGGAAAAAGCGTGGAACGTTTAAAAAAAAAAGAGACTACTGTCGAAACGAGCCCCTCACTAGAAATAGAGTTGAGTGAACCTTAGAGACAAGCGAGAACTTCCATGTTCCACTCAGTTGTCTTGTAGAAGAGGCTCACTCTTCTGTAGTGAAAACCCGCTCACTTTTGGGGTGTTCTGAATAATAATATGACCCAGCGTGTCCTTTGCTTCACCCTCGAAATGCCGCTAAGCCGAGGTCCGTACCCAATTCAAATTCAAATTATTTATTTCAAATAAATAATTTGAATTTGAATTGGGCTTCTGCTGAATTTGAATAACCCAACAGTAGCTGCCCTTAGCGAGCGATCATTTAGCTTATTAGTTCTTTACGTGGGTAGAGTAGTAGAGTAGAATAGGTACTCCATTTTCCGCACTTAGACTCCCACTAGTTGCCGCCCGCGTGAATGTCGATAATTATCCCAAAGGAACATACTCCCGGGATTAAATATCCCGGGATTAGTATCCTATGTGATATTCCAGACTATAATCTACCTCTGTACCAAATTTCATCAAGATCCATTCATTAGTTTTTGCGTGAAAGAGTAACAAACATACATGAATTCATCCTCACCAACTTTCGCATTTATAATATTAGTAGGAAGTAGGATTCGGTCCGTTGTGCATAGGTTTACGCGGGTATAAACGAAGGAGTACTAATTACACGTGGGTAGAGCTACGGGCTGCAAATAGTTTTCTTCAATAAGTTTTTTTTTTTTAATTCAACACAATTCTGTTCCCCAGGGCAACCGCAAGCTAATCTTTATAGACAACCACAGCCGCCTCAGCGAGTACGTCGAGGTGGAGCAGCAGAAGCTACCGGGAGCGACCCTCGCGCTGGAAGAGGACCTCAAAGTCTTCAATAATGCGCTCAAATTGTCGCACAAGGACACCAAAGTGGCTATTAAGGTGAGAATCATCACAAAACATTTTAACCGGTTAAGAGCGTTTACGCGGTACGCCTTTTCATACAAACTTTCAAATCATAATTCTTTAAAATGATGGACCGATTTTAACGAAACTTGGTATGCAAACGCTAGATATCTAGGTCTAAATAGTTATCAGGAAACATTTTTGAAAATGTTTTCAGAGGGAGAGAGAGAGCGATTTTAAGTTTTCTATAGAAAGTGAAAAATCACTACATCCTTCCCCCTGAACTCTTTTTCAAAAATGTTTTCTGATAACTATTTAGACCTGGATATTTAGCGTATGCATACCAAGTTTCGTTAAAATCGGTTCATTCATTTTGAAGAATAAGGACTTGAAAGTTTGTATGAAATGACATACGGCGTACACGCTCTTAAGCTCCCGACATGTCAAAATTTCTAAATCATATAATGTACCTTGCGTTTAAGGCCAGGTTTTCTGGAAAAACGTTGTTTTGCATTGTGTAAAATTGTGTTTTATTCGTAAACAACACGGATTTAAATTTTGAAAAAAATATATTACATATTTCACACTTCGATCTTGCGATTTCGGCCGTGCGATACACGATTACTTGCACTTTACTGCATCCAATTAAATCGCAAAGACAAGTCAAAATCAAGATGTAATTATCATTTCATTTGAGTTATATAAGGTTTTGAGTAATAAAACTTATACCACAATAAAGGTCGTAAAAAATGTGATATAAATCGGCCGTCATAATGTGAAATATGAAAATACGTATCCCACTAATTCCAAAATCAAGTGATTTTGTCGTTTCATGAGCGCGCCCCGTGTCATTTAGTCCCGAGCGGAACGTGTTGGAGGTCGGACGTGTGCCAAATTTTTGCGATCCCGCCACCCCCGCTAAGTTCTGTTACTGGCTAAGCCTAAATTGATTACCGCTCTAGCACTGCCGGCACACCAGTGTGCCGCGAATTTAATGTTTATGTTTATTTACGTAAGATTTATTTTTTATTTTGGAATTTTCACGTGTCGAGTGGTTAAATAATAATACTTGTATACAATTTAGTGTTCAACCAGTTGTAATATAGTTAGTTTTTATTAGATGTAGCTATAATTTTGTAAAAAAAAAATGGGGGAAAAAAAAGTTGTCACGGCTCTTCGTTGCAGCGGTGACTACTTTTTTTTATAAACTTTGGCTGAATAAACAAAAAGGTATATAGGTATATACATAATTTACTTTACTAACTAGGTAAGTACCGACACGAAACAGATAAATTTCCACACCGCAAACATGTGTGTAAACAGTTTAATTTAAACCTTATTTCAGTACGCATAAAGACGTGCGCTTTAGTGGTTTAGTTTTCGCGCGGAATAGATTTACCAACCGCATCGAGTATGTAAAACAATTGAATTTGAACCCTATTTCAGAGTGCATAAAGCCACCTCGCGCGCACATGATACAATGATTTACTGTTTTCAAATGTCAAATAGGTAGTTCACCCCGCTACGTTAGTCTTGATGGTTTCGGAGAGTTTGTATAAGTCTTATAATATTTGTTATTTATTAGAAATGTCCGTTTTCACTTATCTTACTCCTAAACAAATGCAAAAATAATAGCTCGTATTTCCTACATGAGAGTTGAATATCGGTGCAATAATGTTGTGGTGTTCATGTAGAGAAGAAATATAAGTGTAGTTATACGCTAGGTGGGTACCTACCTACTCACAGCCACCACAACACAACAAATAATAATATTTATGGTGTCCGCAACGTTTGTGTAGGTCTCGTCTATGCCAAACAATACGCGCAGCGCACTCGTGAGTCGCGTGCCATAGTGTAAAAGTGTTACAGTATGACCATTTCCTATGAAAATATTATAATAACATACTTTTGGTAACGTTTAGGCTACCGGACCAGCTCATTTATGCGCTGTACACTAGAGTCCATCCTCTTACTAATTACTAACAATGTATCAAGTTATGACAAGACATACAAAAAACTATGTGGTCAGTTTGGATAGTTTTTCCAATCCAATGCGTTACTTTATCGGTGTTTATTGGCAAGAGGAAAAATGTATAGAAATTATAAATTACATACACTAAACTGTTTTTAATTGACTATTGTATTGTATATTATTAACCGACTTCCAAAAAAGAAGAGGTTCTCAAATCGACTGTTTTTTTTTGTTGTATGTTTGCTCAGCGATATTTTCGCCAATTGTCAATCGATTTTGATGATTCTATTTTTTTTGGAAGTGTATCTTCCCGGACTGATCCCATTTCAATTTGGTGAAGATCTGATGAAGAACTTCGGAGACAGGTAACGGAACTCTTCATTCCCGTAGGAATTCCCGTTCCCGTATAGCCGTACAGCCTTCCCCATGAATGTAACTATCATAAATTCATAATCATAATACAAAAAAGAATTTCTTGCACCGCGTCGCACGCAGTCACGCAGGCTCGACGCGTTCTCGTTTGGTGGCCGCGTCTCGCGCACCGCCCGTTGGATTTAATAATATTGTTGAATTATTTTAATTTTACATTATCTCCTAAACGGTGAGTTCAAATAACATGCTGTAAAAGACAAAGTTTATCTTCATAAAATTATCTTGATGATGAAGTAACTTTCGCTAGTAAGGACTAATATGCCTGCCTAATATTAATGCTGAAAAACCACCTTTAATTTTTAAATAAATTATTTGACATAAAATTCCTTAGTGTGGCATATTTATAGATAGATATAGGTGTAACGTCGCGGACTTTTTTTTAGATCGAATGAAAAACAATATCTTTGTTGTACATGGTACTTACGTATAATTAGCTATTACCACAGCGCACTTAGCGCACTTCCACTTTATAATATTATTTAGTATAGATTTGAATAAAGTAGTATCTCATTATCATTATTGTAACACCATAAAATACATAAAGAAATTAAACACACACCATATTACAATTCTATCCTATTTATTTATAACGGTTTGCTATCTATGTTTCTGTGTACGTGCGTCTGTGTGCCTGTGTATCTGTCTTTGGCACTGTAGCTCTGTTATCTTTATTGAACAGGGATATTTTGTAAGTTTTTAAAATTTTACTTGTTAATTACCAACAAATCAAAATCAAAATTTGCGTTACAGGGCAATAGAGCATGCGGAAGGGCGTGACTTGTCTCCAAAATAATACTCATTTATTGGGGTTACCCCCGACGGTATAGTTGGGAACGACACCATTGTTGAAATTAAATGTCCAATAACGGCATTTAGAAAAGGGAAATGCTGCTATTGAAGAAAGTAAAATACATATATTTAAATTCGATAGAATAAAACATACCAGGGTTATAAACAAAAAAAGTAATTGGTATTACCAAGTGCAGGGTCAACTTCATGTAACAGAAAGGAACCAATGCATTTTTGGAATACGGTTCGGTGAAAACTAGTAGTAGAAAATATTTCAAGAGATGACGAATTTTGGCGGGTGCATATGGAGAAAAAAATTATAGATTTTTATTTGAAATGTATATTGCCAGAGATTGTGGATCCGCGCCAAAATCGCGGTATGCCAATACGAGACATAATATTGAAAGAAAACAAAGAAAATGTTAATGATAAGCCTGTGCAGCCAGGTCCAAGCAAATCCAAGGATCATATTCCGTGTCAATCTCATACTCAGCTAGGTCCATGCAAACCGAGACAGCTACAGTTCAACGAATTTTAGCCAGTTGCATTGGTAACTTTTATTATGTTAACTATTTGATTAAAAAATATAAAAACGTTTTTGTTTTTTTTTAAATAGCATCTAGGCAAATTCCAAACCATTTATACTTCTAAGCTTTCTTGAATTATAATATTCAAGAATTGTAACATAATTTTCCTAAAGTAAGTGTGCCTACCTACTACTTGATTTTTACGAAGGTATCGCACCAAAGCTAAATAGCGAGCGACGCGTATTTTTGTATCGTACTCGTATTCATAATTTTCGTGTCAGTCAGATTTTAAATCCACCATATACTCTAAAATAAATAAGTATTATTACTGATTTTTAATGATTAGTAATTGGATTCAAGTTTGTACAATACGTACTTAATCCATCTATAACCTTAAAAAATACTTAATAGAAAAATAAAACAAAATAAACATATACTAATCAATTCAAGTTGATCTACTGCATTACTTTATCCTGTGACGGAACTTAGTACCTACCCGAGTCCGTGAACTCATAAGCGAGCGGTGCGCTTGGTGCGCGCGTCTCCCGCGCATCGTAACTTATTACGTATTGCTACTCCTTGCGGGGCCTGGGGTAAGCGTTAGATGCCTACGCGCTCAAGTCAGGCTCGCCTTAAGTAATAATAGAGTCTTAAAACGCGTATATCGGACGACACACCGGTGTGTCGGCGAAGCTTGACCGGTGTTAATTAATTTACTAGCAGTGCACCGCAGAGTACCTCTTTTAAACCCCGACTAATAAAGAGGGGTGTTTTAAGTTTGACCGCTATGTGTGTGTCTGTCTGTGGCACTGTAGCTCTTAAACGGATAAACCGATTTAGATGCGGTTATTTTTCATTTAAACGCAGGTTTTCATGCGGTGGTTCTTAGACATGTTTTATCAAAAAAAATCACTACAAAATAGATAAATAGTATAAAATAACTATAATTTCGGAAGTCGGTGTTTTTGGTTGTTTCTTCGTTTTTTGGCACCGACTTCCGAATTTATAGTTATTTTATACTATTTATCTATTTTGTATTGTTTTTTTTCCGAAGTCGGTTGTATTTTTTTGTAAAAAAGTTTGTTTTGGAAGTCGGTTAAAAATCGGTTCAGCGTCATCGCGTCGGGGATCCGCTAATAAATAAAAGAATACTTAGTCAATACAAAGAAATGCGGTCTCCCAAGGCGACGACGCTTGGGCCAAAATATGGTTACCTATATCAAACTAAATGGATAATGAACATGTGTGTGTGTGTGAAAAATGTGTTTTGAACATTGACATTTTACCCGTAAGTATTTTAATTTTGGACATTCAAATATTATGCACCCATTTCACCATCCAAAAGCCATTCGTTTCCTGAAAAAATTTTAATAAATTGTTCTGATATCACAAAAGTAAACGCATCTGTATGTGAACCGTATCAGCTTATTTTGTGTTTCGAATTATCTGGATTTAATGTGGTGAAAATATTAAATGTTTCTGCTTGTGATATTGGATTAAGATGATTTTGGGGAAGTATAAAAGTATAACTTAATTTTGTATTTTGTTTTAGGTTGGACCAACAGCTCTCCAAATAACATCTGTGGAGAAGACTAAAGTGCTTGGTTTACCTGTCCTGCTCAATGACGTGTATTATGCGTCAGAAATTGACGAGGTAAGTCGGAAATATAAATTAAAATACCCGAGCGTGCTAATATGAGACGTCGAATGTTTTAAAGATACTACAGTATGATATACGTTTGCCGAGGTCGGTTTGCGGATGGGTGACCATCTTAACATATCGCGACTCTTCCGTGCCTCGGAAAGCACGTTAATTGTTTGTCAAAACCACGTAAACAAAACATAAAAACGATACAGTGCGTTGAAAATACGTGCCCAATATTTTTCGATAAAATAACTGACGGACCAAATACAATCGTATATTTTTAACCAGGAATCATCCCTATTCTTAGCATTCACATGATGTGTTCTGCCGAACCGAAACTAATTTCAACGACGAACGACGATTAACTTGTTTTATTTCCCCCCCAGGTCTGCTTAGTCGATGACAACCAGTTTTCTCTATCAATCATCAACGAGTCAACGCCGCTGAGTTTCATTCACAACGACTGTGATAATATCGTGCAGTCTATCATACATATTAGAAACAGATGGGAATTAAGTCAACCGGTAAGTGATCCGAACTATATTCGTGACAATCTAAGAAGTCGGATTTGACAGCGGAGTAGAGAGGGATAGAAGATCGCTTTGCCGCTAAGTGTGAAAGAGATTCATTTCATGTCTCTATCGTACTTACTAGTAAAGCAATGTTGTATCTTACTGTCAAATCCGACTTCTTAAGATTTTTTTTTGTCACGAATATAATATTATAAATGCAAAAGTGAGTTACATTGTTACACATTCACGCCTAAACCGATTTTGATGAATTTTGATACAGAGATAGATGGGACCCTGTAGGACTACTATTTTGGCGAAAATCTATATTACCGCGAGCGAAGTCGCGGGCAAAAGCTGGTATATTCTAAAAAACGTTCTAGTGCGATTTAGATGGAACTATACAACATCGATAGCACCATGCCTTTCTTGCATTAGAATGATTAGTCCACAATAGTGACAATGTACACGTCACTCAAAAGTGAGCGCGCATAGTTCGAAAGCGAACTATGCATATAATACGATGTATGCTAACATTACAGTTGATTTTTTACTCCGGACTCTTTTATCCTGCACGTCTTTTACATCATTCTCACATATATGTATAATTTCAATATGAATGATGTAACCATAATTGTGTAACAAAATATTATTTTTAAAAGAGTGTCCGTGGAGTTTCTTGTACGTTCTTCTCCATAGAGATCTACGCTTTGGAACGTGCAAATAGCTTCATCTTTTTGACCGACCGACCTTGACAATTCAAAAGTACCTGTAAATGGTCTAATTGAAATAAATGCTTTGACTTGACTTTGACTATGATATTTGAGTATGTGGCAATGCATCTTATACTTTTTTTACAGGACTCAGTAACAGTACATCAAAAAATACGTCCGAAAGACGTACCGGGCACGCTTCTAAACATGGCCCTGCTAAACTTGGGGTCCTGTGACCCTAATCTAAGAACTGCAGCTTACAATCAACTGTGTGCACTCACTGCCACCTTCCATTTGAAGATCGAGGGACAATTATTGGAGACTTCTGGTAAGCAATAGTCATCATCATCATTTCAGTCGAAAGACGTCCACTGCTGGACATAGGCTCCCCCAAGAGTCGCCACATCGATCGGTCCTGTGCATCTGGCATCTAGCGGATTCCCACGTCTACAAATTGTCATCATTATGTTTTATTTAGCCCAGAGATGTTTCAAGAAATTTTCATAGCTTGTACTTTACAAGTTACAACGCTTCATTTTCAAAGAAATGGCATTTTTTTTATAAATTGTTGTTTGCTGGATTCATTCGTTCAAGAGCTGTCCCAAAAGTATAATTTGACCATCCAGAGTGGAACAGATTTCTCACCATTCGCAGTTTTTGGTCGTCAGACAGAAAGTTTTGAAAAATCTTAAAAACACTGATAACTCGAAAACCACCCATTATGGACCATAACTTGTCGGGGTCAAAATCGATGCAAATCAACTCTAGATTAACCTATTTCTAGGAACGCACTCAATTACCAATCACCCTGTATACATAGACTATGATGTGAAAGTCTAGTACGTCCATAGTATGGGCATAATATTCTGTCTGTGTATGGGCCCCATACACACAGACAGAATATATTCGTTAAAAATTTTATGTCTTGTTAGTTTTTCGATCAATTTTGATTTTGTCTTCGCTGTTAGTATTCTGTTCTTGTATATTATTAATATACTGTTTAGGGGTGTGTAATACATGCCATAATAACAGATAATATATTATCACTTGAAATAACGTTCACATGATATAATTTTCATATGCTATAAAAACAAAAACGTAATTTCATGTGATCTAATATTACATTTCATATAAACTTCTTTTGCTCTAATAACACTTAGTATAACGTTCATCTCATATAATTTTCGACGAAGCCCCGCTTCGCGGGGCTCCTATTTCTGGGTGGTTTAAAAGAAAATCGGGGTACTCTCGAGTCGAGATGTCATAGTTCAAATGTGCATTATAGAAAATGTTTATTAGGTAAACTGAAATTATATCAATAATTCATTATATCATTTCATCGTTATACTAAAAATAAATAATATTAAATGAAATTAGATCATGTGATCGTTAGAACTTTTGTTATTATGTCAAATGGTACGCACCCACTGTTTAGATAACAAATATGTTTTTCATTTAAATATCTTATTGGTTTGTATCGGTATTGCGACTCTTAGAATTACTGTTTACGAGATGATTTGTAGTTTGATTTGTTTTTGTTTTCAGCACATAAAAAAACCTATTACACCCGTATAAAAAGTATTTGCCATTTCATTTTGACATTTTTCATATTATAATGTTTCATCTTTCCAGGCCTATGTATTCCGTCCAACAACACAATATTTATCAAGTCAGTAAGCGAGAAACTTGCGCACAACGAACCTCATCTTACGTTAGAGTTCCTCGAAGAGTGTATACAGGTATGATATAAATTGATTGTAAAATACACCTTATTGCTATTGTAAATGGTTCAGTTTCTATTGTAGCTGAAATTGTGGCACTTTGAATACTTCATTGTCGACTGATGTCAACACTAAAGAAACCTTATGTGTTTGAAATATGGTTCAGTTTTAGATGTTACGGATTCTTTTCATTTTGGCACTTAAGGCCATACAAAAATAAACGTTAATTATTTTTCGCAATCTCACCCGATGGAAAGCGACTATAAAATTTATGATGATATTGAATAATAAACTTTATGTTAATTGTTTTAAAGCTAAAACGAATTTCATAAAACATTTTTAACTGTAGGGTTTCCGAGGATCCACGATTGAGCTCAAACATTTGTGTCTGGAGTACATGACACCTTGGTTAGCCAATTTAGTGAGGTAAGTTTTGATCACAAATAATTACCATACATATTTTTGTTGCAAAGCTGGCCAACATCGCTGTTTCTGTTTGAAAACTATGTGTATTGGTGTAATTACTGGTACAGGAGACATTTCAAAGTTCATATTCTTAGAAATTGTGGGTTCTAAGTATTTAGCCAAATGTTTATTTAAACACTGAATTTCATCATCATCATCGTTTGCTCAGCCTTTACACAATTATTTTGCTTAGCCTTTCGTTAAACCGTATGCCTCTGAATATACTTATTGAAATAACAACACAGATTCTGCAAACCATCCGAAGAATCCCGCCGCCAGAAGCAGGTGGCCCAAATTCTGGAGAAGCTGATAACCCTGACCATCGAAGAGACTGAGATGTACCCCTCAGTGCAAGCCAAGATATGGGGCTCCATCGGACATGTCCCTGAGCTCATTGACATGGTGCTAGACAGCTTTATACAGAGGAGTGTTAACTCTGGTGAGAATCTTTATGATGTATGGCAAAATAGTTGCTAGAAAAATTATGTGTGGCAAAATAGGTGCCAGTTAAATTTGTTGTGGCAAAATAGTCGCCAGAAACAATTATGGTTCGGATTTGATGTCCGGAAAAACAGCTCAATGGCTTGGTGCTGGAGAGTTTAGTGTATTTATTTACACAAGAAATGGGGCTCCATCAGAGACGTGCCCGAGATCATAGATAATGGTGTTAGACAGCGTTATACAGATAAGTTTTAAATCTGGTGAGTATCCTTAAGATGTATGGCAAAATAATTGCCAGAATAATGTATGTGAGGCAAAGTAGTTGCCATCAAAATTTGATGAGTGGCAAAATAGGTGCCAGCAAAATTTAATGCGAGGCAAAATAGCGGCCAGCAACATTTTGATGTATGGCGAAATTGGTGCCAGCAACATGTAGCAAAGTAGGTGCCAGCAACATTTCACGCGTGCAAATTATGTATATCTTAAATTCCTCATTTATCGTTGTTTCTGTTAAACTCTATCAAATCTGTTGCGTGGTTTAGTATGCGGATAAATAGACAGAGTCAAGTAAGCTGCGTTTTGTACTTTATAGAGGTAGCACGTGTGTATTAATAAAAAAAGCAAAGCACAAGTCCGATCCTGCATGGAGTATTGTAGCCACCTTTGGGATGGCTCAGCTAAGTATCAGCTTGCCACGCTTGACTCGGTGGAACGCAGAGCTAAGAGACTTATCGGTGACGTGAAACTGGTGGATGCCAAACTAAATAGCTTGGCTCATCGCCGTAAGGTTGCCTGCTTATCGGTCTTCTACAGATTGTACTTCGATGAGTGTGCCCAAGAACTCCACGACCTCATCCCACCGGCCCCCTTCTACCATCGGACATCCAGACGTACTGCATCTTACCATCCCTACCTTGTAGCTATTCTACCAATTCGCACTAAGCGTTTCCAAACGTCCTTTATAATGCGCACAGCAAAAGAGTGGAACTCTCTGCCTGCGTCTGTGTTTCCAAATGCTTACAACCCTAATCTCTTCAAAGTTAGAGTGAACAGGCTCCTTCTGGGTAAGCTCGCTCCATCGTAGACTTTGTCTCTGTCATCTCTGACATTGACTAGAGTCAAGAGCAAACCCATCTCTAATAAAAAAAAATAAAAAAAAATTACAAACTATACTTTTTCGTTGGGTTAGGATTATTTTTGGTTTATTTTTTAGTCTAGGTTATTTTTTCCTGACTAATTAAAAATGGTCAACCGCAGCGAAGGTGGTGTGACGAGCTCATCATTTTTGCGGGGAAAACTTGGCCAGAGATCGCCCAAGACAGAGAGGTTTGGAAGGAGAAAGGGGAGGCCTTTGCCCAGCAGTGGGACACAAAACAACGCTTACAAAAAAAAAATAGAGTTGCCATGAATGTTGATCTTTGGACGTTCAAAAACATTATTTAGAAAGATAATTATTATTTTTTTTGCCATCAGGTCTCGGTTCCCCAATGATAGAGATAATGGCAGATACAGCAGTGGCTTTAGCTTCAGCCAACGTGCAACTGGTGTCAAAGAAAGTCATCGGTAGAATGTGCAGGGTAAGTTAGTGCTAAGGTCTGGAAAATGATGGGAGGGTATGACTTGATGATGAGAGATGGTCGCAAGTTGGACTGTTATGTGGTGTCTGGGTTCGATTCCCGTATTAGGCTATGTGTTACTGTTTTTTAGGGATATTTGTTATTATTTTGAAAATATTGGCAACAGATATTTGATTATTATTTAATTTGCATGATGTTTTTTTTTGTATGATGAATTATTATTTTAGTAAAAATCTGAATTTTTAATCGTTACTTTACTCCCCGAATTACTGGGTTCAAAATTACTTATTTAATGGCAGATTTTTTCGTTATTTATGTTAGATTGTTTCTCATTCATGCATGAATTTATGAAAAAAAAAACATTCTCAACGTCCTTTGAAACAAATTTCATCATCATTACAAAAAAGTTTAAAACTGTTGTTCTTTCATTATATGTTGTATTTGGGACAAAGTCTGCAAGGTCCATTATGTAAAGGGTGTAACGGAAAGGCATCCATGCCTGTCTAATCAGAACGAAGTATCGCGGCAGAGCGACATAACAGGATATTGATTATACAGGGTGTAACGGAAAGATGGACACGAATCTTAAAACTTCTTCATGTAGAACAACTTTCTTCAAGGATATCCCATAAAAAGATAATTTTGTATGGAAGATCCATTTTTAGGGTTCCATAGTCAACAAGGAACCCTTATAGTTTCGACATGTCCGTCTGTCTGTCTGTCCGCGGTTTAGCTCAGAGACGCTTAGCACGAGCAAGTTGGTTTTTTTTTAGTTTTTGTACCGTCCATCCCATGATGTACGGTGTCGTTGGATAGGTCGTTTTAAAATATTGAGAGTGTGTGAAAACTATTTTTCCATCCAAGGATCCGTTTGCGAAATATTAAACTAAGTGCTAATTTCATGTGAGTGGGCCCGACACGTACTTGGCCGGTTTTATTTATTTGTTGTTGTTTGGAATTGTCGTCTACATGGTCAGAAGTAGTTTTTAAAATATGACTCCAACTTTCCGTTACACCTTCTTGCAACGTTCTGGTTTGAAAGGCATAGATGTCAATAAAGCATATTCATGAAAATGTTCAGCTTTGTTTCTGGTATGTGCGCCTCTGTAATGTCTCTAGTATCGCAGGCAGATATCATAGGTCCACTACCTATGATATCTTAGAACTTACGAGTCTTTATTCTTGGAAACGAATGAGCCTATTTTAATGAAACTTGATACGCAAGATAAAACCTAAGTAAGTTAGGAACTTTTTCGAAAAAAAGTTTCAGGAGCCAATGATAGCAATTTTAAACTTTCTCTTTAAAGTGAAAAATCACTCCGTTTTGTATGTATTTGCTGCTATACTCCACCTTGCTGACTTTGTCCCATCTTTATGTTCGTCTGTGTAAATTAAAGTAGAAATGTTATTTCGAAGCGCCTCATCCACAAGTGAGCAATATAAGGTGATAAAAAATATCTGCAAGAAATTTAATAGGTCATTGTACTCATCATTATGAACAACTTTTACTATGGGGCTATCCATCGCAAAAAAAATTAGCTGTTCAGTACATTTTGTCGAGTTATGCACACATAAATGTATGGGGTAATCGATTTTTTTCGCGATTTTCTTGTTGGCCCCATAGTAAAAATTGTTCATAATGATGAGTACAATGACCCCTTAAATTTCTTGTAGTAAAATTTTTAACACCTTAAATAACTAGAAAACTATGTGATTTATAATTAATTCTGGTTAGTTTTACATCTTATTTCGCAGCTTAAATAACTTTGTTCCTTTGTACAGTCCTAGTTAAAATATTGGCTCGAATAGATTGTTAAAAATTATCTAAACATCAAAAAAGCCAAGTGTCCTTTACAAATTTGAGGCTAAACAAACACAAATATTTTCAAAAATATAAATGTTATAAGATGTGAAGGTGGTTTAATTAAACTGGAGGTCCAATTTACCATACTTTCTCCTATGGTGAACGCGTTTAAGCAACGTTCGGACGGCCCTATTTTTGCTATTGTAAGTCTATGGGTTAAACACTGGTGGACGAAGCGCTTTTCTCAAAAACTGTGTCTAGACAAAATAAATGTTTGTGTCTGTCTATGTAAATATATGTACATAGTACATGTGTTTCTGTCACAGGCCCTTTCCAAACTGCCCAATAATATCCTGGGTCCCGTCACCCCGGCCACTGTGAGTTTTATAACGTTTTTTATTTTTTAGTTTATATTTATTTTTAATTTTATTTTATTTTTTAGCAAAGCGCTGTGGATTTTTTTTGGCTTCGTTCTTATACAAAGCGATCATCGAGCGAATACGTGATCGTCGCGTTGTTCGGTAAAACCAGAAGGCGCCCTCTGTCGACGCGATTAGGTTTGCCGTACAACTGAATGCGATGATCGCGTATTCGCGCGATGATCGGTTTGTATTAGGAAGACGCCTTAGTTTTTTGCCACGATATTGTTTTTGGCGCACGATGCTTTTTGAGCACCCTGCAAGGGTTAATAATAGCCATTTGTTTTTGTAGAAATAATATAATCTAATTATTATAACGTTTGTCTATAATAATGTTTGTCTGCCTACCCAAGACATTGTGTCAGATTTGAATTAAGAGTTTTACTTTGTTGAAAGTACTGGTACTCAGGTACATCGGGTTAGATTGAAAGCCGACCCCAACATAATTGGGAAAGGGTTAGGCACATAGATCGACTCGCCTCATATCAGGCTAGTTGAGCTGGCTAAGAATTTCATGAAAGGAAGGAAAAATTTAATGCAGTGGTTTGAAAATTAAACAGGGTCAGTTATTTCCGAGTTTTTGTACTATGTCTTAGTTTATTAATATTGTATTACCCTCTTTATTAAATAAATGAGAATAGGATATTCCGTAAATAATGTATTTAGTCCTTTACTTATGTGATCAAAAAAATATTGGACACGTCATTTCTTTTCTCACGTAAACAGTGCATTTAAATTTCGTGTGACAACACATCTGCGTAGAAGTGACGTAACACTCCCCTAATAATTACCGATGCGTTTTATTTTTTATTGATTTGATAAATCAAGAAATACGTGTCTAATATTATTTGATATCTAAGTGACAGACTAATTAAATTATTTTATCCAGAAAAGTTTTTATCACGATTTATCTCGTGATAGGTATCAATAGGGATACCTAAACATCAGTATTTCTTAGCCTTAAAAAAACCATGCCAAGCTTAGCTTAAGGATAATCAGAAAAGACGCTGTAATTTATGGCTCTTGCTATTTTAATTAAGTCATCAACAAAAGTGTTCAGGGGTTTTTAAGGGTACCAAAAGTGACTTCAGGCTGTATATTTTTTCGTTTCGTTATTTTGTCTTAGCCATACAATATGATTTGCTATTATTTTGAGTTTGTCATAGAAACACAATTGGCCGTAAATTGATCCGAAATTCCAAATTCCTTGTGTGTTTTTTAGATATTTATTGTAGTAAGCTTTTAAGTAGTTTTAATGTCAAGCTTTGTGGTTCATTTGCGTTATCATTAAGTATATAGTGGAGCATGAAGTATATTCTGAAACTCAATTACGTATTTCATCTGTGTAACATGATTTGTGAGCATAATCGCGTTTTGCAGACAATCGTTCTTTTTAGGGTTCCGTAACCAAAGGGTAAAAACGGGACCCTATTACTAAGACTCCGCTGTCCGTCTGTCTGTCACCAGGCTGTATCTCATGAACCGTGATAGCTAGAGAGTTGAAATTTTCACAGATGATGTATTTCTGTTGCCGCTATAACAACAAATACTAAAAACAGAATAATTAACGGCCGCTTTCTATAATATATCTCAATCCCAATCTTGATCCCGATCCTTGTCTGTAACCAATCGACGCCCGAGTTTGTGTCCTTCACCACACAATCCTCACCTTTGATTGGTTACAGACAAGGATCGGGATCAAGATTGGGATTGAGATATATTATAGAAAGCGGCCGTAAGTAGGGCTCCCATAACAAACGTGATTTTTTTGTCGTTTTTTTTATAGATAATGGTGCGGGAACCCTTCGTGACCGAGTCCGACTCGCACTTAGCCGGTTTTTGTTTTCTATTGTTCTCAAAAAAAAACCTTGTTTGTGTAGATTGACAGCTTCATGTTCACATCACCTAAGCTTACACGGTAACTTGTTTACAGAACAGCTGTAACTTTTTCTCTAAATATACCTTTTTATGGATGGGAAATCATCTAATAACTCCTCCCGCTCTGGGCGGAGCGGAAGGCAGTGTCAGACTCATACTGACTAAAACCCATCCGTGCTAGTGCCCTTTGCTGTCCAGGGACGTGGTGACTCTTTCGAACAATCCGCAATCCTGGCAGACCAAGTGTACGTTAACTTTTCAAGCCGGATAATATGGTGTAATATTTCAGGTGGTGGACAAAACATGTCATTCTCCGACGGCCATGTTAGAGCAGCATATGATGTGGGATGATATTGCTATACTGGCTAGATATTTGGTAAGTATAGCAACCTAATGTAAACCGTATTCATAGTAAGCTGAAGTGCAATTTTTGTTTAGATTTTAATTTTAGTGGTCGCTGCACTATTTCGGAGATATTTTATGTCTGATAAGCTGATTATATTAAAAAAATATAGTAACTCTGACATCATTTCTTGTTCCTGGCAACATATTTCACACGCAAACTGTATGAAATTTTGTTAGCAGTTGTTGTTAAAAACATATTTGGATCAGTGCTGTTTGAGCTTTTAGTCAAATTCAGGGCTTTGAATATAAAATATCACACTGCAATCATCTCTTTGCAAATCTTTTTAAAAGCAGTTTTTAGCCTTGAAAAAGATGATAGGAGCTGGACTCCTTCCCAAAGACTAGCCCAAAATAGCAGAAGACCGGGGAAAGTGGATGGATGAATGCAGGCCTTTGCCCTGCAGTAGGACTGCACACTAACAGGCTCTTAATATTTTTTTTTCATTCCAGCTCATGTTATCATTCAACAACTGCCTCGACGTAGCTCGCCATCTGCCCTACCTCTTTCATACCGTCACGTTCCTTGTGTGCTCGGGGACAGTGTCCATGCGAGCGGCCACGCACGGCCTGGTCATCAACATCATACACTCGCTGTGTACTTGTACCACGCCAAGTTTCTCTGGTGAGTACTATATCATCATCTGCTTAGCATTCTCCCAACCATGTTGGAGTTGACTTCCAGCTTAACTGGATGCAACCGAGTACTAGTATTTTATGTGGAGCGAATGCCTATCTGCGTTCCACTACACATCTAACTGTTGCAGCTTAACATCTATACTCATCTGCCCAGCCTTTTCCCAACTTGTTTCCCAATTGTCAGAAGCCAAAAAATCTGACACCAGTCTTGTCCAGAAGTACCGTGTTACCTAGTTAATGGGTTATGGAAGTCTGGCAGGCAGCCGCTTCATGTAAAATACTGGTTGGTATTCAGCTGAATCCTGTTTGACTGGGAGCCGACCCCAATATAGTTGGGAAAAAGGCTAGGCAGATGAAGAGGTTGGGTTATTCTTCTATTTCAAAATAAACTAATTGGTACTTTTCAGAGGACACCCAACGCGTTCTCCGCCTATCCTTGGACGAGTTCGCCCTGCCCAAGTTCTACCAGATGTTTGGCATCTCGAAGGTCAAGTCGGCCGCTGTCACCGCCTTCAGGAGCCCTTATAACAGACATACTAATGACTGGTGAGTTTATTCATCATTTCAGCCAAAATACCTCTACTGCTGGACATAGACCTCTTCGAAGAGTCGACATATCGACCAATCCTTGCGTCTCACGTCCAGCGAATTCCCGCGGCCTTCAACAAGTCATCAGCTCACCTTAGGTACCTTATTGGCGATACAAAAATGCTAACTAGCGCCGCTAGTGTCAAAATTGTGAAGTCAACTAAGAACCACACCGACAGTTTTCTTACAGCGTTGCCAACGTGTGGGGAATTCCTCAAACTGCAGGGAATCTCAAGTTAGGGAATTTGACTTAGATTTTAGGGGAATTTGATAAATTGCTATTGGCAACGCTGCAAGTGTCGTTCTTAGGCAACTCCTTAATTTCGCCGCTAGAGGCGCGCGCGTAATGTTTGCATCGCCAACAGGAAGCCTTCCAACTCTTCGTCTTCACTCCAAAACCTTCGGACCGCATCGACCATATGTTCTGCGAGTAATGTGCCCTGCCCACTCATTGCCACTAGTTTAGTGATTCTTCAAGCTATATCGGTAACCTTAGTTCTTCAGCAGATATCTTCATTCTTGATTCGATCACGCAAGGAAACTCCGAGCATGATCGAATGGAAAATGTTTTAAATCACGTCGGGCTCATCAATGATAAAAGATGTGCAACGTAATAAATATTTTAATACGTAAAAACAAGAAATAAAATAAGAAGGCGCAAAGTCGAGATGACAGTGTTGTCCAAAAATTGCCACAGACTTATTATAAACTACATTAATTGATACTGGCTGGCTGTCACAAGTCATCATCATCATCATATCAGCCGAAAGTCGTCCACTGCTGGACATAGACCTCCCCCAAAAGGGGTGGGGTTGCCATAATCGCCACGCTTGGCAGGCGGGTTGGCGATCGCGGTGTAGCGGTTGCAATGTACAGAGACTGCTGCTGCCCATTCTCTGGTGAGTCCCTAAGTCGCCTCTTACGACACCCACAGGAAGTGATTGTCTGCCACAAGTAAATGAATTATGTTAGTTCAGGAAATACAATCGCGATGGTATAAAACTGTTTAAGAATGTTCTTCACCTCGAAAACGCCCTTCTAAAATACTCTAATTCCTGATCCCAGGTACTCCGAACACTCATACACAACTTGCACGGACGCGGCGACCACGGGCACTTGCACTGGTACAACCCACACCGACCGAGAACGACTTCCCCTACAGTCGCTCGAGATCATCACCGACGCGCTGCTAGAGATCATGGAGGCCTGCATGCGCGACATACCCGACTGCGACTGGCTTCATACTTGGTAATGTAATCTTAAGGTTGAACTAGTCGCGGGCTCGAACTCGCTGGTAAGCGTGGCCAAAAAGCACGCTGTCTCACCGGGCATCGTGCCCGACAGAGACAATATCAGTGATGAGCATTTAGATGCTAGTCTAAACGCACAATGTCTAGTTTCCACGCTCAAAACACCGTTCCGAACGAGAACAACGTTAGACGATGCACTAAAAGTCTATTGGAAGGTTGAGTTTTATGAAAAAACCACTGAATAAATCCATTACAAATAAAGTTTATTGAACTCTTCTACAATTGAGGTTTGTCGGTGCCGACTTTGTTTTTGAGATTTTACACTTCTTTTATTACTTATTTACGCCCGAAGTTGCGTTAAAATTGGCAAAAAAACGAATCTTTGTTGGCTTATAACTTTTTAATGGCTTTTTATTTTACTATTCTGTTTCCGTACAGACAACATTAATAATGAGATAAAACGATATCATGCTTAACTTTGAATGTATAATGTCAAACAGTGGAGTAATACCCCCCCGAAAGTATGGACAAAATATCGAAGAGTGTAACCTTAATAGAAAAACCCATTATAATCTCATCTATCTAGGCTTTATTCCAACTATATTGGGGTCGGCTTCCAGTAAAACGGGATTCAGCGGAATACAATATTTTCATGGAGCGGCTGCCTACCAGACCTCCACAACCTATTATCTGGGTAACACGGTACTTTTTAGCAAGACTGGGGTCTATGACGTCACACAAGTTTTCCACGCGCTGTATCGTTTTATTTATTTTTTTTATTTATGTGAAAAAAGAAAAAATGCGTGTTCAATATTTTTTGGAAATTTAATTTGACGAATAGAATCATATTTTTTTGACAGACTAATTAGATTTTTTTAAGAAACATGTCTTTTCAAGTGCTATTTATATAGTATAGTTATAAAATAAATATTTAAGTGGGGCTCCCATACAACAAACGTGACTTTGCCGTTTTTTTTTATAGATAATGGTACGGAACCCTCCGTGCGCGAGTCCGACTCGCACTTGGCCGGTTTTTCTTGCTAATTTAATTATTTTGTTAACAGGACATCTTTGGCCAAAAGCTTCGCGTTCTGCTTCAATCCTGCGCTACAGCCGAGGGCATTGATTGTATTCGGATGTATAAGTAAGTTTAATATTATCTTCTAAATTTTAACAAGCCTTTTTCTGCAATTAATACAGGACGTACATATTACACCATTCGGTGCTAAACTCAATGTTCTGAAGGAAATCAAAATGTGACCAAATTGTAAAAATAATGTATCGACACGAAACTTCAAATACTCATATAACGTAACAGAATAAACGCAATACCTCATAAAGGGGTCATTGTACGAATCATTATGAACAACTTTTACTATGGGACCAACACTGAAATCGCGAAAAAAGTCGACTTTCCCATACATTTCTCTGCGCATAACTGAGCAGCTTCAAAATATACTGAGCAGCTGATTTTATTTTTGCGATTTCGGGGTAAAATAAACCAAATTAAAAATAACGGTTCGATGCTCGACACTCCATTATCTGCGACATATTAATATTTTCTTCTTCCTATATTTTGTACTGAAAATCTCCATTATTTCTAGGCAAGAACGTAACAGACGACGACATGAAGCAACTCCTAAGAATACTGGTAAAAGCTTTGGAGTCCTTCAACGACTTAGCTTTGCTGGAAGCCCTCATCATGGCTTTGACGAGACTACAGCCTCTGCTGTACCCGGTATGTGAAAATATTTTGTATTTTTTAATTTTTATTAAGTCAGATCAAATTTTGACATTTCGATAGGGTGAGATGACTAAAAAAAATCTTATCTGTCCGTCAGATAGATTTCCTAAAAATATTAGACACGTTTTTTTTTCTTTTTTGACGTAAACAAAAAAATTAAAACGATACAGTACGTTGAAAACTCGTGAGACGTCAAAGTGTACATAATAGTAGTTTATGCAACGACCATATAAAAAGGGTTATTAAAACAAGAGTGTGGGTTTATCACACGAGGCGTAGCCGAGTGTGATAATAGCATCACACGAGTGTTTTAATACCTAATTATATGCCGTTGCATACACTATTTTATCTTCACTCATACAGTTGAAATAAAGTAAGTGGAAAAATAGTTAATTCCAATATGGCGGATATTCTCATTGCGTATTCGAATGACTGCGCAGCGCGCTCAAACATAGACAAAGATAAAAGCTGGCTCATTGACCTAAGTCAATGAGCCCGCGCCAAAAAATAAAAAGAAAAAGTGTGCTATAAAAATTAAAAAGTTATTTTATGATGCAGTTGTTTAAAAATCGAAGGAACGTGTTGAACTGTAATGGTTTTTTTTTTAAATTTTACCTATCCACGAAAAAAAAGTATGTATTTATGCATTCGTTTTTGAACTCATATTTGGAACATTACGTTGTGAGTGTAGATAAAAGTATATATCCTCCTGATCTTTGATGAGTTTTATCTTCGTAATTTTTTTATTGATTTGATAAAGCAAAACATACGTGTCCAATATTTTTCGATGATCTAACTGACAGAGTAAATAGAATCATATATTTTTAACCAGGAATCATCCCTATTCAGATTTTGAATAGTCTGCTAACAACCAATGTCTGTTTTCTACGATCAAAAATACCTTGGCAGATCACAAAGCCGAAACGATAGATAAACCGACACGGTTGGCGCAGTGGTTGAGCGATCGACTGCTGCGCTGCGTGTCGCGGGTTCGATTCCCGCACGGAACAAATATTTGTATGGCCTACAGATAGTTGTTCCGGGTCTGGCTGTTTGTGTATGTGAGTTTGTATGTTTGTCAACGCACCCACGATACAGGGGAAATTCCTAGTGTGGGACGTTTTAAAAAAAAAAAAACCAAATCCCCTTATTCCTTGAAGGATAAGGCACCGTAGCCTCCGTATTATTATTATTATGAGCCTGTACTTACTGTCAGCAGGTCAAAATCCTCCTTGCCTTTCATCCACTGTTACCTGTCCTTTGCCACATCTGGCCAATCCTTTCTGTAGGAGTCTAACTCGCCACGCCATCTCCTCCTGGGCCTACCGTGTCGCCGGTTTCCGTTGTTTGAAACCCAATCAGTAGCCACTTTTGCCCAATTCTGCTGCGACATGCGGCAGATGTGGCCAGCCCAGTTCCTATTTAGATGGGCGGCCGAATTGCCTTTTTTTTTTTTTGAGGGTGTGAAGTCACCAAATGACCCCTTCCGCTCTGGGTGGAGCGGCAGGGAGTGTCAGACTTTTACTGACTAAAACCCACCCATAGTCCTCCTAGTGCCTTTACTTCCCAGGGCCGCGGTAACTCTTTCGAACATATTCCTGTACCCTGGCAGGCTCTGGGCCTGGCGGGCCCCGACCGGCCGAGTTGCCTACGTCTGCGATTTGTGGTTTAGCCTCCGTACTAAAAAAAAAAAAAAACACCGAATTAAAGCTCCAACAATATTGACTTCGATTTAATACAAACAGTTTTCAAAATTAGCTTGTTTTTATTCCGGGAGTATTAAAAATGGGGTCTCACTTTGACATTATAATACTATGATTGGCGTGTTAGAAAATCACACACGGATAGCAGATCTACAGAATAGACACGAGGTACTTCAGAAAAAAATTATTAATTTTATTTTTAACCTATTCTAACCCACTGCAGGGCAAAGGCCTCCCTTTCTTGCTCTGGGCTAGTGTTGACCAATCCTGTCTTTGCCTGGGTCTGCCGCGGTGCCGCCGTGCCGCCGAACTTTTTCTGGGAGCCTCATTGTGGTTGCTTTAGTCCATGAATCGTTTGACATGCGGTAGACGTGTCCAGCACAGTCCCATTTAATCTTTGTTGCTTTTCGAGTGACGTCGACGATTTGTGTTTTGAAGAGCAGCACATACTTGATTTTAATATTTTTTATTTTTTTTCGTTTAGACCTCACCAATCCACAAGGCACTGTTCTGGGTAGCGCTCTCCGTGTTGCAACTGGACGAGCCCACGCTGTACGCAGCTGGCCTGGCCTTCATGGAGCAAAACCTTCACACCTTGGAGTCGCAGGGACAGTTCCAACATAAGGTCAATAATAACATAGTAAAATCCTTTTATCCGACTGTTAGGTGTGATCCCAATACAAAACTCGGACCAAGTCAAAATACCCTGTTCAAGGTGTATTGTCAAGATCTGTACGCCCCCGGTCTATGGGTCAATTACACCAAAAGATCACTATAGTATGCGCCAGATAAATGAAGAATATCGGTCATTGACCCACCTACATTTATTGACACACTTGATTTCAAAAACAGAAATAATGACATAAAGCTGTCCTGAATCGACATCTATCGTGATCCTTACTGTTCTAGTAATGAAAAACGGTTCATAATTTACTGTCCGGGGGTACTTATGAAGAGATATTAAGGAAAGGTCAATGACCGTTATTCTTTATTTATCTGGCGCCTACTATAGATGTCTTGCGCGTCCAATACAATAATGTTTCTAGAGATGGGTATTCACTATGATCGCAAACCCACTATGTGGAGCAGTTGCAGGAGGGCGGAGAGGTCCGCGAACATAGTGGATACCCACCTCTATATACCTTAAGATGCTGTTGAAACTGCCCCGTTTCTGTAGTGCATCGGAGATGTTTCCTCAGAACCGAACTGACGGCTTCCATGCAGTGATTCGCAAAAAAGTCGCATCACTGATGCGTAGACCGCGGGTCAGTGACAATGGCATCCTTAAAACAGGCGGAGAGTCTTTACTCCCCTATTTTAAGGCACTATGTGGGGAGAATGATCAGGCAGTTTCCTTGCTTTATCGTTCTCTGCACATCCTGCCTCAGACACCTACTTCATTGTTTGTTTTATCCTTGTTTGTGTACTACTAACACTAGTTATAAGGTATTTTATTAACAAAATGGACTGCATTGTTGTCCGAAGCAAATAAATAAATTAAATTAAAGCTGTCATACCGCGAAAATATGATCTTGGCAATCATTTGTTTGGCAAAACTGAAAGTCGCCCTTAATTTTCCGGATGATGCGTTCTGGTTTGCCGTAAAACTTTGAACTCTCGGGAGCTGACAATAACACACACCTCAAATAATTGCTTTATTTGTTGAACCCAACTAGCGTTCTTTGCGTTGCACAAAACAAAGTAGCAGAATCTACGATCGATTAAATGTTATCTGTCTCTATCTTTGTGAGAACACCTCATTATCATAGGAATGTGAACCAAACAAATAACGAAATTAAATTAAATATTTTTCTAACAGACCTTAGAACAAGTGATGATGGAGACCCGAGAGCCTTTGGAATGGCACTTCAAGCAAATGGACCATGCTGTGGGACTGAGGTAGGTTTCTGATCGTAACATTATGCCTAACTATGAAAAAGAGAATGAGCGTTATGGACCGAGAGCTGAATCAAGCTATGTATGTCACAACTTGATTCAGATATGGGAGACTCTGAATGGAATGAAAACATCATCAACATAGACGATAACATATTCTTTGCTAAAATATAATGAAGCTTTTATTAATAAAAAATCAATAAAAAGACTTTGTTGCTGCCTTATTTTTGAAAGTTAAAAAACATAAAAAGTGTTCCTTCTACATTTCAAAATAAATAAATAAAAATATCGGCAAACGGTTGGTCTAGTATAATTTTATTTGTCTTCTGACAAAAGCCTCAGAAGATTTCGACTCTGTCCTACCCTTTGCTGTTCGAGTCCATATTGAACCCGCTGTTTTCCTAATTTCATCCTTCTATCGTTTAGCATGTCTACCTATGCTTCTTTTGCTGTCAAAGCTTTTATTACGGCCTTTCAAATTGCACATATCAATATCATACGACTCTGGGTACTGAGTCCATACATAAATGACCATTGTCCTTTATGTCAAAAGATTCCTGTTTCACTAGTTCTGAATTCGTTATGTTGAACTTTAACTAACAGATTATTTTCTGTTCTATTTTAAAATTTATCCGTTGGTTAGTAAGCTAAAAACAAGCGTACTAACCACCAAACAGTTGAATCTAATCTAAACTAATCCACTGGAAGTTCGTATGATAAAAATGTCACTTGTTTGAAAGCTTTCCCAATGCAGTTAGATTGTAATTCAGGAAAAAAAATACGTTCGTTTTGTTGAAAAAAAATAAGTGTTTTCTTGATTAATGGTCTCTCTAAATGAGACTTCTATTTTAAAACTCAAAAGCTTGAATTGTTTCTTTTTAGCTTGAGTTTCATAAGACAACGATGCTGTCACAAAATATCGACGCATAACCCAATGTTAAACCTTATGTTGTCGAGAACACTCTCATAAACAGCCACCTATACGTAGATTAACATACTAGCATCGCTGGCATAAAAAAACCAAGCTTTAGACCAAACAATAATACTTCTTTCATTCTTCCGCAGCTTCCGCTCAAACTTCCACTTCGCACTAGTAGGCCATTTAATCAAAGGCTACCGCCACCCCGCAGCAGCCACAGTGTCACGAACATGCCGCGTCCTCATCAAACTGCTATCTCTCGCCGCAAGTGCGGCCACACACCGCGACAAGTTCCACGTCACACCCGACACCGTGGCTTATCTTACTGGTGAGTATCCGTAGGTAGGATATGTTATGGAGTCACCGGCCACAGTGTCACGAAGGTGCCGCGTTCTCATCTAACTGCTGTCTCTCGCCGCCAGTGCGGCCACACACCGCGACAAGTTCCACGTCACACCCGACACCGTGGCTTATTTTACTGGTGAGTATCCGTAGGTAGGATATGTTATGGAGTCACCGGCCACAGTGTCACGAAGGTGCCGCGTTCTCATCTAACTGCTGTCTCTCGCCGCCAGTGCGGCCACACACCGCGACAAGTTCCACGTCACACCCGACACCGTGGCTTATCTTACTGGTGAGTATCCGTAGGTAGGATATGTTATGGAGTCACCGGCCACAGTGTCACGAAGGTGCCGCGTTCTCATCTAACTGCTGTCTCTCGCCGCCAGTGCGGCCACACACCGCGACAAGTTCCACGTCACACCCGACACCGTGGCTTATCTTACTGGTGAGTATCCGTAGGTAGGATATGTTATGGAGTCACCGGCCACAGTGTCACGAAGGTGCCGCGTTCTCATCTAACTGCTGTCTCTCGCCGCCAGTGCGGCCACACATCGCGACAAGTTCCACGTCACACCCGACACCGTGGCTTATCTTACTGGTGAGTATCCGTAGGTAGGATATGTTATGGAGTCACCGGCCACAGTGTCACGAAGGTGCCGCGTTCTCATCTAACTGCTGTCTCTCGCCGCCAGTGCGGCCACACACCGCGACAAGTTCCACGTCACACCCGACACCGTGGCTTATCTTACTGGTGAGTATCCGTAGGTAGGATATGTTATGGAGTCAGCGGCCACAGTGTCACGAACGTGCCGCGTTCTCATCTAACTGCTGTCTCTCGCCGCCAGTGTGGCCACACATCGCGACAAGTTCCACGTCACACCCGACACCGTGGCTTATCTTACTGGTGAGTATCCGTAGGTAGGATATGTTATGGAGTCACCGGCCACAGTGTCACGAAGGTGCCGCGTTCTCATCTAACTGCTGTCTCTCGCCGCTAGTGCGGCCACACACCGCGACAAGTTCCACGTCACACCCGACACCGTGGCTTATCTTACTGGTGAGTATCCGTAGGTAGGATATGTTATGGAGTCACCGGCCACAGTGTCACGAAGGTGCCGCGTTCTCATCTAACTGCTGTCTCTCGCCGCCAGTGCGGCCACACACCGCGACAAGTTCCACGTCACACCCGACACCGTGGCTTATCTTACTGGTGAGTATCCGTAGGTAGGATATGTTATGGAGTCACCGGCCACAGTGTCACGAAGGTGCCGCGTTCTCATCTAACTGCTGTCTCTCGCCGCCAGTGCGGCCACACACCGCGACAAGTTCCACGTCACACCCGACACCGTGGCTTATCTTACTGGTGAGTATCCGTAGGTAGGATATGTTATGGAGTCAGCGGCCACAGTGTCACGAACGTGCCGCGTTCTCATCTAACTGCTGTCTCTCGCCGCCAGTGTGGCCACACATCGCGACAAGTTCCACGTCACACCCGACACCGTGGCTTATCTTACTGGTGAGTATCCGTAGGTAGGATATGTTATGGAGTCACCGGCCACAGTGTCACGAAGGTGCCGCGTTCTCATCTAACTGCTGTCTCTCGCCGCCAGTGCGGCCACACACCGCGACAAGTTCCACGTCACACCCGACACCGTGGCTTATCTTACTGGTGAGTATCCGTAGGTAGGATATGTTATGGAGTCAGCGGCCACAGTGTCACGAACGTGCCGCGTTCTCATCTAACTGCTGTCTCTCGCCGCCAGTGTGGCCACACATCGCGACAAGTTCCACGTCACACCCGACACCGTGGCTTATCTTACTGGTGAGTATCCGTAGGTAGGATATGTTATGGAGTCACCGGCCACAGTGTCACGAAGGTGCCGCGTTCTCATCTAACTGCTGTCTCTCGCCGCCAGTGCGGCCACACACCGCGACAAGTTCCACGTCACACCCGACACCGTGGCTTATCTTACTGGTGAGTATCCGTAGGTAGGATATGTTATGGAGTCACCGGCCACAGTGTCACGAAGGTGCCGTGTTCTCATCTAACTGCTGTCTCTCGCCGCCAGTGCGGCCACACACCGCGACAAGTTCCACGTCACACCCGACACCGTGGCTTATCTTACTGGTGAGTATCCGTAGGTAGGATATGTTATGGAGTCACCGGCCACAGTGTCACGAAGGTGCCGCGTTCTCATCTAACTGCTGTCTCTCGCCGCCAGTGCGGCCACACACCGCGACAAGTTCCACGTCACACCCGACACCGTGGCTTATCTTACTGGTGAGTATCCGTAGGTAGGATATGTTATGGAGTCACCGGCCACAGTGTCACGAAGGTGCCGCGTTCTCATCTAACTGCTGTCTCTCGCCGCCAGTGCGGCCACACACCGCGACAAGTTCCACGTCACACCCGACACCGTGGCTTATCTTACTGGTGAGTATCCGTAGGTAGGATATGTTATGGAGTCAGCGGCCACAGTGTCACGAACGTGCCGCGTTCTCATCTAACTGCTGTCTCTCGCCGCCAGTGTGGCCACACATCGCGACAAGTTCCACGTCACACCCGACACCGTGGCTTATCTTACTGGTGAGTATCCGTAGGTAGGATATGTTATGGAGTCACCGGCCACAGTGTCACGAAGGTGCCGCGTTCTCATCTAACTGCTGTCTCTCGCCGCCAGTGCGGCCACACACCGCGACAAGTTCCACGTCACACCCGACACCGTGGCTTATCTTACTGGTGAGTATCCGTAGGTAGGATATGTTATGGAGTCACCGGCCACAGTGTCACGAAGGTGCCGTGTTCTCATCTAACTGCTGTCTCTCGCCGCCAGTGCGGCCACACATCGCGACAAGTTCCACGTCACACCCGACACCGTGGCTTATCTTACTGGTGAGTATCCGTAGGTAGGATATGTTATGGAGTCACCGGCCACAGTGTCACGAAGGTGCCGCGTTCTCATCTAACTGCTGTCTCTCGCCGCCAGTGCGGCCACACACCGCGACAAGTTCCACGTCACACCCGACACCGTGGCTTATCTTACTGGTGAGTATCCGTAGGTAGGATATGTTATGGAGTCACCGGCCACAGTGTCACGAAGGTGCCGCGTTCTCATCTAACTGCTGTCTCTCGCCGCCAGTGCGGCCACACACCGCGACAAGTTCCACGTCACACCCGACACCGTGGCTTATCTTACTGGTGAGTATCCGTAGGTAGGATATGTTATGGAGTCAGCGGCCACAGTGTCACGAACGTGCCGCGTTCTCATCTAACTGCTGTCTCTCGCCGCCAGTGTGGCCACACATCGCGACAAGTTCCACGTCACACCCGACACCGTGGCTTATCTTACTGGTGAGTATCCGTAGGTAGGATATGTTATGGAGTCACCGGCCACAGTGTCACGAAGGTGCCGCGTTCTCATCTAACTGCTGTCTCTCGCCGCCAGTGCGGCCACACACCGCGACAAGTTCCACGTCACACCCGACACCGTGGCTTATCTTACTGGTGAGTATCCGTAGGTAGGATATGTTATGGAGTCACCGGCCACAGTGTCACGAAGGTGCCGTGTTCTCATCTAACTGCTGTCTCTCGCCGCCAGTGCGGCCACACATCGCGACAAGTTCCACGTCACACCCGACACCGTGGCTTATCTTACTGGTGAGTATCCGTAGGTAGGATATGTTATGGAGTCACCGGCCACAGTGTCACGAAGGTGCCGCGTTCTCATCTAACTGCTGTCTCTCGCCGCCAGTGCGGCCACACACCGCGACAAGTTCCACGTCACACCCGACACCGTGGCTTATCTTACTGGTGAGTATCCGTAGGTAGGATATGTTATGGAGTCACCGGCCACAGTGTCACGAAGGTGCCGCGTTCTCATCTAACTGCTGTCTCTCGCCGCCAGTGCGGCCACACACCGCGACAAGTTCCACGTCACACCCGACACCGTGGCTTATCTTACTGGTGAGTATCCGTAGGTAGGATATGTTATGGAGTCACCGGCCACAGTGTCACGAAGGTGCCGCGTTCTCATCTAACTGCTGTCTCTCGCCGCCAGTGCGGCCACACATCGCGACAAGTTCCACGTCACACCCGACACCGTGGCTTATCTTACTGGTGAGTATCCGTAGGTAGGATATGTTATGGAGTCACCGGCCACAGTGTCACGAAGGTGCCGCGTTCTCATCTAACTGCTGTCTCTCGCCGCCAGTGCGGCCACACACCGCGACAAGTTCCACGTCACACCCGACACCGTGGCTTATCTTACTGGTGAGTATCCGTAGGTAGGATATGTTATGGAGTCACCGGCCACAGTGTCACGAAGGTGCCGCGTTCTCATCTAACTGCTGTCTCTCGCCGCCAGTGCGGCCACACACCGCGACAAGTTCCACGTCACACCCGACACCGTGGCTTATCTTACTGGTGAGTATCCGTAGGTAGGATATAGTTAGGAGTCAGCGGCCACAGTGCCACAAACATGCCGCGTCTTCATCAAACTGCTGTCTCTCGCCGCCAGTGCGGCCACACACCGCGACAAGTTCCACGTCACACCCGTTTTGTGGCCGTCATCTTAGGCTTTCATGTCAGAATCAGCATATTTGATGACTAGACTAGTCAAATTTTAAAGTCGTGATCTCATTTTTTACATAAAAAATTACCAATTAGGTTTTGTGTTCGAACCATTTTAATCGCGATTTTGTCTTAAACCTTTTACCTCTATTTCAGCTTTAGTCTGCGTGAGCGAGGAAGTCAGGTCTCGTTGCCACGTGAAGCATTCCCTACCTAAATGGTTGCCAGACAACTGTGACCACTATTGTCCTACAGCGGAACATCATCAGGTTAGTTTTATTATCACTTTTTTTTTTAAAACGTTGCCCCACACTAGGATTTTTTCCCGGTGCCTATATTATGGCGAAGGTATTCCTCTTAGCGTGTCGATAGCAATCTAAACGGAGTTTGGAGGCATGAGTAGCGTGCATCAGTACTTTTACCCTATGCATGAAGAGTGTTTACTCCTCTGGGCGACATTTTAGAAAAACAGTTCAGTGGCAAAGACAGAGGGTTGCCACATCAAAAAAAAAACAAAGTGTTCTCTCTTTTCTTCTGAACTCCTTTTTGATCTTTAAGATCTTGAGAGAGAACACCGTGAGAAGTATTTACGTCTCATGTAGTAGTAGAATTATTCCCGTTCTCGATTAGACTACAGCCTTCCTCATGAATTTGACGACACGGTTGGCGCAGTGGTTGAGCGATCGGCTGCTGCGCTACGTGTCGCGGGTTCGATTCCCGCACGGAGAAAATATTTGTATGGCCTACAGATAGTTGTTCTGGTGGCTGTTTGTGTATGTTACTTTGTATGTTTGTAAACGCACCCACGATACAGCAGAAATTCCTAGTGTGGGGCAACGTTTTTTTATTAAAAAACAATGTGGCTATCGTATACAAAAAGAAGTTCCAAAATCAGTTCAGTAGATCCAGATATCCCCCTACAACCTCACAAGCTTTACCTCTATATAATATTAGTATAGATTTATTTGGCACAGACCTACCACAGCTTTAACATATTTTTATCAATAAAAAGCTTACTGATTGAAATGAAAAGCTTACTTATTTATTTCGTTTCCAGTCATCAGTCCTGATCCAGCCGTCAACGTCGCATAGCTCATGTCACAGTCGGCGACAGAAGTCCTGGGATGTACTCGACCAAGTCGCAATTTCTTCTGCACACGGTGGTAAGAAGTCTTCATATATACTTTTTTCTACCATCTCATGCTTGCAGAGAATGCAAAACATAATACTCCGAACGATCAGCAATGTCCCATGGTATGTGACCAATCAGGAAATTCACGAACATCTGAAAATGCCCACAATAAAAGAGGAAATCCAAAACGTGACCTCAAAATACCGGGAGAAGCTAAAGAAGCACCCGAATACGTTAGCAGCACAGCTCACGATGCGTAGCTACGTAAAGCGTCTCAAGCGAAAGGATATCATATAGAGAGACTATGAGGAGACGTTCCCAATGGGGGACGCACTCAAACTGACATAGCGCACTCACCAAATTTGCTCATAGTGTCCAACACTGATTGCAGATGAAAGAAGAGAAAAAAAAAAATATTTATTAAAAAAAAAATTGAGTCTCCCATACAAATTGTGGTCAGTTGATGACAATTTTGTATGGGAAGTTTAATTTTTTTTTTTAGGAATTGGCTTTCTTGGGGAAAGTTGTTCATTTACATGGGCAGAAGTGGTTCTCAAAGTTTGCGCACTGGAAAAAAAGTTATCCAGTATATACTCACGCCTAGAATATCCTCTGCCAGGGTTGAAGAATTGTTCGAAAGAGTCACCGTGACCCTGGAACGCAAAGGGCACTTGAAGGAACACGGATGGGTTTTAGTCATAAAGAGTCTGACACTTCCTCCCGCTCCACACAGAGCGGGAGGAGTCATTTGATGATTTCCCATCCAAAAAAAAAAAGACGTACAATATCCTGTATAATTCTGGCACACTCACTTGTGCAATACAAAATTAACCTTATTTCTAAAAGATTTAGGTTAATTTTGTATTGTACAAGTGTCGCGAATATTTGGACAAATGTGCCGAGTGAAGTGCCAGCTTAACGTATAATAGAATAAACCCAAAACCTGAAAAGGGGTCATTGTACTCATCATTATGAACAACTTTTACTAAAGGACCAACAATGAAATCGCGAAAAACATCAGCTGGGATAGTACGAGTTATGGACACATAAATGCATGGGACATTATATTTTTATTCGCGATTTCGTGGTTGTTAAATGATATTTACTTTATAAATATTTACCTTTCCTTAATATCTCTTCGTAGGTACCCCCGGACAGTAAATTATGAATCGTTTTTCATTACTAGAACAGTAAGGATCACAATAGATGTCGATTCAGGACAACTTTATGTCATTATTTCTGTTTTTGAAAAATCAACGTAGCAGAATCAACAAATGATACTAGCAGCGCGATCTATCTCGACAGCTGCGAACTAACTGGACAAAATCCTAAACCGCGATTTCAAAGTTTACCGTGCGAATTGAACATATGCAAAGCCCAAATATCAACTCTTGGGCAGTTGCCCACCAGACGCCATCGCCATCCGTCTGGTCGGAGGATCCTCCTTTTTCAATGGAAGTATGCGGGACTTGACTCTCTGTTCCGCTACCTCCAAAGTTGTTCATAATGACGAGTAAATAACCTATTTTCAGGTTTTGCGTTTATTCTTGAATATCTCAAAGAATGTCACTTTTTCTGGAGCCTGAAGTCTATTTCATACACGACTTTTTCACTTGTATTTTCACAGGTAAATCTCCAACATTACAATCGAGCAGCGGTGGACACAGTCCACATTTGGTCACCATACCGCATCAGGTAATATCAATATTTTATTATACAATAATAAAATATAGTCTTACTTATTATTTTATTATAGACAAGAATTTATTGCGCCACGGTTTTATTTATTGAAACTTTATGTACAGTAGTGGTACCTAAGCAAGTTTATACAACAAGGCATTTTCTACCAGTCAACCTTTGGGTTGAAAAGAGTACACTGTAGTAGGTGTACAACAAATAAATAATATTAAAATAGAAATAAAAAATAAAAAAATAAAAATGTACTCTTTTTTTTTAATTAATGAATGGACAAGCTCTTGACCTCGATCACGCCTGATGGAAAGCGATGGATGAGGTCTATGGTGGAGCGAGCGTGCCCAGAAGATGCCTTGAGGCACTGGTACTCCCACGCGTCGACGAAACACAGCAGGCCGCTTGACGCCGAACTCCCGTGGGTCTTTTGAACCAAAAGAGTCTTATTCGGAGTAGAAACAGAGCTAAAATTCAGCCGAGGAGCTCGTATCTAAATAATTATAGCCGTATAATCCGATATTGAAGGTTAAGCAACGCTTGCCGAGGTCGATCCTAAGATGGGTGACCATTATATACCGGGACTCTTCCGTGCTTCGCAAAGTAGTTTAATCTGTCGGTCTCGGCTAACATGAGAACATCTTTGACAGTCATTATAATCCAGAACATCTGACACCAGTCTTGCCAAGGGTTATCGTGTTACCCAGTTACTGGGTCTTGGAGATCAGTTTGAGTTAGGTAGTCGCTTCATATAAAATACTGGTATTCAGCTGCATCTAGATAGACTGGAAGCCGACCCCAACATAGATGGGAAAAGGCTAGGCAGAATGAGTACAATTAAAGAATTAAAAAAAATACGTATCGTGGTGCAGTAAATTCAATAGAATATTGTATGTCGGTGTTTAGACAAGGAATGGCAGAAACAGGATTAATTTTTAATTTTATACTTCTACATCTGGTTTGGGAAAGTTTCGAAAAACAAGAGGCATAAAACTTGTAAAGGCTTTTGACAAAAATATGAAATTAAAAATCCTTAAAAAATACATTTGGATACAAATAGAAATAAGATGATGTAAAAGAAATAAAAATTACCTTTTTTTTTCAGAACTTGGTAATTTTACAGACCTTACCTTAAAAAATTTCCTCAAAATCTAGACATAAGTAAAACACGGTCTAAAGCTTTATCGCCCTCAAAAATACTTTTAAAAGTTTACAATATTATTCCCAGGTCAAACTCCGCCGTCACACCGGTGTGTCGCCCGATTTACGCGTTTAAAAACTCTATTATTACTATTACGCAAGGTATATTATATGTATTTACGTTCCATGAAAAAATATTCACAAATTATACAGGGTGACTAATGAATTGGCGATCCTTCGGGATGTGAAAGTACTAACAAAAACAACTTTCGCTATGGGATCAATTCCGAAAAAAATATTTAAAAAATCAGGTGTTCATTAGGTACATTTATGTCCCCATGATACCCTCTATATAGCTATCACCATTGAAGAGCACAGAATATATAAAGTAAATACATACGTAGTCTTTCCCAAACAGATGTCCGATTGGCTTATTAGCATTTCATTTGAGAGTATGAGAAGCTTTTGTGTTAAGTGACATTCAAGTATCATGACAGAACGAATATTATATCATTGTGTGATGGTGAAAATACTATAAAAATATGTATCTTTTGGCAACTGAGTTTATAACGGACCTGTACAACAAAACAAAAAAAAAATAGGTGAATGTAGCAAAAATATTTTGACATGTATTTTCATCAATTTTCTATAGTACAGAATGACCAATGTTAAGTATATTGTGCAATAGGGTCTCAAAACAGTTCGTGTGTACATTTGGATTACTTGGGATGCACAAAATGGCATTTCTCATAAAATCAAATGCCTGTTTAGGCTTGATTAGATATTATTCTATGCGAGTAAGTTTTCGAGTAAGTTATAGCACTGTTATGCGTGGCGGGACACGCACCGGTTTTCTAATAACACGATTTTTCAAGTCACGAAACTTACTTGCATAGAATAATATCTAACCAAGCCTAAACAGGCATTTTCCAGGGTTCCGTAGTTCTCCCCATAGCACTAAATTATACCCATTTCAACATATGTGCATCACTGGCGCCATCTTGAAATACGATTACGAGCTCATTTTCGTTATTGCGAACCCGAGAACCAAAGAAAATAATCCAAGAAAAAAAATTGCAAATTTTTCGCAGGCGTCATCTTGGAACCATACATCTTTTACAACAGAATCCTAAAAAACTAGCTGTGACCCACGAGTTTGCTCGCGTGATTGGAACCGAGCACTTTTCTGACTTATATAAAATCTGTAGAATAGTGCAGCTTTTGAACAGTAGAAATGAAAGTTATAATTCCTCTTTACAATATATTGGTCATTCAGTACTAAAGTCACACAAACAAATATCAATCGTTACTTGATTCATGCAGTCATTGGATAGTGACGTTATTATTATTATTATACTTATGTTTTGTTATTACTTCCTTTTCTTATGGCGGGTTGAAAAGATTTGCAACAAATATCTAAACGCTTTACATGTTAGAAACATCAGGAATTCAAACGAAATTCTATGCTAGCTAAACAAATTCTTAATCGTATCCATATAAAGCACGACTTACTACGGTCCAGTAGATTCGGAGAAAATTAGCTGTGACAGACGGACAGACAAGCACACAAGTCTATAAGGGTTCCCCTTTTCATAGGGACGTTTGGAACCCTAAAAATTAAATTCAAAATGAAATAATAAAAACATGGCTCGGCTAAATTATAACAGCCGCACGGACCAAATTTCAAGGTTAAGCAACGCTTGCCGAGGTTGGTCTATGAATGGGTGACCATATTAACATATCGAGTTTCCTCCGTGCCTCGGAAAGCACGTTAAGCCGTTGGTCCCGGCTGTCATTTGTAGATTTTTGGCAGTCGTTACGGATTGTCAGAAGCCAGAAAATCTGACACCAGTCTTGTCAAGAAGTACCGTGTTACCCAGTTAATGGGTTGTGGAGGTCTGGTAGGCAGCCGCTCCACGTAAGATACTGGTATGCAGCTGAATCCGGTTTGACTGGAAGCCGACCCTAATACAGTTGGGAAAAGGCTAGGCAGATGATGATGAAATAATAAAAACATGGGAAAGTGATCTAATACACTTTTTCGACATGGGGAATGAAATAGTCATTTGGCGCATCTGAAAATTCCAGCTGATAGGCATGTGAAAAATATGGAGTCTGTTATGGCCCTACTTATTGGCGGCTGGGAACACGAGTCGAGTCGCTGCGATGAGAGCGGGTATGAGGGGTGAGGGGTACTGTGCGCAAGTATTTTTAAAGACAGAAACAATTTATTTAGAGCATTTTGTATGTTAAAACTAATTTTGAGCATCAGTTTTTCATATTATAAAAAAGCAAACTCAGAAATTAATCTGATTTAAGGTCATGTCCTCACACACTACAATTTCTCCCGTGGTACATTAACTCAAACAAATCTTTCGGTGAAATGTTTACTTATACAACGTGTAACAGAATAAACTCAATACCTCTTAAGGGGCCATTATACTCATCATTATGAACAACTTTTACAATAAGTCCGACACCGAAATCGCGAAAAAGAAATCAGTGGTTCCGTACATTTTGTCGAGTTTTTTTTTGCGATTTCATTGTTGGTCCCATAGTGAAAGATGTTCATAATGATGAGTATTATGATGACTCCTTAAAAGGTATTGCGTTTATTCTGTAACATGTTGTATATTCCCGTTATATGATATAATACCCGTGTTTAAAACTATTTACAAAGAATATTTTCTCCCTCTTCAACCCGCCAACTTCAACTAATTCTCTTTACCTTCCAGTTAGCCCACGTACGTACTCATGTCACTGTTGTCTTTTACACGCTCCTATGGACTTGGTTACATTGTATCGTTTGTATTGTAATCTGATATATGTCCACTACCCGCCCGCTGTATTGCGTTATATACGTTAACGTTATTTTTGTAACGGTTTTTTTTATATCATCGTTATTTTTCACTTCCGATATTTTCTTATTACTATTTACTACGGTGCAACTATAAAATAAAAATGACACGCAACACGATAATTTAAATTAAAACCTAAACGAATATAACGCAAAACTTCACTCTAATCAAACAATTATTTACGCTAATACCGTTACTTGTTTTATCGATAAAATAACGTTATTTTTGACGGGTTATGTTTGCTTCACTCTGAAAAATACCATTATAATATCACATCACATCGTTATTGTTCTAATGGGTAACGGTTAAATATGCGTTAATAATTGCTTATCTGTATCAACATGCTTGGCACCGCTTTATCTCAATAGACATCAGCTAGAATGCTTTTTAAGACGCAGAGATCATTCTCTGTGCCTACCTCGAAAGATACGATTGGCCCGCCAAGAGTAACGTCGTTTTTTAACGTTATTTTGTGATAAATATCGTTATAACGTTTTGCGATAAATAACGGGTTTTTTTTTTCGTTCATTTCCAACGTGGATAGTGGTTTATCGTTTTATATTTGTTACATATGAAACCTGGATGCTGGTTCTGAAATTAAAACAATGATTATCCTAATGATTCTACAATATTTAAAGCTTGAATAAAATTATATCGATTATGTTAGTTTTTTTTTATCGTAATATAATAATCGCAAAACGTTATGTTCCTTGTGACCCTACTATACTGTGTCCCTTTTTAAAACTATAGCGTCCATTAGAGAATCCAAAATCCCGGTACTTTTTTGACTTATTCAAAATTTAAACCTGCATGGTTTACCCTTAATAATTGGCTATTAAACTGACATAGTTCTGCATCTATTTTATAATTGTAAGGAGAATAATCTGTAAAACTGTTGTGTCTTTGCGTAAAACTGTTTGCTTATCTCTACTTTAATTAATAAATACAAGCTGGAGAAAATCCGAAATCAGTTGTACACGATGTTATATTTCGGGACTTAAGAAATACCCTTATTAATTAACCATATCAACTATCTAAGATATTACAACTATAAATATAGTACTTCTATTATGCTATCATATAAATACCAATATATTTTTCTGTAAGTATTTATTCTTCTCGCAATTTTACTATGGATGCAGATAAAACTTGAACAATAAACAGTAAAATTCTAAAATCCACTAATACGCTTCTACAAAGTCCTGTTTAGTAAATAACCACAACTAAGATGACAATAAAAAAAAATTATAGGAACACAAATAAAAATGTACACTCATAGCTACACAAAATTCACTGTAGTATGAGTTTAAAATTAACACAAATCACATGCACAAAATAAATATATAAAAGACAAAAGAAGCAAAAGTTCTTTGCCTCGGGCTCCAACGAAGTATCAAACCAGCAGTATTTAATCTATTCTTATTTAGTTTAAATCATTTAAACCTCGTCATCGAGCGATCTTCTTTTTTCTTTGTGTCGACGATGACGGGGGTTCCGTTCGCTCATTCTATTCCCCGTCATCCCCTTCGAACCTAACCTGTCCTGTCCCTAAGTTTCCGAGCTCGCTTCGCTCGCTCTTGGACTAATTCGTTCAGTCGTGGTTGAATTGTTACCCAATCAGGATCACCAATGTAATGTTGCGGTGGCTTTGAAATCAGCCGTGATGGTGCATGTTTTTAAGGCCATAATGATTGAAATACGAAACTTAGTATGTCATTGAAAAGTGTTGATCAATAAAAGGGCTAGCCGAGCAATTAAAAGGCTAGTTCAAAAAGCTGGCAGCGATAAAATTATTTTTTTCTAAATAAATTAATAAATAAAATATCGAAATCGACTAGCCAGTACTATCCACATTTAAAAAATACCTATGAATTATAATTTAACCGGTATTTTCCATTCATTGGTACCTATTTAAAAACATTACACTGTGTTCGGGCAGACCTATGATGATAAATACTAAAAATAAAAGATGGATTCAGAGTATACTCAGTAAGACAAAGAGTATGGAGTTCAGTTAGATTGTGTCTTGAGATAGTTTGAATACTGCAAAAATGATCTTCGTTTTACTCCCGAAACATAAGACCTTATCACTTTAGCAGCACACAAAAACCGAACTTTCTCCTCTAACCGGACACTTCGCCACAAAAGCCACAAGACAGACAATGTCTCACACAACGCGCTTCTAGATCTTGCTAATATTAAAAATAACTTAAAGGAAACAAAATAGTTATTTAAATAAATAGTTTTTAAAGTGATATTAAACATAGATGCTTCTGAATCTTACCCTGGTGTCCGTTTTATTATGTCTTTTGTCACCCCACGTCCAAGATTTGTGTTGTATTGTGTGGTCTCGAAGTTTTAACTTGTATTGTGACTTTTCTTTGTCGTGTCCCCCTTTTATTAATATTACTGGTTCTTGAAAACATCAAATTTTTTATGCTGCCCGCTTTTCGAATAGTAAGTAGCTTTTCTTAATTTGAGTGACAGCTGAGTGACTGAGCGTTGTCTGCACAACCGAAACTACTGGTCGTAGAAAGCTGAGATGTGACATATACATAGGTTCCTTGGGGAGTGTAGGGGAGCACTAAAAGAGGATTTCCCGAAATTCCTAGGGGAACGAGAAATAACGGGAGATGCGCGTACGCAGTCGCGGGAAAAAGCTAGTAGCTTCTAAATTTAAATGTTGTCGTAGTCCATGGATTTGATTGCGATGTAAATTAATTAGATCCTGAACGTTATCATAATTTTGGGGAATAATAACCCAAAATAAAAACATTTTTTTTATGTGCATGGTTTTTAGTCCCGACTTTCAAAATAATCGGTCGATGAAGACTTTCCTTACGAACCGAAAAGCAGTAAACATACCACGGAGTGATATCATCAAATTGAGGCATAGGTCACTTCTAGGCAAGCATACTCCATAGTCATCCACATCATCACTAACCACCATGTGAGATAGTGGTCAAACAAAGCCTCATCATCATATCAGCCGAAAGACGTTCACTGCTGGACATAGACCTGTCCCAAGTGTCGCCACAACAATCGGTCCTGTGCGTCTCCAGGTCATCGCTCCACCTTGTGGAGGGCCTTCCAACGCTGCGTCTCCCGGTACGCGGTCGCAACTCCAGAACTTACTTAAAAGACAAGTGGAAAATATTGACTTTCCGTTATGTAGCTTAACCCCTAAATACACCTACAACTTTACAGAAAGTTACTTTGTACGTTTTAGATTTCTCGTCCACTAAACTTCAAGACCACACTCCTCCATGTCCCTTTATGTCCCGCTTCAGCTCCGCTCAAACACTAATATCTTCACGCTGCGTACAGGACAGTGAAGGCAGAGCTCATAGCATGCAGCACGGGGCCACTGGCGACTCGGCGAGGGAGCAAGGAGATGCTGATAGCGGTTTTGACGTGAGTATTCCTTATTCAGGCTGCGTACAAGAGCCAAGATTACTAGGAAGTTCGAGCGTTGTCTACGACTGATGTAAAATGGGAACGGTCATTGCTCACATGCATTTATTTACTTGATAAATATCAAAAACAGAAATACAGACATAAAGCTGTCCTGAATCGACTTTTATCGTGATCCTTTACGTTCTTTATTAATGAAAAACGGTTCATAATTTATTGTTCGGGTATCTACGAAGGGATATTAGGGACAGGTCAATGTACTTTGTTGCAAGTTTATCTGGCGCCTACCATAGTAAGCTTGGCTAAAACGAATGCTTTCTCGTCTTAAGTCGAGTGAGTAAGCGAGAAGCACGATAAAATATATTTGTATTTCTTCTTGGCCACGGCTGGACGTTCTTTATTTGAAATAAGACCACACTTATTTGTGGCCTTATTTCCCTGGCCGTTTTTCAAGTGCTAATCGGACATCTAGTGTATTCTTGATCGAAGAATATACCCTTAACTTTTTTTAACTCAGCCTATAGCCGATTTTTCTTTATTCAGCTATAACCGAGCAAAGACCTCGCCCCCATGTCCTTCCAGACATTATTTTTTCTAAGCTCTATGTATTTTAATTATATTGAAAGCGCACGTTGTTATAGTTTGTTTAAAAAAAAAAACAACGGATTGCACTCCGGGAGTGCCAGCAGAAGTGAAAACTTGAACATTAACGTTGCGCATTTTTGAATATTTTGGTTAGTGAATAATTTCGCACGAATTGCTTTATTTATCAGTATAAAAGTACTATTATTTATGTGTTAAATATGTGGTTAAATATAATATTCATTTATTGCGCTATCGTACACAAACATGACAATTTATATTACATATTACATTATCCGTCTTACGAATTTTCGATCAGGTAACGTGTCCTGACGGTCAAGTATTCAGACGCGAGTTTAACATTTTTCACCCATCTCAAAAAGTGCACAACGCCACTAAAGAAGTTTTCACTTCAACGTCTTACGAATTTTCAATCAGATCACGTGTCCTGACGCGAATTTAACAATTTTTACCCATCTCAAAAAGTTCACAACGCCCCGCTAAAGAAGTTTTCACTTCAAAAAAACATAATGTTTAAAATGTCGTTGATTATTAATTTGTCTCGCTTTGAATTTCAAACTATATACATCACTATTATGTGTAACCGTTTATTTTCCCAAATATATAATACAGATGGTCGAGGACGACGGTCGTGGCTCACCAGGCAGTACGGATGACACCGAGCGGCCTTCATCAACGAAATCAGGCGACAGTGACTACCCTGAATCTTCTACTAAGGTACGTTTTATGTTTCATGTAAGTAAATTATAATGCAGCATACACTGATCATACAAACATGAAATAATATCCATCATCTGAACTTTTTAGCATCTTTGTAGCAACTATTCACGATATTGAATTTTGCTTGCCACAATTCATAGATTATTTAATTTAATTTAACCTAATCAATGAGTAAATGAATGAATGAACGAGAAAGTAACATGACTTAGTGACTAATAAGCGAATGACAAAATGATTTACTTGAACTACTAAGTAATAAAAAGGTTTTAATTATATCATCCCAATCAAATGATCGTATTTCATACTTAGCTTGAATCAACTTCTTTGACTTTAAAGCGCTTATTATTTTCACAGCAAGCATCAACGGACAAAGACACGAGCAGCCCTGAAAGCAATAGTCTGCTCGACCCCTCAGTGCTTTCCGACTTCACCACGCAAGCGCTCGTGCTCACCGTGCTTGCTACGCTCGTCAAGTACACTACAGGTGAGTACTGTTACAGCAAGCATCAACGCAGACACGAGCAGCTCTGAAAGCAACAGTATGTTCGACCCGTCAGTGCTCTCCGATTGCACCACACAAGCTCTCGTGCTCACCGTGCTTGCTACGCTCGTCAAGTACACAACAGGTGAGTACTGTCACAGCAAGCATCAATGCAGACACGAGCAGCCCTGAAAGCAACAGTACGCTCGACCCGTCACTGTTCTCCGACATCACCACACAAGCTCTCGTGCTCACCGTGCTTGCTACGCTCGTCAAGTACACTACAGGTAAGTACTGTTACAGCAAGCATCAACGCAGACACGAGCAGCCCCGAAAGCAACAGTATGTTCGACCCGTCAGTGCTCTCCGATTGCACCACACAAGCTCTCGTGCTCACCGTTCTTGCTACGCTCGTCAAGTACACTACAGGTGAGTACTGTTACAGCAAGCATAAACGCAGACACGAGCAGCTCTGAAAGCAACAGTATGCTCAACCCGTAACAGTCCTCCGACATCACCACACAAAGCTCTCGTGCTCACTGTGCTTGCTACGCTCGTCAAGTACAGTAATAATAATAATAATATATATGTATATAAAATAAATAAAGAGAATAATAATAAAAATAATAATTCTTTATTGACATAATTGGTAACAAGAAACTTATTTGAAGCCTCTGACTCCCGAACTAGGTGTACCTGTATGTCAGGAGTCAGCGCCCTCTCCCATTTTATTTGGCTTAGGTACTAATGTCAACATATTAATACACAAACGTGAGCGCTACAAAATATAATTTTAAAAGAAATAATATAAAATAAAATATAATGACAGAAATTAAATTCTTAAATTAAAATAAAATCAAATTAAATTAATTAATTAATTAAAACGTGCTGTGAGTGTGGAAGGTGTGTACGTGTGCGTGTGGGTGGGTGTGGCGTGTTTGTGTATGAGTAGGTGTATGAAAGAAAGGTATGTTCATTGTAAGTGTTCCTTTATAAAATGAGATTAATTACTTATTATTTTCTCTACATCCTCGTAATCAAGAGAAAAGAGCCAGTTCTTCAATATAGGTTTGCATTCGTGTAGTGTTAGCGGATAAATATTTAAAATTCTATTAATTTTGTTATATAGATATACAGAAAGAAAAGGGTTTTGCCGTCTTGCAAAAGCCGTGCGACACTTCACAGATTCAATCACATTTGGAGTTGTTCGCCTATTTCGAAGTTTGCCTGGATCATAGGGGGTAGATGCGTGTCTTTTAGTAATTATCTGGAAAATAAAAAGCTGTCTTACTGTAAATAACCGGCACAACTCGTATAATGTCTTCGTAGGAAATCTGAATGGTTTGAATGACATTGTTTTCAGCAAGGACCGCTGCGCTCTTTCCAGACGTAAAAGATGCGTTTTACATGCTCCTCCCCAAACCCCAATACAGTAACCAATTACCGATTGTGCCAATGCATAATAAACTGTATGGAGGAGATCGCTGTCTGCTACATGCCTCAGATTTTTGAACACCCATATAAGTTTCCTAACTCGTGACGAAACCATCTCGATATGTGGTTGCCAGGATATTTTCTCGTCCAAGAGAACCCCATGGTACCTGACCGTCTTAGATTTGCTCAGAGTTGTACACGAGCACTGTTGAGTGAAAGGTGCATTGCATGTGTGAATCCGGACAGCCACATTGGGCTGTCTTATGCGAGCATTAGTGAACTGTACAAATGAGGTTTTCGATATGTTAAGTGTTAACAGGTTATGCCTTAGCCACAAGCTTGCTTTATGGAGCCCTATCTCTGCATTTTTTTGAACTTCATCCCAAGTCTCTCCCTGAAACACCAAAGCTGTGTCATCGGCATAGGTAAATATTTTGCCTTTATTCAGTGTCAATTCACATAAATCGTTTACATAAATCAGGAAGAGACTGGGACCGAGAATGCTACCCTGTGGGACTCCGTAAATAACTGCGGCATCCGAACTTATAGCACTACCTACTTTAACCCTCTGTAGACGGCCAGTAAGAAAGTCTTTGTAGATTTTAAGTACCGTTCCCCTTATTCCACACCTTTCCAGCTTGTCAACAAGAGCATCGATCGAGACAGTGTCAAAGGCCTTGGCCAAATCAATAAATACTCCGACACACTTTTGTTTATTATCAAGACAAGCTGTAATATAGTCTACTAACGAGCTAACGGCTCCATCCGTACTTTTACCTACCCTAAAGCCAAATTGGGACTCAGATAATATCTTATTATGTTCTAGGAATTTTATGAGCTGGTTATTCAAAACTTTTTCTAGTAATTTAGAGAGCGCTGGCAACACAGAAATTGGTCTGTAGTTTGTTACGCTGTCTCGAGCTCCACTCTTGTAGACAGGAGTGATGAGCGCCCTTTTAAATACACTAGGAAAAACGCCCTGCTCTATACACAGCCTAACGATCGTGGTAAAATGTGGGACGATAATATGTTTTGAATATTTTAGGAACTTGTTAGAAATACAGTCCCAGCCCGTTGCAGAGTCATTTTTAAGGTTCATGATAAGGGATTCAATTTCTGATTCGTTTGGTGGGAGCAATACCATAGAATTTGGGACGCGAGGTCTGCTGAAATCATTTAAAGTAGGCAGGGTGATTTCGGGATTATCTGAGCATTTTATCTTGTCCGCAAGTAGCTTTCCAGCATCTGCAAAAAAATTATTCACAGTTTCAACGGCTTCGTGGGGGCTAATACTGTGCTGTAAATCATCAGCAGCAGATTTTTGCTTGGCAGTACCAGTGATTGATTTTATAGCTGACCACGTTTCTTTACTACTTCTTGCATTTTGTAAAAGAGATTTTTCATAGTTTCTTTTAAGCTTCCGCAATAGAGCGTTACAGAAATTTCTGTAGCGCTTGTAAGTGAGTTCGTGAATTGAGTTATTGGGATGTTTCCTAACCTTAAGATGAAGCTTATCACGGTGTCGGATACAACGTACCAAACCAGGAGTGATCCATGGTTTTATGGTTTTTTTACGACCAGAAACTATACTGGACGTTGTGTTTGATTTGATAGCAGAAGTCAAGTTTCCAGTAAAAAGAGTTGCAGCTTCTTCAGCATTAGCCGAAGGAGAGACAAAAGAGAAATCCATTGATTCTAATTGATTTATGACTGCATTAAAATCTGTCTTAACAATCATGTTAGATTGCCTTATCAGTTCACGCCTATAAGATAAACTAACAAGAACCGAGTCATGATCTGTAACTGTGGACTCTATGACAGTGACCGTGGCTGACCTATTTGTTTTGATCATGATGTGATCCAAACAATTACTCAATCTAGTTGGCAATGTATGCCCTGGGAGAAGACCCAGCTCTGCAGTTAGATTTAAATAAGGTGAACTATTTCTATCACTATAATCAGGTTTAATATCTATATTTACGTCTCCAACAATAATAATATTGTTGCAATTAATAGGACGAAGTATGTTGTCAATCGAATTCAAAAAATTGTCGATGCAATAAATTGACGGAGATCTGTACGTAGCCAAAATGGTAATGTCGTTGTTTATTGTAAGTAACAAAAAATTTGCTCCAATAGGATCAGGTTCCTCCACAGCACAACTGATATCACTACTGGCATAAATGACAATTCCATCATTTTGATTTAGACTTTTCTTGGAAAAGTAGCATGAGTAATTGTCTAAAAGTGGTGGTGATTTGTACTCACTCAACCAGCATTCAGTTAAAATGATTATATCGGGTTTAAATGTAAGCCTAGCCAAATGAACAATAAAATCATTCATATTTTTATGGATACTGCGAATATTTTGTGAGATTACAGTTAATGCTTTAGAAGTAGACAAGATTAAATCCCCACATGTTTCCGGGTAACATCTATAAGACTTAGCCACCGACACATCATCAATATCTTGAATTATGTTATTTATGGAAGCCATTGGTGAGGCGTAAGGAATAAGTCACAGTTTTTAGGCACGAAATTTCTCTTAGAAATTAATATTGCGCTATCTGATTTAGTTGAGATGTTCAGAACAAGGATATATTTATTTAAGTGATGAAGTATTCGATGTTTCGTAGTCGATATTTCGTTTCTGTAAACTTGGGTGTGTGTCGTTGTGTGTTTTTGACGTTTGTTTGTATAGAGTGTTTTATGTATTGTAATGATATTATGTAATGTTGTTAGCACTAGATTTAGATTCATGCAATATAGATATAAATAAAGGTTAAAGGGTTTAGTAAACATACAGCAAATGTTCCATGAGAGCAGTATTAGTCATGTAAAACTAGTAGGTCTAAGCTTTTGAAAATCCTCTGCTGAGTTTATACGGATCTGGGGGTCGCCAACTTTTTTACGCATATAAATTACGCCATATGATGTCCAACAAAAGTCATACCCATAGTTTTTGTGCTGTGTTCTGGCTAGGTAGTACAATTTCTGGGTTTTAAACGTAAGTCTTTCTGACACATAAATTGGTTGTTTGTTCTTGAACTTTAGGTGGGTAGTATTGAGCTTTTCTCCTTTGTCTTTTGATTTATTGAACATCTTAACTCCCTTAATCAACATATCTTTAGTTATGACGGAGTTGAAGTTTACAATTATAGGATTTGAGCTGTCTTTTGATTTCACTCTGTGTATATCTTTCAGGTTAGTTTGGCTAATATTTAAGTTTAAGGTTTGACCCAAATTGACAACTAAATCACAGAGGTCATCCTTTGTCTCACCTTCGGACTTCGGTACGTTTCTAATTTCTATTTCAGTAGCCCTCGCGTTGCGCTCCAGATACTCAATCTTATCCTCAAGTTGTTGTATCAGCTGTTTATCCTCTTTTTTCTCAGTTTCTAAGGACGATATACGACATAAAAACTCGTCGTACTTGGATGACATTACCTCAACACTCAATTTCAACTCAATATTTTGTTCAATGATATTATTAATCTTGAGCATAATACCCTCGAACTGAGTTTCCTGATTACTGGAGAAGGTAGCAAGCATGTTCCTAGTAAACTCCGCAGACGCAGTGGCATCTTCTCCCTGGAACTTTCTTTTTTTACGATCGGTGACGTTGGAATCGAGCGACAGGTCGGGCGCCGAAGCAAATTGGTACCGCGGTGAGTCATGTGAAGTAAATCGTACGGATGAAGATGTTATATTGTCTGCCCCGGCGACAGATACAACTGTCAGTGGGATCGGAGAGACCGGAGGAGTGCGGTTGATGGGCATAATTATTCACAACACCAGCAATGAGGCACCGGGCAAGCAGAAGCGGTCTGTGGTTAAGCAATAAGTTATCGCAAGTGTCCAGACTTAGATCAATTGAGTTCTTTATTATTCTCCTTTACTTTGCTATGTTAGGTAGTAGTGCACACTCTCAGATTGTGTCAACGCAGATTATGAATGCGTGAATAATCAATTATTTAATTACAACTCACCGATTATGCTTCGTTCTACGCCCGGAGACCGCTATAAACTTCTCAATTTTGCGCCCCGAGTACCAGGCGTGCAGGTACTGAGTGGAGGCAACGCTGTCAGTTGTTACTGAAGAGTCAGCAGCGTTAGCGAGTTGATGTGTAAGCAGGCGCAGCCAGGGCGCGACACGACATTCCGCAGCAGCGAGTACCAGGAGCGCAGGAGTAAGCGGCGGCCGGCGCACACGTGGAGGCGGTGCGGGGCGTGCACAACGAGAGCCGCAATAACTCGAGACTGCTCACACGCAGGGGTCTTCCGCGCACAGCGTGGCACGCGCGCGTACAGTGTTAGCAACTGTCCGTATACTAATACTCCATTGAGTTATGCACTCCTATTTTTTTTGAGCAGAATAAACTTGGAATTTTAAAGTAAATTAAAATGAAAATGAAACTGTGTGGGGTCTATTGCACGTCTGCTCGTGTTCGAGGTCCAAGGGAAGGGGACAGTAAAGGTGAGTACTGTTAAGCCGGATTTACATTACGAAAGTAGTTTCATGCATGATGAAATTAATTTCATAACACTACTTTCAGTACCTGTGAAACTAGTTTCATTAAAAATAATAGTGTCGTGAAACCCACAGTATGTCTGTGATCATGGCTACGCTAACATCTAAGCTTTACTTTGCATTGCAAAATGTTGTCATACAAATGTTATAGTAAAAAATTAAGAAAAGTTGTCTCGAAAGAAAAGATGTTGGTGGATTCGAGCCTGGCTAGCAAGAAACCAAGCACGACTAATAAACACACGTCCTATCAGCGCAAGCGCTTTCGCGACACTAGTTTCGCGTCGCGTTTATACGATGACATTAGTTGCATGACACTAGTTTTATCCAAAAATCGCGCGCATCACGAAACTGTTTCAGTGTCGTGAAATCGATGCATGCATTGTAAAACTTAACGTTTACACGTGAAATTGTTGGTGAAATTAATGTCACGAAACTACTTTCATGCCACTACTTTCGTAATGTAAATCCGGCTTTACAGCGAGCATCAACACAGACACGAGCAGCCCTAAAAGCAACAGTCTGCTCAACTCGTCAGTGCGCTCCGATTTTACCACTAAAACTCGATATTTAAAAAGCTAAGCAAACAAAAATGTACTAGACAGCTGACTTTCAGCTGACTATTGTATAAATCATGTTTTTGATTAATTTTTCATTTTGACACAGCAATAATATTAACGGTACATACCTATATCTTCTACTATTATTTTACTTTATTTACCCTTAAAGTACAAGGCTCTGGTGACATTGAAAAATACACTTTATTATTTCTCATTTTAAGAACAAAGTTATATGATCACCAGCTCAGACATGACATTCCTCCTCGAGCGTTTTATTGTGTGCTTTTTTCACTTATAAGATGAGAGATTAAAGGACCGTTATTCAACAACAGAAAATAACCTATGTTACTTTTTAGGGTTCCGTACCCAAAGGGTAAAAACGGGACCCTATTACTAAGGCTCCGCTGTCCGCCCGTCCATCCGTCTGTCCGTCACCAGGCTGTATCTCATGAACTGTGATAGCTAGACAGTTGAAATTTTCACAGATGATGTATTTCTGTTGCCGCTATAACAAAAAATACTAAAAACACAATAAAATAAATATTTAAGTGGGGCTCCCATACAACAAACGAAACGTGATTTTTTTCCGATTTTTATAGATAATGGTACGGAACCCTCCGTGCGCGAGTCCGACTCGCACTTGGCCGGTTTTTTTCACTTTAAGATGAGAGCTAAAATGACCATTATTCAACAACAGAATATAAACTGTGTTACTTTTTTGGCTGTGCCGAGCCTATTTCCACCTGATGATTGTAAAAGATTGCTAAAACAAGCCACCTTCGTTTTTGTTTCAGATGAGGACGAGATTAGAATACTGTACCAATATTTGGCTGAGGGATCGGTTGTATTCCCTAAAGTATTTCCTGTTATGTAAGTATCAATTCATATTTTTAGTTAGAGATGAGATGAGAGAGATATCCAGATGTTGATTTGGTTCAAAATAATTTATCAATACTCAATATTTTGTGTGTATTGCATTCTTTAACCCCTTTGGTGTCTATTCACCCCTGCATTTCTATTCGCCACGTTTTACCGTACTAGTTTCATAAAAATCCGTTCTGTAGTTTTTGCGTGACAGCGAAAAAAACACCATCCATCACCGCAAAAGGGGTCATTGTACTCATCATTATGAACAACTTTTTTAAAAAAAATCGACTGCTCCATACATTTCTGTGAGAATAATTCGACAAAATGTACTGAACAGCTGGGTTTTTTTTTCGCGATTTCGGGGTTGGTCCCATAGTAAAAGCTGTTCAATGATGAGTACAATGACCCCTTAAGAGCTAATGCGTTTATTCTGTTACACGTTGTATATCTTTATAATATTATAAATATGAAAGTTTGGATGTTTAGATGGATGTATGTTTGTTACACAATCACCACAAAACTACTGAACGGATCTTGATTAAACTTAGCAATGTTGTAGCTTATGTTCCAGAACAACACATAAGCTATAGAAATACTAACTTTTGCACGTGGTTTTGTCTGTAACATAACATAGGTTGTAGCGCGATAACGTAATTGCCACGGGAGCTCCTGTTCCTTATCGTTTGTCTGCACGGGAACGAGAAATTCCTAGGGGAACGGGAAAAACCATGCCCGCGACTTCGTACGCGCATATCCAATGCGCGGACGAAGTCGCGGGCACATTTCTAATATTAGTAGGATGTTTCAATTTATTTTCCAAACCTATGCAATGCTTCTCTTCCCAACAGTCACAGTCTACTAGACATGAAGATCAATCACGTATTGATGCATTGCCATGACCAGCTGATACTGAGCGCCGTGCAGAGTATTATACAGGTAAATACTTTTTTTGTGTTAAGCCACTCGTATCTCAACCAATGAGACCTTTAGACGACACGGTTAGTATTGACTGCTGCGCTGCGTGTCGCGGGTTCGATTCCCGCACGGAACAAATATTTGTATGGCCTACAGATAGTTGTTCCGGATCTGGCTGTTTGTGTATGTGAGATTATATGTTTTTAAACGCAACGTTTCATTAAAAACTTTTTTTTTTTTTGTGTTAGCCACTCTCATCTCAACCAATGAGGTTGTCGTCTGCTTAACCGGACTTGTTTGTGGCGGCCTCAATCAAAATTAAAGAAAATAAAAGATAAACCTTCTCTAGCAAATATTTAAGGCCAGGTTGCAATAAGTCACTAATAGAATTAAGCAGTGCATAGACCAACATTTTTTTTTGGTCTCGTTTTTTCCCTCTTCAAACATGACAGGAGCTGTCAAATCAATTTCAATTCACGCAAAGAATTTTAAGGTTAGATGTCTTTTTGTAGTTGTTTTTAACCGACTTCTAAAAAAGGAGGAGGTTCTCAATTCGGATGTTTGTTTTTTATTTTTGTTCGCGCATAACTCCGTCGCTTGGCAACCTTTTGACTTGAAAAATTATTTTTTGTTGGAAAAGGTATACTTCCCAAATGGACCCATGAAAATTTTATCAAAATCGGTTCAGTGGTTTGGTTTTTAAATCCAAATAGCTGGAAAATCGATGTATACGACATTGCGTATTTTTTGTTTTCCTGTGACTTTCCAGTGGTGTTGTTAGGTGTGGTGGGTACCACTAAAAAGTGAAAAATCAAAACTTTTTAACAAAAAAAAAAACTGATTTCAAAAAAAAAACACTACAAAGTACAAAATAACTTTAATTTCGGAAGTCGGTGTCAAATAACGAAGAAGCAACCAAAAACACCGACATTGTATTATTTTCCTTACAGAACATGATAGCAAGTGAAGACGCGAGTCAACAACAGCTGCACTACATGCAGAGTTGTGGCTTTGGAGGACTCTGGCGATTTGCTGGACCATTCACTAAGGTTAGTTATGCGAGATTGGTTTCTTAACGAAAGAGTATCGTGTGAGATAGATGTCAAAAAAAAGTTGTTAAAAAGTCAAATTCTCAAAGAAAAACTATTGACTCAACTAAGCACTATTACCTCCGGACGAACCACGCCCCGGCCATGTTCCGTGAATCGTGGATCAACGTTAAGGGTCAGTTCACCGAGACTCACACGACGCGAAAATGCTTGAAGAGACTAATGCACCATCCTGAAGCCACGATGCGCATAGTTCCGCGTTTACACGCGCTATAATTACAGTACTTAACTAAAATAATTTTCCCTCAGAACCAATGCACAGCAGAAAGCAGCGAACTCTTCGTGAACTGCCTCGAAGCGATGGTGGAGACCTGCCTGCCGGGAGGTGACGAGGCTCTCACCAGGGCGCCTCCTCCAGACCCTGACCATCCCGACCCTTGTGACCAGCACCGGTACCCTGGTGAGTAACTACATAGTGCTGGAACTGCTCCAAGCGATATTGGAGACCTGCCTGCCGGAAGGTGACGAGGCTCTCTCCAGGGCGCCTCCTCCAGACCCTGACCATCCCGACCCTTGTGACCAGCACCGGTACCCTGGTGAGTAACTACATAGTGCTGGAACTGCTCCAAGCGATATTGGAGACCTGCCTGCCGGAAGGTGACGAGGCTCTCTCCAGGGCGCCTCCTCCAGACCCTGACCATCCCGACCCTTGTGACCAGCACCGGTACCCTGGTGAGTAACTACATAGTGCTGGAACTGCTCCAAGCGATATTGGAGACCTGCCTGCCGGAAGGTGACGAGGCTCTCTCCAGGGCGCCTCCTCCAGACCCTGACCATCCCGACCCTTGTGACCAGCACCGGTACCCTGGTGAGTAACTACATAGTGCTGGAACTGCTCCAAGCGATATTGGAGACCTGCCTGCCGGAAGGTGACGAGGCTCTCTCCAGGGCGCCTCCTCCAGACCCTGACCATCCCGACCCTTGTGACCAGCACCGGTACCCTGGTGAGTAACTACATAGTGCTGGAACTGCTCCAAGCGATATTGGAGACCTGCCTGCCGGAAGGTGACGAGGCTATCTCCAGGGTGCCTCCTCCAGACCCTGATCATCATTTTTTATTTGCGAGATACGCCACAAGAGTGAAGCCAAAAATAAATTGTCAGAAAAGAAAACAGGCTGTTTCGCTCGACGATAGCATAATTATGTGGTGTAAGTAATTTTAAAACATCAGGTCTAAATTCGAACGGTATCGTTGTGAATCCGCGATGATTTACTTTAAAAACAAATGAGTTCGCTTTTTTTTTTTATTATTTATGAATGGGCTAGCTCTTGACCTCGATCACGCCTGATGGAAAGCGATGGACGAGGTCCATGATGAAAGCGAGCGTGCCCAGAAGATGCCTCGAGGCACTGGTACTCTTGGACTGGTAGTCTTGTAAGGTGTTAGGTGAGACTGTCCAGGATGCGCCGAGCGAGAGGTTCAGTTGAGTGTCTGATGGAACGAATTGCGCTACACGAGAAGGCTCCTTCATGCATCCCATTGCCATCGCTTTCGAATTGTGTGCGGTCACTTGAGTGAGGTGAGCTGTGAACTTTACAGATTAGCAGCACTGCACTTCGGCCAGCAAATGGCATTCTGATCATCGGGATACACATTTTGAGTAGTTTTCTAGTGGTCTATCCAAAATGGTTACTCGTATCTCGCTGACCCGGGTGCCTTTAAACACCACGCCTTGAAGAACCTTCCATCTTTTTACTTATATTTTTGATGCTTTTTAAGGTTCCGTACCCAAAGAGTAAAACGGGACCAGACCGATGAAAAATCGGCGCATTTAAATGAAAAGGCTAGACAGCCAATTAAACGGCTGATTAAGCTAATTGGCTGCGACAGGTACATAATACACAGTTTAAATCTCAGCTGGAGCATCGTCGCTGGCGCAAGTCTGTCCGCCACGCGCAGCGCCGCTAACTTAGAACACACAATACTAAATGCAAAACCAAATTTTTATTTCCATAAAGGTCCGTAATAGGTACACACGAATAACATTTACAAAGCATTTTACATCATTTTTAGGCAGAGCTCGTTTAATAATAGTAGTTTATGCAACGACCATATAAAAAGGGTTATTAAAACACGAGTGTGGGTTTATCACACGAGGCGTAGCCGAGTGTGATAATAGCATCACACGAGTGTAGTTTTAATACCTAATTATATGCCGTTGCATACACTATTTTATCTTCACTCATACAGTTGAAATAAAATAAGTGGAAAAATAGTTTAATCCAATATGGCGGATATTCTCATTGCGTATTCGAATGACTGCGCAGCGCGCTCAAACATAGACAAAGATAAAAGTCAATGAGCCCGCGCCAAAAATTAAAAAGAAAAAGAGTGCTGTAAAAATTAAAAAGTTATTTTATGATGCATTTGTTTAAAAATCGAAGGAAAATGTTGAACTGTAATGGTTTTTTTTTTTAATTTTACCTATCCACGAAAAAAAAGTATGTGTTTATGCATTCGTTTTTGAACTCATATTTGGAACATTACGTTGTGAGTGTAGATAAAAAAGTTTATGTAAGGGAATTTAATCCTTATATAAGGTTTATTTAAACGCACGCCCGATTTGCATTCCGCATGCCACATTGATTTGTTGAACTTGAGAATCGAAATAGTAGACTACATCAATTTTATGGTACCTACGTCTACTAGGTACGTCTTTTGCAAATGTAAGAGTATAATGTGAAAGAGCGAGATGCATAAATTTAGGTACTACGCGCTACCCCGGCCGACTATCTCATTACCACTCTTGAAACATTTTACTACAATCTTAAATTTTCTATTGCTATAAGTTGGTTTGTGGTACTTGAAGATATGCCTTTTTACAGGGCATACCTATGTAAAACCCTTTTATTACAGCTCGCGTCAAATAACTGTGCCCCTCTGAAGTTGGCTACGAGTGGCTACGTAGTAGTCAAAATTACGAACAAAATTTCAACTGCGCATGCACAAGAGACGTGGGGGCGGAGATTATGGCGGCGCGTTTTTATGTCTCAGTCTTACGTTTACGTTCGATGCATGCTTGCGTCCCGCTTGCTCCCTCTACGTGACTGCACCAAGCGATCTTTGCAAATGGCTAACTTCAGAGGGGCACAGTTATTTGACGAGAACTGTAATGAAATGGCGCCAAAAAGTGATATTTGAAGAAGTATGACTTGTGCCCTTTTCGGAATGACGGGTTCAATTGAGTTCACGGGTTAACTGTTACGGATTCTATGTGGATGGGTACCCAATCTGAAGTTAAATATGTTTAACTGTTTAATTTCAGGTGTACACCGGCAGGCGACGCTGTACTGTGCGACTCAGGACACCTAGCTAGAGGACGAAGAGTAAATACGGAGGGCGCTCCTATTTACTCGTAAGTATTAATACAGTGTGGTCATATTTTAAAAACTGATTCTGTCCATGTATATGAACAACTTCCATTACGGAAGTCATAAAGTCCGGTCGCGGAGAAGGAAGAATTTCGTACAATGACCCCTTATTACCTGTCTCCTTCACTCCTACGTAAATATAATGCGTCACGCTAGCACAGATGCAATGACGGCCGTCCTCAGGGATCGTAAACCTTTTACCGTATCTAAGGTTTGTTTTTGTTTGCGTGTGGTTTTAGTTGGCCTTGAGTTACAACAAAAACCCACGGCGTGCTTGACATAGTTAATAATTTTTAAATAACGCACGTACGACATTCCATCTTGGGATGCGTTAGTGATCGCTCAGTTTTCGGACACAGTTATACTAAAATGACGTGATTATTTACGAACAATTTGGTACCAATAATAAATCATTTAGTTCTTTGTGATTTCGAAGTAGGATATCTAATTGCATAAACTAAATATGGGTGACAAAAGTCACCTTGTGCGTTCGAGCGGCCGCACTTATTACAAAAATGTTTGTAACGACTGTCAGTAGGCAATTGCAAAAGGGTCATTGTACGAAATTCTTCCTGCTGCGCGACTTTAGTCATAATGATGAGTGCAATGACCCTTTAAGAAGTATTGCGTTTATTCTGTTACACGATGTACACAGGTGGGGGTCATTCCTAGGAACATTTTAACCACAAAAGAAATGTGTCCAGAGCTAACATTCCTAATTTCCTCTTTACAGAACCCCAAGGACACGACGTATTTAGAACCCCATAGCAAAGGGAAGTTAACGTACAAAATAAGTAAAACCCCGCTCCATTCCAGAGGTGCGAATAATCAACTCAACAAACTCTACATTAGTGCCTAACGACCGACTTATCAAACGCAACATAATTTTAAGAAGTCTCATGCTTTCTTAATAGTTGTTTTTATACTGGGTGACTTTGACTTCAACAGGTAAAATATCTTGTCTAAGGAACGTGCAGGAACAGATACAGATAACGCAAGAGCAACTACTTCGCGTGCCCGTTTCGGTGCCCAGCTTACGATCAAAAATCGTAAGCCACCGCTTTCGCGCTCAATTTGCATCGGTGTACGTTAGTCGGACGTCAGATAGGTGTTAGTTATGTGGTTAGGTCAGTTAGCTGCTACACGTGGCGGCGTCTTTGAATCGTTTTGATTTTCACATCACCTAATAGTGCTTGTGCTTGTGTTGACGTCATAGTAGGTAGTCAAAAAATGGCACGCTTGGTTTTCATACAGATCGTGATACTTGCGTTATCTATGTCTATATATATCTGGTGGCAGCAGAGAAGCGTAAATTACAAGTATTTATAACGAACAAGTTTTAAATTTGTGCAACTTGGTGATACCGCTAACGTCCGGCACGTTCCCCTAATCGGAGCATGTAGGAGCTATACGTGGCAGCACAGAAGCGTAAATTCCAAGTATTTATAACGTAAAAGTTTCAAATTTTAAACACTAGATGGCACGGTATATGCCGCGCATGTCATCACATCATCATCATCACATCAGCCGAAAGACGTCCACTGCTGGACCTAGACCTCCCCCAAATGAGGAGGTTTGCCATAATCGTCACGCTTCACAGGCGGGTTGGGTATCGCAGTGTAGCTGTAGCAATGTACGTACAGAGAATGCTGCTGCCCATTCTCTGGTGAGTCCCTTAGTCGCCTCTTACGACACCCAGGGGAAGCGATGGGATGGTGCTATTCTTATACGTCCGACACCATACGGAACACGTTCCCTATAGGTAGGTATTTGAATTTCTATTTCGAAATAATTTCAATCCGTCGCAACCAACTCAAGTTTCGACTTTAGCGGTGTGTTTTAAAGTTGATTTTTGAGTGTATTCATTAACACTGTAGCCCTGTTCAAATAATTAAAATTTACACTATAGTGTAAGAGATCTTAAAGTTAGGTAACGTTTGAGAAGTCGGTTGTAATTTTAACAATCAGAAAAGTGAGAAACGAGATGAATGAGTAGGTATAATTAGGTATTAAGATAATTAATATAGTATCTTTTAGTGTAATCGCAATAAAAAAAACATACAAACTTGTAGTTTGTATGCAATACCGTGAGAATTAAACGCTTAAATGTTTCATCCATTAACATGTTATATTAGCTATTAAATAATGCGAGTTTTTTCTTAGATAATCTTAGATAATAAGAACGAAGGAGGAACCCTATAAATGATGCCTAAAGTTATTATTAAGCCAACTCATATGTATAATTAATAATGCAGAAAATTTATAAGTGTCAAGGCTTAAATATTTAAAAGTTTTTGAAAAAGGTAGGAACCGCATCTTGTGTACACTTAGGAGATTTTACTTATACATGCGAATAGCGCCCTTAAATTCAAAACGATAGAGAAGTTAATTTCTTGAAAAAAATAATTAGTAGGTAATGGCACTTCGCACGCCGTCGGTATGTAGACCTTGTAGGTTTCTGCAAAGTATGCCTTTTTTGCTATATTTACCTCATAAGCCAGGAATAAACGTGTAAGTAATTTTCACAAGTAGTTTGCAATACGCTGTGCAAGCGTGACTGCTGAGTCGTCCTGGATTCGATTCTGAGGTCAGGCAAAGTGTTATTAGGGTTTCCCATTAGAAATTTGTCAGTCCGTAATTTGGAAGCTGGTGGTGTGATACCCCCGTGGTTCGCTGCGCACGCGTCGTGTTTCGCGCCTCATCTCTCCCGCGAGTGTCGGATGCCGTCCCCGAGGACTTTGGGAGTGCATCTGTGTTTGTGGACACACGCCTGCACTATTATATCTTCGCAATGGGATTACTATAACAAAAATCAGAATCAGAAATTGTGCTACTTGCCTAAACCAAATAGTAAAACTAGTCTTATGGGTGTTTCATTTTGTATAGGAGAAAAAGCTCCTTAGAAGGTAATCGTACGCCTTAAAAAATACCACTGAGCAATTTTTCTAGTAATCAAGTAAGTAGCTAAAATAGCTATATTACATATAATACTTTAATAAAATTTAATTTAAGATTACAGAAATAATGATGGATAACTGAAAGAATTTTCTTTTGTAAGTATATTGTGGGTACGTATATAAATAAATAAACATACATAAGCACATAAAACTCCAACTCGACAAACTACACCAGTTTGAGACTAAAGTTAGCAAAATATTATACAATCTTAATGATAATTGTCATTTACGATTTTTGTGACAGTGAAACCCGGGAGGCGTGCAAAGTATGAATAACACCCTTGAAAATATGGAACACTCTTCTATTCATGTCTCATATTAGCCTTATATTTTACATAAAACTTAGAGTACAAGCAAGTGAGATCAGTATACTATATCTACAGAATGTTACAAAAGTGCGGGGTCATATTTGGCCTAAACCACCAACTCTTAAAGCAGTATTACTTCAATATTACTTCCAGTGGGAAAGAGACGGAGCTATACGTCCTGTATAGCTCCGTCTCGTTCCCACTGAAAGTAATATTAAAGTAATACTGCTTTAAGAGTTGGTGGTTAGGCCCCTGGGTTGCGTTCTGCAAAAATAAAAAAATATCGAGTTTTTATTTTAAACTCCACCACAAATCACGACTAAGAAGTAAAAAAAAAACACTTTTCAAGCAGTTTGATGCAGTAAGTGGCTTCAAATCTGTGATTGAACTAAAGTAAATGCCACCAACTGTAACAAACTGCTTGAAAAATCATTTGTTCAAAACTTTTTGGTCGATTTTTAATAAAATATTTTTTCTTATATTTTGCTATTTTTCTCTTAATGCATATCAGGTTCCCAACATCACCCTTAAATATGGCCACGCACTTCTGGAACACCCTGTATTATTGAGATAAAAAAAGAAAACTAAAAAAAAACATGTCTTACATTATTAATGTCTTATTTAGAACAAGTGTTGTGAACGCATACAAAATGTGTATTTTTTAGATTAAAAATATTGTTCTAAGAAAACACAATCAATGAGAGAAAGAAAATTAGTGTAAAAAAGGCGAAAAACAGAGGTCACGTTTGTTCGTGATACTTTCGTGAAATGTTCGTGTAATGGTCATATAAAAGGGGTATAACACACGAGGCGAAGCCGAGTCCGATAATAGTATCACACGAGTGTTTTAATACCAAATTAGTTGCGTTGACATCTAGCTGAATTAGCCGTTTCATTAAAAGTCTATCCTTTTCATTGAACTGTGCCGTTTAATCAGCGACATTAGTGACATGGACAAGTCATTAAACGATTTTGAACAAAAGATGTCACTTAAGTCGCTAAAAAATCGGCACATTTAAATGAAAAGGCTAGGCAACCAATTAAACGGCTGATTAAGCTAATTGGTTGCGACACATACACTATTTTATTTTTTACTCATACAGTTGAAATAAAACAAAAGTATAGTCTCATTTTTGTTTCATGTTACTTTAAAACGATACACTTTTTATTGGTTTTCCTGTAATCTATAGGAATCTGTATTTTAAAAAAAAAATATTTTCTGTTAAATAACTTCTATCTTAAGCAATACGAAGAAGAATTCCCTAAAAAATCATGTACCACCCATAGGTACTAATTTTAATCAACTGATGATATCTTTGTATGGATTTTTTTTTACTATGATTTCCATGGGTAGTCAAATCATTACTTTTTTACACAAAAGTATGTTTATTAAATAAAATGCTTTGCGTTCTTAAAATGTTTTTCCCATGAATTGTTGATAGATGTGCATGGTACGATTCTGAACTATAAATAAAATTTTAGATAGGTACTACAGTTTCTCAATAAATGTACCGAAGTGATTTTTTTTACTACGGTACGTTTATTGAGAAAATGTATGTAGAATGCACTATAACTGAACTATAAATATAATTTTAGATAGGTTCAGTTTTTATTTCGGTACATTTATTGAGAAAAGCAAAGCATTTTATTTAATAAACATACTTTTGTGTAAAAAAGTAATGATTTGACTATGCATTTGGAAACGCGTCCTTACAGAAAGTTATAAATATAAATAGGCAGGAGCAGTATTTAAAACATGAACACACCTTTCTGTTACACCCTGTACAAATATAAGTCTACAAAATACAAAGAAGTGAGATAAATATATTACGCTTAACCCGACGACTCATTGCGTTTGTAGTAACAGCATGTCTTGTTACTACAAACGCAATGAGTCGACGGGTTAAGGGTATGGATTTAAATAAATTCCACAAGGTATTTAGTTTAAGAACTAGAATGATGGACTGTGTGAAAGATGATCAGGCAAGAGTGGGATTAACAACTAAGGCCAGGCGCATATATACCTACAATTTTTATAGAACAACTGTTTAGTTGTATGTTAATATGTGAATCAACGGAGATGTGCATAAATAAAATTAGTTTATTTCAAGTAACACGACTCTTAAACAAACATATAGGTACATAGATGGATACAGACAGAATAACAAGCACAGACAAACATGAACACTCACAAGGTAACAATATGTCTGCAGCATTGCTAAATGTAAGGGCAATCCAGTCTGTTGGCGATCATCTCCAGGACAGTGTTGGCGCTGCCCTGCACTCTGCGCACCAGCATATCATCAACCAGATAGTTGCTCAACAAAAAAAAACAAAAACTCACGTCGATCGCTTTTTGGTTAGTCAGTCGAACAACTATCGACCGACAGCTGTACTGGAGTGCACATACGCTCGATTAAACAGTCGCGACAGAATAGACAATTACGTAGATTTAGTAAGACTCTATGCGCACTTTCGTCGACTTAATTTGAAAACTATATGTGCAACTGGCCTAATGCTGTCTACTCGTGCGTACGCTCGACGTTCTTACGTTCGACCTTCCCACAAGATCGAACGTATAGACCGTTATCAGCACATATCACCCGAAAGACGTCCACTGCTGGACATAGGCTTCCCCCAAGTGTCGCCACAACAACCGGTCCTGTGCGTCTCGCATCCATCGGCTACCAGCGACCTTCACCAGGTCATCGGTCCACCTTGTAAGGCCTTCCAACGCTACGTCTTCCGGTACGCGGTAACCACTCCAGAACTTTTCGGCAACATCGACCATCTGTTCTGCGAAACCGTTATAACTTAGGATTTATTGCTCGAAATTGAACCAAAATGTTTGAAGAGCAAGATTCATGTGGAGTGATTTGTGGGCAACGATATTATGAGTAAAAAGGTGTAGATAGGTTACTTAAACAACATTCGATCTATAAGAATGTCACAATGTTTGATGACACGTAGAAGTAGGACGGCAAGTCGTAATTATCGGGAGCGGAAAAGAGACAAGCCGACGAAAATGTGGCTAATTAGCCACATTTTGACGTGTCACTTGCTGAGCGCTTATAACCTATCTACACTTTTTTACTTATAATATCATTGTTTGTGGGTGATACTTTGCTCATCGAACATCAACGTACGTGTAGAACCGTTATATATTAGACCGCATATAAATTGGAAAGGGAAATAAAATGAAGGAAAGGGTAGAAATTCTCGTGTCATCTTGCTCACGCGGTTTATGAACGCTGTTGGCAACTTAACGTAGTCTTACTTACACTGGTACTGCTAAGATTGACAAAAGGGTATTTGCCTAAAAAAAAATCATAATGTCAGATAAGTTACCATAAAAATATTGGACAAGGTTTTTTTTATTTTTCACGTAAACAAAAATATAAGACGGTACAATGCGTTAAAAACTCGCGTGTTGTCATGCGTTGGTACACCTTTTTACTGTAAAGCGATGTCAGCAGCCCACACTCCTCAACTTTAATGCGTCTGTAAATTTTTATCAATTTGTAAAGGCAAAAAATACAGTTCCAATACATTGGGTTAATCTAGCGCATGGACAAAATTATTATTTTTCTATATAGGAAAATACTCTATACTTTAACATTTAAAGATTTATTCTAGTACCAAGAAGTGATTTAAAAAAGACATAAAACTCGGTCACTATATGTATAGTTCATAGATAAATGTCGCTATGTACCTCTCAAGCGCCCGACATGTCAAAATTCAAAATTATATCTTGCGATATAGTAATAATAGAGTTTTAAATCAGGTGACACACCGGTGTGTCGGCGGAGATTGAGCGGTTAAAGGCTCAGCGCGATGCCATACAATTATAATGATAGTGAATACAACATTGAACTCAAAAAGAAAAAGTACTTACACATTATTTTATTAATAAAGAACTGCAATAACGCTTAATCATGGAATTAAAGGATACAGCTATAATCTTATCTAACTAGAACACATCTATTACTAATTAAAATGAATTTAAAAAAAAAACTTAGATATTTGGTGCTTGGAGATCGACACATGTAAATGAAAAAAAAATCGTATTACTTAGATGTCGTTTTTTGATTCCTAAAATTTTAGAAAATAATTTTGGACCGGAAAAAAAAAAGTTCTACATTGCTAACCGTAAATCTAAGGGAATATTATTAATTAATTCTATTAATATAAGTAACATAATATTGCACACAGAAAAACGCTACATAAGAGTAAACATTTGCCTATATAACTTATTAGTACAAAACACTAGTAGCTTTTAGTTGATAAACATAGTTTTTTAGTATGTAGGATGAAGGAGCCACTTGTTGACTTTAAAAATGTAAACCCCCAGTTTCTAAATTGAGAATTCGTCAAAGTCTATATTAATATAAGTACTTGACGATATACTTTAGCATTAAAGTAGACTTTGACAAGAGCCAGGGTTAAAAACCATATTTTACATAAAAATATCATTATTTAAATATTTTTGAGGAATCTACTTTTAATAATGCAAAAGCTGGCAGTGCTTCAAAATATTCTTTCCCTATTAAATTATTCTAAAAAATACAACCGTAATGAGAACCTCTCCTTTTTTTGAAGTCTGTTAGATATACACTAGATTGATATAAATGATTTACAAAATATAAATTAATATAGTCATAGATTTATTTAACTTTTCTCGCCGTTTGAACGACTAATTATTTACGCAGTAGCTTATAAGATTTAAACGGTGTTTTGTTGAGCAGATTTCAGTTCTTAAAAGGGTTATACAGGGTGTACAAATACGCTACAACCATTGAAATATATTTTTTCTCTTATTTTTCTTATTAACCGGTGTGTGATGTATTTTCGAAATATTCAAAATATACTGTTTTTTATCATCAAATGTACAATAGAAAAACATCTTTACTGTTAATTATAATTTGGTACTTAGTGTTTTTTTTTTGTTATCTCGAAAAAAGCCAGTCTTGATATGAGACAACATTCTCCCCTCACATCTCTCTTTTAAGAATTGTCATCTCCTTACAAAACACCCTATAATGCTTTAATAAAAATATTGTAAGCAATAAATTTACACAATTTGGACCTTATAAGAAATTAGATTAACTAGCAAAACTTTAGACTTGGATATCGATATCTAATGAATATAAAACAAAAATAATATACCTACTCTTAGTAGGATTTTTAGTACTTTTTATTAGTACTTCAAATTATTAGTGAAAAAAAAACTCATTTTTAATTATATTCGATACCCATCCATCACGTCTTAAGTTTCGCTAGTTAATTTAGTTTGACTTAGCATTTAATGGACGGTTTTAAATTAGACTCGAGTCTGTAGTTGAAACTAAAAAGCACAAAAAAAAAATGATTGATGGACTGTGTGAAAGATTGACTCTAGAAAGGGGCCGATTACTGAAATGACGATTGATAGATAAGTATGAAAGAAGACATGTACCAACTGCGTATACATTGAGACTGTCAGCGCAAAAGCGGCCTAACCCTCAATTTTCCATATTCTGACTTATCTACTAAAAATAATTTCATACATGCTAAGATTGATTTATTTTTATTTAATTTATTTATCTCAAGCTTAGGCCACCTTCGCGCTGATAGCCTCATTTGGTCTTCGCGATATAATGAGGAAAATGAGAACAAATTAGTTTTTAAAAACGTTGCTATAAATTAAAATTGTCCCTATTTTGATCTAGATTAAGGTTTTTCTAACAAATCTTTATGTCTATCGGTGTTTCACAGTTTCTAGGCCTAAATTAGATTTACATGTACAAGGTGTAACAGAAATAACGCAAAAAATTAGTAAAGTTTTTTTTAAGTTATTAGTTAAGTTTTTACTATGTAATACTGTTCAGTACATTTTTTCGAGTTATACAGAACAAATGTATGGAGTAAGTTGTTCCTAATGATGAGTAAAATTACCCCTTTATAGGTATTGTGATATTTCTGTTACAATCTGTATTTGCTATTTATAACTGTTCACTATTTGTGCAAATAGGTAGATACATAGAATTTGCTTTTTTGTACACCAACATTTCTGTAACTTGTGCAAAAGTATGCAAGTAGCTTGCTTGTCATTATTACATTACAATTTTTGATTGGCGAGTGTCTTATTGGCATACGTACAAGGTGCTTGCATATAGTCTTGTGTAAGTAAGTTTTTGCCATTGCTTGCAAGTTATTAGCCACAGATATAGATAGACATGATAACGCAAGAGCAACTACTTCGCGTGCTGGTTTCGGAGCCTAGCTTACGATCAAAAATCGTAAGCCGCCACTTTCGCGCTCAATTTGCATCGGTGTACGCTAGTCGGACGTCAGTTAGGTGTCAGTTAGGTGTCAGTTATGTGGTTAGGTCAGTTAGGTGCTACACGTGGCGGCGTCTTTGAATCGTTTTGATTTTCACATCACCTAATAATGCTTGTGTTGACATCATAGTAGGTAATCAACAAATGGCACTCTTGGTTTTCATACAGATCGTGATACTTACGTTATCTATGTCTATATATATCTGTGGTATTAGCATATGTAGTCCTAACCTTGAAACTTCGTTGTGTACTAGATATTAATTGATTTTGTAAGTAACATTACATGGAGAAACTGTTTTTCGCTTGTAAATATCTATATTTGCTAATCATGTGTTAAATGTAAGATTAAATCTATATTCAGTAGTTTTAAATTTAAAAAAACGGTGAAATTAGCATAGAAATTGATGATAGCAATCTTTGACATAAACTTTAGGTATTTGTATTTTTTTTTATGTAGGGTCAATTTAAAATATTTAGATATAGTACGGAGACGTTCTGGGCAGCAATATCAATTTTTTTTTTTTGAAAAGTAGGTTTTATACCGCTATAACTAATATGAATTTTAAATGGAAAAGAAAAACAGCTGGTTCCTTCCTACAGTTTGTTGAGTTATGCGAAGAAAAATGTGCAAACCAGCTTTTTTTCCCGTTTGAAATAGTTAATTTGTCTTGTGTTCTTGATCAATCTTTGATTGATATCAAATGTCTGAAAAAAAGTGAAAAAAATAACACGTTGTTTATCGATACTCACGACGATTGCGGAATTTATCTATTTAATTTAATTAGACCCTGTTACACATAGATCAGGACCCCAAGTCTGCTATTTTTATAAATTCGTCATTCCAACACGATCCCATTGTCATTTTGCTATAAGTTCGTAATCTGCTAAATCCATTGGTCGGTCAATGGTCTCGTAAAAGAATCGTGGTTCTAGATATTCAATGTCTTTGAAAAGCAATGAATGCACAATAACTGATAATGGTAGGTCACTGATCGAAGGAACTGTCAAAATTTTAGCAGATTACCGCCTGTCTGTCATTCATTTGTCATTATGTACGAGATTACCATTCTATGACATTTCTTTCAATAGAGTGTCAGTGGTTGACCATTGGAAAGTCATAATGATGCTTTTATATTAGTAGATTACCAAACTTGTCAAAAACAACAATTATGAAATCAATGATAGACCATTCTGACACTATTGTAATAGCAGACTTGAGGCCCAGATCAGATGGTAAACATAGATCTGAATGTATAAAAAAGTGAGATTTTATAGTATGTAGCATACTGACTAATACTTATACATGAGGTAGATTTTTAAGAATGTATGTCCCTATACGAATTAATGTAAATGCCGTAGCCATATTGTAAAATTGGCCATTTCATGATGTGGCCGAGGTTAGGTGAGGTGGTCATTTCTTAAAGTGGCCAAGTCTACAATATGGCTACGGCATAAATATACAGTAAGTACGTATACAATAAAAAAAAATTATTTAATTGAATGTATTAAATATTTCATCATATCTCACTGAGAAATGATGTTTGAGTTTACTTAGATAGATATTTAAATTACAGCACGTAAAATCTGGCCTGTAAGGCTTAAAAAACACTGAAATTACCTCGTTTAAATGTAGGTACTATTGCGGCGCAGTCAGATTACCGCTCTGAAGATAAATTAAATCTTTTATCTTCAGAGGCGGTAATCTTCATGACGCGAACAGCAACTTTTTAACGCTTGGTATATAATCTTTTCTTGAAAATATCTATTTGAGGAGAATATTATAGAGATATAAAATAATTATGGAGCTCTCTATTATATGAAAAATATGTACTTATATAATTATTATGTATCTGTAGCTAGAATGAGATAAGTAAACCAGATGGAACCTCCTGAAAGTATTTCGGGAAGAGATGTTGAACAAAGTTTATAACATCACGATAGATACCTACATAAGTCAAAACTAATTAAAGTTATAAGTAACGTTACTTAATTAATTTTGGGATTCAATATGGCGTGCTTTGACTTTTTGTACAATTTCCAAAAACTGGTCGCGTCGGAGCGCATTTTGCAATCTTAAAGAAAATTGAAGTGACCATGAAGCAATTCATATCAACGATATCTTTCAATTTCTTTTTGTTTTCGACTGTTACTTGTCTCATCCTAGCTATTATTTAAACATTTAAAAAATTCTTTATATCAACATTTTATATAAATATACTTATTAGTGGTAAATAAAATACTTACACCATAGACTTAAGAAATGATCTACTTACAATTTTAGAAGAATTTTATTAACTTTCAGAAAAGCGTAAAAAAAGCAGACATTCGTGGCTATGCTGTTATAAATGTATTTTCGGGCAAAATCTGCAGTGAGTAGAGTTGGCACTGCAATCTCTGTCTACCTATATTACAGTGAAAAGCGTGCTGTAACAGCAAAAATAATGCCCATATCAAATTGGGCAAAGTTTTCTTGTTAAGTTGCTTTTGCCCATTAAGTACTGGGCAAAATCTGCTTCGATTTTTGCTGAAAATGCCTAAAGCTACAAAAAACTTTTCTGTAACAGACACAATACAGAGTTAGTTCATTTTGTAAAGGACAGTTCCTTCAACTTTTTAGTCAACAAACTGTGTCCCGCTTTGAATTGGGCAAAACTATTTTTGACAGGCAATGTCAACTCTGCCATTACAGCGACATCATTCATAATGCGACATACTTAGTACCTACAGGATAATATTTTCAGTATTAGTATTGTAAGATTATGCAGAAAAGACTAGGTCCAGTATATTTGATGTATTTAGTTAAATAAATGATATATACAAAATATTTGGTATTGTTTATTTTAATAATATGAGAGAACTTCTGATTTGCACCTGAAAGTATTTGTTAAGTAGGTAATAAGTATATAGGCCAGTTTTTGACAAATACCTTCAAGTGCTTAATTCAGAAATTGGGGAATCAAGCGACGGAATTTATGACAATCAATCAATAAATCTATCTAAACTAATATTATAAAACTGAAGAGTTTGTTTGTTTGGTGGAACGCGGTAATCTCAGGAACTGAGCTGGTTCTTCGAATTGAAAAATATTTTATTGAAAAATATTGTACATTATTTAAAGATATCAAGTATTGTAAACGTTGCTACGACGAAGCGTGAGTGACAAGAGAGTTCAGCCCGCTGAGCTCGGGGTCTTTAAAAACTTGCATTCCCCCACCGAAGTAACGTCAGCCGATGCGGCACAGAGTACCTACTTTTATATATAATGCGGGTAGCCAGTGACTCGCCAGCAACTTTCCAATGTCCGATCCGCCGCAGGTGGCAGCACTGGACCCAAGGTGCGTCGCTTGACTCGTGGTATTGGCGCTATGTTTGGTCGCCGGAAGCAGTGGCGCCAACACCCATTTATCGAGGAAGGCTATCGGCTATATAACATCACGCTACGGCCAATAAAAGCGGAGCGTTAATGAATAATGTGACGCCTATAGCTATATATATATATCGCTTCGAGCCAAAACCGACCTTACTGCTATAGAATAAAGGCAATGACAATCAAACGGGGCGGTCTAGACCGGAGGTATGAATGCTGGTAAATAAAATGCACAAATCTGAATAATATTTTTTATTTTTATAACAAAATAAACACCAGACGGTTATCCCAAAAATGTCTACAACTATTAACAACTTCGAGTAACAAACAAATTATAACTTTTAATTCAATTAATTGAATAAATTCATCAAGATTACAGTTTAATTGAATGTCATTGAAGATTAACAATTAAATTGATTTTATCATTAAGAACATAGGTACATTACGTTCGTGGTTAACACAGCACCGAGACGCATCGGCGACCACAGCTAGAGACGGAATGAGGGTTTTCAGAAATGACATGTACCAGCGGCCTTATCGCGTAAAGTATTTCGGCAAAGGCACTGCGATTCCTATGCCTACATTTGTAATGCACCCAAGGTGTCCAACAAACTATGAATTTGATTGTTTAACACCTCGCCTTTGCCGAAACACGTTACACAATTAGGCAGCAGCAGGTGGCAGCACGACGCATCAGGTCCAAACCTATCAAAGCTAAATTTTCAAACTTTAGATACATTGGCGTCAAGATACGTTTCAGTAGACCTATGTAGGACCTAGGTAGCGCCAACTGGTGGTGTGAATTTTCAAGAAAACCCTCACCTTTCCATATTTGTAAAGCGACTGCCACTTTTACTCATGGAAAGTGACGGCCCGTGGCAGTTCCGACTATGGCTAGACAGCCGAAACTTGTTCTAAACATTACGCGGACACGACTATTAGAAGTAATGGCGTCTCTAGCTGGGCGCGGCATTCCGGCTCTGTGATTGCTTCTAACATGACTTCAAAGTATTTAGAAAACAAAATTGAAACAAGTATGCACTATGTTTCGTACCATAAGCAAAGATGTTTTAGTCAACGAAAGCAGATATTAGATAGTCGAAAATTAAAAAGCTCGACCCGTTAACCATAATTTTATTTTATTAACATTCAAATGGAAGCTGCATCAATATTAGTTAAATACTAAAAAAAAAAGTGAAATGCTTTTTGGAATTACGCGTGCCAGAAAATATTTTGTGTCATTTTTCAGTCAGCGAACTGAAACGATAACGAGTCGAATCAATAAAGGATTTATCTCAAATTACATAGAATTGAAATAAAATATAATTTTAATGAAAAAAAAGAGCTTGTCATTTTGTGCGATTGAGCAAATAAGTGAGATTTTTGAGTCAACTATGCTAGTGGGTAAAAGGAAATATTCCAATAGAATTTAAAACAACATAATCGTAATTATTTAAAAATCTTTAAATGACGACCTAGCTAGTAAAAAGCTTTTTTTGTTATATTATTATTTACCTGAGTTTAACCTTTCCTCAAATAAAAAATAGAAGAAAGATTACCGAGAATTTAATTTATATTTTACATAATATTATAAATTAATGTCAACTACTAATAAATGCATTGATGTTTACAGGCGCAATTAATTAACATTTGACATAATCATTGTAATACATAATACATTTTCTGTACATTAAATATAAAAGGTGAAGACGCTTCTGAAGCAGAAATAAATTAAATCTTACTTTATTTAAGTAAAATAATAAATATAGCTATGTAAATGAACAAAAAATATAACTACATAAGTATTTGTTAAAAAAAATAGCTTTTAAGTTTGAAGACAAATTCATTAGTATTGGCAACATAAAATAATACATTTGATGACTCCACCCCATTTGTGCCTATAAACATATTTTAATAACTTAAAAAATCCCCACTCGAAAATATCATTTTTACACAAGGATTTTTTCACCTCATTGGCTAAAAATAAGAAAACATAATTATTTTACAAGCTTTTTTACATTTTGTGTGATTATTTCACTCAATTCACAAGAAAGGAAAACCTATTAAGTTGGCATTATTAAACAAAACGTCATTATCAAAAGTCCACTTTTCAATTTGTCTTATAATTAGTTACATAACAAAAACAAGAATATTTTTTATTTTTTAGTTTCTATTATGGCTTAATCATGACCGCCAAAAAATCTTTATAAGAGAATATTACTAGAGCAGTTCGGTATAATATCAAGTCAATCTTACTAAAGGGTGTTCCAGAGTGCGCTGAGTATTAGTCGGGATATCGACCAAGTGCGGATGGTACCCAGCAGTACGTCTGGTATTCCGGTAGTAAAAAGGCGATGGTAGGATCAGGTCGGGAAGTAGGAGATAACTGAAACGGCCTTTTTGGCAGTGAAAAGACACGCCTGTGTTTTCAGAGCATTGAATTTGACCAGATTGTCGTCGCTCCACTGGGAATTTGGCCTTAAATCTCGTTGTTTTCCAAATTCATCATTCATCATTCAAGAGTAGCTGGTTACAAAGTTTTCCTTATTTCGACTGGTATTTTGAAGATAACCTTTATATTGCCGTGAGGGTCACAAAATTGTATTGTTTATTTTAGTTATCATTATTATTTTTTGTTTTTGCTTCTGTCTTTTTTTATTTCGTTTGTCACTATTGTTTGTGTGTGCCCTGCGTTTGTGACAAAATAAATGCTTTTTCTTTCTTTCTTTCTTTCTTTATATTTAAGATTGAGTAAGTACAACCGGTATTATATCGGTAACCATAATAAAAATTAGCTCTCAAACTCAGTCGGCATCAGTAAAAGGCAAAGGGCGGATAGCTCCATTGACTGTATACCGGTATTAAAATGTTAAACAAAATATAGATTATATATTTGTACCAGTAACTTTAATCTTATAAGTAAATGAAACTATTCGACACCTGTACCGTAAATTAAAGCCTCCATATACTTATATTCCGGCAGTACGTTCCCTTGGAATAAAACAGTTTTAACACGGGCGAAACTACAAGGAGAAATCTAGTAAACCAAAATCCGTTTTGTTATTTTTACCGTCAAGCTGACTATTTTTTCTACCATAAAAAGCAATGGGTTTATTTGTATGATATGAATAAAAAATCCAAAAAGGGTTTAGTGTCTTACTACTCAAACTGTCACCCTATATTATACCAAACTGCTTTTAGTATAGTGTAACTTTCGCCATAGCACCAACACTACACTAAATATTTATATCAATTTAGTTGCACGTGACATAAGACACTAACCATTTTGCTAAAGTGGGCCAACAGTTAGCAGAAGTTATGACCGGACCACTAAAAACTAGCGATGCCACGAATATTCGGCAAGTATTCGGTATTCGGCCTATTCGGCTACTTTTTTACTATTCGGTCTTCACCCGAATACCGAATCATGAAACAATAAACGCATAATATAACTTACTTTTTTTTTACCAAAAAAAATCAGTATAATTATAATGCTTCAAATTTATCAGTGGTAAGTTATGATCAGAGGTCGGAATTAGGTAGAGTTATTTATGTACTTACTCTGATTTCATACAGCGAAAGAATAAAGTGGATATGCCTGAAATCCCGAGATTAAATTTTAAAGAGCAGAAAAATCCCGTGATTTATTAAATAAAAACGGTATTTACTTTTACACAATTTAAACCACTGTACGTGCGACGTTGCCAAATTTACATCAACGACATCGGATGTCCGAAGTCGCAAAATACTAATAAAAATTGTATGTTAATTATCTTTGTTTTATTTTTCGTATCTATCTCTGAGGTTTTTATTATTATTTATTTGTAATACTGTTGACCACATGGGACTGTTTATTAGAAATCCCGGGAAGATCCATATTAATATCAACATTTCGATGCAAGTACATAAATAACTCTACCTAATTCCGACCTCTGGTTATGATGAATATAATTTTAAGATTTGCACGCTATAAGTACGACAATTTGATGTAACAATCAACAAATAAAATTTGTTGCGACACCACCTACTCGCAAATGAAACACAATTTAAATACACCGTAAGTCAGCGGCGTAGTTGCCGCACACACTTCAGTGATGCTGATGTCACCCGCTAAATAAACTAACTGTCGCCGAATATTCGGCTCTTCCGACAAGAGCCTAGCCGAATATTCGGTATTCGGCAAACCAGTTAATATGGTGTTTTTGCTACAAGCATACATTGTATTTTTTGGAAGCGCTCTTTACTCTCGCAGTGAAAACATTTTTGAGATAAGAGTAGTGTTAGTAGGTACTTTTAACAAAGACAACATATAATAACAACGGATCAGTTGCTAAAACTACATAAAACCACTAACTCACTTTTGTAAAGTGTGATGATTTTGATGTGTGTTTTTTACACAAATTTTGTTACTGAGAAAATAAATAAGGTCCGGGGGCTCTGAGATCTTAGTATATTACACTGCGCAATTTGGTTAGTGTATTTTGTCCCATACAAACTAAAACCAAATCTCCTAAATAGACATAAAGCTTGATTTCCATCATCTAGCTTTTAAGACTAATCTAGGAGTAGATAGAGCTACAGTTTATTATTATGAATACATGCCATTTTAACCTGCATTTAAAAGTCGTTATTATTGATTTAAATTATAATCATTTAGTCGACTAATGAGTATGTTTCACAGATCGTCGTTCTAGAAATCAATCATCACGCGAATACGCGATCGTCGCATTGATTTGCATGCCAAAATCAGGGCGGGAAGTCTTGACATAGTTACTGATCGCCTACCGACCGCATTTGGTCGATAACTTCTAAGGCCGCCCGTACACAGTCAATTTCGGACGTGGTCCACGGATCAGATCATTGATTTCAACTGTGGATCGCGTTCGAGGTTGACTATTTATCGACCGAATTCGGTAAACCACGGGAGAGCCATGGAAGAACACGCGAGTTTACGTGTTCAATATTTTTTGAAAATCTAACAGATGAACGAAATCGAATCAATATTTTTATATACAGAAAAATGCTCTATCTATAACTCTATTATGCTATGCTAGTCATTGGTCGAATAAACGATTAATAAATACACAATATTCTTTATTATGATAGATAGGTATAATCAAAAAACATATTATCAACATTACCCAAGCTCTGTACTTTGTGCAATATGACTGGGCAATATCAAAAACATGCTGACCAAACAGTACATAAATTATCAATTAATTGAATGTCACATTTAATTTAAGTAAGTTTAACCAATTAATTGATTACATTACAATGAAATTATTTTTTACAATTGATTAATTAATTTTTAATGGAATAATTGTTACTTGGAATTTAATGAGAGTAGAATTATTATTGTTAGCGGTTTCATTAGAGATATTTTAAACAAGAAATAAAATATCGGAAGCACGTTTGATCACTATAGTATACGTCAAGTTGGCTGCTGCAGTCATAAAATGTAAAAGCGAAATCACAAGAAGCAGTATCGAGGTCTGTACTAAATATACATTGTCCTATTCTCACGACTTATGACCACAACTGTCAAAGCTTGGTTTTTCCACAATTTCACCTGATGTGGTTAACGATGGAGCACGCTTGCATAGAAGTAAAGACCCTCAGGATGTTCAGAAAATTCCACTTGTTAGCCATACGCACAATTTTATTATTATTATCAATAATAGACACACAAAAGGTTTTGATAATAGTATTATCAAAACCTTTTGTGTGTATGGGTGGAATGTTCACCATGTACCCGTGGCGCATCGCCGTACGTCTTGTAGTCCGATTTTGCAACGGACTTCGTGGAATGAAATTTATAATTTTTCTTAAATAACTCTCTAACTAACCGCTAACAAGACTCTCAAACAATGTTATACATATGTTGACTCCGTGATTCGTTCGCTTACTACGTCGTAACGTTACTCTAGCTACGGTGGTATACCCCAATCCCGACTAACACGCTAATACTAACCTCCCACTAGCGCCGGCTCGCACTGGAGAATAGAAAAGAGTGATTAGGATTATATTTTTTAATTTACACAACGTGTAACAGAATAAACGCAATACCTCTTAAGGGGTCATTGTACTCATCATTATGAACAACTGTTACTATGGGGTCAACGTCAAATGCACGAAAAAAAATCAGCTGTTCAGTACATTTTGTCGAGTTAGGCGCTCATAAACGTGTGGGGCAGTTTTGAATTAACTCTTCCTGAGACAATTCAAAGGTACGGCCTGAGGTAAGTATTTTATAAAAGATAGGGGACCAAATTATGTTTTTGTAGTTGATAAAATACTTTAAATAAATATTACCTGTATATAAGTCTACAGCTATGTCGCATTTTTTAAGGTAGTGGCAGGTGTTTCGACTTTATCCTTTTCTAATACTTCCTGAAAACAAAATAAGACAGCATTAGTAATTTAAAATTAAACTAAACCAATTTAAAATTTAAATAACTTTTAATTTGATATGATTTTGGTAATCTGATATATGAAACTAAAACTATCGAGGATTAAAACCGATATTTAATGGAGTAGTATCTGTAGGTATATTTTATACAAATCTAAATACCAAGACTGATACTAGTTCAGGTTGGACCCTATTGTTGATACCATTTTAGTTTTAATTGATGGCTTTCTTGAAAATAACTTTTCAACCAAACTATTTCAGCTCAGAACTAGCTACCCTTCAGAATGAGTCTATAGACCCTATACAACGTGTAACAGAATAAACGCAATACCGAAAAAGGGGTCATTGTACTCATCTAGTATACTATAGTTCTGTATGGTGTCGGACATAAAAGAATAGCACCATCCCATCACTTCCCGTGGGTGTCGTAAGAGGCGACTAAGGGACTCACCAGAGAATGGGCAGCAGCATTCTCTGTACGTACATTGCTACAGCTACACTGCGATACCCAACCCGCCTGCCAAGCGTGGCGATTATGGCAAACCCCCCCCATTTGGGAGAGGCCTATGTCCAACAGTAGACGTTTTTTGGCTGATATGATGATGATGATTATACTATGGGACAAACCCCGAAATCGCGGTAAAAATTGTTCATAATGATGAGAATAATTACCCCTTTTAAGGTATTACGTTTATTCTGTTACACGTTGTATATTTTATCTATTAAGAGCGTGTACGCCGTATGTCATTTCATACAAACTTTCAAGTCCTTATTCTTCAAAATGAATTAACTGATTTTAACGAAACTTGGTATGCATACGCTAGATATCCAGGTCTAAATTGTTATCAGAAAACATTTTTGAAAAAGATTTCAGAGGGATAGAGAGAGCGATTTTAAGTTTTCTATAGAAAGTGAAAAATCACTATATCCTTCCCCCTGAACTCTTTTTCGAAAATGTTTTCTGATAACTATTTAGACCTAGATATGTAGCGTACGCATACCAAGTTTTATTAAAATCGGTTCATTAATTTCGAAAATAAGGATTTGAAAGTTTGTATGAAAAGCCGTGCCGCGTAAACGCTCTTAACATGCCAATCTAATCTAATCTAGCCCGTTATGTCCCACTGCTGGGTCAAGGCCTCCCTCTCCCTTTCTACACACGTCTATCCTCTGTCACTGCGGACCAGTACGTCCTTCCGGTAAGAGTCGAGTTCTTCTCTCGACCAATGCCAATCTGCTTTTACTTTTTTTTTGGCTCTATCTCATCTGGTAAGCGATGATGTGGTCGACGATGTTTATTTTTTAAGTGGACTCTCGCAGGTCAACCTTATTGAGGTTAAATATTAAAGGTGTTACCATAAACTAATTATAGTTTAGTTAGTTTTGTAGTTGCATAGTTGCAACACTGTTGTGTCGTTTGAATGCTGTCATGTAACGGTGTGATGGTTGTAGCGTTTGAATAAAACGATTTATTAGAATTCTTACCATGCTATGGCAACGTAGAACAAAATTAAAATTCAATTTTTTTATTGAAAACAGCGCCATCTAGTTTTTAGTTAAGAGCCATTTCACGTTTTTGCGCCAATACCTAAGACTTTGGTCGCCTAATTTACCATCTTAGATAACACTCTGGAATTTTTGAATACATGTAAAAAATAGACTAGTCTTTCGTATTGATTCATAATGTAACACATTTACAAAAACTTATTTGTAAATGATGTAGTGATTAATCTCCCACAACTAGTTTACTGAAAAATCATCGCAGAGTCAATTTCGGACTCCTAAATCTATCATAAATGTTAATAAATTTAACTACAAAAAATACATAAAGTTTCAGACATATACTTTTGTTGACTTTTAATGTACTAGAGTATCGATAATTATTACCATTAATTAGTAAAAAAACAAAGTCTTAGGTCAACTTTTACGTTTTATATCGCAAGTTTATCGTGATTTTTTGGTTTGAATTAAGCGTAATTACATTTAAAAAAATATATAAAAATAAACCTTGTTCTTTTACCAAACTAATTCCAAAGTTTTATTAAAATCAATTCATTTAATCAGACGTAATATCATTTTTAACATCACTATACAGTATGTTAACTAACAGAGGGCGTTCCCGTTAAACCGCAATAGTATAGCATCCATACATGCTAAAAAAAATAGTACCATTTGAAAACAAAATGTTTTTTTTTTTTTTCAATATTAAAATATTGACTAAAAATGTTAAACTAACACGTAAAAGAAACACTCTACATTATGCGTACTCGAAGAACGGCAACGTCACGCTTCTTCGAGTACGCATAATGTATAGAGTGTTTCTTTTATAAATTACAATGCAAACGCGGGCACCGATTAGTACGGCCCGAGCGGTCATCGAAGCAGGACCTGTGCCATTTTTTTCCGCGTCCTGATTTTCGAGCGTATCAATCGTAAACGCATTGTTAAACTACGACTACAACCTTTTGATCCTTTTTGTATTTTTTTTCATAAGGTAAGATTTTCGTTTAATATCAAGTAAAGTATGATTTTAGTAGTTTGTAGAATAATTATTATATTTTTGTTTTATTAGTTTTAGCAATGGGGCGTAAGGGTTGTGTATACAAATGTGTCAAAAAAAGGAAAAATCATAATTCTGCAGCCATAAAGAAAGCAACAGAAGCGAGGTAGATATTCTTTTTATTTGCAATTCATATACACAGTTATCGATGGTGGAAGCACCAGGGTAGCCCGCGAAATTCAAATTTTCTATGCCGCACCAGCCTTACCCCGTTCAATGAATATTTCTTCAAAAACTCATACAATGGTATTAAATGAGCTTGTTGTATTGATGATTTTAATAATCATTTAGTTATGATGATTGAGTAAAAATTCATTTATTTGTGGGTTCGAAATTTGACAGCTATTTTGTTTTCATTTCAGAATCATTTTCAAAATTCCACAGTACATCAGTAATAAAATTATATACCACGACCTGAAACTACCAACAGTCAAACAGGAGATCGCGAAGTACAGTACTAACTACCAGAAAAGACTTGCAAAACATAAAAATGAGCTCGCCCTCGGACTGAGCGGAGACAAAAGTCTACGCTATAAGCGTTTAAAGAAACATAGTGTTCCTACGCTACCGGATAGATTCGTCAGGATGGAAGGAGACACCCAATGAGAAGTGACTCACCAAGCTAAATTACCCAACCAGATAAAGTGAAATCGGACAGAGGAATGGCTTATTGTTGTGAACAACAGATTGCCATGATGCAGAATATAACAAAAAAAAAAAAAAAAAAAAAATCAGAATGAGAAATCGCGTGAATCGAGTAGAGGAAGATAGTACCTTTAGAAGAGACGCCGTGCCGGGTACAAGTGAAAAGTCAGATTTGACAACAGAAATTGTATGTTTTAGTAACAATTTTATGTTTTAAACAGAAGTTTATGTAGTAGTAGGTATAGGTACTATCTTATTATTTCTTTAATTTTATAGGGAAAAGAACCTGTTGCATTAGACCCTGGACTTGACGAATCAATGGAACTTTTAGACTCGATCGTAAATATTTTTAGACTTACTTTAGACTACTTATTATAGACTAGGAACATTTTTATTTAGGTGCGACACCGGATGGATTGTGCAGTGAAGGATTAGTGGAAGTGAAATGTCCTAGCTCACTTTTTGGTATCGATCCTGATACCGCTATACTAGCAAAAAAACTAAAATGTTTTAAATTGAACAGTCATCATCAAGTTGAAATGAACCCTTATCATGACTGGTACTACCAAATACAAGGCCAGTTGCAGATAGCGAAAAAAAACGTATGTTTGTTTGCTGTATGGACCGGTCCTGATTTTCCATTGAAAGTAATAAGGGTAGTAAAAGATGACGTTTTTTGGCAGGAAAAGATGCTTCCGAAATTGATTCGATTTTATCAAGATTGTGTATTGCCAGAAATCATAGACCCTAGAAAGGCAAGATCAATGCCTTTACGACAAATATTCATTTAACGACCACTTAAATGATAGTCATTATTTCTTGAGAATAATATGTAATTGTTTCCTTGTTTGTGTTATTTCTATTATATACTTTACATAACATATATTTGTGGTTTTCATATTAGTCTAGAAAGCTTTACTAGATTACCTAATAGACTGAATAAATAAATTATCCTTCGGCATAAATCTCAAACCCAGGTGCATTACGATTATAACGCCTCAAGATTGTTTAGTCCGTCTCGACACTTGCGCTACACTGTTTGCGTTGTGTACGTGTGCGTAGTTACGCACACATACACGATGCTGCGGTATTTTACCTAAACTCGAGCGCTTACATTTTGTGAAATGGCTCTTAAGGGGAACAAATTGCGGTGTTGCTACGGTTAATTTTTTTTTTCTGAGAGTTACTTTATAACATTCATTTCATCATTCATTCATTAATCAAGAAAAATAATATAATTTCATGATCTTCTCATATAAAAATAATAGAATATATGAATTAGTACATAATTAGGTTTTTATTATGAGCTTTAATAGTGAAGAAGTTATATTTTGGTATTGAATCGTGCAAAAATTTGTTTTTGAATGGCCACACTTGAATTGCAAATGGCTGCGTGAGACTGTAACTACTCGTGCGCATCTATTTTCCTTTTGCAATAGAGTTTTTGTTGTTTCGATAGTGCATCTGCAGGTTGAGTTGAACTTTCGTTTCTCCATGTTGTTGAGCCGCCTTACAATTTGTTAGTACGTTCGTGTTGTGTTGTGTTGTGTTGTGTGTGTTGTTGTAGTAAACAACTGGTGCAAAGATATCAATAATGTTCTCACTGGCCAAATAACCTTTTGGAATATTAACGATTCAATGAAAGAAAAGGCTAATCGGCACTACCCTAATCATAAGGGACGAAAAAGGCAAACATAAAATTTTGTTGTAAAATGTGTGATGTTTTTCTAAATAAAATGGTTTAATATTCAATTATGTGTTTTTTTTCCTTTATGTAGTACGTCTGTTTGTAGTATATAGCGGATACACTCATCTCTCTACCTAATATCATAAAGGATCAGACAGCAGCTATACACCTACCAACCTATACATTTACTTATATAAATTAGTTCACTTAACTAAAAACTAGATGGCGCTGAGTTCGACCACTTCCTAGTATTAAAAATAAGGTAGAGTTGCCTGTCTATAGCCAGTATACTATTGTAGTCTTTGATTCTTACTTAGTTTATTATTCAAACCCCTAAACCGAAAAAACCTATGCAGCGTTGGCGTTGCCGGTGGTGTCCCTAATACAAATTGAAGCCTCCAGTTCGCTTAGTTTGTAAGTTTTTAATAAGCCGGGGCTTATTAAAAACTTACAAACTAAGCGACTACACGCTAAGGGCACCCCCTTTGGGAGACCTCGGCTTAGGGCGTTATGGGAACAGTCGAGCCCTCTTGCCTAAAAGTAACCTGTTCCTTCAAGTTAATGCATTAACCATAGTCCTATTTTCGAGCAGCTAGTAGTAAAAAAAAATAAAAAATGGGGTATTCTGATTTCCATTTCCAATATGCTTGTATGGTGACTCCATTTTAACGATTTAGCCAATTTAAAAAAGTAAATTTAAATTGATTTCAATAATAAAATAAGATAACGTTTTAGTAACGCACACACATATATTTATAAAAACATTTTTAGTATTGTTAACGAGAACAACTGCCGACAAACTGTTACACAGAATTTTGAATAATGATTATGATGATTAGAATTTATGTAACTAAGTTTTAAAGAATAAAAATTAATTTAAAAAAAAACTTACGTCGTCTAATAGCTCGTTGCCGGCGTGTCCGTTGCGCAGAGACTCCCTGAGAGTGTCGTCCTCGTCGTCATCCGTCGGCACGTCGTAGAACTCCTCGCTGTCCATCTCGCCGTCTGTGCCTGGTAAGAGAAAATACATAAGATAGTAACTACATTGCACAGATAATAACACATACATATTTTCGAAAATGTTCTCTACTAACTATTAAGACCTGGATATCCAGCGTATTCATACCAAATTTCATTCAGTCCAGACTTGAAAGTTTGTACGAAATGCCGTAGGGCGTAAACACTCTTAAGAGCGTTTACGCGGTACGGCTTTTCATACAAACTTTCAAATCCTTATTCTTCAAAATGAATGAACCGATTTTAACGAAACTTGGTATGCATACGCTAGATATCCAGGTCTAAATAGTTATTAGAAAACATTTTTGAAAAAGGTTTCAGAGGGAGAGAGAGAGTGATTTTAAGTTTTCTATAGAAAGTGAAAAATCACTTTATCTTTCTCCCTGAACTCTTTTTCAAAAATGTTTTCTGATAACTATTTAGACCTGGATGTCTAGCGTATGCATACCAAGTTTCGTTAAAATCGGTTCATGCATTTTGAAGAATAAGGACTTGAAAGTTTGTATGAAATGACATACGGCGTACACGCTCTTAAGTCCACTTTTGGGTGTGTGTTATATGAAATTTTAATAAATAAATAAACATATTTCAGGACATCCAAATCCATGCCGGCTGCATGGATTATTTTATTAAGACGAGAAAAGGTAACAGACAGACAGAGAGAATCACACTCACAATCGGCCACAATGGGCCTCATCAGAAGGCTTAAAGTCAACCAAAGGGCAATGGAGAGGGCAATGCTCGGAGTTTCCTTGCGTGATCGAATGATGATATCCGCAAGAGAACCAAGGTAACCGATATAGCCCGAAAGATCGCCAAGCTGAAGTGGCAGTGGGCAGGACATTGCTCGCAGAACAGATGGTCGATGGGGCCGAACAGTTCTGGAGTGGCGACCGCGTACCGGAGGACGCAGCGTTGGAAAGCCTCCGAGTGACCTGGTGAGGGTCGCTGGTAGCCGATGGATACGAGACGCACAGGACCGGTTGTTGAGGCGACACTTGGAGAAGTCCTACGTCCAGCAGTGGACGTCTTTCCGCTGATATGATGATGAAACAGATAAAATATTACTGTCACATTCTATCTACATTTGGGATATGGTTTCCACACTTAGTCCTGACTTTGGACCATTGTACGTGAGCCATGGCAGCCGTCATTCCAACCTCCCTCCAGAAGCAGATCAGTCCTCCAAGTGTGTTCAGGATATCTGTAAGTGAATTAGGCGTCCCTATTGTTTGCCTCCGTATTTTGGAGACTCCTGTGCACTCAAGGAGCACGTGCGATACCGTTTCCTTCTCCTCCATGCATGCTCTGCACAGAGGACTGTCCGTTATATCTATGGTAATGTTTGTTCAGTGAGCAGTGCCCGGTGATGGTACTGTCACATTTATAATATTAGTATGAATTGTCTCCTTGGCTTACCTAACACAGACTGGTAGTCAGTGAAATACTCGGAGTCCGACGCGTAGCTTTGTTCAGCTACTTCCACCCCGTCACCCGCGGGAGACTTCTTCACTGCCTTCTCCTTACGGGCCTTTCTGTGTTTTAGACGACGCAGGGTCCTGGGAAACAATCGAGAAATGTTTACATTGATTTGTTATTGTTTACAGTAGATTATGTATTGTTTAAATTTAATTAATTAAAGTTTACACCTAATTAATGAATGTATACTTGTTTTATCAAAGTTTATGTGTACGAGTAATATTTAAAATGTATTAATGAATGTTTACCTACATTGAACTAATTGAAGTTTACAGTAAATTATCAATAATGTTAAATTACTTAAGAAGTCGGTCCTTCATTAACTATGTAGTAACAGAAGTTAAATAATGTTTTACGAAAAAACGAAGGATGAATTGTGTAAAAAATTACCTACATGTCAAGAGAGAGATGTTGCGCAGACCCGCTATAATTTAAAATAAATTGGGGAAAGAGAATGATGAACTAGAAGTAATTTAAAACAAAAAATGTAGAGTAAAATGAGAGCGTGTAGCTAGGAGTTTAGTTTGCATACTCAAATGAAAGATAAAATATGCTAATTATGCGATTGTGTGAACCGTGACAACCATTGGCTGGGTCGGTCGTTGGCTCGTAAGATAACAATGAAAGAAGAACAATGGGTAATTTAAAATGAGCCTAGCCCCAAAAATCTATTTAGTACCTATTATTAATAAATACAATGTTTATTGTATAACTCATCTGTTTCAATAGGGATGATTCCTGGTTTAAAATATATGATTCTATTTAGTCCGTCAATTAGATTATGTAAAAATATTGCACACGTATTTTTTGTTTTATGAAATCAATAAAAAATGACGAAGATAAATCGCATCAAAGAACAGAAGTGACTTTTTACTTACTCGTGACGTCACGAGTAAGTAAAAAGTGTACTTACAAGTGACGTCACACGAGTTTTCAACGCACTGTACCGTTTTAATTTTTTGTTAACGTGAAAAAAGAAAAAATGCGTCTCATATTTTTTTTGGAAATCTATCTGACTGACTAAATAGATTTTTTTAGTCATCTACCCTATTTGTTCTAATATAGCATGTCTGATTTCATTATGAGAAAAGGGCTCAAGGGCCATTCTACTTTTCGATGGCTATAAAAACATCCCTTGTACTAATGCATAATAATTTTCTAACTCGCCTATTATTTTTTAATTCAGAATTGCACACCGATAACTTTTATCGAAATATGTGGACTAAGAAAATATTTAAAAAAAACAATTTTTTGGTAATGCAGTGGTAATTTAATGAGACTTTTTTGTAATAAAAAACCCAGAATATTGAAGAAATTCGATAGAAACACAGGCCCGGTTGAGACCTCTCATGACACTGCTAGGAAAATATTTCGAGACATCTGCAATTTTGTAAGTCTTCATAAATTTTTATCTCCATTTTAGGCAATAAAAAGTAACTGTTTTTTTATAGAGCCTATCTCCAGAATCTGATTTCCAACATCCCTTCTACACACACACAACGAGCAGGCTTCGTTGCACGCATGCCATTCAAGACCATCCCGACAACCTTATGTGAGAACCAAGTTGTAGGAAGAACGTCACTAACTTTGCGAGCTGAGCTAAGCAATACTAATTTTGCGGGCTAAGCCAAACTAAATTAGATTTACTTTGAACTGTACTGTGTAGGTTGACTGGTAGAAAATGCCTAAGGCATTAAGTCCGCCTCTGTATGTTTGTGTGCATGAAGCATTCAATATATAACTATATAAATAAAGTAAATGTCTATCACAGGCGTCCAACTGTGGTCTGCTATTATAACCTGATGATGATAGTGTGAACTTACGTTTCTTTCTGTAGCTCCCTCAGAGATTCCAGTTCTGTCCTCATTGAAGAAACTTGCTTGTCCAGTCGCGCCACTTCTCTTACTGAAATAACAGGTAGTAAAAGATTTACCAACTCACACACACAAAAAGTGCAAGTCACTTTTCAAGCATTCTGATGCGAGTTGGTGGCATCAAATCTGTGATTGAACTTAAATAAACGCCACCAACTGCACCAGACTGCTTGAAAAGTGATTTCATATTATAGCATAACACCACACACATGCTTGGATATGCCCATTTGGCTAAAACATAAAATATTAAATTTTATTGTTATTGTTAAATTGATAAGAATCTCATTCTCTCAGTAAGAAAAATATAAATGGGCCTAATGGATGGATTGTAAGAGATACGATTTGAAAGAAAAGGGAGTGACGTGAGTTTAGAACCCAGTCACGGTCAGAAAAATAATGGAAACTGGATCCTACCCTCTTATGTGATCTCTGTCAATCACTCAAAGGTTTGCTGGGAGAAACTTCAACTTTGTGTTAATCTCGCCCGGTCATAAATTATTTAAATGGCGATGCAAAGATTCTAACTAGCGCCGCTAGTGTCAAAATTGCCTTGGCTTTAAATTCATTTGAGGCCACCACAGGTTAGTCCGGTTAAGCAGTTGATAGCCCTTGCGTGTTAAATTGCAAGCAGTCACAACGAAAAAAAAAAATAGTGTCAGGAGGGCACTAAGAAGGACACTGACAGTTTTCCCACAGCGTTGCCAAGGTGTGGGAAATTCTCAAAACTGCAGGGATTCTCAAGTTAGGGAATTTGACTTATATTTTTGGGGAATTTAATAAATTTGTGTTGTTTTAATAATTTCACCGATAGAGGCGCGCGCGTTATCTTTGCATCGACAATAACTGTACTATGCCGTACAATAAATTAAGAATTAAAACTTGTGTACAGAAAAATGGTAAAAAGTAAAATTAAATTACAAAATGTCCATAAGAAATTTTAATATTAACCAACTATTTATATTCTAAACCTCACTATGTACAAAATACACAAAGGCGTTGACATAGTAGTATTTCTTCATTGCTATTTTATTTCATATATCCTTGTTAGGTATTTATATGATGATGTATTATAAGATAAGTATTAACAAATACCACATAAGTATTTGAAGTAAGACATGCAGTATAATAAGTGGACATTGAACTTAACCTAGCCTTCAGTTTATTGTCTGTTTGCAGTTTTAAACTCTTAGTCTATACTAATATTATAAAGAGGTAAAATTTGTAAGTTTGTAAGTTTGTATGTAGGGGTTAATCTCTGGAACTAATGATCCAATTCTAAAAATTTTTTCACTGGTAGAAAGCTACATTATTCCTGAGTGCTATAGGCTATAAATTATTTTTAAAACATGTATATTAACCGAGCTATCACAACTTTAGTCTAGCAAGTCGGAAAGAAAAACCTCAATAATATAGAATTATTTGCATGCATGTAGGTGTAGGGTAGGTGTAGGGTAGGTGTAGGGTAGGTAGCCAGTTGACGGGAGCGAAGCCGCGGGGGACAGCTAGTCAAGTATAAAATTGTCCCCTAATATGCAATTTTTCAGGAGAGCCAAAAAATAGTTTAGCAAAGTGATACACATCTTTTATTAATTTAATCTGGTGTCACCTCGTAAGATCTAACTAGACTAGTATATCTCACAAGGTTACACCAAATTCTATATGTGTTACGACAAGTCACTGCAATTAATTTTTATGCCATTACAATTAATGGCATAAAAATTAATTGCAGTGTTAATTGCCTACTCAATAGTATCAATAGTAGGCATTTATGATTTAACATGTGATTATTATTGTTAGAAACTTTTTGCATAAAAACCTAATTTTACCAATAAATGGTAGTAGGAAGTGCCACATCTAGACCGATTAAATACGGAACAAGTTATGATCAGATAATAGAGGTATGTGGAGAATGATATCAATTCTGGATTCCATTGAAAAGGGACGATGCTCTGACCAGAAGTCTTTCGTGTCTGGTGAAATATTGCCTGACACCTGTTCAAATTGTTTTAGAGCTGTTGTACACTTAATGTGGGTACTTGTCAAATCTTATCGTAACAATAAGATTGACTAAGTAGTGGGTAGGCGAGTTTTTCTGTTATGTTTTGTACTGATTTTGCTACTTAGCACAATGAACATATTTACCATAATACAGTTTTTAATGGACATAACAAGAGCTATGTAGGATTTGTGTTTGGTATAGATGCCGCTACATGATCATGAAATTTCATAACACAACCTACTGACCTGAAGTCTCTAGAAATGTTTTTGAGGTGGCATATAATATTGCTATTAAATATGTCTGGAGGCCTAAATAACCTATTTAACGGGTCTGGTCCAGGTAGAACCAGTTGATTCCAGTGAACCACAATTTTTTTTTTTACGGTTTTCAAAGTCAACGCATTTATTTCAACTAAACCATTTACAGGCACTTTTGAATTGACATGGTCGGTTGATTTTCATTATTATTAAATTGATTATCCCCGGATGATGTGAGGGTAATCAAAGAAAGGAAGTAAAGCGTTGTGTAATTTCTGCCTAACCCCATGGGAAAAAGGCATTCATGAGATTATGTATGTGTGGTTTTACAATAAACCCGCTAAAGTCCCTTCTACAGAATCTGTTAGGAAGATATGAGATTTATTTGTTATCTTTGCCCTGTACAAAAAAGATATTAAAGATAAGATAATTATTAGGTACTTCAAAAAGTCATCAGTGTTGCTAATCTTTTATCAGAGACCGAGTTGAAAAAACGATAAGTTATTATTGAAGATACATTTTTGTTCATAACAAAAACATAACCTTTTATGAGCTTGCAAAGTCCAAAAGTGAGATGGTAATATTTAAATAGTTTTATGTTTTGGAAAAGTATTAGTTGCTGGCTAATAAACTAGTTAGCGTAAGGTGGTAATGAACATTCTAGTAGGTAATAAAAAAGGTATTCTACTAACCTAGCATAGATCTCCGCTTCTCGGCGTAAATCTGTTCATAAATGAAGACTCCGGCGGCTCCAACGATGCCCACTATAGCAGCCCCAACCATAAGACGGGGTGATACATAGCTACTATTCATGATTACACCAACTAAATTTCTCCTCAGAAAATAAACTGATTTCGACGATTTTTAACACTTCAACGTACGAGTAGTAACGTAGTAAAACGAAGCAAGAACGTTAATTAAGCGAACAAATTAATGCTATTTCGTAACAATATTTACGATGATAATCGCGAAAAAAACACTAATTGTTGTAAAATAAATTATAGCTGGAATGAAAATCAACGCGGAAGATTGATGCAGCGATAAAATTTATAGTTTTAGTTTTAGAATAAATTTGGTTACCACAATTTAATTGGAATTCGATAAATTAATTAGAAATTCCACAATTCCACATAATTTCGCTGAATTTGCAAGTGAAATCGGCAGTCAATCAAAGCAAACAAAATATTTATGGTCGCGTTCCAGGTTTCCAGATTCCATAACTTACAATGAATCAAAGTGAGCAATAGATATTACTCGCATCTCCTCGTTTCAGAAAACCATGCTTAAAAAGATAGAAGGATGAAGCATAGACTAATATAAATTGAAGTATGGAACCGTAGACAGCTGTCTACGTATGGATGGAACCCTAAGATGGAACCTGATGGAACCATGATGGAACCCAAAAAAACAACAGATAATTATTAAAAGATCTGCGAATCAATGAGGTATTGTTTGTAACTCATTTTGAGTTCCGTAGTCCATATTTTTACTTTTTCAATGGCAAAAATATTTCGGTTTGCCTGTTTGATATGCGACTCTACTAGCCTGAAAACTTATTAACCGACTTCTAAAAAAGGAGGAGATTCTCAATCCGGATGTTTGTATTTTCTTTTTTTTATGTTTGTTCGCGCATAACTCCGTCGCTTGCCAAACGATTTGAAAAATTCTTTTTTTGTTGGAAAAGGTATACTTCCCAAATGGTCCCATTGAAATTTTACCGGTCATTGAGACACGATTGCAATAGCAGACTCGACCCCCAGTGGTATTGTTAGGTATGGGGTACCACTAAAAAGTGAAAAATAAAAAACTTTTTCACAAAAAAAAGAAACCGACTTCCAAAAAACACATAATTTCGGAAGTCGGTGTCAAATAACGAAGAAGGATCCGAAAACACCGACTTTCGAAATTAAAGTTATTTTGAACTTTGTAGTGTTTTTTGGAAGTCGGTTTCTTTTTTTTGTGAAAAAGTTTTATATAGGCTATTTGAGGATAAGCAAATTAAGTCACCGCTGTCGCAGGCACCTAATATCGCTTGAAAAGCCAGTATTACATTGTGATAATTATTATACGTGTGTAGAAAGTCGGCTTAAACATGCGACAAAGTAAAAAAATAATGCCAGCCTCAAAGCATTTAAAGAATTAAATGGCAAGACTTAAAAAATGTAACTAAAACCACAGGGCTATTTAAGTTATACGGCGAAATTTTCACCGGATAAAAAAAAACAAAAAAAATCAAAAGTCATTTATTCAAATTAGGCTGGGAGCCGGCACTTTTTGAACGTCAAAAAGTCAAGTTTACACAAAGACATTAAAAATTATACTAGCGAGTGTTCACTGAACAGAGTCAAAGGTTTTTATCAATGTTAGCTATCATTCAATCTGTCAATCAATCTGCCCCTTTCATTTACAACCATTTACATCATTATTTCATCCATGATCCACGCACAATACAATAATATTCCATGATGAGTAAGTAGTGTATGTCATACAATACAATGTAAATGTAATGTAATACAATAATATTCCATGATGAGTAGTATGAGTAAGTAGTCAATCTGGCAGCAAGATATTTAGCGACCTATTTAGGTCGCTAAAATTCATCCTAGGCAGGCGAAAACTTATACCAGTGGACGTCCGTGAACGGAACACATTAAATTTTAGTTAGTTTAATTTTCGCCTCGTGGTGTGCTTGAACTCAATTATCCAATCAAATTATAAAGTATAGAATTGACTAAACGTCAAAAACCCCACGTTTTGTCAATTTTATACTAGATAATTGAACGCACCCCAGACTGAGTGCTCCAAACCATAGACAAATGGTCTCCAAACAAACTTTAAGTTAATACTCTGTGCAAGTGTGCAAGTCAGTTCGAGTGTCAATGTTGTCAATCAAATCGAAGAAAATGGCAAAAGATGCATTGTTGCTGTCGGTGCAAGATTTTACTTTATAATTACCAATAAATCTACAGTTCCAAAGTGCATACAGTTGAAATAATAATTCATACATTATCATTTCTCAGAAGCCAAGCTCATCGACTTAGTATAGTGCTTAGCATTAAACTCGTATGTATTCTTATTTACGTTTATTTTGCCGTTAATTTTTGTAACTGTTAGTTAACAATGAGTGATAATGAAGAAATAGGTACTAATAAGGTCGAAGGTAGCAAAAACTCAGAAACACTAACCGAGGGTAATTTACTATCTCTCGATTCTAATAAAAACAATAGCGCCCTTTCTGAAAATGTGCCTCGGTCGGCATCTGAAGAAGCTTCTGGAGACAATTTAGGACAAATATTACAAGAAAACTTGAAAAAACCAGATGACACTGAAACAGTGTTGACAGAAATGCCCAAGGAATTTATGAATACTGAAGCAGGCACAGATAGTAGTGATCATACAGCCAAAACAAAGGTCAGTGATAAGGATGATGCAAATATTGAGGTCATAAATCATGATAGTGATGCAAAAACTTATGTTATTGCTGACAAAGCTGAAAGTAACATTAGTTGCCATGACAAAAGTGATGAAATTGATGAAGGTCGAAAGACCGATGATGAAGACATAGAACTAAGATGGGATGATGATGACGGTAGCAATTTAGCTGCAAGTGATGATAACACTGTTGCTAAGATTGATGACATTCTGTTGGAGGAACAACTTTTGGAAGAACCTTCCAATGTTATAACTGAAGAAATGTCTAAAATGCATTCTGTGATACCTACAAGATCTGGAGACAAGCTTGAAAGGGATGAAAGTAAGATTGAAGAAATTAATATAAGTGAAGATACCTCTTCAAAAGAATGCGAAATTACTAAAGAATCTAAAAGTAATCCAAAACTGGGCAGTACTTCAGAAAAGCCTGAAGATGAAAAATGCTTGGAGAGTGAATTTCTAAGGGAGGATTTAAATACAGACCCAATAAATAGCCCAGAAATGGATTTTGATGTTTTGCAAGAACATGAGAACTTAAATACTGAAGCAATTAATAGCCCAGAGATGGACTTTGATATTTTGGAAGAAACTGATTTGAATGCTGAAGATATAAATAACCCAGAAACTAGATATCCCATAGAAAAAAATGTAGGTCAAGGTGATGGCAATGTTCCAGAAGAGGAATTAATGGATGAATCTGAAATGCAAATAATAAGTCAGGCCAAAGAGATTTATGGAGAGAAGAGTATTGCTGAAAAGCCACAATCCGTAATGGACAGTGCAATGCAGTTAATAGTTGAGGCTAACACCCTCCTTGAAAAGAAAATTATGGTTGAAGAAGTAGAAGAGATTCTTGAAGATAAGAGTATGGTTGAAAAGCCAGAAGAATCTGAAACAGACAGAGCAGTAAAAGCTGGGGCTAAAACTCTTCTTGAAGACGAAAGTATGGTTGAAGAAGTGGAAGAGTCTGAAATGAACAGCGCAAAGCAAATAATAGCTAAGGCTAAATCTCTTCTTGATAAGAAAAGTATGGTTAGAGAGGTTGAGGAACTTGAAATAAGCAGTGAAATGCAAGTATGTTCTGAAACTAAAATTAATGTTGGAGAGAAAAGTATTGAAAAAGAAGTAGAAGAACCTGAAATAAGCAGTGAAATGCAATCCATGGATGAAGCTGAAGAGATTCTTGGAGATAAAAGCATTGAAAAAGAAGTAGAAGAACCTGAAATAAGCAGTGAAATGCAATCCATAGAAGCTGAAGAGATTCTTGAAGAGAAAAGTATTGGAAAAGAAGTAGAAGAACCTGAAATAAGCAGTGAAATGCAATCCATGGATGAAGCTGAAGAGATTCTTGGAGATAAAAGCATTGAAAAAGAAGTAAAAGAACCTGAAATAAGCAGTGAAATACAATCCATAGAAGCTGAAGAGATTCTTGAAGAGAAAAGTATTGAAAAAGAAGTAGAAGAACCTAAAATAAGCAGTGAAATGCAATCTATGGATGAAGCTGAAGAGATTCTTGGAGAGAAAAGTATTGAAAAAGAAATAGAAAAACCTGAAATAAGCAGTGAAATGCAATCCATTGAAGAGGCTAAAGAGATTGTTGGAGAGGAAATTATTGTAAAAGAAGTAGAAGAACCTGAAATAAGCAGTGAAATGCAATACATAGATGAAGCTGAAGAGATTCTTGGAGAGATTAGTATGATTGAACCGAAAAAAGTTACAGGTTCAATAAAAATTAATCTTCTGAAGAAGGTAACTACAGAAAAACACACAAAAGAAATTGAAGAAAATATTATTGAAGAAGATCATCAACTTTTAGCAAAATCCCAAAGTACTGCTGAAATAGAAACTACTACTTTCAAAATGCCATCCTTCACTGATGTTATTTTAAGTAAAGAACATCATGAAGTTATGATAAAAGAAAATGTTTTAAAAGACTCTAAAGGCACTGAAAGTTCTTTTAAAATTCCTGAAAAAGTAGTTCCAATGAATAAATATGATGATGTTCTATTAGAAGATAAACTTCTAGAAGATACTGAAACAGCTGAAGCGATTCCTGAAAGTGACGTAACAATGGAAGTTGATGATGACAAAGAAAGAGAATTACTTAAAGAAGACGATCGTCAAAACGAGGGCAGTACTCCTATGGATGTTGACATAACTGATCAGTCGATTGAAGAACAGGCTAAGAATGAAGATAGAATTGAAGATCAGTCAATAGATGATATTGAAAAGAAAGATTCAGCTCACTCATTTGATGACCAAATGAATGTAGAAAAAGTCAATATAGATGAACCAACAGATGAAGTTAAAAGTAAGGAACAATCTGATGATCAAGCTAAAATAAGTGATAAAACTATTTATCAGTCAGTTGAAAAGACAAAAACAGTTGAAGTTATAAAAGATATAACTTCTGAAGACGAAACTAAAGTTGAAAAAAACGTTTTAGATGAGGCTAAATCCGAAAAAGAAAATGTTAAGCAAGTAATTGACGATGAAAATAAAATGGAGGACAACAATAAAGAACAATTCGCTGTAGAAACTAATATTATAGAACCGATTTCCAAAAGTCCTAAAGAAACTTCAAATATAGTTACTGAAGAGCTTCAAGAATCTATTACAGAAACTACCACACTTGAAACTGAAACAAAAGATAAAATAGAACCAGAACCACCTAAAGAAATGACAGAAAGTGTAAACAAAGACACTGATTTAGAAAAAATTGAAAACATTAATGAAACTGTAGACCCAGTTATAAGCTTAGATAAAAACGATGAAGCAGCTGCAGAAGTTTCACCCCAAGACTCCTCCATATTTTTTGACGATTGTCCCGTACCTATCAAAACTGACCATGGTTTGCATAAACCAGATGTGATGCTTGAAATACCAACACAAGAATTAATTGACATGGATGATACAGATTTCTCTATGAATTTAGACCAATCTGATGTTATGGTCAGTCTGAATGATGTTTATGAAGAGACAGAACATGAGAAAACATTAGATGAAACTGTCCCTGATGAGACAGACAATGAGAAATCAGTAGATAAAACTACTGATGTAGACACAGTGAAAGCGAAATCAGTAGATCAAACTATAGTTGATGATGACACAGTCAAAGAGAAATCATGTCAGAAAGCTGAAATTACTGAAACAATTGCCACTGAAGTTATCACCGCGAAAGATAAATCAGCAGATCAAGACGACATAGTAACTGAACTTCAAAAACTCAGTGATATTGTGGAAAATGACAAGAAAGTAGAAGAAACTGTTGTAAAAGGAACAATTGAAGAAAGTATGGAAAAAATGTTTGGGGATGATGACCCTGATGTTGGTAAAGAAGTTCCACAGTCCGTTGGTAAGTTATTTTAAAGCAGTATTCTTTTTTAGAGTTCCAAACATCCATATGAAAAAATGGAACCCTTATAGGATCACATCTGTCTGTATGTCAGCGTTTTTTGTCAGAATCGGACGATGACGGACCGATTCAGAATTTTGGTACAAAGTCAATTAATTTATTTCAACTAGACCATTAAAAGGTACTTTTGAATGTCACATTTACAGTTTGAAAATAAAAAATATTATAGTGACTAGTTGTCCATTCGCAAAAGGTAGATTCTTATGGAGAAGAAACTCCATAGTTACTCTTTTCAAATAAAGGTTTTACAATAATTATTTTGTATACATTAATCAATTGATTATATTAAGTATGTGAGGACTATGCACCCAAAATAACACAACAGTACTAATAAGTACAAAGTAATACCAGCAGAGGTAAAATTAATAAGTTTGCTAGTAAGGGACATAGTACTATATTATATTATGAAAAGACTAGGCCACCGTTGTTCGTCTGTCTGTCTGTCACCAGGCTGTATCTCATGAACCGTGATAGCTAGACAGTTGAAATTTTCACAGATGATGTGTTTCTGTTGCCGCTATAACAACAAATACTAAAAACAGAATAAAATAAATATTTAAGTGGGGCTCCCATACAACAAATGTGATTTTTTTGCCGTTTCTAATAGATAATGGTACGGAACCCTTCGTGCGCGAGTCTGACACGCACTTAGCCGGTTTTTTTTTTCTATAACATTATACCTTCTTACAGCAAGCACAAGCCAGGCCCAACAGCCTTCAGAACAGCCACCCCCACCTACTCAAATGACACCAGACACATCAGACGAAGTGCCAGAGATATCAGACAGTCTGGGCCTGCTCGCCGAGTCGGCTGGACGCATGATGGAGGATGATGACGAACCGGAAGACGATGATGATGATGATGATTTTGATCATGATGGTGAGTTGTTTTTTTTTTATATTAAAGACATCTATCTTTATGTATATGGATACTTACTAGCTTTTGCCCGCGACTTCGTGCGCGCATATCCCGTTTAGGAATTTCCCGTTACCGTATAGCATAGAGCCTTGCTCATGAATGTGGCTATCATATACAAAAATAATTTTCCAAATCCGACTGGTAGTTCCAGAGATTAACGCGTTCAAATGAATGAATATAATAATAAAAAGTAGGTATAGATGTGGTATTATGATTATGCTGAGGCCCAAAAACAGAAAAGAAAAAAAAAAAACAATATAATATTACTGTTGTAAACTGTACCTAAACCTTTGCCCACCATTTCGGAGCATAGGGAACAACAGGGTCCAAACTACCGATGGTCAGGGCTGCTGTGAGATGAACCTCCTAACTACGCCGTCTCCAGGAGTACAGCTTTCTGGATCAAGCCCTCGATCCAGTGAGCATCAAGATGGCGGGACCAAGTCCCCCATTTAAAATATACCACATTGAAGTGTTTGTCTACACTAATATTATAAAGAGGAAAGATTTGTTTGTTTGTTTGTTTGTTTGTTTGAAATGAATAGGCTCCGAAACTACTGGACCGATTTGAAAAATTCTTTCACCAGTAGAATCCTACATTATCAGAGATGGACATAGGCTATAGAATATTTTCAAAAAAGTTAGGGATCCGTATGAAAACTTCGATAATGTGACCCAAAGTGTGAGAAAAAATCCTTATATCGCGTACGCTGCGGAATTTATTGACAATAGAGCAAAGTGTTGTACTACAGTTTTATAGAGGTCATCAATATCTACAAAAAAGTCCGCGATACCATATGTCTAACTATTATGGATAAGTCACCATGACCGCTTTTTGTTAATATTAGTCAAGCAAATCCCATGGTGAAATAAAAAATGGTGATTATAGTACCATGATATTAATCCTTATCCATTTAAATGGTTTGATAATTAAGGTTGATTATGTCCGTGTAAATTACACTTTAAATCATTCAAATCGGACCTTTCGTTCAAAAGTTACGACGGTAATAAACATGCTCGGAGTAAGAAAAATGTCGCGGCTTGAGCGAACTAGGGAGAATCGTATCAATGCTTGGTCCGATGACGTTGAAACACCACGGCATTTAAATGTTTTCGATAAAACAATAAGAATATCAAATGTTTGGATTTTTCGAAAATCAACTGGGTACATACATAATAAGGGGTGAAGCAGGGGTGAATAAGTTTTTAGGGGAGGAAATTATAGCTTGCTTCAATTTACGTCGGAATTCTATGAATAAACTAAAAGTGGGATAATTGAAACAGATCATGTAGGTACCTAACAATTTTTGCATAATCAACCCCTGACGGGCTGAACGGGGTGAACAGTTGCGCTGAACCAATAATGAGAATTGTTGTGCTTAATTTTCCAAAACTAACCTTTATAAGGGGATTATAGGGGCGTTGCAGTTTGTGGAGTATCTACTATCCCCACGCGGACGAAGTCGCGGGCGAAGTGCTAGTACTACATATGTGTGTGTGTTACTTTAAATTGGGGACTTGGTCCTGCTATCTTGATGCTTGCTCACCTCGATTGTGCCCAACGAGAGCCTCCACAGATTTTCATTGAGGCTTTAGGCAACTATGCCATTGGCAACTAAACCAGGCACATCCCACACGTCGAAACCTCGCGAGCCATGTTCAGATACATTAGTTTTGTTTAGCTTTCTCAACTTTCATAAGGTTTTCCGGTGGCCGCTACATCAACAATAGTTAAGGTAACATCCCGGGCGTCGGGAGTCGCAGGGCGATTCCCGGCCGCCGTAGGCGCGGGTCTGCGAACGGCTCACGTTGGGTGGCTCGCCGTCCGATCAAAGCCAGGCCCGGGCCGACGGCGCGTTGTGTTCCACGCGCGCCTCAGGGAGATGTCAGGGGCAGAGCCTGCCAGGGTACAGGATTTTGTTGGAAAGAGTTACCGCGGCCCTGGAAAGCAAAGGGCACTATGAAGACCTCGGATGGGTTTTAATCAGTAAGAGTCTGACACTCCCTTCCGCTCCGCCCAGAGCGGGAGGAGTTATTTGATGACTTCCATTCCATAAAAAAAAGGTAACAATATTTGTACATTGCAGAAAGCAGCAACCAAATATCAGCCGAGCAGTCGGAAGACTCCAACCCTTTAGACGCGGAACCAGCTCAGCAAGAAGACAACGACTTGGAGACTCCCGACCCTAAGGATGAAGAGTTTCCGTACATGGTGTGTGACAGTACATCTCAGGATAAGAATGAGACTGAGAAGATGGATGTCGAAGAACCGTTTGGTTCGGTAAGTTATAAATATTTTTTTTTAATTTCATACATTTTATTGAGTTACTTACCTTTATTTTTTTTCACAAAGTTGGTATGGTTTGATGTCAATCAGGTGTCGAGGCGAATCTTCAGATACCTCATTTGTTAAAATTATGCAATCCTTTATGCTATAGTAGGGCCGTACCAAAGAAATAGACATACCTACATAATTATATACAAGGTGAATTTTTAAAGTGTGCATGGATGGCCAAATCTGAAACTATGTTTGTGTTATTATTATGGAGCTTTTTCCTTTTATTACCTCCCAGAATTTGATCCTTATTAGCGACACTTTCGGATGGTTTAAAAATACAGGGTGTGTTTTTTATTCAAAGTCAACCGGTTTGATACCTGGCTAGGAAAATCAAATTTTTCACAAATCCAATGATGCAGATTTAGTTTTCATTAAAATCGGGCTCAAGACTCCTTTCAGTATTTTTCGATATTCCTCATAGTTTCGAATTTGGCCATCCATGCACACTAAAAATTCAACCTGTATTCTCCACTACCATTATTCTCCTTCTGGGGCAGCTGTCTAAAAATTCGCCCTGTTTTTAGGTAAGCAACTCTCTAAAGAAAATGGTTGGTTTTACAGGTTCAATTACAAGCCGAATCTGTGAACGAGATGACTGAAGAGGCCAAGTCGGCAGTCGACGCGTTGATGAATGTTGATATACCCGTTGTTGAACAAGCTGAGGTATTCAATATTTGTAAAATAAATTAAATTTTCGCTGAGGAGCTCGTGGCTAAATAATAACAACCACACGGGTCGATCTTCAAGGTTAAGCAACGCTTGCCGGGGTTGGTCTGTGGATGGGGTGACCATCTTAACATACCGAGTTTCCTCCGTGCCTCGGAAAGCACGTTAAGCCGTTGGTCCCGGCTGTCATTTGTAGATCTTTGGCAGTCGTTACTGATTGTCAGAAGCCAGTAAATCTGACTCCAGTCTTGCCAAAAAGTAAAGTGTTACAACCAGTTCATCGGTCCATCTTGTGGGAGGCCTTCCAACGCTGCGTGTTCCGGTACGCGGTCGCTACTCCAGAACTGTTCGGCCCCATCGACCATCTGTTCTGCGAGCAATGTGCCCTGCACACTGCCACATCAGTTTGGCGATCTTTCGGACTATGTCAGTAACCTTGGTTCTCTTGCGGATATCATCATACCTAATATGATCATGCAAGGAAACTCCGAGCATTGCCTTCTCCATTGGCTTTTGGGTGACTTTAAGCCTTCTGATGAGGCCCATTGTGACCAAGTTTCGATTCCATAAGTCATCACTGGCAACACGCACGCCTTGGAAGGCCTCCCATAAGGTGGACCGAGGACCTGGTGAGGGTCGCTGGTAGCTGATGGATGCGAGGCGCACAGCACCGGTTATTGTGGTTACTCATAGGGGAGGCCTAAGTCCAGCAGTGGACGTCTTTCGGCAGATGATAATGATGATGAATATTTTTCTACAGGAAACAGAGGAAACTGCAGAGGAAGATCAGATGGACATAGAGACAGTAAAGCTGTCAGACACGTCTGACAATGAAGTCGATGTGGAACCTACTGAGGTTCAGACAGTGGCTGAACCAAGCAAGGAGAGTGACGGTAGGTCAACATTATTTTTTTAACTAAAATCTCGCTGAACAAACATTAAAAAAAAAACTGTTGAATTGAGAACCTACTCCTTTTTTTGAAGTTGGTTAGAAACAGTACCAGTCGTAGTGTATTTTCCTGTGGCTAAATTTGTTTATTCTAAAAGAAATCATTTTTCTAAATACAGCGTCAAATGATTCATAAAAGCAGCAAAATTGGTTATTACACAAAGCGGCAAGCATTTTATCTTTTTGCATTCAGAAGTGCATGTACAGTACAACTATTTTCTTTCAACGCATTTCCGAATACAAACGAATGCTTATTTCCATGTCCATCAATTATTCGATTTCTCGTGTAATAGACACGATAAATCTAATAATTGAACTAAGTACTTATTGTTATATAGGTTACTAGCAGCACGCCGCAGTTTCACCCGCATAGTTCCCGTGGGAATACGTGGATAAAATATAGCCTATGTTACTCCCTAATAATGTAGCTTTCCACCGGTGAAAGAATTTTTGAAATCGGCTCAGTAGTTTTTGAGTTTATTCAATACATACATACACACACACACACACACACACAAAAATACAAATTTTTCCTCTTTATAATATTAGTATAGATAAGACGTAACTTTATTGTTATGTAGTTCACACGGAAATCAAAACAAAACAACAATAAAGTACTTACTTAGTTCTGAATTCAAATTATGATACACGATAAATCTAATAATTGATGGACATGGAAATTAGCATTCGTTTGTATTCGGAAATGCGATGATTGCCGAAGAACAAATAGTTGTACTTTATATGGTTGTATGTGATAAATGTTTTTTATAATGATATTTGGTATAAACATTAGCTTCATACAGATTGTTTACCTAACCTGCTATTTACGAAGCCTTGAATATAAGGGCCCTTTTCCTGTCATGCGTATTTTCGCCCGCGCGCGGATCTGGTCCGCATGCGGGTGATAGCAAGCTCCAGGCCACACGCAGGACAAAGATTTCGTTTCCCGCTGCAGTGTCGTGCGTGTCGCCAGTGACTAAACTCGTGCGTACTATGACTATGCGTGCGACCCGCGTCACAGTAAAAACAACACTGAGGGTGTTTTTAATATCGTGCGGATATCATCACGCGTGCGGGATTGCCCCGCATGCGTAAGCCCCGCAAATGTCCTTTTCATAAAAGTATTTATTATAATGCGTGGAATACGGACGCGGGACGCGGGGGCAGCAGCACCGCGCGGGGCCCCCGCGTGCGTGAGCGCGTCTATGAAACACAGTAAGCATTTTACTGTCGTGCGGAGTGCACGCGCGCGTAATACAGTTAGTCACAATGAAAATTGATACGGAACGTGTCATAATTGAAGTACATTTGCGGCCTTGTTTATGGGATAAATCCCATGAACTATATAAAAATAGAGATGCTAGAAGTGCTGCCTGGGAAGAGATATTAAAGGAACTAGCACCAAATTTCGAAAGTTTAAGTGAGGAGGAAAAGAAAAATGCAGGTATGTACTTTTTATACGATTGTATTATTAATATTTTCGGTTGGGTACATATTAGTTAGCCTATAACCAGCGGAAAATCGAGACAATTTATGAAAAGTAATTTTGAAGTTACCATTGAACTTCTACCCTCACATTTAGTTAAGTTCGATCACAGTAGTAATAGTCATAAATTGACAAATGCGTTACCTATTGTCCGCTGGTTAGGTTATATTATGACGTCACATGAAAATGAACTTCGCGCCCTCTAGAGGAAATGACAGCATGCCTGCCGGTCTGAAATGTTTCTTTTATCTTCATAAACCAATCACATATCTATCTTGCCAGGAAAGTTTACCTTCTTTTATAAAATAATCAGCAAATAAATCCCTGGTATTACTTGCCTGTCTAATATTTCGTTCAGTCTGCTGCCTAGGTAATGAACCCGAGAAACCATTAATTACTAATGTATCTCTGTCTCTGTAACCATCGCGTTTTCTTATGAAATTATGAAGTAGACATGCCGCCTTGAGTATTATCTGTGCAAGATCCATTTTAACGTTAATGGGTCTGTGAAATAGCCTAAACTTATTAGACATCATTCCAAATGTGCATTCTATGTAACGTCTAGCCCTAGAGAGACGATAATTAAATATTTTCTGTCTATATGATGAGTTATCACGAGAATACGGTCGCATCACATGCGATGATAAACCAAACGCCTCGTCTCCCACTATAACAAATGGTAACTTAGGTCTCACATTAGACTGATTGGCTTCATCTGCACAAATAATAGGTAACTCTTGAGGATCGGGTACACATAAAGTTTCATTCTCAAGTCTGGCATATAGTTGACTCTTTTTGAAAATAGCTGCATCGGAATTACTTCCGCTCGCACCAACATTGATGTATGTAAAATTATAATCAGCGTCACACATCGCAAAGAGTACTATAGAAAAATATTTCTTATAATTAAAATTTACTGACCCACTTTGCGGTGGACAAATTATTCGTATGTGCTTCCCATCAACTGCACCTAGGCAGTTTGGGAAATTTGCATTGGTGAAAAATCCTTGTGCGATTTCTTTCCATTTGCTCTCACTAGGTGTTGGGATGCATTCATATTTCAAATCAATGACAATAGCACTAAAAACTTGTCTTACTATTTGGCTTATCGTGGCTATTCCTATAAAGTAGGAAAAATGTAGATCAGTAAATGTGTTCCCAGTCGCCAAATATCTGAAAAAAAAATGTAAACCTTGACAAATAATATGATTCTGTAAAATGGTAGATTTATGCATATAAAAATTTCAAAAATATATGGACAAATTTGTCATTTTACTGAATCGAATTATTTTATTAATATACATTATAACTCTTTTTATAAGAGTTCTATTAAAAGTGTTTCTCTTTTAATAAGAACAAGTAAAAGCTTTGTTTTCCATGAGTATTTCTAGAATAGATTCCATCCTATATTTTTTTCATTAATAATTAGTATATTAATGTATGAACCTATATGTCATGATTACCTATTATTAATTTAAAACAATATTGTTATTATTTCAGATAAGAAAATTCAACAGCGCTGGCGTACAGCCAGAGACACTTATAGTAAAGAGAAGTCTTCCGATAAGAAGCAGCCGTCTGGCTCAGCCAGCCAAAAGAAAAAAAAATACAGTTTCTATGATATGTTGACTTTTCTTGATAAAACAACAGATATAGATGTAGATGAGACGCTATCTGAAGAACATACTCAAGACAGTAGTTTACAATCAGGTAATACAGACTCACAAACAAGCGCAAACAAGCATCAGCCAAGTTCAACCATCGAACTAGTTCAAGAGCAATCTTCTACGGAAACACAACCAAGTACTTCAGGACTTCAGGGAATTAATGAACGGACAGGAAATGCAAAAAAGAAACCAAAAAGAGCCAATTCCGAATTCGAAGCAGAATTACTGAAATTATTAAAATCAAGTGAATTGGAGATAGCACCAGACGATTTAGCTTTTTACAAGTCGATACAACCGGCATTAAACCGTTTTAATTCGTATCAGAAACTTATGTTTAGAACAAAAGTGTTAAACTTGCTCATGGAAATGGAACACCAAATTCAATCATTGAACAACTTTTATCAGCAGGAGTCGATAGGTACCAATAATGAGAGTAACTATGATAGTATGTCGCCATTTGGTGATTTGAACCAAACACTTCACAATACTTCAGAAGGCGACGAAAATATCATAGTCTCTGCTTTAGTAAATCAGGACATAGTGGATACTACTACTAGTGGAACTGATAGTCTGCAACATAATTCGAATATTGATTAAAAACTTTGCTGTGAAATGATTGTTGAATTTGTGATTTTGAATAAAAAAATTGTGATTTTAAATAAAGATTTTGTGATTTTGAATAAGGAAACTGTGATTTTAAATAAATAATTTGTGATTTAGAATAAGGAAACTGTGATTTTAAATAAATAATTTGTGATTTAGAATAAGGAAACTGTGATTTTAAATAAATAATTTGTGATTTTGAATAAGGAATCTGTGATTTTAAATAAATAATTTGTGATTTTGAATAAGGAATCTGTGATTTTAAATAAAGAATTTGTGATTTTTAATAAGGAAACAGTGATTTTAAATAAAGGATTTGTGATTTTGAATAAGGAAACTGTGATTTTGAATACAGAATTTGTGATTTTTAATAAAGAATTTGTGATTTTGAATAATTTCAAATTTTTAATAGTAAATCACTATAGACTAGTGAGTCTATAGTGCTATCAAGCACTGAGCCTGAGTCTACCTAGTGAGGTATTAATAGTAAAAGGTCTCACTTTCATATTGTGATTGCAAGGTATAGAACGAGTTAAAATTAAATTCAACATAAAAAAAAATTGAAAAAGTACACCCGCGATCCTGACCATTGCCAGATTAGCCATATAGCAAGAGTGAATGCTACGGGCCCCGCTGCACTCCAACGCATGTTGAAAGGATTATCTCTAATTTTGCCCATATTAAATCCAGAAAAGTTTATTTGTAAAAGTTTTGTTTTATTTAATACCCTGAACTTCCGAAGAACCAAAAGCAAACCAAGGGCCCCTTGACAGAATTTACTACAAGCCCCGCGATGGCTTAATCTGGCACTGATCCTGACAAACAAATGAATACTCTAAAAACATTTTAGGAATTTACTTACCTCAAAGCGACAGCTAGACGTTCTGTTGGGTGGATGGAAATTTTTCTTGAATTGTATTTTTGTAGTCTGTGTTCAATTCTTCCAAACAATTCATCAAAAGTACGAATGGACATTCGAAAATAACTCGTAAACTTCCGTTCATTCATTCGTAAATTGCCATAGTGCGTGACAAACGTTCCAGCAAGAATCCTCCTTTCAAATAATAGGCCATATTGTGATCTTGTTTTCTTATTCCGTCTTTTGTAAATTAAGTAAATGATTAACAACTTTCTGAGTTTGTCGTCCATTGTACACAACCACAACGCATAGCAGCCCGCATCAAACTAGATTATAGACTATCGGGTTTCACGCTGCGTGAAATTTTCTGCATGCGGGGCAATACCGCACGCGTGACGAAATCCGCACGATATTAAAAACACCCTGAAGACTGAAGAACGCCGCCCGCATCCGGTTACACGCACGCGGGCTGCACGCCCGCAACCAATCCGCGTTTCGCGCACGTGCTGCCCGCATAATAGGAAAAACATGTATGAAATTATAGGATGCGGGCAGCCCGCACGCGGACCATATCCGCACGCGGGTGAAAATACGCATGACAGGAAAAGTACCTTAACCAATTGCTCCCTTATTTCAGACCAACACCAAAAGCGCTCCCCGTCTAAATCCCCCCAAAACACCGACACGTCCCCCAAGAAGTCCCCGCACAAGCCGGCCTCGTCTCCCAGCAAACAGTCACCCAGCAAGATGAAGAACTTAGCTATCAGCACTGAAGAGGCTAGCTCGCTCCTCAGTATCGTGGACTTGGAAGAGAGCAGCTCTTCTGAAGACGGTGAGAACTTTTTCAAGGTTAAGCAACGTTTGACGAGGTCTATCCTTGAATGGGTGACCATCTATTACATACCGAGACGCCTCCGTGCTTCAGAAAGCACGTTAAGCCGTTATTCCCGGCTGTCACTTAATATAGATATTTCAGTCTCTAAGGTAGCCGAAGTCAGAAAATCTGACATCAGTCTTGCCGTTATTCCAACAGGTTGCCAGTTTTTCATACAAACTCTCGAGTTCTTAGTCTTGCGAGTCAGAAACGAGTCTTTCTTTATCGTGTGGGCAGTAAGGTCTAACGACCCCACACACCCTAGTGTCAGAGTTTCTAAACCGCCTCAAGGGCCTCTGACATGGTTTGACGACCGCCATTTGGCGGCCGGGACCACCGGCTTATACGTCTTCCGAAGCACGCAATCATCTTTTTATCAGACAATCAGGTGATTCAAGTCTGCAATGTCCTAGCCAAACTGGAAACAACTTTCCAAAATATGCTTCCCGTGGGAATCGAAACCACGACCACCGGGTCACAAGGCAAGCGCCTAAACCACTCGACCACGGCGGCAGTTAGAGAATCAGTGATCGGAAGAGGTAATGCAATTCAGGGTGATTTACCTTAAAAGTTGTATTAATATGGATAAGCCTTGTGGGAAGCGGAATTTATGATTTGTTATAATCAAATGTTTTTCTTTTGACAAAAATTAATGTTTACTTCATTGCTATACTTTGAAATTCTTTATTATAAAAATAATTAAATTGACCGTATTAAATTCCAGCTAAGCATATCCATAATAACATAACGTCACGTTCAATCAACAATAGACTCTAGTACCTTACCATAGAGTAGATTACCCTCAGACAAAGATAAAACTTTTCCGTATGGTGTCGGACGTAAAAGAATAGCACCATCCCATCACTTCCCGTGGGTGTCGTAAGAGGTGACTAAGGGACTCACCAGAGAATGGGCAGCAGCATTCTCTGTAGCTACATTGCTACAGCTACACTGCGATACCCAACCCGCCTGCCAAGCGTGACGATTATGGCAAACCCCATTTGGGGGAGGCTTACGTCCAGCAGTGGACGTCTTTCGGCTGATGTGATGATGAAAGATAAAATTGATTTGGACTTATTTGGCGCTACCGTGAGGCACACAATGTTATTGTTTTAAAAAAATTAGGAGACTTAATTTTAATTAAGTCCCCTTATTTTTGTTCCTACATTCTGTGCATATGCCAAATAAACGTATTTTTTTCTTTTTTACAGACATACAAGAAGTACAAAGACAACCGGAACCAGAAACAACGTCAAACGACAACCCTCCTTCCCCGGAATCAGACTCCGATGTTACCAACGTGAACATACCAACTGGTATAGAGATCATGTGTACTTCCGGCGGAAGTATGTCGGAGATTACTACTAAAGAGGGGGAGGTTGTTATCAGTAGGGTGCCGAAACCGCCGCCGCATAAGCCTGTGAGTATGACTGGGTTTCGTGTTTTTATATAATTAATTCTATGTGTTATGTGATAAAGTTCAAATTCCATTGCAATCGAAATGTATTACCGACATACTTTTACTACAAACAAGGTTTACCCGCGGCTTTGTTCCCGAGGTTTTTTTGACTGGATTCGTTTATTTTTTCGGATTTAAAATCAAATCGATTCAAAGACGCCGCCGCGTGTGGCACCTAACGAACCTAACCACTAACTGACGTCCGACTAGCGTGGCACACCGATGCAGACTGAGATCGAAAGTAGCGGCTTACGAGTTTTGGACGTAAGTTGGACACGCGAAGTAGTTGCTCTTGCGTTATATTATGTATGTGTATCTATATCTATGGTAAGACTACGTAATGCTGAACTATACAGTCAGTTATGGCAATAGGGTTTTTTTATGGTTTATTTTTAGTAAATTTCTCAAAACCTAGAGAGAAGATCAGGCGAAGAAAAAAATATTTGAAAAACTCAAAAAATTACCAAATTGTGAGTGTTTTGAAAATTGTGATAAACAGACACAGTAGGTACTACGTGTGACATCACTCACTAGCATCGCCATTGTGAATTTGCGCCATCCGACAACGACATTTTGCATGACAAGGATAGAAGAATCACTTCATCATCATCATCATATCAGCCTGCAGACGTCCACTGCTGGACATAGGCCTCCCCGCGCGTGTCGCCACAACAACCGGTCCTGTGCGTCTCGCATCCATCGGTTACCCGCGACCCTCACCAGGTCATCGGTCCACCTTGTGGGAGAATCACTTCAAAAGCTTGTTATTCCTCTATTTTGCTATCAATTTTATTTATTTTAACACAAATTGTATAATTTTAGTGATAGCTTTTGGATAAGTATTCATTCACCTCGATTTTTTATATTTGTCAATTAGCTGACTCATCTTTGCCTAAGTGATTTTTGCAAAGGTAGGTCAGCTAATTGTTATAACTGACTGTAGATGTACACTTATTAATAACTATAACTTTTGCCCGCGTGAAAGTCAGATATATTCCCAAGGGAAGGGAAGTGGTTTTAATTTACCATTGATAAGCAAGCGCTTGACCACTATCTCACCTGATGGTAAGCGATGATGTGGTCGAAGATGGAGCACGCTTGCCTAGAAGTAACCTATTCACTCTTGACTTAAATTCTTCCAGCTTGTAGCTATCAGGAAACACAAACTCTGGTAGGGAATTCCACTCCTGGTGTTAAAAGTATCATATTAATATGTCCTTATCCAGATCATAATCTACATGCATGCAACGCAACACTTGTGGCTTCGAATGTCTATCGTACGGAGCAAGCGGGACGCAAGCATGCATCGAATGTAAACGAGCGACTGAGACATAAAATCCGCCACCATAATCTCCGCCCCCTCTCTTGCGCATGCGCAGTTGCAGTTTTGTTCTTAATTTTGACTGCTACGCAGCCACTCGTAGCCAACTTCAGAGGGGCACAGTTATTTGACGCGAGCTGTAGAGTGTCTTTCGAATTTAGTATTAGGATGTATTTATTTATTGTTTCAGGCCAGGTTGAATACTAGTGAGGTTTCAATCAAAACTGTTAGCGTCGAAACAATGGTTATACCTGAGACTCCGGTAAGAGAACAAGTATTTTATGTCTGAGGTATAATTCTATACAAATAAAAATTAATGGCAAAATGTTTTGCTAAGCGCAAAACTCGAGAACGAGACGGGACCAATTTGGCTAATATCTAAAAATAATTGGTTTTTTCTTTCAGATGAACGATCAGTCTCAAACATCAACACAGTCTAAACCCAAACTGAGTCTGGAAATATTCAGTCTGGATTCTGATGACGAAGAAAGTGCAGCTCCAGGTAAGAATTTATTTTTATTTTACTTGATAATCTCAGGACCCTATTGACGATGCAAAGATTACGCGCGCGACTCTAGCGGCGAAATTTAGAAGTTGCCTAAGAACGATACTTGCAGTGTTGCCAACACCAATTTATTACATTCCCCGAAAATCTAAGTCAAATTCCCTAACTTGAGATTCCCTGCAGTTTGGGGAATTCCCAAGGAACTTCTATTACAACCTGGAATGTGCACAGGCTGTCGATACGCGGTCCGAGGGAGATAGCTTCGCGAGAGCCCTCTGTCCCTTTCATTAGGGTGACCAACCAATATAATGTAGGTTGAGACTAATATAATAGGATATAATATATTAACCAATAATTTGATTTCATAAGTTAATAATAATTATGCTTTAAGGATGGATTAAAGTAAAACGCATTAAACTATGTTTTATTATATCCTGGGGCCTGAAATGAAGACTGCAAATAACGGAATAATTTTTGATATTTGAATGACTTGGAATGACAGCAAGCCATTTTTTCTCCCTGATTCTTCTCCAGGCAGTCGGAAATTATATTTTTTAAATTTATTTCAAATATACGAAGTAACACACCTAAATCAGCGATTAATATGGGAAGTTGAAACTTTTTTGCCATTTCCCTACAATGTTCCTCGGGAATGTGAAATTTCATGATCACGTCTTTTAAGTATTCGGTACACCATTCCATATAAAGTTTTATTATGCTTACGTTGAAGACTACCTCCTATTTATATGCTGCATTGTGTAAATAATCTTTTAATTTCGTTCATTATGGGCACCCTACTTCAAGAATTGCAATATACTTACTTAAAGAAAGAAACACCGCATCCTGCATAGGATTCGCTTTTGCAACCGAACAGCTTTTGAATCGCACACTTTTTTTAACCATCTTTATTACATCCGAATAAAGAAATTGATTGTTTTACAACAAATAAATATGGCTGGTGGGTTACCAGTCTAACTTAAATAATTATATATTCTACTAATAATCTTTTCTTTTTTAATTACATTTCAATACAGTATCTAAATTATTGCTAAAAAAATGTTCTCATTCTAACAGATAATTTAAAAATATTAGAAATATATCAGAACAAAAGTTAATGTTTTTTAATAAGACACGAAAATATTATTTTTTCCTACCATTCCTACTAAATTCGGGAATAATCCTCCTGGCAACACTTTAGAAAGGGACACAGGGCTCTCCAAGCGCTTTCTCCCTCGGACCGGATTTCTCTTTGACCAAGTGATTGTCTGTAATAGAACTTAACTTCATAAACGTAAGGTTTATTTTTATATTGGTGTCAAATTGACAATGCTCATTCCAGGTTGTAGTAGAAGTTCCTTGGGAATTCCCCACACGTTGGCAACGCTGTCAGCGAAAACTGTCAGTGTCGTTCTTAGACAGTTACACAATTTTGACACTAGCGGCGCTAGTTAGAATCTTTGCATCGCCAATGGTTCTGGACTTGGTAGGCGTACGAGTACTTCTGTAGCTGTACGTGTGTATGTCACAGAATTTTCTCCTAAACGGCCGGACCGATTTTGATGAATTTGATTTTTGTGTTTGATTGCATCCCCGGATGCTTTTATCGTGAACGTCTTTTTAATTTCAACAAGAACTATGTAACTACAACTTTGTAACAATTTATTGGTTTAAAAGAGTGTCCGTGGAGATTCTTGCAAGGAGAAGACCTAGAGATATACGCTTTGCAACATGCAAATAAATTTACCTCTTTGACTGACCGACCTTGATCATTCAAAATTGCCTGTAAATGGTTTAATTGAAATAATGAATAATACTAATTAGACTCGGTAGACCAGGTGATGCTGCAATTGGGTTCTGTTTTTTTTCTTCATACGAAAGGCCAACGTTCGGGCAGACCGTCTGTCGGTGACCACTATAGTAGGCGCCAGATAAATAAAGAATAACAGTCATTGACCTTTCCTTAATATCTCTTCGTAGATACCCCCGGACAGTAAATTATGAATCGTTTTTCATTACTAGAACAGTAAGGATCACGATAGATGTCGATTCAGGACAGCTTTATGTCATTATTTCTGTTTTTGAAATTAAGTATGTCAATAAATGTACCTAGGTTGGTCAATGACCGTTATTCTTCATTTATCTAGCGCATACTATAGTCTGATTATGTATTTGTTTCTTACAGATCCACAAAACATGCCAGACTTAGAACTGGAAAAGGCTACAGAACCGGTCAAATGTATCAACTACTGTTGCAAGAGTGAAGGCAAGGAGCCTTTGAAAGCAGCAGACGCTTCCGTGGTAGCCTACTATGATGCGGGCAGGAAGAGACGCTCTATGGTGTGCCAGCCGTGTGCTGATGTGGTTGCTGAACGGACTAAGGTAACGTAATTTAAAAAAAAAACTTTACAGCTATGAAAATCACAATGGGATCTTGGAATTTACAAATGTTGACAAATAACTAAATGGATTTGTAAACTTATCTACTTTTCGGCGACTGCAAGAATCATGAAAACGGCAGCCATCTTGGATAAAAAAAGCAAGAAAGAAAAACCCTTTATTCACGTGAAAGTGACGCACATACACAAATTAGCTTTTTAGCATTAGCTTGAACAACAAAAACAGGTGTACAGACCTATTCTAAAAAGAAAAAAAAATACAAACATCCGAATTGAGAACCTCCTCCTTTTTTAGAAGTCGGTTAAAAATAACATTATCTTAAAATATAATGCACACGCAAAACGGCTAACGCTCAGCATAATGCCGAGGCCCATGCACGAAGACACAAATCCATAGCGCTGGTGGTGGATCTTTATATCGACCTAGTTTTCGGCATCAACACCCTTAGTAGTTAGTACCCGCTCGAGCACTGACATGTCAAAATTCCAAAATAAAAAATAAATCTTATGTAATAGTAATAATAAACATTAAATTCGCGATAAACTCGCGGCACACCGGTGTGCCGGCAGTGCTCGAGCGGTCTTAACATAGTCGCCAGTTTGTATTATTTGCATCAAAGTGCCTTATAAACGCGTCGATTCGTCCGTCGGAGCTTATTATGATGAGGGCAGAAAGATCCATGTTGTGCCAGCCGTGTGCTGATGTGGTCGCTGAACCATTGTATAATTTCATGCATTAACGGCACATGTGTGAGTACTATGTAGGTACCTCAAATTTAAACTTTAATGATCATTTTGGGTAGGTTTTGACTTGAATGTACCCTGGCGATTGGGGATGTCATGCTCACTCAAAAGTCTGGCTGATGGTGGCGTATGCGTTGGATTATGTGGCTCCCTTAAAAATGGTCGAGCCGAATGGTGCTAGCGTATGCGTCATGTTCGTGAACGGGCGCCGTCAGCTGAGACTGGTCATCTCTCGGCTGCCATGGTCTATTTTAATTGTTTCTTTTTTACTCCGGACTCTTTTATCCTGCACGTCTTTTACATCGTTCTCACATATATGTATAATTTCAATATGAATGATGTAACCATAATTTTGTAACAAAATATTATTTTTAAAAGAGTGTCCGTGGAGTTTCTTGCACGTTCTTCTCCATAGAGATCTACGCTTTGGAACGTGCAAATAGCTTCATCTTTTTTTGACCGACCGACCTTGACAATTCAAAAGTGCCTGTAAATGGTTTAATTGAAATAAAGGCTTTGACTTTGACTTTGACTTTGAACGGATTATGGTAACGCAATTTAAAAAAAAAGTAATTGACGTCAAAAGCTAGCTCATTTCTTAATAAATAATTAACAAAATTCCTTTAATTTTCTTACAGAATCTAATCCAAGGTATAAAGGACCTAACGCCTCTACTGGAGCTAGATATGAGCAAATTGTCTCAGGACCTGGTCGAGATATCAGACTCAGAGTCTGAAGATGAAGATATGACGACGGATGAACCCAAAGAGACTATCGGAGAGAAGGGAGCTAAGTAAGCTTATTTGATCTCATTTTTTTTTCTTTTCGTCTCTATTTTTGGTACTAATCATCATATTCTTGCCTCTTAATGATAGTCCATAAATTGTATGTTACCAGAAAATTGTAAAATATCGCGTGACATTGTAAAATAAGTATTTTTTCTAAGACACGGATATATTGGAAACTTTTGAATTTGGATGGGATTAATTTATTAAAACTTTATGCACTAGTATAAAGTTATAAACACTGTACAAAGAACGGAACGGAACGATTTTTTCATAATATACCAAGAAATTATAATCTAATAAAGATTTATTACAATATCACGGAGTCTATTATCCGGTGACATATTATAATATTTTTCATTATTTAGCGTCGGGGATATGTTTGTTCCGGAATAAAAAGTATTGGTAATTTTAGTAATAAATGTATTTGTTGTCACAATTATAAACTACACTAATATTCCAGCATTAGTACTAATTAAAGCCAATATGAAGGTTAACGTGAAATTTAAGTTGTAGTTAGTGTCCACGTTTGCACACGTATGTACATCTATATTTGACACTTTGAAATATACAAAACAGGATAAAAACACAACTACCTAAATTTATTATAAAACTTTACGCTCGAACATTAAGGGCCAATTTCACCAATGAAACTGAACGCGATCAGCGAATAAACCACGTTTATGACCTGTCAGTGTCATTATTTTTCTATGGAATATTTATACTGACAGCTCTTGAACGCAGTTTAGATGTACTGATCGCGTTCAGTTTCATTGGTGAAATTCGCTCTAAGTTTAATATCGATTACAATGTATTTGCATTTCTTCTTAGCTACAGTTGGACGTTCCTAATTTGAAATAAGACCACACTTATTTGTGGTCTTATTTCTCTGGCCGTTTTTCAAGTGCTAATCGGACATCTAGTACAGTTTTCGTCAAATAACTTTGCTTCTCTGAAGTTAGCCATTTGCAAAGATCGCTTGGTGCAGTCACGTAGAGGGAGCAAGCGGGACGCAAGCATGCATCGAACGTAAACGTAAGACTGAGACATAAAATCGCGCCTGTCACACGCATGCGCAGTTGCAGTGTGTTCGTAATTTTGACTACTACGCAGCCACTCGACACAACTTCAGAAGGGCAAAGCTATTTGACGAGAACTGTATATTCTTCATCGAAGGATTAAGAGAATAAAAAGAGAGCCCCCAATAATGATTGCGTTGTTTCCAACAGATTCATAGAAGATAATCTAGCTAAGTATTTGAACGACACTTGGAAGAAATACGATATGGATGTCAGACTCAAAGAGACGCAGATTATGTTAGATGACGAGATCGAGAAACTGGAACGTGAGTACTTATTTAAATCCTTAAAGGCTGATTCACACACATCAGTGAAGTTACAGTTCCGGCACAGTAGCGGCACCGTGATAATTATTCTTTCATAAAATCAGGAACGTGTCCACACCATTCCTAGACTCATTTTCTTCTATACAAAACAAGACATGTCAGTGTCTGACTTAAGGCGCTGTGATCAGCAAAAACTCGGTCAATCTCGGACTGCATAGAAAAGAAAGAGAAGCGCGACGACACAATGCTTGCAATTTCTTGCCAAATATGAAGCATTTTATCGATTTATTCAAAACTAAGTTGAGCTATTAAAAATCTAAAACAACAAAGTTTTGCGTTAAGATTCGATTCATTATTTGGTATAAATTTTACCCGCGATAAGTAGGCTAGTAAATATGGTTTTTTTTTTCTAAGGTTAAAGTTGGAGGTAACTTTGACGATAATTTCTATCGAGGATTTTATTTTTAAACATGTTTCGGAAACAAGTGTTCTTTGAAATATAGTTAAAATTAACTGTTTTTTCTGTAGCTTGAAACTAAACAGATTTGGCTAAAATTTCGTTAGGAAACCAATAATTTTCAGTTTTTACTGATCACAGCGCCTTAAGAGCGTTTACAACGTACGGCATTTCATACAAACTTTCAAGTCCTTATTTTTCGAAATGAATGAACTAATTTTAATGAAACTTCTTACGCGTAAGCAGGACATATAGGTCTAAAAAGTTTTCAGAGAACATTTTGCCATCACCAATCAGAAATTATTATAGCGCAGTGGTTAAGCCGTTGGTCCCGGCTGTCATTTGTAGATCTTTGGCAGTCGTTACGGATTGTCAGAAGCCAGAAAATCTGACACCAATCTTGCCAAGAAGTACCGTGTTACCCAGTTGATGAGTTGTGGAGGTCTGGTAGGCAGCCGCTCCACGTAAAGTACTGGTATTCAGCTGAATCCGGTTTGACTGGGAGCCGACCCCAATATAGTTGGGAAAAGGCTAGGCAGATGATGAATGGTATGCGAGAGAATTTCATAATTTATTGCAAGTAACTGGCATGTTTATTTTTTAAATTTATTTGTAGGATTAGGGTAAGTATTGAAATTAATGATTTCACTAAGTCTGGACAAACTGCGGATCTTATATGGTAGATACTTTTATAAAATATCGCTTCTATTACGAGCAATGTCGATAATTCGATGTCTGTTTTTACTTCTTTTTCGAAAAGTATGCATAATGCAACCTTTCATATTTTTTTAGAGGACAGCAAAGATATAGACGCGATGCTAAACGAGTGTCAAGTAGCGACAGACAAACTGCGCAATGAACTATACGCGACGTTCGAGTGCCGGCGACAAAAGCTACCCGCCATACTTATACACGACACGCCTGATTTTAAAGTAAGTCATACCTACTAAATCTCTACCTTTAATTAAGAATAAATGCCATTTTCGGCATCAGCGCTCCCGAAAACTATGACCGCCATCTTGGATTTGGGTTTCGACCACATTTTCATCAACAGTGCCCTCTAAAATCATGGAAATGACACCCTTGATGAATAATTTATTACTAACTATCTGCCGCCCGCGGCTCCGCCCGCGTAAATATCGAAAATTATCCTAAGGCAACATACTCCCGGGATAAAAAGTATCCTATGTGTTATTCCAGATTATAATCTACCTCTGTGCCAAATTTCTTCAAGATCCATTCAGTAGTTTTTGCGTGAAAGAGTAACAAACATACATATATACAAACAAACCGCGTTTGTGTTATCTAGTAAGGATATAGTGAGGATTGTCGATGGGAGCCATCTTGGATAATGAGTGTCTCGTAGATAAGTTACAGCCAAATGTCCCGATGCAGTGAGCTGCACCCTAGAAACTAGGTAAGACTAACAATGAGGGGGACAAGACTTATATTTAGTAAAGAGACGGCATGCTACATAAGTGTCAGGTAGCGACAGACAAGCTGCGCTGTGAACTGTACGCGACGTTCGAGTGCCGACGACAACAGCTGCCCGCTTTAATTACACATGACACGCCTGATTCTTAAATGAGTCATATCTACTAACTACTTATAAAAATAAAAAAGCCTTGAAAGCCATAGCCACCATATTTGACTGGGATTTTGAGACCATTTTCGGCATCAGCACCCTCAAAAAGCATGAAATTCACACCCGCCTTAGTTATACAACTTGTAACAGAATAAACGCAATACCTCTTAAGGGGTCATTGTACTGATAATTATGAACAACTTTAACTATGAAATCCCGAAAAATAATCAGCTGTTCAGTACATTTTGTCGAGTTATGCGCACAGAAATGTATGGGGCAGTCGATTTTTTTTTCGCGATTTCAGTGTTGGTGCCATAGTAAAAGTTGTTCATAATGATGAGTACAATGACCCCTTAAAATGTATTGGTTTATTCTGTTACACGTTGTATACGACACGCCTGATTCTAAAGTAAGTACCCAATAGCTACTAAACCTATTACTTACCTACCTCTACTTATAAAAAAAAATGACAATTTCCCGCCATTTTCTCGAAAACCATAGCCGCCATCTTGGATTTTGATTTCGAAATCATTTTAGCATAACCGAATGCAGCTGGGTACTATGGTAGGCGCCAGATAAATGTGCAATAACAGTCATTGACCCACGTACATTTATTGACTTTCTTATTATCAAAAACAGAAATAAAGACATAAAGCTGTCCTGAATCGACTTCTATCGTGATCCTTTACGTTCTCTAGTAATGAAAAACAGTTCATAATTTATTGTTCGGGTATCTACGAAGGGATATTAGCGAAAAGTCAATGTTCTTTATTGCAATTTTCTCTGGCATCTACAGGATCGACAGCCTATCAGACCTTGAGTACCAAGTTACCATGTAATACGCGCGCTATAAACGAAAAGTCGCATAATACAAAAAAATATCCTTGTTACAGTTCATCGGCCTAGAGAAACCAGAAATCGTTCCTGTCGTTGAGCCAATTGAAGTAAGTTTTTGCCTTCACACAGCCACGATCTTAACTCGAAGAAAGCATTCAAATATGAGCTTTAAATCATGAGATCTACAGTCACAATTCCGTTGTACGACGACACGGCGGGAATACATCGCTCAAGTGGCATTATAGAGGGTATGCGGTACAGAGAGTAATGTCCCGCATACCTCCGTTGTAAAGGGAGGATCCTCCGACCGGACGGTTGTTGTGTCCGGTGGGCAACTGCCCGATAGTTGATATTCGGGCTGTTGTATCTGTTCGAATCGCACGGTAAACTCTGATATCGCGGTTTAGGAATTCGTTCTTAGTTCGCAGCTGTCGAGATAGATGGCGCTGCGAGTCTCATTGTTGCGAGGTAGATTCTGCTACGTTGAGTTTTGTGGCGGTATTAATATCGCTACAGCATTATCTGCTGTTACTTAATTTTGGTAATAATGTAACACAATTTAAAGCTCATAATTGAATGCTTAATTTTGAATTTGGAATTGGAGTTCAGTAGTTCCGAAGTTCAGTTTACTTCGGATTTGCTTTACCCTAACCTAATTGGCGCGAAATATGATCGCGCCAACAAAACGTGACCGTGGATACCTGTCCGGAAACCATGTTGTAACAGCAAAATACACTCTATTAATATGGCAACTACGTTTTAAATTAAATGAGCGAAGAAGCAATAAATTCACAACGTGTCTATGGTAACTGACTTCATTTATTTGGTTCCGAGAAGTGTCAAAGATATTCTTTAATCTGCTTGCTTTTTAATTTTTAAAAAGCCTATACCAATATTATAAAGAGACGGCACGGTTGGCGCAGTGGTTGAGCGATTCACTGCTGCGCTGCGTGTCGCGGGTTCGATTCCCGCACGGAAAAAATATTTGTATGGCCTACAGATAGTTGTTCCGGGTCTGGCTGTTTGTGTATGTGAGTTTATATGTTTGTATACGCACCCATGATACAGAAAAAAATTCTAGAATGGGGCAACGTTAAAAAAAAATATATAAAGAGGTAAAGTTTGTGAGGTTGTAGGGGGTAATCTCTGGATCTACTGAACCGATTTTGAAAATCATTTTTGTATAAGATAGCCACATTCATGAGGAAGGCTATAGGGGATACGGGAACGAAGTTGCGGGTAAAAGCTAGTACAATATCGCAGCCAACTAGGTTAATCAGCCGTTTAATTGGTGGCCTAGCCTTTTCTTTGAACTGCCGATTTTTCAACAATATAAGTGAAATCTTTTGTTGAATATGGTTAAGTCCATGTCACTGATGTCGCTGATTAAACGGCGCAGGTCAATGAAAAGGCTAGGCTTTTGATGAAGCGGCTGATTAAGCTAAATGATGATGTTCCAGAAGTGCGTTGTCATATTTAAGGATGGCAAAAAATTTTATCCAATAAAGTTAGCCATTTAAGCACAATAAGATGTATTAGAGAACATCAACATACATTATTATAATATACTAGTTTTTTCTCCGCCACTTCTTACGCGTACATCCCATTTTTTCCTGTTCCCGTAGGAATTCCGGGAGATCCTCGCTCGGTGCTCTCCTAAACTCCCCAAGGTACAACATGATATAACAACTCCCCAAGATATAACATGCCAAATTTCAGCTTTCTACGACCAGCAGTTTCGGCTGTGCGTTGTCTGTCAGTCACTCGTCACTCAATCACTCATTAACGCAAGATTTTTATGTAATTATATTGATTGCAGACTCGCCAAAACAAGCGTCGTTTGTCTTCAGCCAGTGAGGTACCTGCCAAGCGACCCGCCATACCTCTGGGGTACGCTCCTTTAGACGGCAGTGATACGGTAATAATACTTTAAATATGACTGGGTTTATACTTATTTACAGACTATACATGAAAACTTATTATTCAACGTATAACAGAATGAACGCAATACCTGTAAATGAATTCACTATGAACCACTTTTAGTATGGGGCCAACACTGAATTCGCAAAAAAAACCGAATGCTTCAAACATAATGTGCGCATAACTCGACAAATGTAGTGAAAATTGTTTTTTAATCAACTTCTAAAAAAGGAGGAGGTTCTCAATTCGGGTGTTTGTATTTTTTTTTTTTTATGTTTGTTCGCGCATAACTCCGTCGCTTGCCAACCGATTTGAAAAATTCAGACATTGAAATTTTATAATATTTTTTTTTATTTTATTTTTATTTATAAATGGGCTAGCTCTTGACCTCGATCACACCTGATGGAAAGCGATAGATGAGATCCATGATGAAGCGAGCGTGCCCAGAAGATGCCTTGAGGCACTGGTACTCCCACACGTCGACGAAACACAGCAGGCTGCATAGATAATCGGTTCAGTAGAACCGGGTTTGGTTTTTAAATCCAAATAGCTGGAAAAAATACGTGGAAAAATCATCCATGTGTACGAAATTGCGTATTTTTGCTTTCCTGTGACTTTCCAGTGGTGTTGTTAGGTGTGGGGTACCACACAAAATAACGAAGAAGCAACCAAAAACACCGACTACCGAAATTAAAGATATTTTGAACTTTGTAGGGGATTTTGGAAGTCGGTTTCTTTTTTTTTGTGAAAAAGTTTTTTCTCGATTTCTCAGTTGGTCCCATAGCAAAAGTGGTTCATAATGAAGAGGACAATGACCGATTTTCAGGTATTGCATTCATTCTGTTACACTTTGTACAGTATAAATACACGCTAGCAAAACATGTATAAATGTACAGTCGCCAGCACATGAAGCTACAACAATCTGTCAAATTTCTTTAATATATTTTTAACTTTATTACTATAGCATTAGGTTCAAGGTTGATTGGGAAAACTTTACAGTTTCGGGTAGCTTGGATGTGCTGGCGTCTGTACATGTAGGATAATAAAAAGGGGAGGAAAAGAACTCGTAGTATATGTCGCAGCTAACTGGCTTAGTTAAAAAAAAAAATCAAATCATATCAAGCGGTAACAATGAGCCGTTTGGGGTTGAAACACTAGGCCCATGGGGTCCGAGTGCTCACCGAGTCTTTCGGGTCATCAGCAAACAACTTGTCGACTGTTCACGTGACCAGAGGGCTGGGCTTTTCTTTGGCCAAAGAATCAGCATTGCCATTCAAAGTGGCAATGCTGCCAGTGTTCTGGGCACTTTTGTCATTGACAGCGATGTGGATGAGTTTTTTGATGCCCAATGATCAATTTGTTTTTTACACTTTTTTTACATAATTCGCAATTTTTAGTCTAGTTTTTATATAGTTAGGTTTAGTAGATATAAATAGTTAAGTTCGTTATGTACATATACAGTAAAAAATTAATTTTGAAAAAATATGTTTAAATCATATCACGTATATTAATTTATTGCAGGATAAAACAGGCTTCCCTGGTCCAGATTCCAAAATGGATGATGATGTGAGTTGAACTGTCATTGACTTTTTTATCAAAGACTTCTGTATTGGGGTCGGCTTCCAGTCTAACTAGATGCAGCTCAGTAGAAGTATTCAACCTGGACCGACTGCCTACCTGACCTAGAAGGTGCTAGCTCGGTAGGTTTACCTCATAGAGGCTGGCATTGCCCGATTTGCTCAAGCAGGTTGATAGGACGAGTAATCTTTTATTTCGAACAAATTCCGCAACCCTGGCAGGAATTTGAATCCCTAAACAAACAATACAAAAAAATAACAAAAAGCGACGACTTTTGGTTTATTACATTTCTAAAATAAAATATCGTGAGGGGCATTAACTCTATTTTCATTGAGCATCGATTACTATAAATAGAAACTCAATAATAAAAGTCCAAGTTGATGCCCCAAATATTGCAACGTCCGCCTTGGTTTTTGACTCAAAGGCAACTGAACGCATCGCGAGAGTGTTAACAGAAATTCAAACTACGCGAGTCTTAATTGAGCCATAATAAACTAAACCAATTTCAACGTGGACATGTTTGTATCAACAGAAAGACATATCAGTAGTGAAGCTATCAGCGGAAGCCGCCCCGGCGGAGTTACCGCCCCCGGGCGAGATCTCGCGGCCCCCCCTGCGCCTGGGCATGCCTGTGTATGCCATGAAGAACGCCTTCGGACCCTGGCTGAAAGGCAGGGTGTTGGAGTTACAGCCCAAGAATCCTAGTGCGGTAAGTGTGATTAGATGACTAGCACTGTGCCAGCGACTTCGATCGCCCTATTTTTGCTATACCGAGGAATATTATAAATGATCCGGCCATTTTTTTTGACGACATCATGGAACTTTGCAACTTTCTAAGTCCAAGAGTTAAATTTGACACAAAATGTCCGTTTTGCTAAACAGAACGTTGAAAAAAAAACTTTTCTTCTATTGTTTTTTTTTGTGCCCATTGGGAAAAATTCTAAAGCATGCCTTAATAACTTCAACAATAAAGTTGAAATTAGTATGCAAGAGAAAATTCTGTATGGTCAGTGTTAACACGTAGTCTCACTCAAAACACTTTTAATATTCCATTTGCGATCAGTCAGACGATCAACCGCCAGTGACATATTTACTTCAAAAAAAGACCTATCTGCTAAGCACATAAAGTTCGATTTGCAATATATTTTTTGTATGTTACAGGGCAATCCATTCTCTCTGTGCCGCGTGAAATTCGACCATAAAACCAAGACCAATGGGAAGGTATTGCTAGCAAGGTGCATCGCGTATTCTGAGCCCGCTGATGTAAGAATGACTATTGGTAAGTTTGCCACAACAACAGATTGCAGCTTCGGAATGTTTCGAGGAACAAAAAATTTTAAAAACATCCGAATTGAGAACCCCCTCCTTTTTGCAGTCGTTTAAAAAAAGCCGGCTAAGTGCGAGTTCTCGCAAACGAAGAATTACACTCTACAAGCCGAACAAAGTAACACATTACTCATATGAAATCCATACAAGAAAATTGATTTTTAATGAATAATAGTTATACACACTCTGTGAAAATGTCTACTTACTACGGTTCATGGGATACATCCCGCTGACAGACGGACGGATAGACAGCGAAGGCTTAGTAATAGGGTTCCGCTGGTTACACTCCGGGTACGGAACTCTAAATACACCTTAATAAATAAAGTTAAATGAAATAAAATATAATATGATGTAATAAAACCATATTTGTTTTGTGAAGAATGGCCATTAAATATACCTCTTAAGGGGTCATTGTACTTATCATTATGAATAACTTTCACTATGGGACCAACCCCAAAATCGCCAAAAAAATCAGCTGTTCAGTACATTGTGTTGAGTTGTGCACACATAAACGTATGGGGCAGTCGATTTTTTTTCGCGATAGTTAAAGTTGTTCATAATGATGAGTACAATGACCCCTTAAGAGGTATAGCCTTTATTCTGTTACACGATGTATAAAAAAACGCCCTGTCCATTTATCAGACCAATAAAGAGTATAACTCGCGTTCACCTAATTACAAGTTCAGACAATTGTCTCGTTCCAAAGTAAAATATTTTTTTTTTATAATCTGCAGAAACGAAATACCGGTCAAACGCTTCTGGCACACCGGTGTGCCACTCGATTCATGCGTTTTAAAACTCTATTATTACTAAACATATAGCAGCCACCGTAGGCGTCTGCGGACAGCGAGCATTGGGTGGCTTGTCGTCCGATCAAACCAGGCCCGGGTCGACGGCGCATTGTGTTCCACGCACACCTCAAAGAGATGTCAGCAAAGTAGACGGGACCATTAGGGCCAGAGCCTGCCAGGGTTTTGTTCGAATGAGTTATCGCTGCCCTGGACAGCAAAGGGCACTAGGAGGAGCACGGATGGGTTTCAGTCAGTAAGAGTCTGACACTCCCTTCCGCTCCGCCCAGAGCGGAAGCAGTCATTTGATGATTTCCCATCCATAAAAAAAAATATTCTATTCTATTCTATATTTTAATATGGCAAGCAAAGCCGATGTCGACTATTCTGCCAATGTCTAAAGTGGATTGGTAAAGCAAGTGTGTGATAATGAACGGTAGGCAGAGATTTAATTTTTATTCTTCGATTGGTCGGTACAGTTGGACACTTGTTGGGTTAGTATGGGAAAAAAAAAAAAAAAAAAAAAAAAAAAAAAAAATATTACTATATCAAGGTATTTTATAGGATTTGACAGTTCGGTCCGTTTGACAGTTCGGTCCCGCACCGGTTAACATTATCTTTTATTTTTAGGTACACGTCTTATAGCCCTATTCAAGGATACGAACAAGCGTGAATCATATTACTCGGGAGTTGTCGCTGAAATACCCAATCCAGTCAATAACTATAGGTAAGTTTATTTTATTGACGTGGAACGACTTTAAAAATGCGTTCAGCTTTAATAGCTACCTCCCTTTTAGGGAAGTACTGTGTTACCCAGTTACTTGGTTGTGGAGGTCAGATAGGCAGACGCTCTAAGATACTAGTACTCAGCTGCAACTGGTTTGACTGAAAACCGACCCAATATGCATAGTTTGGAAAAAACCAGGCAGAGGATGTTGAGCTCCCTCCCTTTTAGCCAAACCCCTGATTACTGAATTAAGGATTTGTCTAACTTTACTTTAGTCTGAAAGACCGCCAAAGTTTGTCATTATTGTAGCATTTGAGTCGTTCTTAACTAAAAATACTCCATTCAGAAATCCGCTCTTAGACTTGAACGAGGTGTTGCGGAGTTTATTCGAAAGAGTCACCGCGGCTCTTCAACGCAAAGGGCATTAGGAGGAACACGGATGGGTTTTAATCAGTAAGAGTCTGACACTCTCCTCCGCTCCGCCCTAATCGGAAGGAGTCATTGGATGATTTCCCATCCATAAAAAAAGACTTAAACGAGGTGTCATCACAGCTCGCTTCGATACGAGTTCCGAGTTTTAAGTCTCAGTAAAGGCTGATGATAGGGGAATGAAACTACTCGACAAAAGATTTCAATACACTTTCAGAATCGGACTGGAAACGGCGAAAAGATGGCTGAATGGATCGTACCACTTGTATTTTAACCGTCTTGGAAAAATGCGAGAACTTGCCACTTATGATAAAAATTCGTTTTCCCCCTAGATACCTAGTATTCTTCGACGACGGCTACGCGCAATATGTCCAACACCAATACACCCGGCTGGTCTGCGAAAGTTCTCCCTTAGTTTGGGAGGAGGTGCATCCGTTCTCGAGGGAGTTCGTGAGAGAGTACCTGCTGGCGTACCCGGAGAGACCCATGGTGAGGCTGCATGAGGGACAGCATCTCAAGACCGAGTGGAATGGTGAGTAGAGTATTTTTTATGCCCATGGACCAAGATGGCCAGCATGGACCATCATGGCCCCTTGTCATGTGTGTTGTTTTTGTGGCAATTAAATACTTTTTCTTTCTTTCTTCTTGTGGATCTATTTGGCCCAGTATGGACCATAATGGCCCAGCATGGACTTAAATGTTTCTATAATGTTTTGTTATGCAATTGCAACATATTTCCCAAAACTAAATTTCAAACCATTCTTTCTAGGAAAATGGTGGTCATCCCGAGTAACCCGAGTGGACGCATCATTAGCTCAAGTGATGTTCGTTGGCGACGGGCGACGCGAATGGATCTACCGTGGCTCCACGCGCCTGGCTCCCTTGTACCTGGAGCTACGCGCTGCAGAGCGGCACCGGCCTAGACCTATGCCCAGGAGCAAGGCGCAGCCTAGGGTGAGTAGCTACTATAAAAAAAAACTTGGCCCAGCATGGACCATTATGGCCCGGCATGGACCATTATGGCCCGTCATGGTCCGCCATGACCCAACATGGGCCATCATTAGCCCAGTCAATGGGTCACTATAGGCCGCAATATGTCAATATGTGTCATCGTAGCTCACCATAGCCCAGTATGAACCACTATGAATCAATAGACCAGTGACCCGAATAGACTTGCCGCTGACTGGATATGTTCTTGTTGCTCCAATATTTGTTGTTATTAATGAGACAAAATACTAATAGTTTTAATACTAAATATCATTTACTACATACATATACGTGTAGATTGAATAATAACAAAATTGATTTGCCGAACACTCAACGTAAGGATCTGTTGAAAACCAGCGTCAAGCAATAACTATGTCGACGTCAGATAAATTTGCAATAACGGTCATTGCCCTTTCCTTAATATCTCTTATCTCTTCGTAGGTAAGGTTTACAATAAATTATGAATCGTTTCTCATTACTAGAAAATGTAAAGGGTCACGAATTCACGATAGGTGTCGATTCAGGACAGCATTATGTCTTCATTTCTGTTTTCGGTATTAAGTATGTCAATAAATGTAGGTGGTTTAAGGACCGTCATTGCAAATTTATTTGGCGTCGACCATAGTTGTCTGGCACTTTGCCAAGCTGTACCTATTTGGCGCAGTCGTTGACTCTTTCGTAAGGTTCCCTTCCACACATATAACTCGTCTGCCTTCAAAGCAAGAGTGAACAGGCATCTTCTGGACACGCTCGCTCCATCATAGACCTATTTCAAATATATAGACTTCATACGATAGACTAATAGCGCCTTTTATCGATAACTAATAATAATTATAAACTTTTGTCCACAGCTCAACATGCCCTACGTAGAATACACTCGTTCAGACGAGCAGGAATCTATCAAGCAAGTCGACTTGACGCTCAATCAGCGGCAACAAGTACAGCAGACACAAATTGAGGTACCAACCATTTAATTTACAACTTCAAATTATTTTATTTCACACCAATAGCACCATCCCACTTCCCGTGGGTGTCGTAAGGGACTCACCAGAGAATGGGCCGCAGCATTCTCTGTAGGTACATTGCTACAGCTACCCTGCGATACCCAACCCGCCTGCCAAGCGTGGTGATTATGGCAAACCCCCCATTACGGGGAGACCTATGTCCAGCAGTGGACGTCTTTTGGTTGATATGATGATGATGATGCCTTCATGGGTAGTTACAAATTGTTAGAACTAGTGCACAGTTCGAATAGGATATTTGATAACTATCAAAAATCGAGTTGAATGAATACTTATTCAAAAGCTCACGAGTCACAAGCTTTTGAAGTTATTCATATATCCTTGTCATGCAAAATGTCGTTGTCGGATGGCGCAAATTCACAATGGCGATGCTAGTGAGTGACGTCACACGCAATTACTAATGTCTCTGTTTATCACAGATTTGAAAACACTCAGAACTCGAGTTTTTTTTTCTGCGCCAGTTCGTTTCTCCAAATTTTATATGAACGCTAGTGGTGTAAACTTGTTTCGTGGGGAATTGCGAACTGTTACGCATTCGCAACCATTCGATTCCATCCCAAAACGAATGGTTGTGGTTTTGTAAGGTTAAATTTATCCCAGTTATCTTACACATAAACTTCTTTCCTAGGAGATTCGTCGCCAGCGCGCCGTAGCCAAGAAGTCGACGTCAGCGCCGCCGCAAGTGATCCCGCCGTCACCAGAGACCGTGCTTCCACCCACCAACTTGGATTCTGTCACCAGCAGGGTTGTGGTAAGTACTTTATTGCTGACTCAAACCCCCCATTTACGAAACATTTTTTGTATGTAGCCGACGAATCACAAATTTCATGTACGCCGTATATCAGATCACATGCAGCGCATTGGTGTTTTTTTAATAAATAAATAAATAAGTTGAGTATTTCTGACATTCTTCTTTAGCCAGAAAACCTGTCATTTGACATTAAAGTAGGGGCGGGTTTGGGTCTAAATAGTTAGTAGAGAACATTTTCTAAAAAGATTTAAGAGGGAGAGTGAGAGCGATTTTAAGCTTTCTATAAAGAAAGTAAAAAATCACTATCTTTCCCCCTGAAGTCATTTTAGAAAATATTCTCTACAGACTAATTAGACCTGGATAACTAGCATATGCATACCAAGTTTAATTAAAATCGGTTAATTCATTTCGAAAAATAAGGACTTGAAAGTTTGTATGAAATGCTTGCAAAAATATTTTTACCACGCTTGGCTACTAGTTTAAAATCTTAGCAATAAACATATTTGAGCTTTACAAACAACGGAATATACGCGTACGAAGTTAGTAATACAGATGACAATTTCAGTTTGTATCACACCAAATCGACTTAAGTTTTGTGTATTTTAAATTGGTTTTTAAGTGACCATTTATTTATACAAAAAACCCAATCTAAAAATGATCCAATTAATTAAAATATTTCCTTCTATCTAGTATTACACACCAAAGAACGCGGTGAGACCTCTGAAGATGGTGCCACACAGATGCAATCCTAAATGCAAGAGGACCGACGTACTGTCACTCAAGGAGTTGAAATCATACAACCCATTGGCGAAACCACTGCTTAGCGGATGGGAGAGGTAAGCTATCGAACAATTTGCCTAGCCTTTCTATTTCCAAAAATGTTGTGGTCGGCTTCCAGAACTATACTAGGTTCTGTAGGACAGATTTTTTAAATTATTTTTTATTGAGGAATGGGCTATCTCTTGACCTCTATCACGCCTGATGGAAAGGGATGGGTGAGGTCTTTTTAGACCTGGGTGCGAGCGTGCCCAGAAGATGCCTTAAGGCACAGGTACTCCCTCGCGTCGATGAAGCAGGCTGCTTGACTCCGGTGGGAGGGTGGTCGCGAAGCAGGCGCTACCACCGCAAGGGAAGGATCGGCCAGTCTTGTAAAGTGTTAGGTGAGACTTTCCAGGATGCGCCGAGTGAGAGGTTCAGATGAGTATCTGATGGAAAAAATTGCGCTACACGAGGAGGCTCCTTCATGCAACCCATCAGATAGGCATATCTGACCTACACAACCCAGTACTGTAACTGGGTAACACGATACTTCTTGGCAAGACTGGTGTCAAATTTTCCGTCTTCGGAATATCCGTAACGACTGTCAAAGATGTTCGAATGACAACCGGGACCAACGGCTTCACATGCTTTCCGAAGCACGGTGCAGTCTCGGTATGTTAAGATAGTCACCCATCCACAGACCGACCTCTGCAACCGTTGCTTAACCTTGAAGGTCGACCCGTGTGGCTTTTGTTATTTAGCCACGAGCCACTAGATTGTGAAGTGGCAATGAGCCAATATGAACCAGGATGCGCGAAGCCTGTGAAGCCCCCAGGAAACTTCTGTGCTTCTGGCGGAGCTAGGCTGGCTAACTTGGCCACGACACCTCCGCACAACGAACCGAATGGGAGTCTAAGTGCGGAAAATGGAGTCCGTCCTCTACTAGCTTGCGCGGCTTCAACCGCGTGATGGTTGAAATTATCCCAAGTGAACATACTCCTGCGAAATAAAGTATATCCTATGGTCTAATCCAGGCCATCTATCCATGGGTGGGCGGAGTTTCATCCAATTCCGTCGCCGTCCAGTTCAGCTGTTAAGACGTGAAGATACAGGGTGTTCCAGAAGTGCGTGGTCATATTTAAGGGTGACGTTGGATAGCTGACATACACTAAGAAATAATGGCAAAATAAAAAAATGTGTTTTTTTTAAACAAAATCGACGACGAAAAACGACTAGAATAGTTCTGAACAAATGACTTTTCAAGCAGTCTGATACAGTTGGTGCCATCAAATCTGTGATTGAACTAAAGTAAATGCCACCAACTGTAATAAACTTCATGAAAAGTCACTTGTTCGGAACTTTTAGCCTTATACAAAAAATGGCTAAAAAGTTCAGAGCAAATGTCGAATTAAAAAAAAAGTCATTCTTTTTGTTTGGCAATTTTGTTCTTAATGTATATCAGCTACCCAACATCACCCTTAAATATGACCACGCACTTCTGGAACACCCTGTATGAGAAATATTTACAATCACATTTATAATAATAGACTAGCAAGTTTAAAGTTGTCAAAAAATAAAAGGCCCGTAAAAATAAAAGGTATCCTGCTGTCAAAACGGGCCTTTCATTTTTTTGACAACTATAGTACGGTCGTACGGATGACGCAAAGGACCATGGTCCAACATGCTCCAACGTGTGAAAGGGTAATGGGCCTTCATAAACCATTTTCTTTCACTTGAACCGCCATAACCCGGCAACCATAGTGGTTCAAGGTTTCCCATTTCCACTGCCATACCTATTGTCTTATAAGTTTATGTGAAATACAATGAGCCACTATAGGCCACTGCCGAGTAGATGCCGTTGGCCATTATTCTTGTCGAACTATGTAAGTCTCCTTCGTACTTAATATTTCTTCTCTCGTTTGCATTTCCAGACAAATAGTTCGCTTCAAAGGCCACAAGGACGTATTGTACCGCGCGCCGTGCGGGCGGCGCCTGCGCAACATACGCGAGCTACATCACTACTTGCGCGCCATAGACAGCGACCTGGCTGTAGACCTGTTCGACTTCCACTACTCCACGCACTGCCTGGCCGAGTTCGTGCTCACCAAGTGCGTCGTGCAGAAGAAGGTAAGCAACATGAGCCTTGCGCGCCATAGACAGTGACCTGGCTGTAGACCTGTTCGACTTCCACTACTCCACGTGCCTAGTGCCTCGTCGAGAAGAAGCGACACAGGCCATGATGGCCCATGGAACACTTAGATGTTAGGCCCATACCCGCCAATGACCCGATCACATGATAGCCCATGACCTATTCTTACTATGGATCATGATGGTCCACCCACAGCCTATTGCCAAGATTTTTCATGATCTGGGGCCTAACCACCAACTCTTAAAGCAGTATTACTTTAATATTACTTCCAGTGGGAAAGAGACGGACCTATACAGGACGTATAGCTCCGTCACTTTCCCACTGGAGGTTTAGGCCCAGTTTCCATTTTATGTCAAAAAGCCCAATGACAACTGCATATTTGATGACTTTTCCATGTTTTTAGGGTTCCGGCCCCAAAGGATAAAAACGGGACCCTATTACTAAGAATCCGCTATCCATCTGTCCGTCTGTCTGTCTGTCACCAGGTTGTATCTCATGAGCCGTGATAGTTTGACAGTTGAAATTTTCACAGATTATCTATTTCTGTTGCCGCTATAACAACAAATACTAAAAACAGAATAAAATAAATATTTAAGTGGGGCTCCCGTACAACAAACGTGATTTTTTTGCGGCGTTGTATAAGGCGTAGGTACTGACATTGTACACCTGCAGCCTGTGAGTCCGCTATACGCAGAAGGCTTTCAGTGCCCTACGGATCCTCTACAATAATGGGTTTAGGATGCTGATGGGGTTGCCGCGACACTGTAGTGCAGCGGGGATGTTTGCGGAGGCCAACACCGACAGCTTTAGAGCAATAGTGCGCAAAAGAGTTGCCTCCCTCATGCGGCGTGTGTGGGGCAACTCCAGCTGTCCTCTGTTCATCCATTACGGAAAGGGTTGAGTGTCCTATTGTGAGGAACTGGAACAAGGTACACAGTTCTGGTGGTGTCCTTTCTAATGTTAGGTAAAAGGTGCTAACACAGTTACCCCACACAACCTAGTGTCAGAGTTTCTAAAGCGCCTCAAGGGCCTCTGACATGGTTTATTTGACGACCGCCATTTGGCGGCCGGGACCACCGGCTTATACGTGCCTTCCGAAGCACGCAATCATCTTTTTATCAGACAATCAGGTGATTCAAGTCCGCAGTATCCTAGCCAAACTGGAAACAACTTTACAAATTATGCTTCCCGTGGGAATCGAACCCACGACCACCGGGTCACAAGGCATACGCCTAAACCACTCGACCACGGAGGCAGTTTATTATCATATTACTTACTCCATTTTACGTTCAACAGGACCTCTCCCACGGCAAGGAGAACGTCCCGGTACCCTGCGTGAACTACTACGACGACTCTCTGCCGGAGTTCTGTTCGTACAACACGGAGCGCACTCCCACCGCCGGCGTGCCGCTCAACCTGGAGCCCGAGTTCCTGTGCGGCTGCGACTGTACCGACGACTGTCAGGTGAAAACATCATTTGAAAATAAGATGGCCCAACATGGACCATTGTGCCCATTATGAACCAGCATGCATGCAGCAGCGGCCTAACATGGACCAGCATGGACCAGCATGGCCCAACAAGGGCCAAATTGGGTTGTTTTCGAGTTAAAACAACCCAACAACCCAATTTGGACCCCAAGTTACCGGGTCAAAATAATTGCATATTAGCTCTAGAATACCCCATTTTTGAGTTTTTTTCACTAAATCAATTACCAAAAACTCTGTAGAGACCGAATTTGCAAAAATCTTTTTTGTTCCAAAGAGGTTATTTAGAAATGTTCCCATTTCGTAAAGATCTGATGAAGCACTTCGGAGATATGCGATTAAATTGATATGGACTAGTTGGAATGTTATCAGCACTAAAAATTGAAAAATAGTAAACTTTTTCGCAAAAAAATATAACCAACTTCCAAATGGAAGTTGGTGTCAAAAAAGGAAGAAACCACACCAGAGACACCGACTGCCAACCAACCTCCTCCTTTTTGAAGTCGTTTAAAAACCGATCATGGTTTGTGAGTTTATGAGCCTCTTAAGACCATCATTTATGAAGGGACCTTCCTTTAGTATTGGACTAATTTTAGTATTAAATTAATAAAATTATGTTTATTCCAGGATAAATCAAAATGCGCCTGCTGGAAGATGACACTAGAGGGCGCCCGTACAATCGGTCTGGACGGACCTAACGTGGGCTATGAGTACAGACGCCTGCCTGAGCCGTTACCTTCGGGGATCTACGAGTGTAACTCTCGGTAAGTCAGTGAGACCAAGCTAGCTATGTATGATTGTATTTTTTCCTCTGTTTTTCTTTTAAGTGCACCTGCCATCTTGTCTCTGCCCCACCCTAAGGTCGACTGGTAGAAAATGCCTATGGCAGTGAGTCCTCCTTTGTACAGTGTTTTTACTAGTGCATAAAGTTTTATTTTAATTATTTCTTTGAATTGTTTATTTTTTACTCCGGACTCTTTTAACCTGCACGTCTTTTACATCGTACTCACATATGTATAATTTCAATACGAATGATGTAACCATAATTTTGTAACAAAATATTATTTTTAAAAGAGTGTCCATGGAGTTTCTTGTACGTTCTTCTCCATAGAGATCTACGCTTTGGAACGTGCAAATAGCTTCATCTTTTTGACCGACCGACCTTGACAGTTCAAAAGTGCCTGTAAATGGTCTAATTGAAATAAATGCTTTGACTTTTGACTTTTCGACTTTTAAAATAAATAAATTCCTTTTGCAGGTGTAACTGCAAGCGCACATGTCTCAACCGCGTGGCACAGCAACCTCTACAGTTGAAGTTACAGGTAAGATGCGATGAACCACATCTTTCAACTAATTCCTAAGTACCCTCTGATTGAAGTTCTTTTTCAGGGTTCCGTACCCAAAGGGTAAAAACGGGACCCTATTACTAAGAGTCCGCTGTCCGTCTGTCTATCACCAGGCTGTATCTCATGAACGATGATGTATTTCTGTTGCCGCTTTATCAACAAATGAAAACGGAATAAAATAAATATTTAAGTGGGGCTCCCATACAACAAACGTGATTTTTTTGCCGTTTTTTTTTTCTTCATCGCGTTTAGAAACTTGGTGACATTCAAATCAGTTAATTTTTATCGAAATCAGAAATTGTTGCTTGATCAAGTTTTTTAACTACAATCATTTGATTTGTTCGGTATTATGTTTCCATGTACAGGGTTATTTTTTAATGACCGGCCAAATTTTCACAGGGTGTTCTACCCATGAATATGAACAACTTTCACTATGGGACCGACTCTGAAATCACGAAAAAAAAGTCAGCTGTTTCATATATTTTAGTCGAGTAGGTATTGAACTTTTCAGTACCTACTCGACTGACTGACTCGATGAAATTTTTTTTCGTGATTTCATAGTTGGTCCCATAGTGAAAGTTGTTCATATTCATGGGTAGAACACCCTGTGAAAATTTGGCCGGTCATTAAAAAATAACCCTGTATATGAGGTGTACTTACATAACAGGTTATTAAAACTCCAGTATTTTGTTGTAGGTGTTCAAAACCCCGAACCGCGGTTGGGGTATCCGCGCACTAAACGACGTGCCCAAGGGCTCCTTCCTATGTGTGTACGCTGGGAACCTGCTTACTGATGCTACAGCTAACTTGGTAAGATATACTTAGAAATTCTAATATTAAATCTGCCTAGACTTATACTAGTAGTTTATGCAACGACCATATAAAAAGGGTTATTAAAACACGAGTGTGGGTTTATCACACGAGGCGTAGCCGAGTGTGATAATAGCATTACACGAGTGTTTTAATACCTAATTATATGCCGTTGCATACACTATTTTATCTTCACTCATACAGTTGAAATAAAGTAAGTGGAAAAATAGTTTATTCCAATATGGCGGATATTCTCATTGCGTATTCGAATGACTGCGCAGCGCGCTCAAACATAGACAAAGATAAAAGCTGGCTCATTGACTTAAGTCAATGAGCCCTCGCCAAAAATTAAAAAGAAAAAGTGCGCTATAAAAATTAAAAAGTTATTTTATGATGCAGTTGTTTAAAAATCGAAGGAAAATGTTGACCTGTAATGGTTTTTTTTTTAATTTTACCTATCCACGAAAAAAAAAGTATGTGTTTATGCATTCGGTTTTGAACTCATATTTGGAACATTACGTTGTGAGTGTAGATAACAACTATTTTTGAGTGGAGCTAATAAGGCCGTTTCAAATCGCAAAAAAAAAAATTATAAAGATAAATCGCATCAAAATTCAAGAGAGAGGGGCGTGTGACGTAACGTCGCTAGTAAAAATTGTACTATCATAGTGACGTCACGCGAGTATTCAACGCACTCTATATTCGTCATTTTCTGTTTACGTGTAAAATGAAAAAATACGAGTCCAATATTTTTTGGAAATCTCTCTGACGGACTAATACTATTTTTTCAGGAGAATACCCTATTAACTATCCAACCTCACAGTAACTGGGTAACACGATTTTGACCTTTTTTTTAAGGATGGGAAATCATCAAATGACTTCTTCCGCTCTGGGTGGAGCGTAAGGGAGTGTCAGACTTTTACTGACTAAAACCCATCCATGCTCCTTCTATTGCTCTTTGCGTTCAAGCCGCGGTAACTCTTTCGAACTAATTCCGTCTCCTTGGCAAGAATGTTGTCAGATTTCTTAGATTCTGACTAACCATAACGACTGTCAAAGATCTAAAAATGACAGTCCTGGCTGTCATTTGTAGCAACAGCTGCAGTTTCCGAGGCACGGAGGAATCTCGGTATGTTAAGATGGTCACCCATCCTCGGACTGATCTCAGCAGGTGTTGCTTCACTTCGACCCGAATATTTTTACTGATTTTACTCACTTTTTCGCAGGATGGCTTGAACGAGGGTGACGAATATCTAGCGGAGTTAGATTACATAGAAGTCGTGGAACAAATGAAAGAGGGGTACGAAGAAGACATTCCTGAGGCCGACAAGAAATTAGTCAAGGTATTATTTATTTATGTACACACAACACTATTCACACACACACACACACCATCACACACCATCACACACAAATTCGGAAGTGTTTGGTTCCCTTTAAAGGCCTATGTAAAATATGTTATGTTTTTCTACACTAATATTATAAAGAGGAAAGATTTGTTTGTTTGTTTGAAATGAATAGGCACCGAAACTACTGAACCGATTTGAAAAATTCTTTCACCAGTAGAATCCCACATTATCGGTGATGGACATAGGCTATAGAATATTTTCAAAAAAGTTAGGGATCCGTATGAAAACTTCGATAATATAACCCAAGGTGTGAATGTAGGGTATATTGGTATCTGTTAAATGTTATGTGTGGGTATACGGAAATAAACCAGTTGTCACTCGGAACCGCAGTTTCATTAGTCGCTTCCCGCTATAATATTACATAAATACAACTGGCGACGAGGATAATAATTAAATTTGTGTGGTTTACATCGTATAAGTGTAGGACTTCAACATGCCTATCGGGAAAATTGAGGAATTTGACCTATCAAGCAAAAAGTGGTTGGCGTACATTAGACGCGTGGAACAATTCATTACCCTAAACGAGATAAAACCAGAATTACAAGTTGCAACGTTGGTGACGTTGGTGGGAGCTGCAACGTATGACTTAATGTGTGATTTGTGTGCACCTAATCATCCAGAAAATAAAACATTCCGTGAATTAGTTAAAATTGTGGGTGATCATCTCGAACCCAAACGCTCCGAAATTGCTGAACGCCATGTTTTTAGACAAAGACGTCAGAATACGGGCGAATCACTCAGTGAATATCTACAAACACTCAAACATCTAGCCAGTACTTGTAATTTCAATACTACTCTGGAGGAAAATCTGCGCGACCAATTTGTATCAGGTTTAGCTAGTGATGAAATGAGATCACGTATTTTTGCGGAACCGTCGATTACTTATAAGAAAGCCGTTGAAGTGGCATTGGCGTTGGAGGCGGCCGAGCGACACTCACAGACCAGCGGTGCAAACGCCGCGGGTGCAGCGAACGCAGCAGCGGTTGGAACGCGGACGTTTGAGGCGGTGCATCAAGTGGCGACGGCAAAGCGGGCGGGCCGACCGCCCGAACGCGGAACTGCGAGCAGAGGCAACTCGTCTACAGAGGTTAGCGCGGCAACATCGCGCTCAGCTCGTGCTTGTTGGAGGTGTGGCAGAAACCATCGTCCAGAAGTGTGTCGGTTTAAAAATTATTCGTGCGATATATGTGGCCAGAAGGGTCACATCAAAATAATGTGTAAATCGAACAAAGAACGAGGTGTCGAGTCAAGCCAGGACATTTCAACTCAGGCGCGGCGTAGTAATAATTATCTCGGTAATAGTGATAATGAATCGGAATGTGATTTTTATAATCTAAGTGTGTGCGGCGTTAACGACAAACCGTACATGGTTATGGCGCAGGTGAACGGCAGAAAGATAAGTTTTGAACTGGACACTGGAAGTAAGTTATCAGTTATAAGTCTAGACTATTATAATAACAACTTTTGTGATTTACAAATCATCAGCAATGATATTTCTTTGTATTCATATGTCGGTTCAGTAATAGAACCGGTAGGTTTCGTGTCTGTACATGTTGTAATAGGAGAACATTCAGCCGGAAATCTCAAATTGTATATCGTTAAAAATGGTGGACCACCACTTTTAGGTCGGTCCGCTATAATATTACATAAATAAAAAAAAAAAATCCAAAAAAATCCTTATATCGCGTACGCTGCGGAATCAATTGACAATAGAGCAAAGTGATGTACTACAGTTTTATAGAGGTCATCAATATCTACAAAAAAAGTCCGCGATACCATATGTCTAACTATTATGGATAAGTCACCATGACCGCTTTTTGTTCATATTATTCAAGCAAATCTTATTAATTATTAAAAAAAACTAACCTTTTATAGGGGGCGTTGAAGTTTGTGGAGTACCTACTAAATCTGCGCGGACGAAATCGCGGGCGAAGTGCTAGTATTTTTATAAATCTGAAACAGTTATTTGTCCTACAGAAGGAACAAGGCGGTGACAACGACAGCGATAATGACGAACCCTCATCGTCTGATGATGAGGACACCGCCTCTAAGACCGACAAGGAGGACGATGACTTCAGACCTGGATACATTGGACTTGGCGTCACGGAGTTCAAGTAAGTCAATATGCCGACCATCCTCTGACCAACCTCGGCAAGGCGCCCGTAATTCTGAATGTAATGTATGACCACCCATCTATGAACCGTCGTCAGCAAGCGTTGCTGGACCTTGAAGATCGAACGTGCGGGTGTACTGTAACAGATGGTCATCAACCAAGTTCCGACCTCAAAAAGTGTTGCTTAACCTTGAAGATCAACCCGTGCGGGTGATCGCAGATTAAACTGCGCAGTTAAGTGAAAAGGCTAGGCTTTTAATAAAACGGCTTTATAGAGTTGGCTGCGACATAATGCGACGTGTAACAATAAAAACTCAACAAAATTTACTGAACAACTGATGTACTGGATGAGACCATACCCCAAAAATGCGAAACACCGAAAATGCGTTAGTATACTGGGTAATTTTTTTTCCAGTGCGCAAACTTTAAGAACCAGTTCTGCCCATGTAAATGAACAACTTTCCCCAAGAAAGCCATAGTCAATTCCTAAAAAAAAAATTGAGTATCCCATACAAATTGTGGTCAGTTGATGACAATTTTGTACGGGAAGTTCAAATTTTTTTTTAGGAATTGACTATGGCTTTCTTGGGGAAAGTTGTTCATTTACATGGGCAGAAGTGGTTCTCAAAGTTTGCGCACTGGAAAAAAAGTTATCCAGTATATGTCGCAGCCAACTAGCTGAATCCGCCGTTTCATTAAAAGTCTAGCCTTTTCTTTGAACTGTGCCGTTTAATCAGCGACATAAGTAACATAGGCAAGTCATTAAACGATATTGAACAAAAGATGTCACTTAGGTCGCTGAAAAATCGGCACATTTAAATGAAAAGGCTAGGCAACCAATTAAACGGCTAATTAAGCTAATTGTCTGCGACATATACATGTTAAAATTAATACTCATTTTATGTTTCCCAGCAAACATCTCCGTAAACGCGAAAAATCAAAGAGGGATAAAGGAAAATCAGCAACTGACGAGAAAGAAAAGGAAAGAGATACGACGAAGGACAAGGAAACAAAAGAATCGAATGGTGAAGAAGACTGTATTACTATTAGTGATGATGAAGAAGGTACGTTGTTTTTAATAAATAAAAATAAAAAAGCCTTTATTATTCCAATTGGCATGTAGGTACAGTTTTCGTCAAATAACTTTGCCTCTCTGAAGTTAGCCATTTGCAAAGATCGCTTGGTGCAGTCACGTAGAGGGAGCAAGCGGGACGCAAGCATGCATCGAACGTAAACGTAAGACTGAGACATAAAATCGCGCCCCGCCCCCATGTCTCTTACGCATGCGCAGTTGCAGTGTGTTCATAATTTTGACTACTACGCAGCCACTCGACACAACTTCAGAGGGGCAAAGCTATGTGACGAGAACTGTACATTCGGATGAATTCTTGGGCGTGGATATTGTTAGTCCAATATACAATACATGCCATCTGAACCCCTCTTCGGGTGAAGGCCTCCTCCAGAGATTGCCACTCGTCGTGATTTCTTGCGAGGTTGGGCCAATTACGATGTTGTTTTTAGCTATATTTATTTCAATAGGGAAACGTGCACGGCGTAGATTGTGCTACCTAATTCTCGAGCACTGGTGTGCCGCGAGATTTTCGCGATTTTAAGAGCGGCCAACCCGTCATATTTTTCATACAAACGCTCGTACGTGATTATGCCGTTGTAACACATCTATCTTTGATTTTTTTTGAACTAATGTATCTTATGCACTATATCTAGGTTTCAATGCAAGTAAAAACTTAAAATTTGGAGAAACAAATTCAGTATAAGCCTCCAAAAATCTGCTGTTTTGTACATATTTTACCTGAACTTTGGCCGTACATAACTTACTAATAAATTACAAAAGTAAAGAAAACATCCCGATAGAAACCTTGCACATGTAATGGAGATTCTTAATGAATAATATTTATTTCACATACTTGTTTGGCTTATTCAAAAACACGTATTTCCTGGATCAAGTTTTATGAAATTTTCGAAAACTATTCTCGTTCAATGTTATCGCGTTCTCACTTGTTGTTGTTGTTAGTGAGCAACATTGCGCTGGATGAAACAACAAGCTTTTCGACCATGCTCGCGTTGGCGATAGACGGACCGGGAAGGGCCCTCTTAATGTTTATTATTACTATTACGTAAGATTTATTACATAATTTGGAATTAACACATGTCAGTGCTTGAGCGGTGTGTTGTAAAATCGAAACTTTTATTATAATTTATAAATACTTGCAATCCTATTTGACTGTTTTTAACTCCCGATGCTAGATGGTGTTATAAGTTTGATCGCTATGTGTGTCTGTCTGTGGCACCGTAGCTCTTAAACGGGTGAACCGATTTGGATGGAGTTTTTTTTTTTAATTTCAAATCTTGAACCCATGAGAAAAGACAAGACGCAGTAAAATTGATAAAAAGTGGAGTATGTGTGTGCGTCTTAAAATCTATGATGAACAGAGACGGCACTAATTGCGTATGACGTTACTCGCAAGTCGTTGTTTTGTGTTATAAATAGTGATAAATTTAAAAAAATCGAAGATATGTAACATCCACCCGCCGTTATGTGCCCGCGTGGTGGATGACAGTCCACTCCCTCTGAGGAGGCCTGTTCCACAGCTCCATGTTCTCAACAACCTGATTATTTCATGCTTATGTATATTACTTTGTTTTTACAGTACGAGAACCTTCAAGATTCATGGCACAAACAAGCATGGGAGCTAACGAGTATATTTCTAAATACAAGTAAGTATTATAAACGTAACTTTGTTTTTTATAGTGTCGGACGTAAAAGAATAGCACCATCCCATCACTTCCCGTGGGTGTCGTAAGAGGTGACTAAGGGACTCACCAGAGAATGGGCAGCAGCAAACCTCCATTAAAAAGGGAGGATCCTGCGACCGGACGGTTGTTGTGTCCGGTGGGCAACTGCCCGATAGTTGATATTCGGACTGTTGAATATGTTCAAATCGTTAGGAAAACTCTGATACCGCGATGCAGGATTTCGTTAGTAGTTCGCTGCTGGCGGGATAGATGGCGTTTATTGCCGTACAAATTTTGCTTCGTTAGTTTTTCTTGTGACTTTCTCTGATCACTTTAACCGAAGTTAAAGATCGTTTCCAAAGTATTTGCTCGTATTGCAAATATCTAATACTGACCCGGTCGCGGACGATGCAGTCCTTATATAGGGCGTCAGTTAATTCCAGAACCTTCCATGGTGGAAAGTTCTAGAAATTTCGCGTAGATACTGGTCGCGACTGACTAGAAGTCGAGAACTCTAGAATGTTCTAGCATAGAAAAGTCTAGACTGCTACTCGATACTAAATGGCGCTAAAAACTGCGCATACGCAAGAGAACTTGGTCTAAATAGTTAATAAAGGACTTTTTTGGAGAAGACTTACGCGGGAGTGATTTTTCACTTTCTATAGGAAACTTAAAATAACTCCATTATCAAATTTATATAATATTAGCTAGCTACGTACGCGCATATCCCGTTTTTGTAGGAATTTAGAGAAGAAATCCTCTCTTAGTGCTCCCCTACACTACCCAAGGAACCTACATGCCAAACTTCAGCGTTCTACGGCCAGTAGTTTCGGCTGTGCGTTGACTGTCAGTCACTCAATCGCTCAATAGCAGCAAAGTTTTATATATTTATAATATACAAATAGTTAAGCCAGAAAATCTGACATCAGTCTTTCCAAGAAGTACCGTTAATGGGTTGTGGTGGTCTGGTAGGCAGTCACTCCACGTAAAATACTGGTATTCAGTTGAATCCAGTTTGACTGGGAGCCGACCCCAATATAGTTGGGAAAAGTCTATAGTTACAGAAACTGAACATTAAATTCATTTTGAACGTGATGGTTAATTTCCATTATTATAAGTGTAAGTAAATAAGTCAACTTGTTTATTTATTAATTGAATCGTTTATTTTCAGATCTGTTCGCACATTGTTCGGCAAGGACGAGGCTTGCTACATCATGGACGCTAAGGTTCAAGGCAACATTGGCAGATATCTCAATGTAAGTACAACACTACTCATTTTAAAACTAAAATGCTAAAAATTTACTCGAATTCAATGTACTGTGTGGCCAATTGGCCATTTCTATTTATAAAACAGTAGGTAGAAAAACCTCTAGAAAGAAAGACAGAAAAATAGTTTTGCGCCAACGCATACCATAAAAAATAATATGACGGGGACCCCTGGTTATTTTTAAAAACAGCAATAAGACGTCACTATTTCCATTATCATCATGGTGCTGGTTACTCATGTCGAAAATCGACGGCTCGACTTAGAATGACTTGTGAACGGTCGGGCGGTCGTATTTATACCCTTCGGTTAGAGTCGTTACTATGGTAGGTGCCAGATAAACTTGTAATAAAGTACATTGACCTTTCCCTAATATTCCTTCGTAGATACCCGAACAATACATTATGAACCATTTTACATTACTAGATAACATAAAGGATCACGATAGAAGTAGATTCAGGACTGCTCTAAGTCTTTATTTCTGTTTTTGATTTTAAGAAAGTCAATAAATGTATGTGGGTTAATGACCGTTATTGCACATTTATCTGGAATCTACCATAGTTTATCAACTCATGTTTTCTTTGCGGTCCGTTTTTAAATTCTTGATTTAATTTTACAAATCATAAAATGAAATTTAGAAGTACAAATTAATTTAGTTTATGAATTTCTATAGTACTTATGTGCCAGATAAACAAAGAATAACGGTCATTGACCCACCTACATTTATTGACACACCTAATTTCAAAAACAGAAATAATGACATAAAGCTGTCCTGAATCGACATCTATCGTGATCCTTACTGTCCTAGTAATGAAAAACGATTCATAATTTACTGTCCGGGGGTACCTACGAAGAGATATTAAGGAAAGATCAATGACCGTTATTCTTCATTTATCTGGCGCTTACATACTATGTATTCACTTTCGCGCCGATAAATATAATCGGGATTATGCAAGTCAAAAAGAAATATGTCACATCCGCGCAAAACGACCATCGCTCAGCATAATGCTGGAACTCGTGTGCGCTCTAGTTTTAATAGAATAGAATTTATCTTTATTCGAGGTTCCAATACTCTAAAATGGTTAGTAAAACAGCACAAATCGACACGAGAGCCACAATGTAGTTAAAAAAACCGGCCAAGAGCAGGTCACGCACGAAGGGTTCCGTACAATTATCTATAAAAAAAAACGGCAAAAAAATCAAGAATGTTGTAAGGGAGCCCTACTAAAATATTTATTTTATTCTGTTTTTAGTATTTTTTTATTATAGCGGCAACAGAAATACATCATCTGTGAAAATTTCAACTGTCTAGCTATCACGGTTCATGAGGTACAGCCTGGTGATGCTGATGCCATCGCGAGTAGAAGGCATATGCTCAGCAGTGGGCAAAGTCTGTCTAAAGATGGCGAAAACGTATTGTTCCGTACAGTATCGGACGTAAAAGAATAACACCATCCCATCGCTTCCCGTGGGTGTCGTAAGAGGCGACTAAGGGACTCACCAGAGAATGGGCAGCAGCATTCTCTGTAGCTACATTGCTACAGCTACACTGCGATACCCAACCCACCTGCCAAGCGTGACGATTATGGAAGACCCTCCGGCAATTTGTGGGAGGCCTATGTCCAGCAGTGGACGTCTTTCGGCTGATATGATGATGATGATTAAAATACTATATTTTCCTCTTTCCAGCACTCCTGCTGCCCTAACGTCTTCGTACAGAACGTGTTTGTGGACACGCACGACCCTCGCTTCCCGTGGGTAGCGTTCTTCGCGCTCTCCCACATCAAGGCTGGCATGGAGCTCACGTGGAACTATAACTACGACGTGGGCTCCGTGCCCGGCAAGGTGCTCTACTGCTACTGTGGCGCCCCCAACTGCAGGGGACGACTATTGTAAACCTTTTGGGAGAGGCTCTAGATCAGTGGTTCTTAACCTCTCAGTCATATTGGTCTTCCCACGGACCACCAACGTTTTAGAGTAATAGAAATAAAGTTTTTTGTGACTGCATACTCTTTGCTAACTTCTGAATCCGGTTTAGCGCTACTCAAAGCAAAACGCATCATTTCGATGCTTGTTTTTAAAATTAGGTAGGTACGTATGTATATGTCGATGAAAACAAGGTCAGGTATGAGTAATGTCTAGCACTGTCTTGAATCTTTGAAAAAAACATTGTTGTTTTTTGTCTCTAAAAAACTTTTTTCTAATTAATTTCCTGTCTCAAATATATCTTATAAGTTCGTATTGTATCCATTTCTATGACTTCTTTTAGGACCCCACTATTTTAAGGTTCAATTTATTCATCTCTGCGAAAATATCGCATTATAGGATGGTTTGCGGACCACTTTAGGGGCTGCCAGGGACCACCGGTTAAGAACCACTGCTCTAGACAAAGTTCGAATCTATCAACGAATGCGATTGTCGAAGGGAGTAATGTCACGTGACTTTTCTTTGACATGAGGGTAGTTGAACATTGTTGCAAAAAAGGGGGGGAACAATCAACTGCTGATGGTGCGGCGGCGCCATCTGCAGGGACGAGTTTTGTAAACATTTTGAGATGAGGGTAGTTAACCACAGTTGCAAAACGGGGGTTTAGAATTTTTCTATGGAAGCGGGCCTAGTCTCCAGGCCTAAAGTTGCGGCGCACAACAAACTGGTACATATGGGTTGAGGTCACCTATACAGACAAAAATGTCCTGAGATATATAACGTGTAACAGAATAAACGCAATACCTCTTAAGGGGTCATTGTACTCATCATTATGAACCACTTTTACTATGGGACGAACGCCGAAATCAGCTGTTCAATACATTTTGTCGAGTTATGCGCACATAAATTTATGGGGCAGTCTATTATTTTTTTGTATATTCTTTTACACATTGTAGTGCCCCAAGGGATTAAATAGTTCAGCGGGTCTCTTATCGTTGGCCTAATTCGTTAACCAGCTAAGTCCAGTTTTTGGGAAATTGTAATTTTTAAGTCTGCTAAATAGTTCAGACGATTACCAACCTTGTGGTAAATATAATAACGACTATATCAATCTAAAAGCGTTAGAAATGCCATGCTCGAAAACCTGCTTCCTGAACAATAGGAAATTGCAAATACTATAGAATCCAACGGGATTTTCAGAATTATGATTGCTAAAATGAAGTGATATCATTTCGTTTTTTCTTTCTCCTGTAAATTTTGCAGAAATGGACTTAGCTGGTTAACGAATTAGGTCGACGTTATGTATTTTATGGCGTCGTCTATACAAAGCGATCATCGCGCAAAAATGCGATCGAAGTTGAAAGAGATCGGGTTTACAAAAAAATAACGCGACGATACCTGCATGGTGCTTTGTATTATACATATATCTTAACCTCCAAATATTTCGCAAGGCGACACTTTAGGACACCATTTTCGAACATTTTTTGTTTGTTGTATTGTGAAGCATCCTCAACCCATAAATAACAGTGTCATTGTACCGCAACTACGTAAAAAAATCAAATAAGCAACGGGTATCTAGGCAAATATGGTTCAAACCACAGATATAGATAGATATAGATAACGCAAGTATCACGATCTGTATGAAAACCAAGCGTGCCATTTATTGACTACCTACTATGACGTCAACACAAGCACTATTCGCACTAAAGGCGTCACGTGTAACACCTAACTGACCTAACCACCTAACTGACGCCCAACTAGCGTACACCGATGCAGACTGAGCGCAAAAGTGGCGGCTTACGATTTTTGTACGTAAGCTGGGCACGCGAAGTAGTTGCTCTTGCGTTATCTATGTCTATCTGTGGTTCTAACGCTTTGAGAATTCAGTATCAAGTTAATAAGTTTTTAAATAAATTGATCGGGGTTTACATGTATCACCATCTGTATATTTCAATAATGTTGGTTAGAACCTTTTCAGTCTACGATTAGCCATTGAGTATAATTGTGTATCATTCGTATTGCCTAACAAATATTCGTGTCTATTTAACCTTTACAATATACATATAAATAAACTGACCATGCTTAGTAAATACTAATTAGCAGATTCAAAATCCAATTCTTAATAGAAAATTTGTAAATGAATTTGCTAAATTTTCAAAAGTTTTTATATGTAGGGCTGCTTACGTACTCGATTGCGTTAACGTTAACGTTCGCATATGTCAAATTGTATAGAAAAAAAACAGGTTGTCCATGAGACGGTGCTTATTCAGTTTCAATACAGAGCCTCTACCATGAGATTTCATCGAAAAATTACTCGCTAGCGTTAAACTCGCTAGCGTACTAACGTGGATCGAACAGATTCGCTAAGGTAAGCTCGATAGATCGCGTTCCCTAGCTAACTTCATTCTACTCGATATAATGCTTCACTACTTATGTTTTGTTTCTTTCTTTCTCACTAATAAGAAGAGAGAACGGCTCTTAAGCTCAAAATGTAGTTATATCGCTATGCTAAAAATGTTAAGATAGTCAATATCACAAAATAAACCGACTAAATAAAAAAGTTGACGGTTAGTGGACTACTTATGGTATTTAGTGGTTTTTAAATTTTTATTCCATATAACATGTCATGTTTTGTTTGTTGGCGTTGTGTTACAGTTGTGTGTGTGTGGTTTAAAAGAAGTTTACAACAATAGATTATAATTGGTTTTGTTTTGAGATAGCTGCATACCATACTAGGTAGGTACTACCTTTAGTTCTAATGAAACTCGTTGTGTTCAGTGTTGACGTCAAATCCGTAACATTATTCAATAATATAAATGCACAAATCCTCAAACGCTTCTCTATAGTGTGTGTAAAGTTTAATAAACTATCTTTCACATATATTTTCCAATTGAGATCCAACATAAAATTTCATTTTGGCTTGAAATTAACGTTGTTCACGTCGTTGGTCTTCAAAATCAGCGGCAACTAACATATTCCACGCTAAATAAGCTCTTGCAGACATTATTTTGACTTTATTAAACTCAAACACGTGTATAATTTTAATGTAAACTTATGTTTCACACGGCAAAATGCTAGTGAGCTACGTAACTAATATCGTAAGCGTATTGTTCGATAGCTTTTGTCAAATTAGTGACTCATGGTGCCGTTATGTATGGTGATAGCTGAAAAACGTCAGTGACCATCGAATAGATTACGTTAGGTTTTTAACAGATCGAAATCTATAGTGCTCATGGTACGAATTTTAATTCTTTCTGTGACCGCTAGGGGCGCTGTACAGTATGTCATACAAATAATTTACGGAGACGATAGCGAGTTTTGGCTGCATAAACTCATGGTAGAGGTACAGATTGACGTTTACGGTGACGCGATCGAGAACGTTTAAAAACTTCTCAATGTGAATTATGTAAGACTTGTACTTTTTCATACGATACAGGGTTATTTGTAAAACAACATAGATCTGATATCCTTTTTTTTAATCGAATAAATACATGTAACGATTTTTTTCATTTGCGATATGATTTCTGTCGCCTTTTATTTCAATTTTGTAAAGTATGTCTGTAAGATTTTTTTGCTTATGTGTTAGAAATTAATCATTAAAATTTGTAAAACCACTGTAAGGTCAGTGTATGCGCTTGCTCCATGCATTGCTCATATATTGACCAGCCATCTTTATTTGTAGGCACAGCTTGCAGTATCTAATGTAAATGAAAATACAGGGAAGTTAACACTGTACCTACCCTAAATATCATTGTATAATAATTATGAGGTACCAATAAAAATAGAAATATTGTTTTCTCTTGGCTTTCACACCGAGGTACAAAATGACACCGTACTTTTTTAAATAGCTATGAAATATAGAACTTTAAATATACTACAAAAAGATCCATATTTCAGTGAGATCATTCCAATACAGCCCATAGAATTCACTTTCACTGATGGGCTTTTTTGTGAAGAAAATAAGGTCGAAATATCGACCGAAGGAGGAGATCGAAATATGGGACTTTTTAGGTAGTCAATAAAGTTCTATATTGTATAACTCTATCTACAATAGCGCGTGACTCCTTGTGTTTGGTCTCATTGTGAGCTGATCCTTAGTATCTCGTTAAGTTAAAGCACAAACTAAACTACTAAATAATACAGGTTTCTTTTACTTGCTAGTAAAACAAGAAAGAGAAAGAACTGAATTGTTGTTCAAGATTTCCTTAAAAATGTAAATGTTTAGTTTTAAAATAATAGTTCAGCCTGTCCCTTATGAATCTAATGCTTAAGTGTCTAAATGTATGTATTATTATAATTGTCTAAATGTATTTTAAAGTACACTTAACTCAAGTACTGGAGAATCAAACCTAATGGCGGCTCGGACCACTCCGCTAGTCGCTGTTGCAAATTCATGTGACAACGTCATTAAGTTTGATTCGACCTATATTTGTTGTTTCAATATAATGTTCTCAGGTCATAGTCAGTGTTAGTTCATAAGTTTTATTTCTTGTAAATATAATGTTTTGTTTATACAAGTCATATAATAAATGAGTACATATATTAACCTTTTGAACGCCAATGTCGGCTATAGCCGACATGAGCAAGCGTGCCCTGTGCGCCAACGACGGCTATACTCGACAAAAAACAGGTCGCAGAAAAATACAAAATAAACCTATTAAATCATTACTTTTATGTATTTTATTGATACACCTTGAAAGCTGAATGTCTAAACATTATTTAGTTGCATACAGTAAACAAAAATGCATATTCCTCATTTAAATATTTGATGATAAAAAGTAAAATAATTTATGGTTAAAAAAGTAAGTCCCATGACGCCAATGTCGTGCAGAGCCGACTGCTAGTGATGTAGTATCATGTTGACGTATATTATATTCTTAAATTAATTTAGGTAACTTAAGGTATTGTAATATTTGTCATTACAGTTTTTATTGTTCTAACAAAATATAAACGATTGTAAGCACTGAGAAAAAAGTAGTTTTACTATATTAAAAACTGAAACATAGTTGCGTAAATACATTTTCGATATTCCCTTATCGCCAATCATGCGCATCCCTAGCAAGCTCTCGATAAGCAGTCCCCTCTGCGCCATTGTCGGCAGAAGTCGACTGACTCGTGACGTCGTAAGCGTATAAAGTGAATTTTAGTGCGGGAAATATGGAACAACAAGAAGTATATACCACTGAACAATTATTACGTATCTTATTATTAGTGTCAGTTCATAGGTTATGTACTATTGTTGATATTTTATAAGTATTTTTAGTGAGTTTTGTAGTTTTTGAACACTGATCAGTGAGCATTTATAATTGTTGATTGTTGATCCTTTAATGTTTAATTAGGTTAGATACGAGAAACTAAATAATGTATCTATTTTAAGAATATAAATATCGTTATACTTAAAAATCGTTACGTATATACTACGCAATTTCATACGAAAATTTTGATTTATTTTATACATATAATTAATCTGATTAGTGAGAATATTAGAAAGTTCCTGTTATAAAAATTTTTGCTATGTAATAATATCACGTGATAATATTATTCATAAGTGACATGTAAGTAATATGATCTCAAAGTAATTATTAATAATATAACTCAATAATTAAACTAAATGATTGGTAAATAAATAGTTTTATTTGCATTCAATCCATTAACAACCCAAATTGTTGCAATAAGTGTAAATTTCAAGAATAATAAAAACAAACTACTGTGGCCTTTGAATTTAATTAGATACTAACATCGATAAACTGTATGACACTATGGTACAACTCTAATGTACATGCAACGATGTCTTATAAAAGACTCGTCGACGGCGCCAATGTCGGCTATTCCCGACAGTGAGGTACATCAGTACTGAGAATAGTGCTGTACCTAGAGTTATTTTCATTTTAACTGTTGTGTGTCTTAATCATTGTTTTTATGTTATTAACAACTTCGGAACTACTTGAGTGGAACGTTGTAAAATATTTAATATTGGAATGTTCTTTTTAACATATTAATGATCGACCATTTATCTGGCAAGTATTGATAAAAAAAATAATAATAATGGGTATCGATATAATGTTGAAATCCCTATTTTTTTGTAGGTATTTAATTAAGATTTTCGGGCTTGGCGTACAGGGCATAGGAATACCGATATGGCGTGGCGGTGAAAAGGTTAATAATACAATTGTGTGTTGTTCTTGTTTCCCAAATATATAGTGGCGTGCAAAAAAAAGCTATTTTTTAATCTTCTTCGTAATTCAGGTTTCCTGGTACTTGTGAATCTTTACCGCTCACAATTACAACCCCGGTAATACTTTGATATGTTTCTGTTCCACTGGCACTTGTGAATATTTACCGCTCACAATTCCAGCACCAGAAATACTCCTTTATGTTACTGGTATCCTGGTAATTTGTGAAATGTGACACACTGCATGGCCATCATCAGGGATTTTATAACAAAAAATTAGTCGCCAAATATCAAATTTGGGGTCAGCCACTGGTACTAAAGTTATAAAGGGTTTAGTGAAGTCTCCCCAGCTTGGCCCAATTTGAACCTCAAGAGCTAGGATATTATGTATGCGATGATCTGTTTTCTCCCAAATTTAGTCAGTCGCCAAATATCAGCTTGACCTCATTTTTGATTATTATTTAAATGTGGCCAAGTTTGGGATATTCTCCCCAGGTCGGCCACCTAGAAACACTTGATAATTTTTGAACCAGTGACCGACAGATTCTGAATTTCGGCACAATTTTTTTGTGTTATCAATATTAAAATCCCTGATGGTGCCATGCCAGTGTCATTCACACGCCTCTTATAATTCCAGCCCCGGAGATACTTCGTCACGTTTCTAGTCTCCTGGTACTTGTGAATTTTTACCGGACCAATGGCATAACGTGAACGTGCTTTCAGAGGTATTCAGGAAATCCGGTATGTTAGTATGGTCACCACAGACTGACCGACCTCGGCTAGCGTTGCTTAACCTTGAAGATCGACTCGTGCGCCTGTGATTATTTAGCCACCACGAGCTTATACTTCAAAAATCATGTTAGGTACAACAGGAACACTTTTCTATAATAAAAAAAAAATCACGTTGATGATTAAAACGACAAAATTATTTATTTAATTAGTCTAAAATTACTTTACACCATTATTTTATAACAGTGTTCGTCTACAAGCCGGGCATGATGTAGGCTATGTTGTGCAGCGTGTCCTGCAGCAGGCGCGAGGGCGGCGCGATGGAGGGCAGCGCGCGGCACACGCTCAGCAGCGGAGCCAGCGAGCACAGCAGCGTGTCCAGCAGCACTGACACTGAGCCTGACACTGCGATCTGGCCCTGTACGAACAAATGGTTAGGTTAGACATAGCCTGTTCTGTCCTACTGAAAGGCATCCCTTTCAGTAGGACAGAACTGAGGTCTACTTTCAGTCTAACTGGATGCAGCATTTTAAGTGGAACCTCCACATCCCAGCTTCATGTTCCCAGAATTTCAAGCATCTGACTTCCTATAACGACTTGTTAAAGATGTGCAAATGTAGAGTAGGACCTCCTTTTTCCACATCTAAGACTCCCATTCGGTCGGTTGTGCAGGTGTCCTGGCCAGCTTAGCTCGACAGATGAACAGAAGTTTCCTGGGAGCTTCACAGGCTTCGGAAACGAACTCACCGTTCCGAAGATTTGTTCACGTTGGGTAGCCACGGCTTCGCATTCCAGGATGACGTGGGCGGCTGTACGTTTCGCCTTTGGCCCGTAATTGACCCTATTAATAGTTCTGAGCTGTTACTTCTTTCTACTAAGGCTGAATAGTCGTTTTGTTAGTCGCGGATGTAGACTTGGCATTGCCATTTTTGACTGCCTGCCGTCTGTAGCCCTCTCTATCTCAATCTCTGGCGAATCCATGTACGAAACTGTTAGAAAGGTAGAGGAAGGTGCGGTAATTTTTTTTGGCTTGCTCTTGACCTCGATCACGCCTGATGGAAAGCATTAGATGAGGTCTATGGTGGAGCGAGCGTGCCCAGAAGATGCCTAATTTGGTCTAAAAGCAGCGTTCTTTCTATCTCTCAGGATTTGCTTCTTGCTTTCCGTACTCAGTCCTTATGGTGGACCATTGTGCATGGTTTCTACCAGTTGAAGTAAGTAGTAGCCATTAGACCTAATCCCACCGTTGGACTCCTGCAACTGGTATTACCTCATGTTCCTTCAGCCTCTCTTATGGTGGACCATTGTTTGTGGTTTCTACCAGTTGAAGTAGCAGCCATTAAACCTAATCCCACCGTTGGACTCCTGCAGCTGGTATTACCTCATGTTCCTTCAGCCTCTCTTATGGTGGACCATTGTTTGTGGTTTCTACCAGTTGAAGTAGCAGCCATTAAACCTAATCCCACCGTTGGACTCCTGCAGCTGGTATTACCTCATGTTCCTTCAGCCTCTCTTATGGTGGACCATTGTTTGTGGTTTCTACCAGTTGAAGTAGCAGCCATTAAACCTAATCCCACCGTTGGACTCCTGCAACTGGTATTACCTCATGTTCCTTCAGCCTCTCTTATGGTGGACCATTGCTTGTGGTTTCTACCAGTTGAAGTAGCAGCCATTAAACCTAATCCCACCGTTGGACTCCTGCAACTGGTATTACCTCATGTTCCTTCAGCCTCTCTTATGGTGGACCATTGCTTGTGGTTTCTACCAGTTGAAGTAGCAGCCATTAAACCTAATCCCACCGTTGGACTCCTGCAACTGGTATTACCTCATGTTCCTTCAGCCTCTCTTATGGTGGACCATTGTTTGTGGTTTCTACCAGTTGAAGTAGCAGCCATTAAACCTAATCCCACCGTTGGACTCCTGCAACTGGTATTACCTCATGTTCCTTCAGCCACTCTTATGGTGGACCATTGTTTGTGGTTTCTACCAGTTGAAGTAGCAGCCATTAAACCTAATCCCACCGTTGGACTCCTGCATCTGGTATTACCTCATGTTCCTTCAGCCTCTCTTATGGTGGACCATTGTTTGTGGTTTCTACCAGTTGAAGTAAGTAGTAGCCATTAAACCTGATCCCACCGTTGGACTCCTGCAGCTGGTATTACCTCATGTTCCTTCAGCCTCTCCCCGATGATAGCGAGACTCTCCCCCAGCAGCCGCAGATGAGCGGCCACCTCGACGGCGCCGCACCCCGTGACGCGATACATGCCCGCGCTGCTCGCTGCTGAACTTGATACCGGCTGTGGATGGGAAACATTGCTTACTGATAATCATCATCATCATCATCATCATATCAGCCGAAAGACGTCCACTGCTGGACATAGGCCTAGTGATAATATTCCAACTAAATGACGGGTCACTTTTTTTTTGGGAACTATATTTTTTGTCACCAAAATTTATATTTGTCATCAAGTTGTATCACCTAATAAATAGATCTATAGCCACGAAATATTTTCGTTCTCAGATAAACAAAGAGTGTTCCCAGGTATGAATTACCAAATTATTGTTAATATAATGTGTAAAATATGAGATGGATTACCAATAAAATTGTAGTGCATTACATGAATATAAACTTCGTTCTTATAATAATAGTTTTATTACTTAAATAATAGCTTGGTGCTCAGAATGGTAGATCTGTCACCAAATATTTCGAACATAGGGCACAGGGAGCTTAGGGCACCCCGACTCGGACAGGTTAGGTTAGAAGGGGATGGCGGGGTCAAGTGAGCGAGCGTAGCGAGCGAACAGACCCCGCCATCACCTTCGTGGTTATTTTTTTTAATCCACCCAGTAATATGGTTTACTTCCCGTTTTATAATAAATCCCAACCTATTTATTTGATACTTGATAATATATCCCGAGGATTACATGTGATTTATTATGGAATTGCTTTTTACAATTATTTGGCAACTACATTTTGGTGACAGATCCACTATTTTGAGGACAAACCCTATTATTAAAGAAATTCAAAACGAATAAAATTGGCGATAGCTTAAATCATACCCTTTTTTTTAAAAAGGATTGTTCATTGGATCATTAGCTCAATAAAACGAAGTTCTAAAAAAATTTATGTAAACTAAAAATAATTTTATTGATTTTCTCAAAACTTCAATCACTAAGTTTTAGTTTTCATGAAAATCGGCCCGAGAGTCCTTTAAGTATTTTTCGATATTTCTCATTATTTTGGATTTGGCCATCCACGCCCACTTGAAAAGATTCAAAAGTACCTATAAATGGTTTGAGTTTAATCTGTCTATCGTGCAGTTGTTTTCTCATAATTATTGAGCATAATTTTGAATGAATTGGACCTCTACTAGATTTGGTTTAAAGTCGCATTTTAAACGAAATCCACTTGATCAGCATTTTCCTGCTTAGGGCCTTATTTCTAGATTAAAAAATAACACATCATCTTACCACAAGCGCCTGTGTGGGCGGCGCGGGCGGCGCGGGGGGCGCGCGGGGGGGCGCGCGCGGGGGGCGGCCCGGGCCCGCGGGGGGCGGCGGCCGCGCTGGGGACAATGTGGCCTACATTAAGGAGATCAAAAGCTTTCAGAATGGCATATGGGCACATTATTGTGATAATATAGGAGACTGTTTGGCTTCACACGTCTTTTTTAGTGTTCCGCACCCGTAACGGATAACCTACGGAACCCTTAGTAAGAGCGAGTTCTTGATCCGTATTACTTACCTATTGTTTAAAAATTTTTGGCAAACTAAATAGCGTTTTTTAGTTTTTTGACCAGTGGTCAAGCTAAATATGTATACAGATTGGAAAACGCACACTAACGAAAAGGTGCCCATAATTGTTAACCAAAACTCAATGAATACCGGTCTCAACTAGTTTAAAATTCCCACGAAACAAAATTACTGTCAAAAAACCCGACCGCTAAAAACGACTAAAAAGCTCCAAAGAAGTCGCTTTTCAAGCAGTCTCATGCAGTTTGTGGCCTCAGATCTGTGATTGAACTGCATCAGACTGCTTGAAAAGCGACTATTTTTTTTTATTTCCTACATTTTAGTAAGTTTTAAAAATTTATATAGCCTATGTGTGAAAAGTCGCTTATAAATAAGGCCGACCCACTGGCGACGCGGCACGGCAAGGGATTTTTGACAGATGATTTCGAATCTTATTTAACACTGTTAACACTCACATTTCATTGATACGCCACAGCCTGCTTCGGCATCCTTCGTTACGTTCTGGCATACCGTCGCATCCCGAAATTTGAATGATTTGCGCTTTCTGAAATCCCTTGCCGTGCCGCGTGGGCAGTGGGCGCCGGGCCTAAGCTTTTACCCGCGACTTCGTACGCGTACATCCCGTTGTTGCCCATTCCCGTATCCCCTATAGCCTTCCTCATGAATGTGGCTATCATATACAAAAAGAATTTTCAAAATCGGTTCAGTAGATCCAGAGATTACCCCCTACAACCTCACAAACTTTACCTCTTTATAATATTAAGAATAGATAATTGCTGATTAAAACAATACTTACTTTTTTTTTTAAGGATGGGAAGTCTTCATATGACCCCCTTCCGCTCTGGGTGGAGTGGAAGGGAGTGTCAGACTCTTACTGACTAAAACCCATCCGTGCTCCTCCTAGTGCCTTTTGCATTCCAGCGCCGTGGTAACTCTTTCGAACATAATCGGCAACAAACAATACTCACTTGGATTCGAAATAATAATCTTGTTAGTGGTAGGGGTACTCTGCTCCTTCTGCATCGCAAAGCGCTTAGCCTTACGCTTCCAAAGATAGCGTTCATTGTAGTTAACCTGTAACCAAAGATATGTAATGTTTGTTTATCTTGTAAGAAGCTGAGCATTAATATACACAATGTTTACACATTGTGTATATTAATGCTCAGCTTCCGGGGTATTACGTTTATTCTGTTACCAGAATAAACGTAATACCCTAGAAGGGGGTATTGCACTCAAAATTATGAACAACTTTTACTATGGGACCAACCCCGAAAACGCGAAAAAAAATCGACCTCAAAGTTGTTCATGTTAATGGGTGCAATAACCCTTTTCAGGTATTGCGTTTATTCTGTTACACATTGTATAATAATATTATTGTTAAACTAGTAAAAAGCGATAATCGCACGAATACGCGATCGTCGCGTTATTTTTCGTTCGACAAAACCGGAAGGCGGTCTGTGTCGGTGCGACGAAAAGAAAGAAAGAAAGAAAAACTGTTTATTTACGTGAAGGTGACGCAGATACACAAAACAGTTAACATTAGGCCTAACGACAAGATTGACGACGAGATTGCGCATTCGCATCGTTTTATATCCGACGTTGACTAAGGCATTAAGTTTTCCTCTGTACTTATGTGTGCTAAGCCTTATCATCTGCCTAGCCTTTTCCCAACTTTATTGGGGTCGGCTCCCAGTCAAACCGGAGTCAGCTGAATACCAGCATTTTACGTAGAGCGGCTGCCTACCAGACCTCCACAACCCATTGACTGGGCTACACGGTACTTCTTGGCAAGACTAGTGTCAGATTTTCTGGCTTCTGACAATCAGAACGACTGCCAAAGATCTACAAATGACAGCCGGGACCACAAGTCATGCAAAGTTTTTCAGTTTATTTCTTGATTGCGGTTGCCTTTCTGAATATTCAGTTAAGAAAGAAGTTTTCGTTTAAAAGGTAAGGAGATGGCCATATTATACATTTTTATCCCAACACTTTGTTCCTCTGGGATAATCTCCTGTGGCATAAGCTAGTCTGTTTAATATTGCAGAGTTGTTTTCATAGAACTTTGTTTAAAAATAATAAAATTATGAAAGTACAAAATAAAATTAATTTTGGAAATCAGTGTTTCCGGTGTGGTTTTTTTTTTTTTTTGACACCAACTTCCAATATTAAAGTTATTTTGTGCTTTGTAGTGGTTTTTATTTGGAAGTCGATTGTACTTTTTTGTGCTGGTAAAAATTCCAACCAGTCCATATCAATTTGATTGTCTATCTCCGTAAATCTATACGAGATCTTTATGAAATTTAAATGGCACCATTTCGGTATAAACCTCTTTCGAACAAAATAAGTATTTTGCAAATCCGTCTATACAATTTTTTGTGTTTTATTAGTAAGAACAAAATTCTTAATAATTAATTACGATCTAGCCTAAAAGACTAATAAGCAATTTAACTCTAACTTAATATGTTACGCGATAGATTATTTTAAAAATAGTGTCCATTTGCACTTTTACACAAGTCTAGGGACTTGTGTAAAAGTGCAAATGGACACTATTTTGGCATGGCATAATGGCACTTTCTTAGTCTGATAAATTTATAAAAACACAAAGTTCATGTGATAGATGTATAGCACATCATTGTTACTATTATTCGTTCACTTTGTACACTACACTAATTCAAAAGGTTTAGCTCTTTTAAGCCTACGCAGTAAGTCTGTGTTGTCTAGAAGCTGAATTGCCTCAACATTCACGTGTCGGTGAAGTCTGTGTTTGTGGGCTTCAGCAAATTTTTGAATAATGTTGGTGACGAATTCTATTTTAAGGTCACGTCTATATAATGACGGAGTTATTCCGAAACATACAAAAAAAAACCGAACTGATAACCTCCTTTTTTTAAGTTGGTTGAAAATATGAACAATTAATTATATAGTACTTACATTAGACCACATCTCGCCCAGTCGTTTGGATATAGCAGAGAAGTCCATATCAGGATGTTTGCGCAGGAGTTCGTTACGGGCCTCTTTAGCCCACATCATATATGCCGTGATGCGAGTTTTACCTAAAATATACATAATATAATAATTAATACAGTTCTGATATTTCTGTTATTTTATTTTTGGGTTCCGAACCTCCATATCATCGTTTAAGTTCTAACATCACATTTATGTCATTTCAAATGACAAGAAGAAGAGAGAACAATAAATAAATAAATAAAACAATAGGTCATATTCAACTGATGTTGGGTAGCAGCTGACATTAAGGAAAAAATAGGAAAAACGTCTAAAAAGTTCCGAAGAAAATAATAACTCTTCAGTTGATGATATGATATTATTATCAAATCTGTAATTGAACTAAAGTAAATGCCACCGACTGCTTAAAAAAAAACTACAACCGAATTCGAAACAAAAAACACTACAAAGTATAAAATAACTATAATTTCGGAAGTCGGTGTTTTTTGTTGTTTCCTCGTTTTTTGACACTGAATTCCGAAATTATAGTTACTTTGTAGTGTTTTTCGTTTCGAAGCCGGTTATATTTTTCATTTTTTAGTGGTTAGCTTTAACTAAACCCAACGCAAAAAGAACCATCACGATCGGTTCATCTATACTAATATTATAAAGAGGAAAGATTTGTTTGTTTGTTTGTTTGTTTGAAATGAATAGCCTCCGAAACTACTGGACCGATTTGAAAAATTCTTTCACCAGTAGAATCGTACATTATCGATGATGGACATAGGCTATAGAATATTTTCAAAAAAGTGAGGGATCCGTATGAAAACTTCGATAATGTAACCCAAGGTGTGAGAAAAAATCCTTATATCGCGTACGCTGCGGAATCTATTGACAATAGAGCAAAGTGATGTACTACAATTTTATAGAGGTCATCAATGTCTACAAAAAAGTCCGCGATACCATATGTCTAACTATTATGGTTAAGTCACCATGACCGCTTTTTGTTAAAATTATTCAAACAAATCCTTGGTGATATGAAAAAATGGTGATTTCGGTGTCATGATATTAATCCTTATCCATTTAAATGGTTTGATAATTAAGGTTGATTATGTCCGTGTAAATCACGCTTTAAATTATTCAAATCGGACCTTTCGTTCAAAAGTTACGACGATAATAAACATGCTCGGAGTAAGAAAAATGTCGCGGCTTGAGCGAACTGGGGAGAATCATAACAATGCTTGGTCCGATGAAGTTGAAAATTATTTCGATAAAACAATAAGAGTAACAAATTTTTGGATTTTTCGCAAATAAACTACATACATAATAAGGGGTGAAGCAGGGGTTGCAGCAAGTTTTTAGGGGAGGACATTATTGCTTGCTTTAATTTACGTCGGAATGCTATGAACGAACTAAAAATGGGATTATTGAAACAGATGTACCTAACCATTTTTGCATAATCAACTCCTGACGGGGTGAACGGGGTGAACAGTTGCGCTGAACCTGAGACCATAGAATAAGTAGAAATGGCTAAGTAATAATTAATGTAATTAATGAAAATCGTTGTGCTTAATTTTCCAAAACTAACGTTTATAAGGGGGTATAGGGGGCGTTGAAGTTTGTGGAGTACCTACTAAATCCACGCGGACGAAGTCGCGGGCGAAGTGCTAGTAAACAATAAAGTTATGCCCGAATAGATAACCCCAAAACCATCATGGTTGACTTGTACACTTCTCCGTACCCCTTCACAGCGTACCGGCGTGATGTTATGTAATGAACTGGTGTAAACAATAAACAGACATGCGATTTCAGCAATCCAGGTAGGTTTGCTATCATTTATTGAAGAGTTTTATCTATCTTCGAAGTTCTTCATCAGATCTTCGACAAATTGAAATGGAACCAGTCCGGGAAGATACTCTTCCAAACAAAAAAAGAATCATCAAAATCGGTTGACATTATTGGCAAAAATATCGCTGAACAAACATACAAAAAAAAAAACATTCAGTCGAATTGAGAACCTCCTCCTTTTTTTGAAGTCGGTTAAAAACACAGATTAGTGAAGAACTATTATTCACTTAATCTATGAACAGACAAAACCTGTCAGAAGTTCATGGTTTTTAAAGTAACATGTTAAGAAATAGGATCCATCCATGTTAACGAACTGATAGCCACCATTTTTAAATTATAATCATTTTCGGCTGTAGTGACAGGGGTCAAACTTGGCCAGAGATCGCACAGCATAGAGAGGTATAGAAAGGAAAAGAGGCCGCTTTTGCCTTTTGAACACAAATAAGGATAGAAATCTTTGATTGCGTGACCTAGCAGCCGGAGCTGACCACTCTTCACGGTACACGCACAATTCTCGCAATAAAAGTGAAAAGTAGAATATGCTCCTCAGGGATAAAGGTATATCTTTGCCTTGGGCTAGCTTGAATCCCTCGCTGCATTCAGGATTCTTGAACCGAACCTGAACTCTCAAATCCTTCATTACGTTCGGGATTCAATATTTCGCCAGTGACATAAGACACTGCTTTATCCCCTCGGTGCATAATCTACTAATATCAGGCTCTCGTTTTACCAATATCTCACCTGTTGGTTTTTTTACTCTCAAGCAATCTGTAATAGAAGAGGCACAGCTGATTCATTAGAGAATTCTATTACAGTGGCAATAAGACCTATTATGAATGACTATGAGATATCATGCTAAACATTCCAGTTTTTATTTACCTTTATCCTTGCGCTGTGCCTTAGCTCTTCCGACAACCCTGCCATCTTTAACAATCAGCTTCTTCTTACTGCTCTTCTCCATCATGTATAGGGAGTTAGCAGGAGTCCTTGTTGAGCCTTCGTCTGAAGCTGAGCTGTCGGACTCCATGCTGCAGTTTTGTGGCTCGCCACTTTTTGGAGAAAGGGAAAATTAAAAATATTTAATTAATTTAAATATTTTAGTTACTGAGTATCTAGAAAACTGATTTAAATATGAGAAAAGCGGGATCAGGCATTAGTTGTCGAGCATGTATGAGTAATTTCCCTTGGCAGCCCTAATATTCATATTTTGGTACCCTATTTTAGATATATTTGTGTTGTTAAAATCGCGTGCCTAAACTTGGGTCAAGTAAGTTAATTGTTTGAAAAGCAATATTTTAGCTCACTTATTTAAAATTAAGATCATTTTCAATGTGACCTTCATCATCTGCCTAGCCTTTTCCCAACTATATTATTTAGGGTTGAAAACCGGAATATAAAAAAAAAGGTACATTTAGCACCAAAAGTAATGGTGGCTCAGAACATTTTACCAGTCATTGCACAATACCAAAATCATGGGACTGTGACTGTGTGTGTACGGGTTGAGGGGTGAGGTACTGCACAACAAAAAGCGAACATCACATGGGTACACCATTAACTTTGAATCAACCTACAGTACAAATCAGACAATAATGTTCCCACAGCTGGAACAAGCTTTTTGACATTAAAGACTATGATAGCACCATCTTTTTCATCTAGCAACTGTTTCTTACAGAGCTGCTGCTGCTGTGTCACAATAAAATTAAGATCGTCAAAAACAATAAATAATATCGCCCAATGTTCAAATTCTACTGAAGGTTAAAGTTTAAACATACCTGTCAGCATTTTCCCCAGGGTTATCATAGTAATCAGATTCACTGCCCGATGCTGTCCCTGCTTCCTCAACCGGCCGAGTTGGAACACTCTCCTGCGGCTGAAATTCCGGAGTTTCTTCCTGCCTGAACCCCACATAGGTCTTCACTGGAGTTTGACGGCGGAACCTCGTCTCTATGTCATCGGGGGACTCAAAGTCCATCAATTTAGAGCTCTTCTTTCTGACACGACCACTACGTGAAATCCCTGTGACTTCCAAATCTGAAAATTTCGATAAATTTTGACAATTTTGGAGGGAAGTCATAGAATCGTAATAGCAAATTATTTTTTTGAATTATTTATGGGATAAATGGATACCTTCTTGCATTTTGAGTGTGAACGTTAATTTTTAGTTTATTATTTGCACTGTTCACTTATTTTCTGTTTATTGTTTAGTATTTTTCAGCAATAGGACACTAAAATGCGATCAATACGATTTGACAGCAGTAAGCAGTGTTGCCAGATGAGCTGATGACTCGATCCCATAAACTCTATGGTCGAGCCCCAAGGCCCCAAGTCCAAGTTGCCGAAAATTTCCCAAGACTGTAGCCTAAATTCGCCCAATTAACCTGTCAGCTCCTTGGCGATGTTTACGATAAAAGGGTTATTAATTTACACTATTCAGTTTGCAGAAATTCTAACTAGGAACAGTCAGGATCCTAAATTGTTAGCTAGTGATCACATTACACTAAATTGGATTCTGAATCGCACACGCATTTATGAAGTAGTAACGTATTGGATTGCATGTTTAAAAAAAACAGAAGACTGGATCCAATCTGTCCTCAGCAACATTCTGTATAATTAAAGTACTTAAAAAAAATTGAATTCGATAGTAAATCTACCAAGATCACTTTTTTGTCAAAAAAAAACCAAAAAACCTACCTACTTTTGTAAAAATTTCAATCAACCCAAGAAATCAACCCTGCAAAAATTTTCGGAGTATCTATAGACTGCTTAATAAAATGAGTAGGTAATACTAATGTATTAGGTACCTACTCATCAATTAATTATAATAGCCAGTCTTGGTTTAATTAGTCGAGGTAATCCTCGCTGTAGGTCATGTGCGACACAAAAATAAAATGAAAAAGAAAGCTGTTTCTAATTTTTACAACTTTCTAAAAATGTAAATGGACCACTGGCGAACGAAGGAGGTTACTCCTTCGTCCTAACGGGTCCTACAGGCTAATATTATAACTCTAATATTTCATATATGGTAATGTTTTTCCATTTTAAAAAGACACTTCATTATGGTAGACAACAGATAAATGCGCAATAAAGGTCATTGACCCACGTTCATTTATTGCCATTCTTTATATCAAAAACCGAAATAAAGACATAAACCTGTCCTGATTCGACTTCTATCGTGATTCCTTACGTTGTATATTAATGAAAAACAGTTTATTATTAAATTGTTCGCGTATCTACGAAGGGTTAGGAAAAGGTCAATGTTCTTTATTGCAAGTTTATCTGGCGCCTACCATAATCACAAGAAACTGAATAAAACATTTTTCGTGATACACTGTTAAACACATTTTTATTACCACCTGTTCATTTTTCCTAATATAATGTAGTTTAGACAGTATAATCCTGAAATTGCCTAGTCACCCAATTTTTTGTACACCAGTCGCCGATCGTAAAAATTGGTCGCCCCGGCTTCCTTCCGACTACTTCCGAGTAGCCTAAATGGCGAATAGTCGTATAAGTTGGCAACACTGTTTGACAGATTTTTTTTATATTTTGTAGATGGCATGGCAATGCAACTAAATCGAATAATAGGCTTTTGAGCAGGAAAGAATTTTTTATTCTCCTCTACAACTTTTACTATGGCGGTAAATCTCGAATCGCAGTGGCAAAAAAGTTATGGAAAAGTAAAAAGAAATCCTTCTAATATTATAAAGGTGAAAGTTTGTATGTTTGTGTAACAATCAGGCAAAAACGGCTGTAGGGATTTGGATGAAATTTGGCACACATGTAGTTCATATCCTGGAATAAAAAATAGGCTACTTTTTATCCCGGTAAGTGGCATGGATTTATGGATACTGAGGAGGAAGTGGAAACTCAGAGCCGCTGCTACCTTAGTACTTTAGATTCACAAGTACCAGGAGACTAGAAACATCAAGTACCAGGAGGCTAGAAACATCAAGTACCAGGAGACTAGAAACATGTCATAGTATTTTTGGGCTGGTATAATTATGCAGGTAGGGTAGGTGTAGGGAATGTGTAGGGTAGGTGTAGCGTAGGTGTAAGGTAGGTGTAGGGTAGGTGTAAGGTAGGTGTAGGGTGGGTGTTTCCTGAGTAAAAAAATTACAATACATATCAGGCAACCTTGCTATTTCCGATATTCACGCGGGCGAAGCCGCAGCTGGAAGAAGCTAGTAATTTAATAAAATAAAATGCTCTTTATTTCAGATATTTGTAACATCCCTAATTTATAGGTTAGTAAACAAGAATCTTATAATAACTAACTATCTAACTTATCAATCAATCAAACTATGTTAGTAATGAATAAATTAGATAGGCATAATATACAACGTGTAACAGAATAAACACAATACCTCTTAAGGGGTCATTGTACTGTGGGACCAACGCCGAAATCGCGAAATAAAAATCAGCTGTTCAGTACATTTTGTCGAGTTATGCAAACAGAAATGTATGGGGCAGTCGATTTTTTTCACGATTTCAGTGTTAGTCCCATAGTGAAAGTTGTTCATAATTATGAGTACAATGACCCCTTAAGAGGCAATGCGTTTATTCTGTTACACGTTGTACCTATATGTCGCAGCCAATAAGCTTAATCAGTCGTTAAATTGGTTGCTTAGCATTTTCATTTAAATGTGTCGATTTTTCAGCGACCTAATGACATCTTTTGGTCAATATCGTATAATGACTTGCCCATGTTATGTCGCTTTCTATGATTCAATGAAAAGCCTAGACTTTTAATGAAACGGCGCGCGGACTCAGCCATTTATTTATATTTGTCCATAACTTTTTTGCCACAGCGATTCGATACATTGATAATTAATTATTGCTAATGAAATTTCTAGAATTTAAAAAACCTTTGCAACACCACTAGGCAGGGCTCCATACATTCTTGCCGGTTTGCGAGCCCTTTGAACTATCTACATTGTACTGCTATACATACTAGTATTATCATCTAGTATACTTCTTTCCCTTGTCACGGACAATTCTTCCTATTCTCCAATGTCAGCCGATCATTCACTTCCTTTTATTTCATGTAATTTTTCACATAAGCCTTCTTTCATTCTACATTTTTCAGAGGTAGAATAGTTTTTTGGGGTCAAATGAAACAAATTTCATACAACAATCACATTTATTTTAGTAACACTGTCTTATTAAATGTATACATATTGGAATATTTAGTTATTCTAAAACCATGCAATATAACTGCGAAGTCTTCTAAAAACGGATGCTGGATGTATGACTTAATAATCTGATTTCGGTTATAAAAGCGATCTCAAACAACTCTTGGTTCTGAAGGCGATATTGTAACATGTTTTTGCATCCCTTTAGTTCATAGTTGGTTAAAAATGGATTAGGAACTAACCATACTGCATGTTTGGAAACCTTCGAGCGTAAAAATAATTTGTATAATGCAACATTTTGGTATGGTCATCAACAAAAACTTTTTTTAACCAGACTTATAACGATTAGGAGCTGAAAGACGCTCATAAATATACGATAACACAGTTAACATTTTGTTAAATAACATTAATTAATAACAAGTTTCAATACCACTTGAAACCACGTGAAGAAAACCAAATTAATTTAACCCCTAAAAACATTTATTTTGAGATCGCAAATGATAAAAATATTACGTCACAAGCATTATGAAAATGGTCAGGATGGTTAAAAATGTAGAGGAGAAAAAAAAAGAAAAAAAAGAAAAAAAAAACCCAAATATTGTTAGTTGGAAGAAATTAAATAATTTTGGTAATTAGCAATGACTTTTGGACTATTACACCCAGTTTCTGAAAGGCATGCCATAACTGCTGTGATAGTCTAACCATAATTTGAACAGCTAATATCACTGGAGGATTCATTACACAACTTCTTTCGAGGGAACGTGCACGGCGTAGCTTGTGCCACATAGTGGCGCGAAACTTTTACGTTTTATATACTTGACATTGATACTTCTGTGTTGCCACATACAGTCCTAAGCACTCCCATTATGGGAACGTGCCGGACGTGGATAGTGCCATCAAGTGGCGCAAATTCGAAACTTTTACGTTACTACTTGACATTGAAACTTCTGTGTTGCCACCTTATAGTTCCTGCACGATCCCTATAGTAGTTAAGAGTTGACGTTTAGTAGGCTGTTTTTTTACTTTTTGTCTTTCAAAAAGTACTAATTCTCAGCCTAACTTTAATTAATTAATACTTTAATTTTAGGACATGACAAAATAAAGGCCTTTAGAAATCAGGATTTAATAGTTCTTGTAATATCTACGCTGTATGTTTAAGCTTACGGCGATCACATATAAATAGTAAGAGGTTCCTGCATTTTTACAACTTGTAATAAATATCTGTGGAAACATTTTTACCCATCGGAAATACTATTTTTCTGGTCAGTAACATACGTTTGAGGAAAAACTGTTTCTTGTAAAGATTTCGAAATATTTTGAATAGGTACTATTGCAATAAAAAGGACGGTAAGCAGTCTTAGAGAGAGAAAATTGGTCTTACAGGCTTGTAATTTGAGGCAATTACTTTGGATATCTCTTATAGGCTTACGTCCAAATATATATTAGGTTATAATAGGCTTGTAATGGTATTTAGCGGCATACCTCTACAGAAAACTTACCCCAAGATGATTGCTAAATAATATTGTATCAAAAGTAATCATTTTATTTCCGAGTATTACATGTAATAGTGTTTTTATTTATACAGAAATAGGTATGTAAAAGCCAACGGCTATGACTAGAAACATTTTCACTATCTGAACTAAGAAAAAAGTCTCGAAATGTCATAAATTTCTTGCACACTGACTTTTAAAGTCCATTTTAGTTTATAAATGAAAACATAAGTTATAAAAATACGCTGTATTTTTTATTTCGAACTTATAAAATCAACTATATCGATAGTCAAACATCGAAAAGCCAGAGTGCCAACAAAATAACATTTAAAAAAAACTAGATGAGTTTATGGATTTTTGTAGAGTCGTTAGCTTAGCCTGCAAAATATCTTAGGTATCACCGGGACAGACATGTAACATTATGTTACCGGCACTAAATATAACAATAAATAGAACATACATAATTTATTTAATAAGTCAACAACTGCATTTACTGTCGATAATTCCACCTATAAAAAGCAGGAACCTCGTACATACAAATTTCGCGACAAAATCAACTGACTCTGCCAATAATATTGCCGAAAATGATCGCCATTGCCATAATTACACCTATTCCAGTCAAGATCTGGTTTGGTTCTAGTAAAACCTTGTTTTTATCGTTGTCCTTAATTTGGTCTACATCTTCCAAGTCCTGGTGGACGGCGGACAATGCTTTGGTGATCTCAGCATCGGATTTTAAACTCGATTGAGACGCATTTACAATAGCACGCGTTAAGTCTCGCAGTTGCGTGTCTACCGTTTTTTCGCGATGTTGAAGATGCTCTGAAAATATAATAGCAAAATATTTATTAGACATAGACTCAACACATAGTAAAAAAAGGAGGAGAATAATATTACATTGCAACGATTCAATAAAATAGGGTATTTTACTGAAAAAAATCGAATTAGTCCGACAGACAGATTTCCAAAAAATATTGAACACGTATTTTTTCTTTTTTACGTAAACATAAAATGAAGACGATACAACAGTGCGTTGAAAACTCGCGTGACGTAACGTTTTAGTACACTTTTAATAAAAAACGTGACGTCACCAGCCCACTCTTGAACTTTGATGCGCTTTTTCTCTTTACATTTTTTTTTTTTTTTTATTTTTTTATTAGTGATGGGTTTGCTCTTGACTCTAGTCAATGTCAGGTATGACAGAGACAAAGTCTACGATGGAGCGAGCTTACCCAGAAGGAGCCTGTTCACTCTAACTTTGAAGAGATTAGGACTGTAAGCTTTTTTTTATTGATTTAAAACGGCAAAAATACGTGTCCAATATTTTTTGAAAATCTAACTGACGGACTAAATAGAATTATTATTTTTCTGTCTAGTGAAATAGCCTATTGCGCTGATGCCCATAGCGAAAGGGTTACCATTACCATCAGTGTTCGCTGGGCGTCAGACAGCGCTGGTTTTCAGTTAGCAAAAAATAAGTTAACATTGATTCCTGTAGAGCAAGGCCGCCCAACTTATTTTAAAGGCGGGCCATAATAATGACTCCGGTTCAACCGGTCATCTACAAACCTAACTACAGTGGTATGATATGGCATCTAGCTATCAAATTAAAAATTTAAGTCAATAAGACTTCTAAAGAGGTTTTTGTGTATTTCATAACTTCGAGAAGGATGAATGGGTTCATAAAGAGAAAAAAAATCATCGTCTACCTACTCTTTTCCCAACTATATTGGGGTCGGCTTTTAGTCAAGCCGGATTCAACTCAGCTGAATACCAGCATTTTACGTGGAACAACGTGCCAATGTGACCTCCGTAACTCAGTAAATGGGTGACACGGTAGGTACTTCTTGGCAAGACGTGTCAGATTTTCTGGCTTCTGACAATCCGTAACGACTGCCAAAGATCTACAAATGACAGCCGGTACCAACGGCTTAACGTGCTTTCCGAGGCACGGAGCGACATACATTATATCATTGATTTGAAATATTCCAGTCCTTATGATTCTTAATATTATAATTCACGAATTTATGGAGTAACGAGCTTAGAAATGACAGAAACAAAAAAACTAACGAATTTCTTCTGATCTGTCTTCAGTAATTATCATAAAAGCGGTACCAATAGGTTCGGACTTCTCGGAATCTGTTTCAATCTTGCTTTCCACATTGAGCTCTGCCTTATTATCTGTGAAAATTTATTTTCATCAGATTTATGAAGAATTATTTAATTTATTCGTTCATATGATTATTAGACTACCCTAGTATTGAAAAAAAAAAATGCACAAAACCTTTTTAGGTCTCATAGACCTAATTTTTTCTATAATTTTAATAGCTTAAATTTCAACCAAGCTCACCGATTATTTGGGAGTCAATATTACGACCCGCCTTCAAAATAAGTTGGGCGGCCTTGTTCTAAGGGGTCTAAATAGGTAAATTAAGTAATGAAACTGCGATGATGGATATCGAAGTCTGATAAGAATAAAACGAGAAAAAAAACAAGTAACAGTGACCGTTGACCACACAGGCAGCTGTAATTCCTTAAACATAATTTCAAGTAACTAGGTACCTTTATAATTATAGCTTTGAATTTTTAGTGTTGAATTTTTTTATTGAGGAATGGGCTTGCTCTTGACCTCGATCACGCCTGATGGAAAGCGATTGATGAAGTCTATGATAGAGCGAGTGTGCCCAGAAGATGCCTGTTCACTCTTGCTTTGAAGGCAGTCGGGTTATATGTGGAAGGGAACACAGACGCTGGCAGAGAGTTCCACACTTTGGCTGTGCGCATAATAAATGTGGAGGAGGAGCGCTTAGACGATACTGTCTCACTGCTAGGCAAAAGTGTAATTCAAACCTTCTCAAAAGAGCCCTCGCGTTCTTGTCCGGGTCGTATCCCCACCTCTTTTTTTTTAATGGGAAATCATCAAATGACTCCTCCCGCTCTGGGCGGAGCGGGAGGGAGTGTCAGACTCTTACTGACTTAAACCTATCCGTGCTCCTCGTAGTGCCCTTTGCTTTCCAGGGCCGCGGTAACTCTTCCGAACAAAATCCGCAACCCTGGCAGGCTCCGGCCCTAACAGGCCCCGTCTAGTCTCCCCACCTCTTATGTATGTAATTTGACAGTATTGAATAATTGAAAAAAATATGTTTATCATCACCAAAACATGATATCGATACCCACCACATCTACCAAGTGTTTGTAGATCTGAAATACCGTAACAACTTTATGCATCCTTACCTATTAAAGATTCCTGTTTGTCGACTAGATTGTTAATATTTTCTTGCATTAAATCTAAGTTCTTCGCGAGATTGTCCTGTAAAAAATGTTAAAAGAAAACGATAAAAACAAGTTAAATAAAAACGGGTAGCAATAAACTCCGTGTCTCATATTCGTATCACTCAAATAAGATATAATGGACAAGCAAAATCAGTTGCTAATTCTACCACGTGGTTTACAGTGTGAATTTAAACAAAAAACTACATCATTGGATTTTTTACAATATCAAAAGGTTCGATTCCTGGTTAAGAAAACCAAGAATTTGATACTTGAAAAAAAAAAAAAAGATTCTTCATTATTTATTGCACTCATCCGAAAGTGTCGAATATGTGGATCAAATTCTAGGAAGTAATAACCCATAGGAAAATAAAGGAAAGAGCACAATTTAACCAACTTCAAAAAAGGAGGACTTTCAGAAAATAACTTTTATTTTGGATGTCGGTGTCAAAAAAAAAAACCAAAAACACCCGACTTCCGAAATTAAAGTTATTAACATTGTAGTGTTTTTATTTGGAAGTCGGTTGTATTTTTTTGTGTAAAAGTTTTTAACAATTTACTTTTATATTTCTGACGTTATCTAGCTACCTAAACTTAAACTAATATATTTTTACAAAATTTAATGATGCAGTTTTAGTTTTCATTAAATTGGGCTCGAAACAACTTTGAGTATTTATCGCTATTTCTCATAGTTTTGCATTTAGCCATCCGCGCCCACTTGAAAAATTCACCCTGCAGATTAGAATTCGCAGCAAAAGGCCAACCCATGAAATGGCAAATGATTGACGTGGTGCATCGACTATTTTACCTTGATTTGTCAAAAACTTTGTAACCTTAAAATTTATTTAAACAATCAGCTGATTTTTAATTCAATTTCTTTACAATGACTTTGAATTTGTAAATAGGTATCTTTACAAACTTTTATGTAACATGCACTGTTCGTATGTTTGTAAGTTGTCCGTCATTACAAACCATTTTTCGACCATTTGTTGATATTCGATTGAGCTGAAATTTTGCATAAACCTTTAGTTCTGGTGACAATACTTAATATTGTAATATTTTCAATATGGCCGCCGCTCCAAGATGGCGGATTACATTTTTTTTTTACCATGGGTATCAAACGAAAGGACTCGAAGAGTAGAAAACAATAAAGTTAATAACATTACACTAAAATATTCAATATGAACGTTACATAAAAGCTTGTTTTTAAAGTAAAAATTTCTGTACAATAAAGTATAATATTCTATCTAAGTTTAGAACCCGGTAATCAGTATTTAAAATTATAATGTGGTTAGATTTTTTAAGGTTAAGGGCTGATCATTTTATATTTTCTACAAATTGTTTCAGTTAAGTAGCCGGGGTATAAGGAATAGCAGCGTAGCAAGGGGTGGGTGACACCCGGAACAAAGGTCAACAAATAAGAGAGCGCAGAATGCAAGAACGAGCGAAGCGAGCTCAATAATTTTGGCACTGCACCTCGGGACAGGTTACATTTCATTTCATCACCCATTTAAGGGTGACACCTGTGACCCGACCGTAGAACACAGTGAACGACCGTTCGTTCAATGTTTTGGTCACGACCGGGTGTCACGCCTAAACTTCTGTATGGAACAAACAGAATGACTTCTATTTACGTATGAATGATCAAAAGAAAATGAAACTTCCCGAGGTGGTGTGCAAAAATTATCGAGCTTGCTATTGTATTGTACCTTCTCTTAGTGAGCTTTCTTGCATCAGTCAACAAAGTTACTTCTCATCATCATCATCATCATCATCATATCAGCAGAAAGACGTCCACTGGTGGACATAGGCCTCCCCCAAGTGTCGCCACAACAACCGGTCCTGTGCGTCTCGCTTCCATCGGCTACCCGCAACCCTCACCAGGACATCGGTCCACCTTGTGGGAGGCTTTCCAACGCTGCGTCTTCCGGTACGCGGTCGCCACTCCAAAACTTTTCGGCCCCATCGACCATCTGTTCTGCGAGCAATGTGCCCTGCCCACTGCCACTTCAATTTGGCGATCCTTCGGGCTATGTCGGTAACCTTGGTTCTCTTGTGGATATCGTCATTCCTGATTCGATCACGCAAGGAAACACCGAGGATTGCCCTCTCCATTGCCCTTTGGGTGATTTTAAGCCTTCTGATGAGGCCCATTGGAAGTTACTTCTAAAGGAAAATAAAACCTATCCTAGGTAGGATGCAAAAATATTCAGCTTGCTTCGCTCGTTCTTGTATTCATATTTGACTTAGTTGCTGAGCTTACCCGCATCAGTCAATGAAGTTTCATCGAATTAATTAAGTATTTTATAAATTTCTTGAGTTCACCTTTCCTTATCTTAGCATACGAATTCTTCTAGAGCACTCCCGTAAAATGGGTTCCGACTGCTGTCACCAGAACGAAAGTCTCAATCAACCTATAATTATTTTCTCCATTTGTGGGGTGACACCACATTACCCGACCCGGGTGTCACCCATGCTAGCTACGCTACTGATGAGGAAGAGAGGTGCTGTATTTTTATTGGCCATGCCGGTCAACTGACACTTGACAGGACTAGAAATAGAAAGCAACCACTCTTATTGGCGTCTGTTTGTAACGTTGTAAGTAAAATTAAACAGACACGTAGTAGCTACTCTTTTCTCGAGTTTTTGGAGTTCAGAACCTTACTTGAATGTCGACATTTGGCAGGTTTCAGGTTGAAGTAGAGTTTGAAAAATAGGGTAGGTGACTAAAAAATCTAATTAGTCCGACAGATTTCCAAAAAATATTGGACATGTATTTTTTCTTTATTCAGGTAAACAAGCAATGAAGACGATACAAAAGCGTTCAAAACTCGTGTGACGACACTTTAGTGTAGACTTTTTACCGGAAACTGACGTCACTGATCTTTGATGTGCTTTATGTTCGTCAATTTTTATTGATTTGATAAAGCAAAAAATATGCGTCCAATATTTTTCGATAATCTAATTGACGGACTAAATAGAATTATATTTTTTTTTTACTCAGGAATCGTCCCAGGATTCTCGACTTAAAATTCTTTCAGAAATCAAGGGTTAATTGCGTCTCCGGCTAAAGTGGTGAAAATTTTGCAGTCAATGTCAAAAATCCATCGCCTATTACGCGGCATCTACAGGCTAAATAGTCTATGACTTGATGAGAATATTTATGTTACATACATAAAATGTGACAAAGGCTTCTCCGGATATCGGCCTAACTTGCTCAGCGTTCTGACTAGATTCCTATAAGAGACGACGAGACTAAGTAGCTAGTTTTGCAAATTCAAAACATTTACGTACTAAATACTTGGTATTGACTCTTCTGTGCTTTAATTTCCACAAGGTCCCATTAGGAGAACGTGCCGCGTGCTTGGGCAGTGCCATCTAGCGGCACAAATTCGAAACTTTTACGTTCTAAATACTTTGTGTTCACGCCTCTGTGCTGTAGTTCCTACACGCTCCCATTAGGGGAACGTGCCGGGCGAGGACAGTGCCATCTAGTGGCACAAATTCGATACTTTAAGTACTTGACATTGACACTTCCGTGCTGCCACCTATAGTTTGTGCACGCTCCCTATACAACGTGTGTATAGGTAATCACGAAACAGCGAAACGGATTTAGATTTTTTTTCGTTAGAATAATTTTATAGCGATAATATAAATGGTAATCTATGTAAGTTGCAAAATAAAATTAATTACTAAGCCCCCAATGTCTTAAAGAAATAGCTCCTCAAAACGATATACAACAACGTGTACAACGTGTTACAGAATAAACACAACACTGAAATCGCAAAAAAACAATCGACTGCCCCATACATTTCTGTGAGCAAACTCGACACTGATTTTTATTTTGCAATTTCGTGGTTGGTCCCATTGTAAAAGTTGTTCATAATGATGAGTACAATGACCCCTTAAGAGGTATTACGTTTATTCTGTTACACGTTGCCAGCAATAACGCGGCAACAGCCAAGTCTATTTAAAAGCTAGAAGTATCAAGAGTCTGAACAGCCGTCGACCTAAACAAACTCACCTGATAAGCTAACTCCGCCTTCATAGCCTCAGTGATATCAGCCCTGCTGGCAGTGCCTCCACCAGCGATGGTATATAACACGCTCGCACTTCGGGCCATTTGCTGCTCCATCATGTCGCGGAATTCTGACATTTTCAGGTGGTTGTTAATTGAGGAACCGGCAATACCGAGGACTGTGCCTGGGGAAGAGATATATGAGCGCTAGTTCATTATAAAAAAACCGGCTAAGTGCGAGTCGGACTCGCGCACGAAGAGTTCTGTAACATTATCTATAAAAAACGGCAAAAAATCACGTTTGTTGTATGGGAGCCCCCTTACATAATAGGTTGGGGAAAAAGTTTCTTCGCATTTTTTAAGAATATTCAAAACATTTTTTAATATAGTTTATTTACATTTAACTAAAGTATGTAGGTACCATTTTCTTCGATAACTTTTTGCCATCTTGTAGGTAGGGACATGATCCCATTGCTATAGAAATTTTGGGACTTCTGATCAAAATACCGCGACAAGTGGTTTCGGCAGTCCTCTCGTGATGTTAACCGTCAACTGCCTAAAGAATTCTGAAGAGACCGAAACAGGTGGAAATCTGAAGGTGACTATACGGCGGATGCATTAACACCTCCCAGCCAAACTCTCTTAATTTTTGCTGAGTGGCTAAAGATGTATGAGGTCTAGTGTTATCATGATGAAAAACCACACCCCTTCTGTTGATTAATTCCGGCCGATTTCTCTCAACTTCTTGCTTTAATCTCATCAGTTTTTCGCCGTAGAGTTCAGAATCGATGGTCCTGCCTGGTGGTAACAGCTCATAATGAATAATGCCCTTCCAATCCCACCACACACACAGCATCACCTTGTTGCGAGTTAACCCGGGTTTCGCCACAGTCTGTGAAGCCTGACCGGCCTTTGACAACCTTTTTCGCACGTTCTTGTCGTACGTGATCCACTTTTCATCACCAGTTATCAGCTTCTTCAAAAATGGTTCGGTGTCTTCTCTTTAATAAGTGAATATATTACTAAATTTTCTGTGAATATTTCAAGCGTCTACCTGTTGCCGTTATCAATATCGAGCAAAAAGGAGCAAAAAAATCACGTTTGTTGTATGGGAGCTCCCTTAAACACCTATTTTCTGTTTTTTAGTATTTGTTGTTATAGCGGCAAGAGAAATACATCATCTGCGAAAATTTCAAGCGTCTAACTATCCCGGTTCATGAGATACAGCCTGGTGACAGACGGACGGACGGACAGCGGAGTCTTAGTAATAGGGTCCCGTTTTACCCTTTGGGTGAAACATGTCGAAAAACCCTTTTCTTTTATATCGCTCCTCACACAATCCGTCCATCTTTTCTCTGGCCTCTCTCTCCATCCATCCACATTAAAACAACCAATAAGTATTCTAAAATAATTTTAATTTAAATGATTATGATTTTGATTATGTTTTATGATGTTTATAATCGAACGCAATGTATATTGTTACTGAATAAATTGAATTGAATAAAGTATTGTTGGTTCTCTATTTCACGAAGGCGTACTCTATAACCTATAACTCTAATAGAGTACGCTTTTTTTACTCTAAAGTCAACCAGTGACAGCTGTGTGTGCCATGCCATTCCAAATATTGCAAATTCGAAAGATTTGGTCCTACAAAATTAATAAAACGGCCGTTAGTAATGAGGACAATATAATTATGACGAATTTAAATGTAATAAGAGGACTCAAGAACTAAGTGGCAATTAAGTAAATAATTTGTTTATAATACTTACCAAAAATAGAGGCGACAATATACCAATACTTGTTCCGTTCAGCGTGGGCTCTCTCCCTCTCGTGACCCAGCTTGACAGCGGCAGACATGGTCGCGAACAGTTCTCTCTCCTCACGCTCGGCGTCGCCGAATAAGGCGCGGAGGGCACGCTCCTGTACTATATACTGATAAACATTGTCGAAGTTAGGAATTTATTGGAAAAGAGAAAATATTACAATAATTCAAGGAAAGTTTTGACATGCAGATTATCCATATTTTAAGGGAAAACTTTTAAACTGGTAACATTTTAATGCCAAAAGGCTTGTAAGTATTCAAATTAAAAAAAAAAAAAATCTGAATCTGTTTTGCTCGAATTTTTGCAAAATTTTAAATAAGAAAAAACGTTGGCTGGAAATATGTAATCATTTAACAATCTATCTATACTAATATAATAAAACTGAAGAGTTTGTTTGTTTGTTTGTTTAAACGCGCTAATCTCTGGAACTTCTTCTGTTTTTTAAACATTAATTTTTTATTCAAAATGTCAATCCATCATCACCTTCAAGTAGGTAGCAACTTTAACATTGTGTATTTTGAGTAGATTTCTAAGTGATAACTGGTATTGAAAAGTATGGGTTGCAATGGAATTTGAACTTACTCATGTAGACTGTTGTTCAAAAAAACGACTATAAATTTCCAAACAAGTCTCTTTTCAAGCAGTCTGATGCATTATTTCCAACATTTTAGTGAGTTTTGAAAATTTATATAGCATATGGTGACTACGGACAAATTCAATGACACCTCATTATGTCAAAATCCGTCCAGCCGTTTGGGCTATAGGGCGTGCACTCGAAAAACATTACCCTCCTTTTGACGCAGTCGGGTAAAAATGAACTTTGAATTCGAATAAAGATAGTAATACCTTATGTTCTTCTGTACAAAGATGTAAGTACTTGTCGTCTCCCTTCATAGTGTTCTGCATCTCGGAATGTAGTTCTTTCAGCTTCATTTCAACGTCAGTGACCTGACGACCGAGCTCGCGTCTCCTCTCTTGGGCTGCCATGAATCTTTCCTGAAAGAAAAGAAAATAAAAGTTTACTTTCTATGTAATACTACTCGTAGATACTGCCAGCTGCTTCATCCGATTGAATTTCGGAAATTATTCCAAGGAGAGCAGGGCAAAATACAGGCTTTGCTTTAATTAAAAAACCAAATTATAAAATACTATACCGCATGTATTTCAAATACGAAATGCATAATACTTTAAAGTTGTGTATTGGAAATATAAAATACCAAATACAGTATTTTAACTATTTTTATTTTAAATACAGAATACAGTCAGGTGTTAGGTTAGGTTAGCCTCTTTGCTTACGAAAGCTACCGAGCGCTGTTTTTTGCAGAGCGCCCCTATTAATAAGATTACTGTTACTGTTCAAATGTATTTGAAATACTAACTACAAAATACTTCAGTGTCATTTTGTATTTTAAATAAAAATATTTAAATAAAAATTATTTAAAATACTGTATTTTGTATTTTATATTTCAAATACACGGCTTAAAAGTATTTCGTATTTTAAATACATGCGAGTTAGTATTTTGTAATTTATATTTTAATTTTATTAAAACAAAGCATGTATTTTGCCCAGTTCTGGCAATCAGACATGACCAGAAAGAGATCAGGTACAGGACCAAGTGTTCATGTCAAGTATTACTCTGTGAATAACTTATGTAAGGTGGCCTAAGGCTTGGTGGAGTGACAGTTTTCGGAAAAAAAAAGAATGGCTTGTGATTTGCGAGCTTTATTCCTGGCAATGGACTGCCCAAGGCATAATAATTTATTTGAGCAGCAAGTGAACAAAAAGGTTTTGTGTTACATGTTAAGGCTGCGTTTCCACCAAAGATGTACAAGGATGCATAGCAAAGGCTGTGTTTGTTAAGAACCAATAGAATCGCTTAATTTACCTAGCCTCGCTCAGCGCAAGCAATTCTATTGGGTCTTAAAAACCACATTCCTCCCATCCCATAACTGAGATGTGGAGGTTGGTTAGGCAGTTGCTCCCGTAAACACTATGGGTTCCAAACAACTCATAGTCCATGAACTGCTGGCATTCCTAGTCCATGCTATCGACTACATGGACGAGGTGAGCATCCTGCAAATATGCCGGTCCAATTTCAAGGAGGACGAGATCAGCAGTGGAAAACTATTACTGTTCCAGTCACTCGGAAAACAGGACCAGATGCCGTCTCGCCGCAGAGATGGAACCGAAAAGAGTATTCAAGATATCATTGATATGTTGAAGAAGACTGACCCGGACGACGTGCCAGATTTCGTGGTGAAGGAGCTGAGTAAACTGCCCCCCGTCACGTTCGATCACGTCGACGTTACACGGCTGCTAAAGGACATCACTACCTTGAAAGCGGAGATGACCAAGATGCAGTCCAGAATGGAGGTTTCAGAAAAAACCAATACTGAGCTACGTGCAGAAATAGCATTACTGCGCAACGTTGGTTCAGTAATTGGGTCACCTGAGGCCGCAAAGGTGAACACACGTCGAGGGGCGCAATATGCATCAATCGGCAGTTTTGAATCGGCTAACGTAAGTGCGTCACCAGCTGCTGATAATGCTGACCAAGCGCCGCCCGCCGCCGCCACACGCACCACAACACCGGCTGCGAAATCGTCACACGTAGGTTCGTCGACCCCTAAAAGTGCCTACGCTGCTATTGTCACCACTGGCAAATCGGATGCGTCGCAGCCTAAGCGACAAGCCAAAGTAGGGGAAAAACAGAGGGCTCAAGCAGCCCCGACTGCGGTCTGTAGCTCCATGCCAAGAACCGGCCAAGTTGATGAAGAGGGTTTCACTAAAGTAGAAAAGAAGAAGAAGAAGCCCTGTTCTCGTAACCAGTGCGGTACCGCACCGAGTGGACCCAACATGCTGCTGCGCCCTGCTGTGCCCACGACGCATCTGTACATTTCGCGTCTTCATTACTCCACAAAGATTGAGGAAGTCGTGCAGTATTTGAAAGTGAAGACCAACTGGACTCTGAGGGTCGAAAGGTTGGAGTCGCGCCACAGCATCAACTTTACGTCGTTCGTGGTACGAGTTCCAACCCACCATCTACAGACCTTCTTGAAAGAGGACTTTTGGCCGAAAGGTGTCGTATTTCGACGTTTCCGAGGTCGGTTACGCGACACCACGCAGCGAAACACGACGCCGTCAACTTAACGTGTATAGTAATAAGTTTTATTAATAATTATGTATTAGTTTATTATATTATTGTTTAATTTAGCTGTGTGTATTTTATCTATGGGCCTCAGTTGCCTGATAATAAAGTGATTATTATTATTATTATTATAAAATAATGCTATTCAGCTATATCTGATTAAACTTGAATCTGACCCCAACTTTTTTAATTTGAGAGAAGGCATTTGTTAGATATTTATTAATGTTTGATACAGTTGAGTGAATAACCACAAAAACTTTTAAGGCATATAATAAAACTCAATTTATTTGGTTATTCCATAGGTATATTAACAAACTTCTTAGTACGCTTGCATTTCTATAGTCAAGATTGAGAAGATAAAATCTCTGCAAATAAGATACCATACAGAAAATCCTTTAAACATTTTATCTGATAAATTGTTTTGTGTCTATCATCTACAATGATTAAGCATTACTTGCATTAATCTACATCTATAAAAGAGACTATTTATAACTTCTAAACTAAATGATTTTAATTTGCATGATGTATACACATGATTGATGCTTTGTATTCACATGCTTAGGGCATGTGAATACAAAGTATCAATATCATGAGAACGTCATTTTTATGAGTAACGCCATTTACGTTACTCATAAAAAAATAGGCATAACTAGCATTGACCTTCCGCCAGTCTGAATAAATTTAAAAAAAAATTAGATGTGGTGAATAGATCTAACCTGTGCGTCAACGACAGTATTTTGGAGAGCCATAATCTCTTCGACACCTGTAAATTTCTCATATCTGCTAACTATGTCCCGTACTCTTTTCGCAATAGTTTCATTTTTGAGCCTTTCAGCAATTTCAGTAACTTTTGTAGCTGGAACATATCTGGTGATAATTTGATCGACTTTGTCACGGCCCGTAAAATTAGATAAATGCACTTTGTCTTTCAGCTTTTGCGCTATCTGTCTGAGTTTTTCTGCCATATTTACATGTTATTATTGTTGTAGATTTTGCAATTTATTGAATAAATAACATTTTACGGTCTAATGAGTTCATTCCCAGGTGGGTTGGGATTTGACAGTGACAGCTTGAACGTTTGACGTTTGTTGAAGGCTGGCTGATGCGATTTTATTTTTTGTTCGGATACGCAGATGGTGTAGATGTCAAATCAAATACGTTATTTGTGTACAAAAAAGGTGGAACAAGAACAATAATTACAGGGTAATGTCGTCGCCATATCATAGAATTGGAAAATACCCGCAGCCCACATCATGATATGGCCTGGCCAGATCCATTAATAACTCAACATTTGTCGATACCAATAGCTACGAATAAAAAATTCTAACCAAATTCAATAGTTTCCAACATATCCGTGTCTTATTTAAAACTATGGTTTAAATTACAATTTCACGCGATATTTTACCTACTACTACTTATACCTACGCGGAAAAGTAATATAAACATTCGGCCGGCAAAGCATACTACGTACCTGTCGTATTATTAGTCCAGATTTAAAAATAGGCTGGAATCCAGTTTAAGCTCGTTAGAAAAGAGCGAGCTATGGTTTATATATTTAGACTAGGTCTTGCTCGCGGATCCGCCTGCGTGGATGTCCGTAAAAAAGTCTACCTATGGGCTATGTACCTATCTGCCACATTTCATGACTTTCATGACTATCAGTTACATTTTGCGCACAGCTAAGGAGTGGAATTCCCTGTCGGTGTACCTGTGTGTTTCCGAATAGTCCTTCTTCCTTCCGAACAACCTGGGGTCTTTTTAATTTCAAGGTACCTAAGCGTGCTCCATCGCTGACCACATCATACTTTTCCATCAGGTGAGCCACAATGGTCAAATGCGAGGATATCACTCATAATAAAAAAAAACATTATTTCACATCCAGCTATTTCCCTACTTATAATAATATAGTAATCTGTTACGCACTCTAAAACGGCTGAACGGATCTTCATGAACTGGCAGATAGGTATATAGCCTGGTATATAGAGAAGGACATAGGCTACTTTTTTACTCGATGACCGAAATCCACGCTGGTTTTTTGTTTCAGATTTCAGATTTTGTGATCACTGACTGTACCTATACTGGGGGTCGCATCTTAGGTTGGGGGCCAGGCCCGGGGGGGAGGGGGTGGCAAAAAACCCTAGATACGTCACTGTTCATCTCTTTTAGCAACAGTGTGTGTGAGAGTGCAATGGACGCACATTGCACTCAAGACAAGCGAGTGACCCTCTTTGAACTTTTCTTTCGAAAAAAAAAATTTTAAATATAAAGTTTACCTATTTGAATTTAAAATTCCAAGATATCATGCAACTGAAATAGCAGTGAGCAGTGTACATTGCTCGTAGAACAGATGGTCGATGGGACCGAAAAGTTCTGGAGTGGCGACCGCGTACCGGAAGATGCAGCGTTGGAAGGCCTCCCACGAGATGGACCGATGATCTGGTTAGGGTCGCTGGTAGCCGATGGATGCGAGACGCACAGGACCGGTTGTTGTGGCGACACTTGGGGGAGGCTTATGTCCAACATTGGACGTCTTTCGGCTGAGATGATGATGATGATGATGCAACCGTAGTTCATTGTTCTTCATAATCAATGATGGATGATTCTTCATAATCTACCACGTTGACGTCTAACATTGTTATTAAAATATGTTTTTACGTAAGCGATAAGAACAAGTGTTCGCTATTAGATCCAATAAACATTGTCGATAATTTCGGCATCTTTGTCTAGAAAATTCTTTGATCTCTCTGTCAAGTTCACGAAAATAACACGTGATCGATGACCTGCAGATAACAATAATTTTATAACTAAAATTAACAGTAATATCACAATATCTTTTATGCTTTTATATCACAATATTTTTTTTTAAATTAACACAATATCTTTTGTTTTAAATAAATATTAACAGCGTTTTACCTTACAATAAAACGCTTATTAAATACCTACCTTATTTGAAGCTTAAACATATAATGAGATAGGCCTATCTGTTTTCCGCTCGTCTTACCTCTCTGTCTACCCTAGTAGCACCCTCTCGCTCGCACACTTCCTCTCAATCCACCACCGGCGCGGCCGCTCGGCTCGCTCTCGTCATTGTGTCGAATTATACCCGGCAGAGGATAAAAGTTAAGCTTCAAATAAGGTAGGTATTTAATAAGCGTTTTATTGTAAGGTAAAACGTTGTTATTAAACACCTGACCGTTATTTGAAGCTTAAACATATAATGAGACCTGTTTGTTATCGCCTGGTGGAGGAGGACGCCAATGTGAAGGTATGCACATCTACACGCTGATGAAGGCGCAAAAGGTAACAATGAAGGTTACAGTGGTTAAAAAATATAAATAAAATTGTAAGTGTGCGAGACTAAGTAAATTTATTCAATCACCATATAATATAATTATGAACATAAAACTGTAATTATTTATAAAAAACAAATAAAATGTAGTAAACTTCTTCACTTAAATTGGGCGAAAACTATTTGACATCCCAGAGCTAACAGGGGCCTGGACGACCTCACGCCTATAGAAGCGACGGAATGTGTCACCAGACCTCCAGTTACCTTGTGACAAAATTTCGTCAACTGAGACGTTATCAGCCCAACTTTTGGATGCGACTGCTGAGCGGACGCTACCGGGAGCTGCGACAATACCAGCCTCTGATAGGAGAGATTTTACCTAACCCGCAATCACAGTACGCGATGCTGGCTTATGATCACCTCTTAATTTAACAAATAAAGAATAGTTATTTAAGGAATTACGTTTTTGATTAAACAAATTGATACAGTGCTTCACCCAAAACACCGGATCGAGGTTTTTAATATTTTCATTTCTTAGTAATTTCCAGCCCGATTGCCTGAAATCAGAACGGTAAGTTTTAGAGCCAAATCTGGGCCATAGAATGATATGATCAGTATTGTCAATATAATGTTCTTGATTGACTGTCAGAAGGGTCAGGTCATGGATACGTCTACCAGAAACCAAAAGCAGTAAATAGCAGTGTGTCTGGCGGTGGCAAAACAGTTATTTTCGTTAAATTCATATGAAGACAAAAAGGAAATGAGAACATTGACATCCCAAATAGTTTTCTTATGGGGCACAGGCTTTCTTAATGCAATAGATTTCATAACATGCTTGACCAGTACATGAGCACTTAAGACTCCCGACATTTCGGTATTACAGAGCGTAGACACCACTGATTTGTGTAATAGTATAGTATTGTATGATAGGTTTTCATTCAAACATAAATCAGCTAAAAATTTTGCTAGAATTGAACCGGTTGGGCGACATGGATTAGTTTTCTCTTTTCTACACCATCCTAGCCATCTATGCCATGCGGCTTTGTATGTACTACGTGTAGAGGGACGCCAGGACGATGAAAGTAGGTCCAGTTGGGAACGGTTCCAATCATTTAGGTTATGAGACCACCCCCACATTTCCATACTTCTAGCGTCATTTCCTGTACTTTGGAAGGTGGAAGGCCCGTCGAGACGTCTACTAGATGGCGGTTCAGATGCCTGATTGTGAAAGGAGCAGCTAGTGCTCGGGATTTGAGATCGGCTCTCCAAAACACACGTTCCCACCGAGGCACCACTAACAGAAAGAGGCCCTTGGCCTGGTTGAGATGGGTGAGTACCTTGGGGATCAAATATGGAGGAGGAAATATCCACGCTAGGTGGTAATTCCAAGTCTGGGAAAAAGCGTCGTGGAATAGGGCTTGGTCGTCGTTCTGGTCCAGAGACGCATAATTGGCCACCACATGCGCATTTTTCGACGCAAACAAATCTATTACCGGAACCCCGAATCTGTTGAAAATCAGGTTTGTGCACGCCGGCAAAAGGTGCCATTCGGGGGGGGATCGGTAGCGAGACAGATGATCTGCGTGGGAGTTGAATCTGCCAGGAATGTGATGAGCGGCTAGGTGAATTTGATAATGATCTAGAACCTTGAAAATATCGATTGTCAAGTCCAAGAGAGCTTTTGATTTCGTGCCGCCTTCCTTGCGAATGAAAGCCACGGCTGTTCTGTTGTCGCACTGCCATAGAACCGTGGAACGACCCAGAGACTGACCCTGGTCCTGTAATATCTTCAGTAATGCTAGAAGTTCCTTCTGGTTGCAGTGTATCGGTTGTTCTTGTTCGTTCCACGGTCCCGTGAACGAACGGTCGTCTAGTTGCGCTCCCCAAGCTAGGTCTGAGGCATCGGTCGCTAGGAAATGCGTTGGAGGCGCGAAGTGAATCGGAGAAGGACAAGGGTGGTTCTGCAACCACCAGGTTAACTCTTTCAGGGCATGTACCGGAATCAAGAACTGTTTGGCAACTGGCATCTTGGTGACTGTGTTCAGGAAAGAGAGGAGTGCTCGAAAGTGAAGCCTGCCCCTTGGTACAACAAAACTTGCAAAGTTTAATAGACCTACTAGGCTCTGCAAAGCCTTCAAATCGAGAGCTCTCTCTGCTAGGGCTGTCGATATCTTGGACGTGAGATTCAGGCACTTTTTCTTTGGAAGAGACTTTTCGTTTACCAGAGTGTCCCATTGAACGCCCAGGTAAACTAGGCGTTGACAAGGTGTGAGTGTGGACTTGTCGAAATTCACCAACCAACCGAGATACTGCAACCTCTCTACTGTGATTTGGACATGGGTCTGTAATATCTGTGGGTTTTGATGTACAACCAGATAGTCGTCTAAGTAAACGATTATTCGAATCCCTTGATCCCTGAGTGACTGAGCTACCCAATTGGATAGGGAGGCAAAGACCTTGGGGCCCGTGCTCAGACCGAACGGGAGGCACGTCATTTCCATTAATTTTCCTCTGTAGATTAGACGTAGGAAACGTCTGTGAGATGGAGCTACGGGAAGGTGAAAATAGGCCTGTGACAGGTCTATTTTGCACATCCAATCCTTTGGTTGAAGGAAGTCTGGGACTCGATAGACATTTATCAATCTGAACCTGCCGGTGATTACGTAATTGTTCAAGGCAGCTAGGTTGAAGATGGGTCGGTGCGACTCGTTGTCCTTTGGCACAAGAAACATTGTGGATACAAAGCTTGGCGAGGCTTTGACAACATCTAATACACCCTGGTGTTGCATTTGGGTGATTATGGACGTCATTGCATCCGAAGGAACCGTGCTGAACTGACGTTCGTTCAACGGTGGTACTACAAGTGGCGGTCGATGTAAAAAGGGTATGCGATACCCTTTTATTATCTTTAACAGATAATTTGGGGCACCTAGTTCCTTCCACCGATGATGGAAACGAACCAGACGACCAGCTCTGAATGTTTGGGATCGATAGTCAATACTTACGTTTTTTGTTCCGGTTGTAATTATCAGAGGGCGATGCGGCTCGCTTGCGGCTATTCTTGCTGTCTTGCTGCCTATAGCCTTGCCGACCTCCTCTGCCTCGAAAGGAACCTCTTGAACCGCCAGAGAATGATGGGCGATTATCGTCGTGATTAGAGCCATGACCCTGCGAGGGTCGGGCATTACAGTAACCCTGCGAGGGTTGATTGTAAGCATGGGAAATATGCGTAGGCGCACAACATCCATGAGCAGTACCCTGCGAGGGTACGTTTCGTAAAGCCTGCCCCTGCGAGGGGCGGCGTGCGGGCTTGCTTTGACCCGTTTGCGAAACGGAAGCAGAACTGCCCGGCTTTTGTAAAGGCAAGAAGGCTTTTCGAACACCACCTGCCTTCTCTAGTGCTGTGGTAAGTGACTCCGCATTAAACACGTGCTGACACGACGGAGGGATCTTACGTAACACGGCCTTGACAAGGGGATCGCGCACGTGGTTTGTAATTCCATCCCTTCTCATCTGAATAACCTCCGCACGGTGACCGCAAGTTAATTGCAAAAGATCGGAAGAAACTTTGAAAAAATCGCCCTTCAAAAATAGCTCGTTAACTTTTTCGTTTATACCCTCGTAGGACAAATCCGAACCCCGTGCCCACTGTAAAAAACTTCTGACAGAAGTTTGCAAAGCTTCGCGCTGTTTAAGGATGCAGAACGATAAGGCAGCAAAGGCCTTGTCAGCGTGAGCAAGATGGCGTAACGAATCATAAGCCTTAATTTCTTCATTCATCTCCAAGTCGATAAAACCGGGGGTAGAATTATAAAGTTTTTGGGTTTCCGCATAACGAACCTCCCACCAATCACTACTATCTAAATGTTGCAAATCCTTTAACGTTTGAAGAAACTCCTGAGGAGTCTTTGGAATACTAGGTTCTTTCAATTTCGTCTCAATTTCAAAAGTAAAATCTGACTGAGCAACAGGTACCGGCCGCACCTCGACAGAATTTACAATCGGGTCCTCGTAAAGTTCGCCACTAACGTTTCCGTCAACTAGATTCTCATTAAAGTGTACCGCAGAACAGGGCACAGAATTATTGTTGCAAAAAATTATTGATTTCGGAGTTCGTCTACCTGACGTGATAATTTACGGAATTTCCGGGAATCGTGTCGTCGATTCCGGCGTTTGCTCCCCCTTTTTTTGTTGCGGTGACGCGGCGTGGATCTAGGACTCGAGTCCGAAGACGACGAACTCGAGCTGCCAGATGAGTCTGATGAGTTACTATTCGACGAACGAGACCTAGCTCGCGACTGACGACGAATACGCGATCGATGTTTATTGTCACTATTAGCGGGAGCACTAGCACCAGCACATGGGGCTTTCGAGCCGGGATTTGAAACACTTTCGTCACTTTCCATGTTAACACAAGCTGTAAAATCTAGGATAGAAAACCACACAAAAAATAATTAAATCAAAATATGTAGGTAGGTGGGTACCAAAACCTACGTACTAATATTATTCAAGCAAAACAATTGAAGAACACAAAATAGCTATGTGTAACTTTTAAATACGTACCGAACGGTAACACCGTTTGAATATTTTTTTTTTTTAAACTTACTTACGTGGAGCAGGAATCATGTAAGTAAATGAATTTGCAAAGATATGCAAAATTAATTTACTGAGTCCTGAGCACGTCCGAGCGCAGCGGAAAACAGGACGCCAATGACGAGAGCGAGCCGAGCGGCCGCGCCGGTGGTGGATTGAGAGGAAGTGTGCGAGCGAGAGGGTGCTACTAGGGTAGACAGAGAGGTAAGACGAGCGGAAAACAGATAGGCCTATCTCATTATATGTTTAAGCTTCAAATAACGGGCAGGTGTTTAATAACTAATTAATGCGTACCGTGGTTCCACCCTCATTGAGATTCCTACAGAAATCCTGCATTTTTTGGTACCTAAATAAATCTAAGTCAAAACACAAATTGCAGACGTCGGCGACGGAGGCAACAATCGGCGGCGGCGACCTCTCGCGTCCGGCCCTGGTTCAATCCATGGTCCGGAGCGAGGAGGCATGGGAGGCTGTCACCTCTTGCGAAGCAGTAAAGCTAGTGAAGGAGGAGGCGGGCCGCGTGAGGGAGAGACTACCTTCACGCCCCAGCCGCCGCAACATAGGGAGACGCACCGGGCGTCGGGAGTCGCAGGGCGATTCCCGGCCACCATAGCCGCGGGACTGCGGACGGCGAGCGATGCGAGGCTCGCCGTCCGCTCAAAGCCAGGTCCGGGTCGACGGCGCGTTGTGATCCACGCGCGCCTCAAAGAGATGTCAGCATAGTAGACGGGGCCCGAGCCTGCCAGGGTTGCGGATTCTGTTCGAAAGAGTTACCGCGGCCCTGGAAAGCAAAGGGCACTAGGAGTAGCACGGATGGGCTTTAGTCAGTAAGTTTGACACTCCCTTCCGCTCCGCCCAGAGCGGGAGGAGTCATTTGATGATTTCCAATTCATATTTCAAAAAAAGCCAACAAAGCCGCCTAACTAAAAAGGAACGGGCTGGCCACATCTGCTGCATGTCGCATCTGTGAAACAGGCCACTGATTGCAATCCAAACAACAGGAACCAGCGACGCGCGCGGTAGGCACAGGAGGAGATGGTGACGTGCATGACTCCTTTTTTTTAAGGATGACAAATCATCAAAAGACTCCTTTTGCTCTGGGAGGAGCGGAAGGCAGTGTCAGACTCTTACTAACAGGCAGTTTATAAAACCCATCCGTGTTCCTCCAAATGCCCTTTGCGTTCCAAAGGCCGCGGTGACTCTTTCGAACAATTCCGCAACCCAGGAGGGGCAGAACCTACTGAGCTCCACTACTACTGAGAAAATCACAATGGAAGAACCCAATATAATTTTTTGACCGACCTGGGACTGGGAATCGCGTCTATCAATCATAGGCTTGGCAGTCGCGCTCGTATACCACGAGACTAACATTGCAGTTTATATGTATCAGGTAAACAAGGAAGCATTTAACTACTTAGGTAGTAATAACTATAAAATGCATTTACATAACTTAAAGGCTGCCAAAGATATCAAACAAATTGTATGTCAGTAAATCATAGAGCAACCATTTGTGCAGAGTAGTAGACTAGAACTACATAGACGATATAGTCGAAACTATCGATACAAACCAAGTTTTTTTTATGTAAGTGTCGTATTCCTCACAGCAAACGCCTATCATAATTGATACGCCTATCATAATTGATACGCCTATCATAATTGATACCCATATCATGGAAGCGCTAAAAAATTTGGTAGCCATACTGGATTTCATCATTCTCTAACACCAATAATGGCTCCCAAAGATGGCTAACCATGCGTTGTCATCGAAATCGAACGTGTATGCAAAATTTCAGCTCAATCGGCTCGGGCTAACCGTTTTATAATACAGTTGTAAGATTTAATCCCTTTGGTACATATCTACCAACTAACAAGGCAAGTAAAATAAAAACTTTTAATTAGCGATTTCGTCTGTATAGTTGTTGCCCCGCTGTAACTGTCCCTCTGTAACTGTTCCACTGTAACTGCTCCGCTGTAACTGCTCCTCTGTAACTGCCCCTCTGTAATTGCCCCGCTATAACTACGCCGCTGTAACTGCCCCGCTGCAACTGTTTCGCTGTAACCGCCCCCCCATTGTAACTGCCCCGCTGTAACAGCCCCTCTGTAACTGCCCTCCTGTAACTACCCCGCTGTAACTGCCCCGCTGTAACTGCCTCGCTGTAATTGCTCCGCTGTAACCACCCCGCTGTAACTGCCTCGCTGTAATTGCTCCGCTGTAACTGCCTCGCTTGGTCTCGTGGTCGCAAGCGCTACCTACTGCAGAGCGTAGGGTCCTGGGTTCGGTTTCCAGGTAAAAAAAGCGTAATTGGGCTTTTCCATTAGGAATTTCTCAGTTATAGCCCGGAGTTTGGAGGTTGGTAGTGTGACACCCCCTTGCTTCGGAAAGCACGTAGGTAAACCTGTAAGCGCATAATCTCACCCCGGTTGATTTGGATTCCCGTCTCATCGGATATGAGACTAGAGGAACACAGAGTGCAACTGTGTTTGCACACTTAGCTAAAACTACATGCACACACGCCTTATAAAGTCACTTTATTTTGTATATATGTCGTAGGATAATTTGATACTTCGAATCTTCGCGGAAATCCTAGGGGTTTTGCGAAAACGCGGATAATTAGACATAGGCGAAAAATTATCAATTAGGGCACCCCGACTCGGACAGGTTAGGTTAGAAGGGGATGGCGGGGTCAAGTGAGCGAGCGTAGCGAGCGAACAGACCCCGCCATCACCTTCGTGGTTATTTTTTTTTTCGCAAAAATCCTGACTTTGTCCAGTAAGATTTGATAATTTTTCGCCTATGTCTAATTATCCGCGTTTTCGCAAAACCCCTAGGATTTCCGCGAAGATTCGAAGTATCAAATTATCCTACGACATATACATAGTATTTTAATGTAAATGATGACGTTCAAAAGTGACACGACGTGCTCCAGCCCTCACATGTGAAAATTCCCAAATAAAAAATAAATCTTATGTAATTGGTAAATAAACATTAAATTCGCGATTAATTCGGCGCACACCGGGGTGTTGCCGGTGCTTGAGTGGCCTAATTGAAATAAACGTTTTGACTTTGACTTTGCGGTGGCTTGGCTCTTGGCTAAAATCTTCGTTGAAATTGGCAATTCGGTCGGGGGATTGTAACAAACTGCAAGCGCGGTTATTCTATGGTCTATGGTCAATAATATTCATCAAACAAATTGACAGTCAATAAATAAACAATAAACGTTTGTGACAATGATTGTAAAGTAGCTATTATTTTATTAAAGTATTTATTTTAGATTAATGGAGTGCAAACACTTAGAAGATACCTAATCGTTTACTTAACTGATTGAATAACAAATTGTTATGTAAATAACTTCATGATTTAATTTCCCGAAGAGGATAGACGTGATTAGCCATAAAGGGAACGTGCAGGAACTATACATATTAATATGTGGCTGCACAGAAGTGTCATTGTCAAGTATATTTTACATAAGTACTGAAGCTGTTGTAGCTGTACAACATTCCCATATAAGCCAGCAGTTCGCCTGCGCACTTAATGCAACAAGGCATTCTATAACAGTCAACCTTTGGGTAAAAAATACTACACTGTGGTTATATGTTTTGAATATGTACCGCTAGATGGCACAATCTACTTCTTGCACGTTCCCCTAAACGGAGCGTGCAGGAACTACAGGTGGCAGCACAGAAGCGTCAATGAGTATTCTTAACGTTAGTTTCGAATATGCAACACTTGATGGCATAGTCAACGCCGTGCACGTTCCCTATTCACCCTAATTGTTACCCGACTGCAGAAGGAGGGGGTAATGTTTTTCGAGCGTCTGTATGTATTTAAGTCCATTTCTTTGGCACGCCCTACAGCCCAAACGGCTGGACGGATTTTGACATGATAAGGTGTCGTTAAATTCGTCAGAATTGTGGTAGTGACAGGCTATATAAATTTACAATATGGCGCTCGAAAAAAATGTAACCCACTAAAATGTAGAAAATAAAAAAAAACCTACTGTCAAAAAAAACCCGACCGCTAGAAACGGCTAAAAAGTTCCAAACAAATCTCTTTTCAAGCAGTCTGATGCATTTCAATCAAATTTCTGTGGCCACAAACTGTCCTGGATACAACTCTGTCTTTGGTTCCGTGCCAGTCCAGTCACCTCCGTCCCGCCATCTTCTGCTTGGTCTGCCGCGATGTCCTCTGGCATTTAATGGGACCCATCCATTGGTGCTTTTTGCTGAACAGATTTGGATGGAACATGCTTACATTACACCATAGCCTGGATTAAGACACAGCTTATTTTTATTCCGGTGGTACCTACTTAGGTATGGGACAATTTTCGATAGTCACGAGGGCGAAGCTGCTTACAAAAGTTAGAAGGCTAAGGCGTCGTTCTCGCTGGCGAATCGTATCCTAATTAACGATCGTACGAGTTAACTATGCGATTTCGTCGCACGATTAAACATACACATTTCTTTAGACTGCCATTGTTGAGACTTGCAAATCATCGCGCAATGATCGTGAAAATGATTCTGTGCTCGCATCGTTAACTCGTGCGATTGTTAGCCAGTTAGGACGACGCCTAATACTTTGCAAATCAATTGATTTGTACATCAGACCCACCTAACCTCACGTAGACTAATGAAATAGAGCTAAATCAAAGTCAGAATGCTCTTCAGAAGCTGATCACGATCCTATTTGAAGACGTGCCGACTTATTAGACGAATATCCTTCTTGGTTTTCCTTTTGTTACTTATGTACTTCAATAGTGATAGATTGCTTAGCAATGCAGTGGTAACACCTAGTAGACAGGTATGTGCAAATTGAGGTGATGTTCGGAATTTGTTAATACACTGGCTTTTTTTTTGAGGATGGGAAATCATCAAATGACCCCTCCCGCCCTGGGTGGAGCGGCAGGGAGTGTCAGACTTTTACTGACTAAAACCCACCCATGCTCCTCCTAGTGCCTTTTGCGTTCCAGGGCCGCGGTAACTCTTTCGAACAAAATCCATGACTAATACAGAGGCCTCGAGATTGATTTTTGAGCCGATGCCGTACCTAGTCATTGCTTTTACCACAGAAACAGAATGAATATGGAACGGGCAGGAACTATAGGTGGCAGCACAGAAGTGTCAATGTCAAGTATGTTTTACTATTACATTAAAGTTTCGAAATTGCAACGCTAGATGGCTAGTCTTCCCGCTCCGCCAAGAGTGGAAGGAGTCAGTTGATGATGTGCTAACCTTAAAAAAAAACGGCACAGTCTATAGGTACTTCGTGCGCGTTCCCCTAAACGGAGCGTGCAGGAACTATAGCTAGCAGCACAGAAGCGTCAATGTCAAGTATTTTTAACGTTAAAGTTTCGAATATGCAACACTAGATACCTAGTCAACGCCGTGCACGTTCCCTATTAGAAGATCTTTCTCGCTGACCTAAACTAGAGGTCAAACAACCCTGACCTAAGCCTACTTTTCGTCACATTTAAGTTAAGTAAATATTACTTAGATTATCTCAGAGTTATTAAGTTGGTAGATATATCGTGCGACACGCAGTCTGGTCGGGGTGTAGGATACCAAGCGAAACGGCCACGAATGGGTACTACACAAACAACATAATAAATTACCTACGCGGCGCTGATTGATTTTCACCTTTTCTAGGTCCTCTCATTGACACCTTTTTTGTGGATGGTAAATAATCAAATGACTCCAGCCGCTTTGGATGGAGTGGGAGGAGTGTCAGATCTTACTGACTAAAAACCCACCCGTGTTCCTTCGAATTGCAGATGGTAAATGGGGTCCAAAAGTTCTGGAGTGGCGACCGCGTACCGGAAGACGCAGGGTTGGAAGGCGCAGCGTTGGAAGGCGCAGCGTTGGAAGGCGCAGCGTTGGAAGGCCTCCTACAAGGTTGACCGATGACCTGGTGTGGGTCGCGGTTAGCCGATGGATGCGAGACGCACAGGACCGGTTGTTGTGGCGACACTTGGGGGAGGCCTATGTCCAGCAGTGGATGTCTTTCGGCTGATACGATGATGATGATGTTCTTTCAAATGCCTTTTGTGTTCCTGGGCCGCGGTAAATCTTTCGAACAATTCCGAAACCCTGGCACTGCCTAGCAGGTCTTATTCACACCTAGCTTCTGCCCGCGACTTCGTCTGCGTGGAAATTAAAATCGGACCCAGAGAGAAATGTAAAATGTGTGAGTGACATGCCAAAACCATGAAGTATCACGAGTTAAATAATGGTTGAACCTTAAATAAATAAATAAATGACTCGCTGACAAACTACCAGGAGGCCAGAATACTACCAGTCTACCAGCAGTAATATTTAACAATACATTTTATGTCCCTTGGTGCCTATTTGGCCTAGCTCTGGTCTGTCTCCTGCTTGTTAAGGAGGGAAGTGGAAATTAATTTTTTTCCTACTCCTCCGCTGTTGTTTTCTGATTAATTTCGATGCGGGATCCAAGACAGTTGAATCGTTTCTCCGGGACTCCTCGAGCTTCATTGACTCGGTGTTTTTCTGGTGGTCGCCACTTGATTTTGGCTTTCAGGTGTTGCAGTGGTTTAAATTGGAAATGTGTGGCGGGCTTGTTCCAAAAAAATACATTTATGTATGTGCTTTTGTCGATCCTCTGAAAACCGTCGTCACGGCACAACGGTCATGATACAATCTTAATCACAGATTATACAACACCATCTGAACTAAAGACAAACTAAGTGTAATTAGTGAACGGGTCGCGTCAGCTCACGTCACGCACGCGGCGACCTTCTGTGCGTGCGCCGCATCAAGTTCTAAACTGTTGCATGGGTTAGTTATGTGGGGCGGGTGCCACCGTGTGAGTAAGCGGTGGTTTAATACTATTGACCTAGTTAAAAAGGGGTCTTTGGCCCATATTCCAAAACGTAAACTCCAACTCGACTCGAACTCCATCGGAGCTTGTCGTAAATTGAAGTTTTTGCATTTGTTTGCTCATCTCTCGATTACGAAAACGTCAATTAGACAAGCTTTCATTGCCATTTTCGTGCTCATTTTGGAGTTGAAAGTTCGAGTTGAGTTGGAGTTTACGTTTTGGAATATGGGCCATAGTCGTGCACTTCGTGCAGACGTCGCGTTGGCCCTTACTGGTAGTATTTTATAAGGATAAGTTAAATACGCCTCCCGATTATGTATTAAACGCAGCCAATTAGCTTAATCAGCCGTTTAATTGGTGGTCTAGCCTTTTTAATTACAATGCACCGACTTTTCAGCGACTTAATTATTATTTAAAAATATGAAAAAAAATAAAATAATATCCCCATAACAAGCTCTTTCATTTGATTTTCGATGTGTCTCAAATTTTCTTTTACAAGGATGTGACCCCGTCTTTTTTAAATAGGGGTTTCGTTTACTCATAGGACGTGCAGAACCCTAAAAACAGCGTAGGACTAAAAAAGTCGCTGCCTGGTTAGCAAATCATCACGGCATCAGCCAATGAGAGAATAAGCAGACAGTCTGACACTTGAACTATCAACCAACGTGACTACGCAGCCACACGCCGCTAGCGACAGAAATCTCGCACAGATGTCAGGGTAACTTAAACAGTAGGTATTTTTAAACTCATCAAAAACGGCCGTGAACTCTATGAACAAATTAAGCAACATTACGGAATGGAAAATGCCGATATTTCCAGCAATACTTTGGCTAATCATTAGAATTAAGTTATGGTAGTAACGTGATAATAAAGGCGACCATCCACTGTTGCGTAGGTTATGCTGGGAAAGGGTTGCCACGTTAGCTTCGCGTTGAAACGTGCATTTTCAAAAACTTGCTATTGAATCTAAGCTTTTCAGTGATGGCATCTATACGTAGCGTGATCTTGAATCGCAGTGATAGATCCCGCCAACATGTTTTAGAAATATGAGGAACAATGTGGAAATTTCCTAATCCTCTATTCTTTCCTTATCGTGTAGGCAGTAAGGTCTAACGATCCCACACACCCTAGTGTCAGAGTTTCTAAACCGCCTCAATGGTCTCTGACATGGCTTATACGTGCCTTCCGAAGCATCTTTTTATCAGACAATCAGGTAATTCAAGCCTGCAATGTCCTAGCCAAACTCGAAACAACTTAAAAAATTATGCTTCCCGTGGGAATCGAAGCCACGGCCACCGGGTCTCAGGAAAACACCTGAACCACTCGACCACGGAATCCTCCATTGAAAAGAGAGGATCCTACGACCAGACAGGTGTTGATGGAATCTCCATCTCTGGATAGTTTAAAACAAAGTCAAGTTGCTGTCAATTCCTCCAGTTACTTCTTATAAATCACAGTTTTCACAAATAAAAGAGCAATAAACTAGAAAAGTTTTTGTGGAGATGCGTTCGAAGCGTAGATTTGTGTGACGTCAGTGTCTGTCCTGTCACCACATGAAGTATGCAAGTATGCTATATATGAATGCGTAGCGTAGCTTTGACGCTGTTGTGAAGCGGCCATTATTCTTAACTTGACCCTAACGCAATGTAAAGTGAATGTAATGTAAGTTAAGTAACATAATCTATCATAATGTACATGTATTGCATTGAGATCATGCTGATTCCGTCTAAAAACATCTTGGGCAATCGTTGGTAATACCACACTATGCATTTCATGAAATCAACTCTTAAACTTGTACTGCTAAATCATAGTTTTGTTTGGTAAGTTTCCAAATTCCCGCTTCAAGAGTGATTTACTCCAAGTATTGTCATCATCATCATCAGACGTCCACTGCTGGATATAGGCGTCCCCCAAGAGTCACCTCATCGATTGGTCCTGTGCGCCTCGCATCCAAGGGATTCGATAACTAGTTCTATTGCTTTAAGGATGGGAAATCATCAAATGACTCCTCCCGCTCTACGCGGAGCGGAAGGGAGTGACTCTTACTGACTAAAACCCATCCGTGTTCCTCCAAATGCCCTTTGCGTTCCAGGCCCGCTGACTGGTGCGACGCGGTGACTTTTTCAAACAAATTCTCTGGTTTAAGAACTTTATTTTCCTCATAAGAATTAACAATAATACACTTACTGAGAAACAAGATTTAGAATTTAGAAGTGTTTAAATAACAACAAGCGTACAGAAAAAAAGAAAACAAAATTGGCGGGTAGACAATGCACACAACACAACAAAATATCACCAACCAAGCAAACACGGATACAAATGTAAAAGTTATAACACACTAGATGTGGCATACAATTCTGCAACGATAACTAGGTCTACCACTCTGGGTGGAGCGGAAGGGAATGTCAGACTCTTACTGACTAAAACCCATCCGTGTTCCTCCTCATGCCCTTTGTGTTCCAGGGCCGCGGTGACTCTTTCAAACAAATGCCGCAACCCTGGCAGAACGATAAGGTCAGGGGCCTGGCTCCACCTTGTGGGAAGAACTCTGCCTGGTCAGGTAAAATTATCTTTTATTCTGAGGAACATCTGCATGATTGATTGCTTTACCAAACGGTGTACTCGTCTTAGGTTTGTTACCTGACTGTGTTGTGGAGGTCACGAAGCAGTCGCTCTATGTCAAATACTGGTATTCAGCTGCATCATTTTTTGCATCATTTTGGGATGTGTATAGCTTCCTCGTGTAGCGCAATTTGTTCCATCAGGCACTCAACTGAACCGAACGCTCGGCGCATCCTGGACAGTCTCACTTAACACCTTATAAGACTAGGCAATCCTTCCCTTACGGTGGTAGGGCTAACGCCCGCCTGGTACGCGACCGGTCACCGTCCGGCGTCAAGCAGGTTGCTGTTTTTCGTCGACGCGTAGGAGTACCAGTGCGTCAAGGAATCTTCTGGGCACGCTCGCTCCATCATAGACCTTATCCATCGCTTTCCATCAGGCCTGATCGAGGCCAAGAGCTAGTCCAATTCTAAATAAAAAAATAAACGACCACAACAACCACGACCACGACCACAACCACGACCACGACTTCATCCCACCGGCCCCCTTCTACCATCGGACATCCAGACGCACTGCATCTTACCATCCCTACCTTGTAGCTATTCCACCAATTTGCACTTAGCGTTTCCAAACGTCTTTTACAATGCGCACAGCAAAGGAGTGGAACTGTGGAACTCTCTGCCTGCGTCTGTGTTTCCAAAAGCTTACAACCCTTATCTCTTCAAAGTTAGAGTGAACAGGCTCCTTCTGGGTAAGCTCGCTCCATCGTAGACTTTGTCACTGTCATCTCTGACATTGACTAGAGTCAAGAGCAAACCCATCACTAATAATAAAAAAAAAACCAAGCTGGAACCCGACACCAAGATAGTAGAGAAAAGGCTACATAAATGTTTAAAACAAAAACTTTCGTTTAAGAGTGTTCATTTAAACAATTAATTAAAATAACCAACAATCGCATGTTCATCGCTAATCATTATTGATTGTTGGTTGATCTTGGCCTAGAAACACAGTACCCTTCCTTTTTCTCAGAAGATGGTTTGGCGGAACTTAGTAAGGTAAACACTTTTGTATAGTCTGTTGACTAATCTTGCTACTATCTTTATTTATATCTATACTAAACTATACCTACTTATACTAATATAATAAAGCTGAAGAGTTGGTTTGTTTGTTCGAACAGGATCTCTGGAACTGCCAGTCGGATTTGGAAAATCCTTTTTGTAGTTTTATGATAGCCCACATTCATGAGGAAGGCTTTATGCTTGAGAACGGGAAATTCCTAGGAGAAAAGGAAAAAAACGGGATAAGCGCGTAAGAAGTCGCGGGCAAAATTTAGGAATACCTATTATAAAACTGAAGAGTTTGTTTGGTTGAACGCGATAATCTCAGGAACTATACTTACTGGTTCGAATTGAAAAATTATTTAAGTGTTGGATAGATATTGTTAAATGCATTACATTATACTAAGACCAACAGGACCGACGCATTAGCATTGTTACAGTTTATGTAGTAACAATTTTTTTTTCAAAGAAAACAAATGACAACCGACAAAAATGTATGAAGCCCAGCCTATATGACCAATATCGTTAAGTGATATGTCGTTAGAAAGGTTTTCTTATATTCTACAACTTTTACAACGCCTGCAAGTCTCGAATAAATGTTGGAAAAAAATTATGGCCAAATAAAATGACGGGTTTTATTTAGCGACGGGTGGTTTGTTTGGGTCCAAATTAGGAGTTGAAATTCTACCCCTCCTGTTGACAGATTGATTTGATATTTGGTACACATCTTTAATTCTGATGACCATGACATTAATATATTCAATATTATTGTAATTAGTAGAACAAAACAAATAAACCACGAGTCACAAACTAACCTCCGTTTAATTCTAAACATTCGGTGTCACCTGTCCGAATGATTGATGGCATATGTTGTAATTCGGCGCGCGTGCGCAACGTATCTAAATCTAAACGAAGGATGTGCACCGCGCACAGTGCGTACCGGGCCTTAGATTTTATAGGGTTCGGAGTTCTGAATTTAAATAATAACCACATGGGTCAATCTTATTGCGAAATTGTTTGAAAGAGTCACCACGACCCTGGAACGCAAAGGGCATTAGGAGGAACACGGATGGTTTCTAGTTAGTAAGAGTCTGACACTCCCTTTCACTCCGCCCAGATTGGAGGGAGTCATAATGATTTCCCATCCAAAAAAACGGGTCACGGGTCCGTGGATGGGTGACCGTCTTAACATGCCAATTCCTCCGAACCATCCACAGAACCAACTCGGCAAGCTTTGCTTTACCTTGAAGATCGATCCGTGCAGCTGTTATTATGTAGCCTCCTCTAAACATTCTACATATATGTATAGAATATATTCTAATCAGTTGCTTAACCTGTGCATAACAGTGCATATATTTTTATGAATAAGACTAATTTATAATTTGGAAATCTAACAATAGGAGAAGATTACCAAACAGCACATTAGTTTATTGTTAAAACTCACACTCACTCACTCGTTTTACTTCTAACAATGGCAGTGTTCACACAATTTTGCGCCTAGCTAAGTTAGTTAATTACTTACACAAAAGAATAACAGACAGTTACAATAATAGTCCTTTATTTGAATAAAGTTTGCATGAATGAATGAAGTCGTAGAACTTTGTTCTGTAGGTCAGTTGGTCACGTAGTTGCAAGCGCGACTGATGAGTGGACCCATAAAGGGTTGCGGAGTTTTGTTCTAAAGAGTCACCGAGGCCTTGGAACGCAAAGGGCAGTAAGAGGAGCACGGATGGGTTTTAGTAAATAAAAATCTGACACTCCCTCCCGCGCTAGGCAACCACTGAAAATCAGCGCCGTGCTGAGGGTCCCCCACGGCACAGCAATATGCTGAGTGGAAGCCTTTTTGCCACAACCACGACATGCATGCTTTATTTAAACTTGTTTTAAATTTCATTTTTTATTGTTATTTAATTGTTAACTTGTCTTTAAACTAACATAATGTAAGAACTAACTAACACTATCATTTGGGTTTTGGTGCAGGATCCACTTGCGTCATGTGTGTTGTTTTTGTGGCAATTAAATACTTTTTCTTTCTTTCTTTCTTTCTCTACCCAGAGCGGAAGGAGTCATTTGATGATTTCCCATCCATAAAAAAAAGAAAAAAAAAAGGTTGGGCATAATGTATTGGAGTGAGTTAGGAAGTTCCTAATGACATAAAAGTATGTAACAAATTAAATATTTATAAAAAAATACTTAAGTCGCATATTTACAGTCACTATTTTTAATTTTTTCAATTTTCAACTTTTATGCAATGCTGCTGAACAGATTGATAAAGCTGTTTAGATAATTTGTTAATCTCATTTTAAGTGAACTATGTTCTTATGAGACTGACTTTGACTTTGACTTTGACTTTGTTGGTGGTGAGACACTCCTGTGCCTCGGAAAGCACGTTAAGCCGTTGGTCCTGCGCCAGATCTTTCTTCAGTCCAGTGAGATTGCCGTCCCCATCGGATTGTGAGAGTGATGGAAGAGGGAGTGGATCTGTGTCTGCGCACACACTGATGCTCATCTTTAATATCTCCCGCGCCGATGGCTAATATCAGTTGAGGTTGAGATTGGCCGCCGTCAGCAGGACTATTTACTCCGGTGAGAATTGATTTCGAACTGTTGACCTTTTGCTCGACGAACCGACTCCATTGTCACTATGCCTTCACCGCATTTAAATCTTAACCAGCGACCGAAACTTAGCACTTATTTATATATTCAAAGTATTTTAAACCGACATGTATTTTACGCAATATTTGACACATTAGTATTAGATCCAACGCAATATTCGAAACCTCTTTCATTAGTATTAGATCCACATAATGATTGATATCAAGGAAGATCTTAGTAAAATGCAATTAGAATATTAAACATACCTACCTACTTCAAATCAACACCACTGAGTTTTATTGTAATTATAGAATTAGATAATAACTTTACCCAGAGAGCGTGCCAGGAATTGTAGGGGGCACCACTGAAGTGTCAATGTCAAGATTTATAAAAGTTTAGAATTTACGCCACTAGATGGCGTCTACGGTGTGCATTTTTCTTATTTGTTGTACGCAATCCGTACTGGGCCTTCGAAGTGGATTAGGCTGCCTGTTCAGCTACGCGGAGCGAAGCAGCGGAGCGGGCAAGCAAAGTGAGGAAGCGGAGCGGGGAAGCGGAAAAACTGCCGGTCGCCCACTCAAATTACTTGACGCGTGAACTCGGACTAGCACCGCTGCACAGTCTGCAACTCCGCTCTGCATTACTCCGTCGCTCCGCTCTGGTGCCTCGCTCCGCTTCCCGGTTTTGTATGAATTTTTAAACTAGTTCGCAAATCCCTGCCCACTGAAGCGGAACGGATATTTTATGCAATTCCATTGGTTAGGGTGCGGTTCCAATAAGGCGGAGTGGAGCAGAGGAGACGAGCTGTGCCGCGATTCTCCAATCAACCAAGTGGAGTGGAAAAGAGATGTGAATTTCAAGCCATATGATTGGTGAATCGTGGCACAGCTCGTCTCCGCTCTGCTCCGGAGCGGAGCAGAGCGGAGACCTCAAGAGCCTCAGTGGAACTGGACCCTAAATATTGGCACAGCTCCACTCCACTGAGCAAAAAAAGTGACAAGACCTCCTTTCACAGAGAGGAGGCCTGTATCCTAGTAGAGGGAACTTTAGAGCTGCAACTTTATACCTCATCTGTTATTGAAACTTCAAGCAGTTTAAGACCTTATATAGAAGCCCGCCACACTATTCCCAACCATTGCAACTCCTGAAAGCCAGAATCTATATACAGTGGCAACCACAGCCAGTTGAGTCTTTTCTCGCGATATCCATTGGCAGAGTTGACTGGCGTCAGATTTTCTGGCTTCTGACTACGTAGGTACCTGTCACGACTATACCTACCAATATAATAGACCTTTATAGATGGGAAATCATCAAATGACTATGACTCCATCCGCTCTGGGTGGAGCGGGAGGGTGTGTCAGACTCTTACTGACTAAAACCCATCCGTGTTCCTCCTAGTGCCCTTTGCGTTCCAGGTCCTCGGTGACTCTTTCGAACAAAATCAGCAACCCTGGCAGACTCTGGCCCTAACGGGCCCCGTCTACTATGCTGACATCTCTTTGAGGCGCGCGTGGAACACAACGCGACGCCCACCCAATGCTCGCCGTCCGCAAGCCCGCAATAAAATATACCTACAATGACAGCTGGACCTACCGACTGAAGGTGCTTTCCAAGGCACGGAGGAGTTTCGGCATGTAAGTAATGGTCACCCATCCACGGCCCAACCATAGCAAGTGTGGCTTAACCCTTCAAGATCCCCGATACCACAGATTAACTAATAGTTCCAATACTACTAAACCATCGAAGCAGACAATGTAAATGATAACACCAAACATTATTTAGTATTAGGCCCACATAATGATTGATAATGAGGAAGATCCAAATAAATGCAATTAGAATATTAAACTGACTAGCTAAAAACAAGGCCCCCTGTATAAGAGCAAGAACATCATAATAAGATCTGTATACAGGGTGATAATTTATTGTTTAAAAAAAAAAAACGTTGCCACACACTAAATTTGTCACAATCTTAGAAGCGCGATTTGACAGCAGGATAAAACATTGGTTTTCTAGTGAGTATGAAAGAGACATGAAATAAAATTTCTTTCGCACTTAGTGGTAAAGCGATCTTCTATCCCTCTCTACTCGGCTGTCAAATCGGGCTTCTTAGATTGTGACAAGTTTAGGAAAATCTCCTATACCGTGGATGCGTTTAAAATCAACACTTGTGGTTCGAGTCACAGTTCTACCGCAAAGTTCTACCATTGACCGTTTTTTTTAATGGTACTCGTATAATGGAGTGTGCTAGCTAACATGTTGTAAATAATATTTAATTTTATGATTTCCATGTTGTTGGATACATATTTATTTTTTGTTCGTGTCTTAAAATACTTTGCGTACTATTGTTTAATTGAAGTTCTTAAAACGTAACAGACAGATGTGTTGCTGGGGAGTTTGTTGCGCCACTTCTTCTTCCCAGCTAAAACACTAGGAAGTGGTGACGGGTGGGCGTTTTGGGGGACTGTCTTTATGTAAAATTTGGCGTTCAAAAAGTGCTGGCTCTCAGCCTAATTTGAATAAATGACTTTTGATTTTGATTTGATTTGATTTTGATTTTGATCATATAAACTCACATACATAAACAACCAGACCCATTACAACTATCTGTAGGCCATAAATATTTGTTCCGTGCGGGAATCGAGCTTGCGACACGCGGCGCAGCAGCCAATCGCTCAACCATCACCAACCGTGTCGTCTAATTACTCAATTATCATTATATATTAATTACTCATAGCGTTCTATCACATTTGAGGGAAATTAGCTCTAAAACACCCAAGGGGATGTTTTAGAGCTAATTTGCAACGCTTTTGACCCCGATCACTGGGAGGCAAATTGTTTTTTAAAGATCAGAAATAACTTGGAACTTGGGAACGGAACTTTTTTTTTTACCTATATTTCTCTTGTTTACACAAGAGATGTTTCAAGCTTGAACTTTTTTATTTTTTTTAACGTTGCCCCCACACTAGGAATTTCTCCTGTATCGTGGGTGCGCTTACAAACATACAAACTCACATACACAAACAGCCAGACCCAGAGCAACTATCTGTAGGCCATACAAATATTTGCTCCGTGCGGGGATCGAACCCACGACACGCAGCGCAGCAGCCGATCGCTCAACCACTGCGCCAACCGTGTCGTCAAAAGTTTACGACGCGACGCTTAATATATGCTTTGTAAGAACGCATTCAATAATAGTCACCCTGTATACTATAGGCCTCTATTTTATTTATTTATGTAAATATTCACGCTCGATTTCAGTTGGTGGCTGAGTAGAATTTTTAAGTGATTGTGTTCTAGGATGACGAAACAGTATCGTCGATACTGAGACTCCTCCGTGCCTCGGAAAACACGTTAAGCCGTTGGTCCCGGCTGTCATTTGGAGTCGTTACGGATTGTCAGAAGCCAGAAAATCTGACACCAGTCTTGCCAAGCCAACAAAAATCGACAGCAAAAAACGACTAAAAAAAACACAGTAATTTCTTCGGAATGTTTTAGTTTTTTCATGTCGATTTTTTTTATTGTATATCAGCTACCCAACATCACCCTTAAATATGACCAAGGACTTGGAACACTCTAGACACTTAAATAAAGATAAAAACTCCTAACTAAGTAAACTCTAAATAAAATGTTATGGAATGATTGATTATTTAAAATTGACTTATTTCCTACCTAACTGTGGATATTTCATCGAAACTGGACATTGAACATAGCTCGATTTACGAATCATACAAAATTTCCTTTATTTATACCGGAAAACTGCAATACAGATAGCACACAGGCAGCATAAACGGATGAGATAACATCTGTACATATCAATTTTCACATTGATTAAAACCACCACGAGTCTAATCAATCTGCAGTGAACACAGAGCTTCGAATTGCCACTGCTGGAGACGGCAGTGTCAGGGAGTGTAGTGTCACTCACTGACATTTTTCTTTTAAATATTCGTGACAATCTAAGGGCGAATTTCACCAATGAAACTGAACGCGATCAGCGTATAAACCAAACCACGTTTATGAGCTGTCAGTGTCATTCTTCAGCTCTTGAACGCAGTTTAGATGTACTGGATCGCGTTCAGTTTCATTGAAATTTACTCTAAGAAGTCGGATTATACAGCTGAGTAGAGAGAGATAGAAGATCGCTTTATCACTAAGCGTGAAAGAGATTTATTTCATATCTCTTTCATAATTACTAGTAAAGCAATATTGTTTCCTGGTATTAAATCCGACTAGTTTGTCACGAATATAGGTATATGTAAAGCTTTAACATTATCGTCTCTAAATAGTGATTTACTCAAGGAAAATGACAATCTGAGACAATAGAGTTTTGACTGGCTTGTTTTATCTCTCAACACCTAGAGAGAAGACAATCAACAGAAAAAATAATTACGGTAAAACGGGGTGAATAGAAATGCAGGGGGTGAATAGACACCGAAGGTGTGAAGAGGTTTTTCTCGTTATTTAAATATTTTTAGCAGCATTTAAGGATTCAAGTTTTCCCGTTCGGTAACTCAATAAGAAAAAAATACCAAAACAAAAATCAAATGCTTTTTTTCGAAAAATTCGACCAGAAAAATCGACTGAAAAGTTACGAAGAATTGACTTTTCAAGCAGTTTGTAACTTGGTGGAATTTACATAATTAGTTCAATAGCAGATTTGATGTCACCAACTGCATCAGACTGCTTGAAAAGTCATTTCTTTGAAACTTTTTAGTCGTTTTTTTTTAAGTCACATGTTTCGATATTTTTTTCTTAATGTATGTCAACTTACCCAATTAAGAGGGCGCCGACCAAACGTCGACCGCGCAGTGGCGCTCTCATCGTTTGTTTGGTTATTTCTTTTATTTTAGAATGAAAATGCAGAAAATATGCAATTTAAGTTGTGCTCCACAAGATTATACGTTAATCAATCAGTTTTATTATAATCACTAAAACGGATAAAAGTGGCCACTATTTTCCGTTTTAGTGATTATAATAAAACTGAACAATTTAAAACTACCGTTTATAATAATATTAACGTATAATCTTGTGGAGCACAACTTAAATTGCATATTTTCTGCATTTTCATTCTAAAATAAAAGAAATAACCAAACAAACGATGAGGGCGCCACTGCGCGGTCGACGTTTGGTCGTCGCCCCATTCTGGAACACCCTGTATATTCAGCTGCATCGGGTTATCCTACCGCAGCATAGTTGGGGAAAGGCTAGGCACATGTTTGCCTCTAGTAGACGTCGTAACTCGTAGCATTCCATGCTCTATGGCTTAGATGATGAGTATGATGATGCTTGACAGTTTTATGAATGACCATAAACAATCTAGTTTTATGTGAATTTATGTCCCGTCATGTGCAGTTGTGACCTTTACCATTTGCCGGGTTTGATTCCGTGCCGGTGCATTAATATTTTTGTTAGTATTATCTAATACTGGGAAGGAAATATGTTCATGGGTTTTCCCATGGTTTAGAGGTGTCTGAGTCACCTGGTTTATTCAGTCTATTGTTACCAATGCTGGGACATAGGCCTCCACTCCGAAAATGGATGGGGTCGAGCCTCAACGGTCACATGTCTTCTAATTTTTGGTTTTTTAAAAGAAAAAGAGTTTTTTGCGCCCAATCATGACGCATACTGTATATCATAAAATAATAAACAAAAATATAAAAGTAATGCAAGTTGGGAAGATATGCGTCACATTCGCACAAAACGGCCATCGCTCAGCATAATGCTGGGACTCGTCTACGAGACAGCAGAGCCACAGCGCTGGTTTTCAGCGACAGCCGGCGTTGCAGAATGACGTCGATCGAAGCAGCATAAAAAGTAATTAAAACGAAATAAATAAATACAAAATATATATATATGGATGGTAATATAATAAATAAAACGTTTAGGCTATGGCAACAGACTGTTACGCAGACGATGAAACCTTGCCGACAAATAGTGGAGCGCACAACTACTCATATCAAAGTTTATTCTCTGTGCGCACAAAAACAGTAAGAGGAACTAATCCATGCGCACGCCCACAATGGCTGCAACGAGGGATTGTGTCTTGACACTATTATGCAAAGAAATTCTTGACCTACGCAATCCACGTTCTTAATATATTTTTGAACTAGCTGGCTTCCTCACGATTTGTGAGCAGCGGTAATAAAAACCGGCCAAGTGTAATTTTGTGTACCTATGTGCATCACTTTCACGTGAATAAACGGTTTTTCTTTCTTTCTTTCAAGTGACAGTCGGATTTGCACGCGACCAGATAAGTACCATAAATCGAAAAACAATATCTGCATACAAGATGTAGCCCATGACACATATGCTAGTGGCAGCCCAGTCAGGCCCAGTGATAACGTAAGTTGAAGGTCGAGGGTTCGAACCTAGGCAGGCACTTATTACCGGCGAAGATGTTTTTTTGTCATCACCACTGCTTTCAAAATGATGCACAGAATAGTTACCGCGGCCCTGGGAACGCAGAGGACCCTTAGTGAGAGTCTGACACTCCCTTCCGCTCCGACCTGAGCGGAAGGAGTCATTAATTGATTATTACTCATCCGAAAAAAAGTGCTCTAAAACAAATATTATCAAGTAGGTACATACAACTTGTGCCTATGATAAGTTACTTTCTATCTATTTGTCACTTTGGACTCCACTGTTCAACTTATCAGTCACCCTCATATCATTGAAGGGTCACAGAACAATGCGATATATAATTTCTATTGATGCTTCGAACAATAGCTTGCTTTAATTTTGCATTCCTGACTATTTGTAAGAGTAGGTAGAATGACGCTTTTATCTCCTCGATTCTCAATTCTTGTTGGTAGAAAAATAAACATATTAGTCACAAGAAAGGACCCTGTCGGGCACAGCATAGATCAAGTAGGAGAGAGGAGGAAGAGCACTCACTAGGTGTTTAATGTTATATTTTTTTATCGATGCAGTTAAATTGAGACTGTTGAGAAGGAGTACCTATTCCCATCTGTCCTCGAATGGGGACAAATGGGAATTTTCGTGGTATCTGTCCCCAAACTTACTAATGCGGACAGATGGGAATTAAAATTTTTATCTGCACCCGAAATATTTTTTAATTAAAGTTTCAGTCCCCAAATGGGAATTTTGGGAAAGGCAGATGGGAATTTTCCGAGTCATCTTCCCCCGAACTTATACATGGGGATCGATTTTTTTTTATGTATGGTAAATCATCAAATGACTTCTTCAGCTCTGGGTGGAGCGGAAGGGAGTGTCAGACTCTTACTGAATAAAACCCATCCGTGTTCCTCCTCATGCCCACGCAACCCTGGCAGCTGTAACCTTGGCAGAAATGGAGATCGATGGGAATTAAAAGTTTTCTGCCCCCGCTCGAATGTTAGCTTTTCGTAAATGAAATCTAGAATCTGTCCAATTTTTAATCTACGCATAAAAAAACACCATAATCATTCCAGCCGTTTGAAGGATTTCAATGGTAATTACTCAAGTACTTACCTCGTGGCTAAATAATAACAGCCGCACGGGTCGATCTTAAAGGTTATGCAACGTTTGCCGAGGTCGATCTTTGGATAGGTGACCAACTTAACATATCGAGATTCCTCCGTGCCTCAGAAAGCGTGAAAGCGTGCCACGTTAGACCATTGGTCCCGGCTGTCATTTGTAGATTTTGGCAGTCGTTACGGATTGTCAGAAGCCCGAAAATCTGACTCCAGTCTCGCCAAGAAGTACCGTGTTATCCAGTTAACTGGTTGAGGAGGTCTGGTAGGCAGCCGCTCCACGTAAAATACTGGTATTCAGCTGAATCCGATTTGACTCTGTGCCGACCCCACGCCCGATAGTTGGGATAAGGCCACCTGTAGAAATTTATGCCAGTTAAACTCTAAATTCTTGATAAAAAGAATAAAAATAAGAATACCTACTTTATTTGCATAAAACACGGTACATTTAAGGTCTTATTTTAGAATTGTGTTCTTACATGTTTCGCCAATTACTGGCATACAAATATTTGAACAATGTTTAAGGATAATGATAATGTTTAAGGACAATGTTTATTGATAAATTGTGAACTGATATTTATAATCTTTCGGAGTCTTCAATTATCCAGTCACATTCGGATATCATTGTGTGACATACCTATTTAATTTAAAAATAATAGGTTTTTTGCGCACTTGTAATTTCTCTGTCAAAAATGGCGGCCGTGACAGAAAATCGGTCAAGCTACCTATTCATTCCATCAATCATTTACCCACGTTCGTGTTCTTAAGCACCTAAGTGTCTATAGAATAGATTATCTAACACTTAAGTATAGCTTAGTCGTGGTAGGTCAAAGCTAACCCAACCAGTTTGGCTGGTGTAGCTGTTGACTAGCTCAAAATGGATGTTACTATGTTCTAGGCAGCTGTCATTGACCGACAGACAGACGGACTCATACGAGCTGTTTTGGTTAAGGCGCTGTGATCAGTAAAAAAACGGTCTTTCTCGGACTGTATAGAAAAGAAGGAGAAGCGTGACGACACCATGCTTGCAATATGTTGCCAAATAGGTATAAAGCATTTTCGATTTACTCAAAACTAAGTTGAGCTATTAAAAATCTAGAACAACAATGTTTTGCAATAAGATTGATTCATTATTTGGTATAAATTTTACCAGTATAAGTAGGCTATAAGGTAGGCTAGTAATACGGGTTTTTTTTTGTAAGGTCTAAGTTAGAGGTAACTTTGACGATCATTTCTATCGAGGATTTTATTTTAAACATGTTTTGGAAACAATAGTGCTCTTTGAAATATAGTTAAAATTAACATTATATTTGTTCTGCAGCTTGAAACTAAACAGGTTTGGTTAAAATTACGTTATAAAACCAGCAGTTTTTCAGTTTTTGCTGTTCACAGCGCCTTAAATAAAATAAGATCGGAGGCGACCATATGACAATATTCAAGACACTAGCAAAACTAGTTGTTATACGAATATGTTTTCTTTTATCACAGATTTGATGTCACTAACACATGTCACAGACTGCTTGGAATATTTCGTCAGAATGTAGTCAGTATCCGTGACTAGTTTGAGTTTTTTTGACGTTTTATGAGAATTGGAAAGTTTATTTTTAATTTTCAGAATATTCATCATGAACCAGTATTGCCAGTGTTTTCATTAAATTGTCGTATCGATGCTACGAATAACGAAACTCGATGTCTCATCATTGTGTACTCTAAGTACCTTTAGGATACATGAAAAGAAAGGTCTTGACTGACTCATCAACGCCCAGGCTAAACCCTTTGACCTATAGAGTTCAAATTTGAATGATTCTATTTAGTCCGTCAGTTAGATAATCAAATTATTGGATATAAGTATAGGTACCTACGTATTTTTTAACCGACTTCCCAAAAAGGATAAGATTATCAATTCAACTGTATTTTTTTTTTTTTTTTTTTTTTTGTGTTTGTTACCACATATCTCCGTGATTTATGAACCGATTTGAGAAATTCTTGTATTATGTGAAAGGATATACTTCTCGATTGGTCCCATTTAAATTTTATCAAATCGGTTAAGCAGTTTGGTTTTTAAATTCAAATAGCTGGAAAAAATATAAATATAATTGGAATGACAGCTCTATTGTCGTTCACTCCGCCTAGGTGAACACCGTGAGATGTCGACAGAATCGACCGGTAGGAGTGGGGGCTTGTGACATCATTTTCCGATAAAAAGTGTATCGGTCTGTGACGTCATACGAGTTTTCAACACTTTGTATCGTCTTCAATTTTTTACGTGAAAAAATAAAAAATACGTGTCCAATATTTTCTGGAAATCTATATCTGACGGACTAATTAGATTTTTTTCAGGAAACATCCCTATTGTTGTGTTGATATTAGGGCCAATTCTAGGTACCTACTATTTTTCAAGCAACATTAAAATGAGAGGCGTTTTCTATATATTGCGACTGTGATGCGAATGGGAACGTAACTTAAAAAAATGTGGAATCGGCCTCAGATCACATGAGAACATGTACAGTTCTCGTCAAATAACTTTGCCCCTCTGAAGTTGTGTCGAGTGGCTGTGTAGTAGTCAAAATTACGAACACACTGCAACTGCGCATGCGTAAGAGACATGGGGGCGGGGCGCGATTTTATGTCTCAGTCGCTCGTTTACGTTCGATGCATGCTTGCGTCCCGCTTGCTCCCGTGTACGTGACTGCACCTGCGCGATCTTTGCAAATGGCTAACTTCAGAGGGGCAAAGTTATTTGACGAGAACTGTAGGGTAATGTCTGAGGTGGTTTCTTTAAGAAAGCACCACATAAATTTTAATGGACTTGCCCAGGCAGTAATCGTAATTTATTTGTAGCTCAGAAGCAACCAGACCCAGCTTCGCACAAACAACAACCATCGTAATATTTCAGCCAATCTAGGTATACAAAACTCAAATTAATTAAACACCTTTTTTATGCGAAATCATCAATTGACTCCTTCCGCTCTGGGCGGAGCGAAAGGGTGTGTCAGAGTTTTTGTAACCGTATCAAAATTTGATCGGCATTTTTTGAGTTTATCGTGTACAGACAAACAGACGCAGCGGGGCGGCGATCGTGGGATTTTATTTTATAGGTAGGTACCTATGTAGTTATGATGATGAGTTGATGACAGACTTTGTGATTTCATAATATCCGTTATGTCATTTTAATAGTTTACTATGGTCATTAATACCGACCATACAACCTCTGTGTTATATTGTGTTGACCGCACCGCACGTGTATCTAAAGTTTTAGGAAATAAAGTAAAGAAAAGGAAGGTTAAGGCAGTATTTAAGGTTGTTAGCTTAAGGTCGACCATTAAAATTGTAGACTTTTGTATCTTCATGCATACTTGTAACGATGATCAAGAGAAATCTACGAAAAAAACACTTTGAGCTGGCCTGGCAAAGTACGGAGTTTCAATATAATGTAAGGTTAACCTACACTGGTTTTGTAGTGACTGTGTGCGGCTTACTGTACCTACTACCTATTCCAGCATGTAAATTTTCTCATAACAACAAAACATAATTATTTGATGAACCGTTGTCACGATAAGAATAACGTGTCAACGGTTCACAAAATTATAGATAAGTAGGTACCTACTGTTTAGGCCCAGTAGTTAACCACTTATTGAAGGCCCTGTTCAGTCGTCTACTTAAATAAATGGGTCCTAAATAATAATTGTGAGATGTTGATACTGTAGGTACATTTTTGATTGTAAACATTCAGACCTATTCATCTAAACTTTTTAATTTAAAAAAAAAACATTTCTTAGTTATACAGATTCTTCATACAAAATTGTCTATAGACAGAGAATTTGAATTTAGAATCTCCTACATAGAGTAGGTACCTTTAATGTTTAGATTTTTTTTATGAATAAGCCTGTTTATTGTAAATAGTAATCTCTGGAAACTGATCCGCTTATGAAAATTCTTTCATTGATATAAAGTTACACTGTAGCGTAAATAGCTGAGAATCTAGGCTGTTTATCCTGGAAAACCAAACGGATTCAGCAGTATAAGCCAGAGGAGCGAAGCCACGGAAAAACCTAGGCCCTCCCTACTAATATTATAAGAGAAATAATAAGTCGAGCCACACTTATATTTATTAGCCACGTGATCAAACTTCTCATTTTATAACTAAGCAACGTTTTTCAAATTCGTCTTTTTTACAACGCCAACTAAATATTCTACGGAAAGCGTCAAGTAAAGATCAACAATTATATAAAATTAAGTCCTTTTTATTTATACATTGCCACCTAATTACTAACTCAGCCACGGAATTTATATCTCATCACCCCTTCGTGGTTATTTTTTTTTATGATACTAATGAAATAGAAGCTAACAGAATATCTTTTTTGATGTCATTTAATAGTATTTTAGAAGTTTACTGCTTGAATGCATGTTACAAATTTAGATGCTGAAAAAAAACCACCATGCTTTTTTCTTTTTTTTTTTTTTTTTTCCTGGATGGGAAATCATCAAATGACCCCTCCCGCTCTGGGTGGAGCGGCAGGGAGTGTCAGACTTCTACTGACTAAAACCCACCCATGCTCCTCTTAGTGCCTTTTACGTTCCAGGGCCGCGGTAACTCTTTCGAACAAATCCGCAACCCTGGTAGGCACTGGCCCTAATGGGCCCCGACCCATGCTGACGTCTGCTGGCTTGGCGCGCGTAGAACACAGCGCGCCGTCAACCCGGGCATAACCACCATGCTGAGTTGTATTTAGAGTGGCTTGCATAGATGATAACTAGTGGCTAAGATAGTATCATTCAGACGTTCGTTAATTGTGGCTGACTTAGTAATTTAGAAGGCAATGTAGATTTTTAGAGGCAAATAATGCTATTAAAAAGATGTCTGTTTATAGCACCCATATTATAAATGCAAAAGTGACTCTTGTCTGTCTGTTACGCTGTCACGCTAAAACTTCTGAACGGATCGTCATGAAATTTGGCAGATTATAGCCTGGGATATGGAGAAGGACATAGGCAATCGACATGCACGCGGGCGGAGCTGCGGGCAAAAGCTAGCTCACTACGACGTGTGAGATCGTCTTAAAAGATTTAGAAAGTCTAGTGCGAGTCCTTGATGGACGCTATTTAGGACCTAGCTAGCTCCGTGCAAGGCCAAGCTAAACACTTAAGTAATACTAGAAACATTAAAACGATGTAACGGTCAACCACCTGATGGCCTACACCCAATTCCTGTAACTTCTACCTATTTGATAAGCCGTTTTGTCCTACTGCAAGGAAAAGGCAGAAGGCCTCACTATCCTTTTTACTGAAAAACTTTCCAACAAAAAAAAAAACCGACTTCCAAAAAAACACTACCTACAAAGTCCGAAATAACTTTAATTTCGGAAGTCGGTGTCGAATAACGAAGAAGCAATCAAAAACACCGACTTCCGAAATTAAAGTTATTTTGGCCTTCGTAGTGTTCTTTTGGAAGTCGGTCTTTTTTTCCATATATTTTATCCAGATATTTGGATTTAAAAACCAAGCCACTGAACCGATTTTGATAAAATTTTCATGGGACCATTTGGGAAGTATACCCTTTCCAACAGAATTTTTCAAATCAGTTGGTAAGCGACGGAGTTATGCGCGAACAAACATAAAAAAAATACAAACATCCGAATTGAGAACCTCCTCCTTTTTTAGAAGTCGGTTAAAAACACAGTATTTTACTGGAAACCCTAATTAATCCGTCATATTTTACCAGCGACGTGACGTGACGCGTGTTTTCAACGCACTGTATCGTCTTCGGTTTTTGTTTAAAAAATGTGTCCAATATTTTTTGGAAATCTATCTGACGGACTTATTAGATTTTTTCAGTAAAATATCCTATTCTGTCCACTGCCATTGCGGGCCAGTTCTTCCGGTAAGAGTCAAGTTCATCTCTACACCGTCGCCTTGGTCTCCCGCGATGTCGCCAAGCATTATAATGGAACCCAATAAATGGTTATTTTAGCCCACAGCTCATCTGAAAGTTTTTTTAAGGCTTGGAAATCATCAAATGACTCCATCCGCTCTGGGCGGAGAGGGAGTGTCAGACTCTTACTGACTAAAACCTATCCGTGCTACTCCTAGTACCCTTTGCGTTCCAGGGCCGCGGTGACTCTTTGGAACAAATTCCGCAAATACTCCTTGGTTAGATTGGTGTCAGATTTTTTGGATCAGACTATCCGTGACGGCTCAGCCATCGCTGACGACGAATGACGACCAATTACAAAAATACAAATACAAAATCCTTTATTTCAAATAGACCAGTTACAGGCACTTCTGAATTGTCAAGGTCTGTTAGTAAAATAGATAAAACTAGTTCTGCCGCGCTAGCGACATGATCAGCAAGTTGTTCTGCGGCAAAACACTCACCGACCTTAACTCCAGCGCGGCAGTTGCACGTCACAAAGAGTAGATCGGAGAAGAACGTACAAGAAACTCCATGGACACTCTTTTAAATTAGTGTTTACAAAATCATGGTTACATTCGTTTTTAAATAATTAATTCGTGAAATTATACAATTTAAAAGAGATTGACTCTATATTATGCAAATTTTAAGCAGGTCCAACAACGTTTCCACATCTCAATCAAAGTTTGGGCGTTTTAGTCGCTATTGAGCGGACCGGCGGCATTGAGCCAAGCAATTTTTATTATCTTCAATGTGGATTGTGGATTACATTTATCATTTCTAGTTTCTATTGCTTGTCTGCATATTGTGCGTTTTATAAAATTTTAAATTTCGTCTTTTTCAATCAACGGGTTAACGTGCTTTTCGAGGCACGGAGGAGCCTCGGTATGTAATACATGCAGAGCTGGGCAAATTACATGCTTTGCTTTAATTAAAATACAAATTACAAAATACTATCTTGCATGTATTTAAAATGCGAAATACAAAATACTTTTGAGTCGTGTATTTGAAATACAAAATACAGTATTTTAAATATTTTTATTTAACATACAAAATACTAATTACAAAATACAGTCAGGTGATAGGCTAGGTTAGCCTGTTTGCTTACGAAAGCTATTGAGCGCTGTTTTCTGCAGAAAGCACGAACTTTTAGGTCTAATGTATTTTGAAGCCATAAGTATTGGAAATACTAACTACAAAATACCTCAGCGTCAGGAATTTGAAATACCAATTACAAATTACATTTTTAAGAAGTAATTGAAATAAATACCAAATAAGTATTTCAAATACTGCCCAGCCCTGAATCAAAAAACCAACCAGAGCGGGGGGTAGACAGAAAAGACAGAACGCCAAGAATTTAATTAAGTAATGAGTTAGATATTAAAATAAAATAAATAAACCTGACCTTGACTAACATAAGTTTATTGCCCTACATGCATACCTACTACCATACCCGTTAGCGACCTTGAATCGATAAGTTGGTTTATATTAATTTTGTTTTACGTAATTACTTATTATGCTAATTGTATGCGGCTGTAGCTGTACCATGGATTGAAAAATTATAGACGCGCCGTTTAAGAGCGTTTGCGCGGTACGGCTTTTCATACAAACTTTCAGATCCTTATTTTTCGAAATAAATGGACCGATTTTAATAAAACTTGGTATGCATACGAGCTATCTAGGTATAAATAGTTGTCAGTTTTTTTTTTTCGAAAAAGAGTTCAGGGTGAAGGATATAGTGATTTTTCACTTGCTATAGAAAACTTAAAATCGTTCTCTCTCTCCCTCTAAAATCTTTTTCAATAATGTTTTCTGATAACTATTTAAACCTGGATATCTAGCGTATGCATACCAAGTTTTATTAAAATCTGTCCATTAATTTCGAAACATAAGGATTTGAAAGTTTGTATGAAAAGCCGTACCGCGTAAACGCTCTTAAGTTCTAGGCAAAGTGTCACTTGATTGACGATAGCGGTTTTCCAAAATGTCAAAATGGTTGGTATTGACCACGTGACATTTCGGTAGCGCATGTCAATCCTATACATTTTTGACTTTTCGACAAAAGTTTTCACAAGCATGTACAGTACAATGTACAAATATTTTCTTATTGTCCGTTGGAAATCATAGCATTTCCGAATACAAACGAATGCTAATTTCCATGTCCATCATAAAATCATAATAATTTGAATTCAGAACTAAATACTTTATTGTAATATAGTTCACACGGAAATCAAAACAAAACAACAATAAAGTAAGTACTTACTTAATTCTGAATTCAAATAATAAATTGAATTCACGTCTCCATTTTTTGTTTACATGAAAAAAGAAAAAATAAGTGTACAAAATAGTTTTTGGAAATCTATCTGACGGACTACTTAGATTTTTTCAAAGAAAGTATATACCCAATTGTGTTAAGGACGCGTTTCCAAATGGGTAGTCAAATCATCACTTTTGTGTAAAAAAGTAATGATTTGACTACCCATTTGGAAACGCGTCCTTAAAACACACCTATTATGTATGTGTGTTGTCGCATCTGCACATTTTATAAGTCTAAGCACTCTGTGATACATACAACGTGACCTAAAGTGTTGAGTAATTCAGTTTTAAAATATAAATGCTAATTTTATGATTAATATTAAGACTTTTTAAATACGCTTTTATTAAAAAAAATGCCCTACTTTAGTTGACCTTACTTTTTTCAGTTCTGGTTATCAATCGCCTCGTTGGACTGGTGTGTGCAAGCACTACGGGTGAGCCCCTTGCCTATAGACCGGCTGTAGTACCTACTTAGACTAACGTAGTCACGTTAGTCCATTCTGTCTTACCTAGTTATTCTACCTACTCAATTTTGTTCTTAACAATCTATTAAATGGGCTACTGTGTTTCAATTTTTAGGGTTCCGTACCCTAAGGGTAAAAACGGGACTATTACTAAGACTCCGCCTGTCCGCCTGACTATCACCAGGCTGTATCTCATGAACCGTGATAGCTAGACAGTGGTTTCACAGATGATGCCGCTTTAAGTAACAACAATTAGTACTATAAAAACAGAATAAAATAAATATTTAAGTGGGGCTCCCATACAACAAACGTAATTTTTTTGCCGTTTTTTTATCTATAATGGTAAACACTTTGTGCGCCAGTCCGACTCGCATTTGTTTTATTTACTGCGAGTTGGACTTTCACTCATAAATAAACTGATGACCGCAAGACTCATAAAATGTGACACTCATAATACTTTCCATCTGCGTCCTTAAAAGTTTATTTATGTGGGTTCGCACCCAGACTCAGACCCAGGCAGGCACTTTACGTTTTGTAGTGAAAACTTCTTTAGCGGCGTTGTGCACTTTTTGGGATGGATAAAATATGTTAAACTTGCGTCAGGGGGCCTACCACAACCTCTTAAAACAATATTATTTTAATATTACTTTGTAATTTCTGTTGTTGCATTTTCAACTCTCGGCGCTGATCCGAGAGTTGAAAATGCAACAACAGAAATTACAAAGTAATATTAAAATAATATTGTTATAAGAGGTTGTGGTAGGCCCCCTGGACACGTGACCGTCAGAAAATGTGATCTGATCGAAAATTCGTAAGACGGGTAATGTAATATGTAATATAAATTGTCATGTTTGTGTATGGTATAGCGCAATAAATGAATATTGTATTTAACCACATAATAATAGTACTTTTATACTGATAAATAAAGCAATTCGTGCGAAATTATTCCCTAACCATTCCAAATATTCAAAAATGCACAACGTTAATGTTCAAGTTTTCACTTCTGCCGGCACTCTCGGAGTGCAACCTGTTGTTTTTTTTTATTATTATTGATAGGCACACGCTGATGGTAAGCGATGATGTGGTCGAAGATGGAGCACGCTTGCCTAGAAGTAAACGTAACCTATTCACCTACATTTCAACAGCATGCTCTCAACGCGGTAAAGAAAACCATTGGCAGGAAACTGCCGGATCTATTCCGTCGACATCTCACCGTGTATATTCAGGTGGAGTGAACGACAAGTGAGCTGTCATTCCATCTTGTTGGTATGGATTGACAGCTCACTTGTCATTCACTTCGCCTAAGCTTTCATGGGTATATGTATACAGAATCGCACTGCAGAATCACTGTTGGTATGGTGGCCATAAAACCACAAATTCTGAGTGTGAGTCTTTATACGGTTCCGTACCCAAAGGGTAAAACGGGACCCTATACTAAGACTCTACTGTCCGTCCGTCCGTCCGTCCGTCTGTCACCAGGTTGTATCTCATGAACGTGATAGCTAAACAGTTGAAATTTTCACAGATGAGGTATTTCTGCTTGCCGCTATAACAACAAATACTAAAAACAGTATAAAATAAATATTTAAGTGGGGCTCCCATGTAACAAACGTAATGTTTTTGCCGTTTTTTTATAGATAATGGTACGGAACCCTTCATGCGCGAGTTGAATCGCACTTTACCGGGTATCCGCTTGTTGAGTTGACCACAGGTCGCCCAAGACAATACGATGAAGATTATTATGCATAAACAATATTACATTACAAAATAACTCTTCCTGTTGACTTTGACACAGTCGGATAAAATTATGTCGCAATATGACGGAAACAAAATGATTTTATCGTAACTCAATTAAATTGATTATTAATTTTTGTTTATATTTATTGTTATTCGGTTATTTTTTTAAGGGCCTCAAGCGACTGAAGGTAACGTCTTAACAAATGTAAACCGGAAGAAAGACAAAACGTTAAAGAAACATTCGTTTTGAGTACCTAATTATTTTTTATAGCAGATTCTTTTAATAATCTGTATAAATTACGTTTTTTGGAATGCATTCCTTTCATGTTTATTGCTTATAACTTTTTTATTGGTAAATATTAAATTGTACCTTACTTACTAACAACGTGACTTTTTTCGTTGACAAGCATCCAAGGGGAGAAAGTGGACTTTAATCGTTGGGTCAACTATCTGGGTGTGTAATATCTATAATATGTATGTATTTAGAAATATATAAGTATGTTTATCAGTTGTCTGGTTGCCATAGTACAGGCTCTGCCTAGTTTGGGATCAGATGGCGGTGTGTTGGTTGTCCCAAGATATTATTATTATTATTATTATTATAACTATGAGATACGACAAAATAATAATCCTCCTTTTGCTTCGCCGTAAGATTTTTATAATCGTGACGCATCACTGATTGCAGACCTAACCAATGTTTCTAGCTAGTTCCTGGCAGAAAAATGTAGAATCAGAAAAAAAATCGACGACGAGTAATGTTATAATAATAATTATAGTAATTTTTCACTGTAAACAGTAGATTATGCACCCAAGGAATAAAGCAGTGTCTTATGTCACGGGCGTTATTTTGAATCCCGAACACAATGAAGGATTTAGGAGTTAACTCCCGAGCGTGGGGAGATAGTTTAGAGTGTAACTTTACTCATGGGCGCGAAGCGAGGGAGTTAATCAAAGACTACAATAGTATAGGTACAGTTAATACAAGAATCTTGAATGCAGCGAGGGATTCAAGCTAGCCAAAGGCAAAGACACCTTTATCCTCGAGGAGGATACTCTACTTTTCACACCTACTGTGAGAAAATAATAAGCCATAGTACTAAAATCAATGTATTAATTAACTTGACAAGCAGTACATATATTTGGAACTAATAAACACTTACAAAAAGTTAGATAGCGTAAGGATTTGCAATATTCGCGCCTTTTTTGCGTTTCACTCGATACACCAGTTGGTGACGATCAACTCGATTTTCGAATTTATTTTTTATTACTTTTCTGTGGTTTTGTGAATAATAATGCGCCTTCTTAGCTTTTATGCAGGGCTTTTCAACAACATTATTGCCCGGTTGTGCTACCACACCAGCCAATAATGACTCACTTAAGGTTAGGTTTGTATGACATAATTTGACATTTAAGATCAGGTGTTGTGAAAAAAATATTATAGCATTCCTGGGTTTTGGCAACGTCGGCCAATACCAGGAACTGACAAAGAAGGAAAAACCTACAAACAAAAAAAAATTATGTCTACATACAATGTGGAGACATCGATACGATATTAAATAAAAACACTGTTTTTATAGGAACATTTTAAAACTATTATAAATCCTATCACCGATATTAAAATAAACTTTCCAATTATTTTAAACGTTAAAGAAACTCAAACTAGTCGAGGATACTGACTACTATTCTGACGATATATTCCAAGCAGTCTGTTGCAGTTAGTGACATCAAATCTGTGATAATAAAAGACAACATATTCTTAAGTGCCAGTGTTTTGATTTATTGTCATATCGGCAATTAACGTCGTCTTCACCTTGTTATATTATTTTCATAATGTTATTTCTCTACTTACATAAAAAATATGGAAAAGAATAAAATTGTCTCAGCTAACCCATATAACCATTTTTGGTCGCAGATTTGTAAAAGATGTAACAAGTCGCATCAGTTTCGTAACTGATACGACATATTGGGACTGTGTGGGAGTGCACTTTTAATTGTCGTAACCGTTTAGTAACAAAGTGACAGAAAGTAGTTTTAGTAACTTTGTGTTGTAGCTGTGTCGACTTGTTACAGACAAATTTGTGTACACACGTTTTACACACTGTGCGCATTGTATGTAACTAGTGTACAATATTGGTAACAATGTGTACTAACTGAGTGGTAACATGTGTAGTACCGTTACGTCAATGTTCCGGAACACTTATAACACTAACTTGGATAAATGGAAATCACTAGATCCAGTCATTCTCAAACTATTGTCTTATGTTAACTGCCGGTTTACCGTTTAATTAAAATAAAAAATGAGTAAACTACCCAAAATATCACGTAGATTTCGATGGACTTCAACATTTATTTATTATTTAACATTTATTATTTATTCCTGTATTGACAACGTTAGGGGTAATAATAAAATGAAAACATAAGAAGAAACGATTTTTATTTCGAAATCACAAAATCATCACTGACACTTAACGCACTATAACTTTACTAGCATTAGCTAGCTACTTGCCACTAATAATCTACAGATCATTTTAAAGACCTGCATCAATCTAAAAAAGCTACTTAATAATAAGTCTACCTAATCAGTTTAATATACATTCATATAAAGTGGTATCAAAAATAGTATACTGAGTAAACCTAAATAGAGCAATAATAACAACAAAATTTTATAATTTTATATCCTGTTCACTGTCGTCTCCATCATCTATCAATCATAAAGATAATTTGTCAGCATATTCGTATAGTTAATCACTGTTTGTACTTTTGCAGCACAGTACATTAAGTAAGTTATCAGAACTGATATTCATAATTTTGGTTTCATCTTTTAGATCCAAAATCTTGTTTTTTATTTTCACGTCAGAGAGTACCACTATTTTCGATGATTTGTCGGAATATTTTTTTCTGTCTGGCGTATTGTCGTCTGTAAAAGAATAAAGTTAAAGAATATTAATTTCGTTTGAATAAAGAATTTAACTGTCTTCTCTACAAAGAAATAACATTGTCTTTCACCCACGTACTTGGTACAAGGGATATTAATTGAGAAGAGCCTTCTTTAGTTAAAACAATGCAATATGGCATTTTATCTGGCAAACTAAAGTTTGGGAAACTGTGGACAAAAAATCAAAGAGAGACCATTTTAAAAGTTCGGTTACTTTGTGACGACTTTACGTAACATGTCCACACAATGTCGACACATTATCGTAACTTTGTAACTTGTTGTGACGAGAATATTTTTCACTTAACAAAAAACATTTTTTCATTATTTATCGATAATACGGTTTATTACTGCTAAAATAGTTTATTATTAAATATTCAACTTTATTATTGCATTCAAATAGAAGCTTTTGAGAATAGAAAATAAAAATATCATTAAAATTAAAACAATGTGTATTTTCGTCGGAATGGTTAAATTATGATAATAATGTGGCGCGTTGATAAATTTCAACCTTTCCTACGAAATTACACGATGAATTTAATTTCCCATTAGGATTTGAGTACATATTGAAAACCATAATAATCAATAAAAAAAAACTCTTTGTTTACTTACCTAGGTGATAAAATGGCTGTTTCTTATTTTTTTAATAATTCACGTCACTTCATAAGTCAATGTCAACGAATGAGCTGTTATGAGCGATTGAATGAATGATTTGTGGGAACTCTGGTTAAAATATGGTAACAGTGTTACGACACAGCGACGTAAATTAGAAACCGAATGTTACTGTGTCGACTCTTCCCCATTTTTAGTTGCAGCGACTACTCTAACACGGAACGGCGACGAGATTATGTGTCGAGAATAAATCAGTGTACACACTAGGTGTGGAAACCGTTACGTCATGTTCCCAAAAATGGTTATATGGGAATTATCACATTTACAAACACCATTTATGTAGGTAGATGAATATGTAGGTAGGTAGTTCGGAACATTATTTTGGATACATATGTATATATTTTTTAATAAGGTTGCCCCACACTAGGAATTATTTCTGTATCGTGGGTGCGTTTAAAAAGCCAGACCCGGAACAACGATCTGTAGGCCATACAAATATATGTTCCGTGCGGGCATCGAACCCGCGACACGCAGCGCAGCAGCCGATCGCTCAACCACCGCGCCAACCGAGTCGTCAAAGACTTCCAGGTTGTAGCTATCAGGAAACGCAGTCTCTGGCAGGGAATTCCACTCCTTAGCTTTACGCACAATGAATGTGTTCCCAAATCGTTTCAGACGTGTGGGTGGGATGTCCACCATGTACCAGTATACCGGTGGCGCATCACCGTACGACTTGTGGTCCGGTACGGGCCTAACGGAATTAAACTATGCAATTAAGTCGCACACTCCCCAAAATGCAACCGATAGAAAACCGACAGGTTAGCAACTCAGCATCGTAATTCAAGGCAAGCGTGCTCCAATAAATATTTTTCTTTCTTTCCATCGTTGACTACATCAGGTGAGACAGAGGTGAAACGCGAGCTTATATTTCAACAAAAAGTGTTTAAGTTCCTCGTGCAGCTTCGTTCCTTGGTTGTATGGACCCTTATACAAGAAATTTTGTTGTTATTATTTGTTATTATAGCGGCAATAGAAATACAATCGGTTAAAATTTCAACTGTCCATTTTTCACAGTTTATGAGATACAGCCCGGTGACAGTCAGACGGACAGCGGAGGCATAGTACTTAATTGTGTAACTACGGAATCTTAAAAGCCTATGGCAGTGAGTTATAGCTACAGAGTAAGTAATTAACGGATTACATCCTACAAAACTTCAAATAATCATTCGTTTTTAAATACTTACGTAGGTACATTTATTAAGATGCATTTTTTTACTTGTCAAAAACAATTATTATTGTTTAAAGAAGGCAATCATGTAACGCCATTCAAAATGAAAAAAAAAAACAATTTCGGAAGTCGGTAGGTACTTTACCTATATTTTTAAATCATGCGTCATAAAACTCGGTAAAAACCACTTCCGAAAATGTTTCAGGGAATTGTTTTTGAAATAATTAATTTTTACTAATACATTTTTATTTTTGCTATCGACCATGGCCTTCTGAAATTGTAACAGTGACGCCCTAAATGACTTCCTCCTTTTAAAAATCTTTATTCTCGGAACCGAAATGAATAAAGGCAAATTTATTTACAGAGGTAGAATTTCTCGCAGCTTAAAAATGGTAGTACCAAAGACAAGTAGTTCGTTCTATGTACTTAGGGTTTTTGCATGACGAAAAAAAAAACAAAAAGGCCGGATAAAAAAAGTCATTCAAAACACTATTTTAAACTATGGTTTGCAGTCAGTGGCGTAGCTAGCATGGGTGACACCAGGAGCGGATAATGAATTTCTCTCAATTTGGAGGAGGGGGCTAGCTACGCTATTGTTTGCACTAAAAGTAAGACATTTAATGGCTTACTCATTAAAATAAATCTATGCATACGATTACTTAGAAGGAGATGGCGGGGTCAAGTGAGCGAGCCTTGTGCTCCCGATTATTTAAAACAATATTTTAAAGTGTTGGGCAGTTCTCACAGTCTTAACCTTCGTGCATCCAAAAACTTACTCCTTCATATTCCTTCTCACCGCACCTGGTTTATGTCTAATTCCTACGCTATCTCAACCATAAAACTCTGGAATATGCTACCCCTTGACATCAAGAAGGCTGAGTCCAAGTTTTCCTTTAAGCGTAAAATCCGAAAACACTACTTAAAAGCCTGTCATTCTTAGTCTGGTCTTCGTCATAATTATTATGAGTTCTCTCAATCAGAAAAATTAATATGTAACATCATATTTATTAGTTTATTATTTTAACATATATATATGTATTTTATTAGTATTTTATATATTTTTTTTATTATTTCCAAAACAAAATTCTATTTTAAATCTTATTTATTTGTTGTACACCTACCACAGTGTAGTCTTTTTAACCTAAAAGTTGACTGGTAGAGAATGCCTTGTTGCATTAAGTCCGCCCATGTACCACTATTGTACATAAAGTTTAAATAAATAAATAAAATTATTTGCCAAATATTGAGCCAGCTCACAAAACTGAAGACCGACGATGGCAGGACCATATCCGCCAAATCGGAGCTTTTGAGGGAGATCGAGACATTCTATGGACAGTTATACACGTCAATGACCAAACCCGCAGTAAATCTAGCGAATGACCCAAGAGCTAAATTGACCCGGCATTATACCGAAGACATCCCGGACGTCAGCCTGTATGAGATTAGGATGGCTTTGAAGCAGCTTAAAAACAACAAGGCGTCGGGTGAGGACGGAATTATGGCCAAACTCCTGAAGGCGGGTGGAAAACCAGTCCTTAAGGCCCTTCAGAAACTGTTCGATTCCGTCATACTCGAGGGGAAAACGCCACAAGCGTGGAGCAGAGGTGTGGTGGTACTCTTCTTTAAAAAGGGCGACAATGCCCTGCTTAAGAATTACAGGCCCATCTCACTTCTGAGCCATGTCTACAAGCTGTTTTCCAGAGTCATCACAAACCGTCTCGCACGCAGGTTTGACGATTTCCAGCCTCCCGAACAAGCCGGATTCCGAAAAGGCTTCAGCACCGTAGACCACATACACACGCTGCGGCAGGTTATACAGAAGACCGAAGAGTATAATCTGCCCCTCTGCTTAGCGTTTGTGGACTACGAGAAAGCCTTCGATTTGATCAAGACTTGGGCTGTGCTGCAGTCTCTCCAACGGTGCCAGATCGACTATCGGTACATCGAGGTGCTGAAGTGTTTGTATGAAAACGCCACCATGTCAGTCCGACTTCAGGATCAGACATCAGAACCTAACCTCCTGCAGCGGGGTGTGAGGCAGGGAGACGTAATTTCTCCGAAACTGTTCACGGCCGCAATGGAGGCATTAATGTCAATGGCGAGTATATCACTCATCTTCGATTTGCCGACGATATAGTCGTCATGGCTGAGACCACGGAGGACCTCAGTACAATGCTCGATGACCTCAGTAGAGCTTTCGAAAGAGTGGGTCTTAAAATGAACATGGACAAAACTAAGGTCATGGTAAATACCCATGTCGCACCCACTCCTATCAAGATTGGAGGCTCTGCGCTCGAAGTTGTTGATGAGTACGTCTACCTGGGACAAACGATCCAGCTAGGTAGGGCTAACTTCGAGAAGGAGGTCAACTGTCGAATCCGACTCGGCTGGGTGGCGTTCGGGAAGTTGCGCGGTATCTTCTCGTCTCACATACCACAGTGTCTCAAGACGAAAGTCTATGACCAGTGCGTGTTGCCAGTGGTGACCTATGGACTCGAAACGTGGTCGCTCACAATGGGCCTCATCAGAAAGCTTAAAGTCACCCAAAGGGCAATGGAGAGGGCAATGCTCGGAGTTTCCTTGCGTCATCGAATCAGGAATGATGATATCCGCAAGAGAACCAAGGTTACCAACATAGCCCGAAGGATCGCCAAATTGAAGTGGCAGTGTGGGCAGGGCACAATGCTCGCAGAACAGATGATCGATGGGGCCGAAAAGTTTTGGAGTGGCGACCGCGTACCGGAAGACGCAGCGTTGAAAGGCCTCCCGCAAGGTGGACCGATGACCTGGTGAGGGTCGCGGGTAACCGATGGATGTGAGACGCACAGGACCGGTTGTTGTGGCGACACTTGGGGGAGGCCTATGTCCAGCAGTGGACGTCTTTCGGCTGATATGATGATGATGGTGATGATGATGATGATTGAAAAAAATGCAGGACGTAACGTTGACACTCAAATAAATATTAGGTCGCTCAAATATTTGATTTATTTAAGAATAAGCCTGTAAATGAATAAAATAAACTCACCAAAAACATAAATAGGAATGGAAGTCATACTATTCACATCATGGTTTGCACAAGTAATGTTAATGATTTGGTAAAATAATCTACCCGGAAAGAGTCTATTGACTGCACTGAATTATTTGTTTATGTATTGATTAGTAGTCAGAAAGACCAAAGAAGCAATGGTACCAATGAAAAATGTCCGTCTTTTATAATGCGCACAGCAAAGGAGTGGAACTCTCTGCCTGCGTCTGTGTTTCCAAAAGCTTACAGCCCTAATCTCTTCAAAGTTAGAGTGAACAGGCTCCTTCTGGGTAAGCTCGCTCCATCGTAGACTTTGTCTCTGTCATATCTGACATTGACTAGAGTCAAGAGCAAACCCATCACTAATAATAAAAAAAAAACATAAATTTAAATTTCCTTTTTAAAGTTAACTACTAAGATGGCGACTAATAGATAAGTACTGAAGAATACATGCGGCCACTACCCAAAGATTGATCATAGTTTGAAAACTCTCAAACTAGTAACCGTATAATCTCGCTTCTCGCCGGGCGAGATTCTCTCCTCATATAAACCAGCCTTCGCAATATCGCTCCAATTTTTCGCTTTATTTTGTTGATTATTGTTAATGACCAAGTATTTGGAGCGCAAAGGTCAGGCTCATGAGAAACCTGATTACTCGACTGTGCAAGAGGACCGTTATGTGTTTTCGTAATTTTCACTGTCACTTATTACGAAGCGGTGATTGTTGTGGATTGATCTTGTTTTCATCTATCGAAATATTGGATGTTTGGATGGATGTATGTTTGTTACTCAATCACGCCAAAACTACTGAATAGATCTTGATGAAATTTGGCACAGAGGTAGATTATAGTCTGGAATAACACATAGGATACTTTTTATCCCGGGAGTATGTTCCCTTGAGATAATTTTCGACATTCACGTGGGCGGCAGCTAGTTACGTTTTATTTTTTAAACTTGTCAAGGGTAATGGTTTAATCCAGCAACTGGGTGGTGTGAAGGTCAGGTAATCGCAATTGGTGAAATAGTGGTGTTCAGCTGCATCTGGTTAGCCAGGAAGCTGAAGGTAGGCCGATTAATCATCGTCCATACACACATTGCTCGCAGAACAGATGGTCGATGGGGCCGAAAAGTTCTGGAGTGGCGACCGCGTACCGGAAGACGTAGCGTTGGAAGGCCACCCACAAGGTGGACCGATGACCTGGTGAGGGTCGCTGGTAGCCGATGGATGTCAGACGCACAGGATCAGTTGTTGTGGCGACATGCGCGGGGAGGCCTATGTTTAGCAGTGGACGTCTGCAGGCTGATATGATGATGATGATTCATCATCAACCCAGACTAGCCTTTTTCCGCTTGTTACCCAGTTACTGGGTTGTGGAAGTCAGATAGGCAGTCGCTCCATGTAAAATACTGGTACTCATCTGGTTCCGGTCAGACTGGAATGGAAGCCGTTCCCAACATAGCCCAGCTTTTTAGGGTTCCGTACCCAAAGCATAAAAACGGGACCCTATTACTAAGACTCCGCTGTCCGTCTGTCTGTCACCAGGCTGTATCTCATGAACCGTGTTAGCTAGACAGTTGAAATTTTCACAGATGATGTATTTCTGTTGCCGCTATAACAACAAATACTAAAAACGGAATAAAATAAATATTGAAGTGTGGCCTTTTCTATAGATAATGGTACGGTAACACTTCGTGCGCGAGTCTTTTTTAACTTGTGAAGAACAAATGGTCCTATTTTAATAATTACTTATTAATTAAGTGTATAATATGTTTGTCTAGTGATTAGGTATTATTTATTTAAAAAAAGTAGTATAGCTTAGGCTACATTGTTTTCTTAATTCTAAAATTACCAACTATACTACCAGCTACGTATGCCACAGATTACTCAACAAAATAACTAACTGTGCAGACATTATGTTGTTGTTTACCGGCTGTGTTTATTATTCGTGAAATACCTAATGAAAAAAAGAAAAACAGCATAGAATCAAAAAAACAAAAACTACAAATAAACTGAATTTGAAACAATAAATAAACATAGTCATTTGGCTATCGACAAACAAATGAACCCGTTGTTTAATTTGGCAAATAAACAAAAGTGTTTTTGAAACATTCCGAAAATGCTCTTTAAAAATAAATAAACGACAAGTAATTAATTCATCTCATCATTTGGAGAAAGTAGTGCCCACTCAATTACAGGAAATATTTAATTTAATGTGTAAGCTTTCCTTGCGAACAAAAATTAGCCCGCGGCTGTTAATAGGGCTGTCAAAACTTACAACGATGTGAACAATTTTATTGGACAGCTTAATTCGAGCACAGATTAATAAGGATCATCATCTCTCCCACAAGCAGGCCTCCCACAAGGTGGACGGTCTATCATTGATTTCATAATTGTTAATTTTGACAAGTTTGGGAATCTACTAATATAAAAGCGTCATTATGACTTTCCAATGGTCAACCACTGACACTCCATTGAAAGAAATGCCATAGAATGGTAATCTCGTACATAATGAAAAATGAATTACAGACGTATGCGGTAATCTGCTAAAATTTTGACTGTTCCTTCGATCAGTGACCTACCATTAGAACGCTATTGTGCAGTCATTGCTTTTCAAAGACATTGAATATTTTATAATCACGATTCTATTATTACGAGACCATTGACCGACCAATGATCGACCTGTTATGAATTTAGCAGATTACGAACTTATAGCAAAATGACAATGGGATCGTGTTGGAAGGACGAATTTATAAAAATGGCATACTCGAGGCCCTGGTGAGGGTCGCTGGTAGCCGATGGATGCGAGACGCACAGGACCGGTTGTTGTGGCGACACGCGCGGGTGGCCTATGTCCAGCAGTGGCCTTCTGCAGCCTGATATGATAATCATCATCTCTGACCTCCTCAACTCAGTCACTGGGTAACTAATTGGTTAAGGGCTGGGCTGGGTGGATGATTCTTTATCATCATCACTTTTTCCTAACTATTTGGGGTCGGCTTACAGTCAAACCGGATTCGGCTGCTTACCAATATTTTACGTGGAGCGGCTGCCTACCACACGTCCACAACCCATTGATTGGGTAACACTGTTCTTGTTGGCAAGGCATCTGACAATCCGTAACGACTGCAAAGATCTACAAATGACAGCCGGGGCCAACGGCTTAGCGTTCTTTCCGAGGCACGGAGAAGTCTCGGTATGTTACTTGATGATCACCCATCCACAAACCGACCGTGGCAAGCGTACTTTTAACAGATTAAAATAGGATGAATTATTTATTTTAAATTAAGAATCCCAAAAATGGAAAAGGCGGTAATTTTATGCTATGTCGTATTTCAGGACATACAAAAGAGGTAACAAACAGACTTATCTACAGAGTTACTTACCTAATTTCGTGTTTGTGATAGGTATTAGTAGGTATGGATAGTATTCTGCCAGGGTTGCGGAATAGTCACCGCGGCCCTGGAACGCAAAGGGCATTAGGGGTACACGTATAGGTTTTAGTCAGTAAAAGTCTGACACTGCTTTCCCTCCGCCCAGAGCGGAAGGAGTAATTTGATGATTTCCCATCCTTAAAAAAAATAAACAAAACTAAGGGACTTGACAAAGCGCTCCGGGTGCGCTGTGACGAAAAACCTATGGCGTCTGGCCGCGCGCTCGCGACTCTTCGAGTTACAGTTCTCATCAAATAACTTTGCCCCTCTGAAGTTAGCCATTTGCAAAGATCGCGCAGGTGCAGTCACGTAGACGGGAGCAAGCAGGACGCAAGCATGCATCGAACGTAAACGAGCTATTGAGACATAAAATCGCGCCGCCATAATACCCGCCCCCATGTCACTTACGCATGCGCAGTTGCAGTTTGTTCGTAATTTTGACTACTACGCAGCCACTCGTAGCCAAGTTCAGAGGGGCACAGTTATTTGACGAGAACTGTATACCTATTTCGTTCCTTTGACGCCATACATTTTATCTTATCGTCCCTATGATGTTACCTCATTTGTTGAAACCTATATCCAACTGTTTAGGCTATAGGGCGAAACATACACTCGAAAAACATTACACTCCTTCTGGGGCAGTCGGGTATAAGCGTTGTTAAACCTTGGAGATCGACACGTGCGGCTGATGTAACATAGCCATAGACAAGCCTCTCGTAGTTAGTGACAACCTATTTAAAATAAAGACACCCATTCATCTAAAAATAGATAAAGACAACCTATTCATATTTCGTAAATATAATATATATTTTTGCTTTGATTCAATCTTGTGTCTACAAATAAATAAAATTGAAGTGCACTTATGTTTGTTAAATATCAAAATAATTATTGTGAAATCTATACTTCTATGCTAATATAATAGAGGTGAAGAGTTTGTTGGTGGTGTCGGAATGAACCCGGAATCAACAGTAGAGTCACTTTATATTATTTTGAATGTAAATGATGAGGACCCAACCAGCAATTTTGCCCTATAACCAAACCTTATATCTCAAAACAGCTGGGTAAACGATGTATAAAGGTTTTGGCGGTGACAGATTGTTGTATAAAAGCGTTATAGTTACAATACATTTTGGCTCTATAAGTTTATACAGCAAAAACGACCTATTACGCATTGATGTAAAGGTTTACTTCACGACTTTTTATAGCTGTTATAGTCAGGCGTTATAGAAACCTCCAATGTGACTAGTATACAACGATAGGACTCTATAACAGCGTTTACTGTCACCCTAATGCACCTGATTTACGCAATAAAGGTTCTGAACGAACTATAATGGGTCTTTCGTTCTAATAGAGATGAAAACTCAATAATAGGGCGATATTGTGATATTGTGGGTTTTTAGATCGCCGTTACAGTACAGAGTACTATAATGGAGACAAAAATTCTACAACAGTGTGATTAGGTGATAAAGCGGAGTTCCAAATAACATTTATGTAGCTTTATTGTCATATAAAGGTTTGTTAACGCTCATTATAGTCGTAGTGATAAACTTATCACAAAGACACTTTTTTTAGAACAGGATTGTTTTTTTATAACTGTTATAGTCCCTCTATTGCACAATAGTACTATAACGGAGATCCTGTCTCATTTAAAACATAAATACTTTATATAAAGGTAGTCTAGCAATGCTTTTAAATGATAATTTAGTTTTGTAAAGGCATTTCTATCGCTCTTCTACAACAATATTGACATTTTGATTCAGCGTAATTAATGAAACAACCAATATTTTTATAAAAAACGAAAAATGGATTTAGAAGCTTGGAAAAGGTTCAAACGCAGTGGGACTTATAGACGAGAAGTGAAAAGACAATATGAGGAAACAGCAACGTCGTCAAGAATCATTCCTATCACTAGTAATAGTCAAAACCAAGCTGGAGACCAAATAATAGAAAATGGTTCCGTACAAAAAACATTTCGCGTTAGTGAAGAAATGGAGAATAATTTTAATATGGACAATGATTCCAGGTGTGACAGTATTTCAGATTGTTTTAGCTGTTATTCAACAGAAGATAAAAACCAGGAACTACGTGATGACAACCATTTTGCTTAATATTGCACTGAAAAAGAAAAAAAAAACACTGTATTGACTAGTACCTAAGTAGGTAGTGGTTTTGTTCCCAAAGCTCAATAATTCTTCTATTAAGAAAAATCAGCAAGTTTATCATAATAAAAACTCAAGAGTATTCATAAATAATAACTCATAAGTATGACTCTGACGTCGTAGTGGAGCTGATATATAAACTTATATTTTCTAACGTGCTATTTTTATAAGTTAAATAAAAAATATTCATCATATATTTGTGGCACAAGGTTGTCCTTGTTCAAAAGGAACCCTAACTTCATGTAATGGTGGTTATAATCTGTCATAACGAGTGCTATAGTAGAGTTCAGGAAGCTGGAAGTATATTTATGACTTAAAATTCATAATTCTTTTAGTAAAAGCTCAACAATTCGAGGGGGGCATTCAAATATTGTCGTAAAGCCGTATATAGTTTATCAGTAAAATTACAGTCGCACGTCATTTTCCCCATAAGAGATGAATAATTTAATTACAAAATAATATCTTACTCACCACGATATCCTCGTACTTCCTTTTATTATATCTTTTCTCTTCAAAAACACTGACACAGTGCAGCGGCGTGAACGAATGTAAAATGAATGAATGAATGATAAAAAGGTACTTTAGTAGCGTTACGGTGGCTTGTATATCATCAAACAGAGATTGCGTTACTGTTACATCAACTGTAATAGGCCAAAATTGTCATAACTGATACCGCTACAGTTCCACTTTACAACTGAATGGAGATATAATTGCGCCACTTTCTTTGTAGGTGCACCTTCTTAGGCCTTTTATATCACCACCGATTAGTTTTTACAAAACGTTCTATGGTCTTCTATACAACTAACTTTTGCTGGTTGGGGATGACGTTCAAAAGTGCCGTTTAATGGCCTAATTGAAATAAACGTTTTGACTTTGACTTTGACTAATTATTTATTTTTTTTAATTTTCAGTCGGATTTAGAAAATTCTTTTTGTAGGTATATGATAGCCACATTCATGAGGAAAGCTATATGCTATACCTACGGGAACGGGAAAAAATGGGATATGCGCGTACGAAGTCGCGGGTAATAACTTGTTTTTTTATAAAAAACCATGTTGAAATTTTATTGTCTTTCTGTCTGTTTGTTCCGCCTAATCTCCGAATCTGCTGGACGGATCTTCTCGAGAATTACACTGGCACACAGCTGATGTTATGAGGAGAACTTAATTAGGAAAAAAATGGGGTTCCGTAAAAAAACCGTTGAAAAATATTTCACGGTGGCGAAGACACGGGCAGAAGTTAGTCACATTTATTAATGCAAACGGCTCATAGCTAGATACTCACAATTAAGTCTTTATGCAACACAATTTATCTGTTTGTCTATACGGCGATACATTCGTCAATTATGTAGGCAATTGTGCTCATTTATTTTCTGTCCTCTCTGTCAATTTAATACTCATTAGCTTTTTCCGTCTAGATCGACGACGTCGCGGGAAAAATTATTGTGTACTTAGCCTTATAAAGAAGTAATCGGATCCGATTGGTAATAATTACACTGATTTAAAAACTTAAAAAAACAAAAAACAGTCGAATTGAGAACCTCTTTTTTCCACTGTTTACTTACATAAATCTTTTCTTTATCAATTTTAAAACTAGTTACTACTAATACATAAAACTAATAGATACTGAAAACAAATTAGTAGAAAATATAAAAGCGGAGGAGTAAAAAGGGGGAGGGGAAGAACTCATAGGGCATCGAAAAATTCTTCCACAGCGCTGTCAACGGGAAAAGTGCCCAGAACACTGGCCGCATTGCCACGTTGAATGGCAATGCTGATTCGTTGGCCAAAGAAAAGGCCAGCGCTCTGGTCACGTGAAGAGTCGACTAACTGCTTGCTGATTTCACGAAAAACTCGATGAGCACTCGGACCCCATGGCCCTAATTCTCCACAACTGAATTGAAATTCACATCTACCCCCCCTCCCCCCACCTTCTAATAAGGACGCGCCTCGGTTGTGAACCCGTGATGGTCACGAACCCAAGGTTATGTTATGAACATTATAACCTCACAAGACAATCGCATTTAGTTTTGATTATAATCGCAAGATCTGAATAAAGATGGTGTCCTCAAACTAGCGGTCGTTGCACCTCACAGTAATTAAATACGAGTATTATATCCGTTCTTCTGCCAACTGTCAATACGCGCATCCTTGTGATCAGGGGGTCTACTCTCTAAGCCCGAAGTCCGTAGTTTCGGCCTTAGTGTCGGGCGTTTTCTACTCCGTATCACTTACGGACTTACGACGATTATTCCCGAACCCGAACTAAGAAGAACTGTCAAATCGTGTTGTCATTCATTCTACGTATACTACGAAATACAAATACGTTTTGGTATATGTATTTCAATTACTTCATAAAAATGTAATTTGTTATTGGTATTTCAAATACCTGACACTGAGGTATTTTGTAGTTTTTAGTATTTCAAATATTTTGGCTTCAAAATACATTTGAACATAAATGCATTTAGCAAACTTATTATTGAGTGCGCTCGCTCTGTGGAAAACAGCGCTCGATAGCTTTCGTTAGCAAAAAGGCTTACCTACACCTGACTGTATTTTGTAATTAGTATTAATGTTTTGTAATACAAATGATTAAAATATGTACCTACTTTTTTGTATTTTATATTTCTAATGCACGAATTAAAAGAATTTTGTATTTTAAATACATGCGAGACAGTTTTGTAATTTGTATTTTAATTTTAGTAATTAAAGCATGTATTTTGCCCAGCTCTGCTTGCGAGAAACCTTGGTAGGTAATAATTTTTGGGATCATAGTAAGACAGGAGCTTGTGGCTAACTAATAACAGCCGCACGGGTCGATTTTCAAGGTTAAGCAACTCTTGCCGAGGTCAGTATGTGGATGGGTGCCCATCTCAACATACCGAGGTTCCTCCGTGCCTCGGAAAGCACGTTAAGCCCGGCTTTTTCCGGCTGTCATTTGGAGATCTTTGGCAGTCGTTAGTTCGTTACCGATTGTAAAAAACTAGAAAATTTGACACCAGTCTTGCCATGAAGTACGTGTTACCCTAGTTAATGTGTTCTGTCTTCTTGTTATGCTTTCTCGCTAAAATGGCTGAACGGATTGTCATGAAATTTAGCAGATATATAGCCTGGGATATGGAGAAGGACTCAGGATACTTTTTACGAGATAACTGATATGCACGCGGGCGGAGCCGCGGTATGTTGTATGACTTGGCGAGGGTGGCTCTAATTAATAGATTTTAAGATCATTATATATTTTTTAACGAGGGTGGCATAATCACTTCGTGACTGAACCCTCTAAAATAAAGAAAAATAAAGCTAGTAAGTACTGAATTTCAAGTACCCTTTTTATAAAGATAAAAAACTTTCATTTATCATTTATAATTTTATGATTGATGCCCATACATACATACACACACATGATTTACGCACCGTGTTAACACAAAAATATACCTTGTAAAGTAAAATATCAACAATGTAGTAATAAATGCCTACGCGTAAAATAATGACAAGATGAAAGGATAATACATCATGTGACGTTAGAAGGACACGAGTTCAAGTTGATTTAAAACTTTGATGCAATGTTGTGCATTCTCCTTTTTGAAGCACCTGCCTACAGTTATAGATATTTAATTGTATTTTTTTTCAAATGTTTAATATTATCAAAAATAAAATTAAATGGACATAAAACTAATTTCGGGACTGCTGTTTTAATTTAATAATTTCAAGATAATATGTGTCGTCACACTAAGGAAGCCTCACAAATATGACCAGGGGCCCTATACCTAGCTATATAGGGTGTATACCTCCATCCCTCCTTCTCGCTCAAACTACGCACGCTTTAACACGTCATGGTAGGGCCGCAGCTGTGACAAGAACAGGGGGTTTAAAAAAAATCATGGAATTCGTGAGACGTAATTTACGGAAAGTTCTGGAGTGGCGACCGCGTTCCGGAAGACGCAGCGTTGGAAGGCCTCCCACAAGGTGGACCGATGCCCTGGTGAGGGCAGAGCTGTACTTTGATATATGGGCCTCATCAGAAGGCTTAAAGTCACCCAAAGGGCAATGGAGAGGGCAATGCTCGTAGTTTCCTTGCGTGATCGAATCAGGAATGACGATATCCGCAAGAGAACCAAGGTAACCGACAGCCCGAAGGATCGCCAGGGTCGCGGGTAGTCGATGGATGCGAGCCGCACAGGACCGGTTGTTGTGGCGACATTTGGGGGAGGCCTATGTCCAGCAGTGGACGTCTATCGGCTGATATGATGATGATGATGATGATAATGATGAATTTACGGATGACCCCAAAACAGTTAAAATATTTTTTGTATCAGAACAGGACTTTTACGATTACCTTTTGCAAACGTACATAAATAATTACCGATGACACGGATGGCGCAGTGGTTGAGCGATTGGCTGCTGCTCTGCGTGTCGCGGGTTCGATTCCCGCACGGAACAAATATTTGTATGACCTACAGATAGTTGTTCCGGGTCTAGCTGTTTGTGTATGTGAGTTTTTATGTTTGTAAACGCATCCACGATAAAGGAGAAATTCCTAGTGTGAGGCAACGCTTAAAAAAAACAATCTCTTTGGAATAATTATTAGTCTAATTAGATTTAATACATTATAAACAAACGTAGGTGGAAGGTTGGTGGCTCGCGGTGCCTATCAGGGTTGCGGAATTTGTTCGAATAAGTTACCATGGCCCTGGTACGCAAAGGGCATTTGGAGGAACACGGGTGGGATTTAGTCAGTAAGATTCTAACACTCCCTTCCGCTCAACCCAGAGTGGATAAATTCCCGTTTGATAAATTCCCATCCAAAAAAAAGGTGGGCCAAAAAAACTGAAATCTTTTTAATTACAAGTTACCTACAACAAAATCGCATTTAAAAGTTGTTACAAGGCAAATAAGCAAAATTACATCCTTAATTCGAACAGTGTAAACATGAAAATTAAAAAAAAAACAATCCCATAAACCCGCGCATTATTTTTTGCACAGCCCTTCGACATTCAAATTCAACGAAGAACATACTAAGTAGCGACTCGTGGATTAAAAAAAAATTTAAACTGAGGCCGTATGACAGATGAATGGTACTGAGCTAAGGTTAAACGCGGCATTTCGCAATAGACCACGGCGAGGCAGGCCGGGCGCGCGCGCGAATTCGAAATTTAAATAATTTAATCGAGAAATACGATTTTGTTTTTTTTTTTGTGCTTCGAACTGTTTTTTTTTTGTTTTGTGCATGGACTTTTTAGTTATTATGACTGTTTTGTGAGTTATTTTTCTGTTGGTGGTTTTTTTTTACTAAGGTTAGTTTTTTTTCTTTTTTTTTAATTAGTTTTAGATTTTTTTTCTAACAACGCTTAGCACATTTGTTTTTTTTATAATTTTTAAAAACAAAAATATTGCAGGCACAGGAAATATTTTTGTTTGTCAAACAAAACATAAATGACTAAACCGCGAATTCGTATTCGTAAACTGATGTAAAGTGATTATCAATTAATGAGATTAAATACGACCGATTAAGTAATATTTCTGAATTAAAATGTAAAACAGACCTCTCACTTTCAAATCACGCAAATATTTATTTTATAATGTTGCAATTTAATGTAAAAAATACAACCGAATTGAGAACCTCCTCCTTTTTTTGAAGTCGGTTACCAAATAATAAATTAACAACTGGAGAGGGTAGGTTCTTACGTATTAATATTTGTTGTTGATACTAGAACCTACCCCAACAAAGTCGAAAAAAGTAAGGCGGATTGATTGAATTATAGTAATTACATACCCCCAAAAATTCAGTTGTCAATTAGGTACTTACCTACATTAATAAACAATTTGATAAGAAAAAGAAAACAAATATTATTGTACTATAACGAAACAGAACGAAACGTTCGTAAATAATTGAATGTTTTCATTTGTAATTGAAAACAAAAAACTAGTAAAGTGTGAGTTGAACTCACTTAACCAGAGTACCGCACCTACCTTGGTAGTAGTAAATAGTAGTAATATTTATCTACGTATGTATTTATAAAATATTGTTTTGTGATCCCAAAACCAAGTTTTCTGATACTATGAAGTTGTTGCTTTATCCTGATTAGGTATCTACTAAAAACATTGCTGGCCAGTGCTAGTTAGACACATTAATTGGACAAGCATAAGTAGAACGATTCTAAATTTCTTGTCAATGTCGTAAGTATTTCCTAAAATAAAATAAGCATTATAGTTGTCAAAAAATAAAAGGCCCGTTTTGACAGCAGCCGGTCGATTCTGTCGACATCTCACGGTGTTCACCTAGGCGGAGTGAACGACAATAGAGCTGTCATTCCATCTTATTTGTATGGTTTGAAAACTCACCCGTCGTGTGCCCCGCCCGGGCGTTCACTTCGACATGTTTACAGAATCGCACTGCTGGATACAACAAAGAGATTAATTTCATGTCTATTACCTACTAAGTAGTAAAGTAATCTTGTGTCCTGCTGTCAAAACGGGCCTTTTATTTTTTGACAACTTTAGTTGCAGACAGTTGAAGCCGCACCTTTTTTCATTTAGGTTGCTAGAGAACCATAAAAAGTCAAAACAATACTACCTTATCAGAAGCAAAACGGTCTAGGTAACTCACTGAACGTAGTACACGTTCAAATACGTGTGTTATGTTGGTAATACCTACTGAAAATCGTACGCATGTTTCAAGTTTCAATCGTCTTTGCAGAATTATTGTTCGAAAGAGAGAACATTTTTCAAAGGAACACGGGTTGGTTTTAGTCAAGTAAGAGTCTGACACTCCCTCCCGCTCCGCTCAAAGCGGGAGAAGTCATTTGATGATTTCCCGTCCAAAAAAATATATTAAATAAAATGTTTCAATCGTCTGGCAGTAGTAAAATGTTACGTTCAAATTGTTCAATCCATGCATTTTATATATCCGTAGTTTACTATTCAGTTTTATTACTCAAAATCAAATATAAAAATTCTTGAAATAATATAGTTGTTTTGTTTTGGAATATTACTTACTTACTTAGTTATTTACACGGATGTATCGGATCTGTGGTTATTTTATTTGGGTACTTGGGTTATGTTTAGTATACATAATTAGTTAATTACATTTTAATGATAGGTACTTAGTTTTGTAAAATGCAGTGGCGGGCTAAGGCCGTATTTAGTTAAAATCTTGCAAGTAAAATTTAAAAACAACATCATAGAGTATGCATCATCATATTCTTCATCATAATTTGTCATGTAGGCCCCACTATGATCACGTTTTCAATGAGGCAAACCGATTACTTACTATCTTTCATATTGCGTAATGCCAAACTACTTATTTAAGCGTCCGCAAACTTTGTTAATATTGTACTATTCCCTGCTAAGATCTATATTGAAGTACTGCTCGTCTGTGTGGTCTCCAATATAAATAACACTCACATTAATCGCATCGAATCTGTGCAGAGAAGGTTTTTTATGTGCAAAATATGGCCTCAGACGTAAACTAACCAATTACAATCAGCGACTCACACACTTTCACATGAAGAGTCTTGAGAAAAGGAGATGAGTTAGTGATTTAAGTACCTACATTGCATAAAAATTACAAATGGCTTCTTTGACATTCAATTACTTGACCAGATACACTTTAAAATACCAACTCGATTTGTGCGCACTCCACAATTATTCAGTATTCTCGCTAGTAACAATAATGTTTCTAAAAATAATTCGTTATGCAGAATGTGCAGTCAATCTAATGCAATATGCCCTAAGGTGGACTTGTTTTTGAACAGTTTTAATGAATTTAGAAATGCTTTATATGAATTATAAAATTCTCCATAATATTATTTTACTTTAACTGTCACTAATGAAGCTTAGTAAACATTGAACGCTGTTTACAGAAATAATTTGACTTCAGATTTACATACTGTATGTTATTTTAGCTGTAATGAATTGTCTTAGTCTGTAGTCTGTCACTGTACTTATTAAAATATATAAATATTTATAATTATTATTTCTCTTACTTAAGTACCAAATATATTATACTTAGTTCTAATTCGATTTTGTTATAAATATGTAAACTTGTTTTAATGTTAGATATTATTAGTTTTACTTTTAACATTTGTTAAAAAGAACGATTAACTATTGTTCGAATATTTGGATGTCTGTGAAGGGCGATTTATGTCAGATCCTAATTCTATATTTACCTAAATTAAGACCTGGAATGTGCCATGTTTTTATACAAATCAAATATACTTATTCTAAATTTGTGGATTGAATAGGTACCTATATAAATGTAAGCTCTCCTTTTCACAAAACTTTAATATCACAGTACTAATTTTTTTTTGAAGAATTAATGAATTTCCTCAAACTAACATATAGGTAGGTACTACATAGTACATAATTAAATAGTAAAAGTGTAAGTATTTAAATTAGCTACAATTTTAATCACGCATTTAAGGATTTCGAATCCCACACTGAGTTTCTCCTTGAACCCACAGCATCCTGCCTGCTTGGCCTGGTAAGGCTGTTTGTAGGGCATACAAATGTTTTTTTTTGGGTTTCCCAAAGTGTAGAAAGCTCATACGAAACACACAGCGTGACGCAAAGTCACCCGTTGGTACTGAAGAGGTTATTCAAATAAAAAAAAACGTAAAAGTAGGTAGCTTAGTTACCGCAAAAAGTTTGTTTCACTAGTGTGATTGTGGAGCAGGACCAGCATTGACCAGTATTTTTTTCAGGTTTTTTTTTTCCATGTAATCTTCCAAGTTACAAAATGCTTGTCTGCATACCTTTTTTTTGGATGGGAAACCTAGTGTGCATTTCTACAAGACTAGCTATTGACCGCGACTTCGTACGCGTTTATCCTGTTTTTACCGGTCCCGTATGTATTATCCGTTCCCGTATAGCCTAAAGCCTTCCTCATGAATGTGGCTATCATATGTATCAATAATTCTCCAAATCCGACTGTGAGTTCCAGAGATTAGCGCGTTAAAACATACAAACAAAATAAATTCTTCATTAGTATAGATTTATATTAACATCGTCGAATTGAGTTCTGGTATATGGAACGGTATTTTACATTTTAAGCATACCTAAACCTACTTTGAAACGTCAAGTTTCAAATCGGTAGTTTCATAAGAAGAAGTACCGGCAAAAGAATTTCGATGAAAAAAAAAATTGCAATATGTTAGAGGCCAGTGTCAACCGCATAGGTACTTACTTAGATTTTACGTTGGCACATAGGCTTTTGAGACTAATAAGTCTCAAAACTCAATATTATTTATTGCATTCCATATTATGTATTACTTACTAATAAAGTTAAAGATCAATATGGACCCTAAAAAAGTCTAGAGGTCTACAGAGTGTCATTGTATCAGCGAAAACGGTTGTCAAAATGGGATTGGGATTAACCAACTGACTTTTTGTAGGATAGTCTGTCGGGCCCATTTTTTTTTTTAATGTGTAGTGTAATGTCGCGACAGTAACTAAAAGATACAAAGAAATGTATTTTTTTTTGTGTCTTTTTGTTACTATCGCGATAGTTGAACTTGTTTTGTACGTTTAAACAATCATTATTCCTATTATTGACTTTGTTTTTGTTAAACATTCGGAGTTATAGAAATAGTTCGTTTACCTTTGAACTACTTATTTACCACGATTTATTGACATGATAGATATGTAGGTACTTAACTAGATAAAAATATAATTACGTTTTTCTAAAAAAACGTGCAAAGATAAACGAATCTATGCCTATTTCAGCCAATTAGCAATGAGCTTAGATACAAATTATTTTAATTACCCAATTAGTGATAAGATAAAAAAATAGTTGTTTATTTTAATTCTTGATAAGTTAAATGTTCGTTATGTCTAGACCAGTGGCTCCCAACCTTTATTTGACCAGTGACCAGTAATCCCTACTCCCTACTAATATTGTAAATGCGAAAGTAACTCTGTTTGTCTGTAGCGCTTTCACGCAAAAAGGGCTGAAAGGATCGTCATGAAATTTGGCAGATATATGGCCTGGGATATGGAGAAGGACATAGGGTACTTTTTACGCGATAACCGACAACAACGCGGGTGGAGCCTCGGGTAAAAGCTAGTAATACTATAAATGCGAAAGTTTAGAAGGATTTTTGTTTATCAATCATGCCAGAACCAGAACAGCTGAAGGAATCTGCATACTCGAAGATGAAAGTCACAGAGATAGATTTTAGTTTGGAATAGCACTTTGGCTATACTAGTTTTATACCGGGAGATTCTTTCTGACACGACATGAATCACTTGGGCGAAGCTGTTGGTAAAATATCAGCCTGATAGGTACTGACCCACTGTTATGCTAAGGTTTCTTCTGAGAAGGACAAATAAAATTAGGCCATATTATGCATGAAATTTTTTTATTTGCAAAATTAAATAATTATTAGCCCTTATAAACAATTGTGTAATCTTTTTTTTAAATACCCATCATCAGCAGTGAAGTTACAAAGCTTCAAAGTTGACAATTAGATAGAGAAGTCCGATATGAACTCATACGTCAAAGTTCATGACGCCTATACAGCTGGCGTTTTCGCGAGAGGGACAGATATATTTGTTTAAAATAGTTATATAATCTCGTTGATTTCTCGAACAATTTTGATTCTATATTCACTGTTAGTATTATATTTTTGAATACTTTGAGATAAACTGTAACTGTAGAACTTAATAAAAAAAAATCATGCCTATTCCATAATAAGATATCTTCATCTTCCAAGAAAAAGAGGCGTGTCGTATGTTGCCAAAAAACGCACGAACTTTTACGGAAGTTCACGAACTGTTGCATCGTTTTCTTGTGTTCTGCAGCGCTATCTTCGAAGTAATCATCACGATTGGACACGGATTCAGACAACGTCAGTTTATTGAAGTGGAGGAATGCGTGTAAAAAGTTAAAAATTGTTTTTGTTTTTGTGATTTATCATATAACTAGCTTTTGCCCGACTATGCGTACGCGCTTATCCCGTTCCCATATAGCCTATAGCCTTCCTCATGAATGTGGCTATCATTTACAAAAAGAATTTTCCAAATCCGACTGGTAGTTCCAGAGATTAGCGCGTTCAAATAAATAAACCAAAACCGGTCAGTGCAAATCTTTAAAAAAGTTAGGTACCGTCAAACGGGGTGAATTGGAACGGAGCTCGCGGAGGGGTAAATAGAAATAAAACTTTGATAAGATTTTTCACTTTACTATCATAATATTGGTTTTCTAAGAATGCAACATTATTATATTTATATCAAGATAACAAGATAAAAAGTATAACAAGATTTAAATAACGTAAAAGTTCCCTTCAAAGTTTTGTGTCAATTCACCCCTGTGTTCCTATTCACCCCGTTTGTCGATATTGAAACTTTTAACCGAAGCACATTATTTGTGCATTAACACACGAAAGCAGAATATTATTATTTATTTTTTAAGCAGTCGTACTGCTTCAATCTACCCAGACATTTCCGAACTTTGCTGGGACGGCTTCCAGTCTAACCACATACAACTGAATACCAGTATTTTAAATGGAGCGATTGTCTATCTGACCTCCACAACCCAGCAGTAACTGGGTAACACGGTACGTATCCTTGGCAAGACTGCTGTCAGATCATTAAAATTTGGCTTCTGACTGACTTTCAAAACTCTACAAATGACAGCCGGAACCGCTGAACGTGCTTTCCGAGACACGAAGGAGTCTCGGTAAGTAATTGATGCATCCATTGCTTACCGAGACTCTTTCGTGTCTATGATCACCCATCCACGGACTAACATCGGCAAGCGCTGCTTAACCTTCAAGATCGAACCGCGGCTGTATTATTTAGCCACGGTCTCCTCAGTGTATCAGCATTCATGAAGGGAAAATAAATTCGTACATTATTATGAAAAATACATAAGCGCTTTCCACCATTATGGGCAATCGGGTAATACGCTAAAATTATGGGTCCAGTCACAGAACACGGCAGTGACTAGAGAAGTATAACTTAACTAAAAAACCTATTTAGTTAAATAAATAAATATCTTGGGACAACTCACACACGGCCATCTGATCCCAAGCTAAGCAGACCTTGTGTTATGGTAACCAGACAACTGATATACATACTTATATAATTTATAAATACATACATATTATAGATAAATTACACCCAGACACAGAACAAACAATTATGCTCATCACACAAAGTTTGTCCTGGGTGGGAATCGAACCCACGACCTCCGGCTTTTGCAGTCAGGGTCACTAACCACTAGACCAACAGGCCTGTCGAAGTTAAATTCATCATCATCATCATATCAGCCGAAAGACGTCCACTGCTGGACATAGGCCTCTCCTAAGTATCGCTCGCGGTCCTGTTTAGTAAGGCTAAGAACTCACGGAGCGATTTTCGCCCGCGTCCGCTGCGGTTGCGGGCCCGCAGCTTCTGTAGAATGCAGATATATATATGTAAATAATTAAAGCATAACTCACGACGCGTGTTACGCCTGCGGTGTGTGCGGTTGTTTGCGGTTCCCGCTGCACCGGCGGGCAACTAGTAGAATCGCGCGGGCCGCGGTCACCCGCAGCCTCGGCGGGTGGCGCCCGCGCCCTCTGCGATCGGTTGGCGGACGACTGCGGTGGCCGGCGGGGGGTAGGGGGTACAGTAATCTGCGGGCTATGATCGCAAGCGCGACGGCTGCGTCGCGCAAATAACCGGTCTCGTGAGTTTAAAAATAAAACCGCAGTTCCACCACCGCGGCGGTCGCGGGTGAAAATCGCTCCGTGAGTTCTTAGCCTAAGATTGTTTATTTTATACTTTCTTGTACACTACATTATAAGAACAGGACAAACATTTATAAAAATAAGTGTACAATGTGGTCTTACCGCACAAGATAACCTACTTTTAAAAATAGTTGACACTTTTTGTCTATTCTCCTTTCAATTAAGTATTTATTTAATCCAGCGGAACCCCAGAAAGGCCTCCTCCAGTGATACCCATGCTACATGTACATTATTTTTTGATAATATAATATTTTTGCCACGGGCCGTCTTCAATAGCTGAACGGTTATATTGACACACTCGTATAGACCAAGCGTTAATGCATGTACAGTTTTGACAATGCTGTCTTTAGTAGCCGAGACTGCCCGAGATGTCTCAGACGTCTCCTTACTCTGTATGTCCAGCCAGCACTACAGGTTTCCTCTTTTACTTTCGGACCAAAACTCGTTTTAAAAAAGTGAAGTTGTTCCACTACCTATATCAAGCACTAATTTTGGTCAATGGACAATCAATGGTGTACGCCTTGCAATTTTTTTGTTTACGATTGCAGTGAAACTTTACGATTTCATCTTTTTTTACGCATTTTTGCGTATTATAGAAAGGGAAATCGCTCGGGTCAAACAAGAAGGATATAAGAATAAATTAGGTGTTCTTTTGTTAGCCCATACATGTGCCAATGGTTGGTAAACCTCCCCTAAGTCCTTCTAAGAATTCTTAACCCAAATGATCAGTTTAAGAAAATATTATATATTTTTCTCAAGTACGACACATAACTTGTAATATCTAAGGTATAGTCAGCACTAAAAATAGGTCACAATAAATTCTAAATGTGTTAAAAAAAACCAAAAGAAAACGGATTTTTTTAATTTCAAAATCATTTATTTAAAGTAGGTACTTACCTATTGTACTTTTCTTACTCATTAAAAAAATATAATTGATAACTGAAATACTATAAATAAAATATGTGAATTATTATTATTATTGTAAGTATTATAATTAGGTAGGTACATCTTAGTTAATTTTCTAAATAACTTTACGGCCGTAACACGTAAAAATCTACAGAAAATACTGTTAATAGTCGAGTAAAATAAACAATAGGTAAGTATAAAAAGACTTCAATATCCTGAAATCCTGCAAGTTCGTTGTATTCAAAAGAATGTCAATAAATACATAAATAACGAATAGTGCTCATACTAAATTAGTCACCTTAAAGATCATTTTAGAAAATCAATCTATTTTAAGTTACTCTTTTAATTTCTTGTATTTTCCGGAAAAAAAAGTTTTTGTGATTATATTTATAACTTTTCAATTCTACACATTGCGCAAAATAGGATAGATATATTTCTAAAAAAATACCCGCTAATTAGGTCACCAAAAATAGTGCGTTGTATTTTCGGAAGCAATCCTAGACTTCACTAGACGGGCTTTCTTGTCTATGGTCTGTTCTATGACATAGATACATAGACCTCGCTGACAGGCAGACCTTAGGGCAATAAAAGTGGTCCGATAGACATTCTCTCCTGCAGCATTTTTTTCACCCCTTGCAGGTCTCCGAAGACTCGTATCCAGATGGACAACTTTGAGAATGACTGGTCTCTAGTGACTTCCCCGCTAAAGATCCCTAGTGAACTGACTATTAACCCATCCAAGATGTAACAAACAACAGTCATTTGCGATGTTTGTATAATTATAATTTGAATGCCTACACGAAATAAGACCGGTTCGGAAGCAGATTCATTCACCCTTGAATTTCAATGTTAATATGAATATTTATACTATCACGTTGGTTTTTCAATAACTCGTAGTTTCTCTTTCACTTTGTTCGAGTATAAGGAATCGAATGGCCGCTTTGATAAGGAATGTGAACCAGTGGATCAAAATAAGTTTTGAGTTGGGATAGTATGTTTCTTGTAGAAAGTATTGTTGTGAGTTTTTCAGACGTACCATAGTCAATATTTTGTCAGTTGATCAAAAATTATGAAAATGAAACTGATTTTGAAGGCACAAATAACCGCTCAATAATATTTTAAATACAAATTGTAATAGGTAATATCTCAAATAACAAATTTTATTTTTTCGATTTTTTAGGAAGTATAATACCTATGTATAATTATAGATACGATTTATTTGGTGTACCAGTGTATCTACGATTAAAAACATACTATTGCGTAACGCACTTAGAATGATGAAATATGAATTAATTTGTTGTTAAAATCATCATAACACACAATCTACACAATCACTGTGATTGTAATAATTACGCAAATAAATTAGGAATCTGTACTAAATATTCCACATTGATTGAACTTTAATATCATACGGAAATGACGTGTTAATGTCTCTATCTACAATCTTAACAGAGAATAGAATCATTGATTGATGGACCATAGACAACAAGACTTTATTCACAAGATTAATCAACAGATCAATTCACTGTTTCTATTTTAATTAATAGAGCTGATTGGGACCTTCGAGTTATTACTTTACAATTGCTAATTATTTTCTTACTTAAAAAAAATCTTAAACTCAATCATAATCAAAAGTCATTGATTCAAACTAGGCTGAATATCAGCACTTTTCGAACGTCAAAAATGTAAGTAGGTACATGAAGATTGTCTCCCTAAACGCCCGCCCGTCAGAGCGGGGGCACACGATGCGTTGCGGCGGCGGTGCGGCGCCGGAGCGGTGTCGCTGCGTCGTCTTACATAGAAATATCTGTGGCATGTCACACGATGCGCTCCGGCGCCGGACTTGCAACCACCAAGACGAGGCGGGGAGGGGTGAATGCGTTGCGACGTCGGAGCGGCACCGCTCATTTGTTTTGCGTCACAAGGAAGGACACACGCTCGCTCGTTTCGATTTTTTTTCTAAGTATTTTTCAGATTTCAATAAACATTCGAAACTTAACACACTCATTCGAAAGAAATTGTAAAACTTCTTTTCGTCTAACAGCAACTCTTAATATTCTTGGAGAAAAACCTGTCCATCACTGTTCCTTAGTGCAATAAAAGGACAGATCCAGTATCGTCGTACGCTTCTACGTCGATTTCGGCGGTGGCGTAATAGTAGGGCCAACAACAGACGTCTTTTACGATCCATTTTCATTAAAAGACTGAACAACGCTGCTACGGCGCCGCTGCGACATAACAACGTTACGGCGCCGCACCGCTCGTGTGCCCGCTGACACGGTGAAATCTTTGCGGTGCGGCGCCGCAACGCATCGTGTGCCCCGCTCTCACCACTTCCTAGTGTTTTAGCTGGAAAAAAGAAGTGGCGCACTCTCCAGCAACACATCTGTCTGATAAAGTGATAAGTTAGAAGAACTCGTACAAACATTTTATTTTATCGACATGCGACTGGATCAGAACGAGCGATGTAGGTGAGATGCAATAGAATGTTGTGGATAAATAATGGATAGTATTTAAGCGAGCGAAAATAAATTCAAAAGAAGTCGGTTAATAAAGGTGTTAACAATTCTGAATATGCCTTACTGAAATACTAAGTGGGCAACAACCAGTGGGCGACAAACAGTGGGCGACAAACAGTGGGTGAATGCAAATGTTTGAACAGCAAAATGAAAATAAAAATGTTACCTAGTGTTTGTTATTGAAGTCTTATACATATAATTTTGGGCGAAATATCGAAAATTACGTTTTATCTATAAGCTTAAAATATCTATTAAACTTTTCTTCGTCGGAGCTCGGGTTCCTATTTCAAGTTGGTATGAAAAATAAGTTCGAGGCGGGGTGCCCCAAGTCCCATGCTCGAGTATATTTTTCGCCCGCTCTACTATTTTATTCAGTTACTTGAAATTTTAAATGCAAGCTTAGATTAATTATTTCTCACTTTACGCAGCTCATTTTACTTAGTTTTAATTTTGAAAATTAGACCTTATAACAAAGTGTAGTTTCGCGGTATTGCAATATCACCGAGAGATGATGTGGAGTGGAACTAATTTTGCTTAAAATGATTTTTGTAAGTACCTGCCATATTTAACGCAAATAAAAAATATATTCTATTCTATTCAGTAATACTGGGTTTTAGATAGGCAGCCGCTCCAGATAAAACTCTGGTACTCAGCTGCCTTCGATTATACTGGAAGCCGACCCCAACATAGATAGAAAAACTACTGAACCGATTTTGATAAAATTTCAATGGGACCATTTGGGAAGTATACCCATTCCAACAAAAAAGATTTTTTCAAATCGGTTGGCAAGCGACGGTGTTATGCCCGAAAAAAAAAAAAAATACAAACATCCGAATTGAGAACCTCCTCCTTTTTTAGAAGTCGGTTAAAAAGGCTATATATGCCAGTATGTTATCATATCGTGCCGTGCGTCATTGTAGATAGGGTACTTTACCTGAATTAAGCATTCACCACAACACTCACACGAGGTAGGTATTCTCGTAAAATTCGACGACAACAAGTCATAACTTTTAATTTACAAAGTGTTTCGAGTATGAAGTATGCATGCAGCTAAATAAAAAAAACCCGCGAAGTGCGAGTCGGACTCGCGCACGAAGGATTCCGTACATTATCTATTAAAAAAACGGTTATTCTGTTTTTGGTATTTGTTGTTTAAAGCGGCAACATAAATAGGTACATCATCTGTGACAATTTCAACTGTCTAGCTATCACGGTTCATGAGAGACAGCCTAGTGACAGACAAATAGACGGACAGCGGAGCCTTAGTAATCGAATCCGGTTTTACCCTTTTGGTACGGAACCCTAAAAATAATCCTCCCATCTGTATTTCTGTCACGGTGGTCAATCTCAACAGAGATCAGCCAAGTAGTTACGAAGAAGATGATGTAGTGCACAAGCGTGTGCGCAAAAACAGCTTAGGTGCACCCTCTGTTCCTTATTGGGGAATTCGTTCGAAAGAGTCACCGCGGCCCTGGAACGCAAAGGGCATGAGGAGGAACACTGAAGGGTTTTTAGTCAGTAAGAGTCTGACACTCCCTTCCACTCCACCCATAGCGGAGTTCGTCGAGCGGGAAGTCATAAAATGACTTGAATTTGATCCATGACATTAAAAACCGCTCTGTTCCATTGCTCCCATAGTCCTCAGTTACAGCAATTAGACACGATCGGGGAGAGATCAGGCGCAGGATCAGCGGCGACACGTGCCTTCCTAGGCACGGGGGCGTCTCACCACCTCGGGCTCCTACTAAAAATTAAAAAAAAAGGAAAACCTACTAAAATTACACTTTTTATCGAACTCAAGATCCCACACGGCTCGTCAGTCGCTTTCGACTACACGATCATGTACCTAGTTACTTAGCTGAGAAATAAAAAATGTTAATTTACTTATAATAAACTAGCTGTGCCCGCGACTTCGTTCGCGTGGATGTCGGTCATCGCGTAAAAAAGTCTATGTCCTTCACCATATCCCAGGCTATATATCTGCCAAATTTCATCCCGATCCGTTCAGCCGTTTTAGAGCAAAAGCGTAACAAACAGACAAACAGATAGACAGAGTTGCTTTTGCATTTATAATATACTTGCTTTTACCCGCGACTTCGTACGCGTAAGTATATCCCGTTGTTATCCGTTCCCGTATAGCCTATAGCCTTCCTCATGAATGTGGCTATCATATACAAAAATAATTTTCAAGATCCAAAGATTACCCCCTACAACCTCACAAACTTTACCTCTTTATAATATTAGTATAGAGAAGTACCATCCAAGTAACTAGTACTAAATTGATTGAAAATCGGTCTATAATTTTATTCTATTAAATATCTTGAACACTCAGGAGATTAAACCTTGAAAATAAATAAGATTCGATAATAAAAATACGTGTAGTCGTATATTTTCAAATAATTGGCGTCATCTTGACATTGTCAATATGATTCAGTTCTTACAGTGACATTGATGACAGTATGTCGTGTGATACAGGGTGATCGGTAATTCAGTGCGTTCCGTCTAGTGGCATGTTATAGAGCTAATATGCAGCAAATTTGACCCATATTTGACCGGTGACTTAGCGCCCAAATTGGGTTGTTTTCACTAGAAATTTGCATACCTTGAATTTTACGGCGCTTAATTTCTAAAATGATGGGTATGTTTTTGATAAATAATTCGAGGTATTTATTCGTGAATGAGCGTTGAACTATTACTATCCAAAGTGGAGGAGTTCTCTCAAAATTTGCAATTTTTTGTAGTTAAGGAGATAGAGAACTTTCAAATAACCTTATTAGGCTGCCGAGTTATCAGAGTCAAAATTTTTGGAAATAACTCAAGAATATCCTATCTGAAGGAACGTTCTCTAGTACAAATCACTCTGTAGTCAAAATGACTGGTTCCTTATTCTATTTTTTTTTGCCAGACCCTTCATTGTCAAGGTAATCAGTAACGACAAAAAAACTTGTCTCAATTTTCTGTGATATTAACAGAATAATCCACAAAAAACACGTTATTTTTAACATACTGCGAAACTGAAAGTAGTTTGTACAGAATTTGTGTGTAATATATAATTCATGAAATAATAGGTACTTATAACAACTTATAACCGACCTTAGAGTTACGAACATAATCAAGTAAAAATCTACGTACCTACTTAAATTTTAATTAAAACAAAAATTGGAATGTTGCTTTATTTATTGCCAAAACCATGTTTTTACAAATATGTGACGTAAAGTACTGTGATTTTACACTAAAATTATAATAAAATAGATTTTTTTGCGGTTTTTTTATAGATAATGGTACGCAACCTCCGTGCGCGAATCCGACTCGCACTTCGCCGGTTTTTTTGATACCGACAAATCTATTTTGATTTAAAAACCAAACTACTGAACCGATTTTGACGTCATTTCTATGGAACCGAGAAGAATTTTTCAAATCGGTTCATAAATGACGGGGCTATGAGGTAACAAACATAAAAACTTTTCACAAAAAAAAAGAAACCGACTTCCAAAAAACACTACAAAGTTCAAAATAACTTTAGTTTCGGAAGTCGGTGTCAAATAACGAAGAAGCAACCAAAAACACCAATACGGTTTCTTTTTTTTGTGAAAAAGTTTTTTATTTTTCACTTTTTAGTGGTACCCCACACCTAACAACACCACTGGAAAGTCACAGGAAAGCAAAAATACGCAATTTCGTATACATGGATGATTTTTCCACATATTTTTTCCAGCTATTTGGATTTAATAACCAAACTACTGAACCGATTTTGATAACATTTCAATGGGACCATTTGGGAAGTATACCCTTTCCAACAAAAAAAGAATTTTTCAAATCGGTTGGCAAGCGACGGAGTTTGTGCCCGAACAAACAAAAAAAAAATACAAACATCCGAATTGAGAACCTCCTCCTTGTTTTGAAGCCGGTTAAAAAATCATCGAAAAGGGTACAGCGATGTAGGCGTGAAAACGTTACAAACATACAAATTCTTTGTCGCATTTAGATATATTTCCCTTCTCCCTTCAATTGACTTTCGATATCTATGATAATTTTTAGACATTGAACTACAAACGATGAGTAAATATTGATCAATCATCGAACGATTATATTAGTAGACATAGTGATAAAGAGATTATCACAAATCAACACAAGTATATATGTAGGTACCTACACTGCCTAGAGCAGTGGTTCCCAATCTTTATTTGACCCGGGACCTCTTTGATTTCTTTGTTGCTAGCAGGGACCAGAAATCAAGAAGCAAATTAAACTGCGTTAATATAAAAATAAACTTACATCACATAAATATTTTAAACTTGTAGCATAACTATTATTTGAAATCAAAAGTAAGTAGAGCATTGTCGTAGAAAACACATTTCTTTAGAAAATTAGAATCAGTTTGCATCAATGACATTTTTGAGGTGAAATTATTGAAGTTCTAACCCTTTCGCGGATTTTATTTTGGCCTTTGGGGACCACTTGTGGGCCGCGGACCACAGGTTGGGAATCACTGGTCTAGTGTTTAATAGTACATTGCGGACAAACAAATTGCCTTTTATTTTTATGGATGGGAAATCATCAAATGACTCCTGCCGCTCTGGGTGGAGCGGGAGGGAGTGTCAGACTCTTACTGATTAAACCATCCATGCTCCTCCTAGTGCCCTTTGCTTTCCAGGGCAGCGGTAACTCTTTCGATCTATTACTGGAATCAAAAGTAGCTCACAATTTAGGACCCATTATTATTAGTGTTAATGTATAATCCGTGGTGCTTGGCAACTGGGCTTAACCCAGTTGTATATGTCCCTTGGTGCCTATTTAGCCTAGCTCTGTTCTGTCTCCTGCTTAATAAGGAGGAAAGTGGAAAAACTCTTTCGAACGAAATCCGCAAAAATGGCGTGTTGGTCTAGTGGTTAAGACTGCGGCTTGGCAATGCGAAGTTCACGAGTTCAAATCGCGGTTTATTTAGGAGAAACAATTTGCCATAAATTAACTAAAAAACATACAACAGTCAAAAGGATAAAATAAAATGAGAGGTACTTAATCAAAACACACTTAAAAAAAAACCGGCCAAGTGCGAGTCGGGATCGCGCACGTAGGGTTCCGTAGCATTATCTATATAAAAAAAACGGCGAGAAAACACGTTTTTCTGTAAGGGAGGCAGGAGCCCAACTTAAACATTTATTTTATTCTGTTTTTAGTGTAGTAGTTTTATTCTGTTTGTTGTTATAGCGGCAACAGAAATACATCATCTGTGAAAATTTCAACTGTCTAGCTACCACGGTTCATGAGATACAGCCTGGTGACAGACAGACGGACAGCTGAGTCTTAGTAATAGGGTCCCGTTTTTACCCTTTGGGTACGGAACCCTAAAAAGGACCACTTACTATTCCTAAACTTTGTTTCTAAACAAAAAAATAATCCTCGGTGCCGTTTCTTTACTGTAGTGCAAATACAGAACACCATCATTAAATATGACCACGTACTTCTAGAACACCCAGACGCGTCATGCACCAACATCAGAACTCTAAAAAACAGCTCTTGCACTATCGCTTCTAATCAGTAGTATAGCTGCATGTTTACGCGCACTATATAGGATTGCGGCAATTGCCTTCATTTTTAGGGTTCCGTACCTACCCAAAGTCCAACGGGACCCTATTACTAAGCCTCTGCTGTCCGTCCGTGAGTCCGTCTGTCTGTCAGCGGGCTATATCTCATGAACCGTAATAGGAACACAGTTGAAATTTTCACAGATTGTGTATTTCTGTTGCAGCTAAAACATACCTACATACATGAAATGTGTTTTATGGTACGGAAGCCTTAATAATAGACGTTCTGAGCCCTAAAAAGCGGGCATTTTGCTATCTATACCAGGCACGAATCAAACTCCGGGCTGCTCATAATAGGTATCTGTATTTTCGAAAGGATAATTCTGATTTATTATTTAACTATGTAGCACAAGTCTTGTACGATGGTACGTCGGTTATTTTGATGCCATTTTTGAGTGCGGGTAACTAACTATAGTGTAAATAAAAATCGTTTTAGTAGTTTTAACTAATGAGATAAAACTACTGTAACGATTTTGATTAAATATTTGCTTAGACAGCATATCTAAAAAACAGACAGAATTAAGTATGTCACAGGTCAGTCACATCATTGCAAACAGACGACCCTGCTACAACCATGACATAAGATACAAACGTGCGAAATGAGTGACCCTGACAGTCAGTTTTGCAAGATTCGTATAATAACAGAGATACGAGTAATGCTACTTCGGAATTGGTATTTGTACATTTTTTTTTAACTAATGATAGGCACGCGTTTGACCGCTGTCACACCTGATGGTCAGCGATGATGAGGTCGAAGATGGAGCACGCTTGCCTAGAAGTAACCTTGAATAGGTTACTTCTAGGCAAGCGTAGAACTCTAAGCTCTTGACTTAAAGGCTCCCAAATTGTAGCTATCAGGAATCATAGAATCTGCCAGGGAATTCCTTAGCTGTACCTACGACGCACAATGAATGTGTTCCCAAAACGTTTTGTGCGTTAGGGTGGGAGCGACATCATGTACCGGTGGCGCATCGCCGCACGTCTTATGGTCCGATGATGGAACGGGCTTGGCGGATTTAAACTATGCAATTCCTTCTCAGTCTTCCCAAAATGCAAACGATAGAAAACCATCAGGCTAGCAACTCGGCGTCGATGCTCAAGACTTTGGAACTTCGACTCGACGAGCATCATTGTTGAATTACAATTAGAGACAGAATCTTTCATCGTTTTTACAAACATATAATTATAAACAAACAAACAAAACAATTACCTGTTAAAACAATTCATTCCAAAAAACTGTAATTGCAATATGCTGTATGTCCAGCAGTGGACGTCTTTCGGCTGAGATGATGATGATGATGAAGCTGTAATTATTATTTGTCAAAACAAACAAACACATCGTTAATTCGTTCACATCATTATTTTCTTTTTCAAAGCCGTGATTGCGCAATGATCACTTATTTTTCATAGTGACTGTACCTACATACTCGTAGCAAATTAATGTCATCCACACATAATATCCTTCTATGTAGGTAACTTTAAGCCTCAATATCTAAATTTCCTCGAAGAGCTCAGGAAAAGGAATGTCAGATTCTTACCGACTAAAACCCACCCGTGTTCCTTCAAATGCCCTTTGCGTTCCGGGCCTAGACCTAAACCTTTCTTTTGAGCGTCTGACGGTAACCCCTGCAGGCCTAGACAAAAAAAAAATCTGTAGCGTTAACGTCAGACGCTCACGACAAAATGTATGGGAATGAATTTAGGTGGGGAAAGGAAACGTCATCACCTTATGTCATTCCCATACATTTTGTCGTGAGCGTCTGACGTTAACCTCCTGCAGGCCTACACAAAATTTTTTTCTGTAGCGTTAACGTCAGACGCTGACGACAAAATGTATGGGAATGACTTTAGGTGGGGAAAGGAAACGTCATCACCTTATGTCATTCCCATACATTTTGTCGTGAGCGTCTGACGTTAACCCCCTGCAGGCCTAGACAAAACACTTTTCTGTAGCGTTAACGTCAGACGCTGACTACCTCACCTGACTAAGGGACTGTGCCTGTACTTAGACACTGAAAGCAAATGTCGTAGTAAAAGGTTATCTCGTCTCATAACAACACAAATAAAATAACATTTAGCATAGCTCGAGTGACAATGATCGCGTTATAACAATGAAAGATTATGAGGTAAATACCGACTTAATAGACTGGCTACTATACAGGCGTTTCCACCAGAGATGTACGATGCGTAGTGAGGGATGTGTTGTGTTTGTTAAGAACGGTTAGAATTGCTTGCGCTGAGCGAGGCTAGGTAAATGAAGCGATTCGAGCGTTCGAAGTCGTATTTCTTTTTCATTTACTGTGCTCAGGGTGCCAATTCAGCTTCTAGACAACACAGACTTAGTGCGTAGGCTTAAAAGAACTAAACCTTTTGAATTAGTGTAGTGTACAAAGTGAGTGAATAATAGTAACAATGATGTGCTATACATATAACACATGAACTTAGTGTTTTTATAAATTTATCAGACTCTAAGAATGTGCTACTTAGGACTTGTGTAAAAGTGCAAATGGACACTATTTTTAGTTTTAAAATAATCTATCACGTAACATATTAAGTTAGAGTTAAATTGGTCTCTTAGGCTAGATCGTTATTAATTATTAAGAATTTTGTTCTTACTAATAAAACACAAAAAAAAAACGCAATCTGTCAAAAATGTAAGTATGGCATTTTTGACAGATTGCGAATGCGTACATTGCAGAATGTTAGTAGAGTCCGTCCGACGAAAGAAGTCCCGCGGAAATAAATGGAACTATTATGATTTGATAAAAGATAGCATACAGTCGCATAGAAACTAGCGCCGCGGTTGCGGAACTTCTTTCGTTGGACGGACCCTAGAATTGGCCCTCACAAAAATCGACTATACTGCGCGACGTAACGCGGCTGAACGTAGACGGAAAAACGAAACTGTTAGTAAACCTACATGGTCAAAATAATAACTCAGAATTTTCCTTTAAATTATAAAATACAGCTAAAGGTACGACGAGCAGCCCGGAGTTTGATTCGTGCCTGGTAGATAGCAAAATATACGCTTTTTACGGCTCAGAACGTCTATAATAAACCGGCTAAGTGCGAGTTGGACTCTCACACGAAGGGTTCCGTACTTACCGTAAACCGAAAAACATTTCAATGGATGGGAGAGCCCCTTTTTATTTTAATTTAATTTTTATCATTTGTTATAGAAATAAACACTATGAAAATTTAAACTGTCAACCTGTTACGTTTCTTGAGATACAGCCCACTGACAGACAGACGGGCGGGTGGACAACTGGGGCTTAGTACCCTTAGTCCCCTTAGTACAGAACCCTAAAAACGGAACCTTTATAGAATTACTCGTGTCTGTTTGACTGTCTGTGTTTTAGACATAACTGGCGCCAAGCCCTCACCTCTGCCATACCCTTTTGGGGATGTGATGTTACCTATGTCAGGAGGGTATGAACTTCAACTCTAGGGGTCACAGAGGTTGCTAGGTCTGGTTGAACAACCACGCAGCCCGTCAAATACTCGAGGTCAACCACTCCGCGAGCAGTGATTGTAAAGTTACATGCGATGAACTGTGCTCATGTTGTATAGAACTAAGTAGGTACCTACGTGTTAAAATATGAAGTTGTAATGATATTATCTATTTTGTATTGAGCTACCTACTGTCTATCTGACCTCCACAACCCAGTAACTGGATAACACGATAGGTACCCCTTGGCAAAGCTTGTGTCAGATTTTCTGTCTTCGGACTTATTTTTTACTAGCTTTTGGCCGCGGCTCTGCCCGCGTTGATGTCGGTTATATCGTAAAAAAGTAGCCTATGTCCTTCTCCATATCTCAGGCTATATATATGCCAAATTTCATGACGATCCGTTCAGCCGTTTTATTGTGAAAGCGTAACAGAGAGACAGAGTTACTTTCGCTTTTATAATAAGTAGGAATTAGTAGGAATTAATATTGGTAGGTACTTAGGCTCGCTTGCAACTGATACGATGGAGCACGTTTACCTACAAAGTAACCTAATCACTCTTGACTTGAAGTCCACAGATTGTAGCTATCAGGAAACACAGACTCCGGCAGGGAATACCACTCCTTATCTGTACGCACAATGCAAGTAAGACTACTTTGTAAACTACCTGAAACGAATATCAAAGATGACAAATGACAGCCGGGACATCATAACGGCTTAAGGTGCTCCCACACTGCTGTTGAAAATGTTTACAAACATTTTTTCATATTTACCACTTTATTTTACGTTACTTTTACTAACAAAATGTAAGTCTTCTTCTTCTTCATGTGGGTAGTAAGGTCTAACGACCCCACACACCCTAATGTCAGTTTCTAAAACGCCTCAAGGGCCTCTGACATGGTTTGACGACCGCCAAAAAGTAAAATAAAAGTAGGTAAAGTAAATGTGGCGACGATCAAAATAATGTTGGTTAAGAAAATGTTTACTAAATGTTTGTAAACATTTTAACAGCAGTGTGTGAGCACCCTTACAGATAAATACAGACTTCAATATTATTGGTAAAATGAACAAAGAACGAAAGTGCAGCGGTTCATCGGGAACTTGTATTTTGCCATTGAAATAACTTGAACAAACCGGAATTTTGGAAAAAACTTTGCGTTGCCTGCTCCAGATATCGTTTTCACCTTCGTCTGAATAGTAGGGTTGTCAACATGAAGATTTTATTTACTTATTAGCTTAACGCTAGCGGCTTCGACCGCGTGAATGCAAATAGCTTCATCTCTTTTGCCTGACCGACCTTGACAAAAGTGCCTGAAAAGGGTTTTGAGTTCTGAGTTTTTGAGTTTTTTTTAATTTCAGAAATTATACCAAGGGAACATAATCCCGGAATTAAAAAATACCTTAAGTGCTTGCTCTATTAGACTATACAACGTGAAAAAATCGACTGCTCCATACATTTTATGTGCGCATAACTCGACAAAATATACTGAACAGCAGTTTTTTTTCACAATTTCAGGGTTGGTCGCATAGTAAAAGTTGTGTCATAATGATGAGTACAATGACCCCGTGGAATTGGCCCCCAGATAAATGTGCAATAACGGTCAATGACCCACCCACATATATTTATTGACTTTCTTAATATCGAAAACAGATAAAAAGACATAAAGCTGTCCTGAATCGACTTCTATCGTGATCCTTTACGATAATGAAAAACGGTTCATAATTTAATGTTCGGGTATCTACGAACGGAAATTAGGGAAAGGTCAATGTACTTAATTGCAAGTTTATCTGGCGCTTACCATAGTCGCGAATTGCTACCATGCATTTACCGCTTTGACCTATCAATGCTCACTCTCTGAAAGATAAAGACAACATGATTTTATTTTGCTTAGGTACTCGTTTTTGGTTATTGACAACCCTAACCAACTGTATCAGACGTGAAAAAAAAGAAGGTAAAAGGTATCTTTTTTAAGGTTACCGTTGCACATATATGACGCATTTAAATCTGATAATAACAGAAGTAAATATTGGTCCCAAGACGAACGAGGAGCTGCCAGGGTTGCTGAATTATTCGAAAGAGTTTAAGAGTTTTCAATAATTCTGTTGTCCAGTGACTATACAGCTATGTTTGCTGCTTGAGTAATACCGAGGCCCAACAGGCTTAGACAAAAAACTTTTCTGCAGCGTTAACGTCAGACGCTGACGACAAAATGTATGGGAATGACATAAGGTGTGGAAAGGAAACGTCATCACCTAATGTCATTCCCATACATTTTGTCGTGAGCGTCTGTCTTTAACGCAACAGAAAAGTTTTTGTATTGGCCCTCTGGAACGCAAAGGGCATTTGAAGAAACAGGGATGGGTTTTAGTCGGTAAGAGTCTGACACTATTCATGACAGTCATTGTTGATTCCTATCCAAAAAAAAAAGACGAGCGTAGGTAATATAACAGCCGCACGGGGCGATCTTCAAGGTTAAACAACGCTTGCAGAGGCCGGTCTTTGGATTGGTGACCATCCAATACATACCGAGTCTCCGTGTTCCTTTAAACGCCCTTTGGGTTCCAGGGCCGCCGTAACTCTCTCGAATAATTCAGCAGCACTGGCAGCTCCCCGTTCGTCTGCAGGTCATATTGTGACGAATACTTCTGGTAAGTATCTATATATCTATAGAGTATGGTTTTAGCACTTAGTCCTACTGTGGAACATTGTGCGTGAGCCATGTCGGCCGTCATTCAAACCAGCCAACCTCTCTCCAGAAGCAGATCAGCCCACTCAGTATGTTCAGGATATCTGTGAGTGAATTAGGTGTCCCTATTGTTTGCCTCCGTATTTTGGTAACGCCTGTGCACTCAAGGAGCACGTGCGATACCGTTTCCTCCTCCTCCATGCAGGATCTACACAGAGGACTGTCCGTTATACCGTTATTCTGGTAAGTATTGGGCCTTGTAAACCTGTAGCAGCATCTATCTATATCGCCACTAACTAACTAAAGACCTGAAGTCACATAAATTCAGCATCGCGGTATCAGAGTTCTCCGTGCGATTTGAAAATACGCAACCCAAATATCAACCACTATAGCTTTTACCCGCGACTTCGTACGCGTACATCCTATTATTTCCCGTTCCCGTATAGCCTATAGCCTTTCTCATGAATGTGGCTATCGTATACAAAAAGAATTTTTAAAATCGGTTCAGTAGATTCAGATATTACCCCTACAACCTCACAAACTTTACCTCTTTATAATATTAGTATAGATTGGGCAGTTGCCCACCAGATACAATTAATAACAACCGTCTGGTCGGAGGATCCTCCCTTTTCAATGTAGATTTGCCGAACTTAACACCCTGTTCCACATACCTCTATAAACCCAACCCACAAAGGTCATGGACCACTGCCTACCCATTACTGATGATAGTCGTGTTGATATTGTAATCTGCATTGGTCAAGCTTAGTCCAACTGTGAATAATTGCAGTTATCATGTCATCAGTGACCGGATCAAAACAAGATTGATTTTGTAATTAAATTGAAGATTGTGTTATTATCTGCATTAAACAAATAAATAAAATTGAAATGTCTGTTTGTAATTTCAAAATAACAGCTTTTTACTAAATGCATATGAGAGTTATACATACATTTACGAAACATTTTTTGTATGTTTGTTTGTTCTGGCTAATCTCCAAAAGGGCTGGGCTGATTTTGATGGAATCTTACAGATAGCTGATGTAATTTAAGCAATAACTTAGCCTACTTTTATTTTAGAAAAAGCATTAGGCTTCTGGCTCTTCTTCATCCGGCTTCCTCTTCTTTCTTCTAATACGGGTTGGAGTGATAATAGCATCACACGAGTGTTTTAATACCTAATTATATGCCGTTGCATACACTATTTTATCTTCACTCATACAGTTGTAATAAAATAAGTGGAAAAATAGTTTAGTCCAATATGGCGGATATTCTCATTGCGTATTCGAATGACTGCGCAGCGCGCTCATCCATAGACAAAGATAAAAGCTGGCTCATTGACGGGCCTGCGCCAAAAATTAAAAAGAAAAAGTGTGCTATAAAAATTAAAAAGTTATTTTATGATGCAGTTGTTTAAAAATAGAAGGAAAATGTTGAACTGTAATGTTTTTTTTTTTAATTTTACCTATCCACGAAAAAAAAGTACGTGTTTATGCATTCGTTTTTGAACTCATATTAATTTGGAACATTACGTTGTGAGTGTAGATAAAAAAAAACTTTTTCACAAAAAAAAAGAAACCGACTTCCAAAAAACACTACAAAGTTCAAAATAACTTTAATTTCGGATGTCGGTATTTTTGGTTGCTTCTTCGTTATTTGACACCGACTTCCGAAATTAAAGTTATTTTGCTTATAGATAGTACCCCACACCTAACAACACCACTGGAAAGTCACAGGAAAGCAAAAATACGCAATTTCGTATACATAGATGATTTTTCCACATATTTTTTCCAGCTATTTGGATTTAATAACCAAACTTCTAAACCGATTTTGATACAATTTCAATGGGACCATTTGGAAAGTATACTCTTTCCAACAAAAAAAGAATTTTTCAAATCGGTTAGCAAGTGACGGAGTTATGCCCGAACAAACATGAAAAAAAAAATACAAACATCCGAACTGAGAACCTCCTCCTTTTTTAGAAGTCGGTTAAAAATATAAAATCACATAAGTACAATCATTGCCGACCATAAGGTGTTCATTACAGAACAACCATGGGAACCCATTAAAGTTAAATAGTGCCAATTTAGTTGCATATCAATCGCCGATACTTATAAGCGTGACCCAAATAGGAAATTGGCCCAAATTTTATATGCAACAACCAATTCAGGCAATCATCTTCCAGTCTGTTAGTGTTATGTCAATTGATGCAATGCCATTTTGTTTAAATAGTTTGTCTTTGGTTCCGGTCTTTTTTTTAACTGACTTTTAAAAAAGGAGGAGGTTCTCAATTCGGATGTTTGTATTTTTTTTTATGTTTGTTCGTGCATAACTCCGTCGTTACCAATCGATTTGAAAAAATATTATTAATTTATTAAGTTTTTGTTGGAAAAGGTATACTTCCCAAATAGTCCCATTGAAATTTTATCAAAATCGGTTCAGTAGTTTGGTTTTTAAATCCAAATAACTGGAAAAAATATGTGGAAAAATCATCCATGTATACGAAATTGCGTATTTTTGCTTTCCTGTGACTTTCCAGTGGTGTTGTTAGGTGTAGGGTAGGTACCACTAAAAAGTGAAAAATAAGAAACTTTTTCACAAAAAAAAGTTTTTTTTTGTAAACGGTTTTATTATAGACTCGTTTTTTGGCTTCAATCTCACCTGACGGTAAGCGATGATGTGGTCGACGATGGAGCATATTTACCTATTATACACTCTTGACTAATCAGCCGCACGGACCGATCTTCAAGGTTAAGCAACGCTTGCCGAGGTTGGTCTGTGGATGGGTGACCATCTTAACATACCGAAACTCCTCCGTGCCTCGGAAAGCACGTTAAGCCGTTGGTACCGGCTGTCATTTGGATATCTTTGGCAGTCGTTACGGATTGTCAGAAGCCAGACAATCTGACACCAGTCTTGCCAAGAAGTATCGTGCCACCCAGTTAATGGGTTGTGGAGGTCTGATAAGCAGCCGTTCCACGTAAAATACTGATAATGCTGAATCCGGTTTGACTGGGAGCCGCCCTCAATATAGTTGGGAAAAGGCTAGGCAGATGATGATACACTCTTGACTAAAAGACTTCTCGATTGTAGCTATCAGGAAACACAGACGGTGGCAGAGAATTTTATATCTTAGTTGTAGTCAAAGTCGAAGTCAGTCAAAGTCAAATTCAAAGCAATTAAGTATTTCAAATAAACCATTTACACGTAATTTTGAATTGTCACAGTCAGTCAGTCAAAAACATGAAGCTATTTGCACGTTCCAAAGCGTAGATCTCTATGGAGAAGAACGTGCAAGAAACTCCACGGACAAAAGGTACTTACAGTAGTTGATCGTTGTTGTCTATCTACCTAATAGTACGAGAGCCCACGACCAAATTTTTTGTCTCATAGCAATACAGCCAAAACCGCATCAAATCGATAGATACGATTATCCTGAACTCGAAAATACCAATATCAGACATTTTCCGCGTAGCGTTTGATCTGACCGAATTTTCAAAATTGTCAAAGAATTTTACCGAACTGCATCATAGCAATATGTCTGATTTGCAGACTGTAGTTGAATGATAGTTCTGAGATACCGGAAACATATTTTTCAGACGTTAGTGGTGTAGCGCAAACCCGTAAAATCACTTAAAAAAATTAAAAATGAGACAAAAAAAATGTCGCATAGCAATACGTCTGAAAATCTTTTTTATTAGTAAATTTTGGTTATTTGATGCGAACAAAACAATTTTCAGACGGAAATGTGAACGCATTAAATTTTGAGACCGTTTTGAAAATGTTAACAAATTTTACCGATCGGTATCATAGCAATATGTCTGAAAATTGTTGGACATTATAAAATAAGTTGTCCGCATGTGCAAAAAATTTATATCAGACAAATTAAGTGTAGCACCTTCTCTATCAGACAACTTTTCGATACTCAGATATCATTTAAAAATCGTATTGAGGCATCTTGAATTCTCTGTTACAAACCAATGAATACGTTGCGACCCTGAATTTATTAGATGATAATTAAACTTTTACAAAAGAAATAAGTAATGACATCTGTCATCTGTCAAAGTACATATAATAGACAAGGGAGATTCTTGAATATCTATGAAGGCTGTAAATTTAAAAAAACATTTAACAGAGGCGTCGGCCAGGCGACTCCGAAACGTTATTTTCGTTTTTGGGAGTATATGCTACACTTAAAGTGTCTGAAAACAGGTTTTTGGTAATCATGGCAGCAATACGAAAAGTTAAAAAAAAAATTATCCGTATTGCTATGATACAGGTCGGCTAAATTTGTTGACATTTTTAAAAATGCGCTCAGGCTATGTGCTACGCGCAAAATGTCTGAAAACAAACTTTTTCGTAATACAATTATAAAATCTATGTACATTTTCACTATCAGACGTATTGCTATAATACCGACTGCCTTTTTTTTTTGACACAGCAGAAATGGCCTCCCACGCAGTTGCTACACTTTCGACCGTTACTACACACCTAGTCGGGTTCAGAATCATACAATCTAACGATTTTATAGGGTTTTTGCCGTATTGCTATGAGACATGGTTTTGGTCGTGGGCTCTAGTACTATAATAAATAGGGTAGATGACTAAAAAAATGCAATTAAACCCGTCAGATAGATTCCCAAAAAATATTGCACACGTACTTATAATTTATTTTTTCACGTACCTTCTTACAGTCAAAACAAATCCACAGGATGCAGGCAGTCCAAAACCGAAAAGCCACGGGCGCCCCGTGGTTTATTAAGAATGAACGACTTCATGTCGACCTTAAGAGGGCGCCGACCAAACGTCGACCGCGCAGTGGCGCCCTCATCGTTTGTTTGGTTATTTCTTTTATTTTAGAATGAAAATGCAGAAAATATGCAATTTAAGTTGTGCTCCACAAGATTTTACGTTAATATTATTATAAACGGTAGTTTTAAATTGTTCAGTTTTATTATAATCACTAAAACGGATAATAGTGGCCACTTTTTTCCGTTTTAGTGATTACGTCGTACGCGGTCGACGTTTGGTCGGCGCCCTCTTAAAATCCCGACAGAAAAACAGTTCATGAAACGCCTTACAAAGCGTTTCATTGAATCAGCTGAGAAACACAGCAATCCTTTGATTTCAAAGGCCTCCCAATACACTCCCTCTCGTATTAGTAAGATTCGCCGTCCTCCGGCATACACTCGTCGAGTCCGACGACGAGATCACAAAGATTCAGGAAAGCTGTAGGGAAACCAGCACCCTTAGAAAATACAAATCCAGACCGCGTTCCGTATACCGACCTCGCCGCCGAGGTCCGTCGCGACGACCCATTCAAAACCCTCCCCGACTTTTGCCTAACGAGCCAGCCCGCGTCGCTGAGCCTTTAGCTTTAATAACCCCTAATAATGAAACGACCCAGCCTGTTGTCCCTTGCTGTCCCGAATTGACGCCGCTAAGCCGAGGTCGTATCCCACAGGGGATGCCCTTAGCGAGCGGTCAGTAGTTTTAGCTTGTAGCTAGCTTTGTTGCCTTGGCTGGGGGCCTTAAAGTCATTTGAGGCCACCACAGGATAGTCCGGTTAAGCAGTTGATAGCCCTTGGGTGTTAACTTGCTAGTGGTCATATCTATAAAAAAAAAAAAACGTACCTACTTAAACAAAAAATGAAGACGATAGGTAGGTACAGTGCGTTGAAAACTCGTGTGACATGACATCACATTTCAATAGGTACACTTTTTTACCAGAAAGTGACGTCACAAGCCACTTCTGGAGGCCTACCACAACCTCTTAAAACAATATTATTTTAATATTACTTTGTAATTTCTGTTGTTGCATTTTCAACTCTCGGCGCTGATCCGAGCGTTGAAAATCCAACAGAGCGGAACGCAAAGTAATATTAAAGTAATATTGTTTTAAGAGGTTGCGGTAGGCCCCCAGATCTTTGATGCGTTCTAACTTCGTAATTTTTCATTCTTAGCGCGTTCTAATATTATAAAGAGGTAAAGTTTGTGAGGTTGTAGGGGGTAATCTCTGGATCTACTGAACCGATTTTGAAAATTCTTTTTGTATATGATAGCCACATTCATGAGGAAGGCTATAGGCTATATGGGAAATTCCTACGGGAACGGGAAAAGTACATAAAGATAGATAACTGTCTCTAAATTTTAAAGTTACTTCCCTGATCCAGGAAACGACAGAACTCAAATACGAAAACAGAACATTCTATACTTAAATATATGACATCTAATTACTGCAAACATTGTAAGTTTATAATTAATCGCGTGAGACTGTAAACTTTTCCTTCATGATAAGACACGAATCAATCAATATATCAGAAATTGAGTGACTGACAGACAACGCAGAGCCAAAACTACTGGTCGTAGAAAGCTGAAATTTGGCATGTAGGTTCCTTGAGGAGTTTAGGGGAGTACTGAGTGAGGATTCTCCGAAATTCGTACGGGAACGGGAAAAAACGAGATTTGCGCGCACGAAGTCGCGGGAAGCTTTTGGCTAGTAAAGTATAAAGTTTCCGGCTTAGATTGGATTTATAATACACATTTAAAATAAAAAACTGTTCACAATATTACATTTCGAAAATTCGACATTTTATAAGCTCGCAAGAATTATTATAATCAAACGGTGATTGTAATAATCCGGTGACAATATCGTTGAAAGGGACAATCTTGTGGACAAAATACTGAAGGAAAGTTATAAGCAACCCAAAATAATAGAGAAACTATTATAATATAATAATTTGTATTAGTATATAGGAGGAGCTCGTGGGTAAATTATAACAGCCGCACGGACCAATCTTCAAGGTTAAGCAACGCTTGCCGAGGTTGGTCTGTGGATGGGTGACCATATTAACATACCGAGACTCCTCCGTGCCTCGGAAAGCACGTTAAGCCGTTGGTTCCGGCTGTCATTTGTAGATATTTGGCAGTTGTTACGGATTGTCAAAAGCCAGAAAATCTGACACCAGTCTTGCCAAGAAGTACCGTGTTACCCAGTTAATGGGTTGTGGAGGTCTGATAGGCAGCCGCTCCATTTAAAATACTGTTATTCAGCTGAATCCGGTTTGACTGGGAGCCGACCCCAATTTGGTTGGGAAAAGGCTAGACAGATGATATCTAGTCATCTAAAGAACCTGAATTTTTATGAGTCAATCAAATGATTCCTTCCGCTCTGGGTGGAGCGGGAGGGAGTGTCAGACTAACTGACTAAAACACATCCGTGCTTGCTTTCCAGGGCCGCGGTGACTCTTTCGAACAAAATCCGTAACCCTGGCAGTGAAGAGCCTGCTAGGACAGAATAAATTGTTCGACAGAGTCAATGCAAAGGTCATTTCTAGGAACACGGGTGGGTTTTAGTCAGTAAGAGTCTGACCATCCCGCTCCGCCTTTAGCGGGAGAATTCATTTAATAATTTCCCGTCTACAAAAAAATGAGGCATCTGAAGTGAACTTTTAACATACCAAACGTGTTGTTTAACGTTTATTCAACTTATTTAAAATCATTCGGACAAGTCATGATAAGGTTAAAGACAGTTCGTCGAGCTCTAACATACATCTGCTAATCTGATCTCTGTGACATGACCCCTCATTCTTATTAGATGAAAGTAAATAATAATCATAATAAACAATGTTGTTCTAGCCGCCATTTTGATAATGTTTTCCGACTTCATTGAGACGAATGGCGCAGGCGGAAACTTAAATAAATAAGTCGCGAAGTAAATACCTACTGATGATTTTTAGGGTAACGAACTCTCAGTCGGTGTGCGCGTTAATTTGATTGCATCCCGGGGCCCCCGCCTCATGGTAACGGTAGAACTGAGGGGTTTTAGTCACATGGGCCGCGTGACATGACACTTTTCAATACTTAATACTAAGGGTCTTGACATACAAATAGGGATGCATGAAGGAGCCTCCTCGTGTAACGCAATTTTTGCCATCAGGCACTCAACTGAACCTCTCGCTCGGCGCATCCTGGACAGTCTCACCTAACACTTAAGACTGGCCAATCCTTCCCTTGCGGTGCTAGGGCCTGGTTGCGACCACCCTCCCACCGGAGTTCGGCGTCAAGCAGCCTGCTGTGTTTCGTCGACGCGTGCGAGAACCAATGCCTCAAGGCATCTTCTGTGCACGCTCGCTTCATCATGGACCTCATCTATCGCTTTCCATCAGGCGTGATCGCAGTCAAGAGCTAGCCCATTCATAAATAATAAAAAAAATAAGAGACAGTGCGCGCGGACAGGACGCGCGGTCAGGGCGCTGCGCTGACAAGATAAAATGTATGGCGTCAAAGGAACGAAATATATACAACACTGAAATCGCGAAAAAAAAATCGACTGCTCCATACATTTCTGCACGCGTAACTCGACAAAATGTACTGAACAGCTGTTTTTTTTTCGCGATTTCAGTGTTGGTCCCATAGGTAGTAAAAGTTGTTCATAATTGTGAGTACAATAACCCTTAATAGGTATTGCGTTTATTCTGTTACACGTCGTATAGTTCAATCGGCTTGCTGACTTAACTATAAAAACGATACAAACAAACAAACAGATACAGTTTCTTTCGCATATTTATAATGTAAGTAAAGATGACTTGATATGACTAACACCGTTGGTTACGTTTTGCTGATTAATATGTTAATTTGTTTAATGTTAGTAGGTAATAGTTCGACATGCCTTCATTAGGTTTGCGTAGTGAGTACCTGAGGGTCATGTCACATCGTCGACGAAGAAGCGATAAGCTATCGACTATTTTTCCACTGGAGAAATCTATCTATCTATACTGTACTAAGTATACTATACTATACTATACTATACTATACTATAGTATACTATACTATACTATACTATACTATACTATACTATACTATACTATACTATACTATACTATACTATACTATACTATACTATACTATACTATACTATACTATACTATACTATACTATATGTAGCGTTACGAGGAGAAAAGAAATGAAACCCTCTATACGCTTGGTACACATATAATTTTGTAAAATACTAGCACTTCGCCCGCGACTTCGTCCGCGTGGGTATAGTAGGTACTCCACAAACTGCGTCGCCCCTGTACATATCCCCTTATAAAGGTTAGTTTTGGAAAATTAAGCACAACGATTCTCATTAATGGTTCAGCGCAACTGTTCACCCCCCCGTTCAGCCCGTCAGGGGTTGATTATGCAAAAATTGTTAGGTACATGATCTGTTTCAATTATCCCACTTTTAGTTTGTTCATAGAATTCCGACGTAAATTGAAGCAAGCTATAATTTCCTCCCCTAAAACTAATTCACCCCCGCTTCACCCCTTATTATGTATGTAGGTACCTAGTTGATTTTCGAAAAATCCAAACATTTGTTATTCTTAATGTTTCAACTTCATCGGACCAAGCATTGATACGATTCTCCCCAGTTCGCTCAAGCCGCGACATTTTTCTTACTCCGAGCATGTTTATTACCGTCGTAACTTTTGAACGAAAGGTCCGATTTGAATGATTTAAAGTGTAATTTACACGGACATAATCAACCTTAATTATCAAACCATTTAAATGGATAAGGATTAATATCATGGTACTATAATCACCATTTTTTATTTCACCATGGGATTTGCTTGACTAATATTAACAAAAAGCGGTCATGGTGACTTATCCATAATAGTTAGACATATGGTATTGCGGACTTTTTTGTAGATATTGATGACTTCTATAAAACTGTAGTACATCACTTTGCTCTATTGTCAATAGATTCCGCAGCGTACGCGATATAAGGATTTTTTCTCACACCTTGGGTCACATTATCGAAGTTTTCATACGGATCCCTAACTTTTTGAAAATATTCTATAGCCTATGACCATCACCGATAATGTAGGATTCTACTGGTGAAAGAATTTTTCAAATCGGTCCAGTAGTTTCGGAGCCTATTCATTTCAAACAAACAAACAAACAAACAAATAAATCTTTCCTCGTGTAGATAAACCTAAATTAAATGATTAAAAAAATAGCAAAATTGGTATATAAAAGTACAAAAAAAATCAGAATTGGATGTTGACGTAACCGATAATTTGATAAAACAAAGATCTGCTACTAAGATTTACTGCACGAAAATCATTACATATTTTTCAACACATTTGCTCAAAAAATGCATTTACGAAGCCTGTATGCATTGTTCGAAAGTTAAAAATTATGCACCACACAATGGAGCGTGCGGCAAAGTAGGTACTCTCACCTAAGTACATATTTTACCGCAAACTCTGTTGTATAGCGCCGTGCGTATTCTTTACGGTTTTTTTTTTAATTTCCATAAAAATTAATAAGAATTCCACCAAGGAGTTTCACATCACGAGAATAAATAAGCTCAATAATCTAACCTCCTTGGAAGCGTTTTTGCTGTATACGTTTGTCTCATTTTAATATTATAGAGAAAATGAGAGAAGATAAATAAAAAAAATTAAAGTATGTGGTTCTAATTTTCACCACGCGCATGTGGCGCCCTTTGTAAATTCGCGCCATTTTCATATTAGAAACGTCAAAGATTGTTGCGACTTTCCGACTGATTTCTAGAGACAAAAAGTTTGTTTCATTATTTATTGTAATGTTTTCTCGCAAATGTGTCGAAAAACGTTGTATTACACACGTGCGGATTTGGTTTTTACAAACTCGTGACTATGGTAAGCCCTCGACTTCGTCTCGTGCTTACATTCGTCTACTCGTTTGTAAAAACCAACTTACCGCACTAATATCATAAATAACTATTAATTTGAGATGGTAATAAAATTTTGCTGACCGAATATAGCGGATTAAAAAACTACGGTTGCAACACGTTTTATTTAAAGCCGGTAGGCCGATTCCTAAAGGATAAGTAAATCGTAATGATTGGTTCGCTCACAAGAAAAAAACGGAAACCTTATTACTTAAAGTTTTAAAGTGTACGTTAAATGTCTTTACACGCACGAACTGGAGACGACCGACGTTAACCCAAAATGGGTACTGTAAAGGGAATGAAATTCACAGGTGAATATCTTAAAGGAAACCTTCTCGTCGTCCTCCTGGCGACGGCTACAGGGCGTCCCTCCCGCAGTACGCTCTGGGGATATTGTCCGAGGAACCTCCCTGCTACACGCTTCTCGGGTGGCAGCCTCAGAACCTCGCCCGCTTATTTGCGATTTATATCGCCAGACCATGAAACCGGTGATCCGGCAAACCTAATCACGAAACAAAAATTGCAGTAAATTTAAGAAAAACTTAACAAAAGTTAGTAGATATATTGCATGGAAATATGCACCATGGCTTAAGCTTAACTAGCTTATTCTCACACAATAATTTTCCTCAATTAATCTTCCGGATAAAAATAGTCACCTTCTCTGGCCATTGTCAACACACAATTCACAAACAAAAATCCATATTTTTTTGACTTTCAAAAATCTTCTAATGTGATATGAAAAAATCATCAAGGAGATTCGCGTTTCAAACAGAAAAAATAACAAGACATTTAAAACCACCTATTTCTTGGAGTGATTTGAGGAATTATGTAGTGACCACACTGCATATACTATACTATACTATACTATACTTTACTATATTATACTATACTATACTATACTATACTATACTATACTATACTATACTATACTATACTATACTATACTATACTATACTATACTGCTGAAGAGTTTGTTTATTTGAACGCGCTAATCTCTGGAACTACCAGTCGGATTTGGAAAATTCTTTTTGTATGCTCGCAAGTTAATAACGCTTTAAAAAGTTATTAGACCTGAAGTAGGTAGAGCAGAGCGGTACTCTAAGGTCAGGTCAGGTGGGGATTGCCCCATTTGACCTTAGAGTACCGAATTCTATAAGCCCTGACACTTCAAATCCTACATAACATAGTCAGTAAAAAGGTATGACTTGGCGCTAAATATTTGTGGAACTATCAAAAAAAAATTAAGATTATGGTAGACTCCATAGGGCCAATTCTACTAATTCGCTTCTCGCTAATCGTCAGCTGGGGAACCAAAGCCTAACTGATGGTATGTACGCTGAAAATGACGTGTTTAATAGAATATGGCACAGTATGGGTAAACTAAACATTTATTACAATGTCGTGCTTACTTCATGTGTCTGGAAGGCTTTTGTAACAAAAAGTGTTAATTGATTTGTGAACCTATTTTTTATTAAGTCACGGCATAGAAGAAATGCCGAAGGCAGCAGAGCAAATTCAACCATTGGGTATGTAATGCCGTACCGTGTTTAAAATGAGGAGAGCAGGCAGGGGTGAATCCAGGGTTGCGGATTTCGGGCACTAGGAGGAGCACGGGTTTTAGTCAGTAAGAGTCTGACACTCCCTCCCGCTCCACCGCAACCCTGGCAGATCCTGACCCTTACTTAGTTGCGAAAAGGCTAGGCAAATGGATTGAAGGGCACATTATAAATAAATTAAAATTCTAAAAAATGGTTGCTTTTTAGAAACCAATAAAGGTATTAAAGTAAAAATACTAATGAAAGAAAAATCTTCTAGACCTATGGATTGTTTGTTTTTTTTTTTGTAGGTACGTAAAGTACGAAGTCAATCTCTAATTATTTTAAGTAAAAACTGCTTTTTTTAACACTTGAATCTTGGTCATGTACCACGGGATTTTAAAATCCCGAAAATCGGTGGGCCCCCTAAAAATTGCCCATTTGAAAATCTAGTACCGGGAATTTCGGGATAGCAGGTTTAAATTTCGTTTTCTTTTTTTATTGTTCAGTCATGTCACCCAATCTGGTGGCCATTTGCAATAGCAAATCGCAGTATCCTTGGCAGAAATTATGAATTACAAAAAAATGCTAATCCTAAATTCCCAACTAACATTCTGAACGTGAAAGTGAATGTTTGTTTGTATTGCTTTCATGTCACGTCATATTTAAGGGTGGTGTTCTGTATCTGCTATGCATTTAGGAAAAAATATCAACATTAAAAAACACTACGTCTAAAAAGTTCAGACAAAATCACTTTTCAAGCTGCCCGATGCAGTTAGTGGTGTTTATTTTAGTTCAATCACAGATTCAATGCCACCGACTACAACATACTGTTTGAAAAGTGTTTTTTTTTTTACTTTTTAGTCGATTATCGAGGTCGGTTTTTTTTAACAAAGTCAATATTTTTTTATTTTATATTGTTTCCTACAGAATACTCTTAATATGACCACGCTCGTCTGGAACAGCTGTATATGTAGCAGAATCGATTTTGATTAATTTTGGTCCAGAGATAGATGAACCGTTGAGCTTGAGACGGTTCTAGGCTTTTTTTTTTGAAGAAACCTGAATAACGCAATTGCAGTACATTGTGTAAATAGTCCAAGAGTTTAGTGAAAAATGCAGTTTAAAATATTAAATACTTATATTAATAAAAAAATTAAGTATGAATAGTATTAAAGTTAATATTATTCATACAAGTATTAAGTCATAGTTTCGCTTGCGATGTTGTTTTTACTCGATCCGATGTGAACGGACCGGTCAATAACGTTCATTTTTGTTGTAAAAGTTAGAAACAGTAGTCTAAGCTATTTATGTCAACGAAATTGCCCGGCGAAGATTGCGGGACAAGCTTGACGCCTGTCGGCAGGATTGGTCCAAACTGGGGCTCGATTCTGCTATTGCAATCGTGTCTCAATGACCGGTCAGTGACCGAATATTTGACAACTTTGACAGTTTTTGTATGGGAAATGTGTCAAAAGTTTGACGTTATACGTCAAAAATCGATCATTGACCGGTCATTGAGACACGATTGCAATAGCAGAATCGACCCCCTGGTCCAAAGCCGGAAAGAATGGAAGGAAGAAAGAGAGGCCTTTGCCCTGCGTGGGACAGATTATGCTGAAAATCTACACTAATATTATAAAGAGGAAAGATTTGTTTGTTTGTTTGTTTGTTTGTTTGTTTGTTTGTTTGTTTGTTTGAAATGAATAGGCTCCGAAACTACTGGACCGATTTGAAAAATTCTTTCACCAATAGAATCCTACATTATCGGTGATGGTCATAGGCTATAGAATATTTTCAAAAAAGGTAGGGATCCGTATGAAAACTTCGATAATGTGACCCAAGGTGTGAGAAAAAATCCTTATATCGCGTACGCTGCGGAATCTATTGACAATAGAGCAAAGTGATGTACTACAGTTTTATAGAGGTCATCAATATCTACAAAAAAGTCCGCAATACCATATGTCTAACTATTATGGATAAGTCACCATGACCGCTTTTTGTTAATATTAGTCAAGCAAATCCCATGGTGAAATAAAAAATGGTGATTCTAGTACCATAATATTAATCCTTATCCATTTAAATGGCTTGATAATTAAGGTTGATTATGTCCGTGTAAATTACACTTTAAGGCCAGGTTTTCCGGAAAAACGTTGTTTTGCATTGTGTAAAATTGTGTTTTATTCGTAAACAACACGGATTTAAATTTTGAAAAAAATATATTACATATTTCACACTTCGATCTTGCGATTTCGGCCGTGCGATACACGATTACTTGCACTTTACTGGATCCAATTAAATCGCAAAGACAAGTCAAAATCAAGATGTAATTATCATTTCATTTGAGTTATATAAGGTTTTGAGTAATAAAACTTATACCACAATAAAGGTCGTAAAAAATGTGATATAAATCGGCCGTCATAATGTGAAATATGAAAATACGTATCCCACTAATTCCAAAATCAAGTGATTTTGTCGTTTCATGAGCGCGCCCCGTGTCATTTAGTCCTGAGCGGAACGTGTTGGAGGTCGGACGTGTGCCAAATTTTTGCGATCCCGCCACCCCCGCTAAGTTCTGTTACTGGCTAAGCCTAAATTGATTACCGCTCTAGCACTGCCGGCACACCAGTGTGCCGCGAATGTAATGTTTATGTTTATTTACGTAAGATTTATTTTTTATTTTGGAATTTTCACGTGTCGAGTGGTTAAATAATAATACTTGTATACAATTTAGTGTTCAAACAGTTGTAATATAGTTAGTTTTTATTAGATGTAGCTATAATTTTGTAAAAAAAAATGGGGGAAAAAAAAGTTGTCACGGCTCTTCGTTGCAGCGGTGACTACTTTTTTTTATAAACTTTGGCTGAATAAACAAAAAGGTATATAGGTATATACATAATTTACTTTACTAACTAGGTAAGTACCGACACGAAACATAAATTTCCACACCGCAAACATGTGTGTAAACAGTTTAATTTAAACCTTATTTCAGTACGCATAAAGACGTGTGCTTTAGTGGTTTAGTTTTCGCGCGGAATAGATTTACCAACCGCATCGAGTATGTAAAACAATTGAATTTGAACCCTATTTCAGAGTGCATAAAGCCACCTCGCGCGCACATGATACAATGATTTACTGTTTTCAAATGTCAAATAGGTAGTTCACCCCGCTACGTTAGTCTTGATGGTTTCGGAAAGTTTGTATAAGTCTTATAATATTTGTTATTTATTAGAAATGTCCGTTTTCACTTATCTTACTCCTAAACAAATGCAAAAATAATAGCTCGTATTTCCTACATGAGAGTTGAATATCGGTGCAATAATGTTGTGGTGTTCATGTAGAGAAGAAATATAAGTGTAGTTAGTTATACGCTAGGTGGGTACCTACTCACAGCCACCACAACACAACAAATAATAATATTTATGGTGTCCGCAACGTTTGTGTAGGTCTCGTCTATGCCAAACAATACGCGCAGCGCACTCGTGAGTCGCGTGCCATAGTGTAAAAGTGTTACAGTATGACCATTTCCTATGAAAATATTATAATAACATACTTTTGGTAACGTTTAGGCTACCGGACCAGCTCATTTATGCGCTGTACACTAGAGTCCATCCTCTTACTAATTACTAACAATGTATCAAGTTATGACAAGACATACAAAAAACTATGTGGTCAGTTTGGATAGTTTTTCCAATCCAATGCGTTACTTTATCGGTGTTTATTGGCAAGAGGAAAAATGTATAGAAATTATAAATTACATACACTAAACTGTTTTTAATTGACTATTGTATTGTATATTATTAACCGACTTCCAAAAAAGAAGAGGTTCTCAAATCGACTGTTTTTTTTGTTGTATGTTTGCTCAGCGATATTTTCGCCAATTGTCAATCGATTTTGATGATTCTATTTTTTTTGGAAGTGTATCTTCCCGGACTGATCCCATTTCAATTTGGTGAAGATCTGATGAAGAACTTCGGAGACAGGTAACGGAACTCTTCATTCCCGTAGGAATTCCCGTTCCCGTATAGCCGTACAGCCTTCCCCATGAATGTAACTATCATAAATTCATAATCATAATACAAAAAAGAATTTCTTGCACCGCGTCGCACGCAGTCACGCAGGCTCGACGCGTTCTCGTTTGGTGGCCGCGACTCGCGCACCGCCCGTTCGATTTTATAATATTGTTGAATTATTTTAATTTTACATTATCTCCTAAACGGTGAGTTCAAATAACATGCTGTAAAAGACAAAGTTTATCTTCATAAAATTATCTTGATGATGAAGTAACTTTCGATAGTAAGGATTAATATGCCTGCCTAATATTAATGCTGAAAAACCACCTTTAATTTTTAAATAAATTATTTGACATAAAATGCCTTAGTGTGGCATATTTATAAGAGATAGATTGTGTACTTCTGGACACATCTATTGGCCCACCTTGTATTTTCAGTTTCGTTTGGTCCTAGCTAAAATTTTATATTAGGTCGAGCAATAAGTTTTTATGCAGTTTTGAACCTGGCACATTCACAATTTCATTCAATAGTCTTTTTTTGAATTTCGAACACAGAATTCAAAGAAACAAAAGACAATTTGGAGCCTGTTTGTTGATATCAAACAATCGAATATTAAGAAAACTTGGTTTTATTGGTTTACTTGGATTTAATTCTTGAAAAAGTGATTGATATCTTTGGTTTTGCAACAAACATTACTTATTCTTAACATTAAGGTGAGGTTCTATCAATAATCTATGGATACTTCACCTGAAGTCGCCGCCCAAGCTGTGGCACTTATTCAGGCCGGACACAGCCAAAGAAACGTGAGTGCTCAACTTAATTTAAGTCGATCTGCGGTCCGAAATGTTTATCGGAAGTACCTAGAGACTGGCGGCTTTGTTCGTCGCCAAGGAAGGCCACGATCTCGGGTCGCAACTGAGAGGCAGGATCGATTCATCGTGACGACCAGCTTGAGAAATCGTCACCTTACCTCCATTGAGATACAAAACCAACTTCGCGACTTCCACGGAGTATCTGTGAGCGCTCGAACTGTTCGGAGAAGGTTAAAAGAACGCGATATGGTACCACACAAGCCAGCTAATAGGCCCAAACTAACGCGAGCCCACCGAACAGCGCGCCTTCATTTCGCACGCAGTCATTTAAATTGGACACAGCAAGATTGGAGCCGTGTACTCTTTTCTGATGAGTCTAAAATTGTGTTACATGGCAATGATGAAAGGAAGAAGGCCTACCGACGTAAGGGAGAGCGTTTCGCACAATGCTGCTTTGAAGAGAGGGTTGCTTATGGCGGTAGCTCATGGACTGTCTGGGGCGGTATATCCGCGAGCGGCAAAACTCAACTTGAGGTTGTTACACGACCACGGCTGCCAACATTAAATGCTGAAAGGTACATTCGTGAGTGCTTAGAACCTCACGTGATACCATACACGGACTATGTGGGCCCAAATTTCCTTTCTAAGCATGATAATGCAAGAGCCCATGCGGCCGGCATCGTCAGGTAATATCTTCGGGATGTGAACATCACAGTTATGGACTGGCCAGCCAGAAGCCCAGACATGAACCCCATTGAGCACATGTGGGACGAGCTAAAAAGACGTGTTAGGGCTCGTCAGCCAGTTGCCCAGACGATGCAGGAGTTGAAAACTGCCATAGAAGAGGAATGGGAGATGATCCCTCAAAATTTCATAGAGCGGTTGATAAACTCTATGCCTAATCGTATGAGAGCTGTGGTAGATGCCCATGGAGGCAACACGCGTTATTAAATTAAACCTTTATTTGATAAAACATGTTTTTTATTCAAAAATCAATTGCCTTTTACAAGGCGCATATCCGACTTGTTAGGCGTAGCTCCATGTCGTATGGTATTCTGAATTCAAATTTAAAACAATACGATCGAAAAAGATGGTAAAATGTATCAGGTTTAAAACTGCATCAACAGTTTTTGTTCAATCTAGCAATCATATTTCGGTAGGGGCCATCGAAACCTAAACTCTAAGGTGGGCCAATAGATGTGTCCAGAAGTGTAGGTGTAACGTCGCGGACTTTTATTTAGATCGAATGAAAAACAATCTTTGTTGTACATGGTACTTACGTATAATTAGCTATTACCACAGCGCACTTAGCGCACTTCCACTTTATAATATTATTTAGTATAGATTTGAATAAAGTAGTATCTCATTATCATTATTGTAACACCATAAAATACATAAAGAAATTAAACACACACCATATTACAATTGTATCCTATTTATTTATAACGGTTTGCTATCTATGTTTCTGTGTACGTGCGTCTGTGTGCCTGTGTATCTGTCTTTGGCACTGTAGCTCCGTTATCTTTATTGAACAGGGATATTTTGTAAGTTTTTAAAATTTTGCTTGTTAATTACCAACAAATCAAATTCAAAATTTGCGTTACAGGGCAATAGAGCATGCGGAAGGGCGTGACTTGTCTCCAAAATAATACTCATTTATTGGGGTTACCCCCGACGGTATAGTTGGGAACGACACCATTGTTGAAATTAAATGTCCAATAACGGCATTTAGAAAAGGGAAATGCTGCTATTGAAGAAAGTAAAATACATATATTTAAATTCGATAGAATAAAACATACCAGGGTTATAAACAAAAAAAGTAATTGGTATTACCAAGTGCAGGGTCAACTTCATGTAACAGAAAGGAACCAATGCATTTTTGGAATATGGTTCGGTGAAAACTAGTAGTAGAAAATATTTCAAGAGATGACGAATTTTGGCGGGTGCATATGGAGAAAAAATTATAGATTTTTATTTGAAATGTATATTGCCAGAGATTGTGGATCCGCGCCAAAATCGCGGTATGCCAATACGAGACATAATATTGAAAGAAAACAAAGAAAATGTTAATGATAAGCCTGTGCAGCCAGGTCCAAGCAAATCCAAGGACCATATTCCGTGTCAATCTACTCAGCTAGGTCCATGCAAACCGAGACAGCTACAGTTCAACGAATTTTAGCCAGTTGCATTGGTAACTTTTATTATGTTAACTATTTGATTAAAAAATGTAAAAACGTTTTTGTTTTTTTTTAAATAGCATCTAGGCAAATTCCAAACCATTTATACTTCTAAGCTTTCTTGAATTATAATATTCAAGAATTGTAACATAATTTTCCTAAAGTAAGTGTGCCTACCTACTACTTGATTTTTACGAAGGTATCGCACCAAAGCCAAATAGCGCGCGACGCGTATTTTTGTATCGTACTCGTATTCATAATTTTCGTGTCAGTCAGATTTTAAATCCACCATATACTCTAAAATCTAAGTATTATTACTGATTTTTAATGATTAGTAATTGGATTCAAGTTTGTACAATACGTACTTAATCCATCTATAACCTTAAAAAATACTTAATAGAAAAATAAAACAAAATAAACTTATACTAATCAATTCAAGTTGATCTACTGCATTACTTTATCCTGTGACGGAACTTAGTACCTACCCGAGTCCGTGAACTCATGAGCGAGTGGTGCGCTTGGTGCGCGCGTCTCCCGCGCATCGTAACTTATTACGTATTGCTACTCCTTGCGGGGCCTGGGGTAAGCGTTAGATGCCTACGCGCTCAAGTCAGGCTCGCCTTAAATCATTCAAATCGGACCTTTCGTTCAAAAGTTACGACGGTAATAAACATGCTCGGAGTAAGAAAAATGTCGCGGGTGGAGCGAACTGGGGAGAATCGTATCAATGCTTGGTCCGATGAAGTTGAAACACCACGGCATTTAAATGTTTTCGATAAAACAATAAGAATAACAAATGTTTGGATTTTTCGAAAATCAACTAGGTACATACATAATAAGGGGTGAAGCAGGGGTGAATAAGTTTTAGGGGAGGAAATTATAGCTTGCTTCAATTTACGTCGAAATTCTATGAACAAACTAAAAGTGGGATAATTGAAACAGATCATGTACCTGACAATTTTTGCATAATCAACCCCTGACGGGCTGAACGGGGTGAACAGTTGCGCTGAACCAATAATGAGAATCGTTGTGCTTAATTTTCCAAAACTAACCTTTATAAGGGGATATGTATAGGGGCGTTGCAGTTTGTGGAGTACCTACTATCCCCACGCGGACGAAGTCGCGGGCGAAGTGCTAGTAAATAATAAATTAATTAATGAGAAAAAGTGCCAACATACTACTAAGTGTCAGATCCTTGCTTCTTAGGTTTCATGGTGAATTTTACAGAAACAGTTGGGAGCCTGTAATGGTACCTTTTTGATAGCAATCACCATCTGCCTTTTTGTATGGGAAATCATCAAATGCCCCCGCTCTGGTTTATGCGGGAGGGAGTGTCAGACTCTCACTGAATAAACCCACTCGTGTTCCTTCAAATTTCCTTTGAGTTTCGGGGCCCTAATTACTCTTTCAAAAGTGAAAATTATTTTTTTCTTACTCCTCTGCTGTTATTTTCTGATTCATTTCGTTGCGGGATCCAAGACAGTTGAATCGTTTCTCCGGGACTCATCGAGCTTCATTGACTCAGCGTTTTTCTGGTGGTCGCCACTGTTGATTCTGGCTTTCAGGAGTTGCAGTGGTTTGGGAATGTGTGGCGGGCTTGTCCCAACCAAAACTCTTTCGAACAATCATCATCTGCCTAGCCTCCTCCCATTGTGGTCGTCTTCCAGTCCAACCATGGAAGCAGTTCAACACTAGTATTAGACATAAAGTGACTGACTACATTATCAGTCGAGGATGACTCCTAAAAACCCGTAACTGGGTTGATGCTTCTTGATAAAACTGGTTATCTCCCACCAGGCTGGCTCCCTCCCCATAGGGAATTTTCTTTAAGGGATTCTAGGAAAGTCCTGTAAAACTCTGCTCGTAGATCCTCAACGGGCAATGGAGAGCGCAATGCTCAGAGTTTCCTTCCGTGATCGAATCAGGAATAACGAAATCCGCAAGAGAACCAAGGTTACCGACATAGCCCGAAGGATCGCCAAACTGAAGTGGCAGTGGGCAGGGCACATTGCTCACAGAACAGATGGTCGATGGGGCCGAAAAGTTCTGGACTGGCGACCGCGTACCGGGACACGTAGCGATGGAAGGCCTCCCACAAAGTGGACCGATGACCTGGTGAGGGTCGTGGGTAGCCGATGGATGCGAGACGCACAGGACCGGTTGTTGTGGCGACACTTGCCTATGTCCAGCAGTGGACAGCTTTCGGCTGATATGATGATGATGATGAGATCATCAAAGATGGTATTAAAAATAGCCTCAATATTAATGAAGATAAAGTACCTTCATTATTAGAGGCTATTTTAAATACTTAAGGCCAACCGGGTTAACATGTGGTCTTGGGAAGTCATTCTTGCTTCTATTTGCCTTAATAACTGATTTATTTTTTAACATGGCACATTTAGTTTAGTAATATGAAAGACCTTGCTATGCTTAGATGAAAGGTTGCAAAAAACAACACGTTTTCTTTGAACCATAGGTCAGTGACATATGCACAATTGCACGTAACTACAGTATCATTGTTTTACATGATATAATAGCTACATCATATTATTATGATGACCATGATTCAAAACTAAACATGGCCACTGAGCACTGAGATGCCTCGGCGATCACTGCTAGAGTCAGCATTGCCAAAAGTTTCAAAGAAATTGACGGCCCGTGACTATTCTGGCTATAGCTATAACAGCCGAAACTTGTGGCCGTCCATTTATATTACCAGCAACGGTATCTCTGATCGTTGCCTACCCGTTTTTCCATGTCCTGTGAAACTAGCTCTCCGTCCACCTGATGAAGACTGCCAAATGGATGTCTGCAATCCCAGAGTCATCTCATTTGTGTTGTCATTCTAGATCTATCAATCAATTTGCTCAACTTTTTTTCAACTATGTTGGGGACCGTTCAAGTATTACGTAAGCTCCAAAGGGGGACGCCCATGGTGGTGATGTCTGACTGTCTGTGTGTTACGTTTTACGAGCTTACATTAACATGAAAGAAAACTTTAGTTATAAAATATTAATGGTGGTTGGTTAACCGGCAACAGATTCACAGACCTGTTAACCACATGTGGTCTTCGCTGATTGCTTAACTATTGCGTCTGCTGTGCGGACAGTGAACCCGGGTAAAGGAAAACCAAAGAACCTATATGATTGAGTGAAAGAGAATATTTTTACAAAGAAGGTGACTACTGATATGACGATAAATAGAGATAGATATATGGAAGAGACTGACATACTGCACTCCAAAGAGATGAAATAGTCAAGTTATTCCAGACAATACATTTTTATAAGTCCCACACATTTTAGTACAATTAAAACCTTGACATTCCAGTTATATGACCTACACCTAAAGAATGTGTAATTTCTTATTAAAATAACAAGGATTTAATGTCTGAATGGTGATTACGTCAGAAAAATTTATTTCCTTCATTACCCCGGGGGACCTTCCCTTTCTATTTCCTAAATTCCTATATCAATCGGAGATTTGCCAAAATAGTTTATTGTTGCTTACTGGCTCTAATGCGGTGGTCCATAGTTAAGTAGGGCAAGAAAGTACCTACTGCGCGTTGTGTTCCAGGCCTCGCGAAAAATAAGGCGTGCCTCAGAAAGATGTCAGCATTAAGTAGACGGGGCCCGCTAGGGCTAGAGCCTGCCTGGGTTGCGGATTTTGTTCGAAAGAGTCACCGCGGCCCTGGAACGCAAAGGGAACTAGGAGGTGCATGGATGGGTTTTAATCATTAAGAGTCTGACACTCCCTCCCGCTCCACCTAGAGCGGAAGGAGTCATTTGATGATTTCCCATCCATAAAAAAGCGTAGGAGGGGGGGTTGAAGCTGAACTTACTATTGCTGACAAGGTCTAACCGAAAGCAGCTGAATACCATTATTTTACCCGGGGCGATTTCCTATCTGATCTCTACAACGCAGACACCAGGTCTAACCAGGTAAAACGAGAGTTAACCCTTGATAAGTCTGGATGTCAGACTTAGGGCGAATTTCACCAAGGAATCTGAACGCGATCAGCGTATAAACCACGTTCATGAGCTGTCAGTGTCCTTATTTTTCTATGGAATATTTACACTGACAGCTCTTGAATGCAGTTTTGGGTTTTGATGTACTGATTGCGTTCAGTTTCATTGGTGACATCCGCTCGTATGGGCTTCTAACGGAGCTTCGTTTGGGGTGTTTCTTTACAAAGAGCTCAAAACTGTAACACTACTAAGTGGGCTCTTGCTCACCAGTTAAGCTTCTGCTAATCTTCTGTACTGTGATACTCACATACCCGTTACAAGGCCAATTCAAAGTTTCGATAGAGTATTGCAAAACCAATATACATATAATGTGTCGATTACTTTTAAGCGGCCAACATGATGAACTTCCAGAGGACATGTCCTCCTAGTAACCAAAAAAACCGAATCCAGGATTTTAGCAAAAAATAAAACGGGATTTTTTTATTAACACGTGCAAAAATAAAAATATTTGGGTGCATTACTTTCTGTCGCCAGATTGTCAAGAGCCAGAAAATCTGACACCAGTTTTGTCAAGAAGTACCGGTGTTACCCAATGAAAGAGGAGCTCGTGGCTAAATTATAACAGCCGCACGGACCAATCTTCAAGGTTAAGCAACGCTTGCCGAGGTTGGTCTGTGGATGAGTGACCATATTAACATATCGAGACTCCTCCGTGCCTCGGAAAGCACGTTAAGCCGTTGGTCCCGGCTGTCATTTGTAGATCTCTGGCAGACGTTACGGATTGTCAGAAGCCAGAAAATCTGACACCAGTCTTGCCAAGAAGTACAATGTTACCCATTTAAAGGGTTGTGGAGGTCTGGTAGGCAGCCGCTCCACGTAAAATCCTGGTATTCAGCTGATTGCGTCCGGTTTGACTGGGAGCCGACCCTAATATAGTTGGGAAAAGGCTAGGCAGATGATGACTTTCTGTTGCCACCGGTTCTTGGTGGACGTTCCATACGCTCGAAACGTTTTGGATACACTTTCATAGTGCGTATTGCTAAGTAGTGGAATTCCCTGCCAGAGTCTTACCTGATAACTACTTTCTAATATTGAGAGCCTCGCGTTTGGCCCCAATCTCACCTGATGGTGAGCGATGATGTGGTTGATGATGTATGTATGTATGTATGTATGTATGTAAATCGGGCTGGTTTCCGCAACTCCACGACGAAGCGCGTATTGAAGCGCTTAACGACCGAATTCAGTCGTTAAGTCCTAACGCCGCCCGTACATAGTCAATCGCACGAACAAAATCAATGATCTGATCCGTGCATAGCGTTCAAGATTGATTGTGTACTGTCGGCCTTAATTCAATTCAATTCAATTCATTTATTGCATCAAATATGGTAGGTACATGAAGTTCTTAAATAAAATATTTAGTAACACACATTTGGCCAATAAATAGCATGCAATAGTAATAATCTACATTTTGTCAATTTTTGTGTCTACTTTTATTTTCCGTTTTATTATTTGCAATCAGTCGGGAGACTATAATCAAATTTTTTCTGTGATGAAGCTGGCGTTTATTGAAGATGGAGCCATTGCTCCAGTCTCAATTTCTGTTAGGGAAGAACCACTGGCCTCTTGAGCCTTCTAGTTTGGCTTGACTGTAAGAGCATTTTCACGAGCGGATTTTGGTGGGAAAGAAGACGGTCTTTGTCATTTCCTTCTGTGGCATTCTATTTCCTCAAGGACTGTTGGCATTTATAGATATGAGTGGATTTCTGAGTTGCGTGAGAACCAGGGGGCTCCAGCGATGACTCTAAGGATATTATTCTGAACTCTTTGAATTCGGTCAATGTTTGATTTGCTGTCGCCCACATTTGGATGCCATAGGTCCAAATAGACTTGATGGTGGAGTTGTAAACAAGCAGCTTATTGTTCAGAGACAGGGCCGATTGTTTGCCCAGTAACCATAACAAGTTTCTGAATCGGAAGTTTGGTTCATCTCTTTTCTTGCTTATGTGGTCCTTCCAGGTAAGATGTTGGTCCAAGTGGAATCCCAGGTATTTAACACAGTTGGTCTGAGGATTTTTTTTTAATTGAGAGGTGTCTACTTAACAGTTAAATATATCTGTGCTTTAATGTATAAAATTAACAGGGACACTTTAGAAAGAACTCATCTATCGAATAAAAACACTCTTGTAACAACCACTTCCGCAACGCAACACAAAACTTATTGAAGGGTAGTTGAGTAATTGACCTAGGCAAAGCATTGTAAATTAGGGGAGCCATGTAAACGCAGCTCCGCCGAAAAAGTTCTAGCTTTGGAACGGGCATTTCAAAATCTAAATGTGTAGGTTTCCTTTTATTTGTGTTATCTTTCCGTTCAAATAGTTCAAGATTGGACCTGACAAACCTGGCAAGCTCGTAAATATAAATGTATGGGACAGTCAATATATGGTGCGACTTGAATATAGGCCTGCACGAGTCAGACCACTGCATTTTGAATATTGCACGAATACTTTTTTTTTGGGCGATAAGGCTTAAGGCCTTATCGACCGAACTCGGTCGCTAGGCAATCGGTAACTATTTCGAGACTTCCCGCCCTGAACGCAGGAGATCTATGAGGGTCATGATGAGGATTCATGTGTTTCCAAAAAAAAGGATGCTTTCGTCTTAGCCGTAACCCAGAAGCAATTAAGTTTTGATATCTGACGCGAGACTACTAAATTGCATAATCAAGTTACTTTAATTAAAATGGCAAAATAAATCTTCAAAATACTCAAAAACATAAATTATTTATAGTTTGTTGCATTTCCTCATGTTTCGATAGTTATTTTTTTGTAAAATGCAAACCACAAGTAGATAATATTCAAATTAATCTTCAATCCGGAAATTACAGATGATCATAGCCAAACTCTGACTTCCTGGTATTTAAAATATTATTATTGAAGGATTAATAAGAATAATAAAGGGTTTTTATTAATATTTTCCGAAGAAGTAGGCTGGGGTTATCAGTATAATATAATAATAATAATAATTATTTATTTCAAAAAACCTTAAACTAAACACAAAACAGATTTCTTTACATTAAAATATTTAAGAATACAATGGATATGGAGGTCACATTACTGGTAAGTATACAATATAACATATGAGGTAGGGACTAGGGCTTATGTTATTAGCTATTAAAATAATAGTTGAAACTCTGGCTCTGAAACTAGGCAATGCCTGTATCTTCAGCGTCAGTGATTCGCCTCACTTTTCGCCATTTGGGCAAACCAACTGAGTCTAGTACCATCATAAGCCTTTTCTGCACTGTCGATGTCCATTCATGTTGGGTTTGGCTTCCAGTCTAACAGAAAAAGACTGGCTGTCAATAAAAAAAATACAAACTATTTATTTCAACGTGCGTTCATCAACATCATACATTTAAATAACGCTCAATCAGATAGAGACTTTTGAGCTTCTGTTTACCCCGTATCTACTGTCAAAGATCTAGGTACAAATGACAGCCGAACTAAGCTACAGTTCTCGTCAAATAACTTTGCCCCTTTGAAGTTGGCTACGAGTTTCTGCGTAGTAGTCAAAATTACGAACAAACTGCAACTACGCATGCGCAAGAGACATGGGGGCGGGGATTAATTTTATGTCTCAGTCGCTCGTTTCCGTTTGATGCATGCTTGCGTCCCGCTTGCTCCCGTCTGCGTGCCTGCACCTGCGCGATTTTTGCAAATGGCTAACTTCAGTGGGGCAAAGTTATTTGATGTGAACTGTAATCGTGTTTAAGCGGCCAACAAGATGAACTTCCAGAGAACATGTCCTCCTAGTAACCAAATAAATTAAAAATTTAAAAAACCCCCTTCGCAAAAAATACTTTTAATAGTTTATTAATATTAAACAACCCATAAAAAGTAAAAAATAATTATCCTAAAAAATAATTAAAGTCGCGACTGGGTATCGCTACTTCAGAATCGATATTTCAAGTTTGTTAAATAGCGATACCCTGCCGCGACTTTAATTATTTTTTAGGATAAGTAATTATTTTTTAATTTTAAACTTATTTTAAACTTAAACTACTTAAAGTATGTTTTGCGAAGGGGGTTTTCTAAATTTTTTATCTAATTTTTATTTTAAGCTTTTTAAACTAAACTAACCTATTGGGCAATCAATTAAACGTGAAGTGGTTATACATACGTAAATATAAAAAATAATTTAATGTTATGCCAAAAAAATGCCTTAAATCATTTTGGAAAAGAGCTGATACTCTTCAAACTGCTGGGCCGATTTTTACCAAACGTAGCTAAGGACCACCGCAAGGAAACTGGCTTTCGAATGACAGAAACCGCATCGAAATTGGTCCATCCGTTTGAGAGCTACGATGCCACAGACAGACACACACACACACATACAGACATCGACGTCAAACTTGTAACACCCCTCTTTTTGCATCGGGGGTTAAAAAACCGAATACAGAATTTCAGCAAATAAATAAATAACTTGTCGCTTTTCAAGCAGTCTGGTGCAGCTTGTGGCCTCAGATCTGTGATTGAACTGCATCAGACGGCTTGAAAAGCGACTTGTTTGGAACTTTTTAATCGTTTTTAGCGATCGGGTTTTTGGACAGTATCTTTTTTATTTCATACATTTTAGTAAGTTTTGAAAATTTATATAGCCTCTGTCACTACCACAATTCTGACGAATTCAGCGACACCTCATTATTATGTCAAAATCAGTCGAGCCGTTTGGGCTGCAGAGCGTGCCAAAGAAATGGACATACATACATTCATGATACATACAAACATGCATACATACATACGCTCGAAAAACATTACCCTACTTCTGACGCAGTCGGGTAAAAATAAAACGGATTTTTCGTACTCTTGACTCAAAAACCCCACTCAGATTCCTGCTGTCAGGAGGACGTAGAAGATCTATGAGGGTCATGATGAGGATTCATGAGGGTTTCCAACTAAAAATAATGTTTTCATCGTCCTATTTGCCGTAACCCAGAAGTAATTAAGTTTTATCAGTTCACTGACGGAGACTTTTCAAAACTAATTTGCATCATCAAGTTATTTTAAAATGGCAAAATAAATCTTCAAAATACTGAAGAACATTAATTAATAATATTTTTCTGCATTTCCTCATGTTTCGATAACTATTTTTGGTAAAGTGCAAACCGCAAGTAGTTAATATTAAAATTAATCTTTAATACGGAAATTACAGATGGTCATAGCCAAACTCTGACTTCCTGGTATTTAAAATATTATTATTAAAGGACTATTAAGGATTATTATTAATATTTCCCGAAGAAGTAAGCTGGGGTTATTAGTATAATATAATAATTATTTATTTATTTCAAACAAAGTATCTTGACTTGGCTCGCGAGGTTGTCGACATGTGGGATGTGAACACAGCAGTCGTTGTGCCGATAATCATAACGGCCAATGGCATAATGGCCAAAAGCCTCGACCAAACTCTGACTCTGAAATAAGGCAATGCCTATATCTTCAGCGTCAGTGATTTGCCTCACTTTTCGCCATTTGGGTAAACCAACTGCGTCTAGTACCATCATAAGCCTTTTCTGCACTGTCCATGTCCAGTCATGTTGGGTTTGCCTCCAGTCTAACAGAAAAATACTGGCTGTCAAAAAAAAAATCAATCTATTTATTTCAACTTGCGTTCATCAAAACAATACATTTAAATAACGATCAATCAGACAGTCAGACTTTTGAGCTTCTGTACTTACCCGTAACGACTGTCAAAGATTTAGGTAAAACTGACAGCCGAACTAATAGCTAATCGTGTTTTCCAAAGCATGGACAAGTCTCGGTAGGTATGTTTTTTTTTGATGTATGGAAAATCATCAAATGACTCCTTTCGCTCTGGGCGGAGTGGAAGGGAGTGTCAGACTCTTACTGACTAAAGCCCGTGTTCCTTCAAATGCCCTTTGCGTTCAAGGACCGCGGTGACTCTTTCGAACAAATTCCGCGACCCTGACAGGTTCTGGCCCTAGCGGGCCCGTCTCTATGCTGACATCTCTATGAGGCGCGCGTGGAACACAACGCGCCGTCGACCCGAGCCTGGTCCTTATCGGACGGCGAGCCACCTATTGCTCGTCGTCCGCAGGCTCGCCCCTACTACGGTGGCCGGGAATCGCCCTGCGTCTCTTGACGCTCGGGGCGTTTTCTTCAGCATGAGGTTTGACTCTCCCTCTCGTGGCCCACCTCCTTTGCTTGCATTACTGCTTCCGATAGGTATGTTAAGATGCTCACCGATCCAGTGACACGGACTGCAAGCTTTGCTTAACCTTGAAGATCGACCCGTGCAGCTGTTGTTATTTAGCTACGAGCTCCTCTAATGAGTTCTTCTCCCCTTTTTATCTTTTTTATTAGCTTATATACTTATAAGACTGCATTTATCGGTAACTTAACGAGATCATTGAAATTAAAATGCATATAAAGATGGTTAATAGTGTTTTTCTATTTCACTATCGTACGTAAAGGGTCTTAAAATATAACTAGATTTTGCCCGCGGATTCGCTCTCGCGTATATAGAATTTCGCAAAAGAGTAGTCTATCTTTGTACCAAAATTCATCAAAATCGCTTAGGCGTGAAAGCGTTATAACTGGTGGATGCCAAGCTTCACAGCTTGACCCTTCGCCGCAAAGGTTGCCTGCTTGTCAATCTTCTACAGATTGTACTTCGGTGAATGTGCCCAAGTACTCCACGACCTCATCCCACCAGCCTCCTTCTACCATCGGACATCTAGACGTATTGCAAGTTACCTCACCTTGTTGCTATGCCACTTATTCTCACTAAGCATTTCCAAACGTCTTTACTAATGCGCACAGCATAGGAGTGGAACTCACTACCTGCGTCCGTGTTTCCGAACGCATTCAACCCTAATCTTTTCAAATTAGGGTGAACAGGCTTCTTCTGGGTAAGCTCGCTCCATCTTCGTCTCTGTCACCTTTGACCTAGATAGAGTCAAGAGCAAAACCATCCCAAATAAAAAAAAGACAAATAAACTAAAAAACTCACTTTAGCATTTATCATAGCCGTGGCTTCGCCTGCGTGAATGTCTTAAATTATCTCAAGGGAATAAAATATTCCCGGGAAAAAAGTGGCCTATATGCAAAACATTGCAAGAGGTGTCACGATTAGCCAGTTTTTTGTGTAATTAACATTTTAATTTTTAAAAGTGTATGGACTTCCTTTTACGTATCTAATCTTAGGTTATTAGTATTACCGACCTAGGGCCGATTTTCATCAAACATAGCTAAGAACAATAACGACTAATTTGCCTTACAAACAAAAAAAAAAAAAAACAAAATCGGTTTATACTTTCGGAAGCTGCGATGCCACAGACAGACACACCCTTCAAACTTATACAACACCCCGTCGTTTTTGCTTTGGGGTTAATAAAATGAGATTAAAAGATGGTCAAGGTTAATTGTGTTTTTCTATTTAACTGTCGTTCGTGAAGGGCCTTTAAATACAATCTAAGCTAATTAACTACATTTCATTATTCTTAATTACCTACTAAATGATAAATGTTCTGCGTCGTGCGAGTTTATCACTAAAACAATATTTCATGTTAGATTATATTTGTATTTTATTGATTGCTCATTGGAATGCTAAAATTAGCAAGGAATAATTAATTATCCATATTTTAGTACCTACGTTAGTGATTAAAATTGTGAAGTAGTTACCAACTTACTAGGTACTAGGGAGATTAGTTTTATAGACACAGATGAAAAATACTAAGCACCAATTATTATACAACATGTAACAGAATAAACGCAATACCTCTTAAAGGGTCATTGTACTCATCATTATGAACAACTTTTACTATAGGACCAAACCCGAAATCGCGAACAGCTGTTCAATAGGTACTTTTTGTTGAGATGCGCACATAAATGTATGCAGTAGATATTTTTTCGCGATTTCAGTGTTGGTCCTCAAGTAGAAGTTGTTCATAATGATACAATGACCCCTTAACAGGTACCTATTGCGTTTATTCTGTTACACGTTGAATGGGGACTGCGGTCATAAAATGTGTATATATGACCTTGAACTGTACCTATATTATTGGATTTGTATTTTTTCTTACTAAGTCTCTCTGAGTCGCTTCCGCGCAAACAAACAGACAGACAGATAGACAGACAAAGTTACTGAGCATTTATAATATTAGCAGCTGTTGCCTGTAACCATCGTATTAAAGTACTCTAACGAAATGATCATGGAGTACATAACACTATTAAGATCTGCTTATCCTTCTAGGGACTTCAGACCTTTTTTAATGTTACGTTTAGAAATCACCCTAATCCAAAAACAACATTGATTCCTTAGTTCCGTACCACGTTCCGTACCAATGGAACTAGATCATGACCCTTACTTCCAAACAACGCGGGCTCTGGAACGAAGCCAAGAAAGCTATGGGGGCTGCAAAAAGGAGGGTAAATCAATAAGGTTCATTCCAGTTCAGTTCTGGACAGCAACAGTACCAGTGCCTGTAAAGTTCACACCTCTATCATGTGAGCGCACACAATTCGAAAGCGAAGTCATTTGTTTTTGTTAAAGTCAATTGGCGCGGATTCACAACGAAAGGCCCTTGAATTTCGAACTTCTGAAAAGTCAATCCAGTGTAGATGAGGGATCAGATTTGTTACTTGGCAATTAAATATACCTACCTACTCATTAGGGCTTTTTAAATGTACGTATAATGGCACTTTGTCTACAACCTCAGGCCGATTTACATTCCATTCATGTTGAAAAGCGCCATTAGCGCCATAGTGTGGCCAGATTTTTGCTAGCGCGCCAAAAATAAAATCAACACTTTTTCCCGCCAATTTTGACATTACTTTTTTGACATTTAAATTTTTTCACCATGTTATAAAATCCTTTTCTTCTTTGCAGAAACCAAAGGATACAAGATGTCTTCGGAAAAGATTCTCCACGAGGACAATGGGTCGTCTTCAGGCTCACTAAGATCTGAAGACAGTGATTCGACACCAGAGAGCAACACAGACTCGTTAAATAGTTTATTCAAAACCACAGACAATAATACTTGTGTGGAAAACTGCATAGACGAGACAAAATGCGAAGGGAATAAGAAGAAAGGATTTTGTTGCAGTAAGTAGAATATTTAGACAATTGTAGTAGGTAATACTAGCTGTGCCCCAAGGTTTCACCCGCCTTTCGCTTAGCGTTCTTTCTGACTTCGTTTCTTTTTCTGCGGCTCTTGAAAGCTCAATTCTTTGTAGAGTGATGTAAAACGTTCCACAAAAATTAGGCTATCTTACGCAATAATAATATTAGGTACTTAAGTATATTTTTTCATATCAAGTGCATTGGCGTTAACAAGCAAACTGGGGGCTTTTTTTTTTTTTTTTTTTTTTTTTTTCCTAGGATGGGAAATCATCAAATGACCCCTCCCGCTCTGGGTGGAGCGGCAGGGAGTGTCAGACTTTTACTGACTAAAACCCACCCTTAGTCCTCCTAGTGCCTTTCTTCCCAGGGCCGCGGTAACTCTTTCGAACAATTCCGCAACCCTGGCAGGCTCTGGCCCTGGCGGGCCCCGTCTCCGTTGCTGACTGCTCGTTGCTGACGGCGCGTTTGGAGTGAACGCGCCGTCAACTCTGGCCTGACCTGATCGGACAGCGAGCTACCCATTGCTCGCTGTCCGCAGGCGTCAGTCACTGCGCCTTGCCCAGGAGCGTCAGTTCCTGAGAGGCGCAGTGACTGACGTACGTCTGGAGGAGGCGAAATGGGGCCATTACTGGCACTCCATTCTCGCCCCCTCCCGAGCAGTTGCAGCGGCGGCGACGGTGGCGGCGGCTGCGGCGGAAGCGACGGCGGCGGCGGCGGCGGTGGAGGAGGGTTTCTTCCTCGTCCCGGCCCTGGCGGGTGGACCGCAGGCTTTGCCCCCAGCCCAGTGATCGGCCGGCTTGCCAGCTGCCGCACATGCGAAGCAGTGCGGCGCGGCGTCACACGAGCCGGCCCTGTGACCGGGCTGACCACAGCGGAAGCAGTGGTCACTGCGGTCCACCTCCGAGGTGCAGAGTGCTCCGACATGGTTGCCAACTTGGCAACGGAAGCACCTCAGAGGTCTGGGCTCCAGCAGTTTCACCTGCGCGGAGACCCAGCCCACCAAGAGCCTTCGGCCCTCTGAGATTTTCTTGGCCGCCGACACGGGGCAGCTCACCACTACGGTTCGCATGCCCGTGTTGTCAGGACGGATGGTGCCCACCTTCACCTCCTCTGCAGAGCACCCCCCCGTCCTGACGACGGCGGCCAACACCTCCTCCTCCGTGACGGAGTCGTCCAGGCCCAAGATGCGCATATCTATGCACTTCGTGGGTCTGGACACTCGGACGTCATCCGCGCCCAGGGACGCCCTAAGCCTTTCGGCTAGAGCGTCCGCGGCCGGACCGCTGCCTGCTCCAGGGATCTCGAGCATCCTGGCCCCGGTCATGGTGACCCTGAGCCGGAGACCCCCGACGATGCCAAGCTCACCGAGGTTGATGGCCTCCTTGGCCTTGGTGAGCGTGTTGGCATAAAACTGGGGGCTTAGTGTGAGTTTTTTAACGTACTCGATTGCGTTAACGTACATAAACGTATGCTTATTAAATGACAAATTGTATAGAAAAAAACAGGTTGTCCGTGAGTGTCACCACACGGAGTTTATTCAGTTTCAATACAAATTGACGTTTACCTACGCTAACGCGATCGAGAATGTTAAAAAACTCGCACTAAGGCTACTGTTCAGCTTTACTATAGGTATATACATTACTACCAATTCTCCCCGGCTTCGCACGGGTAGCAAAGCACAATCGTTATCTACCAGTGGGAATTATTTATTGCGATATCTTCAAAAATCCTCGTCAGATTTTAACCAATTTACTTCCTCAGTATGCCGTCAATTGCTGAAAACCGTAAATAAAAATCCGTTCGCTTGTTTTTGAATATCGCGATAGAGGGACAGACAGACGCGGCGGGGATAGCGATGATGAAAAAAATAAATAAAAAAAGATTACAGAAACTTGTACAATTTTTATAGTAACTCTTAAATATAAGAATACCTGTGCTATGAGGATGAAATATCTATTGATGTAGGTATAACTAAATCATGCTTATTGGTCGACACTTGCGAAATCTAGACAAACGAGTTTGTTACAAAAAAGATTGACATTTTAAAACAGCTCTTAACATTATTAAAATTTATTGAATCACTAAACATCTGTCACACCTTAAACGGACAACAAACCCATTGAGATAGAAAAAACAAACCCGACCATAGAAAATTTAAAAACCTCAAACTTCCTCGTGCCATCTTCGGCTGTCAATAGATAAACTTATTCTAATTTTTAATTATCAGTAGGTACGTTGACTAAGGCAAAGGCATCGTTCGCATTGCGCCAGTTGCGATCTTTGACAATGAATGTCCTAGGTTTCAAATACATAAATAGTGTTACGATCACGTTTTGCATACTAAAAAGATGGCCGCAGAGGTAGAATCGTGCCTAAAATATCGGGTTCAGTATGGCTATTTCTTTGGGAATTTCAATGGGACCTATCGAGAAGTATATCATAAATGACGAAGATATGAAGTAATAAACACAAAAAAAATACAACCGAATTGAGAACCTCCTCCTTTTTTTGAAGTCGGTTAAAAATAAAATCAAATCAATCACACGTCATCATGTGTCATCATAAAAAACGATGATGATATCGCAGCACATCAGCGGCGAAAATCGACTCGTAAAATTCTTATCACGACTTTGACAAGGCTAGTGTCTGATATCCTGGCTTCTGACTACCCCTAACGACTGTTAAACATCGACAAATGACAGAAGAAGTATCGACACGTAATGGATGGTCACCCATCCACAAACTGACCTCGGCAGATGTTGCTTAACCTTGAAAATCGATCCGTGCGGCTGTTATTATTGAGTCACGAAGCCCGTATGGAAATATAACTTTGCCAAGCAAACCTACGTCACTTCAACCATTCTTTAGGTGTTACTACGTCATAATGATGATGTCTCTCTAGATTTAAAAGGATATTGAGGTCAGGTTACTATTAATCTTTATTGATTAGCCTTTAAGGAAAACCGCTGTCGTCTAGGCTTGTAATTGGATGGGTGTCATTAGCATACAATGGTGGATCAGATTGGAATCAGCTGTTGTTTCTATGTGGATGACCCTTTGGAATTGGGTGTGTGGCCTTGAACTCAACTAAGTATAAATTTTATTGTCGTTGGTCAAGAATAGAAATCTTTTATTTGCATTATTAAGACTGATTATACGGTGGCCGAGTTCGGTCAGTGGATGAGTCCATCTTAATATATAATATGTCGCAGACAACTGGCTTAATCAGCCGTTTCATTAAAAGCCTAGCCTTTTCATTGAACTGCGCTGTTTAATCAGCGTTATAACTAACATGGGCAATTATTTATCGATATTGAGCCAAAGATGTTACTTAGATCGTTGAAAAATCTGCGCATTTAAATGAAAAGGCTAGGCCACCAATTAAACGGCTGATTAAGCTAATTGGCTGCGTTGAATACATAATTGGGACCATTGGGAGGCGTGTTTAACTTGATGTCAAGCTATGTCAGGACCGGACATTAACTACCACAAAAGTGTCATTGGGAAAAACCCAATGACACTTTCTGCCCGACCTAGGAATCGAACCCGGGACCCCACGCTCAAGCGCCGCGAGACCGATAAGGCAGTTGTGGTGTTAAAAAGATTAATACAATTATGATGTCTCAATTGTTTTATTACTTAGTGATGAGTTTCAACGAGTGCTTTGACCTCGGCAGGCCTTCTGTCGATGTGAGAATTATTCATTTGAGATTCATCAATGTATGTGTGTATAGGCCGTAAAGACTAATTTAATCTTCTGCTTGAGTACAACACACGTGTGTTTTGTAAGTAGATAAACTTAGCGGATATAGGTACGAGCGGGTTTGATTTCGGAAGAAACAAATCTGTGTAAGTAACAGAAATTGTTTCAATCTCAATACTACGTTTACGACGTTGCGCTATCTAGTTTTTTTCCTTTTTTCAACCGACTCCAAAATAAACATTTATTTTTTACCTTAAATGATAAATGATAAATGATATTTATTTTGTAAGTAGGTTAAACATAACACTTTTACACGTCAATATTTTTTGGTCATTTTAAGCTAGATGAGGCCGGTGTTTCCTAGCTGACTACCCTGAGAAGAAACACCGAAACAAACTCAGAGGTCACAGTCTCTTTTGAAGTCCATACAAATTGTACTGGTCAAATCATACGAGAACCATGTAGGTTAATGTCTGAGGTGGCCTTTTGAGGAAAGTGCCACACAGATTTGAGTGGACCTGTCCAGACAGTGCAAGCATTTGTCAGTTATTATGGAGCTCAAACTTAGAACTTTAAGGAGCTCAACGATTTGACGAACAATACCAAAGTAAGGACATTTGGGTAGGCCGCATAAAAAAAATCTCAAACTGCCAGACATTGTTGACTAACATGAAATGAACCCCTATCATAGCGATCTGCATGGTCCCCACATTCACAATACGATATGAGGATCATGCAGATCAGTGTCTGAAATGGTCTTTTGAGGAAAGAACCACACAGATTTGAGTGGACCCGTCCAGTCAGTGCAAGCTTTGGTCAGTAGTCGAGTAGCTCAACTTAGAACCATAAAGGAGCTCAACGAACCGACGAACATGCCAAAGAAAGGACATTTGTGTAGGCCGCATTTAAGTACTCAAACTGCCAGACCTCGTTAAAAATACTTCAAAGAAGAAGAAGTATTTCAAAGAAGAGAAAAATAAGAAGAAAATAACCCACATGGTCCCCATATTCACAAAATGAGTTAAATAATAATAATAATAATAAAAAAAAAATACTTTACAAAGTAAGTATTCATGTCAAACATAATAAATTGAAAAAAATAAAAATAAAATATATTACTTTACAAAGTAAATATTCCATGTCAAAAATAATAAAATAGAATACTTAATAAAGTAAACCTTATGTTATATCCGTCATTTATGAACCGATTTGTAAAGTTCTTGTCCCATAGAAATGTCATCAAAATCGGCTCAGGGGGCCGATTCTACTAATTTACCAAATTACACGTTCGATTGTGTTTCAACAACAGTTCGATTTCGATCGCCGTTCGATAGTTACCTAAAGAGTCATTCTACTATTTCATAAACAAACTGGAAACTAAACTTCAGCCGAATCGCAACTGAATTGCAACGGGAACGCGACTGCGGGTCACCTGTGTTACCAACATTGCAAATAGTATGTTTTAATAATACCACAGAAAAAAAAGTTGAATCTAAAAATGTTACTAAACACGAATAAGTGTCAGTAAAAGTGTTTTTTTAAATATAAAAAGATATCTAGCCCATAATTATACTTTAGTATTGTATATTTTATTGTTACACATACAACATTTCAACTTTTTTATAATAAAAACTCAGAAGAACGTTTCGTTTAAGTTCCCAGCTGGCCGTAGCTGTGAAATGTGCTGTGAAACGAAACGTTTCGATTATGTCAATCAAGTCTTTCTTGAAAGACTCAAACGTAGAGCGGGAAATAAAAACTTTGTGTGGGAGTTCATTAAAATGGTTGATTTACTGTGAGTATTTGTTTTAAATTATTACTGATAATTTATTCATCAAATAAAATATTGCACCATAGCCCGTTATTGACATGTTGTACTTATGTTAAACGACAAACGTTTATAGAAATATTTACGACATAAGTACCTACTTGAGAGTTACACACTGCTAAGCTGCGCTCTTCTACTTCGCGCGGGCGTCGCACTTGAATTAGCTATAATTATAACAAAAAAAATGACCCACTAACCAAATTGTTAAATTATGTGACCACTTGTTGTTTGGTGCATTTTATTTAATGGTAAAATATTTAGTCTCGCTGCAAGTGTTGTTCTGTTAATACGTACGTAATTTTAGGCCTAATGGAAGATACCAGACGAAAATCTACATCAGTTCGGCAACTGGACCTCCTCATTACATTTATGGAGGGACATACAAGTTTTGCCACGGGACGATTGCGGTCGAAAGAAGGACGAGCCCTTGCAACACGCATGTGGGACCAATGTGCGGATATTTTAAATTCGGAAGGCGCAGCTAGGGCACCTAAAGATTGGTCGAAGGTAACTTTTCAACTTGATGTTATCTATTCTGTAAAAATACCAACATGACAATAATAACAATAATTTTCTATCCATTTTAGTTTTGGAATGATTATAAATGTAGGGTGCGGGCCAAACTAGCTGAAATAAACAGAGGCTATAGGAGTACTGGGGGTGGGCCTAGCAGGGCACCACAGTTAAGCCCTCTAGAGGAAAGGGTTGCTGCCCTTATAGGGAGGGATGTCAGCCCACTTTCTGGAGTCCGTCAAGATCCAGAGATTGAAATTGAGGTGATTAGATATTTATCAAACATGTAATAATTATACTTACCTATTCCAAAAATGTATTCTATTGTGTGTCTTAATCATGTTTTTTTTTACAAATATGTAGTATGTTAATGCTGAAGAGATGGAAGTGGAACAGGATGTGGAACTGCCAGCAACTAACTCACCCATTTTGTGAGTAATAGGCCACTTAACCTTTTTATGTATTGGTATTTTATTTACCATTCACTAATAATGAATTAATTCTTTCTTTCAGAGATATATCTGCTATCCAAGAGAGTACTGTTGCACCTGGAAATAGATCACCAGCCACACAAGACCTCAGCCAAACAGTGACTCTTGAATCTGAGCAGATAGACAGTGCACAAATGGAAGGACATAATCAGCCAGCTGATCAAGGCACTACAGCACCACAAACAGGTTCTCATTGTTTATTAACTTTATTACTACTTTATAGATCTTTATTTTAAACATTAATTAAAAAAGCAGTATTATGGACTAGTGTGAGACACAGTTATACATGCTTTTCATGGGCTACTTGAATAAACTAAATTTAAAAAAATTCAAACTTTGATAAATACCACAAAAAGCTCCCAAGGGATGTCAAGTGGAATGCACTTGACGTCCCTTGGCTCACTAATTACCAACTTAAGATACTTACGCGTGCAGTTATTTACGAAAATAGGTTCCTAATTATTGTTAAAATTTTCAGACCAACCTAGACACCGACGCCCGAGACCAACACGCTCACGTGCGACAGGTCGCCCTCGTTTTGTACATCAGAGTAAGTGGCATTTGGCAGTCAGAACCAATATTTAACCCTATTTTAATTTAATTATCAGTATAACTTACAAGTTGGTTTTCGTTATAACTATAACTGATGACTTATTACAGGTAACACATCAGCTCTCGATGAAGCAAGGGCAACAATAGCCCGCATTGAAGAGATGCGTACGCGAACTGAGGAAATGGTGGCTACAGCAGCATTAAATATGTCCAATGCTATGACCAGCTTCTCTAATGCTATGACTGGCATCTCTAATGCTATGACCAGCATGGCACAAAGTCTGCATACCTTCGTAGCAAGATCACATAGGTTACCCTATGTGATCTTGCTACGAAGGTATGCAGAAGGTGTTTGAAAGTTATATTTAGTTAGAATAATTGATTAGTTTTAGATGATTTATGCCTAGTATATAAATTATGTTGTTATTTTTTTATTCATAAGATCACATCTGTATTTTCCAAAAGGGTTAGGCAGAGGTGTACCTTAAGTACACCCACATTTCGCCAGTTATGTTGAAGTCCTTTGTAATAGGGGGTAAGCCTATTGTCATCAACCAGGCATAAATATTTTTCTATACTTAAGTAGTAGGTATGTATTTATTATTATTGTAAATAATTTAGGCTGTCTGTTAGTCAGGGTTCCATTTTTATACACTGAATCTTTGCTATAAGATTTTATAATAATGGAAATATTCTGTTTGTTTCAGACTGATGACTGATTGCTGACCTGTCACCCACTAGACAAGAATCATTAATGAGACTGAAATAAAAATAAATTATGTTAAGATAATTATATTTTATTTAAAACTCAAAGCCACCATTCCAAAATAAAAACATACCAAATCTTTTGTTCTGATAAATCATTAATTTCAATAAAGTCATACCGAATGCAACACAAGCTTCAATTTTCTAAGTAACATTCAAGTTACTCAGAAAATTGAAGCTTATTGCAACTTCCCAAGGGTAGATATTAAAAATAGTAATCCACTTTATGATATTCTTTTTTTAAATTCTTACCCAATCAATAACTAAAAATAATTCATAACATTGAACTCAATTTGTATTTAGAAGGTTCAACTTTTATATTATCTCCTGTTCCATTTGTATTTCATCAGATACTTTTGGGACAGATTTTTAAATAAAGCTAAATAAAAAATTATTCTAAACTGATAAATTATAATAACTAAATTTCTAACATTAATTCAATTTATTGCCTTGAAGTCCACAAGCGTTGCACCAAAGCTGCTTGGTAATTACGCCCTTGCTCTAAAAGGTAATTCGGACGCCGCCGTGACCCACGATGTTCAGAAATTAATCTGACTGCATCTTCTCTTTCCACTCGCTCCTGTTCTATCATTTCCAGGTCCTCACTGTCGAGCTCCAGTCTTAATTGTAGCGAGATATTGTGCAGTACACAACAAGCATTTGTTATTTTTGCTGCAATTTCTGGTTTATAGTGCAGCTTTCTGTCTACTAATAAACACCTGCAAAAAGAAAGTACAGAAGTGTTAACTCAAATACATGACTATTACAAGTGTAATTATTGCAATATTATAATCACATCTAGAGATACAATAAAATGCATACCTAAATCTTGCTTTTAAAATTCCTATACACCGTTCTACAACATTTCTAGTACTTATATGCTTCTCAGTGTAGTAAGACTCAGGCGTGTTTGGAGCAGCATTAAGGATAGGAGTCATCATAGCTCGTCTTAAAGGAAATCCCGAATCTCCTGAGAAAAGAGGTTTCTTTTAGAAGCAAATAGTTTATGACATGGGGATATTACACTATCATGAAATATTATAAGCAACTTCTGTATATTCCTTATAATATTTCATATGATAGTGTAATATCCTCAAATCATTCAAATTATTTTATTTCAGTAAGTAGCATTGTATAAACACTTTCACACAATCATCAATACATTTATATGTCATACATTACATCTTCATTATCTATAACTCATACCTAGATGTATAATCCTAGATATGATAGTGTAATATTATGTAACCTCGTGTAGAGACATTATAATTATAGTTTATTTATTTAATAATTCATGCATACAAAATTACAAATGTACAGAGGTAGTTTCTACCAGTCAACCTTTGGGTGATGCAGAGACAGATAGTGGTAGGTGATTGTGGAAAAAAAAACAGAAATGCAATATAGTTAAGTTTGATCAAATAATTACCTAATAAATAAAAATCTTCACCAGTTGTGCTAATTATTTCATCTAAGGTTGACTTGAGAGGATTATTACTCCATGCAGCACTATCATGTGTTGATCCGGGGTTACTTGTATCAACACACAGAATTCGGGCATCTGAGTCGCAAATCTGGAAGAAGTATATTTAAGATATTAATAATAACTAGTTCAAAATGCTATCTCGTAAGGGTTATATTGAAGAAACAACTCACAATTAAAGTATTCAAGGAATGATATCCCTTTCGGTTAAAGTACCACTCTTCATGATTTGTTGGGGGAACTATAGCAACATGTGTGCCATCGATACACCCCAGAACTCCAGAAATGCCAAATTTTCTATAGAATCTGCAAATTTAATACATTAGGTATATATAATATAAATCAGGATCTAAGTCTGTCTGCATAGGTACAAATAGAAATGGAAATATTGCAATACTTACCCTCTTTTGATTTCATCACGTTGTTCCCTGGAGCTTGGAAATTTGACATACTTCTTATATATATGTGGCATATTAAGTACCTCTGTCACTTGTTTTATTGCTCGAGAAACTGAGGGTTGTGACACGGCATGACATTGTGACTGGCCTACCAATGTTTGGTATGAACCAGTTGCATAAAAAGCCAGTGCAACCAAAATCTAAAACAAGAATAGAGTTAATAGAGAATACTTTATCACATACTAACACACATAATACTGGCGCATAATAAAACGATCGTAAATAAGAACTTTAAAGTAAGTACATACCTTTGTCTCCGTATCAATACCGTCAGAACGAAGATTGACGGGCATGTGAGGACTTATCTCCTGAATCAAACCTCTTGCGAGGTCTTTGGAGAGTCGGTACGTCTTAACGAACTGACGATGCGTAAGGTCAAAAGCATTGTTGCATACTCTTGACGTAAAATTTCTTCTTCTTACCCTTCCAATGTCAACCTCATGGGAAAGTTCAACGAAATCCATATAAAACATCATATTTTTAAGTGAAACGAAAGAAAACCAATAAATCGTTTCCAATCGATTCGGCAAAAGTTGCACTTTACCAACTTATGTTCAACTGCGAATTTGACAGATGAAACGCCGAAGTTCAGCTTTGGTTCGATTCAAACAAGTGTCAAAATCATGACAAAATAATAGTAGAATACGATATATGTCACGCTCATGTTACGCTCATGTTCGATTTTGCTAGCAGAATAGGTTTTGGAATTTTTTTCGATCGATCGTTGGCGTCAACTAAAACGTAACTGCAGTTGGATCGTTGGTCATTAGTAGAATGCGAAAACGCTTTTAAGCCGACATTCAGCTGCGGTTCTATTGCGATTTTTAAACAATTTTGTTAGTAGAATCGGCCCCCAGTAGTTAGGTTTATGTCAATGACTGACATAAACCAAACTACTGAATATTCTAAATTGCGTTTTTTTCTTTCTTGTGATTTTCCAGTTTCTTTCTTGTGGTGTTGTTAGGGGTACTTACCACAAAAAAATGAAAAATAAAAAACTTTTTCACAAAAAAATACCGACTTAAAAATTAAAAAAATAGTCGAGCTCGATATAGAAACGGAGCCATATCATAATACCTATTGGTTTTCTGAGAAAGCAACTTTTTTTTATTTACATAATTATATCAATTCAATCAAATTGCATTCCGTATGATGTCGGACGTAAAAGAATAGCACCATCCCATCACTTCCCGTGGGTGTCGTAAGAGGCGACTAAGGGACTCACCAGAGAATGGGCAGCAGCATTCTCTGTAGGTACATTGCTACAGCTACACTGTGATACCCAACCCGCCTGCCAAGCGTGCCGATTATGGCAACCCCCATGTGGCCGAAGCCTATGTCCAGCAGTAGACGTCTTTCGGCTGATATGATGATGATGATGAATCAAATTGCAGACCGTAAATGCTGCAAACAAGATTCAACTAACGTAAAAATCCCCTTTAAGGTTTTGTTTCGATTCATCCCGTTTGTAGACCAGCGGCCCTACCATGACGTGATAAAGCGTGAGTCGTTCGAGCGAGAAGGAGGGATGGAGCTATATAGGGTGTATACTGTATAGCTCCATCCCTCCTTCTCGCTCGAACGACTCACGCTTTAACACATCATGGTAGGGCCGCTGGTACCTACCGAAAGGACTGGCCCGACAGCAAATTACAGAGTTGTGTGGAAAAGGGAGAGGGGAGGCCTTTGCCCAGCATAGAGACAAAATAGTATAGATAGATAAGATTTATCTGGGAACCTCACAAACCGGACATTACATGGTTTTGCAACTTCCCTTGAAACTAGAATATTAATTAAAATGATTTCTTAATTTTTACTGCTCAAGCAAGTTCACAGGGTCGTTGCTAGGAAAAGTTACTTAATCAAATGTGAATAATTAATTAAGATAAGTGATTTTATTTTTACGTGGACACTCACCATAGGTCTGGTCCACAAATTCAAGGTTGCTCAGCGTGCAATGGAGAGAGCAACGCTCGGGGTTTCTCTGGTGGACAGAATTCACAACGAAGTAATTCGCCAGAGAACTAAAGTCACCGACATTGCGCGAAGAATCAGCATGCTGAAATGGAAGTGGGCCGGCCATGTCTGTAGACAGACAGACGGTCGATGGAGCAGACATGTGTTAGAGTGGAGACCGCGTGGGCAAAATAGCCTGCCACACATTCCCAAACCACTGCAACTCCTGAAAACCGAAGCAACACTGGCGACCTCCAGAAAAACGCCGAGTCAATGAAGCTCGACGAGTCCCGGAGAAACGATTCAACTGTCTTGGATCCCGCAACGAAATAAAGCAGAAAATAACAGCGGAGGGGTAGGAAAAAAATATAATTTCCGCGTATGGGCAAACGTAGAGTGGGACGCCCTGCGGCACGATGGATCGATGATTTGAAGAAGGTGGCTGTCAGCGGATGGATGCGGACTGCTCAAGACCGGGATGGTTGGCGCTCTTTGGGGGAGGCTTATGTTCAGCAGTGGACGGCAATTGGCTGATATGATGATGATGATTTTATTCTGTAAGAGATTTTGTTGGTTTTTGATCGAGTTACGTGATTCGATCATAATTGTACCAAAGTGATTTACTGCATATTTTAAATAAATAAATAACTGTTTTGACGCTCAAAAGTGCCTTTTAATAGTCTAGTTTTTTTTTTTTTTTAATCTTTATTTATTTAGAGGCTTTTACCTTCTTTGTACGTCAGCCTCATCATACCCTAATCTAACTAATTTTACTTTTTTTTATTTAACAAATATATAATTGCGTAAGCGAGGGAGCTAGTGATGCGGTAATAGTCTATTTGAAATAAATAACTGACCTTGACCTTGACTTTGACTTTCTAAAATGTTTTTCGAAAACGTTCTCAACTAACTTTTAGTGTGGTATCTTGCGTATGCGTAACCAAATTTCATTAAAATCGATTCAATTATTTCCAAGAATCCTTTTGAGTTTATATGAATGAAACTTATAGCTTTTGCCCGCGACTTCGTACGCACATATCCCGTTCCCGTATAGCCTGTAGCCTTCTTCATGTGGCTATCATAATAAGAATTTTCCAAAAAAAAAGAATATTCCAATAAAGACTGGTAGTTCCATGTACTAGCGCGTTCAAACAAACAAACAACTCTTCAGCTTTAACTTTTAGCTGAACAAGCCATTTAGTTGGTTGGTTAGCCTTTTCATTTAAATGTGCCGATTTTTCAGATGTAAAAATTTTAATGTACTTAGTAAAAAAAATATAAATGTAAATAAAAAATAAGTATCATAAAGTAACAAAAATATCTGAAAATAGAAGTAACGGGCATAAAAAACATAATTACTTAATAACAAAAGTTTTTTTTTTTTTAACCGACGTTCACAAAATTATAGTCGAAACACACCGGAAACGAACATTAATAAACGTAAAACGGTTCCGTATGCAAATCAAATAAGTAAGGTTTTTAACATCTTCAAACTGGCAGTGAATATTGTCGAAGGAAATCTTCTTTCTTTCTCTCTTTCTTTTTTTAAAAAAAACGTTGCCCCACTCTAGGATTTTCACCTGTATCGTGGGTGCGTTTAGAAACAAAAAAAAATAGAGGTTAAAGAAAAATTTTTTTTCTTTAAAAACGAAAAAGAAAAGAAATGTGAGGCATAAGATGATTTAATAGCTGTATTAAGGTTTTATAGCGTATAACTTATTATGTTTGTTGTTATTTACAAGCACCAGCAGTTGCACGTGTTCGTAGCTAGCATAGTAATGACATCGGTTAAATGATAAATGATAAATGATAAATGATATTTATTTTGTAAGTAGGTTAAACATAACACTTTTACACGTCAATATTTTTTGGTCATTTTAAGCTAGATGAGGCCGGTTATGTAACGCTTGCCGCTTGTCGGTCCATCGAGATTCCTCCGTGTTTCGGAAAGCACGTTAAGCCGTTGGTTCCAGCTGCCATTTGTAGATCTTTGTCAGACGTTACGGGATTGTCAGAAACCAAAAAAATCTGACACCAATCTTGCCAAGAAGTACCGTGTTACCCAGTAAATGCGTGAATTTTGCGCGAATGAGACGCATATCTTCCCAACTTGCATAACTTTTGTAATTTTGTTTATTTTTGGTATGCGTCTTGCTTGACGCATATAAAGTATTTTCTTTTTCTTTCTCTCTCAATGGGTTGTGGAGGTCTGGTAAGCAGCCGTTGCACTTAAAATACTGGTATTCAGCTTAATCCGGTTTGACTGGGCGCCGACCCCAATATAGTTGGGAAAAGGCTAGGCAGATGATGATGTTTCTTATTTACAAGCACCAAGCAGTTGCACGAGCTCGTGGTTTATTAGTAACAGCGAGCGGTTATGCAACGCTTGCCGCTCCTCAGTTCGTGGATGGGATGGGTGACTTAACGTATCGAGAAACCTCCCGTGGCTCGGAAAACACGTTAAGCTTTTGGTGTTGCGGTATTTCTTCGAAAGAGCGGCCCTGGAACGCAAAGGGCATATGGAGGAACACAGATGGGTTTTAGTCAGTAAGAGTCTGGCACTCCCTTCCGCTACACCCAGAGCGGAAGAAGTCATTAATTTGATGATTTCCTTTCCAGTAAAAAAAAAGCTGTTGGTTCCAGTTGTTATTTTGCAGGTCTTTGACGGTCGTTACGGGACTTATGAGACTGGCCAATCCTTCCCTTGCGGTGGTAGGGCGACCACCCTCCCACCGGAGTCGACGTGTTGGAGTTGGTACTCCAACAAGCAACAAGCAAGCGTGCCCAGAAGATTCCTTGACGCTCTGGTGAGCGTCAAGGAATCTTCTGGGCACGCTTGCTCCATTATAGACCTCATCCATTGCTTTTCATCCGGCGTGATCGAGGTCAAGAGCTAGCCCGTTCCTCAATAAAAAATAAAAATAAAAGAATGCTCGGCATAACCTGGACACAGTTCTGAACCAACGTCTGAATCCTCCAAGAACTCGGTATTAAGCAGCGTCTTTCTTCCATGATGGAAGCCAATGCCGTATCCCCATTTTCGTTAGACATATCACACGTTGAGAAGACACATCAGTGGAACGACTTGTGGTGCAAGGAAAAGACTTGGTGACTTGGTCACCAAGTCAAAACTGCACTCAATAGTCCACTCCACGAATGTACAAAGAAGTGCCACATTACGGGAGGAACGGCGACGGATTGTGAAGCTGGCCCTCTACCCCTGATGTGACGACCACGACCACTCAGCCAAGAGTGTAACGACGAAGACGAAGACAATGACTTGTTATAATCTAGTATCCAGCTCCACCCGGTTGGAGTGGAAGCCGACCCTGACATACTTAGCTAGTTAGGAAAAGCCTAGGCAGAGTGACTAAGCAGTTGCTAAGCCAGGTTGCTTAACGAACGAGATAATAATGAGACATCGGCCTATTCGCATATTTTATGACCGCAACATCAAGGTGAACGGATGACCTGGTGAATGATTGCGCTGGATTTGAGACGCACAGGACCGGGAGATGTCGCAATACTTGAATTGGCCTATGTCCAGCAATGGACGTCTTTCGGCTGCAATTATTGATGATAATGATGAACAGCTGAAAATAAATAGATATATGTACTTAGATGTAATAGGTACTACTACCATCAGCATCTACCTACATCAAGCGCGGATCCACCGTTGTGGGCACGATGGGCATTTGGGCGTTTTCTACTCTTCGCAGAGTAAAATCTTAGTTGCATGCCCCAATGGCACAGGAAAGATTATCCGGGCTAGCTCTCTTAAATGCACACAACGATGTGAACCTAGTTATCTATGAAAAATATCAACGTTTCGCGAAAAAGAAACTTAATCTTGAATTTGAAATTTAATTAAGCACCAAAATAAAATAATTGAATGTAAAATGTATACTAGCGTTTAATTTAATTTGATTTTTACTAGTGTTCGCCACACGGCTTTGCCCAAGTGAAAATAGTTTCACACTGACCAAGATTTTGTACAGTGTATAGACACTGTACAAAATCCTGGTCAGTGTGTCACAATATTTTGTAAACATCTCTTTGGTAGGAATGCACTATTTCGATCATGAGCGTGTTCATACTTGACTCGCACTTGGCATTTTTCGGGTGGCTGTGACCACAACCTTTTTTGAGGGCTGGATCCGCGCCTGACCTACATCTATCTATTTATTTTAGTTCAATCATAGATTTGATGTCCCCAACTGCATCAGAATGCTTGGAAAGTGACTTTTTAAATTTTTTGTCGTTTTTGCAGTCGGGTTTTTTGATAAATAATATTTTTTAAATATTCAACATTTTACTGAGTTCCATTTTTTGAATCGTCTCCTTGAGCCCTTTATTTTGGTACCCTATATGGCAAATTGGCAATATCTCGAAAAAAATATGACTTCACTTTCTAACGGCAAGCGCCATCTTGTTTATTTCTTCGAAATTCATAAGTATGTCACTTATTAAGATACCTCATTTGTTAAGATCTATATAGCCGTTCATAGCTACCGAACGTGCCAAGGTAATAGACATACATAGATACTCTCGAAAAACATTACCCTCCTTCTGGGGTAGTCGGGTAAAAAGAAGAACCTTTTATAATCACGCACACGGAACCCTAAGTAGAGAAGTGATTGTTTTACGTGCACTTTTTTTGTAGGATAATTTTGCAACGTGCGTCAAGTTGCATTACTCGCAAGGTTATTGCACATTGCAATTTATATGCAAAAAATAAGTATATAGGTATATAAACGTATGATTAAGAAATGTAACAAATCTATAAGGAATAAGGATATTGACCTCGGTACAGTTTCAGCTGGGTCATTCTCTAAACATCATCTGACGGTCAATTCTACTAATTTTCAAGCAACGTCCGTGTTAGCATCTCAGTTGACATCTGTCAAAAATGTATGAAAATTAAGGCTTTTTTGACAGTTAGCGAGTGACATGCCAATGCGACCGTTGTTTCAAAATTAGTAGAATTGGCTCTCTGACTAGCCTTTTCCCAAGTATATTGGGGTCGGCTTCCAGCGCCCCGACCTTTGCCCAGCGAGCCAGCCCGCGTCGCTGAGCTTATCTATTAAAATCCCTTTAAATCCCCTAAATAATAATATGACCTAGCCTGCGCCCCTGCGGCCCCTGCCCCCCCCCCCCCCCCCCCCGAAACGACGCCGCTAAGCCGAGGTCCGTGTGCCCTTAGCGAGCAGACATTAAGTGAATAAGTAGCTTTTAGCCCTGGCTGGAGGCCTTAAATTCATTTGAGGTCACCCACCACATGAGTTGACAGCCCTAGCGTGCTGAATCGGCGAGTGACCACGTCAAAAAAAAAAACGGCTTCCAGTCAAACCAGACTCAGCTGAATACCAGAACCTATTTTAGGTGGAGCGGCTGACTACCTGACCTCTGCAACCCGGTAACTGGGTAAAAAGGTACTTCTTTGCACATGCATGGAGAAGTCTCGGTATGTTAAGGTGGTCACCCATACACAGACCGAACTCGATAAGCCATGAAGATCGACCCGATGCGCCTGTTTTTTTTAGCCACGAGCTCCACACATCATTCATTATCATAACATCACATTCGAAATTCGAACGGAGACAGAGTTCGATGTGAATCGTTCGATTTCGAATTGTTTACTGAGTTGTGCCTTGAAACCTTGAAAACTCAGGTGGAGTGAGTGAACTGTCTTTCCATCTTGATTGAAAGTTCACATCGTGATCACTTCACCCTAGCCTTCACTTCGACATAATAGTAACAAACTAGATTAAGCAAAATACTAACACAACCACTAATATATGTATTATAAAAATGTGAAAGTGTAAGGAATAAATAAAGCTATTATTTTTATTATTATATTATGATTATATTGAAAAAACAGGTTCAAATCAAATCAAATCGAATCGTTTATTGCAATCCATAATGTACAAATACAGGTGGCAAATATAAAATGGAAACAATTATGGACCCAGTCGGGCACAGCAAATTTTTAAATAAGTAGAAGTAGGTTGTCCGTGAGTGTCATCAGACGCTTATTCAGTTTCAATACAAATTGACGTTTACGCTAACGTGACGTTAAAAATTCGCACTAAGGCCACTGAGGCGGTAAGAAGTTTGCAGGGTCAGCTAGTTTTAATAGATTATCTTTAGACTATACTCAGTTGTTTTTTTTTGTTCCAGGTCCTGTAGTCCAATGCGTGTGGGGGGTCCTATTAATACTCCTGTCAGTAGGCAGCTTTATATTCACTCCTCTAGACTTCATGCTATTGGAAAAACTGAATATGCGACCAGGTGAGTTTTGTTAACTGATAGTAATTTGATCAGATACTGAATGTACACCTAGTATCCAGCAGTGCGATTCTGTAAACATGTCGCAGTGAACACTTGGGCGGGGTGCACGACGGGTGAGTTGTCAAACCATACAAATAAGATGGAATGACAGCTCAGTTGTCGTTCACTCCGCCTAGGTGAACACCGTGAGATGTCGACAGAATCGACCGTCTGTATTATTATAAATGTAATACTAGCTGGCCTTTATTCTAAGTTCGTTATTAAATGGGTATTAAGTAGTTTTTTGACAGGATACTGGATACTGGTATTCAATTCTAGAAATCCGGACATCGTGTAAGATGGATATTCCAAAAATGAATTCGAGAAAAATATTTAGGTATTTTATGAACCTAATTGTAACTGAAAAAAAAACAAAAATATTGTAATTAAGTATGCCAGGTGCATAATAATCGCATCCGAAAAATATTTATTTACCTTCAATGGAAAGGACAATAAGTAAGTACTTATTATTATGACGCATCCAATTTATTCGATTCGATTTTTGAAAGGGATCATAAATAATAATAAAAAAGCAGATTTAAAAATGAAATTCAATGTAGGTAAAAGCAAATGTAAATGCCTTCAGTTTTCATTTACATTTACATAGGGTAATTTCCTTACGGGAAAATAAATTAAAAACTTTAAATTTTTTGCAAATAATGGGTAATCTTGAACAAGGCTAAAACTTTGTCCTCATAATAACTAGGTAAGTAAGTTTATAATATTGTTTTTTAATTTGAGTTTTTTTCGGACAAGGATAACTAAAAAATAACAATAATTGCGAATTTTAATAATTGGAAATTGTAAGAATGTATCGATAAAACAAAGTTACTTACTTATTTTTTATTTTTTTGTATGAAGATCGTTGCCCCACACTAGGAATTTCTCCTGTATCGTGGGTGCGTTTACAAATATATGAACTCACATACACAAACAGCTGTTATAAACTTACCCGCTGATTTAATAGGGAATATGCAAGTATTTTTTAAGCTATTGCATAGCTTCTATCGCGGGCCTTGAGCGTGGAGACCGAATCCAGAAATTCCGTAATGAAAATAACCTAACACCCCCCACTCCGACCGATACTCCGATACTTTTTAGTTTTTAGTTTTGCCATCTATCGATGAATAGCAGACCTTTTAATGACTTTTTGAAATATCACGCTTGTCTCTTTAGTTCTGCAAATCGCCTCTAGGTGGCATTGGCTGTAAATTATATAAATAAATAAATAATTATAATTACATAAGTTGATAAAAAATGCAATGCAATAGCTTTACCGCGTCGTCCACACGTCTTTTTTTATTGGTAAATGAAATACTTTTTAGCTGTAAAATACATCAATTAGATTCGTAGTTCATCAGCGATGAAGTTATAAAGATTCAAAGATGTCAATTAAAAAGAGAAGCACAGCTGCCATAGAGTAACGGCATTAGCGATAGGGACAGATATATTTTCATGAATAAAATCGTTTCGTATAAGTAAAATAAATCCCATCCGAATTCAATGGTTTCCAAGATATTCGTGTATCATTAAGAAAAAATAGGACTGTATCACGGAACTGCGACACTCAAAACTTCGATGTACGGTATTTCGACAGTACGCCACTGCGACGCACGAAATATCGACAGTTTGCCATCGCGACGTACGTAACTTCGATTATTTTACAATATCACGCGATATTTTAAAATCTAACGGCGTTTGCAATTTTCCGGTGATACCCGCTCAACTGTGGAATCAAAATCGCGCGTACAAAATGCTTTGTCCTGAGTCTCCTGACTGATGGATCAACGCGCAGCCTAAACCACTGGGACTTGGGAGGACGAATTCCATGATGTAGGCATCCGATAAGAAAGGATTAAATAATAAGCCTAGCCTTTTCATTGAAATGCGCCGATTTTTTCAGCGACCTAAGCGACATATTTTGTTCAATATCGTTTAATGACTTGCCTATGTCTTTTATGTCGCTGAAAAATCGGCACATATCAATGAAAAGGCTAGGCCACCAATTAAACAGCTGATTAAGCTAGTTGGTTGCGACATATACACTAAATAAAAAAACTCCGAACTAAAAATAATCTAAACTTGGCGTCGAAATTTTAGTTTTTAGTATTTGTTGTTATAGCGGCAACAGAAATACATCATCTGTGAAAATTTCAACTGTCTAGCTATCACGGTTCATGACATACAGCCTGGTGACAGACAGACGGACAGCGGAGTCTTAGTAATAGGGTCCCGTTTTTACCCTTCGGGTACGGAACCTTAAAAAACTGTTACATAAAAATGGCAAGCTCAGTAACGTACAAAAATAAATTGACATTGAGTCAGGAAGTTGCATAAATAAGTACGAACTTTCGTTATGATGTCGCTTACAAGTTTAAGGTCACCGACAGTGTGTCTAGGTCAGCTGTCTTAAGGTCAGCTTAAAAATGTTTAAGGACGATTATGGGCAGAAAAAAAAGTGATGATTGTTACTGTCATGCTATTTATAAAGAAATTATTGATGAGTTTTAGGGTTCAACTGAACGAGTGAAAAACGAATGCCTTAACTTTATGAACTCTCGTGTGTTTGTCTGGCTGTCTTTACGTCTGTCACAGACAATTTTCTCCTAATCTAGTGGACTGATTCGGTTGAACTTTGGTTCACATTTGAACTTCTGTGACCTAAAACCGGACTTTTAACGTTAAAAAAAAAACATAATTATTCAATATTTCCTTTTGGGGGACAAACGAAATTAAACAATATTTTTCACACTGTACCGTGCCCTAAATCAAATGAAAGTATTAATTAAAAATAAATTATTGAAGTTATTAAAAAATATAGATGAAAATTTTCTTCAAAACATCTTCACAACTTAAAATTCAGAGAAAAAAAAACATAGAAAATAGTTCTGAACTCTATTTGTCATCTCAGTCAGTAATCACCCACTTTATAGATCATATACTTATACACACTCACAGACTTGCCTGTATTAGTCGACTGGAGTGAAGCGCAAACGGCTGAACCGATATTTGTAATTAGTAGCCATCATTACGAACAACTTTTACTATTGGACCAACCCCGAAATCGCTAAAAAAAATCGGCCTCCCCATACATTTATGTGCGCGTAGGTCGACAAAATGTACTGAACAGCTGATATTTTGTTTTTTGAGCTGGTCTAGCTATCACGGTTCATGAGATACAGCCTGCAGAAAGAAAGACTGACGGACAGCGGAGTCTTAGTAATAGGGTCCCGTTTTTACCCTTTGGGTAGGACCCTAATATACCGACAGGATCCTCTACGACTTTTTTTTTTAGAATGGCCACTTGCAGATCTGGCACGCTAAGGCTATCAAATGCTTAACCAGACTATCCTGTGGTGACCTTAAATTAATTTAAGGCGGGGCAGGCAGGGCTTAAAAATACTAGATTATTCTAATGACCACTCGCTAAGAGCATCCCCTGTGATATACGGACCTCGGCTTAGCGGCGTCATTTCGGGGGGGGGGCAGCAAGGGACAGGCTGGGTCGTATTATTATTTGAGAGATTTAAAGCTAATGGCTCAACGACGCGGGCTGGTTTGTTGGCAAATTCGAGGAGTGAATGGACCTCGTCGGCGAGGCCGGAATCCTCTACAACTGTCATTTGTCTCGTAAATAGACAGTGTTAATTAATATCTACATACCTACGCAAACAAAATATGATATAAGCAAGTCTATTTGCCCATATGAAGCTTCCTATATTTACCCAGCAACTATAAATTATCACTTTAATATTTGTTCTGTAAACATGTAGGTAAACATTTGACAATCTGAGGGCCAAATTCTACAGTAAAATTGTATAAGAAACATTCGCATTTGCTTCTTAGTTGTAATCTGCCAAAATTTTTGGGAATTGAGACGTTTTGGACAGATTGCGAATGAGATGCGAATGGTCCTCAGCTGTGTGATTCTGATCCGGTTTGACTGGAAGCCGATCCCAATAGGCAGGCTAGGCAGATAATGAGTGCGATTCTGGAAGTGCGCTGTCAATCCATGTAATCAAGATCCACTTCAGCGTATACGGGGATTGTACTTCCCACTCATATTCTTGCCTTACACGTCTTTTGTTGACTACAATCCCCAAACAACACTGAAATTTAATGCGTAGACGTGTTGCGCGAGCATCGCTTGCGCGGCTGGGACGCGTAAGCGGGAGTTACAGCCGGTTGATTCTGTCGACATCTCATGGTGGAATACACCTTGGTGGAGTGAACGACAAGTGAGCTGTAATTCCATCTTATTTGTATGGTTTGACAACTCACCCGTCGTGCAGCCCGCCCAAGTGTTCACTTCGACATGTTTACAGAATCGCACTGAAGATCACTTCACCCAAGCCTGCATTTCGACATGCTTACAGATTCGACCGGCTGATCCATCCCAAGTGGCGACTAGACGACCCTAGAATTGTTGTGTAGGTACTGTTACTGACAAATTGGCTGTTTAACCCCAAATCCTTAAACGAGTGATTCTAGTGAGTGAACAATCTATGGACAACAATGGTATAATGGTAACATATCGAGGAGGAGGAGGAGCTTGTGTAAATTATAATATAAGTTATAACAGCCGTACGGGCCGATCTTCAAGTTAACCTTGAGCAACGCTTGCTGAGGTTGGTTTGTGGATGTGTGACCATACTGAGACTCCCCCGTGCCTCGGAAAGCACGTTTAGCCGTTGGTCTCGGCTGTCATTTTGAAGACCTTTGGCAGTCGTTACGGATTGTCAGAAGCCAGAAAATCTGACACCAGTTTTGCCAAGAAGAACCGTGTTATCCAATTAAAGGGTTGTGGAGGTCTGGTAGGCAGCCGCTCTACGTAAAATACTGGTAATTAAGCTGAATCCGGTTTGACTGGGAGCCGACCCCAATATTGTTGGGAAAAGGCTAGGCAGATGAATGGTATAATGGTAACAATATTAATGTAATCCACTTTTGTCACCAGGTATGCCACCGTACGAATGGTGGTCGGATCCCCCCGATGAGGTCAAGTTAAGAGCCTACGTCTTCAATATAACCAACCACGAGAGATTCATGCAGGGTTTAGATGAAAAGCTCAATATGGAGGAAATTGGACCTGTGGTCTATTTGTAAGTATTATCTATCTTTATATCATCAAACATCATTCTATCAAGTAATTGTAAGTAACTATGTAAAAAACGTGGAATGAGTTTGTGAAGAACCGAAAGAATCGCTTCATTTACATAGCCTCGCTCAGCGCAAGCGATTCTATCAAACACAACACATCCCTTTTTTTTTTTTTTTATAGGATGGGAAATCATCAAATGACCCCTCCCGCTCTGGGTGGAGCGGCAGGGAGTGTCAGACTTTTACTGACTAAAACCCACCCTTAGTCCTCCTAGTGCCTTTCTTCCCAGGGCCGCGGTAACTCTTTCCAACATATTCCGCAACCCTGGCAGGCTCTGGCCCTGGCGGGCCCCGTCTCCGTTGCTGACTGCTCGTTGCTGACGGCGCGTTTGGAGTGAAACGCGCCGTCGACTCTGGCCTGACCTGATCGGACAGCGAGCTACCCATTGCTCGCTGTCCGCAGGCGTCAGTCACTGCGCCTTGCTCAGGAGCGTCAGTTCCTGAGAGGCGCAGACACAACACATCCCTCACTACGCTTCCTCGTACATGTCCGGTGGAAACGCAGCCTTAGGTCACGTTTAAGGAGACGCGGAGCTTTCCGCGGAGCGTGCGGCGTGGCGATGGCGTCTCGCGTCTCTCTCGCTCTCATACAAGATCATAATATGGTCTTGTAGAACATATTATTATGTTCGAATTGAGTGCGGGCCGCGCCGCCCGCCGCATGCTCCGCGTCTCCGTAAACGTGGCCTTAGGCGGCTGCCGCGGCTGGGAATACTCCGCGAGTCGCTACGCAGTAGCCAAACCATGTAGGGATCAACGGGGATGAAGGGTTACCGCGAAAGAGTTACCGCGGCCCTAGAAAGCAAAGGACATTAAGAGGAGCACGGCAGCACGGATGGGTTTTAGTCAGTAAGAGTCTGACACTCCCTTCCGCTCCGCCCAAACGGAAGGAGTCATTTGATGATTTCCCATCCATAAAAAAAGAAAAGAAAAAAAAAGGGTGGGTCTACAAGTTTTGAATCGACCTACACTTAGTGTTCGTCATTGGTTCCGGCAGAAATAAAGACAACTGCCCATCAGCCATCACACCATGTCGTCGCGCCTAACGATCATTTAAATTACACATCATTTTGGTAATTGCACGTCTTGGTACTTTGTCTGCAAAGGAGATGATTCAAGGTTCCTATAGAAATTTAACCCAGCTCCAGCGTAAACGTTTTATCCCTACTAATGTTATTGCGAAAGTAACTCTGTCTGTCTGTCTGTCTGTTACGCTAAAACGGCTGAGCGGATCGTCATACAATTTGCTAGATATATAGCCTGAGATATGAAGAAGTATGTAGACTATCTCATAGGAGTAAAAAAGTAGTAAAATAATATACCACCACCGTCGTTCTATCTAAGGGCTGATAGGACTTTGTAGTTAGAGTTTCTTTGCCAAGCTCTGCAGCCTAAACGACTTGATATATTTTAACAAATGAGGAATCATTAGATTTGCCGTGACACACTGAGTGAAACGGCGGCTATACGAGTAAGTCACTTAGGCTGCGTTTCCACCAGAGCTGTGCAAGGATGCCTAGCGAGGGATGTGTTGGTTTAGAACCAATGCAATCGCTTACACTGAGCGAGGCTACTTTAATGAAGCGGTTCTGTTTTTTTTTGTGAAAAAGTTTTTTATTTTTCAATTTTTAGTGGTATCCCACACGATTTTTCCACATATTTTTTCCAGCTATTTGAATGTAAAAACGAAACTACTGAACAATGCTGCCAGTGTTCTGGGCACTTTTGTCATTGACAGCGATGTGGATGAATTTTTTTATGCCCAATGATTTATTTTGTTTTTATACACGTTTGTACATAATTTGGTAATTTTTAGTCTAGAAATCATTGTATAAAAGTTCATTAAATTATAACTACTGAACTGATTTTGATAAAATTTCAATGGGACCAATTGAGAAGCCTTTCTCATGAAACAAGATTTTTTCAAATCGGTTCATAACTGACGGAGATATGAGGTAACAAATACAAAAAAAAAAACACAATCGAATTGAGAACCTCCTCCTTTTTTGAAGTCGGTTAAAAATATAAACAAAAAGGACCGGGAAGTCATTTATTGGTGGTTTTATCAAAATAAAAAAAAATATCAAAAGAGCAAGCGAAGCGAGCTCATAAATTCGAGCACCTCGCCTCGGATAAGTTTAATTTTCTGACAAAACGAAAGGGGCTGGTTGTTCTTTAAATATTCAGATGAATTTCCTTGTATTTTTGTTTATTAGTCCATTTATTATAAAATTCTTAACTAAACTTTTATACACATAACCCTCAATTTACTGTGTCCTCTCTCCCCCCGCATTCGAACCCGTTTTTTGTGGGTGGTAATTTTTAAATCATCAAATGACTTCTCTCGCTCTGGGGCGATAAGCGCGAGGGAGTGCCAGACTCTTACTGACTAAAACCCACCCGCTCTCCTTCAAATGCCCTTTGCGTTCTAGGGCCGCGTTATTCAGGCCTTAGGAACACAGATGCCATTATGACATGGCTAGTAAAACACCAGCTTGCAAGTTCAAATTCAAATATCGTGTGTGATGACGTCACACTCACAACCACATAATTGTTACGACGAACAACATAACGGATTACGGATGGTAGTGTTTTAAGGTCAATGATGCAACAATAATGATCGTAATATTCAATGGGTTTACGGTCGTAGACCATAAAAAGCTATGTGATGATAAATTGTATAGCTTCAAAAAAAATTAACTGCTGGTCTATTCCGTCATTCCATCTTGTTTGTATGGTTTTGTCTTTGTTTTGTTCCGTATGGTACAGGAATGGCACCATCCCATCACTTCCCGTGGGTGTCGTAAGATGCGACTAAGGGACTCACCAGAGAATGGGCAGCAGCATTCTCTGTAGCTACGCTACATTGCTCCAGTTACGGTGCGATACCCAGCCTGGTGATTATAATAAAACTAAACAATTTAAAACTACCGTTTATAATAATATTGACGTATAATCTTGTGGAGCACAACTTAACGTACTTATTTTCTGCATTTTCATTCTAAAATAAAAGAAATAACCAAACAAACGATGAGGGCGCCACTGCGCGCTCGGAGCCCTCTTAACATTTTTGCAAAAAAGAGGGTCACACATTTTTAACAAACAAAATTAAAATACATAGATCAAATAGTCATCATTTGAAAAAAAAACGACTTCCCCATACATTTCTGTGTGCATAACTCGACAAAATGTACTAAACAGCTGATTTCTTTTTAGCAAAAGCATATATAGCAAAAGTTGTGCATTATGATGAGTACAATGACCCTTTAAGAGGTTTGGTGTTGATTCTGTTACACGTTGTATATGCTATAAATACCAATAAATTGGCGATTTTTACTTTTTAATGTCATTGGCGCACTCTTGGTCGAGGGTCGAACTGATTAAAATAAGCCTAGGACAAAAGCGCGCCAGTACATTGGTTACTTTAAATTAATCAGTTTTTCACTCCAATGTAAAGTTAGTCAAAATGACTTGAGCAGTGTTGTTTGCTAAAGGACGCTATGTATCTATACCTATCTTCGCTCACGCTACGCCATCGCCCTTTTCGATCAAAACTGTTAATGTATTCAAACTCTAAACAAAAAACAAGGAAGTAGTACACGGAGAATACCAATGTTTCTTCTTAATTTCAATGCAGTCTACGAACCACGTTTCCTTAAAAAAAACATGCATGTCTTTGGTACCTACTCCTGTAAAAAACCTACCAAACTGAGATGATTAGCCTACAGTCTGTTTTTTACATTTGGTTATTTATTTTCTGTTAGCTTCCTGTCATTTCTATGTCTAAGTGACTGAGGCCTTTTTTCATAAAAACTTTTTAAGAATTAAAATAGTACCTATTTTAATTCTTAAAAAGTTTTTATGAAAAAAGGTGTTAATGAGATTCTACATTCAAATTCTCCAACCAAAATTTTGAATAAAGAAACTGAAAACCGTATAAAAATCCGTTACATGCTTGCGTGGTTTTGAAGAGGAACAAGTACATTCTTAGACAGGCAGACAGCAACTTTCTTTTACAGAAATAACTAGCTTTTGCCCGTGGCTTCGCTCCTGTTAAAGAAGCTGTCTGTACCAAAATTCATCAAAATCGGTTCGTCGATTAAAAGCCGCTTTCTATAACATATCTCAATCCCAATCTTGATCCCGATCTTTGTCTGTAACCAATCAACGGCCGAGTTTGTGTCCTTCACCACACAATCCTCACCTTTGATTGGTTACAGACAAGGATCGGGATCAAGATTGGGATTGAGATATGTTATAGAAAGCGGCCGTTAGGCGTGAAAGCGTTACAAACAAACTGTCAAATTTAAAGCAATAGGTTACTGAGAAAACTAATTCGTCCGTCAGGTAGATTTCCAAAAAATATTGGATACGTACCTATTTTTTCTTTTTCTCGTAAACCAAAAAAGAAGACGATATAGAGCGTTGAAAACACATCTGACGTCACGTTGCTGCTTAATTGTACTAGTGCCTGTTGGTCTAGTGGTTAGTGACCCTGACTGCAAAGCCGGAGGTTGTGGGTTCGATTCCCACTCAGGACAAACTTTGTGTGATGAGCATAATTGTTTGTTCTGTGTCTGGGTGTAATTTATCTATAATATGTATGTATTTATAAATTATATAAGTATGTATATCAGTTGTCTGGTTACCATAACACAAGTTTTGCTTAGCTTGGGATCAGATGGCCGTGTGTGAGTTGTCCCAAGATATTTATTTATTTTATTTATTTATTTATTTATCATAGTGACGTCACAAGTGTTTTTAACGCACTGTATCGTCTTCATTTTTTGCTTACGTGAAAAAAGAAATCTATCGGACGGACTTATTATATTTGTTCAGTAAAACTTCATCACTATTGTTATTTCTTCATTGTAGTGGTAGTGATAGCAATGCGCTACGTACCTTATAACTTTTACACAAAAAAAACCGACTTCCAAAAAAAAAAATATTCGTACAAAATAACTTTAATTTCTATTTTTTTTCCTCTTTTTAGCGGTACCCCACACCTAAAAACACCACTGGAAAGTCACAGGAAAGCAAAAATATGCAATTTCGTATGATTTTTCCACATATTTTTTCCAGCTATTTGGATTTAAAAACCAAACTACTTAACCGATTTTGATAAAATTTCGATTTAGGACCAATCGAGAAGTATATCCTTTTACATAAAACAAGATTTTTTCAAATCGGTTAATAAATGAAGGAGATATGAGGTAACAAACACAAAAAAATATATAGTCGAATTGAGCTCCTCCTCCTTTTTTTGAAGTCGGTTAAAAAGAGAGTTCCAGTTTTTAGGCGGGAGTGTCACTGTCAATTATTTCTCAATCACCAACCAGTCAGCATCTAACCCATATTCTTGTCTATGATTCCAGAGAGAAGCTCGTCCATTCAAACGTGTACTTCAACGAGAATAGCACCATGACGTATACGGCGAAGAGGATTCCTATCTACCTGCCTGAATACAACACGATAGACTTGAATGCTACTATAATTGTGCCTAATGTTGCAGTTTTGGTGAGTTCTAGATAATGTGATATATTTTGTAGCTAGGATGTGATATACCTACCTACATATTTTCTAGATAGGTAATGTGATGTATTTTCTAGATCCACATAGAATAGAAATATAATAGAATAGAATAGAAAACATTTATTTGACACTGACATAACACAACAGCAACAAACACGATAGGACTTCGGGAAACCGTATTTCTTTGTTAATGCATTATGTAACGGTAAATTTGATAAATAATCATATAACTAAACTTTAGTTGTAGTACATGCAAAACTGTTATTTATTTAGAAATCAGATTACGCTCGCCGCAGCTAACAATCTCTGCATTCCGCCGACTAGTGGCCGAATGGCACTAGCGCGCTCTCTCCGCGCCGACATAACATTATAGTATGGTTCTCAAATGATTTGACCATTACCTTCATGTTTACCTCTGTGTGAACTTCAAAAAAGACTTTGACCTCTGAGTTTGTTTCGGTGTTTCTTCTCAGGGCCGTCAGCTAGAAAACACTGGTCTCATCTAGTATAATAAAATCCGGCCAAGTGCGAGTCGGACTCGCTCACGAAGGGTTCCGTACCATTATCTATAAAAAATAATCACGTTTGCTGTATGGGAGCCCCACTTAGATATTTAATTTCATCTGTTTTTAGTATTTCTTGTTATAGCGGCAACAGAAATAAATTAATCATCTGTGAAAATTTCAACTGTCCAGCTATCACGGCTCATGAGATACAGCCTGGTGACAGACAGACAGACGGACAGAGGACCCTTAGTAATAGGTTCCCGGTTGTTACCCTTAGGTTAGGTACGGAACCCTAAAAAATTACCAAGAAAAAACATATGTGTAAAATTGTTACTAATATTTTTAACTCTTTTCCAACATACTTAATTATAATTACCCATAATTTATACTTCCGAAGAACTTTGTTGAACTTCCCCTGAAAGTGACATTTATTTGTTTTTAAATTGACATTCTTTAATGAACGGTTTCACAAGTTCATTCTTTTTAGTAGGTAGGTAGGTAGGTACCTATTTAATAATTTAAAAGTATTTTTAGTCCAGTAGCCAGAAGAATATGCCCTTCGATAATTCCAAAGTTTTTTATTTTCGCGGAGTGGATAGGTTTAGTGAATTCATTGCTATGTACAAAAATGCTAACAGTTTAGAGTTATGCAATAGGAGATAAGCAGGTATTTCCTATTATTTCGTGTTATAACAATATTAGAATATTTAAATGAAAATTCTATACTGGTTCTTTGTAAGTACTATCTAAAGGATTTATTAGTGAAAATGCTAACAGATAGGTACTGTGGAACAATGGAAATCTGAAAATGTCCCTTAACTCATTCAATAAAAAAATTAAGTTTTCAAATCATTTCTTATACACATAAAAGGGATTAGTTATACCTTACAACAAAAGTTCTAACAACTAAGTAATATGGATCACAAGTAATTGTATTTTTACTTTGCGATTAGCGAAATATTGAATTTAAGTTTATAAGTTTGCGCCTACATATTAGTAATAATAAACTCTACTACCATACAAAAGTTTCAACAAATGCATATTATGGCTTTTGTTTAAATTGCAAATAACTATTTTCGCTACCGAGCCGCGTAGGTACGGCGCGTGCGATCGCAACACTCCAGCTCCGATCGGGGATGTAGGTACCTAGCTCCGTATACTGACCGCTCTTGTTCATTCTTGTTTCATTTTCTCCTTGGCGTTTGCATTGCACGTCACGTTTGAATATTGTTTTTAATCATTCTGTGTGTTGTGTTGGTTTATAAATGTTTATAAAGCATTGAGCACGAGCGATTTACTTTAAAATGAGTGAAAAATGTGCGGTTTGTGACCTTTTTCTAAATTCCGACGTAGTGACTGTAAAACTACGGGCACTACACACACTAATTACCGCTAGCCATAAGCGAGAAGACGGGAAGCATGTTATTTTCCAAGGAAAAGAAGAACTGCAATTACATAGAAAGTGCCGAATGATGTACATCAATGAAAAATGTATCATAGCCCACAAGAAGCGTAAAGCGGTGCAACAGATACAGAGAGAACCAAATTACCCCACCAGTAGAACATACGTACCTGGAAACTGCATTTTTTGCAATGAAACTGCGGATCAAGAGTTTATTAACTCGCAACAAAAATACAAAAGAATTACTGTTTCTCAAGTTAGAAGATCAGATACACAAGTGACCATATTAAGGGCTGCAGAAATACATAACGACGATTGGAGCCAACGAGTAAGTTCTAGTTCTATTTATAAATTCCTACTAACTGTACTCCATCTACATCACCGCACAAGAACGTCTCGAACATAGTAAAGTAAACTTTCTGTAAATTAATTATGTTGAGGGTATTAAGAGGCCGTGCATGAAATTAAATCATTTTGAACATTTTTGAACATCGTTTGTGACAAAGGTGAGAAGAATTTGAACCTACTTGTTTTAGATGATAAAAGTCAAGTTCTTATTCTCTCAGATGGCTTGAGAATTTTTCAAAAATAATGTATGTATTAATGGTAATTACCCATATTCAAAACCCTTTCTTCGCAAAAGTAACGAGCGAGTGATGTTTGGTTACGTTTTACACAAAACTACGACAGATTTATAACATTTAAAAAAATATCACTACCATCATTGTATTGTCAACAATCAGATGCGTTGAAAACATAATTGACTTGAATAGAAAATATGGCAGAAAAAAAGTGTTGAAAAAACGGAATTCTTGGAAAACATCTATACAAATAAATATTTTTTTCTATACCTTAGAAACACTTTAAGAAAATTTAAAAATTGCCCAATAATCTTAAGTTAACCTTTTAATAGAATCTAAAATTTATTTTATAAATAAACAATAATTCATTTCGTAAATTACAAGCAAATTGAGCTATATTAGTGAGCGCGCAAACTCGATCGCGTCACTACCGATCGGGCTCTCACAGCGTCAGCACGTACTACTTTGTTTCGCAGCCGCTCGATTGTTTTACGTAAATACATGTACAAAATTGTACGCCGACTACCACATTTTGAGTAAGTATTATTTTTTATATTTTGTTTGTTTATTAGGACTGATTATATTTTTTTCACCTTTATAATAATTAGAGGTAACGGTTGTATGTTTGTATGTAAAAGTAAATCTGCGGAATTACTCTACTACTACTATTAAATTAAAATACTTTCTCTAATGGCATCTACAATGGTTAAGTGCAGCTATATTATCATCCACAGAATGTTGACATTTTTATGGTTACTTATACCACAATATAAATATGGACAGTAGGGAAACTGCCTACAAACGCTCGAAACGGCACACTCACACAAACATGCACACCGACGAGACTCCTAAGGTGACTTCGTGGGACTAGCAGTAGCGAGTGCCGCATCAAGACGAGTGGTCACGTTTAACTTTATCTCCGCGATCGTTTTGAAAATGCCAGGAAAGTATTGCGTAGTACCTATACGGCTGTTTGAAACTCGGCTTCATCAAAACCGGAGCTATCGTATTTTAAACTTCCTGCTGATATTGAAAGGTAAGAATGATTTCTAGTTATTGTTTTTTAATTGTTATCGAATTACGTATAAGTCCGTGTGATCGATCATAATGAATTCGTGAACTTACTTGTAAATCATTAATGCGGCAGTTTTGAGGGTATTTTAAGCTGATAGTGCAATAGTGATAGTGGTAACAATAAGTATATAATATTTTCGTCATGGGTGTCGTTTTCATGGAAGTCGATTCGAAATAAACACATGTGAGAGTAAGAAAATGAATTGGACGTAAACCATAGCGTAGTTTCGGGTATTGTTAGTATCGGTTGTGGTCGGGCCAACTTGTACGAGCTAGCAGCATCCATTAATTTGCCACTTATTAGCAAATCGACCTACCAGAAATGTCACGACAACTTGTATGACTGGTGGAAGACTACGGCTGAATCATGTATGATTGCTGCCGGTGAAGAAGAAGCTTCTATGGCTATGGAAAAAACTAGTGTGAGTCCGTCCGTCCTTCACAATACTTGTCTTCTACCAGAAATAGTAGATCCGAAAAAACTCGCTCCATGCCACTGAGGGACACAACATTTTAAGGTATTTTTTAGGTTTTGGTTTAGGTACTCTTTGGATTGTGGATGAAGTAATGATGATGATTAACTTCTGGAGATTACTTGCATAGATACAACCTTGTAGCCAGGACTATTTTCCCTCAATTTGCTCTAAATAAGAGCCTTGTGGGATCGGAAGTGCCATATTGTAGGTATGTGCCCGATCTAGTTCTCCACGTGCCTTTGTCCGTTGGATCATACTGGTTTTGATGTACTCTATGGATTATGGATGACCTTATGATGATAACTAACTACCGGAGATTACTTGCAGAGACACAACCTTGCAGCCAGGATTATATACCAGTAATTTGCTCTAGATACAGCCGTGTGGGATTGGAAGTGCCATATTATAGGTATTTGCCCGATCTAGTTCTCCAAAATGATAATATCACATTGTACTACAGTCAACTCATCATCACTGACAGGTCTATTGTAGCCAATAAACCTGATATAGTGATGGTGAATACCTGGACTCTTGTTCATTTTCGTTTTTTAAAATATGGCGTACTGAGGTCGTGTAGAATTAAATGAAATAACTGTGATATAACAGCGTGCTGGATACGATTTTTTTTCTTTTTAATTATGCGATTTCCGCGTACAAATTTTGCCGCAATTGATTAAATTGCTTAGTTCTGTTGTTACTTAATGAATAATAATTGAGCCGTGCAGTTTTATAAGGATATTAACTTCTACTTTCCTATTTTTAGCATAGTGATAGTTCTTACAAGCGTGGTGGTAACCAAAGATATGCACCGGACTGTTTAAGATACTTATTTTTTATAATCTGCTCGGTAGGAGACAAATACTGCGCTTTTGAAACCTTATTACTCATTTGCCGATCGAGTAAAGCCTTTTATGATTGGTGATTGCTATTTCGATTTTTTCCGTCGTAGCAGGTAAAGGGCCTGTTCACTTTAATTTTCTGCTTCCAATATCTTTTTAAACGTTATATACGTGACTTTGCCATCATCATCATCTGCTATCAACTCGCCGGATTTCACGTTTTGCCTCCTAGTTGAACCTTCGACTATGACGCCTTGCTTGTTGAAAATCCGATATGAAGTTTGCTTGGTCATACACGACACAATTCGTATTTTTAATAGTCATGTATAACAGTTGACCAGTTTTGTTTTCAATAATGTTTGCGACACTCGGCAATGCCAAATAGCTAGTATTGTAGGTGAGGTTGCTAGTGTTTCACAAATAACCCTGTATATTTAAGTCTTTTTATTTCCTTTTTTAACGACAACCTCAACTTTGTATTGTTTTGTCAAACTAATTTTTCACAAATGGTTGCACTGACTGAACAGGTCTACTCTAATGTGCATGATTCCATTCTCAAAAAAACATCTTAGACACTAGTTTATACCAAGATTACAATATATCAGAATAAAAGAGAATTCTCGTAAATATGTCCGTATGGAACGTGTTTTTTTGTACAACCATTTTACAAAAAACAAGTATCATTGTATTGTATCGTTTTTTTATTTATCATTTTGTTAAATGTCTTAATGTATCAACATCCATCTAACACAAAATTGAATAAATTTAATGGGAATTGTGATAAATATAAAATATACAGACGTTACAGATTTTTATTTATAAACCTTACTACTATATAATTTTGTAACTTAAAATAATATCTTCTAAAGGATCAACATTATTTGAGCGCTCACTGAGCTCGATTTTTGCGCGCGTGTGCGTGTAGCTGCATGAACGATGCACACGAACATAGCCTTGCAGCGAATCTAACAAGTGAATTTTATGCACGGCCTCTATTTAAAAGCACCATCTGTTTGACAGATCGGAATAGGTAGACAGCATTTGTTATAGTATCAGAGACAAATAGTGACTTCCATGCGACAACTTTTTTTTCAGGAAATTGTTTCGAGTATCGGGATAGGTATCACTAAGTGTACATTAAATTAATAATGAAACAAAAACAGGTACCTACTTATTCAATCCAATTATTTTATTGCTTTGTTATAATTATTTTTGTACCTACTTAAGTGATGTCCCAAAACCCGGGACAGCTATCCCCGAAAAATATGTTGTAATGGAATCTCCACTTTCTGTCTCTGTTCCTCTATCCATATAACAAGTAGATACATAATAATAATAAAACTATAGTCAACATATTGCGATCTTGGTAGGTAGGTATTAAATTCTTTGAAATAAACTATCAACAACTTATATTCAAAACAGATTTTTTAAACAGCAGTGACGGGATTTTCATAATTCCACGTGGGCGAAGTCACGGACTGGAACAGAGTAAGTACGTACCTAGTAATTTGTGAGATGTGACAATAATTAAATGATTTCGCGCCTCATTCAATAGGTACGTTTGCAGTGAGTTTGGTTCGAAGTGTTACCGCGCCGTGGCCCGTGCTGCACGAATTGCCGCGTACCTACACTGCGCCCCAATATCCAAATTGTATTTTATTTATTAAACAAAAGGCATAGCATGTATATGTTGAAACTTTTGTATGGTGGCAGAGTTTATTAATACGAATATGTAGGCGCAAAATTATAAACTTAAATTCAATATTTCGCTAATCGCAAAGTAAAAATACAATTACTTGTGATCCTTAATACTTAGTTGTTAGAACTTTTGTTGTAAGGTATAACTAATCCCTTTTATGTGCATAATAAATGATTTGAAAACTTAAATTTTTTATTGAATGAATTAAAGGACATTTTCAGATTTCTATTGTTCCACAGTACCTATCTGTTAGCATTTTCACTAATATATCCTCTAGATAGTACTTACAAAGAACCAGCATAGTATTTTGATTTAAATATTCTAATTTTGTTATAACACGACATAATAGGAAATACCTGCTTATCTCCTATTGCATAACTCTAAACTGTTAGCATTTTTGTACATAGCAATGAATTCACTAAACCTATCCACTCCGCGAAAATAAAAAACTTTGGAATTATCGAAGGATTTGTGGAAAAAATATTGTATCCCTACTGGACTATTTGTTGATAATAAAATAACATACCGCTGGTGCTTAAGATAAGGTTACTATTACGTAGTGGTTTATTTCCGTGAGGTGCTACTAAAATTTACGTCTTAGATTCCGATGTTCTAATGCGTGCTAGATAGCAAACCGCCCCAATATACTGGGCACACTGTTATTTTATCTAGTAAAAAAATACCGTTTTCAAAAAAAAACTATCAATAATTCAGTGATATTAGAAAAACCAGTTTCTGTGTTTTATCTCTAGAGTTGATAACAATTAAGAAGCAAGTAATCGCGGAAAAATTGTCTTGTGTCACGACAAGACCTCAAAAACGACCAAAAAGCAGCCAATAAATTCCAAACAAGTCACTTTTGTACCAGTCTGATCTGTTGGAGGCATTGGCCTTGTAGCTATTCCACCAATACGCAAGAAGCGTTTCCGAACGTCTTTTAAATGCGCACAGCAAAGGAGTGGAACTCTCTGCCTGCGTCTGTGTTTCCAAAAGCTTACAACCCTAATCTCTTCAAAGTTAGAGTGAACAGGCTCCTTCTGGGTAAGCTCGCTCCATCGTAGACTTTGTCTCTGACATCTCTGACTTTGACTAGAGTCAAGAGCAAACCCATCACTAATAAAAAAATAAAAAAGGCATTTATTTTAGTTCAATCACAGATTAGTTGTACAGTGTGACGAAAGACACAAACTTTAAGTTGTTCCTGTTTGTAATGAGGAACTCTTGTGGTAAAGGGATTTTGGGATTTACTCGAGCGCGGCAGATTAATATTAGGGAGGATACCTTACATATTGATATGTAGGTACCGTCAACCAGTATGAGCCCTTATTATAGGGGGGTACGCTCAGGAGAAGCCGTCAGATTAGTAGGTAAATAAAAATCGATGATCTGAAATACCTACTCGAGCGCGTTAGATTAAGATATGGGGGATTAATTACTGGCTAAGAAGTGTCAATTTTGCTAATCTGACGATTTGAGCTTAACATAAGGAGGCGGGAGGGTAACAAAGTTGCAAAAAAAAAACGATGTCTGGACTTACTCGAGCGCCGTTGTTTTTTATTTATTTTAAAGGTACTAACAACAACAAACAATAACAATAAAAAGGTAAAAATGAAAGCTTTTAATAAGGTTGACTGGTAGAGAATGCCTATGGCATTAAGTCCGCCTCTGTACATTTATGTGCTAAAGTGTTAAATAAATAAATAAATAACAAAACACATATAATCTGACGATTTCCGCAAGCCGAAGGTAATAAAATCGTCAATTAAGTTCAGAGCGTGCAGTAGGGTAAAGCATGTGTTTAAGTTTCCGCGACGCTCGAGTAAATCCACATTTAGCATCATGGGCTCCCCTACCATTGTCAAAATCTATAAACACAAAGGGCACTTGAAGGAACAAGGGCGGGTTTTCGTCAGCAAAAGTCTAAACGATATAGAAAAAAATAATCAGAGGCTTATAAGAAAACTAACGACCATAAATAACCAATGCATTCACAAAATGTTATTAACAATAAAACTTCAGTACTTACTTAACCTATGCTAATAATGCCAAGGACTCAAAAACAATTTAAATAATAATAGATTTATTTATAAACAGTAGTTCAACAGTGACTTCACTGCATTATTGTTCAAAATCAAAATGGCGGCTTCGTTTCCGCGTAATAAAATGGTAACTTATTAGTTTTTGGTACGGTACTTTCTCAAACTAAAATTAACACAAAATAATTTTGACGAATTTATCAAACGCGTGCTTTGATTGGTTGAATGAGTTTTCAACAGCCAATCAGAACTCATCATGATAATATTATTTGTGACGTGTCGCCATTTTTTCCAGAAACCAGGGCTTAGTCCCATATGTTCCTTATTCTGATTCTGAGGCATGTTGTTAAAATAATGGTAAACTAGGAAGTGTATAACGTTGCAAAACGCACATTTTTTATGAATAAATTTTAGTACTGTGAATCTGAGATATAAAATAAAACCTCACCGTGGAAACCGCGGCAAAACTTAGTTACCTATATTTCTTTTCTTTCCAGGGCATTTTCTCGTACCTTCACGACGCAAACTACTTCGTGAAGGCACTCCTGAGAAGTTTTATTGGCATATACAGTCCAGAGCCGTTTGTCAAGAAGACGGTATACGAATACCTGTGGAACTTCACCGATCCTGTACTGGACGCATCCAAGACTGTGGCACCAGGACTAGTGCCGGTTAACAATGCTGGCATGTTGGCTAGGGTTAGTCTTCAATTGTTAATTTTTACTAAGCAATTTGGTCAGAAAACTTTGTGGCCATCGCAGTTAGAACCTGACTAAGGCACAGGAACGTAAAAATTAATTTCTTCATAACTTTTTACCCGACTTAGCAGAACTTTTTACTGGGTTATTTATTCGTTTTATTTGGTCGAATTTTTTGAAAGTCTTTTTTGTGTTTTGATATTTTACCTAAATATTTATCTGCTACCCAACATCACCCTTAAATATGACCAGGCAGTTTTGAAACACCCGGTATACCACAGCTGCTCACATTTATGTCGCGTTTAGTTCTTGGATTACTTGAATTGAAGGTTGGCCACTTATCGACATACGGCCGCTTTCTATAACATATCTCAATCCCAATCTTGATCCCGATCCTTGTCTGTAACCAATCAACGGCCGAGTTTGTGTCCTTCACCACACAATCCTCGCCTTTAATTGGTTACAGACAAGGATCGGGATCAAGATTGGGATTGAGATATGTTATAGAAAGCGGCCGATAGGGAACTTTCCAAGATTATTCTAACGATGAATTGTCATTTATTTTTCCAGGTTTATGCCGACTTTACAGACGAGATGACAGTGAAGATAGGTCCTCAGTGGAGCCACAAGGAGTTCTTCCAGATCGACAGGTTCAGGGGAGAACCAATGCTGCCTGGATATGATCCTGAAGTAAGTATGGAGGGTATGCGGAACAGAAAGTAAAGTCCCGCATACCTCCATTGAAAAGGGAGGATCCTCCGACCAGACGGTTGTTTGTGTCTGGTGGGCAACAACGTCCCAACAGTTGATATTCGGGCATATGTTCTAATCGCACAGTAAACTCTGATCGATCGATTTACGATTTTGTTAAGTTAATTCGTAGTTGTCGAGATAGATGGCGCTGCGAGTCTCATTTGTTGTGATGTTGATTCTGCTACGTTGATTTTTTGTGGCGGCATCAATGCCGCTACAGTACTTCAGAGCAACTTTACCCTTTAGGCGGTCTCTCCATTTACTCGTAGCGAGGCAGCAGAGTGGAGTTGCAGACTGTGTGGAGCTAGGCCGATTTCACGTGACGGATAATTTGAGTGGGCGGCCGGTTTCTTATCGTATCGCCGCTCCGCTAGCTCGCTCTGTTTCCCGGTTTTGTATGAATATATATTCTTTCTAACTTGTTCGCAAATCCCTGTCCAATGAAGCGGAGTGGAGATTTTATGCAATTCCATATGTTAATATGGGCACAGCTCCGCTCCGTTCGTCTCCTCTCCGCTCCAGTAGATAGTCAGCCTTATGCAGACTCTTGTGTTCTAACGGGCGTCGTAAATGTTCATAAGGTTCAATATTCAATAGACATCTATGAGATAACGACCTTAAAGTGAATGTTCACTTTGTATGAACCTAGTGTTAAGAACAGTGATGGCCTACCAGCCACAATCCCGTCACAGGCAACCCCGTTCTTGGCTTAACTTGTAGGCCGATAACGGCTGCTGCTGGACCTCATTAGAGAAATCCTCTAAGAACTAAAAATTCTACGACATGTGACGCTTATACCAACAAGTATTGGTCTCCCGTGGCATACTACAGCAGCCTTGCCAGCCTTACGGACCACTCGAGCACTCCCAATGAATGGGGCAGCCCATCCAAAATGAACCCTGGCAGCTGATAACTATTATACAGTCCTAGCCTAGTAGATAGCGAGTAGACTAGACTGTACTTTTGTGAGCCGTTTCTTCATGGTTTTAGCTTTGAGGTAGTGGGACCTTGTGGTTGTGGTGTTCAGAACTGTTTTAACTGCCACTCGATCAATGCCATAATGGACTTGAAAGGAACCTTTTCATTTTATGGATGGGAAATGACAAAATACAACGTTGTGTATCTGACTGACTAATTTGATTTTAACAGTAAAGTACCCTTTTTAAGTTGGTATTTAAACATAAATTTTCCCTACATTTTCCAGGTATGTCCAGACCGTATCTTCGGCTCCACTGAAGGCGTGATGTATGCACAGCGCCTGACCAAGCTGGATGTTCTGAAATACTGGAGGAAGACTGTCTGCAAGCTGATGCCGCTTTATTTTGACAGTAAGTTCACCTTCCATTTAAGTAGTCCTCTTTAACCGACCGGATAAAGCTGAAGATTGTAATAAACCATTTATTTTGGTATATTTTATGATTAAGCCTGAAAATGTCTTTACTTTTAAAGCAAACAGTAGCGTATCTCCACCGTGGATCAACCAGTGCGAGGAGAGGCAAAATTTTTCGAAAATATTATTATTTTTTAAATCTGCGACACAAATACAGCATCCCCCCTCCGCCTTCCAAGTTGAGGGAGGCTTAATTTGTGGGGTGAGACCACATTATCCGCACCGGGTATCACCCATGCTAGCTACGCCACTGATTGCGTAAAATAGTGTTGAATTGCGTAAAATAGTGTTTTTATTCAGACTTTGATTTTTTTTTCGTCATGCAAGAGATAGATTTCCTACATAGTACACAGAACGCTCTGCTTATCTTTGGTACTGAGTAGGTAGGTACTTAAATATTTAACGAGAATAGACGTTCTGTAGCGGCGAGAAATTCAACTCCTGTAAATTTGCCCTTACTCATTTCGGTTCCGAGAATAAAGATTTTTACCACTATTGAGCTGATACTCCTCAATCACTCAAAATTAATTCTACCAACCTATGTGGGCGTTTATAAATAAAAAAATACTACTACGGAAATGGTGAGACTATTTTATTTTCATTATTAAACCAGGGTAAGACTGCGAACTTACTTATATTTCCCCTCCTTACGTCGTTTGTCTTCTGCTGAGGATTGTGAGCTCTGCTGAGGGTTGTGAGCTCGACGAATGATTTTGCTCGAAGACTACATAATTTCGCCATGTTGTCCTATCTTCGATGATGTGGAAGGCATTGCAGACTGTGGTCTACGGCCTTTATTAGACCCAGGGTACCTCCCTACAGAAGCCAATTAGACCTCCCAATTGTTGGGGATGTTTCAGGATTCGTTCATATTAAACTTGTGATTAACCCAAGATTTTTTTCCTTTCCAGGCGAGCTGACGATGCACAACGTCCCACTGTACCGCTACAACCTGTCAGAGAGCGTGTTCGAACGCGTCACCAATGGCACAGACTGTTATGACACTGACCCGAGTCTACCGCCAGGACTCAGCGACGCGTCCAAGTGCTACTTTAGTAAGAATACGTTACCATAATATACTTTTACCTATCAATTTTAAAACTAGTAACCACTTATACATAAAACTTATAGATACTGAGAACAAACTAGTAGAAAATTTAAAAGCAGAGTAAAAAAGGGAGGGGAAGAACTCATTGGGCATCGAAAAATTCGTCCACATCGCTGTCAATGGGAAAAGTGCCCAGAACACTGGCAGCATTGCCACGTTGAATGGCAATGCTGTTTCGTTGGCCAAAGAAAAGGCCAGCCCCCTAGTCACGTGAAGAGTCGACTAACTGCTTGCTGATTTCACGAAAAACTCGATGAGCACTCTGACCCCATGGCCCTGGTGTTTCAACACCAAACGGCTCAAATATATAATTCCCAATAAGGTTGTTGTATTTGCGCCGTTTGAGATTTTCTGCACCCGCAGCAGCCGCCCCAGCACAACCCGCCGTGCTAAGAAGATGGGATACGGCAAGGGTGTCGACACATGTTGCATCCCACACCAAAGGCCTACCCAACTTCCAAGGCATTATGGTCATCCCATCTGGCCTCTTCCCATCGTCTCGCGCCAAGCCATAATTACCATAATTATATTTTTATTATAATTAGCTCCTGCCAACTTCGCCCGCGTGTAAGTTGACAATTATCCCAAGGGATCACAAACCCGAGATACAAAGTATTAGTGGCTTCGCCCGCGTGGTGGTCGTAAATTATCCCTAGACAACATACTCACTAACGATGAAACGATGAAATAGCCTAACTATGTCCTAATATATGTAACATAGGTCTACCCGTGAGTGAAATTTCAGCCAAATCCATTCAGCCGCCAAGACGTGAAGAGGTTACAGTTCTCGTCAAATAACTTTGCCCCTCTGAAGTTGGCTGTGTAGTAGTCAAAATTACGAACAAACTGCAACTGCGCATGCGCAAGAGACATGGGGGCGGGGATTATGGCGGCGCGATCTTATGTCTCAGTCTTACGTTTACGTTCGATGCATGCTTGCGTCCCGCTTGCTCCCGGCTACGTGACTGCACCAAGCGATCTTTGCAAATGGCTAACTTCAGAGGGGCAAAGTTATTTGACGAGAACTGTACAAACATACAGACAGAGGATAGAGATATAGATAGACAGGAAAAAATAAACCGCGAGCCATTTTTCAAAAACATTTTGTTTGTCATTCCTTCGTTAGTGTGTTGAACACATTCTGCCTCGCCCTCGAGTGCAGTCACAGTTTGTATCAAAATGACAGCGGACTTATTAACCGATAAAGAATTCTACCGGTCAATCAAAGATGGTTGAAAGGTATACATGCAGGTGTATCGTTTTTATGTATGTGTTGACTTGGCTAAGGCTTTCTATCAGGTTCAAGTGTTCGCCTCAAAATGTTTATTTATAACTTCTAATGGAGGTAATTCACATAATGTGGATTCCTCAGTCGTTAATGAAACTGTGAACTCAAATGCAATGCCTTTGTATCATCGTCAACTTTTGTACCTGAAGTAGAGAAGAAGATACTTTGGTTTATTTTGATGACTTTTTTGGCTCATCCAATATCAAAGATTTTGAATTGTATGATCTGTTAAAATAGGTATATGTATACTTTAATTAAGAGTAAACAGAAACACAATAATAATGTTTTCAAGCATTCTTAAAATGTGTTTTCAAGTATTTACAAGCTTATGTTTTCTACTTTTGTTCCAGACTTCCCAATGGTGATATCCTTCCCTCATTTCTACACGGGTGGCGTTCCGAAAGACCGCTTTGTAACCGGTCTCAAACCAGACAGGCTCAAACATAACTCTTACGTCATTTTGGAACCAGTAAGTTATTTTTTTTAACATTATACGTACAGTAGTGGTACATAGGCGGACTTAATGCAACAAGGCAGTATTTACATTTGGTTAAAAAATGCTTACTCAGAAGCTTAAATCCTTCGATTAAATCCGTACGGGTTGGACAGCATTTGGTAAACTTTGCCAACATTTTTTCTTTCATGTAGATAGAGTTAGTCTAAAACTACAAAAATATTGAGTTTCTGGCTAAATATTGCACCATTCGATCTTCGAGGTTAAGCCCTTGCCAAAGTCAGTCTGAGGATGGGTGACTATCCATTACATACCGAGTCTCCTACATGTCCCTAAAAGCACGTTAAACGGTTGGTCCCAGTGGCTATCATTTGTGTATATTTTTAATTAAAAGCTTTTATTTAACTTGACTTGCAGGTATGTATGTTTACAAATCTTGCAAGTTTAATTTGACCCACTTCCCGGTATCCGATTGAGCTGAAATTTTGCATACTGGTGCAGAACCGATGACAATGCATGTTAATCATAAATGTGACCTGATGCTGTTGCCAGGATCGGCTCCGTGCGAGAGATCTCCTCAGCGGTAAATAGCAGGGACACGAAATTTTGTATACGCATTCGTTTATGATAGGCAGTTGGTAGGCCGATCATGAAATAGATGCCACATCCAAGGTAGTCTTCTATGGAACTCCTCAATTTTCATCTGCTGGGACTTGAAATGTTGAATACGCATTCGTTTATGATAGGCAGTTGGTAGGCCCACCATGAAATAGATGCCACGTCCAGGGTTGTCTTCGAACTATGGAACTCCTCAATATTCAATTCCTGGGACTTGTTTTTGCTATGGATAGTCAGAAGCCTATCTGACACCAGTCTTGCAAAGGGTTACCGTGTTACGTTGTTCAGTTTCTGGGTTGTGGAAGTCAGATAAGCACCATGCATACTATCAAGCTCCATATAAAATACTGGTACTTAGCTAGCTCTGGTTAGACTGGAAAACCGACCCAAACTTAGCTGGGGAAAGGTTAGGAAGATAGAATGTGAAGAATTATACCTTATTAGAAGTACGACGAAAGAAACAAACTGTAAAACAGAAAAATATGTTGAATCATTCCTATAGCTACATCATTCTTCTATTTCAGTACACCGGCACGCCTTTCGAAGCAGTCGCCAGGATGCAGAGCAATCTTCGAATCTACGACCTCACAGGATTCGATGAGAAGTTTACGAAGCTCTCCAATAACGTGTTACCCTTGTTCTGGGCTGAATATGTAAGTTTTAAAGATGAGCTGTGTCCCGTGGCTTCATTTCCGGGTTAAAAAGTAGGTAGCCTCTGACATTCAGCAAATTAGTAGCTTTCTATCAGAGAAAAAGGATTAATTTTTCGAGGGTTTTTATCTCATTACAAAACTAGCTCTATCTTTAGGCTAAGCTCAAAATTAAATGTTGGAGTAAGCGGCTAGCGGATTTGGTTACGGGCTCTAATTTTTGATGTGGTTGGTAGAGAGGGTCAAGTCTCCGGGCTTCTCTCCTATGGTAGTATAGACAGGAATGGACAGAGCAATACCGTCACAAAATTGAAACTTAAAAGAAGACATAGCGCCCTGTCTCTTTTTTGTAAGCCGTTTTGACGAAGGTGACACTGCAAGCTTGTGACGTACGGGTCTTCAGACGGCGAGCGGTGGGTGGCTCGTCATTCGATCAAAGCCAGGCCCAGGCCGACGGCGCGTTGTGTTCCACGCGCGCCTCAAAGAGATGTCAGCATAGTAGGGGGCCCGGTAGGGGCAGAGCCTGCCAGGGTACAGGATTTTGTTCGAAAGAGTTACCGTGGCCCTGGAAAGCAAAGGGCACTACGAGGAGCATGGATGGGTTTAAGTCAATAAGAGTCTGACACTCCCTCCCGCTTCGCCCAGAGCGGCAGAAGTCATTTGATGATTTCCGAAAAAAAAAGCTTGTGATGTAGCCCGATCAGAATTCTAGAAAAACACGTTTTATCTCTCTCCTACACTGTATTCTTCCCACAGTCATTCATTTATGGACAGGAATAACTCGGTCCATTATCTAAGTCTAGTAAGGTATCTAAGTAATTTATGTTACTAACTTCCATGTTTTTGTTTCAGCACCAAGAAGGCCTACCCTCCCACATAAGAACAGCAATATTCTTCGTCAGAGTGGTCTTACCACCTTTATCGACAATAATATCAACGACAATGATCCTCCTTGGCGTCTACTTACTAACTAAACTTATATACAGAAACAATCTAGAAAATGATAGCCTCAAATCTATACTAATATTTAAAAGTAAAAATACTACTAAAAATAAAATATTGTCTTTTGAAAAGGAGGCGTTCTTGAAGACTAGTTAATCTCTTCTTTTTTTTGTTATTGAGAGATTTTGTGTGTTTTTGAGTCGATATTTATTTACAAATGAGTTGAAGCTGACAAAATTTGTGTAACTTATAGTTTTTGTTATGTACAATGTGTAACAGAAATAACGTAAACCCTGAAAAGAGGTCACAGTACTATATATATAAAATTTTTAAATGGGACCAACTCTGAAATCGCGGCAAAAAAGCAACTACCCCGTATATTTTGTCGAGTTATGCCAACAAAATGTACGGGCACTCACAAAAATTATGAGTACCCCTTTTCAGGTTTGCGTTCATTCTTTAACACCCTATACAACGTGTAACAGAATAAACGCAATACCTCTTAAGGGATCATTGTACGCATCATTATTAACAACTTTTACTATGGGACCAACACTGAAATCTCGAAAAAAACCGACTACCTCATACATTTACGTGCGCATACTCGACAAAATGTACTGAACAGCTAATTTTTTTTCGCGATATCGTGGTTGGTCCCATAGTAAAAGTGATGACGCTTAAGAGATATTGCGTTTATTCTGTTACACGTTATATAAACAGCTAAATTACAGCTAAGGCAAAGATTAGTTTAAAATAATTATATATAGAGAATTTAAGGTCTGAACAGCGGGGTTATTGCGTAATACAATCAATCAACATTCTTTTCACAAAATGTATGTATGTTGTGCAGTCGATTTATTCAAGAATCGTTCCGATTGTGTGTTACTCAGTTGAGGTGCAGTTACTCAGGTGGAAGAAAACGGGACCATTCTATGTAAAAAAACTTAATGAGTTATGTCTTTTACAATGTAGGTACATTTTTGCCATAGGTATATTTTGTGTAGCTACCTGCAAAAGTATACTAGGCACACTGTATTAGAAAAAATCGACTCAAGACACGCAAATCTTTAAGGGGAAAAGGTTTACAATGTAAATAAAGACTGAATATCATAATTTTCATGACATGGCCAAAGTATACGCGAAATTTTAAATAAATTGATTTAATGTTATGTACCTAATTATTCTTCTTCTTCGTATCTACCTCAATGTGTTTAATTGCAAAACAGAAACCAGTTTTTTGTAACAGACGAAATTTTAAAAAAATCGAATTTATTTTCATTACACAATTTTCTTTCTTTTTGATTACTTAATTGAATTTTTTCTTTCTGATTTGATGTTTCTTCTTTTTGATTTGATTTTATTATTAATTTTAGGTAAATTACTTAGCCCAAGCTATATATTTTAATTTTATAAAACTTTTTTCTATTAGAAGGTGTAAGTAATAATAATAAAAATGCATTCGGGGGTAGTTTGTAGCTGTGATTGTTCCTAATTTAAAATAGTTGCATCAATTTGCTCACTTGTAGCTTTAAGATAATTTTAAATAAAGAAATTAATTTAATATATAAGTTTGTTTTATTTTTCCCAAAACTACAAATACACATTATAATCTGGACTCCACTACTGAGCATGAGGTGTTGTTTTCTGGCTGGTGATTTTGTCTTTGTTGCGATATGTCTGTTCTCCTTTGAATTTCGCGCGCTGTATCACAAACCAAATAGGTTCTGTATCCGCAGCGTTTTGTTTTTGCCTTGTGGGTTGGGTGCGATCATGATTTTACGATATTTTTTTTTTATTAATACTTTAAAATCAATATTTAGACTATCTTCAGACTTTACTGTCGTCAAAAACGTACACTTGCTGTCTTTTGCAATTTATAACTAAGTAACTGATAAAACTAATCGATTTATTAAAAAATCATTTTCATCTTTTTGTGTAGGTACATACTTTTTATTTTGGTTTAATAAAATTCTGATAAACATGGTTTATCCTTCATTGTCCTCTTTCACCTTTCTCACTAAAATCTAATTTTTTGAATTAGAGAAATAGGGTTTTATTCTCAAATCGATTGTACTTCATCCAAAAATAATAAACTTGTTTTGATTTCATATAGCAACTGTCAGTGTCAATGTCAAAGAAAAAGCCGAACACATTGCCTTCGCTGGAAATTCGCGGGTGTAAGCAAAATTTTATTTTCTTTCACTGTACCTACATCAGAACTTTTATTGTAGCTTATTTTGTAACATGTTTTCTATAGTTTTCGATCAATTTAAATACATCCTATGCCATACTTACTGTTTAAAATTTTACATAAATTAGTTATATATTGCGGTAACAATGAGCGAAAGTAAGAGAAATATTGAATTGAACAACGGTTGGATATTGTGTCCTTCTAAAAGCTTTCCTGGCAAATTTTATTATTTCAATGTGCTAAATGGTGAAACCGCATGGAGCCTTAACCAAGCTGAAGTACGTATAAATATTAATTAACTCAAAACGATAGTAAACTCGCAGACACTTGCAAACTTTGCCAATTTGACATAATTCTGGAATTGCAATGTAACTTTAAAAGCACACAAGTTTTGGCTGTCTGCATATTATTTCAAGAAAAAAAAAATTAAAATGAAATAGGTACACATTGCAATTAAAATATTTTGATAGAGACAATATCGAAAGTTATCAACCACTTTTTTTGTGTTTGCTTCGAAAGTAGGTATCAAATTACAAACAAAACCCGGCTTACGGTGTTTGGTTTCTGTCTTCATGAATTCCGTACGTGCACGGGCGTAGCCAGGTTTTAGTAAACGACTAAAAGTACATAAAATAACCCATTGACGAAAAATATTAAAGATGTGAAAAATACATACCTAAGTACAGAAAAAATCTCCTCGAAGGAATTGGGGTAGTCCTTTTTCGAGCAGTGGGACAGTATAAACTTTAAGCTAAATAAAAAATTACGTTCTATTATATTTCACAGAAACACAGAATATTACAAAATTAATCTTATGTTTTTCTTTTTAAAAATATCCACTACTTCATTTGCATCAAGTTATATCCCATAGTGAATGTTCATGAGAGCTAAGCCGTTCAGTCTGTTTTCACTCGTTGTGTTCCGCAAGTAGTTTTTAAGTCTTGTTAGGCTTGAAAAGGAACTTTCTGGGGTAGCAGTGGAAACAGCTCCATATCACCTATGGACTTACGATTAGTTGGGACTACTCGTAAGTCCGTAGGTGAAACGGAGTCGAATACGCCCAACACTTAAGCCGAAACTACGGACTTTGGGCTTAGAGAGTAGACCCCCAGGTATGGTAGCCAATATTTGCAACTATTTTAAATATTTGGCACGTCTATTCTTATTTTTTGTTATTCTATGAATGTTAATATCTGAACTTTTTGGCGGAGGATTTGAATCCCAAAAGCCCCTCTGGCTACGCCAAGGTAACAATGAACAAATTCTTCTCCTAAATTTAGTTAAGTACCTACGTTTAATTATTTTGAGTTCAACTGTGCATTGTACTTTTTATTTTTGCCTGTAGAACAGTTACACATAATTTCACAGGGCGACACCTATTGGCGAAATTTTTTCTTAGTGCCTATGATTTTATTACGCATATTGGTTTTGGTGATTGGTGGTTTTATAATTACACTTAAAACAATGTATTCTACTTTTAATAAAGTATGCTCACATTTGGCTAACACAGAATTTTAGTCCCCTTTGTTAGCGATAGTAAGCAAAGCTTCTTCCCCCCAAATCTCTGAAATGATTTAGGAATTTAGGAAACAGGAAGGGATGGAGGGAAACAGGGTAAAGAGAGAAATAAATGTTACTGACGTAATCACTATTCAGAACCCCCGTCCCCCATGTCATCAAAAATAAGCAAAGACCAAGAAAGTATGCTCACATTTGGCTAACCAAAGTGCTAGATTTAACGTTTTCGAGCGCTTTAGTGTAAACGTCAATAAAATTTATATTGAAACTGAATAAGGGCTATCTGATGACAACCATGGAGAACTTTTTTTTTCATAACTCCTTTTTTAAAAAACTCGCACTAAGCTCTCAGAAAAAGGGAAAAGGTCAAGTTCATATCTCCACCCGCACCTTACTGTTCTTGATGATCTGCATATAAAAATAAAACTGTCACTGCTGTATTTTATTTCCAGGATAAAGAACTTAAAAAAGAGAACAGCTTCCATAAAATAGCGGATAAATCTCACGGATACCCTGAACCAACAACGTTGCCAGATGAGTCAACCATCACATCTCATAACATCTCCAACACAAAGAAACTAGACTTTCTTCAAAATACTCCTAGCACTAACCAACTGCCAACATTTGGCCAAGCTACCTTCCCCAAATATGTGGAGAACATAGAACCTTTAATCCCCAACATTGTGTGGGCTTCCGTCCCATTTCCAATGTTCTGTCCAGACGCAAGAAAAGCAATGTTTGACAAAGACACTCAAATATCGGAATATGAACAGAAACTCTTTTCGCAATCATCAAACATCCCACTATCTAAACGCTTTACAAATTACGAGAAACCATTTCTTTGTTTTGACAGAAGAAATAAAATAGTTAAACCATCTAAATTTGAAACGTCAACTCCGAAGAATTCGTTTTTAGAATGCGTTTCTGAACCTCAGAGTTTCAATTCAAAGTCTTGGATTAAGGAACCAGTTTTCAAAGTACTTCCTAAGTTACCTACACCAAAAATTCCAGATATTACAAAGGGTAATAAGAAACCAGTCTTAAGTCGTAGTTGTAAAGTTGATAGTACAAAATGTAGCACAGGGCTTCAAGTTGATGAAGGAGAAAAAGCTTTGGAGAAACTGGACAGCGATGATTTGAGATTCCTCTTGCTGGCCAAACGGAAATCTTTTTGTGCTGCTGAGACTGAAATAGAAAGTAAGTTTGAAGATCAATTATTTTGTCTTGTTGTTGTAGTCAACAGATGAGTGGATGCTGAGTGGCTCATAGGTTCGATTCCCTGGCAAAGGAAAAAATTAAACTTTGCACTGAGGGGCTGTTCAAGTCAACATGTACATGTACCTATGTACGTAAGCAGAATTTTGTCCCCTTTTTTAGCTATAGTAAGCAAAGCTTCTACCCCCAAATCTCTGAAATGATTTAGGAATTTAGGAAACAGGAAGGGTTGGAGGTAAACATGGTAAAGAGAGAAATAAATGTTACTGACGTAATCACTATTCAGACCCCCGTCCCCCATGTCATCAAAAATAAGCAAAGACCCCCCCTTAACCTCTTTGATGCTTATGTAATCTTGAATGGTCCTTGAGTAGCAGTTTCCAGTGATTGTAAGAACATCGAACAATACCTTAAATATTATATTAATAACCTCCCCTTTTGAAGTTGGTAAAAAATGGTCTATCCCTTCTAGAGCGGAGGCATACGCAAGATCAACAGTCATAATATCAACAGTTAAAACATCAACACCGTAAGACCAACGATTCAAAATCTCAACACTTCAGAATCTCAACAGCTTAGTAAGTCAACAGTTCAGAAGATCAAAGTTTAAAATCCCAACTTTGACATGGGGCACCCCGACTCGGACAGGTTAGGTTAGAAGGGGATGGCGGGGTCTAGTGAGCGAGCGAAGCGAGCGAACTGACCCCGCCATACCCTTCGGGGTAATTTATTCTCAAACGCTTGAGCCCCGCGAAGCGGGGCTCCGACTTGCTAGTATTGACCTAATAGGTACTTTCAAAGTTGGGATTTTAAACTTTGATCTTCTGAACTGTTGACTTACTAAGCTGTTGAGATTCTGAAGTGTTGAGATTTTGAATCGTTGGTCTTACGGTGTTGATGTTTTAACTGTTGATCTTGCGTATGTATCCCCTTCTAGAGATAGCATATCATTCGATAGGAACATGTTTGCATGCCTCCGTATCAACACGTCCTATTAGTTTTTGGTCGTTTTTGCTCGATATTAATAACGGCAACAGGTGGACTTATTGAAACACATAACTTTTTTTTATAATGTATCCTGCTCAACACAACAATCTGTCTCATGACATTTAGCTGCTTCTTTTTTTGAAGTATTTCAGTATTTTTATATTTGAAACACAAAATATACTCCAGATATTGTAAAACATTGATTTGAAAAGAGTAACCATGGAGTTTCTTGTCCGATAAATGGGAAATTATCAAATGACTCCTCCCGCTCTGGGCGGAGTAGAAGGGAGTGTCAGTCTCTTACTGACTAATACCCATTCGTGCTCCTCCTAATGCCCTTTCCTTTCCAGGGCCGCAGTAACTCTTTCGAACAAAATCCGTAACCCTGGAAAACTATAAGTACCCTTAATGCAATGTTTTTTATTCTTTACATCATTTTCAGGAAAGAAGTCAAAAGTAAGTGAAGTAAAAGCTCTAACACCTAGGAAAAAGGTTACTTTTAATCTAAAAGATGAAACAGATGATGATGACAGTACCACAAATAATGAGGCACTAGATGATTTCATTGTAAGTACTACAGATTAATTTTTAGGGTTACATGCCCAAAGGGTAAAAACGAGATCCTATTACTAAGACTTCACTGTCCGTCTGTCTGTCCTTATTTTTAACCGATTCGGATGTTTGTATTTTTTTTTAATGTTTGTTCGCGCATAACTCCGTCGCTTGCCAACCGATTTGAAAAATTCTTTTTTTGCTGGAAAGGGTGTACTTCCCAAATGGTACCATTGAAATTTTATCAAACTGGTTCAGTAGTTTGGTTTTTAAATCCAAACAGCTGGTAAAAATATGTGTAAAAATCATCCATGTATACGAAATTGCATATTTTTGCTTTCCTGTGACTTTGTGTGGGGTACCACTAAAAAGTGAAAAATAAACAACTTTTTCACAAAAAAAAAGAAACCGACTTCCAAAAAACACTACAAAGTTCAAAATAACTTTAATTTCGGAAGTCGTCAAATAACGAAGAAGCAACTAAAAACACAGACTACCGAAATTAAAGTTATTTTGAACTTTGTAGTGTTTTTTGGAAGTCGGTTTCTTTTTTTGTTGTGAAAAAGTTTTATTATTAGATGATGGAAAATCAAAACGATTCCACGTGTAGCACCTAACTGACCTAACCACATAACTGACACCTATCTGACGTCCGACTCGTACAACGATGCAAATTGAGCGCGAAAGTGGCGGCTTACGATTTTTGATCGTAAGCTGGGCACCGAAATGGGCACGCGAAGTAGTTGCTCTTGCGTTATCTATGTCTATTTATATCTGTGGGAAGAAGTCATTTACAGATTCCCCATCCATAAAAAGAAAAAGCAATCACAACCTTCCATACAAAGTGGCATACGACATATTCTCTGAACATCACTATGAATACTTTCTTATTTCATACTTTTTAGGGAGTGATTTTTCAGTAGTCGGGTTTTATTTACGTTCCGCGTTTGCGTCGCAGAAGTTCATATGTGTATCATATTTCAACTTCCAGTAAAATCAGATCAAATTCACTGTGATAGACGGACAGACAGTCAGACAAACACACAAGTGAATTAAATAAGGGATTCCGTTTTTCATATGGATGTTCGGACTTCTAAATGTGGGTAAATAAAATAATCGATTGTTTTCTTTTGCAGCCATTGACACCAAACACTATCTGGACTAATAAAGAGGCACCAAAATCTCTTCTTGTACTAAAAGATAAAATACCGCCTTCTTTTATAAAAGAAACTGAGACTCCATCAACTGTCAAGAGCCAAACACAAAACTTTCAGCCTACTGTCACCAACCCACTCCCAACATTCCAACCATATACCATCAGGCAATTACCAACATTCCAGCCAAGTACCACCAAGCAACTACCAACATTCCAGCCAAGTACCACCAAGCAACTACCAACATTCCAGCCAAGTACCACCAAGCAACTACCAACATTCCAGCCAAGTACCACCAAGCAACTACCAACATTCAAGCCAAGTACCACCAAGCAAATACCAATATTCCAGCCAAGTACCACCAAGCAAATACCAATGTTCCAGCCAAGTACCACCAAGCAAATACCAATATTCCAGCCAAGTACCACCAAGCAATTACCAACATTCCAGCCAAGTACCACTAAGCAACTACCAACATTCCAGCCAAGTACCACCAAGCAACTACCAATATTCCAGCCAAGTACCACCAAGCAATTACCAACATTCCAGCCGATTACCACCAAACAATTACCAATATTCCAGCCAACTGCTACCAACCCACCAATTTTGCAACCAACAGCTACCAACCAGCAACCAACTGTTAAGAGTACGAATTGGTATATTGTTGTTGATACTGACGTATTGTTACTGGATTATGAGTTTATTGAAAAACTTGTGCTGTCTGGTAAGTAATCTTTTCTTAAAAAAAATATTGTTCCATTCGTCTGAATATTAAACCAAAACCCACAGGCGTCGTGGCGTCGCCTTATAGGATCTCGTGTGTGTCCGTCTGTCACAGCAAATTTGCGTGAAATGTACTGGACCGATTGAATAGAAATTCGGTACAAATTAGCTTCAAAAGACGAATGCGTAATGTAAACAAATTTTGGCTTTCATTGGTCACTTTAGGGAAACAAATTAGAAAATAAATTAAAAGGCTTAATGTGACAGGCTTCACTATCTCACTTCTCACCTGATGGTAAGCCATGACGAGGTCAACGATGGAGCATGCTTGCCTAGAAGTAACCTATTCACTCTTGACCTAAAGACTCCCAGGTTGTAGCCTATTTTACAACATTGGACTGCTCTTGTTACTGCCTCATGTTCCTAAAGGAGTATGAAATTTTGCACTAATGTTCCGTTTATGATTTGTACAAGGAATAAAAAAGGATATTTTGAAATTCAACTCCCAAGGGGTGAAAAGTGCGGATTTTGTACGAAACAGTTACCGCGGCCCTGGAACGCAAAAGGCACTAGGAGGAGCATAGATGGGTTTTAGTCAGTAAGAGTCTGACACTCCCTCCCGCTCCACTCAGAGCGGAAGGGGTAATTTTTGCTCAAATGTACTTAAATATCTTGGTAATGATTTTTAATAAATTGAACATCTATTTTAGCAGTTTTAAAAATTCAACCCGAATAAGGATAGCAACTGTTGCTTACTCATCAGCTTCTCTTTGTTTCCAGATCCAAAATGCCGACTGGTGATACCCCACGTTGTGGCTTCCGACATAGAGGCGCTATGTCTGGGCGACTGTCGCGGACAGCAGCGAGTCATCAACGCGCGACAGCTGACGAGGAAGCTGGCAACACCGCCGCCGTATTATATAGGTATGTCATCAACATCATCGGCCTTCGGGCTTAGAGAATAGACCACCTGTTTTGTACGTTTTAGGTTTCCGTACACGAACGGTAACCAACAGAACTCTATTACTAAGCCTCCGCTGTACGTCTGTCTGTCAGCGGGCTGTATCTCAAGAACCGTAATAGGTAGACAGTTAAAATTTTCACAGAGTGTGTATTTCTCTTGCCGCTATTAGAGATAATCAAAAAGTGGCCCAAGAATTTGTTAATTTTTTTACCAGTATCCCAATTAGAACTACTGAAGCCTTAAATTCCTCGCCTTCGCTGGCTTTTGATTTGTTACGGGCGAATGTTTCAGCCTGCCCGACGGAATTTAATTTTAAGCATATAAACCCCAAAGTGATACCACTTTTCAAATCCGGCGACAGTAAAGACACGAATAGACCAGTATCCGTGTTGCCAGTATTCAGCAAGGTATTTGAGAAGGTTATGCTTAATCAGATGCTTAATCATTTTAACACGAATACCATCTTGCATGATAAACAGTATGGTTTCACCAAAGGACGTTGTACAACTGACGCTGGTGTAACTTTACTAAATCATATCTTCAATGCGTGGGAGGAGGCGCAGGATGCCATAGGCATCTTCTGCGACCTTTCTAAAGCGTTTGATTGCGTTAATCACGAAACATTACTGCTGAAGCTCGAGCATTACGGACTAGGCAAAATAGCGTTAAAATGAGTCAAATCTTATTTAAGCGATAGAAAGCAATTAGTTCAAATAAACGGTGTCAATTCCTCGGGATTAAACGTAAAAATGGGCGTGCCCCAGGGCTCAATTTTGGGTCCTTTCTTATTTTTAACCAACTTCCAAAAAAGGAGGAGGTTCTCAATTCGGATGTTTTTATTTTTTTTTTTTATGTTTGTTCGGGCATAACTCCGTCGCTTGCCAAACGATTTGAAAAATTCTTTTTTAGTTGGAAAGGGTATACTTCCCAAATGGTCCCATTGAAATTTTATCAAAATCGGTTCAGTAGTTGGGTTATTAAATCCAAATAGCTCGAAAAAATATGTGGAAAAATCATCCATGTATACGAAATTGCGTATTTTTGCTTTCCTGCGACTTTCCAGTGGTGTTGTTAGGTGTGTGGTACCACTAAAAAGTGAAAAATAAAAACTTTTTCACAAAAAAAGAAACCGACTTCCAAAACCACTACAAAGTTCAAAATAACTTTAATTTCGGAAGTCGGTGTCAAATAACGAAGAAACAACCAAAAACACCGACTTCCGAAATTAAAGTTATTTTGAACTTTGTAGTGTTTTTGGAAGTCGGATTCTTTTTTTTTAGTTTATATAAATGATCTACCCCATTTATTGCTAAACAAACTAAACATGGTCTTGTTTGCCGACGATACTTCTTTGATTTTTAAAATAAATAGACGCAGTAAAAATCTTGACGACGTAAATAACGCCCTTATGCAGGTCCATAATTGGTTTACTGCTAATAATTTGGTTTTAAATGGAAAAGAAACGAAGTGCATAAGATTTGCCTTAGCAAATGTCAAAAGTAGTGATTGTGACATACGAGTAATATTGAACGGGGAAAAACTGGAATTCGTCGATAGAACGGTTTTCCTGGGGATTACGCTTGACGCAAGGCTACAATGGGGTCCTCATTTAGCATCTCTTGCAGGACGGCTAAGCTCAGCAGCGTATGCTGTTAGGAAAATCCGCCAACTTACGGATGTTGATACCGCGAGACTAGTCTATTTCAGTTACTTTCATAGTATCATGTCTTACGGTATCTTACTATGGGGACGGGCTGCAGATATCGAGTCAATTTTTATTCTGCAAAAAAGAGCCATAAGAGCCATATACAATCTCCGCCGGCGCGATTCTCTAAGGCAACTGTTCAAGAATATTAACATCATGACGGTACCTTGTCAATATATCTATGAAAACATTATGTACGTTAGAAAGAATCTACATCTTTATAATAAACGAGGCGACAGGCATAACTATGTCACTAGAAATAGGAACCAATTAGTTCAACCAGGCTTCAGACTTGCTAAAGTAGGCACATCTTTCATGGGGTACTGTTTAAAATGTTACAATAAAATAACTCCCCAGATATTAGAATTAAATGAAACAAAATTTAAATCTTGTGTTAAGCCGTGTTGCCGTTTTTTTTTTATATATAATGGTACGAAACCCATCCCTCCTCTTCACATGAACATATCAAAACAAGCAATTCCCTTTTAAGTTTTCTTTATTATATTTATTTATTGCTTATTAAATTAAAAATACTGGTATTCAGTTGCAATCTGGTTAGGCTGGAAGCCGCTGAATACCAGTACTTTTTAGAGGCGCCTGCCTATCTGGCCTCCACAACCCAGTAACTGGGTAACACGGTACTGACGATGCCCCTTAGCAAGCATTTTATATGACAAAAGTGATAGAAGAAAATAGAGTCAAGTGCTCTTTTGAAAGAATCATGATATCAGCCGAAAGACGTCCACTGTTGGACATGGGCCTCCCTCAATGCGGGGGGTTTGCCATAATCGTCACGCTTGTCAGGCGGGCTGGGTATCGTATCGCGGTGTAGCTGTAGCAATGTACCTACCCTCTTACGACACCCACGGGAAGTGGTGGGATGGTGCTATTCTTTTACGTCTGACACTATACGGAACAAAAAGTGGTTGTTTGAAAGAATGATTGTGATGAATTAACTTCAAACTTATGTTGTCCACAGTTGAACCTCGAACCTCAGATAATGGCAACCTGGTTACTGAGAGTATTTTGCACTGCTGCATGAAAGTTGCCAACAAAAATTATTATGTGGTGAGTACTATTGATATATTTTTATTTAAAGTTATGCTCATATATTTCTTTGCATTGTTCTCACATATAGAAGCAACAAGGATGATAATGTAACCAGGATGTTTGTAAAACATAAAATCGTTTAAAAGAGTGTCCATGGAGTTTCTTGCACGTTCTTCTCCATAGAGATCTACGCTTTGGAACGTGCAAATAGCTTCATGTCTTTTGACTGACTGACTTTGACAATTCAAAAGTACATGTAAATGGTTTATTTGAAATAAATGCTTTGACTTTGACATAGGAGCAAAGGGGGACTTAACGCCATTCTCTACTACCAGGGTTGCGGAATTTGTTCGAAAGAGTCACCGCGGCCCTGGAACGCAAAGGGCATGAGGAGGAACACGGATGGGTTTTAGTCAGTAAGAGCCTGACAAGCCCTTCCGCTCCACCCTTTTTTTATGAATGATTTCCCATCCATAAAAAAAGGCATTCACTACCAGTCAATCCCAACACAGGAGCCACCTCAGGAGAACCCTATCTAAAGGATTGAAAGGTGGAAGAAAGGAACGCCTTTGCCCTGTATTGGGACACTAGGCGAAGTAGGTATTTTGGGGGAGCTCAAAATACCTACTTCGCCTAGTGTCCCAGTGCTCGGCCTTCAACGAAGCTGATGACGAAAATGCACCCATCTTCTTTTTTTTTTGTGCGGAAATCCTCATGGATATGTCGCAGCCAACTAGCTGAACCCGCCGTTTCATTAAAAGTCTAGCCTTTTCATTGAATTGTGCCGTTTAATCAGAGATATGTGACATAGGCAAGTCATTAAACGATATTGAACAAAAGATGTCATTTAGCACATTCAAATGAAAAGGCTAGGCAACCAATTAAACGGCTGATTAAGCTAATTGGCTGCGACAGATATACTTCGTCTAGGGTATACGGTTATGTCGGACTCCTACCGTCACCATGGCCCGGGATACGATAAAACTCACGCGCACCCCCGACTGGTATCAGCCCGCCATTGCTAGCGGGCTCCATCTATTAATGTGGTCGATTCAACGACTGCACATGCTACTGTAAAGGCACGCATGGAACTTTGCACCACGTCTTTTAGGCCTGTCTGGTCAGCGACTCAGCACCAAGTTCGACGTCCGCAGGCCCCTCCTTACGGTGGCCGGAGGTCGTTTAGCGCCCTTCGACGCCCGGTTGCCCTTCTGGGGCAGTTGGAGTGAGAGGTATTCTCTCTCCCTCTCCGTCACCTCCTCTGCACAGCACTTCCTCGCAAAAAGAGGCCCAAGCTGAGCATTCCTCCAAGATGCACTCCCTTGAAAATAGTGTGCCGGTGCCTATGCTTGCATATGTGTGTCAAGTTTCTTTGAAATCGGTTCATTAATTTCCAATAATAAACCTTGCGAGTTTGAATGAAATACCGTGAGAAGTATAATCTCTTATGGCCTGCGCAAACTGGCGAACGGGACGTCCGAAAACTGCGCTGTGATGTTCCGTGACCCATCACCGAGTATTGAAATATATACCTTATTTCGATTGAATAACTATTAAATTCAATTGATAAATTAAAAATCCTCTGCCGTCTCATCTACTAGTCTGCGCAGGTCATTAATGCGTATATGTTACCGAAAAATTGCAAACTCCGAAAGACTAAAATATCTTGAGAGATCAGCAACTTTCACTATGGGATCAGCACTGAAATCTCGAAAAAAATATTCTACTGCTCCATACATTTATGTGCGCGTAACTCGACAAAATGTACTGCACAGCTGATTTTTTTTTCACGATTTCGGCGTTGGTTTCATAGTAAAAGATGTTCATAATGATGAGTACAATGAGCCATTTAATTGGTGGCCTAGCCTTTTCATTTAAATTTGCCGATTTTGAAACGACCTAAGTGACATCTTTTGTTCAATATCGTTTGATGACTTGCCCATGTCACTTATGTTGCTGATTAAAGAGCGCAGTTCAATGAAACGGCTGATTAAGCTAGTTGGCTGCGACATATATACCCTATAACCTCTCTATCTTCGGGCTGATGTTGTTTTATAATTTCAATGAGAAAATATTCTTTTCCAGGTCCTAATAACGAACGACCCACATCTTCAGATCAGAGCGACTTTACTAGACATACCCTCGTATAAGCTAAACGAAATAAAATATGGCGTCGATATCAATCCTAATACTAGGGCACAACAGAAAAATACCAAAGCTACTAGCGCTTCGAATACTGTCAAAGATATGACAAATATGTTCAATCAAAATATAAACTTGTTCAGTAATTTTAAAATTACACCCGAAAAAAAGTCTGTAGAGAAAATTTTCAAAATGAATGACAATAATGCAAAAAAACAGTGTAACAATAATTATAGGAGCCCAAGGAAACAACTGTTTTTGAGTAGTGAAAGTGAAACGGACGCTAGTATTGACTCTGATAACTTAGTTAGTAAAACAAAACCAAAGTGTATGGAAGATATTGAAAGTGGAGCTAAGTCTGATAGTGATGGAACTTCAGAAATCAGTAGTGTTGTATCTAGCTTGCAACTAAAAGACAAAAAGATTTTGAAGCCACAAAATGTTGATAGGAATCCGTCTATGCCACAAAAAGCTGTAAGAGATCCGTTGATCCAACAAAATGTTGAAAAAAATCCGTTTTTAACACAAACCGTCAAAGAAAACGGATTCGGTAACTTCGAAAAACGGATCTTGAATCCTAACGCCGTTTTTAATCATTACAATTTCGCACCAATTCCTAACAAAAGTCCAACAAAACAAAAAAAAGACGAAATTAATAATTTTCACAACGATGTTTTGAACTTCAATTTTGAGAACCAAGAAAAAGTATTTAATTCTAAACCCATTACAAATTTGAAATTCAACGAATCAAAATCATTACGACAAGAACCACATGGGCACAGCAACAATCTACGGAATCCTTCACAGATTCGAATAGAAAAACTCATGAATGCCCTAAAACCTGACTCTAAATCCACTCAACATGACAATCAGAATAAAAAACCAAAAGACAGTGCGCCAGTATTTAAAATACCTAAACCGTTACCAATCAAAGGAATGAGGAACAGAACCGTACGTGTCGAAAGATCGCCTCTGAATGACAGCATTGCGACGCGATTGCACAAAGATCCCATAGACCAGAGTTTAAGAAGATTTAGGATTAAAAATAGGTCTATGAAAACGAAGGTCAACACAAGGATTGATGAATGGATATGTTCTTACATGCAGATTATGGAAGATTTCCTAGTTGATATTTTACAGGTAACATTTTTCTTTGGTTTCTATAGATCAATCGCTACCGCGCAGTTCTTGTAAATTTTAAATTGATTGAGTGCTTTTTTTAAATGGGATGTAATAGAGCCAAAATGCAAAGAATTCGATTCCGGTAACTTGGGAGTCTAAATAAGGTTTTCTATAGAATAATCGTACTTTTTTAAACTAGATAAGTTTCAAGAAATTTTCTTAGCTTGTACTTTACGACGCTTAATTTCATCTTTGTTTTGTCAATTCCCACGCTCTTGTTCATCTTTGTTTTGCCGATCCCCACACTCTTGTTCATCTTTGTTTTGCCAATCCCCACGCTCTTGTTCATCTTTGTTTTGCCAATCCCCACGCTCTTGTTCATCTTTGTTTTGCCAATCCCCACACTCTTGTTCATCTTTGTTTTGCCAATCCCCACGCTCTTGTTCATCTTTGTTTTGCCAATCCCCACGCTCTTGTTCATCTTTGTTTTGCCAATCCCCACGCTCTTGTTCATCTTTGTTTTGCCAATCCCCACGCTCTTGTTCCAGGTATCCAGGTCCTACTCGCGATAGCAACAAGGGACTTGTAACTGATTATTTTTTTCTTTTCAGAAAAACAGCGTCTGTATGGAAAATACGGTAGCACCGTTAACATTTAAAGACACATTGAATTGTGTCAAAATGTTGTATGACGGCCATACAAAAGTGAGAGATGTCATCAATAGACTGTCGGAGTTGTTGGAGAAATGTATGATCGGTGTGCAAGGTAAGGTGCCATGATATTGAATAATGCACCCTATAACTATACTCCATCCGAGTAGTTAGTTAACTAAAGGTAAACAAAAAAAACCATGTGACTTACTTAACCAACTAAACGTAATACGTCATGATACGTTACAGTTGTACTCTTCAATTTAGCAATGTTATTATTCGTTAATAACGTTGCTAAATTGAAGAGTACAACTGTGACGTAGCATGGCAACTGAAGTGACTGGTATTTCGTTTAGCCGGGTAACCCTGTCACGTGGTTTTTTTTGTTTACCTTTAGTCAACTACCTACTCGGATTGAGTATAGTGTGTTAAAGTCCAAAAAAATTGTGTTATGAGTATCAAAGAATTCCTGTCCTCTACAATTTAATAGCAATATTGAACAGGAACAGGCATCTTCTGGGCTTGCTCGCACCGAGCCCCCAGAGTGGAAGGAGCTATTTTATTATTTCCCATTCAAAATAAGAAAACAGACCTGTGAAAATAAAATATTTTGTATTTGCTCTTTTCTAGGGTTCCGTACCCAAAGGGTAAAAACAGGACCCTATTACTAAGACTCCGCTGTCTGTCTGTCTGTCACCAGGCTGTGTCTCATGAACCGTGATAGCTAGACAGTTGTAATTTTCACAGATGATGTATTTCTGTTACCGCTATACATACAACAACATACAATCTGTCGCCTATACATTGCTGTGCCCTAGCAGGGTTCATTGTTTGGAACTATCATAATGTAACAACCTGTAAACAACATGAAATGCAATAAATGAATATGAATATGAACAAACGTGATTTTTTTGCTGTTTTTTTAATAGATAATGGTACGGAACCCTTCGTGCGAGAGTCCGACTCGCACTTGGCCGGTTTTTTTTTCTACTGGTTGGATCTGCTAGATAAGTGAACAAAATTAACCAAACAAGCCAAGCATTATAATAGTAATATTATTTTTCAGGACAATTAAAAATACCCGTGGCACCTGAAGATTTTATGAGAATACTCGGTTATGGTGTATTGCTTGTTCAAGGATTAAAGGTAACTATTACATTTTAAATAACTAGCTGTGCCCCGCGGCTTCGCTCCCGTCAACTGGCTACCTTACCCCCCTTATTTCTTTTTTCCGTCAGATTAGTGGTATTTCGTGTACATACAAGATAAATATGTACATGAAATACTTAAACAGGAGGCGGAGAATATTGTAGGAGGCGGTTGTTTTATGAGCGTAGATTTCGAGGATTTTAGGGGCATGGCCCTGACGTTTTATTTATTTGTTTTATTTTAATCTATTTCAATTACTCTCTGCACTAACAGTTATTACCAACACGTGCAGAGAGTCAACAATTTAAATTATAAATTATCATTAAAAAAAAACCAAAAAAAAAGATGTCAATCTGAATTAAAAACAATAAAATGATACGACTAGCATTAGAATTATTACAAACTAGCTTCTACCAGCGGCTTCGCCCGCGTGAAAATCGGAAATAGGGAGGTTTCTTGATTTGTATTGTAACTACACCTACTCTACACCTACCCTACACCTACCCTACACCTACACTACACCTACGCTACACCTACACTACACCTACCCTACACCTACCGTGCACCTACCGTGCACCTACCCTGCACCTACCCTACACCTATCCTAACCAGCCCAAAAAATACTATGACATGTTTCTGGTTTCCTGGTACTTGATGTTTTTGGTCTCCTGGTACTTGTAAATCTGTAGTACTAAGGCAGCAGCGGCTCTGAATTTCCACTTTCTCCTCAGTCTTCATTGATCCATGCCACTTACCGGGATAAAAAGTAGCATATGTCTCATTCCAGGATATGAACTACATGTGTGCCAAATTTCATCCAAATCCCTTCAGCCGTTTTTGCCTGATTGAAACACAAACATACAAACATTCACATTTATAATATTAGTAGGATTATTAAAAAAAATTGAATTAAAAATATAACATAGAAGAACAAATCACAAATATACTCATAATTAATTTGTCTTTTCCAATATTTTTTTATTTATTAAATGTTATCAAAATGTATAGAAAAATGAATAAACGAAATAATAATATTGTCGACATGTGGGATGTGAATTCGGCAATCATTGTACCGATAGTCGTGTCAGCTAACGGCTTAATAGCCACGAGCCTCGACCAACACCTCAGGAGGCTCTCGTTAGGCAGCTGGATCAAGGGCTTGATTCAGAAAGCAGTTCTTCTGGACACGGCTCGCATTGTTAGGGGGTTCCTCTCTCTGGAGCCCTGACCGCCGGTAGCTTGGACCCTGTTCCCGATACCGGTGGGCTACTATTTTTATATTTTTAAATGTTTTTTTTTTGTGTTTTTTAAGAAATATTTAAAAATGTAATCAATAAGTTAAAAAAATTAATAAACGAAATAATAACACGTCTGCATCCGGATGCTGAACAGTCAGTGTGTTTAGCAGAGACACCGCCATCAGTCTTGCCAAGACGTTTCGTGTCACCCAGTTACTGGGTTCTAGGGGTCACATAAACAGTCGCTCCATGTACTCAGTTACATCCGTTTAAACTGGAATCCGACCCTTACATAGTTCAAAAGGCTAGTAGATTCAGAATGTACCTATTCTTCTAATATTTTTTTATTTTCTAGGACATTCTCCCTCAAAACGAAGACCTAATAGAAGCCAAGATTCGTCTGAACGCTTTACATATGAACTTACAAAGTAATTCTAAAGAAGTGGACCCGGAATTGGTGAAATCTCCCTCCATTAGCGGGATTGACAAAGATGAGGAAGAAATACGGCCTCAATGTAAGTGAATCCTTTTAAAATATCTAAACTCATATTACTAATATGTAGAATTTTTTGTTTGTTTGTTTGTAACAGGTAATCTCTAAAAAAAACTGATATTTTAAATTTAATATTTTCCTTTTCTTTTAAAAAATATATAATATGTATAATTTCAACGTGAATAACCATAACCATAATATTGTAACAATACCATAAACCATAATATTGTAACAATATATTATTTTTAAAAGAGTGTCCGTGAATTGTACCTACATTGCTGGCAAATAAATAATTCTGATTCTGATTCTGAAGTTTCTTGCACATTCTTCTCCATAGAGATCTACGCTTTGGAACGTGCAAATAGCTTCATCTTTTTGACTGACCGACCTTGACAATTCAAAAGTGCCTGTAAATGGTCTAATTGAAATAAATGCTTTGACTTTGAAAAGGCTATCTAGTAAGTACTCTTGCGCCATCCCATCTTCCTAGTTTATCTTGTTGTGCTGGCATTGCCGCTGCAGCTGCGGGAAACCTCAAGCGGCGTAGATATATATAGATACCTTATTGGTAACTATATTTTGGGGTTGACACCCTCGGGCTGTGGCGCCCTTGTGCTCACAGCCTTTTCAAAGAAAACTCTAAACGGCTGGTTGACACTTCCTGTGACCCAAAAGCTGGCTTTTACTTAGGCCAGAGGATAAGCATCGCCAACGTGGCAATGCCGCCAGCCTCTTGGGCACATTACCAGCTGACAGCGTTGAGGACGAATTTATTCATGCTATATTTGAGTTTTTTGTAAGTTTAGTCTATTTCTTAATTTAACTAAAATTAAGAAAGAAACTTAAACTAAACTTTTGGTAATATGCTTATAATTTTTAAGAAAATAAATGTAAGTCACTTCCTTGTGACCGATCCTCATGATAATAAAAGTTTATGCCCTACATACAACGTGTAACAGAATATAACGCAATACCTCTTAAGGGGTCATTGTACTCATAATTGTGAACAACTTTTACTAAGGAACCAACACTGAAATCGCGAAAAAAATACCGACTGCTCCATACATTTCTGTGAGCGCAACTTGACAAACACGACACGTATATCTAGTCAAATCACATATCAACCTACGCACATAGATAGACATACATAACTCAAGTATCAAGATTTGTATGAAAACCAAGCGTGCCATTTTTTGACTAACTACTATGACGTCACATACAAGCAGTAATAACTGATGGGAAAAATCAAATCGATTCAAAGACCGCGTGTGGCACTTAACTGGGCACCGAAACGTGCACGCGAACTCTTGCATTATCTATATCTGTGTGCAGGCAATTATGAACCTTAAGGTGATAAACATGGGTCGACGGCGCGTTGTGTTCCACGCGCGCCTCAAAGAGATGTCAGCATAGGAGTAGGGGCTCGTTAGGGGCAGAGCCTGCCAGGGTCGCGGATTTTGTTCGAAACAGTTACCGCGGCCCTGGAACGCAAAAGGCACTATGAGGAGTATGGGTGGGTTTTAGTCAGTAAAAGTCTGACACTCCCTGCCGCTCCACCCAGAGCGGGAGGGGTCATTTGATGATTTCCCATCCTTAAAAAAAAAAAAAGGTGATAAACATTTTCTGACTGCGACTGTACAATGCCCTATTTCAGGGCCTAAACCACCAACTCTTATAGCAGTATTACTTTAATATTACTTCCAGTGGGAAAGAGACGGAGCTATACGTCCTGTATAGCTCCGTCACTTTCCCACTGGAAGTAATATTGAAGTAATGCTGCTTTAAGAGTTGGTGGTTACGCCCCTGGTATTGTGTTTATTCTGTTACACGTTGTATTTAGAGCGTAGACAGTAACATGAAGATCGGTCGCAAATTTCTGCCTTACCCTTCTGTGTTATGTACTACGATTTGTATATTGAAAACTTTTTCATTTTCAGTCTTAAAAAAGACATCATACGTAATAGACTATTTAAAGAAACATTTCAAAGAATGGGAAGCATACAAAGAAGATTTGGACGAACAAGATCATAAGATTGAAAATGTAAGTATATGTATAACTTATTTTTGTCTCGCTGTGTTATTCATTGGTGAGGAGCTCGTGGCATATAACAGCCGCACGGGTCGATCTTAAAGGATAAGCAACACTTTCCGAGGTCGGTCTGTGGATGGGTGACCATCTGAAGATACCGACACTCCTCCGTGACTCGGAAAGCACTTTAAGCCGTTGATCCCGGCTGTCATTTGTAGAAATTTGCCAGTCGTTACGGATTCTCAGAAGCCAGAAAATCGGAATCCTTCAAGTGCATATAGTATGCATAATTTTTATACTATACTATTTATTTTTTAACATTTCAGCATACCGACTTCAAGGTTGTAAGAACACTGGGTAAAAACCTCAATCTCTTGAAAATAGATAAAAAGAAAAATATGTCTCTTTCTAACACAACCAAGGATGATTTTCTTGATAAGAATAATGGACCCAAAATTATTCGAATGCTTGAAAATAATCAACTTATAAAACCTAAAGATACTAAAAATATACAAACAAATGAAACTAAATTAATGAGACTTATTAGTAATGAAAATAATAAAAACCAATTTGATTTCCGTGCTGAAGGAAATTTAAATATAACTGAAAAAGAACTACCATTGAATAAAATTACTGTAAATTTAGTGCAAGATCAGAATGTTGATTCAAAAGACGAAGAATTCAATTATACCAGTCATGAAAATACTTTTCTAGAAGAAAACACAGGAAAAGATGAACCGAAAATCGTAAGGAACATCAAATTGATAGATGAGTTTGAAGATAAATTACAAAAAAGAGTGCCTCTTGACCTGGACTTATTGGATTACTCTGACATCTATGAACCTTTTACAGACAAAAATATAGATTTTGATATTATTTCCGAAAAAAATGATAAAAACGTAAATAACAAGATTTTTGAAATTGGGCTCAACTATGGCCTTGATAATCCAACGTTTTCTCTAGAGGATTTCTATATTACACCTACAATTAGCCCAGAGTCTATAAGAACTTCTAAAAACACAATTGATTCAGAAATTAATGAAAATAGTAACACAGTCCAAGAGAGTAAAACTTCTGAAATTATTGATTCTTATTTTAGTACAGTATCAGAGAATAATAAAATCAGTAATTCGAATAATGAAGAGAAAACAGATAAAAATAACACCGAAGCCGAAAGTGATACTTACACCGAAAAGGGATCTAACAACGATAGTTGTATCGTAAATAATAGTTCCGAAAAACACTTAGAACATTCCGAAAAACACGTGGACAATTCCAAAACTCCGAATTACGATTCTGGAACACATCTTGATAATTCCGAAAGTCGTAATGATTTCGGAAAGACATCTCAAATTGTTTTAGATGACACAAATGATTCCGGTTTTGAGAATGATAGTACATACGCCCTTTCAGTGGTCAAAATATTTCTAAAAGAGATATGTACTACTTTTCAAGTTATTTACGAATTTGTGTAAGTATTTTTTTTTTACACCATTCTTTACAAGACCGTGTTACCCAGTTAATGGGTTGTGGAGGTCAAATAGAAAAGATACGTCTAATTATTTACAACTCGCTAGTAAAATCAAACCTAGAATATCTAATTGAACTGTGGGGATCAGCCGCTAAATGTAACTTAAACTCGCTCCAAAGAATACAAAACAAAATTATCAAAGTACTATTTCATTATCACTACAGTTCTTGTCAAATAACTTTGCCCCTCTGAAGTTGTGTCGGGTGGCTGCGTAGTAGTCAAAATTACGAACACACTGCAACTATGCGCAGTTGCAGTGTGTTCGTAATTAAGCGTAAGAGATATGGGGGCGGGGCGCGATTTTATGTCTCAGTGTTACGTTTACGTTCGATGCATGCTTGCGTCCCGCTTGCTCCCTCTACGTGACTGCACCAAGCGATCTTTGCAAATGGCTAACTTCAGAGAGGCAAAGTTATTTGACGAGAACTGTACCTATATCCAACAAAAAAAATATATGAAAAAACTAATCTACTAAATCTCACACAACTGCACACATATTACACCTGCATTCTAATAAAAAAAAATCACCACGAATTCTGTACAATCAAACATAAAACTACATAAAAACACACCTACATACAACACAAGAAGTAAAAACAAGTTTCAACTAATGACCACACGTGCACGGACTAACTACGGCAAGAAAACAATATTGACTGAGGGAGCAAAACTATTTAATGATTTACCGAAAGATTTAAAGAAGTGTAATAATATCAACCTATTTAAAGCAAGACTTAAAAAACATATAATTATGTACCCTGTAACGTTACCAACACCCTATACTTTGTGCCAGATAAACTTGCAATAAAGTACATTGACCTTTCCCTAATATCCCTTCGTAGATACCCGAACAATACATTATGAACCATTTTACATTACTAGAGAACATAAAGGATCACGATAGAAGTAGATTTAGGACTGCTCTAAGTCTTTATTTCTGTTTTTGATTTTAAGAAAGTCAATAAATGTATGTGGGTCAATGACCGTTATTGCACATTTATCTGGAATCTACTATAGAGGCAAATGTATTTTTTTAGATGTAAGCACTATGTATCTCATTTTAAGTGAACTGTTATTTAAGTTCTGATGAGAATAAAATTCTTTAAACCTAAATAACCAGTCTCTCCATGTAATAACTGGTGTTCAGCCACATCTGGTTAGACAGGAAGCCGACCCCAACATAGTTGGAACAGGCTAGGCAGATGGTTTTCTTCTGGGTGGCCTGTGTCGACGACTTACAGGGTGTTCCAGAAATGCGTGGTCATATTTAAGGTTAATGGTGTTCTATAACTGTTGTAGAGCAAAGGTAAAGAACAATGTCAAAAAAAAAAAAAATTAAGACTTTTTTTAAACTATTTAAAAAAAAAAATCTACTAAGAAGTTAAAAAAAAAAAACATATTTCAAGCAGCTTGATGTAGTTGGTGGCATTGAATCTGTGCTTGAACTAAAACAAACAACACTAACTGCATCAGACAGCTTGAAAAGTGTTTTTTTTTTTTTTCGGTTGGTCGGGTATTTTGAAAAAGTCAATATTTTGATATTTTGTCCTAATTGTATTCTTCTTCTTCTTCGTCGTCACACTCTTGGCAGAGTGGTCGTGGTCCTCACATCAGGGGTGGTGGCAAGCTTCACAATCCACCGCCATTCCTTCCGTACTGTGGCTTTTCTTGTGCATTCGTGGAGTGGACCATTTTCTTTTTTTTTAATGATTGGTAATCATCAAATGACCCCTTCCACTCTGGGTGGAGCGGGAGGGAGTGTCAGACTCTTACTGATTAAAACCCATCCATGCTCCTCCTAGTGCCTTTTGCGTTCCAGGGCCGCGGTAACTCTTTCGAAAAAAATCCTGTACCCTGGCAGGCTCTGCCCCTAACGGGCCTCGTCTACTAAACTGACTTCTCCTTTTGGCGCGCGTAGAACAGAGCGCGCCGTCGACCTAGGCCTGTTCGGATCGGACGGTGAGCTACCCATTCCTCGCCTTCCGCAGGCATCAATCACTGCGACATGCTCAGGAGCATCAGTTCCTGAGCAGTGCAGTGGCTGACGTTCGTCAGGAGGAGGCGAAATGGAGCCGTTATTGGCACTCCATTTCAGCCCCCTCCGGAGCCCCTTGTGAGGGCTCTACTGCGGCTGTTGCAGTAGCTTCCTCCTGCTCCCGGCTTTGGCGGGTGGAGCGCAGGCCCTGCCCCCAGCCCAGTGTGAGGGGACCATTGAGTGCAGTTTTGACTTGATCGGTCCAACGCATTGGTGACCTGCCGCGCGCTCTTGTGCCTTCAACCTTCCCCTGCACTACAAGTCGCTCCACAGATGTGTCTTCTTGACGTGTGATATGTCCAAAGAAAGTGAGGATACGACATTTAACGATGGCAGAAAGACGCTTTTTTTTTTTAATTGATGAATGGGCTAGCTCTTGACCTCGATCACGCCTGATGGAAAGCGATAGATGAGGTCCATGATGAAGCGAGCGTGCCCAGAAGATGCCTTGAGGCACTGGTACTCCCACGCGTCGACGAAACACAGCAGGCTGCTTGACGCCGAACTCCGGTGGGAGGGTGGTCGCAAACCAGGCGCTACCACCGCAAGGGAAGGATTGACCAGTCTTATAAGGTGTTAGGTGAGACTGTCCAGGATGCGCTGAGCGAGAGGTTCAGTTGAGTGTCTCATGGAACAAATTGCGCTACACGAGGAGGCTCCTTCATGCATCCCAAAAACGCTGTTTGATTCGTTCCTAATTGTATATCAGATACAGAATTGCCACCCTTAAATGTGAGCACGCATCTGAAACATCTTATATAAGTAAGGAATAAGATATTTTGCACAGACCCCAACTAAATTGGGATAATGGCTAGGCCGTTAATATGATATTTAATTTAATAATAATAAATTGTTTTATTTGGGACAACTTAAGAACCATTTTTAGGGTTCCGTACCCAAAGGGTAAAAAGGGACCGTATTGCTAAGACTCCGCTGTCCGTCTGTCTGTCTGTCACCAAGCTGTTTCTCATGAACCGTGATAGCTAGACAGATGAAATTTTCACAGATGATGTATTTCTGTTGCCGCTATAAAAATAAATACTAAAAACAATAAAATAATTATTTAAGTGGGGCAATACAATAAACGTGATTTTTTTTATTTCCCTAGTAAAAGTTGTTCATAATGATGAGTACAATGACCCCTTAAGAGGCCATTTATTCTTTTACACGTTGTAAACTAGTTATTATAGTTAGTTATTGTAGTGTAGTTATTATAGGCGTAGTGGTTGAGCGGTCGACTGCTGCGCTGCGTGTCACGGGTTCGATTCCCGCACGGAACAAATATTTGTATGGTACAGATACCAACAGATAGTTGTTCCGGGTCTGGCTGTTTGTGTATGTGAGTTTATATGTTTGTGAACGCACCCACGATACATGAGAAATCCTAGTGCGGGGCAACGTTTTTTTTTAAAAAAAAAAAAAAAAAAAAAGGATGGCCCATACATGTCTTCTTGATATTAATAAGTCACATTTATCTCTGCATTATCTAGCCCTTTATGGAAACGAAACAGAAAAAAATATTGATGTGCAAGTCGAAACTTCCGAATTATAACACATTTGGGCGTAAATAAATAACTGTGTAGTAATGTAGTACGAAAATGGCAAAATATTGACCATACAGTTCTCGTCAAATAACTTTGCCCCTCTGAAGTTAGCCATTTGCAAAGATCGCTTGGTGCACGTCAGTAGAGGGGGTCACGTAGAGGGAGCAAGCAGGACACAAGCATGCATCGAACGTAAACGTAAGACTGAGACATAAAATCGCGCCGCCATAATCCTCGCCCCATGTCTCTTGCGCATGCGCAGTTGCAGTTTGTTCGTAATTTTGACTACTACGCAGCCACTCGAGCCAACTTCAGAGGGGCAAAGTTATTTGACGAGAACTGTACAGGTAAAAAAATAAAAATAAAATGAGTCTCCCATACAAATTGGGATCAGTTGATAACAATTTTGTATGGGAAGTTCAATATTTTTTTTAGGAATTGACTATGGCTTTCTCGGGGAAAGTTGTTCATTTACATGAGCAGAAGTGGTCCTTAAAGTTTGCGCACTGGGAAAAAAAATTACCCAGTATATTTGAAACAAATACATTCAGCACATTTTTTAATGAAACTTTATGCACTAGTAAAAACACTACATAGGCGGACTTGGCATGCTATAGGCATTTTCTACCATTCGACTTTTACAATAAATTTTACGAGCTCATTCGTTATAAATGAGCTTAAATGATATGGAACTGTAAATTGTGTGCGCACTAGCTTCGTATTGTTCACCATAGCGTTTATTCCTTCCTTGATGTTGAATGAGATAGCATTCATTTAACCGTGCCCCTCAACGAGTTCAGCCGTTCGACTAGCACACCCTTACTTAAATAATATATGACAATTTTTTATTCTACTTTCAGTACTAAATTCGTTGAAGAAATCCGTGAGACTGAATTATCCGAGAAAAGGAAGGATACTGTACATAATCTGGCGAGCAAAGCGTTGGAGGATATGGTGGCTATCATTAACCATTTGAAATTGTAAGTCAAAATGAAAAGTCATTTATTTAAATTAGGCTGAGAGCCAGCACTTTTTGAACGTCAAATTTTACATAAAGACAGTCCCCCAAAACCCGTCACGTTTGGGTGTTACTCAACTCGACGCCATCAATCGACGTTGATCGACTGGTGTGGCAACACACTGCACACTTATTTACCTTTACCAGCAGGGTTTTAAATTTTACGTGTTACTAACTTCGGACTTCAAACTCCAATGTTCTAAATCAAGATTTTAAAGTCACTCTCTCACACTCGGAGATTCCTTGCGTGATCGAATCAGGGATGATGATATCCGCAAGAGAACCAAGGTAACCGACATAGCCCGAAGGATCGCCAAACTGAAGTGGCAGTGGGCAGGGCACATTGCTCGCAGAACAGATGGTCGATGGGGCCAGACTGTGGTGGAGTGGCCGAACTGTTGGAAGACCTCCCACTAGGTGGAGAGTGCACCTGGTGAGGGTCGCGGGTAGCCGATGGATGCGAGACGCACAGGACCGGTTGTTGTGGCGACACGCGCGGGAGGCCTATGTCCAGCAGTGGACGTCTGCAGGCTGATATGATGATGAACCAAGACATAGATCATGGACATACCCATGTATCAAGTTTCATACAAATCTGTTCAGTCGTTAAAAAGTGAAGAGGTGACAGACGGACAAGATAGAGTTAGTTTCTCTTTTATGATGTTGCTAGCTTTTGCCAACGGCTTCGTACGCGCATATTCCGTTTTTTCCATTTCCGTTTAGCCTAAAGCCTTCCTCACGAATGTGGCTATCATATACAACAATAATTTTCCAAATACGACTGGTTGTTCCAGAGAGCGCGTTCAAACAAACAAACTCTTCAGCTTATATTGGTATAATAATAATAATAATAATAATGGATGATCTGAAACTCTTTGCCCCCAGTAATCTGCAACTGATGGAGCTACTGAAGGTAACTGAAACTTTCAGTAGTGCCATCAGGATGGAGTTTGGTGTGGACAAATGTGCGGTCATGCATGTAAAGCATGGAGAGATTATGGAATCCGTGGGATCGCAACTCTCGGATTCCATAAACCTGAGATCCCTTTCTCCAACCGATACTTACAAGTATTTGGGTATGTCGGAAGCGTTAGGCATCAGTGTTACTGACATGAAGCATTCGTTGAAGGAGCGCTTCTTTGGCCGCCTGAAGAAGGTTTTCAACAGCCTTCTGTCGGGCGGAAACAAGGTGCGCGCTTTCAACGGATGGGTCATGCCGGTATTGATGTACTCTTTCGGCGTACTCAAATGGACTCAAACGGAACTTGACGCCCTGGATAGGCGGGTTCGTACACTGCTAACTGCACATCGAATGCATCACCCACGGTCGTCGGTAATGAGACTGTATATCCCGCGAAAATGTGGAGGTCGAGGCTTTTTAAGTGCTAAGACTATCCACAATCGCGAGATATGCAGTCTCAGGGAATATTTCCTAGCTGTCGACGTGGGTATGCATCGAGATGTAGTGGCGGTGGACAAGGGACTCACCCCGCTCTCCTTGGCAAATGAGAACTGGCGCAAACCTGCAGTGCTTGACACCAACGATCGCAGGGCGGTATGGCAGAGTAAGGAACTTCACGGACGCTTTTTCCGGGCCCTACACGGGCCCAACGTGGATCAATTAGCGTCCGTAGCCTGGCTACGGTTTGGTGACCTCTTTGGGGAAACCGAAGGTTTTGTCTGTGCAATTATGGACGAAGTTATCATGACGAAAAACTACCGGAGATTTATTGTGAAGGACGGCACGGTTGACATATGTCGGGCATGTCACCGTCCGGGAGAATCAATTCGCCACATTATCTCTGGTTGTTCTCGTCTTGCTAATGGAGAATACTTGCATAGACACAACCTTGTAGCCAGGATTATCCATCAGCAACTTGCTCTGAAATACTCTCTTGTGGAATCGGAGGTTCCGTACTACAGGTATGTGCCCGACCCAGTTCTCGATAATGGCAGTATCACATTGTACTGGGATCGGTCCATCATCACTGACAGGACTATTATAGCAAATAAGCCTGATATAGTGGTGGTGGACCGAATCGAGAGGCGTGCAATGATTGTAGATATCACCGTTCCGCATGACGAGAACCTCGTGAAAGCCGAGAAAGATAAACAAATCAAATATCTTGACTTGGCTCGCGAGGTTGTCGACATGTGGGATGTGAATTCGGCAATCATTGTACCGATAGTCGTGTCAGCCAACGGCTTAATAGCCACGAGCCTCGACCAACATCTTAGGAGGCTCTCGTTAGGCAGCTGGATCAAGGGCTTGATTCAGAGAGCAGTACTTCTGGACACGGCTCGCATCGTTAGGAGGTTCCTCTCTCTGGAGCCCTGACCGCCGGTAGCTTGGACCCTGTTCCCGATACCGGTGGGCTACTATTTTTTACATTTTTAAATATTTTTTTGTATTTTAATATTTAAAAATGTATTTTATATGTATGTACCTACCTTAAATAAAGATAATAATAATAATATCTTGGGACAACTCACACACGGCCATCTGATCCCAAGCTAAGCAGAGCTTGTGTTATGGTAACCAGACAACTGATATACATACTTATATAATTTATAAATACATACATATTATAGATAAATGGTATACATATTATAGATATATGGTATGGTATAGGCATAGAAATATAAAAAACAGGAGAAGTGGCAAGGGGGCGTGACGGTGTCCGCGCGACATAGACAATTGTCCATGTCTCGAACTAGTGCGCTTTCGACCGCGATCGTCACAAATTATAAGGATGCCGTGTTGTTCAGTGGTTTCTTGTTAAAACTAATGCCTAAACCAAAACTTTGTAGATCATGGAATTACCTACCATATGTTAATATAAGTATAAAACTATATTTGTCTTTAAAATCATGAAAAACAACAAATAGTAAAATATTTCTTGCTCTTACCATTTTATTTATTTATTTATTTAAACTCTATGTACAATAGTGGTACATGGGCGGACCTTTGGGTCAAAACTTACTATGTTATTTTTGTTTATCTACACTCACAGCGTAATGTTCCAAATATGAGTTCAAAAACGAATGCATAAATACATACTTGTTTTTCGTGGATAGGTAAAATTAAAAAAAAAAACCATTACAGTTCAACATTTTCCTTCGATTTTTAAACAACTGCATCATAAAATAACTTTTTAATTTTTATAGCACACTTTTTCTTTTTAATTTTTGGCGCGGGCTCATTGAATTAAGACAATGAGCCAGCTTTTATCTTTGTCTATGTTTGAGCGCGCTGCGCAGTCATTCGAATACGCAATGAGAATATCCGCCATATTGGAATTAACTATTTTTCCACTTATTTTATTTCAACTGTATGAGTGAAGATAAAATAGTGTATGCAACGGCATATAATTAGGTATTAAAACACTCGTGTATATATAATAACCCTTTTTATATGGTCGTTGCATAAACTACTATTTCAAACATCACAGCGACTGTACTATTTTTGCAACAAATACATTGCTCCTTAACCACGACCTAAGTTTGTCGCTAAGTGACTGTAACAAGCAATGTAAAAATCACACAACGATATTGCTATTGCTTTTACTCAACTCCATGTGTAGTGGTAGGGGCAAACTGGAGACATAGGTTTCCGATACATTTTCGTCTACCGGGCATATCTCCTTGTTTATTATATCTATGGGTATAAGTATAGATTAGTCCGGAAGTATGCATATTATCCATTCTTACTTCAATACTCATAATAACCACTAGATATTATCCCTTTATAATATTAACTAGCTTTCGCCAGCGACTTCGTACGCGTATATCCCAATTTTTCTCGTTTCTGTGGGAATTTCGGGAAATTCTCTCTTGGGCACTAAGAGAGAATTTCCCGAAATTACACTCCCAAAGGGACCTGCCAAATTTCAGCTTTCTACAACCAATAGTTTCGGCTGAACGTTGTCTGTCAGTTACTCATCAGTAACTGAAGAAATTTATATACTTACAACGTGTAAGTTGTAGTACATTTTATCAAGTTATGAGCATAAATGCTGTTCCGTATGGTGTCGGACGTAAAAGAATAGCACCACCATCACTTCCCGTGGGTGTCGTAAGAGGCGACTAAGGGACTCACCAGAGAATGGGCAGCAGCATTCTCTGTAGGTACATTGCTACAGCTATACTGCGATACTCAGCCCGCCTGACAAGCGTGACGATTATGGCAACCCCCCCCCCCCCCCTCCCCCAGGCCTATGTCCAGCAGTGAACGTCTTTCGGCTGATATGATGATGAAATATGTGGGGCAATTGATTTTTTTTTGCGCGATTTTTGTATTGGTCCATACTAAAAGTTGTTCATAATTATGAGTACAATGACCCCTTAAGAAGTATTGCTTTTATTCTGTTACACGAGTGACTGACAGACAACGGACTAAGCTTTTGGCTAGATGGCCCACCGACTGACTCGGAGTCAATATTATGGCCCGCTTTCAAAATAAGTTGGGCTGCCTTGAGCTAAAAAGTCTACCATTAATTAATTTTTATATTTTCAGGATAATCAGAAGGGAATCGGCAGAGGAAACGGTATTGAAGACGTTGTTACGAAACGCTGGCGTCGAAGCGACTACGGATAGGAGAATGATGCGATATAGGTAATTTTTTAAAGTGATTTCCTACCCAACACATAGGTACATAAAGTCAAGCCTTTTTCCCATGGGGGTAAGCAGGAATGCCACGATCATTTACATAGGGAACGTTCAAGTATTACGTAAGCCCCAAAGGGATGCCGCAGACGAACTTGCGAAGAGAGGTTCCGAGATGGTAGTGTTAGGCCCTTACCCACTCCTTCCCCTACCTTTCTCGCAGTTTCGTACATGGATTCGCCAGAGATCAACTGAACTCCAAAACAACAAATGGTCACAAGCCACAGACTGTAGGCAGTCAAAAATGGCAATGCCAAGTCTACATCCGCGATTAACAAAACGACTACTCAGCCTTAGTAGAAATGACCTCAGAACAATAATAGGGACAATTACGGGCCATTGCCCCCTAAACAAACATCTCTATAACATAGGCGCCACGGACAGCCCACTATGCAGGGGCTGTTTTGACGCCGAAGAATCAGTCGCCCACGTCATCCTGGAATGCGAGGCTGTGGCTACCCAACGTGACCATTATCTATAAAAAAAACGGCAAAAAAATGACGTTTGTTAAAAAAATATTTAAAATAAATATTGTGAGGCACCCATACAGGAAGCCCCACTTAAATATTTATTTTATTCTGTTTTTAGTATTTTTTGTTGTAGCGGCAACAGAAATACATCATCTGTGAAAATTTCGACTGTCTAACTATCACTGTTCATGAGATACAGCCTGGTGACAGGCGGAAGGACGGACGGACAGCGGAATCTTAGTAATAGGGTCTCGAAACGACCAAAAAGATTGACGTGTAAAAGTGTTATTTACAAGCTACTTTCAAAATAAATATCATTTAAGAAAATTGCGCAGAAAATATTCTTACGGGAACCAGAAAAAACGGTATATACGCGTACGAAGTCGCGGGCAAAAGCTATTTTGTTATAAATAACACTTTTACATCTCAATTTTCGTCGATTTAAACTAGATGAGGCCGGTGTTTCCCAGCTGACTACCCTGAGAAGAAACCCCGACACAAATTCAATGGTCAAAATCTCTTTTAAATCCATACAATTGCAAATATGTAATGGTCAAATGTCATACACACACACCGCTTGCAAGTACTATGCACCTGGCCTTTCTGAGCTACATTGACTCGGCGTTTTTCTGGTTGTCGCCAATGTTGATTCTGGCTTTCAGGAATTGCAGGGGTTTGTAATAGTGCTGACGTGTCCCAAAAAGAAACCAAAAATTTTTTTTAGCAAAAATTCAATTTAATTAGCAAATATTCAATTTAATTAGCAAATATTATTTTTTTTTAGCAAAACTTTTATTTTTCTTTTCAGGCAAATCGTCATCAAATGCTTAGAGCAAGCCTTTATACTGGAAAGCGCATTGAAAATCATAGTTTCTACAACTATTGGAGATTTTGATGCCATCTCAACTAATGCAGAAACAAGAGGTTACAATATGAGATATTTTAATATCTTTGAATCTGACTATCAGCCTTTTGTGGGTAACATTTACAAGTAACATTTAACAAGAGCCTGTGGCCACGTAATAACAGCCGCATGGGTCTATCTGCAAGGTTAAGCTACGCTTGCTATGGTCGGACTTTGGATGGGTGACCATTTTGACGTACCGAGACTCATCCGTGCCTGGAAAGCACGTGCCGTTGGTCCCGGCTGTTATTTGTAGATTCTTGATAGTCGTAACGAATTGTCAGAAGCCAGAAAACTGACACGAGTCTTGCCAAGGGGTATAAGTATAGAGAATGGGCACGGCGTTGACTGCCACCTACAAGGTGTAACAGAATAAACGCAATACCTCTTAAGGGGTCATTGTATTCATCATTAGGAACATCTTTCACGATGGGACAAAACCCGAAATAAAAATCAGCTGTTTTAACCGCTCAAGCACCGGCAACACACCGGTGTGCGCAGAATTAATCGCAAATTTAATGTTTATTTACCAAATACATAAGATTTATTTTTTATTTAGGAATTTTTAGGGCTGGAGCGGAGCTTGATTTTCTTTCGTGATGTCAGTGTTGGTCCCAAAGTAAAATTTGTTTTGTTGTAGGTATTGCGTTTATTCTGAACGTGCACAAAGTAGACTGTGCCATCTAGCGTTGCAAATTCGAAACTTATAAGTTTAAATACTTGACAATGACACTTCTGTGCTGCCACCAGTTTCTGCACGTCTCCTACTGCTTTTTTTTTTGTTTATGGATGGGAAATCATCAAATGACTCCTTCCGCTCTTGGTGGAGCGGGAGGGAGTGTCAGACTCTTACTGACTAAAACCTATCCGTGCTCCTCCTAGTGCCCTTTGCGTTCCAGGGCTGCGGTGACTCTTTCAAACAAAATCCGCAACTACTTATTATTATTGCCCTAGTTACTGTGTTATGATGGTCAGACTTCTGAAGACTGGTACTCAGCAGCATCCTCATGGAAACTAGAAGAAATGCCTGATGGGAAGCGGTAGATGAGGTCTATGATTGAGCGAGCGTGCCCAGAAGATGCCTGATCACTATTATTCTGTCTATCATCATCCTAGCCTTTCCCAACTGTCAAAGCAAGTGTGAACAGGCATCTTCTGGGCACGCTCGCTCCATCATAGACTTTATATATCGATTTCCATCAGTCGTGATTGAGGTCAAGAGCTAGCCCAATCCTCAATAAATTAAAAAAAAAATACTATGTTGGTGTCGGCTTCCAGTCACACCGAATGCAGCTGAATACCAGTATTGTAGATGGAACGTCTGCCTATCTGACCTCCGCTCCGCGCGCTTGTCGTGCTACCCAGTAACTGGGTAGCACGACACTCACTTAGAATGGTTGTCTGACTTTCTGGCTTCAGACTACCCATAACGACTCAAAGATCTACAAGTGCACTCGGAACCGACAGTTTAACATGCTCTCACCGAGGAGTCTCAGTTTTAAATAGATGACCACCCATCCAGGGATCTACCTCGACCAATGCTGCTCAAGTTGGAAGATTGACTTGTGGAGCGTCATCTAAGAGATGTAATATTTTGAAAATTCAGGTAGGTAGGTAGGTACGTTAGTTATAAACAAGAAAGACACAGATTCATAAAAAAAAAACTTCTCATGATCTATACATATCCACAGAAAATTTTAGGCTGGCCTATTTGATTCTAGTCTAAAAATACAATTTGTAACAGAATTAACGCAATACCCCATGAGGTATTGCGTTCATTCTGAAACACGTTTAAGTACCCCACCAAATGTAATAATTATTAATTTAAGAAATCAGTTGCAGTCATAAAATGTGCGTATATTTAGTATGGGATTTTTATATCGATACCGATTCTCGTATAATCTCGCTCTTGCATTTTATGACCTCGGCTGCTTCGAACATTAGCGTATACTACAGGTATAGCTAAATTTTTGCAAGTTGATACCTCGAAACGCACAAATACTAATGTAAACATTTCTACCACTGTGATTTAACAGAATGTCATAATTTTAAGTTGGTAAACTAATAATTGATACCAGAATTATCAATTAACGTAAGGGACATTTCTGCATTTTTGGAAAATTACACTAATATGTTCATTGGTCTAAGGTATTTTTTCGGTAAATGTTCCTTACGTAAAATGATACTTCAGGTCGTAAATGGTAGGTAGCTATATGATTACGTGCATATGTAATATGTATCTGTAATACTTTTGTGATAATAGAATAAAATGTCTCATTAGACAATATTGTTCTTGTCAAAACTGCTAAATAATAATTTAACAAGTAAGTTGCCAAGCAAAATTAAGACTTACGATCTTCTGCCAGTGGCTGCGCCCGCGTGAATGACGGAAGTAATCCCAAGGGAACATACTCCCGGAATAAAAAGTAGACTGTGCTATTCTAGACTGTAATATTTATCTATGCCAAAGGGGATAGAACCTTTGTGGCATAGCCCCCGTCACCATTTTGTATTTTTTTTTTTCAAAATTACGGTGCGTGATTAAACATGTAAGTATATATGGGTAGAGGGAATAAATAATAGTGCCCACCGTGCTCGTTGCAAACATTTTTTTCTTTGATTAAGTATGTAAACAAAAAAAAACATGATTGCAAGGTGCACAGTGGGCACTATTACTTGAATGTAATATATAATTGCAGATAAGCACGAAATAAATTCATTTTCAATGATGGTGATTGTTCGCACATGGCGACTTTACCTCTAAATATCTCGGCAACGTGACACTAGATAGAGGGATCGCCAAACTGAAGTGGCATTGCTCGCAGAACAGATGGTCGATGGGGCCGAACAGTTCTGGAATGGCGACCGCGTACCGGAAAACGCAGCGCTGGAAGGCCTCCGAGTGACCTGGTGAGGGTCGCTGGTAGCCGATGAATACGAGACGCACAGGACCGGTTGTTCTGGCGACACGCGCGGGAGGCCTATGTCCAGCAGTGGACGTCTGCAGGCTGGTATGATGATGATGATGTGACACTGAAGGACACCATGTTGCTAACATTTAAGTATCCTTAACCCATACGTATTATGTTTAAACATTCGTCGCGATTTTGAAAAAAAAATCAATGTGGCAATGGGGCTATGCCAGTTCCTAAACAAAAATGTTCGAACCCCTTTCATTTCAGGTCCGTTCAGCCGTTTTGGCGTGATTGAGTAACAATCATCCACCCAAAGTTTTGATTTATACTTTGTGTAATGAATTACTGAGTTTTGAACAACTATCAAAAATCTACTTTTCTCAAACATGCTTGGTTTGAGCATTATTTGGACAACCTTCTTCGAGATAAATCGAAATTACCGTACTGGCCGAATACATGCGAGCAGCGGCCGGCAAAAGTTGTATGAAAATCCATATCTGTCGTGTAATTTAAAAATGGAACGATCAATCCGAAACACGCAATCAAGGAGGTAACTTATCAAAGGTTTTAATTAAATTTCGAACTGGCTTGCAAATAGAAAACTGTTTATTTAAAAAAAAAAACAAATGGACACTCAAAAATTATTGTTGTTCGTCATTGATTAATTTTCTAGGTACCTACTACTTAGTTTTAATTTCCGCGCATTATTTGAGAAAAGTAGTACCTATACAAGCCTTGGCCACAACTAGGCATTGATGGACTTACGTATGTGTGCTTCGGCCTGCCTCTTTTGCTGGCCGCTGCAGTAATATACTAAAACTACTTATTTGAAAGATGTCACTATAAAATATGAAGAAAAAAATATAGAGAATTTCCATGCTTTTGAAGTTATTCTTCTAAAGATTTTTAGATGTCGCTTCCGTGGCCAGTCAACAGGAACAGCAGGTTCGCGATCGGCTGTCGCCGCATCCTTTCGTATCCTTTCCGATCCGATGCGATGCGAGCCGTTTGATGGAATGAACATGAGCTATTGACAGAATAGATCGGCTGAACATTTAACGTATAAGTAATTTACATTATAAGTGAAATAATTTTTGTAATCGGATCAGTGTTTCCAAAGATTTTCGTCTATGAACGGACAATTTTGCCTCTTCCCCCTTAATATTAATTAGGAAAAAGTACATATTTTCTTTAAATTGATAATTATTCGGGTCTTATAAAATCCCTTTACTGTGTAACTATTGATTAGTAAAGTGCGTTGTCATATTCAAAGGTCGTGTTCCGTATTTATGCTCTAAAGATAAGAAATAATATTTTAAAAAATAATTGTCTATTTAAAAAAATAAAACGACACTTCAGGGCCCCAAGTCTGCTATTTTTATAAATTCGTCATTCCAACACGATCCCATTGTCATTTTGCTATAAGTTCGTAATCTGCTAAATTCATAATGGTCGATCATTGGTCGGCCAATGGTCTCGTAATAGAATCGTGGTTCTAAATATTCAATGCCTTTGAATAGCAATAACTGCACAAAATCGTTCTAATGGTAGGTCACTGATCGAAGGAACTGTCAAAATTTTAGCAGATTACCGCATACGTCTGTCATTCATTTGTCATTATTTACGAGATTACCATTCTATGGCATTTCTTTCAATGGAGTGTCAGTGGTTGGCCATTGGAAAGTCATAATGACGCTTTTATGTTAGAAGATTACCAAACTTGTCAAAATCAACAATTATGAAATCAAAGTTAGACCATTCTGACACTATTGTAATAGCAGACTTGAGGCCCAGTTCATCATTTGCTGGCATCCAATCTGTGATTGAACTAAAATGAACGCTACAAACTGAGTCAGATTGCTTCAACAATAATATTTCTTGACCTTTAGACGTTTTCTGATAAGGTTGGGTTGTTAAGAAAAGCATTTGTTTTTTTTTCTTAATTGTATAGCAGATACAAAACACCACCTTTACATATGGCCACACACTTCTGGAACATCTTGTAGAGAATTAGAATTTGATAAACTGTGTAAGTCTTAAAAAAATATTGATAACAGTTATAGTTAATCCATAATGTAATAAGCGTAGCCATAATAAAAGTAATACAGTATGATACCAAAAAGACTTCAAATCAAAACCTAGTTATTTTAATACATCCGGTCGATTCTGTCGACATCACCTACGCGGAGTGAACGACAATAGAGCTGTCATTCCATCTTATTTGTATGGTTTGACAACTCACCCGTCGTGCACCCCGCCCAAGTGTTCACTACGACATGTTTACAGAATCGCACTGCTGAATTCAATAAAATTATCTTTTGGAACAACAAGCTTTATGTTTCACAAAACAAAGTTCGAATTCAATTGCAACTTTTACTTTTTTAGGACCTATTTAATAAGAACGGTCACATAATAGGTATAAATCAACATAAATACTTAACGCTCAAGTCGACACTTGATTGCGATTTATTCAAATTATTATTCAAGTAAGCTACTTGAAATTAGAAGTTAAGATTTTTGTTTTATAGTTACATATCAATCACTTGGCAGTTTATTAGGAGTTTACTAAACCTTATAAACGAAAATGAATCTTATTTCCATTTTCTAAAGTTGAATTTTCGTTATGCAGGCGAAACGTTGTATTACAGTAGACTTTAAAGTTTTCATACGAAAATGAACCGTAATCTCATGTACTGTTAAGTTAAAATAGTTTGATAGTTAGATCTCGACTCGAGGTTCTCACCTCGAAAAATAGGCATTTTTTGTATGACATTCGTTTTGATTACTTCTATTGTTATTTTTTTAATATTTAGGAATATTGTTATACTACTTTTGTTTGTAAGCAGTTGATTTAATAAAAAGATATTTAATTTTAAAGCACTTACTTTTATTTTAAACTTTACCCCCCATTTCTGAAAAAATTTGAAGGCGAGTATACTCAAATTATAGCCTGGAAAACCTGCCCTATATACAATGTGTAACAGAATAAACGCCACGTGGTTGCATTGATAGTGAAAATCGGTTGCGGTTCGTTTTTTAAACGCTTGCGCTTACACAGACGCTAAAAACTCGCCAACTGCCCTTTAACTTGACCTCGATAAACCCAAGTTCGATGCGCGATCATTAGTGTGTCACTGCCGACTGGTACTGGCGGAAATGCAGTGGCCAGCTTAATTTGACCATAAGTAAGTCGCTTGAGGGTTGCACGTCGACATGGCTGTCGTGGATAACCTGAGGGCTTAGTGTGAGTTTTTTAACGTACTCGATCGCGTTAACGTAAAGGTTCGCATATATCAAAATGTATAGAAAAAAACAGGTTGTCCGTCATGAGTGTCACCAGACGGCGCTTATTCAGTTTCAATACAAATTGACGTTTACGCTAACGCGATCGAGAACATTAAAAACTCACACTAAGGCCACTGTCCATAGTCAAGGCAGAGCAGCAAGGTGTAAAAGAACGGCACTGCAGCCGGCCAGAAAAGCATGTTTGGACATTTGGTGAGTCGTTTCCATTTTGTAATAGGGATGATTCCTGAGTAAAAAACTATATTATGATCCTATTTAGTCCGTCAGTTAGATTATCGTCGTTTTTTGTAATTATTTTTATTTTTGTCGCTCCTGTAATTGCTTTTCAACCGTTGTAACTAAATTAAATCGAAAAATATGTGACACGTATTTCTTGCTTTATCAAATTAATAAAAAAATACCCATTAAAGATCAGGAGTGGGGGCTTATGACGTCACGACTAGGCAAAATGTGTACCCAAATGTAACGTCACACGATTTTTCAACGCACTGTAGAATATAATAATAGTCTTCATTTATTGGTTACGTGAAAAAAAAAAATGCGTGGCCAATATGTTTTGGAAATCGACTAATCAGATTTTTTTAGTCATCTACCCTATTATTATGGAGACGAAGTACTAGTTAGTCTGGAATAAAAAGTGGGCTACTTTTTATCCCGGAATTATGTTTCCTTTGGATAGTATCAGACATTTAACGGGGGCGAAGTCGCTGGCAGAAGCTAGTAAATAATAAAAATACTATTTATCTTTAATATAGTACTTTATTTTAATACCTTGGTTACAGTAGTCAGCAGAATTACAAAATGCAATCCAATCCTAAATACAGTATTAAGAACATACATTAAAATATGATTTATTATGAAAATTATTATTTTTCTATAGAAGTCAAGCTCCGCCGTCACACCGGCACCGGTGTGTCGCCCGATTTACGCGTTTTAAAACTCTATTATTACTATAGCGCAAGGTATATTAAATGATTTTGAAGTTTGACATGTCGGGAGCTTGACCGATACTCTAGTTGCGATGATTATATTTTTGACAATGGCAATACAGTTTATGCATTAACTGGCAACACTAAGTTATGACAAAATGGTCTAAGTACTTTCTAAACAAAATAGGCACCAAGATCATTATACCTAATAAAATATATTAAAATTTACACACTGACATTATTTTTGTTTTTTTTTATAATAAAATGATCTAGTTTTGCTTTGTATGTCAACCAATTTTCTGTTTTTTTATCATCGTATTATATCTAGTCGATTTTAAAATCACAAATAATTTTGTCTGACGGATTTTCAAGAATTTACAGTATTTAAGAGCGTTTATCAATATTTAAAGGACACCAATCCATTGTAGCTCAAGACGACATTTTTATTAGTGTCCTATGAAAACGCGGAAAAATTTGAGCTTTTTCTTTGCAGGAAAAAAATGCAAAACTATGATCATCTGTATAGTAGTCTTGACTTGATTATCCCTTTAAAGATTGAAATCCGCCCTTCAAATATTATACAAATATATAAATAAAAACCTACTTAAACACACATGGAATTATTAATTTACATCTAAATTCTTATGTTAACCGACCGCTGCCAGCAAAAGTTGCGCTACATCTTCCCTAGGGGATCGGGCGGCAAGTTTCATGGTCACGCCTCCACCAGCGGCTGCTAGCCGAGCCCTAACCAACACGGGTGCTCCGCCCCTGAAGATACCACCTCCTCTAATGTCCTTTACAGCGTCACCCACCACAGCGCCTTTAGGAAGACCTAAGTGTTCGCAAACGGCCCTAGCAGCTTCATTGATATCATTTTGCGACAGTACAAAAGTGTCGCTGGCTTCCGGGGCATTCGAAGCTCGTTCCCAAGTTTGTTCCCAGTCGTCTGACCCGGCTCTAGCCCGAATTTGGTCCGAACAACCCATCTCAAACTCCTCCAAAGGATACGAATCAGCGTAACCCTCGCCCGGATCCGGAATTCCCGTGTTAGGATCACAGTCGCGGACTACGAATTCTAATGTGGCCCCAAAAGAGCCTAAGCTGTCTATGAACGCGCAAGGGTACTCGACTATTACAAAAACGCTTCCCGGCTTGTCGTAAGCTAATTTCTGGCAAGGAACGATGGATTTGATCTCATACTCTGGTGGTACATCTAACCTCACATGGACTTGCTCTAAAAGCTGATCGCTTAAAGTGTTAACACACTCGAATTGTAAAATAACATGGCGAGCGTAAACGTGTTTGAGTAAACGAACTCTGTATTCCGTTTCTGCTTCAGTCAGATCAACTGGAGTATTCGTTTTGAAGACAGGTCCAAGTCTTTCAATGCCAGGGATTTTGGCTAACTGTTCAGCGTATATCTCTTCAATAGACATTTGGACTGGTTTGCGAACTTCAATTTCGACAATAGCTTCCTTACTTTCCTTCTGCTCTTCTTCAGCGGGTACTGTCAATACATTGAATGGTTCATCTGGGGTTGTGGCTAAATGGTCTCGCAAAGCTTTCTCGAGTAAGACAGGATTCGGTTTCGGTACATTGACTATGTAGTCATTGATCAATTGTTGATCTCCAGTGTCTAAGATCGCGCTGTAGTATATAGCCCTATCCCTGACTTCGTCTTCCTCATCTAGTTGGCATCGAGCGAGCAAGACTCTTATATTTGGCAGCAGTTCTGGTCTTTGAGCTCCAAATTGAGCGACAGCAGACACGGCTGCCGCACGGACTGGCCCAGACTCCAAAATAACTCTGTTGTAAATAAACCTTATGTATCTTGAAGGTTGACGCGATTTTGGACCTTCACGACCTAATAAATGCAGTATACGGACAGCCAAAGCCGTGTGCTCACAATCTTCAATGAACTCGCAAAGATGGGCAAGGCCAGTCTCTTTCGCTTCGGCGTTTTCTTCGACCAAAGCGATGATGGCATCTGCTATGGCTGCCTTGTATTCTAAACCTCCTTCATCGCGCAACATTCCTGCCAAAAAGGCTGCAAGGGACTGGTGCTTCCTCGGGAATTTAGTGCATAGCCTCCTTATAGCTCTAACCACGACAATTTTAAACTCATCTGAAATTTCGGACACGAAGCTCGATATTTGCTTCATCAGTCTATCGACTGAGCTTTCAGCGCCGGTTGCAAGTAAAGTAGTCACTGCCAAAGTTGCTACAGAGCGATTTGGGTCCGAAATCAAATTTTCCAAGTCAACCGCACACGCTGCAACGGCAGTTGGGTGTTTAGCAGTCAACCTAGCCAGAGTCCTGGCTCCAGCAAGTCTTAAAGACGCTTTCGAAGACCCACAGAAAAGCTGCAACACTGAAACGGCTGGTGCGAGATCTCTAGCAGTCTTCCTAAGGTTAACAATCGCGTGTGCTGCTTCATAGATGACCATTTCTGACTTATGGCGAAGACAGCATTCGATGAACTCGATGTAAGGTTGTGCAGCATCGGAGTCGTCATCTTCGACAAGTTGGGCAGCTAAACGGATAAGGAGGCAGAGGGCGTAGGGCGATTTTAACGGAGCCCTAGCAAGACGGGTCACCAGTTTGACGGTGGAGAGTTTGTCGTTCTTTCTTGAGCCCGCGACAACGCCTAGAGCGTGGTAGGATACCATCGCGTTGTCTGAGCTGATGGCTTCCTGTAAAATGAGAAGAAATATTTTGTAGTAAATGAATTGATAGTTTTATGTATCATTTGCGGCAACTAGTCCAACAAAGCACTATTTATGTGCTTTGTTAGACTAGTTGCCGCAAATGATATAGCAGGGCTTTGAGTCTTGGGTTTTGATTAGGATGTCTTGCCTACTGCTGAAAATAAGCCTCTACAGTCACAGCAAATGAAACAAATGTTATTTTATTTCAATATGGAGAATAGTAGTGTGTACAAATTGCTATCACTGTTAGGGAATTTATGTCCTATTTAAAAATACTTTATTAAAATAGGCCTTATTGTCTAAAGTAATATTATAAAGAGACAAATGTTAACAGGAAGTAATAATTCTCTCTATTTTCTAGAAGTAATGATCCCATTTTGAAAATCTTCACTAATGAATAGCTTTTACCCTGGGACAAAATATGGTTCTTGTAGGTTGTAGGCCAAGTGATGATATGAATTAGCTTAGCTTTTGCCCGCGGTTCTGCCCGCGTAGATGTCGGTTATCGCGTAAAAAAGCAGCTTATGTCCTTCTCCATATCCCAGGTTATCTACCAAATTTCATGACAATGATCTGTTCAACCGTTTTAGCGTGTAAGCGTAACAGAAAAACAGAGTTACTTTTGCATTTATAATATTAGTAGGGATGTGTGAGTTATGTTTTGCACTCAGTTGAAATATCATTATTTAAAAAAACAAATAATGAATAAGCCACTCATAAATACTATCAGACATTTTAATTGATAAAGTATGTTAACAGATAATGATCAAAAATATGAAAAAGATAAGCATATTGCAAAGTGATTAACAATATATTTACCAGGGGTTCAAAAAAAAACTTTTTTATTTATCATTGCATGACTTTAGATACTAAAACTAACTAAATATCTCATTAATTTAATACAATATTAATATGCATTTTACAAGATAATTAATGTGTGTAAACAGTTGCTGTAAATATTTATCTCAACTTCGTTTTTTTTATTACTATTTTCGTGGCAGTCTAGATATACATATTTTGCAGAATTTATTACTATGCTTACCTAAATTTCATATGAATTGGTGTTTGTAATGTAACACGAGTGTTACTTATCATAAAACATCAAACTACAGAAAGAACTCATACATGATAAGAGCTTGTTGTACGTTTAATATGGTGTGTCAGGCTTGATTTGTTACCAGCAGCATTAAAAAAGTAATAAAAATGTTGACTGATTGCTTTTTTGGTATACTTGACTACTGTCTTGTGTTAAATTGTTGTTTTATATTTTTGAACGTGGGATAAATGTATTTGCGATAGTCCTACGCTATTTTCGCACGATTGTTATATTTATTCACATTATAAATGAAAACTTGTAAATGGCCATTTTTTACATATTGTTACTTTCTAATGTAATGTATTAGCTGTAAGTTTTCCTAAAATTAATTAAGTAATAATAAATAAAATAACCACGTAACTAATCTCTATAATATATAAAATAAACACAAATTCGCTGTCTGCTTCTGTCTATTACTCCTGTTACTTCTTTTAAGCCATGCATTTGATTTTGACATGGTCTTCCCCAACAGCTAGAGAGATTCAGAACAAAGAAAGGTTTGTGCATATAATTTGTGAAGTGGCAAACCTATGTCATGTTATTGCAATGTCGGGGTGGATCACTAAAAAATTATGCTGAATGACACATACACTTCAATACACATCCACAATTGACTGAGAATCAATTAATTGAGACCAAATTGGTTGAAACTTGGCACAAAGTTAGACCATGACTTTATAAGATTCTTCCCTATAGCATGCTCCCATGAGATAATTTTTGTCTTTTATGTGGGCAAAGCTAGAAATACTGAAATATTAAATAACTCAAACAGTACAAACCTGAGCCTCATTCGCCCACCGACGCACCAGATCTGGAGCAGTCGAAAACAAGTGTAATGCAGATACCAGTGCGGCAGAGCTTACAGCAGGATTCTTGTCAACTATAGCTTGTTTCATGTATCTCTCAATAGCTTGCAGCATCGTACTGTCAGTTATACTGCAAAGAGCTCGTATAGCAGCCGCACGGTACAAATCCTCCTTGCCAGTCATGTCTTTGGTCAAAGAAGACGTCACAATAATCACATCCTGCGCCAGGGTACTTAACTCCTTGATACATAAGTATACCATACGCCGTAACATCACATCTTTTGATTGAAACAGCTTTGTAGTCGCGAAAAACGCTTCGGTTGCTTCTTGAGTCGTAAATTTTTGATCCCCTTGGTTCAGTAAATACAGAATTTTTGTCAAAATCAGGGAACATTTTCGCGGATTTACAGGAGACTGGTTGAAGTAACGAGCTTCTTGTAGGATTATGGTTTTGTCCAGGTTTTGGTAAGGATTGCCGCCACTATCTTCCTCTTCCTTTTTATCGCGTTTGAAGCTCATTTTGAGCTTGTTTGGGCTTCCAAGAAGGAAATTATATGGTGCCGACGAATGCAGCTTACACGTCACTTCACTTGAAACTATGTCGATGATGAAATGTCACTGTCATAAATTAATTGGATTGCGTTTCGTTTAACTCTTCATGTTTTGACCAGTTTAGCGTTAATACAACGTTATTTTTTATCGTTAGTGATAAAAATAATATTTAGGGTTGCTAAAGGATGTGAGTAAAATTAGATAAATTATTTTTGTTTGCCTTATCAAGTTAAATTTCAATCGCTAGTACGTCCAGTTCGATTTGACGGACTTGGAAACAAGGAAGAGGTTATGGTTTCAGGGTTTCTTTTTATGGCGACGAAATAACACGAAAATTATTCTATCAGCAAGTGCGACTGCTTCCCCACATTCAAATTTTTCCAGATTAAGAATTCCTTCCGCCTTTGTATCCGGTGTAGCAACACATCCACAATGCTTCCAGTTTTACAGATGTCCATTATACGTCATTAGTGGATCCAGGGGGTGGGATAAAGGGGCTCAAGCCCCCACCCTAAAAGACCAAGATTCCTTTCTAGTTTCCAACCTAACGAAGTCATTGAGGAATTTAAGAAAAGTATTCCAATGAGGCACAACAACAAACAAGTTATGCGTTATGCAAAATATTGTTCATGCTTTTTTAGTCTTTACTTTATTGTTTGTGCTTTTTTAGTCTTTACTTTGCTACCTACCCTCAGTGGGGTCAGGTTCCCCCAATCGACAATCCTGGATCCACGACTGATAGGCGTCAATAGGTTACGTTGGCCACTTACCACCAGTTGGGCCTCCTCGTACGTATGTCTCCTAGCATTTTCCCAACAATGTTGGGGTCGGCTTCCAGTCCAACCGAATGGCCGAGTATCAGTATTTTATGCATGTGACCACCAAGTAAGTACCTACCTACTCAATTGGTAATGCCAACTGAGTAGGTACTCTAACAACAAAATTGTTACCTTTGTAGTCGATTTTGAAGGTGGTCCGGCGGTAGTCACACTCACACTCCATGGGCATGTTACAGCTATTATTAGGTACACAAGTAATCATAATTTTAGTACTTACCCGTGTATATTTGGTACCTAGTAGCGACTGATTCTGGCTCTTGGGAGAAAAACGGATCATCGCTAGGTGTCCTAGCTTTTGAGATTCAAATTGGGCGAAGCTGGGGGACTCTCCAGATCAGCGAACTATAAAGACTAATTTCGGCAAATTTTTGTGCTATCAAAATTAAAATCCCTAATTATGCCCATGCCAGTGTCAGGGACACGCGACGAACCCCGGTCTTCTAACTCTAGTTAGATCTCATCACCGTTTCCCGTTTTTTGCAACCCCCACAAATATCAATGGCTATGGAGTGGGCTGTCAGTGACTCCTATGACAGAGATGTTTATTAAAAGGACCCGCATGGCCAGTTGTGACTGTACGCAACTGTTTTTTAGTGGTCTTAGGCCTCTGCCTCGAATCTCGCGGGCAGCGGGGCGGCGGCGGCGGCGGCGGCGGCGGCGCGGGAGCGGCAGGATCTTACGCGTATAATCAAATGGACCGGCCCTCGAATACAGCGGTGCAGGAGCGGCGCGGGGGCGGGCAACGAGCGGTGCACTCCAGTCAAGCGGTGACCGCCCGCGTTGCGCGTCTGCATTGTAGGTATAGTGTTGTACACAGAACGAAGAATATACATAGAAGTGTCCCTACACTGGCTAAGCACGGGAACCAGTGTCGCCAAACTCACACATTTGCATGTAAAATTGTCCATTACACACATAAAAAACAGTGTTATGATTGGCTACAAATTACAAACGCAACTTTTACAGATAATCTTCTTATTGCTTTCAAAAATTAAGTCTTATTACAACGAGTGAAAGTTGTTATTATTTGACATGACACAAACAATAAAGACGTTTTTTTTCCACAATAAATCGAGCGTTAGGAATAAATTTGAATCAAACAGATGTCGCCGTTTTTCACACATTTCGTTCGCGAATAAAAACAAATATCTCGACAACACAACCACGAACACAACACTACACCGCTATAGTGCCGCGCGATCTGCCCGCTAGTTTGGAGAACATGCGTTGCCCGCCCCGCTGCCGCGCCGCCGCCGCCGCCGCCCCGCTGCCCGCAAAATTCGAGGCAGAGGCCTTAGGGCTTTTTTTTTTTTTTATTTTTTTATAGGATGGGAAATCATCAAATGACCCCTCCCGCTCTAGGTGGAGCGGCAGGGAGTGTCAGACTTTTACTGACTAAAACCCACCCTTAGTCCTCCTAGTGCCTTTCTTCCCAGGGCCGCGGTAACTCTTTCGAACATATTCCGCAACCCTGGCAGGGGGCCTTAGGGCTTGTTTCGTGATATAGATAGGTAAGATCTTAGGTAGGGGTGGTGGTAATTTTATCAAGGCGAAACAAATAAAAGGCGTAATTTATATAAATATTTACATTTTATTCGCTTGTCTCATCGATGGAGAACTCACTTGTTCAGTGCATTGCTGTATTTTGGCTTTCAACTATAATTGAACAATTTTAAAGTCGGTCAAGCCAGGAAACTGCAACTACAAACTATAATAGAACAAGAAATAATTATTCAAACCTATTTTTTCTAAACAATTTATAGTACAAGACAGAGCCTTATAACCTAATATGGTTGATTTAACACAATAGTTTTCTAAGCATTTAAAAAAAAACAGAGAAGGTATAAAAACCACTTGACTAACTTTAAAACTGTAATATCACACTAAAATTCATAGACAAAAGGCTCATCTTTACAAAAAACAAAAATACTTCATAAAGATGGACCACTTTGCAAGAATCAATTTAATTTTAACTACAACAATAATTTCCTAAGGTATATTTTATTTTTTATAGCAAAAATACAGCAATCCATTTACAGAACCATGAAAATAATAATATATACAATCGCATCAGTCGTTTATTAGAAAAACCTTAAATGTACAGTAACGATGGAAACAAAAAATAGACAGAACCAGTATTTTGCATTTATCGCAATTTTAACTTTAATAATAAATTTAAATTTATATTATTAAGTTCATTTCAGAATGGCAGAAACTGTCAAATATTTTTGGTAGAATGAAAAATGGCCTCTGGGAATTGGAATTAGGATATATAATGCTAATTATTTGGAAATATACTATATTATTATCAAAAAACCCTTACAAGATCCGAGATCTATTTTCAATAAATACTGATTCCATCTATTTTGTGTGAAAGGAAGCGTCGAAATTTTTTTAATTCCCTAAACTTATAAAAAATAACTAAAAATTAACTTCATTTTGTGCATGCAAAAATATGCTATATTTCAAAATATGGCCAAAAAATCTGGTATCCAGCTGCATCTGTTTAGACTGGAAGCTGACTCCAACAGAGTTGAGAAAAGGCTAGGCAGAAGAATGAGAAGCAGTTGACTACCATGTACTAAAAAAAACTTTTTGTACTAAGTTTTTTAGAACAGAATTTATTTAATATTTTTGCATGCATACATTTAAGGGGAATTCGTATGTTTGAAGATTAAGGCTAGCTTAAGTTCAGTTGTAAAATTATTATGTAACATGACTATGGTTAACACATAATTTAGGTACATATATCATTCAATTTATGGACATAAATAAACTTCAACAAGCTAGGACCAAATCCCTAAGACGTCGTCTGTAAACAAACCGAACATCGCGCGAATACGCGATCGTCGAATTCATTTGTTCGCCAAACGCGATCGACAGAGGGCGTCATCGAAGGCGCTAGTAGACAGTGCCATTCTATCAGTGAATGCGATTATCGAAATACTAAAATATAAAGGATTAATCACGTGACATTTCGACAGTGTTTGTCAATCCCACACATTTTTGACGCTTTGACAATCAAGGCAATTGTCAAAGCGTCAAAAATGTATGGGATCGTCACGCTACCGCTGACAGAATGTCACTTGTCTAGAGCCTTAGGTTTTGCCGAAACACAAAATAACGCGACGATCGCGTATTCGCGCAACGATCGCTTATTAGGACGATCCCTTAAAGGAATTACAAATAGATAACAGATTTTTTATAGAAAAAAGTACGCAAATCTCGACGGAATATAATTTGAGCGCGAGGAACGATTATTGTTTCCACCAAAGACTTACTATTTTTGTAAAAGTGTTCTACAAAATGGGAATCAAAATATCAAATCTATAACATTCCTGGCTGCAACAAGACGCGACGCGCAGCACTATTTCATAAGCAATGCGTCTCCAGCAATTGCCAGCGCGGCGTTCTGTGCTGTGCTTATATAACAATTTTGAACAATGAAAAGATTATTATGCTAAAAACGGTATTATACTTATAACAACATAATTTATTGTTCTCTAAAATCTGCTCTAACTATGCAAGAGTATGTTTAGTTTATTTTAGCATAGCAAAAGAAGTCATTTTTTTTTTTATTTATTATTGAGGAATGGGCTTGCTCTTGACCTCGGAAAGCGATTGATGAGGCCTATGACGGAGCGTGCTCAGAAGATACCTTCTCTCTTGCTTTGAAGGCAGACGGGTCATATGTGGAAGGGAACATAGACGCTGGCAGAGTTCCACACTTTGGCTGTGCGGTTAATAAATGTGGAGGAGAAGCGCTGACTACGACTAGTCGGGAAATCGACCAAGTATAGATGATACCCATCAGTACGTCTGGTATTCCGGTGGTAAAAGGGCGATGGTGGGATCAGGTCGTGAAGTTCCTGCGCACACTCTCCGAAGTACAGTCTGTAGAAGACAGACAGGTTATTTATTTATTTTCAGCCCGTTGAGTCCAAAAGCAGTAATTGCCATGTCTAATGCTAAGTCCAGACGTGCGTACATTCTCAACGTTTTTACTGACTTACATTGGCATGGCCATCATCAGGGATTTAAATTTTGATGAAAAGTTCTCGCTAATTAGTCGAATCTTGTCTCCAAATATCACAATTTGTCGGTCACTGGTTCAATAGTTATAAGGGTTTACAGGTGGCCGATCTGGGCAGCATCTCCCCAGCTTGGCCCAATTTGAAACTCAAAAGGTAGGGCACCTAGCGAAGATCTGTTTTCTCCCAAATTTTGTCGCTAGTTAGTCGGAATCAGTCGTCAAATATCAGAATCTGTCGTTCACTGGTAGCCGATGGAAGCGAGACGCACAGGACAGGTTACTGTGGCGACACGCGCGGGGAGGCCTATGTCCAACAGTGGACGTCTTTCGGCTGAGATGATGACAAACTACTGTAAAGAAAAGTATCCTTTGTCCTATTCCAGGACATGCTGCCTTCGTAAGAATAAAGGATTTATGCACAAAACGAAGTAACTGATTTCCGACCTTAAGTTATTATCTTAATGACGGAAATTGGTTACTTCGTTTTGTGTAGATATGTCCTTATTTCTTATGATGGCAGCATGGTCAACCCAAGCCAAGTTCCATTCAAAGTGAAGTCAAGAGGTATCAAATAGACTGAGTTACCTTTTTTTACACTCATACATAAATTAGCGCCTTTTTCTCGCAGTAACTACAGCACGAGATTTTCGGTTTTGAAATTACGAACTTCAATAATGTAGATGGATCAATGACTCCTATTGCCATGCTAAAAAAAATATCTACCGCTCTTTCTATGATAAAAAATTGGCTATTCAACAAAGTAAGGCTATTTTGTAAATCAACATGAGGATATATTAAAAATTCATGAACAAGCTAAAAAGTTGCTACTGAAAATCAGACCTGATTACTATAGGTATGGAAGTCAAAATGTGTTGTGAACACTTTCAAGAGTTAAAATCATAAGAATTCCCCTTCCGCTTATTAAAAATTATATTACAATATTATTTTTTGGCATTTATATGGTACAAAATTTACAAATTTTCTATCCTGATTTAGAACAACCTCTTATAATAAAACTAGTTATTTGCATGATTTTTATGACTTGAAGAAACACCAAGGTTTAATTATTATATGTATTAAATGAATTTATTATGAAAAAGTGTTTGGAATTAATTCTCTAAATGAGGCGATAACCGCATCAAAATCTTTTGGGTAAGTTTAACAACTTGGACTCACACAAAAAAGTTACCACGCCGGCGCAGTCCCGATTGGTTGAAACCTTTAATGCAATCACTAACGGCCGCTTTCTATAATATATTTCAATCCCAATCTTGATCCCGATCCTTGTCTGTAACCAATCAACGGCCGAGTTTGTGTCCTTCACCACACAATCCTCACCTTTGATTGGTTACAGACAAGGATCGGGATCAAGATTGGGATTGAGATATATTATAGAAAGCGGCCGTAAGTGGTGTGTTCTTTTGCTATGATTAATTAATAAAAATAATAATTTTAATTTGCATGAGCTTCTGTACAACACTTAAAATGCATTTAAAGTTAATTAAGTTTAAACTTGGCGGAGGAGGCCTATGACCAGCACTGGATGTCTTTCGGCTGATATAATGGAGCTATTAATTTTTCAGTAGTGTTTGTTCATAGTCTGGGTCCTTGGAGACCACCAATCTTAAAAAAAATAGTTGTAATGGTTTTGTCAGAAGCATTTGTTTACGAGTTTTGTTTGGCAATTGAGCCAGTTTCAATATTCTGATCATGTCAAGATGGAACGGCAGCACCCACAATGGAGAAGCGGTCCATCGAACTTTGTACTTCATGGTAGATATTAAGTCTTTACTCAAATGTATAAATCGAGGTAATCATGAAAAGAGAAATCTATCGCCATCAAACTAAAGAATCAATTTGTTTTTTGTTCAATTCAATTTTTATGGTTATGGCTCCAACAACGAACAATGATTTTGCCAATGTCGAGGTACGAGATGGTTATGGTAGATTACGGTAACTGTTCAACGACTATTGGTCAGTTTTTGTTGTGATGTCATTCATTATTTACCATTTGATTTTAGTGATTTATGAAATAGTAAGTTATTCCAAAATTGATAACTATCCTGAATTCTGAATTCAACTGAAAATGTACCAAGATTTCATAAAGAGGTTGTTCCTGAAACAGGATGTTTTCTTGACATTTTCTTTTCACGTCAAGTCATAGACTAAAAAAATTAAGATTTTTTAATAATAATAAGAAAATTAATGTTTTTTTAGGTATGGTATATGTATTACTGATCTCAATGCATTTAGGACAGTCACAGCTTAGAAGTAAATAAACAAAACATTATGCCAATATACTTCAAAGGGTAGGTAGAACTTTTAAACACTACAATTTTTTTAATGCAACTACGTAAAAATATCCTGTTTTTTCCATTCCCGTAGGAACTTCGAGAAATCCTTTCTCCCCAAGGAACCTACATGCCAAATTTCAGCTTTCTACAACCAGTAGTTTTGGTTGTGCGTTTTCTGTCAGTCAGTCACGGAAGAGTTTTAAATGTATTGATTTTTCTCTGGATTTCTCTGGATTAAATACCTAGCTGTGTGTGGGTGTAACAATGGTTAATGGTAATTAATTGAGCCCTTGAGGCGGTTTAGAAACTCTGACACTAGGGTGTGTGGGGTCGTTAGACCTTACCACCCACACGAAGAAGAAGAGAGATGAATTTTTAATTTAGGTTTATAATTTTGTATTCATGCCACTTCTGTGACAGTAAATACTTTGTCTTTCTTTCTGTAAATTGAGTTAATTGATTATTAGAGATGACCTAGAGAATTTCTTACCACCTAAAATTTATTTGTTTGTATCTAACTTTTTCCCGCAAACCCCAGTATTGAGGTGAACAAAACAAAAAAATTAAATATGGCAGGCCATTTTCGATTTATTTGCAAGATTGATTTTTGGTAATTGATTTTCATATAATAATATTTATAGATTCTAAGCTGTGACCATTTATTGTCAAACGTACATTTAAATGTAGCAAACGGTGCAAAAACTTAAAAAAGGTGCCGATATAATTTTGTTAGTGCGCAACACTGAAAAACCCAGTGCTGCCAAACTAAAATTACTTTTTAAACGTAAAATTCCTTTGGCCTAATCCAAAGCGTAGTTAAAATATAGAAATAAATCATTTTAAACTTGATCACCAGCAAGTCTGTTCCACAGTCTTGCCTTTTTCAATTTTCTCACATCATTTTTCAAAAGTCTTGCCTCATATAACTAGCACAGCACTTTACTTAGCGTCTGTTTATTCACTTTACAGCAATATTTAAAAAGTCTTGCATCATAATTGAATTATTCGAACTTGCATCACTTATGTCATTATGTTAGCACTATTACACTGTGTTTGGTTAATTTGCGCGATTCTTGCGTCACTTTTCACGAGTTTTGCATCACTTTTTATGTGTCTTGCTTCACTTTCCACAAGTCTTGCGTCACTTTTCACGTGTCTTGCTTCACTCATGCGTGTAGAAGATTAGTTGGGGGTTAGAGTCGTCCGGCGACATTTCTAACTGGACGTACTGTGGCGTTGTTCGCGCCGATTCGTAGGAATTGCCGCCGTTGCGTGATAGGGAATTTCTTGATCTGAAAATAACGTTTTTTAGAAATTAATTTGAGTAAGACTTTTTGGAAAAAGATCAAACGCCGATATGAATCATCTCATAAACAAAGATAGAACAATTTTAGGTATTCTATAGGAAGTGAAAAATCACTCTCCCTCTAAAACTTTTAAGACCATTTTGCGTTTGCGTGCGTACCAAGTTTCATTGATAAGAAATTAAGGCTGTTTGAAACACTATAAAACAGACAGTACAATAAGCAGCAGTTTCATTAAAATCTTAATTCCGTGACATTGGCCGTAAAACTACCGCGTTGCCGTCCGCGCTGTTTAAAAAAATAACTATCTAATAAACTGTATTTGTGATGTGTGTCTGCCTGCGGCGTCGTAGCTCCTAAACGAATGAACTGACTTTGATTTAGTTGCCGACATGGTTGGGTGTCGCGGGTTCGATTCCCGCACGGAACAAATATTTGTATGGCCTACAGATAGTTGTTCCGGGTCTGGCTGATTGTGTTGTGAGTTTGTATGTTAGTAAATGTACCCACGATACAGGACTATAGTAGGCGCCAAATAAATGAAGAATAACAGTCAGTGACCTTTCCTTAATATCTCTTCGTAGGTACCCCCGGACAGTAAATTATGAATCGTTTTTCATTACTAGAACAGTAAGGATCACGATAGATGTCGATTCAGGATAGCTTTATGTCATTATTTCTGTTTTTGAAATTTAGTGTGTCAATAAATGTAGGTGGGTCAATGACCGTTATTCTTTGTTTATCTGGCGCATACTATACACCCTATACGTTTTTTTTTTTTAAGTTTTTTTTTACAATATTTTTACTCACTTGGCTTTGGCGTGTGTGAGTATGTGCGACTTGAGGTTGGTGCTCTGCGCGAACTTCTTGTTGCAGCCGTCAAACGGACAAACGTAGGGACGGTCGCCCGTGTGTATGCGCACGTGGGTCCTGAAATATGAGAGGAAAATACTTGTTACGTCACAAGTTGGGAAATCATCAAATGTCTCTTCCCGCTCTGAGCGGAGCAGGAGAGTCTGTCAGTATATTTTTAAGAAATGTTAGGTCTCCTGAGTAAAAGATGTGGCTCTGAATTAAAAAAACATAGTCAGTATGTAAGTTGGGCTGGTATCCGCAACTCCACGTCCAAGCGCGTATCTTGAAGATCAACCAGTAGTAGAGTAGAGCAGGGACTCTGTTTTCCACACTTAGACCCCACTTAGACTTTGAACCCACGCACAACGGTTTAATTGCGGAAAACGGAGTCCTGGCTACATTAGCCAGCCTAGCTCCGCCCAGAAACTAACAAGATCGACCAGTGCGGCTGATTTAATTATTTAGTCAAGTGCACCTCCATCAGTTTTCCTCAATATTCCACATTCAACTAATTGATAAGTTACCATACTCACCTTAAGTTAAAATCTAGTGAGAATCGTTTCCCGCATCCCTCGAAGGTGCATTGGAATGGTTTCTCTCCAGTGTGGACTAGTTGGTGACGTTTTAGCTTCGAACTTTCTACGAATGCTTTGCCTGAAAAGAATGCAAGAACAGAATTAGGACAGTAAAAGAAATTGAGCACTAGGTTATAATTAAATGACTTATTAAGGCACGTTTCCACTTGTAGTTAGCAAAATCTATTCAAAACTTTAGCTTTTAGCGATAAGGCCGCCCAAGGTGTCAATGTTTTCCTCATCTATCTACTGTACTGCGGGCTACCGAGGTATATTAGTAACTAGCTGTCCCCCGCGGCTTCACTCCACTCAACTGGCTACCTACCCTACCCTACGAAACCCAGGAACATTTTGGAAAAAATATTTTTCGTTACTATTTTATTTTAGTCAATTTCTCATTGTTTTTAATATAAAAAACTATGAAAGTCGGTCCAGCAGTTCTCGAGTTATAAGTTTTGTAACAAACCCGACTTTGTTTTATAAAATATAGATAATAATATTTTTTTTTTATTGATCAATCACTTGATTGTGCCCCGCAATGTAATGAAACTTGGTAGCAGATGGAAACGTGGCCATAAGTCTATATCCTAGGCTAGGTAATGAGACTGTTCATCTTTTGGATAAACACTAAGACAAAACGAAAAAAAAAAATGCGTAGTTACGTCGCGAGCACACAAATTTTCCTTTCTTCGCAGTCAGCTGGGTAAAAATATCAAGCAAGATGGATAAAAAATCTTCGCATCGTTATTATAGTTCGACTTTTATTTTGTATTCAGTAACTTGACAGTTTCAAACACAACTTTTTAAAAGTGTATACAGTTGTGTTTTTCAGACAAGTTATTAAATTTATACTAAGATTATAAAGACAAGTTTGTGAGTTTATGAGGTTGTAGGGGGTAATCTCGTTGCGAATTTTGTTCGAAAGAGTTACCGCGGCCCTGGAAAGCAAAGGGCACTAGGAGGAGCACGGATGGGTTTTATTCAGTAAGAGTCTGACTAGGGAGTGTCAGACTCTCCGCCCAGAGCGGGAGGAGCCATTTGATGATATCCCAGACATAAAAGAAAAATCTCTGGATCTACTGAACCGATTTTGAAAATTCTTTTTGTATATGATAGGCACATTCACGAGGAAGGTTATATGCGATACAGGAACGGGACACACCGGGATATACGCGTACCAAGTCGCGAATAAAAGGTATTTAATATAAACAAGTGCATAAAAGTGCATTATTTAAGCTCATTCAATTTTGTTCATTCTTACACTAGGTACTCACTATCTTTTTTTTGGTCAAAATCTGAATCCTTCGACTGTCAAGTTACTAAATACAATTAAAAGTCGAACTATAATAACACTTAACGGTTGCTGGTTAATTATCCATACTCACCACATTCAGCACAAACATGTACTCTAGGCCCGTGCGTGTGCAAGTGTTTCCTCATCGCCGAGTTGTCTCTGAACATTTTAGTGCAGCCTTTGTGTGGACACGCTAGAACATTCAATTATAAATAAGTTAGATTCTTCTTCTTTTCGTGTTTCTCTTCTTCAAATTGACTCTTTCTCAAATTTTGTTCGACCAGTTTGCGTCCGCACTTGGACCGCCATAAGTAAGATTACTTATAACAAAAAAAATTGGAAATTGAATTTATATGGTGGACCTTGTTCAGTCAAAACGGGCTGTTGCTGAAAACCAGAGCAGAGCTGTGAATGGCTGTTTTGCGCGTATGCGACGCATATTTTCCCAACTTGTATACGTCATTCATTTTGCTTTTATTCGTTTTTCGCACTTCACAGAAGTAATTGAGTTTGATTCGAACTGTACACTTCTATCATAATATCCCGTAAAAAATGCAGATTTGATGATAACCCTTAATATTTCAGCCGAAATAGCTGATCTTTTGGGCCTGTGCGTGTGGCACCCCGCGCCCGCTCCCGCTAGTGGCACCCCGCGCCGCCGCGCCCTCGAGCCCATCGCCCACTATGTTACTAACAATCAACTGTTCTCACCTATCGTTCTGTCTGGGGCCTGTGCGTGTGGCACCCCGCGCCCGCTCCCGCTAGTGGCACCCCGCGCCGCCGCGCCCTCGAGCCCATCGCCCACTATGTTACTAACAATCAACTGTTCTCACCTATCGTTCTGTCTGGGGCCTGTGCGTGTGGCACCCCGCGCCCGCTCCCGCTAGTGGCACCCCGCGCCGCCGCGCCCTCGAGCCCATCGCCCACTATGTTACTAACAATCAACTGTTCTCACCTATCGTTCTGTCTGGGGCCTGTGCGTGTGGCACCCCGCGCCCGCTCCCGCTAGTGGCACCCCGCGCCGCCGCGCCCTCGAGCCCATCGCCCACTATGTTACTAACAATCAACTGTTCTCACCTATCGTTCTGTCTGGGGCCTGTGCGTGTGGCACCCCGCGCCCGCTCCCGCTAGTGGCACCCCGCGCCGCCGCGCCCTCGAGCCCATCGCCCACTATGTTACTAACAATCAACTGTTCTCACCTATCGTTCTGTCTGGGGCCTGTGCGTGTGGCACCCCGCGCCCGCTCCCGCTAGTGGCACCCCGCGCCGCCGCGCCCTCGAGCCCATCGCCCACTATGTTACTAACAATCAACTGTTCTCACCTATCGTTCTGTCTGGGGCCTGTGCGTGTGGCACCCCGCGCCCGCTCCCGCTAGCGGCACCCCGCGCCGCCGCGCCCTCGAGCCCATCGCCCACTATGTTACTAACAATCAACTGTTCTCACCTATCGTTCTGTCTGGGGCCTGTGCGTGTGGCACCCCGCGCCCGCTCCCGCTAGCGGCACCCCGCGCCGCCGCGCCCTCGAGCCCATCGCCCACTATGTTACTAACAATCAACTGTTCTCACCTATCGTTCTGTCTGGGGCCTGTGCGTGTGGCACCCCGCGCCCGCTCCCGCTAGTGGCACCCCGCGCCGCCGCGCCCTCGAGCCCATCGCCCACTATGTTACTAACAATCAACTGTTCTCACCTATCGTTCTGTCTGGGGCCTGTGCGTGTGGCACCCCGCGCCCGCTCCCGCTAGTGGCACCCCGCGCCGCCGCGCCCTCGAGCCCATCGCCCACTATGTTACTAACAATCAACTGTTCTCACCTATCGTTCTGTCTGGGGCCTGTGCGTGTGGCACCCCGCGCCCGCTCCCGCTAGTGGCACCCCGCGCCGCCGCGCCCTCGAGCCCATCGCCCACTATGTTACTAACAATCAACTGTTCTCACCTATCGTTCTGTCTGGGGCCTGTGCGTGTGGCACCCCGCGCCCGCTCCCGCTAGCGGCACCCCGCGCCGCCGCGCCCTCGAGCCCATCGCCCACTATGTTACTAACAATCAACTGTTCTCACCTATCGTTCTGTCTGGGGCCTGTGCGTGTGGCACCCCGCGCCCGCTCCCGCTAGTGGCACCCCGCGCCGCCGCGCCCTCGAGCCCATCGCCCACTATGTTACTAACAATCAACTGTTCTCACCTATCGTTCTGTCTGGGGCCTGTGCGTGTGGCACCCCGCGCCCGCTCCCGCTAGTGGCACCCCGCGCCGCCGCGCCCTCGAGCCCATCGCCCACTATGTTACTAACAATCAACTGTTCTCACCTATCGTTCTGTCTGGGGCCTGTGCGTGTGGCACCCCGCGCCCGCTCCCGCTAGTGGCACCCCGCGCCGCCGCGCCCTCGAGCCCATCGCCCACTATGTTACTAACAATCAACTGTTCTCACCTATCGTTCTGTCTGGGGCCTGTGCGTGTGGCACCCCGCGCCCGCTCCCGCTAGCGGCACCCCGCGCCGCCGCGCCCTCGAGCCCATCGCCCACTATGTTACTAACAATCAACTGTTCTCACCTATCGTTCTGTCTGGGGCCTGTGCGTGTGGCACCCCGCGCCCGCTCCCGCTAGTGGCACCCCGCGCCGCCGCGCCCTCGAGCCCATCGCCCACTATGTTACTAACAATCAACTGTTCTCACCTATCGTTCTGTCTGGGGCCTGTGCGTGTGGCACCCCGCGCCCGCTCCCGCTAGTGGCACCCCGCGCCGCCGCGCCCTCGAGCCCATCGCCCACTATGTTACTAACAATCAACTGTTCTCACCTATCGTTCTGTCTGGGGCCTGTGCGTGTGGCACCCCGCGCCCGCTCCCGCTAGTGGCACCCCGCGCCGCCGCGCCCTCGAGCCCATCGCCCACTATGTTACTAACAATCAACTGTTCTCACCTATCGTTCTGTCTGGGGCCTGTGCGTGTGGCACCCCGCGCCCGCTCCCGCTAGTGGCACCCCGCGCCGCCGCGCCCTCGAGCCCATCGCCCACTATGTTACTAACAATCAACTGTTCTCACCTATCGTTCTGTCTGGGGCCTGTGCGTGTGGCACCCCGCGCCCGCTCCCGCTAGCGGCACCCCGCGCCGCCGCGCCCTCGAGCCCATCGCCCACTATGTTACTAACAATCAACTGTTCACACCTATCGTTCTGTCTGGGGCCTGTGCGTGTGGCACCCCGCGCCCGCTCCCGCTAGTGGCACCCCGCGCCGCCGCGCCCTCGAGCCCATCGCCCACTATGTTACTAACAATCAACTGTTCTCACCTATCGTTCTGTCTGGGGCCTGTGCGTGTGGCACCCCGCGCCCGCTCCCGCTAGCGGCACCCCGCGCCGCCGCGCCCTCGAGCCCATCGCCCACTATGTTACTAACAATCAACTGTTCTCACCTATCGTTCTGTCTGGGGCCTGTGCGTGTGGCACCCCGCGCCCGCTCCCGCTAGTGGCACCCCGCGCCGCCGCGCCCTCGAGCCCATCGCCCACTATGTTACTAACAATCAACTGTTCTCACCTATCGTTCTGTCTGGGGCCTGTGCGTGTGGCACCCCGCGCCCGCTCCCGCTAGTGGCACCCCGCGCCGCCGCGCCCTCGAGCCCATCGCCCACTATGTTACTAACAATCAACTGTTCTCACCTATCGTTCTGTCTGGGGCCTGTGCGTGTGGCACCCCGCGCCCGCTCCCGCTAGTGGCACCCCGCGCCGCCGCGCCCTCGAGCCCATCGCCCACTATGTTACTAACAATCAACTGTTCTCACCTATCGTTCTGTCTGGGGCCTGTGCGTGTGGCACCCCGCGCCCGCTCCCGCTAGTGGCACCCCGCGCCGCCGCGCCCTCGAGCCCATCGCCCACTATGTTACTAACAATCAACTGTTCTCACCTATCGTTCTGTCTGGGGCCTGTGCGTGTGGCACCCCGCGCCCGCTCCCGCTAGTGGCACCCCGCGCCGCCGCGCCCTCGAGCCCATCGCCCACTATGTTACTAACAATCAACTGTTCTCACCTATCGTTCTGTCTGGGGCCTGTGCGTGTGGCACCCCGCGCCCGCTCCCGCTAGTGGCACCCCGCGCCGCCGCGCCCTCGATCCCATCGCCCACTATGTTACTAACAATCAACTGTTCTCACCTATCGTTCTGTCTGACGACTCTGGCATAGGTTTCTTTAGTCTAATTTTGTGTCCGGGTCGTGCGAACTCCGCTAATTGCTTGGGATCTGATAAGTCTAAACCTGGAATTAAAAAGAAAAGACTTATAAGTATATAAGTGTAACATCTTGTGCAATGTTGTAGTTGTAACCTGGATGGTCATTTGATTTAAAATTATATTAAAAATGATTAACCATCAATATAGTTAGGTACACTTTTAAATATAAAATTAAGTCACATTTAGAAAAACATGAAGCATTGACAAGATTTTTCAGTTTTTATCTACCTCACAAGATTATAGATACAGTTATTTAACTTTAACTGACAAGGAAGGCAGAAAATATAAAGATAATAATATACATTTTTTTTTCATGCATGGAAAATCAAATGATTTCTTCCACTCTGGGCAGTGTAGAAGAAATCAAATGATTTCTTCCACTCTGGGCAGAGTAGAAGGGAGTGTCAGACTTTTACTGACTAAAACCCATCTGTGTTCCTCTAAATGCCCTTTGCGTTCCAGGGCCGCAGTGACTCTTTCGAACAAATTCCGCAACCCTGCATGGATACATACCTGGCATGATAGTTTCGCTTCCTAGTATGCTCTTCTTTCCCGTCATATATTCCGTGTAGTCGGGGTCAGGTTCAGGATTCGAACCATCGTCTGTAAATTGGTAAATACATATTTCAAATTATTTATCATTTCTTATTGATACCAGGAAACAAGCCGAGGGCCCGCCCTTAGGTAAGCCGTGACCAGAGGGTTTTGCTTAAAAATATGTAGAATTGGCCGTCAGACCCAATGGTCAAAGTCAGTCAGTCAAAAACATGAAGCTATTTGCACATTCCAAAGTGTAGATCTTTATGAAGAAGAACATGCAAGAACTCCACGGACACTATTTTTAAACCATTTTATGTTTTACAAGAATCCTGGTTACATTGTTACTTCATCATCTGCCTAGCCTTTTCCCAACTATATTGGGGTCGGCTCCCAGTAAAACCTAATTCAGCTGAATACCAGTATTTTACGTGGAGCGGCTGCCTACCAGACAGACCTCCACAACCCATTAACTGAGTAACATGGTACTTTTTGGCAAGACCGGTGTCAGATTTTCTGGCTTCTGACAATCCGTAACGATTGCCAAAGATCTACAAATGACAGCCGGGACCAACGGCTTAACGTGCTTGTTACTTGTAGAAAGAAAAAAAAAGAATTCCAAGTATCCAATAAGTATTAAATATTGAAATGAGCCAGTGACAGCTAAGAGATGACCAGTCTCCACTGATGTCGCCTGTTCACGAACATGACCGCAATGGATATGGATATCGCAATACCAGAGTTATCGTACAGTTCGCGTCAAATAACTGTGCCCCTCTGAAGTTGGCTACGAGTGGCTGCGTAGTCAAAATTACGAACAAACTGCAACTGCGCATGCACAAGCGACATGGGGGCGGGGATTATGGCGGCGCGATTTAATGTCTCAGTCTTACGTTTACGTTCGATGCATGCTTGCGTCCCGCTTGCTTCCTCTACGTGACTGCACCTGCGCGATCTTTGCAAATGGCTTACTTCAGAGGGGCACAGTTATTTGACGCGAACTGTAGATGATTCACTAATGCGAAGGCAAAGCTGAACTATCTCACAACAGTATTTCAGCAGTACAGTATACCCTAGTATGTGTGGATTAACCCAGTGCCGGATTAGTCTCATAGCAAATGCTACTAACACTGCGCTTAACAAACAACAAAAAATCAAGGCAATTACACCATATGAAATGTAACCATGGTAGGCGGCAGATAAACTTGCTATAAAGCACATTGACCTCTCCCTAATATCCCTTCGAGGATATCAGAATAATAAATTATGAACCGTTTTTCATTACTAGAGAAAGTAAATAATCACGATATAAGTCGATTCAGAACAGCTTTGTCTTTATTTCTGTTTTTTAATATTAAGAGTCAGTAAAAATACGCGGGTCAACGACCGTTGTTGCACATTTATCTGTCGCCTACCATAGCCCTGGGTATGGTCCTTAAAGAAAATTAATTTTCTAAAAATAGTGTTACACGTTCTATGGACAGTTATACACGTCAATGACCAAACCCGCAGCAAATCTAGCGAACGACCCAAGAGCTAGATTGACCCGGCATTATACCGAAGACATCCCGGACGTCAGCCTGTATGAGATTAGGATGGCTCTGAAGCAGCTTAAAAACAAAAAGGCGTCGGGTGAGGACGGAATCACGGCCGAACTCCTGAAGGCGGGTGGAAAACCAGTCCTTAAGGCCCTTCAGAAACTGTTCGATTCCGTCATACTCGAGGGGAAAACGCCACAAGCTTGGAGCAGAGGTGTGGTGGTACTCTTCTTTAAAAAGGGCGACAATGCCCTGCTTAAGAATTACAGGCCCATCTCACTTCTGAGCCATGTCTACAAGCTGTTTTCCAGAGTCATCACAAACCGTCTCGCACGCAGGTTTGACGACTTCCAGCCTCCCGAACAAGCCGGATTCCGAAAAGGCTTCAGCACCGTCGACCACATACACACGCTGCGGCAGGTTATACAGAAGACCGAAGAGTATAATCTGCCCCTCTGCTTAGCGTTTGTGGACTACGAGAAAGCCTTCGATTCGATCGAGACTTGGGCTGTGCTGCAATCTCTCCAACGGTGCCAGATCGACTATCGGTACATCGAGGTGCTGAAGTGTTTGTATGAAAACGCCACTATGTCAGTCCGACTTCAGGATCAGACATCAGAACCTAACCTCCTGCAGCGGGGTATGAGGCAGGGAGACGTAATTTCTCCGAAACTGTTCACGGCCGCAATGGAGGACGTCTCAAGGTTTTGGACTGGAAAAGGCTAGGCATTAATGTCAATAGCGAGTACATCAGTCATCTTCGATTTGCCGACGATATAGTCGTCATGGCTGAGACCACGGAGGGCCTCAGTACAATGCTCGATAACCTCAGTAGAGCTTCCGAAAGAGTGGGTCTTAAAATGAACATGGACAAAACCAAGGTCATGGTAAATACCCATGTAGCACCCACTCCTATCAAGATTGGAGGCTCTGCACTCGAAGTTGTTGATGAGTACGTCTACCTGGGACAAACGATCCAGCTAGGTAGGGCTAACTTCGAGAAGGAGGTCAACCGTCGAATCCGACTCGGATGGGCGGCGTTCGGGAAGTTGCACGGTATCTTCTCGTCTCACATACCACAGTGTCTCAAGACGAAAGTCTACGACCAGTGCGTGTTGCCAGTGATGACCTATGGACTCGAAACGTGGTCGCTCACAATGGGCCTCATCAGAAGGCTTAAAGTCACCCAAAGGGCAATGGAGAGGGCAATGCTCGGAGTTTCCTTGCGTGATCGAATCAGGAATGATGATATCCGCAAGAGAACCAAGGTTACCGACATAGCCCGGAGGATCGCCAAATTGAAGTGGCAGTGGGCAGGGCACATTGCTCGCAGAACAGATGGTCGATGGGGCCGAAAAGTTTTGGAGTGGCGACCGCGTACCGGAAGACGCAGCGTTGGCGCGGCCTCCCAGAAGGTGGACCGATGACCTGGTGAGGGTCGCGGGTAGCCGATGGATGCAAGACGCACAGGACCTGTGGTTGTGGCGACACTTGGGGGAGGCCTATGTCCAGCAGTGGACGTCTTTCGGCTGATATGATGATGCTGATGATGACGTTACACACAGCTAAATTCGACCGATTTTGAATGTTTCCTAGAAACCGAGATTTCCGATTACCTTTTTTTTAAATAAGACTTCGAAAATGTTTTCTGGTAACTTTTTAGACCTATGTCACCTGCTTATGCGTAGGAAGTTTCATTAAAATAAACTCATTCATTGTTTTCTTAAAATTAGGATTTGAAAGTTTGTATGAAATGCCGAACGGCGTAGACGCTCTTATGACAATTATATTGCCGTTTATTTATTTATTTCAACTATAAATACAGTAGTGCTGCTCAGTAAACTCACCATCATCTTCGCCCGTAGCCCACATGGTGACTGAGAACTCTCCCTCCATTGTCTTGATCTGCACCTGCTTTTGTTCCCATCGTCTAGCTGGACCTCTGCCGGCAACCCCATCCATGAGACCTACTGGTACTTCTCCTGAAAATGTATTAAATAACACAATGTGTTAATAGTTTGTTAGTTGAAATATATTTGGAATAAGAAAAAATTTAACTAGCACTGTACACTACTTAGTTACAATTCAAAATATCTAAATTTTTATCGTTTATTATTGTTTATGAGTTCATTTTTTGAATTGATGTTTTTTTTAGATGTTTAATATTTCTCAAACTAGCCTGAAAAACTGTCAAAATTGCTCTTTAAGTAGGGCTTGACGTTCATAATTTAAAAACCCTTATGGATATCTTTCTGAAACTACATAAATTGATAACTTAAAATTATGAACGCAGTTAATACAGGTAAATTTTACAAATTCTCATAATCAGATATTGGTTTCATAGGAAAATTAGTACTTAGTAAAAACACACCCAACTAATATGAGAAATGCGAAAATAACTGTCTATTTGTCTGTTCGCATTCACGCTAAAACGACTGAACGAATCGTCATGAAATTTGGCAGATATATAGCCTGGGATATGGAGAAGAACATAGGCTACTTTTTACGCGATAACCTACATCCACACGGCCGGAGCCGCGGGCAAAAGCTAGTACTTAGATTAATATAAGTTAAACTCACCAATAGGCATCAAATGCTGTATATTACTGGCGCTGTTAGCGACGTTAGAACGAGGTCTACCGCGACCTCTGCTGAAACAAACCAACAGACTGTTATACGTTTTACGTAAATTATGTCTAATTTCTAAATAGTATTAAAACAAAATCGCTGTCTGCCAGGTTTGTGTATATGTTGCAGTCAAAACTCTTAACCAGTCAAAAGTACTTTAGACTGATTAACACCTGTGCTAAGATAGGTCGACGGAGCTCTGCTGCGCGGGGCTCCTATTTCTGGGTGGTTTAAAAAAAAATAACCACGAAGGCTAAGGCTCCCGCTTCGCTCCCGCCTTACGGCCGCTTTCTATAATATATCTCAATCCCAATCTTGATCCCGATCCTTGTCTGTAACCAATCAAAGGTGTGGATTGTTTGGTGAAGGACACAAACTCGTTACAGTTACGTTACGGTTACAGACAAGGATCGGGATCAAGATTGGGATTGAGATATATTATAGAAAGCGGCCGTTAGCCTACTAACTTAACCTATCCGAGTCGGGGTACTCTGAGTCGGGGTGTTAACCATAATGACGTTTTTAACTCAAGTCAAAAGTAAAATCAGTCAAAAGTACTTTTGACTGATTTTGCTAGTCAAAAGTACTTTTGACTGGTTAAGAGTTTTGACTGCAACATATATAATTTTGCACCCCTGCAAACAGCTTGAGCGGTCGTTTCGGTTTTGTATAAGTAAATAACTATTTTCAAATAAAGGGGACAGGGAGAAATGGACAATTTTCATCAATTTTCTTTACGCAACTTCAAAACTATGAAAAAAATAGAGAGATTGAGATTGAGATTTATCAAATGAAAGCCACACCACAGTTTCATCATCATCATATCAGCCGAAAGACGTCCACTGCTGGACATGAGCTCCCCCAAGTGTCACATCAACCGGTCCTGTGCGTCTCGCATCCATCGGCTACCAGCGACCCTCACCAGGTGCACTCTCCACCTAATGGGAGGTCTTCCAACAGTTCGATCACTCCACAACAGTCTGGCCCCATCGACCATCTGTTCTGCGGGCAATGTGCCCTGCCCACTGCCACTTCAGTTTGGCGATCCTTCGGGCTATGTCGGTAACCTTGGTTCTCTTGCGGATATCGTCATCCTGATTCGACCACGCAAAAAAACTCCGAGCATTGCCCTCTCCATTACCCTTTGGGTGACTTTAAGCCTTCTGATGAGGCCTATTGTGTACACTTTAATAAACTCTTTTTGTTCCTAGATTTATTTACGCGCGTCCATGTGTTCAGTAAATCCGGTACAAATTTTCTGCGGTAGACACACAGAAACTAGGGGTCTACTCTCTAAGCCCGAAGTCCGTAGTTTCGGCCTTAGTGTCGGGCGTTTTCTACTCCGTACCACCTACAGACTTACGTTTAGTCCCGAATCCGAACTAAGAACAACTGTCAAATCGTGTTGTCATTCATTCTTAGTTCGGGTTCGGGACTAATCGTAAGTCCGTAGGTGATACGGAGTAGAAAACGCCCGACACTAAGGCCTTCGGGCTTAGAGAGTAGACCCCCTGATCCGTTATGGGATGTCCCTTATCCCTAAATAAAGCTTTTAATAATTGTTCAAATCATTACCTGTTACTTGTCGAAGGCGGTCCAGGATACAGAGGATCGTACTGCGTATCAGGGCTAGTATTGAGCACCTCTTCCCCAGAAATACCAGGCAGGATGACCTCTTCACTGCCAACTGAAATTTTATAGTCTGTCAGCGTAGCCGACAAGGTATATGATGTTAGTTAATGTGTGTGATGCAGGTAATGTTGTAAAATGTGGCAAATGTTTAATAACAAATTAACAATAAAAACTAAACTAACAAAAAATCTAAAATATGTAAATATAGCAAAAAAAAAATTCGTTCTCAATGCAGTCAGGTCGTAATGTGCCCAAGAGACTGGCGGCATTGCCACGTGCGTTGTATAGCAATGCTTAGCTTCTGGCCAAAGTGAAAGCCAGCTCTTGGGTCACGGGGGAAGTGTCAACCAGCCGTAAATTTAAAAGATAACAACACCACTGGAAAGTCACAGGAAAGCAAAATACGCAATTTCGTTTACTTGCATGACATATTTTTTCCAGCTATTTGGATTTTAAAAGCAAACTACTGAATCGATTTTGATGAAATTTCAGTGGGACCAATCGGAAAGTATATCCTTTCATACAAAAAAAGTTTTTTTTCAAATCGGTTCATAAATGACGGAGGTATGAGTTAACAAACAAAAAAAAAACACAACCGAATTGAGAACCTCCTCCTTTTTTGAAGTCGTTTATAAATACCATAAAAAAAATAAATAAAACAAAATTAACGAGTTATGCAAGATGGGAGATATGCGTCACAGCAAAACGATCATCGCTCAGCATAATGCTGAGCGCTCGTGTGCGCTGGTTAAAAGGTCTAATATTTAAAAAAAAATATCTGGAAGGAGTTGAGGGAGGCCTTTGCCTAGCATTGGGACAGATAAACAGCATTAAAAAAAAAACAGTACATTTTGTCGAGTAATGCACACATTTAAATGAATCAGTCAGTGAATCATTCGTTTCGAGATGGAATCGAATGGTTATGAATGTGTGCATATGTAATGTTATGCAGGTTTTTACGATCATTCTGTTACACGTTTCTTGGGACACCCGATTGGAGCGTTACAGGAGAATGATGATCATATTCTTTCTTACCTTCCTCCAGATGCTGCATACCAATGACTTGTTCTTCAACTTCCTCATATTGATCATCTGTGATGTACTCTTCATATTGTCCTGTCTCTATCTCCTCATACTGAAAACAAAAGTAGTTTTAGTAAATTTGGTTTTGTTGTTGTTTTGTTAATGGTAACGGGAAAAAAATAAAATAATTATCAAGGGTGCGGTTTTCACTGTCAAACAATAATTAACCTTTTCAACATTGCACTAAAGTTGAAAATAACTTCATTGCTATGACGGACACACGATGGTTCGCGAGAGAATAAATGCGGTCCACTGTTATTTATTTATTCGTTTATACTCGCATGGGACCACCTTGCAACAATTACACCAATGAAGCACAAATTACTTCGGAATCTACTGCTTTCCAACATCTTGTGCGTTACAGTGGTGGACATCGACACTGTTACTTATATCATCATCTGCCTAACCTTTTTCCAATTATATTGGAGTCGGCTCCCAGTCAAACCTGATTCAGCTGAATACCAGTATTTTACGTGGAGCGGCTGTCTACCAGACCCCCACAACCCATTAACTGGGTAACACGGTACTTCTTGGCAAGACTGGTGTTAGATTTTCTGGCTTCTGACAATCTTTTTTTTTGTTTTTATTGAGGAATGGGCTTGCTCTTGACTTCGATCCCGCCTGAAGGATAGATGAAGTCTATGATGGAGCGAGCGTGCCCAGAAGATGCCTGTTCACTCTTGCTTTGAAGGCAGACGGGTTATATGTGGAATCATCAATCCGTAACGACTGCCGATCTCCAAATAACAGCCGGGACCAACGGCTTTCTGAAGCACGGAGGAGTCTCGGTATGATAAGATGGTCACCCATCCACAGACCAATCTCGGCAAGCGTTGCTTATCCTTGAAGATCGGCCCGTGCGGCTGTAATAATTTAGCCACGAGCTCCTCGACTGTTACTTAAATGCGGGTTTTAAAAAGCTATTTGTGATTTGGAGTGGTTTGATAGACTAGGCTATTGTATTTTTGCAGCCTGAAGTGTAAATAGGTTGGCCGTTGTCAATAGGGATGATTCGTGGTTAACAAATATACGACTAATATACGACTCTATTTAATCCGTCAGTTAGATCATCAAAAAATATTGGACACGTATTTTTTGCTTTATCAAATCAGTAAAAAATGACGAAGATAAAACGCATCAAAGATCAGGAGTGGGGGCTGGTGACGTCACGTGTACGTAAAAAGTGTACTTGCAAGTGACGTCACGCGAGTTTTCAACGCTCTGCATCGTTTTAATTTTTTGTTTACGTGAAAAAAGAAAAAAATACGTGTCTAATATTTTTTGGAAATCTATCTGACGGCCTAATTAGATTTTTTTAGTCATCTACCCTATCATAAACAAGCGTCAATACCAAGTAGATTTAACGTAAAAGCTTCGAATCTGCATCACTAGATGGCCTAGTCTATGCTGTGCATGTTATAGAGACAAAGTTAAGCCTTACCTTGACTCCAACCTGGTCATCTCCCTCCATCTCCACGATGGAGCCGTGTGTGCCTATCTCCACCTCGCACATGATCTCCTGGTTCATCATCTTGGCTGATGTCAACTGGAACAAAAAGGTTTGAAAAAATAAATAAAAACTAGTTCATGTTGATGCAAGCAGGGGAAAAATTGTTACTGCAGCTGAGGCGGAATACGCCCAAGCCGGACCACCAGCGCACTTTTCCGCACTAGTGCGAAATATACTTCAGGTACGGCAGGCAGCACAGACAGGCCTAAAAGCGGTGGGGTAGGTGCGTTTCGAGTTCTTCTAGAGCAGTCTTTTATTTTTCTAGAGTGAAAAAAGGATGGCGCTATACGGCCTGTTTGGCTATCCCTATTTCACCCTAAAACTAATATATTTTAGTATAATATTACAGCTAAGGAGTGGATTACCCTGCCGGAATCTGTGTTTGCCTATGTCTTTGGAGAATATCGGCGTCACGCTGTGACGTATCCTAAAGATATTCTTCTTTTTATGATGATTGAATTGGTATTCTATTACATACTTCTAAATTGTTAGTAAAACTGTGTTAAGCCCAAACTTTACTTTTATTTATTTTAGAAAATAGTGTCAGGTACAACTAAATTCGACCGATTTTTTAATTTTACTTAGAAACGTGATCCAATATTTAATTAAATAAGACATTTCGAAAATGTTCTCTGATAACTTTTTACTCCTGCCTATGTGTAGGTTTCATTAAAATCGGTTCGTTCATTTCGAAAAATAAGAACTTGTTTTTATGAAATGCCGTACGGCGAGTTACGATGTCAACATCTAAAGTTCTCGTCAAATAACTTTGCCCATCTGAAGTTAGCCATTTGCAAAGATCGCGCAGGTGCAGTCACGTACACGGGAGCAAGCGGGACGCAAGCATGCATCGAACGTGAACGAGCGACTGAGACATAAAATCGCGCCCCGCCCCCATGTCTCTTACGCATGCGCAGTTGCAGTGTGTTCGTAATTTTGACTACTACGCAGCCACTCGACACAACTTCAGAGAGGCAAAGTTATTTGACGAGAACTGTACCAAGCCTTTCCCCAACAATGCTTTGTTTTATGGATGGGAAATCATCAAACGACTTATTCTGATCTGGGTGCGCAAGGGCGTGTCAGACTCTTACTGACTAAAACCCATCCGTGTTCCTCCTTTGCGTTCCAGTTCCAGGGGCGCGGTGACTCTTTCGAACAAATTCCGCAACCCTGGAAGGTTGCCTATGCTGGAGTTGGCTTCCACTCTAACCAGATGCAGCTGAATACTAGTATTTTACATGGAGTAACTGCTTATCTGATTTACACAACCTTGCACAATTGAACTAATTATAGTACCTGGATGACCGAGAATTGCTTGGTTTTTTTAGAAACACGGATATAACGACGTTTTCTAAAAATGAAACCTAGCTAGATCGATTTATCGCCCCGGAAACCCCCTGCATACTAAATTTCATGAAAATCGTTGGAACCGTGTCCGAGATTCAGACTATATATATGTCGCAGCCAAATAGCTTAATCAGCCGCCTCATTAAAAGCTTAGCCTTTTCATTGAACTGGGCCGTTTAATCAGCGACTTAGGTGGCATGGGCAAGTCATTAATCGTTATTGAACGAACTAAAGAGGTAGCTGAAATATCGGAGTATTTAAATGAAAAGGCTAGGCCACCAATTAAACGGCTGATTAAGCTAATTAGCTGCGACATATATACAAGAATTGCTCGTTTAAAGGTATTAGATTACTATAGTTTTTAAAAGCAAAACATTGGTATTCGTAAAAGAAAATTATTATCAACAACTTACTTATCATTCAAGTTGTAGGTCAATTGAAATAAAGGAGGGGTGTCTCAAGGGCAAACAAGTTAACTTTCTTAACTAATGCAGTTCTTAATGAATACTTAGCATAATGATATCAAGAGTTATATTATAAATTGACAAAATGGCAATTGTAGGTAATAATTATATTTTTTAGGAAACATTTCTTGGATAAATCGAAGTAGCAGTCAGTTAGTTGTACACGTATTTTTCTTTTAACACGTAAACATAAAATGAAAACGATACAGTGCGTTGAAAATTGTGACGTCACAAGCCCCCACTCCAGATCCTTGATGCGTTTTATATTCGTATTTTTTTAATGATTTGATAAAAAAAAATCGTATATCCAATATTTTTCGATAATCTCACTGACGGACTAAATAGAATTATATTTCTTTTACTCAGGAAACATCCTTATTACTGTTTCTTTTAAGGTTCTTGCTCAAATTTTAAGTCTCTATAAATAAAATTCATTAGCATTGTAGCATTGCAGGAGAGCTTGTGGTTAAGTACACAACAGCCATTTTTTGGATGGGAAATCATCAAATGACTCCTCCCGCTCTGGGCGAAGCGGAAGGGAGTGTCAGACTCTGTCTGACTAAAACCCATCCTTGGTCCTACTAGTGCCCTTTGCTTTCCAGGGCCGCGGTAACTATTTCTAACAAATCCGCAACCCTGTAAAGATCCGTGAGGATCAATCTTCAGGGTAATGTGTTACCCAGTTGTAATCCCAGTAAGAACTGTACAGGTCCGATAATGGTCAGGTTGATAAAGGCAAAGCATTATTTATGTCAGAATTGTCTCACTGCAGGGTAAACTTCCTTGTCCATGTCCACGTAGAAAAAACAACAACAAACGTAACAGACAGATGTGTTGCTGGGGAGTTTGTTGCGCCACTTCTTCTTCCCAGCTAAAACACTAGGAAGTGGTGACGGGTGGGCGTTTTGGGGGACTGTCTTTATGTAAAATTTGACGTTCAAAAAGTGCTGGCTCTCAGCCTAATTTGAATAAATGACTTTTGATTTTGATTTTAGAAAGAGTGACAGATGTGAAAAGTTTTTTTAGGGTTCCGTACCCAAAGGGTAAAAACGGGACCCTATTACTAAGACTCCGTTGTCCGTGTGTCTGTCTGTCACCAGGCTGTATCTCATGAACCGTGATGGCTAGACAGTTTAAATTTTCACAAATGATGTATTTCTGTTGTCGAGTCGGCCTCGCGCATGAAGGGTTCCGTACCATTATCTATAAAATAACAGCAACAAAAATCATGTTTGTTGTACTAAAACCGGGATATATATCGCCACACTTTTTGGAATAATTTTATATTTGCCAGTAAAAAAATCAAAATATTTTATTTGCAAAACTGGGAAGTACTTTGGTTTTTTATCTACAAATTTATGAAAGTAAAAATATTATCTTTCATATTTCGAGAGTATTAGCGATTTTCGCGGACCTCTACATTTTGGGACATCTATCCCATATATGGGATAGTTGCCTACTCCATATATATCACGTTAAGGATAGACGACCCGCTGAGAAACATCAATCCCGAAAAAACTTTGATCGCACTTTGCCTTCCCATGCAATCACACAGAGACATGAGACACGGTCCACTTAGTGGTAGTTGGAATCTCTCGATAGATAAATAATAAAGCACGCGATTCATCAGCGAAACTAGAGAAATTGCAATTGGGGCACCTATACCACTGGGGCATCTATCTCAGCTTTACCCTATGGTTTTATTAGTTTTTAGTACCTATTTGTTGCTATAGAGGCAACAGAAATACATCATCTGTGAAAATTTCAATTGTCTAGCTATCACGGTTCATGAGATACAGCCTAGTGACAGACAGACAGCGGAGTCTTAGTTATAGGGTCCCGTTTTTACCCTTTGGGTACGGAACCCTAAAAAGAGCTGTCATTGATGATGATGAGGGAATGATCATCTATTCAATGGAAATGATGCATTGTTTAAATAACAATAACTATGATATTGCTATGGCATGTACTTAATAATAACTGCTGTTATTGATCAATTATCAGTCATCTAAATAAATACTATAAACATATGGCTGATTAAAGTGTTAAGGTCCACATAACACTGCCAGGGTCGGGGAAATGTTCAAAAAAGTTATGGGTTTTTAATTAGTAAGAGTCTGACACTCCAGCTCTGCCCAGGTAGGAGGAGTCATTTGATGTTTTCTCATCCAAAAAAGGTTAACATTACTGTGTTAAGGCCTACACCAAATCACAAGAAGTTTTGTAGTCAATCAATTACTGTGCCAGGAGTTGACACAATATGACACAGTAATGTGGCGAGATCATTATGAATATTGAGCTATTTCTATATATAAAACGAAGTCGGGTTTGTTCAAACACTTTTAACTCGAGAACGGCTTGACTGATTTTCATGTTTTTAATTTGTTGTATTCGTATCCATTCGAAATAGTAGAGTAACTAGTAAAAACATTGAAACAACAAAATTGAAAAAAAATAAAAGAAACAAATTTCCCATACAAAATGTTCATGGGTTTCATAGGGTAGGGTAGGTAGGTAGATTGCCAGTTGACGGGATAGCTAGTTCCTTATATAATTAAGTACTTAACATTTATTTGAATTTGTTTAAAAAAAGTTTGTATTTTTTTTGTGTTGTTGTTTTGTTTTTCATTTCAATTTCGTGTATTGTATTTGTTTTCGTCCTTGTCTAACTTAATGTACCTACCTAGATAATAAGTGAATGATGTGGTTGCCTATAATTGGAAGTGCACACTTGTATTTGTCCCTGTTTGTGTTAAAATGCATGCATATTGTAGCCTATGTTGGTGATCCAATAAATTAATTAATTGGATCAGTACCTCCAGAGATTACCTTTTACTTTTAAAAACTTGTAATAAAACAGTTTATATAAGCCTGACTTTTGTGAATTAATGACATGTATTCCCATTGATTTCACAAGGCATTCAATGATTCAGCAAGTCCAAAGAAGATAGTGAAAGCCTCTTTCAAAGTCCTTTTTCATGTTCAGGGGCTATTTAATGACATTTCAGAGATTTTGCGAGTGTGAGAGAGAGGATATAATAATAAAATAGTTGTCCTTATTTTCTGCAATTTCTTGAGTATAATATTGACACTTGAAAGGCAAAAATTACCAAACGACATTCGTCTAACATGTCGCTTGGTAATTTTCGCCTTTCAAGCATCAATATGTAGCAAGGCCACACTAATATTATGTAGTATTTTCCTGAACAATCTTTTCTTTTACTAATTATATCACAGGTACAGTTTCAGGACTGAATCACACTAAGCTGTTATAAAACAGACACTGGATAATATCTAAAAGAATTCCAATGTTTACTTTCATCACCTATTGTATTGAAATAAGTTTATTTTTGTCAAAGTAAGACATTGTTTGAACAGACCTCAGTATTATCAAGAAAACTGTAGTAATACAGATAACAGAGGATGACCTTTTTCTTTATTTATAATTTCCTTTTAATTGTTTGATAGTTACACTCATTGAAATTATAACAAAAAAATTTAAACAAGAATCTAATCAGGCAGAATACACACATACCTTTACCTACTTGATAAGATGGCAAGAAAACAATAACTTTAGGTTCAGATCACAGAGTACATTTTATTATACTGGTTGGTTTAGATTATAAAAAAACACTGGATTACAGATGTACTTATGTAAATAAAACAGTTCATTATTATTTTATTTGAGCACAATTTGATTTGTTTTTAATGATTTATTTTTAGAACGTACCTATCGTGATACATAAACTGTTGTGATTTTTGTGTAAATAGTGTCAGAACGTCACCCATTCAGGTGATTCGGATATAAGTTCTAATGAGAATTCGCTGCCTCCCACGGAGATAATCATTTTTTAGCTTTTATTGTGCCGCATTATGGTGCATTGGAGTCAAACAACTATCTCTCGGGGCAGGTGCTGCTCTACTGGCGGCGCAGCTCGACCGGCCGGGCCCGCGACCCAGACGATTTTTTAGATAATTATAAAATGACCACGCCAAACGCTACACACATCGATACCTTACAAAATGACCTTCATTCTGTCACCCTCAACTAATCGACCAAACGCGTAATTTCATAGAAAATAGAAAACACTTGTTACGATACGTCAAAAAGTACTATGTTTTCGATAGAAATAATTTACCTGTATTTATCCAGTAACAAAAGCACCGACGGCCACCAGGAGACAAATATGGACAGATGCGTTGGCACGGAATTTTCCAACGTAATATTTATCGCAACTAGTGCCACAGTTTTCAGTGAAAAAAAGTTCGATATTTAGGCTCAAAAATATTTGAAATTTACGCGAAAATGTTTATAAAATATGTCCGACTAAACATGGCGTCCAAAGATGTCCGACCAAATTCAATATGGCGAAGCAAAATGGACGCCCGTTCTCCAGCCGCTCGTACTTACAAACTCCACCGAGAAAGGAAAAGCAATAGGTACTCACGTCATTTAGAAAAAAAAAATATCGAAATGTTGCCATAGTAAAATCTCTAACATCATTGTTTTTTAATTAATTTCAGCCAAACAAAGCAATTTAAATATGTGCCGACATTTTTATTAAACAGATAAACTATTATTTAAAATATGATTTGTCACATTACGTAATAATGCGTATTTTCATTAAAAAACACTAAAGTTCTCTCATGTTTACAAACAGAATTCATAAACCCAGCTGTCAAACTCTCTCCAATGCTGCCATCTATACAAAAATGTTGACGTAACAACGCCATCTGACGGCGTAAATTCAATTATTCGTTTGCTTTGTTTTGATCATGGTTTTGATAAAAATTTGAGTTTTTCCGTTTTCCTCTTCCTGTGGAAAATGTTAAAAAAATAATTTATTAATTGTGCCAAAAAAGAAATTTGTGCAAACTGTAAAATTTGCAGTGGCTATGAGATTGTTTTTATTGGGTAAATTATGTGCTCGTCCTGGACTCGGTGTAACCAACTACAGCAGTTCTGCTCTTATACCAGCTAAGCTATCAGATTTTGATATCCAGCATAAGACCCCAGTTGTGAGGAAGCAGTATCCTATTCCCGTAGCCCACTATGGAGGTCGTCATACTGCTACTTTGCTCCCTGGAGGAGGAATCGGCCCGGAGTGCATGTGTCACGTCAAGACAGTTTTCACGTGAGTAGCTACACGATTTTTTGAAGCGAGGACTGATATGATGATGATGATGAGGACTGGTCGTTTAAGCAACGCTGAGGACGTTTAAACGACGCGGAGGACTTTGTCTAGCTGTGGACGTCTTTCGAATGAAATGATGACCTTTACAGAAATGGACACAAATTGCACAGGACAGAGACAAATGTTTGGTGCAGGCTCTCATTCTTCATCTCATTCTTGCATAAATTAGAAATAAATAAAAAAAGAACTAGATAGAAATTAATAAAACTAACAATAATCTAATTAAAATAACAAAACAAGTTCAAAACCTTTGCATAAGATGTATTATATATTTGGACTTGCACAAATATGGTAACATATCTGAGTTTCATACAAAGCCTAAGTGGCTTCCCATATGTCTTCGCTGGGATTCTCATATTTTATTTCTGTTCTACCGTATTCTGTTTAATCTCACAACCGAGAGGGGGTTCTAAGATTGAACAGATGAACCCTTACCCCTTATACCTTACAAATGTTTCAAGTTTGGGAGTCTTTAAGTCAAGAGTGAATAGGTTACTTCTAGGCAAGAGTCCTTCATCTTCGACCACATCATCGCTTACCATCAGGTGAGATAGTGATCAAGTGTGTGCCTATCAATAATAAAAAAAAGTTCCTTGACACACATCATAGATATCTGAGGTCATCGGAAAATTTGCGATTAGAGATGCAGCCTATGCATTCCACCAGCTTCTATGACAATTTTTTCATAGATCAAGCGGTTATGGAATTCTTTGCCTGTGTCGGTAAGGCGTGCTCAATCTTTGTCCTCCCTCTCACTTAAAATGTAGAGTTATCTGCTTTTGTTTCACAATAATCATTATTTTTGTATATTTTAACCTCACCAACAGTAGCTCTACTATTACTAATACATTGCATCTTCCCTATAAGCCACAACACTTTTTATTATGACATGCAAGTGAGCAGTACTTACAGGGAACAAGAAAACAAGCTTAGCCATTGTACAGGTTAGAAGGAATCCAACAGGAACATACCTACTACTCTGGTTAAAATTATCATTTGCCATTTGCTAATCCAGGACTAGATCTATCAATACCTAGTTCACATTCAAATATGTTCAGCTGTTGAAGTGCATTGGATTAAGAAACATCCAAACATACAGGTATACACATTTATAATATTTAGGAGGATGGGATGAAGTTTTCAAACCAAGACAGTCTCAAATTCTTAATCCATTAAATAAAAACCAGCTTGTTTTTAGAAAGCTTACTTTAAAAACCCACATAAAAAATTTAGTTTCTTTTACAAAAAATATTACTATGAAGTTCCTATTAGCATTAGTCATTCTAAAAAGAATTTAATCTGTATCAGAATAAAGTTGACATTCTTTTAATATATTTATATTGAAATACCATTGTAAACAAGTTGTGTTTGAATATGTAATAATAAAATTGTGCTGATTGGTTAATTCAAGGATTCAAGATATTAAAGGACTTTTAAGGTGATAAATGTAAATGTGTCTGAATGCCTGGAACATTAAAAAATCTTATTTCTTTTGCAAATTGTAGTGTTATTTATCGTGAATTATTTGTGTCATTTGAAGCAAAAATGATTTCAAGAGGTATATAAAAAAGATGTTTTGTCCTAAACTTCTCATCAAAAAAATCGAAACACGTCTGAAGTTTTATGTATTTTTTTACATTAACCTTCGGTATGCCTGGTGGCAAAATATTATGCGGTATGCCTGGTGGGGTCCGTCAGACCCGAATTTAAAATTAAGTACTATTTCTCGTACTAGTTGTGATAATTGGTGGATCTAAATATACTTATAGCTATACTAGGGATATTTTAGAGCAGTAAAAATGAAAAAAAATAAGAATATATAATTCCTCCCCGGGCTCTAATGACTGCTTCCATGCGGTTCCTCATGGAACGGATGAGTCACAATTTTGTGTTGTGGAATGTTATCCCACTCTTGTATAGCTGGTTTAAGCCAAGCGTCTCCGAAGCAGGATTTCTCGCTCTGTCTCGTCTCTTCAACTCATCTCATACGTGTTCTATGGGATTCATTGTAGCCAGCTCATAACCGTAATACCGACTTTGCTCAGGTATTAATTTACAATGCCTGCGGTATGAGCCCTGGCATTGTTCTGCATAAAAATGAATGCTCAGGGTTCTACTCTCTAGGCCCGAAGTCCGTAGTTTCGGCCTTAGTGTCGGGCGTTTCCTACTCCGTAACATTACGGACTTACGATTAGCCCGGAACCCGAACTAAGAACAACTATCAAATCGTGTTATTCTTCGGGACATATTGAAAACAATCTTTAGGTACATTAATTTATTTCACGAGGTTAATAGAAAGAGGAGCTCGTGGCAAAATAATAACAGCTGTACGGGCCGATCTTCAAGGCAACGCTTGCCAAGGTCGGTCAGTGGATGGGTGACCATCTTTACTTATAATTTGACTGAATTAGTTTGCGCCCCGTCATGGAGTACTTCCGCGGTCCCTGATATCAGTCCTTTTTTATTTAAATGCCGCCTAAATAGTAGGTACTTGCATTAGTGTTTCGATTTTTATGATGAGAAGTGTTTTTTTATTTTAGTTTAAATTCTATCACAAATATCATTGTGCAAAGTATTGGCAATTATTGATAGTTGACTTTTCCTTATTTTTCAGGCCCAGTTAAATAAAGCCGCATACGAGCATCTGACAAAATGACTGACATTTATATTGCCAGCAGGCAGAGGAAATGCTTCAAGCCAAGTCTTACACCACTCTGCTAAAACTGGCATATTCAAGCCAATTGCTCAAGAGGAAGTGAATATATTTAAGTAGGTAAGACCGCTTATGAAACAGTATAACTACTTCATTCCAAAACACAAATCGCTCGTCGAGGCAATCGCGGCGGCGACCTCTTGCGTCCGGCCCTGGTTCAATCCATGGTCCGGAGCGAGGAGGCATGGGAAGCCGTCACCTCCTGCCGCGAAGCAGTAATGCTAGTAAAGGAGTAGGCGGGCCGCGTGAGGGAGAGACAACCCTCACGCCCCAGTCGCCGCGGCATAGGGAGACGCACCGGGCGTCGCGAGTCGCAGGGTGCGGACGGCGAGCGTTGGGTGGCTCGCCGTCCGATCAAAGCCAGGCCCAGGCCGACGGCGCGTTGTGTTCCACGCGCGCCTCAAAGAGATGTCAGCATAGGAGTAGGGGCCCGTTAGGGCCAGAGCCTGCCAGGGTTGCGGATTTTATTCAAAAGAGTTACCGCGTCTCTGGAACGCAAAAGGCACTAGAGGAGCATGGATGGGTTTTAGTCAGTAAGAGTCCGACACTCCTCCCGCTCCACCCAGAGCGGAAGGGGTCATTTGATGATTTCCCATCCTTAAAAAAAAAGCAGGAACTTTGCTGGCTACATCTGCCGCATGTCGCAACAGAACTGGGCAAAAGTGGCTACTGATTGGGTTTCAAACAGGAACCGGCGACGCGGTAGGCCCAGGAGGAGATGGCGTGATGAATTAGACTCCTACCCAAAGGATTGGCCAGATGTGGCAAAGGACAGAAAACAGTGGAAGAAAGGAAGGGAGGCCTTTGCCCTGCAGTGGGGCAGTACAGGCTCATAATAAAAAATAACTAATGAATGTTTTTGTCCTCTTCTTTGCTTGACTGTATAGGAGAGAGTAGAAATAATATTATTTCTTGTACACCAAAAGACCCACAGGTTAATGAATCTTATCGCTGTCACCAATATCTAGCAGACAATGTTTGGATGAATATAAAGTAAAAAGGCTCTGTAAATATAATATGTAATAGGTCAACAGTTATGGTAAACACCAGATAAATGTGCAATATCACCCACATTATATTTATTGACAAAAACAGAAATAAAGACATAAAGCTGTCCTGAATCGACTTCTATCGTGATCCTTTACGTTGTCTAGTAATGAACAACAATCGAGCGAGAAGGAGGGATGGAGCTATACACCCTATATAGCTCCATCCCTCCTCGCTCGAACGACTCACGCTTAAACACGTCATGGTAGGGGGGGGCCCAGTTCATAATTTATTGTTCTGATATCTACTAAGGGATATTAGGAAAAGGTCAATGTATTTTATTGCAAATTTATCTGGCGTCTACCATGTACCCCTGGAACGTAAAAAAAAGTGTGTTTTGCCCTAACCCAGGTAATGGCCTATAGTTGCGGCAAAACCTTACGAATCTGTTCAGTCTTTATTTAAGTATGCGAAGGAAATATGCACACAAAGATTTTTCGCAATAATGCTTGAAGACATTTACTCGAAAACTTGCTCGTACAGTCCTACCCCACAATTTTTTAGCACGCAATAAAGTTTTTTTTTGCACTCGTGCGGAACAGCGGTGGTCAGTCTCTATCAATTCAATTTAATATACTCATGTAGGTACTTATATCGGAAATCGACCACGGAGCAGGAAAAAAAACACAAGCCACTTCTCACAATAACTTGTTACCTACTCAATGTTACGTTTACGATTTTAATTTTTGTTTTGAGTATGTTTGTTGAAATAGGTACTTCGTTTGATGCGCGTGAATGGAGCCAAGAAACTGACAAATGAAAAATGCCCATTTGTCATTTGTCAGTTTCTTGGCTCCATTACGGCTCTGCCTTCGGCTCGAGCGACTACTCCACCTCGACTGCAATGACAATGTTTGCGCAGTACGACTGTAATTCACTGACAGACAATGCACATCTTAATTAATCTTAAACATAGATCTTTCTAGAAGCATACAATTTTGTACAAGTTTTTCTAAAAGGAGCACTAGATAAAATAAGAATCGGATATCTATGCATCCATTGATTGTGTTGGTGTAACTAGTTTTTGCCCGCGACTTTGTACGCGCATATCACGGTTTTTCCCGTTCTCGTAGGAATTTCCCGTATAACCTTCCTCATGAATGTGGCTATCATATACAAAAAAAATTGTCCAAATCCGACTGGTAGTTCCAGAGATTAGCGCGTTCAAACAAACGAACTCTTCAGTTTTTTTTACTATTAACTATAGATATGAATTTCTTTTTTTTTTCTTTTCAGAACCATTTATTGGTTCCTGTTAATTGCCAGAAGACATCGTGGCAGACCAAGGCGAAGATAGCGGGACGAGATCGACTCCTACTGAAAGGACTGGCCTGATATAGCAAAGCATAGAGTTTTGTGGAAAAAGGAGGATCTTTGTCCAGCAGCTGAACAAAGTAGGCTAGATAGACTTTTTCAGAAGGACTTCCAGCTTGCTAAAAATGTTAATTCTCTCCAATCAAAAATCGTTTATTCAAGTACCTAATACTTGAATAAATGATTTTTGATTGGAGTCGAAAGCTAGTCAAACTCATTGTTAATAAATTCAACTTTGAAATATCTAGGTACACTAAACAAGCTAAATTCTAAAATAAATGTAATGATTGTATAGGGCTACAGCAGAATTGGTTACGTTAGATTCGTGGAATGAATGTCAGCTTGGTCGCGCTCGGCTATCTTCGGAAGTATTCGCCAGCATCAGTTGGGTTCAAAGAACATAAATAATCAATATCAATTATCTTCAGTGCGGTTCCTATCTCTTCAGCGAAAGCATGACTCATTCTGCTCAAAAATCTGTAGAGATTTTTCATCGCTCATTTTTGTACTAGGTATATCGTCTCCAATTTAGTTCCATGAAATAAAATAAATTATGCAAAAAATTGTAAGTTTGCTTCTTGTCTGTTTCTCCACTTCTAAACCACGCAATGAGTTTTGATTCGGTTTTCACTAGTATAGCGATAAACTAGGAGAGTGCAAATTATGTATGTACATATAGGTATAGGTAGCTACTCAAAGTACATAATTTGCACCTCTGAGAAGCAGGGGTAAATTATATAATATGGGCAACCGTGGGTAGCTAGTGCAATACATTTGTAAGGTAGGCTGAGATGATTGTGGAAATGAAATAAAAAAAAAATAAGAACCCAAGCTCGTGTTTATTCATTTACCCCACCATCACTGCTCCCCAGCCTGTCCTGTTCATCTAAAAACATGATTCAGAGGAGTGAGGAACTAAGGACTAAGGCCTCGTTTACGGAGACGCGGGGCCTCGAGCAACGCACTAAATTCAAACATTATGGCGTTGTATGAGAGCGTTTGCGACGTGCGGCGTCCCGCGTCTCCTAAAACGAGGCCTAATGTGTCTAAGATGTGTGAATCCTATGATCAACGTCTCACAATAATGGCTTACGGTAGGTACCCATCTGGCAATCAGTTCAGCAATTCAATTAAAAAAATCATTCGATTCCTTTTCGAAACGAATGGTTGTGGTTCTATAAGGTACGTATAAGGAGAATACATAAATAACTAAGATGTTTTATCATGATCTTTGATAGACTGGCACCTCAGCTCAGTCAGTTCCTCCGTCTTGAAAAATATGAAAGTCCCCGCGCTATTAGCGTTTCGTTCCTATTTCGCAAACAATGGCATGGCGCTAGTGCGGCTCTCATCTCAAGTATCAAGGAGTGTTGCAGCGGTGCCAACGTGTGGGATATTCCCCAAATTGCGGGAAATCTCAAGTTGATTGGGGATTGGCATTATGCGGGATTTTGAATATCGTTAGTCCGGGACTCCGGGCCACGTCAGAACACTTTCAAAAAATTACTATTTACACTTATCTTAACATTTTTGTTAGGTTACTTATGGATATCGAATAACTCCCTCGCCCTAAATTTATTTATATCGCTCGATCGATGTATTCGAAAATTTAGTGTCCTTAAAAATTGTACTTAAAAAGCAGGGAAACGCATATATAAATACAGATATGAAAACTGGTCAAGTGTCAAGTTCACTCCGTCGAGAAAAGGCAGAAACCTTTGATTTTATGGGACTTCGATGAATTGGTGTTGGCAACGCTGCAGTATTGGCTATGGTTACTTTTTCACTATAGAGCAGTGTTGCCAGATTAAGCGACTATTTGCCATTTAGGCTACTCGGAAGGGTACCGGGGCGACCAATTTATATTAATAAGACGACTGGTCGCGAATTAGGCTACATCAGAAAAAAAAATGGGCAACTGTAGTCGATTTTAAAGATTATACTGTCTAATACAACATTTTACTTGGAGTATGTGCCTACCAGGGGCTCGATTCTGCTATTGCAATCGTGTCTCAATGACCGGTCAGTGATCGAATATTTGACAACTTCGACAGTTTTTGTATGGGAAATGTGTCAAAAGTTTGACGTTATACGTCAAAAATCGATCATTGACCGGTCATTGAGACACTATTGCAATAGCAGAATCGACCCCCAGACCTCCACAATCCATTAACTGGGTAACATGGTACATCTTGTCTAGAGTCAGATTTTCTGGCTTCTGACAATCTGCAACGACTGCCAAACACATTTATAATTATAGTATCGAATATCTTGTGGTTTTTAAGGTCCTCGCGTCTTTTCAAAATACAAAAACATGGCAATCATTATTGAAACATTCTAGACACAAATGGGATAACACTGTTTTAAATAGGTGGTTCATTTTGCTGTAAAATCTCGTTTTTTTAACATCAATTTATTCTTTGTTACAGCGAGGTAATGTATTACCTAAGCATTATACATGGGCGTAGCGAGGTGCGGGCAAGGACGGACTGATCCCCCCTTAACCCCGGGGATCCAACACGGTCAAGCGGCTTGACGGCAAGCACGTAGATTTTCGCTTGCCGTCAAGCCGCTTGACCGTGTCGGAACCCAAAGTCAAAGTCAAAACAGGCTTTAAGGCTGACTTGTGAAATTCAACAATACGGGATGTGATCTCTAATATAATTTTTTTATTGCATCATTTTTACTTTAAAAAATGCCACATAAAACGACAAGGCGCCACCCTTATTTTTTTTGTTATAGAAAAATGAATAGTAAAACGTTTACTGAAATTCCAATAGAAGTTTGAATATATAAAAAAACAAAACAATCTAAGATAATTGATCTGAACTGATTTCATTGCGGGGTTTATTTCCTGAGTAGTCAAATTTTAAAAATAATCCTTTTTACAGAAAAGGTTAGGTTAGGTTAGGTAGGTTTTAAAAATATTTCTTTTTGAAAATAGTAAGTTTGTTGGAAATTTATCATATTTTTTAAAGCGCTTTAATAATCTAAATGTACAAAAAAATGGAATCTGCTTTAAAATTTTAGGCCACGAGTTTAGGCTACTTTGCATTTCAATTGGAAAAAATTAGGCTACTTGAGATGAAAGTTTCGGCGAGTTGGGGCTCGACTCATCTGGCAACACTGCTATAGAGTGTATTTTTCATTACCTACTTACTACTACTCTATGATTTTCCGTTTTCCTCTTCCTGTGGTTATTTAACAGTTGAGCCGAAATATTTGTGCAAAATTCGTGATGGCAGCGAGATTATTAAGTAAATTGAGTGCTCGGCCTGAACTCCGTGGTGTCGTTAACTTCAGTTCTGCGGCTGCACCAGCTACTCTATCAGATTTCGATGTACAGCATAAGACTCCAGTTGTGAGGAAACAGCACCTGGTTCCTAAGGCTCACTATGGAGGTCGTCATGCTGTTACCATGCTCCCTGGTGGAGGAATCGGCCCTGAGTGCATGGGCTACGTCCGGGACATTTTCAAGTGAGTAATATAACCTTTTTGTGTGAACCATAAAGGTCGGGAAAGAAATCAGCTGATTTCTTTTCTAAATAATACGCAGTCGTTTTTTTGTTTTTTTTTAAATCACGACATATATTGGCGTGAAAATACAAAAAATTAATTAATATAACTTTGCATTAACACAGCTCAGAAAACACTTGAAGATAATTTTGTGTTTAAACTTTTATTTATCACATAATATAATACTTGAGGAAATAAACAATAAAGTTAAATGGCCAGTACATAAATAGACATATTAGCACTACTGTTCTATATTCAAACTGCAAATATGGAGTTAGAAAAAGAAATAAAAATATGTTAAAAGGCTTGTGTTTGACCACTATTTCCCCTGTTATAATAGTTAATGAGTTAGCGATGATGTGTTAAACAATGGAGATGCTTAGAAGTAGCATCATTTTTGAGTCAGAGTGTATTCTTATAGTTTTTTATTGAGGGGCCTTTTGCAAGTATGAGATTCTCAACTGCCTTGTGATGAATCTTTTGTATAAAAATGTTTTACTTCTCAAATTAGTTAAATTGCAACCTTGACAACTAATTTGAGAAGTAACCTGACCTTATATCAGAAGTAATTTATTTTCAACAAAAGATAGAATTAATCTTCTCATTAATTTATTATACATGCAGATCACGTTGCATTCGCTTAGTATTATCAATTTCTTCCTTAATTAGAATGGCCTTATAGCAATTAGTGTTTAGATAACGCTGCATATTGCTGTACCGTGTTACTGAATCTTCTATCTATACAGAGTGTATTTTTAATGTGTGTGTGGATGGCCAAATCCGTAACTATGAGGATTACCCATAAACACTGAAAGGAGTCTTGAGCTTGATTTTGATGAAAACTGAAACTGCATCATTCGATTTTTGAAAAATCGGTTTGCCTAGCCAGGAATCGAACCGGTTGATGTTGAAAAAAAACATCCTGTATTATTACTCCATCCGAAAGTATCCCTACTAAGGATCAATTTCTGGGAAGTAATAACACATAGCAAACTAAGGAAAAGCTCTCATTTTAACAAGATATTTCTTACTTGAAAATAAAAAAAAATGATAATTTTAAAATAATCTCTGATGCTGTTTTTGGTTTTTTGAAAAAATATCAGTTGTGGTTTAGGTAGGTAGGTTTAGTCAGAAAGTAGGTGTAAAGGGGAATGTAGTGTGTAATAAATCTGCGCAGAGGAAGTTTCAGGTGAAGAGCATGTTTATCATATACCAGCCAAGCTGTATTTCTGAGCTCAGCTGTGTTAAGAGATAATGCCATTTGATGATGCCCTTTGCCAATTGAAAGAATTATTATGTCATGTATAAATAAATTTTATTCTTTCTTTCTTTATTCTGGCATAAAGAAAGTGAGAATAAAATTTATTTAACACATAAATATGCAAATTTAATACATGGGTAGAGGGCCAACCATCTCTAACGATCATTTCTGACTTTAACAGGACAATTTTAACTATTGGCCATATTTGCCATAACTTTTGTCTCAGCCAAATTCTGAACCTTAAGTCTTAAAGCTTTTTTTTTGATGATTTTCTGGAGATTTTGCAATACAACATTTTATTACATACATTTTGCATTAAAAATACAAAACGAATACGGATAATATTACAACTACTTAATGCAGTTTTTTAATTCAACAGTGAAAGTCTGAATGTTGGTTTATTTATCATAGCTCAACAGCTGAACAATTTAGAACACTTGTAGACCATTTCTTGGATTAGGATATAGAAAACATTTTTACCCAAGAGTTGTGTATGTTCCATTGAGATATTCCCGACAGTCCGCGTGGGCGAAGATGCTGACAAGGTAGTTTGTTTATTATTGTAGAATGTTTGTTTTTTTTTTCTTTTTAACATACTGCCCCACACTAAGAGTTTCTCTTGTATCGTGCGTTTACAAACAAACTCACATACACAAACAGCCAGGACCACGGAACAACTATCTGCAGGCCATAAAAATATTTTATTTTTTACAGATACATTGGAGCCCCTATCGACTTCGAGATTGTAGACATTGACCCCAACGTAGACAATGATGAGGATGTCAAGTACGCTATCACCACTATCAAGAGGAACGGTGTCTGTCTTAAGGTGAGTTAAACTTTTTTTTATGATTCGCGTCTCGCAGGTCAACTTAGTAGGTTGTCGTCTGCTTAACCGGTCTTGCCTGTGGCGGCCTTATAAATATTGTAGCCTCCAGCCAGGGCTTATAAAAAGCAGCGACTACATGCTAAGGGCACCCCCCCTGTGGGGTACGGGCACCGGCTTAGGGCGTCGTCGCTGGGGTGGACAGCTAGGGATGGGCTGGATCGAACTAAAATGTGTTAAACTCAAACGCCAAAGTATTTATTCCAATATAACTATTTATAGGGAAAATTATCAAGGATTTTGTTTTGATTAGAACGTCTCTAGCAAGCCCTAGCTTGTTTTTTCTTTGCTCTTTCCAAAGTGTAATAGGTTTCTATCAAATCAAATCAAATCAAATCAAATCAAAAGTCATTTATTCAAATTAGGCTGAGAGCCAGCACTTTTTGAACGTCAAATTTTACATAAAGACTGTCCCCCAAAACGCCCACCCGTCACCACTTCCTAGTGTTTTAGCTGGGAAGAAGAAGTGGCGCAACAAACTCCCCAGCAACACATCTGTCTGTTACGTTTTAAGAACTTCAATTTATTAAACAATAGTACGCAAAGTATTTTAAGACACGAACAAAAAATAAATATATATCCAACAAAAAAATTATATGAACTCATATAACCTGTCATAAGCTAACTAATAGAGAAAGAAAGAACATGATAAAATTACATTGTCTTCTATGGAGGAACAGGCAATGAACACCATTGTCAGTCCCATAAATTTTTTTATAGCTATAGGAGCTCGTGGCTAAATAATAACAGCCGCACGGATCGATCTTCAAGGTTAAGCAACGCTTGCCGAGGTTGGTCTGTGGATGGGTGACCATCTTAACATACCGAGACTCCTCCGTGCCTCGGAAAGCACGTTAAGCCGTTGGTCCCGGCTGTCATTTGGAGATCTTTGGCAGTTGTTACGGATTGTCAGAAGCCAGAAAATCTGACACCAGTCTTGCCTAAAAGTACCGTGTTACCCAGTTAAATGGGTTGTGGAGGTCTGGTATCCGACCCCAATATAGTTGGGAAAAGGCTAGGCAGATGATGATGACATATAATGGTACTAAATCAACTTTGCCGTAAATATTGCTAGCATAATTTAATTATTCAGAAAACGACCTCCACGACCCAGTTTCCATTAATTTATGGATAGATTGACATCATTTCTTTTTCCATTCTCCAGGGTAACATCGAGACTAAGAGTGAAGCCGCCTACGTGACCTCGCGTAACGTGGCTCTCCGTAACGAACTGGACATGTATGCCTACGTCATGCACTGCAAGTCGTTTCCTGGTATCACTACCAGGCACAGGGATATTGATATTCATATTGTCAGGTGAGAATGTTGTGCACTTTAGATGATATTCGATCCTACTCCTATGTGAGATCACATAATGCACTGCAAGTCGTTCACCGGAGTCACTACCAGGCGCAAGGATATTTTATATTAATATTGTCTGGTGAGAATGTTGTGTACTTTAGATGCTATCCGACTGACCTGGCGCAGGACCAACGGTTTAACGTGCTTTCCGAGGCACGGGGTTGTCACAACACCACCAACTTCCATAGTCTGGGCTGTCACAGAGAAATTCCTACTCCTACTGTAACTTTTTGCCCGACCTGGGAATTGAACACTGACCCCACGCTCAGCAGTCGCGTTTGCGGTATTATTTGTAATAGCCAACGTGCGGGGTGCAAGGGCGCCATACAAATATTTGTTCCGGGTCTGGCTGTTTGTGTATGTGAGTTTGTATGTTTGTAAACGCACCCACGATACAGGAGAAATTCCTACTGTGGAGCAACGTTTTTTTTAAGAAAGAAGAAATAGTCCATTACTAAATGGTGATAATTGTATGCTCTGTCACTGTGCTTTACAGATTAGCAGAACCTGTATGGAAAAAGACCTTTTGCGTCCATAAAAATAAAGCAGGAACGAGATCGACACGGTTCGAGGCGATAGCAGTTACAGGATTATATTAATTCAGTCAGCATATTCTTAAAACCTTATTCTCTTCCACAGACAAAACACAGAAGGCGAATACGCCATGTTGGAGCATGAGTCAGTGCACGGAGTCATCGAGTCCATGAAGGTGGTTACTGCGAGCAACTCCGAGAGAGTCGCGCGGTTCGCCTTCGAGTTTGCCAAGAAGAATAATAGGAAGAAGGTAATGTGACACTATAAACTAGAATAGAAAAAAAATGTTCCACACTGACAAAATCAACAAACACACAACAGCAACAGACACAACACAACAGCAACAGACACAACAACAGCAACAGACACAACACAACAGCAACAGACACAACACAACAGCCACAAACACGAAGTAAAACAAATAATAGTAGGTACAGACTAATACAGTAAAATTTTACAAACTGGATCCCTAATCACAGTCGGCTTGGGTCTTACCACCCCGTTACGGGCGCAACTACTTGCAAGGTTCCATACCTCATAATAGGATCTCTTTTGTAAAGAGCAAGCCCATTCCTCAATAAATCATCATCACTACATAGTATAAAACAAAGTCGCTGTCGCTGTCTGTCCGTCCCTATGTATGCTTTTAAATCTTGAAAACTACGCAACGGATTTTGAAGCGGTGTTTTTTAATAGATAGTGATTCAAGAGGAAGGTTTATATGTATCATACATGCATAATATTGTAGAGAAACACTGATCAATTTAGAGGTTTCTGCTGGCTGAACCCCACGAGATAAATCAAAATAATATACTACAGTATTGTACACCTTAAAAAGGTCAACAAAAAAGTCCGCGATGGTATATCTCTTAAAGATAACCCAAAATAACCATTTTTTATCCTTTACATTTTACGGGAAAAAATGGCTTATTTACGAAGTGATTTTAAGCAAAACAGCATTAATCCTTATCCAATTAAGTAAGTACCTTAAATACATTGTCCATTTAATTATACACTCTTTTGCAAAAAAAACGGGCACCTAAGGAAATTTACGTTCTAAGGTCGATTTTAGTTAATTAAATGAAATTTATTTCTTTGACGTAGTCTGTATACTTATAATCGTGTAAATTAATGCGCGTGAAGTGAATTCGAGCAATTAAAAGAAAAAAAACGATGGATTCTTTAAAATCGATGTACCTACACGCCCAAACAATAAGAAGTGGTCGGCAATAAAGACAAGTTTTCTTACTGAATAAAACCTTTTTCATTTTTCATTTTCAAATGTAAAAACCTAATAACGAGTGTGACCTCTTGCCAAAATCACAGCTTGAATCCTTCTGGGCATGCTTTCCACGATGTTTTTAATAACGTTTTGAGGAATACGTTCCCACTCTTCTGCAATGACTCTTTTTAGCTCCCTGATGTTTTGTGGAGCAGGTTGCACTGATCTTACCCGTCTCTTTAGAACATCCCACACATGCTCAATTGGATTGAGGTCAGGACTTCGAGCTGGCCAATCTAAACGACGGATCCCAACTTCTTGCATGTACGCTTCCACGTCGCCAGAACGGTGCGGGCGAGCATTATCGTCCATAAAAATGGAATCTTTCCCAAGTGCAGTCAATGTGGGTTGTGCATATGGAATTAGGACTTCCATTATGTACCGGTGTGCATTTAATGTTCCATTTTCTATGAAAACTAACTACGTACGCTCCGTCGAATTAATTGCTGCCCAAAACATAACGGAGCCTCCGCCATAAGGAGTGATTTCTTCGAAACACACTTCCGCATAGCGTTCCCGTGGTCTTCGCAGCACTCGCCGGCGCGGCGGTCCTCTCCACACAAAGAGATTCTAGCTTCATCAGAAAACAATACTTTATTCCAGTCCTCCAGAGTCCATGAAGCCGAGCAACACGGTGCTCACGGAGTAATTTAGGGCCCCGAGCTGGGCGGTAACTCTTGATATTGGCAGCCAAAAGCCTCCTCCTGACCGTCCACAAGCTAACTTCTACTCCTCTTACTTCTTCAAGGCTCTTCTTCAGGTCCACACTTGACGCCTTACGATTACGCAACGCCTGACTCACCAAAAAGCGGTCATCTCTTGGTTCTGTGCATCGTTTTCTTCCCGAACCGGGTCTTCTTTTGACCGAACCAGTCTCTTGATACCGTTGCCAAGTCCTCTGGACAGTTGAACGACTCACATTTAGCCGCTGAGACACGTAAGTTTGCGAACAACCTTCTTCAAGTAGGGCTATAATTTTACCGGTCCTTATCGCTTTATCACTCATATCAAAAAGTGGTATTTAATGTAAAAAGAAAGATTAAATTGTTTAATTTGCAGAAAATATCCAAAAAGTTTTAAAATATCGTAATCAGTTAAAAATCGTTTCAGCAATTCGCGCCATTAGTAAAGCAATTTTAGAATAATCCACAATAATCATTATTTTTCTTTTAATAATTTCAAATTTTAAATTTGGAACGTAAAGAATCATGCCAGGATGCTTCAAAAAACATGCCAATACATCGTCAAATTAACAAAACCTATTTCTTGTTCTTCTTCATTGAAGTAGAGAAAAAAATCTAAAGTGCCCGTTTTTTTTGCAAAAGAGTTTAGATTAATATGGCCCTTTACAGCATTTAAATCAAATTAATATTTCCGAAGAAATTACAGATTTAAAATGCAGGGACATAGCGGTGCGGCGGTACCGGCCCGGCCGGCGCGGCGTGTTGTATTGTCTAATGTACCTATATAATAAAGTAGTCTGTGGTCTAACGACAAAAAAGCTGTAAACGTTGTTTATAAGGACATTCTGTAGTAGGTAGGTATATTTAGTATCAGCATTGCACATTTGCACCCGTGCGAAGCCGGGGCGGGTCGCTAGTAATAAATAAATAAAAGTCAGTCAATTCTTACTATGCCATGTGATCTTCGGCTTATTGTGAGAGTTTGAAAATATTATTTTTCTCTTTAAAATAGTTTTACCGTTATTCAAGATAAAGGTGAAAATTGAATACAAAAACACTGGCTTCCGTATAGAATTCATGTAAACTAAATTTTCTCTCTCTCCAGGTGACCACAATCCACAAAGCAAACATCATGAAGTTATCCGACGGTCTGTTCCTGGAGACTTCCCGTCGTATCGCCAAGGAGTACCCCGATATTGAGCACAACGACATGATCATTGACAACTGTTGCATGCAGCTTGTCTCTAAGTAAGAGTCCATTCAATCGTATTGATTTACGGCCGCTTTCTATAATATATCTCAATCCCAATCTTTATCCCGATCCTTGTCTGTAACCAATCAAAGGTGAGGATTGTGTGGTGAAGGACACAAACTCGGCCGTTGATTGGTTACAGACAAGGATCGGGATCAAGATTGGGATTGAGATATATTATAGAAAGCGGCCGTTAGTGTGATCGGCTTTACACAAGCTGGAAATATATCAATAATATTTTTTTTTTTAATCTTGTACTCATCAATTTTTTTTTTATGTTTACACAATGTGATCACGTAACTCGATAAAATGTAAGAAAGAACAGGAATATTTTGTTTCTTTATGTTGACAACAGAAAATATAGTTTTATTTTGCATTTGTGTTGGTACAACTACCGTCTCAGAAATAAAAGGGCTTGCTTCAACTTTTCATCATGTATGTGTGTGTGTGTCACATCAGCACGCTCAAAATGAGGTTCATATTTACCTCAGAAAGTACTGATCCGTTTCCAAAAATTTTCCTTCACTGATAGAAAGCTGCTGAAGTGCTAATTGTTACCTATAAGACATATTTTATGGACAATTTCACTTCTTGAATGTTAATTTATAACTGTCATCCTTTTTCATTCTTTCAGGCCCCACCAATTCGACGTGATGCTAATGACGAACCTGTACGGGTCCATCGTGTCCAACCTGGTGTGCGGCCTCATGGGCGGCGCGGGGCTGCACTCCGGGAGGAACTACGGCGACCACTACGCTGTGTTCGAGCCGGGCACTAGGAACACTGGTGAGTTCTAGTTCATCATTGTACTCGCAGAACAGATGCTCGATGGGGCCGTAAAGTTCTGGAGTGTGTTTATTTGGAAGCTGGTTGTATGTTTTTAAAAAAGTTTCTAAATTTTTAGTTTTTAGTGCTGTTACCCCCCAAATTCTAACTAATCCAAATCTATTTAATATATCTCCGAAGTTTCTCCATCAGATCTTTACAAAATTTAAATGGGACCATTTCGAAATAATAACCTCCTTTTTGAAGTCGGTTAAAAACCCCTCCCTCCTTTACAGGTACCGCAATCGCCGGCAAGAACATTGCAAACCCGATAGCCATGATCAACGCGTCAGTAGACATGCTGGAACACCTCGGCCATCACTTCCACGCAGACCTGATCAGAGCGGCGGTGGACAAGACCATCAACGTGGACCACATCATGACTCCTGACCTTGGAGGAACCGCCTCGTCGACTGACGTTATTAAGGCTATCATTGGTAATATGAAACATTGATTTTTTGTGAGCAGGATTTATTTTATTTTTGGAGGTATATGTTGTTTTTTAGGAGTGCTTATGAATAGTGATTTTTATGTAAAATGTTGTAAAAATGTTTTTAAGTCACTGAAAATCAGTAGTATCCGAATTTAATATCCGTTCTGGATATTGGGCGCCAAAATACCATTGCACTGTCGATGTTCATGCTGGCCGAATCTGCATTTGGCGTATTTGTCATAATAGCAGAGTCGCTTGTGCGATACAAAATACACTTTATGATATTCGAAATAAGGTTAATTGTTTAAGGCAAAAGTGACGCCAATATTTCAGATCCGACCCGAGCGTTGTAAATTCAACAGCATGCAATTAGAAATTCATTTAAGCAACGCCTGGTGTAACTGAATAATGGCATGAGTCTCTTGGTAAAAATGTTTGTCTAGTCAAGTTTGTGAATACAATTCTAATTCGGACCTAAATAAAAAGGATTACGCAAAGCAATTCATAAGCCTTCTAAAGAAAACAGCATATAGCAGTAGAACAGACTTACAATTTCTTCTTTTATTCATTGGTATTTCTAATTGGCATTCCTTTTATTGGTATTGTGCTTGTTTTAATATAAATTGGCGAGCTTATTGGGCACAGCATAGTAACAAAATGTTGCACCGCTTTCAAAATCATCATCAATATTAAATACGGTAAAGTCGGGTTACTTTGGCCCTGTGGTATAACTTTGGACCTGGAGTATAACTTTGGCCCTGGGGTATAATTTTGGCCCGGGGATGTAACTTTGGTCCTGAGATATAATTTTGGACCTACGGTATAACTTTGGGCCTTGGGTATAACTTTGGCTCTGGTATATAACTTTGAATCTGAGGTATAACTTTGGCATTGGGGTATAATTTTGACCCTGGGGTATAACTTTGGCCCTGGGATATAACTTTGACCTTGGGGTATAACTTTGGTCCTGGGTATGACTTTGGCTTTGGGGTATAACTTTGGCCCTGGAATATAACTTTGGCCCAAACTTTTAACTAATAGGAACACACTAAACACAGTGTGACGTATTCCTACACTCGTAAATATTCTTTAAAAAATTATTTATTTGTTGTACACCTACCACAGTGTGATCTTTTAACCCAAAGGTTGTCTGGTAGAGAATACCTTGTTGCATTAATTCCGGCCATGTACCACTATTGTACATAAGTTTAAGTAAATAAAGTTAAACCACAGGTTTAAAGTAACCCGATTTTATAGTAACCTCATTTACCGACTGATTAGAACTAATGTCATTGGGAATTGTGTCAAAATTACTAACAAATATTTTAATTGGCGTTAAGTTTTAAATCGACGCAGTTATCGTGTGATCGCAAAGTTTGCAAGAGTCACTGCTAAGCTTGAGGTCTTGGGTTCGATTCCCGGATCTTGCGAAGTGAGTTTTTCCGTTGGGAATTTCTCTGTTGCTTATGGAGCAAGCTAAGGGTCAGCGCACACCAAGAGCAGAGCAGAGTAAAGCATTTTCTGAGATTCATACTTCGCAAAATTGAATACACGCCCAATAAAAATTGATGCTCGACCATGCTCGAGCAAGCCGAGTTCGAGTATGCATTCTACATTTTGGTCGACCATGCGCGAGCATTTTGCAGTTCGGTCTGCGCTGACCCTAAGAGGTGCGACCGTGGAATAATTTCTATGAAAAGTGGTCGTCGCATTGTCGCGTCGCGTCTGTCTGTGGGAGCCTAATTATCTGGACAAGTTCTTATGCTAATTCCGCCCTATTGATGTCCCTCGCTAAGTCATGCAATTAATTGCTCAAAATTGCATACCAAAATCTTCAAATTCAAAATTAGAAGAAAGTGAATTTAATGATAAAAAGCTCTGTTCTTGTATTATCTATTCAAAGTATTAATATTTTGTCAACTACACCAAAAAAAAAAAACATTTTTGTATTGAAACATGAAGTACTATTTCGCTGCTTATATTATAAGCGAAAAACTCGTATTTTTTTTTAAATGTAATATCGAAAAATACCCCTTTTTAGATCTTTAGTTTTAGATCTATTATTAATTGTAGTAGTAACTATAAATAAAAATAAATTGGTTAATTTTTATTTAGTCGTATTTTTTAATTTTTTATAGACCTTTTATACTATGCATGTTAGTCTAGTCTGCCGAGGTTATAAAACGAGCGAGCGAGATGACACAAGACGATTCTACTATAACTAAGACCTGGGGTTCTACTCTCTAAGCCCGAAGTCCGTAGTTTCGGGCTTAGAGAGCTCAATTGTTTTGTCATTCATTCTTAATTCGAGTTCGGGACTAATCGTAAGTCCGTAGGTGATACGGAGTAGAAAACGCCCGACACTAAGGCCGAAACTGCGGACTTCGAGCTTAGAGAGTAGACCCCCTGAGATCCGCTGCATTGTTAGTGATAATATTATTAAAAAAAAAACTTTTTCACAAAAAAAACCGACTTCAAAAAAAACACTACAAAGTACAAAAAAAAAAAAATAATAAATAATTTTAATTTCGGTAGTCGGTGTTTGGTTGCTTCTTAGTTAATTGACACCGACTTCCGAAATTAAAATTATTTTGTACTTTGTAGTGTTTTTTTGAAGTCGGTTTTTTTTTGTGAAAAAGTTTTTTTATTTCTCACCTTTTAGTGGTACCCCACACCTAAGAACACCACTGGAAAGTTACAGGAAAGCAAAAATACGCAATTTCGTATACATGGATGGTTTTTCCACATATTTTTTCCACCTATTTGGATTTAAAAACCAAATTGCTTAACCGATTTTGATAAAATTTAAATGGGACCAATCGAGAAGTATATCTTTTCACATAAAACAAGAATTTTTCAAATCGGTTCATAAATGACGGAGATATGAGGTAACAAACACAAAAAAAATACAGTCGAATTGAGAACTTCCTCCTTTTTTGGAAGTCGGTTAAAAATAAGTAATTTAAACCAAATTCAAAACTGTAGTTAGTCCCGTAAGAATTTCGGGAAATCTTCTCTTAATGCTCCCCTACACTCCCCACGGAACCTACATGCCAAATTTCAGTTTTCTACGATCAGTACTTTCGGCTGTACGTTGTCTGTCAGTCACTCACTAACGCATGTTTAATATAGATACTCGCTCGCTTTATGATCACGACTGCCACTAGTCTTGTCGATGCCTTGATCACACGTACCGAGCAGATGGGTGAGACAGTGCTCTCGGTCGAGTGCCTTGTACGTGTAGACACATCACCGACTCGCTTGCTCGGAACGTATGAACATGAACTCGATGCGTACTCGGCCCCCCAACTTCGACCTAGTATTATTTGGCTGTCTGTCTCATCTACTCGGTGTATTTAATTGACCGTCCAGGTCCACACGACACAGACTTCCATATATTTCTATAGAATTTTGTCTGTGTAACATTAGTTTTTGCGGACAAATGTTGGTGTGATATATTTTTTTTACTCAGAGTTCAAAGTGTGTTCGTGTGGACCCACTATTAGGTTTTGGTATACAACGTGTCCTAAAATTTAACGATAAGCACCTGGGAATAGATTTGCTCATGACGAAAAAAAAATTAAATACTTATCTCAATAGATTACAAAAAAAAAGAAATGAAAACCTGAGAGAATTTACACGCCTGATATTTTTTACTACCACAACCACAATTTTCCAAATATTTTTTTTTTTTTTTGTATTGTAATCTAAGTAGCGTTGCTGCTATCCAACATGATCCTTAAAATTCCCAGAATGTCTGTAGTTTTTACACAAAACGTCTAAGTCCATGACGCCTTTCAAGCTGCAATACAAAACAGCGTTTTCGCGAGAGTGACAGATATATATATATATATATATATTTGTTTAAAATAGTCATATATCTCGTTGGTTTTTCGATTAATTTTGATTCTATTTTCACTGTTAGTATTATATTTTTGTTGAGCTATGTTTTGAGATAAACTGTGTAGATAACAAATATGTTTTCATGCATATTGCTGTGTGTAAAATGGCATTCCAGAATTATTCAGCATAAATAATAATGTTCCCACTATTGGGACACAGGCCACGCGGGCACAGTGCGGGTTTGGCGGATACTATTATATTCATGAATATTAACGTCAATCTTAAAACATAAATTAATATATTATAGTTATTTTCAAGACGTAAATATTTTGCTACGAACTACAAGGAACTTTTTTATTATTATAGTTTTTTTTTCGCACGTTTTGTAAATGTAACATTTCTGTACATTATTTTTTGTCCACGAATGTGTAGTTGGTGCTAGTTTCCACAATATTTAGGGTTATGTTTTTCCTTAATATTAAATATGTGTTTGATTAATAGCTACATGTACGTATAACTATTATATAAAAATAATAAATAATATGAAAATAACCAGCATAAAGATTTTTTTTGCAATATTATTATTACAATTTCATTTTTGAAACTCCATAATGTTTAATACCTACTAACTTATAATTAGTTCAGTTTTTTGTTTCTAACAAAATCATTCTTGAATAAGTTTATAACACTTTTTTTCTAACTACATTATTCGTGTGCTTTAAACATTTACATGGTGTCACTAACAGAATGCATGCTGTACTATAGAGAATGTTAACAACGGTATGTAGATTGTTTTATTTGAATTCATAGTTTTTTTTACTGTTTTCTACCGAATACTCAAACGTACCTACGGCACAGAAATAGTGACCTTTTATATCTTCGATTGTCAAAAAAAGATGGTCTTATAGCTTTTCTATTGCGAAAATATAAGGGATTGATATTTATTACGATACCGAAATGTCACGTGGGTAAATTACACATTGGGATTAGGCCTCGTTTACGGAGACGCAGGAGCGGAGCATTCAGCGACGCGGCCCGCATTAAATTCAAACATATGGCGTTGTATGAGAGCGTTTCTGGAGAAGCGATTTTACACGCGTTTGCTTGAGATGCAGGCGGAGACCGCGGGTGGTATCGCGGCGTTGCACGCGGTGGGTCCGTGGGGTTGTCAGTGGCAATGCGAACATACGGCGATACCCGCCACCAATCACTTGAGATGGAAAATTAGTCTCCGGGATTAAAATACGAACTTCTCCCGCCATCGGCTCACAATTCCCGCCGCAACGCTGCGAGCTACACGTTAGAGGATCCGCCGCGGGCGCAGCGACGGTCACCGTTACTCTTTACGCCCGCAGCACGCCCCATCGCCCCAGAATCTTCTTATTAGTACAACATCGTACATTGCCATATGTTTGCGTTCGCGCGTGTGATGACGCTGGCCGCTGCACGCGCCGCCTCTCTGTAAACGGAAAAAACGTCAACCGCGCCGCGAGACGCCACTCCGCAAGCGAAGCCCAACACCATGCGTCTCCGTAAACGAGGCCTTACCCAGAGTAATCCTCAAAATTTTGGCGTTTCGACAAACGGTACTGACTAGTGTTACGGGCTGTAATGTAACATTCGCAGCGAGCATGCTACGTTACACCGTGTCCTAAAATCCGAGTAACCTGCGCGTGTTCGTGCTCGTTTCCACGTATTGACTGCACGAATGCTCGCTTTGTTTAGCTTTAGAATTTCATTTTGTATGGACCCCTAACTAGTAACTCCGCAATCGTGGTGGATATCACTATCTAAATATGATTTAAAAAAAAACTGATTTTAGCACTACCTGTGGTCGTTGACCCCTTACTTATTTACAGTATGATTTGAAAATATTTAGACTGTTTAGATATCTGTGCAATATTCAAAGCTACTTATATAATTCTTAAAATTGTGTTTGAGTATTCGGCCGTACGTCCCTACGTATGTCATGTTATTAACTTACAACCACGAAAATTTAAAATGTGAATGATTACACCTTCTCTGTTTTACTTTTCAGATAACGTCGACCTGTACATGAAGAATAAGGTTTCTTTTCATTAATCAGAAGATTCTTAGCTAAAATCATGTAAGATATTACTTTACACACGTTAAATATTGATTTTGTCACTATTCAAATACATTAAATAACACTATAGCCTGGTTCCAACTAGTTGAGAGTGGACAGGTTACTTCTAGGCAAGCGTGCTCCATCTTCGACCACATCATCGCTTACCATCAGGTGAGATGGGGTCAAACACGAGACTATCAATAGTAATTCGGGCCAAACCAAATAGCTCCTGTTCAATTCGAATTTAGTCTGACCGAAGTACGCAAATTGCATCAACATACCTTTTGATAAGTTTCCTAGCGAATACTATTTATTTTTACTTTAAATGAAATGGCCAAAGGTCGATTAAATGTATTATAAAAATATGAAATTAAAATAAATAATTTTTAAGTAGAAATCTAGTTGTTTTATTTATCAGTGTTGATACGTAGGCGGTTTGAAAAGCTCTACCTAGGCCTCTTAGAGACGTAATGAAAATATTGAATTCGTTCTACCTTTTATTTGTGAAGTTTCATTTTAGTATTTATTACTTTTGATTAAGAGTTTACAACGATTTATGGAACGTTTTTATTCTTTGACATTTGTAATTTGATAATATGTAGACAATTTTTGACTTAGTGTCTATTTTTTTTTGACATGGATATTTAAATGGATTAAACTAGAGTAACTATTGTCCCAAAATTTCCATGCCGAATTAAGTTGGCGGAATATGAAGAACTTTGTGTAAGTATGTGTGATAAAATCTGCAAAATACCATATTTCAGGCAAATAAATGAATCTATCTATCTAAAATACCGCCTACGTACTAATTGGCCCGTTGGTCGTGTGGTTGCAAGCGCGACTGCCGTGCGTGGGGTCCTGGGTTCGATTCGGGCACAAAGTGTTAATGGTACCATTAGGAATTAGCAGCCCGGTGGTTGGTACCTACCTAATTGGCAAGTGTCGCGCCACTGGTCCTGCGCCAGATGTCTTTTGGAGGCAGCGGAACAGAGAGTAAAGTCCAGCATACCCCCATTGAAAAGGGAGGATCCTCCGACCAGACGATTGTTGTGTCTGGTGGACAACTGCCCAACAGTTGATATTCGGGCTGTTGTATCTGTTCGAATCGCACGGTTAACTCTGATATCGCGATTCAGGATTTTCTCAAGTTAGTTCGCAGCTGTCGAGATAGAAGGCGTTGCGAGTCTCATTGTTGCGATGTTAATTCTGCTACTTTGATTTTTGTGGTGGTTTTAATGCCGCTACAGTCTCCCCGTTCGATCAGCAGTGCGATTCTGTAAACATGTCGAAGTGAACACTTGGGCGGGGCGCACGACGAGTGAGTTGTCAAACCATACAAATAAGATGGAATGACAGCTCTATTGTCGTTCACTCTGCCTAGGTGAACACCGTGAGATGTCGACAGAATCGACCGGCAGATTACCGTCCCATCAGTATATGAGAGTAAAGGAACAGAGTACCTACACCGGTGTTTGCGCACCCTAGAGCACTATGATATCGCATGTAGGTATACCATAATGCCCTGAGGAGCCAAAAAGCGGTAACTCACTCGAAGTGAGTTTAGAGAATTAACGAACCTCTGCCTGCGGCTTCGCCCAAGCGGAATGCTTATAAAAAGTATAGTATAGTAGTATAGTATAGTGTAGTAGTATAGTTTTAGTCCTTCAGGTCCTAGGCTAGATCTATGATAAATTACATTTAGCGGCATAAACGTACAAACATTACAGTTTCTTTCGCATCTATAATAGAAGTAAGTGCCTAAGGACACTATCCTTAGTTCTAAAAGTTATGGATTTTTTTATTACCCTACCCAAAGCGGGAAGTTTCAAGCACTCTGGTGCAAATACAAGCTGAAATTTATAAAATTTTGAGATGTACCGCTTTTTGGCTTCCGAAGGGCAGTCAGTTAGTACCTATATATACTTACAGTTGCAAGCGATATTGCTGAGCAGGAAATATTTACTCTCAGGTAGCGTTATTGAAATTTTCAATTGTCTTCTTCGCGCTGCTGGCTCAATTTCAGATTTGAGTGGTCCAAAACATTGCTGCTTCCACGGCATCATTGGTGGCAGCAGCGCATACGTCACTTTGGCGGCATGTTTTGACACAAGGCAGGACAGGAGGTGGAGCATACCCACACCCTGCTGCTGAAGGCCTAGCACGAATGTTTTTGACCCTACAGTAACGTATCGTCGCATAAAATTAAAACAAAATACTATGGGGTTGTAGTTTTTTATACTTATTCAAAATTCGCTTACGTTAACGATACCGTAACGTTACTATACGTCAAAACATTCGTACTAAGCCTTGCTATAGGCCCTCAAATACGTCAAGAGGCTCGAAGCAAGTAACATTCTATCAACGGTAATATGGCGAAGGCCATTGTCTATACCTACCTAATATGTCAAAAATGTATGGGAGTGACAAACTTCGAAATGTCACGTGATCAATCCCATAGACCACGTATAACAGAATAAATGCAATACCTGAAAAGGGGTTCCTACAAACTTTGTAGGTACTCATAATTATGCACAACTTTTACTATGGGACCAACCCCGAAAACGCGAAATAAAAAATCTAAATCAGTCTCTGAGGACCGCTAGAAGTGAAAACTAAGTAATATTTTATTGTCAGTGCATGGGAAGCGTGCGGTGACGTGAGTTTCTTGCTTTTTTTCACCCAAAAAGTACACATACATATAAACACAGTATACATATAGCTCATGCAAAGTGTTCGGTGACGATGACGCAAGTCCATGATTTTTGTCCACCCAAAAAGTGCTCAACGAGAAGTTTTCACTTCAAAAATCGACTTCCCCTTAAATTGGTCCGCATAACTCGACAAAATGTACTAAACAGCTGAATTTTTTCGCGATTTCGGGGTTGGTACCATAGTAAAAGTTGTTCATAATTATGAGTACAATAACCCCTTTTCAGGTATTGCGTTTATTCTGTTACAAGTTGTATTCTGGCGTATCGACAATCGCCATTGCATTAGAATGGCACTTTGTCTAGAACCTGGCAGCCCCACTTTGGGTTGGCGTTACTCCTTGCGTTCTGAGGCGGTTCTGGGACTGCTAAGTGAACCATGGAAAGTCGAGGACTACAAGATAAAATAAAACACGAATATTTGGGGATATTAACGATATATTTCAGTACAATTGTTCACACTGGACTTAGATATGACTACGAGAGCGTGATCATCGCATGTGTCAGTACCGGCTTTAGATAATACAGTAAATAATACAGCTGCCCGATATTCATTGAGACCTTACATAGGGTCCTATATCGGTGTATAACTTAAATGGTGGGTACTACATTTAAATGGCCCGAAATTGAGAAATAATCTGTCAAATAGAGCTTTTTATCGGGATGACAAACCGCTCCACAACTGGAGAGACGTCAATGCATGTTTTCTGGTAAAATTCTCAACATTCTTCCACGTTGAAAACGTCATTTACGACGCCAAATTCACCAACCTCTTAGGGTTTGCGACATACCTTATGTCGCAAAATAACAGCTTTGTCAGGTGCTTAGACTTGACGTCTCAGTGTTGCCACCTTGTGCACGTCATTTCAGAAAACTGTCATTCATTAGTGCCTCAAATCGGCGATGACGTCCAAATAGTGTAAATTTGTGACTTCAAATAGTGCTATACTTCGATGTGGTATAGTCATTAAATGTAGCGTACAGCTGAGTGGTGACGACTCGAGCAGTCCCGATCTATCCCAAGTGGTGACCAGGCGTGACCTTTGAGTTGTACTGACAAATCGGTTGTTTAACCTAAAATCCAAAGTTCGAACTAGTGATCTAAATAGTGCTAAAAGTCCTATTGACATTGTCAAATATTTTGGACTAATTCAATAAATAATATCCTTTAATTTTGTCATGGGCAAGGCTAAAGCCGGCACTGCTTACAAAATTCATTAAAACTAAACACAATCATAATATTATACTTATAATTAAAGTAATAAAAAAAAATAGAAAATAAATGCGGTGAGAGATTTAGAGTTTTTATTGCATCTGTGATTGCCGCCATCTTGGATTTTGGTTTGCTAACAAAATTGTATACGTTTGTCCATAATATTCAAATGGTCAAAAACTATAGGATTTTTTCCCCATTCATAGCAATAGAATTTCCCCCTATGGGACATGGATTTATTAGGAATGTTTCCTAAAAAATCTAATTAGTCCGTCAGATAGCTTTCCAAAAAATGTTTTCGTAAACAAAAAAACATAAAACGATGCAGTGCATACCGGAAAGTGACGTCACAAACCCCCACTCCTGTTCTGAGATGCGTTTTATTTTCGTAACTTTTTATTGATTTCATAAAACAAAAAATACATACTTATCCAATATTTTTGGATAATCTAGCTGAAGGACTAATTAGAATCAATTTTTTTTAACTCAGGAAACATCCCTATTATGTAGGTTGCAAGATGTGGGGTACAACTCTGCCTAACCCTTTAAGGAATACAGGCCTTATAGTTTGTTATATTTTTCATGGCAAGAAAGCATGTTTAGTGACCAAAAACAATATGAGACAAAAATGTAAAATTTTGATAGAAAATAAATTATAAATATTGTTTTCAATCGGCGTCGCGAAAATAAAATGTATCTTGTGTATCATTCATAGATAAGATTTTTTTTATTTGTCCTTTAAAATAAAAATGTTATTGTTAGGTTAGGTAAAGTTATTTATTTTTATTTCATTCGTTTATTTAGGTATTAAATGATTTGTCTTACTATGGAATTTAAAATAAAAAATAATCTATGAATAATATGGTTCGCCGTCAAAACAAGCTGCAATTTTTGTTTTTGTAAATAATTAAATTTCATTTAATAAATAATACTGACAAGTAAAATTCAAAACAATTTGAGAGATTCAACAATAGTCAATTAATTCTATTTAAGGGCAAGTTTAAAATGCATTTAAATTTTACTTTTTTTCCTTCCACTTGCACCAAACTAAATGCATTTAACACTAAACGTATTTAAAAATCAGTACGTCTCTATCATCTTCATACATTTGACAGAAATAGAACGATGATTTAAATTCGTTTAGATCTAAATGCATTTAGTTATTGTGGTGCAAGATCTTCATTTGGAAACTTAAAATATGTTTGTATTATTTCGTTTTAAATGATTTTGAAAATATTTTTGTCATTTTCCAATAAATATTTTATATTTCATGTATCTTTTTATTTGGATTTTTAAAGTCATCCTATAATAGAATTAATATCGTCAAAAGACTTAAGCAAAGCTTCAAAAGATAGGTACATAATTTTCTTAACAATTTAAAATCGAAATTTTTAACTATGCGTTTTGGCAATTTCATGTTTAATTTGATTTAGCACCAAATTTTGGCGAAATATCATTTTTTAATACAAGTTCATATGAATAATACTGTGAAACGGTTTAATATATTAATATTAGAAGATTACTTATAAAACCATTTTATATAATTATGTTTGGTTAGTCTATGTTTTATTTATTATTAATTTCAAAAGAGTTGTTATTTTATGAAAAATAATTCCTGTGATCACTGGTTTTTTGAACAAAAAAAAAGAAAAAAACAATGTTTTGTGAAGTAATCATTACACAGTATTATTAATAATCGCAAATGTATTATTTAATTTAATTAAAAGCCCAAATTAATAAGCTGGTCCTTGTGAGATTGATTTAATATTTTCGCTATTTCAGTAACTGGCAAATTGAAGAGGCAGAGGGTTTCCAGCAGTGGGAACCTTATTTTTTTTAAATTGAGGAATGGGCTTGCTCTTGACCTCGATCACGCCTGATGGAAAGCGATAGATGAGGTCTATGATGGAGCGAGCGTGCCCAGAAGATGCTTGTTCACTCTTGCTTTGAAGGCAGACGGCCTTATGGCCGATTATATTTCATTTCAAATTATTTTGAAGTTCAGTCAAAACAAGAAATTTACTTTGACAACTATTGTTTTATGATTCCATGTTAAATAAAATAGTAACGAAAATATTAAAATAACCCCACAAAAGATTTGCAAAAGAAAAAAATTAATAATAAAAAAAATAGAGAGACGGTATACAGCCCAGCTGTATACGAAAAAAAAAAATTAAATAAAAAATAATACTATCTCATTCAATGAGATAATAAGTTGTAAATAAATCAGTCTGTCACAAACCTATTTAAATAATTTATTAAATTAATTTCCGATAAATTGATAATGATTCAGTTGTTACTTTTTTTTTGTATTTTTTTGGTCATAAAATAGCTCATGGCTAAACAATAACAGCCGCACGGGTCAATCTTCAAGGTTAAGCAACGCTAGCCAAGGTTGGTCTGTGGATGGGTGATCATGCTGTCATTAGTAGATCTTTGGCAGTTGTTACGGATTACAGAAGCCAGATAATCTGACACCAGTCTTCCCAAGAGGTATACTTAAATACTGGGTGTACTTGATGAGTGACTTAACTCATGGGAACATTTTCAGGGGGTAAGGTACTTCCATTTATGACTTACTAGCTGACGCCCGCGTGAATGTCGAAAAAGTATCCTATGTTTTATTCCAGACTATAATCTACCTCTTTGCCAAATTTCATCAAGATCCATTCATTAGTTTTTGCGTTTATAATATTAGTAAGGACTATGGAACCAACGCTGTAATATTTATGAAAAATAAAACGGTTTTTTATGACATCTATTTTAGCGTGACTCGTCAAAATGTAAGAAATAGCGAATACCTATTGTTTCAATCGTTACAGTTGGTCCCGTAGTTATTTTTTTTTATATTCATACATAATTATTTATTCCGCTGGAAATATTTCCAATGAACTCTGTATTTTCTGCTTGTTATTATTAGTCATGTTTTGTTTCAGATACTAATTGATACTAAATTAAGTAATTGTGCAATCTTGATTTTTATAGTTCACAGATTTGAGATTCCTTCGAGTCTGTTATTCTGTATTTGTTGATTAAATCGATTTTTACGAATATCGTCTGGTTTTTGAGAAAATGTTGTCTATTGGATAAGTAAAACCAAATACTTAATAAGTTTCTTACTTAATATTGGTTAATCGAACATAAAATATATGGATGTCGACATTAATATATTGTAATAGGCAATTGACTATTATGTGATGATTACAGACATTAAATATCAATTAAATTCTGACATTTGACAGTTCACGAGACAACAGCAGAAGACACACAAACATACATGAATCATTATCATATTATCAGTAAAACTAAATAAAAAAATCATCACAAAAGAAACATCCGTCCATTTGGAAACGAATGCGAACAATATCTATTGTCGAAACTTAAATTACTATAAAATCCGCTTAAAGGGTAAAATATTAAATAAAATGGCATCACAATCACAGATGTATGTAAAAACTTTAAACCTATCTTAGGAATCACATTTTTAATGATAATAAAATTATAATAAACGTACGAAATCACAGTAAAACAGATCTTTTTACTTAAATCTATTGGAAATCCAAAATGGCTGGCCGGGCCGCTAAAATGCCGCTGGGCGACGTTTAGGTGGAGAACGTTATCGTTCGTGGCCGAGCTACATTTTAGCGCTCCGAAAGTCTCATCTATGGCATCGTTCCTTCTCTTTTCACATACCTTAGATTTTCTATCTTGAACACAGAAACATTTCGCATACGATGCCATAGAACAACTAATACTGTGGAGCTGCCTAAAAAGCTTATGATTAAAAATAAATACATTTGAAATTAAATTATTAATAATAAAATAATTACAGTCTATGCGTTTAAATTGTGACGTATTAAAATTAAATAATTTTATAAAATCAGTACTGGAAATAAGCGGGTAAAAGTAATGTTTATACGATTCACGCACTTTTATTTCTACTTCTAAACTACAGACACACAAATACGCACGCTCGAATATTACGCGACGATTGTCAAAATTACGCAGATTTACGGGATTATTCCATATGGAATTTACGTCAAAATCACAATTGATTAAAGTTATAAATAGGTTATAAATTACAAATGTAGTTTTAAAACGATTTTTCTGAGTTACGTCTTTTTCAAAACCACAAGACGCGACTTTTGAGTAGAGTTCGAAATTTTGTTCGCATGTTGCCGAAACGCGACTTATTTTTACGCGATATTTGTTACATTTGACACTTTTAGTTGCGCTTGCTTTGAAACTACGACAAATCGAATATGATATAACCTTACACATTAATTCACTACGAACGAATATATTAGAACACTTTAAAAGTGTAGTCGAGACTAAAATTACGATTACGCATGGGTTTACGTTGGGATTGACGCAGATTTTTTTCGAGAAAACCCGGCTTTTCGGCATTACCCGATTGTTCGGCATTGTCCGAGAGTTCGGTATTACACGAATGATCGGGTATGCCAGTTTTTCCGAGTTTTCGCTAAGAGTGGGGGACGAGCGTGCGTGGGGGACTTGGGAGAAGCTTGGGGACGAGGACAGCGAGAGTGGGGGTAGCGCGGGGGCCGCTTGTCCACTGTACTGACATACACTTAATGGTTAAGGGCAATGATGCTTTTTGGGCTTCTTTAAGTTTTCCTCGTCGGCTCCAGATTTGGGTACCTGGAAGTTTTTAGGATATATTTTAGTAGTATATTGATATCATTTGCCTCGTGGGTCGAACTGGCTATTAGCTAGCTAGCCGAGGGTTCGGTTCATTTTTGGTTCAATAGGGGGCGCTACAATCGGTTCGGCAAATTTATTGAACTTTGAAAAAAAGAAAAATTACGTGTCCAATTTTTTTTAATCTATCTGAAGGACTATTACATTTTTTCAGGAAACATCCGTATTATGTAGCGCCCCGTACATACGTTAGAGTAGATTTTCCATCAACAAAATTCGCAGTAAGTAATTTGGGGCCAAATTACATGACGCAAGCAAAGTACCTGCGCAATTTTTGGCAATAGGGAATATGCACACAATTATTTAATTTACAAAATGAAATACTTTAGCTTTAGAAAGCACATAAAATTATTTTTAAAATATAACTTCAAGCTTCAAAGTTGACTATTAGAAAGAGAAGTCCGATATGGACTTTGACGTCAAAGTCCATGACGCCTTATACAGCTGCGACAGAAAACAGCTTCGCGTGAGGGAGATATATTTGCTTAAAATAGATAAATATCTCGTTGGTTTTTCGATAAATTTTGATTGTATTTTCACTGTAAGTATTATGTTTCTGTATATTTTGAGATAAACTGTGTATAACGAATATTTTTTTCATGCATATTCCTTATTTGGTAGATAACTAGACATCTATTCCATACCTCAGTGTACCGCTCCCCCTTGAGGGACACGATCTTGTTGTCCCGGTAGCGCACCATCTTCTTGGGCTCGATCTTAGGAGCCAGCGGCTTGTGCTCCTTTTGGTCCGAGTTCTTATCCACGTAGGAGTAACTGATAGAAGAAAATTAAATGTTTCATGCAGGAAATACAGTTGTTAACCCGTCCAACGCAATGGTCTCTGTATGTATTTAGCTGAATCCGGTTTGGCTCAACAAGCCTACTATATACGGAAAATTGTTGCTAAGAAGTGCCGTGTTACCCAGTTACTGCGGAAGTCAGATGAGAAGGTGCTGGACATAGGCCTCCCCCATGTGTCACAATAACCGGTCCTGTGCGTCTCGCATCCATCGGCTACCCGCGACCCTCACCAGGTCATCGGTCCACCTTGTGGGAGGCCGCGCCAACGCGTGTTCCGGTACGCGGTCGCCACTCCACAACAGTTCGTCCCCATCGACCATCTGTTCTGCGAGCAATGTGCCCTGCCCACTGCCACTTCAGTTTGGCGATCCTTCGGGCTATGTCGGTTACCTTGGTTCTCTTGCGGATATCATCATTTCGATTCGATTACGCAAGGAAACTCCGGACATTGCCCTTTGGGTGACTTTAAGCCTTCTGATGAGGCCCATTGTGAGTGACCACGTTTCGGTTTCATTAGTCATCACTGGCTACATGCACTGGTCATAAGTCTTTCGTCTTAAGACACTGTGGTATGTGAGACGAGAAGATATCACGCAAATACTAGTTTTTAGCTGAATCCGGTTTGACTGGATGACCCCAATATAGTTGGAACGGTATAAATCAGCCGACCGAGATATTGTATGTTCGCGACGGTGTAAGTTGGTATAACACTCACCGAGCAATGATCCTGTTCTTCAGCTCGTGATCATCGCAGAGCGGCTGGCGAGCGGCGGTGTTCAGCGCGGCCGCAGACAGAGACTGGCCCTGTTCGCGACGGTGTAACAGAGTCGCGGCAGCGCGTTCCACGTCTCCGTGAGCGATGGAGACGCAGTGCTTGATCTGGGGATGGAAAGCATAAGTTTTGGTTTTAGAAACATGTTTTTTTTAAGACTATTTAACACTTAACTAAAAATAATCTAAAACATGGCGTCGAAAATTCCTCCGCATCGCAGGCCACTGATAATGTACCCAGAAGGCTGGCAGCATTGCCACGTTGTATGGCAATGCTTATCCTTTGTCCGAGGTAAAAGCCAGCCCTATAGGGTCACGCGAAGTGTCAACTAAGCATCTGGCGCAAGAGTATCGACACAAGTAGCGTCCCACACTAATGGCCTACCCATCTTCCATGGAAATAATGACATGCCGTCCGGTCTCTTGCCATCGTCGCGTGCCAGGCCATTGGGTTCTAATACAGCCGGAACGCCGACGGTGACAAGAGTTCGTCGGATGATGTCGTTAATATTCGCGTGCCGCGCTATGCGACCGCGCTACGGCTGCATGACAGGCCGTGGTGTCCGAGACTGTTGACAGCTTCGCCACAGTGGCAGCGATGAGGAAGACTACCATCTTGGATTTTGATTTGAACCCACTTTCGGTATCATCGTGAACTCAGTTGCAGGGTCTAGGTCAGAATGGCAGACGCCCCATGTAAAACACATGATTTTGTTGCATCCGGTTGGACTACAATCCGATCCTAACATAGTGGGGAACATGTAAGGCGGATAGTGAGCTTACCAACATAGCACAAGTGTTAGGAAACACCTCGAATAAAGTCTGGTATTGATCAGCATGCACATCTTCCAGAATATTCCTCAAGAAATTGGCGGTGATAACCCTCAAAACTCCGTTCGACGAACTATCTTAGGCTGGTTTCACTGAACGGCGAAAACGAAGGCGAGTTTTTAATTGAACGGAGGTATACGGACCAATCCAGGTTAAGCATCGCTTGCTGAGATTGGTCTGTGGATGAGTGACAATATTAACATACCGAGACTCCTCCGTGCCTCGGAAAGCACGTTAAGCCGTTGGTCCCGGCTGTCATTTGTAAATCTTTGGCAGTCGTTACGGATTGTCAGAAGCCAGAAAACCTGACACTAGTCTTGCCAAGAAGTACCGTGTTACCCAGTTAATGGGTTGTGGGTGTCCGGTAGGCAGCCGCTCCACTTAAAATACTGGTATTCAGCTAAATTCGGTTTGACTGGAAGCTGAACCCAATATAGTTGGGAAGAGGCTAGGCAGATGATGATACGGACCAATCCAAGTCGCTGTGAAAATGTTCTAGCGCCTCACGTGTGCCTCCGTTCCGGAAGCCCGTACGGATCTCCCGGACAGCTGTGTAACCAGCCTAACTAAAAGCCACTATATTACCCAGTAGTTGGGATGTGGATGTCAGAGGCAGTCGCTCCATGTAAAATACCTGTATTCAGCTGCTTACAGGTAAACTAGACCAGACTGGAGCCAAACCCAAAATAGCTGAGGAAAAACAGGTAGAATGTTTTTTTTTTAATGAATGTGAAATCATCAAAAGCAAAATTATAACAGCCACACGGACCGATCTTCAAGATTAAGCAACGCTTGCCGAGGTTGGTCTGTGGATGGGTGACCATCTAAACATACCGAAACTCCTCCGTGCCTCGGAAAGCACGTTAAGCCGGTTGGTCCCGGCTGTCATTTGGAGATCGTTACGGATTTTCAGAAGCCAGAAAATCTGACACCAGTCTTGCTAAGAAGTACCGTGTTACCCAGTTAATGGGTTGTGGAGGTCTGGTAGGCAGCCGCTCTACGTAAAATACTGGTATTCAGCTGGATTCGGTTTGACTGGAAGCCGAACCCAATATAGTTAGGAAAAAGGTTAGGCAGATGATTAATGTGAAATCATCAAATGACTTCTTCCGCTCTGGGTGGAGCGGAAGGGCGTGTCAAACTTACTGACTAAAACCCATCGTGTTCCTCCTTATGCCCTTTGCGTTCCAGGGCCGCGGTGACGCTTTCGAACAAATTCCGCAACCAGGTATAATGATGGACTGTAAAGTGTAAGGGGATATCTCACCTCCATAGCACAAGTGTTAGGAAACATCTCGGCTAAAGCCTGGCATTGTTCGGCGTGCACATCTTCTTCCAGCAGTGGGCGACGATTGCCCTCCACGCTCTCCGACGATTCCGAGTTGGAATGGGACCTATAAATAACACAATAAAAATCCAGAACAGGGAGTATTATTCTACCTACTAGGTGAAAAAAAAAATAAGTCTATTAAGTCCGTTAGATTTCAAAAAAATATTGGACACGTATTTTTTGTCATTTCAAATCGTTAAAAAATTATAATGATAAAGCGCATTTAAGTTCAAGAGGAGGCTGGTGACGTCTCGTTGCTAATAAAAATTGTTCTGTAGTAGTGACGTCACGCGAGTTTTCAACGCACTGAATCGTCATTTTTAGGGTTCCGTATCCAAAGGGTAAAAACGGGACCGTATTACTAAGACCCCGCTGTCCGTCTGACTGTCTGTCACCAGGCTAGCTGGACAGTTGAAGTTTTCACAAATGATGTATTTTTTTTTGCTGCTATAACAACAAATACTAAAAACAGAATAATATAAATATTTAAGTGGGGCTCCCATACAACAAACGTGATTTTTTGCCGTTTTTTTTTTATAGATAATGGTACGGAACCCTTCGTGCGTGAGTCCGACTAGCACTTTTGTTTACGTGATAAAAGAAAAAAAAGTGTCCAATATTTTTTAGAAATCTATCTGACGGACTAATTAGATTTTTCAGTAGAATAGGTACCCTATTTCGACATCACACTATATTAGAACACACGCCTGCATTCCTTTCAATCATCAAATGACTTCTTCCGCTCTGGGTGGAGCGGGAGGGAGTGTCAGACTCTTACTGACTAAAACCCATCCGTGTTCCTCCTCATACCCTTTGCGTTCCAGGGCCGCGGTGACTCTTTCAAACAAATTCCGCAACCCTAGTAGATCCAGGTTATGCTTACCGGTTGTTCTTGGTCACAGGAGGCAGCATGTCGCTCAGATTCTGCAGCGTCAGGCTGAGCCTATCGCTGCTGGCAGAGTCATCTGAAGAAATAATAACATTTAACATGTTAGTAAAGGATTTTGGTCACATTAATAAGAATTTGACTTTGAAAGCCTCTTCAGAAAACCAGCGATTCATCATCATCTTCCTGCCCTTGTCCCATGTTACTTGGGGTCGGCGCAACACGTTTTTATCTTCCATTCTGTCCTATCAGCCGTCACACTATCACTAACTCCCTTTTCTTTCATATCGCTCCTCACACAATCCATCCATCTTTTCTTTGGCCTCCCTCTTCCTCTCCATCCACCCACATTTATATTCATAACCCTTTTAGTTACATGCGTTTCATTCTTCCTCTTCACATGACCATACCAGGACAAGCGGTTACCTTTCAACTTTTCCGTCACTGGCGCCATTTTTAAACTACCTCTAATGTTCTGATTTCTCACTTTATCCATTCTCGTTAGTCCACACATCCATCTCAACATTCTTATCTCCGCTACATGCAATCTATTTTCATCCGTCTTTTTCATAGCCAAACTGCTACAAATAGTAATCGCTGGTTTACTTATTTTTTTTAATTTATATTATTGATAGGCACGCGCTTGACCACTATCTCACCTGATGGTAAACGATGATGTGGTCGAAGATGGAAATTCAAGTGAACGTAACGATAACCGTAGGTACGTACACAAAATTAATCGAGGTCCTTTTACTAAATCTCTAACCTCTAGAAGACTCTTAAATTATCTTGTTCTTTTTAACCGACTACATAAAAAGGAGGATTCTCAATTCGAATGTATTTTTTTTTTATGTTTGTACCTCATAACTCCGTCATTTATGAACCTATTTAAAAATTCTTGTTTTATGTGAAAGGATATACCTACTTCCTGATTGGTTCCATAGAAATTTTATCAAAATCGGTTCTGTAGTTAGATCAAAATACCTGAAAAATATGTCATCCAAGTAAACGAAATCGGGTATATTGCTTTTCTGTGATTTTCCAGTGCTGTTTACGAATTACTTACGAAAAATTATAAAGAACCTACTAAAAGCGCAAAATACTAAGAAAATACAACCTACTTCTAAAAAGTCGGTGTCAAAACGAAGAAACAACTAAAAGCACCGATTTCCGAAATCAAAGTTATTACTTTTTAGGGTTTTTTGAAAAAGTTTTTTTTATAGTAAAATAGTCAGGATAACGGAATATTATACGACATCCTGAAAAAGTTACCAAAATTCCCATAAAAGAAGGTAGTAAATACTCACCAGGGTTAGAAATGGAGTCAGTATCATCCCGGGGGTTGAGCTCAGCCTCCAACTCGAGCACCCAGGTGCAGACTAGGCCCGCGTCGATACGCTTGAACTGCGGCACGTATGCCGACATCATCTCTATGAACCCTGGGAACAAGAGATGGAGAAATTGATTTTAAAAAGTTTGAGGAAGATCTGCAGCGCGATTCTGTAAACATGTCGAAGTGAACACTTGGGCGGGGTGCACGACGGGTGAGTTGTCAAACCATACAAATAAGATGGAATGACAGCTCTATTGTCGTTCACTCCGCCTAGGTGAACACCGTGAGATGTCGACAAAATCGACCGGTAGTTTACTTGTCGTTTACTCCGCCAAAGTGTACACCATGAGATGTCGACAGAATCGACCGGCTGTATAAGACACTAGCGGTTCGCCCGCAACTTCGTCTGCGTAGATTTAGAACAACTTTCCCCCTTTCAGTTTCTTTTTAAATTCAATATTTAAGCACTGATGGGTTTTAGTCAGTAAGAGTCTGACACTCCCTTCCGCTCCGCCCAGAGCGGGAGGAGTCATTTGATGATTTCCCATCCATAAAAATAAGGTAAGGTCCGTCCACGTCCGTACAGGATAGGTACAGACTTTCATAACCTTTTATACGATTTTGTCTGTCATTATCATCATATCAGACGAAAGACGTCCACTGCTGGACATAGGCCTCCCTCAAGTGTCGCCACAACAACCGGCCTTGTGCGTCTCGCATCCATCGGCTACCCGCGACGGTCATCAGGTCATCGGTCCGGAGTCAAGGGTAGACGGGCTAATCTTTTCGTTTTGCTTATCATAGCGGGGTTTTGCCTATGGGGATATAATAGTATTATGGGGATATAATAGTAGTTCTTTGTTCTGTGAATACATTTTAATCTTAACAGAAAACAACAGCAACAGAAACAAAGTAAAAGAAATCTATACATATAATAAAACTGTAGAAGAGGTCAATTCTGTACATTGAATATAAAGTAAAAAAAATACTCCAGGGGTGCTTTATACAAACAGTAGAAGCCAAAAATTTTTTTTTTTCTTTTTTTGTCTGTCTGTCTGTCTGTCTGTCTGTTGTTCGTCTTTCACGCAAAAATCACTGGACGGATTTTAGTGAAACTTTTTTTGTTGTATAGCTATTAGTCCTCGCCAACATATAGGCTATAATTTATTTTGAAGATCTGAATACAAGACGTGGAACCTTAGCAGCCCGGCTAATCTATAAGAGATATTAATATACCGCTTTAGGAATAGTTGGTCAACATGATGAGTACTGTCTGTCGACATAAAAAAAATGAAGGTCTAGAGCACCTGATGTGGAACCCTTTCAGGGAGTTAAGCTATCAGCTATTTTAATCAACTGTCAACAGATCTCATAGTCCGTTGGTTTAAAGCCTCTCGAAAGACTTGGTCTGGGTTCGAATCCCACAAAAGTTGTAATTATTTTTGGATTATTTTTATCTTATTTATTTCCTTATTTTTTTATTCCTACCAAACCTAATATTTTCAAATATTAATAATATGTTATTGCTGTATTTTGCATATATTTTTAGCAAGACAAGCAGAACCTATTTTCTGTTTATATGTATTCTGTTTTGTTTGCATCACGTTAAGAAATACAAAACTAATGTAGATAACATTCACATAAACCTGATAGGATTGTGGCAATCTAGAAGAAATCAACTTATTATCTACATGCATAGTAAGTAGGGGTAAGTATCTTTAATGACACTTGCAATGCCATCTGTTGAGCAAAATTGTACTTACCATCAACACCACGAGAATTACACCAAAAAGTATTTTTTAGTTAAAGATTCTTTTGATACTTACCAGGCGTTACGCATTTGATGCAAAAAAAAAATTGCTCCACTGACTGTTTTCATTTTTTTTACTTTTGATAGGTACGCGTTTGACCACTATCTCACCAGATGGCAAACGATGATGTGATCGAAGATGGAGCACGCTTGCCTATAAGTAACCTACTCACTCTTGATAAGACTCCCAGGCTGTAACTATCAGGAAACACGGACTCAGTCATGGAATTCCACGCCATGTGTTTCCAAAACGTTTTGTTCACGTGGGTGTGAGATCCACCGTGTACCGGTGGCGTACCGCCGTACGTCTTGTGGTCCGATGATAGAACGAGCTTGGCGGAATTAAACTATGCAATTCCGTCGCACACTCCCCAAAATGCAACCGATACAAAACCGACAGGCTAAAAACTCGGCTTCGATGCTCAAGACTTTGGAGCTTCGACTCGGTGAGCCTTTCACCTCTTGGATTTCTTTCCCAGGATCTCCCTCATTCCTAATTATTTTCTGTTTATTTTGAAACAAAACTGTTCAATTCCCAGTCAGCTGGTGATTCGTCGTGACTAGCCTAGGGCCAGAAATTACCAGTAGCGGGTTTCACACTCCAAAGCTTCAAGGCGAACTGTGGATCCCTGGGCAATGACGCCACAGAAGAACTCGCGAAGATAGGTTATACAGGCGCATATACAGGTGGTAAATATAGGTTTGTGAGTGCTAAGTAATTGAGCTGACTTTAATCTCAGATTATCACTCCCTTGCGGCTTGAGTATTATCTATCGGTCGTCTCTCCGCTCAACCTGTGAAGCACACTACCGGTCGATTCTGTCGACATCTCACGGTGTTCATCTAGGCGGAGTGAACGACAACACAGCTGTCATTCCATCTTATTTTTATGGTTTGACAACTCGCCAGTCGTGCACCCTGCCAAAGTGTTCACTTCGACATGTTTACAGAATCGCACTGCTGGTGGCTTTTGTACATTTGGGAGGAGCTAGGCTTGCAAACTTAGCCAGGACAACGGAGTGTCTACTCTACTCTATCCGTTGTGGGTGTTTTTATGGATGGGAAATCATCAAATGACTTCTTCTGCTCTGGTTGGAGCGGAAGAGAGTGTCAAACTCTTACTGACTAAAACACATCCGTATTCCTCCTTATGCCTTTTACGTTCCAGGGCCGTGGTGACTTTTCGAACAAATTCCGCAATACTGGCTACGACGCTTCGTCGACCCGGGCCTGGTAGTGTTCGTACAGTGAGCCAACCTACGCTCGCCATCTGCGGGCCCGCACTTAGGGTGGCTGGGAATTGCTCTGCGACTCCCGACGCAACGCCCGGGTTGTCTTTTTCTGTTGCGGCGGCTGAGGGGGTCTACTCTCTTAAGCCCGAAGTCTATAGTTTCGGCCTTAGTGTTGGGCGTTTTCTACTTCGTATCACCTACGGACTTACGATTAGTCCCGAACTAGGAATAACTGTCAAATCGTGCTGTCATTCATTCTTATATTCTTTTCCGGACCTTGGAATGAACCAGGACGCCGCAGCCGATCGCCTCGACGAGGACACGGTGATGCTCTGCCCAAGCAGGGCAGACCTCCACCGTATACTCCACCATGTCCTCTGCGGAGACTTTTCTTCTGATAGTTTCGGCATGACCATTAATCAAGCTCAGGGACAAACTATTAGTCGTGTTGGTGTGGATCTGCGGAAGTCCTGTATCTCGCACGGTCAGGCTGTATGTCGCTTTGTCGCAAGTAAGCAGCGCGCAAAGCCTGTTTATACGTACTGATGAATATCACATAACAAGTAATATTGTTTACGAAGAAATTTTTAAGTGTTAATAGGTATTCGTTCGTTCTTCGTAATTTTGTAAGTCATGTCATAATCATGATGAGTACCTACATACATTTAGTGAGTTTGTGTATATCTTCCTAAATACGAAATGCACGCGCGAACGAAGTCGCGGGCACAGCTAGTAATGAAATAAGTCTATTGGTAGAACTTCATCGGACAAACTCCTTTAGGTACGAATGAACACTCCACAAGGCCTTTTCAATGCATTTTCTATTTATAAATGGTCGATAATGGCCCTTACACTGTCCATAGTTGGCATTCGTAGCCAATAGGGCGTTAATAATAAAGGACGCAGGCCGCCGCTGTGGCGTGCACGATGGATGACCCTCGAATGAACTCGAAGCTAAATATAAGTTCCTACTTGCTCCTGGGCCCCTGGTAGTTTTGAAGTGAAGGATTAGCAGACGTAGGAGTAACTGGAATTTTGTACCTAATACGGATGATTCCTGGTTAAAAAATATATGATTTTATTAGTCCGTTAGTTAGATTAACGAAAAATATTGGACACGTATTTTTTGCTTTATCAAATCAATAAAAAATGATACATGTTACCTAAAATATCAATCGGTCTACCTAGGTTATTCTCAGTTATAGAGGAGTTTGTTAGCAGTCTAAAGAGAGCGGAGCGTTATGTCGGAAATTCGGAATCCGACCGACAAAAACCCGTTCACTATCGTAAGTCGGTTGCCCGGGATACAATACGTAAATTCGCGCGCACCCCCGGCCCCCGACTGCCTGAAAATTAAACTTGGCATTTAAGTGTTAAATGAAGCACGCAAAATACGTTCTTACGTATTCCATTCAAAAGCCACCCCTTATATTGTGACATAACATCTCCCTATTTAAGAGGGTATTACGTAAATGTTAGCATAAAATACGTAATGTTTGTTTTTCACTATAGCGGACAGAGCTTTCAGTTCAAAAGTGGCTATTATATCACACTACCGTACACTGCGTTTCAAAATAACAGACTCAAACCGATCGATTCGTCGCGACATAAAACCACGATTCAATTATACAATTTGCCTTCACTGACGTGTAGCGCAACGTCCCTTTTAGGCTCAGGCGCAAAATAGATAAGCACAGAAGTTTGGTAATACGCAGGGCTGGGCACTCTTTGAATTACTTGAAATAATACGTATTTGGTATTTGTATTTCAATTACTTTTTTAAAAATGTAGTTTGTAATTAGTATTTCAAATACCTTTTTTTATGGATGGGAAATCATCAAATGACTTTTAAATACATGCGAGATAGTGTTTTGTAATTTGTATTTTAATCAAAGCAAAGCATTATTTAGCCCAGCTCTGGTTATGTTTCATCTGCCTAGCTTTTCACATATCGTGCGTCGGTGTCAATGGAGGAAAAAGTAAATGTTTCATCATTCGCTCCGTCAGCTGGGACTGGTGATGACTGATCATCTCTCAACTGTCACGGTTTATTTAAATTGTTACTTCGGAGGCTTTTATCGTGAACGTCTTTCTACATCGTTCTCACATATACCTAATAAATAATTTCAACAAGATTGTAACCACAACTTTGTCACAAATTATATTATTGATTTAAAAGAGTGTCCCTCAAGTTTCTTGCACGTTCTTCTCCTCCTCACCTCCTTGACTGACCGACCTTGACAATTCAAAAGTGCCTGTACCAAAATGGTTTAATCGAAATAAATGTTTTGAGTTTTAATGTTATCAATTTTTTTACATGAGGCAATTAAAACCTTCTTTTAAGCAATGCAAACAGCTGGTCTATTCTGACAACATCTCACTGTGTAAACTTAGTTGGAGTGAGCGTGAGATGAACTGTCATTCCATATTGTTTATGGATTGACAGCTCTCATTCATGTTTACTTTATTGACTTTACCTAAGTTTTCACTTCGAATTGTTTCAGGCACTTAGAAGGTACTAGATTGTACTGTTTTACCGACAAAGGCTTGCCAGCTAGTTCATAGCTTTATCACGAGATGGAAGGTTTCCTCTAATAAAATTGAAGTCCTGCATTGACGTCGAAGATATGTAAAACATAGAATAGCAAATAATGTATTTACGTATATTGCGTAATACTTATGCAGTATGCAGAGCTGTATCTAGGGGAAATAAAAAAAATATACCTATGGTGTGATAAAATTTACACTCTCAAACTATTGGTCTAAGAGACGGTGAAGAGTGAACTGTTTTCGAAAAGCAAGCTATCATAGGCGTTTTTATAAATCAATAAAGTTTGATAAGAAATATATACCCCATCTGGTAATATCAGTTGGTGAAGGTCGATCTTCTACGTCTCCTCTACTATAGATACAAATTGTTTAACTATTGCACAATATTTAAGCAATCGGCTTGCTTTCTAGCCGTTTGGGGTTGAAACTCTCGGGTCGTGGGGGTCCTAATGCTCATAACTTATTTTATCTACTTCCATGCTATAAATCCTCTATGAAAATACTGAAACAGTTAGCTTATTGCCAACATTAAAACACCTAGTATCATAGTAATCATAATAACATTCAGACGAGTGTTTTAGTGTTGTACTAAATTTCATTACGCAACTCCTTCACTTTTCTGAAATGGGATCGAAAAGCAAAGGAATCACCGAACAGCCGCATTCTCACTAGGTAGGTACTTAATTCACGGTATCTTTATGAATTTCAAAAAAAGAACATTGTCATGCACGCGCGTTTCAAAACGTCGTAATTTTTTGAAAAAAAAAAAAAAACTTGATGTTCGAATTCACGTCGTGTGCCGCCATTTTTTTGTCCGATAATAGTATTGCAAAAAAAATATTACTTTGTTGTTTACAAAAATGAGTGATATAGATTGATAACACACCACCAGATATTTCAAACCAATTATTACCAGAAAAGTCGGGGAAAACAATATGAAAAGGCGTAAGTACCAAGATTTCAAGAATTAGAAAAGAACCTTTTATAGAGGATTCATATCATAGGTGTAGATAAAGTCTTGTATGCAACTGTACATAATTAGGTATTAAAACACACATGTAATACTATTTAAAACCCACATTCGTGTTTAAAGATCCTTTCTTGTGCAACAGCAGTCGCATAAATAACTATAAAGATCTCTCAAGACAGTTGACACTTCGCGTTACTCAAGGCCTGGCTTTTACCTTGGACAAAGGATTTCCGCCAGTCTTTTGGACACACTTCCAGTCGGCAGCGATGTGGATGAATTTTTCGACGCCATATTTTAGGGTTAACTTAGTTAGGATTTTTTATTTTCATTTTTAGTTTAAATACAGTTAGTTAAGTAGGTATTTATTAAAACCACTGATAAAATCTATTCATAAATAAAGCGTCTTTATTATTATTTTATTTGCTTAGCCGTTTTCCTAACTGTATTGAGCTCGGGCTCCAGTCTAACCGGGTGATCCAGTAAATTACATGGAGCGACTGTCTTTCGGACCTCCACACAACCCACCTATTGTGTAACACAATACACGCCCTTTGTAACCACCCTTAAGACTGTCAAAGATCTAAAAGACAGTTGGACAGCTAACGAAAATGCACACTCACATAGACATAAGTCACGTACAACTTACTCGCGAATCTCGCGACTGGTTTTAGGTAATAATAAAATTTATTTCATCAAAAAGTACAAAAAGTAAATATGTAACTAAATGTAGGTATATGGTTAAATCATTGTACAGTGTACCGATTCCCAAACTGAGACGAGCTCGTACTTCGGGATTCGGCGGCTCTTCACCCTAGTGTCATTACAATAATTATGACCAAACATTTCTTACGCAAGATCATCGTACGCAAGCGCCTATGTGTTCGTGAGCCCGTTTTTGCTCTTTGTATGAAGTTGACCTTCTGCACCCCTCGTTTTTGTGGCTCAGGGCCGTAAGTACAATCCCAGGGGGAGCGAATATTTAATTACGGTACCTGCGCGTTGATATGAGCTTTTGAAAGAGACTCAGACAGACAGGTATGAGCTAAGCCGAGCTTTTTGTTATATTTGATGTGCCGTTTTAACGGCTCTCTATTGTAACTCCAGACAATAATGTTTATGATATGAATACATGACAGCTTTGCGAGAAATAAATACAGCTTTATTAGTTACAGCGTGGTTAATATGCTTAATATATTTTTAGGCAGACAGTCGATATTCGCATACGAAATAGCGTTCGCAAAGAGCTTTGGCTTTTAGACAAAGTGATAATCTATCGTCGTGAATATGACTGTCACAAACGCAATATGTAGGGGACTATCAAGTCCTGCCAGGGTTGCGGAACCGGGCATTTAACTGAGTTTTTTTAGTAAATTTCTCAAACCCTAGACTCTAGAGACAAGATCAGGCGCAGTAAAAAATATACTTATATTTAAATTAAAAAAAAAAAAAATTAAAAAAACTTAAAACATTACACACTTTGTGACTGTTTTATAATCTGCGATAAACAGAGACCGTACTAATAGACAGTACCTATTATTTGCGTGTGACGTCACTCACTAGCATCGCCATTTTGAATTTGCGCCTACAAACGACATTTTGCATGACAAGGATAGAAGAAAGCTTCAAAAGCTTGAAACTCTTCTATTTTTCTATCAATTTTATTTATTTTTTCACAAATCGTACAATTTAGTGATAGCTTTCGAATACCTAATTCATTCATTTCGATTTTTGATAGTTGATGTTAAATGCCCTATTGTTCGAAATATTTACCGCGGCCCTGGAACTCTAAGGGCATTTGTGTGAACACGGGTGGATTTTAGTCAGTAAGAGTCTGACATTCTGAGCAGTAATTTGATGGTTTCATTTGGTAATTTTATGGGATACCCTCGTGATATTTCGGAAGGCATATCTCTGATAAAATCGTTTGCGCTGCTAGAATACTGTGTCTTGGGGCCTTTTGTCTTGTATTTGCAACCGCAACTATTTACACTGGGGTTCTCCTAAGTTCGATCGCTATACCGGGCTTCGTCATTGGGTTTATCCAGTAAGAATTTCCCAGCCCTTTGATTCCCAATCAATATCGCCAAGGGGTTCGCCCCTTATTAAATGCAGGACTTATTCTACTAACATTATTATGTGAAAGTCTCGATGTTATGAGGTTTGTTAATCAATCACGCTTTTGCATCGAAAAGGATATGGATGCACAGGTAGCAAATAGCTTATATTGGGACAAAGGGCACAATTTTATACCGGTAGACCTTTCCAGTGAGATAATACCGTATTTCAACTATCAAAAATGTTCATGAATGAATACTCAATTGAAATATATATTACCTAAAATAATACGATTTGTGCGTCATTTTTAAAAATTGGTGGAACTGTAAGAGTAGTTAGTTACACGCATTTGAAGTCATTCTTCTCCCTTTGTCACGATAGAAGTCTCAAATAAAAAACTCATTTATTTCAATAACCATTTACAGGCACTTTTGAATTGTCAAGGTCGGTCAATCAAAGAGGTGAAGCTATTTGTACGTTCTATAGCGTAGATCTCCATGGAAAAGAACGTGCAAGAAACTCCACGGACACTCATTTAAATCAATAAATTGTTGCAAAGTTAGAGAACATTTTAGAAAAAGAGTTTAGAGGTAGAGAGAGAGTGAGAGAGAGCGATTTTAAGTTTTCTATAGAATGTTCTGTACTAATTATTAAGACCTGGATATCTAGCGTATGCATACCAAGTTTAATTAAAAACGGTTCATTATTTTCGAAAAATAAGGACTTCAAACTTTATATGAAATAACGTACGTCGTAAACGCTCTTAAAGAAATGGGTGTACCATCGGCCCCCTTTTGACGAAAACAGGCATACACGCCCGCCCTTTCACAAAGTGGTCCATTACTACTTAATTCTACTTCAATTTTCATCTGAGTCTCGTTCAGCAACATCTATAATGATTGACCTATATTTCTCGTAGCCCGGCAACAGTTCCATAACTTGAAAACTAGATTATATTTTCAGGTCGTCGTAATTATTCTGTTTTCTCTTGTTCAGTGTTTTCAGTTACAATAAACGAAACATTTTGAAGAGTTCTTAGTCAGTATCGTCAAAGAAATATGCGGTTTTAAACCGATTTCTAAAAAGGAGGAGGTTCTCAATTCGGATGTTTGTATTTTTTTTTTTTATGTTTGTTCGGGCATAACTCCGTCGCTTGCCAACCGATTTGAAAAATTCTTTTTTGTTGGTAAGGGTATACTTTCCAAATGGTCCCATTGAAATTTTATCAAAATCGGTTCAGTAGTTTGGTTATTAAATCCAAATAGCTGGAAAAAATATGTGGAAAAATCATCCATGTATACGAAATTGCGTATTTTTGCTTTCCTGTGACTTTCCAGTGGTGTTGTGGGGTACCACTAAAAAGTGAAAAATATGTTTTTGAATGGAACTTTTGCCCGTGGCTTCGTTCGAGTTCAAGTTTCATTTTCGTAAAATGTAGCCTATATCCCCCCAAAGTCTCATCTATCTCAAATTTATCAAAATGGGTTCAGCGACTTAGACGAGAAACAGTAATAAACAAAAAAAAAACACTTTCGCAGGATGAAAGATGGATTTCTGGGGGCCTACCATTCTTACCACTCTTACAGCAGGTCAATTTTAGGCGAAAAATAACCTGTCGTGCTAGTTTGCGTCATGAGCGTGCCTAGTAGCAGGCTAGCCAGCCATCACGTGACCTGAACCGGTGAGCGACTAAAGTCCGTCCAACGAAAGAAGTCTGGCGGAATGAAATGGAACTAACAAGATTTGTTAGAGGATAACGTACAGTCGCATAGAAACTAGCGCCGCGGTTGCGGAACTTCTTTCGTTGGATTGACTCTAGCAGGTCAAAACTGAAATAGAGAGTATTTTAAAATTTTAAGGGGGTATGGTAGGCCCCCTGTACTAATTTGTTTATTTTGTTTTAATGCAATAAGTATTGAACTTAGTTATTCCTTCCAATCGGTACTAAGTATGAGGATTTCCATGCCTTGAGAAAAAATAATAGTAATTCAGAATATCAGCTACCCAACATCACCTTGAAATATGACCACCCTGTACAGTTTATGTATCATTCTCGATATCAACAGTTAATATAGAATCGACAGCTGAGCACGCTTCAGTATAAGTGGAGGCTAATCCCAGAGTTGCCTTCCACAACGCGTATCGGGTTCGAGGGATTGACCTATTTCTGCCATCTTCATACCTCGGAGAACTCAAGTCGATTTGCAGGTTATATTAAATTCTTGGTTTGCTGTTATTCGTTAGGATACATCCTAACTTAATATTTTAAATGCAAGGGTGAGTTAATATGTTTGTAACGCTTTCACGCCATATTGCTGCAAGTATTTTCATGAATTTGGTCTTTACCAAATTGATGGAAGATGGAAAAATCATCTCTGGAGACGGTTGTAGACTTTTTTTTTGCGAAAATCACGATATATTAGCACGAGTGAAGTCGTCGGCAAAAGCTAGTCTGAAATATTTTCTAAAACGTGGAATAGGGTACGTACTTCATCATCATCTGCCTAGCCTTTTCCTAACTATATTGGGGTCGGCTCCCAGTAAAACCTGATTCAGCTGAATACCAGTATTTTACGTGGAGCGGCTGCCTACCAGACCTCCACAACCTATTAACTCGGTAACAGTAACACGGTACTTCTTGGCAAGACTGGAGTCCGATTTTCTGGCTTCTGACAATCTGTAACGACTCTAGATCAAATACTATGATCTACAAATGACAGGGTAGGTAAGTAGGTGGGTACTATACATTCCTTAATAATAAATCTATTTGGTTCGTCAATTAGATTACAAAACAAAAATATTTTATCATAGTTGTCATAAAAGATGCAAGCGGGATAAAAAGAGGGAAGTGAAGATCTCATTGGGCATCGAAAAATTTGTCCGCATCAATGAGAAAGTGCGCAAAAATTATGTATATTCATCCAAGCCACGTTGGATGAATATACATAATTTTGTATCTCTACTTGTTGCATTTACCCCAATAAGTTAGTATTTCCAAATAGTACCTAATTTTAATTATGGTAGAATACATGTTACAAATGACTACCAACTTATAAGTACAAGTTATACTGTGAATAAAAAATAATCGATTCATAAATGAGGTAACAAACATTTAAAAAAATACAATCGAATTGAGAACCTCTTCCTTTTTTGAAGTCGGTTAAAAAGTGCCCAAAACACTGGCAGAATCGCCACGTTGGATGACTATACATAATTTAGTATACCTACTTGCTGCATTTACCCCAATAATTGGTCCTTCCAAATAGTAAGTACCTAATTTCAATTACATAATAATGATAGAATACATGTTACAAATGAATGACTACCAACTTATGCAAGTTATACTGTGAAAAAGGGTACCTTTATCAATGCTGTACCAATGCCGCATTTGTATCGTACCTAGTCGCAATTTGTCAAAAATCTTACATTTCGACAGATTGCGACTTAGAACCAAATGGGAAATGCGAACATTGCTTAAAAACTTGTAAAATTAGCGCTAGAATTCGATAAATGATAATATTTATTTTTGTAAATAACATCTAGAAGCAAAAATATTGACGTGTAAAATGACGTCAATAGTTTTGCTCCTTCATGAGGCCAGTGTATCCTATCTACCTTGAGAAGAAACACCGAAACAAAACTCAGAGATTCTAGATTACATTCAACATGTTATAGAACGACGCCGTCATGCGAAATGGCCGCTAAATTAAAGTGAATATGGGCGGAGTGCGCATGTGCAAGGGCGGTGAAGGACGTCGATTGCAGGGTATATGTACAGCCCGAGAATGAACGATTCTATGTTCGGCGTCCAACCATGTTTTGTTGCTTTGATTAACGTTATGATTTTATGAAGACATGTGAGGAATATTTTACAGGGTGAATATTATTTGAAGTTGGCGTGGATGCACAAATCCGAAACTACGATATCTTGCAGAAATTACATAATAATTTTTAGTACACGTACTGCTTATTTCCTAAGAAATTTCTTCCTAAAGACCTGCGAAAGGAGAAATATAAAAGAAATGTAGATAATAGTGTGTAAGAAAGAGCAAGAGCAAAAAAAACCCTAAAATAAAGTACCTACAAATAAACCTACATAGTTAAATATTGCAAATAAAACATTATATTCTATTCTACGAGTATAAGAAAAAGCGAAAAATACTCAAAGGAAACTCAAAACTCATTGGATTTTCAAAAATCAATATCCTAACTTGTGTTGTTAAAATACAGGGTGAAGATTTGAAATCGGAAAAGTGAAAAACACTCAAAGGAATCTCGACCCCATTATAATGAAAACAAAAACTACATAATTGGATTTTCGAAAATCAATATTTCCTAACCAGGTATCGAATCCTTTGATTTTGGAAAAATAAACACACACTGTATTATTACACCCTCCGAAAACCTCGCTTATAAGGATCAAAGCCTGGGAAGTAATAAATAACACATGGCAAAGTAAAGGAAAGAGCTCGTTTTCAACAAAAATATTTTTAATTTTCTGAAGTTTCCTAATAATCTGAAACCTTGACTTATATTTTTTTTCAAAAAACCCAATCATGAACGAACAGTTTGGTGCTTTCCTTATAATACCAACTTAGACATTAATTGACATGGTTCTCATATGAATTACTAGCTGCCGCCCGCGTGTGTCGAAAATTATTCTAAGGGAACATACTCCCGGGATAAAAAGTTACTACCTCTGTGCCAAATTTCATCAAGATCCATTCAGTAGTTTTTGCATGAAAGTGTAACAAACATCCATACATCCGTACATATACAAACTTTCGCGTTTATAATATTAAGTACAGGTCTCCCAAAGTGATAATGCGCATAGAAATCTTCGTCACTGTTCGGCAACGGTCGTATTCTCCGAGCGTCGGAAGACGATTTATGTTTATAGAGTGGTTCTTCATGCATAATTTAGTAGAATTATTTTAGTTATTATTTTAGTTTCCGGGAAAACGAGAATTAGCGAAGATCTGCATGCGCATTATCAATTTGGGAATACTGTAAGGATAATATGATTATGATATGATTTGACCATTTCAATAATTGTATGGAACCTAAAAGAAACCGAGTAACCATTACTTATCCGACTACGGCGAAGCAAAAAGGAGGGTTATGATTGTTAAAATTGAGTACAATTGGTATTATATCGGCAGTTAAAATAAAAATTGCCTCTATCTAACACTCGCCGACGCGAGCGACGACGGTATAATTCAAAGGGCAGGTAGCGCCAGTGCCAGGGTTTTGTTCGAAAGAGTCGCCGCGGCCCTGGAACGCAAAGGGCACTAGAAGGAGCACGGATGGGTTTTAGTCAGTAAGAGTCTGACACTCCCTCCCGCTCCACCCAGAGCGGAAGGAGTCAGTTGATCCAAAAAAAAGGAGGTAGCACCAGTGACTGTAAGTAATAAATGCAGTCAAAATGGAGATAATGTATTTTTCATATCGGTTACCCAATCTAATCACAGATGTTAACTCAATACGACGAACGAGTTCGAATAGCGGTTTTCGATTCCTGCTGCCAACATTATCATTTCAGCCGAAAGGTGCCACAGCTAGATATAATATATGCTTCCCCCAAGCGTCGCCATCGCCACATCGACCGGTCCTGTGCGTCTCGCATTCAGTGAATATCCGCGGCCTTCACTTGTTTTATTGTGCAACTAGCAGAGCCCGCGACTTCGTTCGCGCGTATGTCAGAAAATAATATGATGTCGCTAGATAAGACAGTATCCAGCATTGCCTGACTCCTCTAGAATTTGGAATTTGATAGTGTTATACAAGGCGGGTGAGTTTTTGGCTGATTCAACTCTTATACAGGGTGATTGGTAATTAAGTGCGAAATAAACCCTAGAGCTGATTTGCAACGATTTTGATGGCACTTTACGTACAAATTACACGATACCCTTTCTTGTTTAATAAGCTTCCTAAAGGTATAACCACTTTTGGCACGTGTATGAAAAATAAACTCAATCGTTTCCGACAAGGTTGGACTTTGATGGTACTTTTTGAATCCTAACACTAAGTACAAAGTAAAATATATTAGCTTCATATAAAATCTTTTTGCTCACCAAAATGGATAAATGCTCACAAAATAACGTTGTACAGAAACAGTAACATTAATACCGAAAATTACAGTTAAAAAATGATATAATGCGATGTTACTACTGTTACTAGGAGAACTTAGGATGCAAGAGCGAGCGAAGCGAGCTCTGGACTTAGGGCACCCCGACTCGGACAGGTTAGGTTAGGTTAGAAGGGGATGGCGGGATCTAGTGAGCGAGCGAAGCGAGCGAACTCTCAGACCCCGTATGTAGAACCGAATTAAAAACCTTACGATTTTGCTATTTTATTATATTATGTAGTACAGATAATGATTGAGTAACCCCTGGCATTTAAACGATTCAGTCTCGTGAAGTGGCATTAACAGCTCATAAGCTTCATGGGATTGGGCGGGTCACATCGGCCACATATATGGTGACCGCTGGGTAAGTCTCCACGCAATATGTGCCAGGGAATGGACGGCGTCGCCGATGCCATTCCAAAAAGCAGCACCGAGATGACCTGGACGCACACAGCGAAGGCTAATTTGAGGTGTCGTAAGAAAAGTGTGTCTGGAATGATATGGGGGAGGCATTTGCCCAGCAGTGGAACACCAAATGCTAAAAAAAAGCTTCAAACTTAAATGGTTTCAAAAGAGGACTTCTTTCTTTCTTTCATAAAGTGTGGTAAAATATAGCGTAATACTGCAATGAAGAAGAATAAAAGGCGCATGCCTTGATTGAATTGCATCCTAAACACAGTGCAATTATTTTGATTGAATTATCCCTGCCATTCATCAGTAATTTTCTCGCAATAACATTTGCAGTCAGTATGCTTCAAACTGCAACATTTTCAAGTTAGCAAGACATGTCTAAAAAGTAGTAAAATATTGCGCACCCTGCGCGATATCATTAAATCACCAGGCACTCATGAACATTATTGCGCAATTTCATTGACAACTTCTGGGTAAGCTTTAACTTCAGTGCTTTTGCGTCGGCAAGAGCGAGAAAATATTATGCAGAACTGCAAGAACTGCATCCTAAGGTGCAATCTAAAAATACGATGTAAAAAAATAGTTGCTCAATTGCGCTTTAATTAATTCTGTATTTACTTATTAGTAAATACAGCATTAATTATTGCGCAATCCTTGCATATTGTGCAACTTTGTTTGTAGGATGTAGAAGTACTGAATTACTGGTCTAATCAATATGCCTATCCTTTTCCCAACTATAAATATAATTATTGGGGTCAGCTTCAAGTCCAACCGGATGCAGCGGAGTACCAGTGTTTTACAAGGAGCGATTGCCTATGGATCGAATCAGGAATTATGGCAAGAGGATCACCAAAGGGTTTATATGTTTAAGTATTATGGTTAAGTCACAATAACCGCTTTTTGTTCAAATTATTCAATCAAAACCCGGGTGAAATGGAATATTGGTGATTTTGGTTTCATGATACTAGTTCTTATTCATTTAAACGGTGTGATAATTAAGGTTGATTATGAACATGTAAATTACACTTTAAATTATTCAAATCGGACCTTTCGTTTAAAAGTTATGACGGGTAAAAAATGCTCGAAGTAAGAAAAATGTTGCGGTTTGAGCTAACAGGGGAGAATCTTAATGCTTGGTCCGATGAAGTTGGAACACTGCATTCATGATTTCGATAAAAACAAAGAATAACAAATGTTTGAATTAGTTTTAAATAAAGTAGTCAATAAAGATGAAGTTTTAAGGAGAAGATGATTATTATTGCTTGCTTCAATTTACGTGAAAATTGGTATGAACAAACTAAAAGTGGGATAATTGAAATACAGTCAACCCCTGACGGGGTGAACAGTTGAGCTGATCTTGAGACCACAGAATCAGCAGCAGAAACGGCTGGGTAATTAATAAAAACGTTGTACTTCATTTTCCAAAATTAACCTTTAAAAGGGGGTAGTAGCGGATATAGTAAGTGCTCCACAAACTTCAACGCCCCCTGCGTTGAAGTTTGTGGAGCACTTACTATATCCGCGCGTAAGAAGTCGCGGGCGAAATGCTATGTGCAATAAAATTGATCTACTATGGCCCTCTGCGTTTTAGAAAAGAATACTATTTATTAAGTGCACCACACCACCACCAGCAGATTTATCTGCTTCTAGTTCTAGGCAAAAATACCTGGGGCTCTAGACAAGTGACATTCTGTCAACGGTAGCGTGGCTCAGGCGATGTTCAATACGTCAAAAATGTATGGGATTGACAGCTGCTATCGAAATGTCACGTTATCAAATTCTTACATTTTGGCATTTCGACAGTCGCATTCGCTAATTGAATGGCATATTGTCTAGGCCTCTGATCTCGAAAATCGACTTATAAAGTATTAAAACAATTTCAAGCAGTCTGATGCCGTCGATGGCATTGAATCTGTGATTGAACTAAAAAAAACACCACTAACGGCATCGGACAGCTTAAAAAGTGATATTTTCTGAACTTTTTAGATGTTTTTTGCGAAAAAAAAAGATAAAAAAATAATTCCGACATTATTTCCTAATTGTATCTAAGCAGATACAGAACACCACCCTTAAATATGACCACACACTTCTGGAACACCCTGTATAAATAAATAGGTAGGCAATGCAAAGACCTAGAACGGTAGAACATTTCCGATTCCGAGAGTTGCAAATATCGATCGGCAGTCTATTTATGTCTATTTTATTCTAGCCCTGAAATCAGGTCAATCAAGTGTTACTTCCATATTATGTCGGTAGCTTTAGCGCAGATTAGGGCGTTAATTATAGGGTTCGTTGGTTTTTAACTGATATTAGGAGCGTTTACGCCGTACGGCATTTCATACAAACTTTCAAGTCCTTATTTTTCGAAATGCATGAACCTATTTTTACGAAACTTGGTATGCATACGCTAGATATCCAGGTGTAAATAGTTAGGAGATAACATTTTCGAAAAAGAGTTTAGAGGGAGAGAGGGAGAGCGTTTTTAAGTTTTCTATAGAAAGAGGAAAATCACTATCTTTCCCCCTGAACTATTTTCAAATAACGCCTATATTCCCCCAAGCCTTGGAAAACACGTTAACACGTTGTTCTCGGGAGTCATTTGTACATCTTTGGCACCAGTCTTGGCAAGTGGTATCATTTTTCCAATGTAAAATATTCAGTTGCTCAGGTTAGACATGAGGACGACCACAGCTTAATGGAGGAAAGGCTAGGTAGATTGGTTTGATTCCACGAAGCGCTAGGCACTGTATACCTATAGTAGACCCTTTTTTTTAGGGATGGGAAATCATCAAATGACTCTTTCCGCTCTTTGATCAGACTTTTATTGATGCCTTTTGCGTTCCAGGGCCGCGGTGACTCTTTCGAACAAATTCCGCAACATTGTAGACCCTGCAGAATCGTGCGATTCTGCAAACATGTCAAAGTGAAGGCTTCGGTCAAGTGATCACAAAGTGAGCGTCAATCCATGTTATCAAGATGGAATGACAGCTCACTTCACGTTCACTCCACCTGAGTTTTCACGGTGAGAGGTATAGAGGTATGTCGCCGAACAGAGAGTAAAATCCCGCATACCTCCGTTGAAAAGGGAGGATCCTCCGACCCAAAGACTATAATACTCTGCCTGATAGTTGATATTCGGGCTGTTGTCAGGTACAAATCGCACATCGCGATTCAAGATTTTTGTTATGTTAGTTCGCAGCTGTCGGGATAGATGGCGTTGCGGGTCTTATTGTTGCGATGTAGATTCTGCTACGTTGATTTTTGTGGGCGGCATCGGCATTGGCGCTGCTACAGAGGTTTACAGAATCGACCGGCAGATTGCATTATGTTTATGGTTTGTAATGGGGAGAGGGGGGTCTATTGCCTTCAATCGAACACCATGAGAAATTTCAGATGTAACGGACAGTAACACTGCCGAATAGCGTTGCCAACAGTTTTTGATGCCCAGTAAAGGCCAAAGGAAAAAGTAGACCACGACATTTTTGGTATCGGCGATTTAGTCGCTTTACGAGGTGTTTCGATACTCAATTTCATGGCTAATAATAACGCAGGCATTTTGCCACTTCAGCACAGCATAAACCCTTCCCTACTAATATTATAAATGCGAAAGTAACTCTGTCTGTTACGCTTTCACGCTTAATCGGCTGAAAGGCTCGTCATGAAATTCGACAGATATATAGCCCGGGATATGAAGACGGACATAGGCTTTTTTACGCGATAACCGACATTCACGCGGGCGGAGCCGCGGGCAAAACCTAGTCCATCTATAATTTTCCCACAGCTGGGACACAGGTTTCGCATAACGATTACCGGTTCATATTTTCCTTCACCGTTTTTAGGTTCAGGGGCCTAACCACCAACTCTTAAAGCAGTATTACTTTAATATTACTTCCAGTGGGAAAGAGACGGAGCTATACATCCTGTGTAGCTCCGTCTCTTTCCCACTGTAGGCCCAGAGGCCCTAGACAATGTGCTATTTCGATTAGCGAATGCGACTGTCGAAATGCCAAAATATAGGAATTTGATCATTTGACATTTCGATAGCATCTGTCAATCCCATACATCTTTGACGAATTGACAATCGCCTTCGCCACACTACCGCTGACAGAATGTCACTTGTCTAGAGCCCCAGGTTTCTTATTCTATAATCAACCTCCCTGACCATTCTATTCTGTCAACTGTCAACCTATGAAGTGAGCTGTCCAAAACAAGATGGAATGACAGCTATTGACAGCAAAGTTTACGCATTGAGATGTTTACAGAATCGCACTGCTGCTCCATGGAGAACAACATGCACGAAACTCCATGGACACTCTTTTAAATCAGTGAATAGACTCCTTGGTGGGTCCTCGATCCCAGTTGTGGGGTCTACGCTACAGTATTGGCTACAAGCGCCTATTATTATAAAAACAATGACTACCAAAGCAATCTGGTTGGCTTCCAGTCTAGTCAGATGGAGCTGAGCTACCAGTATATTGACAAATAATCTTAAAAGGTCAGCTTGGGACAGACTAGATGAGTTTTTTTAAGCTCCCTACTAATATTAGAAATGTAAAACTTTGTAGGTTTGTTGATCAATAACTAGCTTCGCAAATTATGTTCATAATACAAACCTCTTTTCTAGCGAAAACTGTATCAAAATCCATTGTGTGGTTTTGAAGAAGTAAACAGAGAAGCGGAGAGGCAAACAATGACTTTGTTTTATATTATTCAAAGATACCATGGAGAACATGGCTTGAATTAGGATTTCATTACAGTAGGATGTTCTGTATGGTGTCGGACGTAAAAGAGTAGCACCATCCCATCACTTCCCGTGGGTGTCGTAAGAGGCAACTAGGGGACTCACCAGAGAATGGGCAGCAGCATTCTCTGTAGGTACATTGCTACAGCTACACTGTAATTGCCAACCCGCCTTCCAAGTAGGCAATTATGGCAAGCCCCCCCTTTTGGGGGAGGCCTATTTCCAGCAGTGGACGTCATTCGGCTGATATGATGATGATAATGATAAGGATGTTCCTGTGAGTTAAATTCCAATGTACACAAAAGCAAAGTTCCTGGCAAATATCTTTTAGGTAGCCACATAGCCACAGACTTGGACTATGGAATCCACAAATTTTGTGGATTCCATAGACCAAGTGTGGCTGCATATGTACAACAAATCAAATGGCAGTCTTGGTTGTAGTGTAGCCACACAAGATCTTTCCAAAGTTGCGGAATTTGTTTGCAAGTCACCGCGGCCATGGAACACAAAGGGCATTTGGAGGAACATGCATGGGTTTTAGTCAGTAAGAGTCTGACACTTCATTTTGCTCCGCCCAGAGCAGAAGGAGTCATATTTGATATTTCCAGAAGCTTTGTGGGGGCTTCACAGCCTTCCCAGACTGGATGCGGAAGGCAGGTCATCACATGTTGTTGAACAATAGTGACTGATAGGTTTCATTAATAGATGGATAGCTGCTGAGTCTTAATAGATTCTGCTGCGTTTGTTGTAATGATGTGCCCCAAAATGTTAAACTACAGAATCTGTTGATTCCCTCTTGTTGACTTTCAATCAGATAAGCATTTGGAGTAAATTTGGTATGTTTGGTAGTTTTTAGCCTAATTCAATACTAAAATAAATACTAAAATAAGAATTGTTACTTTGTAAATCTTTCTTAGTATTAATAATTATTTGGATGCGGTCCGAATCCCAGTATGCCACTGATGTGCCTTATGGTAACCTATATGATTATAAATTATTTATATGGTAACAAAACATTTAAAAAATATGTAAAAGCTAGATAAAATATACTACAGTAAATAAAATAAATAATTTAACATAAACAATAACATATTATCACTGAAAAAGTTACTGCAGCTATTCCTTTGTTATATTTATGAATGAATCTATGAAGGCGAGCGTGTTTTGTTATGCGACGACGTAATTTGAATCGAGACACAGTAGAGTTACCAAAAACAATGAAAAATGAGCAATATGATCTGCCTTTATGCTTAGAATCCATTTTCAATGCCTTTATTTAGGTCAGAAAATTAGTAGGGTATTAATAAATAATAAATAAGATATTTTTTCTTACCTTCTACATCGAAGCAAGGGTCTTGGGAAGCTTCCTCCAGGATCGAGAGCACATAATTCAGAACAATATCATCGATCACATTTATATTCGCACTAGGGATATGTTTGGTAATAAAATGAAATAAACCCTCCTTAACGACGACTTTTTGTTGCGCTATAGCACTCATTTTGATCAAAAACACCTTATTTTTCAGAAAAACACTAGTAGAATGTAAAGTATATTCAGAAAGATCGTTACGGGTGGCTACACAGTGTAAAAGTAGGTTTAATGTCCACTAAAACTGCCTCGATTGAGCTACACCACGGCCTCTTTGTGTCTATAAGACAAAAAAAATGTTGGTGAAAATCGCAGCTGTATTTTCACGGGAAAAATCTGGGATAGAACTGCGAAAATCAATACAAATGCAAGTTTTTTTTTTATAAACAACTTTTTGTAGTTTTAAGAACGGGCACAGACTTATCTGCATACAGCCACTGTTGGTTGAAAAAACATTTTATACAATTTTGGATTGTTATCTTCTTGTTAAACAAGACAAGTATAATTTAAACAAGAGTTTCTATTGGAAATTATATTTATATCAAGAATACTCGTGATATTAATGAAAATATATAATAATCTAAGCAAACACCAAAACGAAATGAAAACCAATGTGACAGTTGGAATTTCCGAACGAAATGCACACTGTCACTTGACCTCAAAAAGTGGCGGGGACATTTGAACTTTACCATGTGTTGTCGCGGACTATTTGATTTCTCAAGATATTTGATTATCTCTTGCATCAGTTCGGTATTGCTTTTGTTATTGTGGTAAATGGTATTTCGAGGATCCTCGATCATCAAGCGTCCCCCACTACCATACATTCATCGCAAATTAGGTTGTTACATAGCTGTTTATGGGGAATTTCAGATTATTTATTTATTTAAATTATGCTACTCCAACAACTTATTCACTAAATACATTTTTTGGGGTAGGTACCTACTGTAAAAATTCAGCTTAAAATCTAGAGTGCATTATGTCACTTACAAGTGTGCACAGCACTTACAGGTTTCAAGTATTTTAATAAAACATAAGTAGTAAATATAAGCTAAAAAAACAAACTAAGTACTTAACTTACCTACATGAAAACAAAATTGAAAATTAAAAAGAAAAGAAATTACTAAATCAATTTTGTTGCTTTAAAGAATAACACAATTAATAAGTAATAATGTTTGAGCTTGGGGTTCGTGACAATAAAAACAGCCGATTAAATAACCAAAACTAGACACTTTAATTAAACAACACTAATTACAACTTTAAAAACTAATTATAAATCACAATAATAATTGCACTATTGATCACTTTAATTCGCAATTGAAGATCGCTCTCGAAGATAGGTATCGTTTGTATCGCAAATCCAATCCTGACTCGGTCGCGGGCTATGCGGGCCTTTTATAGGTCGGCAGATACCTCCAGAACCTTCTAATATAGAAACATCTAGAAAGTTCGCGTACATACCGGTCCCGACTAAACAGATATCGAAAACTCTAGAATGTTCTAGCATAGAACAGTCTAGAAGGATCTTGACTCTAATAATTCTGCTACTCGATACTAGATGGCGCCAGTAGTACATAATATCGTTATGTACTCAGCATTAATTCTGGCGCGTAACAATAATATATACACTCTTTTTGCAAAAAAAACGGGCACCTAAGGAAATTTACGTTCTAAGGTCGATTTTAGTTAATTAAATGAAATTTATTTCTTTGACGTAGTCTGTATACTTATAATCGTGTAAATTAATGCGCGTGAAGTGAATTCGAGCAATTAAAAGAAAAAAAAACGATGGATTCTTTAAAATCGATGTACACGCCCAAACAATAAGAAGTGGTCGGCAATAAAGACAAGTTTTTTTTTACTTTTTTTAATTAAATAAAGTTACAAATGTAAAAACCTAATAACGAGTGTGACCTCCTCTTGTCAAAATCACAGCTTGAATCCTTCTGGGCATGCTTTCCACGATGTTTTTAATAACGTTTTGAGGAATACGTTCTCACTCTTCTGCAATGACTCTTTTTAGCTCCCTGATGTTTTGTGGAGCAGGTTGCACTGATCTTACCCGTCTTTTAGAACATCCCACACATGCTCAATTGGATTGAGGTCAGGACTTCGAGCTGGCCAATCTAAACGACGGATCCCAACTTCTTGCATGTACGCTTCCACGTCGCCAGAACGGTGCGGGCGAGCATTATCGTCCATAAAAATGGAATCTTCCCCAAGTGCAGTCAATGTGGGTTGTGCATATGGAATTAGGACTTCCATTATGTACCGGTGTGCATTTAATGTTCCATTTTCTATGAAAACTAACTCCGTACGCTCCGTCGAATTAATTGCTGCCCAAAACATAACGGAGCCTCCGCCATAAGAAGTGATTTCTTCGAAACACACTTCCGCATAGCGTTCCCGTGATCTTCGCAGCACTCGCCGGCGTCGGTCCTCTCCACACAAAGAGATTTTAGCTTCATCAGAAAACAATACTTTATTCCAGTCCTCCAGAGTCCATGAAGCACAGTTCCGAGCAAACTGAAGTCGAGCAACACGGTGCTCACGGAGTAATTTAGGGCCCCGAGCTGGGCGGTAACTCTTGATATTGGCAGCCAAAAGCCTCCTCCTGACCGTCCACAAGCTAACTTCTACTCCTCTTACTTTTTCAAGGCTCTTCTTCAGGTCCACACTTGACGCCTTACGATTACGCAACGCCTGACTCACCAAAAAGCGGTCATCTCTTGGTTCTGTGCATCGTTTTCTTCCCGAACCGGGTCTTCTTTTGACCGAACCGGTTTCTTGATACCGTTGCCAAGTCCTCTGGACAGTTGAACGACTCACATTTAGCCGCTGAGACACGTAAGTTTGCGAACAACCTTCTTCAAGTAGGGCTATAATTTTACCGGTCCTTATCGCTTTATCACTCATATCAAAAAGTGGTATGTAATGTAAAAAGAAAGATTAAATTGTTTAATTTGCAGAAAATATCCAAAAAGTCTTAAAATATCGTAATCAGTTAAAAATCGTATCAGCAATTCGCGCCATTAGTAAAGCAATTTTAGAATAATCCACAATAATCATTATTTTTCTTTTAATAATTTCAAATTTTAAATTTGGAACGTAAAGAATCATGCCAGGATGCTTCAAAAAACATGCCAATACATCGTCAAATTAACAAAACCTATTTCTTGTTCTTCTTCATTGAAGTAGAGCAAAAAATCTAAAGTGCCCGTTTTTTTTGCAAAAGAGTTTATATATTATATATATATAAAGATTTAACTGTGGGTCTGGTGGAACAATTTATTACGAAGTTGCGTTAGCTTGTTGGCGAAGATTTCAATGCTATTGGAACGTCAATTTGAGGTATGAAGGTAAGCTTACTGTCAAGCAGAACACCTAAGTCTCGGATTTTGTCGACTTTTTGAAGTACTCTTCCATTGAACAAATATGAAGACGTATTCGTAAGGTGTTTTTTTGTGAATGTTATTTGGTAACACTTTTCAGCAGGAACTTGTAATGTTTAGCACATATAGTTTCAACTCGATATAGTTTCAAGTCATCCGCGAAGATGGAATAGGTACTGTGTTTGATAATGTGTGCTATATCGTTGACAAATATAAAAAATAGTTTTGGTGCCCAAATGGGAACCTTGTGGGATTCCGGATGTTGAAGGGTAAGGTAGAGACTGATGACCCTTCACTACAACTTTCTGTTTTCTGTCGGTCAGATAAAATTCAAACCACACACAGCCAAAGTTGACCAAATATACCAAGTTTGACTGCTTTTGCAGAAAAATTTTGTGGTCTACTTTGTCGAACGCACTGCTAAAATCAGTGTAAATAGAGTCGACTTGATTGCGTGAGTCTACTAATTTACAAACGTCATCATCATCATCATATCAGCCGAAAGACGTCCACTGCTGCACATAGGCCTCTCCCAAGTGTCGCCACAACAACCGGTCCTACAAAGGACAAAGGTCATATAGGTCATTAACGTACAAAACTTAGTTGGTCGTAGTGGATTTTTGAGCGCGAAAACCATGTTGTTGTGGAGCTATCTCTATTTTGCAATGAGCGGTTAAAATAGGACACAAGAGAGACTCGAAAACTTTCTAAAATACCGACAAAATAGAGATAGGTCGGTAATTCTTTACGTTATCAGCCCTTTTCAAAGACGCGAAACAGGAAAGTGAGAAGTTTTAATAGAGTGGTTGAATATTATTTTGAGTGGAAGAGATAGACAGACTGCAAATTTTTTAACAAATATAGGTGGTAGACCGTCTAGACCTGCACCTTTGCATACATTAAGCTTTGTTAGTGCTATGATTAGGTTTTTTTCCGAGAAAGCAACGCTACCCGAAGTATTGCAAGAGTAGATCTGCGTATCATCAGAGCGATGTTGTTCAGAGCGCAAGGCGGTCGATTGAGTAAATGTCGACGAAAAGTGACGCGTAAAAAGATCGCAGATGCCGTCACCCAAAGTGGCCACCTCAGTGGGCACTGAGGTGGCCACTTTGGGTTGGTGGTTTGGAAACTTCAATTCCGGCGGTAGGTATACCTATTTCACTTGAGCCTGATTTTTTTGCTTTGACGAAGGACCAGAAGAACTTGGGATTATGGGTTATACCTTCCTCCATCCTCCTAGAGAACTAATCATAGCTGCTTTTGGTAACTTGTTTGGCTCTCTAGCTCAATAATTTATATTCGTATTCGTCACGGGGATATTTATACTTTTTGTAACGTGTTCTAAGTTTTTCCATGACAGTTATTATGATGTTTACGTCTAAAAATAAAACAAACCCGTTTTGAAATTAATATATTTCAATTAAAATTTTAAAATATAACGAGCAATCATTTATTCTCTCAACCTTTATCCTAAAAATGACTGATTAACACAACGCCGATTTTCACAACTACAATTTTATTTTATATTACAGTATAACAATAATTATTTGGAATCACAATGGGAACGTCTTGGCACAGTTTTATAATTATCATTATGAAACATAACTTTGAGTGATAGACAAATTAAAAAGGTCGTATCTAGTCTTTGGGCGCAAAATCCCTGAAGTTCGAATACACTATGACCATGATTTTAGGCAAACCATGGTCATTGGTCAATTAAAAAATCTAAAGTAGCTTCACATAAAACATGAAACCTGAGATGGAACATCGTTTCAGACTTCTGTAAAAAGTTCTTATGAGCCGATGGAAAACAGCGCAAAAATATGTGTTTGACTAAAATCTCAGTTACAGTTCGATAAATAAAAAGTTTAAAAAAAAAGTACATTATAAATTATAAAATAACTGTGCAACATCAAAACTTACCTACGACCTTTTAAAAAAAAAGAACACAAGCACAAAGACAACGAATATTATTGCGATATTTTTTTAAACAATTTTTGGTACATATTTCACGAGACAAATACTTATTGCTACTTATGAGATAAATAAAATTGTAAATTCTAATAAATAGAGTGCAATCTATCTACTTTTAGCTAGTTTTAGTGTGAAATTTTAGTTCTTAGAACATTAGACAGTTTAGATTTAGTTTTTCAATGAAGTATATTTTCTTGATAAAGTTATTTTTTCTGTTACTTGTTGTCAGTGGAAATCTATGGTATTTTAAACGGCTATGTGCACTGTGGCTTACATTATTCTTTGTGCAGAATGGCTTTGTGCATTGCGGTTTCTGTGCAAAATGGCTTGCTTATTTTAGGCATATTTTTATGCTTTTTCATTCATTATTAAGTTAAGATACTATACTTTTCCACTGACAACTGGTAACTTAACAAGATTAACAAAATCATTGACTTTTCTGTAAGGTTTATTTATTAAATATTATAACCTCTTATCAGATTGAAAAGTCGCTTGATTTTAAAAGTATAACATATATAATTTCATAGTTTAAGTAAAATATTTTTTCAGAGGCAGGTATTAACAAGTAGTAGGTACTTTTAGGTACTCCTGTGCAAAGAGGCTCGAGTATTTATGGCATTAAAATGAAAAATAAAGTCGTCAATGGACGACATATTCCGTCACGCGAGCCGTTGTGCACAGGATAATTATATTATGTGCAGGTACATATTATAAAGATAAGATATATAATAATACTATATTTTTTATTACAATAATATAATCTTCTTCTAAATATTTCAGTAAGTGTTACCAAGATTTGGTGATAGTTGGATTTACGTCTTTTTGTACCCACTTTCATACATAAATGATGATTGAAAAGACTTATGAATAAATCCAACTTTCAATTTTTTTTCGAAAATTTCGTAACAGACCATTTTTGTTTTGTATTTGACGGAATCAAGAAGCAGTTTACTCATTATTAATTTAAGTACCTACTTACTCGTATTTTATTTCAAGACTATCTAGTGAAACTACTCTGGCATATTTTTTTCTATATTTAGAAGGACAATAGTAGTATCAATGTTCTAAAGAGTACCTAGCCTTAAGCCGCTGATAGACTTGAGCATTCACTTGTAATGAGCATTCTAGCGAATGTTTTTTTGTTTAAATAAACAGGAGCGTTTAGCGATCATTCTAGCGAGCGTTCTAAAGAACAATAAACAATTTGCTTCAAGGATTTTAGCGAGCCGAGCAATTTTTTCATCGTTGTTTGTAAAGAATATATTTTTTATGAGTATTTAGGTACTATAGAGCGTTTGCTAGAATGATCGTGAAAATGTTCGTAGCGATGTTTCGCTCTATTCTCGACTTAGTTCGTTATTCAGTTCGACAAAATTAAAAACGGGGAATGCTCGATATTCTGTTACAAGTGAATGCTCAAATTTAGCAGCACCCTTAAGGAAGCAGTGGCAAAGTCTATTTGTCGTAGTTTTAAAGCATTTCGTTACAAAAAAGGCCTGTTACAATATTTCCACAAAAAGACTAGCTAGACTGACTTATTTAGACACGTCTTCAATAATACCTAACTAAAATTTAATTCCTATCTATCTAAATGCTTGCATAGGGATGGAATACATTTATGTATTTTGCAGAATTTGTTTTATTCAAGGGCATCGTGTGTCCCAGTAACTGGACTGTCTATCCTCCACCGTTTGCGGAATTAATTGAAAGAGTTACCGCGGCCCTGGGACGCAAAGGGCATTTGAAGGAACACGGATGGGTTTTAGTCAGTAAGAGTCTGACACTTACTCCGCCCAGAGCGGGAGAAGTCATGACTTCCCATCCAAAAAAAGGTTGTTGGGAAAGGCTGGGCAGGCATTATTATTATTCCGCTTTGGCATTCAATTTAATATTTCTAACTCTTTTGCCAATATCTCATAAATGTATTCCAACAAAACTGAATGCTTGTTCTATGTGTCCTTACTAAAATATTAGTCTAAATCAGTTTGTCTAGCTAAAATATAAGATATAGCTGTTAGGACGAAGTGAGGTTTATTTCAGTGTTTATATAAGTAGAAAACGTTTGTAGAAGTATTAAGGTTAACAATGATAGTGTCGTGATGGGTAGTCAGAACTCCGAAATTCTGGCCATCATCTTACCAAAGGGTTTCTCGTTGCCTAGTTTCTATGATGTCAAGATCAGAAAGGAGTCCACGTAAAATACTGCTCATCAAATGCTGTCAGGGATAACCGGTTAGGCTGGAAGCCGACCCCAATGTGGTTGAAGAATGGATGCAGATAATCGTGATGATGAGCACCATTTTCCACAGATCTGGCTATAGGAACTGAAAAACGAGATTTAACTTTACCAGCCTTGCCAAGGGGTACAGTTATTAGACTGGAAGTCGACCCAAAGGGCAAAGGCTGTTGCGAAATTTATTCGAAAGAGTCACCACGGCCCTGGAATGCAAAAGGCATTAGGAGTAACACGGATGGGTTTTAGTCAGTAAAAGTCTGACACTCCCTTCCACCACACTGATAGCTTTTGTACTCAGTTAGATGTGCTGATCTCGTTTAGTTTCATTCGTAAAATGAGGGTTTCTTAAAATGACAAGCACCAAGTGACAGTACTGAGGTGTTAGGTCCAGGCACCTGTCAAAACGCCAATGTGTCTTGTCTTTTTTCAATTCTGTCATTTGTTAAATTGACATCATCGTCATGTTTACGTCAAAGTCACTTTCTCAATGAAGAGGACGTCTCGCCTATGTGGCGCCAACTGGTGGCGTGAATTTTCCTGGAAACCTTACTACTGCATCATAGTCGTACATTCCCATTAACTTAATATTTCCACAAACGACAAGTATATAGGTACATCAGAAACACAACAATAGTTATAAATTTTATAATAAGTAACGACGATAGACTTTGGACTATTATTGGATATATTTTAAACTTTCTCTATATGTTTTTGCTTATCTATTCAACAGTGTTTATTTTCTGGGAATGAGTGGATAAAGTAAGTGTACTTGAGCTTAATATTAATTAAACTTTGTACATATAGCCTCAATAAACAACCAATTATTTACAAAGTTCTTTAGATTGTTACAATATATAGTTAAGCAACTTTTAAGGTGGTAGGAAGTAGGTATGTTAGATGTCATAATTCCCAGATATCTTAATTGTAATCGTGAAAGTCAATATGTTCTTCAATTAAGCCTCAATCTCTGAACGGATTTTGATGAATTTTGGCACAAATGTAGGCTATAACTTGAATCAAGACATATGACATGTTTTATAATATAACGCGTTTCACGAGGGCAAAGCTGCTGACATAATCTAGTGATGTATGTACGTACGTAAGTCGTCATTTGGCCGAGGTAGAACTTTTCGGGGTATATATTCGTTAGACACAGATTTTATTTCAGGTTGAAAATTTTGGTAAATTCTTCGTTTGCGTTTTTGGAAAGCTTCTTCAAAGATTTTGCTTTTTCCACTCATCCCCTTACATTTGATGTGCCCGACAAACCAGTGCGTCTATAATACTGTTTATTTATGATCTTTATATTTACGTTTTATGCTTAATTGACGATTAGAAATTTGGCAGTTAATAATGGTTTAGAATATATTAAATTCCAGATTGAATAATTAGATGCTGATTTATTTTCTATGCTTACGGTTGTGAATCCCGATAACCCATGTACTGTGCTACAAGGATTATTTTGGCACTTGAACGACATTAGATTCTAGACAAGTGACATTCTGCCAGTCATCATTCTGTTCGGCACGCTGGCAAAGGCGATTTTCAAAACGTCAAAAATCTATGGGATTGACAAACGCTGTCGAGATGTCAAGTGATCAATCCCTACTATTTTGGCATTTCGTCAATCGCATTCGTTAATAGACTGGCTTTGTGTAGAGTAGGCGCCAGATAAATTTGCAATAAAGTACATTGTCCTTTCCCTAATATCCCTTCGTAGATACCCGGACAATAAATTATGAACCGTTTTTCATTACTAGAGAACGTAAAGGATCACGATAGAAGTCGATTCAGGACACCTGTTGGCGCAACACATACGTGCGGGGCAAGCGGGGGCGCCGGGGAATCGACACCACCGCGAGAGCGACTGCGCGCCCACCACTCACTCAGCTCATAGACACCGCCACGGTCATTTCTTATATCTTTTCGGCTGACAGTGTAAATTATAGCAATACAACCATATTTATACAGCCCACTCTTTTATTATAAATTCACCACTGAGCCCATTCAGTGGTCCTTCGAGCCGGATATATTTCTATTGTATTTATTTGTGTATGTATTTATTTCTATTTTTGATATCATGAAAGTCAATAAATGTTTCTGGTTCAATGACCGTTATTGCACACTTATCTGGTGTCTACCAGAGCATAGGCTTTGGAAAACAAGATGCATTAGTTTGGTTTTGACCACGCGAGAAAATATCCTTGTACAGCTCTATGTTTGTAACTTTGCATGATTTCACGCCAAACATTTTAGAATTAAGATATTATGCTTACTATTAAAATACACGAAGAAAATTTAGTGTTAACGGTTTAAATAAATAAAGGGACACAATAATTTACCTACAGTTGCTGGAAAAGACTGATGGTACTAACACAGCAATATACTGCACAAACATTGATTATAAGTTATTGGCGCTGCCATAATATTTAATCTTTACTTCTTTCGGGATTCATTTCATGACTTTATTTATTTATATAATTAAATATTTCTCCGTAAGACTTAGAATTATATAACTACATACTATAACGTAGTATATAAACAGCAACGTATATCCTTGCTATACAAGCGTATATATTCCTTCTAAAACAAGTATAATCACAATTTCTTTGATGTCAGCCTGTATGTTACATTGCTTTACTCAGAAAATATCCTTTTTATGTTTGTTATACTTATTTTTTCACCAGCCTTTCCGTGAAAATTATGATAAGAATTAAATAGATGCTGTTGCCGAATTTTTCATCGTGCATTATGCATGGTAATATTTTTTTACTCAATTGTACAGGTACTAATCACAACTCGAATTTTATGTTACGCTTTATAGGGGCAGCCCGAATACTAGTATATAGTTTTACTTTTAACTGTACCTAATAAAAAGAGAGTTCTCTTAGTTATTAAAAAGCTCTGAAAAAAATATAGCCTGCGTTAGGTGTGGGCAAAAAGAAGAGCAAAATCGCAGTAGACCATGCAAAAGATGACGGAACGACCAAGACCAAATTAACAACCAATGGTCCACGCTAGGAGGACACGGTGGAGCATACGGTGGAGGTCTGCCCCACTTGGGTGGAGCGCCGCCGTGTCCTCGTCGAGGCTATCGGCGGCGGCGACCTCTCACGTCCGACCCTGGTTCAGTCCATGGTCCGGAACGAGGAGGCATGGGAAGCCGTCACCTCCTTCTGCGAAGCAGTAATGCTAGTGAAGGAGGAGGCGGGCCGCGTGAGGGAGAGACAACCCTCACGCCCCAGCCAACGCAACACACCGGGTGTCGGGAGTAACTGAGCGATTCCCGGCCACCGTAGGTGCGGGTCTGCGGATGGCTCACGTTGGGCGGCTCGCCGTTAAATCAGAGCCAGGCCCGGGCCGACGGCGCGTTGTATTTCACGCGCGCCTCAAAGAGATGTCAGCATAGGATTAGGGGCCCGTTAGGGTCGGAGCCTGCCAGGGCTGCGGATTTTGTTCGAAAGAGTTACCGCAGCCCTGGAACGTAAAAGGCACGAGGAGGAGCATGGATGGGTTTTAGTCAGTAAGAGTCTGACACTCCCTCCCGCTCCACCCAGAGCGGAATCATGTGATGATTTCCCATCCATAAAAATAAAAAAATAAAAATGTACCACGCTAAATCAGAACTTAAGCAACTAGCAAAGTCTTGAGAGTGGCCTAGCAGTGAGATAATACAGGCCGACAGTAACCAGTCTGTGTTGGCAAAAAATATTCACATACAGACCGACAGTAATAGTAATAATAATCATCAGTAATCATCACGACACCAAAATCCGTATTTATTTATAATGATTGATTAAATCTTTATAATTCGTACAAAAAGAAACGATCCCCATCTTAGTAAAGCGTATTTTTTAAGGATTCAATATCCTAAATACACAATCTATAGGTACCTAGTTATTTTCTAGCGTTTTCCCTTGATTTTTTTTCACCCCATTCTGTTCTTGCGAGTCTGTGATTAAACTTGCAAATAATTCATCGGATAGAAACATCCACTTTCAACGCATTTATTACGCACTTCATCTAAGCTTTCGCGGTGAGAGATTTACAGAATCGCACTGCAAGCGTATTATACGCCCAAGTATATTTCTATACAAATAATTTATTTATTTTAGTATGCTTTAGCCACATAATATGCTCCATTTTTATGAGATAAACCTAAGAATAAATAAGCGTAATTTATTTCTCAAATGCAAATGAGAATATCACTCAGCTCCCAGTTCTTTAATAATAGTTTTAAGCAATTATATAAATAAAGGTGAAATTGCTTTACTTTTATCTCAAGTCTTTTCTGTAACATCCCTCTTTCAATGTACAGACTTCCAAATATTATAATTATACATAGAATTACAATAAGGATATGGACATTCGTTCATTATAATCATTCCTTGCATTACCTTCACTTCAATAGTTCATTCTTTTCTTTCAAAATATTATTTTTTACAACACTCTTCAGTGGTTTTATAATGTGGTTTAAAGCAAAAATATTTCTGTATTGCTTAAATAGGAGATTTTCAACTTTAGTATAGTAACCACATGTTAAAACCACGTTTTAAATTATTTAATATTAACAATATAATCTTTAGACATCAATATTTTTTTATTGCACCGAAAACGACAATATTCTACATAATTATACCGCTTCGCATAGCGAGCGAGATGTTCATGGAATTTAAATTCAATATTATTAATACCTAGTAAATGTTCGTTCTTTTTCTTTGGTAATATGTATTAATTAAGTAGACATTTGTAAGTGCTTAGTTTTATGCAACACAAGAATAAATATAACATAGTTCAAACATTTTTTTTCTGTTTATCTACAAAATAAGCTTTGACTTCACTATTGTTTACAATATCAACAACAATGTGAAAATACAATGTCACTTAATAGTGTTTGTCGGTGTTTTAAAAAAAAAATGTGTTGTTTGTCAAGAAAAAAAACAATTGTTTGTGCACGAAAGCCAGGTTGCACAGAATATTATGCACACACCTGTGCAACGTGGCACACCATCTCTTAGAGTCAAATATTATTTTAAGAGTATTTTTAAGTAGGTTATAAGATAATTCGTTATTTTGGAGTTTAAAAGTCAAAGCTTATAATGCTATTGGCACAACATTGACAAAATATTATCCAGTATTGTAACTATAACAAGCCCTTGACATAACTGATTTCCGTGTTGCAACATGTGATATTTATAAGTGTCAAATTAAAAGTGTGGTTATTAATCATTTATTAAAATTAAATAAATAATTAAACGCTAGATGTCGCCTGCTGACTGCTGTGATCCGATATTATGGAGTTTAGATCCGATTCCCGAAGTGTTGGTGGTGTGCCGAATGGAAAGTCCTGGAACATAGATTTAAATAATGTTACATTAAGTATAGGGTAGACTTCTAACTCCTTTGTGATGGTAAAACACAAAACACTTTTTTTTATGTAGCTTGTCTCTGGTATTCTGGTCCAAAGGCGGTAGTGACCACACCAAGTGGGCCACCCATTATTAAATTATTATGAATAGGTACATTATTAGTCTAGCAATATTATGATGAAGAATGAATAACAATACGATAAGACAGTTCTGTTGTTCTTAGTTCGGGTTCGGGACTAATCGTAAGTCCGCACGTGATACGGAGTAGAAAACGCCCCACACTGGCCGAAACTACGGACCTCGGGCTTAGAGAGTAGACCCCCGTCTTAGTCTTAAATGGATGGTCCTCGAAGATTGAACAGTGCCGCTTAATAGTAAAATAAAAAGTCATTAAAAAGTCTTCGTTATTTGACACCGACTTCCAAAATTAAAGTTATTTTGAACTTTGTAGTGTTTTTTGGAAGTCGGTTTCTTTTTTTTTGTGAAAAAGTTTTTTTATTTTTCACTTTTTAGTGGTACCCCACACCTAACAACACCACTGGAAAGTCAAAGGAAAGCAAAAATACGCAATTTCGTATACATGGATGATTTTACCACATATTTTTTCCAGCTATTTGGATTTAAAAACCAAAGTACTAAACCGATTTTGATAGAATTTCAATGGGACCATTTGGGAAGTCCCCTTTTCAACAAAAAAAAATTCAAATCGGTTGGCAAGCGACGGAGTTATGCGCGAACAAACATAAAAAAAAACAGACATCCGAATTGAGAACCTCCTCCTTTTTTAGAAGTCGGTTAAAAACGCCCGACACTAAGGCCGAAACTATTACGGACTTCGGACTTAGAGAGTAGACCCCCAGAATAGTAGGTACAGAAAATAAAGCAGTGTACAGCTGATGATACCTGTGTGGGCAAAGGCCTGGGAGCAAGTAGTAGTAAAGCTAGTGAAGAACATTCAGCTCAGGATAATGTCACAGTTTTCTTTACCGTTACATACATTAGAGTAGAGTAGACACGGTTTTCCGCACTTGGACATCCAACCAGTTCATTGTGCGTGAGTGTCCTGGCTTGGTTAGCCAGCCTAGCTTCGCTCAGAAGCACAGAAGCTTCCTGGGGACTTCACAAGCCTCGGCGGAGTGACTTCACCGTTCCGAGGATTTGTTCACGTTGGGTAGCCACGCCCTCGCATTACAGGATGGCCCGTCACATAGAACCTCTACAACGAGAAGTTAATGGAGTGCGTACTGCACTCCATTAACTTCTCGTTGATGGTCGTTGATGGTATACCTGTGTGGGCAGAGTCCTGGGCGCGGGGGGCGCGGGTGGCGGCGCTCGCGGGGCGCGGGGTGACGCACACTCGGCGCAGTCTACTCCGCTCTGACTCCGGGTGGACCGACGAGACCAGGATTCGGGCATGCAGCTGGAAAACATAGTAGAAGTTTAGATAAACAACCCTTTTCAGTTATTGCGTTTATTCTGTTACACGTTGTAGATTTAGATCGATATGTACAATGTAGTAACCACAGATACAGATTTTGACTACCTACTATGACGTCAACAGAAGCACTATTAGGTGATGGGAAAATCAAAACGATTCAAAGACGCCGCCACGTGTAGCAGCTAACTGACCTAACCACATAACTGACACCTAACTGACGTCCAACTAGCGTACACCGATGCAAATTGAGCGCGAACGTGGCGGCTTACGATTTTTGATCGTAAGCTGAGCACCGAAACCGGCACGCGAAGTAGTTGCTCTTGCTTTATCTAGGTCTATCTTTATCTGTGGTAGTAACACATTTCTTGATTTAAGGAGCGAAAGCTGCATTCTATTAAACTTGTATAGTTCATACGATCACTAAATTCTAAAGGTATTTGGAACTTTTTAGTCGTTCGGGTTTTTTTTTTCATTACTCATATTTTTAAATTTAAAAAAGTATGAGGAGGCAATCGGGTAAAAATAGAGCTATCCAGTCCCTTAAAGATTTGTGTCGAGTTAAACGACAACAGACAAAATATGCTTGCACTGTCTGGACAGGTCCACTCAAATCTGTGTGGTTGTTTCCTCAAAAGACCACCTTTATCACTAACCATTTGTGTTCTCATAAGATTTGACCAGTACCTACAGATTGTATGGACTATAAAAGAGACTTTGACCACTGAGTTTGTTTCGGTATGAATAAGAAGGATCTCAGGGTAGTCAGCTAGGAAACACCAGCCTCATCTAGTGTAAAGAAAAAAAATTGATGTGTTATTTGTAACCACTTTTCAAAAATAATATCATTATCATGCTATGGAATGGCAGCTCACTAGACTTAGCTTTAACTCAAAGTTTTTACAGACTGCACATTATTGAACAGCAATACATACGCATGATGCACAATATGCGCGCAGGGTAGCGAGGCGAGGGGCGAAGGCCTGTCGGCCAGGGGCTCCCTGCAGCGCGCGCACGCGGGCGCCACCCAGGCCGCCGCCGCGCGCTTCTGTCGCGCCGCCGCCTCGTTGTCGCCGAGCCCCGTGTAGATCTCGGCGAGGCGCAGGCGGACGCGCCGGACTAACATCTGTAAAGGAAATTCAAAATTCTAGTCATTCACTACCAGAGAGCCAGCACTTTTTGAAAGCCAGTTTTACGTTACAGCGGGTCGCTGTTCTTTGCTCAGTAGGTCACCACAAGTCCAATGAGGTCAAAATAATGAAGCAGTTATATAATATGGGTTTCAGGAAAATTCACGCCACCAGTTGGCGCCACATAGGCTGAGGTCCTCCACTTTCAAAGCGTAACTTCAAGAACCTCCTTTTTTTTTGAAGTCGTTTATAAATTGACGTCAATTTTACTCATGTCGTGGTGTTCACTAGAATCACAAGTTTAGGGAACCAAATTCAGGAAGTATGCTCCAAACTCAATGGTGACACAACCAGCCGCCACTTGCTGTTGCACGATTATGAATGTGTCAACACTTAGTTGAGCCATACATTTATTTGTGTATACCGCATCACTTCCTAAAACATAGGCGTTATGAAAGGAACGTGTATCGGACACCTCAGTGCTGCCTCCTGGTTTATGTCATTACAGAAAATCCTTATTAGCTAAAAATAAAATTAGTCTAAAATATTATCATTGCTAGTCCTTTTGTCTGAGAGATTGAAACGGTTTTAAGATCATCCATCTTCGTCGAGAATCGAATGGGTTTATTGGTTTAGATCCTCAAATTCATCATCTTTTAACCTACCTTAGCTCCAACAGAAGTAGCGACCTCTAGTAGCCGTGTGTTGAACTCCAACGGTCTACAGTTACAGATCCTGCCTTGAAGTCGAAGCGCTTCGAGACAACGCGCCGCTCCGTCCATGGCTTCCATTTGAGCGAGGCGGTCGCCTAACGATTGGCCAGCTCCCATTGCTACTTCGTAATGTCTGGTGAGAACAAGAGATAGGTATAGTTGAATTTAGTCATTTGTCATGTTTCAAAATTATTTTTTTAACAAGAATGATTTAAATGACTTCTGAAATGATTTAAAGAACTTACAGACAACTTTCTGAACTGACCGATTCTCCGAACACAAATTACTTAAGTATAAGTAGGCGGTGTTCTCGTTTTGAATCTAGAGTATTTTTAAGAAGGAAGGATGACAAAGGATCGCTGAACTGAAGTGGCAGTGGGCAGGGCACATTACTCGCAGAACAGATGGTCGATGGGGCCGAATTGTTCTGGAGTGGCGACCGCGTACCGGAACACGCAGCTTTGGAAGGTCTCCCACTAGGTGGACCAGTTGTTGTGGTGACCCAAATGTCACCACAACAACTGGTCCACCTAGTGGAAGCGTATGTCCAGCATTGGACATCTTACGGCTGATATGATGATGATGATGATGTTTAAGAGGTTCAGAAGATCAGCTAGACATCTTATAAAAGTAGAGTATGTTGCAACTTTGTGATATACCTTAACGCCTTCCCGATATCATTTTTCCTGCGGTACACATCGCCAGCAATGCGCACCGCGCGCGCGTAGCATCCCTGATCGCCTGCCACTGCTGCTAAACGTAACGCTTCCTGCAAATTGAGTTATTCTTACGTTAGTAGAAAACTCCAACCATCAAAGGAGATGGCGAGAAGTTTTACGCACCGGGAACGCTGGAAGGTATTTTCTATACAAATCGATTTATGTCAAAAATGATACCAAAAAATTACATCTATCGATTTTTCATTAATCTGTCGAAAAACTATCGACCGACAGCTCAAAGTATTGCAGCGCTTATACGCTCGAATAAACAGTCGATCCACAACTCAGTGTTGAATAAAAAAATACGTTGATTTAGTAAGACTGTGCACTTTCGTCGACTCAACTGTTTGATCGTCATGAAATCGTCACAAGCACACAACTCGACTAATGCGGCTGGCCTTAGGCAAAAGAACGGTATAATAGAAAAATTCTTACATTACAATAATCATGCGCATCCCCGAGCTCTCCTCTCGCTCTCAACGCAGCCGCCATTTGCAGTAACGCAGTCCGATGATATCGTGTGTTCATGTCAGTCGAACGCGGACCGCGGCCGAGATCGCACGCGCGAGCTGCACAGGCGACCGCGCGTTCTGCATCGCGGAGACGACGCCAGAGTTCTGAGAGGCCTACGTATACCTGCGGAAAGAAAAACATGGGTTGGAATAATATATGATCAAACGAACTTCCAAGTGAAGTTCGATCATTATTATATGAGTCGCTTCATTCGAAGATATTTTTTAACCATGTAGTCCCCTTTCCTTGCGCTAGCAACTACGCACGTCTATTTAGAGTTTTTTTTTTTTTTTTTTTTTTATAAACTGGCAACATCGTACCCCACCTCGCCGTGTCGGCCAGTTGTAACCGTCATTATTTTAGAGATGATTATAGTTATGATTTTTGCAAATCTCTTCAGGGTTCTTTAGGGTGGGTCGGGAAATTATATCTTCGAATGAAGCGACTCATATAATAATGATCGAACTTCACTTGGAAGTTCGTTTGATCATATATTATATTTCGTCGCTTCATTCTTCAGATATTTTTTAACCATGTAGATGTTAAGAGATAATGAGATTTGCTGGTTCATTTGAATAAATTGCAAGGATTTTTCAAATGATTAATTATTTACTTTTAAGTACATAGGTACCTATTGAAAAAATAAAGAATGTTCTTTTAAGTTATGATAATAATTATGCGTTTGATTTACAATCAATTCCTTACAACTAGTTACAATTATAAGTATACTGATTCTGCAAATTCGGCTTCATTAACTTTATTAACTTTACAAAACTTGACAAACGTTTGAGAACGACTGGTCTATCCCGTGTTTCTACGTATTGTGTCAATGCACACACCTGTCGAGCTTGCAGAAGGAGTTGAGGCGTGTCATGTACTGTGTGCACTGAATATATTATATAAATGAATATATATATGTATTGACCCCACTTTTGATAATACCAATTTTATCCATGGACTTACGGTTTGAGCTGTGGCCGCTTTATTAGGTTTTTTAATTGTTAGTATTAAGTTGTTTATATTTTTAGCTCTTAAGATTTTTTGTAATAAATATGTAATCTGTGAGTACCCGGCAGCAGGGCAAATATTTTTATTTTCTAAAAGTAGAGCAGAAAAAGTACGGGTTGTTCTCTTCCTGGAGCAGAAGCCTTGATAGCGTCTGTTATCACTACTTTTTACTTCATTTGACGAGATATTGATATTCTCCAGTTTTATTAGGTTAAGAGTTTGGACTCGCTGTTCCGTACATAAAGCCAGTACAATAACGAATCTTTTGGTCACTTGACTTAGGTCTAAATTTCGGTTCCGAGTACCATTTAGAAACGAGATTAAAATTAATTGCGGATCCCAGGTGTGTATGTATATTTTGGCCTGCTAGGTTTAAGTTTATAGGCTCCTTTTAACAACCGCTTGATGCATTCATCAGAACCGACGTTGTTGCCCAATAGTAACGAGAGTGCGGATCTGTGGGAATTCAAAGATCCATACTAGGCGCCTTTATTGAACTCTGTTGTCAAATAAGAGATACCTTTGCTACCGTGCTCTCAAAGTATCAATTTTGGTAATTTTGCAGAACTGCCACCAGAGTTTGTATGAGACGCTATATTATTTTTTGGTGTTATCAGAAAGCGACGCTAACATGAGGTCTATTACTTCTACGGGTATATTACGTCGGAAGGCTTTTAAGAATTAAAGAGAATGGGGAAAAGCGTAGAAAAAATTGTGTTTCCAATTAATTGTAAATGCATTGACAAACGACGCGTCTGGGTCAGGAAACCAGGATGCGTACAAATCACATTTTTCATTAATGCGAGAAGCGAACAAATCAATTACAGGTTGACCTAGTTTACGAATGATAGTTTTAAATGCTTGATCTGATAAGCCCCATTCTATACAGGGGTTAATTTTTCTTGATTCAATATCAGCTTCGATGTTTTGTTTGGTATTAATATAAGATGCGAATATCCATATATTCCGGTTCTCGCACCATTGCCAAATTTAATAAGCAAGATCGTTTTAGTGAGGATATTGTACTCCTCCCATTCTATTAATATAACTCAACGCTGCGTTAATGTCAACTCGTAACAATATGGAACAATTTGGTCGTTCCTTCGCGAAGTTTTTTAGTGCTAAGAAACCCAGTTGAAACCTAGTTGTAAGCTCGCAATTGTACTAACAAAATATGGATGTCTTTATTCCGAAATAAATGATTATTATTATTATTATTAATAACTCTAAGTCATTTATATGATATTCTCTTTCCTTCCATGATTCATGAGCGCGATTACCATCAAAAAATGCTCCCCACCCTGTATTCGAAGCATCGGAAAATATTTCCAATTCAAAATGGGGGTGTCGACGAAGTTTGAACATGTAAATATATTTTGTGACCACCAATTTAAATCGTTAAGTATGTGTCGTTCCAGGCTTATTTTAGAATTATAATCGTTATGAAATCTATTCACTAAAATGTATTTTTGGTGCTCTAGGGTTTTGGTATATAGCCACCCGTATTTGACGGCAGGGCACGCTGCTGTGAGAACGCCGATTACCTAATTGAGCGAATTCTCTTATGGTACAGGGAGGTAAACCAATAAACTTTTTAACAAGCTGCGCGATATTACGACGTCTGTCCTTAGGTAAGGAAACCGAAAGGGTTGTCGTATTATAGATGAAACCTAAGAATTTGCACTCTTGTTGGGGTATTATAAATGAGCTCTTTTTATAATTTATCACAAAAAACCGAGACAAGTTAACACGTAAAATTTCGATAACATTACTGAGACACTCAGTGTAGGTTTTTCCGATACATAAGATGTCATCTAAGTATATGACCGATTTATGTCCCTTAAGGTAGGTTAACCTCCTTCATAATTTGTGTAAACACTAGTAGCAATGGAAATACCGTATGGCATGGTGTTAAATTCGTATGTTATGGTTTCCGGTTTTTCATTTTCGAATTGAAAACGCAAGTATTTTCTAAATGATTTTATTATTGAAACTAAAAAAGGCTTCTTTAAGATCTATTGTTGAATGGAAACCATTTTTTGGAATAAGTTTAGAGGTGGTCCTATGATCTTCTATTTTGAAGTGACATTTTTTGAAGAACTGATTAAATGATTTTTGATTTAAGATGAATCGTTTTTCACCGTCTGGCTTATGTGATAAAAATATGTGAGATATAAACTGGTGTTTTATAGGTTCACAAACGTTAACCGCGCCTAGGTCTATGAGTTTGTTAATGGCGATCGCCATATCACATTTCTCTTGCTTAGACCAAAATGTTTTGGTTGTATTATGGGGTTGTAGTACTCCATCTGATAAAGGGATATCGACACCTTGACTAATCCATCTAAGAACTGTCATATTATCGGTGATTTTTGCCCAGCAATCATAATAAAACTTAACTCTGACTGCATGTACCTGAGACTTTGGTGCTTGAAGTAACGGGCAGTTTTTGAGTATGAGGTAATTTCTCAAAAGAATCTCCCTATTTTCTTTTGTCATAAGTACCCTTTTTTTTTTTTTTTTGCAAAGGTACTTATATTTAATAAAATAAATGGTAAGTATTGTAGCGAGATTTTTATGAATTTTCTCGCCAAATTCCGGTGTCTCGTCTGTGATTTCGCCTAATGCCGCCAAAATATTTGGGTGGATTGGTCACAACTTCTGGGGTAGGAACCACTTCGCTCGCTGGTGGTTCTGGTGGTGATGAATCTGGTTCGAAGTCCACCAGTGTCCACATTTTCAGGGACAGAGTTTTTAAATTCTTTAAATGCTCACAATGTATCTACATAGGTAGGTATATGTATTTTTCCTTCGTGTATGACTCTCGGTCAACCTCTAGGCTTAGATAGTTTGCATCATGTCTAGCCATCGTGTATAACTCGCGGTTACCCTCCAGGCAGACTTATAGACGCTGTATTGCACACATTTATTTTTCCTTCGTGTATGACTCTCGGTCAACCTCCAGGCTTAGATTGTTTGCGTCATGTCTAGCCATCGTGTATAACTCGCGGTTACCCTCCAGGCAGACTTATAGACGCTGTATTGCACACATTTATTTTTCCTTCGTGTATGACTCTCGGTCAACCTCCAGGATTAGATTGTTTGCGTCATGTCTAGCCATCGTGTATAACTCGCGGTTACCCTCCAGGCAGACTTATAGACGCTGTATTGCACACATTTATTTCGTAATCCGTTCAGGGGGGTCTCTTGGACCTGTTAACATTTTTCGTAAGTTATGAGGGTAGTCACAACTTTACTCGGCAAAGAATTCGTGAGTACATAAGAACAGTTTCACACGTGATTCTAGTTCATAGAAACCATGTTTGTTCTATTTATAGCCATCGTGTTATCTCGGATAACCTCCCGGTATATAAACATTCGTGTTGCCATCGCGGACAACCTCCCGGTATTATTGGGTTACTTAGTAAAGTAACTTATGTATTTAGCCATTTTGTTACCATCTCGGGCACCCTCCAGGCTCCAAGCAGTATTTTAACTTTTTATTATCACTTTTCAAACACCAACAATGAGAAATATATTATGTACTTACTTGAAGTTTGTTCCGAATCTGATGACGAAAAACCTCTTATTCGACGACGATAAGCCTTCTTTTCTAACCTTCGTATTTTATTCTAGTAATTCATAATTTTACATGTGTACTGTTAAGCCGCTGTCAATTTATGTTTTATATTTTATGTGTAAAGATTTAACTTGTTGTTTTTTGAGTATTACACCTGTTTGTACAAACCGTTTGTACAACATTTGTATGCCCAGCAAGGCAGCACATAGTGAAACACTTAATTATAAATTACTCCACCAATGGTCAACATTTTATATGACAAATAAATATTTTGAATTTGAATTCAATTTTCTCTAAATATAACAATACTTGGTAAATATACTTTTAAACTTACCTACTACTTATTTAGTTTTGAAGACGTCCGTTCGTTGCTGCGCACGAAAAAAGAATGACGGTTACAACTGACCGACACGGCGAGGTGGGGTACGATGTTGCCAGTTTATAAAAAAAAAAAAAAAAAAAAAAAAAAAAAAAAAAAAAAAAAAAAAAAAAAAAAAAAAAAAAAAAAAAAACTCTAAATAGACGTGCGTAGTTGCTAGCGCAAGGAAAGGGGACTACATGGTTAAAAAATATCTGAAGAATGAAGCGACGAAATATAATTATAATTTGATGAGTGGATGTCATTCACTTCTGATTTTGGACTACCACCGCCAACAGTCTTCTTTGGACCACGCAGTTTTCAATAATATACTAGCGTTTTTTGGGAAACTTTTATACTTTTAGAGGCTCCTAGTTCAGTTAATATGAAGCGCATGCAGTCTCTAGTAGATAGTTCAACAGTAAAATTTCAAAATAAGCGATAGAGTTGCCTATGGATGTTGGCACCCAACTGGCCAATAGTATGAATGAACATAATAAAAGTCTGATTTTGTACACGTTCTTATAAACAACATTAATTCAATGCTTGGTTCCAACATATTTGTTCTACTCGCTTGTAAATGCAAATGTTAAGCCTTGTAAATTAAGAAATACAGACATTTTTATTAACTTGAACAAACATTTTATCCGAACGCGCAATATCAGATTTGCTGCGGTACAAACCTCTCAGTTCAAATCTCAACTTTTATGTCACTGTACACAGTTCTACAAGCTACTAACATATCAGTAGCAGTAGAGCAGTTAGCAGTAGAGTGTCGTCATTTTGTGCCTGTGCCACAGTCAGAGCTTTCTGGAAGGCGTCCATACCATTGGAGAAGACTCCCATTCTAGGCTGACGACTGCTACTGTGAGACTTCTACTAGCGTCTAACTTACCTGCACTAGTAAAGTGATGGTTTTATAGTAATTTGAAGTGACTATTACTGTACAGGTGTATTGGCGCCCAACTGAGGCATAGTGTCCCACGGTGGGCGCCAATAGCAAGATTGATCAATTGACCCTTCCACTTTGTAGGTTTCATAAAAACAACATATTTAATTGTTTTGCCTAGTCCTGTCTACAGTATTACGTACATTGCATTATAAAGCTAGATTTGAGGATTTTTATTAATTAATTGGTAAGACTTACCTTCATGAGTAATACACAAAAAGTAAGAACACATCTTCTAGACAAAAAGCTGCTATTTTGAAATGCACAATCGTTGCAGACAGCTTTAACTTACCTGGAGTAAATAAAGTGTCGTCATTCAGCGCCGGTGTCATAGCCAAAGCTTTCTGGAAGCCGTTCATAGCTTTTGAGAAAACTCCTAGTTCTAGGCTGACGGATTCTACTGTAAGATATCTCTCGTGACAGGTCTACAAGCTATTAAGTCACCTGCGATTGTAATGTGTTGGGTTTCATAGTAATTTAAGGTGTGTATTACAGTACAGGCATATTGGCGCCCAACTGAGGCACAGTGTTCCACAGTGGGCGCCAATAGTAAGTATGAACAAGTGAACCTCCCATTATGTACAGTGTTAGTAGTAGTAGCAGCAGTTGCAGTCTTCCATTATGTAAAGCTATGTAGACTAGAGTTTTTTTTCATTACTTGAAAAGAGTTACCTTACCAAGTATGTATTACTTGGTAAGGTAACACTGTACATATCTCCTAAACTGAAATCTGCTATTGTGAGATTCACAATCGTTGTAGACCGTTCTAACTCACCTGCAGCAATAAAGTGTTATCATTCTGTGCCTGTGCCACAGCCAACGCTTTCTGGAAGGCGTCCATGGCTTTGGAGAAGGCTCCCAATTCTAGGCTGACGGCTGCTACTGTGAGATGGACGCAGCCAGCTGTTGAACCGCCGCCGCAGTCGTTGTAGAGCGCTTGGCGAGCGTAGGAGAGGGCTCTGAAAAGCAACGTGAAGTATATAATTGACAGCAGGACTATTCTGGTGAAGGGCATCAATGGATAGAAAATACTGAAAGGAGCTATAAAAGGCCTTTGCCGATAAGCACTCTGAACTACAAAATGTTATATAATATTAATAGATAGAGCTAAGGACGCTGGTACATTTTCTAAATAAATGTACCTAAGTAAAAACTTTCACTTAGGTATATTAATTAAGAAACTGTACCTATCTAAAATAATATTTATAGTTCAGAATCGTACCATGCACATCTATCAACGATTTTGGCAAAAATCATTTTAAGAATGCAAAGCATTTTATTTAAACATACAAGTTTGTGTAAAAACATAATGAATAGACTACCCATTTGTAACAGAATCACTTTGAACCTCAGACATTCTTCGCTTCGTGGTGGTGAATGGTAACAAATCTAATTAAATCTGCGTACTAGTAAAAGCTGATCAGTCATCATCATCCCGCTGTCATTATCCCCAATTTGATTTGGATGCATTCTTCATGAAAAAATCTTTATCAACCTCGACAACCATCCCCTCTGCCGCTATATCCTCTTTCACACAACTCATACATCGATTTTTCGGTCCTTCGGTCCTCCTCAACCTCTTCTACTCTTTTACAAATATCTAAACGACGGAATGTTTATCCAAAAATGTTATACATGCCTCCCATCCACTAAATACTTTAAGTAAATTATGGCAAGGCTAGGTATTCCTAAATGTATATTTACCTGTCAAGTCCTCCCAAGGTCTGGTGTGCTCTAGCTAAGTTGAGATAAGCTTCAGCCCGCATTGGAGCGGAGTCCAACTCTTCAGATATACCCAGCTGTCGGTTGGCGAATTCCAGGGATTCTCTGTAAAAGAAAATGCTCTTATTAGGTACTTTTTAAATTTAATAAGATTCTAGTGTCAATAAAATCTATCAATGTCAATTTTATTGAAGGACACTGTCGAATGGATGAAATGACTAACACTAGTGTAATAGGCAAACCTAAACACTGTTGTTTGCGACACAGCAACATCATCTCTCTAGCCACTACGTGGAGCGACTGCCTATCAGCAGTGCGATTGTGTAAACATGTTGAAGTGAAAACTTAGGCGAAATTAACGAAAAGTGTGCCATCAAACCACACAAACAAGATGGAATGACAGCTCACTTGTCGTTCACTCCACCTAAGTGTACACGGTGAGATGTCGACAGAATAGACCGGCTGACCTCCACATCCTGTAACTGGGTAACACGGTACACAGACCGACCTCGGCAAGCAGTGCTTATCCTTGAACATCGAGCCGTCAACCCGTGTGGCTATTCTCACGAGCTCTTCTAAGAAGACAAGGAAGACAGCAACACCAGTACAACGCATGTTTCTAACCAAACATGAGTTTTTTAACCCAAGCGTGGCGGTTATGGCAAACCCCCCCATTTGGGAGGCCTATGTCCAGCAGTGGACGTCTTTCGGCTGATGTGATGATGATGATGATGAGTTTTTACAGTACTGTTAGTAATACGGCAATGTTGCAGAAACGCAACACGCTGAATGTAGCAAATAGCAGCACAAAGCAATAATAATATTGTAACGTAATTTATACGTTACAACATTTGCATCGGACAAAAATGTGTCTTGTATTTTCATTCAGATAGCGACACAACTAATAAAATAATCAAATCTAACTTTTCCCGTTACTAAACTTTTCTGGCAGTTGTCCAAATAAAAACTGATACATAACATGAACGAGCCATTTCTCTTGATATCTTGCCAAAACTACGTCGTAGTGGAGAACGAATTTATTGTAATGTTGTCATTACATTCTGTCGTCCCATGCGGAAGTTTTGTGAGGAAATACTAGATGCAAATGTGTTTTGATGAGAGCTACTATAGTAACGATGTTTTATGTATGTAATAATGCATGGTAATTTGATGCATGTGCAGCTTGTTGCACCCAGGTTTTAGGAATTGCTCGAAAGTTTTACTGCGGCCCTGGCCCTGCTACTCTCTAAGCTCGAAGTCCGTAATTTCAGCCTTAGTGTCGGGCGTTTTCTACTCCGTATCACCTACGGACTTACGATTAGTCCCAAACCCGAACTAAGAATGAATGACAACACGATTTGACAGTTGAAGTCCGTAGTTGATACGGAGTAGAAAACGCCCAACACTAAGGCCGAAACTACGGACTTCGGACTTAGAGAGTAGACCCCCTGGAACGCAAGGGGTATTTAAACGAACACGGACGTGGATTTCAGTCACCGGTTAAGCAGTTGATATCCCAAGTGTGTAAAACTTGCTAGTGGTCACACCTAAAAAAAAAAAAAGGATTTCAGTCAGTAAAAGTCTAACACTCCCACCCATTTAGCCCAGAACGGGCGGGTAGAAGCAGGAAAATACTAGTAATTAATGAAAAAAGAACCTCCGTTTGAGATTGGCCAATAAACCATAAACGAGAAGTGTTGCTACAGCTAAAACCATCTAAATGAATCCATGATCAATGCATGCGTGGGTGTATCAAATGCGTGATATTTGCATGAGCAATGGACTGACATTTGATTTGTAAGCCTCGCCGGGGCGTGGGCCTATGTGCACCAATCACTGTCGTCTAGTTTATGACTCTAGAACGATTTTGGCAATGGATCTGCGAGTTTGCACGTACGTTTTGGTGGGTGGGTAATTATTTCTGGAGTGACTTCATTATAAACAAGTTCTGATTGAGAAGTCTTGGTAATAATTTGTGAAACATCAGCTTATATTTCTATTGAGTAATATCGGGATAGAAGACATGATTGTCTTAATAGTGAAATATCCATTTGTGCCTTGTAGGACTATGTCCGTTATAGACTTTGAAACCTTTCAACTGATGTGCACCAAACTGGCTTCATTAGAAAGGCAATAATGCGAAGATGTTCTAGACTACTAAAACAAGGGGAAAAAACGGGATATGCGCGTACGAAGTCGCGGGCAAAAGATCCGTAAGATAATACTTGCAATACTTGTATTAAAAGCAGCCTGGTTAACCAGATTAGTACTTACTTATTATTTGTTTGTGTGTCCATGATTGCCTGGGACTTCTAGAGGACCTTAAATGCCACAATGTTTGGGGGAAGCCTAATGACCACCAACTTTGACGTCTTTTGGCTATGATCACAAGTATAGACATAGATTACGCAAGTATCACGATCTGTATAAATACCGAGTGTGCCATTTTTAACCGACTTCCAAAAAAGGAGGAGGTTCTCAATTCGATTGTTTTTTTTTTGTATTTGTTACCTCATATTTATCTCCGTCACTTAAACCGATTTGAAAAAAAAAATCTTGTTTTATGTGAAAGGATATTACTTCTCGATTGGTCCCATTGAAATTTTGTCAAAAATATGTGGGAAAATTATCCATGTATACGAAATTGCGTATTTTTGCTTTCCTGTGACTTTCCAGTGGTGTTGTTTGGTGTGGGGTACCACTAAAAAGTGAAAAATAAAAACTTTTTCACAAAAAAAAACCTCAGCGCTCAGTGTGATCGGTGTACTCCAGTCGGACGCCCGCCAGTTAGGTGATTAGGTTAGATAGGTGCCACACGTGGCGGCGTCTTTGAATCGATTTGATTTTCTTATCACTAAATAGTGCTTGTGTGTGACGTCATAGTGGGTAGTAAAAAAAAACTTTTTCACAAAAAAACCGACTTAAACCGAACTAATACGACGTACAAAATAACTTTAATTTCGGTAGTCGGTGTTTGGTTGCTTCTTAGTTATTTGACAACGACTTCCGAAATTGAAGTTATTTTGTACTTTGCCCATGAATGTTTAGGACAAAAAATATTCCTGTATCAGATACAGGAATATGTTTTGTGAATTACCTTGTTTCTAGCTCTTTTGTTATGATGAGTGCATGGCCAATTACTATAGCAGTTACCCTATATCTGGTTAAGATGATGTTTTTCCTTAAGTAGCTTTACCGATATTTCCCAAAGTCCATGTACGCCTGGTACAGGTGTCCTAGCAGCGCAAACTTGTCACTTCTATGTCGTACACCGCGGAGCGCTGAGAGCCACACCTTCACTGCTAGCCGCTGCTCGTTCTGGCCGTAGAGACGGACTCCTCGCTCGATCTAAGAAGAAATAAATAAGTCATTATTATGAATCGTTTAAAAATAAAGCCGAGCATAAATAAGGCTAAGTAGAATAATAATTTGCAAGGCTACAATCCGTGCCCGTACGTTTCAAAATCGAATGACACTTCGCATGGTACTTCAGCTTTGGTCTAATAAATCAAATCTAATTGAGAGTTATAATGTAATGTAACCCCTAGGGAGGTTGCTCACGGCGACTTTTTTGCAGTGAGACTATCGCAAAAAATCACGATAGAATAGAGTTGCGATGCTATCGCTGGTTTTATTACATTCACCCACGTAATAACCACAATTCTGAATCGCCAGTGTCGCGGACCAGCATGGATATAGACGCCATGCAGCATTGATACAGTCATGCCTGACTACCTGTGAACGCTTGTTGATGCTCTTTGTTTGCATCGATGCAGTCATGTGTTAGTTGTGATGCAGCATCAGTAGGTACAACGCGTTACCAAAACGCGCTACGCCCTGTGTGACCTGCGGCCCTACCATGACGTGTTAAAACGTCAGACGTTCGAGCGAGAAAGAGGGATGGAGCTATTTTATTTTATTTTGGGACAATAAACAGCTACAATATACATATTTACTTAAATTATAGATGCAATAGAGCGTTTACAATATTGTAGCCCACTGCATTATCCACATAATAACAGTAAAGATTACCGGCAGTAAATGCCGCTGGATAAACAAATTTATGTTGCAAATCAAATTATCATTATCGTAGTTAAAAAATTAAGAAATACAATTATTAAAACAAGCAAAAACATGCATTAAACTAAATTAAATGTTAAATTACATTTAAAATAATATAGGGTGTATAGCTCCATCCCTCTTTCTCGCTCGAACGACTGACGTTTTAACACGTCATGGTACGGTCAAGACATCTGGAACTATGGAATGTCTAAAGTGCTTGTGCAGTTTTTTCTTGTTATCAGATGTAGTTGTCTGCCCTTGGTGCCCTTCAAATCAACTTCGCTGCAAGTGATCCGTAAACTTAATATTTTAAGGTGTACCTTTCTCCTGGCGAGGTACTGGTCGAGCCTGGACCGGCAGGCTCGGAAGCAGTCGAGCAGGCCGGCGGCGGGGGGCCGGTGCGCTGGGCCGAAGCGCGCGCCCCAGCGCAGCGTGCCGTTGCGCCCGGAGCCACCAGCGCCGCCTCCGCCTCGGAAGTCCTCCGAGAACGGGTAGACTTCTGGAAGAAAGAAAACGATTAGATGTTATGGGTCCTTGAGACATAGTTGACAATTTATTCTATAAATTGTACCTATTTTTAACCGATCTAAAAAAGGAGGAGGTTCTCAATTCGGATGTTTGTATTTTTTTTTATGTTTGTTCGATGATGAAAAATTATTTTTTTGTTGGAAAGGGTATAACTTCCCAAAAGTCCCATTGAAATTTTGTTGTTTGGTTATTAAATCCAAATAGCTGGAAAAAATATGTGGAAAAATCATCCATGTAAGTATACGAAATTGCGTATTTTTGCTTTCCTGTGACTTTGTGTGGGGTGACCTTTTGTGAAAAAGTTTTTTGTATTTTTTATTTGTAAACTTGGAACTCGATGTAAGCGTCAATCCTTAGCATTAAAAGTAACGACAACCGTTCGATTTGGAACAAAACTAACCGTGAAAGTAGTGTAGTGAACTGTCATTCCATCTTTTTGTATGATTGAAAAAAAGAAAAAGAAAGAAAAACTGTTTATTCACGTGTAAGTGACGCACATGTACATTAAATTTTTATCCTACTATAATTCTACATACTTCCTACTAATATTATAAATGCGAAAGTTTGTGAGGATGGATGAATGTATGTTTGTTACTCTTTCACGCAAAAACTACTGAATGGATTTTGATGAAATTTGGCACAGAGGTAGATTATAGTCTGGAGTTACAACACATAGGATAGGTACTTTATATCCTGGGAGCATGTTCCCTTGGGATAATTATCGACATTCACGCGGGCGGCAGCTAGTTTAGAAGCCTGAAAAACAAAATAAAGGGCCTATCTATTCTAAAAATAATACGACACAGCTCACTTTCTCTTCACACTTCACAGCAGTGCGGTTTACAGAATCGCACTGCTGTTGATGCACGGGATTGACAGCTCAACTTCACCTAAATTATGACGGTGGGTGGGAATCGATGGAGCGGGAGGGAAGTATCAGACTTTTACTGACTGAAACCCATCCGTGTTCCTCCTAATGCCCTTTGCTTTCTAGAGCCGCGGTGACTTTCAAACAAATTCCGCAACCCTGGACAGTGGGAATGGTAAGCCCTCTTCACCCAAGTTTAATGGTGACATGTCCACAATTGACAATTCCAGCATCAATTGTAATGAGAGCACACTTCACGCTCACTAACTTCAGCCAAGTCATCACGTTGACGTTGATACTGTTAGAGAAAAGCACTGCTGTAAACATGTTTTGGCGGCATCTATACCGCTATCGCTAAAAAACTAACACAGCGACATCTATGCCGCCAGATACGAACTGAGTCGAACAAATCCTGCATCGCGGTATCAGAGTTTTCCGTGCGATTTGATCATATACAACAACCCAACTATTAACCATTCTGGTAGTTGCTCATCAGATACAACAACCGTCTGGTTGGAGGATCCTCCGTTTTCAACAGATGTTGCGGGACTTTACACCCTGTTCATCACACCTCTATACTAGGATCAATTGCAATGGCACCACAGCAGCAGATTGTAACATAATATCACTCCTAAATAAACCGGGTTTTTACCTTGCGGCTCATCGAGGTGGTGTCTGGATGGGTCAGGTGAGCTCAGCAGCCGTGTTGCCGACAACTGGTGCGCCGGCACCCCGCTGGAACACGCAAATACAACGCTTTTCAACCCTGCACATGGTAATCATGGTAGTATACTCCGTAGTATATCCGTATCGGTGTTTCAAACTTCCAATTCTATTTTGTTGGAAATTTATAGTACATTGTTTATTATAGTAACCAGTTTCATAAAGTGTTAGTGACACTAAATAAATAATGTTAGTGACACAACCATGACAATAATTACAACAACATTCACATAAAAATAAATAGTAATCATAGCTTGAGTAATTCAGCAATAATTGAACATCGATTTACAAAACAGCAGTCTTTTTTTATGAATGGGAAATCATAAAATGACTCCTTCCGCTCGGATGGAGCGGGAGGGAGTGTCAGACTCTTGCTGACCAAAACCCCTCTGTGCTCTTCCTAGCGCCCTTTGCGTTCCAGGGCCGCTGTGACTTTTTCTAACAAAATCCGCAACACTGGCAGGAAAACAGCAGTCTAGTCTGTAGTACAGAATTTTGTCAGTGCAGACTTCGAACTCTGAATAATAAAAATCTATCAAACCGACATATTTTATCTGCATTGCTTTGTTACACAGACAAAATAAATAGCAGTTTATGGAAGACGTACAGAAATCTGTATCGTGTGGAGCCATTAGCATATTATGCCCAAGATCCTAGGTCTGAAAGGTTTGTTATGAACTTTTTTGATATTAAGAAAGTCAAGTTTCATTGAAACTGGTTAATTATTTTCCAAAAATATAGGTACAATATCTCTCTTTATTTCTGATACGATTACGCAGAGACACTCCACATTTTCTTGCCCTGAGGCTCAGTGGTGACACTGATAATTATTGTCAAAATTTCGAACATGGGATTGAATTGCGCTATAGAAAGGTCACGTGGTCTATCCCATATACTACAGTGAGTAATTTTGTAGCGGTCAATTAATAAGCTTAGGTACCTACATCAGGTTCTAGTTAATCCTCTTCAATCCTCTTTAATCTTCTTGGCTAGCGATGCACTAATCGCAACCTTGATTTAACGATTGGAGGCATTCCTGGAAACTTTCAATCAGAAATGTCTTCAATCATGTAATCAACTTTGGGAATTCCATTGATTGTCGCTGAGATGAATTTGAAAGCTTTTGAATTACGAAACTGGGGAACGCTCAGTCCATTCTCCATTAAGTCTATGGTGAAATTTACCCTAGGAAGTCGCTGGACTCGATGGAGTCCCGTGACATGCTCCGCGGGTGTAAGCGACATCGACAGCGTCACCTATTGGCTGGATGCAGTCCATTCTCTATGTCTACGGTCAAATTTAACCTAGGAAGTCGCGCGACTCGATGGAGTCCCATGACATATATGCACCGCGGGTGTAAGCGACAGCGTCATCTACTGGCTGGATGCAGTCCATTCTCCGTATCTACGGTCAAACTTACCCTAGGAAGTCGCGCGACTCGATGGAGTCCCATGACATGTTCCGCGGGTGTAAGCGACAGCGTCACCTACTGGATGGATGCATCGCGCTGTCTCTCTCGCTCAGCGCGGTTACTAGCTGTGGAAGAGGGAGAGAGGATTATGTTAGTTTGTACAATTGTTTATTGGCCTTTGGCAAGTTGTAGAACCAGTACTGGAAGAAGTGTCGGTCGTCAGGTGGCGAGATGGGCAGACGACATTGTAGTCATCGCGTGTACATCCTGGATGAGGCTGGGACAGGGACGTGGGGAACACCGTGTGGTTGTAGTCAATAGGAGTCTGACAGACCCCTCCGTCTGTCAGTAGACGGAGGATCATCATCATCATCATATCAGCCGAAAGACGTCCACTGCTGGACGGAGGATATCCATGAGGATTACCACACGTAAAAAAAAGGACCGTGAGGATTAGCACGAGATAAGAGAGGCCTTTGCTCAGCAGTCAGGGAAGTCGGGCTGTGGATGATGATGAGGATCAGTATTTTTGTATTCCTTGGCAAACTTTAACTGTCTTGTTGATCTAGTGGTCGCATACTGCCGAGTTTGATTTTCAGGTCCAGCAATGTGTTATTATTATTATGAACAACTTTTACTACGGAACCAACACTGAAATAGCGAAAAAAAGTCGACTACTCCGAAGATTTATGCGCATAGCTCGACAAAATGTAGGTACCTTCTGAGCAGCTGATTTTTTTTCGCGATTTCGGGGTTAGTCCCATAGTAAAAGTTGTTCATAATGATGAGAACATACAATTACCTCCTAAGAGTTATTGCGTTTATTCTGTTACACGTTGTACATCACATTTCAAGAATCAAGGAGTAAGTTTTCCAAGATTAAAATCCGATGCTTACGGTACCTCATCATTTCAGCCGAAAGACGTCCACTGCTGGACATAGACCTCCCCCAATTGGGGGGGAGGTTGCCATAATCGCCACGATTGGCAGGCGGGTTGGCGATCGTAGCATAGCTGTAGCAATGTACCTACAGAGAATGCTGCTGCCCAACCTCTGGTGAGTCCCTTAGTCGCCTCTTACGACACCCAATAGGAAGTTATGGGATGCTTACCTGATTAAGAGTAATGGTGACTGATGTTATACTCCGTATTCATTGTTAAAACACTGCTGACAGCCATCTTTTACACAGTTAAAACCTGGAAAGAAGGAAAAGGTGATTGAGCGCTGAGAAATAACAAATGCAAGGATAATATTGGAATAGGTAATTATTAATACATTTATTACAGACAACAAGGATCCATTGTGTTAGTAACAATAGTCTTAAACCTATGTTAGTACATAATTAACAACCTCGACAATGTATTGGTGACAAGCGACCGCACCGACGGGCTGTCATGCCTATCGGCCATAGCTCGTTCCGTAATATCTAGCTCGTGCCGTAATATCTGGCTCGTGCCGTAATATCTAACTCGTGCCGTAATATCTAGCTCGTGCCGTAATATCTAGCTCATGCCGTAATATCTTGCTCGTGCCGTAATATCTAGCTCGTGCCGTAATATCTAGCTCGTGCCGCCAACCCAATTGGGTAATTGTACATTTAGGCTTCTATTTTTAACCGACTTCTAAAAAATCTATTTTTTAAATGTTTATTCGCGCATAACTCCGTCGCTAACCAACCGATTTGACAAATTCTTTTTTGTTGGAAAGGGTATAGGTACCTACATTAAAAAACCGACTTCCAAAAAAAACACTACAAAGTACAAAATAACTTTAATTTCGGAAGTCGGTGTCAAATAACGAAGAAGCAAGCAAAAACACCGACTACCGAAATTAAAGTTATTTTTTTTATTTTTTTTTATTTATTTATATTATTATTATTAAATCGTTGCCCCCACATTAGGAATTTCTCCTGTATCGTGGGTGCGTTTACAAACATACAAACTCACATACACAAACAGCTAGACCCGGAACATCTATCTGTAGGCCATACAAATATTTTGCTCCGTGCGGGAATCGAACCCGCGACACGCAGCGCAGCAGCCGATCGCTCAACCACTGCGCTAACCGTTTCGTCAATTAGAAAAAGTTTTTATGTGGTGATCCAGATTATAAACTACATATACGTAGGTCAAAGAAAATCCGACTTTATTGTATGAGACCTGGCATACCTAACTACCTACAGACAGACTGATACTGGCGGTCAGTGATGAAACAAGTGTCAATCGATAGAGTAAGTCATGGCAAACAAAAAATGTTCAGAGATGAATCTCGTAAGTGATATACTTTCTGAGATATTTGAGTTCAAAAACGGGAAATAAATCGAATTTAGTGGATCACTACGCAGCATATATATTAGCATATTATTATTATTATAAGCCCGTAGTGTCCCACTGCAGGGCCTCTCTTCTTTCTTTCCACCTCAATCTGTCTTGAGCAATCTGAGTCCAATCCGGTAGCATATTGTTTGTTAATATTATATTTACTAAATAAATGCATAAAATTATTTTATTTTCTATTTTTTTTTAACACAAATATCTCAGAAAGTGTATCACTTACGAGATTCATGTCTGAATATTTTTATTTATATTCACTTACTACTCTGTCGATTCACACATGTTTCATCGCTGACCGCCAAAACCGATTTTTATAAAAAAACTTTTTCGCAAAAAGAAAAAAAATTTGGAAGTCGGTGTTTTTGGTTGCTTCTTCGTTATTTGACACCGACTTCCGAAATTAAAGTTATTTTGCACTTTGTAGTGTTTTGGAAGTCGGTTTTTTTTTGCGTAAGTTTTTTATTTTTCACTTTTTAGTGGCACAACAACAAAAATACGCAATTTCGTATACCTACATGGATGAGTTTTCCACATATTTTTTCCAGCTATTTGGATTTAATAACCAAACTACTGAACTGATTTTGATAAAATTTCAATGGGACCATTCGGGAAGTATAGGGTATACTTCCGGAATGGTCCTATTGAAATTTCCATTCCAACAAAAAAATAATTTTTCAAATCGGTTGGCAAGCGACGGAGTTATGCCCGAACAAACATAAAAAAAAAAAAAAAAAAAATACAAACATCCGAATTGAGAACCTCCTCCATTTTTAGAAGTCGGTTAAAAAATGGCGGGTGGTGTAGGTATGCCAACGAAGTCGGATGTTCTTTCATCCAAAAACCGTTCAGTAGTTTTTGCGTGTAACAGACATCGCCCCTAAGATTACCCACTGACCTAACAATTCTAAGTATCAAATATTAAAATAAGCCAGTGACAGCTAAGGGATGACCAGTCTCCACTGATGGTGCCCGTTCAAGAACATGACGCGTGCATCAGCACCATTCAGCTCAACCATTTTGAAGGGAACTGAATGATCCGATACACGTGCCACCACCAGCGAGACATTCGAGTGAGCATGACACACCCTCAACTGCCCCTTCTCATTCATGTCAAACAAGGAAAGTATCTATTAACATAATAGGCTCCATGATCCTCACATTTATAGGATTTTTTTTTATTCTGGTCCTCACAGTTGCTTGGTACCTTTTTTTTTTTTTGAGGATGGGAAATCATCAAATGACCCCTTCCGCTCTGGGTGGAGCGGCAGGGAGTGTCAGACTTTTACTGACTAAAACCCACCCATACTCCTCTTAGTGCCTTTTACTTTCCAGGGCCGCGGTAACTCTTTCGAACATATTCCGCAACCCTGGCAGGCTCTGTACCTAGTCATATATCGCATGTCGTATATAACGATGATGTAAGTGGAGAAACAGACTGACACAGATAGATAAAAGTTTAGATAGATTGAAGATTACCCTTATTGTGAAGGTCGGAAAACTTTTTTATCACCTAGATAATTATTCCCTAGTTGTTCAGTTCAGAGAAGCCCAATTTCAGTCAGTGGTCACTTGCTACAGCTTTCATTATTTGTTATTTTTATGACAGTATCAAATAGGTACTTATGGGGAAAAGTTTGTATTTTCCTTATTTGACTACACGATATGACATTAGGCATATGAATACCATTATATGCCTCAGTAGTAAGGATTTTCCATAATTTATTTTTTATTATACTCAAGGCCGTCTCCAGGAAAGCCTGTCAACGGCCCGGGGCGGTAAACTAAATGGGGTTTCCCACTGCGGTACGTAGAAAAGCTTGAGAGAATGTCAAATGTAAAAGAGTACTCCACAGTCATTCTTGCTCCCCATTCTCTATAAGAGATATTTTGTATAAGAAGATTTCTGTGCCACTGTGTTTGTATCCAGGGCCTCAAGTCTGCTATTACAATAGTGTCAGAATGGTCTATCATTGATTTCATAATGGTTGATTTTGACAAGTTTGGTAAACTACTAATATAAAAGCGTCATTATGACTTTCCAATGGTCAACCACCGACACTCCATTGAAAGAAATGTCATAGAATGGTAATCTCGTACATAATGACTAATGAATTACAGACGTATGCGGTAATTTGCTAAAATTTTGTCAGTTCCTTCGATTAGTGACCTACCATTAGAACGTTATTGTGCAGTCATTGCTTTTCAAAGACATTGAGTATTTAGAACCACGATTCTATTACAAGACCATTGACCGACTAATGATCGACCATTATGAATTTAGCAGATTACGAACTTATAGCAAAATGACAGTGGGATCGTGTTGGAATGACGAATTTATAAAAATAGCAGACTTGGGGCCCAGATCCGTTAAGCCGCTGGCTTAACTGATTAACAAACATCCATCTTCACTTTCGCATTTATAGTAGTTATTAACATAGGTAGTAAGATTATATTAAAGATTTTTTTTTTTTTTTTTTTTTTTTTTTTTTTTTTTTTTTTTTTTTTTATTAATTTCAAATAATTTAAGTAAAACACTCCCCGTCTCATCGCCGAAAATGTGATCATTCTTTGCGAGAATCTGTGTAAGTATGTCATTACAATGTGCAATAGTCGACCTACTAAAATGTGCTTTACTATAAAATAAAACTTGCTGACTCTAAACTTTTTGGCCCGACTGAATACCCTGGAGAACTATTCAGCTTTTCACTCTTAAATACTTGGCAATGGTCACTGTTTTGCACTGAAAAGTATTATTTAGTAAGTAGTCAGCACTGGCATATTATTATTTAGTCTATGTTGAGGTTTCTGAACGAAACGTGAGCGGTCAAGTGTCAACTTTTAAAAATAAATGGGTGACGTTTTTCTTCTCTATGAACGACTCGAAGCTAATGGATATGTTTTATTGAGTAAATCCCCAATGTTATTATTTCTGCTAATCCGAACCTGAAAATATCACCTAAAGAACATCCAGAGATTCGGCGACGGACGCTGGGCGTTCGTGAGCTTGCTGGACATTTGGCGACCGTGACGGTAATTGCAGATTTTAATTTGTCGAACGCACGCGACAACGACACAAGATGGACGACGTTGCGAAATCCTTAAATTTGAAGTGCAATAAAGAGAGAAGCGTTTTACGACGGCTCTTCACGATCTCGGCCAACGCCATCGAAGAAATTTTCAGAACCGATGAGGCGAGGTTGACCGAATTACAATGTGAGTTTAACAAATTAAACGATTTACACACAAGAATTTCACATCTAGATATTAAAATAAAAGACCAAATATTAGACAGTGAAAACACGGATACGCAATTTGAAAAAGAAATTTTGTCAGCAGAAGAGTACAGCAATCGATTTATAATTATAAAAACTAAATACGAAATAACTATGAATAAATCATGTAAAACAAACACAAGTGGAGAAAATACACAAAAAAGATATTTTAAGCTCCCAGAAATTAAATTTCAGAAATTTGATGGAAATATTCGCAATTGGTTATGTTTTTGGGGTCAATTTTCTAAAATAGATACGGACCCCGGATTAGACGATGACGATAAAATGTATTATCTAAAGCAGAGTATAGAGTGTGGTACAGACGTATACTCACTTGTAATGAGCTACCCTCCAGCAGGAAATGCTTACAAAAAATGCATGGAGGAGCTCAAACAAAGGTATGCACGAGAAGAATTACTAATAGAAGTTTATGTTCGAGAACTACTTGCATTGGTTTTAAAAAGTAAATGTAGTCTTGCAGAGCTGTATGATAAACTCAATGCAAACCTAAGAGCTTTGGAAAGTCTCGGCATCAATAAGTACCAGGCGTTCATTCTGCCTTTAATAGAGTCTGCACTACCCCTGGAGATTTTAAAAATTTGGGAGCGACAGAAGGGTCATATTCAGACCAAGAACCCAGAGGAGGTCCTTATCAGTTTGATGGGTTTTTTGAAAGCGGAAGTTGAGAGCATACAGAGAGTTGAAATAACCAGAAATCTGGCACAAACTGATTTTAATAGCCAAGAAGCCACTGCTAGCTGCCTTGTAGCACATGATAATAAAAATACAAAAAAGGATATGCAACCCCAAAACAACTGCTTATGGTGTGACAAAAACAATCACACAAGTTCTGATTGCTACAAATTACACAACCTTACCGTGGAGAAAAGAATAGAAATTGTACGGAAGAAGAAAGCATGCCCCATTTGCCTGAAGCTGGGGCACCACCCGAAAGCTTGCAGAGCTTATGTTAAATGTTTTATATGCCAGAAGAGGCACTCTACAGCACTTTGCACTGAAAAAGAGATGAAATGTCCAGAGAAGCCTAACACCACTACAACAAACCTATCTACACAGAATTATAACACAGAAACCTTACTTCAAACAGTAATAATCAACGTGCGGAATGGAGGACGAGTTTTACCTGTTCGAGCTTTATTTGACAGCGGGTCCCAAAGGAGCTATATTCAAGAGAATGTAGTAAAGGAGTTAAATCTAATTCCCACAAGACAGGAAAAATTAAACCATTGCTTGTTTGGTAACATAAAAACTAAAATAGAATCTCACAATGTTTATAATGTAACGGTAGAAAATCTTAATTCAAATTTTACTATGAATATTGAGGCCCTCAGCCAAACTTCAATTTGTGGAAATATTCCAAAATTAAATTTAACTAGTGAGACATGTCAAATTTTGAAAAGACATCAGATCTCCTTACCTGATATACAATCTGAAATATCAGAAATAGGCATTTTAATAGGAGCTGATTTTGCAGGATTTATGTTGACAAGTAGTGTAATTGTGATGGAAAATGGTTTGGTGGCTATAAAAACTAAATTAGGTTGGACAATTCAGGGCAGGCAAATTAGCACTTCATTTGATAATACTGCTTCTTCTATGTTTTGTATGTCAGTGTCTACTAATAATAATTTGACAGATTTTTGGACTCTTGAAACTCTCGGCATACATGATCCAGCAGAGATGAAGTCTAGAACACAAGGGGAGGCCGAAGCAGTGAGTTGCTTCAAGGAGACAGTGGCAACACTATTAGATGGCAGATATGAAGTTGAGCTTCCATTCAAGGTCGGTTTTGATGATTTATTACCTAATTATGATATTGTAAAGAAAAGGTTGGATTCAAACACTAAAAAGCTGATTTCAAGTGGTAAGTACCAAGACTATGATGCGATTTTACAGGAGTGGATAAAGTTAGGTATTATTGAGACTTCTGATATGCATCATGGTCATAATTTTGGTCATTATTTGCCTCATAAAGCGGTATTTAAAGAATCTAGTCTGACAAGTAAAATAAGGCCAGTCTTTGATGCCTCCTGTCCGGATAAAAATGGGCTGAGTCTAAATATGTGTTTAGAGAAAGGTATTAATTATATTGAACATATACTTAAACTATTAATTAGATTTAGAAAAGGCGCTATTGGTGTAACATCTGATATTGCTAAGGCTTTCCTTCAAATTAGTGTAAAACCTGAGGACAGAGAATATTTGAAATTTCTTTGGTGGGAAGATGGGTCTCTGGAAAATATAGTAGAATATAGACACTGTAGAGTGGTGTTTGGATTAACATGTAGTCCATTCTTACTCTCAGCTACAATTATGCACCACTTAGACAACATATCAGGTAAATATGAACGGACAGCGCAGCTTCTTAAAAACTCATTTTATGTAGATAATTGTCTTACAAGCTTAGAATCTGAAGAGGAGATACGCGAATTCATAGAGGAAGCAAAAGAAATCATGAAAGCAGTACATTTCGACCTCAGAATGTGGACAACATCACCACTCCAGATCAACGAGGCTGGTAAGGATATTATATCAGTATTAGGCCTGAAGTGGAATACAGTCTGTGATGAGCTTTCATGTAACATTGGAGATCTACCTCTTCCAGAGATGTTAGGTAAGCTGACTAAAAGAGGGGTACTTTCATTGACTCAAAAGATATTTGACCCCATCGGATTTACCTGCCCTGTCACCTTGGCCCCACGGCTGTTGCTGCGAGAAATGTGGATCCGGGATTTGACTTGGGATGAACCTTTACCTCAGGACTTAGCACATAAATTCTTAAGATGGTATAATAATTTGAAATATTTAGAACAGTGTAGGATACCTAGGAGATTAGCCAGTAATAAATTGATTGACTGCAAACTAAGCTTACATATGTTTTGTGATGCTAGTAAATATGCAATGGCCTGTTGTATATTCTTAAGGGCTGAAAAAGGCAATGATGTCAGTCTTCAGTTAGTCGCAGCAAAGTCTAGGTTGACACCACCAAAAATAATTTCTATTCCTAGACTTGAGCTTATGTCTGCAGTGATTGGTGTAAGACTATTGACAGAAATCAAGAAAAGCTTAAATGTAGCCTGTGATGAGTATTATTGGACCGATTCTAGTGTGATTTTATATTGGATATGCAATAATTTATCATGGAATGTATTTGTAGGAAATCGCGTTAAAGAGATAAGAGAAGGTACTAAAACAGGAAAATGGTTTCATATTCCAGGATCTCTCAACTGGGCTGATCTGCCGTCACGAGGCTGCGATGCAAGGCAATTGCTAGAGAGCCGGTGGGTTGAAGGTCCAAAATTTTTGCTACACAATCCTGCAGAATGGCCGAGTTCCCCGGTGACAGCAGCTGAAGCAGAAGCTAGAAAAGAACTTAAAAAGACAGCTAAGTTAACCTGTGTTATAAACATCTCAGCAGATCAGAACTTCTCAGATAGGCTCCTATATTTCAGTAAATATAGTAAGATTGTACGTGTAGTTGCTTGGATAACCAGATTTGCAGATAAATGCCTGAAAAAGAAAGTAAATACACTAAATAATAATTATATTACAAGTGAGGAATATGAGAAAGCTGAAACAAGATTATTCCTACTACTACAACGCGAAAACAAAAATATCCTAGAGTCAAAATGTAAAAACATGCACACATTTCAAGACCAGGAGCAGTTATTTAGAATAAAGACTAGGCTATTATTATTACCAGACATGCCTGATAACACCAAATACCCTATTTTATTGCCAGCTAAGAATGTGATAGTACGTAGGTTAATAGAACAGAAACATATTCGTCTTCAACATGCAGGTTCAAACACGTTAATTGCTGACATCAGGAAATCATATTGGATTCTAGGTATTCGTAGAGTAGTTAGTTCAGTATTAACTAACTGCATGTTATGTAAGAGATACAGAGTGAAACAGATGCAAGCACCTATTGCGCCCTTGCCAGTGGATCGAATGCAGAGCTCCTTACCATTTGAAGTATCAGGAGTAGATCTAGCAGGGCCTCTTTTCTTGAAAAATGGTGAAAAGTGTTGGATTGTCCTGTATACCTGTGCAGTTTACCGTGCAGTACATTTAGAACTTACTCTATCCCTATCATGTCCTGCATTCCTTATGACACTAAGAAGGTTCATTGCTAGGCGAGGCCGAATAAAAGTGATCTATTCAGACAATGGTACTAACTTGGCTGGTACTAAGAACCTATTAGATAGTATAGATTGGGATAAAGTTCAGCATGAGACATGTACTGAGAAAATCAAATGGAAACTCAATGCACCCACTGGTGCTTGGTGGGGAGGGTTTTTTGAACGACTTATAAGAATAATGAAAAATCTGTTACGCAAAGTATTAGGTAAAGCATGTGTAACTTATGATGAACTTTATACTTTACTGTGTGAATGTGAATCAATTATGAATAATCGACCACTCACTTATGTTCAGGATGATAGTGCCAATTCCTTGGAGCCCCTAACCCCAGCTTGCTTCTTGCAACCATTACCTAGTTCAGATACAATTGACTTAGACTACCTTGATTCAAAAAGCTTGAATATTCGCCTAAAATACCTACAAAAGCTGCGTGACGATTTTCGCCACAGGTTTAAGACAGAGTATCTGACTGAACTAATTCAGAGAGGTAGAGAGAAAGGCAAGTACGATGAACTTAAAGAAGGTCAGGTAGTATTAATAGAAACTGAGGAGAAAAGAATCCGATGGCCCCTAGGTGTTGTTACCAAAATATATACTGGAAAAGATGGTGTTAATAGGACGGCTTCAATTAAAACAGCTCTAGGCTCTAAGGTGAGACCCATACAACGCTTATACTCTCTAGAGATCTCATCAGGTGAAGTGACAGATCTGCCGGTCATAAAACTGTTCCAAGAAAAAGAAAAAAAAGGTAAAGTAGCACATACTCCTATATCTAGCACGGTGAAAAATCCAGTCCAGGCGGAGGATGGTTGTACCACGCATGTTCCCAGTGAGCCTGAGATAGTCACACGACATGGCAGGAGAGTAGTGATACCCAGTAAGTATAAATTATAAATATTGACAATTACAAGCTATTATTGAATGCTATATTTCTTATACTGTTATTTTTCCATTTGAATTCTAGTTACTTCATTAGAGAGGTGGTTTGCCACCCATTTTTTATCACATTACTACTGATCAGTGACTACTGACTTGTTATTTGATTATTATTCTCTGTGTTAGAAGGGATACCTACAGTCATTCAAATTGAGTACCTGACTATTTAAGTACCTACCTAGTATGTAAGAATGTTGATTAAAAAAGAAAAAAAAATATACTTGTAATATTATAATAAAGAGACTTAAAACTTATGATTGTGTCACAGAAGTGAGACTGACTAATGTTCTTAATTTTAAATATTTGTAAACAACTTTCCAAAGAATTGTAATGTTTGTTTGATGAGTGTGTGTAATTTTTAAATGAAAAAAGAATGTATAATATTATGTTATTCCAGACATAAATAGTTACCTAAGTATATGAAAACTTAAAGTTGAATTGTATAACGTTTCGTTCTACTGTGATTTTACTTTTCCTTGTCTGTGTTCGGAGGATGTTGAGGTTTCTGAACGAAACGTGAGCGGTCAAGTGTCAACTTTTAAAAATAAATGGGTGACGTTTTTCTTCTCTATGAACGACTCGAAGCTAATGGATATGTTTTATTGAGTAAATCCCCAATGTTATTATTTCTGCTAATCCGAACCTGAAAATATCACCTAAAGAACATCCAGAGATTCGGCGACGGACGCTGGGCGTTCGTGAGCTTGCTGGACAGTCTATATTTGTCGTGTTCTAGTCTAATCAGATGCAACAGTATATATTTTCATGAAAGGATTGCACATGTACTCTACTTATGCATCGGAAGTTTCATTATTGTTCATTCATTTCGAAAAATAAGTACTTGAAAGTTTGTATGAAATGCCGTACAGCGCAAACGTGCTATTTGAACTAAAGTCACGAGATTGCCCATCACCGGAGAATCAAACTTATGACCGTAACTAAGATTTAAGGGAAATGGGAGCTATTTCCCTGATAAATCGTCTACATTAGAATGGAGCATGCTACGAATATTGATTATGAAAGTTCATGCATGCTATTTCCATAAAATGTAAGAAAATCTTATGAAGGGCAATCTCGTATTTTTAAGGATCGTTCGCATTCGCATTCCTGTCACAAACTGTCAAGAACACCTCTAATTTCTGAACATTTTGACAACTTTATGACATTGATTGTCATTGAGATGACATTCCAACTTTTTGCTATCTTTTCAAGCACGAGAATATACTATTACCTCCTTTGTAACGAGTTTCGGCAAAGGCACTGCGATTAGTTTGATACCTTTGCCTAATCATATGAATAGACGTTAAAAAGGTACACCCACAAAAGAAAAGTAAAAATAAACATTTAATATTTAATAAACATTTAATATTTATTGGAATGTGACAATGTGTGTGGAATGTGCATAATTTATCATTTAACTCACATTTGATTACCTTTATTTTATTCTTATTTAATTGTTTTTGTCTTTACCAACATAATTTTAAGAACTACTAACACTATCGTTTAGGTTTTATTAAAATCAAGTATGTAGGTATGTCGTTTTGTGGCAATTTGATACCTTTTTCTTTCTTTCTTAACCCATTTTTTATATGGATTGGAAATCATCAAATGACTCCTTGAGAGAGGAGGGAGTGTCATACTCTTACTGACTAAAACCCATCCGTGCTCCTCCTAGTGCCCTTTGCTTTCCAGGGCCGCGTTAACTCTTTCGAACAAAATCCACAGCCCTGGTAACCCATAGGATACTAGTTTATATACTATAGTTTTAGAATTCATATTTGGAACATTACCTACGTTGTGAGTGTAGATAAAAAACCTTAAACCGTTTGTTGGGCCTTGTATGGAAAAGAGCACAAACCGCTAGGTATAGTAACATTGCCCACTGTTTCTTATCACGAAAATATTTACACTACAAACAGTGTTTTAAAACCTAGGTTACGATTGCCTTAAATTGTAGTCTTTGCTTTCAACATATTTATAAGAGCAACATTTGCATCAAAAGTCGAAAAAACCATGGTTTACATTTTAATTTGTTAATAATTTCACATAGCAAACTCGTGCATGCTCGCTATAAATGAAATAAAATATTCGTATATACAAAACGCCTGCGACATAATTTTATTATACCCCGGGTAAGCTAGTCTAGTTTCAATCGGGTAACTTAAATATTAATTCGGTCTACTGAGCGACAGGCACTCAATACAAGCTGCCTGCATGCAATCTATACATAGCCTAGGATCGATCAGCCTCACTCGGAGTTAATGTAGGTCTTCAGTATACAGTTAGTATAAAATTTAAGTTCTTCGTAGGCTTAAAACCGTTTAAATGAACAAAGAAACATCTCAAAAAGCTCAAAGCATTTATTTAAAATAGAATATTTACAGGTACTTTTAAATTGTCAAGGTCAGTCGGTCAATAAGACGAAGCAATTTGCACGTTCCAAAGCGTAGATCTCTATAGACAAGAACGTGCAAGAAACTCTACGGACACTCTTTTAAAAATAATAAATTGTAACCAAGTTATGGTTACATCATTCATGTTCAAATTATACATAATAATAGGTGAGAATGATGTAAAAGACGTGCAGGATCATCAGAATTGTAAGAAAAACAACAAAAAATAATTTATGACAAATCAATTAATAAAAAATAGTAGTAATACAACCGTTTATTCACCTCCACAAATTACATTCATATGTTAGACATTTGATAGGTAGCTTGGGTTGATAGGTAATTTGTGGGAGATCTGGAGTCTAAACTAAGCCTGAACCTGTATTTTAGAGCTCCAGGCCCCCCGAAATGCATAACCTTTTACCAACTATATTGGGGTTGGCTCCCAGTCCAACTGGATGTAGCTGAATGCCAGAATTTTACATGGACGGGCTACTCCAGAACCGGGTCACACGATACCTACTCCCTACAAGCAAAAATACCTGAAAAGTCACTAGACTTAAAAATAAATTTTACGTTAAAACAAGTTTTTATGCGGCCATATTGAATTTAGTGTAATGTTATTAACTTTATTGTTTTCTACTTTTCAAGCCCTTTTATTTGATACCCATATTAAGGGGGTTGAGAAAAATATGTAATCCGCCATCTTGGAGCGACGGCCATATTGAAATTATTACAATATTGAGTATTGCACATTACATTGTCACCAGAACAAAAGGTAATGCAAAATTTCAGCTCAATCAGATACCTATAAATGATCGAAAAATGGTTTACAAATTTTGACGGACTAGGTACTTACAAACATACGAACAGTGCAAGTTAAATAAAAGCTTATAAAACAGAAGCCACCCACGTTCCAGATTGGGCCCACGTTGTAGATTACGCCCCCTCTACTTTCTTGCTTTTTTTTTTAAATTCATATAATATGTACCTATGACACTTCAGCACTTAAGAAGTTAAAAAGAATCTAAAAAAATCAGCTCAATCGGTTGAAGATATTATCTGCTTCAAAATTGAGTTGTAGGAATCCACCCGAACAAACATAGTTACATACATACGTACATGCATTGCAAGTTAATTATGAGCTTGTTAAATAGGTAAATTTGTTACTTACTGTAAAATTCATCCAACCTTTTACGCTACAGGGCGTGCCAAGGAAATATGTAGATAGACTGTGGTAGTTGCGTAGGATAATTGACGACGATAAAGCGGGCTTTAAGCTACTCCAAAATATTGTATTTTACAAAAACAAGACATCCGGGCACTTATGACACGTCAGAAATGCATGGTTCCAATAAAATTATCCGTTACTTATGGAGAAGAATTTACAAAAAACTCGACAGTTACTCTTCCAAAAATAAACAGGCGATTTTTTATACATCGGCAATCTTTTTGGGGGTGTTATGGTATGGAGCCAAGGCTAAAAAAGCGAAAAAAAAAATTGTTGTTCTTTACATTTAGTCTATTTATGCAAATAAGTACAAAATTTTCCTTCAAAACAACTAATACTTTTAGATATAAAGTGGGTATATATCATAAAGCACTTTCACCCCCAAAAATATAGCTAAAGAATTAAAAGTCATCTTGTCATTCAGTTAATATTGTCGTGTGTTGTAAAGAAACTTTGGTTGTTTTCTTACAACACACGACAATATTAACTGACTTAATAGAAAGACAGGTAGGCCGTTGTCGCATTATTATGACCCATTTCACCGAGTTGACAGTTTGCGAACGTATGACATGTTATCAGATTCAACCAGCAAGCGATGAAGGTATATGGTCCACATTATCTTTTCTAAACACGTTGATTTGTTTTTCTTTATCATTGACAAGTTTCAGCCAGTGGCATCGCCTGCGAAAATGTGTTTTTTTTTGCACGGAACCTTAAAGACTGGAAGACGACAACCTAACCTAACCTAACATAGTTGTGAATAGGCTATTTTGATTGTGGCAAAGAACAGTGCATCCCGCAAGAGAACCAGTATTTTACGTGGAGCGGCTGCCTACCAGACCTCCACATCCCATTAACTGCGTAACACGTTACTATTTGGCAAGACTGGTGCCAGATTTTCTGGCTTCTGACAATCCGTAACGACTGCCAAAGATCTCCAAAAGACAGCCGGGACCAACGGCTTTTATTAACGTGCGTTTTAAAATGTCGTTTACCTACTTATGAAAATATTCCTGTGTAAGACAAAAACGTAAAACAATAATCTCTGTTCGTCTAACCCAAAGTATAAGCTAAAAGTTATGCCACGAAGGAAAGAAGGCCAAAATGAATACAACATTCCCGCTAAAATACCGCGGAAAAGTTGAAGTTATTTACAAAAGCAAGATGCCTCAGATTTCTTTGAATATTATCAGCTCAATCTAATAATTGCGCTCGTTCTTTTCTTGAGCTTTCATGAAAAGATTTTTGTGGTTACGGCCTGTTAGTGACGAGTCATTTTTTTATTTTCAACCTGCATTAAAAATGTTTTTCTCCACTGTTTGCTATCTACGGTAAATTATATTTGCAATATCAAAGATTTCCCGCGGGATTTCACTTAGTCCTAAGTGCAGATGCAAAGAAATGGCGAGGAGAGGGATGATACTCAAAATAAATGGCACATTTAAATATAGGGCAATATAAATGTGGCTTCTTTCTTTCTAATGTTAGATTAGGAATGGATATGCAAGCTGAGTGGGCGGGCGGTTAGTAATTACGGATTGCTATTTTTTTTTTTGGATTTGAAATCATCGAATGACTCTTCCCGCTTCCTGGCGGAGCAGGAGGGATGTGTCAGACTTACAGACTAAAACCCACCCGCGTTCCTCCTCATGCCCTTTGCGTTCCAGGGCAGCGGTGACTCTTTCGAACAAATTCCGCAACCCTGGCAGAACATGGTCTGACCGTGTTACAAGTTTGATCCAAATCCGTTGAAACGTGAAAAGGTGAAACAGATAAACAGAGTAGAGAAGTTTGGATTCAATTAAAATTATTTTTTTTATTGCTTATTTTTAATATAATATGATTAAACTATAATGCACACGTAAAATAAAAACAAAAACTCCTAACTAAACTATGACGTCAAAAAATTCTGACATGGTTTGACGACCTTATATGTATATCACGTAAAGTAGACGTAGACATACAGTGAATCAGCTGTTTGTAACACTGTTTCATAGGGGATCGGCCGAACGTGTATCAGGGGTATATCGATTACTTACTTACCTACCTGAAAGCTATCGCATTTCAGGAGCGCACGGGGCACGTATTGTGGTATGGCATAATATTTTCAAAGACAAAGACATTTATTCGCAAATATGGGTAAGTAATAATGTGGATGTTGTACAATCATGTAACAGTGTTATATTACTATTAGTTATGTCACTATATTTTACCTTTTGGTATGCAAATACCTATAAAACAAATATCTACATGTTAGTTAGTTAGTTATTAGAGTTTTACTAGATACAAATAATAAGTAACCCTATAGTCCGTCCATTAGATTTTCAAATAATATTTGACACGTATTTTTTGCCATTTCAAATCGATAAAAATTGATAACGGTATAGCGCATCAAAGTTCAAGAGTGGGGGCTAGTGACGTCACGTTTGTAGTAAAAAGTGTACTATCGCGTGACGTCACGCGAGTTTTCAACGCACTGTACCTATCATCTTCATTTTTTGTTTACGTGAAACAAGAAATAAACGTAGCGAATCTTTTTTGGAAATCTATCTGACGGACTTATTAGTTTTGATCAGTTAAATACGCTATTCATTAGCCATCTTTGGGGGTGGAAGTATAGTATAAGTATATGCTATGGAATCAACTCAAATAGCTGACTTTTTTAATGATTCTTTGAAGAAAATTCGCCTGTTAATACGTTCACGTACACTAATATCTAAATTAATGTCAGGATCATCAGATTTTTTCACCCCCAAAAATATTGCTAACTAATTAAAAGTCAATCAGTAAAGTTGAACTTTTATTCGTAAATCAATACTTTGACACTTGAAGGGCTTCTTGCTTCTGAACAAAAAACGAAACAGACAGACACACACAGTCTTTTTCACCCAAAGGTTTAATGATTCTTTGAAATAAATACGGATGCTACTATTTTCACGGAAGTACACTTATACTGTTGATAAGTTCACGTACACTAAATTTAAAGTGTCGGGAACATCAGATTTTTTCACCCCCAAAAATATGGCTAACTAAATAAAAGTCAACCTGTCAAGTTGGAATTTTATTCGTATTTCAATACTTTGACACTTGAAGGATTCTTGTTTCTGAACAGAAAACGAAACACTGACAGTCTTTTTCACCCAAAAGTGACTGGTAGAGAATGCCTTGTTATCAGCCTACGTGCCACTACAGTACTGTACATACATTTTAAATAAATAAAAAACACCTTTAGTAATAATAAACAATTTAGTTAGACCAAACTTAGTACTTCGCCCTAAAACTTAATGAGCGAACATGACCCTTGACACTTTGACGTAAAGGTCAATCTAGTCAAAAGGGTACTGGCCTAGACAAAGTGACACAGCGATCATTCACTTAGGTTCGCTTTTAATCAATTAATCTATCGTTATTTTCACCAAATGTCATTATCGTGCTACAAGCACCTTACCTACCTTTTTAGGGTTCCGTACCCAAAGGTTAAACGGGACCCTATTACTAAGACTCCGCTGTCCGTCCGTCCGCCCGTCTGTTACCAGGCTGTCATGAACCGTGATAGTTAGACAGTTGAAATTTTCGCAGATGATGTATTTCTGTTGTCGCTATAATAAAAAATACTAAAAACAGAATAAAATAAGTATTTAAGGGGGCTCACCGTTTTTATAGATAATGGTACGGAACCCTTCGTGCACGAGTCCGACTCGCACTGTGCCGGTTTTCTTTTTTTTGTTTTCGGGGGAAAACCTTTAAAAGGCGGTATAGTTACAGGTATATTTTTATTCTAAATATTTTTGTTTCACTAACAGAATTTGTAAAGTTTTAATCTGGGCCGCCGTCGTCAGGACGGGGGGGGTGCTCTACAGAGGAGGTGAAGGTGGGCACCATCCGTCCTGACAACACGGGCATGCGAACCGTAGTGGACCTACGCACAAAACGTTTTGAAAATACTTCATTGTACAAAAAGATAAAGCGTGGAATTCCCTGCAGCAGTCTGTGTTTTCTGATAACTAGAACCTGGGGGTCTTGAAGTCAAACGTGAACAGGTTATGTCTAGGATAGCGTGCTCCATCGTCGACCACATCATCGCTCTAGGTGAGATTGTGGTGAAAGGCCATCCTTTTTAATAAAAATTAAAAATATAAACAAACAAAAACCAAATATATAAAAAAAACAGTGGGGCGTAGACAAAATGGCGATCACAAATATCAGAAGGTCCATAATGTGTAGGATTGATATGAGCAACCGAAATGTCACTATTTTGGACTTTTGACAGCCATCACCGCTGATAGAAAGAAGGTACAACAGTGCCATCCTCATGGATGTCCCCCGTCTTGGGACAGACGGAGGGGTCTGCCAGACTCCTACTGGCTAAAACCACACGGTGTTCCTCCTCATCACTTTTGGCTGGGGTGCGGGGACACGTTCGCATTCTCCACAATCACCCCGAGTAATTAAACTAATTAAAACAGGGGGAACATTGGGAGGAGAGACAATTTCCATATACATATAATAACGTTCGGATTCTAATTTCAGTCTAGAACTGTCAAAATTTTTTAATAAAATATCTTAAAATCACTGACAGACTTGCGCAAAGCCTAAACCCTGGAATTAAAATCATGAAAATGTTCGCAAGAGTGCCTTTTGAAACAAACATGAGTACTACGTACCTAGTAAGAAATATTTTTTAAAAATTCACCCTATAAAGGCCGGAATGAAAGATTGAAGTTTGTCAACACCCTGTGGCGGATGGCGGAGATATGGCTTGTTCCTTACTAATTCCATGCTCTTAATTTAGGTTTTATTTTTCAGCAAATATTTATTCTGCTTCTACTTTAAGTGCTTTTAAATTAGCACGGATAATGTTGATGCTGCACGGTCATAATATTGAGAGGTAATTAATTAATTTTGTAATCGGAAATTAGATAAGGTATTTATGTTAGCCCTAGGTAGGTATAATAAAAATGGGTTTTAGGTACTCGTAAAAATATGACGTAGGAACACTATTTATGATATATAGAATTAGGTAGGTACTTAAACGAAAACCTAAGCTCATTTAACTATGTTTTATTTCGATTTAGGTAAGTACTTAACAAAAATAATTTAAAAAAAACTCAAATTTGAGTTAAACGATTCCAATTTCAAAATTCATTAATACATAATATTTAAATACATAAATACGCACGGAGATAGACAAAAAGCAACTTTGCTTTTTGTCTATCTCCGTGCGTATTGAAATGTTTAAAACTTTTTAAAAGCGTGTCAAATAACTGAAATAAGTAGTATGTCACTCTCAATTTCACAATTTGAAAATGAGTTACACGTTTTATTGCAACATTACAGCATCTAGACAAGCCTGACCTAGGTCATGTCTAAGTTGTCATCCTGCGAAATAGGTCACAGGCAATCTCGATTTTAAACCTTAGGTTACATATAATAGAATCGATGTTCTATATGAGTAGGAAAAGTGGCAAAAGTTAATATTAGCTATTAGCTATGATTTTTTCAACCTTTAACGTTATAGATATTCTATTTTAGATTTTTATTAATTAAAGTAGCCTTTTTTTCTATATTTTAATTGAGCTGCAATTTACTTGCACGTCGCTTTTTTTTTTTAATAGATACGTCACTTATTCAATTATGATAATTATTAAAAGATCTCTTAAAATACCAAAAATACAGCTTAATTTTATCTTTAAAACATTGTAAATATATACTCACAATTTCATGACAAATATTCGAGACGATGAGTAGGAGTTTGCAATCCTAGATTTCTGTCATGAAAATCCCTGATTCTAAAATCCGACCCTTGTCATGTCACTTTGAATCATAAATCACTAGATTAACACTCGAAATAAAAACAACGCGACAATAAAAGAATAGCGAATTGAAGAACGGAATATAAAAATAAAACGTTTAAAAATAATGTCGGAATAGAGAATCTTTGCTAGTCACAGGCGACATTTTAACACAACACGTTTGACTGACATTTTCACTCGAAAAACACAGTTTTTTCTTATTGCACTAAGAAAATATATTTTTTAAACGTTTTTGATATTATTTTAAGTGTTATTTATTTACAAGATTGTGTTATTTGGTTAATTTTAATGTTTTAAGTGTCCTAGCGAGCGGATCACACCCCAATCGTGAGGGATGTTGTTCTCACGGAATAAGAAATGCATGGAGTCGTTATTATGTTGTAAAATATTTTTATGACATTGCTAAGAGTTGGGGTGGATTTTTGTGAGTGCTTAAATGTTTCGGCTGGAGATTTTACTCATGTATAGGCAGGGTAAAACGAAAATTTAAAACATTGTACATATTTTATGGAAAACTTTGATACTATTTAGAGTTGCTTCGTCTTTACCGACTCAATTTGCAGGTATTTTTAATTGCATATTCAAGATTTTTTTAGAATATTTTTTTGTTGTTTTACCTTTTATTTTCTATTTTGTACCTAACTGGTAAAACTACTGCATTTCTTTCATCTTTTTAAGTATTAAATGATAACACTAATGACACCTAGTAATTAATTATTAAGCTATTTTCAGAACCAAATTAACTCACAACGAGTTTTAATTACACACTAAATAACCATTGCTATAAACCTACTTCACCAAGCAACGTACTTTACAATAGCTATAGTTCACACCATTCACTTGAAAACGTTCATAAATAAATAAATGACTAAAATATTTAATCATAACACATCTCCGTGTCTTCCCTTGTGAAGCAAGCTCCCTCTAGCGGTCACCGCGCATGCGTAAACTTTAGTACCGCGACTGTTACAGGTTTGGCGCCCTTGGTTATGGATTAGTTTCGGAAAATGCCACAAGGGGCGCTGCGGTGTCTGAAAAAGGTTTAATGTCATTTACGTAGGTATAACTACGCCAGTTTTTTCGAAAGGTCAGGCAGAGTTGTATTAGTGGTAGACGAATAATTATAGGTATGTAGGTAATACCTACCCGTACGCGTTAACTTGGCACCGGGCACAAATTAAATTGATCGATTCGATTTCGATAAAATAATATAAGCGTAACGGTAACAGTGATGCTAACGCGTTTATATTGGTTTCATTGAAATCGAATTGTTCAATTTAAATTTATATAAAACCTCAAAATAATGGTATTTCGAATTGTGTCGAGCAAGGTGCCAAGTTCTTGTAACTAGCACTAGTATTACAATAGGTGCACATTTCTGCGAACCAAGAATAGTTAGGTACTTACACAACTCTTTTGCACAAACATAATTTTACGGGTACAATATTACCTAAGTTACCATGTACCCATAGACGGCTTTTTTGGAATAGAAAGAAGAAATAGAGAGAGGGAGGCCTTTACCCTGCAATGGGACAAACCAGGCTGAAAAAAAAATTGCTTAATGCAAGCCGACGGAAAATGTTAGGGAAGAGTAAAGTGGCAAAAGTACAAAAGTGTAGGCTGTATACTAAGGGTAAGGCCATGTTAAGGCCACTGTTACCACCAAAATTACAGAAACAGGAAAAAAAACTAAATTACAGCTTGCTCTCTGGATCAGAGCCTAATTTATTAAACACTGTCTTGTTAGTCTTTGAACTGTAACAGGAAATAGCAAACAATCTTTCTCTAATAAAAAAATCAAATAAATCCAAACAGCTTTATAAATAAAATTAACTAGCTGCAATATTAACTTATTCCCCTATAAAAACCGTATTTGTGAACAGATGAACGACCACAGCGCATATACCTATCAACCTCGATAGGTTCATAAAGATTTATCATCAACCATTCATACACTATAATCATCCTTTAAAATATAAGACGACAATAAAACGAAAAAAAAAACAAAATGACTCGACTCGAAAAAGCCACATTAAAAATCGATTCGAAACACGAAAACGAGATGCGCATATAAAAACGTCTGGAAGCTTTCGTCGCTACAAATTTAAAGGGAATATATTGCCGGCATCAATTTCAATCTAAACACTAATAAATTGGCATCTCTCAACGACGTTAGGAGCCGTGTAGCTAGACAGTTTATTAATAGAAGGCATATTTTGTAAATCTCTTACTGTGATCAACCCTCGGCTGAATTCAGTGTCGCCTGTGTCGCCGGCCGCGTCACCCGAAAAAAAAAGTTACGATTCGGTGAACTGTCACTTTTGGCGCGCGTTTCGAATTTTTTTTTTGTTAGTGTCGTGCTGTGAAGTGGACTGTGTGTGGTTTTCATGGACTATTATTATGATTAAATAGTGATAGAAGATTTTAAATAGTTCTATGGATGAAGTGGAATAAAACAAAGACGTAGAATTCCAAATAGCCAAACCTCTTTGGTTTTATTCAGTTTAAGACAACCTTTTTCGCTCAATATCAATATTATTTTTCGAAGTTACTAAAAGTATGCTCATTTTAATGCTAAACTGATAATTCAATAGACTGATAAAAGCTTCGAAACTATAGTTCCTAATGAAAGCTCCTATAGGCAATTAAATTTAAGTCTACTAATAATGTAATGATAAGTTTATGCGGGTAGTCAGTCATAACCACGTGCCAAAGATATCAATCACAAAGAAGAATCATAGACTTAAGTATTAAAATCCTTTAAAACAATGAGTTACAACACTATTTACGACAGCTACAACAACAATAACTATCGAGACTTCGATTTTCAAAAAGAAGAGAAAGAAATTCTAAACGAACAGTGTTGCCAAGTTAAAAACGAGCACAAAAACGGGGAGATTCTGGAAGATAAGGATGACAGTCATATTCAACACGTATTGGGGCCTAGCAGGAGATGTTTGGCTTGGGCCTGTAAGGCCTGTAAGAGGAAAACTGCGGCAGTTGACCGACGGAAAGCGGCAACACTGAGAGAGCGACGGCGGTTAAGAAAAGTAGGTCAATCATCATATTCTTTTGACCTTATTTTAATTTATTTGTGGCATTATGTTTTCTACCACTTTTTTTATTAGTAGGCAGTAATTGCACCACTCACTCACCCCCTACAAAATTCTAACTATATCATCATCTTACTGCCCTGCCCATATAACTTGCGTTAGCGCAACACATTTTCTACCTCCGTTCTGTCCTATCAACCGTCATGCTACCACTGACTCCCTTTTCTTTCACATTACTCCACACATGATTCATTCATCTTTTCTTCGGCCTCTCTCTTCATTCATTAACATTTATATTCAAATCTCTTTTACTAAAATTCTGACTAGTATAAAACTGTCAGGTACTTGTTACACTGGAAGCCGACCCCAACATACTTGGGAAAAGACTAGGCTGATTGATTAACAGATTCTACATTCAAATTCTCTGTAAATAGTTTTGCATTACGAGCATTTACGCCGTACGGCATTTTATTATAAACTTTCAAGGCCTTATTTTACGAAATGAATGAACCTATTTTAATGAAACTTTCTACACGTAAGCAAGCTACATAGGTCCTAAAGTTATCAGAGAACGTTTTCGAAAAGTCTTATTTTAAAACTGATAATTGGAAATTTTAAATTATGTATTCATTTCTATGGAAAATTTTTAGTCTTACTGACTAAAACCCATCCGTGCTCCTCCTAGTGCCCTTTGCTTTCCAGGGCCGCGGTAAATCTTTCGAAAAAATCCGCAACTTCTCCATTCCTTTGCAAGTAGGTTGTTTGCTATTGATTTTAAAGCTAAAACTAAACTTCCCACTAACTTATCTAAGTTTAACGGAAAACTTTCTAAGTTAAGTCGTATGTCTAAGAGCCTCTCTTAGTCTTTTTAAATGTATTGGATTCGCATTTCTAACGATTGCTTTCCAGAATTGTATGCTTATAAACTTTAGATTCTTAGTATGAACTTTGAAAGGCTTTGAAACTTTGAAAAGTAGTTTGAAATTATCCTATTTAAGTTTTTGGTCTCCGGGTGGAGTATGGTTGCAAAGCTGAAACTTACACCATACACACAGGCCCGGACACCGGAAGGAATATCATATTATAGTATTGATAAACACACGTGATGTTACGTCGCTGGTAAAAATTGTATTACCACCGTAGTCGTCACGCTTGTTTTCAACGCACTGTGAAAAAATACGTGTGCAATATATTTTAGAAATCTATCTGACGGACTAATTCGATTTTTTGTTGTCAGTAACTGCACATTCAATAATATAACAGTAAATTGGTGTTAGTAGCATGTTCCCATAGTTTATCCGCTGTTTATGAATTTTCTAACATCTTTGCTTACCTATTGCTCAGGTTTTGGAAACCTTGTGCACAATCAAATGCTCTATGTATTATTTGCATCTAAGTATGTGCGCACATTAGCACTACTACACAGTACTATGTCCCTATTTAGTCAATAAATTTACTTTTTCTAGTAAATACCTAATACTTTTTATCTAATAAGTACCTACTAGCTGACCTGGCAGACGTCATTCTGTCAAAAGCGATTGAACTGTGCCATTGATAGATAGGAACAATTGTATGGGACAAAGTAAAATGTGGTTTTTACGTTTTTCTGTGCCATTTTCCTCATTTCTCTCTTTTATGAACCTTTTTTTGTTTTTTTTTATTAGAGATGGGTTTGCTCTTGACTCTAGTCAATGTCAGAGATGACAGAGACAAAGTCTACGATGGAGCGAGCTTACCCAGAAGGAGCCTGTTCACTCTAACTTTGAAGAGATTAGGGTTGTAATAAGCATTTGGAAACACAGACGCAGGCAGAGAGTCAGACCTTTCTCAGACGTCAACGAACACACGAATAAAAAAAAAAACGGGTTGCACTCCAGCAGTGCGATTCTGTAAACATGTCGAGGTGAACACTTGGGCGGGGTGCACGACGGTTGAGTTGTCAAACCATACAAATAAAGTGGAATGACAGCTCAGTTGTCGTTCACTCCGCCTAGGTAAACACCGTGAGATGTCGACAGAATCAACCGGCAGGAGTGCCGGCAGAAGTGAAAACTTGAACTTTAACGTTGTGCATTTTTTAATATTTTGGAATGGTTAGGGAATAATTTCGTACGAATTGCTTTATTTATCAGTATAAAAGTACAGTCTGTTGTCAACATTTTCTCACCCACCCTAAAAACAAACGAATTTAGACCCTCTACTTGTAACAATAAGGTTTATTCAATTTATACGAGCTTACCAGACAAGTTCTCGTGGACTCGAACAAATACAACAATAATACAGACACGCAAATTTGATCTTTCTAACGTTAGCATTAGGTTATATGTTATGACTACTTGTTATAATATAATTAGTGTAATAGCTTGTTTTAATGGTTGCGTTCAAGTAATTCTGGTCTCGTGAAGACTGAGAAAAATAAGTTGCGTGATCAAATCCTGCGATGAAGATGTTGTTTCGCTTTCCATTTAGAATTTATTTCAAAACTATTTCTTGTATTATTGTAAAGAACTATAGACGGATAATCTTCAAATTAATATAAACTTTCTAAAATGGAAATATTTTCGCATAACTTATAATAAGTGGGTAGTTGAAAAATAAATATTCGTATTCATTATAAAACTGGTATTCAAATGGTACTAAGGGTATGCAGTGACTACCTACGCGCAAACATATTTCACCTTGCCTTACTTAATTGCAAAAACAACGTCTCTTTACAATTTTTTATTTTCTATTTTAAAGGTATTTTTTTTATTAACATGTCTCAATGGAGTGATTATTTAAAATATAAAATAATCTATTTGCACGAGAAGGTTGACTGCTTGTGCTGTGCAAGAATAAACTTTATGAAAGAATTTGAACCATATTGTATAATATGGTTCAAATTCTTTAGAATATTGCGTCTAACATTACAACTAAGATGAAATTTCAATGCGGCTGATAAGAGTTGAGTTGGTCTTGTGGTCACTAAGGTAGTCTGGTGTTCATAGTTGTCTGCGTTCGAAACCAAGTTTAACCTAAATTTAGCTTTTTGCTCAGCTGTTTTTTTTTGTTAATTATTTTATTACACTTTTTTTTTTCTTTAATGGATGACGTCTTGTCTTTTTAAACGGGCAGTTTGTATAGAAGTAAAACTAAACAGTTGCAAGTTTTAAATGTTTATTATTTCATGCTCATATAATTCCTAATTAATATACATTTTATATTAGTATGTCATAATCAAATCTAACCTTTTATTAACATTAAAAAAAGGCATGCTTATGCTTAAAAGTTTGCTATCGAGAAAATTAATTCATCTTTGAAATGCTTTACAGATTTATAGCTGCCTATATGTAGTGAATAAACATGTTATTGAAATAGAAAAAATCTATTTATAACAATAACATCACCACATAATCTGCAACATTTTAATGGTTTAACAATCAATCCATTGAGCATTCATTAATAGCGGAGTGGCGCACCGTCCCCTGCAATAACTTGCTGTAAGCGGCTACGCATACCGCGCACCATATTCCAACACAAATCTTTGCCTCTCATGTGCTCCCAAGTCGATGTCACGATCTCAGCCAAGTTGTGTTTGTTTCGCACTTCCGTTGTGTCCCAATTTAAAACCACTTGACCCCATGGATTTTCTATAGGGTTCAAATCAGGACTTTTAGACAGTCGGCAGCATGACGTCACGCAGAATCTCCAAATACAAACTACTATTAAACCTACCACCTACTTCCACCAATTCACCAGGTCCCATAGACGACATCCAGCCCCAATAGCCCAGGGTTATTCTGCCGCTGGTTCTACAAAGTAGCAAGCACTTCTCATTGTAGCGTTCTCCTTTCCTTCGCCATAAGATTTTACGTCCATCTTTATCCGATTTAAATGATTTTTCATCAGTGAAGATCACAACATTTTCCTCCCAATTAAAATTTAAATATTCCTGAGCAAAACGGACCCTTTCTTCGCGATGAGCAGGTGTCAATGCAATTTTCTTTGTCGGTTTATAATTCTTTATCCCAGCAGCGTGTAAATGCCTTCTCACTGTTTCCACTGAAATATTGTGGTTTATTGCGGTTACACGAATGGGCAAAAATGGATTTTCAACATGGCTTGAAACTATGGCCCGGTGGCGTTCGAATTCGGGAGTATACTTGATGGCTTTTGCTCCTGGACGAATCCGTTGAATATTTCCATTGTCTCCATAACGTGTAAGCCATAGTCTGACCGTATAGCCGTTGCCGTTGGCCGTTGGTCTAAAACAAAAAAAAAACATTTTTGGAACCGTGTATGTAATTTGTAAGGAGTGAATGTAATGGTAAAATAGCCAACTACGCGTTCATTAATCAAAATCAATAAAATAAAATAGGTATAAAAAACACTTACTGCTATATTAAGTCGACGACCAATCTCTCTAATTCCAACATTCTGCTCATGTAAAAATATGATTTTATATTTGGTATAGTCATTAAGTTGCGACATGATGCTTTTTTATTTTACACCAAATTACTTAAAAATACTTATGATATTACGAGTTATGTGTAACGATTTACAATTAATGTGTGTGCGCAGTCACTGCTATTAGGCGCGCGTATCTTTGTCAATTATTTATGATCTACCTAACGAAGCAAATGTATGTTTTACTTCGTATCCAACCATTCTTGGTAAATATAAATTCTGTGAACTTAGTTTTTTAATTTACCCACCTGTTAACAAGAAAAGTTATTAGGCTTAAATCATATTGGTCGTTCTTTAATAATGCAAGCAATATTGTAGAAATGAAAACAAATTAAAATAGAAACTGATGTGTGGACTGTGTTTTGAACCCACACGTTGTTCGTCGCCAATCCAACATCAAACCGCTAAACCACAAGAACTTGTTGAAAATACGCGAAATTAAAGATTGCGTTATAATTATTTAGTATGACTTAAAAAGTTTTCAACTTTAACGTCAACGAGTTAATGATTAAAATAGCTTAACAAGATGATATATAATGCCGGTGGCTCCGACAATGTTGGCGAGCACTTGTCTGGTAAGCTCGTATAAATTGAATAAACCTTATTGTTATAAGTAGAGGGTCTAAATTCGTTTGTTTTTAGGGTGGGTGAGAAAATGTTGACAACGGACTGTACTATCACGTATGTGGTTAAATACAATATTCATTTATTGCGCTATCGTACAAAAACATGACAATTTATATTACATAACATTTAAATCCGTCTTACGAATGTTCGATCAGGTCACGTGTCCTGACGCGAGTTTAACACTTTTTACCCATCCCAACAAGTGCACAACGCCGCTAAAGAAGTTATCACTTCAAAAAGTAGGTATGTACACAAAATTTGTAAAACTTCTATTTGCAAAGAGTTAGGGCCTGTGCACACCACGTTTTTTAAACGCGCGCGCCGTTGACGCGCGTTTTAAAAAAGTGCGTCGACGGCGCGCTTCAATCCTACAGAGCTCTACAGACTTCGTCTGACCCGCGTGCGTATCGCGTCTGCATCGCTACAAATGCGCGTCAACGGCGCGTTTAAAAACGTAGTGTGCACAGGCCCTTATCGTGGAGTTTCTTACCCGTTTTTTCTCCATTGGAATCTTTCTTTGCGGGTGGACAAATAGAGTCACCTATGTATTTTTATTTGTTTATGGTGACGCGCAAAACGGCAGTGGTCTTATTGAAATAAAATGTAAGCATTGACTTTTTGACTTTGAAAAGGTCAAAAATTATACAAAAAAAGGTCAATCAACATCTTCTCATCATCATCATATCAGCCGAAAGACGTCCACTGTTGTACATAGGCCTGCCCCAAATTGGGGGGTTTGCCATAATCGCCACGCTTGACAGGCGGGTTGGGTATCGCAGTGTAGCTGTAGCAATGTACCTACATAGAATGCTGCTGCCCATTCTCTGGTGAGTCCCTTAGTCGCCTCTTACGACACCCACGGGAAGTGATGGGATGGTGTTATTCTTTTACGTCTGACACATTACGAGACAACAACATCATCTGCTCACCCTTTTTCCCAACTATATTGGGGTCGGCTTCCAGTCAAATCAGATTCAGCTGAATAACAGTATATACAGGGTTACTGGTAATTCGACGTATATCCGTCAGGGGCTCATAAGGGGGCCAAAATGCAACAAATTGAACCCCCCATATGTATGGCCGAAATTCAATAGTTTTCGAGATATTTGAATTTTAAGGGTTTTTCGAAATTTACCCAAAATTTGACATTTAATTCCAAATAAAAAAACCTACATACCCATTTAAGGGTATCTACCATTAAAAATGATGTTGTAGCTGGCACTTCAATTAAGCTATGGGCATCATTAAAACTACTTAATTTAACAAAATAATTAAAATAATGACCGAAGTAAGAAAAATAATTATCTTACCAATACGGCTAATAGCCGAAGTGCGGCTACACCTAGTTTTAGCCGGGTCATTGGGCACCCCGACTCAGATTTTTTTTTAAACCACACAGAAATAGGAATTTTAAAGTGTTTTGAGGTTAGGTTATAACTAGTTGTAGCCGGGTTGCACCTAGTTGTAGCCGGCTAAAACTAGGTGTAGCCGCACTTCGGCTATTAGCCGTAACATATATATGTATAGTACCAATCATCATCTTCTTGCCCTTATCCCATGTTACTTGGGGTCGGCGCAACACGTTTTTTTTTTCCATTCTTTCCTATCAGCCGTCACACTATCACTAATTCCCTTTTCTTTCATATCGCTCCTCACACAATCCATCCATCTTTTCTTTGGCCTCCCTCTTCCTCTCCATCCACCCACATTTATATTCATAACCCTTTAAATTACATGCGTTTCATCCTTCCTCTTCACATGACCATACCAGGACAAGCGGTTCCCTTTCAACTTTTCTGTCACTGGCGCCACTTTTAAACTACCTCTAATGTATTCATTTCTCACTTTATCTATTCTCGTTACTCCACACATCCATCTCAACATTCTCATCTCCGCTACATGCAATCTATTTTCATTCGTCTTTTTCACAGCCCAACATTCTGATCCATACAGTACGACAGGTTTATCACGGACCAATATTGTATCGATATTTAAAAATGTATCACAGTTTTCAAAATATTCCAAAACAAAAACAGAAACATATTTTCTTAACCAAGAGGAGTGGATATGTTGTCTGTCAGAAAATTCAAGATTTTTATTAAATAGAATATCTCTAACTCCGAGCACTTACCGTGTATTCCTTAATCCAGTAATCCGCGGAACGTGACTAACAGGCGAAGTCGCGTTATTTATTTATATTACTCTCACAGACATGTCACAAAAGATTAAACGAGTTAATTTTAACACTATATTGCTTTCAAATGTATGTTTGGTTTTATTTTATTAATACTGGCCATTTCTCGTGACTACCCATAACGAAACTGTGCATTTTCCCGGGTTTCTAAAAATACTTGTATAAAAAAATCCCGAATGAAAAAAAACGACTTAAAAATTCAAAACTCAACACTTTTCAAGCACTTTGATGCAGTTTGTGGCATTTTCATTTTAAAATTATTAGTGAGATATGCAATACAAAAATAGTCCCATACAATCTTCAGCCTTATCAACAATGTTTTCAAATCAAAATCCAGGGAAACTCGCCCTGAGGGCGAAATCATTTAATCCTTATTTGACCACCATCCTACGTAGCCTTCTACCAATTTTCCCCGGAACACGGTACTTCTTGGCAAGACTGGAGTCAGATTTTCTAGCTTCTGCTAGTCCGTAACGGCTGTTAAAGATCTACAAATGACAGCCGGAACCAACGGCATAACGCGCTTATCCGTAGTTGACAATTGAATAAAAATGATAGGCCCTTAAATATCGTTAATGTGCATTTTTCGATAAAAAATTTGCTTGTGAGATGGTCAAATAAATAAGTAATATTTAAAAGCGATTATTTAATAACTAATAATTGATCGAAGAACGCATTTAAACGAATTTTAATCACAATTTTAACCAAAACTCACCTTTAGTCGTTGTGAAGCAAACCAGCATTGAAACAAGCATTTTTATCATCAATGTATATGCTTGCATAGTGTGACAAACAATTACCTACCCACCTACCTCCTACTCAATTAATAGACAGCAAAAACTCGCGCCTAAAATTAAAAGGGTGACTTAACATGTGCGCGTGCGCCTCCCGAGCCGTTAATACAACGTGACAGGCCCCCCCTCGGGATCGATTGCACTTTAAGCGCAATTAAATAAACTGACGTTTGGAAGCTCTTAGGAACTGTCACCTTTGGTACTCGGAGGCGTGAAATTTGGTAAATATAGATTTGGTAAAATGGTGTTGCATTGTACTGTCTTGTCTTAATTTTTTTTTGACCGTCAAATATTATTAGCAGGGTGTAACGGAAGCCAGTGCCTCAAGGCATCTTCTGGGCACACTCGCTCCATCATAGACCTCATCCATCGCTATCGATCAGGCGTGATCGAGGTTAAGAGCTAGCCCATTCCTCAAAAAACAAAATGTTGGGTCCGATTTCTAGTGTACTGGTTCATGCTGGGTTCCAGTGCCTATTTTACATGAAGCGCGGGACTGCGTATTTGACCTCCACAACCCAGTAAATGGGTAACACGGTACCCCTTTTATGGATGGGAAATCATCAAATGACTCCTACCGCTCTGGGTGGGGCGGAAGGGAGTGTCAGAATCTTACTGACTAAAATCCATCCGTGCTCCTCGTAGTGCCCTTTGCTTTCCAGGGCCGCGGTAACTCTTTCGAACAAAATTCGCAACCCTGGCAGGCTCTTAGCAAGACTGGTGTCAGATTTACGTTAAGGGCTACAGCATGACGTAAATGTTCTATATGTATAAACTGCGTACCCCTTCGGATCGAAAAACCTTATGGCCAATTCTATTAATATTTAGACAAAGTTCGCATTTGCATCTCAGTCGCAATCTGTCAATATAAAGTGGCATCAATGACGCCACAAAAAAACCAAAGTAGCATAATTTACATCGCAACCAAAAGAACCGTCACGCCATCTATCCCGCCAGCTACAAATTAACTGAACGAAATCATTCACCGTGGTATCAGAGTTTTCCGTGCGATTTGAACATATACAACAGTCCGAATATCAACTATCGGGCAGTTTGCCACCGGACACAACAACCGTCTAGTCGGAGGATCCTCCCTTTTCAATGGAGGTATGTGGGACTTTACTCTCTGTTCCACATACCTCTTTATATAAAGCCTCAATTTCCATAACTTTTTTAAATAAATTAATTAATAAAAATACTTTAATTCAGACCTAGATCCATATTGTGTTAGTATTATACAAAGATAAAAGATTTTTTTTTTCAATTCATGTATCTGTTGTACTCAACTGACGCACCGGGTATATGCACATGTACATGCACCCAATGCGCCATGATGGTGCAACACGGCTAATGACCCCCAGAATGCTGTTGACGCTCCCACGCACTCTGCGCATCATGGACGCTATCCTCTTTCGAAGTATGGTGTTGAAATCATCAGTATGTGCTTCGGCGAACATTCCTGATGCACTGCAGTAACGTGGAAGCCCCCAACAGCATCCTAAAGACCGAGATGCGATGCGAACATTGCTTAAAAATTTGTAGAATTGGCCCTCTGATGTTATAATAATAATAATAAAAATTTATCTTTATTTCAGACACAAGTCCCTACCTCCTACTCCACCACTTTTACAATATCTAATCCTAAGTTGCCATAAAATCAGACAAATTACCCCTTTTTAAGTGTGAAAGCAACGACACATAACTTAAAAAGTAAAACAAAATTCTCGCTACATCCTCTCTTGATTTAATTCGAGTATATTTTCTGAGTAAGTATTTCACACAGAGTACGGAACGACTGGAGAAGCCAGTGTCTATTAAGAAAATGCGCTGTTTTAACGGTAGCCAGAATAGGGATATATAGGTATATATCCCTATTCTGGCTACCGTTAAAACTTGCGTTAACCGATTAAATGGACTATTTTTTTATCCTGGAAATATTTCCAGGATAAAAAATAGTCCATTTAATCAGTCAGTCAGATTATCAAGAAATATAAGAAACGTATTTTTAGGTTTATCAGAGGAAGAAGAGTGTATTTAGAGTAGTTTGTGGCTAAATAATAACAGCCGCACGGGTTGATCAACGTTAAGCAACGCTTGCCGGGGTCGGTCTGTGGATAGGTGACCATCTTAAGGCGCTGACAACAGCAAAAACTGAAAAATTGCTGGTTTCCTAACGAAATTTTAGCCAAATCTGTTTAGTTCCAAGCTGCAGAAAAAATATATGTTAATTTTAACTATATTTCAAAGAACACTGTTGTTTCCGAAACATGTTTATAAATAAAATCCTCGATAGTAATGATCGTCAAAGTTACCTCTAACTTTGACCTTAGAAAAAAAAATCCCATATTACTAGCCTACTTATGCCAATAAAAATTATACCAAATAATGAATCGAATCTTAATGCAAAACTTTGTTGTTTTAGATTTTTAATAGATCAACTTAGTTTTGAGGAAATCGATAAAATATATATATTTGGCGATAAATTGCAAGCATTTAGTCGTCGCGCTTCTCTTTCTTTTCTATACAGTCCGAGAGTGACCGAGCTTTTGCTGTTGTCAGCGTCTTAACATACCAAGATTCCTCCGTGACTCGGCAAGCACGTGAAGCCGTTGCTCTCGGCTGTCATTTGTAGGGCAGTCGTTACGGATTGTCAGAAGCCAGAAAAACTGACTCCAGTCTTGCTAAGAAGTACCGTGCCCAGTTAATGGTTGGTGGAGGTCTGGTAGGCAGCCACTCCACGTAAAATACTGATATTCAGCTGAATCCGGTTTGACTGGAAGCCGACCCCAATAAATTTGGGAAAAGGCTAGGCAGATGACGATTTTTAGGTTTTATCAAATCAATTAATATTGACAAAGAGAAAACGCCTAAAGTTCAGGAGTAGCTTATTACGCTACTTCTACATAAAAAGTAGTGTATTTTTTACGTAGCGTGACGTCACTGGAAATATCAACGCTCGTCTTCATTTTTTGTTTATTTGACAAAAGAGAAAATGCGTGTCCAATCTCATTTGATAAATCTAACTGACCAACTACTGACTGATGCCGTTTTCTAAGCTTTCTATCGGTCGTTTATCTGTTCGTTAACGCTATTTGTCATAACGCTATTGGCTGGTTAGTGGTTAGTTAAACCGGGCTTGAGACGTTTTTAGGAATCTTCCATACTGTCACGGGCCGTCAATTTCTACGAGTAAAATTTGACGCCTACTGACACCCATTACATGGAAAGTTTTGATAGTACCGTAGCCCACAGAATTATGGTCTGGGGGCTACGTACTTTAAATAAAATTCAGATGGAACTTTAAAGAGACTTTAATTGGAGCCCTACCGGCTAGAAGCTTCAAATTACATCTGTCAATCTATCAATCGAAATGTCATAACCATACCTATTTCATATTTTAAATAGTAACTTATTCTTTTACCGGACACTTCGAAAGTAGGTGTGAATGGCTTGGCTGCCAGAGGTTGCAGCCAAGGAGGCTACAGTACTATCTCTTCACCAGGGTTGCGGAATTTTGTTCGAAAGAGTCACCGCAGCCCTGAAACGCAAATGGCAATAGGAGGAACACGGATTAGTTTTAGTCAGTAAGAGTCTGACACTCCCTTCCGCTCCGCCAGAGTGGAAGGAGTCATTTGAATGGCCGCCGAAGTATCTCAGTGCTCTGTGGTTTTTCTAAACATTTGAAATAAGATCGGCTTTAAACTAAGTAATATATCGCTTGTGAAACAGTAGCAGGCGTGAAGGAGGGCTAGGGACAAATCTGAGATTCTGAGCGAAAATTATCGACAGAATTCTACGAATTTCCGCTCTGTCTTAGCAAGTTTAACTGTCTCAAAAAAGAGAACTGTGTGAAAAAAGCTCGTACAGCTTCAATCTTTATATTTCTAGTTTTCTAATTTATCAATTCTTAGGAGTCTTCTTGATCCAGTTTTCACTAACACTGCATAATATTATGTGTTTATTTATTCATTAAAACTTTATTCATAAGTAAAAGAAGCTGTCAAAAGGCGGACGTAATGCCTTATTTTTTTTTTTTTTTTTTTTTTTTTTTTTCGGTATGACCACTAGCAAGTTAACACGCAAGGGCTAGCAACTGCTTAACCGGACTAACCTGTGGTGGCCTCAAAAGAATTTAAGGCCCCCAGCCAAGGCAACAAATCTAGCTACAAGCTAAACTACTGACCGCTCGCTAAGGGCATTCCCTGTGGAATACGACCTCGGCTTAGCGGCGTCAGTTTGGGACAGCAAGGGACAATCAGGCTGGGTCGTTTTATTATTTAGGGGTTATTAAAGCTAAGGGCTCAGCGGCGCGGGCTGGCTCGTTTGCAAAAGTCGGGGAGGGTTTTGAATGGGGCGTCGCGACGGACCTCGGCGGCGAGGTCGGAATACGGAACGCGGTCTGTGTTTGTTTTTTCTAAGAGTGCTGGTTTCCCTACAGCTTTCCTGAATCGTTGTGATCTCGTCATCTGACTCAACGAGTGTATGCCGAGGACGGCGAATCTTGCTAATACGAGAGGGAGTGTATTGTGAGGCCTTTGAAATCAAAGGGTTGCTGTGTTTCTCAGCTGATTCAATAAAACGCTTTGTAAGACGTTTCATGAATTGTTTTATTGTCGGGATTTTGAGGTCGACATGAAGTCGTTCATTCCTAATAAACCACGGGGCGCCCGTGGCTTTTCGGAGAAACCGGTTTTGGACTACTTGCATCCTGTGGATTTGCTTTGACTTTGAGTGTGCGAATGTGGCACACGCATAAGTCATAATCGGGCGAAACGTAATGCCTTAGGCATTTTCTACCAATTTCTATAAAAGTACTGAGTTTTTTATTTGCAACAGTGCAAAAACTCTGCAATTTTATTAACGTTTAGAAGTAAAAAACGGGTATAAATTTCTTACAACTTGATATCTAACTAAAAACTAAAAAAAAACGCCCGACACAAACTCAATAAAAATACTAATAATATCTTTAACTTACACATTAATAAAACAATATGTCATCTCTGTCAAAATAACTCTTTCATTTATTTATAGACCAAAGACTTTGAATATTTTTTATGTTGTCTGTGGTATATCGGGTCGGTTGCTGTCAATGGTCCGTGCCTAATAAGCTCTCTGACTCAAAATTAGCCATTCGCTGCATAACTCAGCTTATTTTTGTTGGTTTTCTTCTGATTTACCATTGAAAAAGTATCAAGACGGCCGTAGTTTAATAATAACAGGCGCACTGGTTGATCTTCAGAGTTAAGCTACGCTTGTCGAGGTCAGTCCGTGGATGGGTGACCATCAGCCATTAGGCAGTCGCCCCATGTAAATTACCGGTAGTCAGCTGCCTCCAATTAGCAGTTGGAAGCTGACCACAACATGTTTTGGCAGAGTAGGTAATCTATTGATTTTTGAATCCCTGTAATATATACGGAACCCTATTACTAAGACTCCGCTGTCCGTCTGTCGGTATGTCTGTCACCAGGCTGTATCTCATGAACCGTGATAGCTAGACAGTTGAAATTTTCACAGGTGATGTATTTATGTTGCCGCTATTACAATAAATACAACGAACGTGATTTGTTTTGCTCGATATTGGTAACGGCAACAGGTAGACGCTTGAAATATTCACAGAATACTTAGTTATTTAAATTCACTATAAAAATAAACAATTAAATTAAAATAAAAAAATATTTTCCCATACAACAAACGTGATTGTTTTGCCGTTTTTAAACCGACTTCCAAAAAAGGAGGAGGTTCTCAATTCGACCGTTTTTTTTATAGATAATGGTACGGAACCCTTCGTGCGCGAGTCCAACTCGCACTTGGCCGGTTTTTTACAGAAACTGTGCGAATTATAGTTCCGACTATTTGTGTGTGTGATAGTGCTATTTGTAATGTAAAGCTCTGTCTCTTTCTCACACTGGAAGTATAATGGCATTGGCACGTCATAGTAGAGGGGCTTTAAGATAATAATATGAAGATAGTTAAATGGATTTCTGTTTTAATTGAATTCTAACTACCTAGATATTATTAGGATCAAAGCTTACTACTTTGCATTTTCTCATAGAAAAATTAACTACCCGATATAGGCTAGAATCTACGATCCAAGCTCAGCATTTGCGCCTGCGCAATCTAGGACTGTCCATTACATGCTATAAGTATTAGGGTATGATTTAAGCTATCGCCAATTTTATTCGTTTTGAATTTCTTTAATAATAGGGTTTGTCCTCAAAATAGTGGATCTGTCACCAAAATGTAGTTGCCAAATAATTGTAAAAAGCAATTCCATAATAAATCACATGTAATCCTCGGGATATATTATCAAGTATCAAATAAATAGGTTGGGATTTATTATAAAACGGGAAGTAAACCATATTACTGGGTGGATTAAAAAAAATAACCACGAACCTAACCTAACCTGTCCGAGTCGGGGTGCCCTAAGCTCCAGCTGTGCCCTATGTTCGAATATTTGGTGACAGATATACCTTTCTGAGTACGAAGTTAAAGGAATAAACCTATTATTTTGAGAACAAAGTTTTCTAAAATAATTCTGAAACTAAGGCCCATCCCACTTCTTATTATTGTTGTCTATATTTTGGTTCTTCAGGTCTCTCAGAATAACTTTTATCGTTTTTTTGAATTTTGCATGATTTTTGTGATTACTATAAAAATAATTATTATAATAAGTGTAAAACTACTGTTTATCATGAGATCTCTTGTTCATGATACGCAAATGTTATTTCAAATTCACGTACCTTGCACGAAACACCTATTCACTCACACCAAGCACACATGTACACACCTAGTCTCTTCTACATTAATACAACTGGAATATTACCATAAGAAAATATTCTACAAACAAATTAAGCACCCATCAAATAAGAACCAGCCATTTTCTACTCGCTTCTATTACATAACGAATTGTGAATTACATTATAAAAATACCGAGCCCATTCGTATTCAGTCTTGCCCCATCGCATACACATTGCGTAATCTTGATGGGCTAACTATTGTTAATGTAAGTCTATTGCCCATAAACCTGACCCTTTCCTTACCTTAAGCTAAAATTCGATAGCATCACTGAACTGACTTCGGATATTTACAATGTAAATGTCTCTAAAGCAACTGTATGTGATATTGATGACTGCCACAAACACTTTCCACTTCCGAAATCTAGTCATTTAGTAGTCCTCACTCAAAATATACGGAGTATTAACTGTAACCTACAAGGCTTTGAAATAATGCTATCGCGACTTGAAACTGAATGTGATGTGCTGGTTCTGACTGAATGCTGGCTATCGGCATCATTCATTATTCCCAAAGTACCTGGATACTGCTGCTGTGCTACCAAACTAAATCTTAAGCAAAATGATGGAGTAGTTGTCTATTATAAAGCCCACCTCAACTTCACAATTCATGAACCCCAATTCACAGATGGTAATTGCTTGGTCATAGTGGGCGACAACCGCACTGTGATTATTTCAATTTACCGCTCACCCTCGTACAAAAATATCGATACATTTCTGTCGTCTTTAAACGATGTCTTGTCACAATTCGGAAAGTTCGAAAACGTTATGATAATCGGGGATATAAACATACCTATAAATTCTTCTAAAATCGAATATCCGGGTGAAAGATATCTTACTCTAGCTGCGTCTCACGGACTCTTACCAGCTCACACTGAAGTGACCCGTGAAGCTTCTGGAACATGCCTTGACCACGTACTGTTAAAAATGAAATATCCTTTCTTCACATTAATCCCCAAAACCTATCTGACAGATCATTTTCCAGTCTTAACATGCATTAATTTCAAAAAGCCGCGCCATTTTGCTACCACTACTATTACCAAGATCGACAATGAATCCTTAAAACTAGCTATCTCATCTATTAACCTTGAATCGATTTATGCATCTCGGGACCCTGATTATTGTCTAAACTATCTTATATCAAACTTACAAGAAGCTCTGGAGACAAATACTAAAGTAATAACCTTATCGAGGCGGAAAAAAATCATTAAGCCCTGGATCACTCAGGGATTACTTCGATGTACGAAAAATAGAGACAGGCTTCACCTACAGTCAAAAATGTCACCAGACAATGAGAATTTAAAAATAACATATGTCCGATACAGAAACTACTACAACAGTATTCTGAGGAAAGTGAGAATGGAATATGACAAATCCCTTATTGAAAAAGTTAAAGACAACCCCAAAACCCTTTGGAAAACCATAAAAAATATTACCAATACAAGCAAGGAAGTCAATCAACCAGATGAACTTCTTAAACTACGATCGACACCTGAATTATCTGTCAATGACATTAATAAATATTTCGCGAGTGTTGGTATTAACTTGGCAGATGCAAGTATTAAAACGCACCTAAGTCCCACGCTTTTGTCTCGTAATGTTGACAAACTCGTAAGTACTAAATCCTCTCAGCTTAACTCATTTGTAATGACTTGCGTGACTGAAGAGGAAATAGAACGGCTTATCGTGGGACTCAAAATGGATTCTGCGGTGGGCTGGGACAAAATCTCAAACCGTTTACTAAAGGACAGCAAGACAGTTCTAGTTCCGCCCCTCACACACATCTTTAATGCCTGCCTCGAAATCGGGATCTTTCCTAAGTGTCTAAAAAAGTCAGTTTTGCGTCCTATACACAAAGGTGGAGACACAAAAGTCTTGACTAACTATAGACCAATATCAATTCTACCCGCTTTGTCAAAAATACTCGAAAAAGCTATTAATATTAGGCTGATAGGTTTCTTGGAAAAGCACCACTTATTATCAGACAAACAGTTTGGCTTTCGGCGAGGAAGATCTACTGAAGAAGCAGTGCATATGCTTACTAATTATATATCCACGAACCTAGATACTGGAAAAAAATGCTTGTCAATCTTCCTCGATCTAAGCAAGGCTTTTGACACTATTTCGGTTCCTATATTGATAGACAAACTTGAGAGACTGGGAATCAGGGGCACGCAACTGAATATCTTTCAGAGCTATCTTGCTGAGCGAAAACAGTGCGTTAAAGTGGGGCAACACACGAGTAGTGACCATGCCGTCGAGTATGGAGTACCGCAGGGTAGTATTTTGGGCCCGACTCTATTTCTCGTTTATATTAACGACCTCACTAACCTCCAGCTACCCCGAGGCGAACTGATCTCCTATGCAGATGACACCGCTCTGCTTTTCTCCGCCGATACTTGGGATGAGGTATTCGATGCTGCCCAGGATGGATTCAATGTGGTAAAAAATGGCTCGGGGCCAATATCCTGACCTTAAATGTCGATAAAACTAAATATTTAACGTTTAGTTCACGCTACCTCGACGAAGCCATTAAGGATTGTTGCATCATTTCGCATGATTGCTTGGATGGAGTCAACTGCTCGTGCAAGGCTCTAGAGCGTGTCAATACTATCAGGTACCTGGGTATTATTATGGATGGCAACCTTAGTTTCAGGGAACACGTTAAACAGCTAAGTGCTAGGGTACGTAAACTAATTTATATCTTCAGAAATCTTAGACATGCTGCTGATGCCAAGTTGCTTAAGCAAGTCTACTTTGCGATTTGCCAGTCGATAATAACTTACTGCATCTCGTCTTGCGGAGGCGCTCCGAAAACCACTCTCAAAAAAGTAGAAATAGCTCAACGAGCTATTTTAAAAACTATGACTTATCAGCCCATTCTTTTTCCTACAAAGCAGCTTTATCAACTATGCAAAGTTCTCACAGTTCGCCAACTTTTTATTTTTAGCATACTCCTTAAGCAACATGGTCATCTTACATTTTTTTTTTTTATTTATGAATGAGCCAGCTCTTGACCTCGATCACACCCGATGGAAAGCGATAGATGAGGTCCATGATGAAGCGAGCGTGCCCAGAAGATGCCTTGAGGCACTGGTACTCCCACGCGTCGACGAAACACAGCAGGCTGCTTGACGCCGAACTCCGGTGGAAGGGTGTGACATACGACACAAATACTCTTCTTAAACGAAGAAAACATGCAGTGTGTAAACGAACACACGCTGCCAAAACATCATTTATTAGGAGATTCTTCGTTTTCCTTGGTCCTTACTTATATGACAAAATTAATGCAATTATAAACATATATCCCCTAACTAAGTTACACTGTAAAAAGAGAATTCAGGACTACCTACAAAGACTCTCTTATGATGAAACAGAAGCGATTTTAGACATACCTAAATAGATTTACATAAAGATTGATCACAATACACCATCATGTTTATTTATACAAGCGTTCAAATCTAGTTATACAAAACACACACACACAAACACACACACCACACACCCAATCACACACACACCACACACCCAATCAGACACACACACCACACACCATATCACACCAAATACCCAACAATTGTTCTCATTATTATATAATATACACACCTCCACATACTCATGATCATGACTTGGCAATCTTATTGGATTGAACTCTATATTAATGGCTACAAAAGGTGCACATCTTGTATAAAGGGAATGAAATGCAATCCGAGATACAGGCTACCGCCTAGTTCGGATGCCAAAAGTCCCAAACTACGAATATTACAAAACTTAAGTTGTACATTGTCAATTTTCATTTTTGTAATATGTGTGTAAATTATTTTTGGTGAATAAATTATTATTATTATTAAATTATATTATTATGTAATTCATGCAAAATTCATGCAATTCGTGCAAATCCAAGGAATGAACTACGATTTTATTGATAATCCGTCTCTTATTTTACATACATATTGGCATTAATTTGGTAATTCATACCTGGCGACACTTTTTATATATCTGAGAACGAATTTACTTCGTGGCGATAGATCTATTTATTAGGTGATGCAACTTGATGACAAATATAAATTTTGGTGACAAGAAATATAGTCCCCTAAGTATTATACCTATTTCTAAGCGCCAAAAACATCAAACGTAAAAAATATCAACACAAAGTAGTCAATAAACAATCAAAACAAATTACAATCATACAATTTTTAATATCCCAATACTTTATTCGTAATAACTTTAAAAAAAAAACAAGAAATGTCAAAGTGACATACACTTTGACAGATTTATGAGACACTATCATAATATTTAAGGCTGGTAACACAAGCGGTACAAACGGCGCATATAAAAATAAATCGCGTCGCATTTGAGGGACGCAGTAAATTCGTTTTTATGTGAAATTAAGATGTATCTCGTATTTTCTCGAGTTTATCGGTTGAGTGGTGTATTTTTAGTCTTAAACCTAGTTTAGACTGTAAGACTTACATTGAATTGTCTTTCAATTTGTTGCGTTCATACATTTTTGTGTTCAATCTGTTGCATTACTGTCTCAATGGAAAGTATGTATTTGCAAAGAAGTATAATATTTAAATAGATCTTCAGCCGCCATAATATCAGACACAATAGTAAAACAATGGCGCATCGACTCCAGGAGTCGTCGTTACAGTTAAGAGGCTTAACATTTCAAGTAAAGATAAAGCTAATACCATACTTATTTGAAACAAAAAGTGACAAAAACTTGACATAATTATATTCTTTTAAAAATGTTATCAATTGGAAAAAAAGGTATTACCTACTCAGAAAATAAGGGAAGTTAACAATATCAGATAACAATACAATACAACACAATACATTAACAACTGGCTTAATCAGTCGTTTCATTAAAAGCCTAGCCTTTTCATTTAACTGCTCCGATTTTTCAGCGGCCTTATTTGACATCTTTGGTTTAATGTCGTTTAATGACTTGCCCATGTCACTTATGTCGCTGATTAGACGGCGCAGTTAAATGAAAAGGCTAGGCTTTTAATGAAACAGCTGATTAAGATAGTTGGTTGCGACAGTATCTGCCAGTATTAAAAATTAATATTAAAATAATGTTTTTTTTTATATTGAACCACTAGCTTTTACCCACGACTTCGTACGCGTATATCCCGTAGTTTCCCGTACTTCCTCATGAATGTGGCTATCATTTACAAAAAGAATTTTCAAAATAGGTTCAGTAGATCCAGAGATTACCCCCTACAACCTCACAAAATTTACCTTTTTATAATATAAGTATAGATAAATTAGTTAATTGTTTACAGTGTTAACCTTTGTGCAGCTTTCCCTCCAAAATAATTATACGGAAATTAATTTCCCGAAAAATATTTCTCAGTCACATGTGCACCTACCGTTAAAACTACTTCACGTACGCTTCAGCATTTTATTCTGTTTATTTACGACACCAGTCGGTGTACTAATAGCCTGAAATACTGAAATAAATTACAAGCTCGTACAGTTTTTAATGATAATACTGTAACGTGCGTCTAATTGTAAATGAGCGCTATTTTGCGGGAGCTATTCTTTTTGAAGTAAGTATAGGTTTGTTTAATGTTAGAAAAGAAAAATATAGGAGAAATAGCATTTTTTTTCTCTCGGGTTCTAGACCCACTGACATTATTCTCTCATTCAGCATGAATGCAGCAGAATGGGCTTGTTCTTGACCTCGATCACGCCTGATGGAAAGCGATAGATGAGGTCTATGATGGAGCGAGCGTGCCCAGTTCACTCTTGCTTTGAAGGCAGACGGGTTATATGTGGAAGCTTAGGGAACACAGACGCTGGCAGAGAGTTCCACACTTTGGCTGTGCGTATAATAAATGTGGAGGACGAGCGCTGAGTACGACTAGTCGGGATATCGACCAAGTGCGGATGGTACCCAGCAGTACGTCTGGTATTCCGGTGTTAAAAGGGCGATGGTGGGATCAGGTTGTGGAGTTACTGGGCACACTCTCCGAAGTACAATCTGTAGAAGACCGACAGGCAAGGAACATTACGTCAACATAGTAATAAATGTATGAGATTGATAATTTATCATTGACATGCGCTATCAAAATAGGGTATTTCATTGGATTTTATTTTAATACTTTTCTCAAAAACTAGAGAAATGACAACGTACGGGCTTCCACACTTCTGCAGTGGATCTCAAATGTTCGAATCAGAAGCGCACGTTGATGACTTTTATGGCGTCATCAGAAAAAGTGTTGGCATCCTGAAAATATTGTGATCAGCAAAAGCTCGGTCACTCTCGGACTGTATAGAAAAGAAAGAGAAGCGCGACGACTAAATGCTTGCAATTTATTGCCAAATATGAAGCATTTTATCGATTTCCTCAAAACTAAGGTGATCTATTAAAAATTTAAAACAACAAAGTTTTGCATTAAGATTCGATTCATTATTTGGTATAATTTTTATCAGCATAAGTAGGCTCGTAACATGGGATTTTTTTTTCTAAGGTCAAAGTTAGAGGTAACTTTGACGATCATTACTATCGAGAATTTTATTTTTAAACATGTTTCGGAAACAACAGTGTTCTTTGAAATATAGTTAAAATTAACATATATTTTTTCTGCAGCTTGAAACTAAACAGATTTGGCTAAAATTGCGTGAGGAAACCAGCAATTTTCTAGTTTTTGCTGTTCACAGCGCCTTAATTTGAAAATCCATTGTCGTATCTCAGTCACGATCTGTCAAAATGTAGAGAAATTAGAGGGAATTTTGACAGATTGCAACTGCGTTGTGAAAGCGAACGTTGCTTAAAAATTTGCAGAATATCCCTCTCTATAAACAGAGGGGAAATTCTGCTCATAACTCTGTATGAGCAGAATTTCCCCTCTGTTTATAGAGAGGGAAATTCTGCAAATTTTTGTGTGAGTTTAGACTTAAGTATTTTCTTTTGTCCAGGTAAATGCTGCCTTCGAGGAGTTGCGGATCAGAGCCAGGGCTGGAAGTGGGCGACTGCCAAAGCTGGAAATATTGCGAGCTGCGATACAACACATAGAGAGGCTGCAGGCTGCGTTAAGAGCTGCTGCAGTGGTAAGCATCGCGTAGCGTAGCATAGCATAGAAATGTTGCAGTCAATTAGCTTAATCAGCAGTTTAATTGGTTGCCTAGCCTTTTCATTAAAATGCGCCGAATTTTCAGCGACCTAAGTGACATCTTTTGTTCAATATCGATGAACGACTTGCCCATGACACTTAAGTCGCTGATTAAACGGAGCAGTTCAATGAAATAGCTAGGCTTTTAATGAAACGGTTGATTAAGTTAGTTGGCTGCGACAGTAATATTGCGAGCTGCCACAAAACTGCAGGCTGCGCTGAGTGCTGCTGTCGTGGTAAGCATATTTTAGCGTAGCGTGGCATAATAGAACGAGATGAGCTAGCCAGGATTGGCAGCGGGGGACTGCCGAAGCTGCAAATATTGCAAGTTCGCATACAATACAACACATAGAAATGAAGCTGCTGCCGTGGTACCTAAGCGTAAATTAGGGTAATGTTGCGTAGTATTTTAATACTAGGTATGTAGGTATACCGTATTATGGACCTGTATTTCCAGAACGATGTGATTCACTTATCACTAATAAAGTACCCCTTTATTATATTTTATCACTACACACACGTCACATAATTGCCGCGCCAAGTTGTATTACAACACTGTCGCTGGGTGCCACATTATTAGCTCTAAAAAAAAACGGGCCAAGTGCGAGTCCGACTCGCGCACGAAGGGTTCCGTACCATTATCTATATAAAACGGCGAAAAAATCACGTTTGTTGTATGTGAGCCCCCTTAAATATTTGTTTTATTTTAATTTAATTTTTTTTTTAAAGTAAATATATAACTTAATATTCTGTGAATATTTTAAGCGTCAACCTGTTGCTGTTATCAATTTCGAGCAAAAAATCATGTTTGTTGTATGGGAGCCCCCTTAATTTATTTTATTCTGTTTTTTTAGTATTTATTCTTATAGCGGCAACAGAAATACATCATCAGTGAAAATTTCAACTGTTACTATTACGGTTCATGAGATACAGCCTGGGGACAGACAGACGGACAGCGGAGTCTTAATAATAGGGTCCGGTTTTTACCCTTTGGGTATGGAACCCTAAAACAAACGGTTTCTGTTAGATAGATTGCGAGTAGTTGGTAGGTACCTACTTAAAAACCACTATAAACAATTATAGTAAACATTTATATCAGACTAGGTACATATTTTGTTAGTAATAATATACGTTATAATAATAATTTCCAAGAAACATAAAGTCTCCACATCCATTAAAACAAAAACAAAAAACGCAGCAATTAAAATGATACCCCGTCTATATCTCGCAATTCCGTGTAGTCTATTCTAAAGCAGTCGCAGGCGCACGTGTAGCGATAAATAATCCGCGGACAGGGATAGATGACGATTTAACATCGCGACACACTACATGCTGTAGACATAGATAGACAGATAGTCAGTGTGTGTATGTGGTTGGTATTAGATGTAGGAATTTTAAATTAATTATTTTATTTTATTTCGCGATAGTAAATTACGCAGAAAGCAAGTAGTTATTGATACTTATTAAATACCAGCCATAGAGCGTCAACCTAAACTCGAGGAATATATGGTGGAGGTCTGCCCTGCTTGGGTGGAGCACCACCGTGTCCTCGTCGAGGCGATCGATTCGATAAAAAAAATCTGTCACACTAGAAATTAAAAAGGAAAATTTATACTCAAAATTTATTTATTTACGTAACGCGTCTTGTTTAGGTCACAAAAGTTCTTTTTTTAAATTTTGAAATTGGAATCGACCCACAGACCGGCCTCGGGAAGTGCGTCTTAACTGCCAAGATAGAACCGTGCGGCTCTTACTTTTTAGCTATAAGCTCTTTCCCAAAAAATCAAAGATAGGTAAAAAATAAAAAAGCCAAGTAAGGTAGATAAAAAAAACCGGCCAAGTGCGAGTCGGAATCACGCACGAAGGGTTCCGAACATAGGAGAAAGCCCTCCGCCACCGCCGTCTCTGCGTCTCTGCGGCTGCTGAGCTTTCTTTTTTTCTTTTTTCTTTCTCCGGAGGGGGCTGAAATGGAGTGCCAGTAATGGCCCCATTTCACCCCCTCCTGTTGAACGTCAGCCACTGCGCCGCCCAGGAACTGATGCTCCTGAGCATGGCGCAGTGACTGATGCCTGTGGACGGCGAGCAATGGGTAGCTCGCCGTCCGATCAGAACAGGCCCGGGTTGACGGCGCGCTGTGTTCTACGCGCGCCGAACCAGCAGACGTCAGCATGGGTCGGGGCCCATTAGGGCCAGAGCCTACCAGGGTTGCGGATTTGTTCGAAAGAGTTACCGCGGCCCTGGAACGTAAAAGGCACTAAGAGGAGCATGGGTGGGTTTTAGTCAGTAGAAGTCTGACACTCCCTGCCGCTCAACCCAGAGCGGGAGGGGTCATTTGATGATTTCCCATCCAAAAAAAAAAAAAAAAAGGGTTCCGAACCATCATCTAGAAAATCGGCAAAAATATCACGTTTTTTGTATGGGAGCCCCACTTAAATATTTATTTTATCTGTTTTAGTATTTGTTGTTATAGCGGTGACAGAATTTATACATCCTCTGTGAAAATTTCAACTGTCTAGGTAACACGGTTCATGAGATATAGCCTGGTGACAGACAGACAGACGGACAGACAAACAGATAGACAGACAGACGGACAGCGGAATCTTAATAATAGGGTCCCGTTTTTACCCTTTGGGTACGAAACCCTAAAAAGGCCACCCATGCACATTTTACCCGCATCGTTTAAATTGCAACTTTGAACTCTCAAATCGATCCTAACTTAGCTCGAACTCTTATAATAGATATTCCAAGTAATTAAAAGCAGGTGCCTGTATATCTTTCTGAATCAGAACCGCATTTGACAAGCTAGCCGACGCGGCTCGCTCCCTGAAATAGATGCGCGCGCACTAAGCGTTTACATACTGGCAGCAGGAGTTGTAGTGGTTAAAAAAAAGAAAGGCGTTTAAATTTTATAGGTATCTGGAGTGTGATTTTATGACCGTTGCCATTAAATATGGTACAATATTACAAATTACTATGCGAACTCGTTAAAATTAACTTAACTGCTTACAGTCAAAAACAAGGCTGTGGTTTAAAAGAGGGTTTTGGTACAACGCCTTAGAACGTCGCCATGGAACGACACCTTAGAGCGACGCCTTAGGACGACTACTTGGTACAACACCCTTAAATGAAAACTTACGACGCCTTTAGACAACGCCTTAAATTTATTCCTTACAACGAAACTTTAGAGCAAAGCCTTGGTTGTCTAACCAAGGCTTTGCTCTAAAGTTTCGTTTAGGGCGTCTGCCCTAGCTAAAACGACGCCTTACGACGCCTAAGAACGACGCCTTAAAACGACGCCTTAGAGCGACGCCCTAAAACGATGCTTTACGACGCCTTAAAACGACACCTTAGAACGACGCTTTAGATCTTTAATCTAAAGCGTCGTTCTAAGGTGTTATTGAAGCCTCGGTAAGAAGACCTAAAACGACACCATACGATGCCTAAGACCGACGCCTTAGAACGACCGGCCGGTTTGTTATATGTGTGTACAAGAACTGTTAAATAAATAAATAAATAAACGACACTTTAGGACGACGCCTTAGGACGACAACTTGGTACAATGTCCTAAAACGACAACTTACGACGCCTAAGAACGACGCCTTAAAACGACGTTTTAGCTAGAACAACGCTTTAGAGCGACGCCCAAAAACGACGCCTTACGTCGCCTAAAAACGATGCCATAAAGCGACGACCTAATACGACTCTTTACGACGCGTTAGAGCGACGCCTTAGGACGACGCCCGAATGTTACGATTATTTTGTAATTTTGTAATGATTTATAAAGCGTGCGTGGATGTGTGTTTTCATCCACGTTCTTCTCCTTAGCTTAGTATTTTTGACTGACCAACCCTGAAAATTCAAAAATGCCTGTGAATTGTTTATTTAATTTTGAAATAAATATTTTGATTTTATTTATAAATAGAATGGCGGACTTGTCCCAATAAAAAAATGCCTATCCGCACCAGAGTGGCAATTATACAAATTTTTAAGCAACGTTTGCATTTGCAGGTCAGTTGTAATCTGTCAAAAAGCCTTAATTTCCATTAATTTAGGACACATTACAACTGCGATTGTTGCTTAAAAATTGGCACTCTGGTAATTATAATAGCAAAACAGTAAAACGATCGCGTATCAAGCAAAGTGGCCAACAGTTCAAAATCACTGCAAGAGATCACACGCGAATGTGTGGTCTGTAGCTAATAATAGAGAAATATCTCTGCGCAAGAGACAGATTGTTTGATAAGCATGGTTGTAGTTTGTTTCTGTGCGTGTTCCCTATTTGATTTAACTGTTCGGGAGCTATTCGGCTTAGCTACGACTACGACTAGCATCTTGCAAGCGTAGTGTTCGCCATTCGCAGTGCAGTCTCAATCTGAAAACATTTCAAATATCCATACATTTTGACAACTTTTTGAAATTGATTGTCACTTAATTGGCCTTCGCTGAATTGACTTTCTGAGCGCTGAAAATAAACATTAGTAGAATTTATTGGTCCTCATAGAATAAATTACTTAGCCCAGAGCTGCTTGACAGACCTCTTGACCCCAAACAGACCCTTTTCTCAGTCTATGCTAGAGTCGATTTTTAGTATAACGTAAATAGACCTCATTTGCTTAACCTTCTCCCAACTGTGTTGCGGTCAGCTTCCAGTCTGACCGGATTCAGCTGAGTACCAGTATTTTACATGGAGCGGCTGCCTATCTGATCTTGAAAACCCATTTCCTGGGTAACACGATTTTTTTAAGGATGTGTAATCATCAAATGACTCCTTCCGCTCTGGGCGGAGCGGGAGGTAGTGTCAGACTCTTACTGACTAAAACCCATCCGTGTTCTTCCTAATGCTCTTTACTTTCCAGGGCCTCAGTGATCAAATTCCGCCATTCTGAAATAATAATAGCATCTTCTTTTCTGTCCAGTTGGAGTCAGAAAGCTGTAAGAGCTACATGGAGTCGCCGGTGACGTCACAGCGGTCCTACGACATGAGAGAGACCAAGACAGAGAAGGAGAAGCCGTTCCTCAGTAGTGAGTATAGCTATGATCATCATACTTTCACTAATATTGGGAATTATGAGGTAAAACAATGACGTTTAATTGAACTGGTTTGTAACGAAGACTTATCTAAGAAATTACCTCATTATCTTTAACCAGCCGAAAGACGTCCACTACTGGACACAGGCCTCCCAGCGCGTGTCGCCACAGCAACCGGTCCTGTGCGTCTCGCACCCATCGGCTACCAGCGACCCTCACCAGGTCATCGGTTCCAACGCTACGTCTTCTAACTTTTCGTCCCCATCGACCATCTGTTCTGCGAGCAATGTGCCCTGCCCACTGCCACTTCAGTTTGGCGATCCTTCGGGCTATGTCGGTAAACTCGGTTCTCTTGGGGATATCATTATTCCTGATTCGATCACGCAAGAAAACTCCGAGCGTTACCCTCTCCATTGTCCTTTGGGTGACTTTAAGCCTTCTGATGAGGCCCATTATGGGCCACCACGTTTCGGTCCCATAAGTCATAGCCCGCAGCACGCACTGGTCATAGATTTTCGTTTTGAGACACTGTGGTATGTGAGACAAAAAGATATCACGTAACTTCCCAAACGCCGCCCAGCCGAGTAGAAAATCGAGTCAGAAATTTCCTTAATTTAGGAAATAATACATTTTGATGCAACTGTGAAAACTTGCCGAGGTGGAATACAACATGTAACAGAATAAACGCAATACTTCTTAAGAGCGTTTACGCGGATTACTGCTTTTCATACAAACTTTAAAATCCTTATTCTTCAAAATGAATGAACCGATTTTAACGAAACTTGGTAAGTATGCATACGCTAGATATCCAGGTCTAAATAGTTATCAGAAAACATTTTTGAAAAAGGTTTCAGAGGGAGAGAGAGAGCGATTTTAAGTTTTCTACAGAAAGTGAAAAATCACTATATCTTTCAAAAATGTTGATAACTATTTAGACCTGGATGTCTAGCGTATGCATACCAAGTTTCGTTGAAATCGGTTCATTCATTTTGAAGAATAAGGACTTGAAAGTTTGTATGAAATGACATACGGCGTACACGCTCTTAAGAGGTCATTGTACTCATCACCATTATGAACAACTTCGAAATCGCGAAAAAAAATCGACTGCCCCATACCACAGATAAACAAATAATTTTTTTAAAATTTTTATGTGGCGGTATAAAACCGTCACATATTGGTCGACATGTCGGAGCTTGGGTACCCACTGAGATACTCACCATTAAGAAGAACTTTTACAATAGAGACAACACAACAATCGCGAACAAAAATATCAGCAGTTCAGTGCATTTGGTCGAGCTATGTAATGTACCTATGTACATTTTTCAGTGTGTCAGTTTCAGAGTGTCAGTGTCGCAGTCAATTAGCTTAATCAGCCCTTTTATTTAAAACCTAGCCTTTTCATTGAACTGCGTCGTTTAATCAGCGACATAAGTTACTTGGGCATATGCATAGAGTTTAATAGTCTTTGGGCATATGTCATTAAACGATATTGAATGAAAGATGTAACAAGGTCAATGTATTAGGCTAAGAATAAGGTTTACTGGTCTAATCATACTTCATTGTTGCAGATGATAACACATCGTGTGGAGTCAACAGCCTCGCCAGATTACGATGTATCGTGCAAGCACTCTCGAATAACACCAAGGATACGCCATGACACCATAGACTATAGACTTTTGTTAGCGTTACTGCAATATAAACGTAAATACGTACATACTAGAATGTACGTAAATACATACATTCAGGTGTAGTCAAACCTCCGATTTTTGTACTGAAACCAGATTTATGATCGGTTTCTGAAAGTTGTGAACTTGTCAAACACTACTTTAATTTTAAAACCCGATTTAAGGTGGAAGCGCCAGGGTAGCACGCGAAATTCAAATTTTCTTACGTTTTTTGCAATTTGGAGATCAAAAGTAATATTTCATGAAATCATAACATTTGGATTCAATTCTAACTGAGAGAGTTGTATTTATGATTTTATTGATTACAGTTCTATAAATACGTACTGCTACGGCCGCGAATCATATTTTGACCAACATACAACCTGACACTGACCTGCAAATTGCAAAAAAACCTAAGAAAATTTGGATTTCGCGGGCTCTGGCGCTTCCACCTTAAGCCAGATCGGCTAAACCTAAGGTTTAGACATAGATGTCACCGGGCTAGGGCAAACGCCGTTCAATAAAGATCGCATGAAATTGTAAATTCATTTTTCTCAAAGACACGGATATGTCGCAGCCAACTAGCTTAATCAGCCGTTTCATTAAAAGCCCAGCCTTTTCATTGAACTGCGCCGTTTAATCAGCGACATAAGTTACTTGGACAAGTTATTAAACGATATTGAACAAAAGATGTGACTTAGGTCGCTAAAAATCGGCGTATTTAAATTAAAAGGCTAGGCCACCAATTAAACGGCTGATTAAACTAATTGGCTGCGATAGATACATTCAAAACTATTGAATTCGGATAATAAGATTTATTGTACTTATTTAAAATTATCGAGTGTTTATAATCTAATAATACTAGTTTATGCAACGACCATATAAAAGAGGTTATTAAAACACGAGTGTGGGTTTATCACACGAGGCGTAGCCGAGTGTGATAATAGCATCACACGAGTGTTTTAATACCTAATTATATGCCGTTGCTTAAACTATTTTATCTTCACTCATACAGTTGAAATAAAATAAGTGGAAAAATAGTTTATTCCAATATGGCGGATATTCTCATTACGTATTCGAATGACTGCGCAGCGCGCGCATCCATAGACAATGATAAAAGCTGGCTCCCGCGCCAATAAATTAAAAAATAAAAGTGTGCTATAAAAATTAAAAAGTTATTTTATGATGCAGTTGTTTAAAAATCGAAGGGAAATGCTGAACTGTAATGGTTTTTTTTTAAATTTTACCTATCCACGTAAAAAAAGTACGTGTTTATGCATTCGTTTTTGAGCTTATATTTGGAACATTACGTTGTGAGTGTAGATAAAGGTTATTACAATTTTATCTAAGTTTGCAATTTTCCAGAGGCATAGACTTGTCAACGCGAGAATAGTCGGGAGCACAGCTTGTTAGGATCTATCATATGCTTATAGAAGTTAAATGATTTATATATTATTAATCAACGTGTTACAGAATGAACGCAATACCTCCTAAGGGCTCATTCTACTCATCATTATGAACTACTTTCACTATGGCACCGACACTGTAATAGTGAAAAAATCGACTCCCCCATACATGGGCGCATTCCGAGACAAAATGCAGCTGATTTTTTCGGGGTTAGTCTCATAGTAAAAAATGTTCATAGTGATGAGTACAATGACCCCTTAAGAGGTATTGTGTTTATTCTGTAACACGTTGTATGTAAGTAGGCAGTATTTATTCATGTTATTATAATTACGATATTTAAAGAGATACGAACTATAACTAAATGCTCAATATTTGAGATTAAATGATTTTTTATTATTGGAGTTTTCTTGTAAGATTGAGAATCTTAAGAACAAAGGGGTTCCAACATTTTTTTATGGGAGCTGGCATTTTTTCGTTCAAAATTCTAAGATATTTAGATGTAAAGTCGCCATGTGAGAACAGTAAAAACCATTAAAAAATAACCAATCCCGCGTTTATATGCAGTAGATTGTATTCTAACAATAGTTCTCGACTTGATTTAAGCGTTTATATAAATTAAACACTACCTATTATTTTAATAAAGTGGTTTTCACGTGTTCTTATTTATACCTACTTTCTTCCAATAAATGATTAAATCAAGCTGGGAACTATTATTTGAATTGCAAATAAGCACTTAATTCAGTCATTTTTAATGATAGACATGATAGTCAACATGTTGACTTTACATTGCATTTGTGATTATTTAAAGTACCTACCTGGGGCTCTAGACAAGTGAGATTCTGTCAACGGTAGCGTGGCGAAGGCGACTGTCAATATGTCAGAAATGTATGGTATTGACAGATGCTATCGAAATGTCGCGTGATCATCATTCCTCCATTTTGGCATTTCGACAGTCACATTCGCTAATTGAATAGCACATATTGTCTAGGGCCTCTTGATGAAAATTAAAATCCCTAATGGTGGCCATGCCAACGTATCAGTCACACGTTATACAACGTGTAACAGAATAAACGCAATACCACTTTAGAGGTCATGGTACTGGTACCATGGAGTTTCTTGTCCGTTCTTCTCCATAGAGATCTACGCTTTGGAACGTGCAAATAGCTTCACCTCTTTGACTGACCGACCTTGACAATTCAAAAGTGCCTGTAAATGGTTTAATTGAAATAAATGCTTTGACTTTGACTTTGACTTTACTCATCATTATTAACAACTTTTATTTTGTGACCAAAGCTGAAATCGCGAAAAAGAAATCGACTGCTCCATACATAACTCGAAAAAATGTAGGCTTATCAGCTGATTTTTTTTCCGCGATTTCGGGATTGGTCCCATAGTAAAAGTTGTTACTAATGATAAGTACAATGACCCCTGAGGTATTGCGTTTATTCTGTTACACGTTGTATACCATATAGTCTTTGGGGTATCCTATATCGACCAATTAAATAGATAAGACATTTCATTACTGGGTTGTAGAATTCAGATAGACCCAGTCCATGAAAAATACTGGTATTCAGCTGCGTCCGCTTAGACTGGAAGTCGACATCAATTGACGTCAACGTCATATTCATATATGTTCATTTGCGTTCCACAAAGTAAAAACAAGATGTTAACAGAAGACTTGGAGCTAAGAGCCGTTATACACCCTGTCAGGGCACAGCAAAAGTTACTAAAAAAACATAGATAGGTACCTATTTATATATATACTTTTAGACAATTTAAATCGTAGAAACTACATATTTATAAAATTACAAAAAAAAAAATCTAAATGAGAACTAAACAATTAGGTACTTTCAGATAAAAAAATAATAACAATAACATGAGTAATTCTATCATCGGTAAGTACTAGTAGTACATTTTCTCAATAAATGTACCTATCTAAAATTATATTTATAGTTCAGAATCGTACCATGCACATCTATCAACAATTCATGGGAAAAACATTTTAAGAATGCAAAGCATTTTATTTAATAAACATACTTTTGTGTAAAAAGTAATGATTTGACTACCCATCTGTAAACGCGTCCTTTAGATAAAGTTATAGGTACCTATTACTTAGGTGCTTAATATTATTACAAAAAACTTATTTTATGTGAGATCATATTTTTTAAAAGGGAGTTAGTGATAACATGACGGCTAATAAGACAGAATGGAAGAAAAAAACGTGTTGCGACGACCCCAAGTAACATGGCCTATGGGCAGGAAGATGGCTGCGGATCTTGTTGGTTACGGATATTGTTCGAAAGACTTACCGCTGCCCTGGAAAGCAAAGGGCACTACGAGGAGCACGGATGGGTTTTAGTCAGTAAGAGTCTGACACTCCCTCCCGCTTCACCCAGAGCGGCAGGAGTCATTTGATGATTTCCCATAAAAAAGGGCAGGAAGATGATGAAGTCATGTTGATATCATACAACATAGATTATTGGAGGATCTCTAGCCATAGTAGCGCCAATTGGTACAATAAACTTTCCTGAAAACCCTGATTGGGAACAGGTATAACAGAATGATTGAAGAATACCAATCTAAAAAGTTTGTGCACATTTTCCTTTACAAGTGTTGTCCAAAACCATAATATTAGTATAATTATGATACCCACGTAACCTTAATTTTATTTCGAGCGGGAAGCATCGTTTGACGTCGCTAATGGCGCATTGACTTGCGCCTGCGTCGCGGGGCGGGGCTTGGCACGGACACCGCTGCAACGCTCCGCCCATTCAGAGTTTAATAGTGTTTTGGACATTCAACAGATTAGTGGCAGAATTTAAGGTTTGTTTGTAAGAAGGAAAGAATGTGACGATGAAACGGGACCCTATTACTAAGACTCTGCTGTCCGTCTGTCTGTCTGTCTGTCTGTCTGTCTGTCTGTCTGTCTGTCTGTCACCAGGCCGTATGTCATGAACCGTGATAGCTAGACAGTTGAAATTTTCATAGATCATGTTTTTTTGTTGCCGCTATAACAACAAACACTAAAAATAATTTAAATAAAAAAGAAGTTCAACAAACTTAAACCGGGCTACAGAAAATTCACGTTCTAAAAAGTATGAAACAAGAAAACATTTTCATCTAAAAGGAGACAGAACCGCTGTCAAATAATCTTGGGCCTAGATGTATAAGGATGAGAGTTGTGTCAATCAATAGATTATATATATTATCAACCTATCTCCGAAAATTATGCAGATTTTGGCAATCTAAGAGCAGAGATAGAACAGATTTAGTAAAATATTGCCATAAATAAGTTCTGTCATTATGATTTGTCAGTGTGTTCATCAACAAAAATTTATATTCCGTCAACCAAACCGCTGTTTGACTTAAAAACAATCAACCTTTCTAAAGAATACGTCATTGAACTGCTAAGAAAACAACATTGTTGCAGGTTATTCGTGACCTAAACTGTTTTTTTTTCAGATAACTCGTCTTCTAGACTGTGAATTGTGCAAATTTTTTCTATTTTGAAATAGAAAATAATAACTATTTTTTAAACCATATCTCAACAATCTCTTGACCACTATCTCACCTGATGTAAAGCGACGATGTGGTCGAAGATGGAGCACGCTTGCCTAGAAGTAACCTATTCACTCTTGACTTAAAGACTCCCAGGTTGTAGCTATCAGGAAACACAGACCCCGGCAGGGAATTCCACTCCTTAGCGGTACGCACAATTAATGTATTCCCAAAACGCTTTGTGCGTGTGGGTGGGATGTCCACCATGTACCGGTGGCGCATCGCCGTACGTCTTGTGGTCCGATGATGGAACGGGCTAGGCGGAATCAAATTATGCAATTCCGTTGCACACTCTCCAAAACGCAACCGATAGAAGGCCGACCGGCTAGCAACTTTGCGTCGATGCTCGAGGCTTTGGAGCTTCGACTCGACGAGCCTATCATTGCCGATGATCCTCTTGGCTCGTTTCTCTATTAACTCAAGGGCATCAAGCTGGTATCTGGCTGATCCGTCCCAAAGATGCGAGCAGTACTCCATACACGATCGAACTTGCGCTTGATAAAGTTTGAGCAGCTGTTCCGGCGTGAATTACCGTCACACCTTTGCTAGGATTCCCAACTTTTTGGCAGCCACTTGAGCCTTTGCCTCTATAAATGTGCCAAAATTGAGGGTAGATGTCAACGTAACACCAGGAAGGTCAAGTTGGTCGGTTATCGGCACGGTTACACCTCGGAAAGATGGAGCTGGGTGGCATTGGCTCCTTTTAGCGGAAAAAGACACGCCTAGGTCTTAGCAGCATTGAACTTGACCAGATTGGCATCGCCCCACTCTGAGACAGCCTGTAAGGACAAGTTCAAGCGCTCAACCATAGCCTCTCAGAGAGACCTAATGAAAGATTGTATCTATTTCTCAGTGAAAGAAATCACTTTATCTGGAAACAATTTTTGCATGCTTTTTTATGGATCAAATAACTCCTTCCACTCTTGGGAGGAGCGGAAGGGAGTGTCACACTCTTACTGACTAAAACCAATCCGTGTTTCTCCTAATGCTCTTTGCGTTCCAGGGCCGCGGTGACTCTTTCGGACATATTCCGCAACCCTGGCAGGATTTTTGCATGCTGGGGTTCTGGTTCAGACCATCAGATCGCGAGAAAATGTTATTAGTATCGATTAGGATTTGTCAGTGGCAGCCCGGAGTTAGAATGTCTGCCGGTTGATTGATAAATAAAAGTAAATAAATAAATAATAATATAATAATAAATATCTTGGGACAACTCACACACGGCCATCTGATCCCAAGCTAAGCAGAGCTTGTGTTATGGTAACCAGACAACTGATATACATACTTATATAATTTATAAATACATACATATTATAGATAAATTACACCCAGACACAGAACAAACAATTATGCTCATCACACAAAGTTTGTCCTAGGTGGGAATCGAACCCACGACCTCCGGCTTTGCAGTCAGGGTCACTAACCACTAGACCAACAGGCTTGCCACCAATTAGATTAAACCAACATTAGATTAAAACATAGCCGATAAATATCTTATTGATAGTGTTCACATTGCCTAACAGTTGTTTTACGTAGTGTTGCGCAAGGAACTCGACTACTGTAATTCTACTGTCATTGACTCCCATGTCGCCGTCGTAATAATGAGGTTTTCTCACAGATACTAACATCATTTATATTATTTAGATCGAACACGCCTTCAAACTATAACCAGAGACGACAGTGACAGTTACATAGCAATGTTGGTAAAACTTCACTCGACAATTTTTTTTTATTTTTTTTTTGCAAATTGGTTGCAGCAAGTTAGGTATACACGTCAATATATTTTCGTCAGATTAATCTAGATGGGGCCGGAGTTTCCTAGCTGACTACCCTGAGAAGAAACACGGAGTTCAAAAACTAAAACCCGACTACAGAAAATTCATGTTCTAAAAAGTATGAAACAAGAAAACATAGCTGTGGTCGTATGCCACTTTGCATGTGCCTCAGCTAGTACATATATGTGACGTTTTCAGAAAGTATGTGACGTTGTCAGACGGCATGTACCGTTGTCAGATAACATATTGTCAGATGTGTGACATATTAATTGACATTGTCAGATAATTTCTGACGTTGCCAGTTAGAGTGTGACGTTTGCAGATGATTATTGACGTCGATAGATAGTTTATAATGTTATCAGAAAGTAAATGACGCTGTCAGATAGTATGTGACGTTGCCATATTGTATGTAAAATATTCACGACATATTTGACGTTGTCAGATAGTATGTGACGTAATCAGAAATTATTTGACGTTGAGAGGTAGTATGTGTCGTTGTCAGATAAGATGTGACGTTGTCAGATGATTATTAAGTGCCGCCGCATTGATGAATGGAAAACAATTGATTATTTATCAGCGTCCTTTTAAATGAGTGTAGTAGGTAATTGAGATGATTTTCATGTTTGGATGTCACAGTCATGATGGTGTGCGTATGTGTGTGCCTGTGTTTTCGTGCACTTTGGGTGGATAGTTTACGACAATAATTGAAACATAATAAGTTGGAGATGTATCTAAAAGTATTTTATTTTTTTAACAGCTTAACAGTGACAGTGGCGAAACGGAAAACATAATTTTTACGAAAATATTTTTTTCTACAGAACTTACAATAAAATTACAGTGGTCATGGTCTACACACACGTACTTACGGTGGCTAATGTTGGTTTGGGTTTTGTTTGTAGCAAATAATTTCTACAGACGGGGAACCGTGGGCCGTCATACCTTGACTGTTGCACACGAATGAATGGTCCGTTAGCCTGACATCCAAAAGATTGCCGCCCCATACCGGAATTTCGAAACTAACCGTGGCCACCGTCCTGCCGCTTTCGTAAATCTCGAAACTGCCCTCGACGCCGCTGCCGTACTGTCCCACCGCTGAGAAGATCAAACGGTTCTTGCCATCAAATGCCATATTGTTGATATTCGGTACGTCTTTATTGTCAATCTGCCACTTGCCCGACGCCAAATAAGAGTTGATGACATGACCGCGTTCATTCACGGTTTCAGCGTTCTTCAGTGTGAAAGTAATGTGATTATCTGTTCCAGTTGACATCAGGCGAGTCACACAATCGACGACCGACACCATGTTGAAACTCGAGGCGTGCGGCAGGCTGGTAATGCACATCAGTGTGGGGTACAATCCCGATCGATAATCGACGGAACTGACTCCGCTGCCAGCCGCGCTGACTGGTCCCGACGACGCCACCAAATTTACTACAACCGCTAAAGCGGCGATTACAATAGTGGACGTACTCTTCATAATGAACTAGATTTTTAGACTGTGAGATTGCCTGTTCCGAGCTCAGTTTATATACGCGACTGCATTATCTCAAACTTTTATCTAGAGAGGTTAAGAACGGCTATAAGAATAATAATTTTCAAAAATATTAGATGATAAGTCTTATTTTCAGAGAATAGATGGAGATAACAGCTCTAAAAAACATTTTAATTAAGTAGGCATTATTTTATCTCCAATATGACAATATTCGCATAGTGATGATAATAATAACTGACATCGACTGACTAAAATTTGATTTTGATTGACTTACTAAAATTGTCATACGAAATGGTTTTTTTTTTCTTTATTAATATTTTTAGGGACTTTTATAACGCGCAGCGTATACAGTCAGTCCCATCGTACCCTAAGATAAGACTCCATCAAATCGACGAGATCAATGTATCAGGGATATGATATGATTGTGAATAAATCTGTGACTGTGATTAAAAAAAAACTAGCTGTCGGTAGTGTGTGCGCGATGACTTCTGTATCGTTGACCGAAGCCAGTGCACCCGCTGCTTAGCGTTTCTGTAGTCTGTCATGGAATAGCCGATGCAGCATGTTATTACTGGATGTTGGACGATTTTAATTCGCAATTCCGATTACGCCATCACTATGGACGAGCCGTAGCTTGTCGCGCCACGGCTACGGTAGCAGCGCGAACCTAGAACAATACTTGCATCCTATGTTCTCCTATATAGTAAGAGTAAAAACGTAGGATTTATTTCTAAAGTGGTGGGTAGTTACATTGTATTTACACGTTACGTGTACACTGAACACATTTTGTGTTTAACTAAGTACAAATTGTTATTATCGTTGTAGGTAATTATGAGTGAAGACGTTGTTAAATTATTGAAAACGCAAGAATTAGGAAACAAGACCGAGCGAAGCAAGCTCGGGACATGGGGCAACCCGACTTGGACTGGTTAGGTTAGAAGTTGACCCCGCGATCTCTGGTGGTTTTTTTTATTAAATCAATCACTACTACTACTACCCACTAAAAGTGCACGAAAATACACACACATACACACACCATCATGGCTGTGACATCTAAACGTGAAAATCATCTCAATTACTACAACACTCCTTTAAGGGCGTGTACGCCGTATGTCATTTCATACAAACTTTCATGTCCTTATTCTTCAAAATGAATGAACCGATTTTAACGAAACTTGGTATGCATACGCTAAATATCCTGGTCTAAATAGTTATCAGAAAACATTTTTGAAAAAGATTTCAGAGGGAGAGAGAGCGATTTTAAGTTTTCTATAGAAAGTGAAAAATCACTATATCCTTCTCCCTGAACTTTTTTCGAAAATGTTTTCTGATAACTATTTAGAACTAGATATGTAGCGTACGCATACCAAGTTTTATTAAAATCTATTCATTAATTTCGAAAAATAAGGATTTGAAAGTTTGTATGAAAAGCCATACCGCGTAAACGCTCTTAAAAGGACGCTAATAAATAATGGTCAAGTGGGCCATTCATCAATGCGATGGCATTTAATAATAATCTGACATCGTCACTAATCACATAATTACGTCACATACTATCTTACAACGTCACATACCATCTGACAATGACCCATTATATTTGACAACGACACATACTATCTAACACCGTCAAATAATATCTGATTACGTCTCATAGTATCTGATAACGTCAAATATGACCTTGAATATTTCACATGCAATATGTCAACGTGACATACTATCTGACAGCGACACATAGGTACTATCTGACAGCGTCGTATATACTATCTGACAACATTATATACTATCTAACGACGTCAATATTCCTCTACAATAAATGTCACACTAACTGGCAACGTCAGGAATCATCTAACAACGTCACATAATTTGTGACGACGTCAGATTTTATTTGGCAACGTCATTTATCATCTGACAATGTATTATCTGACAACGGTACATATCGTCTGAAAACGGTAAATACCGTCTTACAACGTCACTTATTATCAGATAACATTACATACTATCTGACAACGTCAATTACTATCTGACAACGTCACATATATTATTTGATAAAATCAACATCATATCGGCTAAATTTCTAATGTGAGTCTACCGGCCTTCCTGTCTTTGTTCCGCAGCACTGAAGATTTAACCACAAGAATTTTAGCTTCATTACTGGTTGACTTTGAAGTGCCGAGCTGGACCGAAGCAGTGAATGATTGGAAAATGGCTTGCCCAAATACGGCGTTGCCCGATAACCATCTTCTCAGAGATGGTGGGATGAGTCGCTTTGCGTGTTGGTACTGAATAACCTCTTGAATATGTCAACCAACACTGCTGAGCGTGTCCGACTGCTGACTGTGGGGGAATGGGAGTCGGGCCTCTGGCTGCAGGCATTACCGTCACCTAACATAAGTACTATGCAGAGTGACAACACCTTTCGAATCGCTACATGACTGCGTCTGGGTGCTCCTAGTGGAGCTTCACATCGCTGTCAATATGGTGAAGCAGTCGATTGCCTCGGACACAATGGTCTATCCTGCAGTAGAAACGCGGTTCGGATAGCACGGAACACCAGCATTAATGTCATCATCCGTCGAGCTCTTGTCACCTGTATTAGAACCACTTGGCCGGCACGAAATGATGGCAAGAGGCCAGATGGGATGACCATAATGCCTTGGAAGTTGGGTAGGCCTTTGGTATGGGATGTAACATGTGTCGACACCCTTGCGCCATCCCATCTTCTTAGCACGGCGGGTTGTGCTGGGGTGGCTGCTGCGGGTGCAGAAAATCTCAAACGGCGCAAATACAAAAACCTTATAGGGAATTATTATAGTTCAAACTATTTTCGAACCAAACCAAACCTCGATGTGCCCCTAACGTCGACCGTCTTCTTCTGGTTCAAAAGCACAAAAACAGGAAAAATCCGGTTTTTGATCAAAATGTCCAATCTTTAAAGTTTAATACATATATATATATATAGTTATACATAGCATAACACTTTAAAGTTGCCTGAAAGGCGTAGTCTGAGCCCCACTTCGCAGGACTCTTGGTTTAAAAAAAACACGAAGGGGATGACGACACCATGCCCCTCTAACCTAACCTGTCCGAGTCGGGGCGCCCAAAGTCCCGAGCTCGTTTCTCTCGCTCTTGCATCCTAAGTTCTCCTAGTAAAAGTAAAAACGCTGGATTAATTTCTTAAGTGTTAGGTAGTTACCATGTCATTGTATTTACGCATTCAAAACCGCCTCAAGGTCCTCTGACACGGTTTGACGACCGTCGACTGCATGGCATAGAAAGAGGGGGTCGACGTCAAGGCGGGTGCCCCTGACGTCGACCGTCTTCTTCTGGTTTAAAAGCACAAAAACAGACAAAATCAGGTTATTGATCAAAAACCTTAGTTTTTGTTAAAACAACCAATAGTAGTTGAATCGTCCGTTAGTTCAATCAACCTTAGGTTTATTAATTGAAGCTGAATGAACCTTAGATGAATTCTCCTTTAAGTATTGTTACAAAAATCTGTGGAACGATCTTTACGAATTGTAAAAGTAGGTCTTATGACCGTAGTTATAGAAAAAAGTTAGAATAACTTTAGATAATATTATGATAACGGACCGATTATTCGGACCTTGCGAGTGTTGTCATAGGTTCGCGCTGCTACCGTAGCCGTGGCGCGACAAGCGATGGCTTACTCATAGTGATGGCTCAAGTGGAATTGCAAAATCGTCCAACATCCAGTAAAAACATGCTGCATTGATAATTCGATGTCAGACTACAGGACTGAATGCTGAGCAGAGGTTCCGGCTTCGGTCGACGATACAGAAGCCATCGCGCCCACACTACAGATAGCTAGTTTTTTTTTTAATCACAGTCACAGATAGACCAGCCGCACGGACCAATCTTCAAGGTTAAGCAATGCTTGCCGAGGTTGGTCTGTGAATGGGTGACCATATTAACATACCGAGACTCCTCCGTGCCTCGGAAAGCACGTTTAGCCGTTGGTCCCGGCTGTCATTTGTAGATCTTTGGCAGTCGTTACGGATTGTCAGAAGCCAGAAAATCTGACACCAGTCTTGCCATGAAGTACCGTGTTACCCAGATAGTGGGTTGTGGAGGTTTGGTAGGCAGCCGCTCCACGTAAAATACTGGTATTCAGCTGAATCCGGTTTGACTGGGAGCCGACCCCATTATAGTTGGGAAAAGCTAGGCAGATGATGAGTCACAGATTGATATACAATCATTACGTCATAATAAAACGCCGACCATTTCGATTGTTAAACACCACTGGCACCATTTAAGGAGTTAAATGCTTTGACTTCCACGTGTATGATCACAGAACAAGTTAAGTTGGTAAGCTTATTATTAACATCATGCGTATATCATCATTTTGGAGATATAATAATATGCCTACTTAATTAAAATGTTTTTAGAGCTGTTATATCTATCTATTTTCTGGAAATAAGACTTATCATTTAATATTTATGAAGAATTATTATTTTGGTAACCGTTCGTAACCTCTCTAGATAAAAGTTTGAGATAATGCAGTCGCGTATATAAACTGAACTCGAAACAGGAGACCTCACAGTTTAAAAATCTAGTTCATTATGAAGAGTACGTCCACTATTGTAATCGCCGCTTTAGCGGTTGTAGTAAATTTGGTGGCGTCGTCGGGACCAGTCAGCGCGGCTGGCAGCGGAGTCAGTTCCGTCGATTATCGATCGGGATTGTACCCCACACTGATGTGCATTACCAGCCTGCCGCACGCCTCGAGTTTCAACATGGTGTCGGTCGTCGATTGTGTGACTCGTCTGCAGCCAACTGGAACAGATAATCACATTACTTTCACACTGAAGAACGCTGAAACCGTGAATGAACGCGGTCATGTCATCAACTCTTATTTGGCGTCGGGCAAGTGGCAGATTGACAATAAAGACGTACCGAATATCAACAATATGGCATTTGATGGCAAGAACCGTTTGATCTTCTCAGCGGTGGGACAGTACGGAAGCGGCGTCGAGGGCAGTTTCGAGATTTACGAAAGCGGCAGGACAGTGGCCACGGTTAGTTTCGAAATTCCGGTATGGGGCGGCAATCTTTTGGATGTCAGGCTAACAGACCATTCATTCGTGTGCAACAGTCAAGGTATGACGGCCCACGGTTCCCCGTCTGTAGAAATTACTTGCTACAAACAAAACCCAAACCAACATTAGCCACCGTAAGTAGGTACGTGTGTGTAGACCATGACCACTGTAATTTTATTGTAAGTTCTGTATAAAAAATATTTAAAAAATGTATGTTTTCCGATTCACCACTGTCACTGTTAAGCTGTTAAAAAAACGTATGTTTTCGTTGTCACCGCTGTCGCTGTAAAGCTGTTAAAAAAATAAAATACTTTTAGATACCCCTCCAACTTATTGTGTTTCGATTATTGTCGTAAACTATCCACCCAAAGTGCACGGAAACACATGGCATGACAACACATTACAACGTCACATGCTATCTAATAACGTCACAAACTATCTGACAACGACACATACTAACTAAAAACGTCAAATAATATCTGATTACGTCACATACTATCTGGCAACGTCAAATATGACCTGAATCATCATCATCATCATCATCATCATATCAGCCGAAAGACGTCCGCTGCTGGACATAGGCCTCCCCCAAGTGTCGCCACAACCACCGGTCCTGTGCGTCTCGCATCCATCGGTTACCCGCGACCCTCACCAGGTCATCGGTCCACCTTGTGGGAGGCCTTCCAACGCTGCGTCTTCCGGTACGCGTTCGCCACTCCAAAACTTTTCGGCCCCATCGACCATCTGTTCTGCGAGCAATGTGCCCTGCCCACTGCCACTTCAATTTGGCGATCCTTCGGGCTATGTCGGTAACCTTGGTTCTCTTGCGGATATCATCATTTCTGATTCGATCACGCAAGGAAAGTCCGAGCATTGCCCTCTCAATTGCCCTTTGGGTGACTTTAAGCCTTCTGATGAGGCCCATTGTGAGCGACCACGTTTCGAGTCCACAGGTCATCACTGGCAACACGCACTGGTCATAGACTTTCGTCTTGAGACACTGTGGTATGTGAGACGAGAAGATACCCGCGCAACTTCCCGAACGCTGCCCATCCGAGTCGGATTCGACGGTTGACTTCCTTCTCGAAGTTAGCCCTACCTAGCTGGATCGTTTGTCCCAGGTAGACGTACTCATCAACAACTTCGAGTGCAAAACCTCCAATCTTGATAGGAGTGGGTGCTACATGGGTATTTACCATGACCTTGGTTTTGTCCATGTTCATTTTAAGACCCACTCTTTCGGAAGCTCTACTGAGGTCATCGAGCATTGTACTGAGGTCCTCCGTGGTCTCAGCCATGACGACTATATCTTCGGCAAATCGAAGATGAGTGATGTACTCGCCATTGACATTAATGCCTAGCCTTTTCCAGTCCAAAACCTTGAAGACGTCCTCCATTGCGGCCGTGAACAGTTTCGGAGAAATTACGTATCCCTGCCTCACACCCCGCTGCAGGAGGATAGGTTCTGATGTCTGATCCTGAAGTCGGACTGACATGGTGGCGTTTCCATACAAACACTTCAGCACCTCGATGTACCGATAGTCGATCTGGCACCGTTGGAGAGACTGCAGCACAGCCCAAGTCTCGATCGAATCGAAGGCTTTCTCGTAGTCCACAAACGCTAAGCAGAGGGGCAGATTATACTCTTCGGTCTTCTGTATAACCTGCCGCAGCGTATGTATGTGGTCTACGGTGCTGAAGCCTTTTTGGAATCCGGCTTGTTCGGGAGGCTGGAAGTCGTCAAACCTGCGTGCGAGACGGTTTGTGATGACTCTGGAAAACAGCTTGTAGACATGGCTCAGAAGTGAGATGGGCCTGTAATTCTTAAGCAGGGCATTGTCGCCCTTTTTAAAGAAGAGTACCACCACACCTCTGCTCCAAGCTTGTGGCGTTTTCCCCTCGAGTATGACGGAATCGAACAGTTTCTGAAGGGCCTTAAGGACTGGTTTTCCACCCGCCTTCAGGAGTTCGGCCGTGATTCCGTCCTCACCCGACGCCTTGTTGTCTTTAAGCTGCTTCAGAGCCATCCTAATCTCATACAGGCTGACGTCCGGGACGTCTTCGGTATAATGCCGGGTCAATCTAGCTCTTGGGTCGTTCGATAGATTTGATGACCTGAATATTTAACATACAATATGACAACGTCACATACTATTTGACAGCATCATTTACTATCTGACAACATTATATACTATCTATCGACGTCCGTAATTATCTGCAAACGTCACACTCTAACTGGCAACGTCAGCAATCATCTGAAAACGTCACATAGTATGTGACGACGTCAGATTCATATTGGAAACGTCAATTATAATCTGACAACGTCACAAATCACATAACAACGTCACATACTATCTTAGAACGTCTCATACCTTCTGACAATGGCACTTTCTTTTTGACAACGACACATACTATCTGACAATGTCAAATAATATCTGATTACGTCACATACTATCTGATTACTTCAAATATGACCTGAATATTTCACATACAATATGTCAACGTGACATACTATCTGACAGCGTCGTTTATCTGACCACATTATTTACTATCTGACGACGTCAATAGTCATCTGCAATAAACGTCAAACTAACTGACAACGGCAGCAATCATGTGTCAATAATTTCTGACGACGTTAGATTCAATTTGGCAACGTCATTTAACTATCATCTGACAATATATTATCTGGCAACGGTACAAACCATCTGACAACGTGCACACGGTTGAAAATTGGTTTCAAATGCTTTATCGATGCTCACCGCACAATCATCACAAGATAGGTATTCTATACGATTTTTTTGCAGTGAAGTTTCTCTAAGAGACCAGACTGTTCGTGCACCCGTCATAGTATGTGATGTTATCAAATAATATGTGACGTTGTCAGATAGTATGAAACGTTGTGTGATATTATGTATGTGCCATTGTCAGATGGTATGTACCGTTGTCAGATAGTATGTGATGTTATCAGACAGTACGTGACGTTGTCAGAAAGTATGTGACGTTGTCAGAGGGTTTGTAGCGTTGCCAGATAATATATTGTCAGATCATAAATAACGTTGCCAAATTGAATCTAACGTCGTCAGAAATTATTGACAATTGCTGACATTGTCAGTTAGTATGTCGCGTTGACATATTGTATGTGAAATATTCAGGTCATACTTGACGTTATCAGGTAGTATGTGACGTAATCAGATATTGTTTGACGTTGTTAGATAGTATGTGTCGTTGTCAAATAGAATGTTACATTGCCAGATGGTATGTGACGTTCTAAGATAGTATGTGACGTTGTTATGTGATTTGTGACGTTGTCAGACTATAATTGACGTTTCCAATATGAATCTGACGTCGTCGAATATTATGTGACGTTGTCAGATGATTGCTGCCGTTGCCAGTTAGAGTGTGACGTTTGCAGATAATTATGGACGTCGATGGATAGTAAATAATGTTCCATTCTATTTTTTTTTTATATATGGCAAACAAGCCGATGTCGACTACTCTGCCAATGTCCAAAGTAGATTGGAGAAGCAAGTGTGCATTGTTTTACTAATTAATAGAGGGAGCGAAGATTCCTGCAGAGACTAATTAAATTCTTCAAACAATACAGTTGATTACTTGTTGGGTTAGTACGGGACTGAAACAAACAAATAATAAAATTACGTAAATAAATATAAATTGTTAAAACATTTAAAATTGTTGCATGCCACACAGACAATGATTTCGAGATAAGTATAGCTATAATTTTATGTTGTTGTGACGGATGAAAGTCATCAGCGTCACAAGCAGGTCAGGAGAGGAAAATGTTAAAAGAGAGGGGAAATTTATTGGGAGAGGGATCTTAAATTTAGGGAGACGGCTATACAAATCAAGAGGGGGGACGTTATTTGAACATTCAAAAAATATATGGTCTAAAGTGCCCTCTTCCAGACCGCACTCACAGAGGGAGGAGTCACGTATGCGAATTTTCTGAAGAAAAACAGGGGTACAGCAAAAACCAAAACGGATTCTGCAGAGAACACACACAACGGTTTTGGAGACCTTTCTGAAACCGAAGAACCATGTTTTTTTATTAATAGATGGTTGGACAGCATAAAAAAACTGCCTTTCTTCTTGCTAGACTCGCTCCACTGGTCCCGCCAAGAACACCGGAGATTTAATTGTGGAAGGAACAGTAGGTCGTTGCTCTGATGGGAATTGTGTGAGAGGTCAGCTGTTGCCGATGTGCACGCATCTTTAGCCAGGGCATCAACACATTCGTTACCCTTAATACCGCAATGGGTAGGTATCCAAACTAGCTGAACATCCTTTCGACAATTAGCAACGGACAGCAAAGATTTCTTAATTTTTAAAATAAGGGGACAGTGTAGCTTGCTTTTAATAGGATTTTGGACTAACGCCTGCAAACAGCTAAGAGAATCTGTAAATATGACAGCCTTCTCAATGTTGGAGTGCGACTCTATAAAACGGCAAGCTTCTAGTATAGCCACACATTCACCAGTGAATACGGAAGCCTCTTTAGGGCATTTAAACTGTAAAATAATTCTAGAGCTTTGGTATTAAACCGCGGCTCCAGTGTTATTGACGTCATTTAATTTCGAAGCATCAGTGAAGAATAGTTGGTAACCATTCCATCGCTCGCCCACCGCCACGTTGAAGGCCGAATTCGCTGCTGAGGATTTTTTGGATATGCCAATATTATAAACAATTTTTGGGATAAAGCAAATAACTTCGTAAGCGAAGTTATAAAGGGGAAGTTTAGGACACTGGGAAATTGGACATTCTAAATTCTGGATTTGTCGAAATGATTTTAAAATCAATGGAATTTCTTTATTTCTCCAATAGTTTGAGCTTCTGCATATAGAATCTAGTTCATGTAATTTTTGGTATGAGGGGATGGGATGTTCTGGAAATTAACCTAGACAGAAAACGAGAGGCCAGATATTGCCGCCTTAGGGCCAAGGGAGGTTCAGCGCACTCAACCTGCAACGCGTTAATGGGAGAGGACTTCATACAACCAGAGATGATCCGAAGACACTTGGACTGAACCCTATCCAACTCCGCCAAAGCACCTTTATTACACGGAATCTGATGGTATGTTCCGTAGTCCAAAACACTTCGAACTAAGGCGTTGTGCACTAGTTTCATGGTGTAGGGGTGAGCCACCAAACACCCGTAAGAATTTTTGAAATTGAAATAACTCTTTCTTAAAAGTTTATGTGTGTGTGAAAATGTAACTTTATTGACTATAGGAATATTATGACCTAAAATGCTCACTGATATCTGGGGAATCTGTCTTTTCCAAGAGAAAATTACTGCCGAGCTTTTGGGAGCGGAAAGCGACAGGCCATGGCTAAAGCCACTGGTTCAAAGAACCCAAAGATACGCATAGAGAAGCGGCAGCGTATAACAACGGACTAAGTACAGAGCCTTGAGGGAGGCCCTTCCACGTTTTTTTTATTTTTTTTTTTTAGGTATGACCACTAGCAAGTTAACACACTTGGGATATTAACTGCTTAACCGGACTAAGGCCCTTCCACGTCTGCCGCTCGTCAAATTTATTCTCCCTGTACTCTCAGAACCAATGAACGGGACACAAGGAGTCCACATATACATTGTATCATCTTAGCCGGAAGACTCAGCTGTTGCAATTTTTGCCTGAGAACGGGAAGAAGTACGTTGTCATATGCGGAGGAGATGTCAAGGAAAGTGGCAACAACGGATTGATTTTTGGAGAAGGCCAGACGAATATCCATAATCAGGACGCCGACACTGTCAATTGTGCTAAGCCCTTTCCTAAAACCAAATTGGGAATTCGGCAGTAAGTTTCTCGATTCGACTATCCACTCCAGACGATTTTTAATTAGGTGTTCCAGTAGTTTGGCTAGGACTGAAGATAAGGCAATTGGCCTAAGGCCATTCGTATCATCCGGGTGTTTGCCAGGTTTGACTAGGGGAATAATAATTTGTAATTTCCACTGATCTGGTACCCAGCCACGACTATAACAAAAATTTATAATTTCCAAGAAGTAAATTTTAGCCTTTTCACCTGCACGACAGATGAAAGAATATGGCACACCATCAATACCAGGAGCTGAGTCCCGGACATGGCTAAGAACCACATTTAGTTCCTGCAAAGTGAATGGTGCATCAAAAGGATCATCTTCTATACTAGAAAGGGGCACATTTTCACATTCTGATGGAAGTGGAACATGGTGGTGCAATTTTGTCAAAAAAGAGTTCAGCTGTTTCCCTAGTTATGGGTGAAGTGATGGAAGGGGAACACCCACGCCTAAATCTATTTGTGCTTTTCCAGACTGCTGAGATTGGAGTAGAGGGGGATAAGGAGGTGCAGTATTTAACTCAACCCGAGCGCTTCTTGCTGCGAAGAAGGCGTTTGGCTCTGGCATTACACTGAAGATATGCCAAGAGGTTTTCAGTGTTCATAGCCGTATTGTAACATGCCTCGGTCTCATTCCTTGCTCTAACAGCCGACGTGCATTCTGGGTCCCACCATGGAGGTGAAGGGATTTTATTTCGGGCACTGTTTTTTAAAGGGAAGGAGGAATCTGCACTAGAGGTAATGGCTGAAACAAAACTCTCATATCAACTCTTGGCATGATGGTGATCAGAAGGCTCTCGTAAATATGAATTTAAATTTGGAAGATTGTCAATTTTATCCTCCAATAGTGATACAAATTTTGTCCAATCTGGTTTGGACAGGTTATATTTCAAAAGTGGAGAAGTTTTTTCTAAATAAGTCCTGCTAGCTAAAGATATAACAATGGGGTAATGGTCAGGTCACTACCATGCGACAAGGTTGTGCATTCCCAGTGTGCTGAAGCTGCTAGGTCAACCGAACAGAATGTTAGGTCGACACAACTCCTCTGCTGACCGGGAGGGGTCAAATCAAATCAAATCAAATCGTTTATTGCAATCCATAATGTACAAATACAGGTGGCAAATATAAAATGGAAACAATTATGGACCCTGTCGGGCACAGCAAATTTTTAAATAAGTAGAGAGAGGAAGAGCGCTTTCATAAAATAAAATAAAAAACTTATTTACTTATTATATTTGTATTATTTTGTATCATATTAAGTTTTTTTTTTTTTTTAATACCATTCATTCATATTAATTATTTATTTAATTATATTAGTTATTTAATATTATCTAGGTATATATTAATAATTATTTATTTGTAAACTCACTTAAAGATTTTTCATTATTATTAGTATAGTATAACTTTATAATATTAAATGTAATTGTAATGTAATTAGGTACTCAATATAATTATTTACTTACTAAGTAATTGTTATTAGTACTTATGTATTAATGGATTTATGCGTTAGATATTCGTCTACTGTGTAATAACATTTTTTAATTAAGAATTGTTTTAATTTATTTAAAAATATATTAGTTTTATTTTGTTGTTTTATGTCTACTGGTAATTTATTATATATTTTTATTGACATTGAATATGGACTAGAAGAATGTAATTTAAGGCGGGAGGGAGGCAAATTGATTCTGTTTTCATGGCGCAACGAATACTTTGTTTGTATGTCACCCCGAGTGTTATAAGAATCTGGATGTTTACGGACCAGTTTACATAATTCTAAAATATAAATACTAACCAAGGTGAGGATCTTGTGTTTTTGGAAGTAAGGCTTGCAGCTATCTGTTTGTTTTATGTTGAAAATTATTCGTATTAGCTTTTTTTGCATGGTTAATAGGGAGGGAGCGTCTGTGCTATTTCCCCATAAGATAATGCCATATGTGAACCAAGGGTCCTACGAGTTGAACAGCCACTGTTCAATATGCAGAGATTTAGGTGATCCAAGATCTCCACCAGAGCAACGCCGAAGGCATCACAGCGTTCTGAACCCCATCTGTAGTGATGGCAATTAAAATCACCCACCCATGACTAGTAAGGGTCCGTAACCCTTACTAGTCATGGGTGATTTTAATTGACATTAGAAAAAATAATTTTTAAAGTAACTAAATAATTAGGGTGAGGGTGGGCAATATAAATAGAAAACACTGTGATGCCCTCAACCTTTCCAGCTGTAATGCTCAAATTATCCTCTAGTGAGGGCAAGGGCATGGGGGAAAATGGGACACGGTTATTAATGAAAAGAGCCGACCCTCCATACCCATCGGATCTATCAGATCTAAGTATGTTATAAAGTGGCATGCGGAAGCTAAGATTTGGGGTAAGTAAGTAATACTCAGGGCATGACCTGCTATTAGCAAAATGATTCCCGATGAGAGATGTTGCAACCATCACCAGGGTGATCATGGCCACATCTACTGCAGCGTGGTTTCGACCTACACAGGTTGGCAACATGACCAAATCGGCAACACTTAGGTATGACATTGGATGGTTGGGTAAATATATTGTTCCACAGGAAGGGATGTGTAGCAACAAAAAATCCTTTTGGGTAAAACTTGACCATCAAAAGTTATTATGCACAAAATAACTTTTTAAAACCAAACAAATTAAGAACAGACAGATATGTTATGGCCTCTTCTTCAGAAATATCACAGGGAACACCGGTTACAACACCCATCCTTGTGATATTGTAAGTTGGAATTGATGCATAACCATGTTTCGACAGCAGACCACAGAAAGAGTTAGCATCCTGAGGGGATGTGAACTCAACAGATACTCGATTCCTGCCCACTCTATTTACTCCATCTCAAATTACGTTCGCTACGTGGTTGATAATTAAAAATTTGCCGATTACGGGGTGTAGTGTGGTGCCTGAATTCAGTTGAGTTTCCATCCGCGAAACGTGAACCAAGTATGGAGCCTTATCCATAACTGAGTACTTGACTCTACCAATTTGGCTTTTTGGCTGCTTGCTTGGAGGTGAAGGGGTAATGACTTCTTCGTGACCGGGGCGTTTGCGAGTATTTTGCTGAGATTGTGTCACTTCCATCTCTGTAACACTACAGACTACATCGGCAAACTGGGATAATGGGTTCGGGGAGGGAGGGAAAGGATTTAGGGAAGCTGGGATGTCGGGAGGGTCAGGATCGGGTGGTTTATTTCTATCCATTTTGGATGGATGTAGAATAAAAGCGACAAACACACACACACACATACACACAAACCTGGTTACGAACACAAGGACAACACACTAAATCTAAAACAAGTTCCAAATGTAACACCAACCACAGAAAATTTAACAAAAACTCTAGACACACGTGCTACCCAAAACACCCGTGGCGAGAATCCAGTATATAATGTTGTCAGATAGTAAATGACGCTGTCATATAGTATGTGACGTTGTCATATTGTATGTGAAATATTCAGGTCGTATTTGACGTTGCCAGATAGTATGTGACGTAATCAGATATTATTTGACGTTTTTAGTTAGTATGTGTCGTTGTCAGATAGAATGTGACGTTGTCAGATAGTTTGTGACGTTGTCAGATAGTTTGTGACGTTATTCGATAGTATGTGACGTTGTAATGTGATTTTTGGCGTTATTAAATGTTACAAATCATAATATCTCAAGTTATTCTAACTATTTTCTATATGACTACGGTCAAAAGACCTACTTTTACAGTACCTAAATATCGTTTCACAGATTTTTGTAATAACTTATGAACGAAATACATGAAGGAGAATTATCTACGGTTCATTCAGCTACAATTAATAAACCTAAGGTTGATTGAACTAACGGACGATTCACTTACTATTGGTTTTTTTAACAAAAACCAAGGTTTTTGAAATAGAAACCCCGCTTGACGGGGCTACTACTTCTAAGTGATTTAAAAAAAACACGAAAGATATCGCGGGGTTGACTTTCCAACCTTAGTAAGAAGGGGATGACGGGGTCTAAGAGACCCCGTCATCCCCGACTACGCCTTTTAGGCAACTTTAAATTGTTTTGCTTTAAACTTTTAAAGATTTTGATCAAAAACCAGATTTTACCTGTTTTTGTGCTTTTGAACCAGAAGAAGACGGTTGACGTCAGGGGCACATCGAGGTTCGGTTTGGGTGGGTTAGCCACCACCATCACCACCCACCAATTTAGAAATAAAACGAGCGCTTAGCCTGCACGTGTATTTCTATGAACGATGTTGTTCACTGCTCTGTATCTCGAACACTGGCTTACGATTTTTACAGTTGCTACGAAATAACAGGTAGTCAGGCCCAGACCCTCCAAATTTTCCGTAGGTAACTCAGGTATCAACAACTTCGAGTGCACTGCACTCGAAGTTGTTGATGAGTACGTCTACCTGGGACAAACGATCCAGCTAGGTAGGGCGCATGCCCGTGTTGTCAGGACGGATGGTGCCCGCCTTCACCTCCTCTGCAGAGCACCCCCACGGCGGCCAACACCTCCTCCTCCGTGATGGAGTCGTCCAGGCCCAAAATGCGCATGTCATCCGCGCTCAAGGACGCCCTCAGCCTTTTGGCTAGAGCGTCCGCGGTCGGACCGCTGTCTGCTCCAGGGATCTCCAGCATCCTGGCCCCAGTCATGGTGACCCTGAGCCGGAGGCCCCCGACGATGCCAAGCTCACCGAGGTTGACTGCCTCCTTCGACGTAATCAGAAATTATTTGACGTTGTTAAATATTAAATGCCACCGCATTGATGAATGGCCCACTTGACTATTATTTATCAGCGTCCTTTTAAATGAGTGTCGTAGGTAATTGAGATGATTTTCATGTTTAGATGTCACAGCCATGATAGTGTGTACGTGTGTACATGTGTTTTCGTGCAGTTTTGGTGGATAGTTGACGACAATAATTGAAACATAATAAGTTTTATGGGAGGGAAGTAAGACTACTTCTGATTGATTTAAAAGAGAGCCACCAAAGAGATCGCGGGGTCGACTTCTAACCTAACCTGTCCAAGTCGGGGTGCCCCAAGTCTCGAGCTTGCTTCGCTCGTTCTTGTTTCCTAATGCTTGCGTTTTCAATAATTTGACGTTTTCAGTCATATTTACAACATTAATAACAATTTTTACTCAGTTTAACATAAAATGTGTACACAGTACACATAACGTGTAAATACAATGACATTGTAACTACTACTGATAGAAAACTCAACTTTGAGTTAAGCTCGCCTTTGTACATGAACTTTCTTAAATGTATTTATAAGTTGTTACGGTGTACATAAAGAATTTAGGAATTATGGAAATCAATCCAGCGTTTTACTCTTACTTGAAGAACGCAGGATGCAAGAGCGAGCGAAACGAGCTCGGGACTTTGGGCACCCCGAGTCGGACGGATAAGGTTACAAGGGAATGGCAGGGTCTGAAAGACAGGGTTGCGGAATATGTTCGAAAGAGTTACCGCGGCCCTGGAAGGAAAGGCACTAGGAGGACAAAGGGTGGATTTTAGTCAGTAAAAGTCTGACACTCACTGCCGCTCCACCCAGAGCGGGAGGGGTCATTTGATGATTTCCCATCATCAAAAAAAAAAAAAAAAGGGTCTGAAAGACCCCGCGATCTCTTTCTTGGTTTTTTTTAAATCACCTTATGTAGGAGCCCCGCCAAGCGGAGAACATTCGACCGGTCCTCCGTCGACTAGGGGCATGGGGCATGGCATATGGATATGAGGAGGGGGTCGGTCGACGTCAGGTAGACGGAGCACCGCTGGGCGGAGCTTCTATTTCTGTTTGTAGGGTTTAAAAGAACCTAACCATTTTTTTTTTACGGGGGGAAATCCTCATGGATGTCCTCCGCCCTAGGGCGGGCGGAGGGGTCTGTCAGACTCTTACTGACTAAAACCACCCCGGTGTTCCATCTTCCACCTACGCCGGGGATCGCGGGAACGTATGCGACTTCCGTAATCCCCGGCTGGTGCCGGCCCGCCTCTGCGGGCCACATCTCGTAAGCGGGGGGAGTGAGGTGTTTAACTCCGCCCGCGACGTCAGAGGGGCGCACGGGAACACCACGCGCCGCCACCTCGGGTCCGGATGAATGGGGGGCAACGGACATCCCCAAGTCCGCCGCCCCTGGACCCAGTTAGGGGGGCAGAAAGAGGGCAGCGTATGCCCTCCTCCGACGCCCGGTGCGCCTGCTGCGGGCCGGGAGAGCACTCGACATCTCCCTTTCCGCAGCCTCCTTCTGCGCGATAACATTTTCGCAGAAGGAGACCACCGCGACCATTAGTTCAATCAACCTAAGGTTTATTAATTCTAGCTGAATTATCCGAAGGTGAAATCTCCTACATACAGTATTACGTTCAATAGTTATTACAAAAATCTCTGAAACGATTTTTAGGAATTGTAAAAGTAGGTCTTTTGACCGTAGTATTCGAAAATAGTTAGACTAACTTTAGATATTATGATACGTAAGCGATTATTCGGACCTTGCGAGTATTGTTCTAAGTTCGCGCTGCTACCGTAGCCGTGGCGCAACAAGCGACGGCTCGTCCATAGTGATGGCGCAATCGGAATTGAGAATTAAAATCGTCCAACATCCAGTTATAACATGTTACAATGGCTATTCCACGACAGACTACAGGAACACTGAGCAGCGGGTTGTCTGGCTGCGGTCGACGATACAGAAACCATCGCGCCCACACTACCAATAGATACCTAGTTTTTTTTTTTAAATAACAATCACAGATTTATTCACAATCATTACGACATAATTAACGCCTACCATTTCGTATGTCAAACACCACTGGCACCATTTAAGGAGTTAAATGCTTTGACTTCCACGTGTATGATAACATAACAAGTTCATTAAGCTTCGCGATCTCTTTCTTGGTTTTCTTTTTAAATCACTCAGAAGTAGTAGTCCCGCCAAGCGGGGCTCCGTCGGCTAGGGGCATGGGACATGGCATATGTAGGAGGAGGGAGTCAATCTCCGGTTTATAATCGAGGAAAAGAGCTTGTAGATGCACGGTAGTAAGCTTATCGGCCTGTAGTTTCCAATGTCATTCGGATCGCCTATCTTGTAAATGAGAATGATGCTAGATTCTGACCATTGACTTGGTGTCACTCCAGTATCTAAAATGAGATTGAACAGTCTTGTCAGGGGTACAGCTAAGGTGGTAGAAGCCGTTTTTAGTGCTTCATTCGTGATATTGTCAGAACCTGAGCTTTTCTCTAGTTTCAGCCTTTCTATCGCGATAAAATAATATGCCTTCTTAATTAAAATGTTTTTTAGAGCTGTTATCTCTATCTATTTTCTGGAAATAAGACTTATCATTTAATATTTATGAAGAATTATTATTTTGGTAGCCGTTCGTAACCTCTCTAGATAGAAGTTTGAGATAATGCAGTCGCGTAAATAAACTGAGCTCGAAACAGGAGACCTCACATTTTAAAAATCTAGTTCATTATGAAGAGTACGTCCACTATTGTAATCGCCGCTTTAGCGGTTGTAGTAAATTTGGTGGCGTCGTCGGGACCAGTCAGCGCGGCTGGCAGCGGAGTCAGTTCCGTCGATTATCGATCGGGATTGTACCCCACACTGATGTGCATTACCAGCCTGCCGCACGCCTCGAGTTTCAACATGGTGTCGGTCGTCGATTGTGTGACTCGCCTGCAGCGAACTGGAACAGATAATCACATTACTTTCACACTGAAGAACGCTGAAACCGTGAATGAACGCGGTCATCTCATCAACTCTTATTTGGCGTCGGGGAAGTGGCAGATTGACAATAAAGACGTACCGAATATCAACAATATGGCATTTGATGGCAAGAACCGTTTGATCTTCTCAGCGGTGGGACAGTACGGCAGCGGCGTCGAGGGCAGTTTCGAGATTTACGAAAGCGGCAGGACGGTGGCCACGGTTAGTTTCGAAATTCCGGTATGGGGCGGCAATCTTTTGGATGTCAGGCTAACGGACCATTCATTCGTGTGCAACAGTCAAGGTATGACGGCCCACGGTTCCCCGTCTGTAGAAATTACTTGCTACAAACAAAACCCAAACCAACATTAGCCACCGTAAGTAGGTACGTGTGTGTAGACCATGACCACTGTAATTTTATTGTAAGTTCTGTATAAAAAATATTTTTCGTAAAAAATGTATGTTTTCCGATTCACCACTGTCACTGTTAAGCTGTTAAAAAACGTATGTTTTCGTTGTCACCGCTGTCGCTGTTAAGCTGTTAAAAAAATAAAATACTTTTAGATACCCCTCCAACTTATTGTGTTTCGATTATTGTCGTAAACTATCCACCCAAAGTGCACGGAAACACATAGACACACGTACACAAACCATCATGGCTGTGACATCAAAACGTTAAAAATATCTCAATAACCTTCTACACTCATTTAAAAGGATGCTGACAAATAATTGTCAAGTTGGCCATTCATCAATGCGGCGGCATTTAATAATTATCTGACAACGTCACAAATCACATTACAACGTCACATGCTATCTTACAACGTCAGAAACTATCTGACAACGACACATACTACCTAACAACGTCAAATAATATCTGATTACGTCACATACTATCTGGCAACGTCAAATATGACCTGAATATTTCACATACAATATGAAAACGTCACATACTATCTGACAACATTGTAAACTATCTATCGACGTCCATAATTATCTGCAAACGTCACACTCTAACTGGCAACGTCAGTAATCATCTGACAACGTCACATAATAAGTGACGACGTCAGATTCATATTGGAAACGTCAATTATAATTTGACAACGTCACAAATCACATAACAACGTCACATACTATCTTAGAATGTCACATACCATCTCGATCACGACATATATTATTTGATAACATCACATACTATGACGGGAATACGAACGGTCTGGTCTCTCAGAGAAACTCCACTGTGAAAAAATCGTATAGAATACCTTTCTTGTGATGATTGTGTGTGTGGTGAGATCGATAAAGCATTTGAAACCAATTTTCTACCGTACACAGTAGAAAATTGAAAAACATCTTCTCAGATACAGTGGGATGAGCCGCTCTGCGTGTTAGTACCGAGTAACCTCTTAAATACTATAACCAACACTGCTGAGCGTGCCCGCCTGCTGCTTGTGGGTGAATGGGAGTCGGGCCTCTGGCTACAGGCTTTACCGTCACCTGACATAGGTACTATACTGAGTGACAACACCTTCCGGATCGCTACATGTCTGCGTCTGGGTGCTCCTAGTGGAGCTTCACATCGCTGTCAGTGTGGTGAAGCGGTCGACTGCCTTGGACACCTTGGTGTATCCTGCAGTAGAAGCGCGGGTCGGATAGCACAATGACATCATCCGTCGAGCTCTTGTTACCGCCGCTGGGGTGCCGGCTTCATAAGAACCGATTGACCTGGCACGAGACGATTACAAGAGGCCAGATGGGATGACCATAATGCCCTGAAAGTTGGGTAGGCCTTTGGTATGGAATGTAACATGTGTCGAGCCCCTTGCGCCATCCCATTTTCTTATCACGGCCGGGTTGTGCTGGGGCGGCTGCTGCGGGTGCAGAAAATCTCAAACGGCAAAACGGCGGGCAAATTGCACGTTATACCTACACATTGGGTAGATATGGGTGGTACATAAAACTCAACAATACGATAAATCTGTGGCGTTTATTTTATTCTATTTCAATGCAATTATTACACCGAGTTAACAGCGACACTTTTTCGCCATGGGATTATTCGGTAACTTATTATAATTTCGAAAGTTATTCAAACTATTTTCGATATGAATACAGTTGATTCACGTTATCGAAACTCAACTTTGAGTTATGCTCGCCTTTGTACATGAACTTTCTAAAATGTAAAATTTATAAGTTGTTAAGGTGTACAATAAAGAATACAGGAATTAAGGAAATCAATCCAGCATTTTTACTCTTACTTGAAGAACGCAGGACGCAAGAGCGAGCGAAACGAGCTCGGGACTTTGGGCACCCCGAGTCCAACAGGTAAGGTTACAAGGGAATGGCAGGGTCTGAAAGATGCCGCGATCTCTTTCTTGGTTTTTTTTTTAAATCACCTTATGTAGGAGCCCCGCCAAGCGGAGAACATTCGACCGGTCCTCCGTCGACTAGGGGCATGGGGTACGGCATATGGATATGAGGAGGGGGTCGGTCGACGTCAGGTAGACGGAGCACCGCTGCGCGGGGCTTCTATTTCTGTTTGTAGGGTTTAAAAGAACCTAACCAAACGGAACCTCGGGGTGCCCCTGACGTCGACAGTCTTAGCTGGTTCAAAAACACATAAACAGACAAAATCAGGTTTTGGTCAAAAACCTTGGTTTTTGTTAAAAACAACAGTAGGTGAATCGTCCATTAGTTCAATCAACCTAAGATTTGTTAATTGTAGCTGAATGAATCGAAGGTTAATTCTCCTACATACAGAATTACCTACGTGCATTCGTTATAACAAAAATCTCTGAAACAATATTTAGGAATTGTAAAAGTAGGTCTTTTGACCGTAGTTATATCGAAAATAGTTAGACTAACTTTAGATATTACGATACGTAAGCGTTTATTCGGGCCTTGCGTGTATTGTTCTAAGTTCGCGCTGCTACCGTAGCCGTGGCGCAACAAGCGACGGCTCGTCCATAGTGATGGCGCAATCGGAATTGCGAATTAAAATCGTCCAACATCCACAGTTATAACATGTTACAATGGCTATTCCACGACAGACTACAGGAACACTGAGCAGCGGGTTGTCTGGCTGCGGTCGACGATATAGAAACCATTGCGCCCACACAACCAATAGCTAGTTTTTTTTAAATAACAATCACAAATTTATTCACAATCATTACGAAATAATTAACGCCGACCATTTCGTATGTCAAGCACCACTGGCACCACTTAAGGAGTTAAATGCTTTGACTTTCACGTGTATGATCACAAAACAAGTTAAGTTGGTAAGCTTATTATTAACATTACTATGCGGATATCATCATTTTGGAGATAAAATAATATGCCTACTTAATTAAAATATTTTTAGAGCTGTTATCTGTATCTATTTTCTGGAAATAAGACTTATCATTTAATATTTATGAAGAATTATTATTTTGGTAGCCGTTCGTAACCTCTCTAGATAAAAGTTTGAGATAATGCAGTCGCGTATATAAACTGAGCTCGAAACAGGAGATCTCACATTTTAAAAATCTAGTTCATTATGAAGAGTACGTCCACTATTGTAATCGCCGCTTTAGCGGTTGTAGTAAATTTGGTGGCGTCGTCGGGACCAGTCAGCGTGGCTGGCAGCGGAGTCAGTTCCGTCGATTATCGATCGGGATTGTACCCCACACTGATGTGCATTACCAGCCTGCCGCACGCCTCGAGTTTCAACATGGTGTCGGTCGTCGATTGTGTGACTCGTCTGCAGCCAACTGGAACAGATAATTACATTACTTTCACACTGAAGAACGCTGAAACCGTGAATGAACGCGGTCATGTCATCAACTCTTATTTGGCGTCGGGCAAGTGGCAGATTGACAATAAAGACGTACCGAATATCAACAATATGGCATTTGATGGGAAGAACCGTTTGATCTTCTCAGCGGTGGGACAGTACGGCAGCGGTGTCGAGGGCAGTTTCGAGATTTACGAAAGCGGCAGGACGGTGGCCACGGTTAGTTTCGAAATTCCGGTATGGGGTGGCAATCTTTTGGACGTCAGGCTAACGGACCATTCATTCGTGTGCAACAGTCAAGGTATGACGGCCCACGGATCCCCGTCTGTAGAAATTATTTGCTACAAACAAAACCCAAACCAACATTAGCCACTGTAAGTACGTGTGTGTAGACCATGACCACTGTAATTTTATTGTAAGTTCTGTATAAAAAAATGTTTTCGTAAAAAATGAATGTTTTCCGTTTCGCCACTGTCACTGTCACTGTTAAGCTGTTAAAAGAATAAAATACTTTTAGATACCCCTCCAACTTATTGTGTTTCGATTATTGTCGTGAACTATCCACCTAAAGTGCACAAAAACACATGGACACACGTACACACACCATCATGGCTGTGACATCAAAACGTGAAAATCATTTCAATTACCTTTAACGCCCATTTAAAAGGATGCTGATGAATAATGGTCATGAGGGCCATTCATCGATGCGGCGGCATTTAATAATCATCTGACAACGCCAAAAATCACATTACAACGTCACATACTACCCAACAACGTCAAATAATATCTGATTACGTCACATACTATCTGGCAACGTCAAATATATGACCTGAATATTTCACATACAATATGACAACGTCACATACTATCTGACAGCGTCATTTACTATGTGACAACATTGTATACTATCTATCGACGTCCATAATTATCAACAAACGTCATACTCTAACTGGCAACTTCAGCAATCTTCTGACGTCGTCACATAATATGTGACAACGTCAGATTCATATTGGAAACGTCAATTATAATCTGACATCGTCAACATACTATCTAACAACGTCACATACTATCTGATAACGTCATATATGACCTGAATATTTCACATACAATATGTCAACGTGACATACTATCTGACAGCGACACATACTATTCGACAGCGTCGTATACTATCTGACAACATTATATACTATCTAACGACGTCAATAATCATCTGCAATAAACGTCAAACTAACTGACAACGTCAGCAATCATGTGTCAATAATTTCTAACGACGTTAGATTTAATTTGGCAACGTCATTTATAATCTGACAATATATTATCTGGCAACGGTACAAACCGTCTGACAACGTCACATACTTTCTGACAACATCACGTACTATCTGATAACATCACATACTATCTGACAACGGTACATATCCGAAAAAGGCACATAATAAAAAAAATCGTATAGAATACCTATCTTGTGATGATTGTGTGGTGAGCATCGATAAAGCATTTGAAACCAATTTTCTTTCGTGTGCAAACGGTAGAAAATTGAAAAACATCTTCTCAGAGACAGTGGGATGAGCTGCTCTGCGTGTTGGTACGGAGTAACCTCTTAAATACTTCAGCCAACACTGCTAAGCGTGCCCGCCTGCTGCCTGTGGGTGAATGGGAGTCGAGCCTCTGGCTACAGGCATAACCTGACATAGGTACTATACTGAGTGACAACACCTTCCGGATCGCTACATGTCTGCGTCTGGGTGCTCCTAGTGGAGCTTCACATCGCTGTCAATGTGGTGAAGCAGTCGACTGCCTAGGACACCTTGGTGTATCCTGCAGTAGAAGCGCGGGTCGGATAGCACAATGACATCATCCGTCGAGGTCTTGTTTCCGCCGCTGGGGTGCCTTCATTAGAACCGATTGTCCTGGCACGAGACGATGGCAAGAGGCCAGATGGGATGACCATAATGCCTTGGAAGTTCGGTTGGCCTTTGGTATGGGATGTAACATGTGTCGAGCCCCTTGCGCCTTCCCATTTACTTATCACGGCGGGTTGTGCTGGGGCGGCTGCTGCGGGTGCAGAAACGGCATAACGGCGGGCAAATTGCACGTAATACCTACACGTTGGGTCAATGTGGGTGGTTAATAAAACTCATCAATACGATAAATCTGTGGCGTTTATTTTATTCTATTTCAATGCAATTATTATGTCAGATTATAATTGACGTTTCCAATATGAATCTGACGTTGTCACATATTATGTGACGACGTCAGAAGATTGCTGAAGTTGCCAGTTAGAGTATGACGTTTGTTGATAATTATGGACGTCGATAGATAGTATACAATGTTGTCACATAGTAAATGACGCTGTCAGATAGTATGTGACGTTGTCATATTGTATGTGAAATATTCAGGTCATATATTTGACGTTGCCAGATAGTATGTGACGTAATCAGATATTATTTGACGTTGTTGGGTAGTATGTGACGTTGTAATGTGATTTTTGGCGTTGTCAGATGATTATTAAATGCCGCCGCATCGATGAATGGCCCTCATGACCATTATTCATCAGCATCCTTTTAAATGGGCGTTAAAGGTAATTGAAATGATTTTCACGTTTTGATGTCACAGCCATGATGGTGTGTGTACGTGTGTCCATGTGTTTTTGTGCACTTTAGGTGGATAGTTCACGACAATAATCGAAACACAATAAGTTGGAGGGGTATCTAAAAGTATTTTATTCTTTTAACAGCTTAACAGTGACAGTGACAGTGGCGAAACGGAAAACATTCATTTTTTACGAAAACATTTTTTTATACAGAACTTACAATAAAATTACAGTGGTCATGGTCTACACACACGTACTTACAGTGGCTAATGTTGGTTTGGGTTTTGTTTGTAGCAAATAATTTCTACAGACGGGGATCCGTGGGCCGTCATACCTTGACTGTTGCACACGAATGAATGGTCCGTTAGCCTGACGTCCAAAAGATTGCCACCCCATACCGGAATTTCGAAACTAACCGTGGCCACCGTCCTGCCGCTTTCGTAAATCTCGAAACTGCCCTCGACACCGCTGCCGTACTGTCCCACCGCTGAGAAGATCAAACGGTTCTTCCCATCAAATGCCATATTGTTGATATTCGGTACGTCTTTATTGTCAATCTGCCACTTGCCCGACGCCAAATAAGAGTTGATGACATGACCGCGTTCATTCACGGTTTCAGCGTTCTTCAGTGTGAAAGTAATGTAATTATCTGTTCCAGTTGGCTGCAGACGAGTCACACAATCGACGACCGACACCATGTTGAAACTCGAGGCGTGCGGCAGGCTGGTAATGCACATCAGTGTGGGGTACAATCCCGATCGATAATCGACGGAACTGACTCCGCTGCCAGCCGCGCTGACTGGTCCCGACGACGCCACCAAATTTACTACAACCGCTAAAGCGGCGATTACAATAGTGGACGTACTCTTCATAATGAACTAGATTTTTAAAATGTGAGATCTCCTGTTTCGAGCTCAGTTTATATACGCGACTGCATTATCTCAAACTTTTATCTAGAGAGGTTACGAACGGCTACCAAAATAATAATTCTTCATAAATATTAAATGATAAGTCTTATTTCCAGAAAATAGATACAGATAACAGCTCTAAAAATATTTTAATTAAGTAGGCATATTATTTTATCTCCAAAATGATGATATCCGCATAGTAATGTTAATAATAAGCTTACCAACTTAACTTGTTTTGTGATCATACACGTGAAAGTCAAAGCATTTAACTCCTTAAGTGGTGCCAGTGGTGCTTGACATACGAAATGGTCGGCGTTAATTATTTCGTAATGATTGTGAATAAATTTGTGATTGTTATTTAAAAAAAACTAGCTATTGGTTGTGTGGGCGCAATGGTTTCTATATCGTCGACCGCAGCCAGACAACCCGCTGCTCAGTGTTCCTGTAGTCTGTCGTGGAATAGCCATTGTAACATGTTATAACTGTGGATGTTGGACGATTTTAATTCGCAATTCCGATTGCGCCATCACTATGGACGAGCCGTCGCTTGTTGCGCCACGGCTACGGTAGCAGCGCGAACTTAGAACAATACACGCAAGGCCCGAATAAACGCTTACGTATCGTAATATCTAAAGTTAGTCTAACTATTTTCGATATAACTACGGTCAAAAGACCTACTTTTACAATTCCTAAATATTGTTTCAGAGATTTTTGTTATAACGAATGCACGTAGGTAATTCTGTATGTAGGAGAATTAACCTTCGATTCATTCAGCTACAATTAACAAATCTTAGGTTGATTGAACTAATGGACGATTCACCTACTGTTGTTTTTAACAAAAACCAAGGTTTTTGACCAAAACCTGATTTTGTCTGTTTATGTGTTTTTGAACCAGCTAAGACTGTCGACGTCAGGGGCACCCCGAGGTTCCGTTTGGTTAGGTTCTTTTAAACCCTACAAACAGAAATAGAAGCCCCGCGCAGCGGTGCTCCGTCTACCTGACGTCGACCGACCCCCTCCTCATATCCATATGCCGTACCCCATGCCCCTAGTCGACGGAGGACCGGTCGAATGTTCTCCGCTTGGCGGGGCTCCTACATAAGGTGATTTAAAAAAAAAACCAAGAAAGAGATCGCGGCATCTTTCAGACCCTGCCATTCCCTTGTAACCTTACCTGTTGGACTCGGGGTGCCCAAAGTCCCGAGCTCGTTTCGCTCGCTCTTGCGTCCTGCGTTCTTCAAGTAAGAGTAAAAATGCTGGATTGATTTCCTTAATTCCTGTATTCTTTATTGTACACCTTAACAACTTATAAATTTTACATTTTAGAAAGTTCATGTACAAAGGCGAGCATAACTCAAAGTTGAGTTTTCTACCAGTAGTGGGTTGTTACAATGTCATTGTATTTACACGATATGTGTACAGTGTAAACATTTTATGTAAAATTGAGTAAAAATTGTTATTAGTGTTGTAATTATGACTGAAAACGTGAAATTATTGAAAACGCAAGCTTTAGGAAACAAGACCGAGCGAAGCTCGAGGCTTGGGGCACCCCGACTTGGACAGGTTAGGTTAGAAGTCGACACAGCGATCTCTTTGGTGGTTTTGTTTTAAATCAATCATAAGTAGTCCTACTTCCCTCCCATAATAGTAGTTTATGCAACGATCATATAAAAGAGGTTATTTAAACACGAGTGTAGGTTTATCATACGAGGCGTAGCCGAGTGTGATAATAGCATCACACGAGTGTTTTACACTGCAAATTATAAAAATCGTAAGAAAATTTGAAGCATCAAAGCTATCACCTTACGTCAATGAGCCCGCGCCAATAAATTAAAAAGTAATAGTGTGCTATAAAAATTAAATTGTTATTTTATGATGCAGTTTTTTAAAATTGAAGGAAAATGTTGAACTGTAACAGTTTTTTTTTAATTTTACCTATCCATGAATAAAAAGTACGTGTACTTATATGCATTCGATTTTGAACTCATATTTGGAACATTACGTTGTGAGTGTAGATAAAACTTATTATGATTCAATTATTGTCGTCAACTATCCACCAAAAGTGCACGAAACACATGTTCACACTATCATGGCTGTGACATCTCAACATGAAAATCATCTCAATTACCTACTACACTCATTTAAAAGGACGCTGATAAATAATAGTCAAGTGGGCCATTCATCAATGCGGTGGCATTTAATAATCATCTGACAACGTCACAAATCCAGAACAACGTCACTTGTTATCTTACAGCGTCACATACAATCTAACAACTTCACATGCTATCTGACGACGACTTATACTATCTAACAACGTCAAATAATTTCTGATTTTGTCACATACTATCTGACAACGTCAAATATGACCTGAATATTTCACATGCAATATGTCAACGTCACATACTGTCTGACAACGTCAAATAATATGACCAGAATATTTCACATACAATATGCCAACGTGCAACGTATTATCTGACAACGACACATATTATTTAACAGCGTCGTATTCTGATAACATTATACAACGTGAAACAGAATAAACGCATTACCTCTTAATAGACCAGGCCTGAAGCCTTTGAAAATGGTAAAAAGTAAAATAAAATTATAGTGCGATTAAACCCATCGATAAAGAAAGAGAATATAACACAAAATAAGAGGAAAAATAAATTACGGGCGATGTGAGGTCGGGAAGTGGATAGGGGTGAGCTTCTAAGGGTAGAAAACGGTTTATCTCGATTTCCGGCAAAACTACAAGCCTTATGGAAAAAGTTAAATGTAGGTAATAAAAAGATCTACAACTTTTGCATTCACACTTTTTTCACATAACCTCAAAATTTATGTGAAAAATTCAAATAACCAAGTTTTTGGTTTTTTCTTTTTATCTTTTAAAAAACACTTTTTTTTTACAAAATTTGGTGAAACCTTGCCTTTTTATGCCCCGAATACACTGTTATTTTTTTATATTTTTTTTGTCGCCTTATTTTGACTTAACATCGAAAACGCACCCTAATTTTCAATCGAAAAATCACCTGTAAAAATATCTGAATTTTCAAAAAGTCGGTGGTCTTTTTCTTTTTTGAAATTTCTACTTTCTGATGTTTTAAAAAAATATACATTACTGTTGTAAAATTTCTCAGAAAATGCAGAAAATGTTTTTTTTTTAAATCATGATGTTTAATTTTGAGCTATTTATTAAAATTCACACTTTAATTACTCGAAAAACGTAAGATTCCATGTTACATTGATAAACAAAAAAATTTCGAAACGAAATATACTACTATAATCAAGGAACTTCTACTACAACCTGGAATGTGCACAGGCTGTCGATACGCGGTCCGAGGGAGATAGCTTCCCGAGAGCCCTCTGTCCCTTTCATTAGGGTGACCAACCAATATAATGTAGGTTGAGACTAATATAATAGGATATAATATATTAACCAATAATTTGATTTCATAAGTTAATAATAATTATGCTTTAAGGATGGATTAAAGTAAAACGCATTAAACTATGTTTTATTATATCCTGGGGCCTGAAATGAAGACTGCAAATAACGGAATAATTTTTGATATTTGAATGACTTGGAATGACATCAAGCCATTTTTTCTCCCTGATTCTTCTCCAGGCAGTCTGAAATTATATTTTTTAAATTTATTTCAAATATACGAAGTAACACACCTAAATCAGCGATTAATATGGGAAGTTGAAACTTTTTTGCCATTTCCCTACAATGTTCCTCGGGAAATGTGAAATTTCATGATCACGTCTTTTAAGTATTCGGTACACCATTTCATATAAAGTTTTATTATGCTTACGTTGAAGACTACCTCCTATTTATATGCTGCATTGTGTAAATAATCTTATAATTTCGATCATTATGGGCACCCTACTTCAAGAATTGCAATATACTTACTTGAAGAAAGAAACACCGCATCCTGCGGATATGTATGAGATGCGGAATAGGATTCGCTTTTGCAACCGAACAGCTTTTGAATCGCACACTTTTTAACCATCTTTATTACATCCGAATAAAGAAATTGATTGTTTTACAACAAATAAATATGGCTGGTGGGTTACCAGTCTAACTAATATAATTATATATTCTACTAATAATCTTTTCTTTTTTAATTACATTTCAATACAGTATCTAAATTATTGCTAAAAAAATGTTCTCATTCTAACAGATAATTTAAAAATATTAAAAATATATCAGAACGAAAGTTAATGTTTTTTTAATAAGACACGACAATATTATTTTTTCCTACCATTCCTACTAAATTCGGGAGTAATCCTCCTGGCAACACTTTAGAAAGGGACACAGGGCTCTCCAAGCGCTTTCTCCCTCGGACCGGATTTCTCTTTGACCAAGTGATTGCCTGTAATAGAACTTAACTTCATAAACATAAGGTTTATTTTTATATTGGTGTCAAATTGACAATGCTCATTCCAGGTTGTAGTAGAAGTTCCTTGACTATAATTAACAACCAAATAAGTTACCACAGTTAATATTTACATAAAAAGACATCTACGATATTTTGAGAAAGTTGTAGAACCTTCTTTAAATTATATGCGAAGATGACTATTTATTGCTATTTCAAGATAACTTATATACCTGAGTTACCTACGGAAAATTTGGAGGGTCTGGGCCTAACTACCTGTTATTTTGTAGCAACTGTAAAAATCGTAAGCCAGTGTTCGAGATACAGAGCAGTGAACAACATCGTTCATACGAGTAGGAATACACGTGCAGGCTGAGTTACTTCAAGGGAATTGTGCGTTTCGCCTACAGTTTATTAATACTAAGCGCTCGTTTTATTTCTAAATTGGTGGGTGGTGATGGTGGTGGCTAACCTAACCAAACCGAACCTCGATGTGCCCTGACGTCGACCGTCTTCTTCTGGTTCAAAAGCACAAAAACAGGTAAAATCTGGTTTTTGATCAAAAACCTTGGTTTTTGTTAAAAAACCTTGGTTTTTGTTAAAAAACCTTGGTTTTTGTTAAAAAACCAATAGTAATTGAATCGTCCGTTAGTTCAATCAACCTTAGGTTTATTAATTGTAGCTGAAATCTGAATAAACCGTAGATAATTCTCTCTCAAGTATTTCGTTCATAAGTTATACAGTAGAAAAATCTAATCTAAAACGATATTTAGGAATTGAAAAAGTAGGTCTTTTGACCGTAGTTATATAGAAAATAGTTAGAATAACTTGAGATATTATGATTTGTAACCGATTATTCGAACCTTGCGAGTATTGTTCTAGGTTCGCGCTGCTACCGTAGCCGTGGCGCGACAAGCGACGGCTCGTCCATAGTGATGGCGCAATCGGAATTGCGAATTAAAATCTTCCAGCATCCAGTTATAACATGTTGCATCGACGATTCCATGACAGACTACAGGAACGCTGAGCAGCGGGTGGTCCGACCCCGGTTGATAATGCAGAGGCCATCGCACCCACACTGCAGAAAGCTAGTTTTAAATCACAGTCACATATTGATACACAATCATTTAGTATGTCAAACACCACTGGCACCACTTAAGGACGCGTTTATTTCTATTTTCTATTTTCTTTTTTTTTAGATAACGTTGCCCCACACTAGGATTTTCTCCTGTATCGTGGGTGCGTTTACAAACATGTAAATTCACATACACAAACAGCCAGACCCGGAACAACTATCTGTAGGCCATACAAATGTTTGTTCCGTGCGGGAATTGAAACCGCGGCACGCAGCGCAGCAGTCAATCGCTCAACCACTGCGCCAACTGTGTCGTCAAATTTACAAATGGGTAGTCAAATCATTACTTTTTTACACAAAACTATGTTTATTAAATAAAATGCTTTGCATTCTTACAATGTTTTTCCCAAGAATTGTTGATAGATGTGCTGGTACGATTCTGAACTATAAATATAATTTTAGTTAGGTACATTTTCTCAATAAATGTACCGAAGTAAAAAAAATCACTTCGGTACATTTATCGAGAAACTGTAACATACTTTTGTGTAAAATGTAATGATTTGACTACCTATCAGTAAACGCGTCCTTAAATGCCTTGACTTCCATGTGTATGATCACAATTAGTATTAACATGCATCATTGGTTGGATGGTTCTGGATCAGCATGCAAAATTTCAGCTCAATCGTATACCGGGAAGTGGGTCAAATTAAACTTGCAAGATTTGTAAACATATATACAAGTCAAGTTAATTTATTTAACTTGACTTGTATGTATGTTTACAAATACATATATATAGCTTTTAAAAAAGCTTTTAAAAAAAGTTAAGTTGGTAAGCTTATTATTAAAATCATGCGGATATCATCATTTTGGAGATAAAATAATGCCTACTTAATTAAAATGTTTTTTAGAGCTGTTATCTGTATCTATTTTCTGAAAATAAGACTTATCATCTAATATTAATGAAGAATTATTATTTTGGTAGCCGTTCGTAACCTCTCTGATAAAGTTTGAGATACCTAATGCAGTCGCCTATATAAACTAAGCTCGAAACAGGCAATCTCACAGTCTAAAAATCTAGTTCATTATGAAGAGTACGTCCACTATTGTAATCGCCGCTTTAGCGGTTGTAGTAAATTTGGTGGCGTCGTCGGGACCAGTCAGCGCGGCTGGCAGCGGAGTCAGTTCCGTCGATTATCGATCGGGATTGTACCCCACACTGATGTGCATTACCAGCCTGCCGCACGCCTCGAGTTTCAACATGGTGTCGGTCGTCGATTGTGTGACTCGCCTGATGCCAACTGGAACAGATAATCACATTACTTTCACACTGAAGAACGCTGAAACCGTAAATGAACGCGGTCATGTCATCAACTCTTATTTGGCGTCGGGCAAGTGGCAGATTGACAATAAAGACGTACCGAATATCAACAATATGGCATTTGACGGCAAGAACCGTTTGATCTTCTCAGCGGTGGGACAGTACGGCAGCGGCGTCGAGGGCAGTTTCGAGATTTACGAAAGCGGCAGGACGGTGGCCACGGTTAGTTTCGAAATTCCGGTATGGGGCGGCAATCTTTTGGATGTCAGGCTAACGGACCATTCATTCGTGTGCAACAGTCAAGGAATGACGGCCCACGGTTCCCCGTCTGTAGAAATTACTTGCTACAAACAAAACCCAAACCAACCTTAGCCACCATATGTGCGTGTATGTAGACCATGTCCATTGTAATCTTATTGTAAGTTCTGTATAACAAGTTTGTTTTCGTAAAAAAATGTATGTTTTCCGTGTCACCACTGTTGCTGTAAAGCTGTTAAAAAAATAAAATACTATTAGATACCCCTCCAACTTATTATGTTTCAATTATTGTCGTCTACTTACCACTCAAAGTGCAAGAAAACACGGTAGCAGCACGAACCTGGAACAAAACTCGCAAGGTCCGAATAATCGGTTACATATCCTAATATCTAAAGTTTTCGGTATAACTACGGTGAAAAGACCTACTTTGTAAAAGTAGGTCTTTCGTATGTTTTACTATTCTGATACCTAACAATCGTTTCATAGATTGTTTTAATAACTACCTAGTGAACGAAATACATAAAGGAGAATTCACCTTCGGTTCATTCAGCTACAAATAATAAACCTAAGAGTGATTGAACTAATGAACACTTCACATACTGTTGGTTTTTTATCAAAAACTAAGGTTTTTGATCGAAAACTTGGTTCAGTTTGTTTTTGTGCATTTGAACCAGAAGAAAACGATCGACGTCAGGGGCACCCTGAGGTTCGGTTTGGTTAGGTTAAACCCTGCAGACAGAAATAGAAGCCCCGCGCAGCGGTGCTCTGTCGCCTTGACGTCGACCCCGTCCTCCTATGCCACGCCCCATGCCCCTAGTCAACGGAGGACCAGTCGACGGTTGTCAAACCGTGTCAGAGGACCTTGAGGCGGTTTTGAACGCGTGAATACAATGATATGGTAACTACCCAACACTTTAGAAATCAATCCAGCGACTTTTACAGGAGAACTTAGGATGAAAGAGCGAGCGAAGAGAGCTCGGGGCTTTGGGCGCCCCGACTCGGACAGGTTAGGTTAGAGGGGGATGGTGTCGCCATCCCCTTCGTGTTTTTTTTTAAACCCTTTAGCTCTGCGAAGTGGAGCTCCGACTGCGTCTTTCTTTTTTTTTATTTATGAATGGGCTAGCTCTTGACCTCGATCACGCCTGATGGAAAGCGACAGATGAGGTCCATGATGAAGCGAGCGTGCCCAGAAGATGCCTTAAGGCACTGGTCTCCTACGCGTCGACGAAACACAACAGGCTGCTTGACGCCTAACTCCGGTGGGAGGGTGGTCGCGAACCAGGCCACCAGGTTAGCCCTACCACCGCAAGGGAAGGATTGGTCAGTCTTATAAGGTGTTAGGTGAGATTGTCCAGGATGCGCCGAGCGCTCGGTTCACTTGAGTGTCTGATGGAACAAATTGCACTACACGAGGAGGCTCCTTCATGCATCCCTCAATCTAAATCCCTTTTAGGCAACTTTAAAGTGATAAGATGCTTTAAACTTTAAAGATTGGACATTTGGATCAAAAATCAGAGTTTTTTGTGCTTTTAAACCAGAAGAAGACGGTTGACGTCAGGGGCACATCCAGGTTCGGTTTGGTTGGGTTAGCCACCACCATCACCACCCAACAATTTAGAAATAAAACGAGCGCTTAGTATTAATAAATTGTAGGCGAGTCGTCCATTAGGTATTTCATACATAGTTGAATTAACATCTAATATCTTAAACAATCAGACTAATCGCTCGGTAATACAATTAATTTTAGTTTAAACAAAATTAGGTAAGTAAATTAGTAATTTACTCGACCAATATGTGTTATGAACAAATGTGAATCAACCGTAGTCACATCGAAAATAGTTTATTAGATAGTATGTGACGTAACCAGATATTATTTGACGTTGTTAGATAACATGTGTTGTTGCCAGATGATTGCTGACGTTGCCAGTTAAAGAGTGTGACGTTTGCAGATAATTATTGACGTCGATAGCTAGTATACAATGTTGTCAGATAGTAAACGACGCTATCATATCGTATGTGAAATATTCAGGTCATATTTGACGTTGCCAGATAGTATGTGACGTAATCAGATATTATTTGACGTTGTTAGGCAGTATGTATCGTTGTCAGATAAAATGTGACGTTGTCAGATATTATTTGACGTAATTAGGCAGTATGTATCGTTGTCATATAGAATGTGACGTTGTCAGATAGTTTGTGAGGTTATTAGATATTATGTGATGTTGTAATGCGATTTGTGGCGTTGTCAGATGATTATTAAATGCCGCCGCATTGATGAATGGCCCCCTTGACCATTATTTATCAGCATCCTTTTAAATGGGTGTAGAAGGTTATTGAGATGATTTTAACGTTTTGATGTCACAGCCATGATGGTTTGTGTACGTGTGTCCATGTGTTTCCGTGCAGTTTGGGTGGATAGTTTACGACAATAATCGAAACACAATAAGTTGGAGTGGTATCTAAAAGTATTTTATTTTTTTAACAGCTTTACAGCGACAGCGGTGAATCGGAAAACATATATTTTTTACGAAAAATATTTTTTATACAGAACTTACAATAAAATTACAGTGGTCATGGTCTACACACACGTACTTACAGTCGCTAATGTTGGTTTGGGTTTTGTTTGTAGCAAATAATTTCTACAGACGGGGAACCGTGGGCCGTCATACCTTGACTGTTGCACACGAATGAATGGTCCGTTAGCCTGACATCCAAAAGATTGCCGCCCCACACCGGAATTTCGAAACTAACCGTGGCCACCGTCCTGCCGCTTTCGTAAATCTCGAAACTGCCCTCGACGCCGCTGCCGTGCTGTCCCACCGCTGAGAAGATCAAACGGTTCTTGCCATCAAATGCCATATTGTTGATATTCGGTACGTCTTTATTGTCAATCTGCCACTTGCCCGACGCCAAATAAGAGTTGATGACATGACCGCGTTCATTCACGGTTTCAGCGTTCTTCAGTGTGAAAGTAATGTGATTATCTGTTCCAGTTGGCTGCAGACGAGTCACACAATCGACGACCGACACCATGTTGAAACTCGAGGCGTACGGCAGGCTGGTAATGCACATCAGTGTGGGGTACAATCCCGATCGATAATCGACGGAACTGACTCCGCTGCCAGCCGCGCTGACTGGTCCCGACGACGCCACCAAATTTACTACAACCGCTAAAGCGGCGATTCCAATAGTGGACGTACTCTTCATAATGAACTAGATTTTTAAAATGTGAGGTCTCCTGTTTCGAGCTTTGTTTATATACGCGACTGCATTATCTCAAACTTTTATCTAGAGAGGTTACGAACGGCTACCAAAATAATAATTCTTCATTAATATTAGATGATAAGTCTTATTCTCAGAAAATAGAGATAACAGCTTTTAAAAACTATTTAATTAAGTAGGCATTATTTTATCACCAAAATGATGATATCCGCATTGTTAATAATAAGCTTAATTAACTTGTTTTGAGATCATATACGTGGAAGTCAAAGCATTTAACTCCTTAAATGGTGCCAGTGGTGTTTGACATATGAAATGGTCAAACACCACTGGCACCATTTAAGGAGAGAACATTCCAGGTTGTAGTAGAAGTTCCTTGACTATAATTAACAACCAAATAAGTTACCACAGTTAATATTTACATAAAAAGACATCTACGATATTTTGAGAAAGTTGTAGAACCTTCTTTAAATTATATGCGAAGATGACTATTTATTGCTATTTCAAGATAACTTATATACCTGAGTTACCTACGGAAAATTTGGAGGGTCTGGGCCTAACTACCTGTTATTTTGTAGCAACTGTAAAAATCGTAAGCCAGTGTTCAAGATACAGAGCAGTGAACAACATCGTTCATACGAGTAGGAATACACGTGCAGGCTGAGTTACTTCAAGGGAATTGTGCGTTTCGCCTACAGTTTATTAATACTAAGCGCTCGTTTTATTTCTAAATTGTTGGGTGGTGATGGTGGTGGCTAACCTAACCAAACCGAACCTCGATGTGCCCCTGACGTCGACCGTCTTCTTCTGGTTCAAAAGCACAAAAACAGGTAAAATCTGGTGTTTGATCAAAAACCTTGGTTTTTGTTAAAAAACCAATAGTAGTTGAATCGTCCGTTAGTTCAATCAACCTTAGGTTTATTAATTGTAGCTGAAATCTGAATAAACCGTAGATAATTCTCTCTCAAGTATTTCGTTCATAAGTTATACAGTAGAAAAATCTAATCTAAAACGATATTTAGGAATTGAAAAAGTAGGTCTTTTGACCGTAGTTATATAGAAAATAGTTAGAATAACTTGAGATATTATGATTTGTAACCGATTATTCGAACCTTGCGAGTATTGTTCTAGGTTCGCGCTGCTACCGTAGCCGTGGCGCGACAAGCGACGGTTCGTCCATAGTGATGGCGCAATCGGAATTGCGAATTAAAATCTTCCAGCATCCAGTTATAACATGTTGCATCGACGATTCCATGACAGACTACAGGAACGCTGAGCAGCGGGTGGTCCGACCCCGGTTGATAATGCAGAGGCCATCGCACCCACACTGCAGAAAGCTAGTTTTAAATCACAGTCACATATTGATACACAATCATTTAGTATGTCAAACACCACTGGCACCACTTAAGGACGCGTTTATTTCTATTTTCTATTTTCTTTTTTTTTAGATAACGTTGCCCCACACTAGGATTTTCTCCAGTATCGTGGGTGCGTTTACAAACATGTAAATTCACATACACAAACAGCCAGACCCGGAACAACTATCTGTAGGCCATACAAATGTTTGTTCCGTGCGGGAATTGAAACCGCGACACGCAGCGCAGCAGTCAATCGCTCAACCACTGCGCCAACTGTGTCGTCAAATTTACAAATGGGTAGTCAAATCATTACTTTTTTACACAAAACTATGTTTATTAAATAAAATGCTTTGCATTCTTACAATGTTTTTCCCAAGAATTGTTGATAGATGTGCTGGTACGATTCTGAACTATAAATATAATTTTAGTTAGGTACATTTTCTCAATAAATGTACCGAAGTAAAAAAAATCACTTCGGTACATTTATCGAGAAACTGTAACATACTTTTGTGTAAAATGTAATGATTTGACTACCTATCAGTAAACGCGTCCTTAAATGCCTTGACTTCCATGTGTATGATCACAATTAGGATTAACATGCATCATTGGTTGGATGGTTCTGGATCAGCATGCAAAATTTCAGCTCAATCGGATACCGGGAAGTGGGTCAAATTAAACTTGCAAGATTTGTAAACATATATACAAGTCAAGTTAATTTATTTAACTTGACTTGTATGTATGTTTACAAATACATATAGCTTTTAAAAAAGTTTTTAAAAAAAGTTAAGTTGGTAAGCTTATTATTAAAATCATGCGGATATCATCATTTTGGAGATAAAATAATGCCTACTTAATTAAAATGTTTTTTAGAGCTGTTATCTGTATCTATTTTCTGAAAATAAGACTTATCATCTAATATTAATGAAGAATTATTATTTTGGTAGCCGTTCGTAACCTCTCTGATAAAGTTTGAGATACCTAATGCAGTCGCCTATATAAACTAAGCTCGAAACAGGCAATCTCACAGTCTAAAAATCTAGTTCATTATGAAGAGTACGTCCACTATTGTAATCGCCGCTTTAGCGGTTGTAGTAAATTTGGTGGCGTCGTCGGGACCAGTCAGCGCGGCTGGCAGCGGAGTCAGTTCCGTCGATTATCGATCGGGATTGTACCCCACACTGATGTGCATTACCAGCCTGCCGCACGCCTCGAGTTTCAACATGGTGTCGGTCGTCGATTGTGTGACTCGCCTGATGCCAACTGGAACAGATAATCACATTACTTTCACACTGAAGAACGCTGAAACCGTAAATGAACGCGGTCATGTCATCAACTCTTATTTGGCGTCGGGCAAGTGGCAGATTGACAATAAAGACGTACCGAATATCAACAATATGGCATTTGACGGCAAGAACCGTTTGATCTTCTCAGCGGTGGGACAGTACGGCAGCGGCGTCGAAGGCAGTTTCGAGATTTACGAAAGCGGCAGGACGGTGGCCACGGTTAGTTTCGAAATTCCGGTATGGGGCGGCAATCTTTTGGATGTCAGGCTAACGGACCATTCATTCGTGTGCAACAGTCAAGGAATGACGGCCCACGGTTCCCCGTCTGTAGAAATTACTTGCTACAAACAAAACCCAAACCAACCTTAGCCACCATATGTGCGTGTATGTAGACCATGTCCACTGTAATCTTATTGTAAGTTCTGTATAACAAGTTTGTTTTCGTAAAAAAATGTATGTTTTCCGTGTCACCACTGTTGCTGTAAAGCTGTTAAAAAAATAAAATACTATTAGATACCCCTCCAACTTATTATGTTTCAATTATTGTCGTCTACTTACCACTCAAAGTGCAAGAAAACACGGTAGCAGCACGAACCTGGAACAAAACTCGCAAGGTCCGAATAATCGGTTACATATCCTAATATCTAAAGTTTTCGGTATAACTACGGTGAAAAGACCTACTTTGTAAAAGTAGGTCTTTCGTATGTTTTACTATTCTGATACCTAACAATCGTTTCATAGATTGTTTTAATAACTACCTAGTGAACGAAATACATAAAGGAGAATTCACCTTCGGTTCATTCAGCTACAAATAATAAACCTAAGAGTGATTGAACTAATGAACACTTCACATACTGTTGGTTTTTTATCAAAAACTAAGGTTTTTGATCGAAAACTTGGTTCAGTTTGTTTTTGTGCATTTGAACCAGAAGAAAATGATCGACGTCAGGGGCACCCTGAGGTTCGGTTTGGTTAGGTTAAACCCTGCAGACAGAAATAGAAGCCCCGCGCAGCGGTGCTCTGTCGCCTTGACGTCGACCCCGTCCTCCTATGCCACGCCCCATGCCCCTAGTCAACGGAGGACCAGTCGACGGTTGTCAAACCGTGTCAGAGGACCTTGAGGCGGTTTTGGACGCGTGAATACAATGATATGGTAACTACCCAACACTTTAGAAATCAATCCAGCGACTTTTACAGGAGAACTTAGGATGCAAGAGCGAGCGAAGAGAGCTCGGGGCTTTGGGCGCCCCGACTCGGACAGGTTAGGATAGAGGGGGATGGTGTCGCCATCCCCTTCGTGTTTTTTTTTAAACCCTTTAGCTCTGCGAAGTGGAGCTCCGACTGCGTCTTTCTTTTTTTTTATTTATGAATGGGCTAGCTCTTGACCTCGATCACTTCTGATGGAAAGCGACAGATGAGGTCCATGATAAAGCGAGCGTGCCCAGAAGATGCCTTAAGGCACTGGTCTCCTACGCGTCGACGAAACACAACAGGCTGCTTGACGCCTAACTCCGGTGGGAGGGTGGTCGCGAACCAGGCGGGTGTTAGCCCTACCACCGCAAGGGAAGGATTGGTCAGTCTTATAAGGTGTTAGGTGAGATTGTCCAGGATGCGCCGAGCGCTCGGTTCACTTGAGTGTCTGATGGAACAAATTGCACTACACGAGGAGGCTCCTTCATGCATCCCTCAATCTAAATCCCTTTTAGGCAACTTTAAAGTGATAAGATGCTTTAAACTTTAAAGATTGGACATTTGGATCAAAAATCAGAGTTTTTTGTGCTTTAATTAAACCAGAAGAAGACGGTTGACGTCAGGGGCACATCCAGGTTCGGTTTGGTTGGGTTAGCCACCACCATCACCACCCAACAATTTAGAAATAAAACGAGCGCTTAGTATTAATAAATTGTAGGCGAGTCGTCCATTAGGTATTTCATACATAGTTGAATTAACATCTAATATCTTAAACAATCAGACTAATCGCTCGGTAATACAATTAATTTTAGTTTAAACAAAATTAGGTAAGTAAATTAGTAATTTACTCGACCAATATGTGTTATGAACAAATGTGAATCAACCGTAGTCACATCGAAAATAGTTTATTAGATAGTATGTGACGTAACCAGATATTATTTGACGTTGTTAGATAACATGTGTTGTTGCCAGATGATTGCTGACGTTGCCAGTTAAAGAGTGTGACGTTTGCAGATAATTATTGACGTCGATAGCTAGTATACAATGTTGTCAGATAGTAAACGACGCTATCATATCGTATGTGAAATATTCAGGTCATATTTGACGTTGCCAGATAGTATGTGACGTAATCAGATATTATTTGACGTTGTTAGGCAGTATGTATCGTTGTCAGATAAAATGTGACGTTGTCAGATATTATTTGACGTAATTAGGCAGTATGTATCGTTGTCATATAGAATGTGACGTTGTCAGATAGTTTGTGAGGTTATTAGACATTATGTGATGTTGTAATGCGATTTGTGGCGTTGTCAGGTGATTATTAAATGCCGCCGCATTGATGAATGGCCCCCTTGACCATTATTTATCAGCATCCTTTTAAATGGGTGTAGAAGGTTATTGAGATGATTTTAACGTTTTGATGTCACAGCCATGATGGTTTGTGTACGTGTGTCCATGTGTTTCCGTGCAGTTTGGGTGGATAGTTTACGACAATAATCGAAACACAATAAGTTGGAGTGGTATCTAAAAGTATTTTATTTTTTTAACAGCTTTACAGCGACAGCGGTGACAACGAAAACATACGTTTTTTTTAACAGCTTAACAGTGACAGTGGTGAATCGGAAAACATATATTTTTTACGAAAAATATTTTTTATACAGAACTTACAATAAAATTACAGTGGTCATGGTCTACACACACGTACTTACAGTCGCTAATGTTGGTTTGGGTTTTGTTTGTAGCAAATAATTTCTACAGACGGGGAACCGTGGGCCGTCATACCTTGACTGTTGCACACGAATGAATGGTCCGTTAGCCTGACATCCAAAAGATTGCCGCCCCACACCGGAATTTCGAAACTAACCGTGGCCACCGTCCTGCCGCTTTCGTAAATCTCGAAACTGCCCTCGACGCCGCTGCCGTGCTGTCCCACCGCTGAGAAGATCAAACGGTTCTTGCCATCAAATGCCATATTGTTGATATTCGGTACGTCTTTATTGTCAATCTGCCACTTGCCCGACGCCAAATAAGAGTTGATGACATGACCGCGTTCATTCACGGTTTCAGCGTTCTTCAGTGTGAAAGTAATGTGATTATCTGTTCCAGTTGGCTGCAGACGAGTCACACAATCGACGACCGACACCATGTTGAAACTCGAGGCGTACGGCAGGCTGGTAATGCACATCAGTGTGGGGTACAATCCCGATCGATAATCGACGGAACTGACTCCGCTGCCAGCCGCGCTGACTGGTCCCGACGACGCCACCAAATTTACTACAACCGCTAAAGCGGCGATTACAATAGTGGACGTACTCTTCATAATGAACTAGATTTTTAAAATGTGAGGTCTCCTGTTTCGAGCTTTGTTTATATACGCGACTGCATTATCTCAAACTGTTATCTAGAGAGGTTACGAACGGCTACCAAAATAATAATTCTTCATTAATATTAGATGATAAGTCTTATTCTCAGAAAATAGAGATAACAGCTTTTAAAAACTATTTAATTAAGTAGGCATTATTTTATCACCAAAATGATGATATCCGCATTGTTAATAATAAGCTTAATTAACTTGTTTTGAGATCATATACGTGGAAGTCAAAGCATTTAACTCCTTAAATAGTGCCAGTGGTGTTTGACATATGAAATGGTCAAACACCACTGGCACCATTTAAGGAGAGAACATTCCAGGTTGTAGTAGAAGTTCCTTGACTATAATTAACAACCAAATAAGTTACCACAGTTAATATTTACATAAAAAGACATCTACGATATTTTGAGAAAGTTGTAGAACCTTCTTTAAATTATATGCGAAGATGACTATTTATTGCTATTTCAAGATAACTTATATACCTGAGTTACCTACGGAAAATTTGGAGGGTCTGGGCCTAACTACCTGTTATTTTGTAGCAACTGTAAAAATCGTAAGCCAGTGTTCGAGATACAGAGCAGTGAACAACATCGTTCATACGAGTAGGAATACACGTGCAGGCTGAGTTACTTCAAGGGAATTGTGCGTTTCGCCTACAGTTTATTAATACTAAGCGCTCGTTTTATTTCTAAATTGGTGGGTGGTGATGGTGGTGGCTAACCTAACCAAACCGAACCTCGATGTGCCCCTGACGTCGACCGTCTTCTTCTGGTTCAAAAGCACAAAAACAGGTAATAGTAGTTTAATCGTCCGTTAGTTCAATCAACCTTAGGTTTATTAATTGTAGCTGAAATCTGAATAAACCGTAGATAATTCTCTCTCAAGTATTTCGTTCATAAGTTATACAGTAGAAAAATCTAATCTAAAACGATATTTAGGAATTGAAAAAGTAGGTCTTTTGACCGTAGTTATATAGAAAATAGTTAGAATAACTTGAGATATTATGATTTGTAACCGATTATTCGAACCTTGCGAGTATTGTTCTAGGTTCGCGCTGCTACCGTAGCCGTGGCGCGACAAGCGACGGCTCGTCCATAGTGATGGCTCAATCGGAATTGCGAATTAAAATCTTCCAGCATCCAGTTATAACATGTTGCATCGACGATTCCATGACAGACTACAGGAACGCTGAGCAGCGGGTGGTCCGACCCCGGTTGATAATGCAGAGGCCATCGCACCCACACTGCAGAAAGCTAGTTTTAAATCACAGTCACATATTGATACACAATCATTTAGTATGTCAAACACCACTGGCACCACTTAAGGACGCGTTTATTTCTATTTTCTATTTTCTTTTTTTTTAGATAACGTTGCCCCACACTAGCATTTTCTCCTGTATCGTGGGTGCGTTTACAAACATGTAAATTCACATACACAAACAGCCAGACCCGGAACAACTATCTGTAGGCCATACAAATGTTTGTTCCGTGCGGGAATTGAAACCGCGACACGCAGCGCAGCAGTCAATCGCTCAACCACTGCGCCAACTGTGTCGTCAAATTTACAAATGGGTAGTCAAATCATTACTTTTTTACACAAAACTATGTTTTTAAATAAAATGCTTTGCATTCTTACAATGTTTTTCCCAAGAATTGTTGATAGATGTGCTGGTACGATTCTGAACTATAAATATAATTTTAGTTAGGTACATTTTCTCAATAAATGTACCGAAGTAAAAAAAATCACTTCGGTACATTTATTGAGAAACTGTAACATACTTTTGTGTAAAATGTAATGATTTGACTACCTATCAGTAAACGCGTCCTTAAATGCCTTGACTTCCATGTGTATGATCACAATTAGGATTAACATGCATCATTGGTTGGATGGTTCTGGATCAGCATGCAAAATTTCAGCTCAATCGGATACCGGGAAGTGGGTCAAATTAAACTTGCAAGATTTGTAAACATATATACAAGTCAAGTTAATTTATTTAACTTGACTTGTATGTATGTTTACAAATACATATAGCTTTTAAAAAAGCTTTTAAAAAAAGTTAAGTTGGTAAACTTATTATTAAAATCATGCGGATATCATCATTTTGGAGATAAAATAATGCCTAATTAATTAAAATGTTTTTTAGAGCTGTTATCTGTATCTATTTTCTGAAAATAAGACTTATCATCTAATATTAATGAAGAATTATTATTTTGGTAGCCGTTCGTAACCTCTCTGATAAAGTTTGAGATACCTAATGCAGTCGCCTATATAAACTAAGCTCGAAACAGGCAATCTCACAGTCTAAAAATCTAGTTAATTATGAAGAGTACGTCCACTATTGTAATCGCCGCTTTAGCGGTTGTAGTAAATTTGGTGGCGTCGTCGGGACCAGTCAGCGCGGCTGGCAGCGGAGTCAGTTCCGTCGATTATCGATCGGGATTGTACCCCACACTGATGTGCATTACCAGCCTGCCGCACGCCTCGAGTTTCAACATGGTGTCGGTCGTCGATTGTGTGACTCGCCTGATGCCAACTGGAACAGATAATCACATTACTTTCACACTGAAGAACGCTGAAACCGTAAATGAACGCGGTCATGTCATCAACTCTTATTTGGCGTCGGGCAAGTGGCAGATTGACAATAAAGACGTACCGAATATCAACAATATGGCATTTGACGGCAAGAACCGTTTGATCTTCTCAGCGGTGGGACAGTACGGCAGCGGCGTCGAGGGCAGTTTCGAGATTTACGAAAGCGGCAGGACAGTGGCCACGGTTAGTTTCGAAATTCCGGTATGGGGCGGCAATCTTTTGGATGTCAGGCTAACGGACCATTCATTCGTGTGCAACAGTCAAGGAATGACGGCCCACGGTTCCCCGTCTGTAGAAATTACTTGCTACAAACAAAACCCAAACCAACCTTAGCCACCATATGTGCGTGTATGTAGACCATGTCCACTGTAATCTTATTGTAAGTTCTGTATAACAAGTTTGTTTTCGTAAAAAAATGTATGTTTTCCGTGTCACCACTGTTGCTGTAAAGCTGTTAAAAAAATAAAATACTATTAGATACCCCTCCAACTTATTATGTTTCAATTATTGTCGTCTACTTACCACTCAAAGTGCAAGAAAACACGGTAGCAGCACGAACCTGGAACAAAACTCGCAAGGTCCGAATAATCGGTTACATATCCTAATATCTAAAGTTTTCGGTATAACTACGGTGAAAAGACCTACTTTGTAAAAGTAGGTCTTTCGTATGTTTTACTATTCTGATACCTAACAATCGTTTCATAGATTGTTTTAATAACTACCTAGTGAACGAAATACATAAAGGAGAATTCACCTTCGGTTCATTCAGCTACAAATAATAAACCTAAGAGTGATTGAACTAATGAACACTTCACATACTGTTGGTTTTTTATCAAAAACTAAGGTTTTTGATCGAAAACTTGGTTCAGTTTGTTTTTGTGCATTTGAACCAGAAGAAAACGATCGACGTCAGGGGCACCCTGAGGTTCGGTTTGGTTAGGTTAAACCCTGCAGACAGAAATAGAAGCCCCGCGCAGCGGTGCTCTGTCGCCTTGACGTCGACCCCGTCCTCCTATGCCACGCCCCATGCCCCTAGTCAACGGAGGACCAGTCGACGGTTGTCAAATCGTGTCAGAGGACCTTGAGGCGGTTTTGAACGCGTGAATACAATGATATGGTAACTACCCAACACTTTAGAAATCAATCCAGCGACTTTTACAGGAGAACTTAGGATGCAAGAGCGAGCGAAGAGAGCTCGGGGCTTTGGGCGCCCCGACTCGGACAGGTTAGGTTAGAGGGGGATGGTGTCGCCATCCCCTTCGTGTTTTTTTTTAAACCCTTTAGCTCTGCGAAGTGGAGCTCCGACTGCGTCTTTCTTTTTTTTTATTTATGAATGGGCTAGCTCTTGACCTCGATCACGCCTGATGGAAAGCGACAGATGAGGTCCATGATGAAGCGAGCGTGCCCAGAAGATGCCTTAAGGCACTGGTCTCCTACGCGTCGACGAAACACAACAGGCTGCTTGACGCCTAACTCCGGTGGGAGGGTGGTCGCGAACCAGGCGGGTGTTAGCCCTACCACCGCAAGGGAAGGATTGGTCAGTCTTATAAGGTGTTAGGTGAGATTGTCCAGGATGCGCCGAGCGCTCGGTTCACTTGAGTGTCTGATGGAACAAATTGCACTACACGAGGAGGCTCCTTCATGCATCCCTCAATCTAAATCCCTTTTAGGCAACTTTAAAGTGATAAGATGCTTTAAACTTTAAAGATTGGACATTTGGATCAAAAATCAGAGTTTTTTGTGCTTTTAAACCAGAAGAAGACGGTTGACGTCAGGGGCACATCCAGGTTCGGTTTGGTTGGGTTAGCCACCACCATCACCACCCAACAATTTAGAAATAAAACGAGCGCTTAGTATTAATAAATTGTAGGCGAGTCGTCCATTAGGTATTTCATACACCTTTCTTTACATCCATTCTTTTGTACACCTCAGTCTTCTTACCAACGCATACTAGCATCTATATCTGAGAATAAATATGATATGAATTCTATAATAACTATAATTGTAGGAAATAGTTCAAACCTAACAAATGATGGTATCACAGATAGTATCACTGAACTTTTGAAGATTAATTGTAGAAAGATAATTTTGTGTGCTTTTCCATACTTTGAGCACTTATCATATAGGCAAAATAATTACATACACAAGCTAAATATGCATATGCAATTTTTAGTAAGTCACCATAGTGACAAGCTTTTATTTTTTGACATCAACAATTTTGTTGATAAACTTAATAGTCCAGTCAAATTAGCTCTGAACCTTGCAAAAATTCCTAACTCTGATTTTTTTCTTGAATCGAGTATTTGACCTTAGCTCTTCTAATAGTAACAAAAAATTAAACATTTTCCAGAACCGGATCACGGTAAAAAAAACAAAAACGCGTTTATTTTAATAAAAACTCGGAAAAAAATATTAACTCGAAAATGTTAGTTACAATATGTCGAGAATAGGTAAAGCTAATTCTTTTCTTCAAAATTAAACATTTTCAACCCCGGGATTTTCGAAAAATTAAAAAAATCAAAATTTTTGAATTGTACTTCAAGCAAAAATATTAACTCCGATTTTTTTTCATAAAATTATTTAATTAAATACCTTAGTACTCTAGGCAACAAAATTAAACAATTTCTGTTAACGGAAGATATTAATACCTGTTTAATTAACTGCAGTCATACGTATAATCAGACATTTTGTTGACCGTCTTCCGTCTTTCTGTATTATTAGGAAACGCAGCCTTATCCTGAGCTGCTATTAGAATTAATGCATTAAAATTTCATTTTGTTGCTAATGCACAAAAAACGGTCAACTTGGAATAATGACCATATTTGGAATGAGTTTTATGAAAACATACCTTTAATCCCGTTGTCCCCGTATGCTATATCCCCGTCACGGGGACAGCGGGACGTGATTAAATTTATTTCCCGTTGTACCATTGTGTTTGTGTATAACGTACATTCGGCAAAATCATATTTCTGGGTGGTTTAAAAAATAACCACGAAGGTGATGGCGGAGTCTGTTCGCTTGCTTCGCTTGCTCACTTGACCTCGCCATCCCCTTCTAACCTAACCTGTCCGAGTTGGGGTGCCCCAAATCCCGAGCTCGCTTCGCTCGCTCTTGCACCAACATAATTTGCAAAGTATATTTAATCATTATAATAAATTAACGGGAACAACGGGAATATACTAAAACATATATTCCCGTTGAATACCCGTTGAATATACTAAAACATGTATTACCTATATGAAAAGAATTCATAGACTTACTAGACGATCTGATGAATACATACTTGTCAAGGTGGCGGATATTATAAAAACAAACAGTTTAATACCGCTCAAGCACTGTCAGCACACCGGTGTACCGCGAGATTTTCGCGATTTTAATATTTATTATTACTATTACGTAAGATTTATTACATAATTTGGAATTTTCACATGTCAGTGCTTAAACGGTTAAGCGTCATATAGTATCGGCAGTAGTTTTTATTTAAGGATTGGTAATCATCAAATGACTTCTTCCGCTCTGGATGGAGCGGAAGGGAGTGTCAGACTCTTACTGGTTAAAACCCATTCGTATTCCTTCTATTGCCCTTTGCGTTCCAGGGCCACTGTAATTCTTTCGAACAAATTCCGCAACCCTGGCAGGCTCTGGCCCTAGCGGGCCCGGTCGTCTTTGCTGACAGCTCTTTCCGGCGCGCGTGGAACACAACGCGCAGTCGACTCAGGCCTGTTTTGATTGTATGATGAGCTACCCATTGCTCGCCTGCTATTGATGCCTGCGGACGGCGGTCCGCTTGTTGCACACTTGGCAGAGGAAGCACCTCAGAGGTCTGGGTTCCAGCAGTTTGACCTGCGCAGAAACCCAACCCACCAGGAGCCTTCGGCCCTCCGATATTATCTTAGCCACCGACACAGGGCAGCTTACCATAACGGTTCGCATGCCCGTGTGGTCAGGACGTATGGTGCTTGCCTACACCTCCTCAGAGAAACCCCCCGTCCTGACGACGGCGGCCACCACCTCCTCCTCCATGACAGAGTCATCCAGGCTCAGAATGCGCATGGAATGACGTCTGCTCGGAGCTTCGCGTTCTCATTTTGGAGAAGCTCCGTGGCGGCCACCAAGCGGGTGACCTCCGCCCGCAGCTTGGACATTTCGTCCGACGGAGGCCCACAACAATTAGCCTCAGCCGCCAGAGTGGAAACCAACGCCACACTTATGGCCTTGTTTTTAGAGGCCTGCGTCCTCTTCAAGGCCACATTGCGGACCGCAGCCTCCACGACCTCCGCAAACCTGATCTTTCGCTCCTTATCGGAACCACCAGTGGTATCCGGCTCACCGCCGGAAGAAGCCGAAGGGATAGCCCTTCGACCGGTCGTTCCTGGGTGGCGCCCCTCCCTGGCAAGCTTAGCGGCTCGCTGGGCTGTCTCCTGGGAGGCGAGCACCATCCACTTGCTTCCTTCTCGGCCTTTACCTCACCTACTGGTGGGGATTTTTCGGGCCAGAGGCCAACTCTTTGTTGGAGGACGAACCCTGGTCATCCTCTATTTAGGGCCGCCTACGGAAGAGCCCGGAGTTCTCCGCAGCAGCCCCCATTCCCTAATGACGAGAGCTCGCTGAGCTGATGCCAGATGCAGAGTATTGCAGAGTCGTCAGAGTCTAACCCCGCACCTGCACGACGCTTAAACGACTTCCAAAACTGGGTGCCTAGACCAGTGCCATACGCTGCGGCAGGTTATACAGAAGACCGAAGAGTATAATCTGCCCCTTTCCCTAGCGTTTGTGGACTACGAGAAAGCCTTCTATTCGATCGAGGCTTGGGCTGTGCTGCAGTCTCTCCAACGGTGCCAGATCGACTGTCGTTACATCGAGGTGCCTAAGTGTTTGTACGAAAATGCCACCATGTCAGTACGACTTCAGGATCAGACTTCGAAAGCTATCCTCCAGCAGCGGGGTGTGAGGCAGGGAGACGTCATTTCTCCGAAACTGTTCACGGCCGCAATGGAGGATGTCTTCAAGGTTGTGGACTGGAGAAGGCTTGGCATTAATGTCAATGGCGAGTACATCACTCACCTTCGATTTGCCGACGTTATAGTCGTCATGGCTAAGACCATGGAGGACCTCAGTACAATGCTCGATGACATCAGTAGAGCTTCCGAAAGAGTGGATCTTAAAATGAACATGGACAAAACCAAGGTCATGGTATATGTAGCACCCACTCCTATCAAGATCGGAGGCTCTACACTCGAAGTTGTTGACGAGTACGTCTACCTGGGACAAACGGTTCAGTTAGGTAGGGCTAACTTCGAGAAAGGGGTCAACCGTCGAATCTGACTCGGTTGGGCGGCGTTCGGGAAGTTGCGTGATATCTTCTCGTCTCACATACCACAGTGTCTCAAGACGAAAGTCTATGACAAGTGCCTGTTGCCAGTGATGACTTATGGAACTGAAACGTGGTCGCTCACAATGGGTCTTATCAGAAGGCCAAAGTCACCCAAAGTGCAATAGAGAGGGCAATGTTCGGGGTTTCCTTGCGTGATCAAATCAGGAATTATGAAATCCGCAAAAGAGAACCAAGGTAACCGACATAGCCCGAAGGATCGCCAAGCTGAAGTAGCAGTGGGCAGGGCACATTGCTCGCAGAACAGATGGTCGATGGGGCCGAAAAGAGAGTGCAAAGTAAAAGTTGCATGAGTTTAGACGACAGAGTAGTTTGTGAAACTGTGCATAACAAAGTTTCAAAATGTATTTTTTTTTTATTATTTCATCACAATAATTACAATAATTATGAATTCTTATACAATAATAAACCTCGTTTGACCCTCGTTTGTAATCTCGTTCTAGTTTTTTTTAATAATTTCAGGTAAGTTTGTAGCAGTTTCATAAACTACTAATAAAACATCAATGCAGCTCTTTCGTCTTTGCTGAAATAAGACGATTTTGTGAAAAATACCAATTTGCTGCAATCATTTCAAGATATATAAAAAAATGGGTTAGTTGCACCATTTCTAACTCAAGAATGATCTTTTTTTATTTTCTTTCACCCTGAATAGTAGAATAAATATTTAAAAAAATTGGAAGAATTCACGAAATCCAAGTTATGAGCAAAATACATTTTCTCATGCATTTTGTTCTCTGACTGATTCTGACACATGAAAGAAACAAAACACGGATGAGCCAATTCTAATAGTTGAACTTAACTGAGTGCGGCAAAAAAATGCCACTTTATTAACAATTAAAGATAATAAATAACGTCTGATTTGTTTAATTTTGATAAATTATGGTTTGTGTTTGTACATTTTCCATTATTAAACAACTTTCAGGAGAGTTACATTTTTGCCTGAAAACTTATATGACAATTTCTTACATCTCGGAACCCCGAGGTAGTATTGTTTTAATTTTCTTAATATAAGTAAACATGTTAATTAAAATCCATTTAGCATTATTTTCGTCAAGTTAATATTTTTGCTTGAAGTACAAAGTCAAAAAACAACATTCTTTAAAAAATGTATAGTTCCGTGGATGAAAAACGTTTAATTTTCTTACCTACTTGTACAGCTCAAACAGTTCTACAAATGTCCCAAACTAACATGCCAGTTAATATTTTTTCCCAACGAGTTATTACGAAATTAAATGTTTTGCTAAAAAAAACGAACATCCGGGGGTTAACTTTTCGCGGGATACATTTAAACATACTTCTCTGCTTATACTCTACACATAATTTGACCGGACTATAAGTCGACAAGGAATACCGTGTATCTGCCCATTAGTTTTAGACGTCAAATAGCGAGGCTATTAGCTTTTAATATTAACTCAGACATAATTAGTATGTCGAAGTACTCAAGTATTAGCACCACAGTTAGTAGTAGTACTAATGCCTTGGTTGCTAGCTCAAACAATTTAAACTAGGCAATAAGACAACAGATGGTACCATATGCAATTTAGCTCAACTTATCAACAACAAGGTATCTTCTAGCACTAATATAAATGGAGCTAATCAGAAATCCTTTACTTTATACCTTCAAAACATACAAGGCTTTTCTTCGAAGCAATTGGAATTTGAATTATTTTTAGAAAAATCAATGTTTGACATTGTTTGTATTACTGAGCATTGGTTAAAGGATTCTGAAATGTTAATTAATTATGATAATTACAGTTTGGGCAGTTGTTTTAACCGAAAATCAATGCTGCGTGGGGGTTCACTTATTTTAATAAAACGGTCTATAAAATTTAAAACTCGAAAAGATATAATTGAACTGTCGGTTGAACATAACATTGAACTGTCCTGTGTTGAGCTAGATAAGCATGTCATAGTGTGCGTTTACAGACCCCCTAATTATCAAAACTATTCTGTTTTTGAGTCAGTGATGGAAGATGTTTTGACAAAACTTGCAACTGGTAATAAACTTTTGATTGTATGTGGAGATTTCAATATAAATATTTTAGAAAGTAATTCAGATAGCAGTCGCTTTTTAAATCTCTTTAAGTCATTCAATTTATCAAATGTGTTCATAGAACCAACCCGATCAACGGCAACGACTGCTACATGCATTGATAATGTTTTTTGTTGCTGCAACTACTTAAAAAAAGCCATTGTAAATTGTGTCCCTTCTGATCACAGTGGGCTAACGGTAACTTTTGAGTCTACCATACCATTACAAAAAGTGCAGATACAAACAAGACCAATAACAGCCGGTAAATTAAACAAATTTAACAGCACTTTAGGCAGCAAGTTAAGTAGTCAGGGCTTCACAATGAACAATGGTAATATTTTATATAAAGAATTTTTTTCTGTTGTCCAAACTAAGTTCAATAACACTTTTAAAAAAATAACTAAAACTATTTGCCCTAAGTTTTTATTTAGTGACTGGGCGACTAAAGGACTCAGAAAAAGTCGAGATAGACTTTATGAACTATATGGCCTTAAGCCTTATATTAACACTGAAACTTTTAATAAGTATGTAGCTACCTACTCAAAAATTTATAAAAATACTTGTAAGGTAGCTAAGGCTTTTTACATAAGCAATAAGGTGAAAACAGCAGACAATAAAATAAAGACTGTTTGGAAAATTATAAATAATGAAACAAACAGGAACAAAAGACATAACACTGATTACACATTGGAGACCACTCAGGGTCTTATTAGTGATAACCAACAAGTTGCTCAAGAATTTGTAAATTTCTTTACCAGTATTCCAATTAAAACTACTGAAGCCTTGAATTCGTCACCTTCGCTTGCTTTTGATTTGTTACAGGCAAATGTTTCAGCCTGCCCGACTGAATTTAATTTCAAGCATATAAACCCCATAACAGTAATGAAAGCTTTCAAACAAATCAAGGTTAAATTGACCGAGGATTTATGGGGATTGTCTATCAAAGTGTGTACCTCAATATTGAAACTATAGCGCCTTACTTAGCTTTAATATTTAATTTGTGTGTCGATCAAGGTGTCTTTCCGGACCTAATGAAATTCAGTAAGGTGATACCACTTTTCAAATCCGGGGATAGTAAAGACACAAACAATTATAGACCAGTATCCGTGTTGCCAGTGTTCAGCAAGGTATTTGAAAAAGTGATGCTTAATCAGATGCTTTATCATTTTAACACCAATAACATCTTGCATGATAAACAGTATGGTTTCACCAGAGGACGTTGCACGACTGACGCTGGTGTTACCTTATTGAAGCACATCTTTAATGCGTGGGAAGAGGCACAAGATGCCATAGGCATCTTCTGTGACCTATCTAAGGCGTTTGATTGTGTAAATCACGAAACATTACTTTTGAAACTTGGGCATTACGGGCTGGGCAAAACAGCTTTAAGCCTTGTTAAATCTTATTTAAATGATAGACAGCAGTTAGTTCAAGTAAACGGTGTCAATTCGTCGGGATTAAATGTGAAAATGGGGGTTCCCCGGGGCTCAATTTTAGGTCCTTTTTTATTTTTAGTATATATAAATGATTTGCCCCATTTATTGCAACAAAAACTTGATATGGTGTTGTTTGCCGACGATACCTCTTTGATTTTTAATATAAATAGACGAACCAATAATCTTGACGTCATAAATAACGCCCTAATGCAAGTCCAAAATTGGTTTACTGCCAATAATTTAGTTCTAAATGAAAAGAAAACGAAATGCATAAGATTTGCCTTACCAAATGTCAGAGGCAGTGATTGTGACATAGTATTGAACGGGGAAAAACTTGAATTCGTCGATAAAACGGTTTTCCTGGGAATTACTCTTGACTCAAGGCTACAATGGGGTCCTCATTTAACATCTCTTGCAGGACGGCTAAGTTCAGCAGCATATGCTGTCAGGAAAATCCGCCAATTTACGGATGTAGATACCGCGAGACTGGTCTATTTTAGTTACTTTCACAGTATCATGTCTTACGGTATACTACTATGGGGACGGGCTGCAGACATCGAGTCTATTTTTATTCTGCAGAAAAGAGCCATTAAAGCCGTATACAAACTCGGCCGGCGCGATTCTTTAAGGGAACTGTTTAAGAATATTAACATCATGACGGTACCTTGTCAATACATTTACGAAAACATCATGTATGTTAGAAAGAATTTACATCTTTTTAGTAAAAGAGGCGACAGACATAATTATGGTACTCGAAATAGGGACCAATTAGTTCAACCAGGTTTCAGACTGGCTAAAGTAGCCTCATCTTTTATGGGGTACTGTTTAAAATGTTATAATAAAATACCTCCCCATATATTAGAACTAAATGAGACTAAATTTAAATCTTGTATTAAACGCACACTATGCAGGCAAGCATATTATAAGTTAGGGGAGTATATTGAAGATAAAAATGCTTGGCTCAATGCTGGTCCTGCTCCACAGCCATTAGGGCGCACAAAGTAATCTGTTAGCATTTGGAAATATTGTTGGACCGGATGAAGATTGTAAGAATGCTATATATTTTTTTTTTTATTGTATATACTCAATTTATTTAGCATTGTATAATTTCATGCATTAACGGCACATGTGTGAGTACTATGTAGGTCCCTCAAATTTAAACTATAATGATCATTTTGGGTAGGTCTTTGACTTGAATGTACCCTGGCGATTGGGGATGTCATGCTCACTCAAAAGTCTGGCTGATGGTGGCGTTTGCGTTGGATCATTTGGCTCCCTTAAAAATGGTCGAGCCGAATGGTGCTAGCGTATGCGTCATGTTCGTGAACGGGCGCCGTCAGCTGAGACTGGTCATCTCTCGGCTGCCATGGTCTATTTTAATTATTTCTTTGAATTGTTTCTTTTTTACTCCGGACTATCCTGCACGTCTTTTACATCGTTCTCACATATATGTATAATTTCAATATGAATGATGTAACCATAATTTTGTAACAAAAACTTATTTTTAAAAGAGTGTCCGTGGAGTTTCTTGCACGTTCTTCTCCATAGAGATCTACGCTTTGGAACGTGCAAATAGCTTCATCTTTTTTTTTTTTGACCGACCGACCTTGACAATTCAAAAGTGCCTGTAAATGGTCTAATTGAAATAAATGCTTTGACTTTGACTTTGACATACATAGTTGAATTAACATCTAATATCTTAAACAATCAGACTAATCGCTCGGTAATACAATTAATTTTAGTTTAAACAAAATTAAGTAAGTAAATTAGTAATTTACTCGACCAATATGTGTTATGAACAAATGTGAATCAACCGTAGTCACATCGAAAATAGTTTATTAGATAGTATGTGACGTAACCAGATATTATTTGACGTTGTTTGATAACATGTGTTGTTGCCAGATGATTGCTGACGTTGCCAGTTAAAGAGTGTGACGTTTGCAGATAATTATTGACATCGATAGCTAGTATACAATGTTGTCAGATAGTAAACGACGCTATCATATCGTATGTGAAATATTCAGGTCATATTTGACGTTGCCAGATAGTATGTGACGTAATCAGATATTATTTGACGTTGTTAGGCAGTATGTATCGTTGTCAGATAAAATGTGACGTTGTCAGATATTATTTGACGTAATTAGGCAGTATGTATCGTTGTCATATAGAATGTGACGTTGTCAGATAGTTTGTGAGGTTATTAGATATTATGTGATGTTGTAATGCGATTTGTGGCGTTGTCAGATGATTATTAAATGCCGCCGCATTGATGAATGGCCCCCTTGACCATTATTTATCAGCATCCTTTTAAATGGGTGTAGAAGGTTATTGAGATGATTTTAACGTTTTGATGTCACAGCCATGATGGTTTGTGTACGTGTGTCCATGTGTTTCCGTGCAGTTTGGGTGGATAGTTTACGACAATAATCGAAACACAATAAGTTGGAGTGGTATCTAAAAGTATTTTATTTTTTTAACAGCTTTACAGCGACAGCGGTGACAACGAAAACATACGTTTTTTTTAACAGCTTAACAGTGACAGTGGTGAATCGGAAAACATATATTTTTTACGAAAAATATTTTTTATACAGAACTTACAATAAAATTACAGTGGTCATGGTCTACACACACGTACTTACAGTGGCTAATGTTGGTTTGGGTTTTGTTTGTAGCAAATAATTTCTACAGACGGGGAACCGTGGGCCGTCATACCTTGACTGTTGCACACGAATGAATGGTCCGTTAGCCTGACATCCAAAAGATTGCCGCCCCACACCGGAATTTCAAAACTAACCGTGGCCACCGTCCTGCCGCTTTCGTAAATCTCGAAACTGCCCTCGACGCCGCTGCCGTGCTGTCCCACCGCTGAGAAGATCAAACGGTTCTTGCCATCAAATGCCATATTGTTGATATTCGGTACGTCTTTATTGTCAATCTGCCACTTGCCCGACGCCAAATAAGAGTTGATGACATGACCGCGTTCATTCACGGTTTCAGCGTTCTTCAGTGTGAAAGTAATGTGATTATCTGTTCCAGTTGGCTGCAGGCGAGTCACACAATCGACGACCGACACCATATTGAAACTCGAGGCGTGCGGCAGGCTGGTAATGCACATCAGTGTGGGGTACAATCCCGATCGATAATCGACGGAACTGACTCCGCTGCCAGCCGCGCTGACTGGTACCGACGACGCCACCAAATTTACTACAACCGCTAAAGCGGCGATTACAATAGTGGACGTACTCTTCATAATGAACTAGATTTTTAAAATGTGAGGTCTCCTGTTTCGAGCTTTGTTTATATACGCGACTGCATTATCTCAAACTTTTATCTAGAGAGGTTACGAACGGCTACCAAAATAATAATTCTTCATTAATATTAGATGATAAGTCTTATGCTCAGAAAATAGAGATAACAGCTTTTAAAAACTATTTAATTAAGTAGGCATTATTTTATCACCAAAATGATGATATCCGCATTGTTAATAATAAGCTTAATTAACTTGTTTTGAGATCATATACGTGGAAGTCAAAGCATTTAACTCCTTAAATGGTGCCAGTGGTGTTTGACATATGAAATGGTCAAACACCACTGGCACCATTTAAGGAGAGAACATTCCAGGTTGTAGTAGAAGTTCCTTGACTATAATTAACAACCAAATAAGTTACCACAGTTAATATTTACATAAAAAGACATCTACGATATTTTGAGAAAGTTGTAGAACCTTCTTTAAATTATATGCGAAGATGACTATTTATTGCTATTTCAAGATAACTTATATACCTGAGTTACCTACGGAAAATTTGGAGGGTCTGGGCCTAACTACCTGTTATTTTGTAGCAACTGTAAAAATCGTAAGCCAGTGTTCGAGATACAGAGCAGTGAACAACATCGTTCATACGAGTAGGAATACACGTGCAGGCTGAGTTACTTCAAGGGAATTGTGCGTTTCGCCTACAGTTTATTAATACTAAGCGCTCGTTTTATTTCTAAATTGGTGGGTGGTGATGGTGGTGGCTAACCTAACCAAACCGAACCTCGATGTGCCCCTGACGTCGACCGTCTTCTTCTGGTTCAAAAGCACAAAAACAGGTAAAATCTGGTTTTTGTTAAAAAACCTTGGTTTTTGTTAAAAACCCAATAGTAGTTGAATCGTCCGTTAGTTCAATCAACCTTAGGTTTATTAATTGTAGCTGAAATCTGAATAAACCGTAGATAATTCTCTCTCAAGTATTTCGTTCATAAGTTATACAGTAGAAAAATCTAATCTAAAACGATATTTAGGAATTGAAAAAGTAGGTCTTTTGACCGTAGTTATATAGAAAATAGTTAGAATAACTTGAGATATTATGATTTGTAACCGATTATTCGAACCTTGCGAGTATTGTTCTAGGTTCGCGCTGCTACCGTAGCCGTGGCGCGACAAGCGACGGCTCGTCCATAGTGATGGCGCAATCGGAATTGCGAATTAAAATCTTCCAGCATCCAGTTATAACATGTTGCATCGACGATTCCATGACAGACTACAGGAACGCTGAGCAGCGGGTGGTCCGACCCCGGTTGATAATGCAGAGGCCATCGCACCCACACTGCAGAAAGCTAGTTTTAAATCACAGTCACATATTGATACACAATCATTTAGTATGTCAAACACCACTGGCACCTCTTAAGGACGCGTTTATTTCTATTTTCTTTTTTTTTAGATAACGTTGCCCCACACTAGCATTTTCTCCTGTATCGTGGGTGCGTTTACAAACATGTAAATTCACATACACAAACAGCCAGACCCGGAACAACTATCTGTAGGCCATACAAATGTTTGTTCCGTGCGGGAATTGAAACCGCGACACGCAGCGCAGCAGTCAATCGCTCAACCACTGCGCCAACTGTGTCGTCAAATTTACAAATGGGTAGTCAAATCATTACTTTTTTACACAAAACTATGTTTATTAAATAAAATGCTTTGCATTCTTACAATGTTTTTCCCAAGAATTGTTGATAGATGTGCTGGTACGATTCTGAACTATAAATATAATTTTAGTTAGGTACATTTTCTCAATAAATGTACCGAAGTAAAAAAAATCACTTCGGTACATTTATCGAGAAACTGTAACATACTTTTGTGTAAAATGTAATGATTTGACTACCTATCAGTAAACGCGTCCTTAAATGCCTTGACTTCCATGTGTATGATCACAATTAGGATTAACATGCATCATTGGTTGGATGGTTCTGGATCAGCATGCAAAATTTCAGCTCAATCGGATACCGGGAAGTGGGTCAAATTAAACTTGCAAGATTTGTAAACATATATACAAGTCAAGTTAATTTATTTAACTTGACTTGTATGTATGTTTACAAATACATATAGCTTTTAAAAAAGTTAAGTTGGTAAGCTTATTATTAAAATCATGCGGATATCATCATTTTGGAGATAAAATAATGCCTACTTAATTAAAATGTTTTTTAGAGCTGTTATCTGTATCTATTTTCAGAAAATAAGACTTATCATCTAATATTAATGAAGAATTATTATTTTGGTAGCCGTTCGTAACCTCTCTGATAAAGTTTGAGATACCTAATGCAGTCGCCTATATAAACTAAGCTCGAAACAGGCAATCTCACAGTCTAAAAATCTAGTTCATTATGAAGAGTACGTCCACTATTGTAATCGCCGCTTTAGCGGTTGTAGTAAATTTGGTGGCGTCGTCGGGACCAGTCAGCGCGGCTGGCAGCGGAGTCAGTTCCGTCGATTATCGATCGGGATTGTACCCCACACTGATGTGCATTACCAGCCTGCCGCACGCCTCGAGTTTCAACATGGTGTCGGTCGTCGATTGTGTGACTCGCCTGATGCCAACTGGAACAGATAATCACATTACTTTCACACTGAAGAACGCTGAAACCGTAAATGAACGCGGTCATGTCATCAACTCTTATTTGGCGTCGGGCAAGTGGCAGATTGACAATAAAGACGTACCGAATATCAACAATATGGCATTTGACGGCAAGAACCGTTTGATCTTCTCAGCGGTGGGACAGTACGGCAGCGGCGTCGAGGGCAGTTTCGAGATTTACGAAAGCGGCAGGACGGTGGCCACGGTTAGTTTCGAAATTCCGGTATGGGGCGGCAATCTTTTGGATGTCAGGCTAACGGACCATTCATTCGTGTGCAACAGTCAAGGAATGACGGCCCACGGTTCCCCGTCTGTAGAAATTACTTGCTACAAACAAAACCCAAACCAACCTTAGCCACCATATGTGCGTGTATGTAGACCATGTCCACTGTAATCTTATTGTAAGTTCTGTATAACAAGTTTGTTTTCGTAAAAAAATGTATGTTTTCCGTGTCACCACTGTTGCTGTAAAGCTGTTAAAAAAATAAAATACTATTAGATACCCCTCCAACTTATTATGTTTCAATTATTGTCGTCTACTTACCACTCAAAGTGCAAGAAAACACGGTAGCAGCACGAACCTGGAACAAAACTCGCAAGGTCCGAATAATCGGTTACATATCCTAATATCTAAAGTTTTCGATATAACTACGGTGAAAAGACCTACTTTGTAAAAGTAGGTCTTTCGTATGTTTTACTATTCTGATACCTAACAATCGTTTCATAGATTGTTTTAATAACTACCTAGTGAACGAAATACATAAAGGAGAATTCACCTTCGGTTCATTCAGCTACAAATAATAAACCTAAGAGTGATTGAACTAATGAACACTTCACATACTGTTGGTTTTTTATCAAAAACTAAGGTTTTTGATCGAAAACTTGGTTCAGTTTGTTTTTGTGCATTTGAACCAGAAGAAAACGATCGACGTCAGGGGCACCCTGAGGTTCGGTTTGGTTAGGTTAAACCCTGCAGACAGAAATAGAAGCCCCGCGCAGCGGTGCTCTGTCGCCTTGACGTCGACCCCGTCCTCCTATGCCACGCCCCATGCCCCTAGTCAACGGAGGACCAGTCGACGGTTGTCAAACCGTGTCAGAGGACCTTGAGGCGGTTTTGAACGCGTGAATACAATGATATGGTAACTACCCAACACTTTAGAAATCAATCCAGCGATTTTACTTTTACTAGGAGAACTTAGGATGCAAGAGCGAGCGAAGAGAGCTCTGGGTTTTGGGCGTCCCGACTCGGACAGGTTAGGTTAGAGGGGGATGGTGTCGCCATCCCCTTCGTGTTTTTTTTAAACCCTTAAGCTCTGCGAAGTGGAGCTCCGACTGCGCCTTTCTTTTTTTTTTTCTGAATGGGCTAGCTCTTGTCCTCGATCACGCCTGATAGAAAGCGACAGATGAGGTCCATGATGAAGCGAGCGTGCCCAGAAGATGCCTTGAGGCACTGGTCTCCCACGCGTCGACGAAACACAGCAGGCTGCTTGATGCCTAACTCCGGTGGGAGGGTGGTCGCGAACCAGGCAGATGTTAGCCCTACCACCGCAAGGGAAGGATTGGATCCCTTTTAGGCAACTTTAAAGTGATAAGATGCTTAAACTTTAAAAATTGGACATTTTGATCAAAAATCAGAGTTTTTTGTGCTTTCGAACCAGAAGAAGACGGTTGACGTCAGGGGCACATCGAGGTTCGGTTTGGTTAGGTTAGCCACCACCATCACCCTCCACCAATTTAGAATAAAACGAGCGCTTAGTATTAATAAACTGTAGGCGATTCGTCCATTAGGTATTTCATACATAGTTGAATTAATATCAGACTAATCGCTCGATAATACAATTAATTTTAGTTTAAACAAAATTAGGTAAGTAAATTAGTAATTTAGTCGACCAATATGTGTTATGAACAAATGTAATCAACCGTAGTCACATCGAAAATAGTTTATTAGATAGTATGTGACGTAACCAGATATTATTTGACGTTGTTAGATAATGTGTTGTTGCCAGATAGAATGTGACGTTATCAGATTGTTTGTGACGTTGTAGGAAAGTATGTGACGTTGTTATGTGATTTGTGACGTTGTCAGACAATATGTTTTCAGATTACGAGTATAAATGACGTAACCAATATGTATCTGACGTCGACACACATTATGTGACATTGTCAGATGATTGCCGACGTTGCCAGTTAAAGAGTGTGACGTTTGCAGATAATTATTGACGTCGATAGCTAGTATACAATGTTGTCAGATAGTAAACGACGCTGTCATATCGTATGTGAAATATTCAGGTCATATTTGACGTTGCCAGATAGTATGTGACGTAATCAGATATTATTTGACGTTGTTAGGCAGTATGTATCGTTGTCAGATAAAATGTGACGTTTTCAGATATTATTTGACGTAATTAGGCAGTATGTATCGTTGTCATATAGAATGTGACGTTGTCAGATAGTTTGTGAGGTTATTAGATAGCATGTGACGTTGTAATGTGATTTGTGGCGTTGTCGGATGATTATTAAATGCCGCCGCATTGATGAATGGCCCCCTTGACCATTATTTATCAGCATCCTTTTAAATGGGTGTAGAAGGTTATTGAGATGATTTTAACGTTTTCATGTCACAGTCATGATGGTTTGTGTACGTGTGTCCATGTGTTTCCGTGCACTTTGGGTGGATAGTTTACGACAATAATCGAAACACAATAAGTTGGAGGGGTATCTAAAAGTATTTTATTTTTTTAACAGCTTAACAGTGACAGTGGTGAATCGGAAAACATAAATTTTTTACGAAAAATATTTTTTATACAGAACTTACAATAAAATTACAGTGGTCATGGTCTACACACACGTACTTACGGTCGCTAATGTTGGTTTGGGTTTTGTTTGTAGCAAATAATTTCTACAGACGGGGAACCGTGGGCCGTCATACCTTGACTGTTGCACACGAATGAATGGTCAGTTAGCCTGACATCCAAAAGATTGCCGCCCCATACCGGAATTTCGAAACTAACCGTGGCCACCGTCCTGCCGCTTTCGTAAATCTCGAAACTGCCCTCGACGCCGCTGCCGTACTGTCCCACCGCTGAGAAGATCAAACGGTTCTTCCCATCAAATGCCATATTGTTGATATTCGGGACGTCTTTATTGTCAATCTGCCACTTGCCCGACGCCAAATAAGAGTTGATGACATGACCGCGTTCATTCACGGTTTCAGCGTTCTTCAGTGTGAAAGTAATGTGATTATCTGTTCCAGTTGGCTGCAGACGAGTCACACAATCGACGACCGACACCATGTTGAAACTCGAGGCGTGCGGCAGGCTGGTAATGCACATCAGTGTGGGGTACAATCCCGATCGATAATCGACGGAACTGACTCCGCTGCCAGCCGCGCTGACTGGTCCCGACGACGCCACCAAATTTACTACAACCGCTAAAGCGGCGATTACAATAGTGGACGTACTCTTCATAATGACCTAGATTTTTAAACTGTGAGGTCTCCTGTTTCGAGCTCAGTTTATATACGCGACTGCATTATCTCAAACTTTTATCTAGAGAGGTTGCGAACGGCTACCAAAATAATAATTCTTCATAAATATTAAATGATAAGTCTTATTTCCAGAAAATAGATAGAGATAACAGCTCTAAAAATATTTTAATTAAGTAGGCATATTATTTTATCTCCAAAATGATGATATCCGCATAGTGATGTTAATAATAAGCTTACCAACTTAATTTGTTTTGTGATCATACACGTGGAAGTCAAAGCATTTAACTCTTTAAGTGGTGCCAGTGGTGCTTGACATATGAAATGGTCGGCGTTAATTATTTCGTAATGATTGTGAATAAATTTGTGATTGTTATTTAAAAAAACTAGCTGTCGGTAGTGTGTGCGCGATGACTTCTGTATCGTCGACCGCAGCCAGACAACCCGCTGCTCAGTGTTCCTGTCGTCTGTCGTGGAATAGCCATTGTAGCATGTTATTACTGGATGTTGGACGATTTTAATTCGCAATTCCGATTGCGCCATCACTATGGACGAGCCGTCGCTTGTTGCGCCACGGCTACTGTAGCAGCGCGAACTTAGAACAATACTCGCAAGGTCCGAATAATCGCTTACGTATCATAATATCTAAAGTTAGTCTAACTATTTTCGATATAACTACGGTCAAAAGACCTACTTTTACAATTCCTAAATATCGTTTCAGAGATTTTTGTTATAACGAATGAACGTAAATCTGTATGTAGGAGAATTCACCTTCGATTCATTCAGCTACAATTAATAAACCTTAGGTTGATTGAACTAATGGACGATTCACCTACTGTTGTTTTTAACAAAAACCAAGGTTTTTGACCAAAACCTGATTTTGTCTGTTTATGTGTTTTTGAACCAGCTAAGACTGTCGACGTCAGGGGCACCCCGAGGTTCCGTTTGGTTAGGTTCTTTTAAACCCTACAAACAGAAATAGAAGCCCCGGTGCTCCGTCTACCTGACGTCGACCGACCCCCTCCTCATATCCATATGCCATGCCCCATGCCCCTAGTCGACGGAGGACCGGTCGAATGTTCTCGGCTTGGCGGGGCTCCTACATAAGGTGATTTAAAAAAAAACCAAGAAAGAGATCGTGGCATCTTTCAGACCCTGCCATTCCCTTGTAACCTTACCCGTCCGACTCGGGGTGCCCAAAGTCCCGAGCTCGTTTCGCTCGCTCTTGCGTCCTGCGTTCTTCAAGTAAGAGTAAAAATGCTGGATTGATTTCCGTAATTCCTTAATTCTTTATTGTACACCTTAACAACTTATAAATTTTACATTTTAGAAAGTTCATGTACAAAGGCGAGCATAACTCAAAGTTAAGTTTTCTACCAGTAGTGGGTCGTTACGATGTCATTGTATTTACACGATATGTGTACAGTGTACACATTTTATGTAAACCGAGTAAAAATTGTTATTAATATTGTAATTATGACTGAAAACGTCAAATTATTGAAAACGCAAGCATTAGGAAACAAGACCGAGCGAAGCAAGCTCGGGACTTAGGGCACCCCGACTTGGACAGGTTAGGTTAGAAGTCGACCCCGCGATCTCTGTGGTGGTTTTCTTTTAAATAAATCAGAAGTAGTCTTACTTCCCTCCCATAAAACGTATTATGTTTCAATTATTGTCGTCAACTATCCACCAAAAGTGCACGAAAACACATGTACACACGTACACACTATCATGGCTGTGACATCTAAACATGAAAGTCATCTCAATTACCTACGACACTCATTTAAAAGGACGCTGATAAATAGGTAATAGTCAAGTGGGCCATTTATCAATGCGGTGGCATTTAATAATCATCTGACAACGTCACATACAATCTTACAACGTCACGTGCTATCTGACAACGACACATACTATCTAACAACGTCAAATAATTTCTGATTACGTCACATACTGTCTGACAACGTCAAATAAGTAATATGACCTGAATATTTCACATACAATATGCCAACGTGACATTATCTGACAACGACACATATTATTTAACAGCGTCGTATTCTGATAACATTATACAACGTGAAACAGAATAAACGCATTACCTCTTAATAGACCAGGCCTGAAGCCTTTGAAAATGGTAAAAAGTAAAATAAAATTATAGTGCGATTAAACCCATCGATAAAGAAAGAGAATATAACACAAAATAAGAGGAAAAATTAATTACGGGCGATGTGAGGTCGGGAAGTGGATAGGGGTGAGCTTCTAAGGGTAGAAAACGGTTTATCTCGATTTCCGGCAAAACTACAAGCCTTATGGAAAAAGTTAAATGTAGGTAATAAAAAGATCTACAACTTTTGCATTCACACTTTTTTCACATAACCTCAAAATTTATGTGAAAAATTCAAATAACCAAGTTTTTGGTTTTTTCTTTTTATCTTTTAAAAAACACTTTTTTTTTACAAAATTTGGTGAAACCTTGCCTTTTTATGCCCCGAATACACTGTTATTTTTTTTAATATTTTTTTTGTCCCCTTATTTTGACTTAACATCGAAAACGCACCCTAATTTTCAATCGAAAAATCACCTGTAAAAATATCTGAATTTTCAAAAAGTCGGTGGTCTTTTTCTTTTTTGAAATTTCTACTTTCTGATGTTTTAAAAAAATATACATTACTGTTGTAAAATTTCTCAGAAAATGCAGAAAATGTTTTTTTTTTAAATGTTTAATTTTGAGCTATTTATTAAAATTCACACTTTAATTACTCGAAAAACGTAAGATTCCATGTTACATTGATAAACAAAAAAATTTCGAAACGAAATATACTACTATAATCAAGGAACTTCTACTACAACCTGGAATGTGCACAGGCTGTCGATACGCGGTCCGAGGGAGATAGCTTCCCGAGAGCCCTCTGTCCCTTTCATTAGGGTGACCAACCAATATAATGTAGGTTGAGACTAATATAATAGGATATAATATATTAACCAATAATTTGATTTCATAAGTTAATAATAATTATGCTTTAAGGATGGATTAAAGTAAAACGCATTAAACTATGTTTTATTATATCCTGGGGCCTGAAATGAAGACTGCAAATAACGGAATAATTTTTGATATTTGAATGACTTGGAATGACATCAAGCCATTTTTTCTCCCTGATTCTTCTCCAGGCAGTCTGAAATTATATTTTTTAAATTTATTTCAAATATACGAAGTAACACACCTAAATCAGCGATTAATATGGGAAGTTGAAACTTTTTTGCCATTTCCCTACAATGTTCCTCGGGAAATGTGAAATTTCATGATCACGTCTTTTAAGTATTCGGTACACCATTTCATATAAAGTTTTATTATGCTTACGTTGAAGACTACCTCCTATTTATATGCTGCATTGTGTAAATAATCTTATAATTTCGATCATTATGGGCACCCTACTTCAAGAATTGCAATATACTTACTTGAAGAAAGAAACACCGCATCCTGCGGATATGTATGAGATGCGGAATAGGATTCGCTTTTGCAACCGAACAGCTTTTGAATCGCACACTTTTTAACCATCTTTATTACATCCGAATAAAGAAATTGATTGTTTTACAACAAATAAATATGGCTGGTGGGTTACCCGTCTAACTAATATAATTATATATTCTACTAATAATCTTTTCTTTTTTAATTACATTTCAATACAGTATCTAAATTATTGCTAAAAAAATGTTCTCATTCTAACAGATAATTTAAAAATATTAAAAATATATCAGAACGAAAGTTAATGTTTTTTTAATAAGACACGACAATATTATTTTTTCCTACCATTCCTACTAAATTCGGGAGTAATCCTCCTGGCAACACTTTAGAAAGGGACACAGGGCTCTCCAAGCGCTTTCTCCCTCGGACCGGATTTCTCTTTGACCAAGTGATTGTCTGTAATAGAACTTAACTTCATAAACATAAGGTTTTTTTGTATATTGGTGTCAAATTGACAATGCTCATTCCAGGTTGTAGTAGAAGTTCCTTGACTATAATTAACAACCAAATAAGTTACCACAGTTAATATTTACATAAAAAGACATCTACGATATTTTGAGAAAGTTGTAGAACCTTCTTTAAATTATATGCGAAGATGACTATTTATTGCTATTTCAAGATAACTTATATACCTGAGTTACCTACGGAAAATTTGGAGGGTCTGGGCCTAACTACCTGTTATTTTGTAGCAACTGTAAAAATCGTAAGCCAGTGTTCGAGATACAGAGCAGTGAACAACATCGTTCATACGAGTAGGAATACACGTGCAGGCTGAGTTACTTCAAGGGAATTGTGCGTTTCGCCTACAGTTTATTAATACTAAGCGCTCGTTTTATTTCTAAATTGGTGGGTGGTGATGGTGGTGGCTAACCTAACCAAACCGAACCTCGATGTGCCCCTGACGTCGACCGTCTTCTTCTGGTTCAAAAGCACAAAAACAGGTAAAATCTGGTTTTTGATCAAAAACCTTGGTTTTAGTTAAAAAACTTTGGTTTTTGTTAAAAAACCAATAGTAGTTGAATCGTCCGTTAGTTCAATCAACCTTAGGTTTATTAATTGTAGCTGAAATCTGAATAAACCGTAGATAATTCTCTCTCAAGTATTTCGTTCATAAGTTATACAGTAGAAAAATCTAATCTAAAACGATATTGGAATTGAAAAAGTAGGTCTTTTGACCGTAGTTATATAGAAAATAGTTAGAATAACTTGAGATATTATGATTTGTAACCGATTATTCGAACCTTGCGAGTATTGTTCTAGGTTCGCGCTGCTACCGTAGCCGTGGCGCGACAAGCGACGGCTCGTCCATAGTGATGGCGCAATCGGAATTGCGAATTAAAATCTTCCAGCATCCAGTTATAACATGTTGCATCGACGATTCCATGACAGACTACAGGAACGCTGAGCAGCGGGTGGTCCGACCCCAGTTGATAATGCAGAGGCCATCGCACCCACACTGCAGAAAGCTAGTTTTAAATCACAGTCACATATTGATACACAATCATTTAGTATGTCAAACACCACTGGCACCACTTAAGGACGCGTTTATTTCTATTTTCTTTTTTTTAGATAACGTTGCCCCACACTAGGATTTTCTCCTGTATCGTGGGTGCGTTTACAAACATGTAAATTCACATACACAAACAGCCAGACCCGGAACAACTATCTGTAGGCCATACAAATGTTTGTTCCGTGCGGGAATTGAAACCGCGACACGCAGCGCAGCAGTCAATCGCTCAACCACTGCGCCAACTGTGTCGTCAAAATTACAAATGGGTAGTCAAATCATTACTTTTTTACACAAAACTATGTTTATTAAATAAAATGCTTTGCATTCTTACAATGTTTTTCCCAAGAATTGTTGATAGATGTGCTGGTACGATTCTGAACTATAAATATAATTTTAGTTAGGTACATTTTCTCAATAAATGTACCGAAGTAAAAAAAATCACTTCGGTACATTTATCGAGAAACTGTAACATACTTTTGTGTAAAATGTAATGATTTGACTACCTATCAGTAAACGCGTCCTTAAATGCCTTGACTTCCATGTGTATGATCACAATTAGGATTAACATGCATCATTGGTTGGATGGTTCTGGATCAGCATGCAAAATTTCAGCTCAATCGGATACCGGGAAGTGGGTCAAATTAAACTTGCAAGATTTGTAAACATATATACAAGTCAAGTTAATTTATTTAACTTGACTTGTATGTATGTTTACAAATACATGTAGCTTTTAAAAAAAGTTAAGTTGGTAAGCTTATTATTAAAATCATGCGGATATCATCATTTTGGAGATAAAATAATGCCTACTTAATTAAAATGTTTTTTAGAGCTGTTATCTGTATCTATTTTCTGAAAATAAGACTTATCATCTAATATTAATGAAGAATTATTATTTTGGTAGCCGTTCGTAACCTCTCTGATAAAGTTTGAGATACCTAATGCAGTCGCCTATATAAACTAAGCTCGAAACAGGCAATCTCACAGTCTGAAAATCTAGTTCATTATGAAGAGTACGTCCACTATTGTAATCGCCGCTTTAGCGGTTGTAGTAAATTTGGTGGCGTCGTCGGGACCAGTCAGCGCGGCTGGCAGCGGAGTCAGTTCCGTCGATTATCGATCGGGATTGTACCCCACACTGATGTGCATTACCAGCCTGCCGCACGCCTCGAGTTTCAACATGGTGTCGGTCGTCGATTGTGTGACTCGCCTGATGCCAACTGGAACAGATAATCACATTACTTTCACACTGAAGAACGCTGAAACCGTAAATGAACGCGGTCATGTCATCAACTCTTATTTGGCGTCGGGCAAGTGGCAGATTGACAATAAAGACGTACCGAATATCAACAATATGGCATTTGACGGCAAGAACCGTTTGATCTTCTCAGCGGTGGGACAGTACGGCAGCGGCGTCGAGGGCAGTTTCGAGATTTACGAAAGCGGCAGGACGGTGGCCACGGTTAGTTTCGAAATTCCGGTATGGGGCGGCAATCTTTTGGATGTCAGGCTAACGGACCATTCATTCGTGTGCAACAGTCAAGGAATGACGGCCCACGGTTCCCCGTCTGTAGAAATTACTTGCTACAAACAAAACCCAAACCAACCTTAGCCACCATATGTGCGTGTATGTAGACCATGTCCACTGTAATCTTATTGTAAGTTCTGTATAACAAGTTTGTTTTCGTAAAAAAATGTATGTTTTCCGTGTCACCACTGTTGCTGTAAAGCTGTTAAAAAAATAAAATACTATTAGATACCCCTCCAACTTATTATGTTTCAATTATTGTCGTCTACTTACCACTCAAAGTGCAAGAAAACACGGTAGCAGCACGAACCTGGAACAAAACTCGCAAGGTCCGAATAATCGGTTACATATCCTAATATCTAAAGTTTTCGGTATAACTACGGTGAAAAGACCTACTTTGTAAAAGTAGGTCTTTCGTATGTTTTACTATTCTGATACCTAACAATCGTTTCATAGATTGTTTTAATAACTACCTAGTGAACGAAATACATAAAGGAGAATTCACCTTCGGTTCATTCAGCTACAAATAATAAACCTAAGAGTGATTGAACTAATGAACACTTCACATACTGTTGGTTTTTTATCAAAAACTAAGGTTTTTGATCGAAAACTTGGTTCAGTTTGTTTTTGTGCATTTGAACCAGAAGAAAACGATCGACGTCAGGGGCACCCTGAGGTTCGGTTTGGTTAGGTTAAACCCTGCAGACAGAAATAGAAGCCCCGCGCAGCGGTGCTCTGTCGCCTTGACGTCGACCCCGTCCTCCTATGCCACGCCCCATGCCCCTAGTCAACGGAGGACCAGTCGACGGTTGTCAAACCGTGTCAGAGGACCTTGAGGCGGTTTTGAACGCGTGAATACAATGATATGGTAACTACCCAACACTTTAGAAATCAATCCAGCGACTTTTACAGGAGAACTTAGGATGCAAGAGCGAGCGAAGAGAGCTCGGGGCTTTGGGCGCCCCGACTCGGACAGGTTAGGTTAGAGGGGGATGGTGTCGCCATCCCCTTCGTGTTTTTTTTTAAACCCTTTAGCTCTGCGAAGTGGAGCTCCGACTGCGTCTTTCTTTTTTTTTATTTATGAATGGGCTAGGTCTTGACCTCGATCACGCCTGATGGAAAGCGACAGATGAGGTCCATGATGAAGCGAGCGTGCCCAGAAGATGCCTTAAGGCACTGGTCTCCTACGCGTCGACGAAACACAACAGGCTGCTTGACGCCTAACTCCGGTGGGAGGGTGGTCGCGAACCAGGCGGGTGTTAGCCCTACCACCGCAAGGGAAGGATTGGTCAGTCTTATAAGGTGTTAGGTGAGATTGTCCAGGATGCGCCGAGCGCTCGGTTCACTTGAGTGTCTGATGGAACAAATTGCACTACACGAGGAGGCTCCTTCATGCATCCCTCAATCTAAATCCCTTTTAGGCAACTTTAAAGTGATAAGATGCTTTAAACTTTAAAGATTGGACATTTGGATCAAAAATCAGAGTTTTTTGTGCTTTTAAACCAGAAGAAGACGGTTGACGTCAGGGGCACATCCAGGTTCGGTTTGGTTGGGTTAGCCACCACCATCACCACCCAACAATTTAGAAATAAAACGAGCGCTTAGTATTAATAAATTGTAGGCGAGTCGTCCATTAGGTATTTCATACATAGTTGAATTAACATCTAATATCTTAAACAATCAGACTAATCGCTCGGTAATACAATTAATTTTAGTTTAAACAAAATTAGGTAAGTAAATTAGTAATTTACTCGACCAATATGTGTTATGAACAAATGTGAATCAACCGTAGTCACATCGAAAATAGTTTATTAGATAGTATGTGACGTAACCAGATATTATTTGACGTTGTTAGATAACATGTGTTGTTGCCAGATGATTGCTGACGTTGCCAGTTAAAGAGTGTGACGTTTGCACATAATTATTGACGTCGATAGCTAGTATACAATGTTGTCAGATAGTAAACGACGCTATCATATCGTATGTGAAATATTCAGGTCATATTTGACGTTGCCAGATAGTATGTGACGTAATCAGATATTATTTGACGTTGTTAGGCAATATGTATCGTTGTCAGATAAAATGTGACGTTGTCAGATATTATTTGACGTAATTAGGCAGTATGTATCGTTGTCATATAGAATGTGACGTTGTCAGATAGTTTGTGAGGTTATTAGATATTATGTGATGTTGTAATGCGATTTGTGGCGTTGTCAGATGATTATTAAATGCCGCCGCATTGATGAATGGCCCCCTTGACCATTATTTATCAGCATCCTTTTAAATGGGTGTAGAAGGTTATTGAGATGATTTTAACGTTTTGATGTCACAGCCATGATGGTTTGTGTACGTGTGTCCATGTGTTTCCGTGCAGTTTGGGTGGATAGTTTACGACAATAATCGAAACACAATAAGTTGGAGTGGTATCTAAAAGTATTTTATTTTTTTAACAGCTTTACAGCGACAGCGGTGACAACGAAAACATACGTTTTTTTTAACAGCTTAACAGTGACAGTGGTGAATCGGAAAACATAAATTTTTTACGAAAAATATTTTTTATACAGAACTTACAATAAAATTACAGTGGTCATGGTCTACACACACGTACTTACAGTCGCTAATGTTGGTTTGGGTTTTGTTTGTAGCAAATAATTTCTACAGACGGGGAACCGTGGGCCGTCATACCTTGACTGTTGCACACGAATGAATGGTCCGTTAGCCTGACATCCAAAAGATTGCCGCCCCACACCGGAATTTCGAAACTAACCGTGGCCACCGTCCTGCCGCTTTCGTAAATCTCGAAACTGCCCTCGACGCCGCTGCCGTGCTGTCCCACCGCTGAGAAGATCAAACGGTTCTTGCCATCAAATGCCATATTGTTGATATTCGGTACGTCTTTATTGTCAATCTGCCACTTGCCCGACGCCAAATAAGAGTTGATGACATGACCGCGTTCATTCACGGTTTCAGCGTTCTTCAGTGTGAAAGTAATGTGATTATCTGTTCCAGTTGGCTGCAGACGAGTCACACAATCGACGACCGACACCATGTTGAAACTCGAGGCGTACGGCAGGCTGGTAATGCACATCAGTGTGGGGTACAATCCCGATCGATAATCGACGGAACTGACTCCGCTGCCAGCCGCGCTGACTGGTCCCGACGACGCCACCAAATTTACTACAACCGCTAAAGCGGCGATTACAATAGTGGACGTACTCTTCATAATGAACTAGATTTTTAAAATGTGAGGTCTCCTGTTTCGAGCTTTGTTTATACACGCGACTGCATTATCTCAAACTTTTATCTAGAGAGGTTACGAACGGCTACCAAAATAATAATTCTTCATTAATATTAGATGATAAGTCTTATTCTCAGAAAATAGAGATAACAGCTTTTAAAAACTATTTAATTAAGTAGGCATTATTTTATCACCAAAATGATGATATCCGCATTGTTAATAATAAGCTTAATTAACTTGTTTTGAGATCATATACGTGGAAGTCAAAGCATTTAACTCCTTAAATGGTGCCAGTGGTGTTTGACATATGAAATGGTCAAACACCACTGGCACCATTTAAGGAGAGAACATTCCAGGTTGTAGTAGAAGTTCCTTGACTATAATTAACAACCAAATAAGTTACCACAGTTAATATTTACATAAAAAGACATCTACGATATTTTGAGAAAGTTGTAGAACCTTCTTTAAATTATATGCGAAGATGACTATTTATTGCTATTTCAAGATAACTTATATACCTGAGTTACCTACGGAAAATTTGGAGGGTCTGGGCCTAACTACCTGTTATTTTGTAGCAACTGTAAAAATCGTAAGCCAGTGTTCGAGATACAGAGTAGTGAACAACATCGTTCATACGAGTAGGAATACACGTGCAGGCTGAGTTACTTCAAGGGAATTGTGCGTTTCGCCTACAGTTTATTAATACTAAGCGCTCGTTTTATTTCTAAATTGGTGGGTGGTGATGGTGGTGGCTAACCTAACCAAACCGAACCTTGATGGCCCCTGACGTCGACCGTCTTCTTCTGGTTCAAAAGCACAAAAACAGGTAAAATCTGGTTTTTGATCAAAAACCTTGGTTTTTGTTAAAAAACCTTGGTTTTTGTTAAAAAACCAATAGTAGTTGAATCGTCCGTTAGTTCAATCAACCTTAGGTTTATTAATTGTAGCTGAAATCTGAATAAACCGTAGATAATTCTCTCTCAAGTATTTCGTTCATAAGTTATACAGTAGAAAAATCTAATCTAAAACGATATTTAGGAATTGAAAAAGTAGGTCTTTTGACCGTAGTTATATAGAAAATAGTTAGAATAACTTGAGATATTATGATTTGTAACCGATTATTCGAACCTTGCGAGTATTGTTCTAGGTTCGCGCTGCTACCGTAGCCGTGGCGCGACAAGCGACGGTTCGTCCATAGTAATAATAATAATAATAATAATAATAAACCATTTATTTTCAGGTTACAAAGACCCATAGATAAATACCTTAACCTACTATACATATAATAACAATTGTGTTAGTATATAATAACTTAAAACTATGTTAGTATCACTTTTAGTTTTTTTCTTTAGTTGCACTAAGTCTTTGTGCGTTCCGGTGGCACTTGTCCGCGAAAGCGGCGGAATACCACATCCTGTGGCCAAAAGCTTTCCTCCATCACCTGATGCAGGTAGCATGTTGGTATGCGCACCACAAACGCCTTAAAGTTGACGTTGCGATGTGACTCCAGAAGCTGCACTCTCGGCGCGTACTTCAGCCTCTGGCGCACGTACTTCACGATGTCTTCCTCATCAGTGGTGTAGTGGAGACGGGAAATATACACCGGGGTATTCGGCTTTGCAGCACGCAGTTTTTCGTTTGGCTCCGCAGGAGCCTTGCCGCAGCGGTTCTTACAGCTACTCTGCCGGCGCTTCCTCCTTTGCACCGTCACGAAGCCGTCATCATCAGCCCGGTCCGTTTCCGTTTTAAACACGGGCTTTGCGGGGGGAGCAGTGGGGGTGCTCACAGTGACCAATGGGTCAGATGGACGCGTCGGTCGGGCAGCGCTGCGGGGAGGAGCAGCGGGGACGGGAGCGGGGCTACGAGGCACGTTTGCGGCGCGTAACGCAGACTCAGCAATCGGCGCCGGCGACAAAACTGCTGACGCAAAACTCGTGACCGATGTGTCTAGGCAGCTAACACCTTGGCGCGTATTAACATTGCTTACACGCGCCGGTGACCCAGTTAACGCCACAGAGTTGCGCAACTCATCGAGTTCTGAGCGTAGGTCTGCGACGGTGATCTGGGATGCCTCCAACTTCCTCTGCACATCCGCTAGACTAGCCTTCAAAGACACAATGTCTTTCAACAGGCTCGTAACGTCGACGTGGTCGAATGTGACTGGAGGTAACTTGTTCAGATCTCTCGCCACAAACGTCGGCACGTCGTCAGGGTCGGTAGCCTTCAGAAGCGTGATGATATCTTGCACACTTTTCCTTGTCCCGTCACGCCGGCGAGACACCATCTGGTCGACTTTATTAAGCGACCGGAACAGCAGCAGCTTCGCAGCAGCAATGTCGTCCTCGCTGAAGTTCGACGCACAGATCTGGATGGCGGACACCTCGTCCATCACGTCCAGTTTCTGCTGCAGGAACGCCAGCAGCTCAGTTGACACAAGTTTATCACTCATGGCAACAAAATTACGAGCGTCGGCTTGCGCCGCGCTATACGATAATAATAATATTATGAACCGTGTTGCAACGTCCGCCTCAGAGCGCAGTGCACACGATACTGATGGCGTAGTGATGGCGCAATCGGAATTGCGAATTAAAATCTTCCAGCATCCAGTTATAACATGTTGCATCGACGATTCCATGACAGACTACAGGAACGCTGAGCAGCGGGTGGTCCGACCCCGGTTGATAATGCAGAGGCCATCGCACCCACACTGCAGAAAGCTAGTTTTAAATCACAGTCACATATTGATACACAATCATTTAGTATGTCAAACACCACTGGCACCACTTAAGGACGCGTTTATTTCTATTTTCTTTTTTTTAGATAACGTTGCCCCACACTAGGATTTTCTCCTGTATCGTGGGTGCGTTTACAAACATGTAAATTCACATACACAAACAGCCAGACCCGGAACAACTATCTGTAGGCCATACAAATGTTTGTTCCGTGCGGGAATTGAAACCGCGACACGCAGCGCAGCAGTCAATCGCTCAACCACTGCGCCAACTGTGTCGTCAAAATTACAAATGGGTAGTCAAATCATTACTTTTTTACACAAAACTATGTTTATTAAATAAAATGCTTTGCATTCTTACAATGTTTTTCCCAAGAATTGTTGATAGATGTGCTGGTACGATTCTGAACTATAAATATAATTTTAGTTAGGTACATTTTCTCAATAAATGTACCGAAGTAAAAAAAATCACTTCGGTACATTTATTGAGAAACTGTAACATACTTTTGTGTAAAATGTAATGATTTGACCACCTATCAGTAAACGCGTCCTTAAATGCCTTGACTTCCATGTGTATGATCACAATTAGGATTAACATGCATCATTGGTTGGATGGTTCTGGATCAGCATGCAAAATTTCAGCTCAATCGGATACCGGGAAGTGGGTCAAATTAAACTTGCAAGATTTGTAAACATATATACAAGTCAAGTTAATTTATTTAACTTGACTTGTATGTATGTTTACAAATACATATAGCTTTTAAAAAAAGTTAAGTTGGTAAGCTTATTATTAAAATCATGCGGATATCATCATTTTGGAGATAAAATAATGCCTACTTAATTAAAATGTTTTTTAGAGCTGTTATCTGTATCTATTTTCTGAAAATAAGACTTATCATCTAATATTAATGAAGAATTATTATTTTGGTAGCCGTTCGTAACCTCTCTGATAAAGTTTGAGATACCTAATGCAGTCGCCTATATAAACTAAGCTCGAAACAGGCAATCTCACAGTCTAAAAATCTAGTTCATTATGAAGAGTACGTCCACTATTGTAATCGCCGCTTTAGCGGTTGTAGTAAATTTGGTGGCGTCGTCGGGACCAGTCAGCGCGGCTGGCAGCGGAGTCAGTTCCGTCGATTATCGATCGGGATTGTACCCCACACTGATGTGCATTACCAGCCTGCCGCACGCCTCGAGTTTCAACATGGTGTCGGTCGTCGATTGTGTGACTCGCCTGATGCCAACTGGAACAGATAATCACATTACTTTCACACTGAAGAACGCTGAAACCGTAAATGAACGCGGTCATGTCATCAACTCTTATTTGGCGTCGGGCAAGTGGCAGATTGACAATAAAGACGTACCGAATATCAACAATATGGCATTTGACGGCAAGAACCGTTTGATCTTCTCAGCGGTGGGACAGTACGGCAGCGGCGTCGAGGGCAGTTTCGAGATTTACGAAAGCGGCAGGACGGTGGCCACGGTTAGTTTCGAAATTCCGGTATGGGGCGGCAATCTTTTGGATGTCAGGCTAACGGACCATTCATTCGTGTGCAACAGTCAAGGTATGACGGCCCACGGTTCCCCGTCTGTAGAAATTACTTGCTACAAACAAAACCCAAACCAACCTTAGCCACCATTTATGTGCGTGTATGTAGACCATGTCCACTGTAATCTTATTGTAAGTTCTGTATAACAAGTTTGTTTTCGTAAAAAAATGTATGTTTTCCGTGTCACCACTGTTGCTGTAAAGCTGTTAAAAAAATAAAATACTATTAGATACCCCTCCAACTTATTATGTTTCAATTATTGTCGTCTACTTACCACTCAAAGTGCAAGAAAACACGGTAGCAGCACGAACCTGGAACAAAACTCGCAAGGTCCGAATAATCGGTTACATATCCTAATATCTAAAGTTTTCGGTATAACTACGGTGAAAAGACCTACTTTGTAAAAGTAGGTCTTTCGTATGTTTTACTATTCTGATACCTAACAATCGTTTCATAGATTGTTTTAATAACTACCTAGTGAACGAAATACATAAAGGAGAATTCACCTTCGGTTCATTCAGCTACAAATAATAAACCTAAGAGTGATTGAACTAATGAACACTTCACATACTGTTGGTTTTTTATCAAAAACTAAGGTTTTTGATCGAAAACTTGGTTCAGTTTGTTTTTGTGCATTTGAACCAGAAGAAAACGATCGACGTCAGGGGCACCCTGAGGTTCGGTTTGGTTAGGTTAAACCCTGCAGACAGAAATAGAAGCCCCGCGCAGCGGTGCTCTGTCGCCTTGACGTCGACCCCGTCCTCCTATGCCACGCCCCATGCCCCTAGTCAACGGAGGACCAGTCGACGGTTGTCAAACCGTGTCAGAGGACCTTGAGGCGGTTTTGAACGCGTGAATACAATGATATGGTAACTACCCAACACTTTAGAAATCAATCCAGCGACTTTTACAGGAGAACTTAGGATGCAAGAGCGAGCGAAGAGAGCTCGGGGCTTTGGGCGCCCCGACTCGGACAGGTTAGGTTAGAGGGGGATGGTGTCGCCATCCCCTTCGTGTTTTTTTTTAAACCCTTTAGCTCTGCGAAGTGGAGCTCCGACTGCGTCTTTCTTTTTTTTTATTTATGAATGGGCTAGCTCTTGACCTCGATCACGCCTGATGGAAAGCGACAGATGAGGTCCATGATGAAGCGAGCGTGCCCAGAAGATGCCTTAAGGCACTGGTCTCCTACGCGTCGACGAAACACAACAGGCTGCTTGACGCCTAACTCCGGTGGGAGGGTGGTCGCGAACCAGGCGGGTGTTAGCCCTACCACCGCAAGGGAAGGATTGGTCAGTCTTATAAGGTGTTAGGTGAGATTGTCCAGGATGCGCCGAGCGCTCGGTTCACTTGAGTGTCTGATGGAACAAATTGCACTACACGAGGAGGCTCCTTCATGCATCCCTCAATCTAAAATCAGAGTTTTTTGTGCTTTTAAACCAGAAGAAGACGGTTGACGTCAGGGGCACATCCAGGTTCGGTTTGGTTGGGTTAGCCACCACCATCACCACCCAACAATTTAGAAATAAAACGAGCGCTTAGTATTAATAAATTGTAGGCGAGTCGTCCATTAGGTATTTCATACATAGTTGAATTAACATCTAATATCTTAAACAATCAGACTAATCGCTCGGTAATACAATTAATTTTAGTTTAAACAAAATTAGGTAAGTAAATTAGTAATTTACTCGACCAATATGTGTTATGAACAAATGTGAATCAACCGTAGTCACATCGAAAATAGTTTATTAGATAGTATGTGACGTAACCAGATATTATTTGACGTTGTTAGATAACATGTGTTGTTGCCAGATGATTGCTGACGTTGCCAGTTAAAGAGTGTGACGTTTGCAGATAATTATTGACGTCGATAGCTAGTATACAATGTTGTCAGATAGTAAACGACGCTATCATATCGTATGTGAAATATTCAGGTCATATTTGACGTTGCCAGATAGTATGTGACGTAATCAGATATTATTTGACGTTGTTAGGCAGTATGTATCGTTGTCAGATAAAATGTGACGTTGTCAGATATTATTTCACGTAATTAGGCAGTATGTATCGTTGTCATATAGAATGTGTCGTTGTCAGATAGTTTGTGAGGTTATTAGATATTATGTGATGTTGTAATGCGATTTGTGGCGTTGTCAGATGATTATTAAATGCCGCCGCATTGATGAATGGCCCCCTTGACCATTATTTATCAGCATCCTTTTAAATGGGTGTAGAAGGTTATTGAGATGATTTTAACGTTTTGATGTCACAGCCATGATGGTTTGTGTACGTGTGTCCATGTGTTTCCGTGCAGTTTGGGTGGATAGTTTACGACAATAATCGAAACACAATAAGTTGGAGGGGTATCTAAAAGTATTTTATTTTTTTAACAGCTTTACAGCGACAGCGGTGACAACGAAAACATACGTTTTTTTTAACAGCTTAACAGTGACAGTGGTGAATCGGAAAACATATATTTTTTACGAAAAATATTTTTTATACAGAACTTACAATAAAATTACAGTGGTCATGGTCTACACACACGTACTTACAGTGGCTAATGTTGGTTTGGGTTTTGTTTGTAGCAAATAATTTCTACAGACGGGGAACCGTGGGCCGTCATACCTTGACTGTTGCACACGAATGAATGGTCCGTTAGCCTGACATCCAAAAGATTGCCGCCCCACACCGGAATTTCGAAACTAACCGTGGCCACCGTCCTGCCGCTTTCGTAAATCTCGAAACTGCCCTCGACGCCGCTGCCGTGCTGTCCCACCGCTGAGAAGATCAAACGGTTCTTGCCATCAAATGCCATATTGTTGATATTCGGTACGTCTTTATTGTCAATCTGCCACTTGCCCGACGCCAAATAAGAGTTGATGACATGACCGCGTTCATTCACGGTTTCAGCGTTCTTCAGTGTGAAAGTAATGTGATTATCTGTTCCAGTTGGCTGCAGACGAGTCACACAATCGACGACCGACACCATGTTGAAACTCGAGGCGTACGGCAGGCTGGTAATGCACATCAGTGTGGGGTACAATCCCGATCGATAATCGACGGAACTGACTCCGCTGCCAGCCGCGCTGACTGGTCCCGACGACGCCACCAAATTTACTACAACCGCTAAAGCGGCGATTACAATAGTGGACGTACTCTTCATAATGAACTAGATTTTTAAAATGTGAGGTCTCCTGTTTCGAGCTTTGTTTATATACGCGACTGCATTATCTGAAACTTTTATCTAGAGAGGTTACGAACGGCTACCAAAATAATAATTCTTCATTAATATTAGATGATAAGTCTTATTCTCAGAAAATAGAGATAACAGCTTTTAAAAACTATTTAATTAAGTAGGCATTATTTTATCACCAAAATGATGATATCCGCATTGTTAATAATAAGCTTAATTAACTTGTTTTGAGATCATATACGTGGAAGTCAAAGCATTTAACTCCTTAAATGGTGCCAGTGGTGTTTGACATATGAAATGGTCAAACACCACTAGCACCATTTAAGGAGAGAACATTCCAGGTTGTAGTAGAAGTTCCTTGACTATAATTAACAACCAAATAAGTTACCACAGTTAATATTTACATAAAAAGACATCTACGATATTTTGAGAAAGTTGTAGAACCTTCTTTAAATTATATGCGAAGATGACTATTTATTGCTATTTCAAGATAACTTATATACCTGAGTTACCTACGGAAAATTTGGAGGGTCTGGGCCTAACTACCTGTTATTTTGTAGCAACTGTAAAAATCGTAAGCCAGTGTTCGAGATACAGAGCAGTGAACAACATCGTTCATACGAGTAGGAATACACGTGCAGGCTGAGTTACTTCAAGGGAATTGTGCGTTTCGCCTACAGTTTATTAATACTAAGCGCTCGTTTTATTTCTAAATTGGTGGGTGGTGATGGTGGTGGCTAACCTAACCAAACCGAACCTCGATGTGCCCCTGACGTCGACCGTCTTCTTCTGGTTCAAAAGCACAAAAACAGGTAATAGTAGTTGAATCGTCCGTTAGTTCAATCAACCTTAGGTTTATTAATTGTAGCTGAAATCTGAATAAACCGTAGATAATTCTCTCTCAAGTATTTCGTTCATAAGTTATACAGTAGAAAAATCTAATCTAAAACGATATTTAGGAATTGAAAAAGTAGGTCTTTTGACCGTAGTTATATAGAAAATAGTTAGAATAACTTGAGATATTATGATTTGTAACCGATTATTCGAACCTTGCGAGTATTGTTCTAGGTTCGCGCTGCTACCGTAGCCGTGGCGCGACAAGCGACGGCTCGTCCATAGTGATGGCGCAATCGGAATTGCGAATTAAAATCTTCCAGCATCCAGTTATAACATGTTGCATCGACGATTCCATGACAGACTACAGGAACGCTGAGCAGCGGGTGGTCCGACCCCGGTTGATAATGCAGAGGCCATCGCACCCACACTGCAGAAAGCTAGTTTTAAATCACAGTCACATATTGATACACAATCATTTAGTATGTCAAACACCACTGGCACCACTTAAGGACGCGTTTATTTCTATTTTCTATTTTCTTTTTTTTTAGATAACGTTGCCCCACACTAGGATTTTCTCCTGTATCGTGGGTGCGTTTACAAACATATAAATTCACATACACAAACAGCCAGACCCGGAACAACTATCTGTAGGCCATACAAATGTTTGTTCCGTGCGGGAATTGAAACCGCGACACGCAGCGCAGCAGTCAATCGCTCAACCACTGCGCCAACTGTGTCGTCAAATTTACAAATGGGTAGTCAAATCATTACTTTTTTACACAAAACTATGTTTATTAAATAAAATGCTTTGCATTCTTACAATGTTTTTCCCAAGAATTGTTGATAGATGTGCTGGTACGATTCTGAACTATAAATATAATTTTAGTTAGGTACATTTTCTCAATAAATGTACCGAAGTAAAAAAAATCACTTCGGTACATTTATCGAGAAACTGTAACATACTTTTGTGTAAAATGTAATGATTTGACTACCTATCAGTAAACGCGTCCTTAAATGCCTTGACTTCCATGTGTATGATCACAATTAGGATTAACATGCATCATTGGTTGGATGGTTCTGGATCAGCATGCAAAATTTCAGCTCAATCGGATACCGGGAAGTGGGTCAAATTAAACTTGCAAGATTTGTAAACATATATACAAGTCAAGTTAATTTATTTAACTTGACTTGTATGTATGTTTACAAATACATATAGCTTTTAAAAAAGCTTTTAAAAAAAGTTAAGTTGGTAAGCTTATTATTAAAATCATGCGGATATCATCATTTTGGAGATAAAATAATGCCTACTTAATTAAAATGTTTTTTAGAGCTGTTATCTGTATCTATTTTCTGAAAATAAGACTTATCATCTAATATTAATGAAGAATTATTATTTTGGTAGCCGTTCGTAACCTCTCTGATAAAGTTTGAGATACCTAATGCAGTCGCCTATATAAACTAAGCTCGAAACAGGCAATCTCACAGTCTAAACATCTAGTTCATTATGAAGAGTACGTCCACTATTGTAATCGCCGCTTTAGCGGTTGTAGTAAATTTGGTGGCGTCGTCGGGACCAGTCAGCGCGGCTGGCAGCGGAGTCAGTTCCGTCGATTATCGATCGGGATTGTACCCCACACTGATGTGCATTACCAGCCTGCCGCACGCCTCGAGTTTCAACATGGTGTCGGTCGTCGATTGTGTGACTCGCCTGATGCCAACTGGAACAGATAATCACATTACTTTCACACTGAAGAACGCTGAAACCGTAAATGAACGCGGTCATGTCATCAACTCTTATTTGGCGTCGGGCAAGTGGCAGATTGACAATAAAGACGTACCGAATATCAACAATATGGCATTTGACGGCAAGAACCGTTTGATCTTCTCAGCGGTGGGACAGTACGGCAGCGGCGTCGAGGGCAGTTTCGAGATTTACGAAAGCGGCAGGACGGTGGCCACGGTTAGTTTCGAAATTCCGGTATGGGGCGGCAATCTTTTGGATGTCAGGCTAACGGACCATTCATTCGTGTGCAACAGTCAAGGAATGACGGCCCACGGTTCCCCGTCTGTAGAAATTACTTGCTACAAACAAAACCCAAACCAACCTTAGCCACCATATGTGCGTGTATGTAGACCATGTCCACTGTAATCTTATTGTAAGTTCTGTATAACAAGTTTGTTTTCGTAAAAAAATGTATGTTTTCCGTGTCACCACTGTTGCTGTAAAGCTGTTAAAAAAATAAAATACTATTAGATACCCCTCCAACTTATTATGTTTCAATTATTGTCGTCTACTTACCACTCAAAGTGCAAGAAAACACGGTAGCAGCACGAACCTGGAACAAAACTCGCAAGGTCCGAATAATCGGTTACATATCCTAATATCTAAAGTTTTCGGTATAACTACGGTGAAAAGACCTACTTTGTAAAAGTAGGTCTTTCGTATGTTTTACTATTCTGATACCTAACAATCGTTTCATAGATTGTTTTAATAACTACCTAGTGAACGAAATACATAAAGGAGAATTCACCTTCGGTTCATTCAGCTACAAATAATAAACCTAAGAGTGATTGAACTAATGAACACTTCACATACTGTTGGTTTTTTATCAAAAACTAAGGTTTTTGATCGAAAACTTGGTTCAGTTTGTTTTTGTGCATTTGAACCAGAAGAAAACGATCGACGTCAGGGGCACCCTGAGGTTCGGTTTGGTTAGGTTAAACCCTGCAGACAGAAATAGAAGCCCCGCGCAGCGGTGCTCTGTCGCCTTGACGTCGACCCCGTCCTCCTATGCCACGCCCCATGCCCCTAGTCAACGGAGGACCAGTCGACGGTTGTCAAACCGTGTCAGAGGACCTTGAGGCGGTTTTGAACGCGTGAATACAATGATATGGTAACTACCCAACACTTTAGAAATCAATCCAGCGACTTTTACAGGAGAACTTAGGATGCAAGAGCGAGCGAAGAGAGCTCGGGGCTTTGGGCGCCCCGACTCGGACAGGTTAGGTTAGAGGGGGATGGTGTCGCCATCCCCTTCGTGTTTTTTTTTAAACCCTTTAGCTCTGCGAAGTGGAGCTCCGACTGCGTCTTTCTTTTTTTTTATTTATGAATGGGCTAGCTCTTGACCTCGATCACGCCTGATGGAAAGCGACAGATGAGGTCCATGATGAAGCGAGCGTGCCCAGAAGATGCCTTAAGGCACTGGTCTCCTACGCGTCGACGAAACACAACAGGCTGCTTGACGCCTAACTCCGGTGGGAGGGTGGTCGCGAACCAGGCGGGTGTTAGCCCTACCACCGCAAGGGAAGGATTGGTCAGTCTTATAAGGTGTTAGGTGAGATTGTCCAGGATGCGCCGAGCGCTCGGTTCACTTGAGTGTCTGATGGAACAAATTGCACTACACGAGGAGGCTCCTTCATGCATCCCTCAATCTAAATCCCTTTTAGGCAACTTTAAAGTGATAAGATGCTTTAAACTTTAAAGATTGGACATTTGGATCAAAAATCAGAGTTTTTTGTGCTTTTAAACCAGAAGAAGACGGTTGACGTCAGGGGCACATCCAGGTTCGGTTTGGTTGGGTTAGCCACCACCATCACCACCCAACAATTTAGAAATAAAACGAGCGCTTAGTATTAATAAATTGTAGGCGAGTCGTCCATTAGGTATTTCATACACCTTTCTTTACATCCATTCTTTTGTACACCTCAGTCTTCTTACCAACGCATACTAGCATCTATATCTGAGAATAAATATGATATGAATTCTATAATAACTATAATTGTAGGAAATAGTTCAAACCTAACAAATGATGGTATCACAGATAGTATCACTGAACTTTTGAAGATTAATTGTAGAAAGATAATTTTGTGTGCTTTTCCATACTTTGAGCACTTATCATATAGGCAAAATAATTACATACACAAGCTAAATATGCATATGCAATTTTTAGTAAGTCACCATAGTGACAAGCTTTTATTTTTTGACATCTATAAGTCGACAAGGAATACCGTGTATCTGCCCATTAGTTTTAGACGTCAAATAGCGAGGCTATTAGCTTTTAATATTAACTCAGACATAATTAGTATGTCGAAGTACTCAAGTATTAGCACCACAGTTAGTAGTAGTACTAATGCCTTGGTTGCTAGCTCAAACAATTTAAACTAGGCAATAAGACAACAGATGGTACCATATGCAATTTAGCTCAACTTATCAACAACAAGGTATCTTCTAGCACTAATATAAATGGAGCTAATCAGAAATCCTTTACTTTATACCTTCAAAACATACAAGGCTTTTCTTCGAAGCAATTGGAATTTGAATTATTTTTAGAAAAATCAATGTTTGACATTGTTTGTATTACTGAGCATTGGTTAAAGGATTCTGAAATGTTAATTAATTATGATAATTACAGTTTGGGCAGTTGTTTTAACCGAAAATCAATGCTGCGTGGGGGTTCACTTATTTTAATAAAACGGTCTATAAAATTTAAAACTCGAAAAGATATAATTGAACTGTCGGTTGAACATAACATTGAACTATCCTGTGTTGAGCTATATAATCATGTCATAGTGTGCGTTTACAGACCCCCTAATTATCAAAACTATTCTGTTTTTGAGTCAGTGATGGAAGATGTTTTGACAAAACTTGCAACTGGTAATAAACTTTTGATTGTATGTGGAGATTTCAATATAAATATTTTAGAAAGTAATTCAGATAGCAGTCGCTTTTTAAATCTCTTTAAGTCATTCAATTTATCAAATGTGTTCATAGAACCAACCCGATCAACGGCAACGACTGCTACATGCATTGATAATGTTTTTTGTTGCTGCAACTACTTAAAAAAAGCCATTGTAAATTGTGTCCCTTCTGATCACAGTGGGCTAACGATAACTTTTGAGTCTACCATACCATTACAAAAAGTGCAGATACAAACAAGACCAATAACAGCCGGTAAATTAAACAAATTTAACAGCACTTTAGGCAGCAAGTTAAGTAGTCAGGGCTTCACAATGAACAATGGTAATATTTTATATAAAGAATTTTTTTCTGTTGTCCAAACTAAGTTCAATAACACTTTTAAAAAAATAACTAAAACTATTTGCCCTAAGTTTTTATTTAGTTACTGGGCGACTAAAGGACTCAGAAAAAGTCGAGATAGACTTTATGAACTATATGGCCTTAAGCCCTATATTAACACTGAAACTTTTAATAAGTATGTAGCTACCTACTCAAAAATTTATAAAAATACTTGTAAGGTAGCTAAGGCTTTTTACATAAGCAATAAGGTGAAAACAGCAGACAATAAAATAAAGACTGTTTGGAAAATTATAAATAATGAAACAAACAGGAACAAAAGACATAACACTGATTACACATTGGAGACCACTCAGGGTCTTATTAGCGATAACCAACAAGTTGCTCAAGAATTTGTAAATTTCTTTACCAGTATTCCAATTAAAACTACTGAAGCCTTGAATTCGTCACCTTCGCTTGCTTTTGATTTGTTACAGGCAAATGTTTCAGCCTGCCCGACTGAATTTAATTTCAAGCATATAAACCCCATAACAGTAATGAAAGCTTTCAAACAAATCAAGGTTAAATTGACCGAGGATTTATGGGGATTGTCTATCAAAGTGTGTACCTCAATATTGAAACTATAGCGCCTTACTTAGCTTTAATATTTAATTTGTGTGTCGATCAAGGTGTCTTTCCGGACCTAATGAAATTCAGTAAGGTGATACCACTTTTCAAATCCGGGGATAGTAAAGACACAAACAATTATAGACCAGTATCCGTGTTGCCAGTGTTCAGCAAGGTATTTGAAAAAGTGATGCTTAATCAGATGCTTTATCATTTTAACACCAATAACATCTTGCATGATAAACAGTATGGTTTCACCAGAGGACGTTGCACGACTGACGCTGGTGTTACCTTATTGAAGCACATCTTTAATGCGTGGGAAGAGGCACAAGATGCCATAGGCATCTTCTGTGACCTATCTAAGGCGTTTGATTGTGTAAATCACGAAACATTACTTTTGAAACTTGGGCATTACGGGCTGGGCAAAACAGCTTTAAGCCTTGTTAAATCTTATTTAAATGATAGACAGCAGTTAGTTCAAGTAAACGGTGTCAATTCGTCGGGATTAAATGTGAAAATGGGGGTTCCCCAGGGCTCAATTTTAGGTCCTTTTTTATTTTTAGTATATATAAATGATTTGCCCCATTTATTGCAACAAAAACTTGATATGGTGTTGTTTGCCGACGATACCTCTTTGATTTTTAATATAAATAGACGAACCAATAATCTTGACGTCATAAATAACGCCCTAATGCAAGTCCAAAATTGGTTTACTGCCAATAATTTAGTTCTAAATGAAAAGAAAACGAAATGCATAAGATTTGCCTTACCAAATGTCAGAGGCAGTGATTGTGACATAGTATTGAACGGGGAAAAACTTGAATTCGTCGATAAAACGGTTTTCCTGGGAATTACTCTTGACTCAAGGCTACAATGGGGTCCTCATTTAACATCTCTTGCAGGACGGCTAAGTTCAGCAGCATATGCTGTCAGGAAAATCCGCCAATTTACGGATGTAGATACCGCGAGACTGGTCTATTTTAGTTACTTTCACAGTATCATGTCTTACGGTATACTACTATGGGGACGGGCTGCAGACATCGAGTCTATTTTTATTCTGCAGAAAAGAGCCATTAAAGCCGTATACAAACTCGGCCGGCGCGATTCTTTAAGGGAACTGTTTAAGAATATTAACATCATGACGGTACCTTGTCAATACATTTACGAAAACATCATGTATGTTAGAAAGAATTTACATCTTTTTAGTAAAAGAGGCGACAGACATAATTATGGTACTCGAAATAGGGACCAATTAGTTCAACCAGGTTTCAGACTGGCTAAAGTAGCCTCATCTTTTATGGGGTACTGTTTAAAATGTTATAATAAAATACCTCCCCATATATTAGAACTAAATGAGACTAAATTTAAATCTTGTATTAAACGCACACTATGCAGGCAAGCATATTATAAGTTAGGGGAGTATATTGAAGATAAAAATGCTTGGCTCAATGCTGGTCCTGCTCCACAGCCATTAGGGCGCACAAAGTAATCTGTTAGCATTTGGAAATATTGTTGGACCGGATGAAGATTGTAAGAATGCTATATATTTTTTTTTTATTGTATAGACTCAATTTATTTAGCATTGTATAATTTCATGCATTAACGGCACATGTGTGAGTACTATGTAGGTCCCTCAAATTTAAACTATAATGATCATTTTGGGTAGGTCTTTGACTTGAATGTACCCTGGCGATTGGGGATGTCATGCTCACTCAAAAGTCTGGCTGATGGTGGCGTTTGCGTTGGATCATTTGGCTCCCTTAAAAATGGTCGAGCCGAATGGTGCTAGCGTATGCGTCATGTTCGTGAACGGGCGCCGTCAGCTGAGACTGGTCATCTCTCGGCTGCCATGGTCTATTTTAATTATTTCTTTGAATTGTTTCTTTTTTACTCCGGACTATCCTGCACGTCTTTTACATCGTTCTCACATATATGTATAATTTCAATATGAATGATGTAACCATAATTTTGTAACAAAAACTTATTTTTAAAAGAGTGTCCGTGGAGTTTCTTGCACGTTCTTCTCCATAGAGATCTACGCTTTGGAACGTGCAAATAGCTTCATCTTTTTTTTTTTTGACCGACCGACCTTGACAATTCAAAAGTGCCTGTAAATGGTCTAATTGAAATAAATGCTTTGACTTTGACTTTGACATACATAGTTGAATTAACATCTAATATCTTAAACAATCAGACTAATCGCTCGGTAATACAATTAATTTTAGTTTAAACAAAATTAAGTAAGTAAATTAGTAATTTACTCGACCAATATGTGTTATGAACAAATGTGAATCAACCGTAGTCACATCGAAAATAGTTTATTAGATAGTATGTGACGTAACCAGATATTATTTGACGTTGTTTGATAACATGTGTTGTTGCCAGATGATTGCTGACGTTGCCAGTTAAAGAGTGTGACGTTTGCAGATAATTATTGACATCGATAGCTAGTATACAATGTTGTCAGATAGTAAACGACGCTATCATATCGTATGTGAAATATTCAGGTCATATTTGACGTTGCCAGATAGTATGTGACGTAATCAGATATTATTTGACGTTGTTAGGCAGTATGTATCGTTGTCAGATAAAATGTGACGTTGTCAGATATTATTTGACGTAATTAGGCAGTATGTATCGTTGTCATATAGAATGTGACGTTGTCAGATAGTTTGTGAGGTTATTAGATATTATGTGATGTTGTAATGCGATTTGTGGCGTTGTCAGATGATTATTAAATGCCGCCGCATTGATGAATGGCCCCCTTGACCATTATTTATCAGCATCCTTTTAAATGGGTGTAGAAGGTTATTGAGATGATTTTAACGTTTTGATGTCACAGCCATGATGGTTTGTGTACGTGTGTCCATGTGTTTCCGTGCAGTTTGGGTGGATAGTTTACGACAATAATCGAAACACAATAAGTTGGAGTGGTATCTAAAAGTATTTTATTTATTTAACAGCTTTACAGCGACAGCGGTGACAACGAAAACATACGTTTTTTTTAACAGCTTAACAGTGACAGTGGTGAATCGGAAAACATAAATTTTTTACGAAAAATATTTTTTATACAGAACTTACAATAAAATTACAGTGGTCATGGTCTACACACACGTACTTACAGTCGCTAATGTTGGTTTGGGTTTTGTTTGTAGCAAATAATTTCTACAGACGGGGAACCGTGGGCCGTCATACCTTGACTGTTGCACACGAATGAATGGTCCGTTAGCCTGACATCCAAAAGATTGCCGCCCCACACCGGAATTTCGAAACTAACCGTGGCCACCGTCCTGCCGCTTTCGTAAATCTCGAAACTGCCCTCGACGCCGCTGCCGTGCTGTCCCACCGCTGAGAAGATCAAACGGTTCTTGCCATCAAATGCCATATTGTTGATATTCGGTACGTCTTTATTGTCAATCTGCCACTTGCCCGACGCCAAATAAGAGTTGATGACATGACCGCGTTCATTCACGGTTTCAGCGTTCTTCAGTGTGAAAGTAATGTGATTATCTGTTCCAGTTGGCTGCAGACGAGTCACACAATCGACGACCGACACCATGTTGAAACTCGAGGCGTACGGCAGGCTGGTAATGCACATCAGTGTGGGGTACAATCCCGATCGATAATCGACGGAACTGACTCCGCTGCCAGCCGCGCTGACTGGTCCCGACGACGCCACCAAATTTACTACAACCGCTAAAGCGGCGATTACAATAGTGGACGTACTCTTCATAATGAACTAGATTTTTAAAATGTGAGGTCTCCTGTTTCGAGCTTTGTTTATATACGCGACTGCATTATCTCAAACTTTTATCTAGAGAGGTTACGAACGGCTACCAAAATAATAATTCTTCATTAATATTAGATGATAAGTCTTATTCTCAGAAAATAGAGATAACAGCTTTTAAAAACTATTTAATTAAGTAGGCATTATTTTATCACCAAAATGATGATATCCGCATTGTTAATAATAAGCTTAATTAACTTGTTTTGAGATCATATACGTGGAAGTCAAAGCATTTAACTTCTTAAATGGTGCCAGTGGTGTTTGACATATGAAATGGTCAAACACCACTGGCACCATTTAAGGAGAGAACATTCCAGGTTGTAGTAGAAGTTCCTTGACTATAATTAACAACCAAATAAGTTACCACAGTTAATATTTACATAAAAAGACATCTACGATATTTTGAGAAAGTTGTAGAACCTTCTTTAAATTATATGCGAAGATGACTATTTATTGCTATTTCAAGATAACTTATATACCTGAGTTACCTACGGAAAATTTGGAGGGTCTGGGCCTAACTACCTGTTATTTTGTAGCAACTGTAAAAATCGTAAGCCAGTGTTCGAGATACAGAGCAGTGAACAACATCGTTCATACGAGTAGGAATACACGTGCAGGCTGAGTTACTTCAAGGGAATTGTGCGTTTCGCCTACAGTTTATTAATACTAAGCGCTCGTTTTATTTCTAAATTGGTGGGTGGTGATGGTGGTGGCTAACCTAACCAAACCGAACCTCGATGTGCCCCTGACGTCGACCGTCTTCTTCTGGTTCAAAAGCACAAAAACAGGTAATAGTAGTTGAATCGTCCGTTAGTTCAATCAACCTTAGGTTTATTAATTGTAGCTGAAATCTGAATAAACCGTAGATAATTCTCTCTCAAGTATTTCGTTCATAAGTTATACAGTAGAAAAATCTAATCTAAAACGATATTTAGGAATTGAAAAAGTAGGTCTTTTGACCGTAGTTATATAGAAAATAGTTAGAATAACTTGAGATATTATGATTTGTAACCGATTATTCGAACCTTGCGAGTATTGTTCTAGGTTCGCGCTGCTACCGTAGCCGTGGCGCGACAAGCGACGGCTCGTCCATAGTGATGGCGCAATCGGAATTGCGAATTAAAATCTTCCAGCATCCAGTTATAACATGTTGCATCGACGATTCCATGACAGACTACAGGAACGCTGAGCAGCGGGTGGTCCGACCCCGGTTGATAATGCAGAGGCCATCGCACCCACACTGCAGAAAGCTAGTTTTAAATCACAGTCACATATTGATACACAATCATTTAGTATGTCAAACACCACTGGCACCACTTAAGGACGCGTTTATTTCTATTTTCTATTTTCTTTTTTTTTAGATAACGTTGCCCCACACTAGGATTTTCTCCTGTATCGTGGGTGCGTTTACAAACATGTAAATTCACATACACAAACAGCCAGACCCGGAACAACTATCTGTAGGCCATACAAATGTTTGTTCCGTGCGGGAATTGAAACCGCGACACGCAGCGCAGCAGTCAATCGCTCAACCACTGCGCCAACTGTGTCGTCAAATTTACAAATGGGTAGTCAAATCATTACTTTTTTACACAAAACTATGTTTATTAAATAAAATGCTTTGCATTCTTACAATGTTTTTCCCAAGAATTGTTGATAGATGTGCTGGTACGATTCTGAACTATAAATATAATTTTAGTTAGGTACATTTTCTCAATAAATGTACCGAAGTAAAAAAAATCACTTCGGTACATTTATCGAGAAACTGTAACATACTTTTGTGTAAAATGTAATGATTTGACTACCTATCAGTAAACGCGTCCTTAAATGCCTTGACTTCCATGTGTATGATCACAATTAGGATTAACATGCATCATTGGTTGGATGGTTCTGGATCAGCATGCAAAATTTCAGCTCAATCGGATACCGGGAAGTGGGTCAAATTAAACTTGCAAGATTTGTAAACATATAAACAAGTCAAGTTAATTTATTTAACTTGACTTGTATGTATGTTTACAAATACATATAGCTTTTAAAAAAGCTTTTAAAAAAAGTTAAGTTGGTAAGCTTATTATTAAAATCATGCGGATATCATCATTTTGGAGATAAAATAATGCCTACTTAATTAAAATGTTTTTTAGAGCTGTTATCTGTATCTATTTTCTGAAAATAAGACTTATCATCTAATATTAATGAAGAATTATTATTTTGGTAGCCGTTCGTAACCTCTCTGATAAAGTTTGAGATACCTAATGCAGTCGCCTATATAAACTAAGCTCGAAACAGGCAATCTCACAGTCTAAAAATCTAGTTCATTATGAAGAGTACGTCCACTATTGTAATCGCCGCTTTAGCGGTTGTAGTAAATTTGGTGGCGTCGTCGGGACCAGTCAGCGCGGCTGGCAGCGGAGTCAGTTCCGTCGATTATCGATCGGGATTGTACCCCACACTGATGTGCATTACCAGCCTGCCGCACGCCTCGAGTTTCAACATGGTGTCGGTCGTCGATTGTGTGACTCGCCTGATGCCAACTGGAACAGATAATCACATTACTTTCACACTGAAGAACGCTGAAACCGTAAATGAACGCGGTCATGTCATCAACTCTTATTTGGCGTCGGGCAAGTGGCAGATTGACAATAAAGACGTACCGAATATCAACAATATGGCATTTGACGGCAAGAACCGTTTGATCTTCTCAGCGGTGGGACAGTACGGCAGCGGCGTCGAGGGCAGTTTCGAGATTTACGAAAGCGGCAGGACGGTGGCCACGGTTAGTTTCGAAATTCCGGTATGGGGCGGCAATCTTTTGGATGTCAGGCTAACGGACCATTCATTCGTGTGCAACAGTCAAGGAATGACGGCCCACGGTTCCCCGTCTGTAGAAATTACCTGCTACAAACAAAACCCAAACCAACCTTAGCCACCATATGTGCGTGTATGTAGACCATGTCCACTGTAATCTTATTGTAAGTTCTGTATAACAAGTTTGTTTTCGTAAAAAAATGTATGTTTTCCGTGTCACCACTGTTGCTGTAAAGCTGTTTAAAAAATAAAATACTATTAGATACCCCTCCAACTTATTATGTTTCAATTATTGTCGTTAACTACCCACCCAAAGTGCACGAAAACACATGGACACATGTACAATTGTACACACACCATCATGGCCGTGTCATCTTATGACCGCAAAATGAACAATAAAGGATTCGACGAAGGTTCACTAATGTGGCTGCACAATCTAGTTCGCAGCAAAGGGAAATCTCCTAAGCTTCAAGCTAAATGGGACGGGCCGTACCGGATTGTGACGAAAATCAATGACATAACCTACCGCATACAAAAAGGTACAAGAAGTGCTCCTAAGATCGTCCATGTGGATCGACTGGCGCGTTATTATGGGGCCGATAATGCTCGGGACGAGCATATCTTAGGAGGGGGCAGTGTTACGCGCCAGAATTAATGCCGGGTACATAACGTTAAAAGTTACTACTAGCGCCATCTAGTATCGAGTAGCAGAACTAGTAGAGTCAAGATCCTTCTAGACATTTCGGTGCTAGAACATTCTGTTATCTGGTTATTCGGGGCCGGTATGGACTCGAACTTTCTAGATGTTTCTATACTAGAAGGTTCTGGAATTATCTGACGACCTATATAAGGCCCGCATAGCCTGCGACCGGGTCAGTATTGAATTTGCGATACAAGCGACAACTTCGAGAGCGAACTTCAACTGCGAATTAAGTGATCAGTAGTGCAAATTGTGTTTTATAATTAGTGAGTTTTAGGGCCATTCTCACCAAGCCAAACTGATCGCGATCAGCGTATAAACCACATTTATGAGCTGCCAATGTCACTATTTTTCTATGGAACATTGACGCTGACAGCTCTTGAACGCAGTTTAGATGTTCTGATCGCGTTCAGTTTCATTGGTGAAATCCGCTCTTAAAATTGTAATTAGTGTTGACAATTAAAGTGTCATTTTGGTTATTTTATCGGCTGTTTTTATTGTCACGAACCCTATGCTCGTAACAATAATAATAGGTATATAAGTAAATAGTAACCACAGACGATTAATCATCCTTTTTTATGATTAAGAGGGCACCATTGCGCGCTCGGCGCCCTCTTAACCTATCCAAAAAACACAGAACGCAAACAGTGCGACCATGCATTAAATTCCAATAAATAAAAAAAACACTATCAAAATACCCGACCGTTAAAAACGACTAAAAAGTTCCAAACAAGTCACTTTAACAAGTCCTTTTTAGCGGTCGGGTTTTTAGACATGCATTTTATTTATTTCCTACATTTTAGTGAGTTATTTTTTTCGGACGCCATTTTGTAAATTTATATAACATATCAACACCTCATATATGTCAAAATCCGACCAGCCAGCCGTTTGGACTGTCAGGCGTGCCAAAGAAATGGGCATACATACAAACATACGCTCGAAAAACAGTACCCTCCTTCTAACGCAGTCGGTTAAAAACTAAGAGGCGGGAACGTGACTTTTGACTTTGACAGTTTTATGACACTTTCGACCGTTCGGACATCTTGCCCATTTTGGCAATTTCAAAACGTCACTTTCGGCCGGAAAGCATTTTAGCGGTACAACAGATCGCGCAAGGTGACAAGAGTCACCCAAATTTTTTACCCGTAGATCGTGCAAGGTGACTTTTGTCACCCAAATTGGACCAGAAATAAGATTTGTGCGATCTACGGTTATAAGATGCAATACGTAGTATTTTCACATGTCGTGAATTTTGTTTAGTCCGTTATGAACTATTAATGTGCCCCTGAGTGTGCACCATTACAAATTTAAAAATAGGATCTTTTATGAGTTTGTTGGGTGTAGGTAGGGTGGTCTAACCGCCGAAAGCGATATTTTACATGAAATCTTGTTTAGAACGCGCCTTGCTAATCTGATAATTAGAATTAAACAAGTCATAGTTTTAAAAACATTATAATTAAGTAAAAATGTAACATTTTACAAAAATATATTTACATGTATACATATACTAGTTACAGTCAGCGGCATGTTAATATAGACATACAGACAAAGAATTTTTAATTCAAATATTACAATATTGTCTTAAATATAAGGTTAATATTTTGTGCATGAAAGTGTCTTTTAAATATGACATTGGGGCCATAGTGATGTTTTTTTTTGTCTTAAATGACGTAATGGAAAAATGTTTAAAAAGTTGAAAAAAGTCATGATTTTTTCTATAAGTATAAACAGGTTTAAAAGGGTAAGACATGATTTTGCAATACCATTTTTTGTTTCACAATTTGTTCACTTCGATCTCACCTGATGGTAAGCGATGGATGAGGTCTACGACGGTGCGAGTGAGCTCAAAATATGCTTGTTCACTCTTGGTTTGAAGGCTGACAGGTTATAAACACAAATTATATATTTAAAAAATATAGTATCGTAGTAAAATCATGTTGAACCATAGAGGTCATCCAACACATACACACAAAACGTTTTGAGAGCACTTTCATTGTGCTTAGCTTACAGCTAGGGAGTGGAATTTCCTGCCGGAGTCTTAGTGTTTCCTGATAGCTACAACCTGGGGGTCTTTCAGTCAAGAGTGAACAGTGGCCTTAGTTCGAGTATTCTAACGTTCTTGACCGCGTTAGCGTAAACGTCAATTCGTATTGAAACTGAATAAGCGCCGTCTGGTGGCATTAACGAGAAACCTTTGTTGTTCCCAACAATTTGACATAAGCGAACGTTTACGTTAACGCGATCGAGTACGTTTAATAACTCGCATTAAGCTCACCGGTTACTTCTAGATAAGCGTGCTCCGTCGTTGACCACATCGTCGCTTTTCATCAAGTGACATAGTGGTCAGACGCAAGAATACCAATTAATTAAAAAGAACAGGTATACAAAATGTAACAGAATAAACGCAATACCTCTTAAGGGGTCATTGTACTCATCATTATGAACAACTTTTACTATATAGGGCCAACCCCGAAATCGCGAAAAAAATATCAGCTTTTCAGTAAATTTTGTTGAGTTATGCACACCGAAATGTGTGGGGCAGTCGATCATAATGATGAGTACAATGACCCCTTAAGAGGTATTGCGTTTATTTTGTTACACGTTGTATAATGTTTTATAGTATTTTGGAGTATTAAAAAAATCATTTCATAATCATAAGCCACAACATATGCCATAGGCATGACATAGTTAAGTAAATTGTGACTTTATAACAATAAAAGTGTTAATAATAATAATATTATGACGCTGATTGCAATATTCTATCGCCTATAGACATTAAAAAAAAACTTATTTTTAATATTTGTTAAAAAAAACAATACATTTACATCGTTTTTTTGTGTGTAATAGAAACAAATGCATGGTTAAAACTAAATAAAAATAATATTTTCTATACAAAATGAGTTAGCTCAAAATACTTTTCGACGCCTCAATTATATTGGGTCAAAATAAATTAACTAACAAAACTCACACGCCGATTCGGGAGTCCCGCTGGTAATGTAGTGACTTGATTCTATTTTAGGGTTCTGTACCTGTAGGGTAACCAACGGAACCCTATAACTAAGCCTCCAGTGTCCGTTTGTCTGTCAGCGGGCTGTATCTCATGAACCGTAATAGGTTAATATTTTTATTTTTTTACAGAATGTGTAATTCCATTGCCGCCATAGCAACAACTAATAAAATTAAATTTAAATTTGAAAAAGTCTTTTTCGGATTATGACACGGATCCCGTCGTGGGCGAGTCCAACTCGCACTTTGCCGGTAATGTATCGTCTGCGGAGTTTCGCTTATTAACTTAATTTGACCCTTTAGTAAAAGAAATCACAGTCCGTTTAGAAGCAAACTCTAAGGGTCTTAAAATACGCCCAGTCTTAGTTCTTTATGAACTATTATTTCTTTTTCTACGGCATGTTAAATCATGGCTTGTTCAGGCCAAATCCGTTACAGGGTACCTGATCTTAAAAATCATATTCCTTTAAAAAACGTATTTCAATACAAATTATCGTTCACGTTACAAACTCGCACTAAGGCCACAGTTTGAGAATTTGGCTGTAATCTCTATAAACGGCGATCCATGTTGGCTATGCTTTTAATGTAATATCAAAAACAAACTAATTTTTATTCCGGCACAACTGATTTTTTTTTGCATATTGATATTGCCATAGACAGCACAGGATAGAGAGGTATGGAAAAAGAAAGGGAATGCCTTTGCCCAGCACACAAAAATTTATAATGATGTCATATTTTACTAGCAATCATGAACCTTTTTTTTACTAAAACCTATGACAAATTAATAGGCTTTACAATAACATAATTGCAAAAACTTTATTCAGGCCACTATTATTTAAATTAAAAATAAAATTGTAAGAATAAAGAGCTACATTTTTTATCCGCGTCATATTGAGAAATCTTTGGAGATTTTCTGTGAAAAAAAAAGCTTGAAAATGGATTCCATCAGTTTCTTCTAGACAAGCGTGTTACATCGTCGACCAAATAAAAAGTCAATATTTTTTCCTCATTGTATAGCAGATACTGAACCCCACCCTTAAAAGTGACCACGCATTTCAGGATCGCCTGTATAATGTCCAGAGGTCGGAATTAGGTAGAGTTATTTATGTAAGTACTTACACTGATTTCATACAGCGGAAGAATAAAGTGGTCATGCCTTAAATCCCGCGATAAATTTTAAAGAGCAGAGAATTGAAACCACTGCAAACCACTGCGCGACGTTGCCAAATTTACATCAACGACATCGGATGTCCGAAGTTACAAAATTCCAATGCGTACCCGCGCGACGTTGCCACATTTGTTGTTCGCACAACATAGCTTGTAACAACAAAATTTGTAATATTGTTGATATTAATATGGATCGTCCCGGGATTTCTAATAGACAATCGTCTATTAGAAATCCCGGGACGATCCATATTAATATCAACATTTCGATGCAAGTACAAAAATAACTCTACCTAATTCCGACCTCTGAAAATGTCCCCACTGCTGGGACGGCGGCCTCCTCTCTGCGAGAAGTAGTGGACTGTAATCCACCACGCGAACACTGCGGGTTGGTGGATGTCACAATATCTTTCTATGGGTCTATATAATAGACATGCCAGTTCCATGAAAGGTAGATTTTCGAATGTAGCTCTTATTTCTTAAGTGTTAAGGCCTAAGGCCAATATGGACTTGAAGACTTTTAAGCTAATAAGGCTACATAAGGCCGGCGACACCAAATTATTTAGCATCTACTTACAAAATACTCATTATTACCGTATTAGCAATATATACAGAAATAAAAATGGACAAATATATGCATTATTTAAAGGTTTATTAACTTGGTAAGTTTGTAATAATAATATAATTCGTAAATTCCCCGAATTTTGGCTTTATTTTTGGACGTCCTCAGGCTAGTTGGAGCGAAGATTTTTGCAGATTGACTGGTATAGGTCGACTCAAACTTAATGACGTCTGAGCAGTGTACCACCGCTCACTCCTGCTGTCACGTGAATTTGATAATGTGCAGCGACTGTGTTCCGAGCCTCTATTAGGTTTGATTCTACCTTGCGGGCTTTACAACCAGATGCGACTTTCCGGAAGAATGGTGTGCCATTGGAATGGCTTTTGTCCAGTAGTGGACAGATTAACCCCTTGAATAGGAGGCCTTATCAGAAGGCTTAGAGTCACCCAAAGGCAATGGACAGGGCATTGCTCGGAGTTATTCCTTGCATGATCGAATCAGATGATGATATCCGCAAGATAACCAAGGTTATCGACATAGCCCGAAGGCTCGCTAAACTGAAGTGGTAGTGGGCAGGACACATTGCTCGCAGAACAGATGGTCGATGGCTCTGAAAAGTTCTAGAGGCGACCGCGTACCGGAAGACGCAGCGTTGGAAGGCCTCCCACAAGATGGACCGATGACCTGGTGAGGGTCACTGGTAGCCGATGGATGCGAGACGCACAGGACCGGCTGCTGTGGCGATACTTGGGGGAGGCCTATGTCCAGCAGCGGACGTCTTTCCGCTGATATGATGATGATGATGATGATGATGATGATGTTGATGGCCAGTCTATTACCGTCAATAGGGCACAAACCCTTACTCAGAGATACTACTGAGAAATTCCAAATTGACAGCGCCCCGTTAAAAGCATTGGTACTGTTATCTTGTTATAATCATAATTTAGCCCGTATGGTGCCGGGGCGCAAAAGAATAGCACCATCTCATCGCTTCCTGTGGGTGTCGTATGAGGCGACTAAGGGACTCACCAGAGAATGGGCAGCAGCATTCTTTCGGTACATTGCAACAGCTATACTGCGATCGCCAACCCGCCTGCCAAGCGTGGCGATTAGGGCAAACCAAACCAAATGAAGAGCACAACAAAAAAATGGCACCTAGTGCCCGGCAGCGCATCTACCCTTGACTCCTGACGATGCAAGGGGTGCTAAGAATCCCCGGAGTGGATACGGCTACCGTAAAAAACACCGACGACTGGACTTTGGGGGAGGCCTATGTCCAGCAGTGGACGTCTGTCGGCTGATATGATGATGATGATGATGATGAATCATAATTTAAAAACCTGAACGAATATCAAACCTCTTCCTTTTTAGGGTTCCGTACCCAAAGGGTAAAACGGGACCCAATTATTAAGCTGTCCATCCGACCGTCTGTCAACAGGCTGTATCTCATGAACCGTGATAGCTAGACAGTTGAAATGTTCACAGATATATTTCTGTTGCCGCTATAACAACAAATACTAAAAACAGAATAAAATAAACATTTAAGTGGGGCTCCCGTACAACAAACGTTATTTTGTACGGAGCTCTTCGTGCGCGAGTCCGACTCGCACTTGGCCGGTTTTTTATATACTTAGGGTTAATAAGAAATACTCTATACGTGACCAAGTTAACAAAACTTTAACAAATAAAGTCTTTTTAGACGTTTTCATTAATCCGTAATGTTTTATTGTAGCGCAAGTAGCTTACGTCTCTTCGTTTACATTATTGTTATTATTTTATACTTATTTACTATATTATCGAATTTATATTGCACAAAGTATTAAGTAATCACCGAATTTAAGAAAAGGTTTAACTGTGATTTTGGTACTTATTATAAATATCAGCAGAAAATTGCAGACTCCGTAAGATTGTAATTCTTAAATCTTTATTAAATTTTAATTTCTCGATATATTATTAAAAACTCGTTTTGTTTAAGTACAATAAATCCCATTCAATGGTTTCAAATATATCCGTGTCGTATTTAGAAAATTTAATTTACAATTTCACGCGATATTTTACAATCTTACGGCGTTTGTAATTTGCCGGTGACATAAACAACCAAATCAATAGCAGTGTCTCTTTCATGAATAATTGCGAGCAATAGCTAGATCTTTATTATTATTATGGATTATGTACGTAAAATACAGATACGCAGAAGCTGCATCGCGTTGAACTGAAAACCAACCCCAACACAACATGGTTGAAAGAAGGCTAGATGACAATTATAATTAAATCATATTATTTATGCAATATAAATTCAATTTAGCACACGACAAGTTCACAGCATTTTGTAATTATAAGATAATTATATTTACCTAAAAATTTATAATTAGATTTTTCTAACTTTTGAAGCATTTAAAAAAACGATTTTGAGATATTTGGAAAAAAAAAACACTGATTTATCATTTTCTCACAGAAAAACTGATCCTAAAATCGAACAGACCTATACCTCTTTAGACCGAAACTCTGCTAAAATAATTTCAGTATTAATAAATATCTTCTATGGTACATTTTGCTGTGAATAAGTCAGGTGTCATAATAACGTCATATTAAGTTCTAATATCACTTGGTGTGAGTTTCATCACGCGTTGCCCAGCAATTCACTGAAAAAAGAAAAAATATTTCGTCAAAATCTTGTACAGAAAGAAAACAAAATTTGAAACCAGCGTCAGACAGCATTTAGTATGTCCTACTAATATTACAAATGCGAAAGTTTGCGAGGATGGATGGATGTATGTATGTTTGTTACTGTTTCACGCAAAAACTACTGAATGGCTCTTGATGAAATTTGGCAAAGAGGTAGATTATAGTCTGGAATAACACATAGGATACTTTTTATCCCGTATGTTCCCTTGGGATGACTTTCTCATTCACGCGGGCGGAAGCTAGATTGATATACAGGGTTATTTGTAAAACACCAACAACCTTTCAGGGGGTGAAAGTACTCATCATTATAAACAACTTTTGCTATGAGACCAACCCTGAAAAATCGAAAAAAAAATCTGCTATTTCATACATTTTCATCGTGTGACTATTGCATTTTGTATGAAACAGCTGATTTATTTTTTAATATTTCAGAGTTGGTCCCATAGTAAAAGTTGTTTATAATGATGAGTACTTTCACCCCCTGAAAGGTTGCTGGTGTTTTACAAATAACCCTGTATAGCTAAAATGGACTTTTTAAAGCAGCCGTGAGACACAGTTTTTGGCATAGCATATTTTATTTCTGCATAATCATGTACCGTGCATGTTTCATGTATGTGTCGCAGCCAACTAGCTTAATCAGCCGTTTCATTAAAAGCCTGGCCTTTTCATTGAACTGCGCCGTTTAATCAGCGACATAAGTGACATGGGCAAGTCATTTAACGACATTGAACCAAAATGTCACTGAGGTCACTGAAAAATCGGCGCAGTTAAATGAAAAGGCTAGGCCACCAATTAAACGGCTGATAAAGCTAGTTGACTGCGACATTTTGCATTATATAAAAGCTATTCTTACAATCATTAACAGTTTTTATGGGTAATTAGAGTTTTTAGCCCGAAGTCGGTTCATGGACATCCCACCCACACGCACAAAACGTTTTGGGAACACATTCATTGTGCGTACAGCTAAGGAATGGAATTCCCTGCCAGAGTCTGTGTTTCCTGATAGCTACAACCTTGGAGTATTTAATTCAAGAGTGGATAGGTTACTTTTAGGCAAGCGTGCTCCATCTTCGACCACATCATCCCTTACCATCAGGAGAGATAGTGGTCAAACATAAACAAAAACTCTGACACTTATATAATTTTGTAGCGGAATAAATACCGCCACAAAAAACGCAACGTAGCAGAAATCTACATCGCAACAACAAGTCCCGCAACGCCATCTCTATCGACAGCTGCGAATTAACAACGAAATCCTAATTCGCGATATCAGTGTTTACCGTGCGATTCGAACAGATACAACAGCCCGAATATCAACTATCGGGCAGTTGCCCACGGGCAAAACAAGCGCCCCATAATTGGGACGACACCCATAATAATTATCATCTTTATAAATGAAAAGAGAAGTAGCGCAGTTGTAAGTAAATAATAACTAATAGTTATAGTAGGCGCCAGATAAATGAAGAATAACGGTCATTGACCCTTCCTTAATATCTCTTCGTAGGTACCTCCGGACAGTAAATTATGAATCGTTTTTCATTACTAGAACTGTAAGGATCACAATAGATGTCGATTCAGGACAGCTTTATGTCATTATTTCTGTTTTTGAAATTAAGTGTGTCTATAAATGTAGATGGGGTCAATGACCGTTATTCTTCATTTATCTGGCGCATACTGAAACACGAATGTCACTCACTTAGTTAGTTCCCGCGTCGTCATGGCTCCCGTTAGTCCGGAACGCGACCGCGATCTACTTAGCTGGGCTCTTCGTTCAGCTGGAAATAATGGTCAAAATTAGTCTTATACTTACTACCAAAATATGTTGTAGGAATGACAACAATAACTATTAAAATAAAGAAAGAGAAAGAGTATATTTGCGTCAAGCATGCCGCATAAAATAAAAAAGAATCGAAGTGCGCGTACGTCTTAGTGTGCGTAAGCTTGGGAGCGACCGACACAAGCTTAAGCACACTAAGACAGTGTGCACGTACGTATACAACTATGGCTTGCCCGCACTCGTGAGATAAAACAACTATACGTTTTTTTTTTGTTCCGGCATTGATGTCGCTACATCACTCCCCTTGGGAGACTGGAGGTCCGATAGTGAATGAGTCGTCCATACATCTTGAGATGCTTGCCGTACAAACGCTTCTTTAGTTTTTCTTGTGACAGCAATGCCGCCACTGATAAGCAACATATCCGCGCAATATGGATATTGTTTTATTTTAAATAAATGTATTTGTCAATAAGAGGTACCAGATTGCGGTCAATGAGTAACATTAATTTTTTAGAGCGATCAACCTTGTAATCAAGAGCGACCTTTATGGCATAGCTACCCGGCCGCCATTTTGTTTTTTTATCTGTAAGTAGAGGATACTTACAGATAAAAAAACAAAATACCCGTATTATATACTCGTTCATACTTCAACGCGCGCCGCGATTAGAAAAAAAATAGCTGTGCGTTTTTGGTTGTTTTTTCGCAATTTAACACCAACTTCCGAAATTAAAGTTATTTTGTACTTTGTAGTGTTTTTTTTTATTTTGAAGTCGGTTGTATGTTTTTTTTTTGCAAAATGTTTTTTACTTTTCACTTCTTAGTGGTACCATACCTAACAACACTAATGGAAAGTCACAGAAAAGCAAAATACCCAATTTCGTTTAAGTACTTGGAAGCATATTTTTTCCAGCTATTTTGAATTAAAAATCAAACTACTGAACTGATTTTGACATAAAAGAATTTTTCAAATCGGTTCATACATGACGGAGTTATGAGGTAACAAACATAAAAAAAACAACCGTATTGAGAACCTCCTCCTTTTTTGAAGTCGGTTAATAACAAAATACTTAGCGGCTGGTGGCTATGCCAGCTACCATACAAAAATGTTCGAACCCCTTTTGGTCATCTATCGAGTAAGTTTTGAGGCGATCAATATCAAGTAGTCGACGGCGAACGACCGCAATCTAGTTACACATTATTAACTAAATCAAATAATAATACAATAATGTATTGAAATGCTGTTCTAAATACCATGTACTTACAAATAAAATACCACTTTCGCCTAAAAAAAAGAAAAAAAATCGTGCAACTCTAATGAAAGCCATAAATCGGATGAATAGTAACTAATTAAAAACATTCATGGGAGTCTTTAAGTCAAGAGTGAATAGGTTACTTCTAGGTAAGCGTGCTCCATCTTCGACCACATCATCGCTTACCATCAGGTGAGATAGTGGTCAAGCGCGTGCCTATCAATAATAATAAATAAATAAATAAAATACATATAAATACTACAATGAAAGCATTAAAAACAAAGTTCAAATTAGGAAAGCTACTAAAATAATGGGTTTGTTTGATTTGGGTAACGAGTACAGGTAAATGAGTGCGTTCTTTGATAAACGTTATACAAGAGGCTAATTTGCATCGATTTGTCCCCGATAATTAGGGGACCAAATTGGTATGTATCCGAGTTGTTGAATTTTTAATTATTTTCTGCCTCACGACCAAAAAACTGCTAATTGTATTAAATCTACTTCTCTCTGAATAGTGAACTGATACGTTTGTTTGTTTTTCTTTTATTTAATTGTTGAAGGGCTGGCAGAAAACTTTTCTGCCAGCTCTCCAACAAATAAATCCTTCGAATAATATTAAAAAAAAAAATCAAGCTATATAAAATCTTGAAACTTTACCCCACACTAGGAATTTCTCCTGTATCGCGGGTGCGTTTACAAACATATAAGCACCAGGGCTCGGAAACCGGTTAATTTTCCAAACCGGTTTCGGTCATTGACCTCGAACCAGAAACGATTGCGGTTTAGGTTTCGGTTACCGATATTTTAACCGGTTAATGGAATAACCGTTTTTTCACAAATTCCGATTCTGTTGAGCGAAATTAACCGGTTAATTTGAGTTTCGACGGTATAAACGAGTTCTACCTACGACACCATCTCTCTTACACCTACAATAACAACGCTCTCGCTCTACGGCAACGAATAGGCACTCAAAAACTTATTGTATTCGACCACGTTGCTGGCGGAGTACGTTCTGTGAGACGTGTGTGTAACAAAACACTTGAATTTCATGAATTGCGTTGTTATAAGGTGTACATTGTGATTGACTTACGTAAAAAAAAAATATATTATTATCAAATGAAAGACTTACCGGATAGTCAACCATTTTTTAAGAGGATACAATTTCTGATTCTAATGCAGAGAATGGTAGGTAAAAAAACAGTGCAAGTTAAACATAACATTTAATTCGTATTCGTACTATGAAATCAACTTTGTACAATCTACCTTGTGTTCTAGATAATGAAGATTCTCGGTCTTTGATATCATTAAAGAAGCGTTACAGAAATGTAGTTGATTCAGGTGCAGTAACAATAGACTGTACTGATTAACGAAGTTCAAAAAAGGAGGTCCTGTATTCGACCCGTACCTATGTGTGTACCATGTTTGTTTTTCTTGATTTTCTCGAACACTACCGACGCAATTGGATGGGGTTTTCGTTATTCAAACGCATATTTTTCAAGGAAGGTTATCATTAGGATCTGATGAATATTTTCAGAGATAGACAGTGGAACTCTTCAATATTGTTTGGAGTTTGATACTACTACTGTGTGTGTGCTGGGTTGGAGGACAGTGGCGGCCTTAGGGGGTGGCGAGCAGGGCCACCGCCCGGGGCCTCGCTCTTGCAAGGGCCTCGCGCAACTCGAGTTTAACATTGTAATGAGATATTTCGTATTCATTATTTCTTTTTTCCTAACTAGATATTGGGGTCGGCTCCCAGTCAAACCGACTTTAGCTGAATTCCAGTAATTTACGTGGAGCGGCTGCCTACCAGACCTCCACAACTCATTAACTAATGAGTTATTTCGTAGCTCATTATGATTCTACTTAAAATTTTACTCGGAAAAGCCGCAATCATAATCAAAAATACCTACTTTCGATTCATATTCCTTACCTAAATTTAAAAGGGCCTCGCGAAGGTCTTCGCCCGGGGCCTCGCAACGGTAAAGGCCGCCGCTGTTGGAGGACACTCACTTTGTCCAATAAAACTCTTGTTCACTTGAAACTATTCACTGACTTACATAATAACGTGATGATCTGAACTGAACTGAATGCTCAAAATGTTCTAGGTCTTTAATACAATCACATGGTTGGAAGTAGCAGCAAGGCAGCAACAACAAAGATTCACAATATTCAAACTTATAACTACAGGTTATAATTTACACTAATAATTGATCATGATTGATCATTGCAATGATGATAGGGCTGTCCTGCACATTCCTCCCGCCGTTCGACGTCCGCCGCTGACGTCGCAGTTGCAGAAGACGGTGCAGGATCGCCGCTCCCGATAGGTAGCACTACTATCTTCTTCACTGGACATCGCAGTATTCCTCCTTTCGTGCTCACGTCCACCGTGCGCACAACTCCATCTGGGCCGGGGAAAGTAGCACAGATGCGTCCTCTGTTCCACATGTTCCATGGGAGGTTGCCGTCTACGATGAGTACTAGATCGCCGACCTTGGTTATTGCCTTTGGTGTGCGGCTCTCTGCGGTTTTGTAGTTCTGGAAGATGTTCTTTAAGCCATCTGGCCCAAAGTATATCGACGAGTCTCTGAGCCGCGCGCCAACTGGCTCGTAGATGCAGGTCGCTGTCATTGAATTCTCTTGGTACCGCGATGTAACCTGGACCTCCCAAAATAAAGTGATTGGGTGTCAAGGCTTCAGGAACTTCAAGGTTCACAGACACGTGGGTAAGTGGACGGCTGTTCACGGTGTGTTCGGCTTAGATGAGTAACGTGTGGAGCACTTCTTCGCTCGGGAATCGCTCGTTCAAAGTGGTGGCGAGTGCTGTCTTCACGGATCTCACCATGGGTTCCCAGGCGCCTCCCATGAAAGGTGCACCTGGTAGGATGAATCACCAGTCGATCATCTTTCTCAAGGCTTCTGCTGTAACTGCGAAGATGGCGGTTCGTAGCTCCTTCTCGGCGCCGTGAAAGTTCGTCCCGTTATCGCACCACAGTTGCACTGGGCATCCGCGGCGCGCTATCATACGTCGCAATGCCATGACTGCCGAATCTGTATTGAGCGATGTCACAAGATCAAGATGAATGGCTCGCGTCGTGAGGCATGACTGTGAATAAGGCGACATATCTTTTTTGGTGACTTAGTCCCGATGTGATGGTCAACGGCCCGAAGTAATCAAAACCGCCGAAGGTGAATGGTTTCTGGTGGTGTGCTAAGCGACAGGAAGGGAGATGGGATGTCATCGGTTGTGGTGGAGTGGCTGCTTTTATACGGCATCGTATGCATCTGCTGATGATGTTCTTGACGGTCGGTCGCAGACGGAGCACCACATGTTGCTGACGACATTCGTTGACTATTGCCTCGACGTCTGCGTGATGTAATTGGCGGAGGACATGTTCGATCCACAATCGTGCTGCAAGATGATTTCCATTCAGTACCATCGGTTTCTTTAGCCGTTCTATGACGTCTGCCATGGCGGTTATTCTGCTCTTCAGGCGAATTTCTCCTTCTGTGAGTTCTATGCACAGGGCGTGCAGGCGACTTTTTCGTGGTATGGGTCTCTTGTTCTTTAGAGCTTCCATCTCTTCTTGAAAGGCTTGCTCTTGTGAAGCTCGCAGGATTAGACTTTCGGCGCTATGCAGAAGTTCAGCGGTGAGAGGAAGGTGATTGTTCGTGTTCGTGGTTTTCTCGTCTCTCTTGTGTTTTGGTTGGCAATGTCTGTTTGTTCTTTTTCCAATCAGTTCAATCTTTTTGGTTCTTTTGTAATTGATGTTCTGTCTTAATTGGCGACAGAGTTGCAGGAACTGTAGAACTCGTGCTGTTGCTCGTAGGTACCTTTCCCAGGGTGAGAATCTGTTTACGTCTGGTATAGCTTCTTTGATCTGTTCGTTCTTGTCTTCTTCAATCAAGCTAAAGGTTCTCTCTTCTCCTGTGATTATGACATGATTCTTCTCGTCAGCTGGCCACGTTTCCGGGGGACCCAGAAGGAATTTTGGACCGTTGATCCTGCGATGCTCTTGACTGTAGTTCTCTGGTACCTCTCTTGTTGCGTCGTCTGCTGGGTTCAATTTGGTTGGGAGCCAGTGCCATTCGTTAGTGGAAATATATTGGTTCGATTGCCGCTATGCGATGAGCGACATACGGTTTGTAGGATCTGGAACTGTTTCTGATCCATGAAAGCGTGGTTCTACTGTCGGTCCAGAATGCACACTGGCGTTTACTCGTGTATTTGTGTCGCGCATAGGCGTCCGCCAAGTGCTGTTCCACGTCGCCAAACTTCTTGAGGTATTTGTTTAGCCCTGATGGTTACTGGTGATACAAGTCCCAATGGATCAAATAGGGAAATTACTATTCTAAGAGCTTCTGTCTTAGTAAGCGTGTCGTTCTGTAAGCTGCTCTGGGGTATACGATAACAGATTCAAATTGAATGCAAGCGAGTCTTCCGTATATTAGACCGAGGACTCGTTCTATCTCGATGTTGTCTTCCAGCTTAATTGTGTCTTCGGTCTTAGTAACATCCCTAGCGCTTTAAGAAGAGCGGTAGAGAGATATGACCATTTCTTGAGTTCGAAATGTGGTTCCCTGTGGATGTCCTCCCCGAACATTTCTGTAATATTGTAATCTGCCACGAAACTACGACTTGATTCACGTTAACATAACGATAGTTTCTACTCGCAAATTGATATTTTGTTATGTACCTATTCTGCCGACATACGGCGCCTGGTTAGCATCACCGCACTTTATAAGTCTTTCGTATCGTAACACTAAATACATACTAAACTAGTGAAAATCACTTCAATTTGTTAAGTTAATTCTACCATACCTGCAATATTTGATAAACATTAAAACTTTCTTAATGTATTGGTTACAGGCTTCCATCAAACACTTTGATTTTTTTTAAATTATAATAAAAGCTTGTCGCTAATATAATTTCAATTTGTAATTAAAATTTCATAATTAGGTAGGCACCTACTAAACTTGTAAGCAATTCATAATGTTTGTAATTAAATAAAAGTGCCGTGAATGCTTAAATTGTGGAACTTTAACCTTGAATAACTTTTTTGCACACATAGGATTTATCGGGTTTGAAATTTACTGCAGTACCTAGTTGATCTGTCAGAATGTTTCTTAATTTAAATTTCATCTGACTGAATATGTAGAGATTTCTTCTAGGCATCGCGACAAGCTTTTATTATAATTTCAATTCTGTAAAGTCATAAATAAATGTGGTTAATGTGATTTAAAATTTTATTTTGATCTTTTTAGGGCACTTAAATAATTGCTTTTTTAAAAGTTTTTTTATCATTATTTTATTTTATATTTTTTAGTTTCAATCGATAGTTATCGATCAATACGAAAGTCCATCTATAAAACGGAGAGTCCTTCAACAGAAAAACTTAAGGAACGGGGAAAACTATTAACCCTGGATGTGGCATCTATTTCATGGTGGGCCTACCAACTGCCTATCATAAACGAATGCTTATACAAAATTTCAAGTCCCAGCAATTGAATATTGAGGAGTTCCATAGATCGAAGACAACCCTGGACGTGGCGTCTATTTCATGGTGGGCCTACCAACTGCCAATCATAAACGAATGCGTATTCAAAATTTTAGGTCCTAGCAGTTGAATATTGAGGAGTTCCATAGTTGCAGCATCATCAGGTCACGTTTATGATTAACATGCATTGTCATCGGTTCTGGACCAGCATGCAAAATTTCAGCTCAATCGGATACCGGGAAGTGGGTCAAATTAAACTTGCAAGATTTGTAAACATACATACAAGTCAAGTTAAATAAAAGCTTTTAATAATAATTAATAAAAAATGCATTTACGAAGCCTGTACACATTGTTCAAAAGTTAAAATTTACACACTAAGCAATATGCGGTAAAATATGTACTTAGGTATACTTTACAGCTTTTTAATTTCCATAAAAAATAAATAAGAATATCACCAAGGAGTTTCACAATCCTATTGAAACGAATAAACTCATTTTTTCGTTATAAATAAGCTGAATGATCGAACCTCTTTAGAAGCACTTTTGCTCAATACGTTTGTCTCACTGTAATACTAAAGAAAAAATGAGAGAAGAATAATAAAAATAAATAAATGAAAGATGTACTTCTAATTTTCACCACACAATTGTTTGCAAATTCGCGCCATTTTCATATTAAATTAAAAACGTCAAAGATTATTGCGACTTTCCGACTGATATCTTTAAAACAATATGGTTTCATTACCTATTGTACCTACTTTTCTCTCGCAAATGTATTGAAAAACGTTGTATGACATACGTGCAGAAATTGGTTTTTACAAACTCGTGACTATGATAAGCCCTTGACATTCGTCTACTCGTTTGTAAAAACCAACTTACCGCACAAATATCATAAATAACTATTACCTATTCTTCTTCTTTCTTCCCATGGTTAATGTTAGTATAATGTTTACGTTATATAAAACACGAATTAAATAGCGGCCGCACGACATTTGTATCTGCGGCGATTCGGCAAACGACGAAAGAAAACAAACACGCACAAAAGTAAGCGCGCGAGAATGTGACAAACGGCAGTGGCAGGCTTGCGTCTGAGTAAAACCGGTTTATTCAGGTTAGCGTGAGTTTTCAAATTCTATTCTCTGCATTAACCGGTAACCAAAATTATTAAGGTTGTGTTGAAACCGTTTTTGTAATTAACCGGTTAATCGATGAACGGTATTATAACGGTTTTTTGAACAATATTAACCGGTATTTCGAAACCGGTTCCGAGCCCTGATAAGCACACATACACAAACAGCCAGACACGGAACAACTATCTGTAGGCCATACAAGTATTTGTTCCGTGCGGGAATCGGGACCGCAACACGCAGCGCAGCAGCCGATCGCGTGGAAGCGCCAGGGTAGCCCGCGAAATTAAAATTTTCTAACGTTTTTTGCAATTTGCAGGACAACTCCTTCAGTTAGAATTGATGCCAAATGTTATGATTTCATGAAATATACTACATTTGGCATCAATTCTAACTGAGAAAGTTTTGTTGATGATTTTAATGATTACAGTTCTGTAATCATTAAAATCATATACGTACTTGCTACGGCCGCGAATCATATTTTGACCAACATACAACCTGATACTGATCTGCAAATTGCAAAAAACGTAAGAAAATTTGAATTTCGCGGGCTACCCTGGCGCTTTCACCTTAACCACTGCGCCAAACGTGTCGTCGAATGTATGGCACTTGACGTGAAAATTACAAGAGCCACTTCCTTGTTTAATAAATAAGTTATCTAAAATGGTATTTTAAAAAAAGCAGCTGTTCCTGACAGGGTACTATATTGATAGTAAGTGCATATTACAGATAGTGATTTTTAAAGCATTCTGTATTATGGAAAGTACGGTAATTCAGACAGCCGCGCGCCGGCTATATTGCAACACCTTCACATTTAATTAAATATTTTCGAAACCTCTTTGCTGGCTACTCTAACCGATATGCAGTAACTGACAAGAGGCCTAAGACAATATGCCATTCAATTAGCGAATGCGACTGTCGAAATGGAAAAATGTAGGAATTTGATCACGTGACAATGCGATATCATCTGTCAATCCCATACATTTTTGACGTATTGACAATCGCCTTCGCCACGCTACCGTTGTCAGAATTTCACTTGTCTCGAGCCCAAGGTGGTCCAATTTAGCTGGCGGTCCAATACACCATACTTTCCCTTTGACACAATGAGTTGTTAGTACACCTGTATAGTGTGTAGAATTTTAGAACGTACGGCTTTATCATAATTCTAACAACTGTAAGCGAGATAAAAATCTACGATCGCACAATAGTTCAGCTGGGTGCACTGTTAGAAGTGACATACCTTGCAATCGTTGCAGTATTGAAAGTACTAGTCCTTCTCCGTCGCTTACATCCTCTGTGATAGCGTGCGTCAAGATAATGTGATTTAACAATAGCACAATTGGTTACCCTAAGATTGCGGGCTGTTACCCTAAGCTGTGTAGATGGTTACCCTGATACATTGGGTGGTTCCTCGAAGATAGTGAGTGGTTACTCAAAGATAGCTCATGGTAAGCCTAAGGTGTAGTGTGAGTGGTTACCCAGGGATTTTTGCGAGCAAGTGAACGGTGGGTGATGCTCAGAGTGACCTTGCAATCGATGTAGTATTTAAAGATCTAGTCCTTCTCCATGGCTTACATCTTCTGTGATAGCGTGCGTCAAAATAATGTGATTTAACAATAGTGCAATTCGTTACCCTAAGATTGCGGGCTGTTACCCTAAGCTGTGTAGATGGTTACCCTAATACATCGGGTGGTTCCTCGAAGATAGTGAGTGGTTACCCAAAGATAGCTCATGGCAAGCCTAAGGTGTAGTGTGAGTGGTTACCCAGAGATTTTTGCGAGCAAATGAACGGTGGGTGATGATCAGAATGACCTAGCAATCGATGCAGTATTTAAAGATCTAGTCCTTCTCCATGGTTTACATCTTCTGTGATAGCGTGCGACAAGATAATGTGATTTAAAACAGTACCCTAAGGTTGCGAGTTGTTACCCTAAGCTTTGTTGATGGTTGCCCACAGATGTAGGGAGGTTACCCTAAGATTTTAGTGTAGAAGTAGTGAATTGTAAGTTTTATTAACAATACTATTTCGGGTGGCTATACTAACATTGTGGGTGTAGTAATAACCCAGAATGTGTATTACCACAAAAAATCTTAGGGTAACAACTTGTTACCCTGAGATTTTTGTGTATTCTTTTGTGTTACACAAACGATACTAAAATGAGTGAGTCAATGTGGTAAATATTTTAATTCACACTCAATCTTGTGGTTTTAACAAAAAAAGTACTAAAAATATATTTTTTTTTAATGCTTCAATGGTGGCAGTAACATGAACGAAGAAACAAACATGTGTACTTATAATGAACTACACTAAAAAGAGATAAAGTGAAAACAACCCTAGTTCTAATGTTAATCTAATAAAATGATATTCATGAAAATAATCTTACCTCCAGCCACTCTTGGATTCGCTTTCTTCCTGGGTCGTTCTCGACTGAACGCAGACCCGCTTTGTAGTGCCTCCATCAAACTGTAATTAAAAGTAATTATTTATTATAACATTGAGAAGAGGAGCTCGTGGCTAATAACAGCCGCCCGGATCTATGTTCTACGTAAAACAACGCTTGCCGAGGACGGTCTGAGGATGGGTGACCGTCTTAACATACTTCTCCTCCGTACCTCGGAAAGCACGTTAAGCCGTTGGTCCGGCTGTCATTTGTAGATTTTTGACAGTCGTTAACGATTGTCAGAAACCAGGTAAGCTGAAAGCAGCTGTATCGTGTGTACGATACAGCTGGAATTTAGTGACATCATACCTGTCCATGACACCGTCCTGCGCCTGGTGTATGTCCAGCAGCTGCTTGTAGCGGTGCGTGCGGTCTCTACGCTCGCGCTCAGCGGCGGCGCGGGCGGAGCGGGCTCGAGCGGCGCGGGCGGCCGCCTGGAGAACAATGAGTGATCATACCTGTCCATGACACCGTCCTGCGCCTGGTGTATGTCCAGCAGCTGCTTGTAGCGGTGCGTGCGGTCTCTACGCTCGCGCTCAGCGGCGGCGCGGGCGGAGCGGGCTCGAGCGGCGCGGGCGGCCGCCTGGAGAACAATGAGTGATCATACCTGTCCATGACACCGTCCTGCGCCTGGTGTATGTCCAGCAGCTGCTTGTAGCGGTGCGTGCGGTCTCTACGCTCGCGCTCAGCGGCGGCGCGGGCGGAGCGGGCTCGAGCGGCGCGGGCGGCCGCCTGGAGAACAATGAGTGATCATACCTGTCCATGACACCGTCCTGCGCCTGGTGTATGTCCAGCAGCTGCTTGTAGCGGTGCGTGCGGTCTCTACGCTCGCGCTCAGCGGCGGCGCGGGCGGAGCGGGCTCGAGCGGCGCGGGCGGCCGCCTGGAGAACAATGAGTGATCATACCTGTCCATGACACCGTCCTGCGCCTGGTGTATGTCCAGCAGCTGCTTGTAGCGGTGCGTGCGGTCTCTACGCTCGCGCTCAGCGGCGGCGCGGGCGGAGCGGGCTCGAGCGGCGCGGGCGGCCGCCTGGAGAACAATGAGTGATCATACCTGTCCATGACACCGTCCTGCGCCTGGTGTATGTCCAGCAGCTGCTTGTAGCGGTGCGTGCGGTCTCTACGCTCGCGCTCAGCGGCGGCGCGGGCGGAGCGGGCTCGAGCGGCGCGGGCGGCCGCCTGGAGAACAATGAGTGATCATACCTGTCCATGACACCGTCCTGCGCCTGGTGTATGTCCAGCAGCTGCTTGTAGCGGTGCGTGCGGTCTCTACGCTCGCGCTCAGCGGCGGCGCGGGCGGAGCGGGCTCGAGCGGCGCGGGCGGCCGCCTGGAGAACAATGAGTGATCATACCTGTCCATGACACCGTCCTGCGCCTGGTGTATGTCCAGCAGCTGCTTGTAGCGGTGCGTGCGGTCTCTACGCTCGCGCTCAGCGGCGGCGCGGGCGGAGCGGGCTCGAGCGGCGCGGGCGGCCGCCTGGAGAACAATGAGTGATCATACCTGTCCATGACACCGTCCTGCGCCTGGTGTATGTCCAGCAGCTGCTTGTAGCGGTGCGTGCGGTCTCTACGCTCGCGCTCAGCGGCGGCGCGGGCGGAGCGGGCTCGAGCGGCGCGGGCGGCCGCCTGGAGAACAATGAGTGATCATACCTGTCCATGACACCGTCCTGCGCCTGGTGTATGTCCAGCAGCTGCTTGTAGCGGTGCGTGCGGTCTCTACGCTCGCGCTCAGCGGCGGCGCGGGCGGAGCGGGCTCGAGCGGCGCGGGCGGCCGCCTGGAGAACAATGAGTGATCATACCTGTCCATGACACCGTCCTGCGCCTGGTGTATGTCCAGCAGCTGCTTGTAGCGGTGCGTGCGGTCTCTACGCTCGCGCTCAGCGGCGGCGCGGGCGGAGCGGGCTCGAGCGGCGCGGGCCGCTGCCTCGCGCGCTGCGGCCACTTCTTGGTGGGCCGCCTATGGATAAATGAGTTTAATTAATACAAGGACATATTACTGTTTATTTTTATCGGTAGAAATTATTACCAATGCAATATATAATTATGTCGCAGCCAACTAGCTTAATCAGCCGTTTACGGTTTGACGCACAAACCTTTTCATTGAACGGCGCCGTTTTATCAGCAGCCTAAGTGACATCCCGGTATTTAATTGAACAGCTAGGCAAATCACTTCGTTCAATATATTAATTGCCTGTAACGGAACAAAGGGTACAGGGAGCTTAGGGCACCCCGACACGGATAGGTTAGGTTCGAATGAAATCGATAACGGAAGCTAGAGTAGCGATGCCCCGAGTTGACCTTTTTTTAACTCGAGTTGAAAATATTACTCGGATTAAAACTGGTCGATGCGAGTCAATGGGGGTAAAATTAAATAAAATGTTAATAAAGTTTTCATAAAAATCAGATCTAACAACCAATGCAGCGCGAAGACAGATTCCGAGTTGGCGACCGAGCTGTTTTATTTGCTTGCGCGCACACCGAGTAGACTGATTTGACCGAGTTGACACCGGCTAGAAGCGAGTTCACGGAACCGTATGCGGGCCTGACTCCAACTCGACGTGGTCAGACGGTGTTTCTGCAGCCTTACTCCCGGCCACGCACAACGAGTCAACTCGGTTTGAAAAAATCTTGACTCGAGTTAACTCGCTAACGGTCTGACTCGATTAACTCGAGTTCAATAACTCGACTCGCCCCTCACTAAGCTAGAGTGAGCGAGCGAACTTAGCTCTCGTCATACCATTCACATTAAATTCCTTTAAACCCTGCAGACAGAAACAGGAGCCCCACAGCGGGGCTCCGTCGTCGAAGTTAGGATTGAAGTTGCCATTTCATGCAGTGGCCAGACATTTTATGAAATGGCCGGTCACATCATGAAATGGCCAAATCCTACGATACGTTACATATCCCAAATCGTACGATAAGTAGTGAAGGGGGCTGATTTTTTAGAATGTCTCCCAATCAAGTAACAACATTGAGCCTTCTTCCTAATAGAAAGCAATCATCGACGCAATCATGTGTTTGGAAAAACCGGATGGCGCCCTCTGTCGGCGCGACGACTCTTTCGGGTATGCAAACAAATGATCGCATCGAACTCAAGTAGATATGGTAGATAGATAGATAGATAGATAGATAGATAAAACATTTATTTGATGCAAGTAAAGAAACACGGCACACAAAAGAGTTACACAAATTAAGAAAAGTATGCAAATATTTGAAATAACAAACAAAGGAAAAAAAACAGAGTACCATGGTAGTTTTTTCAGAGGTCAGTTAGTTTATACTTTAACTTCATTTTTCAAATCGCGGCATGCAAAAATGACTGGTGTTTTACAACTAAAGAATAATTTTGGACCGAGGTTTTGTCTTCCCAGTATCGTGTATGTGTGTGGGCCTGACTTGAAGGGCAGGTCCATACACACGCACAGGACGAGTCGATCCGGTAAAGGCTGTTTTTAAATTTCAATCTACTTTCGACTTTCCCACTTCTTTCGTTTCTATTCGAGACGAAGCTACTCCGCCACGGCGCTAGCTAGCGGGTCGCAGATCCGGTCTCTTCGAGAGACTATGGTTGAGCGCTTGAAACTGTCCCGGAAGGCTCTCTCCGAACTGGGCCATGGCAACTTGACTAAGTTCAATGCTGCAAAATACAAGGAGGGTCTTATTTTCACCAAAAGAAGCCAATTTCACCCGGCTCCATCTTTCCGAGGTGTAACCCTGCCAATAACCGATCATCTTGAGCTTCTTGGCGTTACGTTGACATCCACCATCAATTCTGGTCCATATATCGCATATAGGCCAAAGCTCGACTGGCTGCAAAAAGTCGGTAAAGATGAGACGGTACTTCACGCCGGAACAGCTGCTCAAACTTTATCAAACGCAAGTTCGATCATGTATGGAGTACTGCTCTCATCTCTGGGACGGAACTGCCAAATACTAACTTGATGCGCTCGAATCGATTGAGAAAGAGCCAAAAAGCTCATCGGCAATGATGCACTGCTTGGGTCAAAGCTTCAAGCCTTGAACATCGACTCCGAGTCACCAGCCTGTAGGTTTTCCATCGGCTGCTTCCGGGAGCGTGCGTCAGAATTGCACAATTTTGTTCCGCTTAGCCCGTTTTATCATCGATCTACAAGACGTACGCCGATGCGTCACTGGTACATGGTGGACATCCCACCCATACGCAAAAAAACCTTTTGGGAACACTTTCATTGTGCGTACAGCTAAGGAGTGAGATTCCCTGCTGGAGTCTGTGTTTCCCGATAGCTCCACAATCTAAGGGTCTTTAAGTCAAGAGTGAACAGGTTACTTCTAGTCAAGCGTGCTCCATCGTTGACCAAATCGTTGCTTTCCATCAGGTAAGATTGTGGTCAAGCGCATACCAGTAATAAAAAATCGTCTTTAAACGACTACCATCCACTCCTATTGTCGATGGCTGTTTTTAAGGTCTAAGCTAGTTCTGACTTTTCCCACTTTCTTCTAGGGTCCTCTTTCGACCACTATACGACTTTCGACTTCACTACTCACTAGGAAAGACTCCTTGAACATCATGTCTACGGCTACCATCGACTTTAAAAGGCATTTTTGCATTGCAGAGCTGTTTTTAAAGTTCAAGCTATCTTCGACTTTACCACTCATGTCTACGGTGTATTTTCGCATGCTACTCACTTTTTAAGACTCCTTGAACAGCTTTTTTTCGACTACCATCGGCTTTAATGAGCATTTCTGCATTGCAGAGCTGTTTTTAAGAATCAAGCTACTTCCGACTTTCCCTACTTTCGTCTAGGGTCTATTTTCGCGTGTTACTCATTAAGAACAAGAGTTTGGACGTCTTCTTAAGACTACTGTCTTCTCCTACAACATTGCATTGCGGTAGCTGTTTCCAATGTTCAAGCTAGTTTTGACTTTCCGAATATTGTAATTAAGGTCTATTTTCCAGTGCTACTCACTATGAACGCGTCCTTGAAGGTCTTGATGTCGGAGAAGAACTCCTCGAGCGTGTACTTGTGCGCGTCGAACACGTAATACTCGGCCAGCTCCGTATATAGCGCCTCCATTTTGCGGAACATAGAGTGTAGGAGGTCGCATTGTTCCCTGGCTTCTACTGCGAACGACTGTTGTTGAAAGAACGAGTTAAGGAATTTGGAACTTATAATCAAAGTGAGAAGGGTTATTTGGGATGGTATGTTGAACTATGTAGTTTAAGTTAGAAAATAACTCAGTTCTTGGTATATTCTGAATATCACGCCATCCAGACTTCGGTCCTCTACTGAGAAATTCCAGAAGGTAAAACTCACAGGCCGACTTGAAAACTACGAGGTACAATTAATTAGTATGAAGAAGTTTCATTGCTGTCACGCTACACACGTGTTCGTAGCTTCACTATGCTCAAATTGTTAGCGGGATGACCCACTGGTTGCGGGTAACTTATGTCTTGCGAAGCGCGCATACAAAAAAAAACGGTTAGCCAACGCGTAACATACCGTGCATATTTCGCTTTATACATACTGTGTTCAAAAGTTAAACTGGACCTAGTTATGCAAAGTACAAACAGAGAGTTGAGCATTTTTCTATCGATGTTTTGTCCTTCGGTTGTTTATTTCTCAAACATAAAATAATCAAAAAACAACTGAAGAACACCCATCGATAGAAATCTAACGAAAAATGCTCATATTCTATTGTTGTGTTTGTTGTTGTGTATTGTATTGTGTTGTATTGTGTCGTGTTGTTGTTGTTGTAGTATTGTGTTGTTGTTGTTGTTGTAGTATTGTGTTGTGTATTGTATCGTGTTGTTGTTGTTGTAGTATTGTGTTGTGTATTGTTGTGTTGTTTTGTATTATTTCTTGACTTGGCTGCTTTATGCATCCAATGCGTCCAACAATAGATATTTCGAGTACATTTATCTGCGGCGAACTCTTTACAAAAGGATACACTCATAGATTCGTGGAACAGATCGTCAGGACACTGCTGCACGCGCGAGTTGTTGAGGTCCATCTCCAGCGCCTTGATGTCGTTCTCCATCTTCTTCAGCGACTTCTGGAGGTTCTCCATCGATACGCGGGCCGCTCTGGGGAGAAGAATGTCGGTTAGAACTGTAGCGGCATCTATACCGCCACATTCGAACTAATGGTCACATCATTTGCCTAGCTTTTTCTCAACTACATTGGGGTCGGCTTCCAGTCAAACCGGTTTTAGCGGAATACCAGTATTTTAACAGACTTCAAAAAAAGGAAGAGGTTCTCAGTTCGACTGATTTTTATTTATTTTTTGTGTTAATTTTACGTGGAGCGACTCCCTATCTGATCTCCACAACCCAGTAACTCTGTAACATGGTACTTCTTGACAAGACTGGACTGGAAGGCAACCTCTACATAGTTAAAAACTAAAACCCGACTACAGAAAATTCACCTTCTAAAAAGTATAAAACATTCTCATCTGAAATTTATCAGATGTGGTCGTATGCCACCTAAAAATGATAAAATGATTTTTTATATAATAAAACTAAAAAATTCCCAATTTTCCTGCCAAATTTCATGACGGAGGTCAAAGTCAAAGTCAAAGCATTTATTTCAAATAAACCATTTACAGGTACTTTTGAATTGTCAGAGTCAGTCAGTCAAAAACATGAAGCTATTTGCACGTTCCAAAGCGTAGATCTCTATGGAGAAGAACGTGCAAGAAACTCCACGGACACTCTTTTGAACCATTTTATGATTTACAATAATCCTGGTTACATTATCTTTGTACCTTCTATATGTGAGAACAATGTAAAGAAAGAGAAAAAAAACAATTCTAAGTGTCAAATAAACCATTGAAATAAGCCAGCGACAGCTAAGAGATGACCAGTCTCCACTGATGGCGCCCGTTCACGAACATGACGCGTGCATCAGCACCATTCAGCCCAGGGCAGGCATCGGGAAGTACCCTATAGATTCGATTCCCTTGAGAGTGTCAAAATATACATTTCTTGCGGCATAAACGGCCGTATCTTTTTTTACATTAACTTAGAAGTTTTTTTTTTTTCACAGCTTCAAGGGACTGTAGACCTGAGTATATGGTTTTAATTTCAACTCGATACCTCCACGCGTTCCCGAGATAAAGGGTCTTGACAGACAGACAGACAACAAAGTGATCCTATAAAGGTTTTTGCGTTTTTTCCTTTTGAGGTACAGAACCCTAAAAATAAATGGTTTGTGCAAGTGGGCCTTAGTAAATTAATTATAGAGCAGATAACATAATGAAAATTAATACAGTTACCTGTCTATGTGAGGCATTTCTTCTGCGAACGTCAGTACTTCAGGGAACTTATTCTCTATCGTTTCTACTAAATAATGTAATAATGTCTGTTTATTTTCTAGATCTTTCGTCGCCGTTAACTGCGGACAAAATAATTTATTTAATTATAGCAACTAATATTACAAAATCTAAAATTGTTTGTCTTTTTGTGGCACTTAAATTAAAAAATACACAAAACTTACAACAAAATAAAATATAGCTTCAAAAAATTCGATCTCAGCGCTGTCAGCTGATAATGTGCCCAAGAGACTGGCGGCATTGCCACGTTGAATGGCAATGCTTAGTCTGCCCAAAGTAAAAGCCAGCTCTTGGGTCACGGGAAGTGTCAACCAGCCGTTTAGAGATTTCTTTGAAAAGGCTGTGAGCACAAGGGCCCCACGGCCCGAGGGTTTCAACCGCAAACGGCTCGAAAATATAGTTACCAACAATGTTTATTTACGTTATCAATTCGAATATCTATATTTTTTATATACAGCGTGTAAGGGACATCGATGCACAAACGAATAATACCATGGATCCAGGACATGATTCTGGACCCCCCCGCGTTGGAATTTTTCGTCGGCTTTTTCCTCATTTTTTCATTTTTTTCAGGCGTTTTTTTTTTACTTTTGACTGTTCATAATCGTTATTCTTACCCAACTCAATGTGATTTTTTATAAAAACATAGTTATATCACTACTTTCACTAAAAAAAGCAATGTAAATAAAACTAGAATTACGCATCTGCTCAGCTGTTTTGTTGCAAAAGGTCAACGCATCCTGCCTAATAGCAAAACACTAACTAACCCATGTGTGTGTAGCGTCTAACATACCGTCTAGAAAATAAATTTTTCGTGTATGGTCTGTAAACCGATCATTAGCGAGATTAAGAGCGTTTACGTGGTACGACTTTTCATACAAACTTTCAAATCCTTATTCTTCAAAATTAATGAACCGATTTTAACGAAACTTGGTATGCATACGCTAGATATCCGGGTCTAAATAGTTATCAGAAAACATTTTTGAAAAAGATTTCATAGGGAGAGAGAGAGCGATTTTAAGTTTTCTATAGAAAGTGAAAAATCACTATATCCTTACCCCTGAACTCTTTTTCAAAAATGTTTTCTGATAACTATTTAGACCTGGATATCTAGCGTATGCATACCAAGTTTCGTTAAAATCGGTTCATTCATTTAGAAGAATAAGGACTTGAAAGTTTGTATGAAATGACAAACGGCGTACACGCTCTTAATAACTTCTACAATTTGGTTAATGGCATTAAGTGTAGCCTTTTCGTGAAGTTTGCGTTACGATGTCCCTAACACCCTGTATGTTCGGGCATAACTCCGTCATATTTGATAAGACGGGTTTTTTATTGCTCAAATAAACTTTTAAAGTCAAAGTCAATTAATTTATTTCGACTAGACCATTAAAAGGCACTTTTGAACGTCAAATTTACAGTTTGATAATAAAATATTATAGTGACTAGTTGTTCATTCGCAAAAGGTAGATTCATATGGAGAAGAATGGACAAGAAACTCCATATTTACTCTTTTTAAATATAGGTTTTACAATATTTTGTATACATTAATCAATTGATAATCTAAACTAACTATATGCACTAAAAATAAAAATCAAATATCCTAACTAAGTTATTCCTAAAATATGGCTTCAAAAAATTCATCCGCATCGCTGTCGACTAGTGTGCCCAAAAGACTGGCGGCATTACCACTTTGTATGGCAATGCTTTCCTTGGTCCAAGGTAAAAGCCAGCCCTTTGGGTCAGCCGAAGTGTCAACTAAGCGTTTAGCAAGTTCTTCAAGTTCTTCTATCAATTGATTATAAGATGTGAGGACGACGCACCCAAAATAAAACTACAGTACTAACAGGTACAAAGTAATACTTTTACCGTGTACTCCTATTAATTATTTTAGAATTGAGAATTCAACACAACATACCTTAGTAAGAAAGCTAATTTCAAATCCGTAAGCGCCAGCATTATTTGAGCCTGAATTCATATAGTTTCCTAATAGTAACAGGAGCTCAAGTATTTTGGCGAATTTGTCACTTGATATCACTTCTTCACACGCCGCTGTGCCGGACACTATGTCCTGCGAACAAAAATGACAAAATGGTATTAACTATTTTATAATTTGAGACTGAGCCGTACACGTTTGTCGCATGTCAGAAAACGTCGATTCTGGAAGATACTCACTGAGAAAAGTTCAAGTCACGGGCCATTCTGGGCCACTGTGAGCCATGATGGGCCACTATGGTCCATGCCGGGCCATGTTCGACCACTATAGGCCATGATGAGTCTTTGAAAAAAACCTTATATTTTTAGCTACTCACAGGTTTAACTTCAGAGATAACCTCGGCGTAGTGCTCTCTGAAGGCTAAACTCCTCAGTCGCGGCACTAGTCGTTTGATGTCGGCCACAGTGGCCGCGAACTGTTCGGCTTCCGTTAGTTCTTCGGCGTTCACTTTGAGGTCGGCTAGTTTTTTCAACTGGTCCGCTGGGGGTAGGTACTGTAACAATAGAATTTAGCAAAGTACATTTTGGATTTCACATTTTGTCGCACATTGGCGGTCAACACAGTGGTATCGCAGCGCAGCACACACGTCCGGATGTGTTCGTACGACATGTGCTTGATTTACCTGTATCAACAGATCCAGCACAATGGCGGTCAACACAGTGGTATCGCAGCGCAGCACACACGTCCGGATGTGTTCGTACGACATGTGCTTGACTTACCTGTATCAACAGATCCAGCACATTGGCGGTCAGCACAGTGGTATCGCAGCGCAGCACACACGTCCGGATGTGTTCGTACGACATGTGCTTGACTTACCTGTATCAACAGATCCAGCACAATGGCGGTCAACACAGTGGTATCGCAGCGCAGCACACACGTCCGGATGTGTTCGTACGACATGTGCTTGATTTACCTGTATCAACAGATCCAGCACAATGGCGGTCAACACAGTGGTATCGCAGCGCAGCACACACGTCCGGATGTGTTCGTACGACATGTGCTTGACTTACCTGTATCAACAGATCCAGCACAATGGCGGTCAACACAGTGGTATCGCAGCGCAGCACACACGTCCGGATGTGTTCGTACGACATGTGCTTGACTTACCTGTATCAACAGGTCCAGCACATTGGCGGTCAACACAGTGGTATCGCAGCGCAGCAAACACGTCCGAGTGTGTTCGTACGACATGTGCTTGACTTACCTGTATCAATAGATCCAGGACATTGGCGGTCAACACAGTGGTATCGCAGCGCAGCACACACGTCCGGATGTGTTCGTACGACATGTGCTTGAGGGAGCCTCCCAGGAGGATGGACAGGTTCTGCGCCGCTTTGCTGTCTAGCACCTTTAGGTCTTTCACTTTCTTGAGCGTGTGGACCCTGGAATTAAGCCTTGGTGTTTATGGATGTTAGTTTTTGTGTGATGAATGTGATGATGGAATAACTTGCTTTTTGTAAAAACCAAAGTCTCTCGAAAGCGTCGTCCTTTAGAACGCTTTGTATTAAAGTTGTCAAAAATAAAAGGCCTGTTTTTACAGCAGGAAACAACATTACTTTTTGGAGGTAGTGGAACAAAGAGTAAAGTCCCACATATCTCCGTTGATGCCTCCGAAAAGGGAGGACCCTCCAACCGGACGGTTGTTCGTGTCCGGTGGGCAACTGCCCGAAAGTTGATATTCGGGCTTTGTATATGTTCTAATCGCACGGTAAACTCTGATATCGCAATTTAGGATTTTGTCAAGATAGTTCGCAGCTGTTGAGATAGATGGCGCTGCGAGTCTCATTTGTTGTGATGTTGATTCTGCTACGTTGATTTTTGTTGCGGTATGAATGCCGCTACAACATTACTAGTAAGTATGAAAGAGACATGAAATAAATGTCTGTGTTGTATCCTGCTGTCAAAACGGGCCTTTTATTTTTTGACAACTATGATAGAGCTATCATCGCGCGGATACCCGATTGCTGCGTTAATTTGTACGGCAAAACCGAAAGGCTTCTGCCGGCGCGCCAACGCGCTCGGTTCGTAGAACTCATGAACGCAACGATGACGTATTCGCGCGATTATCGCTTCGTATTAGTACTACGCCTATGGTGAAGATACGCTTAATGGGTATTATCAACTCTGTACAAAGAGTCTGTAACTGTTGTCAAATCTCATGTGATTGTACATATTTGTGATTGTGATGATTTGCTGTTGTGATTTCCGCATATAAATTATGACAGTTCAGATGTGGAGGTAAATAAAAATAACCGGTCAAGTGCGAGTCGGACTCGCGCACGGAGGGTTCCGTACCATCTATCAAAAAAATGCAAAAAAATCACGTTTGTCCTACACGTCACGTCACGTTTGTGTTTGCCCTACTTAAATATTTATTTAATTCTGCTTTTAGTATTTGTTGTTATAGCGGCAACCGAAATAATCTGTGTCAATCATCTGTGAAAATTTCAACTGTCTAGCTATCACGGTTCATGGGATACAGCCTGGTGACAGACGGACGGACGCACAGCGGAGCCTTAGAAATCAAAACCAAGAAAAGGTCCCGTTTTACCCTTTGCGTACGGAACCCTAAAAAAGTCGTTCCTTATTCAATGACATGAAGCCGACCTTCAAAATATGTAATTGAGAAAAGGCTTGGCTGATGAACGAATGAATGAAGTGGATAAAAAATGAATGTAACTTACTTATCGACAGCATCTTCATTCTTCTTCGCAACCGGTTTACTTGAAAACTTAAGTGCTAAGCCGCTTAAAATATCTGGTGACGCTAACTTGTCTTCTTGGACCTGTAATACATTCAAAACATATTAAATAGCTCATTTAGAAGTACATGGTGTATAATGAATGATACATGAATAACAGCCGCACCGACCGATCAAGGTTAAGCAACGCTTGCCGAGGTTGGTCTGTGGATGGGTGACCATCTTAAGATACCGAAACTCCTCCGTACCTCGGAAAGCACGGTAAGCCGTTGGTCCCGGCTGTCATTTGGAGATCATTGGCAGTCGTTACGGATTGTCAGAAGCCAGAAAATCTGACACCAGTCTTGCCAAGAAGTACCGTGTTATCCAGTTAATGGGTTGTGGAGATCTGGTAGGCAGCCGCTCCACGTAAAATACTGGTATTTGGCTGAATCCGGTTTGACTGGGAGCCGACCACAATATAGTTGGGAAAAGGCTAGGCAGATGATGAGAAGTACATGGTGGATATCCCAGCCACATGCACAAAACGTATTGGGAACACTTTCATTGTGCGTACAGCTAAGGAGTGGAAGGAGTCAGTGTCCGGAATCAGTGTTTCCTGATAGGTACAACCTGGGGGTATTTAAGTCAAGAATGAACAGGTTACTTCGCGGTAAGCGCGTTCCATCATCGCTTACCATTAGGTGAGATTGTGGTTAAACGCGAGCAGACATAATTTAAAAATGTTACCTTAACCCAGAAGGCTTTTTCAGACATCTTCTGTGGTACGATAGTCTTCCAGTTGGCACGTTTGAGGGGACCTTCCACCTCCCACTTGCGTTTAGGTTTCAAGCCGTGAGGCAACACGTCGGGTACGGGCTAGAAAATAATTACTTTCTTATCATTCTGAATTATAAATTATAATTAAGAAAATAAAAACGTTTGTTGTATGGGAGCCCCACTTAAATATTTATTTGATTCTGTTTTTAGTATTTGTTGTTATAGCGGCTACAGAAATACATCATCTGTAAAAATTTCAACTGTCTAGCTATCACGGTTCATGAGATACAGCCTGGTGACAGACAGACAGACAGATAGACAGACGGACAGCGGAGTCTTAGTAATAGAGTTCCGGGTTGTTACTCTTTGGGTACGGAACCCTAAAAAAAAACTAAAAAGAAAAAAAACATGTCTAGAATTCTGGGCCTAAACCACCAACTCTTAAAACAGTATTACTTTAATATTACTTCCAGTAGGAAAGAGACGGAGCTATACGTCCTGTATAGCTCCGTCTCTTTCCCACTGGAAGTAATATTGAAGTAATACTGCTTTAAGAGTTGGTGGTTAGGCCCCTGTTAAGTAATATTGAATAACTACACCATTGAAATAATATCATGATCGGTACACACATAAAACAAATAATAATTTCTTATGCGGAACATAGTGACTTTATCCGTCGAGACCCATTAAAAATGTAAACGGGCTCAAATCTTCCCGATAATGGATCTGAGGTTGGGCGAACCGGTAAAGTTGTTACTAACACACGAGTCCTATGCAAGCGGTCTTAAACTATACTGGATAACTTTTTTTCCAGTGCGCAAACTTTGAGAACCACTTCTACCCATGTAAATGAACAACTTGCCCCAAGAAAGCCCTAGTCAATTCCTAAAAAAAAAATTTGAACTTCCCATACAAAATTGTCATCAACTGACCACAATTTGTATGGGAGACTCAATTTTTTTTTTAGGAATTGACAATGGCAATCTTGGGGAAAGTTGTTCATTTACATGGGCAGAAGTGGTTCTTAAAGTTTGCGCACTGGAAAAAAAATTACCCAGTATACCCAGCATTACAAGACAAGTCATCATGTAAGTAGTCACACTCACCATCCTGGGCATCATGAACCCTCCGGGCGGCGGCGGCGGCCTGGGCCCTCCCATCATGGGCGGCGGAGGAGGCGGCCCACCGCCCGCGCCCGGCATGGGGGGCGGCGGCGGGGCTCGGGGGCCGCCCGGCATGGGCGGGGGGGGCGGCGGTGGAGGACCTCCTCCTGCTAAAAATGGGGAAACAAAATAAATGAGCTAGAGTGTAAAATTGTAGCTGATCATGAAAATGATGGACATGTACTTACAGGCTTTTTCATAAGAACTTTCTAATCATATGCTGGTTGAAAAGTTAATTTGTATGTTTTTGTTTAACGTAATAATAAGCTAATTCATAATTCGAATTTGAGTAGCAGAAACTCAAACGTTGATTGGAAGATAATGCCTAAGGCTTAGGGGCGTAGGCATTCTCCTGTCAACCTTTGGGTTGATTCAACTTTTTTTCAAAGGATTTATATTTAAAATCTGCTAAGCACTAAGTATACAAAACTCATGATTAGATTATTTTTATGAAAAAGTCTGTTACGATACTAATGACTCATAAACGTTAACCACTGAACTACTACTAATAAATAAATAAAAATAAATAATAAAAATTTATTGAAATAATAATAAGTTTACAAAAGTGTACATATGGTTCAGCAGTATAAATATTAATCTACTAATAAAGAACTGTCAAACAATAACTATTTTTTGTATTTATTGAAGCGCACTACAACAATATTCTCATACTTAATTCAAGTCGCAATATCATCTCAGTCAAAGTCAAAAACTTATCAAAATATAGAGAAATTAGAAGAGTTTTTGACAGTATGCGATTGCGATACGAATACTTACATCATCTTCCTGTCTGCCCTTATCCAATGTTACTTGGGGTCGGCGCAACACGTTTTTTTCTTCCATTCTGTCCTATCAGCAGTCACACTATCACTAACTCCCTTTTCTTTCATATCGCTCCTCACACAATCCATCTATCTTTTCTTTGACCTCCCTCTTCCTCGCCATCCATCCACATTTACATTAATAACTATTTTAGTTACATATGTGTTTCATCCCTCCTATTTACTCATGTAAATAGGAGGGTAAACAGGTGGGATAAAGTGAGAAATGAGTACATTAGAGGTTCCCTTTCAACTTTTCCGTCACTGGCGCCACTTTAAAACTACCTCTAATGTACTGATTTCTCACTTTATCCATTCTCGTTACTCCACACATCCATCTCAACATTCTCATCTCAGCTACATGCAATCTTCATTCTGATCCATGCAGTACGACAGGTCTTATCACGGGCTTATATATTTTCCCCTTTAACTTGAGAGGCATCCGTGGATCGCAAGCCGTTTCAGTGACCTGTTGCCATTTCATCCATCCTGATGCGAATGCTAGCGCTCCTTAAAAATACGAGAATTGCCCTTTGGGAGTCCGTTTACATTCAAAGTCAAAGTCAAAAGTCATTTATTCAAATTAGGCTGAGTGCCAGCACTTTTTGAACGTCAAAGTTCTACAAAAGACAGTCACCCAAAAACGGCCGCCCGTCACCACTTCCTAGTGTTTTAGTTGGGAAGAAGAAGTGGCGCAACAAACTCCCCAGCAACACATCTGTCTGCCATTCCCTCTTCAACACATCTGTCATTCTAAAACCATACATTTAAAATGAACACCATACCAGCACCATTTCAAATGAATCTGTTATTATTTTCTACGATAGTGTAATTTATTGTTAGTGAAAGTCAAACTACTCTACCATTTAAAGAATTATAGTGTAGTAACATACAAATTGACTTTCTTTTAGGGTTCACTGTAGGATGGACATGTTTCCGGTATTTATTCACATAAGGCCCTGGGACAAAGAGTTACAAAGATTTTATAACGCAGTCGTACATCGAAAAATCTCGTCACCAACTTTACGACTTTGAGTCGAATTATGAGCTACTTAGGAGCGTTTACGCATTTCATACAAACTTTCAAGTCCTTATTTTTAGAAATAAATGAACCGATTTTTATGAAACTTTGTATGCATACGCTAGATATCCAGTTAGTAAAGAACATTTTCAAAAAAGAGTTCAGGGAGCATTAAAAAGTGATTTTTCACTTTCTATAGAAAATTGAAAATCGCTCTCTCTCTCTCCCTCTAAACTCTTTTTCGAAAATGTTCTCAACTAACATTTTAGACCCGGTTGGATGGCAATAAAAAAAAAGTTGGTATGCATACCAAGTTTCATTAAAATCGGATCATTTATTTCGAAAAATAAGGACTTGAAAGTTTGTATGAAATGCCGTACGGCGTAAACGCTCATACAGTTGTGTTGAAAAAATTGCGCTTCATTTACTGTTAAAACGTGATTTCTCTAAGCTCGTAAGAGAGATAGTAGAGCAGACATTCACATAGAAATAACGGTTTACAGTAAACGGAGCGCAATTTTTTCAACACAACTGTATTGTTAACTAAAAAAATCATCAATTTTGAGTTATGTCGACCTTGTAGCAAATGAGCGACATGTTAGACCCACACAACATAATAAAAATTTACAGAAGGTTGGCTTCAAACAATTAGTGAAAACACGCTTAAGGCTGCGTTTCTACCAGAGATGTGCGATGATGCGTTGCGAGGGATGTGTTTTTATGCACCAATAGAATCGCTTGCGCTGAGCGAGGCTAGGTAAATGAAGCGATGCTATTGGTTCATAACAAACATATCCCTCGCTAGGCATCCTCGCACATCTCTGGTGGAAACGCAGCCTAAGACTCGTATCCACGAGGCAACATTTGACGCGCGACATGGTACACAAAATTTTGCTGGAACTACATAAAACTTTTGTTTATAGCAACATTGGCCGTCCACGTCGAAATATTTTTGGACAATAGTGTATGTACGTGTAAGTACGTACCTGTACCGTACGGGTACCAATGCGAGCTTTATTATGGAGCCAAACTTATGTATTTTTTTTATTCCCGATATCCACAAGAACCCTTGACAAACAGACACACAAAACACTATATTCTAACTACGTGTTAACGTACACATGACGTCACACATACCTGTTGGTATTGGCGGTGGCGGTGGGGCGTTCGAGAAACCTAGAAACACACCACCTGTGTCACATGCATGTCAGATAGTAGGGCAAGCTTAGAAAACAGACAAATACAGGGGTTCATTTTGAATTATTGACGAAACTTAACATATGAAATGAGAAGAGAAGAAACAAAATAATAACCGGCCAAGTGCGAGTCAGACTCTCACACGAAGGGTTCTGTACCAACCGGGTTGGTACCATAAACCGAAAAAAACCAAAGGGTAAAACAGGACCCTATTAATAAGACTCCGGTGTCCGTCCGTCTGTCACCAGGCTGTATCTCATGAACCGTGATAGTCAGACAGTTGAAATTTTCACAGAAAACAGAATAAAATAAATATTTAAGGGCGCTCCCATACAACAAACGTTTTATTGCTCGTTTTTGCTCGATATTGATAACGGCAACATGTAGAAGCTTGAAATATTCACAGAATACTTAGTTTTTATATATTGACTTTAAAAATAAATCATTATTTTATTTTATTTTTATTATTTGTTGGTATAGCGGCGATAGAAATACACACTCTGTGAATATTTCAACTGTCTACCTATTACGGTTCTTGAGATACAGCCCGCTGACAGACAGACGGATAGCGAAGGCTTAGATAATAATAGGGTTCCGTTGGTTATCCTTCGGTTACGGAACCCTAAAAACTGTTTTTGTTCAATCATAATTACATGAAATTAGTGTGTTCTGAAGGCCAATTCTTGTATGTTCATTTGTTCAAAGTGAAGTTGTAATATCAGCGAGAATCAATTTCAAAAAGTAAGGAAATTGTAATGGATGCGAATTTATACGAGAATAATTGTCCTTCAGATAGCTATTTACTTGATAGCAATTATATTTTTGTTGCTTTATAGCTATCTCATTAGAAAACGAGACCTAGCTCAACTGAAGTTTCGCCAAATATTTAAAAATGAACCCGGTATATTTTACAACAATTTAACAGTCCGAAAGTGTAAAATTATCAAGCATGCGTTTAGGTGTAATAAACATGCACTTACTAATTTTTACTTGACCCCATAGAAAATAAATTTAAGGGATTTTACACTTCTTAAAATCTGGCGGAATCAATTAGCCCATGATTTTCTCTGAAAAAAAACCCCCTATAATAGAGAATATGCATGCAATTTTATTTTTTTTACAAAATGTAATGGGTACCTACTTATTAGCTTTAGAAAGCACTTATGAAATATTTTCTAAATTACCCTCATTGGTGACGAAAATAAAAAGTTTTAAAGTTTACAATTAGAAAAAGAAGTCCGATATGGACGTTGACGTCAAAGTCCATGACGCCTATACAGCTGCCATACAAAACAGCGTTTTCGCGAGAGGGACAAATATATTTGTTTCAAATAGTTATAACTCGTTGGTTTTTCAATTTTGATTCTATTTTCACTGTTATTAGTATTATATATTTGTATATTTTGATATAAACTGTGTAGATAACAAATAGTTTTTTCATGCATATTCTCTATTCAGCTGCTAATAATATCAATACTATCCAACTTCCCAAAACAATATAATTTTTACAAACATTGACCCAACTAATGTCCTTTAAAATTAAAGTAAAAGATTTATTTAACAAACCTTGCATCGGCATTGGCGGTGGTGGCGGCGGCCCAGCCCCTAGGAACCACACCAGACAGAGATAGATATAGTGACATGCGTGTGCAAGAGAGAAAAAACATTCGTGATGGTACTAAATAATAATATGGTTGAAAGTGTAATAAATTGTTATGGACATTTTCTGTGATGATTTTGTCTATGGCTAGATTTTTACTGAAAAAGAGCTGCTGAATACGTTTTTAAATCTCAAATCGTTTATTGCAATCCATAATGTACACATACGTGGAAAATAAAAAAAAAAACAACGGGTTGCACTCCGGGAGTGCCGGCAGAAGTGAAAACTTGAACATTAATGTTGTGCATTTTCGAATATTTTGGAATGGTTAGGGAATATTTCGCTTTATTTATCAGTATAAAAGTACTATCATGTGGTTAAATACAATATTCATTTATTGCGCTATCGTACACAAACATGATAATTTATATTGCATATTACATTATTCGTCTTACGAATTTTCGATCACCTGACGGTCACGTGTCCTAAAAGTGCACAACGCCGCTAAAGAAGTTTTCGTCTGTCAGGCACAGCAAATTTTTAAATAAGTAGAGAGAGGAGTGCTTTAATAATTTTCCTTGTTATTTTGAATTTTTGACAAAGACAGGAATGGGGTCAGAGGATACCTCTCAAGTGCATGACAAAACCCAGCGAACCTAAACATTAGTGTTGTGCAGATTTAAGCAAGAGAGTCACTGCAAGAGATCAAAATCAAGAGAGAAAAATCTGGCAACATTGTGTTGCAGGCTTCATTTCATGTAAGTATTCCAAAGAGAACCATAATGGTTTTATTCGAAAACGTGTTCAAATTTAAAGATGGTGAATTTTCCAAAGAAATAACTTTTCTAGCAGTCTGATACAGTAATTGGTGGCATTTGTTTCAGTTCAATCTGCATTGGGTTTCGTTTCCGGAGACGCGAGGCAAGGTTTCCGTTTACAGAGAGGCGGCGCGTGCAGCGGCCAGCGTCATCACACGCGCGAACACTAACATACGGCAATGTACGATGTTGTGTATGGAGAAGCGGGGGGACGCGCGCGCGCTTCGTGCACGGAGCCGGGTGGCGCCGCATGTCCGTATTGCGGACGGCGCCGCGGGCCCGGTGCCACCCGCGGGCTCCGCTTGCATCTCAAGCAAACGCGTGTAAAATCGCTTCTCCGTAAACGCTCTCATACAACGCCATATGTTTGAATTTAGTGCGGGCCGCGTCGCTGAACGCTCCGCTCGACGCCCCGCGTCTCCGTAAACAAGGCCTTAGACTTTAGTCTTTTTAAGCGGTCGGGTTATTTGATAAAAATCTTCTTGACTATATATCGTATACAGAACATTACCCTTAAATTTAAATGTGACCACGCAATTCTGAAACACCATGAGCTTTTGTTTATTTACTAAACTCTACAAGACAAAAACATAATGCTGCCTTGGCTCTAGTACTAGAAGACAATTTTAAATCATCAACAGAATCAACCCATAACGACATGTGTTAAACAAATCAAAAAAATAATCATGAAATAAATAAATAGATAGATTATTGTTTGATTATAAACAGTTGTAATAAGTGGTAGTACTGACCTCCAGGCAGGGGCGGCGGCGGAGGAGGCGCCGGCCCGCCCGGGCTGCCTATCGCCTGCCAAATTAAATAAAGCGTTCAGATCACGTAGTGGGACGCTCTGCGGCACGGTGGAGCGATGATTTGAAGAAGCCCAAGCAGCACACATAGCTGTACAGTCACTGGACAACAGAATTATTGAAAACTCGAGGCTCTTTCTGTACAAGGGCTGTATATCCGGCTACGCAGCTCTTATAATTCTAAATTTGGCCCCAAATTAACCAGCCCCGAGCATTATAGTAGCTTGTAGTAGACAGAGTTCCATCAAATTCTACTAAAAAGCATTTTGTTGTTTTTTTGTCCATTATACAGCTATTAGTCAGCTGTGCTGTTTAACAGTGTAGAAATCACCCCTTAAATACAGTCTCAAGAATTGTCTTATCCGTTAGTACAGCTACATAACAGCCTTTGACTATAATATAGCTTGTTAATGGATATAATTTCCGCTATTGTGCTGCTTGGGAGGTGGCTGGCAGCTGATGGATGCGGACTGCTCAAGACCGGGATGGTTGGCGCTCTTTGGGGGAGGCTTACGTTCAGCAATGGACGCAGCTGACATGATGATTTAGATACCACAAAGTATATAAGACATAAAGTAATACATGTTTTTTTCGAAGGGGTAAACAGGAGTGGCTTGTCAAATGGCATGTTTTAACCGGTCAAACTCCGCCGTCACTCCAGTGTGTCGCCCGATTTACGCGTTTTATAACTCTATTATTACTATAACGCAAGAAATATATAATAATAATAATAATATCTTGGGACAATCAACACACCGCCATCTGATCCCAAACTAGGCAGAGCCTGTACTATGGCAACCAGACAACTGATAAACATACTTATATATTTCTAAATACATACATATTATAGATAAATTACACACCCAGATACAGAACAAATAATCGTACTCATCGCACAAAGATTTGTCCTATGTGGGAATCGAACCCACGACCTCCGTCCTAGCAGTCAGGGTCACTAACCACTAGACCAACAGGCCACCAATGATTTTGAAGTTTGACATGTCGTAAGCTTGAGAGGATCACATTAAAATTTCGCTGCCTAGCGTTCTCCCAACCGTGCTGGGATCAGCTTCTTATAACCGGATGCAATAATTTTAGTACCATTATTTTACAGGACTTGATAACCGGACTCAACTATTTTAGTACCACAATTTTACATGACTTGGACATGACATCTGACTTTCACAGTCCAGAACTGAGTAATACGATACTGACTGATTCTGGTCTGAAACTGGTCAGATTTTGTGGCCACACTATCCATAACGACTGCCAAGTAGTACCGTGTTTCCCAGTTAATGGGTTGTGGAGATCTGTTAGGCAGCCGCTCCACATAAAACACTGGTATTCAGCCTGGGAGCCGACCCCAATAAAGTTGGGAAAAGGCTAGGCAGAGCCAGAGAGACTATCCGTAACGACGACTGCCAAGATGCACAAATGTGTGCTTTCCGACGCATGGAGGAGTCTTTGCACGACTCCTCTGTTCTACAGAATCTTGTTACAAAAATATAGTCCTTCTCACCTTAGCAATAGCAGCGATATTCCCGTGCGTGACGCCACCCGGCCCCGTGGGTGCCGCCGAACTCTTGAGCCTTTCCTCTAGATGCGCCGCCCTCGCTTCAGCTTCTTGTCTGGCAGAGATGGCTGCTTCTAGTTTCGTTCTAAGTTCTTCGACCTTCTTTTCCTCTTCGGCGCGTGATTTTTCTGTAATTTTACGAAGTTTTATGTTTTTTATACCTCTAATCAAGCAATTATGGAAAACCAACATATATATAAGTCCATCTATAAGTGGCTACAAATTTATATTGAACCGCTGCGTCGCTCTGAAGTCCGGGTCATACCCGTTCTTGTGTAGAACTATCTGCGTTATAAACTAAACTAGCAACATAACTATAAGTACATCTATAAGCGGCTGCACGTCTATATTGAACCGCTGCGTCGCTACGAAGTTCGGGTCGTACCCGTTCTTATGTAGCACTATCTGTGTTATAAAATACAGCATACCTATAAGTCCATCTATAAGCGGCTGCACGTCTATATTGAACCGCTGCGTCGCTACGAAGTCCGGGTCGTACCCGTTCTTGTGTAGCACTATCTGCGTTATAAACTAAACTAGCAACATACCTATAAGTCCATCTATAAGCGGATGCACGTCTATATTGAACCGCTGCGTCGCTCTGAAGTCCGGGTCGTACCCGTTCTTGTGTAGCACTATCTGCGTTATAAACTAAACTAGCAACATACCTATAAGTCCATCTATAAGCGGCTGCACGTCTATATTGAACCGCTGCGTCGCTCTGAAGTCCGGGTCGTACCCGTTCTTGTGTAGCACTATCTGCGTTATACATTCTTCTACCAGCTTGTAGTATGCTGGCCTGAAAACGGATACAAGCTTTTGTTAATCTCCAATTTAAATGATGATAAATAATGTGGAATCGATTATGTAAAGTAAAAATAATGTTACAAGTCAATGAATAGTTCTTTAATTAAAATATGAAGTTAGTTTCTTAGACTTCAAAAGCTAACATCAAGTTACCTTCACTGACTTGAAGCTTGCTTCACTAACTTTAAGCTTTCCTCACTGGCATAAGCTCGTTTCACTAACAGCAGCTTGCTTCACTTAGTCTAAGCTAACATTTCTGAATTCTAGTTTTCTTCACTAACTCAAAGCTTGAAAGCTTGAGTATTGCATCGTTCATTGATTTGAAACTTTCTTCACTAACTGTAAGGTCGCGTCACTGACTTTAAAACTAAGATACATATTGAAGCTTGATTCAATTACATAAGCTTGATTCATTGCTTTCAAGCTTGCTTCACTTCAAGCTTGTTTCACTAACTTCAAGCTTGGTTCACTAACTTCAAGCTTGGTTCACTAACTTCAAGCTTGGTTCACTAACTTCAAGCTTGTTTCACTGACTGTTAGCTGGTTTCACTAACTTTAAACTGGTTTCACTTACTTTTCGCCCTCATCACTAACTTCACGCTATCATAACTAAGTTAAAGCTAACTCACCTGATCAGCTCGTCATCTCGAATGAACAGCAAGTGTTGTAATATTGACAGTAAGTAAGGCTCGGCCGGAGTGTCCATCACTAAGTTCTTGACCAGCTCGAAGCATTCGTTCACGTCGTGAAAGTCCACTCTGAAATATAATATTTTGAATATGAAATATATCTACATAGATATATAGTTAGGGCCAGCCTTTTCCAGAAGACCTTTGGCATTATTTTTGCTGCAAACATCAAAAATAGACTCTATACAGTTTCTGGCAGATTTTATACCCATTCAAGATCCATTTATGAGCGTAAAAGTTCACAATAATCGCGTGGCTTGGAAAAATCCTCTTGTGAAGAATAGCGTGCTCGCTTCCTAGACTATGGGGTGTGTAAATTGTTGCGTGTACTGACACATGCTAAAATATAGAAGATTAGTATCGTAAGACGTCAGTAAGCACTAACCGCACGTCATCGAACTTGGCGAGGAACTCGTCCTGGTCGGCGGCGGCGTGCGTGTCGAACACGGTCATCTGGATCTGCCGCGCGCCCTCTGCGCCCGCGCGGAGCTCGTCTGTGCGGTACAGGAAGTGTCACTTATTATAAATGACAAATAATTCATAATATCTTTCATAAAAAAAACAACGGGTTGCACTCCGGGAGTGCCGGCAGAAGTGAAAACTTGAACATAAACGTTGTGCATTTTTGAATATTTTGGAATGGTTAGGGAATAATTTCGCGCGAATCAAATCAAATCAAATACGTTTATTTGTGTACACAGAATTGTTTTATTTATCAGTATAAAAGTACTATCATTTATGTGGTTAAATACAATATTCATTTATTGCGCTATCGTACACAAACATGACAATTTATAATACATATTAAATTATCCGTCTTACGAATTTTCGATCAGGTCACGTGTCCTGACGCGAGTTTAAAATTTTTTACCCATCCCAAAAAGCACACAACGCCGTTAAAGAAGTTTTCAATTCAAAAAGATTACTTCAGTTTAGCAGTTACAAAACCTATTTCAAAGGAAAGTTTTCTTAAACCAGACGAACTTAATTCAAGATAAATAAAAAAACAAAACTAATTAAGGATAGATGGCAGTATTGAATGTAATAAACCTTACCTATCCAATCATAGAGTCCAGTTCTCATAAACTCGCTGCGGAGATGTAATCTGAACTCCAACTCTTCTGGTTCCGTGATGATAGCATTCATCAGTTGCATGCAGCCTGTCTGGAACGGTAGCAAGGAATTGTGAGTCTTATTGCCTGTTTTATAGGGTATTTAATTGTATGAAATACGTTGAAGGATCGCTGGAAAACACGCAGCACCTTATTGAATGTCTTAATATTCCTAAACTACTGAATTTTGAAATTCGACGATGACAGGAGTGTCGAAAATTCAATAGCGAGCTTTAATTTAAGTTTCTATTTTTCTGTCGCCTTGTTTTATTGAAAACGAGCAAAACGTATCTGTCTATACTAATATTACAAAGAGGAAAGATTTGTATTTTTGTGTTTTTGTGTGTGTGTGTGTGTATGTTTGTAATGAATAAACTCAAAAACTACTGTGCCGATTTCAAAAATTATTTCTTCAATGGAAAGCTACATTATTCGGGAGTAACATAGGCTATATTTTATCCACGTATTCCCACGGGAACGGGAACTACGCGGGTGAAACTGCGGCGTGCTGCTTTTTTTATAAAGAAAGAAAATTAATCCATTTTAATAAGCATAAAGTAGAAACAGTCCGAAAATCAGAGTTCAAGTAAAAACGCCCAGAGAAGATTATAATTATGGTCAATATGAGCTACGCACAACGGACCGAATGGGAGTCTAAGTGCGGAAAATGCAGTACTTTACTCTATGGTCAATATGTTTGTATGCTGTATAATATATTACCTTCAAACTCTCCGGCGTCTTGGTCTCCAGCCCCTCAATGATGGGCAGCAGCCGAGGCTTTCTGCTTGACTCTCCCGCCATTGTGATGGCTTCTAGGACCTTCTCGTGACCGTTGGGGATCAGGCATATTGCTGCTAGCACCTGAAAGAAGAACCGGTATTGGATTATTATTTGGGTTTGTGCTCTAGTCCGTCCTATGCAGGTAAGAGAATCCTGCCAGGATTGCGGAATTGTTCGAAAGAGTCACCGCGGCCCTGGAACGCAAAGGACATTCGGAGGAACATGAATGGGTTTTAGTCAGTAAGAGTCTGACACTCCCTTCCACTCCGCCCAGAGCGGCAGGACACATTTGATAATTTCCTATCCAAAATAAAAGAACTATGCAACAGCTTTATTGCACAATACAAGATAATTTATTTCCTTACCATCAGCTTCATGAAGCCTAAGACGGTTATTTTGTGACATCAACCAAAATCATTCGGGAACTATATTTTTTGTCACCAAAATTTATATTTGTCATCAAGTTGTATCACCTAATAAATAGATCTATCGCCACGAAATATTTTCGTTCTCAGATAAACAAAGAGTGTTCCCAGGTATGAATTACCAAATTATTGTTAATATAATGTGTTAAATATGAGATGGATTACCAATAAAATTGTAGTGCATTACATGAATATAAACTTCGTTCTTATAATAATAGTTTTATTACTTAAATAATAGCTTGGTGCTCAGAATGGTAGAACTGTCACCAAATATTAATATTCGAACATAGGGCACAGGGAGCTTAGGGTACCCCGACTCGGACAGGTTAGGTTAGAAGGGGATGGCGGGGTCAAGTGAGCGAGCGTAGCGTTCGAACAGACCCCGCCATCACCTACGTGGTTATTTTTTTTAATCCACCCAGTAATATGGTTTACTTCCCGTTTTATAATAAATCCCAACCTATTTATTTGATACTTGATAATATATCCCGAGGATTACATGTGATTTATTATGGAATTGCTTTTTACAATTATTTGGCAACTACATTTTGGTGACAGATCCACTATTTTGAGGACAAACCCTATTATTAAAGAAATTCAAAACGAATAAAATTGGCGATAGCTTAAATCGTACCCAAAACATTCTAACTCAATTTTTGCTCGCAAAGGAAATTGAACTTTATCACATACAACAGCAAACTTAATATTGAAGGACTAACCTTTGAGTGACAACAACCAAAAACATATTAACTCATTTTTTTCTCGCAAGGGAGTTTGAACTTTATCGCGTACAACAGCAAACTTAATATTGAAGGACTAACCTTTAAGTGACAACAACCAGAACATCCTAACTCAATTTTTTCTCGCAAAGGAATTTGAACTTTATCACATAAAACAGCAAACTTAATATTGAAAGGACTAACCTTGGCAGCTTCCAGCGCGCAGTGCGGTTTCCTCGCATCCAGACTACGAGCCAGCACCGGCAAGGCTTCTCTACACTCGAACATAGTCCGAATGCCGACTGTGTTGTTCAAGATGGCGGAGAGGCATCGAATACATTCGTATTGCACGCGGTCGTAGCGGGAGTCGCTGGAACAGAAAAATATGGGTTATAAAATATGATAGAATGACTTGTGATGCTCTTTTACATAGAGGTAATATTGGGGTCGGCTCCCAGTCAAACCGGGTTCAGCTGAATACCACTATTTTACGTGGAGCGGCTGCCTACCAGACCTCCACAACCCATTAACTAGGTAACACGGTACTTCTTAGCAAGACTGGTGTCAGATTTTCTGGCTTCAGACAACCTGTAACGACTGCCAAAGATCTACAAATGACAGCCGGGACCAACGGCTTAACGTGCTTTCCGAGGCACGGAGGAGTCTCGGTATGTTATTTGAGTTGATATTTTTTTTGAAAACTAAAAAGTATTTTGTAAACAATTAACAGTTTCCTTTGTTTGCCATGTGTTGACGTCCCAGAATTTGATCACATCGACAGGTTCGATTCCTGGTTAGGAATACCGATTTTTCAAAAATCCAATAACGCAGTTTTAATTTTCATCAAATTCGGGCTCGGAACTTCTTTCAGTGTTTTACGATATTCCTCATAGTTTCGGATTTGGTCATCCACTAAAAAATCATCCTTTAAACTCGTATTCTTAGCTACCCATGCGAAGCCAGGGCAGGTTGCTAGTTTGTCAAAATGTATAAGGTTGAGTTTCGATTGTCGTCGAAAGATTCGCTCGTCTACGGATGGTCTGTCAATGACAGTACTTCATCGCAGTTTAACCGTTTTCTTAAAGAAAATGTAAGTCGAGCTTTTTACGAACCTTACTTACCGATAAAATCCACTCCCACTAGCAGCATGAAATTAAATAAAAATTAAGTAACTTTGTTTAACCTCGAGTAATTTGGTGAAGAACCTGGGGTAATTTGATGAAGAACCTGGGGTAATTTGAAAAACAACCTAGGGTAATTTGAAAAACAACCTAGGGTAATTTTATTAAGCACCTAGGGTCATTTGATGAATAACCTTGGGTAATTTGATAAAAGACCTAGGGTAATTTGATAAAGAAATCCTTGCTTCTTTAGGTCTTTTATCAAATTATACATTTTGATAAGAACCTAGGGTTTTGTAAATGGTTATGTAATGCCCAAAGCAATGGTGAAGAACCTAGGGTAATTTCATATACACGGCGGGAAAATTAGACATAGTGTCCGGGGCAATATGAAGACCCACTTGGGGAAAAAAACTCACTTGGTATAGCACTGGTTGAGCGTGGTAAGCAAGCTCTCGATGCCCTTAGTGCCAAAGTCCTCGATCCACGACAGCGGGTTATTGGTCAGCGATATCCTCAGGTTCTCCAAGCAGCCGTGTAGCTTGCCCACTGATAACTCCGGCTGATTCAGGTATGTGACGTAGTCTGAAGGTTTCTCGAACTTTGAGCGGCCTTCCTGAAAGATTTCGTGGTTAAGAGTAAGTAGGTTATGTGTAGTCTTATGATGAGAACGGAAACAGGCGCACACATAGACGCGTACGTTTAAAAACTATGTCAAATGAATGTCATAGTGGGTCCACCCGATACAGAAATTTGTTTGCACAGACTTTGTTGCACAGACAAAATTCTATAGAAGTTTTTGGAAGCTTGTATCGTGTGAACGATCCATCAGTCCCGAGTGTGCTAGCACTCTCTTTATGTGAAGCGTGTCTAAGTGAGCGTGTATTTTCGGAATAGCAGCCAACCAGCTTTACCTATACGCTTTGTACTTTTGTTATAGCTGTGGGAACAATATAGGCCGATTTAATAAGGTTTTATGAAAGTTCATGATTCTTTAATTAATTTAGACTCAATCGAGGATGTGTTATGAAATAATTTACTTCTTTTATTAAATAAATAAGTAATTATAAATCAACTTTTAGTACAGAACCACATTAAGTCCGCCTTTGTACAGTGTTTCTTTACTGTTGCAAAATGTTTTTAATATCCCTGCTAGTGTTATAAATGCGACAGTAACTCTGTCTGTCTGTTCCGTTTGTCATGAAATTTAGCAGATATATAGCCTGGGATATGGAGAAGGACATAGGCTACTTTTTTACGCGATAACCGACATCCACGCGGGCGGAGTCGCGGGCAAAAGCTAGTTATAAATAAAACATAGTCAGGTTTTTTTGTTGTTGTGAGGTCTGTAATCGAATCCAATAGAAATTTGGAAAATCCCAAAAAACATGGGTCATAGTCAAGTGACTGTGGCTAGTAAGTTTTAGCGCTATTTTCATAATTTGATTTCATTAAAACAGCATTATTTAATCCTAATTTATTACATCAATTGTTATTAATTTCTGTTATTTTGTGATGTGAACAGTTGTTTTCATTTCTATCAAATTATACAAGACAATAGAATAAGATAGTTATGTCACCAGTAATGCTGACTAGTATCATACAGGTGTAATAATCCTGCCGACTGAATTTCGGCCAACCGAAACCGAGATTAGCCGAGTACGCTTTTCGAAGCACCGGGGTATCACACCACCGACTTCCAAAGTCTGCGCTGCTACTGAGAAATTCCTAATACCCGCCATTATTTAAGATACACATATTAAATAAAAGACCTACCTACGGTAATTTGATAAAAACCCTTGCTTCTTTATCAAATTACCCTAGGTCTTTTATCAAATTATGTATTTTGATAAGAATCTAGGGATATTTTAGGAAGAACTTAAGGTTATTTAATGCCCAATTCAATGATGAAGAACTAAGGGTAATTTGATGTACAGCCTGAGAAAATTTAGACGTACTTTCCGGGGCAATATGAAGACCCACTTGGGGCAATAAACCCACTTGGTATAGCACTGGTTGAGCGTGTTAATAAAGCTCTCGATGCCCTTAGTACAACTGAGAAATTCCTAATGGCGGGTCTACACGATACATACTTTTTGTGTGTACAGACCACGAACTCTGAATAAAAAATTCTATCACACACCAACATTTGTCTGCATTGCTTTGTTGCACTGACAAAATTCTATAGAAGTTTTTGGAAGTTGTATCATGTACTCATTAGGAATTTTCCCCGGGGAACGAACCCAGGACCTCATTTGATGTTATTTGAACTTCCTTGAACCAATTCTCTGTACTTCGTATTAAAGTACCCAGCAGAAGATATTTTTTTTATCGAATGTTTTCTACAGCGGTACTAACCTGTGTATTAACAAACTTATACGCGACCAGCATCTTCTTCTTCTGGTCGCGCGGATATTTCCTGAGAGGCTCCTTCTTTTCTTCATTGAGATTCATGTCCGCCTGTAAAGTAAGAGGAATGTTTCCATAAGTATTTCTTTAAGTCAAGAGTGAATAGGTTACTTCTAGGCAACCGTGCTCCATCTTCGGCCACATCATCGCAAAGGCTGATAGGGCCAAATAACGGTGATAGAATTATCAAAGAATTAAAGGAACGTTATACTACGTGACCGATTCAGGGGGGGTCTTCAAAATACCACGTTAAGTCACAGAAGCAGGGGGAGGGGGCTTAGGTTTTTGTCACTTAGTCGATATCCTTTTGGGATATCTCGCGCTTTTTCTGGCTATATTCAAACGTGGCGCGCAGCGTTTAGCGCTTTCCTTAAGTTCCTGTTACAATATGTTTTTACAGAAGTTTATTCTTCTTGATAATATTTTTTTCACTTCTTATTATAGGTATGTACGCACTCTTGGCGTCACGCGGCCAGCGCTGTATTAATAAAGACAAATATGAGCCAAATGATTTTTAACTTTCTGTGGGAAAAAAAATATTTAAAACCAGTTTTCGTTTCATCTTCAGACCTGAAGCCATCCGCTGTGTATACTGACGTCCGTGACGGTCGGTTCGCGGGCGTATCAGGGGGTCTACTCTCTAAGCTCGAAGTCTGTAGTTTCGGGTGTTTTCTATTCCGTATCCCCTACGGATTTACGATTAGTCCCGAACCCGAACTAAGAATGAATGACAAAACGATTTGACAGTTGTTCTTAGTTCGGGTTTAGGACTAATCATAAGTCCGCCGTAGCGGTGATACAGAGTAGAAAACGCCCGACACTAAGGCCGAAGCTACGGACTAAACCCCCTGTTTCTAGACAATTAAAGAGTGGCCCTGATCGTCATTTGAAGAAATTATTGTTAAAAGACACAAGAATCTATAGCAGTTCAGTGCTGTTCAATTAACACCAATTCCTCAACTTACCAGCATCTCCTCAAACCGCCTTTGCAGCTGGGTATCATCTAAGGCATCTATCCTGCTGGTATACTCGGCGGTGGCCGAGGGCTCCTCATCCTCAGCCCGGGGCTCCGCCCCTCGCGGTACAGTATCGTAACCGCGCTCGATCTGCCCCCCGCCCTTCTTCGGCCTTCCGAACCATGTGTCCAGCTGTTGACAAGAAAATAATATTGTGTTAGTTTTATAAAGTGATAAATAAACGTTTGTCAAGGGGTTTCCTTGCTATACGCTGATAATATTCCATGGTCTGTAGTGACTTCTTATGACTTTATCACTTGTATTACAAGCCAGTACAATCTGTTAACGTTTTTGTAGCAAAGTGATCGGTCAAATTGCTGAAATAGGCTGGTTAGTTGCTAGTATGAGGACCCATCTAAGGAGCAACTTGATCATGAGCTTGAGAAAATCTGGCCTACTATACCATCACGAAACGATTGGAATACTGTTTAGAATGTCCAAACAGAACAGAGCTTGCGTCTACTTTTAATCAATATTGTGTTTAAGCTTGGTATATGAGCAGTGTCTTAAGTTCAAAAAGTGATTATGTAGGTACCTACTTAATCAATATTTATTGTACCTGTTTATTTAATAAAACTTGGTTAGGTAGACTGTATGAATACGTTTTATATTTCATTAACGTGTACTAGTCTGTAAAGGGAAAAGTACAGGGAAAAAATTACAATGCGGCATTCATATTTGGTGACACTGACATAAAACCGTTTATGACCAACGTTGTGATGAATTTAGTTTTCATTACGTCAAAGGGCTGATTTTAGTTACTTTTAAGCAACGTTCGCGTCTCAGTCATCTGTCAAAAATGTAGGGAATTTGGAGGGGTTTTTTGACAGATTGCGATCGCTATGAGAATGCGAACTTTGCTTAAGAATGAAAAAATGACTCTCAGAGCCGAGTCTATAAAATAGACTCGGCTTAGGATCTAAAATTTTAAAGGTCTGTTTTAAACGACAGGGATTTTTTGCATATCAAATACTATCTTCTATGCTAGACAGGACTTAGGCTTTTCCTGTCTCCTATATTGTTATATAGGATAGCATGTACAGAGCGGTCCACATTGCAGAAGACCGCATGGCTTGGAGACGCGTCGTATGTGCTCGCGATCCTCAGCAGTGAGGGAACGACGAAGAAGAAGAAGAATATTGTTATATAGTTGTGAAGTGGGCCTATCTTTACGAAGAACTTTGACGTTCAAAAAGTGCTGGCACTCAGCCTAATGAATATGACTTATGATTTTGATTACGCCGTTACACTTTAACATACGCATTATATGCAAAGTAACACAACAATCATGCAGACACACAAAAAACCACCACACACACACGAACACAAAAAGCACAGTCAAACATTAAACTTGCCCACAACCCTTCGCCAAAAAAAAACAAATAAAAAAAAGACCTTCGGGAAAAACTTTCGCAACACGATCCGCATGTCGACAAACGGACGGCCCGACACCAAATCGATTACTAGATATAAAATAATCGATTATTCAATGACGAAAGACGCGATTCAGTTTGTACACAATGCTGAATCGAATGACGTCCCTAAACGTAATACAATGGCACAATGCCGTAATGGTCCGTGTCCCAAATGTGGTTGTTTATCGACTATTACTGTCTTCATTTAAAAGTAGTCCGTGTTCGGCTGTGATTCTTTAAGGGTATGTCGGACAATGTGTTACAACAACCATAGCGTACTGGACTTGCATGGTGCATACTTAACGTAGATAGAAGGACATTATTAACATATTATGCCCTCTGTCTCATGAGCTGCCGTCTTCAAAACAAAAATTGTCTGTCGCAGCCAACTAGCTGAATAATTATTGAACTGTGTCGTTTATTCAGAGACATAAGTGACACGGTCAAGTCATCAAACGATATTGAACAAAAGATGTCACTTAGGTCGCTAAAAAATCGGCACATTTAAATGAAAAGGTTAGGCAACCAATTAAACGGCTGATTAAGCTAATTGATGAGAGGCATATTTCAGTCTTATCGTCTTAGACCTCACCTTATATTATTATACCTCTTTAGAAGTCATTGTACTCATCATTATGAACAACTTTTACAATGAGGCCAACACTGAATACGCGAAAAAAAAATCGCGGCGTCGCGTTGGTCCCATAGTAAAAGTTGTTCATAATGATGAGTACAATGACCCCTTAACAGGTATTGCGTTTATTCTGTTACATTTTGTATAGCAAAAAAGACGTCGGTCAATAGTTTTCGGTAAAATTAAATTCGAAAAAAATATTTTTTTTAATTCGGAAATATGATCGGTTCCCTTTACCGGTAAAATAAGGTTTTAAATTAGCCTTATTGTCAAAATCATATTTGTCAAAAGCACCTTGAAAAGCGAAGATATATTTGTACCAAAAGCGGTAGTGATCCTTGCCAAATGTCATCTGTGTCATAGCGAATCTGTGTCCATTGTTTACATATTTCTTATTCTCTTTTTTTATGCTGCCACTCAAGCGGAGTGACGTTAATATTTTTCCTGTCGCGGTGATAAAATTGTCCATGACATGAGTGGACAATGATATCATCATAATCTCAGCCGAAAAACGGCCACTACCCTCTTCTTTCTTTACTTGGTTTCTCTGCTTTTTATTCATAATTATTATTGTTTATATTTATTTATCTATTATGTATTTATTGTATATCTTACGGCTAATAGCCGAAGTGCGGCTACTCTTAATTTTAGCCGGTTACAACTAGGTGCAACCCGGCTACAACTAGTTCTAACCGAACCTCAAAACACTTTAAAGTACCTATTTCTGTGTGGTTTAAAAAAAAATAACCACGAAGGGGATGGTGGGGTTCCCCCGCCCAGGACCCCGCCATCCCCTTCTAACCTAACCTTTCCGAGTCGGGGTGCCCAATGACCGGCTAGTTGTAGCCGGCTAAAACTAGGTGTAGCCGCACTTCGGCTATTAGCCGTAACATATATATTAGGTAATAGTACACCTAAGACTACCTACAGGACTGTCTTTCCTTCTCTCTTCAAAATCCATCCAAAGGTTGTCTTTAAAAGATCGCTTTTAGCGAGAAGGCCGCCCATTGTGTCACCCTATGTAATGTTTTCTTCATCTATCTTTTCTGTTACATTTATTATGGTGTACATAATAAAGAGTATTCTATTCTATTCACTACCGGTCATAGGGCTCTTCGGAACATTGCCACTCTGGCTGGTCTCATGCCTTCTTCATCCAGCGGATTTTTGCAACCTTCATTAGATCGGCAGTTTACCTTGTACCAGTACCTACCGTCTTTTCTTGTCTCTTAAATTTCAAAGGTTATCTTTACATATCCCGAGGCCGCCCATTGTGTCACCTTATGTTATGTTTTCTCCATGTTTATTTTCTGAGACTTGTATGGTGTATATAATAAAGAGTACTCTATTCTATTCTTGTGAGGGTCAAACTTTAATCAGACACTTTTTGGGACTTTTTTTTTGAATGACCACTAGCAAGTTAACACGCAAGGACTATCAACTGCTTAACCGGACTAACTTGTGGTGGCCAAGGCAATTTTTGGGACAAGCCCGCCACGTTTCTAGTCAACAGAGGCGACCAACTGTCTAGGATCCCGCAACGAAAAATTAATCAGAAAAGAACAGCGGACGAATCAGAAAGAGACGGCCACAAAGACTTGTCGAGAGTGACAAAGAATTGTCGAGAGTGACAAAGACTTGTCGAAAGTGCCAAAGACTTGTCGAGAGTGACAAAGACTTGTCGAGAGTGACAAAGATTTGTGGAGAGTGACAAAGACTGGCATCTACCAAACCGTGCCTAATATTTGATGAGCCATATTTTACGTCCGGGTACTGTCAAGCTGTTCTCAGAACTGAAATTCCTTTGATCACTAGTAATGCACCTGTAATACGGTTTATGATAAGTGAATAGGTGTGAATCAGAGCTACAGTTCAAAGTCAACGTGTCTAATTCATTGCGTCCAAGGTCGGCTAAGTGTGAGGATTTACTTGCAATACTGATGTCATCAGAATGTCCTAAGAAATCTATTTTGAATGAATTCTCCTCCGAAGTTGCGGAATTGTTCGAAAGATTTACCGCGGCCCTGGAACGCAAAGGGCATTTGATGGAACACCGGTGAGTTTATTCATTTTTTTATTGAGGAATGGGCTTGCTCTTGACCTCGATCACGCCTGATGGAAAGCGATAGACGAGGTTTATGATGGAGCGAGCGTGCCCAGAAGATGCCTGTTCACTCTTGCTTTGAAGGCAGACGGGTTATATGTGGAAGGGAACGCAGACGCTGCTAGAGAGTTCCACACTTTGGCTGTGCGCATAGTAATGAGTTTTAGTCAGTAAAAGCCTGACGCTCCCTCGCGCTCGCCCAGAGCGGGAGAAGTCATTTGATGAAATCTCATCCACATAAAAAAAAATATAGAATACTCCTGTCCTTTTACATGAACAGTTGTGCGGTGTGTTGCCGGTGCTTGAGCGGTTAATAAATATTTGCTTAAGATAACTGCTCAAGGCACATGAGTGACATGACATGAGACTTGACCACTATGTATGTGTCGCAACCAACTAGCTGAATCCGCCGTTTCATTAAAAGTCTAGCATTTTCAACTGTGACTTTTTATCAGCGACATAAGTGACATGGGTTAGTCATTAAACGATATTGAACAAAAGATGTCACTTAGGTCGCTGAAAAATCGGCACATTTAAATGAAAAGGCTAGGCAACCAATTAAGTGGCTGATTAAGCTAATTGGCTGCGACATATGCACTGTCTGCGGTCAAAAGTGCAGTCCCACTTCCCCAAAGCTAAAGTGCATAACATTTTTTTAAAGAAGAAGTGCAATGTTGCAATATCAATTTTTGAACGAAGTTCCTTATCGCACGGTACCAACGGATGGGGGCTAGGCGAAAAAAAGCGTAAGATTTTTCCATCACGAATTACCGTCACGAATAGTCACGACCCTTTCTTCAATGTAGACGGTTATCCATAAGGTGAACTAATTCTTCCTCGCCGCCGAGGCCCCAGACCCAGTTAAAACCCTCCCCGCCTAACGAGCCAGGCCGCGTCGCTGAGCCGCCATTAGACTTAAATCCCATGAATAATATAACGACCCAGCCTTTCCCTTGCTGTCCCGAACTGACGCCGCTAAGCCGAGGTCGTATCCCACAGGGGATGCCTTTAGCGAGCGGTCAGTAGTTTCTAGTTGTAGCTAGCTTTTTGCCTTGGCTTGGGGCTTTAAATTCATTTCAGGCCGCCACGGGTTAGTCCGGTTAAGCAATTAATAACCACTGCGTGTTAAACTGCCAGTGGTCATAACAAAAAAAGAAAAAAAGATTCTTCATCCCCAGACAAAATATCCCCGAACTTCGTTCCAACCGAGTGTTACACGACATCTCAAGCATTTTTTTCTATTCTTGATGATTTTTTTAAGTGTGCGTCGATGACCGTTTCCGAAACTATGAGGGAGGAATAGCGAAAAACAGTTAAACGAGTCTCGGGCCCGATTTTGATGAAAACTAAAATTGCATCATGGGATTTTTGAACAATCATTATTCCTCCTAGATAACGTATTATTATTATATAATATGTCATCATTAATTCCCACAATTTGATCCTCATTAGCGACATATCTAAATGGTGTAATTGTAGGTAAGTACAGTCGTTTTTTTTGTTTTTCTTAATTGCATAGCCTACAACCTGACCGTACCTATAAGGATTATTTATACAAAATTTGAACAAAATCTGTTCAGTAGTTTTCTCGCCAATTGAAAACATACACCCTAAGATTTTTATTTTAAATTGTATAATCTATAAAAGTACAGATTCAACTAGTTGTACACCTTAGACCTTTTACTGAAAAGGAAATTTAAACACTAAGCTGCTGCAGTGCCAGACTTGTACAGTCAACCGCACATCAAAGGATACTAGTTGTACTTTGATAGTATCTTTATTTCGTCATTAAAGTCGATTTTCGCAATTCAAGCGACATGATATGACTGCGGTTTTCCGTACAAAATTAACCCAAACCACTTATATTCCGCACTTATTTTAAGAGTGATTCAGCATAATATCAGTGTATTTATAAATAAATGCCAGTATTTATATAATAACGTGTTGGTAGTCGTTCAAGGTCGTTGTATATCGAATTGTATGCACGTGTGATGTCATAATTGTGTCATCAGTCTGTTCTGAATATTAATTAGTTTACATGCTTACTTATTTTAACATCTAAGGTGAATTTTTAAAATGTGCAAGGATGGCGAAATCCGAAACTATAAGGAATACAGCAAAACACTGAAAGGAGTCTCGAGTCCGATTTTTAGGAAAACTTCGGTGTTATAAATCAATAATACAGTTTGTAGTTTTTTTCAAAATCAACCGGTTCGATTCCTGGCTAGGAAAACCAATTTTTCAAAAATCCAATGAAGCAGTTTTAGTTTTCAGTCTTCAAAATCGAGCTCGAGACTCGTTTCAGTATTTTTTTTATTATTATTAGTGATGTGTTTGCTCTTGACTCTAGTCTATGTCAGAGATGACAGAGGCAAAGTCTACGATGGAGCGAGCTTAGGTTGTAAGCTTTAAGTTTTATTCGATATTCCTTATAGCTGCGGATTTGACCATTCATTTTTTCTGCTTTCTGTCTTTAGATGTTGCGTTATCCGAATTGCTGCAAGGTAGCCCGAAGTTTTAACTTCTATGATACATGGTTTTTTTTTAAGTGAAGTGTCGCCAAATATTTTTCTTTAAGTTTTACAGGATGACTTTCAAATTATTGGCCATCTTTCAGGGGGTGACTTTTACTCCTCATAGTCATGAATCAAAAACTGCACGACGGGATAAACTCAGAAATAATGATTATAATTATGTTCGAATACATTAGGGAATTGCTGATTAATTATTTTTCTCAAAATAAAAAAACTTGATTACACAATTAGTTGTTTGAATATACACACTTACCGAAAAAACATATTCCCCCATACTTTTAATGGTGTACATTTCTTCACTTAGATTAAAAGACACATCACTGTAGTATTGTCACTTCAGATTTTATTCAGAAACACTTAGAACTATATTTTTGAAGCCTAGGAGTCAAAGACAAAGAATGAGCTGTTTATTATACCGTGCAAGTTAAAAATAAAGATAAAGTTTCGAACAAAAACAAAAGTAAAGTACGCGATGAGTGATGACAATTCTTCATCATCATCTGCCTAGCCTTTTCCCAACTATATTGGGGTCGGCTCCGAGTCAAACCGGATTCAGCCGAATACCAGTTATTTTACGTGGAGCGGCTGCCTACCAGACCTCCACAAGTGTCCACAACCCAAGTTAAGTAACACGGTAATTCTTGGCAACAGGCTTTCTGGCTTCTGACAATCCGTTACGACTGCCAAAGATCTACAAATGACAGCTGGGACGAATGGTTTAACGTGCTTTCCGAGGCACGGAGGAGTCTCGGTATATTAAGATGGTCACCCATCCACAGACCAACCTCGGCAAGCGTTGCTTAACCTTGAAGATCGGCCTGTGTGGCTGTTATAAAAGTTATAATTTAGCAACGAGCTCCTCCATGACAATTATTCAGAATTATTTCATAAAAAAAAACCGGCCAAGTGGAGTCTGACTCGCGCACGAAGGGTTCCGTAACATTTATCTATAAAAATACGGCAAAAAAATCACGTTTTTTGTATGGGAGCCCCCCTTAAATACTAATTTTATTCTGTTTTTAGTATTTGTTGTTATAGCGGCAACAGATATAGGTACATCATCTCTAAAAATTTCAACTGTCTAGCTATCACAGTTCATGAGATACAGCCTGGTGACAGACAGACAGACAGACGGACAGCGGAGTCTTATTAATAGGGTACGGGTAACCCTAAAAAAGCAATTTATTTTTCGTGAAATATGTTCGTTCTATTATCGATACTGATTGCATTGCATGAAAGAGACATGAGTAATGTCTCCGATGGTCGCCCTGTAATTATGTATTATTAAGTTTTGTTGTTTTCATGTTAGGGATAACAGGGGTTCCCCACATAAGCACTTTTGACCTAAATGATAAGCAATTGAGTCAATATTGACGAAGTATAAAGCTCTGATTTGTCACAAATCAACACCCATAAACAGTATAATTTTTACAGCAGAATATGGCGCGGGGAAATACTAGAAAATGAATCATGAAAATAACAATAAATTAACGTTTTTGTATTTAAAAATCCGTCATCATGCTTTCATCATCATCATCATTATATCAGCCAAAAGACGTCCACTGCTGGACATAGGCCTCCCCCAAGTGTCGCCACAACAACCGGTCCTGTGCGTCTCGCATCCATCGGTTACCCGCGACCCTCACCAGGTCATCGGTCCACCTTGTGGGAGGCCTTCCAACATCATGCTTTGCCTTATTAAAAATCACATCGAGACCAGTATACAGGTGGTTATTTGGCAGTAAAAGCATTACAGGGTGACTGGGAAGTGGGAATTGCATTACTTCAAGGAGTACATTTCTCACGATTAGTGTTCTCATTTTGGGCCATGAGGTAGAACTATAGAGGTAGTCGGAACAGGTTGTAAAGTCCCGCAAACCTCTGCAAACCATGTTTAAAGCCAACGACATTTTTTTTTTTCTATTATTGATAGGCACGCGCTTGACCACTATCTCAGCTGATGGTAAGCGACGATGTGGTCGAAGATGGAAGATGTTTATGCCAAACATGATTTTGAGTACCAAAGGATTCAATTTCAAGGTTTAGTACTCCTGCTAGGGTTGCGGATTCTGTTCGAAAGAGTTACCGCGGCCCTGGAAAGCAAAGGGCACTAGGAGGAGCACGGATGGGTTTTAGTCAGTAAGAGTCTGCCACCGCTCCACGCTTGATAAATACCTATAATGTTACAAATACAAGTTTTCCTTACTCGTTTACCTTTAAAGTTTTATGGGTGGCAATCAATTTAAATTGCAAGATGCTGTCATCCTATTTGCATGATCATTATTCTACTGTTTTATTGTCTTATGTTTTTAAATTCTTGCTCCTTGCACAGTGCATTTTACATTTATTTTTGACGTTGTTATTCAAACAACTTGTCGTTGTAATGTACCTGGAGTAATTTCTAATTATTTATTCCATAATGTATACAAACAGGTGGTCAATATGAAAAAAATAGAAAGAATTATGGAATTAATGGAGAAAGGCAGAGCGCTTTAACATTTTCCTTGTTAGTAAATAAGAATTATTTTGTATTCATCTGCTTTTTCATCACAGTACTACCAATTTACTATTTTATATTCATTAATTTATTTAATCACTTAATATAATATGTGTAGTACTTTGATACAGATAATCTCTGATCTTAAGAGAACAGAAATGATATCCGGATCATTTCCTAGCCGGATACATACAGAGATAAGACCTAATCAGTGCATCATATAAACAAACAATGAGTAACTCGCACGGTAAAATAATCAGCTCTTTTATAATAAGTATAACCGTTGAACTCTAATTACACTACACTACACTGAAAACATAATCTTATTAACAAACGCCCAACGCCTAAAACCACTTCCAACAATTTTCTTTTAAGTTCAGAAGTAAATCTACAGGCAATTTCCTTAAACAAAAAAAATCACAACAATCCAAAACACTGCACTAAAAATTGCACCTTATTCCAACAAAATACAGTTGAAAATCATGAGACGTTACTATTTGGCCCTTACACACTCCCGATCGGCGCAAAGTCTAAACGCGTACTGAAAGTAATTTTGCTATAAATTCTTGGCGACGAGAAAATGATGGAGTTTTTGTTATGGACTTATTTAAATATGGCGTCATTGTACAATCAGCTGGTAGTATTACACATAATACATTATTAATTAGGTACTGCAAGAGTGGATTTAACAAAGCCTTTTGTATATATTTTGCTACACAAAGACTAAGTCCCTCATGTGGGAAGGTTCAACAGAAATAAGTTTTTAAAGTTGAAAAAGTTTTAAAGTAAAATACCACCCCTTTTTTATGGATGGGAAATCATCAAATTATTTCTTCCGCTTGTAGCGGAAGGGAGTGTCAGACTCTTACCGACTAAAACCCATCCGTGTTCCTCGTCAAGCCTTTTGCGTTCCAGGGCCGCGGTGACTCTTTCGAACAAATTCCGCAATACTACCCCTAATTAGTGTAAAAACCGGCCAAGTGCGAGTCGGACTCGCGCACGAAGTGTTCCGTTACATTATCTATAAAAAAACGGCAAAAAATTCACGTTTGTTGTATGGGAGCCCCTCTTAAATATTTGTTTTATTTTAATTAAATTATTTATGTTTAAAAAAAAAACATAACAAAATATTCCGTGAATATTTCAAGTCTACCTTTTGTCGTTATCAATATCGAGCAAAAACGAGCTAAAAAAATCACGTTTGTTGTATGGGAGTCCCTTTAAATATTTATTTTATTCTGTTTTTTAGTATTGTTATAGCGGCAACAGAAATACATCATCTGTGTAAATTTCAACCTTCTTGCTATCACGGATTATGAGATACAGCCTGGTAACAGACAGACAGACAGACAGACAGCGGAGTCTTAGTAATAAGGCCCCGTTTTTACCCTTTGGGTACGGAACCCTAAAAATACGTTTCCAATATTTTTTAAACAGGACTCATCCATATTAGACTGACGAAAACTCATATCATCGACGTAATAACAACGTGAGTGATCGAAGCGTCCCCCAACACGAAAACTTAATAACCAAGCTTGGCAAACAAATCAACACTGTAATGAAGTTATAAAAGCTGATGATGCCACATTACCTGGCACTTAAAACAATGTGGTCATAGCCATAAAATTATTTCAACTTCATGAACAGCACTTGTCACCTTTCCAACGTCTTAAGACTTTATTTGCGTTGTTGACATAATAATACATGGAGATAATTTTCTATTTTAGTTGCTTCCATGATTTCTGGATCTCTCTGAATCTTGATTTCTGTTGTCACATCTCATCTTCGCTTTGGTCATCCAAAATTACAAAAAGAAGAAGCGTTAACTTTGGATGAAAGTAGATAATCTCGTATACACTATTTTACACTGAAATTGTGGCACAACATAATATTCTTAATTTGCATGGATCTTGTACTCATGGTAGGTTGGTAGCTCTCTTCTTTAAATTGAGAAGCAATCCTTTTAAATATAGTTCTTACTCCCTCTGTTACAAATTACAAAAGGATGAAGAAGGAGCCTAAGGTGGATAAGGCCCCCGAGGATACGGTGGAGGTCTGCCCTGCTTGGGCGGACCGCCGCACTATGGGACCAATCGGTGTTTTCCATCTCAAAAATCGATAACTCTGTTGTTTTGTGATTTTTCTCCTTGAATTTTTTTTTGCGTATTTCTGAATATCTAGGCAATAAAAGAAATTAAACATCAACATTTTAAAAATTATATATTTTTAGTAAAAAAATTACAAAGTTACAGTTATACGAAATTTCATGCAAAAAATTATACAGTAACAATAAAATAGCAGTAAAAGTTACACTTTTGCTTAAAATAAGTTTAAAACTTAATTATTATTATTAAACAAACATTACATGATAAAAAAATTAAAAATTTTAGCGCTTATACTATTCATCACCTTTTATTTCTAACAATTCTTTAACTTCGTCAAACAATTCTTTGGATATTAGAAAACTTGGTTTATTCAAGCTAGATATATAAGGATCAGATGTATATAATAAAATATGCAGAACGTCTTCGTTTGTTGCTGATCTGGAACACTTCCTAGCGTGATGTAACCTATATTTCTTGTAATCTTTATTTCGGGCTTCCTGGGCATCTTCGGATAATTGTCCTATAGGCTATACTGCATAATGCTCTATTATTTTAGCACCATGTATAAGTACTTTATGGACCGAAGATGGCATGTAGTACCAGTTATATTTGCTTACATATAATTGCGCGGTAATCAATGTATACTGGCCGAATTTTTCTGCGTTTATAGGGTATCCCGATGACATAGTTTGAAGAATTACATATAATCTCTTAATCAATTCTTCATCAATTCCGGTTATCTCTGCAGAACATTGGTAATTTTGGAAAAATCTCCTTGCCGTATTTCCGTCATTGCTGTTACCGGAACCTTGACGTGGTTTATCAATGTGCAAACCAAGCACTTCTCGGAAACGTTTTTGGACATATTTTTTCTTGTCTTCTTTAAGTTGCTTGTTTTCTGGAGTTGTTGCAGACCATTTCTCAAAACCTAAATTGTAAGAAATATGGAGGATCATTTCCATAAATCTTATCCATGCGTGTAATGTCGACAATCCGTATTTAAACGCATTTTCATTCTCAACTCTCGTTGTAACTTTTAAAAGATCATTCATTTGTCTGGGAGCATCAAAATATAACGATTAAATATAATATTTCATAATAAAAAAGAAGAACGTAATTTTCGGAGATTTTTTTATTTTCCCCTGATTGACATTATTGCTTCTAAATCACCCTTGCGCAAAAAACGCGCAAGTTTTTATTCAATCCTCATATTACTGAATAGGTAAGGTATCTACTAGAGTGATTAACTTGACACCGGCAGCTTTCGGCAACAATGAAAACTCCAATTGAAATAAACAAAAACGAAATTTTATTTACTTCACTAAAAAAAATAAAATAAAATAAAACGAAAATATTTTTGTACAAAAACCGAACGTGGTTGGAAAGTGTACATTCTAAGCTTTCTTATGATGTATAACACTAACATACTTCCTTGGAAAACTTCCGAATAATTTTGTGTTGAACTTCCTTAACGCTAATTTAATTGGCACGAAAATATTTATACCCAATGTTTGAGGTTCAGTTTATAAACGTAAAACTAAGTTTTTTTTTTTTTTTTGAGATTTATTCGTAAGTTCCATCCTTTAAGAGTATTAAACCCTAAAAAAATCTATGAATATACGACTTTCGCCAAAACCATTTTCGAGATGGAAAATACGGTTTGGTCCCATAGTGCGCCGTGTCCTCGTCGAGGCGATCGGCGGCGGCGACCTCTCGCGTTCGGTTCTGGTTCAATCCATGGTCCGTAGCGAGGAGGCATGGGAAGCCGTCGCCTCCTTCTGCGAAGCAGTTATGCTAGTGAAGGAGGAGGCGGGCCGCGTGAGGGAGAGACAACCCTCACGCCCCAGCCGCCGCAGCATAGGGAGACGCCCCGGACGTCTGGAGTCGCTGGGCGATTCTCGGCTACCGTAGGGGCGGGTCTGTGGACGGCGAGCGTTGAGTGGCTCGTCGTCCGATCAAAGCCAGGCCCAGGTCGACGGTGCGGTGTGTTCCACGCGCGTCTCAAAGAGATATCAGCATAGTAGACGGGGCTCGATAGGGTCAGAGTCTGCCAGGGCTGCGGATTTTGTTCGAAGTTCGAACAGTTAACGCGGCCCTGGAAAGCAAAGGGCACTACGAGGAGCACGGATAGGTTTTAGCCAGTAAGAGTCTGACACTCCCTCCCGCTCCACCCAGAGCGGCAGGAGTCATTTGATGATTTCCCATCCATAAAAAAGGTGGATAAGGCCTCAAGATCAAGTATTATTTTCGCCCTACTGATTACCAAACCACAAAAAAGCACAAAACCAACTAAAAATAACAACAAATTAAAGAAAATATGCAAATGCCATTGTTTTTTTTGTCACCTTCATTTGTACGAAGATACTCGGCACATAGAGGTCGATGGCCCCGCTATAGTGGAAGGTTAATGGGCCCTAATGGATTCTATATGAGTCAAATGAACCATTACAATATCTGATATCGGCATTAGTAAACGTCTGGTGGAGAAAAGACTTATTATATGATCAGCAAGCCATGTTTGTCTAAGTTCAGTAACTTCCCCAGTGCAAGGCTTCTTTTTTTGAAGAAATATTTAACTTTTTTTTACTATTGATAGGCACAGGTTTGACCACTATCTCACCTGATGGTAAGCGATGATGTGGTCTTTTCAACTGGCCAACTATAATATATTGTAGCGGCATCAATACCGCGGCAAAAAAAAACCAACGTAGCAAAATCTACAAAAATAAATAATTTGGACTTTTCGAAGCGCAATCTCGATATCTTTCAGCGTAATTTTGTCGTCGATTTGTAACAATGGATAAAACCTGGGTCCATCATTTCGATCCTGAAACAAAGAGGCAAAGCATGTCCTGGAAAAGACCATCGTCTCCGCCAACGAAGAAATTTCGGGTTGTTCCATCCGCCGCGGCGGATGGAACAACCCGAAATTTCTTCGTCATCTCTTCTTCATTCGTCAATATCAAATCATCAATATATTCGTCAAAATCTTGCCGGCGCAAGATTGTGGCCTCTGTCTTTTGGGATAGTGAAGGAATCCTTTTCATTGATTATATGGCGAAGGGGCAGACGATAACTGGTCAATATTACGCTGGTTTGATCCCAAAAAAAAAACCTCGAGCGAAACTGACATTGGGTGTATTATTTCACCTAGATAATGCTCCGGCTCATCGGAAGTGGCGCTCACGGAAATCCACAATTCTGGCTTTGAAATCCTCGACCACCCACCATATTCTCCAGACTTAGTCTCAAGTGATTTCCACTTATTTCCAAAATTTAATTTGATGCCGATGATGCGGTTATGGCTGCTGTAGAAGAGTTTTTTGAGTCTCAAACAAATGTTTTTTTTTCGGAGGGAATAAGGAAGCTGGAAAAGTGATACCTTAATTGTATTGAGTTGGAAGGAGACTATATAGAAAAATAATTTATTTTTTCCATTTTATTCACCCTCGTACAATAGTCCGAATATCAACTATCGTATATATGTGATTGTGCTACGTTGATTTTTGTGGCGGTCTAAATGCCGCTACAAGGGGCCTTCTAACGCTGAGTCTTTCGGTATGCAGTTACCAAAATACATAATAACCAGGTTCATTTTTCAACCGAAATTCCACTTCTGAAAAGCCGTCCCCAAGCTTAAAATGCCAGCAGAATTGCCGTACTCTGCCAGGATTGCGGAATTTGTTCTAAAGAGTTACCGCGGCCCTGGAAAGCAAAGGGCATTTGGAACGCTACGCGCGGAACACGGATGGGTAGTCACGCATATTTTACCAACTTGCCTAATCTTACCTAATTTTTTTTATTTTTTTTTGTTATGCGTCATGCTTGGCGCGAATAAACCCTTTTTCTTTCTTCCTTTCTTTAGTCAGTAAGAGTCTGACACTCCCTTCCGCTTCGTCCAGAGCGGAAGGGAGTGTGTAGTCATTTGATGATTGCCCAGCCAAAAAGAAGCTTCATCTCATTTAACGGCCCTGGTGCCTGTTGCATCCAGCTGATTTCCGTGACCTTCCATCAGATTCATCTATACATATAATAAAACAGTAACGAAAGAAAAACTGTACATTGAGAATTTTCGAGAAAAAATAAGTGGCTTTTGTTAGAAAAACGTGATGACAAAAAGTGACTTTTTAGAATTTTTGTCTGTTTGTCTGTTTGTATGTGTGTATGGTAGGGCTTCACGCCAAAACTACTGGATAGATTGAATTGAAATTCAGCAAAAATGTTCTTTGTAAACCAAGGAATACTTTAGGCTACATATTATAACGCCGTATGTTATGGGAGGCAAGCAATATTGATTTTAAAAGGTTTTTGTTCGTAATTGAATGCACAAAATGACATGTTAGTTAGTTACAAAACCATTTAGATAATTTTTACACATAAACCTGATAGGAATTGTAGCAATCTAGAAGAAATCAACTTATTATCTGCATAATTCAGATACCCGTAATGCCATCTGTTGACCGAAAAAAGTACTAAGTATCAAAAGCATGAGAATTACACCAAAACATATTTTTTAGTTACTAATGGTACTTTTAAAACGTCATAAACAGTGGTTCTTTTGATACAAAACTTACCGTTATGCATTTGATGCATAACATAAAAAAAAGATTTGGTCTGATTGCTCCACTGACGTTATTTTAATTATTTTTTGAACGGTTAATTCTCTCCACTCAACCTGTAAAACACCCTGGTTGCTTCTGTACACTTGGACGAAGCTAGGCCGGCAAACTTAGCCAGGACACCTACGCACAACGGAGTCCATACTCTACTCTATTCGTTGCGGGTTTTTTTTATGAATGGGAAATCATCAAAATGACTTCTTCCGCTCTGGGTAGACTGGAAGGGAGTGTCAGACTCTTACTGACTAAAACCCATCTGTGTTTCTCCTTATGATCTTTGCGTTCCAGGGTCACGGTGACTCTTTCGAACAAATTCCGGAACCCTAGTAGGCTCTGGCCCTAACGGGCCCCGTCTACTTAGCTGACATCTCTTGGAGGCGCGCATGGAACACAACGCTTCGTCGACTCGGACCAGTGGCGCTTTATAGGGTGTATAGCTCCATCCCTCCGTCTCGCTCGAACGACTCACGCTTTAACAAGTCATGGTAGGGCCGCTGGTTGTTATCGGGCCGCGAGCCACCCAACGCTCGCCATCCGCAGGCCCGTGCCCACGGTGGCAAAGAATCGCCCTGCGACTCCTGACGCCCGGGGAGTCTTCTTCTGTTTCGGCGGCTAAGGCGTGACGTTTGCCTCTCCTTCACGCGGCCCGCCCCTTCCTTTACTAGCATTACTGTTTCGCAAAAGGAGGTGACGGCTTCCCACGCCTCCGCGCTCTGGACCATGGAGTGAACCAGAGCCGGTAGCGAGAGGTCGCCGTCGCTGATCGCCTCGATGAGGACACGGCAGTGCTCCGCCCAAGCAGGGCAGACCATCACCGTATGCTCCGCCGTGTCCTCTGCGGGGGTTGACTTCTCTTCTGGTTGGTTTTCCCATGGACAACTTTATGTAGCTCTATCGCGTGTTAACAAACTTGGCAATTCATTATTCACAGTCCAACTTCGCTCACTGCTAAGCATAGGCCTCTCTTTTCGTGTGCCAATCCCCACGTTCCTGTGCCAGCCTCATCCAGGTTCTACCCACGATGGCAACAATATCGTCCGCCCATCTCGCCGCCGGTCGACCAATACTTTTTCTTCCAGTCCTCGGACGCCACTCAGTCACTGCCTTACTGAACCTATCATCACTTGGGTTCTAATCCAACAAGCGATCTGTTTGCGGATGAATGGACCAAGATTTTATTGGCATGTCAGAAGTACTGTGAGAGGGATGCTTGAAAGAGTTGTTTACCTTTTTATTTTTATTCTTCTCTGTTTTGATTTTATCTGAGTTTGTTGTATATGTATATTTGTGTTTTTCTTAGTTTTTGTCCTTTTTCTTATTAATAATATTGTTGTAGTTACTGTAATTGGTTTTTAACCGTTGTAATTAAATAAATAAATAAATCACCGCGCCTTGCCAAGTGTCCTGCCCAGCTCCACTTTAGTTCTACATTTCGTTTTCCGATGTTGAAAACCTTCGTACGTCTTCGGATCTCGACGACGTACCTCTACCAAGCATGGAACGCTCCATGGTTCTCTGTGCAACTATCAGTCTGTACACAGCCTCCTGCGTGAGCGTCCATGTAAGTAAGTCATGGTGGGAAAAGCACACTGGTTATAAAGGCGGGAATTCAGACATTGCGGAATTTTGGCAGGCTTCAGAATGTCGTCCATTTTGATAAAAGCGGCCCATCCAAGGTGTGTTCCTCTCGATACCTCCGTTTGTTGATTTTCTTTGGCAATTGAAAGGATATGGCTAAGATAAACATATCGGTTAATCATCTCCAACAATTCATTTCCAGATTTGAATCGCTGAAGGTGTTTGCCATAACCTTCGTCTTGGTTATATTCATCCCAAGACCACAAAGTCAAACGACAAAGTCATCTGCAAATCTTAAGTGAGACAGTTGGGCAGAAAATTGACGAACCGGCAACACACCGGTGTGCGCCGAATTAATCGCGAATTTAATGTTTATTACCAATTACATAAGGTTTAATTTTTTTTGGGAATTTTCACATGTCGGGGCTGGAGCGGTTAATACCGCTATAGTCCCAATCTATACCCACATTTTTAACGACATCTTCTAGGACTGCTGTGAATAGTTTCGATGAAATGAAAGAAGCATTATCATTACAACGTTTCTCACGAAAAATTATTTGAACAGAAGAGGTGATACTCGACGGCGCGTTGTGTTCCACGCGCGTCACAAAAAGATGTCAGCATAAAGACGAGGCCCGCTAGGGCCAGTGCCTGCCAGGGTTGCGGTATTTGTTCGAAAGAGTCACCGCGGCCCTGGAACGCAAAGGGCATTAGGAGGAACACAGATAGGTTTTAGTCAGTAAGAGTATGACACTCCCTTCCATTCCGCCCAGAGCGAAAGGAGTCATTTGATGTTTTCCCATACATAAAAAAAGAGGCAAGCAATGATAGACATTGACTGTTCGTATTAGATATACGAACACATTGATCTTACCTAGCCACATCATTTTACAATACATACACGCGAACGAAGTCGCGGGCAACAGCTAGTCTTTAAATAAAATTCAAAGCCATCGTCAACAAACATACACCTTTATAAACTCCCAAAACGCATCCGAACTCAATATAGTTGAGCAGAATTACAGAAATAACAAACACTGGATGTTTATTATGTAAATCAGCTTATAAACGTGTTCATACATTTCATTAACCTCTTATTTAAAGTCTCGATGATTTGCGCTCTTGGATTTGGAGTTCTGCCAATACTCCTACGTGTGATGTCATTGTGACGATATAATTGTATGAATCACGAGGTTAGTGGTATTTAGCTGATTGTAAAACTTTGATTTCTTCTTCTTGAATGGGTATTCATCAAATGACTCCTGTTTAAGGCGGAGCGGGAGGGAGTGTCAGACTCTTACTGACTCAAACCCAACCATGTTACTTCAAATGCCCTTTGAGTACCGAACCCGAACTAAGAACAACTGTCAAATAGTGTTGTCATTCATTCTTAGTTCGGGTTCGGTACTAATCGTAATTCCGTAGGTGATACGGAGTAGAAAACGCCCGACACTAAGGCCGAAACTACGGACTTCGGGCTTAGAGAGTAGACCCCCAGGCCCGCGGTCACTCTTTCAAACAATTCCGCAACCCTGGAACATGGCCCTGGCTGGGGGCCTTAAATTCATTTTGAGGTCACCACAGGATAGTCCGGTTAAGCAGTTGATAGCCCTAGCGCGCTAAATCTGTCAGTAGCCATAACATAAAAAAAAGAAATACCCTGGAATAACGACTTACAAGTCTTTACAGTAATCAGAATAACCAAGCAATTATTGCTTCAGTCTGAACATAGCCTAACAAAACCGTCACTAGCCAAGTCTCTGACGTCACTAATTCCCGAGCGTAGAAAGAAATGGCTCGGGATCGTTCGCGACCGATATTTTTGAATTAAGAACGGACACTACATTGTATGACTGAACCTGACCTCACTCACTAGCAAAGTCTCCAACATCACCGATAACCGTTAAATCCCGAGCGCCGAACGAAATGCATCGGGATCGTTCGCGACCGATATTTTTTGAATTAAGAACGGATACTACATCGACTGAACCTAACCTAACAAGACCGTTTCTGGCCAAGTCTCTGACGTCACCAATAACCGTTAATTCCCGAGAGCTGAACGAAATGACTCGGGATAGATCGCGACCTATATTTTTGAATTAAGATCGGACATTGCATTCGTGATGATTCACATGCGCCGGCGCCAGTAGAGCCGTATTCATAGTGAGGGTTTTGTCATTTTAGGTACTTCCTAGAATTTTATCATACAATTTTTTTTCTTCATGTATTTCCCGAGAGCTTAGGCAGAGGTTGATCCAATAGCACACCCTAACTGAGCCTATCAACGAACAAATCCGGGCTCTGAGAAACTCCAGATGCAAAAACCGGATAACAGTTTACCCTAACAAGGGATCCCACCCAGGACCTCATGCTCAGCAGTAGTGCTTGCGATCACCAGATCTGAGTATTTCAAGAAAGATTTAGACTAGACCTTGAAAGATAGAATACTTTTTATCCCTAGGGACAACCTGAAACTTTTACGCGAGCAAAGCCGCTGGCAGAAGCTAGAACACGTAAGTTATATGGTAGGCGACAGACAAACTTGCAATAAAGTACATTGACCTTTCCCTAATATCCCTTCGTTCATGATGTAGATTCAGGACAGTTTTATGTCTATTTCTGTTTTTGATATTAATCAAGTCATAAATGTATGTGGGTCAATGACCGTTATTGCACATTTATCATAGTAAAAATTAATCTGGCAGTCAACACTAATTTCCACCAATAAACTATATTTGAATCATTACATCCGAGAAGAATCCATGACATCATTGTCAGAGGTGCAGCAAATCACGATTATGAATATTTTATCTAAATAACTAATACGTCATGTCTTACAAGAAAAAACGTCAATGCATTCACAGGAACTTAATAACTAAAAGTGCATCATTAGATTTTTGAAAAATCGATATTATACAATATGTAGCCAGGAATCGAACCCGTTGATTTTTTTTAAATAAAACACACTTTGTATTACACACACCATCCGAAAGTGTCGCTAATAAGGATCAAATTCTGGAAGTAATTACACATGGTAAACTAATGGATAGAGCACGTTTTTAATTTGTTAAAATGAGCGCTTTCCTTTTCATCAAAATTGGGCTCGAGAATCATTTCAGTGTTTTTCTATATTCCTCATAGTTTCGGATTTGGCCATCCACGCACACTTTAAAAATTCACCCTGTATACCTCGATAACGACGAGACTATAAATACGACAAGGTTAATGAAGATTGAGGGACAACTTAATTATGTAAGTACTCACTTTAATTGTATATGACATAATCCCGCCAATTTGACGTAAAGAAGAGCAACGGAAATAAACTACTATATCACCCATGTAAACGCAAAACAGTCCGCCATTAACATGCATAATTAAAAAACCGGTCAAGTGCGAGTCGGACTCGCGCACGAAGGGTTCCGTAGCATTATGTGTATAAAAAAAAAACGGCAAAAAATCACGTTTGTTGTATGGGGTAAATATTTACAAATGACAGCCGAGGCCAACGTCAGAACGTGCTTTCCGAGGAAACGGAGCAGCCTCGAATTCTCGATATGTTAAGGCGGTCTTTCATCCACAGACCGACCTTGGAAAGCGTTGCTTAACCTTGAAGATCGATCCGTGCGGCTGTTATTATTAAGCGCAAGCCACGAGCTCTTCAAAGAAAAAAAAAAAGAGTAAGAAAAGAGAAGAGTAAAAAAAAACTATTTGAAATAAAAAAAAATGTCAAATCTTTACTTACGTGACAAGAAAAATGCTTGTAAGGAACATTACTACCGCAAATTAAATTCATTGAAATCTTGAGCACTTGATATTAGGAGTTTATGACACCCAAGAGCTGATTCAGAATTTTGTCGAACAACTGGCGAAAACTTGGAGCTAAATATCTACGAGTACACTACATTTTAATATGTTTGTTTGTAATGAATAGACTCCAAAACTACTGAACCGATTTTAAAAATTCTTTCACCAGTAGAAAGCTTTATTATCACTGAATAACATAGGCTACATTTTATTTCCAGAGAGCGGACGAACTCGCGGTCACGGCTAGTTCACAATAAATAACGACAAACAAATCTTTGAAGTAATCAGAATCACAGTCTGACGAAATTATTGCTAAACATAATTGCAAATCGGCGTTAAATGAACTCGAAAGTGAAAGCTATGGTGGTCTGTGAAGCCTACGGGAAGCATAGCGTCTAGCAATCGAGACAGAAATAACATTAGGGATGTTCCGGAGCTTCGACTCCGACTCCCATAAGTCGGTTTTTATGAAGTGAAAACTTCTTTAGCGGCGTTATGCACTTTTTGGGATGGGTAAAAAAAAAATGTTAAACTCGCGTCAGGACACGTGACCTGATCGAAAATTCGTAAGACGGATACTGTAATATAAATTGTCATGTTTGTGTACGATAGCGCAATAAATGAATATTGTATTTAACCACATAAATGATAGTACTTTTATATTGATAAATAAAGCAATTCGTGAGAAATTATTCCCTAAACTTTCCAAAACATTCAAAAATGCAAAACGTTAATGTTCAAGTTTTCACTTCTGCCGGCACTCCCGGAGTGTAACCCGTTGTTTTTTTTTATTAGCCTGCTGAGCCCCATATCCTTCCAGACACTCGTCTCCTGCGCCACCTCGAACCAGCTTTCGTGGTACGCGTCCAGGTCATCCCGCCACCACTTTCTGGGCCAGCCTCGGCGACACCGTCAGTGTACTATTGCGTGACGTCACGCAAGCTTTCACCGCACAGTATCGTCTTAATTTTTTGTTTAATTGCTAATTCGATTTTATCAGTAAAATAATCTATATCCGATTGATCGACTTCGGCTCCGACACTTTGAATCGGAGTTCGAAGCATAGCAGATAACGTGTGGAACAGATATGTATGTCGCGTGGGGAACCCCGCATGTCACGTGGGGAACCCCTCGCCACGTGCTTTCTGGCGTCCGTCGATTACTCTTCCCCCTTAGCACATCACTCTTCTGTCACGGCCTCCGACTTCGGTTCTGTTAAAACAAACTGCGTAACATCCCTGAATTATATCATACTGTAATTAATCCTAATTTAGAGCATCGAAATAAATAGGTTAAGTTCTCCTGCTGATTTTATTACCGTTCGTTTCGTTTGTTTACGTAAGTATTGAAGAGCACGTGGCTAAACAATAACAGCCGCATTAGTTGATATTCAAGGTTAAGCAACTCTTGTAGAGGTCGATCTTTGGATGGGTGACCATTCTCACACACTGAGATTCCTACGTGGCGCCTCGGAAAGCACGTTAAAGTTAGTCTCGGCTGACATTTGTAGATCATTGGCAGTCTTTACTGATTTTCAGTAGCAAGAAAATCTGACACGTCTTGCCAAAAAGTACCGTGTTACCCAGTTACTGGGTTGTGGAGTTCAGATAGCCAATCGCTCTACATGAAGTACTGGTATTCAGCAAAATCCGGTTTGACTGGAAGCCGACCCCAATATATAATAGTTGGGAAAAGGCTAGGCAGATTATGATATCCTTATCTAAACCTAAATTAAAGCATACAAATAAATATAGGTTAAGTTCCCCTGCTGATTTTATAACATATTAAGGTTTGTTGACGTATTCAACTAACAACATGTGCTAATAATTTCGCGCCAGTTGTGAGCGAGTAATCTCTGGGCTGTGATTGGTCAAATACATTCCTTCCTGAACTCGAAGGCAGCCGAGTGCGATACGAGTATAACGAAGAAAAACAAACGATTTGAACAGGAATCCATAATGGATTATTTCTTGACCTTTCCTTATAATCACATTAAAATGAGGAATCCCTGCCGGAGACAGAGATTTGCGCGAACTGGTTACTTTTAGGCAAGCGTGCTCCATCGTCCATCACATTATCGCTTCGCATCATGTGAGCTCTATTTTAAACTGCAAGACTTACGATACATTCACATGAGTGGATTGGAATAGAGGTCAAGAGCAGGCCTATTTATTTTAATACGAAAGTACGCCTATGGACCTATGCAGCAGGAAAAGACTTGCAGACTATTGGCAAGCAGCGGCAACCTATCGCATCCTGCCCTGGTTCAATCCATGGTCCGGGAGCGAGGAGCCGTCATTTCCTTCTGCGAAGCAGTAATGCTAGTGAAGGAGGAGCTGCAGACGGCGAGCGTTGGGTGGCTCGCCGTCCGATCAAAGCCAGGCCCGGGTCGACGCCGCGTTGTGTTCCACGCGCGCCTCAAAGAGATGTCAGCATAGAAGGGGCCCGTTAGAGTCAGAGCCTCCCAGAGTTGCGGATATTGTTGGAAAGAGTTACCGCGGCCCTGGAAAGCAAAGGGCACTACGAGGAGCACGGATGATTTAAGTCTGACACTGCCTACCGCTCCACCCAGAGCGGCAGAAGTCATTTGATGATTTCCCGGACTCCATAAAAAAAGACTATTGGCAAAGACAAAGCCGTTTACAAAAAGTGGAAGGAAGCCTTCACCCGCAGAGGGGTCCATATCCGAAAAAACAACTTATCAACAATAATACTTAAATCTATACTAATGTACAATAAATCTGAAGAGTATGTTTGTTTGAACGCACCAATTCTGGAACTACCAGTCGGATTAGGAAAATTATTTTTGGCTATACGGTAACGGGCAAAAACAGGCAAAAGCTACTAAATAATAATAAGTAAACCCGCGGACACTCAAATACTAACAACAATTACAATTTAATTACGTTTACGCCGTACGGCATTTCATACAAACTTTCAAGTCCTTGTTTTTCGAAATGAATGAACAGATTTTAATGAAACTTGGTATACATACGCCATCCAACCAGGTCTAAAAAGTTAGTTGAGAACATTTTCGAAAAAGAGTTTAGAGGGAGAGAGTGCGAACGATGTTTAAAAATTTGTAGAATTGGTCCTCATGACTCACAATCATTTACATAAATATATCTAATCATATCCCAGAATAGACCACTCTTAACTTCAAACATTTTTCTTCTATGACCTTCACGTGATGCTCACGATAAACCGGTCTAAGTGAACAGTCGATTTGAGTTGGGTGTGGCCTAGTGACCTATGGGGAACATAATTAAGAAGTGACGTGTGTTCGTTAGGCCTCACAATGAACAAATGACATGACGTTGATGTTAAAGAAATAAATGACCATCAATCTTGTGGATTTTGTCCGAAAGAGTCACCGCGGCCCTGGAACGCAAAGGGCACTAGGAGGAGCACGAATGGGTTTTAGTCAGTAAAAGTCTAACAATGCCTCCCGCTCCACCCAGAGCGGAAGGGGTCATTTTTTTATTGTGGAATGGGCTTGCTCTTGACCTCGATCACGCCTGATGGAAAGCGATAGATGAGGTCTATGATGGAGCGAGCGTGCAGCCCAGAAGATGCCTGTTCACTCTTGTTTTGAAGGCAGACGGGTTGGTTATATGTGGAAGGGAACACAGACGCTGGCAGAGAGTTTTGGCTGTGCGCATAATAAATGCCAACCATAAAAAAATATACCACCAATTCACCGGGGAGTTATGGCCCACTCAATTTTGCAGAGAGAAGGACTGAGTCCCAGCAGTGGGGACATTACAGGCTGACTAGCACGGCCCCCATTTTTTTTTAAGGATCGGAAATCATCAAACGGCTCCTTTCGCTCTGGACGGAACTGACTAAAACGCAAAAATGTTTAAGGGTCACCATGGACACGAAAAGAAGATAAAGCCAGGGTGACTATTAAAGCGGTTCATGCCATAGTGATGTCTCATCTCGCCTGAAACACAGGATTTCCTAGTTCAGGCACATTGTCACTTGGGAACTTGATATAGATACCGCGAGGCTGGTCTATTTTAGTTACTTTCATAGTATCATGTCTTACGGTATCTTATTATGGGGACGTGCTGCAGACATCGCATCTATATTTATTCTGCAGAAAAGAGCCATCAGAGCCATATATAATCTGGGTCGGCGCGATTCCCTAAGGGAACTCGGTACCTTGTCAATACATATACCTACGAAAATATAATGTATGTTCGGAAAAATCTCCATCTTTTTAGTAAGATTAGTGACAGGCATAATTTTAATACTAGAAATAAGAACAAATTAGATCAACCCCGATTCAGATTGGCTAAAGTACACACTTCTTTTATGGGGTACTGTGTTAAATTTTATAATAAAATACCATTTGATATTCTCGGACTGAATGAGAGAAAATTTAAAACATGCATTTTAAACACACACTATGTAGACAGGCATATTATAAACTGGAAGATTATATCCTTGATAAAAATGCTTGGCTAAATGCCGGTCCTGCTCCACAGCCTCAGCCGCTTGGTTCCACTAGTTTTTTAGATTTTATATATGGAGGAGATGCTCACCCTTTTTTATTTTACTTTTTACGTTTAATAATAATAATATTCCACATTTCTATAATGTTTGGAATACACTTTTACTTTTCTGTTCTTACCAATTGATATTTATAGTTTTATATAAAGTAGAAGCATTTTTTATTTTGGAATCCTGTAAATGTGAGGACCATGGAGCCTTTTATGTTAATAGATGGTTTCCTTGTTTGACATGAATGAGCAGGAGCAGTTGAGGGTTTATCATGCTCACTCGAATGTCTCGCTGATGGTGGCGCGTGTATCGGATCATTCGGTTCCCTTCAAAATGGTTGAGCTGAATGGTGCTGATGCACGCGTCATGTTCGTGAACGGGCGCCATCAGTGGAGACTGGTCATCTCTTAGCTGTCGCTGGCTTATTTCAATAGTTCATTTGATACTTAGAATTCTTTTTTTTTCTCTTTCTTTACATTGTTCTCACATAATTATAGAAGCATCAAAGATAATGTAACCAGGATTATTGTAAATCATAAAATGGTTTAAAAGAGTGTCCGTGGAGTTTCTTGCAAGTTCTTCTCCATAGAGATCTACGCTTTGGAACGTGCAAATAGCTTCATGTTTTTGACTGACTGACTCTGACAATTCAAAAGTACCTGTAAATGGTTTATTTGAAATAAATGCTTTGACTTTGACTTTGACATAGATTTAAGCAAAAATGTATTTACTCTTTTACCACATAACTTGAATAAATATTTATTTATTTATGTAGCCACGTAGGACAAGGTTCCAATAAATTTTTGACCTCTATCACATATCCAGCTTTCACATTTCTTTTCTATTTTGTCTAATAATATAATATTATGGAGATATGCGGAACAGAGAGTGAAGGCCCGCAAACCTCTATAGAAGAGGGATCCTCCGACCGGACAGTTGTTGTGTCCGGTGGGCAACTGCCTGATAGTTGATATTGGGGCTGTTGTACATGTTCAAATTGCACGGAAAACTCTGATACCGCGACGCAGAATTTCGGTCAATTAGTTCGCAGTTTGCGGGATAGATAGCGTTGCGGTTCTTTATGTTGCGATGTAGATTTTGCTACGTTCGTTTTTTGTGACGTCATTCATGCCGCTACAATAGTATGAGGCACTACATTTTAAATTGCCCTGCTGATAGATTGACAGAGAGACACAACATAAATGTTTTAGAAGAAAACTTACCACTGATAATAACAATCATATGAATAACAAAACACTAACGACCTTCTATTACTATTGATATAAAAATCGTGACCGAGCAGGATGCTGTGGAGGTTACGTCATCGAATCCTGCGCACAGGGCTGACGAGATTAATAATTAGATCATGACATCGCCTCCCAGTACAGCAGAATTGTTCGAAAGACTTACCGCGGCCCTGGAACACAAAGGGCCACGGTTTAAAGGAACACGGGTGGGTTTAAGAGTTTGACAGGGAGGGTCAGACTGTGAAAACATTTGATGATTTCCTATCCAAAAAAACAACAAATCACACACATTCACACAGTTTGTTTTGATGTTGTTCTGCGAGAAAACTGCAATGGACTTAAAAAAAAGCATTGTTTACTGTGCGACTTAGGACTCTATTGTCATTATAGGACAACCCTAATCTCAATGCATGCCAGCGCGCATTGTTGGATTATCTGGTCAAAATGAGGCGGAAACTGTTATCATATCGCGAAATGAGGTTGGGTCTTAGTGATCGCGATAAAGCACTGAAGAACAATGTAAGTAACATGTGTTTATTAGATGGAGTTAAGTTTTATTAGGTAATCTTTATCCTAACTAATTATTCCTGAGTGCTATAGGCTATAAATTATTTTTATAACATGTATATTAACCGAGCTATCACAACTTTTGTCTAGCAAGTCGGAAAGAAATACCTCAATAAAATAGAATTATTTGCATGCATGTATGTGTAGGGTAGGTGTAGGTTAGGTGTAGGGTAGGTGTAAGGTAGGAGTAGGGTAGGTAGGTAGGTAGCCAGTTGACGGGAGCGAAGCCGCGGGAGACAGCTAGTCCTAACTAATTTTATAAATGGTTTGTATGTTACGCTTTCTCGCTAAAACAGTTGAACGGATCGTCATGAAATTTGGCAGATATATAGCCCGGGATATGGAGAAGGACATAGGCTGCTTTTTTACGCGATAACCGACATCCATACGGGCGGAGCCGCGGGCAAAAGCTCGTACTTTAATAAATGCGAGTTTGGAAGGATGGATGAATGTCGGAGCTGGATGAAATTTGGCACGGAGATAGATTTTTATCCCGGGAACAATCCCTTGGGATAATTTCCGATCATTACGCGGATGATCCCGCTAGAAAAAGTTGGTGTGATTATCATGTTTTTTGGTGGCTTATAATATAAGCATATGAACGACCTGATAGTAATAGGGTATTTGTCTGGATTTTTTTTAGTAAATTTCTCAAAAGTTATAGAAAAGATCAGGCACGGAAAAATAAAAAATATAAGTATATAAAACTCAAAAAATTACAAGACTTGTGAGTGTTTTAAAATCTGTGATAAACAGAGACAGTACTAATTGCGTGTGACGTCACTCACTAGCATCGCCATTGTGAATTTGCGGCATCCAGTACAAACAACATTTTGAATGACAAGGATAGAAGAATAACTTCCAAATTTTGTATTTTGTAACCACATTATCCTTATCATAACTATCCACATTTATATTCATAAGCCTTTTAGTTACATATGTTTCATCCCTCCTCTTCACATGACCATACACCAAGACTTTCACATGACCATACACCAAGACTAGCGGTTCCCTTTCAACTTTTCCGTCACTGCCATCACTTTTAAACTACCTCTAATGTAGTTCTCGTCAAATAACTTTGCCCCTCTGAAGTTGGCTACGAGTGGCTGCGTAGTAGTCAAAATTACGAACAAACTGCAACTGCGCATGCGCAAGAGACATGGGGGCGGGGATTATGGCGGCGCGATTTTATGTCTCGGTCGCTCGTTTACGTTCGATGCATGCTTGCGTCCCGCTTGCTCCCGTCTACATGACTGCACCTTCGCGATCTTTGCAAATGGCTAACTTCAGAGAGGCAAAGTTATTTGACGAGAACTGTACTCATTATGTCTAGCAGAGGAATACGTCAACTTGTATCGATTGTTGTATGTTTTCAAAACATCTGAACCTAATTCAATAAGCACTGACTTTGACCTTGAGATAAGTTATCGGTCATTACCACGGTCTTGGCAGTGCAAATTAGTTATTCAGCCTTGAACACGTACGAGAGAATGTTATTGATTCGAGACTGTCGATGCCAATTGCAGAGGTTTCAGACAAAAGTATTGAATCAGACTTAGTAGAAGATGTGGACACTTTCGGTAGGGGTGATCTAAGTACAAATTAAGTGCCGCGCAGAAAAGGGCTATGCTTGAGAGTCTGTTATGACATCAAATCCAGAATAACGTGATCAGACGGAGTGGAAGAATACTCGTGGTTAAGTAACGCTTGCTGATGTGGATGGGTGAACATTTCAACATACCGAGACTCCTCCGTGCCTCAAAAAACACACTAAGCCGTTGGTCACAGCTGTTTTTTGTATAGTTTTCGTTACGGATTGTCAGAAGCCAGAAAATCCGACTCCAGTCTAGCCAAGAAGTACCGTAGAGATCTGATAGGCAGTCGCTCCACAAAATAATGGTATTCAACTGATTCCGGTTCAATTTGACTGACAGTCGACCATATTATGGTTTGGAAAAGGCTTAGCAGATGATGATCACGGAGAAGGAAAGCGATTGCCTACCGAATCAGCAAGCTGAAGTGGCAATGGGTCGGCTTAATAAGCAGTAGAACCGAAGCTCATTGAGGTAAACAAGTTCTTTAGTGGAGACAGGGAATGATCCAGGGATAACTCCAGAGTGAGTGTGTGTTTTTAGGTATGACCACTAGCAACTTAACACACTTGGGATATCAACTGCTTAACCGGACTAACCTGTGGTGGCCTCAAATGAATTTAAGGCCCCCAGCCAAGGCAACAAAACTAGCTACAAGCTAAAAATTACTGACCGCTCGCTAAGGGCATTCCCTGTGGAATACGACCTCGGCTTAGCGGCGTCAGTTAGGGACAGCAAGGGACAATCAGGCTGGGTCGTTTCATTAATTAGGGGTTATTAAAGCTAAAGGCTCAGCGGCGCGGGCTGGCTCCTTGGCAAAAGTCGGGGAGGGTTTTGAATGGGTCGTCGCGACGGATCTCGGCGGCGAGGTCGGTATACGGAACGCAGACCGCGTTCCGTATCTGTTTATTCTAAGGGTGCTGATTTCCCTACAGCTTTCCTGAATCTTTGTGATCTCGTCGTCGGACTCGACGAGTGTATGCCGAGGACGGCGAATCTTACTAATGCGAAAGGAGAGTGACGACAGAGACATCGCAGAAGAATTATTGATGGACTATTGTTGGACATGTTACTACAAAAATCGCTACTACTAAAGCCGTACAAGCTCGTGACCGGTCTAAGGTCAGCTACTAACGGGGCGCGATCAAGTTCAGTACGACCAACTAGTTTGATTTCACACATTGTACTAGGTTTGTTATAAAAAATATTCTAGTTCTGTTGGCTGACTGCATTCCTTTGACTTCCGATTTTAAATTAACATTTTTAATTAATTGGGTTTGTTAGTTGATTTTTTTTTAAACTTCAGCCAAAAAGGTACAATTACGAACTTGTTTCAGAAGTTTTCTACCAGTACAGTTGATCAGTCAGTCCAGTACTCCAGTTGGAATTTAAGGTTTCTCTTTTGACACTGACAACAATTTTCAAAACTTTTTTGCAAAAAAATACAACCGACTTCGAAATGAACAAAAAGGAAAACCGACTTCCAAAAATAACTCTAATTTCGGAAGTCGGTGTTTTTGGTTGTTTCTACGTAATAAAAATAAATAATTAATTAATTCATCTCATTATTATGAATATCTTTTACTATGAATACTGTTTATTGCAACTATAACTAGGTATATACACACACTTAAATAAAAGACTCAACTAAAACTAAAAGTAATCAAAAACATGGCGTCTAAAAATTCATCCGCATCGCAGGCCAGTGGTAATGTACCCAAAAGGCTGGCAGTATTGCCATTAATTCATTACATTGTATCGCAATATAATATTTGAACCAAATGAGGTATCAAGACGAGCGCTAAGCCCGCCGACGAACTGTTACGCAGTTTGGTGGGTGTATTTACAACGTATTTATGTTTTGTCCTGAATAAACGATTTATTTATTTTTTATTTATTCTTGATGAATGCTTTTTGAACCGGTTTCTGAGCGCCAATTCTAATATTTTTAAGCAATCTGTGAAATTAACCTCATTTGTCATAGTTTTTACAGATTGCGACTGAGATACAAATGCTGCTTGACAATTAGTAGAATTGGCTCTCAGATCGATGAGTGAATGTGTTGTTGGGCCCCCTTTTTTTTACATTGGAAATCGTCAAACGACTTCTAGCTCTAGGAGTTACTGGGATGTCCAAGTTTAGCAGTTAGTGGTGTTTGTTAGCATATAACATGCGCGGATTGCGATAATTCCGCACAATATTGTTATTTTTTTAATTTTATGGTTTTCTCTATTTATTTTTTACATAAAAAATATTCAAATAAATAACTTGGTTATTTGGGACGTATTATTAGGGTTGTCATCTCTAAAATATGGAAACCAGGACAAGACTCACGAAAACCCCGAATTTTAGAGCCCAGAACCCGGACATATCAAAAGGTTTAAAAAACAGTCGAAAATGTCATAAATCACCTTTTTATTTGACTGCGACGGGAGGGGTGGGGGGACGGTGAATTTAGCGAGTCAGTTCGTCGTCGGTTGATCGTGGCGTGCGGGCACAGTGCGTGTGTCGCGGGCGGCCCAAGACTTTAAATTATTAAACCCGGACTACAAATGAAGTCCGGCCCGGACGCTCCCCAGACACCCTCTAAACTAGGACAAATCCGAGGAAACTCGGACGGATGGCAACCCTACGTATTATCGAAGTCTCTACGAGTCATAATTAACACTCGCAACGAACCTTGCTGAAATGTCTCTTCACATCAGGGCAACAGTTATTCTTTTTTTTCGTGTGGGCAGTAAGGTCTAACGACCCCACACACCCTAGTGTCAGAGTTTCTAAACCGCCTCGAGGACCTCTTACATGGTTTGACGACTGCCATTTGGCGGCCGGGACCATCTGCTTATACGTGCCTTCCGAAAAACGGAATCACACAAAATACACAAATTAAACATACAAAAATAATAAACAGACAATCAGGTGATTCAAGCCTGCAATGTCCTTGTCAAACTGGAAACAACTTTACAAAGTATGCTTACCGTGGGAATCGAACCCACGACGACCACCGGGTCACAAGGCAAACGCCTAAACCACTCGACCACAGAGGCATTTATATGCCTGCTCTCATAGTACACGCACGAGGAGAGATAAAATTATGAAGATTTTGCACAAAATATACAATTTTATAACAAGAAATGGGTCAACGCAATGAGTCCGAATTTTAAGAACCATTTGAGAAAAATTGTCAAATAAATAATTGTTTAAGAGTGAAATACACATAAACAATAATTTATTTGACAATTTCTTCTTCAGTCGCAACTTCTTTGTAAAGATCTTTTTCAGGTCACGGTTATTATTTTTAGTGGTCTATTCCTGTAGTGTTTTCAGAGTAATTGATGTCAGAGTCTCAGAGAGCAGAAAAAGAATCTATTTTGAAGCGAATTTTCTTGGAATCTTGAAAATATGTTATTCTGTCACCAAAACGACTAAAATACGCATGCTCTGTCGCCAATAAAGAATCTAGGTATAATCCATTTTCGTAAGATGACAAAAGTGGTCCTCCGAGACGCAAATATATCTTTTGAATATCTTCAAGTAGAGGTGCAGCTCGTGGCGAAATAATAACAGCTGCACGCCTGCACGGATCGATCTTCAAGGTTAAGCAACACTTGTCGAGGTCAATCCGTGGATGGGTGACCAGTTTAATATACCGATATTATTTGCCTTTGTTGTATTAAACGTGAGGGACAGATCAGATGAATTTTAAAAATACTGCTGTAAGTGTTGTCAACCAAGTTTTTTGTCCAGAAATAACCAAAACCAATGACCGAAGTTAAAGGTTACTTGGTTCTTTGAAGTTAATTCTGCTAAATGTCAAAAACTGTTTGAACGAGATCAGTCCTGTTGCCAAGCGAAAATGTCAAAGGTCCAGGAGCAACGGGAGGGACCAACACTGAAATCGAGAAAAAAAATCGACTGCCCCATACATTTATGTGCGCGTAACGCGACAAAATGTACTGAACAACACATTTTTTTCGCGATATCGGGGTTGGTCCCATAGTAAAAGTTGTTCATAATGATGAGTACCTACAATGACATGATGATGAGTACACGTTTTAGTGTTCAACGCGATAACGATCTACAAATCAAAGCTGCAAAATGACTTGACAAGACAGTACCAAAAACCGGCCAAGTGCGAATCGGACTAGCGCACGAAGGGTTCCGTACCATCTATAAAAAAATCACGTTTGTTGTATGGGAGCCCCACTTAAATAATAGGTCTTTACCTATGAAATTGCCGTTTTGTATGAAAAATTTAAACGAATTTTTTTCATGTATTTTTTATTTGTATTAATCGAAGTAATCACCCATGCAATCAATGCATCTTTGCCAACGCAGTCGCAGTTTATTGATGCCCTTCTTAAAAAATTCAGCTGGACGGGAGGCAACAAATTCTTCAAAGGCAATTTTGTACTGCCTCTCGGGTATTGAATTTTTTTCCCGCCAAGAAGTTATCCAAATTCTGGAAAAAGTAGTAGTCTGTAGGCGCAAGGTCTGGTGAGTAGGGCGGATGACGGTGAGCTTCCAACCCCAGTTCTTGCAACTTGGAGACCGTCTGCCGTGCAGTATGAGGTCGCGCGTTGTCGTGCAGGAGCAGCGGAGACGAGCGATTGACCAATGCTGGTTGGAGATGTGCCAGCTTCTCCATCATTGTGTTCAGTTCTTCACAGTACACATCTGCAGTAATGCTCACCCCGTTTGGTAAGAAGCTGTGATGAATCACACCGGCGCTAGACCACCAAACAGTGACCATCACTTTTCTAGGGGTAAGTTTTCGTTTAGGGCATTGTTTAGGTGCTGAACCAGGATCCAACCAACTTGCTGAGCGCTTGCGGTTATCAAACAGAATCCATTTTTCATCGCAGGTAACAATGCGGTTCAAAATTCCTTCATTTGTGTGTCTGTTGAGCAGTGCAAGGCACGTCTCGACGCGTACTTCGCGCTGGCGAACATTGAGTTCGTGGGGCACCCATTTGTCAAGCTTTTTTACCTTGCCAATTTGACGCAAATGGACCAATATTGTTTTGACGCTAACGTCGAAAGCTGCTGCTAATTCAGCCGTAGATTGTGTATCATCAGCTTCCACAATCGCTTTTAATTCGTCATTGTCGACCAATGTCTTCGGACGACCGCGAGGTTCATTTTTCAGGTCGAAATTTCCAGAACGGAAGCGAGCAAACCAATAACAGGTGGTGCGTTGGTTTGTAGTGTTAGCTCCGTAAACGTCGTTGATGTTGCGTACCGCTTGTGCCGCGTTGCTGCCACGACGGTACTCATATTCCATAATTACTCGAATTTTTAACGTATCCATGATGACGAAAAAGATTGAAATGCGATGAAAATGTAACACTAATCAATAAACAAATGACTACTTTTGGAAAAAAAAAACCATGTTTTTAAAATAAAATTAATTTGAAATTAGAATTCTTAGCCAAACAAAAATTATTTTGATTTGAAATGGCCAGTACTGCAAAACGGCAATTTCATAGGTAAAGACCTAATATTTATTTTATTTCGTTTTTAGTATTTGGTGTTATAGGGGCAACAGAAATACATCGTCTGTGAAAATTTCAACTGTCTAGCTATCACGGTTCATGAGATACAGCCTGGTGACAGACAGACAGACGAACAGAGGAGTCTTAGTAACAATAGGGTCCCGTTTTTACCCTTTGGGTACGGAACCCTAAAACGACTACACACATTCGTTGCCAAGTACAGTCACTGGCGCTAATAAAAACACATCTTGGCCTCGTTTAGAAACAATAAAACATAGGTGAGCCCAACGACTAGAATTCTAGACAATCAGTATTCTGTTCACATCTGTTGTTAAGGTCGGCAGCTCTAGGGCGAACGGCATTCTTTTATACATCTGTGTCAATTATTGTCACCTTTACTACGAGGTGCTAATTCGACCTCCTCGAATAACTTTGTTCTGCCAGGGTTGTCGGATTTTTTTCGAAAGAGTTACCGCGGCCCTGGAAAGCAAAGGGCACTAGTAGGAGCACGGATGGGTTTTAGTCAGTAAAGCCGGATTTACATTACGAAACTAGTTTCATGCATGATGAAATTAATTTCATAACACTACTTTCAGTACCTGTGAAACTAGTTTCATTAAAAATAATAGTGTCGTGAAACCCACAGTATGTCTGTGTTCATGGCTCCGCCAACATCAAAGCTTTATTTTGCATTGCAAAATGTTGTCATACAAATGTTATAGTAAAAACTTAAAAAAAGTTGTCTCGAAAGAAAAGATGTTGGTGGATTCGAGCCTGGCTAGCAAGAAACCAAGCACGACTAATAAACACACGTCCTATCAGCGCAGGCGCTTTCGCGACACTAGTTTCGCGTCGCGTTTATACGATGACATTAGTTGCATGACACTAGTTTTATCCAAAAATCGCGCGCATCACGAAACTGTTTCAGTGTCGTGAAATCGATGCATGCATTGTAAAACTTGACGTTTACACGTGAAATTGTTGGTGAAATTAATGTCACGAAACTACTTTCATGCCACTAGTTTCGTAATGTAAATCCGGCTTAAGAGTCTGACACTCCCTTCCGATCTGCCCAGAGCGGAAGGAGTCATTTGAGGATTTCCCATTCATAAAAAAAAATTGGCAGTTTGTTACGCCACTGCTTCTTATTCCCAGCTAACAGGACGTGGAGACGGGGGGTCATTTAGTAGGACTTTCTTCATGTAAATTTCGACATCAAACATTGCTGAGTATTCCCATCTGTCCCCGAATGGGTACAAATGGGAATTTTTGTGTCATCCGTCGACGAAAATTTCCATTTGTCCCCGATATCTTTCCACGATTGGGGACAAACGGGAATTGTTGTGTCATTTGTCGACGAAAATTCCCATTTGTCCCCATTTGGGGACAGATGGGAATACTCCTATTGACTGGCTTGCAGGACCGGTCTCGGGTTTCAAATCGTAACTCAGCTAAAAAAAAGTATTGTAATTGAGAAGACACAAAGAGAGCACACACACGGCACAAACGGATATAAGAATTCAGGCGAAAAACTAACAGCTTCGTTAGTTTTTCGCCTGAATTCTTATCCGGTTGTGCCGGATTATGGAGGGAATGTGAAATTGAAAATGCATAATATTATCTCCTGCATAGTTGTCTATCCAAAAGTTCAGATAGGCAGCCGTGACCGAAATCAGTCAGGACTCAGAAGTATAAAATTTACTATTTCTAAAGAAAATCCTATTGTTACCATCTTGTCTATAAATTTACTGCTTCTTACAGTAAATCAAAAGAAAAACTTACCAACTAGAAGCAAATCAAAGAAACTAGTAATGTTGTACAAAACAAATAAAATCCAAGTGGTCGACACTGACCTACAGTGATTTCATAATGTGATCTCATCGAATCAATAAAGGATCTATATGAGAAAACGTTCTGTCTCTAAACTTTGTTGGAATCTGCGTCTTTATAATGTTTTGGAAAAGTGAGTCATCATCGGTTAAAATGTTAATAGTTAAAGGTGCTCCCTCACTAGGAGCATTCGCCTGTAATGTAACGTTACAGAGTCGAGCATTACATCAGTGAGGGATGAGAACGGAGCATTACAGTGCGCAAGCTGTAATGTTAATGATGCGAATCTGTCTATGCTCGAGTCTGTAACTTACGTTTAGTCCCGAACCCGAACTATGAATGAATGACAACACGATTTGACAGTTGTTCTTAGTTCGGGTTCGGGACTAATCGTAAGTCCGTAGGTGATACGGAGTAGAAAACGCCCGACACTAAGGCAGAAACTACGGACTTCGGGCTTAGAGAGTAGACCCGGGTACAGGATGATACAGCGTGACTTAGAAGAGACCTATGTATGTCCATCAATGGACTGCAAATCTCTGGCCTCATTTCCAAAAGCTAGGATGCTGTTTTTCTCCGAAGAAAACCGCAATGCTGATAGGGCAGTGGAGTTAGTGCAAACAAACGTCATTACAACAGTAAATTAGTATAGTAATTACTCCTACAATGACTTGAAAAGGGGCAATTGTCGTATAAGAGCGTTCGCATTCGCAACGTAGTCGGGGCAATTGTCGTATAAGAGCGTTCGCATTCGCAACGTAGTCGCAAACTGTCAAAAACACCTCTATAATTCCCCTACATTTTGACAAGTTTTGACATTGATTGTCGCTGAGATAATCTTGCGACTTGGATTGACCTCCAGAGGGCTAGTTCTACGCAAAGTTCGCATTCCCAATTCAGTTGCAATCTGTCTAAAAAACCTTTGAAATCTTTAAAATGTTTTCAGACAAGGTCCTAAGGACCATATATGGTCCATCATAGGACAGGTTTTTGGATTTGAACGCTTTTTTAAGTTCGAGAATTGACCATCAAGAAATAGCAGTGCATTTTGGAAAACGCGCACTTGTGTAATCTTATGCTAGCCTATACTCCATCCGAGTAGGTAGTTAACTAAAGGTAAACAAAAAAACCACGTGACAGGGCTACCCGGCTAAACGTAATACCAGTCACTTCAGTTGCCATGCTACGTCACAGTTGTACTCTTCAATTTAGCAACGTTATTAACGGATAATAACGTTGCCAAATTGAAGAGTAAAACTGTAACGTATCATGACAACTGAATAGACTGGTATTACGTTTTGTCGATTAACTAAGTCACGTGGTTTTTTTTGTTTACATTTAGTTAACTACCTACTCGGATGGAGTATAGTTAAAACCTTCTGCGTTTCATCTTAAGGTATGTTTCTGGTTACCCCTACAGCTTTAACGTTACAGAAAGCCAACGGACAACACCAACACACACTAGCAATACTGCTTACCCCCTTTTTCCTCCATGTCTCCTTTCTCTTGAGCCTCGGCAGGCTATTGTAGTTCTTCTCACTCATTTTGATTCACTGTTTCTTTACATTGCACCGTTTCACTATTTTTTATAGCACTTAGTCACTTTTCAGCACTGTTTATAAGTTTGTCGGCAGTTTTATAGGTACCACTATGACTTCGACACATCGTCGGTTTATCAGTCAGTCGATCACAATGATTTAAAGAAGAAGTTTTTAATACCAGCCTACGCAAAGACCTGTTTGAGATAGGACAAGTAATTAGTACCAATCGCACTTTAATTGATTAAGTCGTTTCTGAGGAGAAATTTACAGAAACGGCTGTAAAAACCATGTCAATATGGATTGTGGCTCGCAAGATTTGCTTCCAAAATGGATGGATTTGAGGAATGATATGCAAGAAAAAGGGAATGAATGATGAACGTGACGGTTGATAGGTCGCTGGACACACAGACAAGACGTAAGACGAGGACTGGGCGCGGACAAGGCTCAGACGGGGCGCCGTCGCGACTTTTTAAAACATATAGAAAAGACGAGGCACGGACGTGACGTGGTTAATTCTGGTGGTGTAATTGTGTGTGACAGCGACGCGCGAGTTCCGGCACCCGCGACCGCCCGCCCTCACCTCCGTTCTCGCCATTCCCTCGTCCGCTCGCTCCCGTGCCCCGTCCTTTCTGTATGTTTTACAATAGGTTTTTTGCTGACTTCCCATTCAGTATAAAAAAGGGCAACGACACTGAAGAATTGCAATTGTTAAAAATGGTGATCAAATACTTAATGCAACTGAAATTCCTTATCGTTTAAAAGGACCATATTATGGTGAAAGCGCCAGGGTAGCCCGCGAAATTCACTCTCTCAGTTAGAATTGACGCCAAATGTAGTATTTCATGAAATCATAACATTTGGCATCAATTCTAACTGAAGGAGTTGTATGGATGATTTTAATGATTATAATTCTATAAATACATACTTGCTACGGCCGCGAATCATATTTTGACCTGACACTGACCTGCAAATTGCAAAAAACGTAAGAAAATTTGAATTTCGCGGGCTACCCTGGCGCTTCCACCTTAATATACACCTCACAACTACCAAACGTGACTTAAGAAACACCACATAGAACACTAAAACTGTATTAACAATCAAGTCGAAAAGATAACAAGACAATAATTCAGTGAGTCACTTCTTTATCACTTTCCACGCACATACATTCATATTTGTTCAACCAATGGCAATTCGATGCTGGACGTAGGTTTCTCCAAAGGTATCCTATTGTCAGAACTTTGGAATTTCGAGCAGTATCCTAACAAATGGTGTTACAATCAAAACTTCTACTATAATAAAGAAACTTAATTGTTTGTATAATAGGCCCTAGACAATGTGCCATTCAATTAGCGAATGCGACTGTCGAAATGCCAAAATGTAGGAATTTGATCACGTGACAATTCGAAAGCATCTGTCAATCCCATACATTTTTGATGTATTGACAATCGCCTTCGCCACGCTACCGTTGACAGAATGTCACTTGTCTAGAGCCCAAGGAGCCACACGGATCGATCGATCACGATCATCATGCCCATCCATTATACAGAATCCCCTCCATGCTTCGGAAATCACGTTATAAGTATTGAACCAGTGACCGACAAATACAATACTCAATACTTTATTTGCATTCCACAATGTGTACTTAGGTGGTAAGTTAAAAAAAAAATGTGATCATTATGGACCCTGTCTGGCACAGCAAAAGAATAAAACAGGGCTACGAAGCTGAAGAATTGCACCCGTTAACAATGGTGATCCAATACTTAATGCAATTGAAATTCCTCATTCATTTTTTTTTTGTGTTATCTAAATTAAAATCCCTAATGGTGGCCATACCAGTGTCAGGGACACCAAGGAGTATCCTGTTACTTAGTTATTGGGTTGTGGAGGTCATATAGGCAGCTGCTCCATGTAAGATACTGGTACTCAGGTGCACCGGTTCGACTGGACGCCGACCCCAATATAGTTGGGAAAAGGCTAGGCGGATTGACTGTTCGTTGAGCGGCTACGGGAGTTCGAGCACAGGTGTCACGGTGCCATAGGGAGACGCACCGGGCGTCGGGAGTCGCTGGGCGATTCCCGGCCACCGTAGGTGCGGCTCTGCGGACGGTGAGCGTTGGGTGGCTCGCCGTCTGATCAAAGCCAGGCCCAGGCCGACGGCGCGTTGTAGTCCACGCGCGCCTCAAAGAGATTTCAGCATAGGAGTAGGGGCCCGTTAGAGTCAGTGCCTGCCAGGGTTGCGGATTTTGTTCGAAAGAGTTACCGCGGCCCTGGAACGTTAAAGGCACTAGGAGGAGCATGGATGGGTTTTAGTCAGTAAAAGTCTGACACTCCCTGCCGCTCCAACCAGAGCGGAAGGGGTCATTTGAGGATTTCCCATCCTTAAAAAAATAAAGGTGTCACGGTGCGCAATGGAACGACAGGAGGAACCATGATATCAAACAAACTCAGGAACTAAAGTTGGCAACGAAGAAGTCACAACATTTGTAGTGAGGTTTTGTTGACTTGTCCAGATGGGAGAAAGTTAAAGGGACACATGATGGCTAATTTGTAAGGGATCAAGAAGCGTCTGCAGACTTTAAAATAAGATTGCCAAGGGTGCTAAGTCGGCAGCCGCCCCATTTTTCGGCCCGTATAACATATGTTGGTCGGGCCAAGGGAAGGTATGGAGGGAGTGTTCGTATAAGGTCTAATCTTCTCTCTAGAACTAGAACTTCTCTGAGTACCAATATTTCATGCCGAAAAAATCACGGTTCCTGCAGGAAAGGAAAGAACTTGCTGGACAAAGCTAGTCATACATATTTTTCCTACAAAGACAGCAGAACCTTTAGTGGTGCATCGAGAAGCTTCTAAGAGTGTACTTCGAAGTAGGACTGGCACTGTCTGGTCAGTCAGTCCTGGTACGAAATTGCTTATGGCTAGTATCTTTACTTCGTCTTAAACGATTCCCAAACATTTGTTCACTGGGAAACAACACAAAAAAATCGACCACAACATACCTAAATAATACTACTAATGACAATGACATTGATATGATTAATCAATTTTATCATTAACTAGAAAACAAAGTTCACGTACAACGATTTGTATTTTCTTACTTATCTCTGAAACGGTGAATTCTTTCGACACAATTTTCACTGGCAGTTTTATCATTAACTCAGTGCGATTTTCTTTTATTTATCTTGAAGCCAATCACTGTTTTATATTAAAAACTGTTTGCACACAAAACACGTCTGGTTTGACCACAAATACAAAACTAAATGGGGCAGTCGTTGATTGGCATATCTACTGATAAAAGATAAGGACTGTAGAGTGTACAGGAATGTATTAATTTTAATCTAGATTTCACGCTGTGTTATCGTTCGAGATTTTTGTTCGAAGATATTATTAGAAATGTTATTTTTATGATTTATCTTTATAAAGATCACTACTATCCTAAAATGGCAAACAAATCGAACTTAAAGAAAATTTTGTCTACTTATGAGAAAAAATGCAGGATTTAGAGACTTTAAAGTCTCCGAAGATAGAAAAGTAGCAATTTGCGTTGAATTTCACCAAGTACCATCGAGGCAGTTGCCATAGCCTGAAGAATTGCCAAGCTTAAGAGGCAGTGGACAGGGCACATTGCGCGCAGAACAGATGGCTGATGGGGCCGAGTGACGATCAGGTACAAAAAGGGTCAGATAGGCAGACCAGTGACCCGGTGGTCGCGAAAATCCGAAAAAGTGTTCGATGTGGAAACTATTGATGGTTCGAAAACCGACATTTCTCCGCTGAAAGAAAAAATAACCAACGTCATAGTACCTTACACAATATTATGTATAGTAATTAATAAGGTAATGGACGGGTTTTTTATTTTACTACATTTCTCAAAACCAGGTAAGTCAAGAAGCAGAAGAAAAAAATAGTTTTTAAAATCTCGAAAAAATGATGAAGTCGTAAACGTTTTATAACCCACAGTAAACAGAGACAGAACTAATTGCTTGTGACGTCACTCGCAAGTCACGCCATAGTGAATTTTTCCCAACCAGTACAAACGACGTTTTGCGTTACAAACACGGAAAAATACCTTCACTTCTTTCAATTAAGTATTCATTCATGTACATTTTTGATAGCAATCAAATACCCAAACGTTCCTAAAAGTACACTTTCCCGGAAGGAGATAATATCACAGTCAAACACCACCGTTTTCCTCAAAATCAATTCTAAACTAGATTTCATACCGTTCTAGTTTGTTTACTAACAAATTGCGCAGTATGATCGCATATTGCGTAAGATTTGCTTAAATGCATTATTTAGGTTTCATGTTTTGTAAATATCTGCATTATTATGAAGAAGGTTCCATCATGGAGGCTTTTTAGTTTAGCTTGATTTTCTTTACGAAGAGGAGTGAACAAAACTGGTTCGTTTTATAGACAGAAAGAAAGAATGAAAGAAAATTATTGTATATTGTTATATAGTTTATTTGGCACACACAGATACACACAATGTAGGTATAAACAAAAAATAAACTTGAATTTTAAAATGAAATAACATTGTGTGCCCTGCGGCTGCGCCAAATAGGTCCAGTTCAGCAAAATGCCAGACAACTAGGCGCTGCCTGACGCTGGTTTTCAACTGAACCTTACGTTGATGTGTACGGATGTAAACCAGTTTTGTAAATATATAGGTAAATATATATTGTTAATGTGTAGTAAACGATACATGATAATTTGGTGTGTAGTGACAGATAATGTGTAGATAAATAACAAGGGAAACAAAAAAAGCACAAATGACATAAAATTAAATCTAAATCCACGCAAAAAAGCGCTCGGCAGCACACACAGAAAGAAGTTTTTGTTTCTGGGTCAGGCAGCAAGTTACCCCTGGTTTCCTATAGAAATGGCCAAATAAATTTGATGGCAGTTTCACGGCTACGTCGGTAGACCATCTTAAAAGGAGAGATTAATTCCAGAGCAGATTAAAATGGGTAGGACTTCGGTATTCCGTGTTGCCTGATAGTTACACAAATTTGCGTGATTCCCACGGGAAGCATACTTTGTAAAGTTGTTTCCAGTTTGGCTAGGACATTGCAGGCTTGAATCACCTGATTGTCTGATAAAAAGATGATTCCGTGCTTCGGAAGGTGCTGTCGATCACATCATCACCTTTTATCAAGTGAGATTGTGATCAAACGCGTACCAACTTATGCTCACGAATGATGATAATTGTGTTACTTGGCGTTTTTCAGAATCCTATTTTTTTAGCTTCATTTAATGTATGGAACAGAAGGGATCCTGTAGTCCAGTTACTTGCTGAAGACCAGGCTTTTTAACTACTTTCAAAAGCGACTATTTATAAGCAGTATGTCTATATTGCCAGGGTCGCGGAATCATTCATCATCTTCACGCACTTACGATTAGTCCCGAACCCGAATTAAGAACTTGTCATTCATTCTTAGTTCGGGTTCGGGACTAATCGTAAGTCCGTAGGTGTTACGGAGTAGAAAACGCCCGACACTAAGGCCGAAACTACGGACTTCGGGCTTAGAGATTAGACCCCCTGGAACGCAAAGGGCATTTGAAGGAACACGAGTGGGTTTTAGTCAGGAAGAGTCTGTATGCACGTGCCTTTATAAACCCATACTCATTAGGTACTACATACACGCAGAGTGGATGACATAATATGATGACGTGATCGTCGCCATCATAGGCGGTAATTATGAGAGCTAGTACTTTCATAATTAACAACTATGATACGTTCTAACACTCATCTGGTAATTTCAGGGAAACTGTTTGAAATTAAATTACCTTGCAGGGTTAATGGGCCTTCTACACGATAGAAACTTCCAGAAACAAATATTTTTTTATTTTATTATTGATACGCAACAAGCACGCGCTTGACCACTATCTCACCTGATGGTAAGCTATGATATGGTCGAAGATGGAGCTCGCTTGCCTAGAAGTAACCTATTCAATCTTGACTTAAAGACTCTGGCAGGGAATTCCACTCCTTAGCTGTACGCACAATGAATGTGTTCCCAAAACGTTTTGTGCGTGTGGGTGGGATGTCCATCATGTACCGGTGGCGCATCGCCGTACGTCTTGTGGTCCGATGATGGAACGGGCTTGGTGGAATCCGTCGCACACTCCCCAAAATGCAACCGATACAAATCCGACAGGCTAGCAACTCGGCGTCGATGCTCAAGACTTTGGAGCTTCGAATCGACGAGCCTATCATTGCTATTTATTTAATTTTATGGAATTTTGTCTGTGTAACAGTCTGTGCAGACAAATATCTGTATCGTGTGAACCCTCTATAAAAACTATATGATGTTAGCTAAATGGATCCAGAGCTGCGGAATATGTTAGAAAGAGTCACCGCGGCCCTGGAACGCAAAGGGCAATGGAGGTACACGGATGGGTTTTTGTCAATAAGGGTACACATCTGACGGAAGATGCGTCGAGCGTATCAACGGTCGCGTCTATTCGATATAACGTGGTATAACCCATCATCGGTTGAGTGTGCAAGGTTGAATGTTTTATCATCGCTCACCTAGTAATATATTGGCACATCTACGTTTTTCACATTTTACAGAAACGAGGATCAAAGATTTTATAAATTGTAAAAATGGATTTATGGGTTTATTTTAAATTTTTTTACTGATTTTATGGGTTTGGTAAAAAAATGTAAAATAAACCCATAAATCCATTTTTACAATTTATAAAATCTTTGATCCTCGTTTCTGTAAAATGTGAAAAACGTAGATGTGCCAATATATTACTAGGTGAGCGATATAATTGTCTGTTCTGGCGTTACGCGACCGATAATACGCGACGCATTTTCCGTCAGATGTGAACCGACCCTAAGAGTCTGACACTCCCTTCCGCTCCCAGAGCGTCTTTTGATGATTTCCCATCCTTAAAAAAAGACGTGTGGCACTCGGAGACTGCCGCGGTAAAGCTATTGCAATAGCTTAATAATTATGCAAGCAAAACCGCGGGAAAGTAGCAATACTAATAAATACCAACCTCAAAAAGTTCAAAAGAGCTCAACAATGCCACTCGCAACTTATAAAAATAATTTCAAAAAAACAAAACTTTCAAATTAAGAACACAGATCGTCATAGAAACAAAAAGTATCACCGCTGTGCCGGTCGGAGTGGGGGGTGTTAGGTTATTTTCGTTACGGAATTTCTGGATTCGGTCTCCACGCTCAAGGCCTGCGATAGAAGCTATGCAATAGCTTAAAAGCTAAATGGATAATTCCATATAATGGTGAAGTGAACAAACAAAGTGGCCGAAGGACCCATTTATGACCAAGCTGTGCTTATCGAAAAATGATATTTAATACTAGAGAAAAGATCATCTTTTTATGTTAGGGTCGGTTCATGGAGTGTCTGCCTATTTGATTCACAACCCAGCTAGTGGGTCACGTCCTAATCTACCTATCACCTATTACTGGAATCAAAAGTAGCTCAAAATGTTTGGACCCATTAGTGTTAATATATAATCCGTGGTGCTTGGCAACTGGGCTTAACCCAGTTGTATATGTCCCTTGGTGCCTATTTGGCCTAGTTCTGTTCCGTCTCTTGCTTGGTAAGGAGGGAAGTGGAAATTATATTTTTCCTACTCCTCCGCTGTTGTTTTCTGATTAATTTCGTTGCGGGATCGAAGACAGTTGAATCGTTTCTCCAGGACTCGTCGAGAATTTTTCTGGTGGTCGCCACTGTTGAGATTCTGGCATTCAGGAGTGGTTTGGGAAAGTGTAAGCCTCTAATCTATTCACTTTGATAAAAGAGAACACCCAAAATTAATGCTCACGCAATAAAACTTTCACAGAAATAACTGAAATTATACTAATCCTTTGCCCAACCCAGTATTTTTAACACGCAATGGGCACTCCCATGCGTCTAGAATTATACATTTACCTAGACTTTTTTAGACCAAATCACGTTTTATTACCCTGCCTAAAATATTTTAGGGGAAATTAACATGCCATCTACTGCACCCTTTGCGTCAAATACTCGGACTCAACAATCATCCACTATTAATAACTGCAAATTGCGAACCTATTGCCATCAACCGGGCGAAAATCGAGACTCCAGGCTACTGTTACTCCAGTGTGTGTGCAGTGGCTGGAATGCAAAGGGCATTAAAAACACGGGGTTTAAGTCAGTAAGAGTCTGATACTCCTTTCCGCTCCGCCTAGAGCGGAAGGAGTCATTTGATGATTTCCCATCCTTAAAAAAACAACAAAAGAGACCAGGATACACCTGCCAGGGTTGTGGAATTGTTCCAAAGGATTACCGCGACCCTGGAACGCAAAGGGCATTTGAAGAAACACGGGTGGGTTTTAATCAGTAAGAAAGACACCCTCCAAATCGGGAAGGGTCATTAGAGGATTAACCATCCAAAAATATAGAGACTAGGATGCAGGACACCAAGCTCTGCAGTCGACCACCACATCAAAAAAAGCAGCTCTACGAAGCTAAGCGGTATTATAAAAAACCACTCGAGAGAAGTTTGTCACACAAAGTTTTTGCAAGCCGCAGACTTGGTCGGATAAAAACTCGTCTGCGGTCCCATTCGAAGATTCCTTGATATTATAATTTTAAGTATTTATTACCAATCATAGCTTGAAGATGGCGGAATGAGCTGGACTCTCTGTAACGAACTCTTTGGTCCTTAGTGGCCCTAGCTTCGATCACGAATTCACTTGAATAAGGATCAGGAACAAAATTACGTCGGGAAAGTGTCCACGTTTGCACACATAGGTGTATAGTAGAACTATTTTTGTAAAATGAACCTCGTCATTCATCGCATTTCCAAATACAAACGAATGCTAATTTCCATGTCCTATTAGATTTATCGTGTATAATAATTTGAATTTAGAACTGAGTACTTCGTTGTATTGTTCACACGGAAATGAAAACAAAACAAACAAGCTTTGTAGTCCAGAATGCTATCTTCTTGGCTTGGCGGTTAGACGTTCCTAATTTGAAAAAAGACCTCACTTTTCTCTCTGGTCTTATTTCTCTGGCTGTTTTTCAAGTGCTAATCGAACATTTAGTTCTTGATCGAAGGGCCCTAGAAGAGATATAATGGCCCTTGATGTGATTTTTTATGGTGTACAATATTAGTCACCTATATCTATATACGGCCTTTGCACTGCAGTGCGAAAATACAGTCTGTGTGAAAATAAAGAATAAAATCAATCGGGCACTATTCTGTACAACACAACGACACATTTTTCAATTCTACCTCTATAGACTTCGCCAGTTCGCCACCTGCCCAAATAACAAACTCATAGGTAAACTATTCGATGGACCACACACAAAAATCCGACATATTGTTAAATATCAATCCGTTCAAGGTTCTTCGTATACTAGCTTCTGGGCTACGCCTGCAATGATGTCGGAAACTATTCCAAAGAAAAATACTCTCGGGATAAAACCTACGTGCTATTCCAGACTCATCATCTGCCTAGCCTTTTTCCAACTATATTGGGGTCGGCTCCCAGTCAAACCGGCTTCAGCTGAGTACCAGTATTTTACATAGAGCGGCTGCCTACCAGACCTCCACAACCCATTTCCTGGGTAACACGGTACTTATTGGAAAGACTGGTGTCAGATTTTTTTGGCTTCTGAAAATCAGTAACGACTGACAAAGATCTACAAATGACAGCCGGGACCAACGGCTTAACGTGCTTTCCGAGGCACGGAGGAAACTCGCCATCTTCCACAGACCAACCTCGGCAAACGTTGCTTAACCTTGAAGATCGATCCGTGCTGCTGATATGATTTAGCCACGAGCTCCTCCAAACTAATTAGAAGATTATTTTATACTAGCAGCACGCCGCAGTTTCACCCGCGTAGTTCCCGTACCCTTGGGAATACGTGGATAAAATATAGCATAAGTTACTGCCGAATAATGTAGCTTTCCATTGGTGAAAGAATTTTTGAAATCGGCACAGTAGTTCTTGAGTTTATTCATTACAAACATACTTACTATACAAATCTTTCCTGTTTATAATATGAGCATAGAAAAAAAAAATAGTTTTTGTTCATAAACATAATACAAATGTAGTGTTAGCAAAAAAATCTTTTTCTTTTTTTCAATGGCCATAGGATATTTTAATGTCGCTGTAGAACGTTCCCTAGACCAAAGGTTTTAAATAATGAACATTTTAGCCTAACGGAAATTTAACTTACTTGATAACATTGCCATAATAGGTACTAAATTATTTATCACTTACTGATAAAGCAATACCATGGTAAAACCAAAAAAATAATAACATTTAGTAACTGAAAACATATTTTGGAGTCGGTTAAAAACATATTAACAGGCATACAGGCGAAATGAGAACCTGACGAATGAAAATTTTTCCTATTTTAAAAAACAATACAGTGCTATCTAAAAACCGATTTCAGTTTAATTTTTACTATTAAAAAGTACTGTAATACCAAAAGACTTGAAAACTAACTGAATAAAGATCAGCCTATTAGAAATACGAAAAATATTCACATTTTACTTGGAAAGAAACCACGCAGTGAATCCTCTAAAAACCACCTTCTTTACTCAAAAACACTACAAAATTGCAATAATCAATACTAATATTATATAGAGGTGATGTTTGTGAGGTTGTAGGGGGTAATCTCTGGATCTACTGAACAAATTTTGATTTTTTTTTGTATATGATAGCCACATTCATGAGGAAGGGTATACGGGACGGGGAAACAACGGGATATACGCGTACGAAGTCGCGGGTAAATGCTAGTAACTTTATAAATTAAACTTAAAACCCCTGAAAGCTGTAAAAATCACAGTAACACTATGACAAGGATCTCTGATAAATAACTGAAAAGTCCTACTTGAAAACCAAAAAATCTCAAAGAAAAACCGAACAGTGCTAATCTCTAAAAACATATTTTTAGTACGAAATTGCAACTAACTTTAAAAATTCAAACTAAAACGACTGAAAACTCTAAAAATCCCACTAAAATTAAAAAAAGCGAACCTCCTACTTGAAAAACAGCTAAAAACCACACTAGTTCCTTTAAAACCACCTTTTTACACAAAACCACTATAACATTGTAATAACTAACTTTAAAATTTTACTAGAATCCACTGAAAACTGTAATAAAATCACAGTCACACTTTAACAAGGACGTCTGAAAACTAACTGAAAAGTGTGGCAAGTACTCGCAAGCGATTCTACTATCGCGAGTACAGATAGCAGACAAAACTAATATTTGTTCAGTTTTATTATTTTATTATGTCGTAATATGTTTGTTAATATTACATAATAGATAGATATGGGAGATATTTTAAAATTTTGTTTTTAGAGTGGGAAGAAAATTCTGCTTTATTTTTAAGAATTTTAAAAAGTTTGCAATTTGTTTGAAATTGTCCGCGGCTCTGAAAAGCAAAAGAGCATTTGACGGGTGGGTTTTAGTCAGTAAGAGTCTGACACTCCCTCCCAGTCCGCCCAGAGCGGAAGAAGTCATTTGAAGATCACCCATCCACAAAAAAAGAGTGGTATTATTTTGGGACATCATTAAATGACTTTTTTATGATCTCCCATCAAATAAAGAAAAAAAGTCAAATACACCTGAACATTTCTAATGCATAACGTGATAAGTTCTCATGAATCCTATGTTACACCTTCTATTATATAATTATCTTATATGCCTTAAGCAAGGAAGTTGCAAAGTTTTGGTCCAAGAAAACTTGACATACTGTCGTGCCAGCGACTCAAAGAAGAAGTAACAACTATTTGTAGACCGCGATTTTACTTGCTTCCTTCATAAACTAATATTAGCAAAATCTCCGCAAAAAATAAGAGTCCTGCAAAATCACTATTACTTTGCAATAGTTGCAATGATATCAAATCCAAGAACATTCACACTCCATTGACTCTAACCGCAAATACAAAACTATCTCACTTCATCATTTATCTAGACTAGACAAATGGACATTGCTGTAATAATAATCTGAATAGTCTTGTTTTACATTGCTACCGGAAATTTAACTTACTGACCAGGAAATAGTACTCGCACTTGTGAAAACTTAGGTATCATCAGGAAATCGGCATGGTTGGCGCAGTGGTTGAGCGATTAACTGCTGCGCTGCGTGTCGCGGGTTCGATTTCCGCACGGAACAAATATTTGTATGGCCTACAGATAGTTGTTCCGGGTCTTGCAGTTTGTGTATGTGAGTTTATATGTTTGTAAACGCACCCACGATACAGGAGAAATTCCTAGTGTGGGGCAACGCTTTAAAAAAAAAATTGTTGCATTATGTCATTATGTCACTTGTATTTTAAAACATTAAAACTGCATTATTTCTAGGAAGGTGCGCGCTTTATTTATTCTTTGAATTTTGTCAAGTCAGATTCGAAGTGCATGTCAAGGAAAATTTTAGAAAAATACTTTATTACAAGCCGTGTGCCTACTTGGATTTACCAAAGGCAAAATATTTACTAAACGTGATATCACCAGCGCCCGCGTCACGTCACGCGAGTTTTCAACGCGCTGTATCTTCATTTTTGGTTTAAGTGTAAAAAGAAAAATACATTTCCAATATTTTTTGGCAATCTATCAGAGGAACAAATTAAATTTTACAAAAAAATAACCTGTTGCTTCATAGGCTAAAAGTCATCCTTAAGTCTTCGGATGAGGTCCATTGTGAGTTTGTGAGCGACCGTGTTTCAGCTTCATATATCAGTAACTGTTCTTAACAGTTATTCTGCTTATTCTGCACACCCTACTGGTATCCTTTATCTACAATCCCACACGTTAATGCTGTAACCGCGCCTTCATCGAGTCGCGAGCACGCGATGCTGTAAACACGCCTACGACACGCTATCGTAGATGTAATGATTGAAACAAACGATTCCGACGGGTTGACTAACTGAATTACGTGATTTAGAGGCTAAATAATATCAGCCGCACGGATAGATCTTCAAGGTTAAGCAACGCTTGCAGAGGTCAGTCTGTGGATGGGTGAGTTCTCAACATACCGAGACTCCTGCGTGCCTCGGAAAGCACGTTAAGTCGTTGGTTCCGGCTGACATTTGTAGATTTTTGGAAGTCGTTACATATTGTCATTGTCACGCGATGCTGATGAGAGAGGTGTTTTTTCAATCTTTACGTTTCTAGGGTTATTACAACTACTTATTACAGCATAATAGTTGCCCTACCAATCGGACCCTAGGGCCTAGTTGCTGGAAACAAAAATTATAGCAAAATTCAGTTTTCAAAATTCATTTACAGCATCTAACGCGTGTTGCGTTAGATGCTGTAAATGAATTTTGCACACAACAATTATGGCAAAATTCAATTGTCAAATTGACTAGCGCGCGTTAGCTGCGCCTGCTGTGAATGAATTTTGCACAGTGAATTGTGACTTGCGTTTATTTGTGATGCGTACATAATTTCTTTACAGAAACTGAAGTGGGAGATAGTCATTTATTTTCAGTAAACACGCCTACGAAACGCTAATATACATGTTATGATTGGAACAAACGATTTTTCTAACTGGATTGTGTGTTTTAGATGGTTGGAGAAAGGTTATTTGTGAATATTTATTATTATTTATATTGCTTAAGTTCAAAGTTGAGCCTCATGCCGACAGACGAAAACGCGATTCCGATGCTACGTGCCTTTAACGTAGAAATTTTTCTACATTATTCGTAAAACGGGGGCGCAAATTTGGGGGAAACCGACCCTAAAGCTAAATGTTTAGGAAAAACGAAAGTTTTGTCATCATTTTCTTTCTTTCAGTTAGTCGACTTACTTCTTTCAGGGGTCTGACCTCTGGCTCTCCTTTTTTTCGGCTCAAGATTTAGCATTGCCATTCAACGAGGCAATACTGCACTTTTACCATCGACAGAGATGCGGAATTTTTTTTGATGCCATCTAAGCAATTATAAATTCTCTTTTTTTTTCCTTTTTTTTTTGCAATCCGTACCAGTATCTCCTAATGTCATGCTATGTCGACTGCGTGCACGAAGCATTAGCACGCTTGAATGGCACGAGTCTATTTATGAATACGTCGTAAATCTTAGTCTGATAATAGAAATAGTAGTTTTTGACATTATTTCGTTCAAGTCAAATGACTATTTTACTCCTAGACAGCTAGGGTTTTATAATAAATTAGGCTGAACGTTGCTAAGACTTGTTAAACAACTGGTACTTACTAAAAAAAACAATGCTTTGTAGTTTGAAAAGTGAATGAAACTTGGTGAAGAATGGTAAAATGATTATTTTCTGCTACATAATAGATGAAACACTTTGTTTTAATTAAAAATAATATTACTTACAAAGCCACTCTTTGCTTTCTCATTACGGGACATTCTTCTTTTTTTAACATCCAGATGCATTCTGTAACAAAAAAATATAACAATAAAGTATTTTTTTTTTTAATCTGTCAACAGTCTTGCAAAGGGATATAGACTGACCCAAATGTAATCTTCTCTCTAGAACTATTTTTCCGTGAATGCAATTGATTACTTTTTGTCCTGAAAAAAATCACAAGTGATCCAACTAGTAACAGAAGAACTTAATAAACTAGAATCAAGCAAATAATTAAATACCAAACAGCTAGAGAACTAGGACTTCCCCTTAGATGACCCACTGACCCTTTTTTAGGGCTCCATAGTCAACAAGGAACCCTTTTACAGTAGTTTTAGTTTCGCCATGTCTGTCTGCCTGTTCGAGGTTTAGTTTAGAGACGCTTAGCACTGGAAAGTTGCAAATTGAAATGGGTATACAGTTCTCGTCAAATAACTTTGCCCCTCTGAAGTTGGCTACGAGTGGCTGCGTAGTAGTCAAAATTACGAACAAACTGCAACTGCGCATGCGCAAGAGACATGGGGGCGGGGATTAATTTTACGTCTCAGTCGCTCGTTTACGTTCGATGCATGCTTGCGTCCCGCTTGCTCCCGTCTACGTGACTGCACCTGCGCGATTTTTGCAAATGGCTAACTTCAGAGGGGCAAAGTTATGTGACGAGAACTGTACATACATATTAATTACGCCGACAAAGTGGAAATATAAAATCTTGATTTTTTTTTTATTCCATAGTCGCAAAGTGGCGATGTTTTTTTTTATCGTCTATACTTTATCCCATGTCGTGTTCAAATAAATTAATGTTAGTAGCATATTCAACGAATTTAAAAGGAATACTATCACAGTTTAGTAGGCTTCTATCTATCTATCTATTGGGGTATGTTGGACCATTGTGCGTGAGCCATGGTGGCCGTTATTCCAACCAGACAACTTCAATCCAGATATCTGCAATTCAGGATATCTGTAAGTGAATTCGGCGTCCCTATTGTTTGCCTCCGTATCTCGAAGCCCCGAATACGGTTTCCTCCTCCTCCATGTATGCTCGGCACAGAGGACTGTCCGTTATACCTATCGTGTGGAAATGTCAATGTTCAGTGAGCCGAGTGTCCAGTGATGGTCCCCGCCACCATTCGTAGGCTGGTCGCAGAAGGCGCCTGGTAAGTATCCTGTCTAGGGATATAGCATAGTCTCCTAGGTTAAGTAGGATTTACAAGATAACGAGTAATAGTCATAAAGGGAACTGTTTAGGTAAAAATTTCGTAGTAACCCCAGAAAATGACTTAAAACTAAGTGTATTTGTAACTTTTATAATGTCATAGTAATATTTTCTCATCTTTGTCATGGCTTACGTGACGGGTAACTGCGGAACCCTACACTGTGCGCGGCTGACAACCACTTGGCCGGTTTTTGCCAGCTAATATTCCAATGCATGGGCTATAATGTTCATTTGAAACAAAAATAAAATGGCTGTTAATATTCATCATCATCATCATATGACCGAAAGACGTCCACTGCTGGACGTAGGCCTCCCCCAAGTGTCACCACAACAACCGGTCCTGTGCATCTCACATTCATTTGACTACCAGCTACCTTCACCAGGTCATTGGTCCATCTTGTGGGAGGCGTTCCAACGCTGTCTTCTGCTGTTAATATTGATCATTGGTTGTAGGAGCATTATCTTTGCTAGACAGTCTGGCAGTTCCTATTTCAAGCTCGATGTAATATTAACGACATAGCAATGTATACTACCTTCTGCCAGTGGCTTTACCCACAAGTAAATTGAAAAATTATCCCAAGAGAACATAGTTCTGGGATGAAACTTATCCTACACCCTAGTCCATGGCGTTCAGCCATCAAGACATAAAAAGGTAACAAACAGACCAATTAACTTTCGCATTTTACAAAATTACTAGCTTTTGCCCGCGTCTTCGTGCGCGAAGCCCCATTTTTTTCCCGTTCCTGTAGGAATTTCAGGAAATCCTCTCTTAGTGCTCCCCTGCGGAGTGTAGGTAAGCTACATGCCAAATTTCAGTTTTCTACCTCAGTAGTTTTGGCTGTGCGTTATCTGTCAGTCACTCAGTCATCATCATCATATCAGCCGATAGACAACCACTGTTGGACATAGCCCTCCCCCAAAGGGAGGGATTTGCCATAATCGCCACGCTTGGTAGCGGGTTGGTGATCGCAGTGTAGCTGTAGCAATTTACCATATTACCATTGTAAGAATGCTGCTGCCCATTCTCTAGTGAGTCCCTTGGGAATTTTACTATTAAAATAGTAAAATTCCCCAAAATTCTAAACTTTTCACACAATATCAGAACACACATTAGGAGAATTAAAGACATTCTAGGAATGTATTAATGTCTAAAACAGAATGGCGGTTAACTGGGTTAGCAAAAAAACTAGTCACAAATAACTGTCACTTGTATTGTTGTCTGAGAACAAACTATTCATGTTATTTCAGTACCAGGTAATGGGAAAAAATTTACAAATGTTAATTTATTTCTGCAACTGTGTGTTACTGGCTTTTTCCTGTGGCTTCACTCACAATTCCTATCCCACAGGAACTATGATTTTTTTGAGGATTATAAGCATGGCACTTAGGGCACCAAGTAATGTTATGACCAAGGATTATGACTAAAGATTATTGAATTAATTTTTGAAATCGGATCACTTGCTGAGATTACCTTATACAAAAATAAAACAATCAATTAAAAGTACTTACCTCTTTATTATATTAGTATTGCCGACCAGAATTAATAATAGGTGTATCAGTGTATAATTCTTTTTTTTTTTTGTGGTCTTTCACAAGTCAACTTATGAGGTTGTGGTCTACTTAAGCAGACTTGGATGTGTCGGCCAGGGATTAAAGCCTCCACCCAGGTGAAATCTATTTATAAAATATATCCCATCTACTTAAGGTCTCAAAAAGTGCTGTTTGGATTTTGATTAAGTTCTGACAAATGATTAGGGAGGGGTTTGAGGAAGCTGTCAATGATATAGTTTTTGTTATGGAGACATGTTTAGCTGTTGTGTTAACAATCTCAAGAATGTATGGCTTTGTCCTACTTTTTCAATGAAAACAAACAAAAAAAATGAGATAGATAAGGACAGATCAGTCAAGCAATGTAATCTGCTCTGCCAGATAGGCCTAGAAAATATCTTTGTGTTGTTTATCTTAGTTCATCATTTATTTATTTTTTCAAATAATAAAGGGTATGGTCATTTCTTATAGATTTAAAGAATTCATCAAGAGTCTATCCTTTCTGAATGTAACACAAAAAAAAAACAATAACGTTGTTTTTTTTTAGGTACAGATGTTATTGGCATTACAGTTAGCACCGCCAAAGACGAAGGCCCCAAACTGTAAACATCGGGGTCATCTCGACACAGAAAAAAAGTTTTCCCATTATCTCAACTGACATTCAGTAGCGATTTTCAAACTGTTATATTTCTTTGAATCACGCAATAAACCGCAATAGAAGTTGTTAATACAATGACTGTATCGATGATTTATCGTTTAACAACTCCATCCGCATTCAAACATTCGTTTTTCAATCATAAAAATGTAAAAACATGAGTTGTTACGTTCACAACGGTCAATGTTCGTCATAACCTATGCTAACTCTGTTTTAGTAGATTCTAAACAAACGGACTGATAGAGATAAGATAATAGATCTACTTTACCACTAAATAAGCGTAGATTTATTTCCATACAAGTTCACAAACATCACTTTTTTGATAAAAACATGATAGATAACACAAACAACTTTACACACCACACATAGGCAACACAGTAGTGACGCGCTACTACGTTTTTCACAATCGACAATCGAGATGAGTTTCGTCATTTCCATAGTGTTGTTGCTCAACGAATTTTTCGTAACTGGTAGCAGTGACATCTATGTTCTAGGTTGTATACTAAATGATGAAACTGAAGAAACTAATGGTTTTTTACAAGTTACAAGCCTTTTCTTTTTTTTTTCAGGCTGTTTATTTAGTTCACCTGTCCCGAATCTTGCAAAAAATTTGATCCACTTTCCGGTTACTAATTGAGCTGAAATTATGCATACGTATGTAAATCGCGTGACAATGCAATATTGTGCTGATCTGATGATGGAGCTGGAAGGTGGTCAAAGGAACATCGCAATGAAACGACACAACCTCATCGAGTTTGAGCTCATTTGAATCGTCTTGACGGGGATTTTGTCTTTCAATGGTAACCAGGGTCTACTGATGGAGCTGGAAGGTGGTCATAGGAACTCTGTAATGAAACGACGCAACCCCATCGAGTTTTGGCTCGTTTGATTGGTCTTGGCGAGTACTTTATTTTTAGATGGTTACCAGGGTCTGATCTGATGATGGAGCTGGAAGGTGATCATAGGAACTCAGTAAAGAAACGACGCAACCCCATCGAGTCTCGGCTCGCTTGATTCGTCTTCACGAGTACTTTGGTGCTAGATGGTAGCCAGGGTCTGATGATGGAGCTGGAAGGTGGTCATAGGAACTCAGTAATTAAGCGACACAACCGCGTCGAGTTTGATTAGTCTTAATGGGTGGACCGTTTTTGATAGGTGGTGAGTGGTGGTGGTTTGGTGGACGTGAATATGCGACCCTATCTATGGGAAATAAAGTTCGTTCGTTCCGTTTGTTATGAATGTGGATCCTGTCTTTGATTAGATGGATTAGATGGATGACCCAATGCCAAGGGTGAGCACGTGCCGAGGGCTGAATGGTATGAGGGTTTATAAACATGTCATATCGTAACGTTGCGCCTCAGGATACATAACTAATTGATATGTTAAGTTAAATATAAAATAATAAAGTTAAAAATAGAAAAGATTAAAACTTTTTAAAAACAAGCTTTTATTATGTTCTTGTTAATAAAAAGAACTAAAAATTAAAAAATAACTCAACTGAACCGAGCGCTCGGCGCATCCTGGACAGTCTCACCTAACACCTAATTAGACTGGCTAATCCTTCCCTTGCGGTGGTAGGGCTAACACCCGCTGGGTTCGCGACCACCCTTCTACCGGAGTTCGGCGTCAATCAGCCTACTGTGTTTCGTCGACGCGTGGGAGTACCAGTGCCTCAAGGCATCTTCTGGGCACGCTCGCTTCATCATGGACGTCATCTATCGCTTTCCATCAGGTGTGATCGAGGTCAAGAGCTAGCCCATTCATAAATAAAAAAATAAAAACAAATAATTTAAACCTGACACAGACAACACTTCTTGAATTGATGAATCACGCAAGGAAGTGTTTTTTGAATTTTATCTATTAATATAAGCTCGGAACAAAGTAATCTATACATATAATAAAACAGTAGGAACCGTTGTGTCTGTACATTTAACAAATTTACCAAAAATGGATTGGGGATGATAAAAAAGGAACATGCTGCACAAAGTCTACATTTCTTATTCATTTCTCCTTTCGCAGGTCTGCTGGAAACAAGAAATTTCGTTATCAATAAGCAGTTCCTTTGTACTTTATAACTATAATGTTATCTTTTATTATATTTCTGTGTGTACTTAGGTATATAATAAAATAAATAAATAAAAAAAGATTTTTCAGATTTTCTTGTGATTATACAGGGTTTCTGATAATTCGACGTATATCCGTCAAGGGCTGATAAGGGGGCCAAAATGCAACAAATTGAACCCCCCATATGTATGGACGAAATTCAATAGTTTTCGAGATATTTGAATTTTAAGGGTTTTTCGAAATTTACCCAAAATTTGACATTTAATTCCAAATAAAAGAACCCACATACCCATTCAAGGGTACCATTAAAAATGATGTTGTATCTGGCACTTCAATTAAGCTATGGGCATCATTAAAACTACTTAATTTAACAAAATGATTAAAATAATGACCGAAGTAAGAATAATATCTTACCAATATTTTCATTTTACGCTTCAAAAATGTTGTCTCGTCAAAAAAAATTCTATGACATTAATCGTACAAATAACTAAAACAACTTGCCTATTCTGTAGGCTTTCCAAAAAGGTATAAAAGTCAATTTTAAAATACATAATTCGTGGCATGGCATGTGTTTGAACCGGCGCGCGGCGCGGGGAGAGAAATCATCTGTGTTTATCATCCTCGCTAAAACAACCGATTTTACTGGCGAAATTCTACCTGATGGGGCGAGGTGTGCGGGCGGGGGAGTACATGGCGTTTGCTGCGCTCGCGTCGCCTTCCTTAGTACAGTTCGCGTCAAATAACTATGCCCCTCTGAAGTTAGCCATTTGCAAAGATCGCGTAGGTGCAGTCACGTAGACGGGAGCAAGCGGGACGCAAGCATGCATCGAACGTAAACGAGCGACTGAGGCATAAAATCGCGCCGTCATAATCCCCGCCCCGCGCATGCGCAGTTGCAGTTTGTTCATAATTTTGACTACTACGCAGCCACTCGTAGCCAACTTCAGAGGGGCACAGTTATTTGACACGAACTGTAAAAAACGCACAAACTGCAACTGCACATGCGCGGGCGGGGATTATGACGGCGCGATTTTATGTCTCAGTCGCTCGTTTACGTTCGATGCATGCTTGCGTCCCGCTTGCTCCCGTCTACGTGACTGCACCTACGCGATCTTTGCAAATGGCTAACTTCAGAGGGGCATAGTTATTTGACGCGAACTGTACTAAGGAAGGCGACGCGAGCGCAGTAAACGCCGTGTACTCCCCCGCCCGCACACCTCGCCCCATCAGGAAGAATTTCGCCAGTAAAATCGGTTGTTTTAGCGAGGATGATAAACTAAGAACACAGATGATTTCTCTCCCCGCGCCGGTTCAAACACATGCCATGCCACGAATTATGTATTTTAAAATTGACTTTTATACCTTTTTGGAAAGCCTACAGAATAGGCAAGTTGTTTTAGTTATTTGTACGATTAATGTCATAGATTTTTTTTTGACGAGACAACTTTTTTGAAGCGTAAAATGAAAATATTGGTAAGATATTATTCTTACTTCGGTCATTATTTTAATTATTTTGTTAAATTAAGTAGTTTTAATGATGCCCATAGCTTAATTGAAGTGCCAGCTACAACATCATTTTTAATGGTACCCTTGAATGGGTATGTAGGTTTTATTATTTGGAATTAAATGTCAAATTTTGGGTAAATTTCGAAAAACCCTTAAAATTCAAATATCTCGAAAACTATTGAATTTCGGCCATACATATGGGGGGTCCAATTTGTTGCATTTCGGCCCCCTCTTCAGCTCCTGACGGATATACGTCGAATTACCAGTAACCCTGTATAATGGCATTCGTTGTGTTGTACATGTCGTTATATCGTGTTATGTTATGTCGAAATATCTTGACAACAACACTTTAGAGCACCATGTTGCGAACAATTTTTGTTTGTTTATGTGTCTTCTATCCATTTAGAAATATAATGAAAATGGCGGCCGGGCAGTGAACGCAAACGGCCGGGTAGCTATGCGCCGTTTATTATTCTCAAGTCAGCTCAAGTTCTACAACACGGTTGGCGTGAGTTTTGTCAAAAAAATGAATACAGAGTATCTTAGGCTTAGGGAGCTGAGAAAGCTATTGTTGACCTTAGGTATAAACCTTGCCTAGTGTGCGCGTTGATCTGAGTGACTAGTATGCGCACCGATCATTTCTTTCCAACAAATAGACAAGTCCCTCCGTAGCCGGGAGATAAAAGCTTTTTGGTAGTCTACAGCGAAAAGTTTTCATACTTTCTTTAAACAATAAAACTGGCCGTCAACAAAAACAGTTAAATTCAAAATCGAACAGACCGTTCTGCTAGAATTCGACATTCTTCTGTTATATTCACATTTTCCACGAACCAACAACCATCTTCCATGGAATAAAAAGTTGCTGATTCTTCCAATTGTATTTTTAAGTTTTTTTTAAGTAACAAAATTAAAACGTTAGTCTACTGATCGTATCAATATGGACAAGGATCAAGAACCGCCGAAGAAGTGTTTTTGTGCGAGATGCTTCCTTCCTGTCGATGCGGAGGACAGGGTCGACATCGAAGGTCAAAGCTTCCACAAGTTATGCAGCACGTGCTGTGAGTATAAAATTGCATTTTATTCTCATTTTCCGAAGAGTACACACGTGAAAAGCGTCGTGATCAAAGATAACACGTGACAAAAGTTGGGTGAATAAATCTTAGATGGGGAAACTGGTAGGAACAGATATACTACATAGTGTACATAATTCGTTTGAAATTGCCCCTTAAACCCACCCTCCCCCTTCCCTCACCCCATCCGTTCGATATATCGCCACTTGCTGGGCTCGACTAGAGCTGCCTGTCTATTTTCTGTAAACACCTCAGCGTGAAAATTTTGGTGAAGCGAGCGTGAAGTGAATTATCATTCCTCCTAAAGCTAGAGATTGACAGCTCACTTCACCTTAGCTTTCACGATGAGGTTTTTTTCAGAATAGCACTACTGATTGTACCTTACCCAAGTCATTGCTTCACTAGTAAAGTGAAAACGTTTATTTTCCAGGTGTCTGTCGAACGATTCCAACATCGCTGAAGATGTTCTATGGGCATGTGTTCTGCGCCGATTGCTTTAAAACGCACGTCTTATCGAGGTTTAGGGGTGAGAGTCCCCGTATCCATTCTAATAGCTGGTGGATGCAGTGGGCCCCTGGTGGCCAGCCACAAGGGGCGAATAATAATGACAACAAAGGTAATTTAAACACAAATTAATAAACGTGACCCGCCCCATTTACTCGCATCTTTCCCCTAGTTTCTTAAATCTGTTTGCCAGTTTGAATCACCATCTTCCTGCCTTTTTTCTATATTATTTGGGGTCGTTTCCTTGTTTCATTCTCCCCCCCTCGCTTCATCAATCATTCCCCATGTCTTCTCTTCACACAATTTATGATATCTTATGATCTGTAAATTGTTCAGTTAATGTATGGTCTTTATTCGTTTGGGTCTTTCAACCAGGACCGAAGACCGAGACCCCAGAGACTCCGGAGCCACCTAAGAAATGTATCTGCGCACGCTGCCTTCAGAGTGTTGACGACAAAAACAAAGTGGACATCGGAGGCCAAAGCTTCCACCCACAATGCGCCAAGTGCTGTAAGTATCTCATGAATATTTATGAAGTCTACTTTTTACTTGAAGAAGTCCTTTATAAATTGGATGGTTCACCATGTACCGGTGTTAAGGCCACAATTGTTCCTTGGCGACAAACAATCGTATTGGTAAAGCAAATATATTGGCCTTAACAATTCTCATGCTTAGCCTCTCATAAGATTTTTCTTTCTTTTTGCCAATGCCCCCAAAAATTGTTCTACTTTGAGACAGATAACATTTTATAACAGTGAATTAAATTCCAGGCTTTTGCCACGCAATTCCGACGGATCACGTGAAGATCTATTATGGACAAGTCTTTTGCGAAGATTGTTTCAACAAACTTGTTCTGAATCGCAGTAAGGACAATCCGTCGGAGTTCTTCAAGAATTGCTTCGAACAGTGGCAAAATAATGCTCAGTTTGCTGAGAATATGAAGGAATTCCTCGCTGGGAACAAGGAAACGGCGGCACCGTTTATATTCATGATGCAGGGACAACACCCGCCTTTCTGTCGATGTGGCAACGGCCCGCAGGAGTGGTTTCAGAATAATGAACCCAAGAAATGTAAGTTGGACCTTTTTCATCTGCCTATGCTGCCTTACTGCTGAGCTAAGGTCTCGCAAGTCCTTCGACACATTCGTTTCCCACTGACTTTGTTTTAAGAATTCAGGAAGTTAACTATTGTTTCTGTTGCTGCGTGTGATCAGCAAAATGCATTATCATGCTGAGAAAACGCCTGGGAAGGCTTATTTGCCAGCAGTAGTCAACGCTAACTTTTGCCAACTAATCTGCCAGTCTTTCGATTCTGTGGGGCGAAGCCACCGGTCCTCCTCGTCTTTGATGTCTTATGTGATAGGTTTCATACCAACTTAGCTGCTCATAAAGCTGTAGAGCTGGAGTCAATTGAAGTTTCTGTTGTAGGTACAGTTCACCCATTATGTGAGGACGAGCGGGAAAATATAATGCAAAGTAGGTACACCAATGTGTATCACACATGTCATCATAAAACATAACATCATGCACTGTATTCCCCGAAGAGTTATTGTATGTCCTTTTTTAACACCTGGTAACTTTTCGCTTGTTTGAGTCATGTAATATGGGGCGAGCCTAATGCCATCCACCGGGTATAAATCCAGACTTCGGGATGCTACTGTGAATTTTTGAAGAATATGAGTTGGAAAAACCTATATCACTTTGACCAGCCCGAAAATCGGACCCATCTCAAGCTCGAACTTAACAGTAGCGCTTGCTACCACTAGACAGAGGTAGTTCTGTCTTACATATTTCAATAACATCTTTAGTCGTATCATCTAAATAAATCCTAACGGTCTTTCCAACTTTTGCAGATAGGTGTATAGAATTAAGTAGTTTTTACTAGCTGATAACCAATAAACATCTCCCTTTTAGGTGCGTAAGAGTTGAATATGAAAAATTTTCACAGCTGCAACACCTGCCGTTTCTATTGGGGACATCTCTTTGGGAAACTGGGACTTATTGTGTGAGTACCAGACTGAAGTAGCCGTCTCCGATATACCACCAGAAGCGTGCGACCCCATCGACGAATCAGCAATCGTGGAAAATTGTATCCGTGTGTCTGCAGCAGAAAAAATCGAAAAGCTGACAAAATATCTACACGAGAAAGGTTCAAGTGAACCTGACAAACGCCAGAAAAAATGGAAAAACTTCAATGATAGTAAATTATTGACAGACTCGTATTTCGAGCCTTCGTATGATGGTTGGGTTGATCTACAGAACCCTAAGCTTTGTAGTAAAACCCCATTGGATTGTCCTAAGTGTTTGTGGCAGTGTGGTCCTATTTATGTAAACAGTGATTATTTGTGAAAAGAAGTTTATTCGGAGAGATTTTTGAATAAAAATGTGGTGTTAATCTATAATTTTTGTTGTTTAACTTATCACACTTCAAATAGGTAGGTAGGTACACTAAACGCATCATGAAACTCTTTAGTAACAATAAATTGACCCATTTTTGGAATGCAACGTCACAATCATTGTTAGTTGCTTATTTATCACAACGTCCACATCACAATCTTCTGAGATGTCATGTCAGCCGACGTCTACGCTCGACACGTGTCCCTGACACCATGGCCACCATCAGGGATTTTAATGTTGATAACACAAAAAAATGTCTAATTAGTCGCCAAATATCAGAATTAGTCGGCACCTACCCTACACCTACCCTACACCACACCTACCCTCCACCTAGGTATATACTTCGTCAGATTTCTGGTTTCCTGGTACCTACTTGTGAATTTAGCGCTCACATTTCCAGCTCCGGAAATACTTCAACATGTTTCTGGTCTCCTGGTCTCCTGGTACTTGTGAATCTGTAGTACTAAGGCAGCAGCGGCTCTGAAGTTCCACTTCCTTCTCAGTCTCCATTAATCAATCTATGCCACTTACCGGGATAAAAAGCAGCCAGGATATGAACTACATGTTCCAAATTTCATCCAAATCCCTTCAGCCGGTTTTGCCTGATTGTTACACAAACATATAAACATACAAACTTTCACCTTTATAATACTAGCTGTGCCCGCGACTTCGTTCGCGAGTGCATTTCGTATTTAGGAAGATATTAAGTACACAAACTCACTAAATGTATGTAGGTACCCAAGTAGCAAAAACGTTGTATAATATTAGAACTATACAACTAACAGACATGTAAGGGCTTTTTAACAGTTTTGCAGCAACTAAACAGTTGTAAAGTAGTATTCAGTTCGACGTATTAGTTATAAATAATCTAAATCGTATTAATGTGTCTGTTAAACGTCATCTCAATCATTTTATATGACGGTCATACAACGTTAAGTCGAGTAAATGTTTCAGTCATAAAATAGTGATGAGTCGCCATGTTTTGTAAATTAAGAACCTTTAATTCAACACTTAAAAAACAAACAGTTATGTAATCATTTTATAGTTAACTATTATAAAATCGTCATACTGGGGCTTAAATTTCAACCTTTAAGTAACTTTAAGGTTGAAGCGTTATTCTTATATGACTAATATAAGTCAATTGATTATTTAAGCAGTAATTAGAATCTTTTATATAACTCGTTCGCCTTCGCATTCGTTCCCTCGCGGTTTTCATTGTAGCCAAGCAGAAATCGGTAAAAATGAAAGTGGTTCCGTACATGTTTCAACGTTTAATGCGAAAAATGCTGGATCCAGTCAGGACAGGTGTTCTACAAATTTTTGTTCCGCTCATGTTCTTTTACCAGAAGGCACACTAGATAGCGAAAGTAAGTTTTTGTATAAAAAGCTCCTTTATATATAGATTCATTCGTTAGTTTATATTACCCAAATCTTTTTTTTGTAGACGAATTAAATAATTCCGATTTCTTTAAAGAAGACAACTCCATGGAAATGAGTGACGAAAGTTATGAAGAACTTGATAAAGATGGTCAATTCTGGCAAGATTTTAAAAAATGGGCAATCAGTTGTAATGTTCCTCATGAGTCATGATACAATAAAAAATATCTTTTAAGTATTAATTTTTTTTTTACATCCATTATTTATTTTATTACATAGCACTTCTGTGATAACTAAAAATGTGTGTTTTTCCATGGCCATTTGATTTGCTTTAGCAACTTGAAGTCTTTTTTGGTCAAAAACTTATCATTGATGTCATAATATATCACCATGATGTCCCTGTAAGAAATACAGAAGTATTCTCATGAATACATACAAAGGTTTTTCTATTTTCCAACATAACTCTAATTGCAACCATCATGGAGGACGCCATAAGTCGTACAAAAGCATGTATATGATCAATAGTTATAAACAGGTCTAAATGCAGTCGCCCAATGTCTATTGGCAATATGGCGGAAACGATGAATACCAATTAATGTATTTTATTTTTATAAACAATATTGAAACACTAACATTATGAAGGCCCATTAAAATATTAAAGAAATAACCAAACATATCATCGAAAATTTTAAATTCCCAAGTATAAGTCACCGCTCTTCATCTTCCACCACAGTAAATTAATAAATAATAATGATTATTAAAACATTTGACTTAACCTTTTTATAAATTTTACCACAACACAATAAATTGTTGTCACACAAGTGATCTAGCTTGCACCACTGACCAACCACCGGCATAAAAAAACATCTATACGATGATTTAGTTTTGTAAGAGTATTACTGAAACTATTACAAACCGTTCTAGTTAAACTTTCAACATTTACGTGATTTTTACTCAACTTTATTGTCGCTGGAGCGACTGCAAAACGACCCTAACACGATTTAAATGTTATATAATCTGCGCCCAAACCCGCGTTATATTTACGTAAAAAAAACTATTATAAAACCATTTTCATATGGCTGAAAGTTATATACAAAACGTTACTGTACTATTTATATGACATTATTTTGCTACTTGGGTACTCATCATGATTATGACATGACTTACAAAATTACGAAGAACGAACGAATATTAAACACTTAAAAAATGTCTTCGTAAACAATATTACTTGTTATGTGATATTCATCAGTACGTATAAACAGGCTTTGCGCACTGCTTACTTGCGACAAAGCGACATACAGCCTGACCGTGCGAGATACAGGACTTCCGCAGATCCACACCGACACGACTAATAGTTTGTCCCTGAGCTTGATTAATGGTCGTGCCGAAACTATCAGAAGAGAAGTCTCCGCAGAGGACATGGTGGAGTATACGGTGGAGGTCTGCCCTGCTTGGGCGGAGCATCACCGTGTCCTCGTCGAGGCGATCGGCTGCGGCGTCCTGCCGGTCGATTCTGTAGACATCTCACGGTGTTCACCTAAGCGGAGTGAACGACAATAGAGCTGTCATTCCATCTTATTTACATTGTATGGTTTGACAACTCACCCGTCGGGCACCCCGCCCGGGTGTTCACTTCGACATGTTTACAGAATCGCACTGCTGGTTCACTCCATGGTCCGGAAAAGAATATAGAATGAATGACAGCACGATTTGACAGTTATTCCTAGTTCGGGACTAATCGTAAGTCCGTAGGTGATACGGAGTAGAAAACGCCCAACACTAAGGCCGAAACTACAGACTTCGGGCTTAAGAGAGTAGACCCCCTCAGCCGCAACAGAAAAAGACAACCCGGGCGTTGCGTCGGGAGTCACAGGGCAATTCCCAGCCACCCTAAGCGCGGGCCCGCAGATGGCGAGCGTAGGTTGGCTCACTGTCCGAACACTACTAGGCCCGGGTCGATGAAGCGTCGTAGCCAGTGTTGCGGAATTTGTTCGAAAAGTCACCACGGCCCTGGAACGTAAAAGGCATAAGGAGGAATACGGATGTGTTTTAGTCAGTAAGAGTTTGACACTCTCTTCCGCTCCACCCAGAGCAGTCGAAGAAATCATTTGATGATTTCCCATCCATAAAAAAACCCACAACGGATAAAGTAGAGTAGAGACTCCGTTGTCCTGGCTAAGTTTGCAAGCCTAGCTCCGCCCAAATGTACAAAAGCCACCAGTGTGCTTCACACGTTGAGCGGAGAGACGACCGAATACTCAAGCCGCAAGAGAGTGATAATCTGAGATTAAAGTCAGCTCAATCACTTAGCACTCACAAACCTATATTTACCACCTGTTTGGATTATTATGGATTGCAATAAACGATTTGATTTTAAACCTGCACCTCACCGTTCCGAGGATTTTTTCACGTCGGAAAGTCATGGCCAGGATGACGTAGCCCACTGATTCCTCGGCGTCGAAACAACCTCCGCAAATTGGCCTGTCTGTGGTGCATACGTTAAAAAAATTTAAGGGCAATGATCCGTAATAATAATCCCTATTATTAGGGAGGTAATTTTTACTTAAGCTGAGAAGTCATTTAGTTAGTCACGTTTATAGACTTGTCATTGCCATTTTTCACTGCAATCTGTAACCCGTGACCATTTGTTGTCATGAAGTTCAGTTGTTCTCTGGCAAATTCATGCACGAAACTGTGTGAAAGAAAGAAAGAAGGAGGAGTGGGTACGGGTCCAGCACTACTATCTCGAAACCTATCTTCGCGAGTTCTTCTGTGGCGTCATTGCCTAGGGATCCACAGTTCCCCTTGAAGCTCTGGAGTGTGAAACCCGCTACTGGTAATTTCTGGCCCTAGACTGGTCACGACGAATCACCAGCTGACTGGGAATTGAACAGTTTTGTTTCAAAATAAACAGAAAATAATTAGGAATGAGGGAGATCCTGGGAAATAAATCCAAGAGGTGAAAGGCTCACCGAGTCGAAGCTCCAAAGTCTTGAGCATCAAAGCCGAGATTTTAGCCTGTCGGTTTTGTATTGGTTGCATTTTGGGGAGTGTGCGACGGAATTGCATAGTTTAATTCCGCCAAGCTCGTTCCATCATCGGACCACAAGACGTACGGCGGTACGCCACCGGTACACGGTGGACCTCACACCCACATGAACAAAACGTTTTGGAAACACATGGCGTGGAATTCCCTGACTGAGTCCGTGTTTCCTGATAGTTACAGCCTGGGGGTCTTATCAAGAGTGAGTAGGTTACTTATAGGCAAGCGTGCTCCATCTTCGATCACATCATCGTTTGCCATCAGGTGAGATAGTGGTCAAACGCGTTCCTATCAAAAGTAAAAAAAATGAAAACAAAGTCAGTGGAGCAATTTTTATTTTTTATTTTTGCGTCAAATGCGTAACGCCTGGTAAGTATCAAAAGAATCTTTAACTAAAAAATACTTTTTGGTGTAATTCTCGTGATGTTGATGGTAAGTACAGTTTCGCTCAACAGATGGCATTTCAAGTATCATTAAAGATACTTACCCCTACTTACTACTATGCATGTAGATAATAAGTTGATTTCTTCTAGGTTGCCACAATCGTATCAGGTTTATGTGAATGTTATCTACATTAGTTTTGTATTTTTTAGCGTGATGCAAACAAAACAGAATACATATAAACAGAAAATAGGTTCTGCTTGTCTTGCTGAAAAGATATGCAAAGTACAGCAATAACATATTATTAACATTTGAAAATATTAGGTTTGGTAGGAATAAAAAAATAAGGAAATAAATAAGATAAAAATAATCCAAAAATAATTACAACTTTTGTGGAATTTGAACCCACATCAAGTCTTTCGAGAGGCAGGCTTTAAACCAACGGACTATGAGATCTGTTAACAATTGATTAAAATAGCCGATAACTTAGCTCCCTGAAAGGAAGAAAAAAAATGAAGGTCTAGAGCACCTGATGTGGAACACATCAGGTGCTCTAGACCTTCATTTTTTTTATATCGAAAGACAGTACTCATCATGTTGACCAACTATTCCTAAAGCGGTATATTAATATCTCTTATAGATTAGCCGGGCTGCTAAGGTTCCACGTCTTGTATTCAGATCTTCAAAATAAATTATAGCCTATATGTTGGCGAGGACTAATAGCTATACAACAAAAAAAGTTTCATTAAAATCCGTCCAGTGGTTTTTGCGTGAAAGACGAACAACAGACAGACAGACAGACAGACAAAAAAAGAAAAAAATATATTTTTGGCTTCTATTGGTTGTATAAAGCACCCCTGGAGTATTTTTTTTAGTTTATATTCAACTAGCTTCTACAAGCGGCTTCGCCCGCGTGATAATCGGAAATAGGGAGGTTTCTTGATTTGTATTATAACTACACCTACTCTACACCTACCTACACCTACCTACATCTACTCTACACCTACTCTACACCTACCCTACACCTACCCTACACCTACCCTATACCTACCCTACACCTACCCTACAACTACGCTACACCTACACTACACCTACCCTACACCTACCCTGCACCTACCCTACACCTACCCTACACCTACCCTGCACGTACCCTACACCTACCCTACACCTATCCTAACCAGCCCAAAAAATACTATGACATGTTTCTGGTTTCCTGGTACTTGATGTTTTTGGTCTCCTGGTACTTGTAAATCTGTAGTATTAAGGCAGCAGCGGCTCTGAATTTCCACTTTCTCCTCAGTCTTCATTGATCCATGCCACTTACCGGGATAAAAAGTAGCATATGTCTCATTCCAGGATATGAACTACATGTGTGCCAAATTTCATCCAAATCCCTTCAGCCGTTTTTGCCTGATTGAAACACAAACATACAAACATACAAACATACAAACATACAAACATACAAACATACAAACATACAAACATACAAACATACAAACATACAAACATACAAACATACAAACATACAAACATACAAACATACAAACATACAAACATTCACATTTATAATATTAGTAGGATGTACAGAATTGACCTCTTCTACAGTTTTATTATATGTATAGATTAGTACACTAGCTTCTACCAGCTGCGGCTTCGACCGCGTGAAAATCGGAAATAGGGAAGGTTTCTTGATTTGTATTGTATCTACACCTATCCTACACCTACACTACACCTACCCTACACCTACCCTACCCAAAAAATACTATGACATGTTTCAGGTCTCCTGGTACTTGATATTTCTGGTCTCCTGGTACTTGTGAATCTGAAGTACTAAGGCAGCAGCGGCTCTGAATTTCCACTTTCTCCTCAGTCTTCATTGATCCATGCCACTTACCGGGATAAAAAGTAGCATATGTCTCATTCCAGGTTATGAACTACATATTTGCCAAATTTCATCCAAATCCCTTCAGCCGTTTTTGCCTGATTGTTACACAAACATACAAACATACAAGCATCCTACTAATATTATAAACTAGCTTCTACCAGCTGCGGCTTCGCCCGCGTAAATATCGGAAATAGCAAGGTTTCCTGATTTGTATTATACATTTTTTACTCAGGAAACACCCACCCTACACCTACCCAACACCTACCTTACACCTACCCTACACCTACCTTACATCTACCCAACACCTACCCAACACCTACCCAACACCTACCCTACAGCTACCTTACACCTACCCTACACCTAACTTACACCTACTCTACACCTACCCTAAACCTACCTTACACCTACCTTACAACTATCTTACACCTACCCTACACCTACCTTACACCTACCTTACACCTACCTTACACCTACCCTACACCTACCTTAACACCTACCCTTCACCTACCCTACCTACATAATTATACCAGCCCAAAAATACTATGACGTGTTTCTGGTCTTCTGGTACTTGATGTTTCTGGTCTCCTGCTACTCGTGAATCTGAAGTACTAAGGCAGCAGCGGCTCTGAGTTTCCACTTCCTCCTCAGTCTTCATTAATCCTCGCCACTTACCGGGATAAAAAGTAGCCTATTTTTTATTCCGGGTTATGAACTACATGTGTGCCAAATTTCATCCAAATCCCTTCAGCCGTTTTTGCCTGATTGTTACACAAATATACAAACATACAAACATACAAACATACAAACATACAATCATACAAACATACAAACATTCAAACATACAAACATACAAACATTCACCTTTATAATATTAGTAGGACTAGCTCCTACCAGCGGCTGCGCCCGCTTGAAAATCGGAAATAGGGAGGTTTCTTGATTTGTATTGTAACTACACCTACTCTACACCTACCCTACACCTACCGTACTCCTACCCTACACCTACCCCACACCTACCCCACACCTACCCTACACCTACCCTACACCTACCCTACAGCTACCCTACACCTACCCTACACCTACCCTACACCTACCCTACACCTACTCTACACCTACCCTACACCTACCCTAACCAGCCCAAAAAATACTATGACATGTTTCTGGTTTCCTGGTACTTGATGTTTTTGGTCTCCTGGTACTTGTAAATCTGTAGTACTAAGGCAGCAGCGGCTCTGAATTTCCACTTCCTCTTCAGTCTTCATTGATCCATGCCACTTACCGGGATAAAAAGTAGCATATGTCTCATTCCAGGATATGAACTACATGTATGCCAATATCAAGGGACACAATCTTTTTAATAAATAAATAAATAAGCGGACTATAATTGCAAACAAGGCATTCTCTACTAGTCAACCTATGGGTAAAAAAGAGTACCTACATTCCCGTAGCCGTATTGTTTTCTCTTCCAGCGTCTTGTGAAAATCTAGGTAATCTGTTACGAGTGGTTAGAGCGGTTACGCACTGCATCTGATCCCATAATCCGTCAAAATTAAAAATACTCGGACCTAACTCGGATTTGCTTGAAAATACGGAACTTATCCAAATTCAAACTATTAAATATCTAGAGTCAAAAAAACTTGTCCAAGTTTTTTTGACTCTAGATCCGTATTTTCAAGAATTGGAATCGGATGCAGACACTGCGAAAAGCAATATTCGAATTCAGTCCGAGTTTTTTATATCGTTAAGTTTCACGATTGGGATCGGATGCAGTGCGTAACCGCTCTTACCTTCTCGAAAATCTCTCAGCTATAGTCTTGATGATGTACTCTCAACCACCGTCTTGAGAATCTGCTCTCAGCCACCGTCTTGAATATCTGCTCTTGCGGCCGCAGTGTCGCGATTTTGCGGTCTCATACATAAGGCATAAGGTCTTTGTTAAGGCTGTGTCATTAGATCTCACATGGAACTTTGAATGATAGATTAATGAAATACTTGAATGTTGGTTTAAATGATGCTGCACACGAAACCCGCTAACCTGGTGAAAAAACAATACCCACCATCTGGGGCGGCGGCGGCAGTCGGTACACGGCCAGTCGGGTTACAGCCACCAACAGCCACTGACACACTGGGCTGTGTCAGCGGATCCGCAGGTTAGGTTAGGTGTGTAGAAAAAATAAACTGAAGTGATGTAATTTAATAGCTACAGATGCGCAAATCAAACCCAATATCCACATTACTCATTTTTATTTACTTACGAAACATTCTGCACTTTATTTTATCCACTACTCACTCTGTACAATTTCTTAAGATCCACTCCATATTCTAAAATCCCAGAGCCTCCAGACGTTAAAAAGAACCCCTAAATTGAAGCTAGCAGGTATGTGTACGTTCAAAGTACATACAAATTTCACTCAATCCCACAAATTTTATTGCTCACTGAGAATATAAGTAACGTCTGAGGATCTGAGATATTGCTCTACCACAATACATTATTTGGAAGAAAATATTGCGACGATCCCATATAGGGAACATCGGGCAACGATAGGAAAGTGATAGAGCTTCTTTGTACACTATTTTGTGACCTCCGCGGTGGCGGCATTTTCCTTAACTTCTATTTCCTCTTCCTTGGTGTCCTTTTTATCATCCTTCGTGTCTTTTTCTTTCTTTGTTATGTCTCCAGAACAATCGGTCTTGGGTGGCGAAAAAATGTACTTGTAAAAGCAGTCTGTGCAGAAAACGTGGCCATAATAGTTTTTAGTATGGACGGGTGGCGTATGGCAAATACCTGCAAAAAATAAAATAAACTAGCTTGTGCCCGCGGCTCCACACGCGTGGAGATCGGTTATCTCGTAAAAAAGTAGTCTGTCTTTCTCCATATCCCAGGCTATATAGTTTTCTACCAAATTTCATTACGATCGGCCGTTTTAGCGTGAAAGCGTAACAGACAGACAAGAGTTACTTTCGCATTTATAATATTAGTAGGAATCGTAGGAAGTGTATACCTTTGCTGACATGGGAGGACGTATTAAAGGAGCTGCAAGCTGACAGATAAACGAAGTTACATCATGAATGGGGTCTTTTTTACCACTTTGGTATGGGTCACTAAAAACAGTGGTTATACAAGAAACTAGATACAAAACAGTCGTAGACATTACTGGTAAACTTTTAAATCGATCGATTATGATAGTGGACAATCATTACTTCTCAGTAATTCATGTTTTTTCAGTCATAGTTTAAGTAGTAAGTAGTCAAAGTACTAACAGCATATACCACAATTCGTTCTTATGTTATTGTATGTTATCTTATCATCTTTTTCACTTTTGCTTCCGTTGCGTATGTCCTGAGGCTGAGGGGACAAATCTTCCATTTTACTTCGTAAAGATTCACTGAAATTTTTGCCAAATAATGCCGCCTTTTGTGAATGTTGATAGATTTAACTGACAGTGTCTTGTAATATTTTCAACTCATTTTATATCCTTTTTCATTAATGATTACTTGATTAGCCAGTAACATCTAATTAAAACATGCTTTATGAACGCCGTTTAGTTTTCTTGAAATCAATGCTCTTTTCATAAATGCGATGTTCGAATACTATCCAATTGCAATGTCGAGTAATTTTTCACCGATTTCTCTTTCTAACTCATGCTTTTGCCGCAAACACTAGCGCCATTGATCAGACGGTTCAAATCATAATCACTTATGGACTTTAGTATAGTACTCTTTGCTTTAGTCGGATTATATCCCAAATTGACAACGGAAAGTAGCAACAAACAATTTTACAGGCGTGGCTTTCTGTGAGAAAACAGATATTTATGAATTAAATTGTGGCTAAAACAAGTTAAATGTGATCTTCACTGGTTTATTACACAACCGGGAGTGTTTTACCCGATGTTAGCGCAGTGAAACGAGTGACTGAATACATTAACGACTAGGGCGTCAACTGCCGTTGGATTACTAGCAATAATAAATATGTACGGAAGAAAAACGCCTTCAACTTATCGATCAACGCCTTCTGTTTACTCGCATTACACCGGAAAGTAAGTACAATTTATATAAAAACTTCTTATTGGAAAAGGAGTTTGCAAGTTTCATGAAAACAGTTGTTACACCTACCACAGATTATTGCATGTGTTATGAAAAAGTGTTTATGCCAGGGGTTTGTATTCAGTCAAAGGGTGTTCAAAGGCCTGCAAAGACCTCGGTATGTCTTTTCCTGTTATCTATTACGACAAGGGCCCTTTAAAGAGTACAATACAAATAAACAACAATTTATTAGTAATTGTGGTAGTTCATCGACCTATTATAATGTTGACAACCTGACTAATCGTCAAGTTCCGTATCCACTTCTTCCCATAATCCGAAATGTCTTTTATTGCTCATTTGCCCTATAATATACATAATCTTGTCTGTATTATGCGGGCCATACACATTCAAGTAATTTGATCAAACAGGGTGGTTCAAACAGTTTTATCAACTTGGCGTGAATGACTGTGGGAAAATTTGATCAAAAATGAGTCATCAAATGCCATAAAGAAATACAAAATTTAATATTTCTATTTTTTTCTTGTTTTCTGAAATGACTTGTAAATGTATAGCCCGCATTCCAGAGTCATAGAACTGAAAAGTTGGTAAGAAAGGCGAAGATGCCTATACCCATCTGTGAGTCTCTCCACATCGCATTTCCTGAAGATGTGGACTTAGTGTTACTGAAATATCCTAATAGAAGAATAGTAATAAAACTCTCCAATGTGGGAATCACACCCAAGTCTTGACAATGTAAAAGAAAGAAAAAAAAACATTCATTTGAAACATTTAATTTAACGAGACATTTTGTCCTTTTAGTTTAATTATTTAGGGGTATCATATACACACTTTTAAAAAGGAGACAATTAAAATTTAAAAGATGTGATTGTGTGTGCATCAATCTTTACCTACTCTCTGGGCTTTGGAGGCTCTGGCCTCTTAGGAAGACACTCCGTGTGAAATACTGGTGTTTTATTTAGAAGCCGAACTCAACATCTTTGGGAAAAGGCTAGGGAGATTAATTCATTCCGCACCAGAAAGGACTATATATACTTTTAGGAACCAGAAGTGAAAATCAATTAAAAAAAAAAACAATCTTAAATGACCTAAAACTAATTTATTTATGAAATAGACTTAGATTTAACAAATAATTTAATAAAACATCAGAATTCAAGTAATCTCAAACAAACAGCCGTTAACCATAACGCAGTGCGGAAACCATACCCGATAGATAGAACAGCCGTTAATATTAAAAAATAATAATCACCTCAGAACACACAAATGTAGGCACAGAATATAGCACAAAATAAGATGAAAAACCAGGGTTCCATACCCAAAGGGTAAAAACGGGAGCCTATTACTAAGACTCCGCTGTCTGTCTGTCTGCCTGTTACCAGGCTGTATCTCATGAACCGTGATAGCTAGACAGTTGAGATTTTCACAGATGACGTATTTCTGTTGCTGCTTTAACAACAAATACTAAAAACAGAATAAAATAAATATTTAAGTGGGGCCCCATACAACAAACATGATTCTTTTGCTGATTTTTTCATAGATAATGGTACGGAACCTTCCGTGCGCGAGTCCGACTCGCACTTGGCCGGTTTTTTTTAATCGGCTTATACTGTCCCAGAAACACAACAGTTAAAAAAATCTAAACATTCATCTAAACTCTTGCAACTGCATACTAAAAAGAGAAAAACAAACTCAGTTTATTCATACCACCATTTTACTTCTAGATCGTCAACAAACCTCCGCTCATCGAAGTCAGTAAGATCACTAAAACTCCCGTGGTATCAGAAGCCGATACTCCATGATGCATACTTCCTGGATCTTCAGAGAGGTTCTCTGCTTACCGGATTCTTAACACTTGTAAGTTTCACATTAAGTTTTGTTATGCATGTTTGTTACTGTATCAAACCAAAACAATTGAAAGGATTTCAATGAAACTCAGTAAATGATATGACTGCCTCCGTGGTCGAGTGGTTTAGGCGTTTGCCTTGTGACCCGGTGGTCGTGGGTTCGATTCCCACAGGAAGCATACTTTGTAAAGTTGTTTCTAGTTTGGCTAGGACATTGCAGGCTTGAATCACCTGATTGTCTGATAAAAAAATGATTCCGTGCTTCGGAAGGCACGTATAAGCCGGTGGTGTCAGCCGCCAAATGGCAGACGTCAAACCATGTCAGAGGCCCCTGAGGTGGTTTAGAAACTGACACTAGGGTGTGTGAGGTCGTTAGACCTTACTGCCCACACAATAAAGAAGAAGAAGTAAAAGATTTTTTTTTTTTTAAAAAAACGTTGCCCCACACTAGGAATTTCTCCTGTATCGTGGGTGCGTTTACAAACATACAAAGTCACAAACATACAAAGTCACAAACGCCCAGACCCGGAACAAATATCTATAGGCCATACAAATATTTGTTCCGTGCGGGAATCGAACCCGCGACACGCAGCGCAGCAGCCGATCGCTCAGCCATTTCGCCAACCGTGTCGTATTTATTTTGCAGATAGGTTACAAGTGGGTTACTTTTTTACAGGTCAGTAAATAGCTTATGTGCAGCAGTGGATTAACACATCCTTCTTACTATTTAATTGAAATAGCAGAAGTTTGTAAGGATTGATGTGTTTGTTTCATACAAAAACTACCAAATGAACCTGCACGCTCTGTTAGGCTCTAGACAGACGGACCGCATTTCAACTGCAATCCAAACGCAAATTGCAGTTCGGATGCAGTTTGAATGCAGTTGACACGACTGCAATAGAACTGCAAACCAAACGTGCAGTCCGATTGCAGTTCAATTGCAGTCGGCGTGCAATCGTGTGAACTGCATACCGACTGCAATCGAACTCTAACCTTCTTTCTACTTCTGATTCTATGCGCGGGGGGGCGGAGCGTTAAAGTAGTGCGGGCGGGTGGGTATGGTGTAGTTTGAATGCAGTTGACACGACTGCAATAGAACTGCAAACCAACCGTGCAGTTCTATTGCAGTCGTGTCAACTGCATTCAAACTGCATCCGAACTGCAATTTGCGGTTGGATTGCAGTTGAAATGCGGTTCGTCTGTCTAGAGCCTTAGGGGAATGTGCACGAAGTAGACTGTGCTATCTAGCGTTGCAATTTCGAATCTTACAAGTAAAACATACTTGACAATGACACTTCTTTGCTGCCACCAATCAATCAGTTCCTGCATGTTCCTTATTATAAACGCAAATGTGTGTGAGGATAGATGAATAGAAACTTCACTAATATAGCTTACTAGCTTTTGCTCTCGACTTCGTACGCGATATTCCGTTTTTTCCCGTTACCGTAATTTCGAGATATCTCTCAGTTCTCCACTATACTCCCCAAGGAACCTACATGCTAAATTTCAGCTTTCTATGACCAGTAGTTTCGGCTGTTCGTTGTCTGTCATTCACGGTTGTCTATAACGGAAGAATTTTTAATATATTGATATTAATCAAGATATAATTTAAAAAGAGGGCAGTAATAATTACATGCGGGCAGCAGCTATATAGGGGGATATGGTCGAGAATTATAAATGTTACTACACAATCTCATAATAACTTATATTTTCCAGTTCATGGCCCTGTTCACCTTCGCGGAAAGCATCTTCGAATTGTACTGCTTGTACATGGCAACCCCGGGCTTCACCCATACCGGCTACTACGTCATCAGCTACCAGTTCGTCTACGTTGGCAGTCCTCCAGGTAAATACAAGTAAATTACAAAAAAACAATAAGTACTGTGTTGTAAACGAGAGGAGAGAAGACGACTGTGTGAATAATCCAGAATATGACATGTATTTAATTAATTAAACGCATTTAGGAATAACTTTTTGTCAGCAAAAATAGGAAAGGTTGTGGACTTGCAAAACAGCCCACAACCTTTCCTATTTTTAACCGACTTCTAAAAAAGGAGGAGGTTCTCAATTCGGATGTTTGTATTTTTTTTTTTTATGTTTGTTCGGGCATAACTCCGTCGCTTGCCAACCGATTTGAAAAATTCTTTTTTTGTTGGAAAGGGTATACTTCCCAAATGGTCCCATTGAAATTTTATCAAAATCGGTTTAGCAATTTGGTTTTTAAATCCAAATAGCTGGAAAAAATATGTGGAAAAATCATCCATGTATACGAAATTGCGTATTTTTGCTTTCCTGTGACTTTCCAGTGGTGTTGTTAGGTGTGGGGTACCACTAAAAAGTGAAAAATAAAAATCTTTTTCACAAATTAGAAGTCGGTTAAAAAAAGGAAACCGACTTCCAAAAAACACTACAAAGTTCAAAATAACTTTAATTTCGGAAGTCGGTGTCAAATAACGAAGAAGCAACCAAAAACACCGACTTCCGAAATTAAAGTTATTTTGAACTTTGTAGTGTTTTTTGGAAGTCGGTTTCTTGTTTTTTGTGAAAAATTTTTTTGCTAACAAAAATCGCTTCCTCCTGAACGGTGTAGTTGACTATAGTGTAGAGCACTACCACAAATGATTATAAAAGATTTCTGCCAGGGAATTGTGTGTGCAATTATTCGTAAGAGAACCCTGAGCTCTGGAACGCAAAGGAGAGTTGAAGGAACACGGGTGGGTTTTAGCCAGTAAGAGGATACTCCTGAGGAGTCATTTGACGATGATTGTAGAAGATTTTGGAAAAATCATGGACGGGTAATATTTTTCCTTCATGTACAGTTCTCGTCAAATAACTTTGCCCGTCTGAAGTTAGCCATTTGCAAAAAACGCGCAGGTGCAGTCACGTACACGGGAGCAAGCGGGACGCAAGCATGCATCGAACATAAACGAGCGACTGAGACATAAAATCGCACCCCGCCCTATGTCTCTTAAGCATGCGCAGTTGCAGTGTGTTCGTAATTTTGACTACTACGCAGCCACTCGACACAACTTCAGAGGGGCAAAGTTATTTGACGAGAACTGTAGGGGGGTATGTAGCATGTGGTAAACCGAAATAAAGACTTCACCTGCTTGAAACCTTCTTTTATTTTTAACCGATTTCCAAAAAAATAATTATTAAAACTTTTCATCGTAAATCACTCCGTCCTCCTTCCCTTTCACACACATACTCTCTCGTTCAATCATCGCTGCGTTCATACATCCATCACTCGTTTATAATTTTGATACGTTCTGAATTTAACTCCCTACATACATAACTTTTGATAGTGTCCGATTTAGACAACTATTTTTGTTGTTTCAGTTCGCAACGTCCTGATAATATTCGCGCTGTTTTCGTGGCTGGGTTCCGTCGCCGTCCTGGTGACAAGCATCATCCTCATCAATGCGCTCAGAAAGGTAATCTATTTTAATGTTTATTTACTTGAGTTACACCTACCACAGTGTAGTCTTTGTAACCCAAAGGTTGACTGGTAGAGAATGCCTTGTTAAGTCCACCCATGTACTACTACTGTACAGCTTGGCAAAAAAGAGTATGATGTGGTGACAAGTGGAACTAAATATTTTACTAAATGGAAACCTATGATGTCGACACTACTTGGCCGACAAGTGTTAGATTTGAGTAACGTTTATTGTTCCACATTTATTTTTAACGATTTGATTAAAGTCTCTTACTGATTTCCCATATTATGTTGCGTTAAGTGAGATAGTGGCGCCCTCATTATTTCCAAACTCTTTTCTGCCAAGCTGTACAGAAACTATAAATAAAAAATAAATATTACTATTTTAAACTTTTCTTCTAACCAAACTGCTATTTGTGCCGTCATCTCTAATGCAAATCTTTTATTCATCATCATAAAGGCCTGTTCAGACTTACGCGGTATTCGCTACCCGAGCGGAGTCCGATAATTCTACTATTCAAATCATCGCATCAGCGGATATCGCTATAGGTAGCGAAACAATTTAACGCGCCACCGCCGTGGCGGAAGCGAAACCATACCGTTTACCAGGCCTCAAGTCTGCTATTACAATAGTGTCAGAATGGTCTATCATTGATTTCATAATTGTTGATTTTGACAAGTTTGGTAATCTACTAATAAGAAAGCGTCATTATGACTTTACAATGGTCAACCACTGACACTCCATTGAAAGAAATAGAAGATAATCACATAGAAGTAATCTCGTACGTAATAACCAGAGGTCGGAATTAGGTAGAGCTATTTAAGTACTTGCATCGAAATCTTGATATTAATATGGATCTTCCCGGGATGTCTAATAGACAATCCCGTGTGGCCAACAATATTACAAAAATAATAATAGTAACTTCAGAGATAGATAAGACAAATAAAACAAAGATGGCAACATAGCGCGTGTGCGCATTGGAATTTTGCAACTTCGGACATCCGATGTTGTTGATGTAAATTTGGCAACGTCGCGCGTACAGTGGTTTAAATTGTGTAAAAGTAAATAACTTTTTTATTTAATAAATCACGGGATTTTTCTGCTCTTTAAAATTAATCTCGGGATTTGAGGCATATCCATTTTATTCTTTCGAAGTATGAAATCAGTGTAAGTACTTAAATAACTCTACCTAATTCCGACCTCTGATAATGACAAATGAATGATAGACGTATGCGGTAATCTGCTAAAATTTTGTCAGTTTCTTCGATCAGTGACCTACCATTAGAACGTCATTGTGCAGTCATTGCTTTTCAAACACATTGAATATTTAGAAACACGATTCGTTACGAGGCCATTGACCAACCAATGATCGACCATTATGAATTTAGCAGATTATGAACTTATAGCAAAATGACAATGGGATCGTGTTGACATTATAAAAATAGCAGACTTGGGGCCCTGGTCGGTAGGGTGATACTGGTTTCGCTCGTTTCGTGCTAGTCGCGGAACTCCATTCCAAATACCCGGTGGGATACGGAACGTGCAGGAACTATAGGCAGCACAGAAGTATCATTGTCAAGTATAGATGGTAGGCATGGGCTAACTATATCCGCTAAAAGATTGGTTAATGTATTAACATTCCAAGTAAAGATATATCCGATTAACATATCCATATCCGCTTATTATATCCGGGAGTGAATTAACTTTATGGAGCTAGATTATGTCTGGGATAGATAGGTAATTCCGACGAATAAGGCGAAAAGTCAGGTACCTGGTCTGATCTTATACTATACTTATACTGCTAATATCTCAAAATTGGTCAAGCAAGACTGATAAATCTGTGAAATAGTAAATAATGTCTACTAAATGACACAGTCTACTTCTTGCACGTTCCCCTAAACGGAGCGTGCAGGAACTATAGGTGGCAGCACTGAAGCGTCAATGTCAAGTATACCCGTTAAAGTTTCGTATATGCAACACTAGATGGCATAGTCAGTCGACGCCCTGCACGTTATACTGGGCGAAATTTACCACTACCGCTTCTGGTTGCAAATACCGCGTTGCAACAGGCATTGATATTCCCTTACTATTAAACCTGCTGCTTCAACCATTCTTCATTTTATCTTGCAATAAATTATTTTTAAGTGTTCACTCTAGAGGTAACAGTTGCCAAAAGCGGCCCTAGCTTCTTAGAAATAAAAACACTTTCAAAGTTTAATTGTTTCATGAAGCTGTGGTTGACTGTACAATGTGTCTTTAGTTTCTTCTTGAGAAATAATACAATCCAAGATCAGGTCACATCTTTCCTAAAACACAAAACTATAATTTCTTATTTTTTTTGCAATAATTTAAAAATAACAAAACTTGCAATGTGAACTCATCTTCATTCTATTTACATTCACTCACCCATACTAATTCACTCATTCGTTCACCATTCATGCTGACATCCTGTAGTTAGTAATGCAAGGAAAGAATAAGGTAAGATAGCACATGAGCTAATATTGTTAACTTTTATTTTTGTTTTCATTGGATAACTGGTTTAATCTACCGGGGACTTTATTAATAAGCTTATTACAAGAAGAGATACCGATTCCAATTGGTCAGTAAAGCCAAAAAGGACCGACCCTCATTCTCGTAAAAAAAAGTTAATTATCAGCTGTGATCCAGCAAAAACAGCTCAATCCACAAAATATATTCATACATACAAAATAACTATCAAACTTCGGAAAATTGCTGAAGATGTTCGAGTGTGGGTTGGTATGTTTTGTACCTTTAGATTCCTGTTTGCTTAAATAATAAATCCTTCTCATATTATGATTAAAGTAATGTCCGCTGTGTAGCGCTATAAAAGTTCTCCGCACCAACATCAACCATCGGGCAGTTGTTCCACCGACTGGTCGTTGGAGTCTCCCTTTTCGATGGAGGTTTGCGGGACTTTACACCCTGTTCCGCATACCTCCCTGTACAGGGTATTTCAGAAGTGCGTGGTCATATTTCAGGGTTACGTTCTGTATCTGATATGAAGTCAAGAAAGAATAAAAACATTTTTTTTTAATCCAACAGCAAAATACGACCAGAAAGTTGCACACATCCTCATCCATGAAACTGCTTGAAATAACTTTTCCCTGTAAAACTAACTGTTCATATTCAACAGGCTTTATTAACCTAAACTATCATTTTTTTACCTTTCTCCTTACAGAACAACAGAAGAAATTCAATCCAATTCTTACAACATTTCCCACCATTTTAACCAAACACTTCTGTTGTAACTGTATCCTTTGTTGGAGATCCAAATAAATAAATAAACTACTCTTCCATTCCAGGAATACGAGAAACGCATAGTCCCCTGGCTATACACCTTCGGAGTATTCATAGTGTTTCGCCTCATAGCGTTCGTGTTCGCGTCCATAGTGAACGACATGATATTCGCGTACAACGTGCTCATGTGTCTGTGTTGGATCGTGTTCTGTGTGGCCGGCATGTATGGATGGGTGTTGGTCTACAGTCTGTACCTGGAGCTCGCTGACCTGACTAAGTTGGAGGATTTGGCGCATTTGCGGGTGAGTTATCTGTCTTTAGTTTTGAACCGTTATTATTAACACGTCTGTTAATAATAAAGGTTCAAAATTTTGGATGAGAAATAGGCTAAAATAGTTACAGAAACCCAGTAAATGTCAGACGACATCGCGCCAGTCTAAAGCGAAGATTGAGGAACGAGTTGACTCTTACCCAAAGGAATAGCAGAATTAAAATTATTTTTTTTAATTGATGCCGCTACATATCTATTTATCTTTTCCGGCTGACCTTCGAAAATCGCCTTGAAATCAATCTTTTTCCTTCTCCAGATGGGCACAATGGCCTCCCTGAACGCCTCCCTGGCCGGCTCTCGGCCCACAACCCCGCACAGCACGGTGTCCACCATGCCAGCCTCACAGATATGATACGCGGCCCCGGACCTGCCCGACGAGACTACGCCCCTCGCCGAGACTTCGCCCCCGGCCGAAGGGAGTCTCGAGACCCCTGTTTGAATGTCCGAAGCACTGGTATGTTGTAAGCTGCAAAAAATTTGGGGTAGTTTGAAGAAATTGAAACTGGCAGGAGTTTGGGCCAAGTTGTAGTTTGTATACAATGTAAGGGTTCCCACAGACAGCGACGCGACAGTGCAACAACGATGCCACTACCATTTCTTATAGAAACTATGGTCATAAGTAGTAATCAACTGTAGCGAAATAAAAAAAGTCAATTCACCTCATTAAAAACGTATAATTTTGTTAAACGGTAAAAATAAATAACATGTAAAAATATGTCATTTTATACTACTAAAAGTTTATATCCTGCGAAGAATATTAATTTTGACAAAAATCCAATAATTCAGTTTTAGTTTTCATCAAAATCGGACCAGAGACTCCTTTGATTGTTTTCGCTATTCCTCTTAGTGTTGGATGTGGCCATCCACACACACTTGAAAAAACCTCCATGTATAGGTACAAGTTCCTTGTCGCATCTACTTGTTTGTGGGAACCTTAATTTGCTGTAATTTTAAACAATGGGTGATATTTGGGCCTTTGTTAGATGTAGCAAGACCTTGCAGGTCTTTGACTATCGTACATTCATCCTGTGATAGGCTTACACCTGAGAGGCAATTCTACTAATTTTTATGCAACGTTCGCATTCGCAACTCAGTCGCAATCTGTCAAAAAACTAAATTTTTGACAGATTGCGACAGAGATACAAATGCGAACATTGCTTGAAAGTTATAAGAAATGGCACTCAAGTTTAACGACTAAAACTATTGGATTTTATCGGTGTAGAAAATTTCATATATCATAGGTAACATATCTTTACACTAAAAGATTCGATAAAAATATATCTCTGGGAGTTTACCAAAGGGTACTTGAATGGTCCTTAAAATGGCAGCAAATTGTATAGTTCTTTAATTCTTCATTTAGAGTCCTTACAACGAAAAATGTGTCTAATCTCTGTTTAACTTTGTCATGAAACCAAATGTCATATTCGACGAAGGGCGGCGATTGAGAAGATTGAGTCGAACTTTGTTTTGCAAAAACTACCCAACCTTTCAAGACAACAGTTAATTATAAGGTTGACGGGTAGAGAATTATTTGTAGCATCAAGACTGCATATATACTCACTCTTTACCTACATAAAGTTTTCAACAACAACTCACAAGTGAGGATGAAGTGAACTGTCATTCTATCTTGTTTGTATGGATTGACAGCTTACTTCGTGTTCACTTCACCTAAGTTTACACGGTGAGAAGTTGACAGAATAGCACTGCTGATCCTCTTTCCGAAATTATTCATACATTATCCAGCCATAACAGTCAAAATATTTTACACCTTGTACGTTTTTACATTATACAAAACTCAATGCCTGGAAAAGATTTAAAATTAATCATCGTTTACGTTAAACATTGTCACTGTAACTGTGACAGATGGAAGAAAGTGTGTGGGTTGGACTGGTTTTGCACTATTCTGTAACATGTTGTATTACGCCTGTCATTTTTCGTTGTAAGTACTGCACTTTAATTAATTACTAAGTTTCAAAATATAAGCCCTTATTTGTTATTGAATTTCCGTCCTTAAATATTTTAATGATTAATTACTTGAATAGTTTTAAAGCGAATATTTTCTTGTTAAGAATCTCATATTATTATATTGATGTATATTTTTTTTTATATAATGTTATTTTTTAACATAATTATTATAGTATGTGTATTATGTGAACTCTAATGATCAATGTATAATTTTAAGTATAAGGAAGAATTTTGCAATGCTTTTTACTTAAGAATATTTAATTTAAATTCTTATTTTTGTAATACACAAAGACTTAAAAATTGCATAGAAGTCCGATTTAAATATTTTTAGGCTAAGTAAACGTTGGAATTGTTTCAGATTTGCAAGGACAGCGACATATCGTACATAAAAGATATTATTAAACAGAATTTTTTTTGTAAAATCGTATGAATTAATTTCGAATGTTGTTGAACGATGTGATTTTTATGCATCTATAACGAACGTATGCCCACCTAGTTTAGACGTGAAACAAAACGCCAAACGTTAGATAAAATTAGGCTTAATTCGGCACCAATCAAATGTATAATATTGCTGTCTTTTCATTGTACACCAAACATGAAAGAGACAAATTTAAAGTTCATTTAAAAGTTATTTAGATGACAACAAGAATAAAATATGAAATAGGGCGGGCATCTTCTGGGTACGCTCGCTTTCATCATGGACCTCATCTATCGCTTTCCATCAGGCGTGATCGAGGTCAAGACCTAGCCCATTCATAAATAAAAATAAACAATTAAATAGGGAAGATGAAAATATAGAATTTATGAAATTTTCGTGATTAGAATGATAAATAAAGTATAAAAGAAGGGACACTGCAACGTTTTTATTTTGGTTATTATTGATTTTTAACAATAATTACGAATTAAAATAACGTGAAACGGGACGTATTTAAGAACCAGCTTCAGCTATTCAATCAGCGTCTAGTGACGTCACTACTGTTATAGCCGTAACACACGGTCGGATTCGGTACGGCGGACTAACTCCGCCTACAAAATTCGATCTCGCTACACATGACCGGATCTGCTCGGCGGACTCCGTCGAACTAACTCCGCCTACCAGATGGCAGTTGCTTGTCGTACGCCACAGAGTACATTCTATTATACTGAAATTGTACGCCTTCAAGTGCACACCGCGTTGCGTTGCGTTGTTGTCATCATGTCGTTGGATTCAAAAGTTATGGTGGTAGCGGCAACAATAGCAGCAACATTACAACCACCACGTAAAAACTGAAAAAAAGAAGAGAATAGGCTAAATAGTATTTAAAAGAAATATATTATTATATTTCTATTGTAGTCTGTGGTAGTTTAGTACGGCATAACCGTACACACGTCCGGATTTGGTACGGAACAGACCATATCCGATGTGCAAACAAGCGGACCGCGGCGGACTCAATTTATAATAATAATGTTCGGCTGACTACTCTACACACGGCCGGATATGGTCCGGAAGCGTACTAAATCCGTGGTCCGCCCGTACCGAATCCGAGCGTCTGTTACGGCTAGTATGACAAAGAAAAGACGACCATAAATCGTTGAGTTATGACAGTTCATGACTAGTGACAGATCGTCAGTGTTCGCGCGAAAATCAAAACTGCCAGTTTAAAACCGCAATTTCGGCAATAAATTGAAGCGTTTTAAGTTTTTAATTTATTTATGATCTGTTTTACATGGAATTCTTCAAAATGAAAGCAAATTTTAAATATTGCATGTGGGAATTTTTCATCGCGTTCCCGCGCTACTTGTTAGTAAAAGACAGCAATAGTTTTATGACCTGCACCCAACAAAATCAGCCTTAGAGCGGATTTCACCAATGAAACTGAACGCGATCAGTAGGTACCTACATCTAAACTGCGTTCAAGAGCTGTCAGTGTAAATATTCCATAGAAAAAAAATAATGACACTGACAGCTCATAAACTTGGTTTATTCGCTGATCGCGTTGTTTCATTGGTGAAATTGGCCCTTAGTATGTTTTTATCACAGTTTGATAATATTAACTGATTTAATGAGGGCAGTCTGTATGAGTGAATTATAGAATATTATCAACTAAAAAATTGATTTTTACAAAGAAAATTTGTATGAAGCACTTTTTGAAGCGATATTTTCACGTAATTTATAAATTGTCAAGTTTACAGATTTATGTATTTAAATGACTGTCGTTATGCCATAAAGAGACAAGTATTAAAATCACTGTTCGTGCCTTTTTCATAGTGCCTTGAATATAATGCACAAAGTTCTTATTTTGTATGAAAATCAGTGAGTGGTAGGTTTTAACTAAAACATTCCAAATATGGAATGTAATATCTGGCTCGTCTGGGAAAGTACGACTATCATTTGCCTAGCCTTTCCCAACTTATGAAAGCAATCCAAAAAAATACCGGCGCATGACACATCCCAGTTTCGTCAATGAAAAATATCTTTGTAATTTAGTACTTGTAGACACTCAGTCGTCAGCAAACTGACTATGCTTTGTAATGTACTGACTAATATAGAATTTAGTATAGTCGTATAGTTGACTAAGCTCCGTCCAATGCGCATTTTTTACTTTATTATTGTACCTACATGTTGTGTGGAATAAACTTTAATTAATAATATTATGATTTTTATTTAGCATCTCTCATATCCCTTGAGTTCATATTACTCAATACTTTAATTTTCTTTTATTGTATTTACAGTTTTTGAAACTTTACAACTTTTAAAATTGGACTCGAATCAATTTTTTTTTTTAACGTTGGGCAGTTATCATGACTCCTTCCCGCTCTGGGCGAAGCAGAAGGGAGTGTCAGACTCTTGAACCCATCCGTTTTCCTCCCAATTCCCTTTGCGTTCCAGGGCTTTTTTATGGATGGGAAATCATTCAATGACTCCTCCCGGCTTGGGCGGAGCGGAAGGGAGTGTGAGACTCTTACTGACTAAAACCCATCCGTGCTCCTACTAGTGCCCTTTGCTATCCAGGGCCGCGGTAGCTCTTTCGAACATAATCCGCAACTCTGGCAGGGCGTTCCAGGGCTGCGGTGACTCTTTCAAACAAATTCCGCAACCCTGGCACACCTGCGGAATATCATCAATCATAGCATTTGCGTAATCGGCATCTTCATATAATGTTCTCACACTGCTGGGACACAGACCTCTGTGAAACTGTGGGCCTTTTCCACCATGCAGGCCTAGTGTGCTTTGGTATTGTGGGATGCATGAAGGAGCCTCCTCGTGTAGCGCAAGTTGTTCCATCAGACACTCAACTGAACCGAGCGCTCGGCGCATCCTGGACAGTCTCACCTAACACCTTCTAAGACAGGCCAATCCTTCCCTTGCGGTGGTAGGGCTAACACCCGCCTGGTTTGCGACCACCCTCCCACCGGAGTTCGGCGTCAAGCAGCCTGCTGTGTTTCGTCGACGCGTGGGAGTACCAGTGCCTCAAGGCATCTTCTGGGCACACTCGCTTCATCATGGACCTCATCTATCGCTTTCCATCAGGCGTGATCGAGATCAAGAGCTAGCCCATTCATAAATAAAAAAAAACATGTCATAGACCTCCAAATTGTTAGTTATGCTCTAACAAATACACAATATCCACAAACATTCTAGTGCCAGTGAAATTATAGGCACGTGGGAGATGTTACAGTTCGCCTTGTAAGTTTGCTGATTTGAAATAGGCTACAAATACCTGTGCATTTTTTTTTTAAAGTCTGCATTCAGAACAACTTCATTTCATGAACTGTAGGTACCTCTCTCGATCGAAGGTCAAGATTCAATATAAAACCAAAAAATAATGAAATATACTATGATTTTATTACAACATTTTACATAAATTCACATTCAGAAATATAGATTTTTTTACAATAAGGACACGATTCAACACCTGAATATTTTTTTCACAAATAAGACCCATTTAAAGACGAAAAAACAAAATATTTCCCTCCAAAAGGGTTTTAACAAAATGATTTTTTAATTAAACTTAATGGTCAACCCAAATGAGCTGCTCTACTTGAAGAAATGGTTAAAAAAATCGCGCTTTGGTGGATTATTTTTGTCATAATTATGTTTTACAAAATACAGTAAACACAAAAAAAATAATATCAAACCAATGAACAGTATTGACAAATTTAAAATCGATCACATGATCAAATAACTTGAGGCGTTTTTAGTAGATATGCATACAATACATTAGTATGAAAAAATAGGGAAAATTATTAAAAAAACGTTCAGTCCTTCAGTTCGATTAAGTACCTACATAATTATTGGACACGTATTTTTTCTTTTGTCACTTAGAGCGTTTACGCGGTACGGCTTTTCATACAAACTTTCAAATCCTTATTTTTCGAAATGAATGAACTGATTTTAATGAAACTTGATATGCATACGCTAGATATCCAGGTCTAAATAGTTATCACTATCAGAGAACATTTTTGAAAAAGATTTTAGAGGGAGAGAGAGAGAGAGCGATTTTAAGTTTTCTATAGAAAGTGAAAAATCGCTATATCCTTCCCCCAGGGGCTCGATTCTGCTATTGCAATCGTGTCTCAATGACCGGTCAGTGATCGAATATTTGACAACTTTGACAGTTTTTGTATGGGAAATGTGTCAAAAGTTTGACGTTATACGTCAAAAATCGATCATTGACCGGTCATTGAGACACGATTGCAATAGCAGAATCGACCCCCTGAACTCTTTTTCGAAAAATTTCTCTGATAACTATTTAGACCTATATATCTAGCGTATGCATACCAAGTTTTATTAAAATCGGTTCATTAATTTCGAAAATTAAGGATTTGAAAATTTATATGAAAAGCCGTACCGCGTAAACGCTCTTAACGACGATACATTGCATTGAAATTTCGCGTGACGCACGTCTTCGTAACCTAGAATACAAGTGACGTAACAAGACCCCAATTCTTCGATGCGTTTTGGTTTTGACTTTTTTTTTGGATTTGATAAAGCAAAAAATACGTGTTCAATATTTTTCAACAGTCGAACTGGCGGAATAAATAGAACTTAAATTTTTAACCAAGGAACATCCCTGTCATAAAATATTTTGAACTAAATAGGTATTTTGGTAATTCAGCATTCGACGCTCCGTAATAATCTGTACCTATGCATAGTTTTAGAATTATATTTATCTAGCAGATAAATAACAACAACGCTGTACTACGCAAAGGTAATAATAGTAGACCCATATTTTGTCATTTATGTTAAAGTTTCAATAATAAGGAGCATATTGCCATCAACACACAAATATAAAAGGGTACATATATAAAAACCCCACCACACAGCTACTGAGAATTATTTTCTGATGAAAGAACAAAATAGCAATCTATACATGAATCCCTGTTTCCCTTGGGCACGCCATTACTTGAGAACGACTTGAAAAAAAACTCTTTTTTTGTTGTGTTCGTAAAAAAATGTCAGGACGTTTGTATGAAAGAAAATTTTGAAAAAAAAAATACATCAAGGCGAAGCCGGGGCGTGCCACTAGTACTTTCTAAATAGTTCACAAAATATTGGAGTACCTAGCCTAAGCTTTTAGTAAAGTTCGATCGAATACAAGCCCTTTATCCCAATTTAAGCTCTGGTCAAACTGCGTTGAATCACGTGCGGTATGCCGAACGAAATTCGTTTGCACCCATTTTGTTAACCAACTTAACGGAATTCACTTCATGTTGACCAGTTTTATCGGCGCAGGGTTTCTTATTTTTTTTTTCATTGTGGGTTTGGTATCTTTATAGATTGGAAACCTTGAAAAACTGGAACAAAAGGGGAGTTTGGTTAAAGTTTAGAATTCCGTCCTCTTATTAGGGGGTGGGGGGTGGGGGGGAAGGAGTGTATGTTAGCCCCCCACCACTTCCCGCCGCCGGAGGTGTGTGGTTTTTTTATATTAATTTTTAATGGAATAATTTTTGAGAAATCGCCTTAATAGGGAGGCTGTGTACTCCCTCCGCCAAAGTGATATTAAAGTGTAGTCGACGGAGCCCCGCGTAACGGGGCTCCTATTTCTGGGTGGTTTAAAAAAAAAAATAACCACGAAGGGGATGGCGGGGTCTGTTCGCTCGCTACGCTCGCTCACTTGACCTCGCCATCCCCTTCTAACCTAACCTGTCCGAGTCGGGGTGCCCCAAATCCCGAGCTCGCTTCGCTCGCTCTTGCACCAAATAAAAGTAAGAATTTAGTGTATTATTATAGTTCCGATTCACGAGTATTTAGTGATTTACAAGTATTTTAAAAAATATTTCGACGCGGCTCCGGCAGCTGAAATTGCATGGAGGTGGGATAAGCTCCCTTGACCCCCCCACAGTGACAGAATTCTCAAATTCAGAGGACTCGATTCTAAACCCAACCCAGGAGTTTTGTTAAACAACTCAAACCTACTAACTAGCTTTAAGGAGAATGTAGGCACATACTTATGAGTATATATGTAAAGATATTAAATGACGCTTACCTTTCACCCATTCGCGTTGCACTTTTTTACCAAGTTTCCAGTTTACTCCTTCTTTCTCCGGAGCATGTTCAATTTATTTCTTAATAATCACAAATCAATTATTTTCAAAAATACAGGTTTACTATCATGGATTCTTCGATTGACTGCCTATTATTATAAATGTCGGTGGTATGTCTGTTGCGCTCGACGTTGTGCATCACTCTCGAGTCACCGCGTGGCGCGCGCACTGCGCGGGACTACAGGCACTTTTTTATATCTGTGTACTGTGCGTGTTTCATGTATGTGCTAAATAAATATTATTCTTTCTTTCTTCCGCCTTCTTTTTATTTACATATCAGTATTTTCCACTTTCTAGCCATATCATCATTCTCCAATTGATATAACCAAGAGTCTTAAAAAAAACTGTCGTACTCATTGACTTATCATGTAGTAAAGACAGGGTGGACCGTACGTTTCTCTGACGCCATAAATTGGCCCGACTACTCCGAAGCGGACTCGCCACGCGGTCGGCAATCTTCGGGAACGCTCGTGTGCGTGGGCTATAAAACATGCCGTATTTCTTGTATGGTGAACGCGTATAAGCAAACGTTCGGACGACCTTATCTTTACAATTTATATATGTTCGTACTGGTATGAGTGACATTTTTCTTAAAACTCATATGCCCTTACAACTTCTTACTAAACCTTAGTTGACTATAAGGTACATTCCCTCTTATAAATGTATAAATGCTAAACATTTGGAATTCGCGTCCTAAAGTTATATAACTCCTACGTAGCAAAATGTATGAAAAATCCAAAATATTAGTTTGAACGAAGTTTGAAATTAAAACCCCTGTATATATTCTTTAGTTTCTATTTTTACAAATTAAGCTTTAGAGCGCCTGTATTTATTTGTGTTTAGACTACTCTAAATTAAAACAGAAAATTAGAAATAAAAAAACAGAAATTCTTGCTACAACTATTTGAACACTGATTAAATATAATAAAAAAAAAATCCTGAATAAAAAATATTTCAAAAAATAATTAAAACAAGCCTTAAAAATACTGATTGAACAGGGTCACGGGTTATCCCAACAAAAAGCATTAGTAAATAAATGATTAAATATATTTTTACATATAGTAGAGTATAGTTATGTATGAAATATGTATATTTTATAACAAGATTATATTATTTCAATGTACATTATTATATCACTGGGGTACATCAAATCCCAATTCCTGTAGTACGCTATAAAAAAAAATGCATGTTAGACTGTATACAAAGATTGTTTCTAAAGCTAAAGTTTTTATTGTAAGCTAAGCTTGCTACAATAATGTCTCAAATAAACAGACGAACTTTGAATAATTTTAGTTTGTAACGTCAAAATATTTTCAACAATATTAATTGCGTTATTTACATAAAAATCCTTCGGATTGTTATAGAAATTAAGTTACTTGGGTACTTTATAGATTTAACATCATTATGGTAACACATCGAAACGCGCAAGAACTATGTGAACTATGGTTATAATATTTTGGCATAGAATATTCACTCGTTACGGATATACATAATATTATAAATATCTTTATATGCCTTGAAAATTAATATCATGGTATTTTTCAAGCAGAGATTCAAATGACAGCCTAATTAAAAATAACTTTAGTTTTTTATAAATACAAAATTTTACATAAGTATAAATACCTAGTAGATAATTATGGAAAAGCAGAATTGAATCCTGCAAAATGTTTAAATTTAAAATCTTTTTGCTTGACATTTTTATGTTAGATTTTGCTATTACAAAATAAAAATATATATATACCATTTACAGGCACTTTTCAATAGTGAGGAGTCAGTCATCCGACTTCTTCATAGCTTCCTATGGAGAAGAACGGACAAGAATCTCAAAGCTCATTTAAATTACAAAAAAAATATCGTACGAAAATATTAGTTACATAATTCAAGTAATAAGTAATCCATAGGAATTATACAATGTGTAACTGAATGAATGCAATACTTGAAAATGGACATTGTACTTATCAACTTTAACTATGGCACCAACACTGAAATCGCGAAAAAAAAAAACGGATCCCCCATACATTTAAGTGCGCACTGCACAAAATGTACTAAACAGCTGTTTTTTTCGTGATTTCGTTGTTGTTACCATAGTAAAAGTTGTTCATAATTATGAGTACAATGAATTAACCCTTTTCAGGGTTCGTTTACTTCTGTTACATGTTGTACGGTAGATAAATTTGCAATGAAGAACATTTTAATTCGGCTATCCCTAATATCGCTACTTCACATTTATTTGACGCCTAGTTTAACAAAACATTTGCTTAAAAAAATAGCAACAAAAATAATGCTGTAATCTTATCAGAATTATACATACAATCCCAACAATAATAAAATTAAAAAAAGATCGATTTTTATAACTACTGCTTTTGTTCATAGATGGCGCTTGCGATGTGGGGAAACTAGTTTCATTTTATATTTCGCTGAAAACGAGTCCTAGCATTATGCTGAAGCGTGCCTGGGTTGCGGATTATGTTCGAAAGAGTTATCGCAGCCCTGTGAAAAGCAAAGGGCACTAAGAGGAGCACGGATGGGTTTTAGTCAGTAAGAGTCTGACACTCCCTTCCGCTCCGCCCAGAACGGGAGGAGTCATGATGATTTCCCATCCTTAAAAAAAGCATTATGCTGAGCAATGACCGTTTTGCGCGGATGTGACGCATAGCTTCCGAACTTGCATAACTTTTTAATTTTGTTCAGACTTGTTACTTTATAGTATGCGTCACGCGTGGCGCAAATGAACTCTTTTTCTTGTTCTTTTACGTAACTCATCGTGACTCTGGGTGGAGCGGGAGGGAGTGTCAGACTCTTACTGACTAAAACCCATCCGTGCTCCTCTTAAAGCCCTTTGCGTTCCAGGGCCGCAGTACCCGTCAATTATGCTGACCCTGACATCTATTTGAGGCGCGCGTGGAACACAACCCATCGACCCGGGCCAACCATTGTTTCAACAGAGAAATTCCAGATGAAAAAACCCCTTTAACTGAATCCAGGATCTCATATCATATCAGTTTAATTCCTGAATAATAAATATATTACATCCATACTTCCTTAACTACTAATATTATAAATGCGAAAGTAGTTTGTTCTCCAGGTGTTAAATGGCTGTACGGATTTTGATGAAACTTGGCAAACGAGTAGACCAGCCTAGCTTACACTTTTTATCCTGGGAGTATGTTGCCCTCCCTTCTCCTCAGAAGCTAGTAAAATTATAAAAACATGTAACTAGCCAACTTTCAAATCTTCCCAAAAGATGGCGTTATCCTAAACATCGCAAGCGCAGTCTACGAACCTTCGCGAACTTATAATTAAATACAGTGCTACCAGCTTAACTGTCCAGCCCAAGGCGCTTGCGCTTGATCCTAGCGTAGGGCCCGATTTCCGGGTCCATTACAAAGTCGTATAGGACTTTGGTCCAGCTGTCGTGGTGTGGAAGATTGTCGTAAAATTCTGGGGCGATGCGGCGTACCTGTTAAAGGAAATAGGCTAATTATTTTTGAGGCGAATAACAAGGATTGGTAGCGATTAAATATTTTTAGCACAACTATATTATATGAGCTACAAGAGGCAAGGATCTACAAAAACTAAATAATGGCTGCTACTGTAAGATGGCAAATATATTAAACAGGGCCAATGAAATCATAAGTGAGGTATTAATAATAATGACTTGGCGGCTAATATTAACAGTGGGATATCAAACATTTTGGTGTTTTAATTGGTGTAAGAGCGAGCGAAGCGAGCTCGGAACTTGGGGCACCCCATCCCCTTCGTGGTTATTTTTTTTACCACCCATAAATATTTATTTATTTTTATGACCATGTTCATATTTTCTTCTCATCTCAGTTAATTTTATAAACAACCTCACCTATTATTTCATAGGCCCTGTTTAATATATTTAACCTCTTTGACACTTCAGCAGAGGTCCTGACTCGAGGTTTGCTAAAGAGCTATGGAGCGCAGTATCCTAGGAGTTTCGAATTTCTGACCGTGTAAAGAACACGGTGCTGCGCGCCAAGTGTTCGTTATGGTAGCCTCAGCCTGTCTTGAACATGTAGTGTTCTACATAACATAAAGTACTAACCTCAGGTAGTTTACCGCCAGGCACCGCCGGGAAGTCGTGGTGTTCGTTATGGTAGCCTTTCTTGAACATGTAGAGTTCTACATAACATAGAATACTAACCTCAGGTAGTTTACTGCCAGGCACCGCCGGGAAGTCGTGGTGTTCGTTGTGGTAGCCCACGTTGAACGTGATCCAGTTGAGAGGACCGTAGTAGGAGTACGTCTCGTAGCCTTTCTTGAACATGTAGTGTTCGGCTATGAAGTGACCTGGAAAAGAAGAACAAAAGATAGTGAGTATTATTTATTTATTTTTAGCCTATTCCGTCCCAGTGCAGGCCTCCCTTTCTTCCTTGCATTGTTATAAAACGTCGCGAAAAAAACTGTCGTCTGCTCCATACATTTCTGTGCGTATGACTCGACAAAATGTACTGAACAGCTGACTTTTTTTCGCTATTTCGAGGTTGATCTAGTAAAAGTTGTACATAATGATAAGGACAATGACGCTTCAAGAGGTATTGCATTTATTCTGTTACACGTTCTATAAATATCGATGAATAAAAAAAATTGAGAAATAACATCTGAACAACCACCATTTTTCTAAGTTAAGTTTCTTGTCCATTAAGATAAGATAAGAATAGATAACATGTGTCATACATACAAGGAAATACCTGCATGCAAGATGGTAACAATACTTCTAGGTACAGGCATTTATAAACGGATCAGCAAAATTGTTTATTTTTTATTAATTAATAATAACGAATTATTAATCATTCGTTTAAATTTCGTGAAGATCTGATGAAGAACTTCGGAGATAATAAATAGATATGGACTTGTTGCAATTTTTGGAGGGTAGCACTAAAAGTAAAAAATTAAAAAACTTTTTTACAAAACAAAAAATTTGATGATGTTGTCAAAAAATGAAGAAACCACACCAGAAACACGGACTTCCAAAATTAAAGTTATATTATACTTTGTAGTGATTTTTGGAAATCGGCTGTATTTTTTTGTAAAAAAAAAATATTTTTTCATATAAGTAGTTTAATTTTATAATTTGCTTAATGTAACTGACCTGCGACTGGGTGGACACCCATCGCCATAACAGCTCCAAATATCAGGTACCCAAGCGCTTTCCATCCTGAAATACACAAGAATAAATGTTAAATAAATGCAACACATTTTTAACAAGCTTTTTTTAATTTTGCAATGTTTGTTAGATTTGTGACAATTTAAGAAGTCGGATTTGACAGCTGAGTAGAGGGATCGCTTTACCACTAACGGCCACTTTCTATAACATATCTCAATCCCAATCTTGATCCCGATCCTTGTCTGTAACCAATCAACGGCCGAGTTTGTGTCCTTCACCACACAATCCTCACCTTTGATTGGTTACAGACAAGGATTGGGATTGAGATATATTATAGAAAGCGGCCGTAAGTGCGAAAGAGATTTATCTCATGTCTCTTTCATAATTACTAGTATAGCTCTAAGTTTGTTTAGGTCCAATCTTGCAAGCAGAATTAGAACTACTTCTTTTTTTTTTTTGATGGGAAATCATCAAATGACTCCTCCCGCTATGGGCGGAGCGGAAGGGAATGTCAGACTCTTACTGACTAAAACCTATTCGTGCTCCTCCTAGTGCCCTTTGCTTTCCAGGGCCGCGGTAACTCTTTCGAACATAATTCGCAACCCTGGCAGGCTCTGGCCCTAAAGGATCTCGTCTACTATGCTGACATCTCTATGAGGCGCGCGTGGAACACAACGCGCCGTCGACCCGGGCCTGGCTTTGATCGGACGGCGAGCCACCCAACGTGATCCGTCCGTACACCCGCGCCTAACGGTGGCCGGGGAATCGCCCAGCGACTCTCGACGCCCGGTACGTCTCCCTATGTTGCGGCAGCTGTGGGGGGGGGAGGGGGCGTGAGGGTTGTCTCTCCTTCACGCGGCCCGCCTCCTCCTTCACTAGCATTACTGCTTCGCAGAAGGAGGTGACGGCTTCCCATGCCTCCTCGACTTCCTCTTATCCTACAGAGCTGACATATTACGTTTTGGTTCAGAGCCGCTGAAAATTTATTTGTATGGTAACTATGACCTGATTCTCCATCTAGGGTTGGCTCCACCAGCGGATGAAAGCTGTAGAAGAATGGCTGTAACTGCTGTAAGACACACTCACCCCAGAGCTTAATAATGACGGCATCGAAGAACAGCTGTATGACCAGATTGATCAACTCCATGGGCGTAGGAGGTTTGGGCCTGACCACTAGCGGACGGAAGCTGTAGAAGAACGGCTGCAACACCACCCAGAGGAACTTGCCACCGGTAGTGCAGAAGAGTTTCGCTTCTAATAAAGTTGGGAGATCTGTGTCTATTACCTCGTCGCCTTGGTACTGGAAAGGAGATAAATTAAGGATTATTATTAGTTAAATTAGCAACATTGGCAGACGACATTTTTGCCATTGTGGCTAGATCCTTCCTGAAGTTGGCACAGGAACGGTCAAAGTCAAAGCATTTATTTCAAACTAGCTACTACCAGCGGCTTCGCCCGCGTGAATATCGGAAATAGGAAGGTTTCCTGATTTGTATCGTACATTTTTTACTCGGAAACACCTACCCTACACTACCCAACCCTACACTACCCTATCCTACACCTACCCTAAACGTACCCTACACCTACACTAACCAGCCCAAAAAATACTATGACATGTTTTTGGTTTCCTGGTACTTGTGAATCTGTAGTACTAAGGCAGCAGCGGCTCTGAATTTCCTCTTCCTCCTCAGTCTTCATTGATCCATGCCCCTTACCGGGATAAAAAGGAGCATATGTCTCATTCCAGGATATGAACTACATGTGTGCCAAATTTCATCCAAATCCCTTCAGCCGTTTTTGCCTGATTGTTACACAAACATTCACATTTATAATATTAGTAGGATAAGCCATTCACAGGTACTTTTGAATTGTCAAAGTCAGTCAGTCAAAAACATGAAGCTATTTGCAAGTTCCAAGGCGTAGATCTCTATGGAGAAGAACGTGCAAGAAACTCCACGGACACCATTTTATGTTTTACAAAAAATCTGGTTATATTATCCTTGTTGCTTATTATAAAGAAATAAAAAAACAATTCCAAGTACCAAATATTAAAATAAGCCAGTGACAGCTAAGAGATGACCAGTCTCCACTGATGGCGCCCTTTCACGAACAAGACGCGTGCATCAGCACCATTCAGCTCAACCATTTTGAAGGGAACAGAATGATCCGATGGATTGAAACCGTGAATCCGTGGGATTGCCTGTATTCCTTTAAGGATTCAGTACATTCACATTCCGTTTGCACATTATAAGTAATATGTAGGCAATAGAAAGTGAGTCCACCTCAAATTAATACTGCGTACTGCAACTAACATTTTTATTCTGACAAATATTGATGAACTAGCTTTTGCCTCGATTTTTCCCGTTGCCGTAGGAATTTCCCGTTCCCGTATAGCCTTTAGACTTCTTCATGAATGTGGCTATCATACACAAAAAGAATTTTCCAAATCCGACTGGTAGTTCCAGAGATTTGCGCGTACAAACAAACAAACTTTTCAGCTTTTATTAGTATACTAGCTGTCTCCCGCGGCTTCGCTCCCGTCAACTGGTTACCTACCTACCCTACACCTACGACCCCTACCCTACACCTATGTGAATTTAGCGCTCACATTTCCAGCTCCGGAAGTACTTTAACATGTTTCTGGTCTCTTGGTACTTGTGAATCTGTAGAGCTAAGGCAGCAGCGGCTCTGAAGTTCCACTTCCTCCTCATTCTCCATTAATCCATGCCATTTAGCGGGATAAAAAGTAGCCTATTTTTTATTCCAGGTTATGAACTACATGTGTGCGAAATTTGACCCAAATCCCTTCAGCCGTTTTTACCTACTTACCTTTATAATATTAGTAGGATAGTACAAGATAGATTATTCTGACTCCACTTACCCTATGATGTTCTAAATGATACTTCTTAAAGCTGATAGAAACAGGTAGCCCAATGGGCAGATTCGCGAAGAAGCCGAACATCCTATTGGCCAGCGGCCGGTTGTGGCCGAAGGCTAGATTGTGCGCGATCTCGTGGATTGCTGAAACAAAGAGAAGGTTCAATTAAAACGTTGAATTATTGATAAAACTGCGCGTGCAGCGCCGTACACATGACAATCGTGAAATAACATCATTGCAAATACAGAATTTATGAAAATTTTGTGATTTAAATTACAAAAAATATAAAAGAAGGGCCACTGGAACGTTTTTATTTTAGTTTATTGATTTTTAGCAATAATTTTTATATATTTTTTTTATTATTTATTTTTTTAGCATTAAGTCCGCCTCTGTACATTTGTGTGCATGAAGTTTTAAATAAATAAATATACGAATTAAAATATCGTGAAGAACAATCAGCGTCTAGTGACGTCACTGCTGTTATGACAACGAAAACACGACCTTATTTCTTTGAGTTATGACAGTTCATAACCAGTGACAGACAGGACAGGAGTGACCTCATCGTCCGTTTTCGAAAATTTAAATTGTCAGTTTAAAACCGCAATTTTAGCAGTAAATTATAGACGTAATACCGCCCAGGGAGAGAAATCTTGACATAGTTACCGATCGCCTACTGACTGTATACGGTCGATGGAGTTATCGACGACGGATCGTTCATACCTGTCTATTAGGGACATACACAGAGAAACTTTCAGGTTTTATAAAATAACGAAAGTCTGATCGTCGCGGGCTCTTACTCTGAACATGAAAAATATACATGTTCCTCGGTTTCACTTGTGAAAGAAGTGAGATCTAACGATATACCAAGTTCTTTCGAACTTGCTTAAATCATAGCTCAGCTCCTGTATAAACATCAGTCATCAGTTGCTTTGAAAGAAAATTTATACTGGTCAGAATACAATAAAGGGACACAGACAAAAACTGACACGAAAGTGCCTTATATTGGTCTTATTGAAATCATATCATCATATCAGCCGAAAGACGTCCACTGCTGGACATAGGCCTCCCTCAAGTGTCGCCACAACAACCGGTCCTGTGCGTCTCGCATCCATCTGCTACCAGCGACCCTCACCAGGTCATCGGTCTACTTTTAATACATAATTTTAACTGAGCCCACCTGATGCGAAATTTTTTATAAACTACCCGATGAAAAAGGAAAAACAGAACTTCGAAAATTTTGAGTTACCGCTTTATGATTTCTGAGGGCGGAATACGGCAACCTTGGAGACCGACGACGGACGCCTGTAATAAATAATTCATGGTATGTTTGAATAGAATAGTGGGTAGTTATTTGTTCTGGTAAATGTCTATGTGACCTCTTCGTTACCTCGTTAGTCTAGAGGTCAGAAGCTCGAGTGCCGGTCCTGGGTTATTGCGGAATTTGTTCGAAAACCGCGGCCCTGGAACACAAAGGGCATTTGGAGGAACACGGGTGGGTTTTAGTCAGTAAGATTCTAATTTTATTGATAACGTCACAGCTTGCTTCAAGAATAAGATCTCAAGTCATTTCCACTCTCTAAAATCCCTTGCCGTGCCGCGTACTTGATGGTTTCCATCCAAAAAGAAAAAGGGGTTTCAATTCCCAGGTCGGGCAAAATGTGCTTTGAGTTTGGAATTTGATGTACACCCCCGTGCCTCGGAACGCCCGTGAAACCGTTAGTCCTAGGGGCCTACTTTCTAAGCCCGAAGTCCGAAGTTTCGGCCTTAGTGTCAGGCGTTTTCTACTCCGTATCATCTACGGACTTACGATTAGTCCCGAACCCGGACTAAGAATGAATGACAACACGATTTGACAGTTGTTCTTAGTTCGGGTTCAGGACTAATCGTAAGACCCCCTGGGCCGTCACATAGGACAGTAAAGGAACAGAGAGGGCACCTGACTCTCTCTGATCTCTGCAACCCAGTAACTGGATTACACTGGCAAGACTGGTGTCAGGTTATCTACCTTCTGACCATCCATAACAATTGTTTCTTGTCAGAGTAGTCAGCTAGGACACCGGCCTCATCTAGTTTAAAATGACCAAGAAAAAAATTTACATGTAAGTAAAAATATTCAAATGACCAGCGTGCTTTTCGAGGCACGAAACGAACTCGGTACTAATGTAACATGGTCACCCATCCAAGGAACGTCCTCGGCAAGCGTTACTTAACCTTGAAGACCGACTCTTGCGCTTGTTATTATCCAGCTCCTACGAGTACGAGCTCACTTGGGAGCCTCGGCATATTGTCACGTGACTTTTTATCTTTTAATGGTTAAGACTTTGTACCTAGTCCGTATCTTACGTCATTATTCTAGAACGATCTGCAGCTTGCCTACGTTCATCAAGTCACGTCCCCCTTTCTAGTAGGTAATAATAATAACAGATTACCTAATAGTTCTGCTTTGCTAAGAAATGATTACACAAAAGAATAGGTGACTAAAAAAAACATAGTTTTTATTATTTGCTTTAAAATGAAAAAAACATGTTTGTTTTGTTCAATACTAGAATTTATATCAGTTCGGTTGTCAGGTCAGTACAGCAGTGCGATTCTGTAAACATTTCGAAGTGAACACTTGGGCGGGGCGCACGACGGAAAAGTTGTCAAACCATACAAATAAGATGGAATTACAGCTCTATTGTCGTTCACTCCGCCTAGGTGAACACCGTGAGATGTCGACAGAATCGACCGGCAGGTGTGCTTTTTAGTGCATTTAAACAATAAATATCCTGTTTTTTTAGGGTTCCGTACCCAAAGGGTAAAACGGGACCCTATTACTAAGACTCCGCTGTCCGTCCGTCCGTCTGTCTGTCACCAGGCTGTATCTCATGAACCGTGATAGCTAGACAGTTGAAATTTTCAAAGATGCTGTATTTCTGTTGACACTATAACAACAAATACTAAAAACAAAATAAAATAAATATTTAAGTGGGGCTCCCATACAACAAACGTGATTTTGTTGCCGTTTTTTCTTATAGATAATGGTACGGAACTCTCCGTGCGCGAGTCCGACCCGCACTTTGCCCTTAGCCCTTACGGTCAGGCGCCACCTCGCAGCCCTTATAGTACGCGTCCAGATCGTGTCGCCACCTCTTTCTAGGCCGGCCTATTTCTAGGTCTATAATTTTATTTTATAGCTTCGATCAAAATTCAAAAGTATATACCTATTTGGCCAGTCACATTACGTCTGAGCTCAACGCCCTAACCCGTTACTTTGATTATTGTCTCCATAAAACTATTACTTGCAAAAATATTCACCCTTATTGGCATCTGGTATTCATCTGTCAAATTATTCCATTGTCCACTAAAACTTGGACCTCGCCTCGTTAGGCTTTCAGTACGTTTAGAGATTAGCTTATATTGGACGCTTGACATTACATTTTTCAGTATATCTTGGACCTCGCCTCGATAAGTTTTCCGTACAAAGAGAAATCAGTTTATACTGGACGTTGGACATGTGTAGCTAGATAATAATGTCTCTGTACTTGGAGCGTCAACGTTAAATTAGTTCATTTTTCAGTATAGCCTGGACCTTGCCTCGAATAATTTTCCATACTAAGAGAGATCAGCTTATACAGGACGATGGACATGTTGTGTAGCTAGATATACGTCTCCGAACGTATGTATGAGCGTCAATATTTTAAATTAGTATTTTAGTCTAACACAATAGTCACTAGGTACATGAACTCAAGGCCAGTGTTAGTCAATGAGTAACATAATATGTCTCTCTGAAAATAATGAATAACATGTTTTCAGAGAGACGACAAATCTCATATGGAGTTTATTAGTTAACTCGTGTAAAGGCTTGTTTACAATTACGCGGTATTCGCTTACCAAAGCGGTAGCGATAAACGCGGGGTATCCCACCGGGTATTGTGTATTTAAAGTATCTATGGAGTTTCTTGCACGTTCATCTCCATAAGATCTACTCTCTGGAACCTGCAACTGCTGGAAATAGGGGCGGTGAGTGTGTTTTGCTGAGAAAAATTGTTGTCGCTAGCGCGGCAGAACTGCTTCATCTATTTGACTGACAGAACTCAAAATGGTCTATTGTCGATAACTCCATCGACCGTATACAGTCAGTAGGCGTGCCCCGTACACTGTCAATCTTAAACGCGATCCACAGATCAGATTTTGATAGTGGATTGCGTTTAAAATTTACTGTGAACGGGCGGCCTTAGGACTTAACGACTGAATTTGGTCGTTATGCTATGAACCATGTCGAGACTTCCCGGCCTGGGCGGTATGGCGATACTGGTTTAATACGAAAATCAAAACCAAAAACCTTTATTTTCAATAGACCATTTTGAGTTCTGTCAGTCAAATAGATGAAGCAGTTCTGCCGCGCTAGCGACAACAATTTTTCTCAGCAAAACACACTCACCGCCCCTATTTCCAGCAGTTGCAGGTTCCAGAGAGTAGATCTTATGGAGATGAACGTGCAAGAAACTCCATAGATACTTTAAATACACAATACCCGGTGGGATACCCCGCGTTTATCGCTACCGCTTTGGTAAGCGAATACCGCGTAATTGTAAACAAGCCTTTACACGAGTTAACTAATAAACTCCATATGAGATTTGTCGTCTCTCTGAAAACATGTTATTCATTATTTTCAGAGAGACATATTATGTTACTCATTGACTAACACTGGCCTTGAGTTCATGTACCTAGTGACTATTGTGTTAGACTAAAATACTAATTTAAAATATTGACGCTCATACATACGTTCGGAGACGTATATCTAGCTACACAACATGTCCATCGTCCTGTATAAGCTGATCTCTCTTAGTATGGAAAATTATTCGAGGCAAGGTCCAGGCTATACTGAAAAATGAACTAATTTAACGTTGACGCTCCAAGTACAGAGACATTATTATCTAGCTACACATGTCCAACGTCCAGTATAAACTGATTTCTCTTTGTACGGAAAACTTATCGAGGCGAGGTCCAAGATATACTGAAAAATGTAATGTCAAGCGTCCAATATAAGCTAATCTCTAAACGTACTGAAAGCCTAACGAGGCGAGGTCCAAGTTTTAGTGGACAATGGAATAATTTGACAGATGAATACCAGATGCCAATAAGGGTGAATATTTTTGCAAGTAATAGTTTTATGGAGACAATAATCAAAGTAACGGGTTAGGGCGTTGAGCTCAGACGTAATGTGACTGGCCAAATAGGTATATACTTTTGAATTTTGATCGAAGCTATAAAATAAAATTATAGACCTAGAAATAGGCCGGCCTAGAAAGAGGTGGCGACACGATCTGGACGCGTACTATAAGGGCTGCGAGGTGGCGCCTGACCGTAAGGGCTAAGGGCAAAGTGCGGGTCGGACTCGCGCACGGAGAGTTCCGTACCATTATCTATAAGAAAAAACGGCAACAAAATCACGTTTGTTGTATGGGAGCCCCACTTAAATATTTATTTTATTTTGTTTTTAGTATTTGTTGTTATAGTGTCAACAGAAATACAGCATCTTTGAAAATTTCAACTGTCTAGCTATCACGGTTCATGAGATACAGCCTGGTGACAGACAGACGGACGGACGGACAGCGGAGTCTTAGTAATAGGGTCCCGTTTTACCCTTTGGGTACGGAACCCTAAAAAAACAGGATATTTATTGTTTAAATGCACTAAAAAGCACACCTGCCGGTCGATTCTGTCGACATCTCACGGTGTTCACCTAGGCGGAGTGAACGACAATAGAGCTGTAATTCCATCTTATTTGTATGGTTTGACAACTTTTCCGTCGTGCGCCCCGCCCAAGTGTTCACTTCGAAATGTTTACAGAATCGCACTGCTGTACTGACCTGACAACCGAACTGATATAAATTCTAGTATTGAACAAAACAAACATGTTTTTTTCATTTTAAAGCAAATAATAAAAACTATGTTTTTTTTAGTCACCTATTCTTTTGTGTAATCATTTCTTAGCAAAGCAGAACTATTAGGTAATCTGTTATTATTATTACCTACTAGAAAGGGGGACGTGACTTGATGAACGTAGGCAAGCTGCAGATCGTTCTAGAATAATGACGTAAGATACGGACTAGGTACAAAGTCTTAACCATTAAAAGATAAAAAGTCACGTGACAATATGCCGAGGCTCCCAAGTGAGCTCGTACTCGTAGGAGCTGGATAATAACAAGCGCAAGAGTCGGTCTTCAAGGTTAAGTAACGCTTGCCGAGGACGTTCCTTGGATGGGTGACCATGTTACATTAGTACCGAGTTCGTTTCGTGCCTCGAAAAGCACGCTGGTCATTTGAATATTTTTACTTACATGTAAATTTTTTTCTTGGTCATTTTAAACTAGATGAGGCCGGTGTCCTAGCTGACTACTCTGACAAGAAACAATTGTTATGGATGGTCAGAAGGTAGATAACCTGACACCAGTCTTGCCAGTGTAATCCAGTTACTGGGTTGCAGAGATCAGAGAGAGTCAGGTGCCCTCTCTGTTCCTTTACTGTCCTATGTGACGGCCCAGGGGGTCTTACGATTAGTCCTGAACCCGAACTAAGAACAACTGTCAAATCGTGTTGTCATTCATTCTTAGTCCGGGTTCGGGACTAATCGTAAGTCCGTAGATGATACGGAGTAGAAAACGCCTGACACTAAGGCCGAAACTTCGGACTTCGGGCTTAGAAAGTAGGCCCCTAGGACTAACGGTTTCACGGGCGTTCCGAGGCACGGGGGTGTACATCAAATTCCAAACTCAAAGCACATTTTGCCCGACCTGGGAATTGAAACCCATTTTTCTTTTTGGATGGAAACCATCAAGTACGCGGCACGGCAAGGGATTTTAGAGAGTGGAAATGACTTGAGATCTTATTTTATCTTACTTAGAATTTAAACGAGATGCGACGGTATGCCAGACCGTGCCGATGGATGCCGAAGCAAGCTGTGACGTTATCATTAAAATTAGAATCTTATTGACTAAAACCCACCCGTGTTCCTCCAAATGCCCTTTGTGTTCCAGGGCCGCGGTTTTCGAACAAATTTCGCAATAACCCAGGACCGGCACTCGAGCTTCTGACCTCTAGACTAACGAGGTAACGAAGAGGTCACATAGACATTTACCAGACCAAATAACTACCCACTATTCTATTCAAACATACCATGAATTATTTATTACCTAGGCGTCCGTCGTCGGTCTCCAAGGTTGCCGTATTCCGCCCTCAGAAATCATAAAGCGGTAACTCAAAATTTTCGAATTTTGTTTTTCCTTTTTCATCGGGTAGTTTATAAAAAATTTCGCATCAGGTGGGCTTATTTAAAATTATATATATATTTAAATTAGACCGATGACCTGGTGAGGGTCGCTGGTAGCAGATGGATGCGAGACGCACAGGACCGGTTGTTGTGGCGACACTTGGGGGAGGCCTATGTCCAGCAGTGGACGTCTTTCGGCTGACATGATGATATGATTTCAATAAGACCAATATAAGGCACTTTCGTGTCAGTTTTTGTCTGTGTCCCTTTATTGTATTCTGACCAGTATAAATTTTCTTTCAAAGCAACTGATGAAGTTTATACAGGAGCTGAGCTATGATTTAAGCAAGTTCGAAAGAACTTGGTATATCGTTAGATCTCACTTCTTTCACAAGTGAAACCGAGGAACATGTACATTTTTCATGTTCAGAGTAAGAGCCCGCGACGATCAGACTTTCGTTATTTTATAAAACCTGAAAGTTTCTCTATGTATGTCCGTAATAGACAGGTATGAACGATCCCCGACTATGAAGTTTGGATGCTGTGAAAGGTAACAGGTAGCAAAGGTGTATTGGTCCTCCGCCTCTTTTTAAAGCAACCGTTATCTTCATATTATGGACATACACATCATCTGCCCAGCCTTTTCTCAACTATATTGGGGTCGGCTCCCAGTCGAACCGAGTATTTTACGTGGAGCGGCTGCCTACCAGACCTCCACAACCCATTAACTGGGTAACACGGTACTTCTTGGCAAGACTGGTGTCAGATTTTCTGGCTTCTGATAATCCGTAACGACTGCCAAAGATCTACAAATGACAGCCGGACCAACGGCTTAACGTGCTTTCCAAAGCACGGAGGAGTCTCGGTATGTTAATATGGTCACCCATCCACAGACCAACCGCGGCAAGCGTTGCTTAACTTTGAAGATTGGTCCGTGCGGCTGTTATAATTTAGCCACGAGCTCCTCCTATTATGTACATACATACACAGAGGTTTAATAAAATACTAGCACTTTGCCCGTGACTTCGTCCGCGTGGATTTAGTAGGTACTCCACAAACATCAACGCCCCCTATACCCCCTTATAAACTTTAGTTTTGGAAAAATAAGCACAACGATTTTCATTAATTACATTTACTACTTAGCCATTTCTACTTATTCTATGGTCTCGGGTTCAGCGCAACTGTTCACCCCGTTCACCCCGTCAGGAGATGATTATGCAAAAATTGTTAGGTACATCTGTTTCAATAATCCCATTTTTAGTTCGTTCATAGCATTCCGACGTAAATTAAAGTAAGCAATAATGTCCTCCCCTAAAAACTTGCTGCAACCCCTGCTTTGCCAAATCCAAACATTTGTTACTCTTATTGTTTTATCGAAATCATTTTCAACTTCATCGGACCAGAGGCCTACCACAACCTCTTAAAACAATATTATTTTAATATTACTTTGTAATTTCTGTTGTTGCATTTTCAACGCTCGGATCAGCGCCGAGAGTTGAAAATGCAACAACAGAAATTACAAAGTAATATTAAAATAATATTGTTTTAAGAGGTTGTGGTAGGCCCCCAAGCATTGTTATGATTCTCCCCAGTTCGCTCAAGCCGCGACATTTTTCTTACTCCGAGCATGTTTATTACCGTCGTAACTTTTGAACGAAAGGTCCGATTTGAATAATTTAAAGCGTGATTTACACGGACATAATCAACCTTAATTATCAAACTATTTAAATGGATAAGGATTAATATCATGATACCGAAATCACCATTTTTTCAAATCACCAAGGATTTGCTTGAATAATTTGAACAAAAAGCGGTCATGGTGACTTAACCATAATAGTTAGACATATGGTATCACGGACTTTTTTGTAGACATTATTGACCTCTATAAAATTGTAGTACATCACTTTGCTCTATTGTCAATAGATTCCGCAGCGTACGCGATATAAGGATTTTTCTCACACCTTGGGTTACATTATCGAAGTTTTCATACGAATCCCTAACTTTTTTGAAAATATTCTATAGCCTATGTCCATCATCGATAATGTACGATTCTACTGGTGAAAGAATTTTTCAAATCGGTCCAGTAGTTTCGGAGCCTATTCATTTCAAACAAACAAACAAACAAACAAATCTTTCCTCTTTATAATATTATTATTAGTATAGAAAAATAACGAAGGTATGATCGTCGCGGGCTCTCGGACTATAAGGGCGCCTTCAAATTAGCCGAAAAGAGCCGCGCGGTGGCAGCGCGGCTGCAGCGCTGCCGCCGCGCTGCAACCGCTAGGTTCGAGCATCATAGTGTTACATTCAGTTTAACCGTGGACTCTGACGACGAAAATTTTATTTTTTTAGCCCAGAAGGAGAATTGTCATGGCAAACAACGAAAATATAAATTAAGTAGTCGTATTAACAATACACGTACTTATAATGCTTTTCACTTGGAGTTGTTTGTCAAGTTCTCAATTAATATATTGCATATTTCTTCCCAAGCCTTTTTCTTTTCGATTTTATTACTGTACTTGTCTGAATTCGAATCCCATATTGCTGGACGACTCTCAACCTCACCCATAAATTCTTCAACCAGATTTTCGTTCATGTTTAGACCTAAACAAAAACTATCTGCGCAACGTCACTAGTCGATCGATGAACTGATGCGCGGCCGCAGCGCGGGTGTAGCGCTGCAGTCGCGCGTTTTTTATTTATATGTATTAACAAAGCAGCGCGGCGGCAGCGCTGCAGCCGCGCTGCCACCGCGCGGCACTTCGCGGCAAACTTGAAGGCGCCCTTAGTGGGATAATAAAAAAACATTTTTCTGAAATCTCACTTTGATCGAGTTACAGCATTTTGGTTTCCGAGGACAGAATTAGTCAGTGTCGTGTATTAAAACCGTTAGTAGCATTTCATGACGGATAATATCTGTCATGAAATGCTAAAGCCAAGCCAAATGCTTTAGCCTTGAACCTACTGGGTTGGACTAGTTTAGGCTAGGACAAAGTAAAATGTCATGCCCTTTTTCAAAAGGTTAGGTTAGGTAGGAGACTAAATCTCACCAAAAAAATGAAATATTAAAGGAAGCTAAGTTCTTTATAACGACTTGGTTTTTTTTCGACATTCTGTCACGAACACTAACAATAATAAGTACGATTATATGGACTTCAAAACAGACTGATCTCTGAGTTTGTTTCGGTTTGTGTTCGGCGCGATTTCATGTCTCAGTCGCTCGTTTACGTTCGATGCATGCTTGCGTCCCGCTTGCTCCCGTGTACGTGACTGCACCTGCGCGATCTTTGCAAATGGCTAACTTCAGTGGGGCAAAGTTATTTGACGAGAACTGTACAAAAGAAATATCATTTATCAATATTTAACGGTCAAGGACAAGCCGTAATTTTTACCAGGTGTTTTAGTGTTTGGCTTTTTAGAAGGTATAGGTTCTGATGAAAACCAGATCTTGATAGGTATGTGATATGAAACATACATACAAACATTGAAAGTTCATTAACAGCTTTTATTTTTAACCGACTTCTAAAAAAGACTTCTCAATTCGGATGTTTTTTTTTTTTTTTTTTTATTTGTTCGGGCATAACTCCGTCGCTTGCCAACCGATTTGAAAAATTATTTTTTTGTTGAAAAGGGTATACTACCCAAATGGTACCATTGATCAAATTTTATTGAAATCGGTTCAGTAGTTTGGTTATTAAATCCAAATAGCTGGAAAAAATATGTGGAAAAATCATCTATGTATACGAAATTGCGTATTTTTGCTTTCCTGTGAATTTCCAGTGGTTTTGTTAGGTGTGGGGTACTACTAAAACTAAATTAAATAACTTAAATTTCGGAAGTCGGTGTTTTAGGGTCCTTCTTCGTTATTTGACACCGACTTCCGAAATTAAAGTTATTTCGAACTTTGTAGTGTTTTTTGAAAGTCGGTTTCTTTTTTTTTGTTCCCACATTGCGTGAATCTGTGGGTAGTCAAATAAATATATTTCCTTCCTTTCTTTTCAAAATAGGGCTTGTCTCTATTCGAGATCTGATAACTTTTTAACAGACCGAAAGCGTTGTGATTTTGTGAGTTTTGGCAAACAATGTAAGTAGCTACGTTATTTTTTTTTTTGGGCTAACTAATTCATTATAACCTAATAGGCACCGTTTACAGTAGTTAACCTAACTGTCACAACACTAATAACTCAAACATTATCAGCTAATGTTATCAATCTATCATCATAATAATACAAACAATAGATTAGTCACTATATATACAGGCTGTTTTAGAAAGGTGTGGTCATATTTAAGGTAGATGTTGGTAGCTGATATACATTAAGAAAAAAAAAATGTGAAACCTTTTTTTTTATTCGACCTTAAAAACGACCCGAAGAAATTACTTTTCAAGCAGCCTGATGCAGTTGGTGACTAATGGTGACATCAAATCTGTGATTGAAGTAAATGTCACCAACTGTTACAAACTGCTTGAAAAACATTTCTTCGTAACTTTTTTGTCGTTTTTCTGGCCGAATTTAAAAAAAAAAACAGTTTTATTAGAACTAAATGAGACAATTTAAATCTTGTATTAAACGCACACTATGCAGGCAAGCATATTATAAGTTAGGGGAGTATATTGAAGATAAAAATGCTTGGCTCAATGCTGGTCCTGGCCCACAGCCACTAGGGCGCACAAAGTAATCTGTTAGTTAGCATTTGGAAATATTGTTGGACCGGATGAAGATTGTAAGAATGCAATATTTTTCATTGTATAGACTCAATTTATTTAGCATTGTATAATTTCATGCATTAACGGCACATGTGTGATTACTATGTAGGTACCTCAAACTTAAACTACAATGATCATTTTGGGTAGGTCTTTGACTTGAATGTACCCTAGCGATTGGGGATGTCATGCTCACTCAAAAGTCTGGCTGATGGTGGCGTATGCGTTGGATTATGTGGCTCCCTTAAAAATGGTCAAGCCGAATGGTGCTAGCGTATGCGTTATGTTCGTGAACGGGCGCCGTCAGCTGAGACTGGTCATCTCTCGGCTGCCATGGTCTATTTTAATTATTTCTTTGAATTGTTTCTTTTTTACTCCGGACTCTTTTATCCTGCACGTCTTTTACATCGTTCTCACATATATGTATAATTTCAATATGAATGATGTAACCATAATTTAGTAACAGAATATTATTTTTAAAAGAGTGTCCGTGGAGTTTCTTGCACGTTCTTCTCCATAGAGATCTACGCTTTGGAACGTGCAAATAGCTTCATCTTTTTTTGACCGACCGACCTTGACAATTCAAAAGTGCCTGTAAATGGTCTAATTGAAATAAATGCTTTGACTTTGACTTTTGAAATTTTTTTATTAATGTATTTTTATCAGCTACAAATAATGCCATAACCATTATTTATATGACCACACCTTTCTGGAACATCCTGTATTTGGAAACCGCAGGAATTTTCCACTACAGGTGTTTGGAAAGATAACACATATCTGAACCAGGTGCCTACTGAAACTGGCGCATAGGTACCACCTATTCAAGAATTGGTGATGAGTCATGCCCAATTGGCGCATAAGCATAAGTGCGTCAGATCTTCAAGACTTTTATGACTCAATATGCCTAGCCTTTCCTGTCTGCAGCTGAATACCAGTTTCCATGGAGCGACTGCATATCTGATCTCCACAGCCCCGTAACTGGGTAAAACGGTACCCCAGGGCAAGACTGGTGTCAGATTTTCTGGTTTCGGTCTACAACGACTGTGAAGATATTCGAATGACAGCCGGGACCAACGGCTTAACGTGCTTTCCGAGGCACGGAGGAGTCTCGGTATGTTAATATGGTCACCCATCCACAGACCAACCTCAGCAAGCGTTGCTTAACCTTGAAGATTGGTCCGTGCCCACAGACCACGAGTTACGTTTACGGGTAGTGTTTTTTTGTCTCTGGATATCCTTCAAGGATGTTATCCATACTAGGGTGAGCGGAAGGGTCTTTACAAGGCTTTTGCTGATTAAAACCACACAGTGCTCTTCGATTATCTTTGCCTGAGGTGTCAGAAGACTTGAGGTAAAGCCCGGCCGTCCCGGCCAAGAACTGACCCGTATGATTTCCAAACGGATTCCGCTACCCACTGCGGCGATCATGCCTAAGTCCCACTTGAGTGTGGGTGGAAGGTGTGCGCGTTTGGAGGTAGCGGTACAGAGAAGTAAAGTCCCGCATACCTCCATTGAAAAGGGAGGATCCTCCGACCAGACCGTTGGTTTGTCTGGTGGGATTCAGGCTTTGCATATGTTCTAATCGCACGGTAAACTCTGATACCGCGATTTAGGATTTTGTCGAGTTAATTCGCAGCTGTCGAGATAGATGGCGCTGCGAGTCTCATTTTTTGATTCTGTTACGTTGATTTTTTGTGGCGGTTATAATGTCGCCTACACGCGTACACGATACCGTCTGGGTTTCGAGTCTGTTCAGGCGACCAGCTTGGTGAGTCTGTCGCCGGACCAGACGTTCAGGGACAGTTCTGCATCCTCCGGCGCCCGGTGCCTCTAGCGCAGGAGGTTGTGTCCTCTCGCTCCCTTTACACAGCTTCCTTTCCGACTATCACTTCTACGCAAAATGAGGTGGTGGCATTACACGCGCTTTCGCTCATAACTGGAATGAAACCACGACTGGAAACGAGTGGGTTTTCTTTTCTTGGTAAGACTGATTGTCTGACATTCGGGCTGACTTAACATCACGAGCACGACCCACCTCAACCCTGTTTTGCCTGTGGATATTCTGGTTGTGCGCAGATCATCATCTTCCTGCCCTTATCCCATGGGTCGGTTCAACACATTTTCTTCCTCCATTTTGCCCTATCACCCACCATGCTATCACTGACGCCCTTTCTTTCATATCACTCCACACACAATCCATCTATCTTTTGTTTCGCCTCTCTCTTCCTCTCCGTCCACCACATTTGCACATTTTTTTCCCAAGTTGTCTATGTTATTCATATTGTTTTAATTCGATTGTTTATGGTACGTATGCGTTCTTTATTTCTTCTTCCATGAGTGGCTCCTGTCATTCGGGCTTCTGACATACCATGAGGTGTGGTCGCCTGGTTATTTGTAATGCAATAGTGTAAAGAAACCTATTGGTGGCACCTGTTATGACTGGACGGTTATTCTAATCTGATAAAAGTCGTTGAAGCTTATCTGTTTGTAAACACTATTATTCACTTGAAACGGCTGTTTGTTATCTATACTTACTATGAAATAAGAGCACCTGTGAGTAACGTTTATTTCAAAATGTCCATTTTCTTGTATGATAGTAGAAACCACTTTTTCAACATCATAAATGGACCTACATTTCTTCCTGTCGTCCAGTAGTCCGTAGTGGGTTCATTACTATTGAGAATTTCTTGAAAGGTAACTAAAAGGTTTGACGCCTTTCATTGCTGGTAACGCGACCGTTGAGCAATTCGTACGACATTTTTTTTAAGGATGTGACATCATCAAATGACTCCTTCCGCTCTAGGCGGAGCGGAAAGGAGTGTCTGACTCTTACTGACTAATACCCATACGTGTTCCTCCTAATGCCCTTTTCCTTCGAGGGCCGCGGTGACTGTTTCGAACAAATTTCGCAACAATTGGTATGCATAGGGTTTTCATATTCATAAATTCAAGTTAGGCAGTGTTTAGTGGGTTTTCCATCAGGAATTTCTCAGTGTGGTGGACTTTATTTTTTGCTCGGTTAATAACAACGTAATATGCTTCCTATTGCATGGGATAATGGGACTAAAACAACAAGCAAATTGCTGATGTAGTTATTAAACATTATTTCTTTCTTTCTCTTGTTGCCGTCGGCGTTCTAGCCGTACTAGAACCCAGTGGCCTGGCACGCGACGATGGTAAGCGACCGGACGGTATGTCTTTATTTCCGTGGCAGATGAGTAGGCCTTTAGTGTGGGACGCTACTTGTGTCGATACTCTTGCGCCATCCCATCTTCCTAGCTCGTCGTACTGTGCTGGTGCTGCCGCTGCGGCTGCTGGGAATCTCAAACGGCGGAAATATAATAACCTAGTTGGCAATTATATTTTCAAGCCGTTTGGGGTTGAAACTCTTGGACCGAGAGGTCATCCGTTATTTAAAGAACTTGCTAAACGCTTAGTTGACAATTCGCGTGACCCGAGGGCTGGCTTTTACCTCGGACAGAGGATAAGCATTGCCATACAACGTAGTCATGCCGCCAGTCTTTTGGGCTCACTTCCAGTCGACAGCGATGCGGCCGAATTTTCTGACGACAAATTTTAGTTATATATGAATTTTTATTTTAAGTGTTTATAGAACAACTATATGACTTGAATTCTTCTTCGGCGAATTCACGCTCGACATTCATTTGTTAGGTCGACCTAGGAAACGATGACGGAATTGCATAAATTGCCGACCTAGTGGTCGACAATTGACTAGATCACTGCACGAACGATCTAAACAAGTGATCTCCTTATCAATTGAAGAGCTCTCCCAACAGTAATTTCCTCAACAAACAGTTAATATTCCGATAAGATAAGATTGATAATGACACACATTTCGAGAGCCGTGATTACCAGAATTACTTTGATAACTTGATATCAGTATAAACAGAAATAGTATGTATGTGTTTCTATGTAGGAGTATCTTTAAGTGGTCCTCAAAAGAAGGAGTGGAGGGTTCTTGACGATGATGTTGAGCTTAGTTTCTACTTTATCGTGGAAGACATAAATTAATTGATTTTATTTAAATTATTTATTTGCTTTTATGCCGGACAATCTGTGGGCCCGTAAATTACAGGATTGGTGCCCTGAAACAGCGAGACGAGGCCGCGGCAGACCACGAAGGAGATGGCGGGATGACCTGGGGGTCGAGTCTGCTATTGCAATCGTGTCTCAATGACCGGTCAATGATCGACTTTTGACGTATAACGTCAAACTTATGACACATTTCCCATACAAAAACTGTCAAAGTTGTCAAATATTCGATCAATGACCGGTCATTGAGACACGATTGCAATAGCAGACTCGAGCCCCTGGATGTCTTCCTTACGAATTGGAATGATGAAGCACAACACCGTGAGCATTGGAAGGAATGGAGGGAGGCCTTTGCCCAGCACTGGGACAGTACGGGCTAGTAATAATAATAATAATAATTATTTGCTTCGGACAACAATGTAATATGGTAGACAGTTAGACACCAGATAAATTGGCAATAATGGTATTTGATCCGCATACATTTATTGACTTTTTTAATATCAAAAACAGACATAAAGCTGTCCTGAATCGACTTCTATCGTGATTCTATAAGTTCTCTACTAATGAAAAACGGTTCATAATTTAGCAAGGATAAAACAAACAATGAAATGAGGTAGGATGTGCAAAGAACGATAGAGCAAGGAATAAGCTACCTGACCATTCTCTCCACATAGTGCATGAGAAAAGGGGAGTAAGGAATCTTCATTATGTTTTCAGGATGCTATTGTCACTGACCCGCGTTCTACGCATCAGTGATGCGACTTTTTTGCGAACCATTGCAAGGAAGCTGTCAGTTCGGTTCGGAGCATGCACGTTCTGAGCAAAGAACATAGTACATATTCACATTTTGCGGACATTGTACACAAGGCCATGCAAGGCAGCATACTTATAGGATGATTAATTTCCTGATCAATTAGGATAAGGGCGAGACGATCATGACGGGCATTTAGGAGTGGTATACTCAACAAAATGAAACATACATGGCCTTATTATAATTCTTATGTTATGAAGTCTTGGTATGAGCTGAGCCAAATTATGTTTGCGGTGATGTTTTTTTTAAAATTAGAGATGGGTTTGCTCTTGACTCTAGTCTAGGTCAGACGTGACAGAGACAAAGTCGACGATGGAGTGAGTTTACCCAGAAAAATGATTGTTCACAAGCAATTGATGTAATTCGCTTTTAGCTCGGGTTTGAATGCCTCTTCCTGCTTTGGTTAGAGCGGGAGAGAGTGCCAGAGCCAGACGACTATTACTGACTAAAACCACCTGTGTTCCTTCAAATGCCCTTTGTTTCCCAGGGCCGCGGTAACAATTTCGGACCATTCCGCAACAGTTCTGTGGGCCTAGTACGAATTTTTATCGTACTCCATCGCGTTAACGTCAAAACTCGCTTAAGTCAAATCGTATGGAGAAAAAGAGTCAGTTTTATTGCCATCAGACGGCGCTTATTCAGTTTACAAATTGACATTAACGTTAAAGCGATTGAGTACGTTGAAAAACTGGCACTAAGGTCATTGGAAGCTACCGCAGGGAGCAGCGAGGGTGGACCACCCACAAAGTAGGCCAACGACCTAGTTCAGGTCACCAGAGTTCTGACTGTACGACATGAATTTTATTCAAAATGTTTGGACTAAACTTTTCGTGTTTTTACTGTTACTACGCCTTAGGTTCTGGAGGCCAGAATTTATTTATTGCTTTTTTTAGGATCGACCACTGGCAGGTTAACACGCTAGGGCTATTAACTGCTAAAACTGGACTATCCTGTGGTGACCTCAAATGAATTTAAGGCCCCCAGCCAGGACTAAAAAGCTAGCTAAATACTAGAAACTACTGACCGCTCGCTAAGGGTTATTTATTGCTTGGGGAAGGCCTTCGTCTTACGGAGGACCGAAATGCCGGAACGAACTGTTTTGAGACTCAAAGTCAAGCTAATAATATGAGAACTTCGCAGGTATTTTGAGGAGAAAACTTTTACATATTAGACTGCTAATTTCTGGATAAATTTTATTAAAAAATTCTGCCCCGACCGCCGACATCGATGTGTATTAGACATCCAACTCAACGAACCGTAAACATTGGCAAAAGAAAGAATATTTGGATAGGCAATAGGTGGTTCTCAAACTAAATGTGTAGGGTAGCCAGGTGTCCGGATGACGCCGGTCCTAGTTTTGCTTTTTGGTTGCATGTCCAAATAGTCTGGCTTTTTGTGTGTCTTTTAAATAATTACGGTTTTACGATGACGAGTCAGCCTGAACCTGAACTTACAAACAATGCAACAATTTTTAAGACACAAATTCTTGAATAGGTTTAGGTGTCCGGCCCAATTTTATTCCCGGCTAAACCTGGCTGGACAATCCTATAGGTATGTAACATGTACGAGTACCTAGAGGTACAATCATTGCGGAATTAGTTCGAGAGTCACCGCGGCCCTGGAACGCAAAGGGTATTTGGAGGAACACGGAAGTCTGACACTCCCTTCCGCTCCACCCAGAGCGGAAGGAGACATTTGATGAGGGTTGCGGAATTGTTCCAAAGGGTTACCACGACCCTGGCTGGAACGCAAAGGCGAAAGGAGTCACTTGATGATTTACCAGAGCTAAAAAAAAAAAAAATTGGCCAAGTGCAAGTCGGACTCGCGCACGGAGGGTTCCGTACCATTATCTATAAAAAAAAAACGGCAAAAAAATTACGTTTGTTGTATGGGAGCCTCACTTAAATATTTATTTAATTCTGTTTATAATTTGTTGTTATAGCGGCAACAGAAATACATCATCTGTGAAAATTTCAACTCTCTAGCCATCACGGTTCATGAGATACAGCCTGGTGACAGACGACGGACGGACAGCGGAGTCTTAGTAATAGGGTCCCGTTTTTACCCTTTGGGTACGGAACCCAAAAAAGAGGTAAGTACAATCAGCACTTTGCCCACAGATTCTCTCCCGTGGCCACAAATGTTTCCCGGATAACAACTACCCTATAGCTAGCAATACTGTAACTTTCTGTCAGTGAAATATTTCTTTAAATCGGACGAGTAGTTTCGTCATACTTTGAAACTTTAGCACTTGACGTGTCACTATGATGGGTAACTGTGCAAACTTACCTAACATAAGAGAATGGTTGATGACTCCTCCGAAGCAGTAGGCCACCACCAGCATCAACGGCCAACTGAGCTGCGTCACAAACGGCAGGGAGATGATCTGTACCAGCACCATCGCCGTCACCACCCATTTGAAGTTAGGATCGTAGCCGAAGAGTTTCTTTATTTGTGGGTATTTTTCTGTGGAAAAAGGAGAATATATGGGTTAGTGAAGTCGTAACGAGAAGACTAGCTAAGACTTCTCCCATATTTATTTATTTATTTATTTACACATACAATTATTTTTACAGGCAGAACCCAAGATAATAAAAGTAGTCATACAATGCGACATCCAGAGACGCCCCTCACAAACTGATCACCCACCCACTCGAGTCCATGATTGACCATATTATATGGGTTAGTGAAGTCGTAACGAGAAGACTAGCTAAAACTTCTCCCATGTTATATGGGTTAGTGAAGTCGTAACGAGAAGACTAGCTAAGACTTCTCCCATATTATATGAATTAGTGAAGTCGTAACGAGAAGACTAGCTAAGACTTCTCCCATATTATATGGGTTAATGAAGTCGTAACGAGAAGACTAGCTAAGACTTCTCCCATATTATATGGGTTAGTGAAGTCGTAACGAGAAGACTAGCTAAGACTTCTCCCATGTTATATGGGTTAGTGAAGTCGTAACGAGAAGACTAGCTAAGACTTCTCCCATATTATATGAATTAGTGAAGTCGTAACGAGAAGACTAGCTAAGACTTCTCCCATATTATATGGGTTAGTGAAGTCGTAACGAGAAGACTAGCTAAGACTTCTGCCAGATACTTAGGGATTTGATATACAAAGCGCTCCGGAGTTTGGCAGCGCGCCTGTGACGCTTAGTATATTTCGTTCCTTTGACGCCATACATTTTATCTTGTTAGCTCCCTTTGTATATCAAGTCCCTTAAATGATCAATCAACGGTCTTATGTGCCTACACACGGGTATTTGTAACATTTGTCCGTGTTCCTACATTTTAGGCTTATGTGACTTCTTCGATAATTCTACTATACTTCTATACTTATACTAATAAAAATATTTTATAGAGGTAAAGTTGGTGAGTTTGTGAGGTTGTAGGGGGTAATCTCTGGATCTAGAAAACCAATTTTAAAAATTCTTTTTGTATATGATAGCCACATTCATGAGGAAGGCTATAGGCTATACGGAAACGGGAAACAACGGGATATATGCGTACGAAGTCGCGGGTAAAAGCTAGTTGATAAATAAATAAAGTCAAGGAGTATCCAATTTCAAGATACGAAACCGCTTTTGAAAAATTAAGTTGTTACTCGTATAGGCAAGCCTAAGCCAAAAATGGACGGAAATCCGAGTAATATAAATGCGTTTTACGATCAAAATAATTTCTATGTACCGATAACGAGAAAACACCACACTTCAAAGTATTTTTCTTTGCACTATGCTCTGTTAGTGCCAGTTTTTCTGATTCACCTTTCAAGCATTTGAAGAAACAGTTTCAGCACTAAGGGGGACCAGCTCAAGACAATATTATATTAGCTACGCAGCAGATTTTGTAGGCGGGCTGAACCTCTACCAGGAGGTCGGATTTTGTTCGAAACAGTTACCGCGGCCCTGGAAAGCAAAGGGCACCAGGAGGAGCACGGATCGGTTTTAGTCAGTAAGAGTCTGACACTCCCTCCCGCTCGGCCCAAAGCGGCAGGAGTCATTTGATGATTTCCCATCCATAAAAAAGGAGGGTTGAAACCTCCAGCATGAACTGTTCTGTTAACTCTTTTTCCAGCCATTTTGGGCTCACCGAGCTGTACTTTACATGAGGCACAGCTGATCTTCACACCGCAGAATTTGGATAAAACGATGCTCCTTTTTTTCGGATGGAAATCATCAAATGACTTCTTCCAATCTGGGTGCAGCGGGAAGGGATTGTCAGACTCTTACTAACTAAAACCCATCAATGTTCCTCCTCATGCCCTTTGCGTTCCAGGACCGCGGTGACTCTACCGAAAAAATTCCGCAACCCTGACAACACAATGCTCTTTGGCAAGACTGTCAGATTTTCGACCTTTTGTCTACCCGATTTCAATTTTCCACGAACGCCAGCCGCTCTTACGGCAGCCGGGACCCACGATGCATACCGCCATACGTGGTGAATGGTATACTACTGATTAAGTATTAATGACAGCATTTTTCTAGAGCAAAAGCTGGACGGCTATACAAGTATACATGACAGAAGGCACTCTCTCTTACACAAATAATATAATAATACATCTTTATTCAAAAATTCAAATTGGTACAATAGAATTATAAATCTTAGATAGTTATACAGGTCGAACAATGTTAGATGCCTGTACTAGGAGGGTCCTGTATCACAGGCGGCAAGGGCTCAAACAATGTATTAAGAATCGTCGAGATTTTTTAACAATATTTACTACTACTATTAAAATAGTTAATGAGTTGTATTAATTTATTTGATTAACCTAATTTACTTAATTAAACAGATGTCACATAAAATTCATAAACAAAAAAAGATCCTAAATAGATGGTTCCTAGCTAAGTTTAGTTTACGTTAAATTGTTTCGAACACTTAATTATTTACTCATACACAAGGTGAACTATTTGCGAAACATGATGATATAGAGGTATGCGAAACAGGGTGGAAAGACCCGCAACCTCTATTCAAAAGGGAGATTCCTCCGATCAAATGCGTTGTGTTACGTGAGTAACTGCCCGATCGTTGTAGACGTTCTATTGCATACGTTTAATTCAAATCTCGCGGAAAACTTTGATAGCGCGATGTAGGACTTGTGTGACGTAATATTCTTTTAGAAGTTCGTATGGGGCGGTATAGATGGCGCTACGGACGCTACGGTAGAGAGAGTTCTTCATAATACGGCCCTTAGTTAGCGATGACGCGTTCGTTACAACCACCATTTTGTTATGGCTCTCAAATACTCTCAATCAAGTATTTAATTATTGTTACTATACTTCAATCGAATGTTTAATCAAACCAGGGCATTCCAATTGAAAGACAAGTAATAGAACGTGAAATCACTTGATATTAATAGGTTGACATGGTGCTGTCTTATCTAAGAGAGTTGAAAATGTTTGTCTATGTTTGTAAAAGGTAATCTCTGGAAGTTCTGATCCGATTGCGGAAACTCTTTCCCTGATAGAATCTACACTATAGCCACAGTATAGATATCTACAGTATTGTGACTCGGTTCTGTCCTTGAAATAGTTGCCAACAGCCGCGCGGTATGAAAACACGCGATAGGGCTGCCCGCTTACAGTATTTTAATTAAATCTACCTACCTACTGTTTCTATCTAGTTTTGTAATTGTTTTTTTTTTATATAAAAAAAAGGAAATTCGTTGAGAATTAAATAGGAAGTGTTTAATAAAAATACATAAATTGTGTTTTTTTGTACATAAAAAAACACCCTGATAAAATTAAAAAATCCACATTTAATAGGATAAAAAATTTATTTAAGGCTACTCTCTCGAAAAAAGCTTGAAAACAGCGTGCAGATGAAGCAGCTTTTCGTCGGCATTTATAGAGAAATTACATCTGAAAAATATATAGTAATCTACATGATATAATACGTAATTTGGTTTAGCCATAATTTTTCTATCGGTATCCGATGATAAGAAAAAAAATCACCAAATCACCTCTAAATCGTTGAGATGAAACCATTTTACTCCTTCATTTTTTATCACAAGAATATAAAAAAAATATCTACTGCTTTGCAATACCAACGAAAATGATTTGGTTTTGTTACTTTTTAAAAACATGTATTATTTTTACTAAAATAAATTAAAAATGCGACCGTTTAAAGTCCGTGTCTATATCTCCCCCGCACTCGTCCACGAATTCAGTGCGGGACGCGTCGTGTTGCTAGGTGGACGTGCGTCGCGTTGCGAGAGCTCAGCACTACAAAAATATCATAAAATATAACTGCAAAAATTTTATTTTGGTAATAGTGGAGAAGGTTTTTTCTGATTATTGTATAAGTAGTGTTTTATTAGTGTTTAAGTTTAGTTTGTAAAACATGGGGAGTAACCAGAAACGAATGAAGAGAGTTGTAAAAAAATATTACAAACAAAAGGGTAAAACATTTATCAAGGTAAGTTTTATCTACATTTTCATTATAGCTTTACTTAGGTACCTTTCATAAAAGTAGATAGATACTGTTTATAAAATACCTATTTTCAAACAAAGTCGTAAGTATAATGCTTCTGTGTCATAGAGTAGTGAAGGATCACAGAAGGACCATGTTCTTGCAATGACTTTTAGTCAATATTACTTGTAATTTTCCTTTTCGGTATCTCAGTAAAGTATATTTTTACCTGACCGCGCCAGAAGGAGGGTTATGTTTTTCGAGTGTATGTATGTATGTGTGTATATTTCTTTGGTACGCTTTGTAGCCTAAACGCCTTCATGGATTTTATCTTGAGAGATGTCATTAGATTCGGCTTGATAGTGAGAGTGACACTGAGTATATATAAAAATTAAAATGGCTGATTTTTGGCGCCATATTATGTCTTTAATTTTTTTTTCCTCTAAACGGCACGGGAATAAAGGGGCAATAAAGGGCACGAGGAGACGATTTCAAAAATGTATCTCACTAAAATTAAAGAAATAAAAAACACCTTTTAAGTAGTTTTTAGCGATCGGGTTTTTTAGACAAAGTCAATTGTTTTTAATGTTATGATTAATTTATTCTGATTATTTTACAGAGTTTATGCAGTGAATGGCTGGAATTGAGAAGGAAACTGTGAACAGCCTCTAACTTTGGCCGCATTATATAGAGGCGTTCCAATATCAGTTGTAGTAACGTAGTAAAAGATTTACTATACTAAAAAGAAAGCATAAGTCACGTTAAATCAATAAAACATGGGACTGAAATTGCTCTTGAGCAAATTTCAAAAGACACTGGTTTAGTTATACAACCATACGGTATATTTATTGACGATAGATTGCCATATCTAGGCACTACTCCTGACGTTATTTGTGTCGAGGAGAACATGTGGTAAAAATTAAATGCCTTATTGCAGCTCACCAACTGAGTTTACCGAAGCAGTTACTAAAAAAAATCCTTTTAATAAAACTAATAAAACTGCTACGATTATTATTAATAATAATCATAATTGGTATTACCAAATTCAGGGTCAGCTTCACGTAACCAAAAGAACAAGATGTCTTTTTGGAATATGGCTGGGTGAAAAAATTCCTATGAAAATCGAAATTATAGAAAAAGATGACAAGTTCTGGAAAGACGTAATGGTAAATAAATTAATTATATTTCATTTGAATTGCATATTACCGGACTTATTGATCCAAGATACCTGAGAAAAATGAAAATTAGAGACCCTATTTGTATGCATAGAAAAAGCGGTGGAAGAGAGCGATACTAAAAATACCCAAAAAAACGAAACAAAATGAATAAACCAACAAAAAAATGATTAACAAGAAGACGATGTTCAGGAGAAAGAAGAAAATGTCAAAGAGAAGGAAATAGAACTAAGGAAAGAAAAAGAGGTTGAAAAGAAAAATGAACAAAACGAGAACGAAGAAAAAAAGAAAACAGAACAAGATTTTGTCTGGCTATCGAAATTTCCAAAAGTAAATATATATGAACACGGAGAAATAAGTGAGGATCAAGAAGTGCAACCAGCCAAAAGAATAAAAATACTCATTGAAATGAAGTTACATTTCAGTGAATTTTAGTTTTTATCTTTTTTTTATAACAAATATTATGACATACACTAGTACTTATTACTTATAATATACCACCTACCATACCTACCTACCCTACATAGAAACCTTCCTCTGACTTAAAAAAAAAATTGATAAAAGTATTAGCCGAAATTGGTCCAGCCGTCCTCGAGTCTTGCGCTTAGCAACTGATATAACCATTCATTTTTATTCATTTATATAAATAATTTTGTCCATAAGTTATCTTCCTCGATCATTTTTCAAGCCAGGCTGATTTGTAGTAAAGGTATAGTTTCTACCCGCGGCCTCGAAGCATTTGACAAATTTATTCGTAACTGTTGCCCGAAAAGTACATCCATATCAATAGAAAGTAAATAAAAACAAAAATTGACCACTTTATATGCGGAACACATAAAAAATAAATTTTACTTTCACGATGATTTGGCTTTCTGTGATTTCAATACTCTGTGACGGGACTAGGCGACGACGCGTTGTGGCGGAGCGGGCCGCGTGCGGCTCATCGTTCTGTTGCATGCGGGTAGCGGAGTGGGAGTTAGCTCCGCCCAAATGCGCAAGGTCACTGGCATGAATACAAGCCTTAAAAATCTCTTATTTGTACTTATTTGTGCTTACAAACCATCACACCGCTAGTTTGTCACTGCGGCGCATTCGCGACTGGTTTTGTACCGAATATATATGTCGCAGCCATTTGCTTCGTCAGCCGTTTAATTGGCTGCCTAGCCTTTTCATTTAAATGTGCCGATTTTTCAGCGACCTAAATACCGAATTGGCTGCGCTGCAACGTATATACCGAACTCGAGGTGCGTATACTATAGTACGGGTGGCAACCCTAGTCTGGAAGCTCTAAGTTCTCTCAAATCTTAACTAAACTAGCGTCGGCCACATCATGAATTGGCTAATTCTACGATATGGCCATGGCATGCATGTCAGTTCTGTGACCAAATACTTTTTCCTACTTTTCTTTTTCAGTTTAATTCTCGTAGAGTTGTAGAGAAACTCCAAGCATAGCTAGCTCCATCGTCCTAACAGTACTAATTGTTTTACAAGCTATTTCATTAGTTGCTACGTACCCTCTAACAGGTTTAATTGTTGTTAATAAGACTCGGCTGGTCTTCATTTGACAGCCAGCATGCAGCGTCTATAGAGAATTTTATGAGCCAAGTCATTTAACGGTGTTTTAATTTTTTCTATTGAGGGTAGTATGTAGTGGCGTAGAGGTAACGACCCCTTCATTTGTAGGTCGGCACTAGTCGGCAGTGATTTATTTTATCAGGCGTGATATTTTTTTACTCGCTGGACACAGAAAAGACGTAAGACGAGGACGGGGCGCGGACAGGGCACAGACGGGGCGCCGTCGCGACTTTTAAAACATATAGGAAAGACGAGGCACGGAATTGTGGTGTGAGTAATTGTGTGTGACAGCGACGCGCGAGTCCCGGCACCCACGCCCACGTGTGTTGCCAGTGATGACTTATGGAATCGAAACGTGGTCGGTCATAATGGGCCTCATCAGAAGGCTTAATTAAAGTCATCCAAACGGCAATGAAGAGGACAATGCTCGAAGTTTCTTTGCATGATCGAATCAGGAATGATGATATCCGCAAGAGAACCTAGTTTACCGACATAGCCTGAAGGATCGCCAAACTGAAGTGGCAGTGGACAAGCCACATTATTCGCAGAACAGATGGTCGATGGGGCCGCGTACCGGAAGACGTAGCGTTGGAAGACCTCCCACAAGCTGGACCGATGACCTGGTGAGAGTCGCGGGTAGCCGATGTATGCGAGACGCAGGAACGGTTGTTGTGGCGACACTTGGGGGAGGACAATGTCCAGCAGTGGACGTCTTTCGGCTGATATGATAATGATAAAAACCCATGACGATTCCGTTGTAGCAAGTTACCTATTAGGCAATCGATAATCTTCAGCATTTAAGCCTATTGTATTATTGTCACGTATGCCTTATTTCCAGATAAGATATGGCGAACATGAGTCATAATATTATTGACGTTTGCCATTTTTATTTAAATTGCTCTACGTGGTATTGTCTGTGTCTGCACGATTAACTATAATCTACCTTATTATCATACATTTGTGACTGAATCAGCTGGTATCGGTTGCTCGGTCAAAAAGACTGCATCTAATTGTGAAAGTCACTGTAAAAATACATTTCGAAGGTCCAATGACAGGAAAATGAACTTTCTTTGTTCTTTGTTGTAGGGGGAAAGCACCGAGCGATGTGCATGCTCAAACTTATAGTCTTAGGCGATAACGCACACAGGAGAACTAAGGTAACCGATATAGTTTGAAGAATTGGCAGGGGGGACATCAATCGCAGAACGTATGGTCAATGGGACCGAAAGGTTCTTTTTTTTTTTTTTTTAAAGGATGGGAAATCATCAAATGACCCCTTCCGCTCTTGGTGGAGCGGGAGGGAGTGTCAGACTCTTACTGACTAAAATCCATCCATGATCCTCCTAGTGCCTTTTGCGTTCCAGGGCCGCGGTAACTGTTTCGAACAAAATCCGCAACCCTGGCAGGCTCTGGCCCTAACGGGCCCCTACTCCTATGCTGACATCTCTTTGAGGCGCGCGTGGAACACAACGCGCAGTCGACCTGGGCCTGGCTTTGATCGGACGGCGAGCCACCCAACGCTCACCGTCCGCAGACCCGCACCTACGGTGACCGGGAATCGCCCAGCGACTCCCGACGCCCGGTGCGTCTCCCTATGCCGCGGCGGCTGGGGCGTGAGGGTTGTCTCTCCCTCACGCGCCCCGCCTCCTCCTTCACTAGCATTACTGCTTCGCAGAAGGAGGTGACGGCTTCCCATGCATCCTCCCATCCACCATGGATTGAACCAAGCCTGGACGCGAGAGGTCGCCGCACCGAACGGTTCTGGAGTGGCGACCGCGTATCGGAAGGCGTAGTGTTGGAACCTAGGTAGCCCCATGCCCTGGTTAAGGGCGCGGGAAGCCGTTACAAGCTAGAAGGAGAGGACCGGACGAAATTGCGTCGCTTAGGGGAGGCCTACGTCCAGCAGTGGACATCTTTCAGCTGAAATTGACATGACGGTGAGGAATCTCAGAAATACGGTCCCTTAGCTAGTTTTGTTGCCCTGGCTGGGGGCCTTTAATTCATGCTTATTCGCGCGATGGTCGCTTATTCACGCGATGATAGCTTTAGATTAGGACGCAGCCGTAGACCTACAATCACGTGTCAATTGAATGGCATTTTTTTTTCGGTATTACCAACTCGGACTCATACGAGGAAAATAATTTAAATGTTTACTATAAATTGTTATTAATGCGAACTAAATCATGCAGGTGTGAATGAATGACTAATTATTTATTTTTATCACGTTTATTTAATAAATGGACGAAGCTGATAAGGTTATCAAAATATTCGATTAGGATGACACCTAATCATTATCTTTCGTCTTTTTATTACTTATATCGATTTATAATAACTATGTTAGTCATTTTTGTTATGTTTTCCTGTCAATCTTTCCTTTAACTTTTTTTAAACGTTGCCCCAGTCCCCACTAGGAATTTCTCCTGTTTCGTGGGTGCATTTACAAACATTTAAACTCACATAAACAAACAGTCAGTGAACGGATCGTCATGAAATTTGGCAGGATACAGGCTACTTTTTTACGCGATACCTGACATCTACGCGGGCAACAGCTATTCATAATATTCTTGAAATCTCATATTAACAAATGAAATTGGCAGCTATTATTTCAGCCTCAATTAATAGGTAACGAATTGGTCAAAAAATGTAGATATGGTATTATACATAATACGCATAATCATTGTATAGGCATGAAAGAACATCATAAATTAATATGGCGATATAATCTAGATCTTTATATCAAAATAATTGAACGCGTATTGATAATGATAAGTATTAAGATTGTAGATTCACGTCAACATAAATGTTTGTTATACCTACAATATTAATTGGAAATTCAAAAGTGATTTTCATGTAGAGAACTCTAGAAACCTAAAGATCGACTAGCTTCCGCCCGCGACTTCGCCTGCGTGAAAAGGTCTTTATGGGTTTTAATTTTTTTGCACGGACACCCTTATCTTTTTCTAAAATATAAAGTAAACTAAGTCACTCCTTATAAGTGTATAAGCTATCTGCCACTGAAAGAGGTACCGTAAAAGTCGGCCCAGGCGTTTATTAGCCGGAATAAACAGACATCAAGATTTTAAAAAATAATTGTGTTTTTGTTAAGAGTATTGTATAATAATACTATTATACTTTCACATGCATTTAGTAAAAAGCTGTTCTTTTGACATTACAAACAGACATTTCAATTTAATGTATTTGTGTAGATAGACAATATGAGATACTTAATCAATAAACAATTATATCTGAGGCAAATTACACACGGAAAGTTTTCCGTGCGAAATTTCAAATGGAAGGGCTTATTGTGAGTCTCAAACATTATACATACTTTTGTCATAATTTTAATTTATATATTTTTACCCGACTGCGCCAGAAGGATGGAAATGGTTTTCGAGCGTATGTATGTATGTCCATTTCTTTGGCACGCCCTACAGGCCAAACGGCTGGACGGATTTTGACATAGGTGTCGTTGAATTCGTCAGAATTGTGGTAGGGACAACTTTTTCATGGATAGGAAATCATCAAATGACTTCTTCCGCTCTGGGTAGAGAGGAAAGGAGTGTCAGACTCTTACTGACTAAGAGCGGATTTCAGTTCAATCAAACTGAACGCGATTACATCTAAACTGCGTTCAAGAGCTGTCAGTGTAAATATTCCATAGAAAAATAATGACACGGACAGCTCATAAACTTGGTTTAATCGCTGATCGCGTTCAGTTTCATTGGTGAAATTGGCCCTTAGACCCATCCGTGTTCCTCCTCAATCCCTTAGCGTTCCAGAGCCGTGGTGACTCTTTCGAACAAATTCCGCAACTCGACACGCACTTGGGCTTTATTTCCACTTCACCTCATTTAAGAATTTTATTCTCATAAGAACTTAAATATTACAGTTCACTTAAAATGAGATACATGTAATATTTACCACTAGCGTGTTTGGCGACGTTACACAGGGTACATAGACATACACTTCTTTAAATCCTCCGGTAAATTATTGAATAGTTGTACATTTTGTGACCTTTGCGCCTAAAAGTGATATTAATTTTGTTTTGACATGATCGATGGTGTAGCTTCCAAGTAAGTTTGTCATCTACCCACATTCATTGAACCTTCTATATTTTCCTATCCAGGTTGATGGCCAAAAGTTCACAGTCGAAGTCATAGACTCGGTGAACGACTACACAGCCTACATGAAGGATATCTTCGACTCCAACACCTATTTCGTCCATAGCTTCCAAGTTCCAGCATTCATTGTTAACAATTTATTTACCGTCCAAACTGTCATCCAAGTCACCTTTAAAACGACACCGTCATATCCGGCGTTATCAGTCAAAATATAGGTGAAGAGCATCATCCATTCATTGAGGATACAAGGGCTATATTTGATAGAGTTCAAGATAAATTCGATAACACCAACATTTTTGTAGTAATCTGTTCACGTGAATGATAAGAATTATGAATGGATTCGAAATTAGAGGAAGAAACTGTGGATTGGTGGCACGTGAGCTTAGTCAGACGAAGGCCGAAGTGAAAAAACAAGTAAAAGAAAGCACACAAAATGAAATATAGAGAGTTTTGGCTCAAAAAAACAAAAAGAAAAAAACAATTACCGCAGAACGAAAGGCTGCAAAATCATTTGCTACTGAAAAATGAAATGGATACAATTTCGTTTTTATGTAATGTAACATAATTGATTATTTTTTTATGTTTTTATTCTGTACCTAAAACCTTAAAGCGAAATTCAATTATTATTTTCACATTTCAGAGCAGTAGATATTATTTCGAAGGAATGTTCCGTCGAAATAGAGATCCGCCGAACAAGTGCATGTCGAAGAAGGGTTCTGTCGAGGTAGTGTTTTCCGAACGTGTGTGTTGTCGAAGTATGTTCTGTCGGACTAATGCTTGTCGAATATATGTTCTGTCGAAGCAATGAGTAGTCGAACTACTGTTCTTCGAAATTGGGACCGTGTCGAAATAATTAACTGTCGAAATTCAGGATGACACCCAATTCCGCAACCCTGGCAGTATATTGGTCGTATAAGAAAGCAATTTTATTATTTATTTCAATTCAATAAAATTGGAGACCGCAAATGCTACAAACAAGATCTAAATAACGTAAAAATCCCCTTCAAAGATTTGTGCCGATTCACCCCGTTCGTAGGTACATCACTCCGGTACATTAATAAGGAGGCACTAATTAGATTCGTAACTGTTACGAGTTTATAAGAGACTATTAGACGCTGTTAGCGGCTGCCGACGAATGTACACGTCTTGCGAAAAGCTGTGGTCACACTGACAGCGGGAATGTTTTTAAACAAAATCTGTTATTAGTAACACCTTGATCTGACCCAGGGTAGTATGAAGTTTCTAAAGAAATAAAAGGAGAAGCAGACAGAGGCAGCTCGTGACTTTGTTTTATAACTATTTAGGCCCACTTGCGCATTGCCAGAATAATTGTCGTTTAGCTGGCTAAATTATAACAGCCGCACGGACCAATCTTCAAGGTTAAGGAACGCTTGCCGAGGTTGGTCTGTGGATGGGTGACCATATTAACATACCGAGACTCCTCCGTGCCTCGGAAAGCACGTTTTAAGCCGTTGGTCCCGGTTGTCATTTGTAGATCTTTGGCAGTCGTTACGGATTGTCAGAAGCCAGAAAATCTGACACCAGTCTTGCCAAGAAGTACCGTGTTACCCAGTTAATGGGTTGTGGAGGTCTGGTAGGCAGCCACTCCACGTAAAATACTGGTATTCAGCTGAATCCGGTTTGACTGGGAGCCGACCCCAATTTGGTTGGGAAAAGGCTAGGCAGATGATGATCTCAGAGCAGAACAAATAATTTCATACATAATGGCCTCGGGTTAGCAACTAATTCCGAAATAAAAAAAGCCGAGGAGGGTTCCGTACCATCATGATGATTTCTGAAAAAGTGTGCTATTTAGAGACATCTTTTTATTTTTCCAGTAATCTAAACTTCTATCAAATAGAATAATTTCAGATTTTTCTCTATGCAAACTTCGGAGATAAGTGGGGAGGGGAACGGTTTTTTCCACTTTTCATCAAAGTCGAAAACTATGCGGCCTAAAAAAAAAAGAAATTTGGTTGAAAATGTGCAAATAGCGCTATTTCATATGAAGCCCCACTTCGAATTTTTAATACCCCCTTTCAGTCCTATTGCAAATTTTTATTTCGTTCTTATTTGCAAAATAGTTGGGCAAACGTCATCTAAAACTATTCCAAATTTCAAGTTCATAGCATTAGTAGTTTTTTAGATAAGCAGCTGTGACAGATGGACAGACAGACTGAGTCGCACCTTAAATAACTATAGTTTGTGCAAGCGGGCCTTAGAGATAAAAGAACACGTTCTTCATACTTTCCTCGGAGAGAGGTAATGAGGTAATGACTCACAAAGTCAGAATAACGCCCGCATTGCGACCTAGCCCTACGCTCTCGACAGTCACTATCCAGACTTATCATGAAGAGTAAACAAGACATCGACTGTGCTGTGAGTTAAAACATGCGATTTCTTAAGAATTTTACTTACATAAGCTGAATTACAAGAAATGGTTGACGCTGTTTTTGGAGAAACGAACTATTTCAGTGCGAGTTTCATACTTACTCGATCAATTTGTACTGTAACTGAATATACAACATCTGTCGACAATCTAAAAAGCACAATTTATCTTACTAATATTATAAAGCTGAAATTGTTTGTTTAGTTGAACGCGCGAATCTCAGGAACTATATACAACATCTGGCGACAATCTAAAAAGCACAATTTATCTTACTAATATTATAAAGCTGAAATTGTTTGTTTAGTTGAACGCGCGAATCTCAGGAACTACTGGTTCGAATTGAAAAATTATTTTAGTGTTGGATAGCCCATTTATCGAGGAAGGCTATATTATAATGTAGCCATTAAATTCCCAGTCAGTTCTCGACATAGTTCTGACTTGAGAGGTCTGCTACGAGACACTAGACTTGGCTCAGTCAGCAGGGACAGTACTCGCTACTATCGATAGTGGAAATAGTACTTCCAACGTGGTAGCACCTTCTTCACAGTGACAGTTATCTTGTCGCCTTTCAACCCTCCAATCCAGCACACTTGTACGACACATTGTATATTAGCATCACGCCCAGGAGTGGATTATGCATTGCAGGAATATTTGGAGCATGTCCATATCCCAGACTCTAAAAGACTTTCTATTCTGTGTGCTGGCCGACACACGTGTGACTGAACGGAAGGAAACCCGTGAACACGTGCAAACTCATCTCGGGCTGCCTCTCGCATCAACGTGTTCCATCCAGAAGATCCCCAAGTAAGGCCTCATACCTATTCCAAACTGGTCAGCTCATTACTGTGTGTCGCCAATATTTCAAATTTCAATCCGCATAAAAAATTACTTCCCCCCGCATACGGTCCTTCGAAGCCGCAATAAATAGACTTATTCTACCAGAGCAATTTTTAATTATGGTAGCCAGTAAGGATGACAATCGGAGGTATGCAATTTATTAATACTCATTTTTATATTTTTTTTTTTTTATATTTTTCGCAGCTGTCGAAAGTGGGGCATTTTTGGTACTTCTTCTTTCATCCAGATCCGTTCTAGCGTGATGGAGTAACAAATATCCATACATCCCTAACTTTCGGATGCCAGATAAACTTGCAATAAAGTACATTGACCTGTCCCTAATATCCTTTCGCAGATAACCTAACAGTAAATTATGAACCGTTTTTCATTACAGTTTGTTGCAAAATGATTTTACAAATTAAAAATTTATTCAGAAAGGAATGTCCATATTATTCTTTCACGAGAAGAAGTTTAAGTATATAAGCGCCCGATTATCCGATCACTGCTTATTGCACGTTTATCTGGTGTCTATTTTATCAAGATTATTTGTCTCACTAGAGAGGCTCGAATGCTGTGTCGCAGCCTTGATTGTCCTTAATTAAAAAAGTATTGTCTAACATTATGCAATTTATATAGTGACTAGCACTTCGCCCGCGACTTCGTCCGCGTGGATTTAGTAGGTACTCCACAAACTTCAACGCCCCCTATACCCCCTTATAAACGTTAGTTTTGGAAAATTAAGCACAACGATTTTCTTACATGTATTACTTAGCCATTTCTACTTATTCTATGGTCTCAGGTTCAGCGCAACTGTTCACCCCGTTCACCCCGTCAGGAGTTGATTATGCAAAAATGGTTAGGTACATCTGTTTCAATAATCCCATTTTTAGTTCGTTCATTGCATTCCGACGTAAATTAAAGCAAGCAATAATGTCCTCCCCTAAAAACTTGCTGCAACCCCTGCTTCACCCCTTATTATGTATGTAGTTTATTTGCGAAAAATCCAAACATTTGTTACTCTTATTGTTTTATCGAAATCATTTTCAACTTCATCGGACCAAGCATTGTTATGATTCTCCCCAGTTCGCTCAAGCCGCGACATTTTTCTTACTCCGAGCATGTTTATTACCGTCGTAACTTTTGAACGAAAGGTCCGATTTGAATAATTTAAAGCGTGATTTACACGGACATAATCAACCTTAATTATCAAACCATTTAAATGGATAAGGATTAATATCATGATACCGAAATCACCATTTTTTCATATCACCAAGGATTTGCTTGAATAATTTTAACAAAAAGCGGCCATGGTGACTTAACCATAATAGTTAGACATATGGTATCGCGGACTTTTTTGTAGACATTGATGACCTCTATAAAATTGTAGTACATCACTTTGCTCTATTGTCAATAGATTCCGCAGCGTACGCGATATAAGGATTTTTTCTCACACCTTGGGTTACATTATCGAAGTTTTCATACGGATCCCTAACTTTTTGAAAATATTCTATAGCCTATGTCCATCATCGATAATGTACGATTCTACTGGTGAAAGAATTTTTCAAATCGGTCCAGTAGTTTCGGAGCCTATTCATTTCAAACAAACAAACAAACAAATCTTTCCTCTTTATAATATTAGTATAGATGTAACATACAACATCATTTGTCTAAAATGCTTCTGCCATTCAGTCTGTTAGCTAGCAATCAGACCAGTTTCTATAAATAGGTAGTTTTGATGATTACCGGTTTTATGACTCGACGATTGACGATAAGCATTTGGTTACCGAAACGGACTCGTTGGTCCAGAGGTGGCATGAGGGACGAATTTATTTGACTCGTGATCAATTCGATACCCGGACGGGAAAAATGTGTTTGGATGAAAATGTTCCCTGATAAGTGATAACTTTCAGACCTATGTATCCTGCTTAAGAGCGTTTACGCGGTACGGCTCTTCATACAAACTTTCAAATCCTTATTCTTCAAAATGAATGAACCGATTTTAACGAGACTTGGTATGCATACGCTAGATATCCAGGTCTAAATAGTTATCAGAAAACAATTTTGGAAAAGATTTCAGAGGGAGAGAGAGAGTGATTTTAAGTTTTCTATAGAAAGTGAAAAATCACTATATCTTTCCCCCTGAACTGAATAACTATTTAGACCTGGATGTCTAGCGTATGCATACCAAGTTTCGTTAAAATCGGTTTATTCATTTTGAAGAATAACGACTTGAAAGTTTGTATGAAATGACATACGGCGTACACGCTCTTAAGCGTAGAATTAAAATCTGTTCATTCATTTCGAAAATTAAGGACTTGAAAGTTTGTATGAAATGCCGTACGCCGCTCATATAGGTCAATAATGGTGATTCAGAATTTCTAATACAACCACAAAACAGCTGTGAGCTGATCCATTGAATATCTCTAATAAAATGAAACCTAACACCCAATATCAGGAATAAATGAGTCAGTAATCAATAAAACTGTAATCTATCATTCTGAAAAACGACCAATAAATGGTTATTTTTAGCGTGAAATACTTATTACGTATTTTATCATAATAATTCTATATGAGTTATACTTTATTATTATTTTATATTAATATTATATTGTTTTCTGACAATAACACCTGCATAACTATGTTTATGGGAAATGGAAATTATTCATTTTAGATAAAAAATAAAATACACTTTTTTTTCAAAGAAATTACACCAGTTATGTACACGCTTATTTCCAATGCAGAATCTGATTATTATGAAAAAAACAAAACTTTAAGGTTTCCTGTGGGACTTGTTGCATTTAGTACTTCTTCTTCGGCATTCCCTCACTGCTGGCTGAGGATCGCGACCACATACGACGCGTCTCCAAGCCATGCGGTCTGCCTCCACAAGGGGCTCCGGAGGGGGCTGAAATGGAGTGGCAATAACGGCCCCATTTCGCCTCCTCCAGACGTTCGTAATAAATTTAATTAAATTAATTTATTTTTTTCAAATTAAAAAAATAACTTTACTGTCAATGTCTGGAGTCAAAATCAGGGTAGTTTTTAGGGTTCCGTACCCAAAGGGTTGGGACCCTATTACTAAGACTCCGCTGTCAGTCTGTCTGTCACCAGGCAGTACCTATCTCATGAGTCCGACTCGCATTTGGCCGGTTTTTATAATTACATGATTTTAAACTGCTTCAATAGATTACAAAAATGTCATGTGGTGCCATATTTTTTTTATCAACTCTGTAATATTCACGTTTATTGTCATGCGCTAAGCGTACCTAAATAAACATGCTCTAACTGTATGATAACATTGAGAATTGTTCATAATATGTTCAGCCAAGTGTAAAGGATTTTCATTCTGTTTTTCATTATTAATGTTTTTTTCAAGAAAAGTACTCAAACATTTAGTTAAAATTTGGCTCTAAAATTTGGCTTTGCTCTCAACATCTCAACATCAAACATTGGACTTGAACATCACTGCCAAAGTTCGAATGGATGGTGGGCGACACAGCAGTGGCCACAGAACCACTTTAAGCTGGCCTCTGTGTCTATTGAAACTCCAGGACAAAGTCTAAGTATCACCAATGACAAATAACCTACTGTACTATAGGTATACTCACACCTCAGCCTTGCTTGGGGAACTCCTTGTTACATTACCTATCTATCTATATTATAAAATTGAATCCCTGTTTCCCTTGGTCACGGCATCACGTGTGAACGGGTGGACCAATTTCGCTAATTCTTTTTGTTACTGTAAGGAGAAGGATCTTATTAAAAAATATTTAAAAAATGGGTACCTACGTAGGGTAGGTGTAGAGTAGGGGCAAAGTTATTTGACGAGAACTGTAAACGAGTGACTGAGACAAAATCGCGCCGACATAATCCCCGCCCCGCGCATGCGCAGTTGCAGTTTGTTCGTAATTTTGACTACTACGCAGCCACTCGTAGCCAACTTCAGAGGGGCACAGTTATTTGACGCAAACTGTACTATTATTATATGAAAACCTAATACCCAATTTCAGGAGGAAATGAGTCAGTAATCAATAAGACTATCTATCACGCTAGGGCTGCTGTTAAACCGGACTATCCTTTGGTGAAAGAGGCCCCCAGCCAGGGCCAAAAAGCTAGCTATATTCTAAGTTACTACTGATCGCTCGCTAAGGGCATCCCCTGTGGGATACGGACCTCGGCTTAGCGGCGTCAGTTCTGGAGGGGCAGCAAGGGACAGGCTGGGTTGTTTCATTATTTTTGTTATTTAAGACAAATGGTGGCTCAGTGACGCGGGCTGGCTTTTTAGGCACCGTCTTTTGCCTAAAAAGCCAGCCCGCGTCACTGAGCCAGGAGGAAGAATGATCCGTGTGGCTGTTATTATTAATCCAAGCTACAGTTGTAACCACCCACTATGAAATAGTATGTAAATTACAAAACTGATAGAGCTATCATATTAATGCAAATTGTTGTACTTAGCATACAATATCTTTGGCACGGGACTCTCAGTTATACTATGATGCCAGAAGTATAAATTAATGTAAGGGACATTTCTGCATTATTGGTAAATGCTACTTATGTTGATTGCTGTAAGGTATATTTTGGCATTTTGGGTAAATTTTGATATTCTGAAGAACATTGTCATTAGGCAGAAACTCCATGTAGATCAATCTTTGCCCAACTAGGTATGTGTTATAATAATATTAATAAAATTCAGTTGTAATTGTAACAATTTTTTAGTTTTTTTTTACTTAAATCATATACAAAGTGTAACAGAATAAACGCAATACCTCTTAAGGGGTCATTGTACTCATCATTATGAACAACTTTCATTATGGGACCAACACTGAAATCCATATTGTATTAGGTGGTATTGCAGTATCACCGACAATATGATTAGCTTAAAGACTTATTAGCTGAATCTTAATTCTAATTTTCTATAGATAATTTGAAATTACAATCTGCTAATCAGTGTTTTTGAACCTTATTTTAAAAAACGAACCGTAACATTGGCAGCAAATTGTCAATCATTCTAATTTTCAAAAGAATTGAGTATGAATTTAAATGTTAATCAGTATTTTAACAGTTCATGCAATTAAAATTTTACTATTGTAAATGTGAAAGTTTGGATAACTGGAGTTTTTTTGCTCAATCACACCAGACCGAGACAGATATAGTCTGGAATAGTACTTAGGCTACTTTTTAACCCGGAAGTGTGTTCCCTAAGGATACTTTGGTCTTCCAACACTGCGTTCCGCAGTCGCCACTCCAGGACTTTTGGCCCCATCGATTCTGCGAGCAATGTGCCCTGCCCACTGTCACTTCAGTTTGGCGAGCCTTCAGGCTATGTCGGTAACCTTGGTTCAAATCACATGACTAAATATTATCCATCATAGTTCTATACATAGACAGGTTTTGAATGTGCATTAAAGACAAAACTTATACCTACTTGTTGCACTCAAGCATAGTTAAATTCTGCCAATAGAAATACGAGAACTTCCTCATTCATTTCAGTGTCAGGGTTTTATGATTTCTACATAATTATGTTCAGGGTCAAAACGAATTGAGAAGTTACTTTTTTTCTGTTTGATTTTCGTTAAATACAGTAAGTACATACTTTGAATGCTCATTATTTATTTTTATGGCGGATTGTGGTCAGTGGGTCGTCTTAGGGTATTTTTATATACGACGGAAAGAGCGGAGTTCCAATCAAATAAGTTTTCTACCAATACATCATTATTTTCTTTCTTCTTGTAAACAACGAATTTAAAAACAAGTTATAAATAAATACCTATTTGTGAAAAGGAAACTTGTTTACCGACAAGGTTGACACAGAGTATGGGACCCGTGACATTTTTTTTTCAAATTAGACCAACAAACTCGCTTCACCCGAAATCTAGTCACCCGTTTAATATTACATGTACGTGCGGTCTTGGTTTCTATATATGATACGTGACGTAATAACGTACTTACCTAGGATTATTTTCCGGCGACTTGCATGGGGCTCCTCCGTGTAAACCCACTCAAAATCAGTTCTGGATACCTTAGCACCCATGATTTAAACACTTTTACAACTGTTGTTTGAAAAACACTAGCTTATCTTCACACCGTTAACGCTTTATAGCACACTAAAAAGATATAGATGACGCGGTAATACGAAATTTATTTTTTTACAAAATAAATACAAACGCGACACAGTAGCACTGTAGCTACGCGGTTGACTGATTGAATGATTGAATTAAACTGACTGAAGTACTGAACGAAATAAATGAAATCATTCTGACGTGAACGATTGAATGAATGTCACTGAGTCACTAGGGCGGTGATTTACGAACCTCCGAATACCCCGAAAGACCACTCGGATACAATGAAAACTAATTGATTAGGAATAGCACTTCCATCCAGTATTTATGAAACACGCATTTTATGACCATAAAGATAAAAATATGATTACAAAGTCAAAAACCGGTCAGTGCGAGTCGGAATCTCACACGAAGGGTTCCGTATCATCACGTTCGCGTGCATCGGCTGCATGAACCAAAAAAATCACGTTTCATAAAGGCTCCTTTAATTTTCAACTTTATTTTATTAATTCGCTTTTATATCAGCAATAAGTTGTAGTATGATATAAGTTATAATGATAATACACACACTGAAAATTACAACTACCTGCCTATTTACCTAAGTCGGTTCATGAGATAAGACGAGGCCGCGAGGCCACACAATGCGTTAATGGTGCGGTGCGGCACTGGATCGGGGCCGCTGCGTCTATATACAAATCACGAAACGCTGAAACAAACTATGGGACGCGTGTCCGTACACTCCGTACCGTCACACAACGCTATAGTACTATCTAGGTATAGGTAGGTATATATACTGTGATTAGTTTCGGATCCAATATCCAGATGGAGCTCGTGTTCAAACATGATTGCCTTAGAAAGCCTGAAGAGGGCTCTCTTTGATATTATTATTATACTCTTTGGCCGCGACTGGAAGTACGGCGCCGCTGCACCGTCAACGCATCGTGTGGTTCCGCCCATACAACCTGCTGACAGACAACGGAGGCTTAGTAATAAGGTCCCGTTGGTTTAGATAAGTACCCCTCGGATAAGGCGCCTATTTATTTATAAAAGGCTATAAAATAGACGTCAACATCCGGCCATGTTTTATTTTCGCAGATAGAGGTTTCTATTAGGTAGAGTGATGACCGCGTACCGGAAGACGTAGCGTTGAAACGCCTCCTATGGGACGATGACCTGAACTGACCTGGACTCAGGTCTCCGATAGATGCGAGAAGCCCACGATCGATAAATGTGGCAGTGGACATCTTTTAGCTGTAATTTTGATGATCATGAAATATAGTTATTTCTCCCCTAATGTGGCTTTTCTTGTGCATTCGTTGTTGTATAAATAATAGATATAGTTGTAAAATATGAATGGAAGAAATTTTAATACATAGGTACATTAAGGAAAAGTTCAATGACAAGTCACATACGTCATAATTTAAAATACATAGATCAAAGCACTATTTTCTTCATAGCTAGTATGTAGCCAGTACGATTATTTGACACTAAACTTTAACATCCTCCCCTTAATCGGAAATGACTACAAATTAAGTTACATGACTGTACATAGACAGGTACACAAATATTTCAACCTGACTGTACTTTCAATGACAGTGACATAAAATTTATATAAACGTGGAGCACATAACAAGTCAAACAATAATAAAAATAGTAGCAAAAATTAAATCATATTAAACCTGTGTCAGACACACAACGTTGGTGTTTGCATCGACCTTTGGTCAGAACATCCGCCAACATCTTTTCCGTAGGCAAGACGATAATACTATTTTATTATTCTCAACCAGGCTCTCTAATGAAATGGTAACGGACATCGATGTGTTTAGTCCTACTATGATGTACAGGATTTTGTGCCAACTTTTGCGCACTTTGGTTGTCATTATAAATAGTAACAGATGAACACTGACCTGTAATTTCATTTATAAGGCGCTGTAAATATACAGCTTCTTTAGATGCGCTGGACAACGCCATGTATTCAGCCTCTGTGGAGGACAAGGCAACTGTGGGTTGTTTTTTGCACTCCCACGACACCGGTGCATTCGCCAGTTTGAATACAAAACCAGTTACGATCTTCTGTCTCCACCGTTGGCCCAGTCAGCATCTACGAAACCACGAAGAGGCACTCCAGTCTTTTTAAATGTAAGACCGTAATCTAACGTATGTACCTTTTAAATATTGCAGGATACGTTTAGCAGCATTCCAATGCGCCTGCATGGGGCGGCTGTCTGCTGTGCAGCTGGTTCTGTCTGAGAACGCAGGTCAATACTAATGTCCATAGGAGTAGAAACAGTTTTGCACTCCGCCATATTAAATCGGTCTAACGTCTCTAATATGTAACGTTTTTGATTTACCTTCACATCGTTACGACACCTTCTCTCTAACAACATGCAAACCGAGGCAATAACTAAGTTCACCTAAATCCTTAACACCGAAGAAATCCTTTAAGCCATTTTTAAGAATGTAAGCTCGCTTCCATTATTATGAAACATAACCAAATCATCTACGTAAATTGCCAAAATAGCGATATTATTAGACTTCCTTTTAATGTAGACGCAGGGCTCAGACTCCAATCTATTATAGCCTAAATCACGAAGCACCTCATCTAATCTTCTATTCCATGCTCTGGCAGCATGTTTGAGACCATAAAGCGATTTTTCCAGTTTACACACCTTAGTCTCCTCCCCTTCAGCTATAAACCCTTGGGGTTGTACCATAAAAACATTCTCCTCTAGTTTTCCGTGAAGGAAAGCTGTATCAATGTCTAAATGATGCATTTTTAAATTATGTTCTGTGGCTATCGCCAGCAAAACTCTTAACGACGAGTAACGAACTACCGGCGAGAAGGTTTCCTCGTAATCAATTCCATAACTTTGACGAAAACCCTTTGCAACTAAACGTGCTTTGTACCTACTAACTTTACCTTCAGAATCACGTTTTAACTTGAAGACCCATTTACATGGTATGATCTTCTGTCCTGTGTTCTCCACTAAGGTCCAGGTACCATTAGTTATCAAGGAATTATATTCATCCTCCATTGCTGCTATCCACATGTCCTTGTCAGGACGTAAGAACGCGTCAGAAAAAGAATATGGCTCATCATTTAACTCACCTATATTCATCGCGGAACAACAGCAAACCGAGCAGTAACTCACAGGTTTCCTCTCTCTTAAATTGAACCTCTTTGCGGGTTCCACAAGCGTCTCTTTTACCTCAACTGTTGAAGTTGGAGGAAGAGGATAAGCCACAGATAAGGGTGGTACGGCAGCAGCAGTGCTCGTACTCGCTACAGGATCAACTGGACAACCTTGCACCTGTAAATAATTGTTATCAGATGAGAGAACGATACTATGATAATCTGATTCGTTACCTATTTTATTTTTAGAGAAACGATCCTCTAAAAATATTACGTCCCGACCTTTAATACTTTTTCGTATGTTGGTGGGATCACGAAACCTACGATTAGTTATCGTCGCAATAACCAACGAATATGTACTGTTTTGCTTCAGCGTCTAACTTTTGGCGATTGCAAGACGGCACATGAACGTATGCATGACAACCAAATATTCGTAAATGAGAGATATCTGGTGTTCTGTCGTACCACATCTCGTACGGAGTACGATTATTTAAAGCTCTATGAGGACATCTATTTTTTAAATAAGTAGCAGTACGTACCGCTTCTTCCCAGAAGACCTTTGGTAGACAACTGTCTTGTAACATGCACCTAGCCTTCTCCACTAAGGACCTATTTGTCCTTTCAGCAACCCCGTTGGATTGTGAGCAATACGGGACAGTAGTCTGGTGCTTAATTCCCTTAGAAGCTAAATACGCTTCGAATTCAGTATTTACATACTCACCCCCGTTGTCGGTACGCAAGTTATTTATTTTATGAGATGTTTCTCTCTCAACCATGGCTTCAAATTCTAAAAACTTTTTCTTAACATCCGCTTTAGAGCGTATAAAATAAGAAAAAATCATCCTAGAAAAATCGTCTACAAAAATAACTAAATACCTGTTTGATTCTAAAGACATTACGTCAAAAGGTCCACACACATCTGAATGTATTAATTCCAACATTCTGGTGCCTCTCTTATATTCAATAGCTTTGAAGGGCTTTCGACTCTGTTTTCCTTCAATACAAGCTACACAAGGGTTTTTATCTAAAGAAGAATATTCAATACCTTTAGCTTTTCCATGACGCAGGTGTTCCAAAGCGACGCGGCACAGATGTCCAAGCCTTCGATGCCACAGGCTCGAAGTAGCGTTCACTTCAGTAACCATTGCCCGCTCCGCGTAAATCGGTATCTGCTCTAGTTTGTACAAACCACCAACGTTGCATGTAGCTACTATTTTGCCAACTACCTTTAAATCATTATGTTTATACATACAACAACCTTTCTTATCAAAAACAATAGTAAGACCCTTTTCAACAGCCTTATTTCCAGAAATTAAATTTGTACTTAATTCAGGAACGTACAGAACTTCTTTTATGCTACTGTCCTTGGCAAGCAACACTTCACCGACGCCAGCTGAGTTTATCTCTCTGTTATTGGCTAGAGTTATGTCCTTGCTCTCATACGTAGAATTAAAGTTGGTAAGCCATTCTTTAGAACACGTCATATGCGAGGAGGCTCCAGAATCCACATACCAGTCTGTTGGACTTAAACTGCCTCCAACGCCCAAGGCGGAAATAAGTGTTGTCTCATTACTAGGTTTCTTACCCTTCCTTTCCTGTTTCTCTTTTTTATACGATGGGCAATCCGGTCGCTTGTGTCCAGGTTCTTTGCAGTGATAACAAACAATGCTTCTTGTTACTGCTTTATGCGGCTTCACAATTCTCTCTTTTGAAGCAAGTACCAATTCTTTAGACTCGCGCTTTGCGCTTTCGTTCAGCAATTTCTGTTTAACTAATTCAGAAGTTACCTGTATACTTGAGTTTTCTAGAGCCATAACTAAGGGATCAAAAACTGATGGTAGCCCTCCTAGTAAAATTGCTCCTATAGACATATCGTCAATTACTCGCCCAATATCTGCTAGATCCTGAGCAGTGCTCATCACGGCATTGATGTAATCTTCGATTGATCCAAAATCAATTAACTGGAATCTATATAGCTTCCGTTCCAACGCTAACTTTCTACCCATACCTTTATCTTCATATACGTTCGCTAACGCATCCCATACCTCTTTTGCGGTTTGGCAAGACCGTACATATGTGATTGCGCCACCATCCAGGGTAAGACACATCTTTGTGTATGCTTTCAGATCATTGTTCTTTCGGACAGCCAGAGGTGTATTGTCTTGCTGTTCGTACCCTATAACTGCAGACCATAGGTCTTCGTGCAGCAGGAATATGCGCATTTTAAATTTCCATTGAGGATAACCATCCTAACCGGTTAAGTGTCTGATGGATGTCAGCGAAGCCCCAGAACCCGAAGGCATAGCATTATTACCGTCTCCCACTGACATTACGTAAAAAATATTTTTGACTGTTTAAAAATATTTACGCACCAACAACACTAACAATTAGAACAACTATAATTATACAAAACTCACTTTGGATGTCTGGGTGACCTGGGCCCATAACCAATTGTTGTATAAATAATAGATATAGTTGTAAAATATGAATGGAAGAAATTTTAATACATGGGTACATTAAGGAAAAGTTCAATGACAAGTCACATACGTCATAATTTAAAATACATCGATCAAAGCACTATTTTCTTCATAGCCAGTAGGATGTAGCCAGTACGATTATTTGATACTGAACTTTAACATTCGTGGAGTAAACCATTGAGTGCAGTTTTGACTTGGTCGGTCCAACGCATTGGTGACCTGCCGCGCGCTCTTGTGCCTTCAACCTTTCCGTGTACTACAAGTCAGTAAGTTGATCACAATCACACAATCGGTAAATAAACACAATCAAGTTTATTTATCGAGTCTAAAATAAATTTGATTGTGGCTCTAGTAGGCAGTAAATAAAAAAAAATTACACTTTTTTCTTTATTATTTTTATTTTAATATAAGATTTTCTTTAAAAATCCGGCCAAGTGTGAGTCGAACTCGTGCACGAAGGGTTCCGTGCAATTATCTATAAAAAAACAGACGTTTCTTGTATAGGAGCCCCACTTAAATATTTATTTTATTCTATTATTCGTATTTGTTGTTTTAACGGCTACAGAAATACATCATCTGTGAAAATTTGAACTGTCTAGCTATCGCGGTTCATGAGATAGAGCCTGGCGACGGACAGACAGACTGACGGACAGTGGAGTCTTAGTAACAGGGTCCCGTTTTACCCTTTGGGTACGGTACCCTAAAAATAAGAAAAACATTATAAAGGACGATGGTATGGTACGCCTACTGAATATACGAGGTTTTCTAAAATCTGTTGATTGCTTTTCATTTTAGTAGGCTCTTGGCTATTCCTCACTATTGTATTATTTTGCTAAAATTAACTATATTATAATGAAGCAGTAGGAAAAAAATATATATATAGACAACTACAAAAATTCTTATTTCTGCAAAAAATAAGTAAAAGAAAAGACGGATCACTCAAGTCAGCAATGCAAATATTACGTGCGCGCCACCAGCGGCGAAATTTAGAAGTTGCTTGAACGACACTTGCACATGAAGTCCATGCACTTGCATCTTTGCCAAAATCAATTCAAAAATTCCCCGAAAATTCAAGTCAAATATTTTCCAATTTGGGGACAAAAATCTACTGATTTCCCAAAAAATCCTCTTTGGCCCGATAGCCTTTTGCCTCGCGGTGGGACAAAATAGGCTAGATAGATGGATTATTTCGAACGCTTAGGTCGAGCGATATAAATCAATTTAGAAAAAGGGAGTCATTCAATATCCATGAGTAGGTAACCTAAAAAAAGGCTAGCCCGCGAAATTCAAATTTTCTTACGTTTTTTTGCAATTTGCTGGCCAGTATCAGGTTGAATGTTGGTCAAAATATGATTCGCGGCCGTAGCAAGTACGTATTTACAGAACTGTAATGATTAAAATCATCAATACAACTCTCTCAGTTATAATTGATGCCAAATATTATGATTTCATGAAATACCTACTACATTTGACATCTTTGGCTACGGCCGCGAATCATATTTTAAACAAGATCCAACCTGAAATTGATCTGCAAATTGCAAAAAACGTGAGAAAATTCGAATTTTGCGGGCTACCCTGAAGCATCCACCTTAAAATAAGTATTTCGATTTCTTGAAAAAGTGTTCTGACTTGGCACGGACCATCGATATTCAAAATCAACGCATTTTCCCCGCTTAATGTCAATCCCCAATCAATTTAAGATCCTACACTGGTAACTTTTAAAGTTTCGACGACACTTAGTTGTAAACTTTTAAGACTCGACTAATTGCATGACACTCTTGAGAATGAACTAAATATAATCGACTTAAAATTTTTGCTACTCTATGTTGTCGGTGGACATTGCAAGTCGACTCGCATCCATAAACAAAATAAAGTCTTTCTAAAGTTAGTTATTGAACATGGCGGTTGGTAAAAATAAAGGCCTCTCGAAAGGCGGTAAAAAGGGTGTTAAGAAGAAGATGTAAGTCTCCAATAAACCTCAAATCTATCAAACAACGTAATAATCTTTCGGTTAAACCTAAAACCAAAGCTGTGATAAATGTGATGTCGCGAATATTTTCGGATAGAAGTTCCATGTCTCGTGTCAAGATGTTTTCTCAAAGCAACTTAGTTTTACCAGTGATTTGCTTGTTCCAGTGTGTTGCTATCGTTGATTCTGATAATAGAATGAAAATGGCATGCAGTAATTTTTAAATATTTTACATAATGTGGTGAGTTTTTTGGTTATAGTTTTGAGGTTAGTTTAATTGTTATACATTTTTCAGTGTCGATCCTTTCACTCGTAAAGACTGGTACGATGTCAAGGCACCGTCCATGTTCACCAAGAGACAAGTGGGAACCACCCTTGTCAACCGTACTCAGGTATGTGAACTCTTCTTACCTCTGACCTAGGCTATAAAAGTTCATGTCTTGGCCTGGCTACTACCGGCAAGTGTTGCATCCTACTCTATGCACATTGTATAAATTAAAAATGACTTCTCTTACTGTGAAATTCACAAATAAAGTAAAATAAATAGCACATGGGCATGTTCATTGTGTTTTTCAAGTTTTTTTAAGTTCCATCATTGTTTAAACATAACCTAAACGCCAGGTGTTGAGTATACTTTTCACCTGTCTGGTCGTGAAAGCACTGAAACTATGTCCAGAGTTTTAATTATCCGCCACTCCTTTTTCTTGTAACGTGGGTAGAAACATTCTACTGTTTTGTTATTGATTCTTCCACCAGCAACACCCAACATGTGGTATTTTGATTTCTATGTTTCTATTTGTACATTTGGAAGTCTGATAGCCAGCCAGCGCAAGAACTTTTTGAATTAAAACTCGTTTGCAAACTTTTTGTAACAAACTTCTGCCTTCCCCATAAATTATTAACATTTTTATGTAGCACAAGTTATGCCTCATGGAAAATTGAAAACAAAAAGTTTGCACTTTATATATGAATACTATTTTACCTACAATGATGATCCACCTAGCTCGCAATGATAAACATCTGATGAAAACTTATGTTCCCTTTTGATTTACTTCTGACAGTTCTTAAAAAATGTACTTCACATATTTTTTTTTAAATTTTTTACTTAAAATATGGTGTATTTCTGTTTTAGGGTACCAAGATCGCCTCTGAAGGTTTGAAGGGCCGTGTGTTTGAAGTCTCGCTGGCCGATCTTCAAGCTGATACTGATGCAGAAAGGTTGGAATTTTATTTTTACTTCAACATAGAATGACTTGCAGGCTTGCCTGGTAAATAGTACACCAAACTCTACTAGAGGCCTCCATCTGCTGACATCATAATAATAAAAATTACTCACGTGCGTTCGACTGTTTTAATGTGCCACTATTGCTCTCAAAGATGGGATTTTACGGTTTTGACATTCAGATGATAGAATGGTTCCGCAGTTACCTAGATAAGCATACGCAGTTTGTTGAGATACGTAGAACAGACGGGTCTTTGGTGACCTCTAGTTATCGTTCTCTATGCAGAGGAGTTCCACAAGGATCAATTTTGGGGCCAGTATTATTCATTCTGTATTGCGCCGACATTATTAAAGTGATCAAAAAGTGCAAATATCACATTTACGCAGATGACACTCAAATTTATATTTCATTTAAGCCCCAGGACTATGAATATGCCTTTAATACCTAAATGAGGATCTGGAAGCCACTGTTCAGTGGTCAGAGTGCAACTCATTAGTACTGAATCCCTCGAAAACTAAGTACTTGCTCTTTGGTACAAAAGCTCAGTTAGAGGCAATTAAACCTACTGGTGACGTAATTGTAATGGGTGAACCCATTGAACGGGTTTACGAAGCACGGAATCTTGGCCTCATTATGGATTCAGAGCTTCGCTTTGATCAATTCGGAATTGTTTTTAAAAGTTTAAGGTAGCTCTGCGCTCGTTTCTGTTTTAATATTCCTTTTAGAGGTCATGTTACACCATATCTAAATAAGCATAACATTTTAATAATGAATGCACGGCGTAAACTCGGAAACCATTATCTTTCTTTCAAAAAAAAATAATGAGAACTTAGTAGGTGTTAATTCAAACTTATGACATTGTTGGAGTCTGTTTTGCGGTGACTCAAGTGTTCCGAAACCGACATTAGGTTTGATTCCAATTGTAACTTTAGTTAATGAACTTTCTGGGTTAGTGTTTTTATAAAGATGGCAGTATGTACATAAATGTGTGACTCATCAGAGCTGCAGGAAGTCTTATCTACTGACAGATCACTTCTTCCAGAATTTCTGAATGCCTCATTATATTATTGCAGTCCAGCTATATGAAGGAATACCATATGGTCTTCATATCGTTTTTGTCTGCAGAAAGTATATGCTACCGCACTGAAATGCCCTTGTATTTATTTACTCTGGTACCTTGTGTCGTTGCTACAAATATTTGTAATACAGTGTAGTGATGATGAAGGGACTGTTCAATTTCTGGCGTAATAGAGAGTTGTTGTTATAGGGGGTTCTCTGCTTCTCTGCCTTAGCTTTCACAGCCCTGAGACAGGCATGTTGTTCTGGTGCAGTCTGTGAAAAGCCAGCATAGATAGAGCCAGATTCAAATCATAGTATTTATAGTTGTCAAAAAATAAAAGGCCCGTTTTGACAGCATGATACAACAAAGAGATTTATTTAATGTCTCTTTCATACTTACTAGTAAAGTAATGTTGTATCCTGCTGTCAAAACGGGCCAAAGTCTAGTAAATTCGACGTTATATGGAGTTTACACTGTATTTCCTTGTACTCATATTGTCCATGTGATCTAAGTATGCATTGTTGGTTCCCCGGTGTAAAAAGATCCTACTATTGTATGAAATCACAGTATTGTGACCAGAATTCTTACTGTACTTATCCTTATCATGAGTCACAATATTAATTCAGTCATTGAAGTCATTGAAACTAATATAGAAATTGTTGTTGTCAGGTCTTTCCGCAAGTTTCGTCTGATCGCTGAAGATGTTCAGGGTCGCAATGTCCTCTGCAACTTCCATGGTATGGACCTCACCACTGACAAGCTCAGGTTTGTACTATTTATATATTTATTTGCATGTTTCCAGAAAAAGTATAGAAAATACACAATGTTGATTTCAGATCAGACAATAATTTAGAAGTATTTGTTAGAATTCCGAACAATAATAAAGGCCAGAAGTCAATTTACGAGTGGTCAAATTGACCAACTTCACTTAAAAATCAATGAATAAAAAAACAAGCTTGATATACAAATTGATAGTGTACTGCAGTCCAGCTATATGAAGGAATATCACATGGTCTTCATATCGTTTTTGTCTGCAGAAACTATATGCTACCGCACTGAAACACCCTTGTATTCATATACTCTGGTACCTTGTGTCGTTGCTACAAACAAATGAAGCATTTATTAATTGCTTTAGTCTTGTGGGTGTGTAGCGGTAATGGCTTTATCTAGCTCGCCCATTACCGGCAAGAGACTTCTGCTATAATGATCACAACATCCTAACAATCCATATCTCCCAACAGATGGATGGTCAAGAAATGGCAGACCCTGGTCGAGGCCAACATTGACGTGAAGACCACGGACGGCTACCTGCTCCGTGTGTTCTGCATTGGATTCACCAACAAGGACTCACTCAGTCAGCGCAAGACCTGTTATGCTCAGCACACCCAGGTAGGCAGACATGCCATTCTGTTGTAAGATTTCAGCTGCTGAAGGCAAACCTGTATTATTAAAATATTAGTTTAAAATGTTAAACTAAACTAACATCGCTATCCACACGCTTGCGCGAATGCTAGTATGTTTTGGGGGTCTACTCTCTGCCCGAAGTCCATAGTTTCCTGAACTCGAACTAAGGATGGATAAAATGGATGAATAAAAGTCCATAGGTGATACGGACTAGAATACGTCCGAAACTACGGACTTCGGGCTTAGAGAGTAGACCCCTGGATAGGCAAGCATGCCGGATATTTAGCTAGCTTTGGCTGTTTTTGTGACAGTTTGTTGAAGCTTGGCAAGTGTGTGGATCCAGCTTTAAACCTATCGCAGATAGCACTATAAAGAGTCTAGGTGTAATATTCTCGCTCTTTGTAGATGCCTCCTCCTGTCCGCTGCGTACATCACATTACTATGGTCATAACCACGAACGCGGCTCTCGGGTTACCGTTGGCTTTTCGTGGTTATGGTACATTCTCCTTACCAATAATGATACTGAGAATTTCTCAATAGCAGTGTGGAATCCAGAGTTGTCTCATTTCGGACAATTGAGTCGCCTATTTCATAGGACTTAAATATTATTGGCGAAATAGGGCTGAATTTATACTCCTTCTTAACATAAGTGTGATATTAACATATCACTAGATGACTCTTTAACACCTTGAGACATTTGACAGGACCAAACATTTGAAGTCCCTTTTTAGGGTTCCGTACCCAAAGGGTAAAACCGGGACCCTATTACTAAGACTGCTGTCCATCTGTCTATCACCAGGCTGTATCTCATGAACCGTGATAGCTAGACAGTTGAAATTTTCACAGATGATGTATTTCTGCCGTTGCCGCTATAGCAACAAAAATACTAAAAACAAGAAAATAAATATTTAAGTTTTAAAAAAATATTAATTAATAAATACCGTTACCGTTATAAATACGTACCGTTTTTTTTTATAGATAATGGTACGGAGCCCTTCGTGCGCGAGTCCGACTCGCAGGTTTTTTTTTGTGTGGGAAAGGAGCCGCGGTGTCTGACTATTAGGTTCTAAATTCCACCCGTGTTCCTTCATATGCTTTTTGCGTTCCAGGGCCGCGGGTTAATCTTTCGAACAATTTCGCAATGGATGTTTCAAGGCCCGTATCTGAGCCCGAGCCAATGTTTGGTACACTGCAAATACTCTTAACTAACGTAACTTTTCCACTCTCAGGTCCGTGCCATCCGCAAGAAGATGTGTGAAATCATCACTCGTGACGTCACCAACTCCGAACTGCGCGAGGTGGTCAACAAGCTGATCCCCGACTCTATTGCTAAGGATATCGAGAAGGCGTGCCACGGCATCTACCCACTTAGGGATGTCTGTATTAGGAAGGTATGTTACCAGGGGGTCGAGTCTGCTATTGCAATCGTGTCTCAATGACCGGTCAATGATCGATTTTTGACGTATAACGTCAAACTTATGACACATTTCCCATACAAAAACTGTCAAAGTTGTCAAATATTCGATCACTGACCGGTCATTGAGACACGATTGCAATAGCAGACTCGAGCCCCAGGTTTATTTGATAGCGTTTGAGGGTGAAAAGATGCAGGGGGTGAGTTGGGACAAAACTTTAGCAAAGGATTTTTCCATTTTGAATAAATTTTGTTGTCTCTTTTGATAGACTGGTGTTTGACCACAGTCTCACCTGATTGAAAGCGACGATACAGCATGTTTGCCTAGAATCAACCTGTTCACTCTTGACTCAACATGTCTTGTTGCCTAAAGACATTCTAGGCCCAAAGCTTTGCAAGATATGCAGGTTAAGCTAACTTAGCTTAGGTTTTTGTCTGCAACCTGTTTTATTATTTCTCAATAATAAATTATTGAAAACGATTTATATATATCTTGTTGGTAACAAATTACATACAATAATTCAATTGATGTTTAAATCCTTTCAAAGTTTTGTCATGAATCAGCTCTGTTTCTCTTTACACCCTTTTATACAACATTTGGTTTTGGTTGATAAGTTTGTATCACTGAAAAATTGTTATTGAAGTTCTTTCATTATGAATGTCTGTAAATGACAGTCAGACTAGACTCCATTGATTAACCACCATACTATGTACCCTGTATGGTTGTGATACAAGCTATAAAGACTGTATTAAATTAAATATTTCAAGCTAGACTTATCAACACTACCAAAACACCTATTATTACAATGATGATCCACCTAGCTCGCAATGATACACACCTGATGAAAAATCTTGTTCCCTTTTGATTTTTATCTGAAATCCGCTCCCTTACAACAATCACACTCTCTACCATCACTGATACTAACCAAGAAGGTTGCTTCACAGGTCAAGGTTCTGAAGAGGCCGCGTTTCGAGATCTCGAAGCTCATGGAGTTGCACGGCGAAGGTGGCGGTGGCAAGCGTGGCGAAGCCGGCGACAAGTCGGAACGCCCCGAGGGTTACGAGCCTCCCGTACAAGAGAGCGTTTAAGTTAATATACGTTAAAAACTGAGCTTTGAGTCTTTTATTTCATTTTGAGGGTAAAGGGAGATTTTTAACAGCTTTTGTAAAGGTGAGCATTACTTTTTTTTTATTGTTTTTACGTTGGCTTGCACTACAAATCATGATTGTTCTTTTTTGTCTTTATTTCTATGTAAAATACAACAAGATTCGCGTTATCTGGCGTTTCACGTATGTTATAAATGCGTGATTTTTAGTGCAAGCAGACTTATTTTCTTGGTTGAGGCGGTGATTTCAATAACTTACAGATAATATTCTTATTGACAACTTAAAAAAAAATTGCTTCTAAAGAACTGCAATAATTACCAACTCAACCAGTTGTTTGTGATTTGTTTCATAATGATGATCCACCTAGCTCGCAATGATACACACCTGATGAAAACTCTTGTTCCCTTTTGATTTTTAACTGAAAACTTTATTTTACAGTGATCACAATTCTGCCAAAAATAATCTTATTTACTTGTAATTTTGTCTCACAGGACCATGCATTGAAGAGGCTCCGTTTCAAGATCATGGTAGTTGAAACTTTGGAAAATTTGTGAAAAAAGCTTTTCAGTTTTTAATAAACATTTTAAATGGATACTCTTTTGTTTTATTAACGGCCGCTTTCTATAATATATCCCAAATTTGATTCCGATCCTTGTCTCTAACCAATCAAAGGTGAGGATTGTGTGGTGAAGGACACAAACTCGGCCGTTGATTGGTTACAGACAAGGATCGGGATCAAGATTGGGATTGAGATATATTATAGAAAGCGGCCGTAAGTCATACCTAGAACCTGTCATGTCGAAAAAGACAAGTCACATTTTATCGGTTTGTAGCAGTTCCTTGATTGAACTACTGGTTTGATTCACGGTTTAGGAGATAAATTAAAATAATTCAACATTACTATTTATGAAATGGGCGGCGCCGGGCGCAGGCCGGTGCACCACCGACTGCCAACGCGCAGATGGTGCGCGAGACGCGGCCGCCGAACGTAAACGAATAATTGTCGAGAAAAACCGAACTGAATGCCAACGCTGCAAAGAACTAGCGGTGTATGGCGGTGTGCTGGATTATGAAACCTGTTTCAGATCCAAGGAATTATCAGTTTCAAAATAACAGTCTACCAAAGAGTCTTTGATTGCAATAGATATCCAATCGTTTGCTACTTTTTTCTCAGCACTACAATATTAAACAATACCTACAATTTACAAATAAACAACCTATGTATTAAAAACAGTGCAACTAGCTAATTTAATTTGAATACTGGGTCGGTCAATGTAATGTCTGGCTTTAAAATAAATACCTGTATCATCTCATTCATTCATCAACGCACACTTCAAAATTTCACCATGTAGAATACAATAAAGCTGAAGAGTGTTCGTTTGAACGCGCTAATCTCTGGAACTACCTACCCGTCTTAATTTTGAAAATTCTTTTTATACAATGATAACTTCTACATTCATGAGGAAGGCTATACGGGAACAGGAAAAAAGGGATACCTACCTATACAACGAGGATGCGGCTACAGTATAATTATTACTATTGTAAGTACCTAGTCAGTCAAAGACATTAAATTTACCTATACCTACTAGCAATAGACAGGACATAGCGAACAAAATCGTAATCCGATACTTATGTCCTAGTGGTTAAAAAAAGTCGCTCAGTCTAGTGTGACACCCCTGCATGCTTAGATTAAATACACGCCTGCATGACACCTCGTAATTATGTCCACTCAATTCACCAAAAGTAAATTAATTTACTGAGAAAAAATGCCGAGTTGCGCATTACGATATTGCAAATCCAGATACGGTAAAACGACTTGACCTAATTTTGGTTTATTTTCGTTGGTATTTTTTGTATTTACTCGGAAATTAATTAAAATTCAATAATTTTCATAATAAGTTCTAGAACATTTGACAATTTTGTAAAATACAATATACATCTTTTGACGAATAGCTTAACCTTGCTTTTTTAAGAGATGTACTTAATGTTGTTTATCGATTTTTTTTTCGATAAAATTTAAAAATAATATTTTTAGCACCAGAAGGAGGATTCTATTTAAAAAAAACATTAGCTTTACAGCTGAAAATCATTCACATCAATTTAATTACTTTGAAAACGAATTAACAAATAATCATCACTTCCAAACGAAATAATAACACACGCAATAATACACACAAAAATAATCAAGGAATAATTATTACGACTTATTGCAAACAGCGCCGATCACCACTTAGACAACCTTACTCAACGAAATCCGGCAAAGAAAAGCGCAGAGCCTTGTTGGCAGTCGCTACGTCCCCGCAAGGGGACGTGGCGAGCTGTCACGGAGCGTAGCTCCCTGCCCGCGGGGACACCCCTCGGCCCGTGACAACGGGCCCGTTATTTTGTTGCTCCTAGTGAGCGGAGCTTCGTCGGGCGCGCGGCTACTCGGAAACGAATAGCAACGCACGCCCGTGTAAGGGCAGAGCCGGTGAGATGTCGACAGAATCGACCGGCTGGTTGTCAGGCGACTTGTTTACGACAAATCGCAAAAATTAACCTAACAATATAATAATAACACTTCGTCCGCGCGGATTTAGTAGATACTCCACAAACATCACCTCTACCCTCTTTTATAGGCTAGTTTTGGAAAATTGAGCACAAGATTTTCATTAATTACCAGACGGAGTGAACGGGGTGAACAAATGCGCTGATTCAGAGACCACAGAATCAGCAGCAGAAATGGCTGTTCTGCTGCTGATTCTGTGGTCTCTGAATCAGCGCAACCGTTCACCCCGTTCACTCCATCTGGAGTTGATTATGCAAAAATTTTTAGCCTATATTACTATTTACACCTATCCCACCTTTATTTCCACGTAAATTGAAGCAAGCAATAATTTTCTCCCCTAAAAACTTCATCACACCTTTTCACCCCTTTAGGGATTTATTTTCCTGCGTTCCAGGGTTGCGGATTTTGTTCGTAAGAGTTATCATCATGTCAGCCAATTGCCGTCCACTGCTGGACGTAAGCCTCCCCCAAAGAGCGCCAACCATCCCGGTCTTGAGCAGTCCGCATCCAACCGCTGCCAGCCACCTTCTTCAAATCATCGATCCATCGTGCCGCAGGACGTCCCACACTACGTTTGCCCATACGCGGTCTCCACTCCAGCACATGTCTGCTCCATCGACCGTCTGTCCGTCTACAGACATGGCCGGCCCACTTCCATTTCAGCATGCTGATTCTTCGCGCAATGTCGGTGACTTTAGTTCTCTGGCGAATGACTTCGTTGCGAATTCTATCCACCAGAGAAACCCCGAGCATTGCTCTCTCCATTGCACGCTGAGCAACCTTGAATTTGTGGACAAGACCTATGGTGAATGTCCACGTTTCGGCTCCGTAAGTCATTACGGGTAGGACGCACTGGTTATAAACCCTGGTCTTAAGGGATTGTGGGATCGACGATTCAAAGATATCACGTAGCTTCCCGAATGCCGCCCAGCCCAAACGAATTCTTCTGGTCGCTTCCTTCTCAAAGTTGTGCCGCCCCAGTTGAATAATTTGGCCTAGATATATGTATTCTTGCACAACCTCGAGGGTAGCGCCATTTACGATTACAGGTCTCGGGTTGACATGACCATTGTACATGACTTTGGTTTTGTCCAGATTCATCCCGAGACCCACCCGCCTTGAAGAATCGCTCAGACCGTTCAGCATCACTTCCAGCTCTTGCAGAGATTCTGCCATGATGACAATGTCATCCGCAAACCGGAGGTGCGAGATGGACTGACCGTTGATATTTATGCCTCGTCCTTTCCAATCAAGCGTCTTGAAAACGTCCTCCAACGCGTTCGTAAACAGTTTCGGAGAGATGACGTCTCCCTGTCTAACACCTCGACGCAGCTGGATTGGTTTTGTGCTCTGTTCTTGTACTTGGACGGTCATTGTTGCGGCCTTATACAGACATCTCATCACCTCGACGTAGCGGCAGTCGATGAGACATCGCTGCATGGCCTCCAGGACAGCCCAGGTCTCGACGGTGTCGAAGGCTTTCTCGTAGTCCACATACGCAAGGCACAGAGGCTGATTGTATTCCTCGGTCTTCTGGATTATTTGCCTAAGGGTGTGAATATGGTCCACGGTGCTGTAGCCTTTTCGAAATCCGGCCTGCTCCGGCGGCTGGAAGTCATCGAACTTTTGGGCGTAAGAGTTATCGCGGCCTTGGAAAGCAAAGGGCACTAGGAGGAGCACGGTTGGGTTTTAGTCAGTAAGAGTCTGACACTCCTTTTCGCTCCACCCAGAGCGTAAGAAGTCATTTGATGATTTACCTACCCTGCACCTACCCTACACCTACCCTGCGCCTACCCTGCACCTACCCTGCACCTACCCTGCACCTACCCTGCACCTACCCTTTATAATATTAGTAGGATAGTAGGATGTGAATGTTTGTGTAACAATCAGACAAAAACGGCTGAAGGGATTTGGATGAAATTTGGCACACATGTAGTTCATGTCCTGGAATGAAACATATGCTACTTTTTATCCCGGTAAGTGGCATGGATCAATGAAGACTGAGGAGGAAGTGGAAATTCAGAGCCGCTGCTGCCTTAGTACTACAGATTCACAAGTACCAGGAGACCAGAAACATCAAGTACCTACCAGGAAACCAGAAACATGTCATAGTATTTTTTGGGCTGGTTAGGGTAGGTGTAGGGTAGGTGTAGAGTAGGTGTATTTACAATACAAATCAAGAAACCTCCCTATTTCAGATTTTCACGCGGGCGAAGCCGCTGATAGAAGCTAGTTTAAAATATTAGTAGGATATAATAGCTAGTCATGAGAAAGGCCATATGCGGATGGGCGAACGGGTAAACAACGGGATTGCGCGTACGAAGTTGTGGGCAAAAGCTAGTAACTTGTAATGATAGGTAGGTAATATAAATGAAAAAAAATGCCAATAAATAATACGATCTAAAACTGGTGGCTTTTTTAAAAAAAAATTATGCATTAGTTTCAATATTTTCCAATGTGATGAATGAGAAAAATTTACAACTTTTATTATCGGTAGTCAAAACCTAATACCTAAATGGCTGTTAACATCCCTATAACTGACTGGCCATTTACCGAGTGATAGCTGAATTTATAAATTTAATTCGTATGTTTGCTATTCAAAGTCAGATGGCGTCACTGAGGCATGGGATCACAGTTTTTCTATGACATTTCTTCTGATAGGTAGGTAGCCGCTCTATTGTATCTATATCTCTTTGTATCAGTGCTTGGTGCTCGGCTCATCTGGTAACTAGAGATGGGATACCAATATTTATCCGTTTTAGCTAACCACATTTATATATATAACTAGGGGAACATAAACTTGGAAGAGTCAAGAAATGAGAACAAAGTTGTTAGCGCCCTTTGCTCTCTGCGCTAGCGCATGGGCAACCACTGTAAAAGTGAGCGGTGCGCAGAGACATGATCATATTTGCGTAAATTGAAAATAAATTCTATGCAGTAATTAAGAAGGCGGTCAAGTTTGTTAAGAAGATCTGCATTCAGGTCATAGTAGCACACGTCGCCATAATCTATGATGGGAAAAATTAGGGTCTGCACAAGTATTGATTTCGTGTTCGACGGTAACAGATTTTTCAAACGATACAGAGCCCTCAGCGTTCCCGTAACCTTCTGACTGATGCTAGCGACTTGAAGACGCCAGTTTAGGGTGCTATCGAAGCAAGCCAGCGATTCTCGCCAATTTTAGTGGGCTCGTGACCACGAAAAGCAAATCAAATCAAATCAAATCAAATTAAATACGTTTCTTTGTGTACACAGGTGAAAAAGGTGGAACAATTACAAGATTAATGGGTCTCTGTGTCCTGCCACAGTAGGTAGCATACAAACATTACATATTACATTTCAAATGTGCCAAAATATTTTAAATGCAATGCAAACTACTTTTCTACGATACGTTTTTTGTTTTTGTCAAATTGTTTTAGTTTTAACCGTTTGTGCCTTTTTACTGTTTTACTTTTACATCTATAACATATTTATACCTCCTGATAACGTGCCGAACTCATTCAATAGCCCATAAATTCACCCCTGAGAACCTTTCTTACACCTGTTAGTAATCTGTGAATTATGTGAATACTAAATATTAGCACATAATATTAGTTTTACGCCAGATTACTAATACGCAAGTCCATGGGATATTACTAATCTCTTAACTAATACTAATATATTCGCCGCACCCCCACTGGTAACACTACCAGGTCCAGGTGTCAACTGTCAGTCGAGTGTCAAGTTTTGTTGTTTGTAACTGTCTGCTGCTGTGGTTGGGTTTTCATAGTTGGAAGTTGGAATATTTACAGTGAAACCTACTTTATATATTAAGACAAAATAATGGAAAAGCTTCCGACGTGTAGGATATGTTTGGCGGAGGATGTTCGCATGTACATAGTTGTCAACAAGGACTTGCATAAACTTTATGAGAAACTGACAGATAATCCAGTGAGTGACTTTAGAAAGTTTGAAATAGGTACCTTCTTGATTGAGACAGAATCAATGCTCTTAAATACCTTCTTTGCTGTTTGAAGAATTTAATTAGTTTCTGCAGGAATCTTCGCTCCCTCTATTAATTAGTAAAACAATGCACACTTGCTTCTCCAATCTACTTTGGACATTGGCAGAATAGTCGACATTGGCTTTGTTTGCCATATATAAAAAATTGATTAGAATACCTTCTTTGCAAGAAGAAAACAGAAAACTGTTTTTTGTAGGTACTCATTACTTGCTCCAGTCAACCGCGGGGGCGGCTAACCCTGCGGCTAGCCGCTTCTCAATATTAATATGGAACAGCTGGCAGTTAAGTGCGAACGATCACAAGCGGTTCCATATTAATATTGGTTTGACTTCTAGTGCCTTGTGGCGCTAAGAGAAGACTTCCCAAAATTCCTACCGGAACGCGAATAAACGGGATATGAAAGTACAAAGTCACGGGTAAAAGCTATCAATAAATTCCAAAACAAATTTTGTTGCAGTTTATTACTGAAGACCATAGACCAATGCTTGCGTGTTCCTTTTGCTGCAGTAAATTGAAGCAATGCTGCCGATTCCAGAGACAATGTCTGGAAGCTGAAGAGCTGTTTGCTCTAATGTTGAATGAGGATCATGAGGTGGGTGAGGTATTCTTCAATAGATGTTCTCTTAGGCCCACTTACATAAGCAGGTGTTCAGAACATGAGCCACACATTGGAGTGCCCCAGGTGCCCATGCACTTGTAATTTGGGGGATTTATTTAACGCCACCGATGCTGCAATAAACGTAGCCACTTACTGGGCCTAAAAAATCTAAGGAGTATCCATAGACTTTAAAAGAGACATAAACCAGAGTTATCTTTTCTTTTAACTCTGAGTTAGTTGCTAATACAAGGTAAAATAACAAATGTTTTATACATAATGAACGGACAAGAAACTATGGAGTTTCTTGTCCGTTATCCATAAAAATCTACTTTTTGCAGCAGCTGGTCACTATAAAATTTTAGTAACTGCACATTTGACATTCAAAGTGCCTTTTAATGGTTTACTTGAAATAAATTAATTGACTTTGACTTTGAAAATTGACTTTGAATGGCACGTGGTTAGCAACTAACTTGGGTTTAAAAGATAACTCTGGTATGTTCAAGGGGACCTTAATGTCTAAGTTTAAAACCATGACAAAAAATCTTGATTTGGGAGGTGACCAAAGTCAAAGTCATCTAATTGTATTAAATGAGGTACAATGAAGTCAGTTTTAATACCAAAACTTTCTGACACCAGTCTTGCCAAGAAGTACCGTGTTACCCAGTAACTGGGTTGAGGTATGATAGGCAGTCGCTCCACGTAAAATACCGGTATTCAGCTAAATCCGGTTTGACTAAAATGGGAAAAGGCTAGGCTGATGAGTATTAGTAAAACTAAATTAAACTACACATAGTAAAAAAATAATGTAAAATGCATGGTCTTGTCTCCTATCTAACTTTAGTCATTTTTTTACAGCAAAAGCCTTCAGTAAACCCAATGTACTTAGACTTTTTCAATGGGTTTGTCACAACGCCGGTGCATCACATAAGTATAGTTGAAAAACAAAATGTAAGTGATATTGTCAAAGAAGAATTACCAGATGTTTGTGAGAGACTCGATTATATTGTCGAACCAAAGGAGGAACATCAAAGTGATGGTAATAATGGTATGTCTGTAAGAATGACAAAAGTATTATTTGACTTATTCCAAGTGTAAAACTAAATGTTTTTAATATTCATATAAGTAGCTGCAAGCATAAATTTCTGAAGAATAAAGGTGTCCCCCAAAACTAGTCCAGTCTTCACTGGATTGGGGCGGTTTGAAACCAATTGAAACCAGTGCTCTTTTTTTTATGGGAAATTATCAAATGACTCCTCCTGCTCTGAGCGGAGCGGAAGGGAGTGTCTAAAACCCACCCGTGTTCCTCCAAATGCCTTTTGCGTGCCAGGGCCGTGGTAACTCTTGAACAATTCCGCAACCCTAGCAAGAAACCAGTACAGTACAGTAGTGTTTAACGATAAACGCTTTTGTTACAGAAATGGATCCGGAAAATATATACAATAGCTATTCAGATGTAGAACATAAACTAGAACTTAATTCTGAATCAGATTCAGAAGATGATGTAGTTTTCGTGGGATTACAAAATAAAGAGGAAGATCTAGAAATATCGAGGAAGAAACGAAGGGCCGATACAAAAAGTAAGTTTAAGTTGTAGTTAATCATTATGGGAATGTAAGTTGTAGTGTGGAATTCCCTATGAATGAATGATTCAAAGGGAATTCCACACTACACTACACTACTCTGGAAAAACTGTAAAAACAACTCCTCGGTCCTGTGAACCTGTCTCATGTGAAACTGAAAACACGCGTTTATTTGAATTTAAGTACTTAGAATTCGATACTTACCAGATTTATAATCACAGGGGCGCCCGTTGCGAAGAAATCGAAACTACAAATACGAAGAATAAAATCAGAAGATGTGGTGATTACAGAAGAGCGAAAACAATTGAAAGAACCTTTAACTTATACAAAACATAAAGTTAAAAATGGTGATATTGTTAATAATACTACTTTAGATCCAAGTATCTGTAATAATAGTGACAATGATGATAATAGCTGTAAAATATCGAACAAATGTATTGATACTGATAGTGTAAATAAGAATCAAAAACTAAAAGTCAAAGAAAAACGTTTTAAATGTGATATATGTCAGCGAGGTTTTAATCAAAGAGGCCATTTGAACATACATATTCGCATACACACTGGTGAAAAGCGTTACGAATGTGGTATGTGTCAGAGTGCTTTTACTAGATTAGACAGTTTATATAAGCACATGCATAGCCATACCGGTGAAAAACCTTATAAATGTGATATATGTAAACGTCGTTTTAGTCAAAAAGCTAATTTAAAAAGACATACTTTGATACACACTGGAGAAAAACCTTACAAATGTGATTTTTGCCAGTATCGTTGTAATCAAAAAGCTGATTTAAAAAAACATGTTCTGATACACACGGGTGAAAAACTTTACAAATGTGACATATGTCAGCATACTTGTCATCAAAAGGGTCATTTATCATTACATATAATGCGCAAACACAACCTCGGTAAAAAATCTTTGAAATCTAAAACGTGACTGTAGTTAGAATCAAAAAGGTAGCAATCATATTGGTAAAAAACCTTACAAATCTGAAGTTTGTCAGTACGATTGTAATCAAAAGGGTGATTTTACAAAACAATTATTCTTATACACATTGTGTCAATTTTTTTTTAAATCTAATGTGCGTTCTAAATTATATAATTATATTTTTACTACTTAGTAGAATTCCCTATTATTTAAATAATAATCTATCATCACTATTCACAGTTGTGAATATTGTGGGTAGTTTTAAATAAAAATAATTTAAGATGTCAATAAATGATTATCAAATATTTTATCCCCAACTATATTGGGGTCGGCCAAAGACTACAATAGTATACTGGCTATAGACAGGCAACTCAACCAATTTTTTTAATATTCGGAAGTGGTCGAACTCAGCGCCATCTACTTTTTAGTTAAGGGAACTAATTTATATAAATAAATGTATAGGTTGGTAGGTGTATAGCTGCTGTCTGATCCCGTATGATATTAGGTAGAGAGATGATGTATCCGCTATATACTACAAACATACGTACTACATAAAGGAAAAAAAAACACTTAATTGTATATTAAACCATTTTATTTGGAAAAACATCACACATTTACAATAAAATTTTATGTTCGCCTTTTTCGTCCTTTATGATTAGGGTAGTGTCGATTAGCCTTTTCTTTCATTGAATCGTATCCCAAAAGGTTATTTTGCCAGTGAGAACATTATTGATATCTTTGCACCAGTTGTTTACAACAACAACACACACAACACAACACAACACGAACGTACGAACGAATTGTGGCCGCGGCTCAACAACATGGAGAAACGAAAGCTCAACTCAACCTTCAGATGCACTAGCGAAACAACAAAAACTCTATTGCAAAAGGAAAATAAATGCGCATGAGTAGTTACACTCTCACGCAGCCATTTGCAATTCAAGTGTGGCCATTCAAAAACAAACTTTTGCACGTTTAAATACCAAAATATAACTTCTTCACTATTAAAGCTCATAATAAAAACCTAATTATGTACTAATTCATATATACTATTATTTTTGTTATAAGAAGATCATGAAATTATATTATTTTTCTTGATTAATGTTATAAAGTAACTCCCAGAAAAAAAAAAAATTAACCGTAGCAACACCGCAATTTGTTTCCCTTAACTAAAAACTAGATGGCGCTGTTTTCAATAAAAAAATGGAATTTTAATTTTGTTCTAAGTTGCCATAGCATGGGGTCGGCTCCCAGTCAAACCAGATTCAGCTGAATACCAGTATTTTACGTGGAGCGGCTGCCTACCAGACCTCCACAACCCATTAAACGGGTAACACGGTACTTCTTGGCAAGACTGGTGTTAGATTTTTTGGCTTCTGACAACCCGTAACGACTGCCAAAGATCAACAAATGACAGCCGAGACCAACGGCTTAACGTGCTTTCCGAGGCACGCAGGAGTCTCGGTATGCTAATATGGTCACCCATCCACAGACCAACCTCGGCAAGCGTTGCTTAGCCTTGAAGATTGGTCCGTGCGGCTGTTATAATTTAGCCACGAGCTCCTCTTATCAAGATCAATTAAATAAATCCCCAAGCACACTTATATTCCTAAGAATAAATGCGTTATGTAAATAATTATTAAATGTTATAAATTTATAAAACTTTAATACGGTTATCCAGAAACATGTTGATCATAAGCCACTAAGCCTGCAAAAACATTGTAAGCAATTATTCTGAGAAGAAAAGACGTAAAAAAATTATGTGTGAATATTTTTACCACCATATTTCACAGTTCATAAATCCTTGATAATGTTACCATTATATAGTATAGTTTTAAAATGGTTATTTATAGACATAATCAATAATTAATTATGATGGTTTATTCATGGAAGATAAAAAAAGTAAACTTATTTGTTCTATTTATAATGCCTACGAACCTATGATAATTCTGGTATATTTTTACGATTTCCCAATTGTTATGCCCGTTAGGTAAAGCTTTTATTAATACTTTTTATTGAGGTGCTTCTTAAAAGTTGTCTAAAAATAGGTTTTAAGGTGGCAAACAGTTAGTAAATATTTACTTTAAGAATGGGGTTAATACAACGCTAAAACTATGAGAATTTGGAAGTGGTCAGCTAACCTGACTTCTTGCTGACCACTAAATATTTCATTATATAGATAGTAGATAGTAGCAAATAGGTATTAAACAGTGCACATGGTCTCATGTTTATATGTCATTTGGTCCAGCCATGACGGTCACCCAGTTTCAATAATCTATCTTATCCGTGATAGTTTATTTTAAAATTATTTCTTTGTAAATTATTGTTTTTTTTACTCCGGACGCTTCTATGCTGCACTTCTTTTCGTTGTTCTGTTCTTTGCGGAATAAACGTATTTTCTTTTCTTTCTTTCTTTTCTTTCTTTTACGTCGTTCTCATATAAATGTATAATTTCAACATGAATGATGTAACCATTATTTTGTAACAAGTTATTATTTTTAAGAGTGTCCGAGGAGTTTCTTGCACGTTCTTCGCCATAGAGATCTACGCTTTGGAACGTGCAAATAGCTTCATCTTTTTGACCGACCGACCAACCTTGACAATTCACAAAAGTGCTTGTAAATGGTCTAATTGAAATAAATGCTTTGAGTTGAGTTTTGAGTTTTGGTCTAATTATATCCATTACAAGTAAATAGTATAAGTAATTTACCTTTAATAACAGGGGTCTATTTGTATTACTAAAATTTTTAGCGCGAGTAACCGCGTATAATGGAAGGGATGAAAAAAAAGGACGATTTATTTAAAATAAATTGTATTTCTTCATAATTTCTTTTTACAATATATAATATTTTTCAATATATAACATCATTATTAAAATTATTAATTATTTTTTAATTTTATTAAAATAATTACAAAATATATGAAATATTATTTAATATATAATTATTCCTGTCCTATTTACCTATGTAATTAAAAATAATTTAAATTAAAATACTAGCACTTGCCTGTGGATTCCTTTACAGATTACTGGTACTTATTGATTGATTGTTATTTTTAGCTAATTACCGCTAAAGTTCAGATTATAAAGCGTAGTCTATTAGTGTGACGTTCTTGTAAAATATGAAATGTCAAATTCATATTTAACGCCATGTTGAAATGCGATCAGCGTGTATTGTCTCCGGAAAACGCCGTAAGATTGTAAAATATCGCGTGAAATTGTAATCTATTTTTTTTGAAATAAGACTCGGTTATATTGGAAACTATCGAATTTGGATGAGATTTTAGATTTATTGTATACTATATCGAGAAATTAAAAATCAAAATTTATTACAATCTGATGGGGTCGCAATTTTCCGGATAATATTATTATGTGGGTACTTAGTTAATGAAAAACTGAAAGATTTTAGTCTAATTTTGTACTATTCGTGGCTCTACTGGAACATTTGTTCTCTTGAATGAATTTTGTTTTAATTTCAAAAATGTAAGTAGAAAAAGCACTAGCGACATCTAGTGTGGAGTAGCATAAATTTAGTTTTTGAACTTGTACTTATTTATTTAAATTATTTTATGATCTTTTGTATCAGAGATTCGTTCACCTAATTTCAAATTAATTTTCTATAGTTTCATTATATTAAATTATTAAAAAACTTAAAATTGTACATTCATAATTCCCGCTTAAAAACTAGATTACAACAAATTCATCATTTTGTACACTCATTCTTACATAGTTATTTTATATTTTCTACACTTAAGAATAAAAAAGATAATATTGCAATCAGCAACGATGTACAGTCAGGAAAACAGACTGTTTAGCAAAGTGACTGACTGTCAACTTTACTAGTACGCTTACTCAAATCGCAACGCGTTTTAAGTGAAGCAATATACATTTCCCTGACTGTATCTATGTGAGTGTTTTAAAAATTGGTCAGTTTTGATCCACTGAGACATATTTCTCATTAGGATTTTACTTTTTAAGAAAGAAAATGCATCTTAAACTATAAGTACAATAATTCAAATTACAAAGCTAAATTTTCACTATGAATTTTGTAGGTATGGTGTGGAATGCTATCAACTTCTATTAAAATGTTTATTTAAAAAAAAAAACAAGACACAGCCAGTCTTTGACATCTTCATCGCGATCTTAAGCTTAGACTCCTTAACGCTACGTTAAAAATAACTTTCACATGCACGAGGGCACTTACGTTAAAAATAACTTTCACATACATTCTGAAAGAACAACGAAATTACTGCAGGTTTTCTTGGATTGTATTTCATATTTTCACACCGTTTAAATATGTTTCCTAGTATTCTGGAATGTAGCTGGAAATCTCTTTCATGTACAATGAACATTTTTATAAGAACCTATGGAAAAAGTTATATAGAAGGGCTCATACTTATTCTTACACAAAATATTTTAAACGACTATTCGTCGCAAATTAACAAGAAATCAAGCAAAATGACTTACAGCACCAACCATTTTATCATTTTGGAAGAAAACTTGAAAATAAAAAATGGATTTCTAATTCTTTTGTTCGAATTTGAAATTTAAAAATGTATAAAATTGACACATAATTAAAATGAAATCTGTGTTTCACGATGTTTGACTTTTTAATTCGGTTTCTGTTGGTATTTTAACTTTCAAAGTGGCGCACGGCTTTTGTTTTCTGCGGGCGAACGTGCAGAGCAAGCATATTCCGGATCCAATGAATGCTATCACGCAGATCACAGTGAGGCCTAGTTGAGCTGCAGCCGTAGAGTAGGTGCCATGGTAGACGAGTGACCGTAGGCCTTCAGGAAGCTCTTCAACGCCCTGAAAAGAAACGTTTCAAGTCACGGAGATAAAGGTAAAAGCGACATCTAGTGTCAAGTAGCGCTCTTAATAGCACATGAAATCTATACGACATTAGACGAAAATACGAAATTAGACGACACGGTTGGCGCAGTGGTTGAGCGATTGGCTGCTGCGCTGCGTGTCGCGGGTTCGATTCCCGCACGGAACAAATATTTGTATGGCCTACAGATAGTTGTTCCGGGTCTGGCTGTTTGTGTCGGATGTGACTTTGTATGTTTGTGAACGCACCCACGATACAGGAGAAATTCCTAGAGTGGGGCAAAGTTTAAAAAAAAAAAATACGCCATGGCATTTCATAAAAACTTTCAAGTCCGTATTTTTTTAAATGAATGAACCGATTTTAATGAAACTTGGTATGCATAGGTACGCTAGATATCCAGCCGGTCGATTCTGTCGACATGTCACGGTGTTCACCTAGGCGTAGTGAACGACAATAGAGCTGTCATTCTATCTTATTTGTATGGTTTGACAACTCACCCGTCATGCACCTCGCCCAAGTTTTCAGTTCGACATGTTTACAGAATCGCACTGCTGGTCTAAATAGTTAGTAGAGAACATTTTCGAAAAAGAGTTTAGAGAGAGAGAGCGATTTCAGGTTTACTATAGTGAGTGAAAAATTACTATTTGTCCCCCTGCTAAACGCTCTTAAGCAGCGCCATATAATAATTAAACTCACAACTGCAGTGTTTCATTACTCAACAAGTCAACACTGGAATATGACACTAGTTCCAAAACTGATATGCACACCATCTATATCTCTGTGACGGAAAGCTGTTGCACGTTATCAAATGCAGCAATGTGAAGTTATTGTACTATTTATAGTGTCTTTACCGTCAAGTAATATCAACTGTTTTGTTTTTTAATTTATTTCGAATTGAACAATTTGTTTTTTCTATTTTTTCTTACCATTTCAATCCAAGCCACGGGTAGAATAAGTCCCTGTTTGAGGTATCTAACCGAGGAGAACGAGCTACTCTTCCTCACTTGGATGTTGATTTGAATGCTGAAACAAAGAGTTGAAAGTTCATAATCACTTTCGATATAAATAAATGTGATAAGTTTTTTGATGTGCATTTTTTTCGTTTTTAAATATGATTTATGTACATCTTTCCGTTACACCTTGTTAAACATAACTTACTTAATAATCTAATTATAAAAGTAGTCAGATGCGTACAGATTGCCTTGAAAATAAGCTTGCACACGAAGTAAATTAAAAGCGATCTTTTTACCTAGATTTCCCGCTAAGAGCGATGCCAAGTGTTGGATGCAAGTCAAGGAAAGAGTCATGTTTCGACGAGTTCGGCTTCAGTCCGGTGATGTCTTCACGGAGTCGAGGGTCGGCCAGGTAGAAGTGTGGGAACGATACTAGCGCTGGGGCTCCTGAAAATAGAATTATTTTTCGGTTATTTTTTTTTCATAATAAATTCACCAGATCACTTTCGTGGGTTGATAGGTATAGTCAGCAAAAAAAAATCGATTAACACTGCTATAAAGTTGCAGCATTTTTTGTTGCAGACTGTACACAATTTAAGCTTTAATTTAATAGCTTCTGTGTCATATAACGATTAACAGAATAAACGCAATAAGGCTCTAGGTCTCTTAAGGGGTCATTGTACTCATCATTATGAACAACTTTTGCTATGGGACTAAACCCAAAATCGCGAAAAAAAAATTTTCAGTACATTTTGTCGAGTTATCCGTCCAAAAATGTATGGGACAGTCGATTTTTTTTTCGCGTTTTCAGTGTTGGTCACTAAAAGTTGTTCATAATGATGAGTACAATGACCCCTTAAGAGGTATTGCGTTTATTCTGTTACACGTTGTATATTATAAAATTTATAAACTAGTGGCCCGCCCCGGTTTCGCCCGGATGTAATTACTTTTCAACATATTCTTTTATATAAACCTCGCCTTGACACATCAAAAAATAATAATTTAAATCGTTCAAGTCGTTCTCAAGTTATGGCGTTACCAAGGGAAACGGATTATTTTTTATAAACAGGGTGAATTTTTAAAGTGTGCGTGGATGGCCAAATACGAAAAACACTGAACGGAGTCTCGAGACCGATTTTGATGACAACTCAAACTGCATCATTGGATTTTTGAAGAATCGGTTAAGTCATGTATCGAACCGGTTTAATTTTAAAATAAAAACATACTTTGTAGGTATTATTATTTACACCATGCGAAAGTGTTGCTATATGGTCGCTATTAAGGATCAAATTCTGGGAAATAACACATGGTAAAGTAAAGGAAACCGCTATTTTCAACAAATATGATTTAAAGTTCTCTCTAAACCTACATAGACCGTAACAGATATTTTTTTCAATAATCCAATGATGCAGTTCTAGATTATCGGGCCTGACGTTAATGAAAACTAAAAAGATCATAGAATTTTGAAAAACGTTTTAGTTTTTTTTTTTTAAATCTTTTGATTTTGGGACTTTTGTTCTATTGAAACTATGTCAGCGTGGTTGGTTGATTTAAAAAAAGTATTTCGTTAAAAATGAGGTCTTTCCTTTTGTTGGCCATATAATGTTACTTCCCAGAATTTGATCCTTATTCGTGACATTTTCGGATGGTGTAATATTACAAGGTAAGTATTTTTTTTTTCAAAATTATCTTGTTCAATTCCTGGCTGAATACCGATTTTTCAAAACCCAAATGATGCCGTTTTAGTTTTCATCAAATTGGGCTCGAGACTCCTTTCTGTGCGTCGATATTCCTCATAGTTCACGTTCAATTTAAAAATTCAACCTGTATTATGATACAAGTTTTTTGTCTAGGCCTGCTGAAACGACATCTATCGTGATACTTCAGATTTTCTAGTAAAGAAAAACGGATCGTAATTTGTTTTTCGGTTACCTACGAAGAGATATTAAAGAAAGATCAATGAATTTTATTGCAAATTTATCTGGCGCCTACCATTACTTCATGTCGTTATGGTAGGAAAGTTTTTCAATCTGTGGTTTCAAGTATGGTGACGCCATCTTTTATCGAGTACCGATACTAATCCAGTTTGAATGCATGAATCGATTTATGTATCTTTTTCTGGATGTCCAGAACCCCCTCTGTCACGTCTCCATGCTAACCAAGCGTTAACGTCAGACGCTCACGACCAAATGTATGGGAATGACATTAGGTGATGACGTTTCCTTTCCACACCTAATGTCATTCCCAGGACATCTTTATGTCCTTCCCGTTATTTTTAAATTTATAACGTCAATAAATGTTGGTGGGTTAATGACCGCTATTGCAAATTTACTTGGCGCCCACCATAATCAACTCACCCATAGTACAATCAGTAACATTGATGATTCCTCTGGGGGGGCAGGTGCCGGTGTCTATCGCGCAGTAGCAATGATTCTCGCGGTTGTGTTCGGGGTCATCGAACACGTTTAGCGGCATTCTGTAACGGTACAGTTCTATGCCGTCTGCAATCTGTAAGCGTGAAAAGGGATTTTATTATTACTAGGTAACATTCTCTGTAGGTACATTGCTACAGCTACACTGCGATCGCCAACCCGCCTGCCAAGCGTGACGATTATGGCAAACCCTCTCATTAGAGGGAGTCCTATGTCCAACAGTGGACGTCTTTCGGCTGATATGATGCACACTAGGTTATTTTCGCAGCATGATTTTTCAGAATCCGTACTTCCGTGGCCGAAGGCAAAGCAACAGAACCCTGAATAAGCCTTTTCAGCTCCCGAGTTGCTAACACTTAGTTAAATAACAAAGATGTATTTTGTGGAGGCATCAAAGCCGCCAAAAAAACCAACTTATCAAAATCTACATCGCGGAATTTGTTCGAAAGAGTCACCGCGGCCCTGGAACGCAAAGGGCATTGGAGGAACACTGATGGGTTTTAGTCAGTAAGAGTCTGGCACTCCCTCCCGCTCCACCCAGAGCGGAAGGAGTCATTTGATGATTTCCCATTCTTAAAAACAAAATCAAAATCTACATTGCAACAAAATTACTATAATTTAATAGTCTCGGGTTAGCGACTTAGGTAATCTTGTTTGTGCCAGCAGGCCTTAGGGCGAGCGAAAATTATGAATTAAACCGGTTATTAATCCGGTTTGTCTGGGAGCCGACCCCAATATAGTTGGGAAAAGGCTAGGCAGATGATGAGTCAAACTAAACATTGATTAAAAAACGCACACTAATGATATTTAGGTGCCCATTAGGTATAGGGTAGATGACTAAAAAATTTAATTAGGTAGTATATATGGGTAGTCCATCAGATAGATTTCCAAAAAATATTAGTCACGTTTTTTTTCTTTCTTCACGTAGGTACTTATACAAATGAAGTCGAAACAGTGCGTTGAAAACTCGTGTGACGACACATTTGAGAACACTTCTTACCGAAATGTGACGTCACAAGCTCCCACTCCTGATCTATGTGTTTTATTTTCGTGAATTTTTATTGATTTGGCAAAGCAAAAAATAAGTGTGACAATTTAACTGGCGGAGTTAATAGAATCATATTTTTTTTACTCGGGAATCATCCCTATTATTGTTAATCAATGGGTAACTACAGATAAAAAGCTTGTTTTAATGCCAGAAAGGTTTGAAAGTCTAGAAGAATCTTGACTTCGCTAGTTCTGCTACTCGATACTAGATGGCGCTAGTAGTAACTAGTACCACTCTGTACCCGTCATCAAATATGGCGCGCAACATTATTATTAAAATCATATAAGTTTTTACTTTTACTATGTGGTCTGCAGACGCACTCACTCACTTCTTTGTTACAAATATGCGTACCTAGGTACCTATTATGAATGACCATAAAAACAAACAAAGTGTCTAGGTAGGTACCAACAGTTATCTTGTCATGACCCTCAAAACCGACCGCATATGAACGCATAAAGCCAAAAAATTAACACCATCTTCATAATTCATGTTAGTTGTCAGATGTAACTCGAGAATTAGATAAGTTGTCTTATTTCATATTTGACACACTGAAGAAGGTCGGAAAACCCACGCCTACCTACTAGGAACATATTTTGTAACGTTCTCATCGATCCACAATCAAGTGAGCGCACAATTCGAAAGCGAACTCGTTAGTTATTAATAAAAAATCTTTTTTTTTTATTGCGTAATGGGCTTATATTTACCTCAACAGTCTTTTCATACTGGAAGGGTAATCTTCTGCACAGGTTAGGGTAGAAAACGTGAAGGATAGTTTTCTTGTCCAACTGCGATGGCGGGAAAATGGAGCCGTCTGACGCCTCGATACTGAAATAAATAAAATATACATTTTTCAGCCTTCATCATCATATCACGCACAGCGAGCAGAATACTGCTAATACTCTGTTTATATGTGGGCCAGCGTGACACAGGTGCTCAATGGATAAAGAATCATGACCTAGACTCTTGCCTTTCGCCATATTCCTAATGGTTACAGTCACATCTTTGGCCGTAAACCTCATCCCCACTTTCCCTTTAGGCATCTCGCCATTGAAAAACTCGGGCAACGGGCCCAAAGATGATTGTACCTACACAAAATTGACGCTTATAGAGATCAGCAATGTCCTTACAATCACTCAACCCCTCGACACTCACCGGAAGACATACATGATGAAGATATTATAAAGATGATGATCATGATGTTACATGAAGCAACCGCCTATCTGACCTCCACAACCCAATAACTGGGTAACACGGTACTTCTTGGCAAGACAGGCGTCAGATTTCCTGACTTCCGTCTACCCGTAACGACTATCAAAGATGTGTGTGTGCAAATAACAGCCAGGACTAACGGCTTAACGTGATTTTCGATTTGCTATCAACTGATCGCTAATCTGGTCACCAGGGTACTTTTGAGATACCTACATATTTTTATGGAAAATCCAAAAATTGCTCGACCTGGGAATCAAACTCACTCACGGTCAGCAGTGAGACTTAAGACTACTAGACCCACAGATATAGATAGACATAGATATCGCAATTATCACGATCTGTATGAAAACCAAGCGTGCCATTTTTTGACTAACCTACTATGACGTCACACACAAGCACTATTAGGTGATGAAAAAGCCGCCACGTGTAGCACCTAACTGACCTAACCACATAACTGACGTCCGACTAGCGTACACCGGGGCAAATTGAGCGCGAACGTGGCGGCTTACGATTTTTTATCGTAAGCTGAGCACCGAAACCGGCAAGCGAAGTAGTTGTGCTTGCGTTATCTATGTAGATCTATATCTGTGACTAGACCACAAACCACGGCAGGGTATAAGAGTTAACTACTGACATCTTCCTTCAATCCATCTGCCTAGCCTTTTCCAACTATGTTGGGATCTGCTTCCAGTCTAAGCTGATGCAGCTGGGTTCCGGTTTTTTTACATGGAGCGAACACTTATATTATGACCTCCACATCTGACTTCCTTGTACGTACTATCGCGGACATTTGTGGTGAACCACTTTTGAACCTTAATACCATAGTAATAAGGTAAGGGATCTCGATGGTACGTTATTATAAATAGGTATCAAATTGTGTAGTTACGTATATTTAGTCTAATGCTATGAGCCTTGACCAACATCTGAAGAGGCTCTTGTAGGGTGTTAGTTAAAGGGCTAGTGGCCTTAGTGCGAGTTTTTTAACGTATTCGATCGCGTTAGTGTAAACGTCAATTTGTATTGAAACTGAATAAGCGCCATCTGGTGACACTCACGGCTTGAACGCGACCCACAGATCAGAGTGTCGCAATCGCATGTCAGTTGCAATCTGTCAAAAATTTATGGAAATTAAGGCTTTTTTGACAGATTGCAACTGTCATGGAACGTTGCTTGAAAATCGTGGCGGCCTTAAACCTTGTCGACTGTATTAGGTCGTTATGCGATCGTTAAAAATGTCAAGACTGGCGCCCTGGTTTGCGGAACTGTTCGAAAGGGTTATCGCGGCCCTGGAACGCTAAGGGCATTTATAAGAACACGGGTAAGTTTTAGTCACCAAGGGCCAATTTCACCAATGAAACAGAACGCGATAAGCGAATAAACCAAGTTTATGAGCTATCAGTGTCATTATTATCTATTATATTTTTCTATGGAATATTTACACTGAAAGCTCTTGAACACAGTTTCGATGTACGGCAGTGCGATTCTGTAAACATGTCGATGTGAACACCCGGGCGGGGCGCACGACGGGTGAGTTGTCAAACCATACAAATAAGATGGAATGACAGCTCTATTGTCGTTCACTCTGCCTAGGTGAACACCGTGAATATGCATGCAATGTTTTTTTTTTGCAAAATTAAATACTTAGGTATTAACAATTATTATGAAATCATTTTTAAAATACCTTTATCAGTGATGAAGTTGCAAAGATGACAATTAGAAAGAGAAGTCCGATACGAACTCTGACGCCAAATATCATGACTGGGCGTCATGGTATTTGACGTCAGAGAAACGACGACGTTGCGAGAGGTGTCCGTCCCTCTCGCGAAGACAGTCATCCTTTTTTAAACATTTAAATCTGTTGATTTAAATGTTTAAATAGTTTCATATTTTGATTCTATTTTCTCTATTGGTATTATATTTTTTTACATTTTTAAATAAACTGTTTAGATAATAAATATTATTTAACCGACTTCCTTCATTTCATGTATAATCCCTATTGGCCCTCTGGTGACATACCGTACATAAACAACGTTTTAAATGACAGGAGACTAGAGAGTCTACAACTGCAAGTGATATTCTGTCAGCGGTAGCGTGGCGACGGGAATTGTCAAAACGTCAGCAATGTATCTGATTCAAAATCAAAATCAAAATCAAAATCAAAAGTCATTTATTCAAATTAGGCTGAGAGCCAGCACTTTTTGAACGTCAAATTTTACATAAAGACAGTCCCCCAAAACGCCCACCCGTCACCACTTCCTAGTGTTTTAGCTGGGAAGAAGAAGTGGCGCAACAAACTCCCCAGCAACACATCTGTCTGTTACGTTTTAAGAACTTCAATTAAACAATAGTACGTAAAGTATTTTAAGACACGAACAAAAAGAATAAATATGTATCCAACAACATGGAAATCATAAAATTAAATATTATTTACAACATGTTATTATTTAATTTGATTGACACACGCTGTCGTAATGTGATCAATCCCATTACGTTTTTCTTTGACATACGTTGTCGAAATGTGATCAATCCCATTACGTTTTTGACTTTGACTTTTGACTTAATATATTTTGTCATTTCGACAATCGCATTCGATGATATGTATGGCACTTGACTAGAGCCTAAGATCATCTGTTATTATAAAAGTGAGAGTTTGGATGGATGTGTGTTTGTTACTTATTTATGCCAAACGGCTGTACGAATCTGGATAAACCTTGGCACAGATATAGACTAGGTACTTATAGTCTGGAAAAGCACATAGGCTACTACTTTTTATCCCAGGAGTATGTTTCCTTGGGATGATTACAGACACAGAGGCGAATCCGCTAGCAGAAACTACCATAATACATTTTTAGACACAGTTTGTTGCGTTGGCTCAGGCGCTTGCTTATCAGCGATGATAACCTCTTGGCTGGATGATACGAGGCGCATTACAAAATGTTGATAATGTTTCTTAGTCTCGTCTCATTGACATGGCCTAGTCAATGACTTTAGTCAAATGATTCCACGCGCCATTGTAAAAAAAAAACAAGATGGCTGCTGTCGATTGTGAAATCCATCTTGGGTTAGGTTAGGGTCTAAAAACGTTTATAAAAACGTTATTTCAGGGCCTGAAGATCCATCAAACTTTGGCATGAAGCTACGGTTTGACACGTTATTGACTCGAATTACTCAATTCAGAAATAGGCCCTTAGTGATGATTTTTCAAGGGTCAGGTAACTTTTATCTCAAGATTTTACATGGCTGGATAAAACTGATAGAAAGAACGTCAAACTGCATGTTCGGCTCGCGCGTAAAGTGTTCCGAACGATTCCATAGTGACCACAAAAATGACCCCATAGCCATTTACGTACGCGTGTCGGCGTGTTTTGGTCACAGAAGATCATAAGTGTACCTTTCAACTGAGTGACAGACAGACACACAAGTGATCTTCTAAGGAACCCAAAAAATTCACAAAGTTATCTAACTATTAAAAAATCGGCTCTTATGCTCAGTTTCTGAGTTTTCTATCGGTCGTTTATCTGTCCGTTAACGCTTTATCATAACGCCATTGGTTGGTTAGTGGTTACGGGCAGATAAAGGACTGATAAAAACCTCAGAAACCTGGTATTAGTCAATCAATCTACCGAGCCTTAGCTCGGGACTTGGGGCACCCCGACTCGGACAGGTTAGGTTAGAAGGCGATGACGGGGTTTTTCAGACCCCGCCATCTCCTTCGTGGTTTTTAGCTTTCAGGCCAACCGAATGCTGCTGAATATCAATTTTATATTGAGCGACTGCCAGTAACCTCCACATCCCAGTAACTGTGTGAGACCTCCTTTGATAAAGACTGTTTGTCAGTCTTTTGACTACCCGTACCTAATAATGTTAAAGATATACATGGTTCTCATATGATTTGACCAGTACAGTTAATTGTATGGACTTCAAAAGAGACTTTGACCTCTGAGTTTGTTTCGGTGTTTCTTCTCAGGGTAGTCAGCTAGGAAACACCGGCCTCATCTAGTTTCAAAGCGACCAAAAAGATTGACGTTTAAAAGTGTTATTTACAATCTACACAAATAAATATCATTTTAAATGACAGCCGGGACCATCATCATCATACATGTAGGGGGGGGCGGGTATGTGGTAGACCCAAATAAAGACGCTTCGTTGCTATGAATCTTCTTTTATTTTTTTAAAACACTTCTTAACTTCGTAAATTACGTCTTCCTCTTTCGTCGTAAAAAAATCTCAGTCCTCTTTCCCTTTCACACATACTCTCTCGTTCACTCATCGCTGCGTTCATACATCCATCACTCATTTATAATTTTGATGCGTTCTGAATTTAACATCCCACATACATGATTCCCGAGGCACATATTTTGTGGAATAGAATAGAAAAATGTTTATTTCCCTGGTTCAAATGTTACACTAGTATGTCCACAGGTCGGTGGTGTATTCGGCCTAATGGGTGTGTCGGCTTCTTACAGTCTACCTATGTTTGTCTGAACAAGATCTATATAAGTGTCGTGTAGTGTCTGCTGTCTGCTGTGAGCTTGTTGGTGTGTACGGAATAAATTTATAATGTTGTTCTATATTACCCTATAGAACTATAATTATGGGGACGTGGAGCGGTCGTTAGCTTGCTGAGCAGCCGACTCCTGTCTTTTTTAGGTACAAAGTCGATTTCAAAACCAACTTAGCAGTCTAAATCGCGGATTTTGTTCGAAAGAGTTACCGCGGCCCTGGAAAGTAAACGGCACTACGAGGAGCACGGATGGGTTTTAGTCGGTAAGAGTCTGACTCTCCCTTCCGCTCCGCCCTGGCCCCCAAGTCTGCTATTTTTATAAATTCGTCATTCCAACAAGATCCCATTGTCATTTTGCTATAAGTTCGTAATCTGCTAAATTCATAATGGTCGATCATTGGTCGGTCAATGGTCTCGTAATAGAATCGTGGTTCTAATTACTCAATGTCTTTGAAAAGCAATGACTGCACAATAACGTTCTAATGGTAGGTCACTGATCGAAGGAACTGTCAAATTTTTTGCAGATTACCGCATACGTCTGTCATTCATTTGTCATTATGTACGAGATTACCATTCTATGCCATTTGTTCCAATGGAGTGTCAGTGGTTGACCAATGGAGAGTCATAATGACGCTTTTATATCAGTAGATTACCAAACTTGTCAAAATCAACAATTATGAAATCAATGATAGACTGTTCCGACACTATTTTAATAGCAGACTTGAGGCCCAGAGCTCGAGTCATTTGATGATTTCCCATCCATAAAAAAAGGGGTTTGTGCTGTCCGTATCCGAGGTAGGCGTCACCAGGGGGCTCTAGATACTCAATGTGCATTTCGCGGAGCCTTTATTTTGTGTAGATGATGGTTTTCTATCTGTACCTAAGTTTCCTACTTGCAATTTTTTTTTATTACTCTTAGGGTTCGCGTTTGACCACGCTTGCCTAGAAATAATCTATTCGCTCTTGACTTAAAGACCCCCAGGTTTTAGCTGACAGAAAACATAGACTCCGGAAGGGAATTCCACTCTTTAGCTGTACGCACGCACCGAAGAACTCACTCAAGGTACTTGGGCTTACCTATTACACTCATCGGTGCTCCAGAATGAAAGGCTGTCGTGTCCATCAAACTCCTCAATGATATTCATCTTGTCCTTGTCTATCTCGCCAGTATTGATTGTGAGTCGCTCGGAGACTGTGCCGTTTTTCTGGAAAATAATAAATTTTAATGATAAATGATACCTATTTATTTGCAACTTGGTAACAAATAAATCTTTTACACCGAAGCAAACTCCGTCTAGTGTGGATAAATTCGTATTAGATATATATAGATCTCTTTGAGGAATTTCAAGACCGAGTTGAACGTAGTAAGAACATTATAATTGTAGGCGTTCCTGAGAGACATATAAGTTACAACGAAGAGAGACGTGAAACAGAAAGGAATGAATGTCCTAGAGCAGTTAAAGTGTTAAGAGTCGGAAAATATGATGGCAAGAAAATACGGGCACTAAAGTTATCTTTTTCATCCCAGGAAATTGCGCAGACTATACTGCGAAATAAAGCTAATCTGAATGTAGGTTGTGCGAATTTACTCTGATCAGACTCCTCAACAACAAAAGATCATGAAAAACCTTAAAGACGAATTACAACAGAGGAAAGAAAACGGAGAAAAGGAATTAATCATAAAATTTTGAAAGGGAACACCAAAGATAGTTAAAGAGCAGTCAAAAAACTTAGTGATTTGGGAGAACTTGTTACAAAGCGAAACTCAATTACATACGAACTAATAAATAACTATGGAAATATAACAACTAAAACTAAATCAATAAGCTTCCTTTACGCAAATGTTCGAAGTATTGTTGCGCTAGGGAAACTTGATGAATTACAGTGTATTATACAAACGTTTAAGTGCACTATACATGTAATATTACTAGTCGAAACCTGGATAAAGGATGAAAATGAAGCCTTAAGGCAAAAATTACCAAACTATACACACTATTACAACTATAGAACATCTTCAAGGGGTGGTGGAGTGTCAATTTATGTGCATAACAAACTAAAGCATGAATTAATGGAAGAGCATTGCGAAGATACCAATCACTTTTTATGGATACACCTGGACAAACTTTCCTTGGATATTGGAGTAGTCTATAAATAGCCTGCAGCAAATGAACAAAAGTTTCTTGAAACATATACAAGTCACTTATTCAAAAGGAAAAGAATAATAATTTTTGGAGATTTTAACAGCCACAACGCGAATTTCGCGTTGTGGCACCAAAGGAAACGGTCGGTCACAACGCGTTTTGGAAAAGAAGAAATGCCATGTCGCGTTCTGAGCCATAACTGATACTATTACGTCGCGAAACAAGGCTAGATTTGAGGGAACTTAGGGCACCCCGATTTCTTTAAACCCTGTAGTTAAGAGGTGACCGATAATATCAGAGTGTCTGACATTATCGGTTACTATCGATACTATCGGTCCTCCTCTCATACAGCATACTTATTCCTCGAAGTGGCTGCAGCAGTACTGAACGCGTCATGGCATTTCTTCATTTCCACTACGCATTGTGGCCATTATTCATAAGTGCCACGACGCGAAAGCGATTGGAATTCTGGAACAAGCCACAACGTAACTTGAACGTTCAAACTTACATTAACTAGCAAATAGATGAGATAGTATTAATACTCACAGTAACCAGTAGACCGAACTTGTCGAACTTGAGTTGTCCTCCGAGACTCAGGAAAGGCTTCGCGATATCTATGATACTATCATCGTAGCCCCATAGAAACCTGGTAATAAACAGCAATAATTAATCATCAAAATCTGGACGTAAACTGCAGTGAGCTGCACGGTTTTAAAAGTACTATTCTCGTGGTCTAATAGCGGTCAAAAACACATTTGTTATCTTAATTTTGACAAGTTTTTGACACTTAAGAATTGATTGATTGAATTGATTTTATGTGAGAATTTTGAAGAATTTTAATTAAGAGAATTAGCCTTCTGATTCAGCGCCTTTATTATTTTCAATGGGTAGGTATTCCTTTTAGGGTGTTAAAAGAAGCCTTTATGTCAATTTGAATGGAGTCTCGCGATTGAGTTTGCTTACGAATTGTCGCCTGCTGGTTTTATTAAACAGGGCACAGAGTGCCAATTCTACAAATTTTTAAAGTATACCAATTATACCAATGGTGTACAAGCGACATTTGGCGCGTTGTTCGATCGTGCACAAGCGACATTTTAGAGGTTGAACGTTCGCATTCGCATGTCAGTGTCAATCTGTCAGAAATGTATGGAAATTGAGGTTTTTTTTGACAGTTTGCGATTGCCGTGCGAATGCGTTTATTTAAAAATTAGTTAATTGGCACTTAAGTCTACAGCTAGTTTTTCTTACCTGTGTACTGGCAATTTAGCAAAGGCGTTAGGATGGTTTGTGAACCCTATCAACCCACTGAGAGTCCCTTGAGTAAAGGAGTTGAGGTCCAAACTCAATGCCTTGGAGATAACACCCTGAAACAAAACGACTGTTAGGCTCCGAATCATGTTAAGGCGCTGTGATTAGACGACCTTTATGCATTTGAGGGGGTGAGGCAGTTGAAGAGGGGGACAAGTAGTCCCGCTTACTGCGGGGCGCACTATTTTGCCCGCTATTTTCGCGGTGAAGCCTATATTGACTATGCACAGCTTAATTTCACAGCAAGTAACCATTTATCACACTAAGTGCTTTTTTCACCTATGTCAGGTGTATCTGTGGACTGTGTATTTTAGATCTCAGCAAAGAGGTGCCATCCATTTGAAGCCCTACAGTTTTGGTAATGGGAAATTGAAAAAATAAATTTTGAAGTACAATGTACTAACATTGCACTTCATAAATGAATATTCGGTATATTCCATCAAATTTATTTACGTTTATCCGAATATTGGAAGGAAACGTGTAAACTTTGAGGATGAATGCCCACTTATCGCTTAATAACAAAAGAATACGTGGCATTTTAAAAAAAACATGTTTTGCTACCCATCCAAAAACATAACCTTGGCAAGGTCAGCTGCTTATCAGACCCCCCATGTTTATTAGCTACAAGATTACACATAGTTATTGAGTGGAATGGCAATAGTAATTTGTGCTCAGTAATAAAAAGGCTTTCTATCTAATCTCTTTGCCATAAACGGACCAAAATAACTTGCTAAATAATAACAGCCTCATGGGTCGAACTTATTGCGAAATTTGTTCGAAAGATTCATCGCGGCCCTGGAACGCAAAGGGTATGAGGAGGAACACGGATGGGTTTTAGTCAGTAAAAGTCTGACACTCCCTCCCGCTCCACCCAGAGCGGAAGAAGTCATTTGATGATTTCCCATCCAAAAACCGGCCAAGTGCGAGTCGGACTCGCGCACGAAGGGTTTCGTACCATGATCTATAAAAAAATATATCATCTGTGAAAATTTCAACTGTCTAACTATCACGTTTCATGAGATACAGCCTGGTGACACAGACGGACGGACAGCGGAGTCTTAGTAATAGGGTTCAGTTTTTACCCTTTGGGTACGGTACCCTAAAAATGTGTGCAAGTCTGGGTGTCAATGTGGAAGAATGGAGAGGGAGAGGGAAGCCAAAAAAGGTGTGTGGGGTGGGGAGTGATATGAAAGAGAAGGGAGTCAGTGATAGTGTGATGATGGACAGAACAGAATAGAGGAAAGTAACGTTTTCGTCGACCTCAAGTAACATGGGGTAAGGGCAGGAAGATGATGTTGATGCAAGTCAGTTCTGTGACAACCGGTGGTCGTGGATTCGATTCCCACGGGAAGCAGACTTTGTAAAGTTGTTTCCAGTTTGGCTAGGACATTGCAGGCTTGAATCACCTGATTGTCTGATAAAAAGATGATTCCGTGCTTCGGAGGGCACGTATAAGCCGGTGGTCCCGGCTGCCAAATGGCGGTCGTCAAACAAAGTCAGAGGCCCTTGAGGCGGTTTAGAAACTCTGACACTAGGGTGTGTGGGGTCGTTTAGACCTTACTACCTCCACGAAGAAGAAGAAGTGACAACAAATGATTTTTCTTTTTCTATCATCATTTTTTCTATTGTAGTAAACTGTTGATAAGCAAGAAAACTTACAAGTAAAGGCAGGTTAGGCACATTAACTTGATCAAAATGTGCCCCGTTGCTCTTTTCTGCTAAAAACTGGAAATGGTTGCGTTCTTGAAAACTCAGCTTGTCACCATTGAACTGAATATTCACTCTCTCCAGTTGTTGCCTGAAACAAAAGCACTTTATTAGGTAAACTTAAATCACTCTGTCTTATTTATTTATTTTATAATTTATGTACACAGAGAAACAGTACAGTCATACAACGTGTTACAGAATAAACGCAATAGGTATCTAAAAAGGGGTCATTGTACTTATCATATTGAACAACTTTTACTAAGGGTCCAACAGTTGGACCTGTGAAAGTATTAAAACTGTTTTTTAATTTTCAAAATTCAATTTATCAACTGATCTTTTTTCAAAATCTATGATGCAGTTTTAGTTTGAAAATCGGGCCCAAGAATCTACAAGTGCATTAATGGATTTTTGAAAAAAAATATCAGTTATTTTGATCCTTAGTAGCGACACTTTCAGATGGTGTAATAATACAGGGTGAGTTCTTTTTTCAAATCAACTAGTTCGATTTCTGGCTAGGAATACTGATTTTTCAAAAATCGAATGATGCAGTTTTAATTCTCATCAAAATCGGGCTCGAGATTCGTTTCAGTATTTTCCGATATTCCTTATAGTTACGGATTTAGCCATCTACGTACACTTTAAAAATTCACCCTGTAGATGTCACCGGAAAATTACACACTCGTAAGATTGTAATAAATCTATATTAGATTATAATTTCTCGATACATTATGAAAATATCGTTTTGTTTACAATTAATCCCATCCAAATTAAATATTTTACAATTTCACGCGATATTTTACAATCTTACGGCGTTTACAATTTTTCGGTGACATAGATACTTAGTGCAAAAGAAAAGGCGCGGTAATGTTATAAGGGTTCTTTCGTTCGTTGCGTCATAATTAACGCCCATAACTGTCCTTAGTTATCACACGACAGCACAATCATTGTTTAATAATTATAAGTAATGTTGCATATTCTTATCTGTTAGTTCTTAGAATTACATATTATAGGTATCCTAAACATACATAGATAATTTAATGTAGAGATCTATATATGACAGATGCACCCACGTGTACATGTTGATTTGTCACTTATACAGGGTGTTCCAGAAAGGTGTGGTCATATTTAAGGGTGATGTTGGGTAGCTGATAATATACATTAAGGAAATAATGTCAAAACATAAAAAATAGTTTTTTTTTCGAAAAACTGGACCAGAAAAAACGACTAAAATTTTCAAGCAGTTTGTTACAGTTGGTGGCATAAACTTTAGTTCAATCACAGATTTGATGTCACCAACTGCATCAGACTGCTTGAAAAGTCATTTCTTCGGGAGTTTTTAGTGGGTTTTTTTTTGTTTTGACATTTTTTCCTTAATGTATATCAGCTACCCAACATCACCCTTAAATATGACCACACCTTTCTGGAACACCCTGTATACGTGGGTGTAACTGTCATTTCTAGATCTTTGACAGTTGATACTGCAGTGCGATTCAGCCGGTATAATAAGTCAACATCTCACTACACGGTGATTTAGCGCGGAGTGGAAGGGAGTTTCAGACTCCTACTAACTTTTTAAATCCATCCGCGTTCCTCTTTATGCACTTTGCGTTCCAGGGCCGCGGTAAACAAAAAGGCGTTAGCTTCCTTCTTTCATCTATGTAAGTGAATATTCGTGTCAACACAATTTCGGGGAACATTGGCTTCTAAGATACAGGCTTATTGCCTAGTTTAGAAGTCAGACTTTCGACCTTGAATTTTTGTCTGTGTTGTACAACTTACTTTTAAGATACAATTCCGTAGGTAATGACTTTGTATTTCGTACACATAAATTATTATTATTAATGATGAGTACAATGACCCCTTAAGTGATATTGCGTTTATTCTGTAACACGTTGTATAAACTTCTGTGTGTGACACAAACACGAGCGCGTACCTAACGTAAATAAATAAAGAGCGTGATGTCACTTTTGGGGAACAATTTGCTAACAAAAAAAAAATCAAAATGAAAGGATTTGTTATTGTTATACAGTTAGAAAAAGTACTACCAGACGACGTTTATCACGTACCCCACATCAACTTAAAATATGACCACGCACTACTGAACATCCTGTTTTGTTATAGAATATATCGACATTACTAACAATTGATGGAAGTGATGTAGCGGAATTAATACTACCACACAATCATCATATCAGCCGAAAGACGTCCACTGCTGGACATAGGCCTCCCCCAAAAGGGTGGGTTTGTCATTATGGCCACGCTTGGCAGGCGGGTTGGTGATCGCAGTGTAGCTGTTGCAATGTACCTACAGAAAATGCTGCTGCCCATTCTCTTGTGTTACTTACAATATGTAACTAATATTAATAACACTAAACAACGATATATTGACCGTTGTTATCAATATAGTCGCCCAAAAATAAGGTGTTATAACCACCATAAACTCTGCCATTGATGAGGGCCAATTACTCGACGGGAAGCCGAAATATTACTGTTACGACTACGGCTTAATGCATGAGAGGTAACGATAGCGGTGAATCGGGTACCCGCGTATGTGTTAGATCTGTCAAAGTAACGTCAAAGTGACAAACGATTTTGACAGATCGAAGCGTAATAGGTTCAATTTCGTGTCTGTTGAGGAGGGACTCCGTTATCCGCACTTAGACTTCTATTAGGTCCCTTGCGCGTGGGGTGTTTTGGCTAACATAAGCAGTCTAGCTCCGCCCTAAAGCACAGAAGCCTCTTGGGAGCTTCACAGGCTTCGCGGAGCGACCTTACTGTTCCGAGGATTTGTGTGCACGTTGGGTAGTCACGGTCCCGCATACCAATATCATGTGGGCGGCTAATTCCTAGGCGTCAAAGGAGCCTCTGCAGTTACCAAGGACATAACGGTTACTATCGATCTAGCACCGATTCGTCCGTTCTGATTGATTTCCCGGGAATATGCATGCAATTTTTTTATTTGCAAAATGAAATAATTATCAGCTCTAAACAACTCTAAAATACCTTCATCAGTGGTGTTCTAAAGCTTCAAAGTTGACAATTAGAGAGAGAAGTCCGATACGAACTCTGACGGCAAAGTTCATGACACCTAGCTGCCATTGAATACAACATTTTCGCGAGAGGGACAGCTATGATATTTGTTGTTAATAGTTCTATCTCATTGGTTTCTCGATCAATGGTTCTGTTTTCACTGTTAGTATTTTAAGTTTGTATATTTTGATATAAACTGTGTACATAATAAATATTTGTTTCATGCTTAACGCCTATTTCTAAAATACGTGTTTATTTGTTTCAAGCCCGCCCCGCTGCCGCTTGTGAGCTCGTTCCTAGTCTTAGTTTATTTCCATAGTGGGTGCTGGCTTTTCATAGTCATTCATAAACTAATAGATATAAAAGTTGCATGGGTAGATTAGTCCGTTTTCGTTTCCCAAAGACAGACGGCGGCAGCACAATCATGTGCTTTATTGAGAAATTGGATGACAATTAAGTTGATAACATTATCCACGTTTGGTAAGCGGTGAACGAATATAAGTTTCGGAAAGTCTTGCTTAGGGGTACCGTATTCTGTCAGGGTTGCGGATTTTGTTTGAAAGAGTCACCGCGGCCCTGGAACGCAAAGGACAATAGAAGGAGCACGGATGGCAAGAGTCTGACACTCCCTCCCGCTCCACCCAGAGCGGAAGGAGTCATTTGATGATTTCCTGTCCTATAAAAAAGAAATTATAATGGAATTGTGTGTTGTGTTTTGTCTTACTTTTCTAATAGTTTTTACTTGATGTTAGGTACGTCAAGTAAAAATTATATGTATTTAATTATAATGTTAACATATGATCCAATAATTGTTGATTGAAATAAAGAAATTGAATTGAATCGAATTACCTAGTTACTGGATTTGGAGCAGTCAGATAGGCAGATCCTTCCTCCATTTAAAATACAGGTACTCAGCTGCATCAGGGTCCAGTCCCTGATGCAGCTGAGTACCTGTATTTTAAATGGAGCGATCGAGGTGATCTCAAAATGGGCGGAAAAACTTAGGCAGATTAATTCATTATGAGTGGCCTCTCGCAGGTCAACCTAGGAGGTTGTCGTTCGTATGTATGCTTTTGCGGTTGCCCAACGACATGCTTAGCTTTGCTTTGCTTGGTAGTATAGATACAGGCCTACCTTGCCATCTCCTTCAGAGACGGGAAGGTGGCGAGGTCTTGAGGGGGAGCAGAACGGTCGTGTAGATCCTCAAGGGAAGTCCGGTGGTTATTCCTTCTCGTGGTTGCCACCCCGTTATTGGTCTTATTCCTTATGAAATAGACGTAACTGAAACCACCGGGCGGAGTCCTCCGAACCGTGACCCCTCTGTAACGGGGTGGTTGCGGACTCGGCCGTCACTAAATCAGCTGATGGCGAGTAGGGGAAGCTAGTCACCTGCGCTAGGACCTGCGCAGTTGAGCGCCGTAAGCGAGGATGAAGGAGTCCTGCGGGGTTGAGCCGATCGGCACTGGCGGTAATGTGTCCGTGAGGCAACACGCCCCCCTTTGGTCTAGAATTCACGCGAAACGGTGGCCCTACCTTCTAGCCAGGGGTAGGGAAATGGCCACAGTGTCCCGTCAGAGGGATACAGGCGAGGTGCGTAGGGTCCGTGGAGGTCGCTCTCGGGCGGTCGAAGCGGTACGTGAAGGCCGTGCTGACGGTGTAAGTGAGGGTTGATTAGTTCTCTTGAGGTGGCTATGCCAACACTCCTGCGGGACGCCTTCGGGCGTTTAAAAACCCAAAGGCCCTTCTCAGGGCCAACCCAAAGACCCTTCTCAGGGCCAACCCAAAGGCCCTTCTCAGGGCCTACCCAAAAGCCCTTCTCAGGGTCAACCCAAAGGCCCTTCTCAGGGCCAACGCAAAAGCTCATGCGAAGGAGTAGCGGGCGCGTGCAGCTCGGGCCAAGTCCAGCTACGGTACGTCCCGCGTGCTGTACGCGGACCACTCTCTGGCCGAGCTGCAGCAGATGGCGGAGGAGGACGAGGAGGAGATCGCGGAGGTCGCCTCTAAGTCCTCAAACCTTAAGGGTACCTTCCAGAAGGCCTTTAAGTGCCGGGCCACGAGCATGCGCGGTATCGAGGGGGAGGATGTGCAATCCTCCCCCTAAGAGAGGCAAAGCGCAGGCGCCGGTCGGGCCTGCTGCTAGCACCGTCGTTCGCGAGGCAGGAACGGCGGTGGCAGCGGAGGAGGAGGGTACGATGTCGATGGATGGATAGGGTCGAACGTCGCATCCTCCCAATAGTGTCGCGGTCTTCCACAGACTCCCCTCCCCTCTCGCTTTTGAGAGGGGACCGGGATACGTGGCCGCCGCGGCAGTGGTCGCCTCCTTTTGCGAGGACGTCATCTCGCAAAAGGAGGCGGCGGAGCGCGCGTGGAGGGACGACCCTTTCGCTGCGCCGCTCCGAAGGCGAAGAAGAGGTCGGAGAAGACGCCGTCTTCTCCCTCCTCATGGTGGTGTAGGCGGGCGACAGGCTCGGGGGCGCCTCCGCCCGCATTGCACTCTACACCATCTCCGCCGGTCATTCCCGGTCCTCACCCCACGGAGAGGGCGTGAAAGGCCCGCCGTGTAGGCGGGCGGACGTCGGAGAGGGACTGGACGCAAAGGCTACGCCGATCTCCCAGTCCCCCTCCACTCAGACGTTGCGGGAATGCCGCTGGGTTGTTTTAGTGGGTATACCGGGTCAGCCCGGGGATTCCCACATAGGGGATTCCCCATTCCCCCAATGGGCAGGTATGCGTAATGTACTTTTCCCCGCGCAAATAAAAAGAAAAAAAAGGAGGTTGTCGTCTGCTTAACCGGACTTGCCTGTGGCGGCCTTAGGTAATATAAATATTAAAGCCTCTAGCCAGGGCTTCTTAAGAACTTACAAACTAAGCGACTACACGCTAAGGGCAGCCTCTGCGGGGTACGACGGGGTTAATAGGGGAATAATAATCCTAGTTCGATCCAGCCCGTCAGGGCCGGGCTGGATCGAACTAGGATTATTATTATTATTTAGGGGCGAATTTAAAAGTACGGGCTCAGCGGCACGGGCTGGCTCTAACAAGGGTCGGGGTGGACATTGACGGGGACGTCGCGGTGGGCCTCGGCGGCGAGGGCGGAAGGAAGGCGGTCCTGGTTTACGCAGTGTGCTTGACTCTCTACAGCTCCCTTTGCTTTCCAGAGAGAGGTAACCTTTAAACAGGCACACTGCATAGAAGCTGGTCGGCGGGGTGGGGGGGATACCTATGTCTGGCATTAATACTTCCCCCAACTAGCTTTCCAAATAGATAAATAGGTACCGTACTTTAATTATCTATAGGAAAGGCCCGTGTTCCAATTTATGTGGCAATAATTAAATCTAGATTATATAATGTTTACTTCCCACAATATTCGTGTTATCAGTAACAACTTTGAACTAGGCGTAAGACCATGATTACGTCAGTAGACGACAAAATTGACGTAGAATAGTCCAGCTGTTAGACTTTCAAATTGACGTAGATAATCGTCTAGGTCGCATGGGCTCGGTAGGTAAATAAATAAGAATAGACACGTCAATCAGCCTGCCCTTTCCCAACTAGGCCGTTATAGCACATTTATATGGTAGGCGCCATATAAATGTGCTATAACGGTCATCGACCCACATATATTTATTGACTTTCTTAATATCAAAAAACAGAAATAAATACGACATGAATACTGACGAAAAGCTGTACTAAATCGACCTCTATCGTGATCCTTTACGTTCTCTGGTACTTTCTTAATGAAAAAAAAACTTTTCTGCAAAAAAATACAACCGACTTCGAAATAAAAAAAACCGGCCAAGTGCGAGTCGGACTCGCGCACGAAGGGTTCCGTACCATTATTTATAAAAAACGGCAAAACAATCATGTTTGTTTTATGGGAGCCCCACTTAAACTTTTATTTTGTTCTGTTTTTAGTATTTGTTGTTATAACGGCAACAGAAATACATCTTCTGTGATAATTTCAATTGTCTAGCTATCACGATTCATCAGATAAAGCCTGTCGGACGGACGGACGGACAGCGCAGTCTTAGTAATAGGGTCCCGTTTTTACCCTTTGAGTACGGAACCCTAGAAACCCTCTGCAAAGTAAAAATAATTTTAATCACGCCGGTACGCTGTGAAGGGGTACGCAGATGTGTACAAGTCAACGATGGTTTCGGGGTTATTCATTCGGGCATAACTTTATTGGTTATGAACCGATCTTGATGATTCTATGCGTTGCGCTAAGTTAAACCTAACCACCACTAAAAAGGTTAAAGAAAAGTAAAAAACGGAACGTTAAAGAAACTGAAGTCGGTTTCAAAAAACGAAGAAACAACGAAAATCACCGAAATTAAAGTTATTTTATACTTTGTAGTGTTTTTATTTCAAAATCGATTGTATTTTTATGTAAAAAAGTTTCTTTTTTTATGTCAAATTATCAAGTGACTTCTCCCGCACGTCATGATATGTTGTTATTTGATTAAGAACTTGGGAAAACCCTTAAATAAATTGACGAAACAATAACTTTACGCATGCACTCTGTATGATACATAAAATTGACGTAAAATATGCAACACATACTTCTAGTACACGCGTTTATTATAGACTTTGTCCGTCCGTCCAGCAATATGTTCTCTCATATTTATGAATGAAAGCCGTAAGTACTTATATATCGGGAGTTAATTGGGTCAATATACATTATTTATTTACTCTCTTCACTTTATTTATGAAAAGACTTACAATGAAAGCAAAATGGCTGAAGATAGAGATTTATAACACAGAGTAGGGCGAAGTGATATTCTGTGTACGATAACGATGGCCAAATGGGGCGTCACAGACCCATCCCAAAACACTGTGCCAGTGTGAAGCCCCTCGCAAGATATTCCCTCCTACTTTCTTGCCATTTATGCCCAACCTTCTGCACCTGGTGAGTCGCTGGTAGCCGATGGATGCGAGACGCGTAGGACCGGTTGTTGTGGCGACACTTGGGGAAGGCCTATGTCCAGCAGTGGACGTCTTTCGGCTGATATGATGATGATGATTATGATGAGGGTGAATTTTTAAAGTGTGCGTGGATGACCAAATCTGAAACTATGAGGAATATCGAAAAACAATGAAACGAGTCACGAGCCCGATTTTAATGAAAATTAAAAGTACATTATTAGATTTTTGAAAAATCGATTTTTCTAGCCAGGAATCGAACCGGTTGATTTTGAATAGGTCGTAAAGTATATTTCATATTTGATATGGGCGTACGGAAGCTAGTGGGTACGTTTTCGTATTATTGATAGGCACGCGCTTGACCGCTATCTCAAGAAGCCAATGCCTGCCTAGAAGTAACCTATTCAATCTTGACTTAAAACTCCCAGGTTGTAGCTATCAGGAAACACGGACTCTGGCAGGGAATTCCACTCCTTAGCTGTACGCACAATGAATGTGTTCCCAAAACGTTTTGTGCGTGTGGGTGCGTTGTCCACCATGTACCGGTGGCGCATCGCCGTGCGCCTTGTGGTCTGATGATGGAATGATTTTGGGGAGTGTGCAAAGGAATTGCATAGGTTAATATGCAATTCCGTTGCACACTCCCCAAAATGCAACCGATAGAAAACCGACTGGCTAGCAACTCGGCGTCGATGCTCAAGACTTTGGAGCTTCGACTCGACGAGTCTATTAATGCCGATCTCCTTGGCTCGTTTCTCAATTGACTCAAGCGCGTCCCAAAGATGAGACAATAATAGCAATACTCCATATACGATCGAACTTGCGCTTGATAAAGTTTGAGTAGCTGTTCCGGCGTGAAGTACTGTCGCACCTAGGATTCCCAACTTTTTGGCAGCCACTTGAGCCTTTGCCTCTATGAATGGGCCAAAATTGAGGGTAGATGTTAACGTAACACCAAAAAGGTCAAGTTGATCGGTTATCGGCACGGTTACACCTCGGAAAGATGTCATCATCATCATCATCATCATATCAGCCGAAAGACGTCCACTGCTGGACATAGGCCTCCCCCAAGTGTCGCCACAACAACCGGTCATGTGCGTCTCGCATCCATCGGTTACCCGCGACCCTCACCAGGTCATCGGTCCACCTTGTGGGAGGCCTTCCAACGCTGCGTCTTCCGGTACGCGGTCGCCACTCCAAAACTTTTCGGCCCCATCGACCGTCTGTTCTGCGAGCAATGTGCCCTGCCCACTGCCACTTCAATTTGGCGATCCTTCGGGCTATGTCGGTAACCTTGGTTCTCTTGCGGATATCATCATTCCTGATTCGATCACGCAAGGAAACTCCGAGCATTGACCTCTCCATTGCCCTTTGGGTGACTTTAAGCCTTCTGATGAGTCCCATTGTGAGCGACCACGTTTCGAGTCCAGTCATCACTGGCAACACGCACTGGTCCTAGACTTTCGTCTTGAGACACTGGGGTATGTGAGACGAGGAGATAACTGCTATTATATTGTTTGACTTGACTTTAAACATTTTTTAAGCACGATTATGGGCATTCTGTATAGTTTGCTTATTTTGGTGAGATTATGCTGGAAGGGTCCCCCATTTTGAACGTCGTTAATGGACGCGCACTCACCACTTAATAAGATGTAGCTTCGTCTGAATTAAAGGTGTCGTAAGTCAAACTCTTGGAACAAGCTGGCTTGATGTATTTACATTAGGTACTTATCATCATCGCACATTTCCTAACCATGTTGTGGTCGGCTTTCAGTCTAGTTGGATGCAGTGTATGTAATGCATTACTTGCTCTCAGCCGAATCGCAAAAATATGTATTTTGATTTTAATTTCGAATCAATGATACGTGGACTATGTTGTATTATGCAAATAATAATAAAATACGTTTGCCACAACCAATAATTATTTATCAGAAATTTAGTTTACAACATAATAATTATTAGTTATAAACAATATAATATGTGATCACGCGGTGAATATCTGCTCATATAGAACCGTCTCGTTTTGATAACACACGGGCAATCAGGCATACAAAGATAGCCGTATTTTTTTAAACGATGGCCTGTGAACTTTTGTCAAGGCAGTAGGTAAGCTTAAATGCAATAATAATTAATATTTTATAGGTATTATTGATTGAGGTAATCTTTAGAGAAATTAAATAATGCTGGCTGTAATATCAACCTTTTTGAATAACAAAAGAATCAGCTAATAACGTTTGCACTGTTGGGACTTGGGACACAGGTGAGTTGCCAAGCTAAAATATATGCTAAAATAGAGTATTGAATTCTATTTTGCGTAAACGTACTTTATGATTTACAAAAGCAACAGAGTACATATGCTAAAATACACTATTTATTTTTTATCCGTTTTTTAATGAAACAGAGGTGCTGAAATATTAGTAGTAAAATAATGAAAATTGTGAAATATTAGTAAGTAGACCACATACACACGCTGCGGCAGGTTATACAGAAGACCGAAGAGTATAATCTGCCCCTCTGCTTAGCGTTTGTGGACTACGAGAAAGCCTTCGATTCGATCGAGACTTGGGCTGTGCTGCAGTCTCTCCAACGGTGCCAGATCGACTATCGGTACATCGAGGTGCTGAAGTGTTTGTATGAAAACGCTACCATGTCAGTCCGACTTCAGGATCAGACATCAGAACCTATCCTCCTGCAGCGGGGTGTGAGGCAGGGAGACGTAATTTCTCCGAAACTGTTTACGGCCGCAATGGAGGACGTCTTCAAGGTTTTGGACTGGAAAAGGCTAGGCATTAATGTCAATTTCGAGTACATTACTCATCTTCGATTTGCCGACGATATAGTCGTCATGGCTGAGACCACGGAGGACCTCAGTACAATGCTCGATGACCTCAGTAGAGCTTCCGAAAGAGTGGGTCTTAAAATGAACATGGACAAAACCAAGGTCATGGTAAATACCCATGTAGCACCCACTCCTATCAAGATTGGAGGCTCTGCACTCGAAGTTGTTGATGAGTACGTCTACCTGGGACAAACGATCCAGCTAGGTAGGGCTAACTTCGAGAAGGAAGTCAACCGTCGAATCCGACTCGGATGGGCGGCGTTCGGGAAGTTGCGCGGTATCTTCTCGTCTCACATACCACAGTGTCTCAAGACGAAAGTCTATGACCAGTGCGTGTTGCCAGTGATGACCTATGGACTCGAAACGTGGTCGCTCACAATGGGCCTCATCAGAAGGCTTAAAGTCACCCAAAGGGCAATGGAGAGGGCAATGCTCGGAGTTTCCTTGCGTGATCGAATCAGGAATGATGATATCCGCAAGAGAACCAAGGCTACCGACATAGCCCGAAGGATCGCCAAATTGAAGTGGCAGTGGGCAGGGCACATTGCTCGCAGAACAGATGGTCGATGGGGCCGAAAAGTTTTGGAGTGGCGACCGCGTACCGGAAGACGCAGCGTTGGAAGGCCTCCCACAAGGTGGACCGATGATCTGGTGAGGGTCGCGGGTAACCGATGGATGCGAGACGCACAGGACCGGTTGTTGTGGCGACACTTGGGGGAGGCCTATGTCCAGCAGTGGACGTCTTTCGGCTGATATGATGATGATGATGATGATGAGAGGTGCTGAAATCATTTCCACAAAGTTAAAAGCCTGCCTGAGTTCGAACCCACGACCTACAATGTTTGGTGTGGCCGTTGCCACTGGACTACCACTGCCCTCACCATTGTAAAGAAAAAGCCAATTCATTCATTTAAACAGTTATTGTTCAAAAATAAAGTGACTCTAGTTGTCAACCACGCAAAGGTAGGTTCTTATGGAGAAGAACGGACAAGAAACTCCAGAGTTACTGTTTTCAAATAAAAGTTTTACAATTGTGTTACTTATTTAGACATAACATGACTTCTCAACTATATTCCCCGAAGGATTAGTTTTAGGTCTGCCAGGGTTGCGGATTCTGTTCGAAAGAGTTACCGCGGCCCTGGAAAGCAAAGGGCACTACGAGGAGCACGGATGGGTTTTAGTCAGTAAGAGTCTGACACTCCCTCCCGCTCCGCCCAGAGCGGGACGAGTCATATGATAATTTACCATCCATAATAGTTTTAGGTACACGAAATGTTGGTGAACTACCTATTTTGGTCGAGTTGCTCAGAGTGAGGTCCAACCAACTAGTGACCTCAGGAAAGACGGTGGTACACTGATCAAGAGCTTCTGTGCACAGCAAGGCTCAGGGAAACCCATTTACGCTCTCCTCGGCATGTAGTCTAACAAGCCTTGCACAGATTGGGTGGTATTTTAAGAGGTTTCGGGGCTTATACCATGTGCTGATTGATGGTGATCACCGGTATGGTTTTTATAAGGTTTAAATTCGACACTCTATGATCTTTTCCCCAAAAGTCCAGGTGCCTCTGATTGTTAAAAACCAGACAAGTGCGAGTCTGACACACGCAGCGAGAGGGAAGGTTACGTTATGCGTACAAAATCGTATGAGCGGTGGTTGAGCGATCGGCTGCTGCGCTGCGTGTCGCGGGTTCGAGTCCCGCACGGTACAAATATTTGTATGGCTTACAGATAGTTGTTCCGGGTTTGGCTGTTTGTGTATGTGAGTTTGTATGTTTGTAAACGCACACCCACGATACAGGAGTAATTCCTAGTGTGGGGCAAAGAATTAAAAAAAAAGTTTGTCTATTAAACTTGTCACAATCTAAGAAGCCCGATTTGACAGCCGAGTAGAGAGGGATAGAAGATCGCTTTACCACTATGTGCGAAAGAGATTTATTTCATATCTCTTTCATACTCACTAGAAAAGCAATGTTTTATTCCTGCTGTCAAATCGGGCTTCTTAGATTGTGATAAGTTTACGAGAATCGAAGGATAAATAAGGGTTCCATTTTGTTTTTGGTACGGAACCCTAAAAAAAGGTAGCGATCTCTCACAACAGGTTGCATTATGTCTAGACCCAAAAACCCCGCCCACTAATAATCATCTGAAGATAAAACTATGTTTACATTTATTGATGACTTAATTCTTAATTGACTGAAAGTCAATTATTATCACTTACATTGTATTGTTAGTGATAATAATTGACTTTAGGACATTAAGTACTTTTTGACTTTCAAAGAATCAGACTAGGTAAATTAACTTTCTAGAGATACAAAGTGTTGCGGAATTGGTTCGAAAAAGTCACCGCGGCCCAAGGAGTCTACTCTCTTAGCCCGAAGTCCGTAGTTTCAGCCATAATGTCGGGCGTTTTCTACTCCGTATCACCTACGGACTTACGATTAGTCCCGAACCCGAACTAAGAACAACTGTCAAATCGTGTTGTCATTCATTCTTAGTTCGGGTTCGGGACTAATCGTAAGTCCGTGGGTGATACGGAGTAGAAAACGCCCGACACCAAGGCCGAAACTACGGACTTCGGGCTTAGAGAGTAGACCCCCTGGAACGCAAAGGGCATTTGGAGGAACACGGATGTGTTTTAGTCAGTAAGAGTCTGACAGTCCCTCCCGCTCCACCCAGAGCGGAAGGAGTCATTTGATGATTTCCCATCCATAAAAAAAGAGGTACAAAGTGACATTTTTAAGCGATAATAATATCGTCCAAAAGTCCAAAATGTATGGTATTGACATGCACTACCGAAACTTTTCTTGTCCAAACCAAAGAAAAAGCATACTTTTTTTTTTTTGAGGATGGGAAGTCATTAAATGACCCCTTCCGCTCTGGGTGGAGCGGGAGTGAGTGTCAGACTTTTACTGACTAAAACCCACCCATAGTCCTCGTAGTGCCTTTCTTTCCAGGGCCGCGGTAACTCTTTCGAACATATTCCGCAACCCTGGCAAGGCATACCTACCTTGTGGTTTAAGTGAGTAAAAGCCTCAAAAATCAAAATCATTGCCATTCAACATGGCAATGCGGCCAGTGTTCTGGTCACTTTTCCCGTTGACAGCGATGTGGACGAATTTTTCGATGCCCTATGAGTTTTTCCCCTCCCCCTTTTTACTCCGCTTGTATATTTTCTACTAGTTTGTATATAGTAATCTTATCTATAAGTTTTATGTATTTGTAAATCAATTAATACAATAAAGCAAAAAACCATAATAAATAATCACGAAGTAATATTATTATTAACTGCCTCCGTGGTCGAGTGGTTTGGGCGTTTGCCTTGTGACCCGGTGGTCGTGGGTTCGATTCCCACGGTAAGCATACTTTGTAAAGTTGTTTCCAGTTTGGCTAGGATATTGCAGGCTTGAATCAACTGATTGTCTGATAATATGATGATTCCGTGCTTCGGAAGGCACGTATAAGACGATGGTCCCGGCCGCCAAATGACGGTCGTCAAATAAACCATGTCAGAGGCCCTTGAGGCGGTTTAGAAACTGTGACACTAGGGTGTGTGGGAGAAGAAGAATTGTTATCATACCAAAAACAACTTTAGAACTTTGAAGTTTTACATACAGACAGCCCCCAAAACGCCCACCCGTCACCACTTCCTAGTGTTTTAGCTGGGAAGAAGTGGCGCAACAAACTCCCCAGCAACACATCTGTCTGTAATGTTTTAATTTATACAATAGTATGCTAGACCTAGCCTGACAGACACGTTCGGCCCTCCCGGGTCGGGAAATATCTATGAAAGGGGAAAACGCTCTACAAACATGATAAGTACATTGACAGTACTGTACTTATACGTATGTATTACTAGTAACCACCCTGGCTTCGCACGGGTAGCAAAGCATACCTACATGTATATAAGCTCCCAGTCGGCATATTTTTTACCGATTTATAAACGACACGGTTGGCGCAGTGGTTGAGCGATCGGCGGCCGCGCTGCGTGTCGCGGGTTCGATTTCCGTAAAGAACAAATATTTGTCTGGCTGTTTGTGTATGTATATTGTATGTCTGTAAACGCACCCACGATACAGGAGAAATTTCAAGTGTAGGAAAACGTTTAAAAAAACATATTGACGATGTTTTTTTAAACGTTTTCCTACACTTGAAATTCCATGGACACTTTACCTGACGAGGTAAAGTGTCCATGGAGTTTCTTGCACGTTCTTCGCCATAGAGGTCTACGCTTTAGAACGTGCAAATAACTTCACCTCTTTGATAATTCAAAAGTGCCTGCAAATGGTTTAATTGAAAAAAGAAAACAAAACCTCAATTAATCATACATCCATACATCTAAACCTTCCTCATGAATCGCCTCGTCTATTGATGAAAGCCGTGTGAAAATCCGTCGTTTAGTTTTTGAGTTTATCGCGTACATACACACAGACAGACGGGGGGACTTTCTTCATAATGAAGTAGTGATAATAATGTAGTTAGAATGATTGAACTGTGTACCCGCAAAGCATCGAACTCTAGATATTGTGATAGCGCTTCCGCCCGATGGCCGCATATTTTTCAAGGCTATAGAAACCACATGTTTGCGAAATAGTTACGAGTTTGTAAAAACCAATTTCTGCACGTATATCATACAACGTTTTTCAATACATTTGCGAGAAAACAGTAGAATCGATAATGAAACAAACTTTTTGTTTTTAGATATCAGTCGGAAAGTCGCAACAATCTTTGACATTTCTAATATGAAAATGGCGCGAATTTGCAAAAGTCGCTACAATCGCGTGGTGAAAATAAGAACTACATCTTTCATTTGTTTATTTTATTATTCTTTTCTCATTTTCTCTTTAGTATTAAAGTGAGACAAACGTATTGAGCAAATGCGCTTCCAAGGAGGTTCGATCATTCAGCTTATTTATTCTAGGATTGTGAACTCCTTGGTGATATTCTTATTTACTTTTTTATGGAAATTAAAAAAGAAAAAACCGTAAAGAATACCTAAGTACATATTTTACCGCACGGCGCTATACAATAGCACCGTACGGTAATATATGTACCTACTTAGGTGAGAGTACTTATTTTACCGCACATTCCATGGTGTGGTGTGTAAAATTTAACTTTCGAACAATGTGTACAGGCTTCGTAAATGCATTCTTTGAGCAAATGTGTTGAAAAGGTTTCTTACATTGTAGGTACTTCAAATCAAATCAAATACGTTTATTTATGTACACAGGTAAAAAAGGTGGAACAATTACAAGGTTAATGGGTCTCTGTGTACATGAAATACTGTTTTCCGCATATTTTAATACATATCCCAGATATCTTTACCCATTCAATGACATGGTACCTACATATTTGTTCGTTAGTAACTGCTTTTTATTGAAACCACTGAATAGATTTTACGAAAAGCATTGAGGTTAAACAGGGGCCTAACCACCAACTCTTAAAGCAGCATTACTTCAATATTACTTCCAGTGGGAAAGAGACGGAGCTATACAGAACGTATAGCTCCGTCTCTTTATCGCGGACTGTTATGGCTCTCGGCACCTATTAATTTAAGTTTTTAAGTAGATAGAAGTATAATTTGCAACTGGCCAAACCATAAATTATAAATGATATTTATTTTGTAAGTACTCGTAGGTTAAACATAACACTTTAACACGTCAATGTTCTTTGGTCATTTTAAGCTAGGTGAGGCCGGTGTTTCTTAGCTGACTACCCTGAGAAGAAACACCGAAACGAACTCACAAAGTCTCTTTTAAAGTCCATACAATCCGTACTGGTCAAATCATATGAGAACCATGTAGGTTAATGTCTGAGGTGGCCTTTTGAGGAAAGTGCCACACAGATTTGAGTGGACCTGTCCAGACAGTGCAAGCATTTGTCAGTTATCGTGAAGCTCAAACTTAGAACTTTAAGGAGCTCAACGATTTGACGAACAATACGTTGAAGACATTTGGGTAGGTCGCATAATAGCTCAAACTGCCAGACTAACATGAAATGAAACCCTAATGGCGATCAACATGGTCCCCACGTTCACAATACGTTTTATGAGGATCATGCAGATCAGTGTCTGAAATGGACTCTTGAGGAAAGAGCCAAATATTGATTATCTTCATACACAAGAAAAAAACATGATTTTTCTCTCTTTATTACGGCAACACTGTCTGAAGGCAGTGTCAAAAAATATGATTTCTTAAAATGCATTTTTCAATCAATTATTAGCTTGACCAATGGTGAAATAGCTATTAGCTAAAAACGATTAGTTAAAAACCCAAGCTTAAATGTTACTTATCAACAAAAAAACTTACGAGTACACATAGGGCCCAACTTCGTCGACATGCAGCTTTTCATCAAGCCCATCTCTGACCCGCTCCCAATTGGTGTAGTTGAAGAGATGTACCTTCATGAGAGGCTGTACGTTTGGCCGCCTCCAGATCTTGTAGGCTAGCGAGTTGTTGCGGATCACCATGCTCTGGGGAGAAAGAATCATCGATATTTAAGGATGCCTTAGTCAGTCATTGTTTCATACAAACGTAGTATGACGATTACTCTACTGATTGACGGCGTAAGTTCAGAAAAAAAGTCACATTTATTTATCTCAGCATTATCTAGCCATGTATGGAAACAAAACAGAAAAGAAAATATTGATGGCCAAGTTATTTGTGTCGAAACTTCCAAATTTTAACACAACTTTGGGCGTAAATATTGTTACGCGCCAGAATTAATGCCGGGTACATAAAGATAAAAGTTACCACTAGCGCCATCTAGTATCGAGTAGCAGAACTAGTAGAGTCAAGATCCTTCTAGACTTTTCTATGCTAGAACATTCTAGAGTTTTCGATGTCTGGTTGGCCCGGACCGGTATGTACTCGAACTTTCTAGATGTTTCTATACTGGAAGGTTCTGGAATTATCTGCCGACCTATATAAGGCCCGCATAGCCTGTGACCGGGTCAGTATTGATTTTGCGATACAAGCGACAACTTCGAGAGCGAACTTCGACTGCGAATTAAAGTGATCAGTAGTGCAATTGTGATTTATAATTAGTGAGTTTAAGTTGTAATTAGTGTTGATTAATTAAAGTGTCATTTTGGTTATTTTATCGGCTGTTTTTATTGTCACGAACCCTAAGCTCGTAACAATTGGTGTCAGAAGAGTGGATATTTAAACTATGCCGATTCTACCGAAGGACGACACGGAGGGTATTCGTACCCGAAGTCAACGCCAGCAAGAGACGGACCAGAGGCGTTTTGGAGGTGCAACGCCGCAGACGGTGGAGGGCCAGTTGCCGACCATGGAGCCCGGCCCATCCACAGCAGCTCCAGCATCTGCAGCACCAGACTTTGGAGCTCTGATGATGATGCTGCAGGAACAGGCTCGCCGGCAGGAAGAACAGGCCCGAAGGTTGGAAGAACAGCTCCAGCGTGACAAGGAGGAACAGGCCCGCCGGCAGGAGGAACAGGCCCGCCGGCAAGAGGAACAGGCCCGCCGGCAGGAGGAACAGGCCCGCCGGTTGGAAGAACAGCTCCAGCGTGACAAGGAAGAGCAGGCGCGCCGCCAGGAAGAACAAATGGTCCTCATGAAGGATCTGCATGCCACTTTCGGCAAAGAAATAAAGGTGGTAAAAGAGAAGGTGGTTCAGCACGAGAACCGCCTGATAGAAGCTGAAACCCAGATTGCTGAAATGAAAAAAGCAATGGACAACCTTAAAGTAGGGGATGGAATTGCAACTCCCGTAGCTACTACACCTTCGCTACGCGGGTTCAAAGTGCCACCGTTTGATGGGACATCTTCCTGGTCGGCCTACAAAATACAGTTTGAGGCTGTTATGAAGGCGAACGGCTGGAATAAAAATCAGGCCATGACTGCCCTTACCTTAGGCCTGCGCGACCAGGCCTTAACTGTCCTGGAAGCTCTCGGTAAGGAAGTGACTTACGAGCAGCTCCTTGAGGCGTTGGAAGCCCGGTATGGCGACGCTCATCTGGAACACGTTTTTCGTGCGCAGCTCAAGGATCGCGTGCAACGTAGCAGTGAAAACCTGCAGCAGTGGGCCCTTGAAGTGGAAAAGCTGGTTCGAAAAGCATACCAGTCTGTACCTGCGCTCATTGAAGGGAACCTGGTGCAGGCATTCATCGACGGCATCCGCGACCTTGAGGTTAGAGCTGCTGTGAGGCTTGGGCACCACGGGACGCTTAAGGACGCCTTAGCTCATGCACTGGAGGTGGAAGCTGTGCGGCAGGATCACCGTTCCCATCGCGTCAGAGAAGTTGCAGCGGCTGCAGTTCGCGACCGTGTTAAAGGATACAGCCCTAGGTGCTATGGCTGTGGGGAAAGGGGCCACCTTCGATCCAGTTGCCCTAAGCGAACTGCAGATAGGGAAGATAACCGATCTCCAGAAGGTAGGGCGGCTAACAGCACCGCCCAGCAACAGCAGGGAAACGAGTAAAAGCCAGGACTGCGGGGCGGGTGCTGGCTGATGTTCAAAGAGCCCCAAGGATTTCGATCTCACAAACCCACGATGGGAATAGCCTAATCATCAAGGGCGAGGTCAACGGAACGCCATGTAAGCTGACGATAGACACTGGAGCCTCACGCACGGTTGTCAGTTCCCAACTTGTAAATCGGTTCCTTGGGGACTCCGCATACAATCGAGAGCGCATACATTTGGTAACAGCCACCGGTCAGCGCATACCCGTCCGAGGAGAGAAAGAGATGGAGTTGAAGTTAGGCAACAGAACATACCTGCATAATGTTGTCGTGGCTGACATAATGGACGATTGCATCCTGGGCCTAGACTTTATGAGGAAGAATTGTTGTGAGATCGACGTTAAGCAAGGAGTTTTGAAATGTGGACAAGAGGAACTTTTCATGGAAGGGGCTTTACCAGGAAATGTATACAGCTTGAAGAAGATTGTTCTTCCTCCGAGATCGGAAACAATTGTGCCGGTTAGTCTTCCTCGGAATCCTGGGCAGACTCATCGTTGTGTACTCGTGGAAAGGGTTGACAATGATCTTCCATGGAAAGTGGCACGAACTTTGGTCAGAGACACTGAAATCTCAAAGGTACGTGTGCTGAACCTTTGTGATACGGAACAGATGATAGAAAAAGGCTCGCTGATTGGTACTTGCGAGGAAGTGGATTGGTTGCGTCAATGCCAATATCAATCAACTGGGACCATTATTAGCAAGGAGGCACAAACAAAAGTGACCTCATTTTTAGAAGACTGTCGCAGTGCTCTGTCTCACAATGAAATGATCAAGGCGAAGAGGATGTTATTTAAGTACGCCGATGTTTTCTCTTCAAACGATGCTGACATCGGAAAGACTGGCTTAGTTCAACACAAAATAAACACAGGAGAAGAATTGCCTATCCGTCAGCGGCCAAGAAGATTACCGGTAGCACGTGAAAAGGAAGTGGAAACCATGATTGAGGGAATGGTGAAGGACGGTGTCATAGAACCTTCAGCAAGTCCATGGTGTTCTCCTGTAGTGCTGGTGAGAAAGAAGGACGGCAGCATGCGGTTTTGTGTTGACTATCGTCGTCTGAACGACGTGACAAAGAAGGACAGCTACCCTTTGCCAAGAATTGATGACACGCTGGACATGCTTACTGGAGTGAAGTGGTTTAGCACGCTAGACCTAAAAAGTGGCTACTGGCAAGTTGAAATCGACCCTAAGGATAAAGAGAAAACTGCATTCTCGACAGGAAAGGGTCTGTGGCAATTTAAAGTTATGCCGTTTGGATTGTGCAACGCTCCGGCAACGTTTGAAAGGTTGATGGAACTTGTACTAACCGGGTTAATTGGTGATGCCTGTCTTGTCTACTTGGATGACATCATCATCGTAGGTCGTACGTTTGAAGAACATCTTCAAAACCTGGAACGTGTGCTCATGAAGATCCAGAGTGCCAACCTCAAGTTGAGTCCTAAGAAGTGTTCACTTTTCAAACGGCAAGTAAGTTTTTTGGGATACGTCGTGTCGGAAGAAGGTATCCGCACGGATCCAGAGAAAATTGCCGCTGTCAAGGATTGGCCAGTTCCAAAAAAAAAGACGCAGGTCAGAGCGTTTTTGGGTTTGTGCTCCTATTATCGGCGATTTGTCAAGAACTTTGCAGATATAGCCAAACCCCTGCACAAGCTAACCGAGGAGAAGCGACATTTCTGCTGGGATGAAAGTTGCGACATCGCCTTCCAGGAGCTAAAGGACCGTCTGTGCAAAACACCTATTTTGGGGTATCCTGATACGGGCAAGGAATTTATAGTTGACACAGACGCAAGTGACATAGGACTTGGCGGTGTATTATCTCAACGGAATGGTGATCAAGAGGTTGTGATAGCGTACTTCAGCAAGTCGTTGTCGAAACCTGAAAGGAATTATTGTGTAACAAGACGAGAATTGCTTGCTGTAGTAAAATCATTGCAGCATTTTAGGAAATATCTGCTGGGTCGGAAGTTCCACTTGCGAACTGACCATGCTGCACTGAAATGGCTATTGCAGTTTAAAAATCCAGAGGGACAAGTTGCGAGATGGATTGAACTACTGCAGGAATACGACTTTGAGATTGAACATCGCAGCGGAAGAACTCATGGCAACGCAGATGCATTGTCAAGAAGACCTTGCCCTGAAGACTGCAAGCATTGTACTAGGCAAGAGGGTAAAGAAGTCGTACCTGTGAGAATGCTCAAGACAGATCTCTGCAACGAGTGGAAGGAAAGCCTACAACTTGCACAGCAGGAAGATTTGGACATTAAGCCGATTCTGGAATGGATGAAGGCCAGTGCTCCTAAGCCAACGTGGAGCGACGTCTCAGCGATGAGTTCGATCACAAAAAGCTATTGGGCCCAATGGGACAGCTTAGTGATTCAGGATGGAGTCCTGTGCCGTAAATGGGAAAATGCTCGGGGAGACTGCTGTCATTTGCAAATGGTTGTCCCTAAAGCTAAAGTACCGGATGTTCTAGAGTTGTACCATAATGGTTGTTCAGGAGGCCATATGGGAGTTAAACGGACTCTACTAAAGATACGGGAACGGTTTTACTGGGTCCACTGTCGTGACGATGCCGAGGACTGGTGTCGTAAATGTACAACTTGTGCGGCTGTAAAAGGACCACAGACTCGTAGTAGAGGTGCATTGAAGTTGTACAATGTTGGTGCACCATGGGAAAGGATAGCCCTAGACGTTGCGGGACCGTTTCCGGAAAGTGAAAGTGGTAACAAGTATTTCATGGTTGTAATGGATTACTTCACTAAGTGGCCGGAAGTCTTCGCCATTCCAAACCAAGAAGCTTCAACAGTTGCAGATAAACTAGTTCATGAAGTCTTCTGTCGTTTTGGAGTACCCTTGGAGATTCACAGCGACCAAGGAAGGAATTTTGAGTCCCAAATATTCCAGGAAACTGGTCGAGTTATGGGTACTCATAAAACGAGAACAACTTCTTACCACCCACAATCGGATGGAATGGTGGAACGATTTAATCAGACATTGGAGAGATACCTGGCAAAAGTGGTGGAGAATCGGCAACGGGATTGGGACAAGCATATACAACCGTTTTTGCTGTCATACCGAAGTGCTGTTCACGAAAGCATATCAGTGACACCAGCTTTCGCAAATTTTGGTAGAGAATTACGGCTGCCTGCAGACCTGATTACCGGAATACCACCTGATGTCCCACGCAGTATAACCGATTATGCGAATGACTTGCGGCACAAAATGAATGACATCTATGAGCACGTCAGATAATCGGGTCAGCAAATGTCTGAAAAGATGAAAACCCGTTATGACCGCAAAATGAACAATAAAGGATTCGACGAAGGTTCACTAGTGTGGTTGCACAATCCAGTTCGCAGCAAAGGGAAATCTCCTAAGCTTCAAGCTAAATGGGACGGGCCGTACCGGATTGTGACGAAAATCAATGACGTAACCTACCGCATACAGAAAGGTATAAGAAGTGCTCCTAAGATCGTCCATGTGGATCGACTGGCGCGTTATTATGGGACCGATAATGCTCGGGGACGAGCATGTCTTAGGAGGGGGCAGTGTTACGCGCCAGAATTAATGCCGGGTACATAAAGATAAAAGTTACCACTAGCGCCATCTAGTATCGAGTAGCAGAACTAGTAGAGTCAAGATCCTTCTAGACTTTTCTATGCTAGAACATTCTAGAGTTTTCGATGTCTGGTTGGCCCGGACCGGTATGTACTCGAACTTTCTAGATGTTTCTATACTGGAAGGTTCTGGAATTATCTGCCGACCTATATAAGGCCCGCATAGCCTGTGACCGGGTCAGTATTGATTTTGCGATACAAGCGACAACTTCGAGAGCGAACTTCGACTGCGAATTAAAGTGATCAGTAGTGCAATTGTGATTTATAATTAGTGAGTTTAAGTTGTAATTAGTGTTGATTAATTAAAGTGTCATTTTGGTTATTTTATCGGCTGTTTTTATTGTCACGAACCCTAAGCTCGTAACAATATAGTAGTTTATGCAACGACCATATAACTATATGCCGTTGCATACACTATTTTATCTTCACTCATACAGTTGAAATAAAATAAGTGGAAAAATAGTTAATTCCAATATGGCGGATATTCTCATTGCGTATTCGAATGACTGCGCAGCGCGCTCAAACATAGACAAAGATAAAAGCTGGCTCATTGACTTAAGTCAATGAGCCCGCGCCAGAAATTAAAAAGAAAAAGTGTGCTATAAAAATTAAAAAGTTATTTTATGATGCAGTTGTTTAAAAATCGAAGCAAAATGTTGAACTGTAATGGTTTTTTTTTTAAATTTTACCTATCCACGAAAAAAAAGTATGTATTTATGCATTCGTTTTTGAACTCATATTTGGAACATTATGTTGTGAGTGTAGATAAAATAAATTATGTAGTACGAAAAGGGCAAACTATTGACCATGCAGAGATAGACTATTTCCTAAATTAAATATAAAAAAATATTTTAAATAGATTCATTCAGCACTTTTTTCATAATATCCTGACTTCGTATTGCTGATCACAGCGTTTATTCCGTCCTATAATTGATGTTGGATGGTAATGTCAAGGTAACATGATAATTATTTTATGTTTAAACATACTCAATTAATATTTGGGATAGGTATTTTTGGTCTGAAAGACCACGAAGCGCATCAAGAAACCACGAAGAAGATCGCGGGGGCATCCTCTTCGTGACCATTTTATGCGTAGTTCTAAACAGATTAAAATATCGTTTGACTCGATTTATTGTATGTCTCAAAGAAAGAGGATCAATCATTTAAAAAGATGACTGTTTAGATTTTTTTTCTTGCTGTGTGTAAATTAAAACGGTCGTTTAAATACATGTCATTAAAAATTAACATCAGGCAGAACAGTCCTTCCGACGGCCACGGCGGCGGCGTTAGCTTAAAGCTAGGATATGTACAAGTTTGGTATGGCTTACATATGACCACACCTTTCTGGAATACTGCAGAAGCAGAGCTGAGCAAAATACATGCTTTGCTTAAATTAAAATAATAATTACAAAATACTGTCTCACATGGTAGTTCCAGAGATTCAATTCAAGCCAACAAACTCTTCAGCTTTAGCTTATTAGTAAATTGTAATGGATAGTATAGATAACTGACTAATTCATAGTAATATGAACAAATTAGTGACACTTTTAGTAGGACAATAAGTAATTAAGGTAGTTTTAATAGAAATTGAAATACTCACAGACAAAATGGCGTCGTTGATCGTATTCGTAAAACAAAAGAATATCGTCCCGATCATGCTGAGGACGAACGTCGTTGATATTAACATCAATACTGAAACAAAGAAATATATATCTTAGATATAATATCTTCAAACGGATTATTGTAAATACCGTTAGTTTGTGGTCATATTTAAGGGTGATGTTGGGTAGCTCATATACATTAAGGAAAAAAAAACAACGGGTTGCACTCCGGGAGTGCCGGCAGAAGTGAAAACTTGAACATTAACGTTGAGCATTTTTGAATATTTAGGAATGGTTAGGGAATAATATCGCACGAATTGCTTTATTTATCAGTATAAAAGTACTATCATTTATGTGGTTAAATACAATATTCATTTATTGCGGTATCGTAGACAAAGATAACAATTTATATTAAGTACTAGCTGTTGCCCGCGACTTCGTTCGCGTGTATGTATTGTAAAATGATGTGGCTAGGTAAGATCAATGTGTTCGTATATCTAATACGAACAGTCAATATCTATCATTGCTTGCCTCTTTTTTTATGTATGGGAAAACATCAAATGACTCCTTTCGCTCTGGGCGGAATGGAAGGGAGTGTCAGACTCTTACTGACTAAAACCCATCTGTGTTCGTCCTAATGCCCTTTGCGTTCCAGGGCCGCGGTGACTCTTTCGAACAAATTCCGCAACCCTGGCATGCACTGGCCCTAGCGGGCCTCGTCTTTATGCTGACATGTTTTTGTGACGCGCGTGGAACACAACGCGCCGTCGAGTATCACCTCTTCTGTTCAAATATTTTTTCGTGAGAAACGTTGTAATGATACTTAATGCTTCTTTCATTTCACCGAAACTATTCACAGCAGTCCTAGAATATGTCGTTAAAAATGTGGGTATAGATAGGGACTATTAACGTCAATTTTCTGCCCAACTGTCTCACTTAAGATTGGCTCTGTCCGGCCCCGGCGACACACCGGTGTGTCGCGAATTAATCGCGAATTTAATGTTTATTTACATATACATAAGATTTACTTTATATTAGGGAATTTTCACATGTTGGGCCCGAGTGGTTAAGATGACTTTGTGGTTTTCACTGAGAACTTCGATGACCCCCAGAAAATGCTTCAAAATCTTTATGATGCTTCTTTTAAGTTGGGTCTTGGGACGAATATGACCAAGACGAAGGTTATGGCAAACACCTTCAGCGATTCAAATCTGGAAATGAATTGTTGGAGATGATTAACCGATATGTTTATCTTGGCCATATCCTTTCAATTGGCAAAGAAAATCAACAAACGGAGGTATCGAGAGGAACACACCTTGGATGGGCCGCTTTTATCAAAATGGACGACATTCTGAAGCCTGCCAAAATTCCGCAAATGTCTGAATTCCCGCCTTTATAACCAGTGTGCTTTTCCCACCATGACTTACTTACTTACATGGACGCTCACGCAGGAGGCTGTGTACAGACTGATAGTTGCACAGAGAGCCATGGAGCGTTCCATGCTTGGAAGAGGTACGTCGTCGAGATCCGAAGACGTACGAAGGTTTTCAACATCGGAAAACGAATTGTAGAACTAAAGTGGAGCTGGGCAGGACACTTGGCAAGGCGCGGTGATGATGTAGGTAGGTGGAGTAAGGCAGTGACTGAGTGGCGTCCGAGGACTGGAAGAAAAAGTATTGGTCGGCCGGCGGCGAGATGGGCGGACGATATTGTTGCCATCGTGGGTAGAACCTGGATGAGGCTGGCACAGTAACGTGGGGATTGGCACACGAAAAGAGAGGCCTATGCTCAGCAGTGAGCGAAGTTGGACTGTGGATAATGATGATGATACACGATGTTGATGAAACTTGCTAACGTTGTTAACACGCGATAGAGCTACATAAAGTTGTCCATAGGAAAACCAACCAGAAGAGAAGTCAACCCCCGCAGAGGACACGGCAGAGCATACGGTGAAGGTCTGCCCTGCTTGGGCGGAGCACCACCGTGTCCTCGTCGAGGCGATCAGCGACGGCGACCTCTCGCTACCGGCTCTGGTTCACTCCATGGTCCAAAGCACAGAGGTATGGGAAGCCGTTACCTCCTTTTGCGAAACAGTAATGCTAGTAAAGGAAGGGGCGGGCCGCGTGAAGGAGAGGCAAACGTCATGCCTTAGCCGCCGAAACAGAAGAAGACGCCCCGGACGTCAGGAGTCGCAGGGCGATTCTCGGCAACCGTAGGCACGGGCCTGCGGACGGCGAGCGTTGGGTGGCTCGCGGCCTGATAACAACCAGCGGCCCTACCATGACGTGTTAAAGCGTGAGTCGTTCGAGCGAGAAGGAGGGATGGAGCTATACATCCTATATGGCGCCACTGGTCCGGGTCGACGAAGCGTTGTGTTCCATGCGCGCCTCCAAGAGATGTTAGCTAAGTAGACGGGGCCCGTTAGGGCCAGAGCCTGCTAGGGTTGCGGAATTTGTTCGAAAGAGTCACCGTGACCCTGGAACGCAAAGATCATAAGGAGAAACACAGATGGGTTTTAGTCAGTAAGAGTCTGACACTCCCTTCCAGTCTACCCAGAGCGGAAGAAGTCATTTTGATGATTTCCCATCTATAAAAAAAACCCCGCAACGGATAGAGTAGAGTAGGGATTCCGTTGTGCGTAGGTATCCTGGCTAAGTTTGCCGGCCTAGCTCCGTCCAAGTGTACAGAAGCAACCAGGGTGCTTTACAGGTCGAGTGGAGAAACTTAACCGTTCAAAAAAAACTTAAAATAACGTGAGTGGTGCAATCAGACCAAATCTTTTTTTTATGTTATTCATCATATGCATAACGGTAAGTTTTGTATCAAAATAATCACTGTTTATGACGTTTTAACAGTACCATTAGTAGCTAAAAAATATATTTTGGTGTAATTCTCATGCTTTTGATAGTTAGTACTTTTTCGGTCAACAGATGGCATCTGAATTATGTAAATAATAAGTTGATTTCTTCTAGATTGCTACAATTCCTATCAGGTTTATGTGTAAAAATTATCTAAATGGTTTTGTAACTAACTAACATGTCATTTTGTGCATTCAATTATTTTGTGCATTCAATTACGAACAAAAACCTTTTAAAATCAATATTGATTACCTCCCATAACATACGGCGTGATAATATGTAGCCTAAAGTCTTCCTTGGTTTATAAAGATCATTTTTGCTGAATTTCAATTCAATCTATCCAGTAGTTTTGGCGTGAAGCCGTACCATACACACATACAAACAGACAAAAATTCTAAAAAGTCACTTTTTGCCATCAGTTACGTTTTTCAAACAAAAGCCACTTATTTTTTCTCGAAAATTCTCAATGTACAGTTTTTCTTTCGTTACTGTTTTATTGTATGTATAGATTACATTACCCGTCTTACGAATTTTCGATCAGGTCACGTGTCCTGCTGACACAAGTTTAACATTTTTTACCCATGGCCATCCCAAAAAGTGCACAACGCCGCTAAAGAAGTTTTCACTTCAAAAATAGCAAAACAAAAAAAAAGTGTCAAAAAATTGGACCACGAAAATGACTAAAAAGTTACGAACAAATGACTTTTCATGCAGTTTGTTCCAGTTGGAGGCATTAACTTTAGTTTATGATTAATGTCACCAACTGTATCCAACTGCTTGAAAAGTGATTACCTACTTTGGAACTTTTTTGTCGGATTTTTGGAGAAAAGTGTTTTGTTTTGCAATTGTTTTCTTAATGTATACCAGCCACCCAACATCACCCATCAATATGACCAGACACTTCTGGAACACCCTGTATATTCGTGACAATCTAAGAAGTCAGTTTGACAGCTGAGTGGAGAGGGATAGAAGATCGTTGTACCACTTAGTGCGAAAGAGATTTATTTCATGTCTCTTTCATACTTACGAGTAAAGTTATGTTGTATCCTGCTGTCAAATCCGATTTCTTAGATGGTCACGAATATTAATAAAAGTCAAGATTTGTGACCAGCGGTTTCATTTCCGTGAAGGTCGAAAATAATATCTTAGCAACGTAAGGATTCCGTGTTCTTTCTTTTAAATCAATTCGTAGATTGTCTCTCAGTGCTGCAGCTGCCCTACACACGCCAAGGAACCAACATGCCAAATTTCATCTTTTTACGACCAGTAGTTTCGGTTGTGCGTTGTCTATCAGTCGACAAAAAAAACGCACAGACCAATCTTCAAGGTTAAGCAACGCTTGCCGTGGTTGGTCTGTGGATTGGTGACCATATTAACATACCGAGACTCCTCCGTGCCTCGGAAAGCACGTTAAGCCGTTGGTCCCGGCTGTCTTTTGTAGATCTTTGGCAGTCGTTACGGATTGTCAGAAGCCAGAAAATCTGACACCAGTCTTGCCAAGAAGTACCGTGTTACCCAGTTAATGGCTTGTGGAGGTCTGGTAGGCAGCTTCACGTAAAATATTGGTATTCAGCTGAATTAATTAATTACTTTTAATTTAAGCCGACCCCAATATAGTTGGGAAAAGGCTAGGCAGATGAGATGAGGGTGTGTTTTTGAAGTGATAAACGGCCAAATATTCAATGATTCAGTTTAAGTTATTATTAAAATTAGTATCGAGACACGTGTCAGTGTCTTTCGAAATTCCTCATAGTTTTAAATTTGGCCTGTATTCTTAATCGAGATTTTGATCGATTCATGTGCAGAGTATCGTCACAATTCGTTCAGAGGATGAGGTGTGATTCATACATAAGGCATACCGACTTGAGGAAACGCCCGGGTGTTTTCATTGTGAGGATCGCCCGGAGGACACGGTGGAGCATGCGGTCTGCTCTGCTGGGGCGGAGCACCGCCGTGTCCTCGTCGAAGGGATCGGCGGCGGCGACCACTCGCGTCCGGCTCTGATTCAATTCATAGTCCGGAGCGAGGAGGCATGGGAAGCCGTCACCTCCTTCTGCGAAGCAGTAATGCTGGTGAAGGAGGAGGCGGGCTGCACGAGGGAGAGACAACCCTCACGCCCCAGCCGCCGCAACATAGGGAGACGCCCCGGGCGTCGGGAGTCGCAGGGCGATTCCCGGTCACCGTAGGCGCGGGACTGTGGACGGCTCTCGTTGGGTGGCTCGCCGTCCGATCAAAGCCAGGCCCGGGTCGACGGCACGTTGTGTTCCACGCGCGCCTCAAAGATATGTCACTATAGTACACGGACCCTGTTAGGGCCAGAGCATGCCAGGGTTGCGGATTTTGTTCTAAAGAGCTACCACGGCCCTGGAAAGCAAAGGGCACTAGGAGGAGCACGGATGGGTTTTGGTCAGTAAGAGTCTGACACTCCCTTCCGCTCCGCCCAGAGCGGGAGGAGTCATTTGATGATTTCCCATCCATAAAAAAAAGGCATACCGACTTCCACATTTGTAATATTAGTCGGATTTGATCGCATTTCGTACATACCCAGGGGGAACTTTTCATTAATCTGGGCCCAGGGTCTCTTCAAAATAAAAGAAAAGAAAAAAAACATCTTAATACAGTTTAAAACATAAATTACTTATAAATTGACCTCAACGATATTATTTTTGTCTGATAAAGAAGTGATCATACGATTTTGTTTACAATAATTTGTGTAATTGTTGGGTTTTTTTCGTGACTTTTGCCTATTGTTTTGACGGACTGGTTGGCGACTGTTACTAAATACCTAGTTAACAGCATCGCATTAATAAATGCCACCGATGAACATTTAGGTATTTCGGTCCGCCAGATAGTTTTGCAAAAAATATTGAAAACGAAACAGTGCGTTGAAAAGTCGTGTGACGTCATGTAACGGTACACTTTTTACTATAACGTTACGTCATCAGCCGGTCGATTCTGTTGACATATCACGGTGTTCACCTAGGCGGAGTGAACGACAATAGAGCTATCATTCCATCTTATTTGTATGGTTTGACAACTCACCCGTCGTGCGCCCCGCCCGGGTGTTCACTTCGACATGTTTACAGCCGGTCGATTCTGTCGACATCTCACGGTGTTCACCTAGGCGGAGTGAACGGCAATAGAGCTGTCATTCCATCTTATTTGTATGGTTTGACAACTCACCTGTCGTGCGCCCCGCCCAAGTGTTCACTTCGTCATGCTTACAGAATCGCACTGCAGTCTCCGCCCTTGCACTTTGATGCGCTTTATCTAAATTAGCGATTTGAAATGGAATAAAATACGTGTCCAATATTTTTTGAAAATCTAACGGACGGACTAAATATAATTCAATAAAAAATTATTATTTTTTTAAATAAAAGTATTTTTTCTTTTAGATTTTTTTTTCTACTCAGTAAAATAAGTACCCTGACGGTCATCAAATAAACCACGTCAGTGGCCTTTGAGGCGGTTAGGAACTCTGACACTAGGGTGTGTGGGGCCGTTAGACCTTACTGCCTACACGATAACTCCTACTGGGGTCAAATAATCGAAGGATAACCATCGGCTCGAAAATAAGAAGCATTTGTAGGGACGCACTTGCAGGTATTCCTGACGAGAGGAACTCACGGCTCAGTAATAACAGCCACAAGGGAAGGTCATTAAGTATCACTTGCCAAGGTTGGTCCGTGGATCACACTAGCCGGCGGCTCGGCGGCGTAGTTGAGAGATGGAACACGGGGGTGGTTTTAGTCAGTAAGACTCTGACAGACCCCTCCACCCGCCCCAGGGCGGAGGACATCCATGAGGATTTCCCGTAAAAAAAAGGGTGCCAACTGAAAACCAGCGATGGGTTTCTGATGTCCAGCAAACGATGATAACCCCAGATAGTAACCCTTTCTTTTTGAGAGGGCACTCTTAAACGTCGGTTTTTAGGGTTCCGTAACCAAAGGGTAAAAACGGGATCCGATTACTAAGACTCCGCTGTCCGTCTGTCTGTCACCAGGACCAGACCAGGACCGTTATAGCTAGTCAGTTGAAATTTTCACAGATGATGTATTTCTTTCTGCTGTTGCTATAACAACAAATACTAAAAACAAAACAAAATAAATATTTAAGTGGGGCTCCCATACAACAAACGTGATTTTTTTGCCATTTTTTTTTATAGATAATGGTACGGATCCCTTCGTGCGCGAGTCCGACTCGCACTTGGCCGGATTTTTTTTCTTATTTTTCGAAATTGAGGCGAATGCAAAATCACTCAGGGGTGATATTGTGCTTTCACCCCTAAAAGAGCTCCAATAAGTTTATTAAATTTCACCCGAGTTCACAAAAAGGACTCAAAGTCAAAGTCAAAACGTTTATTTCAATTAGGTAGGCCATTAAACGGCACTTTCGAACGTCATCATTTACACTAAAAATAATACAAAGTGACTCTACTGTCCGTTCGCAAGGGTAGATTCTTATGGAGAAGAACGGACAAGAAACTCCATAGTTACTCTTTTCAAATCAATGTTTTACAATATTTTGAGTACAAAAATTAATTTTAATATATGTGAGGTCGATGCACCTAGAGTATACTACTTATAGGATCATAGTACATGGTACTCACATATTTACAAATCTTGGAACCATTAATAAAACAGAGTGTGTTAACAGAAAAATAAAACCTCTTTTACATCTGTAAAGTTAATATATAAATTGACCAGTTTGGTTTTGCCTACACTTTTTTTTTTTTTTTTTTTTTTCTAGGATGGGAAATCATCAAATGACCCCTTCCGCTCTGGGTGGAGCGGCAGGGAGTGTCAGACTTTTACTGACTAAAACCCACCCTTTAGTCCTCCTAGTGCCTTTCTTCCCAGGGCCGCGGTAACTCTTTCGAACAAATCCGCAACCCTGGTAGGTACACTACACCCTTGATTGTCCTATGGAGCAGGACCAGCATGTTTCCAAGCATTCTTATCTTGAATGTAATCCTCCAACTTGTAATATGCTTGTGTTGTGACTTGTACCTAATTAATTGCCGTGACATCTTAATCGCTTCTGTTTACTATAGGTACCTACCTACCTACCGTATACATAGTGTACATGCACCTATGTGTTTGTCATATGAAACGTTCTAGAATATATTTTTCTCAGAAAGCAATGTTGATAGCCTCAGAAGAAATCGCTCCACTTTTAATGAAACAACAAAATTAATTTATTTATTTGCATGTCCAACAAAGGATACACAGTTACAACAAAAGTCACAGTGATAAAAGTGGTTCATTTATTTATTTAAAAAAACTCGACTAGTAAAAAACAACTAAAAAGTTCCATCCAAAAAAGTCACTATTTAAACAGTCTGATGCAGTTGGGAGGCAGTTTAGATCAATAAATTATTGATTACTTAAAAAAAAAAAATCAAATTATAGCGTCGGTGGGGAGCGAACTAAGACTCACTGATGTCGATAACAGTTTATTGTTCAAGAAAACAGCAATAGCACACAGAATACTCTTAACGAACTCACTTACTAAAACTTATTTGAGCGCGATCGTTACCCGCTCGAACGTGTCACAGCCGTACGTCAACTCTCTCAAGCGCCTCTAGCGGACGGCATAGTAACTAACGCTATTGGGTTGCCACGCTATAAAATATAATTTTCACGGATGATGTATTTCTGTTGCCGTTATAACAATAAATACTAAAAAAGTGACTTGTTTGGAACTTTTTGGTTGTTTTTTACATTCGGGTTTTTTTTAATATTCAATTTTTAATTTTCTACATTTTAATTAGTGAGTTATATTTTTGGAATCGCATCTTCGAACCCTTTATTTTGATTTAGACTTAATATAGTTCGTCGACTTTCTATTCTTATTCGATTTTCGAATTTCATTATTTTCCACAATATGGCGTCTTTTCCACAGTTTGTCGCCATATTGTATTTTGATTACTGAAATGTCTTTAGTAGCACTCGCAATATTAAGATGAATGAATGGACGTAAGAATGATTATAATCGGCCCACGCGTTTGGTCTCTATAGTGCCACAAAGGAACAAACATACAAACTTACATAGTCGGGTAAAAGGTTCAGCAATAGCACCTGTGTACAATTTCTTTGTTTAAGTGTTTAATTTCTTTTAAATCTGTTGAAACTTTATATCGGGTGTCCACAGGTGAAGCTGTCCTTGGGTACAAAACTTTTTCATGGAACAACACTCCCATCTAATCTCCACAACTCAGTAACTGGGTTCCATGATTTGAGTCATGTACCTTCTTGTATGACTCAACCAGTTCAAATTATTAACTCATCCACACTTAAGTATCAAAAATATTAATAGTCATTATTAAGTGACATGGCGACCTTAAGATATTAATTCTTAAAACATACTTAAAACACATTTTTAATGAATCGTAAAATAAATGTAATATACTATAATGTATAAATCTAAATTCTGCCAACTTAACAGATAGATGTGTTGCTGGGGAATTTGTTGCGCCACTTCTTCCAAGCTAAAACACTAGGAAGTGGGCGGGGCGTTTTGGGGATCTATGATGTAAATTTTCGATGTTCAAAAACTGTTGATTCTCAGTCTAAATAAAAGTAAGTTAAATGGTGCAATTCATGAAACCAATCATAGAAACGAACGCGTGTGTTAAGGTGGGTACTGATCGGTATTACAGGCCATAATGTAATATTCGCAGTGAGCATGTTACAATACGCAGTGTCCTAAAATTCGAGTAACAAGCAGTGTTTGTGCTCCACGTACTGACAGCACGAATGCTCGCTTTGTAACATGTTACAATACGCCCCGTAACACCGGTCAGTAACCAGTTTCACAATAAGTTACATTTATTTTTGCGAAAAATTCCCATTCAAGACACTAGGCTATGTGAAAGAAAAAATGTTTGAATGTTACTGTACTATGTGCAGTATTTATTTATTATACACTTTATTGTACACCTCATAACAAGCACAGGAAAAACGTTTACAAAAACAAGTGTACAATGGCTGTCCATTGTACACTTGTTTTTGTCAGCATCTTGCGTGCGGTCTTATCGCACAGGGCAATCTCTTACAGACAACCTTCGGATGGACTGAACGAATTAAGTTAGATTTAGGGTGGTCAGTGTACAAACATCATAAATAATATTAAATAAGCATAGTAATGAAAAAATAATACACAAGTACAATTCTAAATAAACAAATAAATATCAATATATCATTGGGAAAGTAGAATAAAATTTATAGTGACGGGTAGTGCTCCTTTACCATTTTTTTTAAACATTGGAAGCGTATGAGCACGCCTCACATCTATGGGTAATGCATTCCACAGACATTTGTCAAAGAAGGATGTCGAATGCATACGAATACATTATTTAAGATTTTCCGATGATTTCAAGGACTTTGAATGTGTGTCACAGAGAAACTGAAAGCTTTCTTTAAGATAAAAACGAGAAAGGATGTGGGAATTCCGGCGAAGACGAATAGGAAGCCATTTGAGCTTAGTACGAAATTCGGAAGCGTGATCATAATTTTTTTTATGGATGGATAATCATTAAATGACCCCTTCCGCTCTGGGAGCGGGAGGGAGTGTCAGACTTTTACTGACTAAAACCCATCCGTGCTCCTCCTAGTGCCCTTCTGGGCCGCGGTAACTCTTTCGAACAAAATCCGCAACCCTGGAACGTCAGGCAGCGCTTATAATTATAGTTGTCTGGCAGTTTGGTGAACTGGACCTATTTGGCGCAGCCGCGGGGCACACAATGTTTTGTTTTAAAATTAATGTTTATTCTTGTTTGTACCTACATTGTGTGTATCTGTGTGTGCCAAATAAACTAATTTTCTTCATTTTCTTTGATCATACTTTCGTAAGCCAAAATATGAACCTGATACAGAGATTTTGAAGTCGCTCAAGCTAGTCCAATTGGTCTTGGGTTAGATCAAGATAGCCGGCGTCAGCATAGTCTAAGATTGGGTAGTATATATTTCATTAAAAAAAATAATGAACATTGCACAATGATATGATAATGCGCAAGTAAATCTGTTTCCTTTTCACTCGCGGATTCGTATCATCTTGGCTCATCGGTGGAACATGAACTGAATTAGGACACAGGATACTTGTTATCCCAGTTATTTGTTCCGCTGGGATCACAGATTTATATAAAACCCTTTTTTATATATCGATTTCGGCTGCCATGGTTTATTTTAATTATTTCTTTGAATAGTTTCTTTTTTGCTCCGGACGCTTTTATCCTGCACGTCTTTTACATTGTTCTCACATATATGTATAATTTCAACATGAATGATGTAACCATAATTTTGTAACAATATTATTATTTTTAAAAGAGTGTCCGTGGAGTTTCTTGCACGTTCTTCTCTATAGAGATCTACGATTTGGAACGTGCAAATAGCTTCATCTTCTTACAGGCACTTTTGAATTGTCAAGATCGATCGGTGAAAACGACCGACCTTGACAATTCAAAAGTGCCTGTTAATTGTCTAATTGAAATAAATGCTTTGAATTTGAATTTGATGGCTTTTTTATGGAAGGGAGTGTCAGACTCTCACTGGCTAAAACCCATCCGTGTTCCTCTTCATGCCCTTTGCGTTCCAGGGCCGCGGTGACTCTTTTGAACAAATTCCGCAAATACATCAATGGCTGGGATGATAAAAAAAATGACGCAGGCAAACCCGTAGGTGCAAGCTAGTGTAATAATCGTGTGTGTTTAAGATAATCTCCAAAACTAGAGGACAAATTTAGACAAGGTTGAGTAATATTATTTTAAGACCACGTATTGTTTAATCCACTCTGTTTATTCAATGTTAGGAATTTTCAAAGAATAAAACGGTATGAAATAGCAAATAAAAGTCACCAAGCGCGAGGATAAATTTCTGGGTTCCTTATGTCGATGAAACAACGGAACCCTTATAGGGTCACGTTATTGTCTGTCTGTAACAGCTAATTTCTTCTGGACCTATTAAGTTGAAAGGAACACGTATCTATTGGGGTTTAGTAGGCGCCCTCCTGATGTTGAACCATCGTGCGTGAGCCATGGCGGCCGTCGTTCCAACCAGCCGACCTGCCTCCAGAAGCAGATCAGTCCTCTCAGTGTGTTCAGGATATCTATAAGCGAATTCGGTGTCCCTATTGTTTGCCTCCGTATTTCGGCGACGCGTGAGCACTCAAGGAGCACGTGCGATACCGTCTCCTCCTCCTCCATGCATGCTCTGCATATTGGACTATCCATTATACCTATCGTGTGGAAATGTTTGTTCAGTGAGCAGTGCCCGGTGATGGTCCCCGCCACCTTTCATAGGCTACCCCTATCCAGTAGCAGAATGCGCCTGGTTAGTATCCTGTCTAGGGATGGCATAGTTTCCTTGGACTGGCTGCAGCCTGGTGCCGAGGTCCACCAGCGTTCTGCTTGTGTGAGGCTGTGTTCTTGTAGCCATGTGTCCAGCTGGGTGAATGGGAGTGATACATATGGGTTTGGGTTCAACAGCCATCGTACCAGATCCTCTCCTGGCCAGCTCGTATGAAGTGAATTGGTACACGTTTGAAGAGAAGCTTTCGACTGATATGGTAACATCAGATAAATGTGCAATAACGGTCATTGACCCACACACATTTGTCTTGATATTATTGACTTTCTTAATAGGTATCAAAAACAGAAATAAAGATATAAAGCTGTTCTGAATCGACTTCTATCGTGATCCTTTACGTTCTCTAGTAATGAAAAATGGTTCATAATTTATTGTTCGGGTATCTACGAAGGGATATTAGGGTAAGCTCAATGTATTGCAAGTTTATGTGGAGCCTACCATAGCCAACAACAACATATAGTCGGAACAAGGCTAGGCTGAGACTGACTGCAAGACAGTCACTTTTTGCTAACTTGCGTTTGATTCCGCTTACTATGCAAAACAATATTAATATCAATCTACTGCGTAGTAATATAAGTGTCATATTAACAGATCATTTTCTAAAACTACAATGATCTTCTAAACAAATAGTAAGTAAGTACCTAATTGTAGCTGACATTTACTTAAAACGAACTTAATTTAGTTAATCATGAGGTCTTTTTTCTAATCTCTCGAAGTACTAATCCGATTACGACAATTCCTTCAATGATAGAAGCCACACTGGTTTTAAGTGTCATTGGATACCTTTAAAATAAACGTAAACGTTCGCTTATGTCAATTTGTATGGTAAAAATCACATTAACCACATTCATTTGTGACTTTACAGAATTGAAATTATAATAAAAGCTTGTCGCGATAATTTCAATTTGTAATTAAAATTTTATAATTAGGTAGGCACCTACTAAACTTGTTAGCAATTCATAATGTTTGTAATTAAATAAAAGTGCCGTGAAAGCTTAAAATGTGGAACTTTAATCTTGAATAACTTTTTGCACACATGGGATTTATTGCAGTACCTAGTTGATCTGTCTGAATGTTTCTTAATTTAAATTTCATCTGACTGAATATGTAGAGATTTCTTCTAGGCATCTCGCGACAAGCTTTTATTATAATTTCAATTCTGTAAAGTCATAAATAAATGTGGTTAATGTGATTTAAAATTTATTTTGATCTTTTTAGGGCACTTAAATAAAAGCCTTTTTTAAAAGTTTTTTTATCATTATTTTATTTTATATTTTTTAGTTTCAATCGATAGTTATCGATCAATACGAAAGTCCATCTATAAAACAGAGAGTCCTTCAACAGAAAACTTCAGGAACGGGGAAAACTATTACCCCTGGATGTGGCATCTATTTCATGGTGGGTCTACCAACTGCCTATCATAAACGAATGCGTATTCAAAATTTCAAGTCCTAGCAGTTGAATATTGAGGAGTTCCATAGTTCGAAGACTACCCTGGATATGGCATCTATTTCATGGTGGGCCTACCAACTGCCTATCATAAACGAATGCGTATACAAAATTTCGTGTGCCTGCTATTTACCGCTGAGGAGGTCTCTCGTATGGAGCCGATCCTGGCAGCAGCATCAGGTCACGTTTATGATTAACATGCATTGTCATCGGTTCTGGACTAGCATGCAAAATTTCAGCTCAATCGGATACCGGGAAGTGGGTCAAATTAAACTTGCAAGATTTGTAAACCTACGTACAAGTTAAATAAAAGCTTTTAATCTTATATATAAAAATGAATCGCAAAATGTGTTGGTAAGCGCATAACTCGAGAATAACTGAACCGATTTCGCCAATTCTTTTTTTGTTGTGTTTGTTATTGTCAGGAGAAGGTTATTATGAAAAAAAAAAAAAAAAAAAATTAAGAATCCTTAGGGTAGGTGTAGGGTAGGTGTAGGGTAGGTGTAGGGTAGGTGTAGGGTAGGTGTAGGGTAGGTGTAGGGTAGGTGTAGGGTAGGTGTAGGGTAGGTGTAGGGTAGGTGTAGGGTAGGTGTAGGGTAGGTGTAGGGTAGGTGTAGGGTAGGTGTAGGGTAGGTGTAGGGTAGGTGTAGGGTAGGTGTAGGGTAGGTGTAGGGTAGGTGTAGGGTAGGTGTAGGGTAGGTGTAGGGTAGGTGTAGGGTAGGTGTAGGGTAGGTGTAGGGTAGGTAGGTAGGTAGCCAGTTGACGGGAGCGAAGCCGCGGGGGACAGCTAGTTAATAATAAAAACAGGTTGTCCGTGAGTGTCATCAGACGGCGCTTATTCAGTTTCAATACAAATTAACGTTTACGCTAACGCGATGGAGAACGTTAAAAAACTCGCACTAAGCCCACTGATTTTCCCGATTTTTATCTTTATCATTAGTACAACGCAAGATATATTATATAATTTGGAATTTTCACATGTCGGGGCTGGAGCGGTTCAGCCCGTAACTCGGACTCGGACTCAGCCCATAAGTCTTTATTCTTTGCTCTTGTATGTATACAATGTTTAAACAAGCAGCAAGCTGCAAGAATAAAAATATTCTTAACGCGGAAATAAATAAAACGCTGAAAGACATTATGTCATGGATAAATAAAAATAAATTAAAAATAAATTTGGAAAAAACAAAAATAATTCATTTCAAAACGCAAAAAAGTAAACGCATAGATTTAGATATAACTTTCAACAATCAACCAGTAGAACAGATTAACAATACTAAATTCTTAGGCATTATAATTGATGAACACCTCACGTGGAAAGAACACGTAGATAATATTTGTAAAAAAAATAATAAGTTTGTATTCGCGTTAAAGAAGGTCAAAGAAACAACTTCTAAACATACCGCTTTATTTATTGGTATACCACGCGTATGTATGTTCTGTAATACGGTATGGTATAGTTGTTTGGGGATACACAGCAGAGCTATCGAGAGTACTAATATCCCAAAAGAAATGCTTGCGTGCAATATTCAATATGCGTTGGACTGATTCTTGCCGACCTGTTTTTAAATCAGCGAACCTTTTAACCGCTCCTAGCATCTACATTTTTGAGATAGCTAAATTTGTTAAGTGCAATATGAAACTCTTTCAAAATAAAAATAACACAAATAAACGTAAACATTCATATTTAGAATTACCAGTACCCAGAATTGAGTTCTTCCGACACAGTTGCCTATACATGGCACCATTAATTTATAACTCCCTTCCTAAGAAAATAGTTGACCGACCCTATCGTAAATTTTGCATTTTCCTACAAAACTGGCTAGTACAAGAAAATTTTTACAGCGTCAATGAATTCCTAAAAAAATACTCTTCGGATTCCTACCATTTTAGAAATGCATTGTGAACTTCATTCTATGGTCTTTCGTGTTTTGTTTTATAAATTGTATGTCCGTTATTTTACTTTTATTGTTTTCCTTTTTAAATTTTACTTCGTTCGTACATACCTACCTAATTTATTTTACATGGTTATGTGGTTTTTATTAGTTTTTTTTTTTAAATAATTGATGATGTGTGTAATGTAACAACATTCATTAAATTTTATGTGTACCTACCTAAATATTTGCATGCTATCATATTATGGCGAAATGTGTCTTGCACCAAAAACATATTGTAACATCTTTTTACCACATTTTTTGCAAATAAACTTACTTACTTACTTACTTACTTGCTTACTTACTTACCTAACAAATAAAGAAATCTCTCTCTCTCTCTCTCTCTCTCTCTCTCTCTCTCTCTCTCTCTCTCTGAGTTTGTTTATTTGTTACACTTTCACGTTAAAACGGCTGAACGGATTGTCATGAAATTTGGCATATAAATATTGCCTGGGATATTTAGAAGGACATAGGCTACTTTGTTACGCGATAAACGACGACCACGCGGGCGGAGCCGCGGGAAAAAGCTAGTTGAGATATAGAAGGAACAATTTTCTCATTCTCTGTCCAATTTAAACAAATGTTTTTTGCGCGATGTCTGTGGGTAACGCAAAATCTCAAGAAAAGTGCCATCAACAATTTTTATCATAGAAAAATGCACGAATAGGTACTCTAAGAAAGGTTTCCAGGAAAACCGGGGGTCTTTTTAGTAACATACACTTGTCTAATGAGTGCGTTGACATCATTTCGCCACGTGCTCGCCGGGGTCAGAGATCAGTACATAAATAGTCACACTTATATTACAATATATCGACTTCCACACTAACCTACTTCCTTTTGTTGGTACATCTTTGCGACCGTTATTACTATGTACTGTAATGTCAGGGAATTTAATTGTTTTGCAAGTTGATGCGCAATGTGATTTGAATGTATGAATAGCAATTTGTTTTCCTGACTGTACATTAAGTACTGTACATCTAAGTCGTCACGTATCTAGACAGACGTCAGAAAATCGGACCCCAGCCTTGTCAAACCGCGCAAAGAGTTCCAAACGTATCATATTTTTAACATCGTACTTTGAAGTCATAAATTTCTGTAAGGTTAGGTCCAATAATTTACTTATCTAGAACTAGTAGTTTCGGAGATAAAAGGGAAAGGTAAATTTTGACACACTTTCTTAAATAATAGTAATAATATATTTGAGAACCTCATAATTGTTTTTTTTAGCGATATCAATGCTGGTTCCATAGTTAAAGTTGTTCATGTAACGAGTACAATCACCTTCCCCTTTTCAGGTTCTGTGTTCCATCTGTTACACCTTGTTTAACATGTTGTGTCTGTAGATTAGCAGTGTGACGAATATATTGGTATTAGTTAAGAGATAAATAATACTGTATGGATTCACGTATTAGGAATCCGACGAACGTACATAATCTGGGATTCTATTCACTTGGCAGGGATCGGCTGGATCGGATTCACCCAATCACTCTGACATTCATGAAGAGATACCACTGATCCTCAAGTATTAGTTAAGGTGAAAGAGCCTGGGTAGCACGCGACATTCAAATTTCCTTACGTTTTTTGCAATTTGCAGGTCAGTGTCAGGCTGTATCTTGGTCAAAATTTGATTCGCGGCCGTAGCAAGTATGCATTTTTAAAATTATAATCATTAAAATCATAAATAAAACTCGTTCAGTTAGAATTGATGACAAATGTAGTATTTCAATGAAATCATAACATTTGATATCAATTCTAACTAAGAGAGTTGTATTGATGATGTTAATGATTACAGTTCTCTAAATACGTTCTTGCTACGGCCGCGATTGCAAATTACAAAAAACGTGAGAAAATTTGAATTTCGCAGGCTTCCCAGGCACATTCACCTTGAGATATAATAATATTTCTAGACTAATATATTCATATTAGCTAATACTGATAAATATCGGTATTAACACAATTTTTTTACTATATTTCATAAGCACAAATACTTTACGCACTAACTTATTTAAACATAGTTTGTACGCACTCATATTTTTTCACACTACGCAAAACACACCATAATCTCATTTGACTTCCTCGTTTGACTTATCGAGTGTCGTCCTATATCAACATAACAACGTTTTTTGTGACTAAAAATGTCCGTAAAATTAATATTAATAAATGCTAAAGAGTCTCGTTGTATTTTTACGAGTTTGCTGCTTAATTGCTTGGTCTATTTTGGTAAAATTTTGGCTAAGGCTATATTATAATATAGACAAACTAAGTTACGTATCGGAGAAACATTTACACATCGGAAAACTTTATTTCAAGAGATACCTGTAGAATGTATTTTCAGTCCCTTGAATCATTTTTCATTTAACGATAAATACAGACGATTAAATTACGTACAATATACTATATAATCTAATAAAAAAAGAAATAAATAAATATGCAGAGGTGGGATAAAACGCAGGAGGGGAAGAACTCATTGGGCATAGAAAAAAATCCTTTTTTATGCCCGTTTCCGGAACGAAAACAATTGCCAAATTAATTTGACAAATACCGTGCGTGAAAACCATAGATAAGTAAAAACTATTATTGTTTTAATGCTAGTTACTGACCGGTGTTACGGGGTGGAATGTAACATGGTAACATGTTACCAAGTGAGCATTCGTGCAGTCAGTACGTGGAAACGAGCAAGAACACGCGCATGTTACACGGATTTTAGGACATGGCGTAATGCTCGCTGCGAATTAAGAGCGTTTACGCGGTACGGCTTTTCATACAAACTTTCAAATCCTTATTCTTCAAAATTAATGAACCGATTTTAACGAAACTTGGTATGCATACGCTAGATATCTAAGTCTAAATAGTTATCAGAAAACATTTTTGAAAAAGATTTCAGAGGGAGACAGAGAGCGATTTTAAGTTTTCTATTGAAAGTGAAAAATCACTATATCCTTCCCCCAGAACTCTGATAGGTAGTAGGTAAGTAAATATCTATTTACTGTTCCTTTTTCAAAATTGTATGCTCTTTTACACTGAATGTTTGGGAGACACCGAAAAACAAACGAGATATAACTATTTAAAACAAATATATCTGTTCCTCTCGGGAAAACGCCATTTTCTATCGCAGCTGTATAGCAGCGTTATGGTATTTGACGTCAGAGTTAGTATCGGGTAGTAAAAAGTAGCCTATATCCTTCTCCATATCCCGGGCTATATATCTGCCAAATTTCATGACGATCCGTTCAGCCCTTTTAGCGTGAAAGCGTAACATACAAACTTACTTTCGCAATTATGATATTAGGGATGTAGGGATTGTTTACCAGAGCTCATTAGTATTTTTTTTTCAAAATAAAAAAAAAGCTTGCATATTCCATAATGTATGTGTGATAGACATAATTCGGAGTTCATATTAACTACTCGTTTGGGGTACCTACACTATAAAACAGTTCAAAACAGTGGTTCCAAAACGGAATTCCCTTAACCGCTTTTATCACCAACTTTAACATGCATTTAATATTGTACACAGAAAACATTTACTTATCGATTTAATTATCAAGTAAACACACACATATATGTATACATATCTTATTGTATGTACTTAACTTGTAATATTGATACCATACTCATAAATATCTTCTCGAGTCAGTGCTGGCTAGAGACTAAGCATTGCCATTCAACGTGGCAATGCCGCCAGTCTCTTGGGCACATTACCAGCTGACAGCGTTTATTTGTTAATTTTTAGGGTTCCGTACCCAAAGGGTAAAAACGGGACCCTATTACTAAGCATCCGCTGTCCGTCTGTCCGTCTGTCTGTCACCAGGCTGTATCTCATGAACCGAGATAGCTAGACAGTTGAAATTTTCACAGATGCTGTATTTCTGTTGCCGCTATAACAACAAATACTAAAAACAGAGTAAAATACATATTGAAGTGGGGCTCCGATACAAGAAACGTGATTTTTTTGTCGGTTTTATAGATAATGGTACGGAACCCATTGTGCGCGGGTCCGACTCGCACTTGGCCGGTTTTTGTTATGATTGTTAATTTCTCGAATCATCTACTCCCAATTTTTTTTGTAGAATAAAAGGCTATGAAAATGACATAAACCATTTTAATACCCATTTTTGACGGTACATAAATTTAAGATGTCATTACTCTTTTGTGTTTGCAGTAAAAAATAAATGGACGAAAGATTACTCAAGTATTTCTTGTCTTTAATAGAAATATTGAAAATCTGACACACCCAGAGGGCACTTGATTGGAACGATTACTTAACTGACCTCCACAACCCAGTAACTGGGTAAGACAGCAAAGGGTTTAATTAATATGCCCATCTTTTTTCCCATAGTTGGGATCTATCCATATATAGCTGAATAGCACTGTTTACATGGAGCGACTGCCTATCGGAGCTCTACAACCCAGATACTGGATAAAAAAAATATAGAGTTCAATCCATTTGTCCAGTCTCTTTCAAAATATCAGACAGCAAAACACTACCTACAGCTTCCCGAACTTTACACAACTGTCCTGACATCAACAGCCCAGTTACTGAGTGAAAAAAAAGCAAAGGCTTAATACTTACAACAGTAATACTTCTTTTCAGGCTGTTTCCCCCAACACAACACCGACCACTGGTTTTTAACCCCCCCGCAAGCAAACTGGGCTCTCCCACACCCTGCACAGCCATGCAAGTTGGCTAAAATAGTGTCCTCACGAATTAAAATTTTACCGACCCCATTGTGTGGCGTTATTACAACCATTTTCTCTGCACTATTTTCTTTCGATAGCATGGGAGCCGATGGAGTCGGCACTTCAAAGTTTCGGTGATCCATTTTCGCGTTGTTTTTTGTTTTAGAACATAGTTTATATCCGATTGTTTTTAACGGAGCGCGCGTCCTTATCCGAACGGAGTTGGCACACTACTGGTGATACTCAGCAGGTCAGGCGGGGGTTATCATAGTATAAGCATATTTTTTGTAATGATTTAAATAGGTTATCTCGAGTTTAATGCTTGCTTTTCGTTTGAGATTTTTAATGGAACTTTTGTTAATTTGGTATTGAGACGTTTTTGTTGAATAATTTTGCAGTTAGGTAATTAAAATTGGGGGAAACCTTAATTGGTGACCTTTTCAGTTGTTGTTTTTTTTTTATTCTTAACATCATGCGTTTATATACAAAAGCAGTGATTCTCAACCTGTGATTCGCAAGGGTCAAAACATGGTCCTCGAAAATGTTAAAAATTCATCTTCTCTCCTGAAAAATGACACTTACTCTTCACTTTAGATTTCAAAGAATAATTACATAAACACTCAGCTACAAGTTTTGAATATCTACATATTTGAAATACATAAGTTAATATTGAAATTAACGCGGTTCACTATCTTCTTGACTTCTGGTGCCTTTTTGACATTTTGACCCTGTCAGCGATTATGGCAAACCATTTGGGGAAGGCCTGTATCCAGCAGTGGACGTCTTTCGGCTGGAGCTGATATGATGATGATGATGATGTTAAAGATCACGATAGAAGTCGAATCAGACAGCTTTACGTCTTCATTCCTGTTTTTGATGTAAAGAAAGTCAATAAATGCATGTAGGTCAATGACCGTAATTTCACATTTATCCGGTGTCTACCATAGAGGTCACAAGCGTGACTACTGTGCCAGTAGTCCTGGATTCAATACCAAGTTACTATTTTTCAAAGAATCAATACACTCCATTCTTGAAAAGCGTTAATATAACGGATAGGTAATTATGTCACATCAATCACAATAAAATAAACAGTTCAAGACTTCAAGGGGACTTTCCACTTCTCGCTATGTGCTTAACTTATGTTCCATAACTGGTACCTATAGGTTGAGTAATACTTCTATACAACGTGTAACAGAATAAACGCAATACCTCTAAAGGGGTCATTGTACTCATCATTATGAACAACTTTTACTATAGGACCAAACCAGAAATTGCGAAAAAAAACAGCTGTTCAGTACTTTTGTCAAGTTATGCGCATAATATATAACGTATGATGGGCAGTCGATTTTTTTCACGATTTCAGTGTTGGCCCCGTAGTAAAATTTGTACAGAATAAACGCAAAACCTCTGTATTGTGTTTATTCTGTTACACGTTGTAAAATGTCTAAATAATCAGTCACACGGTATGAACTTCGAGTTAAGCGACGTATGCTGAGGTCAGTCTGTGGATGGTGACCATCCATTACATCTATGCTCCTTCGTGTCTTGAAAAGCACGTTGAGCTCTTCCCGGTCCCGGCTGTAATTTGTAGTTAGATCTTTGACAGTCGTTATGGAAAGTCAGAACTTCAGAAGCCAGAAAACTCTGACAACATAGTCTTGCTAAAATGTATCGTGCTTATCAGGTACAGGGTTTATGAGGTCAGTCAGAGGCACTCGCTCCATGTAAACTGGTATTCAGCTGCATCCCGTTAGTCTGGAAACCGACCCCAACATCATCTACCTAGCCTTTTCCAAACTTTATTGGGGTCGGCTTCCAGTCAAACTGGATTCAGCTTAATACCAGTATTTTACGTGGAGCGGCTGCCTACCAGACCACCACGACCCATTAACTTGGTAACACGGTACCTTTTGGCAAGAGTAGAGTCAGATTTTCTGGCTTCTGACAATCCGTATTCCGTAACGACTGCCAAAGTTCTACAAATGACAGACGAGACCACCGAGGCACGGAGGAGTCTCGGTATGTTAAAGAAGCCGACTCCAACATATAGTTGTGCAAAAGGCTAAGCAGATTGACTGAATTTTAATAAACAAAAGAAAGACGAAGTCAACGGCATTAAAAACTAAACGTCATTTCGCTTTGTTATCATATTTTTAGGACAGCAAGATAAACTTCAAACAGATTCACAGCGACTATGTTGACCCCGTGTTGACCATGATAAACTTTATAATAGAATAGACCATGCTTTTAATATACTTACAGTTATATTTTTGAGGAAGTTTTATGTTAGGAAATACTACTCAATATCTGCTTAGTAAAAATGCTAAATATATATTGATCGACAACGCATGGCCTAAACCCGGGTCTAGCTAGAATATGTTTAATATGCGCCATCTTGGATTTTGACATCGACCCAATTTTCCTCAGTAACAACCCCAAAACCATGAAAACGAAATTCAAACACATTCTAATAAAACGATGGTTTTCTTCGTGTGGACAGTAAGGTCTAACGACCCCACACAGCTTAGTGTCAGAGTTTCTAAACCGCTCCAAGGGCCTCTGACATGGTTGGACGACCGCCATTTGGCGGCCGGGACCACCGGCTTATACGTGCCTTCCGAAGCACGGAATCATCTTTTTCCATGAACGACGACGATCGACGTTGTTTATCTTTGGCTGATCGACGAATACCTGGCGCTATACAATAGGGATGATTCCTGGTAAAAAATATATGATTCTATTTAGTCCGTCAGTTAGATTACCGAAAAATATAAGACTCGTATTTTTTGCCTTATCAAATCAATAAAAAATGACGAAGATAAAACGCAACAAAGATCAGGAGTGGGGGGCTGTGACGTCACGTTTACGTAAAAAGTGTACTTACAAGTGACGTCACACGAGTTATCAAAGCTCTCTCTCTAATCGATCGACGTTGATCGATTGGTGTGGTAGCTTTGGCTGATCGAATTTTGAACTAGCACTTTACAACCCCACTAGACTGAGTAGTAACAGTTGTATCGATAACTTTGCTCACAATTATCAAAAAGAATGCAAGGCAAAAATTGTTGATTTTGGTCTCTCTGATCACACGTCTCAAATTCTTACTGTGCCTATTGAAAAAACATGTAAATTAACCCATTGGAAATTCAAAAAGCAAGATATCTCTACGGGCAACCTAATGACATTTAAAGCTCACCTTGAATGTTTATCTTTCTCGGAAGTATATAATGCTAAAGAGGCCCATGAGTCCTATGATAGGTTCATGGATGATTTCCTAATGCTCTATAGACTTTGCTTTCCGAAAAAAACCGTCACCATAAAGACTAATAGGAAAACCAAATGGATATCTCGTGGGATAAAAATCTGCAGTAGAAAAAAAGAAAATTACTTTGGAAATATAGGAGCAATCCTGACATAAACAGTAAACAAACTTTTAAAAAATATACTGTACTATTTAAAAAAATAATACGTTTAACCCAGAAGTCGCAAAATAACCATTTTATAAAGAACTCTCAAAATAGATCAAAGGCAGTTTGGAAAATAATAAATAAATCGAAATCCAGTTTGCCACATGATACAATAACTGCCATACAAAAAGATCAACTTTCTATAACGTATCCTATTGACATATCTAATGAATTCAATAACTATTTTGTTGACGAAATCGAAAATAATATACAAAATGACATGAAGTTGACTTATCAAAATAATATTGGAAATTCGACAGCCCAATCCCTGTTTATGTTACCTGTTTCGACGACTGACATTATTTAAATAATTGACAATCTAAAAAATACAAACACAACTGGTTATGATGGTGTATCTACTGGAGTTTTTAATATGTTAAAGAAATTATAGCGCCACCTCTCGCACACATTATTAATTTATGCATCACTGATGACATATTTCCAAAAGGTCTAAAAAAGCCATCATTAAACCTATTTAAAAGAAACGAAAAACAGATGTAAAAAACTATAGGCCGATAGCAAAACTCCCAGTACTTTCAAAAATATTAGAAAAGGTAATTTATAATTCAATTTATATGTACTTTGAAAAGTTCAACCTATTCTGCAAGGAACAAAAAGGATTCCGTAAAAATCATCCTATTAATATGGCACTGTACGATTTAATATCTCATCTTATGAAATCAGTAGATAAAAATAATCCAGTATGTGCAATCTTTACTGATATGACTAAGGCATTTGATTATGTAGATCACAAGATATTACTCCCAAAAATTACATGGATATGGCAATAAGGGGCAATGTTCTGAAACTTATTGAATCATACCTTAGTGACAGATATCAATACACGGAAATATCTAGAATATGTCATAAGACTAAAATGCAGATCATACATAGATCAAAACCAAGACACGTAAGATATGGCGTGCCCCAAGGTAGCGTGCTAGGGCCGTTATTGTTTCTGATATATATAAATGATCTGCCAAAAATAATACGACACAAAATGATCCTATTTGCCGATGATAGCACAGCTGTTATAAAATGTAATAATGTGACAACTTATCAAAATGACATTAATGAATCCCTTTTCAATATCATCCGTTGGATGAATGATAATAATCTCGTAATTAATTTAAATAATACTAAGGTGATGCACTTTCATCAACGGCAACCACATCCAAATATTGATGTAACTTATAATAACCATAAGATAGAAGAAGTTAATAATGTTAAGTTTTTAGGTATTACCATCGACAGTAAGCTTACTTGGAAACCCATGATAGAGGAACTTTGTAAACGCCTGAGTAAATCTGCTTATGCACTCTTTCAGTTGTCAAAAAAGGAGAATAAAGATCCGTTACTGGTAGCATACCATGGACTTGTAGCTTCTGTGTTGCGATATGGCGCAATTTTTTGGGGGCAGTCGACTGACCGTGAGCTTATATTTAGGATGCAAAAAAGATGTGTCAGAGCAATGTGTAATATAAAAACAACGGATAGCTGTAGACCCTATTTTAAGTCTTTAAAAATACTTACCCTTCCAGCACTATAAATATTGGAAACAGCGTCGTTTGTGAAAAGAAACACACAATTATTTGAAAAAATATCTTCCACTAAAAAAACTCCATTGCGTGCCCAATACGTAAATAAACTATGTCATCTAAAATGTAAGACCGTATTGATGCGAAAAAGTTTTTTTGGCATGGCACCTAAAGTGTTTAATAATATTCCTGATGACATAAAAAACTTGACATTATATAAGTTTAAAAAAGCTCTTATCAAATTATTAATTGACAAATGTTATTATAATATAGACGAATTTTTGAACGACCAATTATTAGACTAATGCATTTTATACCTTTTCATAAGAAGTACTATGACTATTTATTAATTTTATTGTATTTGATGTTTCTATTTTATCCTTTTATTTTCATGTATTAAATTAATTTAAAATGTATGTTTATTTTTTATTTTTTTGATGACAATGTAATGAGACCTAATGGGTCACTTATAAATTTGTATGTCTTAATTATGACAAAACATAGCGCACCCATATTTATGTAAACACCCATGTTTCACAAATAAACTGATTGATTGATTGATTGAAGAAAGAAGTAGAAACTATCGATCGGCGTCGACTAATTCATTCTACTCAATGATCAACGATCGATCGATTGCTGTGGTAACACCCTTAATTTCATTGGGTTTGACTGGAAGCCGACCCCAATATAGTTTGGCTGACAGCTTGTCTGGAATGCGAGTGATATAAATTAAAACAAACATTTTGTAAGCATAAAATTAAATATTAATATTCATGATCCAGGTTCAATAATCTATGTAAATCTTTGTATAAATTAATTTGCATAGTTAATAGTTGTACCGTTAAAGGCATATTTTGTAGTAGATTACCGACAGTTAATACCTACTCGTGAGGAGAGAGATCAGGCGAAGCACGTGCGCACCAAGAGTACGGGGGTGTCAACTTCCAAAACTGCGGACTCGGTAACTGGGTTACACGTTGGTTATTGAGTTACCCAGTTACTGGGTTGTGAAACAAAATCTGACTTGAATATGAAATAAATAATTGAAATAAAATAAATAAGTAAAAATCTTTGACAGTCGTTATGGGTTAATCAAAACTACTAGGTTTACATATAGACATGCAAAAAAAAGGAAACCAAGAAAAAAAGAAAATTAAAAAAAAAATAGGGTCGTACAACTGTCAGCCGGGACCAAAGACTTAACGTGCTTTCCGAGGTACTTTTGGTCAGGGACCGACCTTGGCAAGCATTGCTTAATCTTCAAGATCGACCCGTGCGATTGTTATCATTTATTTATATAAACTTTATGTACAGTAGTGGTACAAGAGCGGACTTAATGCAACGAGGCATTCTCTACCAGTCAACCTTTGGGTTTATTATTTGGCCACGAGCTCGTAATTCTCCCTTTTTAATAACTCCTTCCACTCAGGGCGGAGCGGAAGGGACTGTCAGACTCTTACTGACTAAAACCCATCCGTGCTCCTCCTAATGCCCTTTGCGTTCCAGTGCCGCGGTGACTCTTTCAAACAAATTCGCAACCTTGGTAATTCTGCCTACTGTTCGGAAGGGGAGTGAGGTGTAAACAACGCAGCCGGGTCAACGGTCTAATTAGCCAATAAGACGCACTGGCACATTGCACTACTTCCAATTGTGACTTCCTGCGAATCATCGCTTATATGACGGCTAAGGTCTCAGACCAGAATGTGTGACCTACTGCAGTTTGATTCAGTTGTGTCTGGGACACCTCGCAAGATCGAAATGATTAGTCTCCTTGTCATCGAGTGGATGGGACGATGGCTAACTCCTTATCTACAAAATACAAATCTTTCCTCAAAGATTTGTATTTTTGTGTGTGTATGTTTGTAATGAATAAACTCAAAAAATGCTGTGCCGATTTCAAAAATTCTTTCACCAATGGAAAGCTGCATTATTAGGGAGTAACATAGGCTATATTTTATCCGCGTATTCCCACGGGAACGGGAACTACGCGGGTGAAACTGCAGCGTGCTGCAGCGTGCTGCTGTATTAAATTATTTGGGCCCAGTAGGTGGCTACGTTGAGGGCAGTGTATGGGCACTTGGGACACTCCAACGTGTGGCTAACATGTTCTAAACAGGGGTATCCGAGACTCACATTGGGTATCCGACGAGTCTATTAAACCCCATTGCGCCAAGGTGTCTGCAGCGGCCTACTTGGGTGCGCAAACGATTAGTCTCTAATGGTTCTTTCCTTAGACGAGAGGTCCTCTACTTTGAAAACGTTACTTTGACAAAAGCATGACTAATGTCGGAAAACATAAGCGTTTTGACAGGTGCCTGTTCCTGAGGCCTCAGTGCTGCCACCTGGTGCACGTCACCCAAAAAAACCCTCATTGGCAGGTCTGTTCTTGGGTGATTTTAATTGTGTCCCAGCCCCAGGCTCCCGACGCATGGTTTTGGTAGGTACAGTCGGTAGGAGTCCTACATACCTAACACTCCGTTCTCCCCAAGAGTCTCCGAAGAAAATTTATGAGGATAACCTACAAAAAAAAGGGATTGACCAATAACACCATACGTTGGACATAATTTCAACATAGCTTGTTTATTGTTTACATTTTTAACAAGCACTCTGACACCAGCAGAGGGCTGTACTTCCGAAAGCTTATCTTATCAATGTCGCATGTCGGTCTGTCGCTCTTTACGAAGATTATATTCCGAGTACGTCCCCGGCTGTCTGTACCGAGGGACGGAACTAAACTGTGGATCTATCTCTGTTGATTGTTTCCGAAAAGATCAGGTTTTTTAGTTGTATGACACTGAAAACAAGAAATAAAGAGAATTGCATTTATTGGCACAATAAAAAATACCTTACAAATAGAAGAGATAAATAAGTAAAAACAAAAATACAATATTGTGCCAAAAGGACCTGAGCTCAGCATAATGTCAGGTGGCAACACTAGGTAACCTAACGCTGTTTTTCAGCTGCAGCCCACGGGTGCCATACGCTCGAACGCGCAGTAGACATATTAAAAAGAAAAGAAGTGTAGGTACATGTAAACATAATAAATACATAGTAAAATCAAAGTGAAGTTGTAAATCAAATATCACTGCCGAGTGGTTCATTTTTCCGTCCCTCACTCACATCAAAATCATGATGTATTTGTTATGTAATAGTAGGGGGCTGAGGGTCTTGACAAAGTGGCATTCTAATTACCGGACATCGGCGAAGCAAAAGGGTAAGTTTTGATCATCTGACCGGTGTTGAACCGGTATGTTATCATCATCATCAACATATCAGCCGAAAGACGTCCACTGCTGGACATGGGCCTCCCCCAGATGGGAGGGGGGAGGGGGATTGGCGATCGCAGTGTAGCTGTTGCAATGTACCTACAGAGAATGCTGCTGCCCATTCTCTAGTGAGTCCCTTAGTCGCCTCTTACGACACCCACGGGAAGTGATGGTTCTATTCTTTTACGTTCGACACCATACAGAACAATGAGTGTATATCAGTTCCCTCATAACTTCTTAACTACCTACTAATCATAATTTGACAAATGAGGTATCGTTATATCGTCTTGATCATGCACTGGTTATAGACTAGGTATGTGATGTCACGTTAAATTGAAACAAAATTTGGCATAAATTAAAACTGCAAGGGTTTTGAGTATTTCACAGGATTTAAAATTATGGGTAATTGCCGAAATATGGGTGGGTGCTGTCTGATTCATGTAGTGTTTATAAACAATTATACAGGGTTATTTGTAAAACACCAACAACCTTTCATTGGGTGAAAGGACTCATGATTATAAACAACTTTTACTATGGGACCAACTTTGAAATATCAAAAAATAAAGAAAGAAAGAAAGAAAATTAGTTTATTTGGCACACACAGATACACACAATGTAGGTACAGACAAGAATAACATTAATTTTAAAACAAAACATTGTGTGCCCCGCGGCTGCGCCAAATAGGTCCAGTTCAGCAAAATGCCAGACAACTATTATAAGCGCTGCCTGACGCTGGTTTTCAACTGAACCTTATGTTGATGTGTACGGATGTAAACCAGTTTTGTTAGGTGGTAAAAATACAGGTAAAAATATATTATGTCAATGTGTTTTAAACGATAGATAATAATTTGGTGTGTGGTGATAGATAATGTGTCGGTAAATAAAAAAAGGAAAGAAAACAATTGAAAAAAAAAAAACAAGCAGAAGTGTCACCCAATTACATAAAAAATAAAAGTAAATGTAATCCACGCAAAAAAGCGTTCGGCAGCACACACAGAAAACCGGTTTCGAGCGATTCCCAACCCCAACACACTGGACACGGAAAGTCGGTGCCGTGGTGCGCGGCTGTGCGCGTTACATAACCAGTATGCCATGAGCAGCCAACAAAATAGGCCGATTCCAAGCTGCGTTAAATATTAAAATGTTGTATTCATACTCGGGTAGTTTGAGAACTATTGTGATCAGATTAAGTACGTGCATTTTTACGTTGTCACAGAGGTGACTCAAAGTGAAATATGGATACCTATAGACATAAGGAAAGTAGGTAAGTGTTACTCATCAATAAAAAATAGATAGATAGATAAATAGACAATAAAAAAGAACTATAATTAAGTAGCCATTCCTTTTTTTTTTCTTGTAGTCAGTCGTGGGTCATAATAATTTGCCGTGCCACAAATATCGCTGCACTACAGGGAGGTTGATGGCGACGACGACACCGGACGCAAGTACTGATTTGCAAGTAGGCCAAGCACATGAGGTGAGTAATCATCTACACATGACAATCAGCCAAGTAAGAGATGGAATTACAAAAATATGAAATAACACGTCCCTTTAAACCCACAGGCCTCCCATTTTCGAAGGAAAGCAGGTGTCGAGGATGGATGATGCAGCAGCCCGCGACCGCGGGCATCAGGTCACGAGGGAGTTTTGTTAAAAAATGTTAACCACCCGCATATTATATCTATGTATAAAGTCTTTTATATTTAGGTGCAACATATTCTATAAATCGATACACACACACACACATACAGAATACTTTCAACTGAGAATAGGCCCCACATCATATTAATGAAACGTTCAAGTGTGTCAGGTCTAGTTTCCGTTGCCCGTCCATTAAAAACTGCCGTAAACGTCTTCTAAAGGTACTTATTGTGTTTATTGCTCTAATGGGCGGTGGCAGATTATTCCATATTTTGGATGCTGCATAACGGAAACTGCCTCTAAATGCTGCCGTACTGTGGGGATGCGACGCAAGTTGTTGTGAACATTGCCTTCTCTCACATTCTCGTCTACCAGCGATCCAGCTCAGCTTGTCGTACAGGTAGTCTGGCTTTTGGAATTTAACGACATTAAACAACAGGCAGGCCAAGTGCAGTTTGCGTCTCGATTTCATTTTAAGTGAAAAATGTTTGTTGAGGAAAGGTGTTACGTGGCTTCTGGGAGGAATTTTGTAGCAAAACCGAGCACAAGCGTTTTGAACCCTCTGAATGAGCTGGTCTGTACGGGCCAGTAGGCGCGGGCCGTACACCGTATCTGCATAGTTTAGCCTGGACAAAACCAGACTTTCTACAAGCTGTTCCCGAAGTGATTCAGATAGGTATGGCCTCATTTTGTATAAAATTTTGAGGCGGTAGAAGCAGTTTCTCACTGAGTCGGTCACATGCTTTTCAAAACGAAGGTCCTTGTCCATAATAAGACCAAGGTTTCGCGCTTCATAGACCCTGTCTATTGGCTTGCCCATTAGTTCGACCGTGAATATTGCGGGTAGTTTAGCTAGCTGCTGTCTTGTACCAAGAACCATGTACTTTGTTTTGTTTGGGTTAAGCGACAGGCAATTATCTTCGGACCAGGCGGCGATTCTGCGAAGATCATCGTTTAGGTCTTTTATAGCACTAACATACTCATCTGGGTAAAATGAAATATATAATTGAACGTCATCGGCGTATATATGGTACTTGCATTTCTGAAGGCATTTAATTATATCGGCGCAGTACAGTATAAAAAGTATTGGTCCTAATATAGAGCCTTGTGGGACTCCCCTCTCTATACATCTGAGTACCGATTTAAGTGTGGTTCCATCCCCCAATCGTAGATCAACAAATTGCTTCCTGTCACTGAGGTAGCTCCGGAACCATTGTGCAGCGTCAGGGTCAAAACCGTAATATGTCAACTTAGATAGTAGTAGCGGTATATTTATTGCGTCAAATGCCCGGGAAAAATCGAGTAAAACCAGCAATGTACACATCCCCTTATCCTGGGCAGACAACACATTATCAGTAACATCTAGTAAAGCAGTAGAGGTACTGCGCTGCTTCCTGAAACCTGATTGTAAATCTGGTAATATGCTATTCTGTTCCAAGAAAAGGGTTAACTGGTGACTGACGACTTTCTCTAGTACCTTAGACAAACATGGTAAAATACTAATGGGTCGTAGGTCCTTCAAATCAGTCGGATTAGGAATTTTCGGTAAAGGTCTAACGGAGGCAACCTTCCATTGTTCAGGGAATGTAGACGTAAATATGGAGCGGTTTATAATTTCCGTAATAACATGTAAAGTGTGCGGCAGAGTCATAGCAATCATGTCCAGGGTAATGTGGTCATAACCTTCAGCATTACTTTTAAGGTTGGCGATAATGCGAGCGATGTCAGCCTGCTCCACTGGAACGATTGTAAAAGTGGCTTCGCTATGCCTGTGATTATTATAATAAGTAACAAGTTCCAAGCTTGCCACGGCGTTACCAGGGACAGTCAAAAAGTTATTATTAATTAAGTCAGGGTCTGTAAAATGCGACGGAAGGTCTTGTCTAGATTTAAAGGGGATTAAAGTGGATTTAAGATTTTTCCATAATAATTTTGGGTTTTTAATTTTATTATTTATATTATGTTTGTAGTACGCCACTCGTTCATTGTACAAAGAACTTAATACTAGGGATTTTAAAACTTTGTAGTATTCGCCTTTTGATGGTGATTTAGTTTTTCTGTAACTATTAAGTGCGTCGTCCCGTAACCGCATCATTAATTTAATCGTATCCGTGATCCAAGGATACGACTTTTCTTTTATAGTGCATGTCTTGACCGGTGCGTGAACATCGAAAAGGGAAACGATGTGATGGTTAAAAAAATTCACCATATCATTCACATGCTCAAATGTTGCAATGTTTTCAAGACATAGACTCAGTAAATTCATGTCAAAACTGTCGATGCAAATGCTTTTAAGTGGCCTAAGTTTCGCGACGTATGGTTTAAACCTATCTCGTTTCACGTTAAACTCTCCCACTATTACAGAGTGGCCGTTAATTGAACCAAAAGACTCAACTGAAATAGATCTGGCTCCTAGGTCGGTACATAAAAGATCAATGAGAGTTTCGCTGGTATCCGTGAAGTGAGTAGGAGTTGTAACCAATTGAGTTAGACTGAGGCTATTCAGAAACTCGTTAATTTTTTTTGTTTTTATTCCGCTTGTGTCAAGCAAATTAATATTAAAATCACCGAGTAATATGTAGTGATCACAATGTCCCAATGAGCTTAGAGAATCTGTAATGGCATCCAGAAAAAGAACGAGGTCAAGCCAAGGTGGACGGTAAGCGGTACCGATAGCAATTTTTTTTGCCGTTCAAAGAAAGCGTTAACCACATTTGTTCGACTGATTCGAACCTGGGATCGACCGCGGTGGTACAAGTACGCGCGCTCAGTCCCCGCCGCAGGTAGAAGCCCACGCCCCCACCACGGCCCGAGCGCACACTCGCCGGCCGCGGCGTGTGACGCAGACGATAGCCCGGCACCACGGGCGCGCGCCCCTCCTCCCCCGGTCTCAACCAAGTCTCGTTAATGGCCATAACGTCAAAACAATACCTGTCGAATAAGTCAATGAAATCGTCATGACCCGTACCTAATGAACCAGCATTAAGAAAGCCAACCTTAAAAAACTTGTCTCCCTTAGTCAACATTAAATAATAGGTATAAAGTAAATCCGTAATTATGAAAACTCAATATTATTCCGACACATTCAATCATTTCAATTATAATTCCATGATAATATAGTATTAGTATTAGTCTTAGTTCCATAATTGTAAATAAAATTAATATTATGTAAACAGTGTAAATAATAAAACGAATAAAACTTCCATACGTAAATAATAAACTAGTAAATAGCATGTATAAAAAATTTAAAAGTAGTTTTATAGTAGGTAGGTGTGGATAAACATATAGTGTAGTGTTGAAAAACTGGTTTACGTGTACTTTACTGAGGTGCGCCGCGAGACGGCGAGACACATCTATAAATAAGCAACAAAGAAAGTAGTAGTAACAATACAAAAACATAATTATATCTTTCGAATAAGCGGCACTTGCTGTAAACACATTTTTATAAAAAATCGACTTGACAGCTTTTACAAGTATTAACCGAAAAAGAATAATAGGAATAACAAAAAAAATTAAAAAAAACAAAAAAGTAACAATTCTAATTGGTGCTATTGTCACCGTTATTCGGGGTTTTAAAGGTGCGCTGTAAGTCAGCCTCACAACGAATGTGGCAAGTGGCGTCCCCGGGCCTGTACCGAGCAAGAATACGGCCGCGCTTCGACCACACAAATTGCCAACCGAGGCGACTGCCGGCCTCACGGGCGCTCCGAAACAACTCACGGTTTTGTTTCGTGAGGCGCTCGTTCACGTAAAAGCGCTTCCCGGGGCCAGGCAAACCGAGGTCGGCAGTGGTCATGCCGCGTCGCACTCGCGCCGCCTCCAGCATCTCGTCCCGTAGGTCGCGACGCGCGAGGCGCACGACGAGAAAGCGCGGACGGGTCTCCACCGGCGCCGTCGCCTGCGTCGCATTTATGCGCCTACCTCCAACACGATCAGCGCTCACTATATCGCGCGCCTCAATGCTGACTCCAAGCTTTGCAGCCACCAACATGACTGTGTGGGCGGTATTTTCACCACTTGTCTCTGGTATGTTTGAGAATTGGAGATCATTTGCGAGTAATTCCTGGTCACGATCATTAATGTCGCTTCGCAATTGTGTTATTAGCTCATCCACCTCCGACGATCGCAATGGTTGGGGCTGAGCCAGTTTTTCCTCCATAAGAGCCACCCTTTCCTCCAAATGACTCATACGGTCATTAGTGCTGTTCAGAGACGATCTCAAATCTGACAGATCATCTCGTAGGTGCTGGAATTCATTTCTAATTGTTTTTAAAAAATCTTCCTTAAATAAATTAAGCTCTCCTCTGAGGATGACCAGACTGAGCTCCTGCGTGGCGTCAAGGGAAGTGTTATTTATAGGGCTGGTGTCCATCAGTGTAACGAGGCTTTCGTCGTGTACAGCTGGTCGCCCCCTTACCGGCGTGTCAGCCCGGTTATCCCTAACAACGTTTTTATTGCACTCGGGACAGTGCCAGGGGGTAGCTATTGGGCCAGCATTCGGTATCCCCACGCAAGCACGATGGTACCAACACCTGCACTTGTTACAGTTTGCGGCCTCTGTCGATGATAGGAATTAATAAATCGGCTGTTTCATACAAAATCAATATTCACCCGTTGAAAATGTATGAAACAGGTGATTTTTTTTTCGATTTTTCAGGTTTGGTCTCATAACAAAAGTTGTTTATAATCATGAGTACTTTCACCCAATGAAAGGTTGTTGGTGTTTTACAAATAACCCTGTAGCTATAGTTCAAATTGGTTGTCATGCTTAGAGAACGAATTCTTAATGACGGAAGATTTTCAATTGGCGGACATGATAAGACGATTTTAGACGCGCTTAGAAAAATTACTGAGTAATTACAGAGCATAACTTAATGTTATGCAATGCATGTGTTGTGTCACGGTCAAAACCAAAACAGAATTACACCCGTGGAAAGATTTGCGGGTCGCTAGTTATAAATGAAGTAGGAAATACCTAAGGAACATTTGCTTCCTCCGTGGCTCGGAAAGCAAGTTAAGCCGTTGGTCCCGGCTGTCATTTGTAGATATTTGGCAGTCGTTACGGATTGTCAGAAGCCAGAAAATCTGACTTCAGTCTTGCCAAGAAGTACCGTGTTAGCCAGCTGATGGGTTGTGGAGGTCTGGTAGGCAGCCGCTCCACGTAAAATATTGGTATATATACTGAATCCGGTTTGACTGGAAGCCGACCCCAATACATATAGTTGGGAAAAGGCTAGGCAGATGATGATTAGATTTTTGTGAGAAATGTTGTGAGTATGAATACGGCTGGTATTAGGTGCACTAGAAGGTGGCCAAAGAAAGAATGGATGGAGGGTATCAAAGACTACAATAGTATGAGGGTATGAAATTAATATATGGCAGGAAAGGGGGCGACACTGTTGATTTTTAACCGACTTCAAAAAAAGGAAGAGGTTCTCAATTAGAGTTTTTTTTTTTTGAGTTGTTACCTCATATCTTCGTAATTTATGAACCGATTTGAAAAAATCTTGTTTCATGTGAAAGGATGTACTTCTCGATTTTTTATCAAAATCGATTCAGTAGTAGGTTTGGTTTTTGATAAATGATAAATGATAATGATAAATGATATTTATTTTGTAAGTAGGTTAAACATAACACTTTTACACGTCAATATTTTTTGGTCATTTTAAGCTAGATGAGGCCGGTGTTTCCTAGCTGACTACCCTGAGAAGAAACACCGAAACAAACTCAGAGGTCACAGTCTCTTTTGAAGTCCATACAAATTGTACTGGTCAAATCATACGAGAACCATGTAGGTTAATGTCTGAGGTGGCCTTTTGAGGAAAGTGCCACACAGATTTGAGTGGACCTGTCCAGACAGTGCAAGCATTTGTCAGTTATTGTGGAGCTCAAACTTAGAACTTTAAGGAGCTCAACGATTTGACGAACAATACCAAAGTAAGGACATTTGGGTAGGCCGCATAAAAAAATCTCAAACTGCCAGACATTTTTGACTAACATGAAATGGATCCCTATCATAGCGATCTGCATGGTCCCCACATTCACAATACGATATGAGGATCATGCAGATCAGTGTCTGAAATGGTCTTTTGAGGAAAGAACCACACAGATTTGAGTGGACCCGTCCAGTCAGTGCAAGCTTTGGTCAGTAGTCGAGTAGCTCAACTTAGAACCAAAAAGGAGCTCAACGAACCGACGAACATGCCAAAGAAAGGACATTTGGGTAGGCCGCAAAAGTACTCAAACTGCCAGACCTCGTTAAAAATACTTCAAAGAAGAAGAAGTATTCTAAAGAAGCGAAAAATAAGAAGAAAATAACCCACATAGTCCCCATATTCACAAAACGAGTTAAATAATAAAAAATAAAATATAATACTTTACAAAGTAAGTATTCATGTCAAACATAATAAATTGAAAAAAAAAATAATAATAAAAATAAAATATATTACTTTACAAAGTAAATATTCCATGTCAAAAATAATAAAAATAGAATACTTAATAAAGTAAACTCAAATATGTGGTTTAAATCCAAATATGTGGAAAAATCATCCATGTATACGAAATTGCGTATTTTTGCTTTCCTGTAACTTTCCAGTGGTGTTGTTGTTCCACTAAATATCGAAAAATAAAAAACTTTTTCACAAAAAAAAACGACCCAAAAAAAGGTAAGGATAAGGTAGTTAGTGTTTTTTTTGTGAAAAAGTTTTTTATTCCTGGTCTCAATCGATTCACCGTCAACCTCGTTCATCGCTTTTCTTTCAGGATAGATTGGGGTAAAAAGCAAAAAGCGGGCTCATCTTATGAGCTAAAATTGTTTTTTTTTCGAAAGAGGTTTATTCCGAAATGGTTCTATTTTAAATTTCGTAAAAATCCGGTGAAAATCTTCGGAGATAGAGTTTCAATAATATTAATATTTGGAAGTCATTATGATCTGCCTGCCTTTTCCTAACTATATTGGGGTCGTCTTCCAGTCAAACCGGATTCAGCTGAATACCAGTATTTTTTTCATTTTTTTTTATTGATAGCCACGCGCTTGACCACTATCTCACCTGATGGTAAGCGATGATGTGGTGGAAGATAGAGCACGCTTGCCTAGAAGTAACATATTCGCGCTGCCTACCAGACCTCCAGGTAGTTTTTGGTAAGACTAGAGTCAGATTTACTGGCTTCTGACTATCCGGAACGATTGCCAAAGATCTATAAATGACAGCTTAACGTGCTTTCCGCGGCATTTGTTAGGATGGTCATCCATCAACAGTCCAACCTTGGCAAGCGTTGCTTAACCTTGATGATCGTGTCGTGCGGCTGTTATAATTTAGCCACAAGCTCCTCTTAATAATAATCTTAATAGTTAATAATTAATCTTTGGAAGTCTTGATTCGATTACGAAAATTATTTCAATTATAGAAACCTACATAATTATATCACTGTGTTGACCTAAGATATTTTAACTGAATAAATGAACGATTTTAAATTAGGCTAGCCCACGGGAGCGAAGTCGCGAGATTTAGCTCTTATACATATCCTAACTTAAATGAAAAAATTATGCCCAAATAGATAACCCCAAAACCATGGATGACGTGTACAGCGTCCCAGCGTGATGTTATGTTATGAACAGGTGTAAACAATAAACAGACATGCGATTTCAGCTTTCCTGGGAGGTTTGCTATCATTTATTGAAGAGTTCTATTACCTTTCTCCGAAGAGAACTTCGGAAATAGGTAACAGAACTCTTCGATGCTCTCCCGTTTCAATTTGGTGAAGATCCGTTGAAGAATCATCAGATCTTCACCACATTGAAGTGGGGCCAGTTCGGGAAAACGCTTTTACAAACAAAAAAATAATCATTCAAATAGGTTGACAATTGGCGAAAATATCGCTGAACAAACATAAAAAACAGTCGAAAATTGAGAACCTTCTCTTTTTTTGAAGTCGGTTAAAAAGAAGTTTATTACGCTTTTTTATGCCTAAAATGCTGCACCGATTGTGATGAATTTTGGTGTAGAAATAGATAGGACCCTGGAGACGGAGTATCATATTCAGTTATTTTATTTAATAAATACAACGTGTAACAAAAAGAAAATTGACTGCTCCGTGCATTTCTGTGCGCATAACTCGACAAAATATACTGAACAGCTGATTTTTTTTAGCGATTTCGGGGTTGGTCCCATAGTAAAAGTTGTTCATAATGATGAGTCCAAATCACCCCTTGAGATGTATTGCGTTTACTCTGTTACACGTTGTATATTAAGGCGAGCAAAGCTGCTGGCTAAGATAGACCGTATATGATTTTCCCACTACTGGGACACAGGCCTCCTCCCTGTGAGACCGTAATCCATCACGCGGGCACAGTGCGGGTTGGCGGATGTCACAAGCCTTCGGAATGTTTGGTTCTCACCGGATTCGTCACGAGTTTTCCATATATCAAACACGTCAGAAAAGAAAAAATAATATTTAGGTATATTGTTGTGAACTTTTTGCTGAAGACACGTGCATTTTTTCTTTTGATGTTCAATTGTTTCGTTTGCGTAACCATTCGTGATGACTTAACCAGTCAATTGTTCTTCAATGAAAAACGTTTATAGGGTCAACTAGTGTTAGAAGTTTAACATACGGATAATGAAATATTGTGAGTAGTTGAGCTTTTTTGTGGAAGGTAACTGCGTAGATTTGAAAGCACGTGATTTTGATGACATGTTCAGGCGCAACGATTGTACTATCCAAGGCCGGTCTTTTGTGCCCACCAGATTCTGTTCATGGTGAAAATCTGTATGTATGTCTTATTCCTAAAGTGGGAGGAGTTGCGGAATAGTTCGAAAGAGTTACCGCGGCCCTGGAACGCAAAGGCACTTGTGGGAACACGGGTGGATTTCAGTCAGTAAGAGTCTGACACTCCCTCCCGATCCGCTCAGAACGGGAGGAGTCATTTCATGATATTCGATCCAAAAAAATAAAAGGGTGAGTGGAGGGATCTGTCAGGTTCTTATTGACTAAAACAACTCCAGTGTTCCCTTCACACTGGTTTCCTCCTTTACGTCTTACAAGGTGCGTGTGGAAGACTACGCGCTGCCATCTCGTGTCCTGATTGATAGGGTGCGATGGATGGAAAAGGCGGTTTATGATCTACAAACAACAGATGTGATCAACGGCTTAACGTAGTTTTCGAAGCACAGACGAGTCTCAGTGTTTAATGGTCATCTATCCGCGGACTGAACTCGGCTTTATCTCGAAGATCAGCCTTTGCATGTGTAATTATCTGGTCTCTATCTATCTATTAGTGGTTACTATCCGTATTGTTCTGGATAATACGGATAATGTGTTAAAAAGCAATTGAAACGGATTGAATTAATCAATATTTTTTTGTTCAGTTTCGATTATTAATAATACCAATAATTCATATCATTGTCATAATGTTTTCATGAATTAGTTTATGAATACATTATGTCAAGAATAAGATTTGATGAATTGTTGGATAGTAAAAATTAAAAAAGTCAGTTGTTCGAACATGTTGGTATTAGTTGTAGTGACTCATTCTGCCCGTTTCAGGTTGATCGGGGACCAGCTAGGTATAGGTGGTCTCCGATCAACGTGGTAGCGTCATGGTTGTCAGTATGGTTCTTACCCAATACACCTAGGTGCTTTAGCCTGATGGCAGTGAGTATTGCCTCCTGCTGAATTTACAAGTGAATCTGCAGGGTGCCTTACTAGGAAGGTGCAAGATGTCGAAAAGGAGACATAAAATCCGAGTGTTCCTGCGAAAACGGATCGGGTTCGAGTATGGAGGTAGCGGAACTGAGAGTAAAGTCCCGCATACCTCCGCTGAAAAGGGAGGATCCTCCGACCGGACGGTTGTTGTGTCCGGTGGGCAACTGCCCAATAGTTGTTATTCGTTAACTCTGATATCGCGATTCAGGATTTTTGTTAAGTTAGTCCGCAGCTGTTGGGATAGATGGCACTGCGAGTCTCATTGTTGCGATGTAGATTCTGCTATGTTGATTTTTGTGGCGTTGTTGATGCCAGCTACACGGGAGCTACTTGAGTTTCTTGCAAAGGTCCGAGACATGGTCATACTTACGCAGACCAAAGACAAACCGGATGCATAGGTTGTGCAGACGCTCAAGCTTGTTTAATAGCTCCTCAGTATCATCCAGGTAGCAGGCGTCGGCATAATCTATATGATATGTATTTTTTTAACTTACCTCTCTTGCTTAGGGCTTAGAAAGGCCTCCTACAGGGTGGACCGATGACTTGGTGAAGGGAATCTGCTTAGCTTAGGCATACCATTTTTTTGTACAATCCCCACGTACCTGTGCCATTTTCATCCAAGTTCTACCCGCGTTGGCAACAATGCCGTCTGCGCATATTGCTGAAGGACAGCACTCCGTCACCGCTTTACTTCACTTATAAGCACTGCGCCTTGTCTCTTGCTCAGCTCCAATATGCTGCACAGTGCACAGCCCTGCAAGAAGATGGGATGGCGTAAGGGTGTCGACACATGTTGCATTTCACACCAAATGCCTACTTTCCCTCTTAACATCGGAAGTTATAACAGAATATATGCAATACCTCATGCAACAACTTTCACTACGGGACCAACACACGAATCACGAAAAAAATTCGACTGCCCAATAGTAAAAGTCGTTCATAATGATGAGAGGACCCCTTTTTTTTTTTTTTTTTTTGGATGGGAAATCATCAAATGACCCCTCCCGCTCTGGGTTGAGCGGCAGGGAGTGTCAGACTTCTACTGACTAAAACCCACCCATGCTCCTCTTAGTGCCTTTTACGTTCCAGGGCCGCGGTAACTCTTTCGAACAAATCCGCAACCCATGAGAGGACCCCTTGAGAGGTATTGCGTTTATTCTGTTACACGTTGTATATATTGATTAGGGATGCATCGATATGCCTTCAGCCGATACGATACCGATACCGATACTCTTATAGATATATCGTCGATACCGATACCAACGATTAGTGAATTAAAATTAAGGTAAAATATATAAAACACAAGTTTGGTTAAAGTTATTAATTTCATAAAGTATTTACACACAAAAACTGATTGATTACGATATGTAATTCTGTATTTTATTTTATTTAGGATCGAAAAAATACTACACGCGATAGCAGTTAAAAGCCAACTAAAGTGTCTAGCGAAATGTGTGTGAATACGCGGGGACAAAGCGGGTGAGAGAGACAACAAACTGAAGAAAACGTGGGGAATCCCCGAGCCTATGCTCGGGGATTCCCCACGTTTTATTCAGTTTGTGCCTCGTTTGCAACGAACTAGATCAAACAAGATGCGCGTTTACATTACATTTTTAAAGCGCGAAATTTGAAAAGTATCGTTGTATCGACAATAAAAATATCGCCGATGCCGATATATCGGCAAACCCAAAGTATCGCCGATATATCGGTATCGGGATCGGCGGGATCGGTATCGGATGCATCTCTAGTATTGATATTATGTATATCACCAAAACTATATTTAGAAAAGAAATTGTTGTTATTTTAAGTGAACAGAACCCTAACAATTAAGTAGGTAATGTTTGCTTTTATTCTGTTTGTTTTTATATTGTTAGAAAGTTCTGTTAAGTAATATGTGGATAACGTTGTGAGTAGTGTATTTGTTACCTCTATTATTATTAAGCTCTAACCTATGTTTACATATTAATACACTGCTGTTTGTTATTCCTAATAAATAAATAAATACCTTTATAGTTTTCCTACTCCTCCGTTGTTATTTTCTGATTTATTTCGAAGCGGGACCCAAGACAGTTCAATCGTTTCTCCAGGACTCGTCAAGCTTCATTGACTTGGCGTTTTTCTGGTGCTTGCCGCTGTTGATTCTGGTTTTCAGGAGTTGCATTGGTTGGGAATGTGTGGCGGGCTTCCCATCGTCATGTGTCAAACAAGGGTTCTACAACAGCAGGGACTCTAGCAGTGACAAGAGCCAACCGAATGATGTCATTAAAACTGGCGTGCCGTGCTAGGAACCTAACCAGCGCTCCAACTGCAGGACTGTTCAATAAGTGATCCGGAAGGTGATTGCACTGCGCATTGTACAGTCATGTTCCGTAATTCATGTTTATTTTACAAATGGCAATTGATATTGGTACGAGTATAAGTATTGTTACCATACGCGTTAAAGCTCGTCGCTAAATTATAACAGCCGCACGGGCTGATCTCTAAGGTTAAGCAACGCTTGCCGAGGTTGGTCTGTGGATGGGTGACCATCTTAACATACTGAGACTGGTTCGTGCCTCGGAAAGCACGTGGTAGTCGTTATGGATTGTCAGAAGTCAGAAAATCTGACACCAGTCTTGTTAAGAAGTACCGTGTTACCCAGTTAATGGGTTGTGGAGGTCATATAGGCAGCCGCTGCATGTAAATTACTGGTATTCAGCGGAATCCGGTTTGACTGAAAGCCGACCCCAATATAGTTGGGAAAGGCTAGGCAGATGATGATACCATACCCGTTAAAATAATAGCAGGAAACCTAGATTTACTAAAAAAAATCTTTCTAAGAATATTAATTGTCACAATTTTGTCCGCGAGCAGATTAAATATTGCGTTGAATATATAAGTTGTGATAACTACGACCTCTGCTGACCCCCACGATACGACGATTTGTAATAACTGTCTGTCTTTCTTACTTAAAACGCGGATAAATTATATTTACATTTATGTTTTTACATACATACCTACCTATCATATTCATGCCTTTAGACTACGGGCTGTTACTGAGAAATACCCGATGAAAAACCACATAACACTGTCCCATCCGGGAATCGAACCCAGGACTTCAAGCTAAGCAGTAGCGCTTGCTATCTCTAGACCAACGAAACCGTATGCCAATTAACAAATTTTGGAACAATAAACTCTGTCGCAACCAGATAAAGTTCAAATTTAATTGCAACACATTCGTCTTTTAGGGCGTTAATTTTGCGAAAATTTCCACTATGGAGAATGGGCCTGAGGGCTGAAATTGTCAAAGTGAGATCTTTTATACCTACAGGATCATTTTTACCTTTCTAGATACGAAAAACTAAGATGTGTTCACAAAGTAGTAAAGTAACGCCATCTATTGTCGAGTAGAATACCTAAGCGTAGATTTAAACGGAAGTCGGTAGGTCGCGTTTGTAAAGTAGGTACTATAAAGAGGTAAACTTTGTGAGTTTGTGAGGTTGTAGGGGTAATCTCTGGATCTAACGAACTGATTTTGAAAATTCTTTTTGTATATGGTAGCATCCATGTGGCTCGTGGCAAAATTATAACAGCCGCACGGACCGATCTTCAAGGTTAAGCAACGCTTGCCGAGGTTGGTCTGTGGATGGGTGACCGTCTTAACATACCGAAACTCCTCCGTGCCTCGGAAAGCACGTTAAGCCGTTGGTCCCGGCTGTCATTTGAAGATCTTTGGCAGTCGTTACAGATTGTCAGAAGCTAGAAAATCTGACACCAGTCTTGCCAAGAAATACTGTGTTACCCAGTTAATGGGTTGCGGAGGTCTGGTAGGCAGCCGCTCCACGTAAAATAATGCTATTCAGCTGAATCCGGTTTGACTGGGAGCCGACCCCAATATAGTTGGGAAAAGGCTAGGCAGATGATATGGTAGCATCCATGTGGAAGAAGAATATACGGGAACGAGAAACTCTTAGGGGAACGAGAATAAACGGGATATGCGCTTACGAAGTCGCGGGCGAAGTGCTAGTTTGTATAACCTTTTTAAATAAAATACTTCGGCCCAGTTTCTCGTACTAAAATTAGCACTAGCCGTGATTAATTGAATGGGTTTTCGACAGCCAGTCGAATCATTCGGCTTGTCAATAACAATTTGTGACGAGTCAATATTTTTTTTCAAGACAGCGTATTTCACAGTGGAATTTATGTTGATTTCTTTAAAATCTCTCGACGTAGCCCCCCCCCCCCCCATCCCTCGTACGCCTATCAAAGGATAGAGACCCTAGAGACCCGGTCCTTAAAATTCCATAAACTTTTACTATGGGACCAACACTGAAATCGCGAAAAAAAACAGCTGTTTAGTACATACAGTTATGGGCACAGAAATGTATGGGGCAGTCGATTTTTTTCGCGATTTCAGTGTTGGCCCCATAGTGAAAGTTGTTCATAATGATGAGTACAATGACCCCTTAAGAGGTATTGCGTTTATTCTGTTACACTTTATATAGTCTGTGTAGGTAAGATTAGGAATCAGGAATGCGAAAAAAATAAAACCAAAAGTAATATTAGAAACAATTTATAATATAATAAAGAAAATTGAGTATTTGACCACAGAAAGATAACAATAAAACTTATATTTATAGATTATTTTCTTACTGTACAGTGAAACTAACTAATATCACATTTATGTTTGGGACATACACGTTAAATTGTCTAAGATTAGGATCATCTAACAGACGCGACACTGTGTGGCCTTATACACAATATAAAACTTTATTAACTAGACCAGAAGGTAAAGTCCACGGAGTAGGGCGTACATATAGGTGGCAGCACAGAAGCGTCAATTTCAAGTACCTATTGATACGGTTTAAGTTTCGAATTTGCTCCACTAGATGGCAGTGTCACCAATTCTTTGATTTAAAATTGAAATGTGTACCTTTTCGTGTAGTTTATAAAGTTCTATATTATACTGACTGACCCTTATGGGCAAAGGCACAAAGCACGCTGCGGAGGCAGTATAGAGACAGCAATACCTACTAATAAAACTCATAGTGCCGACTTTTCAGTCTTTTGGTCACGGACCGCTTTCAAAAACGCCAGTTTCTAGTTAGTTTTTGAAAAGTGACAATACTTCCTCTAGCAGCGGCCACCGCCACATCTGTGTGCTCTGTAAAATAATGCCATTCTAATGTAGTGTCTAAAATTAAAAATAAATTGCTTATTGGATTGACATCCAAGTGTCATGAAATCCCTTAGGCCAGGAATACACTTGCAAGTAACTAGCAAAAAAGAATGCAAGTGGCGTGAAATGTAAGCAACCTATGTTTATAAATGCTTTTTTTTAAGTTGCTGGCATGTGTATACCTGACTTTACATATGTATTCGACGTGTGAATCTACTGTTTTATACAATATTAAGTACACCTTTTAATTATAGTTACTTTTCAAAGAAGGACTATAAACTTAGTTTGTGCCAAGTTTGTTTGAGCTGCATTTGATGCGCACGTTATATAGCCTTGAGCTTTCTAAGCATTTCGTATGTATACCAAATTACAATGTAATTCTAGCATTAAAAGGTCTTTGTAGCTCTAAACTTTTTTTTAATAAAGTCCTGTCGGCGCCCAATCTTAGTTGAAAAATAGCGCCTTTTGATCCTTTATTTAAACACTTCTAAGATTGTTTGCCATTATAATATATATAGTTTAGTTTTGTATACTAAGTACATCAGTTTCACAAATCGGACCGAATCCAAGTCAAGAGACTTGGACATGGTCCAATTTGTGAAACTGTAACTGTTCAGTGTTTCAAAAATATTTAGAACCTTGTTTTGGAAAGGCAAATCTGTCAAAAGACTGTCTTTATGCTAAGAAATTGCAGTAGATAAATCCAACCAGACCTGCCTTTCAGCCGTTTACTTGAAATAAATTATCAACGTTTCACAAATTAAATATTATAATTACTAAATAATATCGTTGATTGGGCAGACATCTAACAATCTCTAGACAAATATTTTGTTTGGTTTCACCACAAACAAAAGCATGCAATGAAAAAACTCTTCGGTTTTGACAAATACAATATACTTGGCTTCATCATTTGACACTTTATTTACTACGTATATACGAGCATAATGAGAGCCATACTATTCAAGTTTATAATAAACTTTCATCAATATATCTGCCTAGCCTTTTCCCAAATATGTTTAGGATAACTTCCAGTCCAGTATTTTACATGGACTGACTGCCTATCCGATCTCCACAATTCAATAAGGTATTGGGCTGGGTAACACGATACTCATACCCCTTGTGTCTCCGACTTTTGGGTTGACTGTTAAAGATCTACTTTCGAAGCATATCCTGAAAGGAAAAAGATTTCCTTTCGCTATAGACCAGTTTTCGTTTCGTGTTTTCGTTTTGAAAGATGAGCTATACCCAATAATCGGGATTTCACTCGGGTTATGGCCCATATACCACGTGTAGCAAAATTAACGCAATACCTGAAAAGGGGTCTAGATTGGGGGTTGTAGTGAAGTTTTTTCCCGATTTCGGGTTTATGAGTACAATGACCCCTTTTCAGTTTTATTCTTTTACACGTTGTACATGAGAGGGCTACAGATGGAGATTAGGCCCAGTTATTCAGGTCTAAACTCGTTTGAGTGCACATTTCTTGTCGTGTCATCTAAATCTACACTAAGATTTATATCATAATTTGTTTTCTCCTTAAAATTACAATGCATGCCAAAATAAATGCTTCATCCAGCACTTGTGCATAAGGTTTATTAAATAAATTGTTCAACTATGATTTGAGAAATTTAACTCTAAATAACAAGCAAATAGAAATGAAATTTATTGAAATGGCTATAATATGCTGCAAAATTTAGAGTATGATGAAAATTTTATTTTGGCTTGCGTATTAGACTACATATAACTGACTAATAAATAAATAAATTATCTAAGAATTTACTACAGCCCAGTTTCTGGAACCAAAATCATCGTATAAATTTAACGTGATAAAATGAAAAAAGGCATTTTTATCAGCTGCGATTGGCTGTATGAATGATCAACAGCAAATCACATCACTGGACTAACGATTTATTTTTAATCGCGTCGTTGATTTGTTCCCAGAAACTGGGTGTAAGGCTAGTATGACACCATTAAATTTCATTGAATTTTTTTGGGGACATTTTCAAATAAATGGCCATTAAATTTGATATTATTTAAATTGTTAGGCAGATGAAACACCAGAATCAGTTGTTTAAGGATTTTTCTAAACATCCTTCGATTTGTGATACAAGTACAAGATGATGATGGTACAGAGCTATGAAAAAATTCTGTATAGTCATACTAACCTAATTTTTGGACCCTCAGAAAGTACTTATGGCTTAAAATATTTCTATGCCCTAAACCTTCATCTTTTAAATAAACTATATTAACTACCAAGCAGATCAATTTTCATTTAAATGCGATTTCTCGATTTTTCTTCTAGGAACTATTTGAATAGCTGCACACTCATACCAATAGATTTGTTAATAAAATCACTGACTGACCTGTGTTTTAACGATGCTAGAACTAAATCTCAGTTCTGGAACTTCATCCTGGTTCCTGAAAGGCTTAACAAAATTAAGACAAGAGTTGACCGACACACAATTTATATCACTAACTGAAGTGTCAACAGCCAATCAAATTATTAGACTTTAGATAGTCTGCTTCAAATTTTGTGATGATTAGCGTTCCAGAACCGGCTCTTAGTTACGTAGAAAATGGATTTTAAAGCAAGGGTTTGTTCCAGTTGAAAGTTTGCGCTTGTATTTTAAGTCGTTATCTAGAAAACTTGTTCGAATAACCTCTATATCATTGAAATACAAGATTTTCAAAATCACTTGAGTCTCTTAATTGTCAAAATCAACCGAAAAGTATATATTAAACCACTTAGAATACGGGCGTTTGGCTAATAATTTCAAAAGCATGCAATTCCTACTTAACCATGCAATTCCTAGTTACAGGTAACCTATATACGTCTACATTCTACACAGACCACAGAACAAGTCTGCAGCAACTAGAGGTGCTATTGAAATAATATTGTGTATGATTTTCATTTCATCAAGCAGAACTTGACGGAGCGCACTATGCTATGTAAAAAAAATTTAACCAACCGCGCGCAGATTAGAAAGTTAAAAAATGACATCTTCTAAATCACTATAGAATCGGTTCAATTTCCGCTAGTACATTGCAAAATGCACTCCGGAGCGCCCAGTGGAAATAGGGAAGATGCATGAAAAAAAAAAATCTGACCAGTATATCGATAAATATACAAAAAAAAAGAATACATACGCAATAACAGTCGAAACAGAATCTAAATCGAAAAAAAATTCGCGAGACGGACACAATCTGTCCGTCTCGCGAATACTTAGTTTTCTATGGCAGATGCAGAGGCGTATTAGACTGACATTAGAGTTAATGTCAGTCTTCTCTTTCTAATGAATTTTAAAACTTCATAACTTAGTCGCTGTCGCTTTTAAAAAAATCGTTAAATTCGTCTACAACAGCAAATTAGATTATTAATAAGCTATTAAAAAATGACATGCATTTCCCTATTGTATTTAATTCGTGTACGCTAAGAACCAGTTTTGGCTATCATAGCCATATAAATCACGGGCCGTCATTTTCTGTGAGTAAAGGGTGACACTCGCTGTCACTGTCAGTTTCAATCTCGTGTTTTGCTAGCCATGGCTGCCGACACGTGTTGGTGCTCTGTGAGCTCCCGTGTAGCTGTCAGTATGTTATCTTGGGTGACGTCGGTCGTTGAGCGACCGACACATGGGCGTCCAGTCCGTCGGAGGCTTGAGATGTGCGGCGGATACAAGCGACGCCTTGTGGTTTATCTGGAATTAAATGTACAGGGAATTGAGATTATCGGGTACTAGCTTGTGCCAGTGACTTCGCCCGCGTGAAGGTCGAAAATTGTCCCAAGGGAACACACCCCCGGGATAATAGCTAATGTTATCTCCGTGCAAAATTTCACCCAGAGCCGTCCAGCCGTTCTGGCTTGATTGAGTAACAAACATACGCATTTATAGTAGAAGAAGATAGGGAACCCTGTATTTGTTGTGTCCGGTGGGCAACTGACCGATAATTGATATTCGGGCTGTTGTATCTGTTCAAATCGCACAGTAAACTCTGATATCGCGATTCAGGATTTCGTTGTTAGTTCGCAGCTGTCAGGATAGATGGCGTAACGGGTCTTGTTGTTGCGATGTAGATTCTGCTCTACGATTCTTGTGGCGGCATTGATGCCTACAAATTTAAAATTTTTACCTCATAAATAATTGACATTCACGCTTCTCTGCTGCCACCTGCACGTTCCCTATACAACGTGTTACAGAATAAACGCAATAATAGTGAAACAAAAAACAGCTGTTTAGTACAGTTTGTCGAGTTATGCGCACAGAAATGTATGGGGCAGTCGATTTTTTTTTCCAAATTTCAGTATTGGTTCCATAGTAAAAGTTAGCAGTTGAAGATCAGCACGCTAGGGCTGGTTACTGTTTAACCGGACTATGGTCTGACTCCGTCGCGGGGTATGTGGTTCTGACGTCTGTTAATTCTAGAAACTTCTGTAGCGGCATTAATACCGCCACAAAAATCAACGTAGCAGAATCTATATCGCAACAATAATATTCGCAGCGCCATCTATCTCGACAGCTGTGAACTAACAACGAAATCCTAAATCACGATATCAGAGTTTACCGTGCGATTCGAACAGATACAACAGGCCGAATATCAACTATTGGGCAGTTGCCCAACACAACAACCGTCTGGTCGGAGGATTCTCTCTTTTCATTGGAGGTTTGCGAGACTTTACTCTCTGTTCCACATACCCTCCAAACTTCTACTGTAGAAAAATCTAGAAAGTCCGCGTACATTATCGGTCCTGACTGACCAGATGTCGAGAACTCTAGAATGTTCTAGCATAGAAAAATCTAGAAGGATCTTGACTCCACTAGTTCTGCTACTCGATACTAGATGGCGCCAGTGGTAACTAATACCGTGTGTACCCGGCATCACTTAATGTAGCGCGCAGCAACAATACATTTAGATCAGCGAAGCAGTATCTTCATTCAAGTTGTTTTTAGAAAATTTTGTTAATCAGTTCTGAGATTTTATGAATAAGATCTTTTACGCGGTACGGCATTTCATACAAACTTTCAAGTCCTTATTCTTCGAAATGAATGAACCAATTTTAATGAAACTTGGTATGTATATACGCTAGGCTAGATATCCAAGTCTAAATAGTTAGAAGAGATAATTTTCGAAAAAGAATTCAAGGAGAAAGATAGATTCATTTTTAAGATGGAAAGCGAAAAATCACTTTCTTTCCCCCTGACTTCTTTTCGAAAACATTCTCTACTAACTATTTAGACTTGGATATCTAGCGTATACATACAAATTTTCATTATTATTGGTTCATTCATTTCGAAGAATAAGGACTTGAAAGTTTGTATGAAATACCGTACCGCGTAAACGCTCTTAAATAAAGGCTTGTTTCTACAGCTAAAAATCTAGCAGATTGGTTGAAATAGTTTTCAACCCATCACTTGACTTGTGTTGAATTTCTGACGGGTCAATTTTTTTTTTCCAGAAACGGTGGATGACCTGCTAAACCAAGATCGTGGGTTTTTAATTTCTCATAGAGAAAAGATTATTCAACTCTGAAAATACCAAATCATCCGTGTATACAAATTGCGTATTTTGTTTTCCTGTGACTCTCTTGTGGTGTTGTCAGGTTTGGGGTACCACTTTAAAGTGAAAAATAAATAAAAAAACTGCTAAAAAAACGATTTCCAAAAAAAAACAAAAAACTAAAATAACTAAAAATAAGTAACTAATTTCGGAAATTGGTGTTTTTAGTTGTTTCTTCGTAATTTAATACCAACTTCCGAAATTAGAGTTATTTGGTAAAAAAAACCGACTTCCAAAAAAAACACTAAATACCATTCGTGTTTTTTTGGAAGTCGGTTTTTTTTTGTGAAATAGTTTACGTATACATGGATGATTTTTCCACAAATCTTTTCCAGCTATTTGGATTTAGAAAACAAACTACTGAACCGATTTTGATACAATTTCAATGGGACGATTTTGATAAATTTTCACATAAAACAACAATCAGTTCATAAATGACACGGATAATATGAGGTCCTCCTTTTTTGAAGTCGGTTAAAAATATTCTTCTAAAATAAACTTCTAAAACTTTATGTTACTAAAATACATGCTATTAATAATGCAGCTATATTTTACTTTTGATGATACGGTTGAAAATCATATACCTACAATGAAAGATGCAATATACATTACTTATAGTACAGTTCTCGTCAAATAACTTTGCCCCTCTGAAGTTGGCTACGAGTGGCTGTGTAGTAGTCAAAATTACGAACCAACTGCAACTGCGCATGCGCAAGAGACATGGGGGCGGGGATTATGGCGGCGCGATTTTATGTCTCAGTCTTACGTTTACGTTAGATGCATGCTTGCGTCCCGCTTGCTCCCGGCTACGTGAATGCACCAAGCGATCTTTACAAATGGCTAACTTCAGAGGGGCTCAGTTATTTGACGAGAACTGTAAGTAAAAAGCCAAGATGCGAAGTTTCGACATGTCGAGACTTCCCGCACTGGTGAGTAACAGAATAATATTAATACAGATTTTTACTTCGACAACTTCGTATAAATGACAAACTTGTAACTTACATTTCTGGGAAACTGTAAAGAGTGCTCTTAACTTTCTACTATTTTGTTTAAAAAAACTTGTGTTTTCCTGAAATTAAAGAATTTTCTAAATGTAAAAAACGAAACTTTAACGAGAGTTAAGCAAAAACTTATTTTCGGGAGATTTTACTGTCATTTTTAGGGTTCCGTACCCCAAGGGTAACCAACACAATCCTGTAACTAAGCCTCCGCTGTCCGTCCGTCCGTCCATACGTCCGTACGTCAGTGGGCTGTATTGCAAGAAGCGTATTAAGTAGTCAGTTGTAATTTTCACAGTGAGGGTATATCTATTGTCACTATAACAAAAATAAAAAAAAATTAAAGCTCCCATACAAGAAACGTGTTATTTTTTTTTTTTTTTGGTACGGACGCACTCAGGCATTTTTTTGTATCACGTGAGATCTAAATGGAATTCCCACCCATACGCACAAAACGTTTTGAAAATACTTTCATTCTACGTACAGCTAAGGAGTGTTATTCCCTGCCGGAGTCTGTGTTTCATCAGAGCCACAACCAGGTCTTTTAGTCAAGAGTGAAGTGGTTACTTCTAAGCAAACTTGTTCTGAGCCTGATCCATCGTCAATCATATCAACGCTTTCCATCAGGGCGAGATTGTGATCAAACGCAAGCTTAACAATAATAAAAAAAATTATGTTACTACTAATAAACATAATTCCAATGACAGTACTAACCCAGGATTAATGACAGATAGGCCTCTACCACAGATATATATAGACATAGATAACGTTAGAGCAACTAATTCGCGTGCCCCTTTCTTTGCCCAGCTTACGATCAAAAATCGTAAGCCGCCACTTTCGCGCTCAATTTGCATCGGTGTACGCTATTCGGACGTCAGTTAGGTGTCAGTTATGTGGTTGGGTCAGTTAGGTGCTACACGTGGCGGCGTGGCGGCGTCTTTGAATCATTTTGATTTTCCCGTCACCTAAGGGCGCTTTCAATTTAGATGTATCGTGTCGCACCGCTGCCGCACGTTTTCCGTGCCGCTGGTTATAAGCCGCTGCCGTGCCGCTGCAGTACGTTAGACGTCCGACACCAAACACCTATATTGAAAGCGTATCTGACTGCCGTGCGTTTGTATGCTAGTGGTGTTAATATTTTTGACAGCAGTCAAGCCATGGACTCTCCCTAGCGGCGTCAGTGTGATCTGCTACGCTGACGACACGCTCGTCTTGGCTCAGGGGGGGGGGTCGTACCAGGCGGCAGTCGAGCTAATGACACGCGGGGTTGCGATAGTCGTGGATAGGATCCGGCAATTGGGTCTCGAGGTGGCCTTGCACAAGTCCGAGGCCATGCGCTTTCATGGTCCTCGGAACAGGCCACCACCGGGATCCCAAATCACGGTAGGAGGGGTTCACATCGGCGTCCGGTCGACGATCAAGTATCTGGGACTCGTTCTCGATAGCCGACGGAACTTCGTCGAGCGCTTCCGACGTTTGGCTCCCAGACTGGAGCGGGCCGGGGCTGCCTTCAAGCGGCTTCTGCCCAATCTGGGGGGTCCAAACGCCTCCTGCCGGAGGCTCTATGCGAGGATCTTGCGGTCCATGGCCCTTTATGGGGCCCCAGTGTGGGCACTGGACCTTCGGAAGCGTCCAGCCCGACAGCTGAACGCGTCCCAAAGGGTCATGGCCATCCGGCTTGCCCGGGGATACTGCACAGTCTCCCGCGAGGCGGCGAGCCTCCTTGCTGGATTGCCGCCATGGGATCTGGAGGCGAGAGACCTCGCGCACGTTTACACGTGGCGCGTGGAGGCGCAACGCCGGGGCGAAATTCTGCTGCCGCGGCAAATTGCAGCGCGGCGGACGGAGCTTCGGCAAGATACCATGGTGGTATGGAGTCAGCGACTGTCGCAACCCAGTGCAGGGCATGCCACAATTGCGGCGATAGTGCCCCTCTTTGTGGAGTGGCTGGAGAGGCGCCACGGCGTCCTCACCTTTCGCCTGACGCAGGTACTCACCGGACACGGTTGTTTCGGAAGGTACCTGTTTCGGATTTTGCGGGAGGAAACGCCCGGATGTTTTCACTGCGAGGATCGCCGGGAGGACACGGTGGAGCATACGGTGGAGGTCTGCCCCGCTTGGGCGGAGCACCGCCGTGTCCTCGTCGAGGCGATTGGCGGCGGCGACCTCTCGCGTCCGGCCCTGGTTCAATCCATGGTCCGGAGCGAGGAGGCATGGGAAGCCGTCACCTCCTTCTGCGAAGCAGTAATGCTAGTAAAGGAGGAGGCGGGCCGCGTGAGGGAGAGACAACCCTCAGGCCCCAGCCGCCTTGGCATAGGGAGACGCCCCGGGCGTCGGGGGTCGCTGGGCGATTCCCGGCTACCGCAGGTGCTGGTCTGCGAACGGCGAGCGTTGGGTGGCTCGCCGTCCGATCAAAGCCAGGCCCAGGCCGACGGCGCGTTGTGTTCCACGCGCGCCTCAAAGAGATGTCAGCATAGGAGTAGGGGCCCGTTAGGGCCAGTGCCTACCAGGGTTGCGGATTTTGTTCGAAAGAGTTACCGCGGCCCTGGAACTAAAAGGCACTATGAGGAGCATGGGTGGGTTTTAGTCAGTAGAAGTTTGACACTCCCTGCCGCTCCAAACAGAGCGGAAGGGGTCATTTGATGATTTCCAATCCTCAAAAAAACTGACGAAGAAATATTACTGTTAGTCTTGGCTTTTGTGAATTACTGTTAGTGCTCTTGTTGAAAAACATCAAAGAGAAACAAAAACGACGCCCCAGTAACAGAGATATTGTTCAAGCTATCTGTGTTTTACAAAATTTCTTACAACGAGACTGTGACGAAATTTTTAATAGTAATCTATTTATTCAAGAGAGGCAGATATAACAGGTGGTTTAAAATGAACAGAATTTGTCAGCAACATCAGTTTGCGATAAATATGCAGAATACTTTGTTAACGAAGGACAATATTATCATGGCAAAATAACAAAATATCACAAACTGTCACTCTGTCAACAACTGTGGTAACTAGGCTAGAAATTAGCTAAGTAAATCAATTTTACGTGTTTTTACAAAACCAAATCTTTTATTCACATCTCACTGAACATACTTACCTGCTGAGTTTTTTTCACCAGTATTTTTATTTTTAAAATCCTCTACATATATAAATTTTTCACAGATACCTTTCCAAGCATTTTTCGTTTCCGTGCGATTAGTCACTGTATTTGTCACTTTTGGAGTTCCATATAGCAGGACGTATTTCAATGTCATTTATAAATTTTTCCACATCTAAATCATCTATTTTAGGCAAATAAATAAATGAACATTAGATGAAAAGGTCTCATGTCTTTTCTCCGCACTTTTCAACAGTGAAATGACTACGTGGAGTTTGTGACGTTACCGTCCTGTTGTCGCACCGCGCGCTATGTATGAGGTCCGTCGCGACGACCCATTCAAACCCCTCCCCGACTTTTGCCTAACGAGCCAGCCCGCGTCGCTGAGCCTTTAGCTTTAATAACCCCTAATTAATTAAACGACCCAGCCTGTTGTCCCTTGCTGTCCCGAACTGACGCCGTTAAGCCGAGGTTGTATTCCACAGGGAATGCCCTTAGCGAGCGGTCAGTAGTTTTTAGCTTGTAGCTAGTTTTATTGCCTTGGCTGGGGGCCTTAAATTCATTTGAGGCCACCACAGGTTAGTCCGGTTAAGCAGTTGATATCCCAAGTGTGTTAACTTCTAGTTAACTGCTAGTGGTCATTCATAAAAAAAAAAGTCCGTACGCAGTACGACAAACGCACTGCTTCGGCACCGCAGCGGTGCGACACGAAACATCTAAATTGAAAGCGCCCTAATAGTGCTTGTGTGTGACGTCATAGTAGGTAGTCAAAAAATGGCACGCTTGGTTTTCATACAAATCGTGATACTTGCGTTATATATGTCTATCTATATCTGTGGCCTCTACTATAGCAGGCGCCAGATAAATAAAGAATAACGGTCATTGACCTTTCCTTAATATCTCGTCGTAGGTACCCCCGGACAGTAAATTATGAATCGTTTTCATTACTAGAACAGTAAGGATCACGATAGATGTCGATTCAGGACAGCTTTATGTCATTATATCTGTTTTTGAAATTAAGTGTGTCACTAAATGTAGGTAGGTCAATGACCGTTATTCCTTGTTTATCTGGCACATAACATACTATAACACTTATTTTCCCTCTCTACCAGAAAACCCGTAAGTTAAAGGTGTAGCAGTCGACCTAATACAAAGCGCGAATTTGCAATCGTCGCGTTAATTTCTATGGCAATCGCGATCGCGTCATCGCGCCGACATAGGGTGCCTTCCAGTTTTGCCGAAAAAAATATCGCGTATTCGTGCGTTCGCTTTGTAATAAAACGACGCCTAAGCATGTCTGTTTATCTCACCAGGACCAATGTCACTTTTCTGTGAGATCAGTTGTCGATACTCAGTGGAAAGCCTCCTTCGTCCATGCTCATACTTCGCCTCCTTTGCTAGGAGAAGCTCACGTTGTATCTGTGTCTTCAGTTCGTGCGGCACGTCAGGTATGAATAGCGTCATTAAACCGGTAAGCCCGAAGACGACGTGCTGTGGGATAGAAAAAGAAGTGGTTAGGACTTAAGAATCCAATTAAAATCTTAATTATAATAAGCTAGTTTGTTGTTTGGTCTATAATCAGCAGCGTGTTGCCAGCACTGATGACTTATGGAACCGAAACGTGGTCGCTCACAATGGGCCTCATCAGAAGGCTTAAAGTCACCCAAAGGGCAATGGAGAGGGCAATGCTTAGTTTCCTTGCGTGACCGTGTTTTCAATCTGCGCAAACATGATCATGTATCTGCGCATCGATCGCTTGTAAAGTGGCTGCTCATACGCGAGCGCAGACATCAAAGAGCTCTTACTGCATTGTTTTCACTTTCAGTATATTTGCGCCAACCACAATCGCCAACCACAAACTTCTTCAATGTCCCACACGCAGTACTGACTTTATTCACTCTTCTTCCTTCGTTCAGGCAATTTTTCTGAGGAATAAGCTACCCCAGGAAATCAGGATGGCCACCAACCGATTAACACTCAAAGTTAAAGATTGCGACTCGTTCGTAAGAAGTTGGCATTAGTATCATCACAGCGCTAATGTTTTCTAATTATCTATTATATTATGTTTAAGTATTTCGTGTATTTATCTTGTTAATTTGAGTATTGATTATGTACTTACTTATATTGTATGTACAGTTTATATATATAAGTATATTATTTAATTAAATGTTTGTATTTAATTAAATGTCAATCGCTTTTTATTCTCCTTATTGCACCTACCACTATTCTCTGCATCACCCAAAGGTTGACTGGTTAAGAATGCCTATGGCATTAAGTCCGCATTTATACATATGTGTGCGTAAAGTGTTAAATAAACATGAAGTAAAAAGGCTAGGCAGCCTACTAAGAATTTGAGGATGTAATTTTTTCCTTCTACAAGTCGGGCCCCCTGTAGTCCGGGGCCTCGTATCATTGATACGGCTGATACGCCGGTAGCTATGCTCCCGGCAAAAACCCTCAACTGAAGTATTTTTGCCACACAACAGGAAACCATTGCCAATTTTAAAACCTCCACTATTTAGTTACGCTACTCGATAAAAGATGGCGCTGATTAGAACTTGACCATTTCCTATTGATTCCGTCAACCACCGCTAGATGGCACGCTTAACGTCCTGCCGGATCCAATTGACTTTCTTATTGTGAACAATAGATGGCACTTACCTCGAAAACGACCACGAAGGCTAGTCTAGCAGCAAACACGTGCCAATAATGAGGGGATAAGCCGTAGGGGTCCGGATGGTCTGGGGGGTTCCTGTACCCCCGGTACGCGCACAACGTGGGGTCCACTTCGTTCTCGTTGATCCCCCAGTCTTCCTTATAGTCTGATGTGTTGAACCCTGAGAAAATAATTGTGAAATTAGCGTATTGAAGACCGTCGTGTAAGCTACTAAAAACTCTCGAGTTAAAATATAACTGGTTTACGCAAGCGGGACCAAGGCCCATTGGATAGGTACGTATTTCAAAACGTAAACTCCAACTCAACTCGAACTCTAACTGCATCGGAGCTTGTCATAAATTAAAATTTTCGTGCTCGAGAGATGAGATTAAACTGAACAAGCGCGTTTGGGTATGCATTTGTTCGCTCACCTCTCGCCTACGAAAACGTCATTTAGACAAGCTTTTTTTAATGAATGGGAAATCATCAAATTAATGACTTCTCCCGCTCTGGGCGGAGCGGTAGGGAGTGTCAGATTCTTACTGACTAACGGCCGCTTTCTATAATATATCTCAATCCCAATCTTGATCCCGATCCTTGTCTGTAACCAATCAACGGCCGAGTTTGTGTCCTTCACCACACAATCCTCACCTTTGATTGGTTACAGACAAGGATCGGGATCAAGATTGAGATTGAGATATATTATAGAAAGCGGCCGTAAAACCGATCCGTGCTCCTCCCAGTGCCCTTTTCTTTCCAAGGCCGCGGTAACTCTTTCGAAAAGAATCCGCAACCCTGGCAGAATAAATTATAGACAAGCTTTAATTGACAATTTCGTGGTCACGTTTAAGCTACTATAATGCTCGGGGCTGGTTAATTTGGGGCCAAATTTAGAATTATAAGAGAGCTGTGTAGCCGGATATACAGCCCTTGTACAGTAATAATTTTGTTGTCCAGTGACTACAGCTATGTGTGCTACTTTGGGTTGGAGTTAGTTCGAGTTGAGTTGGAGTTTAAATTTTGGAATATGGGCCACATGGTAGATTTTTTACGAAAAAACACAAGTAAATGTGACGTGTAACAGAATAAACGCTATACATGAAAAGGGGTAATTTGTACTCATCATTATGAACAACTTTTACTATGGGACGAAATCTTGAAAAAATAAAATCGCTTGCGCAATGACCCCTTCTCAGGTATTGTGTTTATGAGGTTACACGTTATATATAGGTACTTACATGATAAAGAGTGGTCGATATACCCAGTCAGTGTGTGGTCTCGAGAGTATACGTACTTGTAGACCATGCGCGGTATGAAGTCACTCGTATAGGCTATCACAAAAGCCTGGAAACAAGCATTGTTCTTTAAAATAATAATCATCATCTAGCCTTTTCCAGACTTTATTGGGGTCGGCTTCCAGTCAACCCGGATTCAGCTGAAAACCAGTATTTTACGTGGTGCGGCTGCCTACTAGACCTCCACAACCCATTAACTGGGTAACACGGTACTTTTTGGCAAGACTGGAGTCAGATTTTCTGGCTTCTGACAATCCGTAACGACTGTCAAAGATTTACAAATGACAGCCGGGATCAACGACTTCGGGTTTCCCGTGCAAATGAACTGTGTCCGCCCCTGGTCGGAGGATATAAGGAGTTCCACACGTTAAAAAAAACTGGCCAAATCCGAGCCGGACTTGCGTGCAAAGGGCTCCGAACGAATCTCATTTTATGAAAATGAAAACCAATTTTGTGAAAAAAAAAAACAAAGAAAATAAACCGTAATAAACGTGGAATTTAAGTGAAAATCAGGCGAGAGGAGAAAATCAGCTGTGACAGACGGACAGACAGACAACCGAGTGATCTTTTAAGGGTTCCGTTTTTCCATTCGGAACGCTAATAAAAAAGAACACGTACCTAAGTTACTGGATTTTGTAGAACGTTGACAGAACCACTTGTAACTGTCTCTTTCTAAAGATTTTAAGTTAGTACTTACATTCGACACGACAGCAGTGTATGTGATACCCTTGAGAATGCCGTACCTAAAAAAAACAATTTAAATATGAAGATTTGAAATTCTGTACAGGCACGTGGAACAGGGTGTAAAGACCCGCAAACCTCCGGATCCTCCAACCAGACGGTTGTTGTGTCTGGTGGGCAACTGCCCGAAGGTTGGGTTGTTGTGTCTGTTCAAATGTCGAGAACTTTGACAGCGCGATGTAAAATATTTGTGACGTGAGGCCTGTTTTTGTGGAGCGTTTATGAAAAAATACAACGTGTAACAGAATAAACCCCTTATGGAGTATTTTCTCGCTGACAATTTTTCGCCATTTTGTCTTGTGTTCGGCAATATGGCTGGCAGTGTAGACTGAGGTCTTTAGCGTGGAACTTATTTGAACAGATCAACGTAATAGGCACTTGTCTCTAGACCTTTTCCGATATACTTTTCACCTTTTTTATTAATTACTAGCTTTTAGATACCTGCGGTTTCGCTTGTGTTCAAGTTTTGTCCCTACTTCCCTACTAATATTATAAATGCGAAAGTAATTCTGTCTGTCTGTTACGCTTTCACACTAAAACGACTGCACGGATCGTCATGAAATTTGGCAGATATATAGCTTGGGATATGAAAAGGACATAGGTTACTTTTGTACACGATAACCGAAATCCAGGCGGGCGGAGACGTGGGCAAAAGCTAGTTTTCACATAAAAAGCAGCCTATAAACGTCTCCAGATCCCATCTATCTCTGTAACAAGATTCATCAAAATCTATGTAGCGATTTAAGCGTAAAAGTCTAACAAACAAACAAACTTTTAACGGCCGCTTTCTATAATATATCTCAATCCCAATCATGATCCCGATCCTTGTCTGTAACCAATCAAAGGTGAGGATTGTGTGGTGAAGGACACAAACTCGGCCGTCGATTGGTTACAGACAAGGATCGGGATCAAAATTGGGATTGAGATATGTTATAGAAAGCGGCCGTAAAACGTTAAGATTGTCGCTTCTCTTTCTGACAATATAGCCGAAGTATCAAAAATTAAAAAAAAAAAACAATCAAAAAGCCATTTATTCAAAATAGGCTGAGTGCCAGCACTTTTTGAACGTCAAAGTTCTAGTTAAAGACAGTCTCTCAAAACGCCCTCCCGTCACCACTTCCTAGTGTTTTAGCTGGGAAGAAGAAGTGGCGCGAAAAACTCTTTGCGCATTTCATATGGTTCTGATTTTCATCGATATTTTAAGTTACAGCTATTGCGGTTTCATTTTTTGGATAATTAAAGAAGGCTAAATACGCATACATGGAGATCGCGTATGGGCAATTGGGCAAACGTAGTGTGCTGTGATCAATGATTTGAAGAAGGTGGCTGGCAGCGAATAGATGTGGACTGCTCAAGACCGGGGTGGTTGGCGCTCTTTGGGGGAGGCTTACGTTCAGCAGTGGACGGCAATTGGCTGATATGATGATGATGATGATGAAATATGCATACCAAGCACCAATGTCCTCGACTCTCTCGGCTAACGGCCTGCGAGATTGCGTGACCATCTTGTAAGCGTCCAGACGTATCTCAGCAATATTGTTGATCAGAGCGAAGAGCGGAGCCAGGGGAAACGCCGCCACGAACAGTGTGATGAAACCGTACTGAATAACTGAAAAAAAAGAAAGATCAATCCTGTCCAGCGGCCGCCATTAGGTAAGTAAAAATGTCAGCTATTTCTGCATACTTTATACCAGGAGGAAGAAACAACGGAATTATACACCACTAATTTTTCATCATCATCTGCCTAGCCTTTTCCCAACTATATTGGGGTCGGCTCCCAGTCAAACCGGATTCAGCTGAATACCAGTATTTTACGTGGAGCGGCTACCAGTATTTTACCAGACCTCCACAACCCATTAACTGGGTAACACGGTAATTCTTGGCAAGACCGGTGTCAGATTTTCTGGCTTCTGACAATTCGTAACGACTGCCAAAGATCTTCAAATGACAGCCGGGACCAACGGCTTAACGTGCTTTCCGAGGCACGGAGGAGTCTCGGTATGTTAATATGGTCACCCATCCACAGACCAACCTCGGCAAGCGTTGCTTAACCTTGACGATTGGTCCGTGCCGCTGTTATAATTTAGCCACGAGCTCCTACACCACTAATTTTTAATTAGTATAAATACTTAAAGGGCTTATTAGAGAAGGTCTTGTTATTATACTCGTATATTATGTAGTCTCAATAAATAATATTCATAAACAGCAAAGTTATTAGCGTTTGTTTATATCCCAAAATGTCACTCAATTTATGGAAATATTGTACAGGCTATTCATTGCCGGGCCCTATGAAGGGCGACCGAAATAGAAAAGCACTGCGCGTTGTATTTTCTAGTAGAAATTGTTATGAATGATTGATTCAGGAATTTACCAAATAAGACAAATTGTCGTGGACAATTTTGGTATTTCGTTTTTTGACAACACAAATATGTCATTATATCATTATTTTTTGTACTAATTTAAAAAGAAGTGATGTATTGCTTCATTTTAGCAATCATAATTCTGAAAATCCCGTTAGTTCCTATAGGATTTAGCATTATTTCTTTGTGAAGACTTCCTATTGTTCAGGAAGCAGGTTTTCGAGCATGGCATTTTTAACGCTCTTAGATTGATATGGTCGTTATAAATTTATCATAAGGTAGGTATATCTTAGTGACATAGACACGTACACGGGCATAAAAACATTCTATCAACTCGAGTAGACTATTCCAAAAATGTTGCTCAATAAATTCTCAATATCTGTTTGGACCAATTGTTTAAGTATAATTATTCATGTTTAACTTCAGTGTATATTCTATTATTGTATTGTATTTATAGTTTTATCCATGTATTAATAATAGACTTGATATACTGCTATAAAGCAGGCAGATAGGCCGCGCGGCCAGGGCGTTGACAAGATAAAATGTATGGCGTCAAAGGTACGAAATATACTTAGCGTCGCGGGCGCTCGGCCAGACGCCATACATTTTCGTCACAACGCTGCGCACCCGTCGCGCGGTCCGCTTTGTATAATAATAACAAGTCCCATAGATAACTATTGACGCGTTTCTTTTTCAACATTGTATGTACGGTCTACCACTATTTGCCTCGGCATCATCCAAAGGCCTGCCTGTCGATTCTGTCGACATCTCACGGTGTTCACCTAGGCGGAGTGAACGACAACTGAGCTGTCATTCCATCTTATTTGTATGGTTTGACAACTCACCCATCGTGGGCCCCGCCCGGGTGTTCACTGCGACATGTTTACAGAATCGCACTGCTGAACCGAACTGCTGAATTATACAGAAACGGCGTAAGGCGAAGGCGCGGCGTAGGCGCAGTGCAGGCGTGGGACAGATAAGGCGCTGATGCGATTTAAATTGTATAGAAGAGTCGAAGCGACGATGTCACGATGCGTCATTATACAGGCTGATTTTGTTGCGATAGCATGTCTTCCTCTTTGCATCGCATTTTTTTGTTGGTGAAAACTGCTCATAGCGTATAACAAGCGACATGCTCCTTGCGCGCCGTTCCATTCATGACTGCTAGCGACGCGGCGCAGGCGACGAAGCGGCGAGCCTGCGAGCGACGAAGCGCCCCGTTTGTATATCGATTCATGATGTCGCCTACCTACATTTTGTATTAAAACTTTTTGAAGCGGCATCGTGCCTTACGCCTCGCCTGCACCGCGTCTTCCCCACGCCTTTTTTCTGTATAATTCAGGCCAAAGGTTGACTGGTAAAAATGCCTTAGGCTTAGGTCCTGATATATTTATGTGCATGAAGTGTTAAATAAATAAAAATAAACTAAATGATACTCACTCATCTCCAAGTACTCATCGAAGAGAGCCAATCTGCCGGGGTCCTGGAGGTGGTAGTCCTGCTCCCACGCCATGTGGGGTCTGGTGAGGTCCTTGGTTATCGCCCGGTGGGAGCGTTGCCGCCACCAGTTGTGGAACCATCTGGAGTAAGACACCAAAAAAATAATGATATAGAAATATTTGAACTGTTTTGCACCTGTTAAGAAATTTACAAACTTCATTGTACTATAATACGAGTATACTTTGAAGTCTCAATTTGGCTAAATCCTAAACCCTCTCAAATTAAAATTTATCGTCGCATCAACTCAAATTCTATTCAAAACATGATCTGTTCTTAGAATCGCATAGGTCAGAAGTAACAGATATTTGTCCAACCTATTAGGAGCGTTTACGCCGTACGGTATTTCATACAAACTTTCAAGTCCTTATCTTTCGAAATAAATGAACCGATTTTAATGAAACTTTCTTTTCACAGTGATTTTAAGTTTTCTATAAAATATAGAAAGTGAAAAATCACTCTATCTTTCCTCCTAAACTATTTTTCGAAAATGTTCTCAACTAACTTTTTAGAACAGGTTGGATGGCGTATATAAACTAAGTTTCAATAAAATCGATTCATTCACTTCGAAAAATAAGGACTTGAAAGTTTGTATGAAAAGCCGTACGGCGTAAACGCTCTTAAACCGTAAAAAAAATCACAACCAGCCTAACGCGTGTTCTCACTATGATGGAAACTCTATCCCTTGCCTTGCGCTCACCTTAGGCCTGAATTATACAGAAAAGGCGTGGTGAAGACGCGGCGCAGGCGAGGCGTAAGGCCCGGTTGCCACCAAAACAGAGAGGAGAGGAGATGTGTTGAATAAACCAATCCGATAAGCTAAGTGGAGAAGAGATGTGGAAATAACGAAATCGGATTGGTTTATTCAACACATCTCCTCTCCTCTCTGCTTTGGCAGAAACCGGGCCTAAGGCACGATGCCGCTTCAAAAAGATTCAACACAAAATGTAGGTAGTCGACACGTCGTGAATTATACACAAACGACGCGGCGCAGGCGAGCGGCGTGCCTGCTGCGCCGCGCCGTTTGTTTGCTCAACCAAAGCAAAGCCACGCGTTGGCAATCTTCGGGAGCGGTCGTGAGCGCGAGATATTAATAAATTTCTTTGATTTTTCTTTTGGTGAATGCGTATGAGCAGACTGAAGCCCTAGGTATATTTATTATTTTATCTACACTCACAACGTAATGTTCCAAAAATATGAGTTCAAAAACGAATGCATAAACACGTACTTTTTTTTCGTGGATAGGTAAAATTAAAAAAAAAACCATTACAGTTCAACATTTTCCTTCGATTTTTAAACAACTGCATCATAAAATAACTTTTTAATTTTTATAGCACACTTTTCTTTTTAATTTTAGGCGCGGGCTCATTGACTTAAGGCGAGCCTGACTTGAGCGCGTAGGCATCTAACGCTTACCCCAGGCCCCGCAAGGAGTAGCAATACGTAATAAGTTACGATGCGCGGGAGACGCGCGCACCAAGCGCACCGCTCGCTCATGAGTTCACGGACTCGGGTAGGTACTAAGTTCCGTCACAGGATAAAGTAATGCAGTAGATCAACTTGAATTGATTAGTATAAGTTTATTTTGTTTTATTTTTCTATTAAGTATTTTTTTAAGGTTATAGATGGATTAAGTACGTATTGTACAAACTTGAATCCAATTACTAATCATTAAAAATCAGTAATAATACTTATTTATTTTAGAGTATATGGTGGATTTAAAATCTGACTGACACGAAAATTATGAATACGAGTACGATACAAAAATACGCGTCGCGCGCTATTTGGCTTTGGTGCGATACCTTCGTAAAAATCAAGTAGTAGGTAGGCACACTTACTTTAGGAAAATTATGTTACAATTCTTGAATATTATAATTCAAGAAAGCTTAGAAGTATAAATGGTTTGGAATTTGCCTAGATGCTATTTAAAAAAAAAACAAAAACGTTTTTATATTTTTTAATCAAATAGTTAACATAATAAAAGTTACCAATGCAACTGGCTAAAATTCGTTGAACTGTAGCTGTCTCGGTTTGCATGGACCTAGCTGAGTAGATTGACACGGAATATGGTCCTTGGATTTGCTTGGACCTGGCTGCACAGGCTTATCATTAACATTTTCTTTGTTTTCTTTCAATATTATGTCTCGTATTGGCATACCGCGATTTTGGCGCGGATCCACAATCTCTGGCAATATACATTTCAAATAAAAATCTATAATTTTTTTCTCCATATGCACCCGCCAAAATTCGTCATCTCTTGAAATATTTTCTACTACTAGTTTTCACCGAACCATATTCCAAAAATGCATTGGTTCCTTTCTGTTACATGAAGTTGACCCTGCACTTGGTAATACCAATTACTTTTTTTGTTTATAACCCTGGTATGTTTTATTCTATCGAATTTAAATATATGTATTTTACTTTCTTCAATAGCAGCATTTCCCTTTTCTAAATGCCGTTATTGGACATTTAATTTCAACAATGGTGTCGTTCCCAACTATACCGTCGGGGGTAACCCCAATAAATGAGTATTATTTTGGAGACAAGTCACGCCCTTCCGCATGCTCTATTGCCCTGTAACGCAAATTTTGATTTTGATTTGTTGGTAATTAACAAGTAAAATTTTAAAAACTTACAAAATGTCCCTGTTCAATAAAGATAACGGAGCTACAGTGCCAAAGACAGATACACAGGCACACAGACGCACGTACACAGAAACATAGATAGCAAACCGTTATAAATAAATAGGATAGAATTGTAATATGGTGTGTGTTTAATTTCTTTATGTATTTTATGGTGTTACAATAATGATAAATCAAATCTATACTAAATAATATTATAAAGTGGAAGTGCGCTAAGTGCGCTGTGGTAATAGCTAATTATACGTAAGTACCATGTACAACAAAGATATTGTTTTTCATTCGATCTAAAAAAAAGTCCGCGACGTTACACCTATATCTATCTCTTATAAATATGCCACACTGAGGCATTTTATGTCAAATAATTTATTTAAAAATTAAAGGTGGTTTTTCAGCATTAATATTAGGCAGGCATATTAATCCTTACTAGCGAAAGTTACTTCATCATCAAGATAATTTTATGAAGATAAACTTTGTCTTTTACAGCATGTTATTTGAACTCACCGTTTAGGAGATAATGTAAAATTAAAATAATTCAACAATATTATTAAATCGAACGGGCGGTGCGCGAGACGCGGCCACCAAACGAGAACGCGTCGAGCCTGCGTGACTGCGTGCGACGCGGTGCAAGAAATTCTTTTTTGTATTATGATTATGAATTTATGATAGTTACATTCATGGGGAAGGCTGTACGGCTATACGGGAACGGGAATTCCTACGGGAATGAAGATTTCCGTTACCTGTCTCCGAAGTTCTTCATCAGATCTTCACCAAATTGAAATGGGATCAGTCCGGGAAGATACACTTCCAAAAAAAATAGAATCATCAAAATCGATTGACAATTGGCGAAAATATCGCTGAGCAAACATACAACAAAAAAAACAGTCGATTTGAGAACCTCTTCTTTTTTGGAAGTCGGTTAATAATATACAATACAATAGTCAATTAAAAACAGTTTAGTGTATGTAATTTATAATTTCTATACATTTTTCCTCTTGCCAATAAACACCGATAAAGTAACGCATTGGATTGGAAAAACTATCCAAACTGACCACATAGTTTTTTGTATGTCTTGTCATAACTTGATACATTGTTAGTAATTAGTAAGAGGATGGACTCTAGTGTACAGCGCATAAATGAGCTGGTCCGGTAGCCTAAACGTTACCAAAAGTATGTTATTATAATATTTTCATAGGAAATGGTCATACTGTAACACTTTTACACTATGGCACGCGACTCACGAGTGCGCTGCGCGTATTGTTTGGCATAGACGAGACCTACACAAACGTTGCGGACACCATAAATATTATTATTTGTTGTGTTGTGGTGGCTGTGAGTAGGTACCCACCTAGCGTATAACTACACTTATATTTCTTCTCTACATGAACACCACAACATTATTGCACCGATATTCAACTCTCATGTAGGAAATACGAGCTATTATTTTTGCATTTGTTTAGGAGTAAGATAAGTGAAAACGGACATTTCTAATAAATAACAAATATTATAAGACTTATACAAACTCTCCGAAACCATCAAGACTAACGTAGCGGGGTGAACTACCTATTTGACATTTGAAAACAGTAAATCATTGTATCATGTGCGCGCGAGGTGGCTTTATGCACTCTGAAATAGGGTTCAAATTCAATTGTTTTACATACTCGATGCGGTTGGTAAATCTATTCCGCGCGAAAACTAAACCACTAAAGCGCACGTCTCTATGCGTACTGAAATAAGGTTTAAATTAAACTGTTTACACACATGTTTGCGGTGTGGAAATTTATCTGTTTCGTGTCGGTACTTACCTAGTTAGTAAAGTAAATTATGTATATACCTATATACCTTTTTGTTTATTCAGCCAACGTTTATAAAAAAAAGTAGTCACCGCTGCAACGAAGAGCCGTGACAACTTTTTTTTCCCCCATTTTTTTTTACAAAATTATAGCTACATCTAATAAAAACTAACTATATTACAACTGTTTGAACACTAAATTGTATACAAGTATTATTATTTAACCACTCGACACGTGAAAATTCCAAAATAAAAAATAAATCTTACGTAAATAAACATAAACATTAAATTCGCGGCACACTGGTGTGCCGGCAGTGCTAGAGCGGTAATCAATTTAGGCTTAGCCAGTAACAGAACTTAGCGGGGGTGGCGGGATCGCAAAAATTTGGCACACGTCCGACCTCCAACACGTTCCGCTCGGGACTAAATGACACGGGGCGCGCTCATGAAACGACAAAATCACTTGATTTTGGAATTAGTGGGATACGTATTTTCATATTTCACATTATGACGGCCGATTTAAATCACATTTTTTACGACCTTTATTGTGGTATAAGTTTTATTACTCAAAACCTTATATAACTCAAATGAAATGATAATTACATCTTGATTTTGACTTGTCTTTGCGATTTAATTGGATGCAGTAAAGTGCAAGTAATCGTGTATCGCACGGCCGAAATCGCAAGATCGAAGTGTGAAAATATGTAATATATTTTTTTCAAAATTTAAATCCGTGTTGTTTACGAATAAAACACAATTTTACACAATGCAAAACAACGTTTTTCCGGAAAACCTGGCCTTAAGTCAATGAGCCAGCTTTTATCTTTTTCTGTGGATGAGCGCGCTGCGCAGTCATTCGAATACGCTATGAGAATATCCGCCATATTGGACTAAACTATTTTTCCACTTATTTTATTTCAACTGTATGAGTGAAGATAAAATAGTGTATGCAACGGCATATAATTAGGTATTAAAACACTCGTGTGATGCTATTATCACACTCGGCTACGCCTCGTGTGATAAACCCACACTCGTGTTTTAATAACCCTTTTTATATGGTCGTTGCATAAACTACTATTAATCTCTGAGGGTATCGATACGCGCCGCACAATGGTGGAACCTGGGGCTTTAGACGAGTGAGATTCTGTCTACGGTAGCATGACGAAGGCGACTGTCAATACGTCAAAAACGTGTGATTTGACAGATGCTATCGAAATGTCAAGTGATCTAATTCCTACATTTTGGCATTTCGAAAGTCGCCTTCGCTAATTGAATGGCACATTGTCTAGGGCCTCTGTTTCGCAAAGCAAGCGAAAAGATACCAACCGTCTACCTGTGTTATGGCGATACTATTTTCGCTCGTTTCGTTCTAACCACGAAACTCAATAGCTTCATCTTTTTTGACCGACCGACCTTGAGAATTCAAAAGTGCCTGTAAATGGTCTAATTAAAATAAATGCTTTGACTTTGACTTTGTACAATTAATGTACCCGGCGAGATAGGTACCACGCGCAAACGATCGAAATTTATCGCTACCGCTCTATGTAGTGATAGTGAATACCGCGTGAATCTGAACAAGGCTTTATAGATGTCACCGAATAATTGTAAACTCCGTAAGAATGTAGTGTATCGCGTAAAATTGTTAGATCATTTTTCTCAATAAAACACGAATATTTTGGAAACTGTTAAATTTTGATGGGATTTATTGTTGTTCGCAATATACCTATCGAAAAATTATTATCTAATAACGATTTATAACAATCTAACGGAGTTTTCAATGAGAGTTTCCAGAAATATTTACACCACCAGTTCGCGCCACATAGGCCAGATGTCCTCTTCCTTGAAAAAGTAACTTTGACGTAAACATGACGTTAGATGTCAATTTGACAAATGTCAGAAAACATTAGCGTTTTGACAGGTATTTGGACATAACACCTCAGTGTTGCCACCTGGTGCTCGTCATTTCAGGAAACCGTCATTATGTTGTTGACATGGACATACACAACACACACGTACTTACGGGGCAAGAAGCTCGATCAGGTTGCTGTAAAACTGTTTGCCAATCATGACGATGGACAGTTGAATACACAGCTCTGACAGACAGCCTGCTGGGTCGCAGATGTCGCCTTTCAATTTGAGGAATTCAGACTCTCTGGCTTGATCGTCGCCTGGGTAGTCGTAGAAACGGCCCTAGGGAAGAAAATGTTAAATATATCAAGTCAATGAAAACGGCACTAGGAACTAGTAATACAACGTGTAACAAAATTAACGCAATACCTGAAAAGGGATCATTGTACTTATCATTATGAACAATTTTTACTATGGGTCCAACACTGCGTGTGCGCAACAACACACACAATTTATTCTGTTACACGTTTTAGACAGATAATGTTAAACGGCCCTAGGAAATATATATATAAATATATATTTTCTGGGGTATACTATATAAATTATAACTATTGAACGTCAAACTGCCCTAAAGAACTAAGTTAAGTAATTTTTAGTCAATTCCAAACGTCGCGTCGTAACAAACATTTGCCCTAACAAAGAAAATTTTACAATACTAACTGCGTGTAACGTCAATCGTAAGTCACGCCATAGTGAATTTGCACTATCTAATACAACTGAAGTTCTGCTGACAAGGATAAAAGAGTAACTTCAAAAGTGTGTAACTTCTTTATTTTTCTACCAATTGTTATTTATTTATTTATTCTCAAATCGTACTAATTTAGTAACTTTTAATTACTATTAATAGGCACGCGCTTCACCATTATCTCACCTGATGGTAAGCGATGATGTGGTCGAAGATGGAGCACTCTTGCCTAGTAGTAACCTATACACTCTTGACTTAAAGACTCCCCGGTTGTAGCTATCAGGAAATACAAACTCTGGCAGGGAATTCCACTCCTTAGCTGTACGCACAATTAATGTGTTCCCACGAACAAACGTTTTGTGCGTGTGGGTGGGATGTCCACCATGTACCGGTGGCGCATCGCCGTACGTCTTGAGGTCTGATGATGGGACGGGCTTGGCGGAATTAAACTATGCAATTTCGTTGCACACTCCCCAAAAGGCAACCGATAGAAAACCGACTGGCTAGCAACTCGGTGTCGATGCTCAAGACTTTAGAACTTCGACTCGACGAGAAATCAAATTCAATCACGTAGATTGTTAGTATTAGTCAAATACCTACCCCCTGTATGAGAGACTGTAGTCTAGCTGTAGTCTGCTGTAGACTTGTAACGACATCTATACCGTCAGATACGAACTAAGGACCTGACGTCACACAAATCCTGCATCGCGGTTTCAAAGTTTTCCGAGCGATTTGGACATTTGGACGTTACCCACCAGACACAATACCCATCTGGTCGTAGGATCCTCTCTTTTCTATGGAGGTTTGCGAAACTTGCCCTGTTCTGCATACCTCTACAATGTGTTAAAGAATAAACGCAATACCTCTGAAGGGGTCATTGTACTCATCATTAAGAACAACTTTTACTATGGATATTTTATTCAGTACATTTTGTCGAGGTAAACGCACAGAAATATATGGGGCAGTCGAATTTCTTTTCGCAATTTGAGTGTTGGTCCCATAGTAAAAATTGTTCATAATTATGAGTGCAACGATCCTTTTTCAGGTATTGCGTTTATTCTGTTACACGTTGTATAACTAAATTTATTTCCCGTTTTCATTGACAGTTACCATTTAAGCGTTTATTCTGTTACACGTGGTATAGGCTGGCACTATAATGAGGATAGGATCTTCATTATAGTGGCAGCCTAGGACTAGGACTAGGACTCACCTTAAAGAAAGCAATATAGATGAGAGAAGAATAGAAGTTGAGAAACTCGAAGAGGAATATCTTGAAGGTGAAAGAGTCTTCATATTCCGTCTGAGTCCGGGGATTTTCCATGTTGGTCAGGAACACCGCAATTCTGGCGTATATCTGGAACCAAAATAGTACATTTTGAAGTGGGGAATGTTAATCCCATAGTGAAAGTTGTTCATAATGATGAATAGAATGACCTCAGTATTGTGTTTATTCTTTTACCCGTCTTATACACCTTAGTGTACTACAACCTTTGCGTTTCAGTGTCGCGGTACTCTTTCGAAAAATCCCGCAACCCTGATGAATTCCGCAACTCTGGCAATTTGCCATTGGACCGCTGGCCAGGTATTTATCCTTATGTAGGTACTGACTACTGTACCTTAGTTAAGAACATGATGATGATCAAGTTGATGACGGCAGCAGTCATGGCAGTGAAGATCTTCGCGTGTTCGTGGATGAAGAAGCCGGAGCCGCCGTAGATGACCGACACCATAGAGATACGGTAGATGATGGTGCCCAGGACAGCTCCTAGTACAATGGCGATCTGGTTGGGACAAAGTAAAAGGTATTTATGTTGGGATTGAAATATTAATTACTTTTAAGTATTTAGTATGCACTCTCGCTCGTTATTTAGAGCTCGTGGCTACATAACAGCAGCCACACTGGTCGATCTTCAAGGTTAAGCAATGCTTGCCGAGATCGGTCTGTGGATGGGTGACCATAATAACATATCGAGATTCCTCCATGCCTTGTAAAGGACGTTAAGCCGTTGGTTCCGGCTGTCATTTGGAGATCTTTGGCAGTCGTTACGGATTATCAGTAACCAGAAAATCTGACACTAGTCTTGCCAAGGAGTCCCGTGTTACCCAGTTACTGGGTTGTGGAGGTGAGATAGGTAGTCGCTCCATGTAAAATACTGGTATTCAGCTGAATCCGGTTTGGCTGGAAGTCGAGCCCCAATATAGTTGGGAAAAGGCTAGGCAGATTATGTAATGTCTTACCATGAACAGTACCCCTGCAGTACTGATAATGTACTGGACAGTCTTCTGCCAGGCTGGTAGGTATGGCTCCTTTTCTTTCGTCACCGGGTTCGTCCGGAATGTCTTCACTGATGCCTCGAATTCAGGTCGGGGATCCTCATCCTGGTTGGAAAGAAATGGAGAAATGTTTTGATAAAAACAGAAGAAGCGTTCCAAATACGATTTGTAAACGAATTTTTTTGACAGAAGCTTTTTCGCTAGCTATTTCACAAGAGCCGTGCATTGTCACAAATAACCATTGAAAATAAGCTTCCTGTCAGTAAAAGAGTTTTCGTTATCAGATGCATTATTCTGGGGGCCTAGCACGAATGTACATTACGTAAAATTTTACCATAACTTTATTAGGTACTCGTTTCGTACATAATATTTATTTGATGCCATAATCATATTTTTGTACGATACAAATTGTGTATGTCGCATATAAAAAAACCAAATACTATAGGGTTGTAGTTTTTTTATTTAAAATTCACTTATGTAAACGTTACTATATTATAACGTGTAACAGAATAAACGCAATACCTCATGGGGTGTTCATCATTATGAACAACTTTTACTATGGGGTCAACCCCGAAATCGCGAAAAGAAACAGATGTGCGGTACATCTTGTTGAGTTATGCGCGCAGAATTGTATGGAGCAGTCGATTATTTTGTGTTGCTGCTGTTGTTGTTAATGATGAGTACAATGATAAGAGGTATTGCGTTTATTCTGTTTCACGTTGTATAATACCTCAAAACATTCGTGCAAGTGCCCTCTGTGGTGGAGTGCTATGAAAAAGGTCACTGAAATCAGCGCCGTGTTGTGGCTCCCCATGGCACAGCATCATGCTGAGAGGGAGACTTCTTGACAGTGTCACAACGTGCATCTGTTGACTTATTTTTGTTCCGGGATTTTTTCTCTCATAATTTATTAAATTTAGACGATTAGACGACACGGTTGGCGCAGTGGTTGAGCGACTGGCTACTGCGCTGCGTGTCTAGGGTTCGATTCCCGCACGGAAAAAATATTTGTCTGACCTACAGATAGTTGTTACGGATCTGGCTGTTTGTGTATGTGAGTTTGTGTGTTTGTAAACGCAACCACGATACAGGAGAAATTCTTAGTGGGCAACGTTTTAAAAAAAAAGAAATAATTTTTTTTAGGTAAAAATAGACCTTTACAGACCACTTTCGAAAAGATTTGATAGAAAAGGACAAAAGATATTCGGACAGTCTGTGCTCCCATAGATAACTAGGTGATAGAAAGAGACAGCAAACCTGCGCCTCAGTTCCAGCGCCACCCATGTCCCACTCCCACCTCAGAACAGATTGTTTGCGTTTCCATAGCGCTAGGAATGTGGTTGCTGAAAATTAAAAAAAAAAACATGTTTTATAAAGGAACTGTGTGAACTTAGAGGAGTTCGAGGCTGAATAATATTATAACTAAACTCAACTCAAAGCATTAATTTCTATTAAACAATTTTTTTTCTATTCAATCTTCCAAATGTCTTAAATCGTCAAAAGTTAAACCATCTGGATAAGGGTTTGGAATTTGAAATTGTAATATACAGAGTGTTCCAGAAATGTGTGGTCATATTTAACGGTGATGTTGGATATCTAATATACATTATGGAATAAATGTCGAAATATAAAAATAATTTAAAAAAAAAAACGACCAGAAAAACGACTCAAAAAGTTACGAAGAAGTGATTTTCAAGCAGTTTGTTACGGTTGGTGACGTTTACTTTAGTTCAATCACAGATTTGATGTCGCCAACTGCAACAGACTGCTTGAAAAGTCATTTCTTCGGAAGTTTTAGTCGTTATATCGGGACAAATTTTGGAAAAAAAAAATACCTTTTTTTTAAGTTTTGAATTTTTTTCCTTAATGTGTATCAGCTACCTAACATTACCCTTAAATATGACCACACCTGTTTGGAACACCCTGTATACAGAAGCGACGACAGCTCCACTACCGCACAGACAATTTTTTTTTTTGGCCCACGCCGAAGTGTTTACACATTTCGTGTGTAGCAACGACACGAATTCTTGCATAGGCCCGACTACTTTTCTTAAGCTGGAGCCACACTAACGAACGGGAAATGTTAATGCCTATCATCGCGATAAATATTCCGGTAGTAGTACGAGTGTTGAAAATGATGGAAAAAATCATGCCGATTGGTAGCTTAAACAACGTGTAACAGAATAAACGGAATACTCGAAAAGGGGTCATTGTATGGGAACCCTGAAATCGCAAAAAAAAAACAGTACATTTTGTCCAGTTGCATAACTGGACAAAATGCACCTCGATGCGACGGTCGATTTACGGCCGCTTTCTATAATATATCTCAATCCCAATCTTGATCCCGATCCTTGTCTGTAACCAATCAACGGCCAAGTTTGTGTCCTTCACCACACAATCCTCACCTTTGATTGGTTACAGACAAGGATCGGGAAAAGAAAAGCGAAAAGCGGCCGTTAATGACGAGTACAATGACCCCTTTTCGTATTGTCTTTATTCTGTTATACGTCATATTTAAGAATGTACTCTCTGCTATCCGTGCGAAGCTGAGGCGGTTTGCTAGTATAAATAAAATACTAGCTTTTGCCTACGGCTCCGCCCGCGTGGATATTCGGTTATAGCGTAAAAAGTAGCTTATATCCTTCTTCAGATCCTAGGCTATATACAATGTGTAACAGAATAAACGGAATACCTCTTAAGGGGTCATTGTACTCATCATAACGAACAACTTTTACTATGGAACCAACCCCGAAATCGCTAAGAAAATCAGCTGTTTAGTACATTTTGTCGAGTTACGTGTATGGGGAGGTCGATTTTTTTTCGCGATTTCGGAGTTGGTCCCATAATAAAAGTTGCTCGTAATTATGAGTACAATGACCCCTTAAGAGGTATTGCGTTTTTTTTGTTACACGTTGTATCTACCAAATTTCATGACGATCCGTTCAGTCATTCTTGCGTGAGAGCGTAACAGACAGACAGAGTTACTAATTGCAGTTATAATTTTAATAGGGATGTCACAACTTACCCCAAAAAGACATGAAAATCGCGAAGAATACGGTAGCCGGATTGTCGAAGAGATAGGTCAGCTTGGCAAAGACGCAGGAGTCAGATAAAGACTGGTATTTACAGGCTTTGTCACAGAGAGGGCAGAGGGTAATGTTGCCAGGGCCGTTATCATCGCAGATCTCTTCGCTGAGGACAAGAGAGGAAATATTAATAGGAAAGAAAGAAACATTTAGCGCCAAAAATACAATTATAGGATTTATTTTAAACTGTATGTTATAATAGTGGTACATGGGCGGACATAATGCATTAAAGCATTCTCAACCTGTCAATCTTTGAGTTGAAAAGACTACACTGTACCACATGTCATTAAAATAGTTAAAATGTGCCTTAAACAAAAATTTGTTCGTGATCAGATGTCACAGCGTTTCCCCCACTAATTTCGTTAACACATAACCAAAAACAACAGCCGAATTTATATTACGAAACAAGTTTCATGCATGATGAAATTAATTTCATAACACTACTTTCAGTACCTGTGAAACTAGTTTCATTAAAAATAATAGTGTCGTGAAACCCACAGTACGTCTGTGTTCATGGCTACGCTAACATCTAAGCTTTAATTTGCATTGCAAAATGTTGTCATACAAATGTTATAGTAAAAAATTAAGAAAAGTTGTCTCGAAAGAAAAGATATTGGTGGATTCGAGCCTGGCTAGCAAGAAACCAAGCACGACTAATAAACACACGTCCTATCAGCGCAAGCGCTTTCGCGACACTAGTTTCGCGTCAACGATGACATTAGTTGCATGATACTAGTTTTATCCAAAAATCGCGCGCATCACGAAACTGTTTCAGTGTCGTGAAATCGATACATGCATTGTAAAACTTGACGTTTACACGTGAAATTGTTGGTGAAATTAATGTCACGAAACTACTTTCATGCCACTAGTTTCGTAATGTAAATCCGGCTTTAGAACAGCATGGTATGCAAGAACGATCATTGACACACAGTCACACATACATTTATTGACTTTCTTATTATCAAAAACAGAAATAAAGACATAAAAAGGTCCTGAATCGACTTCTATCGTGATCCTTTACGTTCTCTTGTAATGGTCGAAGGAATAGGGAACGTTCAATTTACATTATTGCAAGTTTGTCTGGGCGCCTACCATAGCTCATATTTATTATACACGCAAAGACCCTTGTAGCGAAACAAAGATATTCATTTATAGCAAACTTCCAAAAAGGTGTGGAGAATCTACCTGAATCTCTGCGGTCTTCTTCTTCTTCGTGTGGGTAGTAAGGTCTAAACGACCCTACACACCCTAGTGTCAGAGTTTCTAAACTGCCTCAAGGGCCTCTGACATGGTTTAACGACCGCCATTTGGCGGCTGGAACCACCGGCTTATACGTGCCTTCCGAAACACGGAATCATCTTTTTATCAGACACTCACTTGAACTCATTTTGTCAAATACAAGTACTTTTCAAAATCAATGACGAACAACGGACAACAATAATTTTTCCCGCGTTAAAGTGGTCATTTGTTTTTTTTTTCAACAAACAGCTTTCTATTTGCAAGCCAGTTTGAAATTTAAATAAAACCTTTGAAAACTCCTTGGTTGCCATGTTTCGGAGAAAAAGATTGTTCCATTTTTAAATTACACGACAGATAATAACATGAGTTTACTAAGGGCCATTTTCACCAAGCCAAACTGATCGCGATCAGCGTATAAACCACGTTTATGAGCTGTCAGTGTCACTATTTTTCTATGGAATATTGACGCTGACAGCTCTTGAACGCAGTTTAGATGTACTGATCGCGTTCAGTTTCATTGGTGAAATCCGCTCTAAGTATGTAATTTATTTTCCCGCTAAACCACGGCAGACCTCGTGAACTTACCTAGGAATATTATCTTCAGAGTCCATGCTCACCAAACCATACACGAAGCAGAGGGTCCCCACGATAGCGGGAGCATACAGCATCCTCGTATAGAAACCCAGCCAGCAGAAATACAGGCTTATCTTGTCACCGAAGTACCTTCGGACGAGCCAGAGAGGCTGCTTCTTGAACCATTTGCTAGGGCGGGCCCATTCGAGGTATAGAAGCTGGTAAAAATAACAATTTCAGTACTTATTGGCTAAAGGTGCACGGGGAATTTTTCGAGCAATTATTGTCCGGAAACAGGTATGGATCTATCTGAAGCAATTAATGGAGCAATGTGCAGCAACTTCAATAAAATACGGTAATTATTTCGGCAAAAATGATTCTAATTGCCCCACATTATATTTCATGTTGCCGTAAATTGCTTGATGCTCTCTCTTTTTTATTTTTTTAAACTAAATTACTCGTGTTATAGCTTAGTTTCATTGCAAAACATTTCGCTAAATTGACGCTTGCTGCCGTTGCCGTAAATTGCTTGATATTTGTGGCGTCACAATAGATCAGTATTGCTTTTAAATAATTGATACATTTTCATTGCCCGTCTAAGCGCACCTTATGGCGTCGTCTTGATACAAAGCGATAGTCACGCAAATACGCGATAGTCGTCGTCAAATTGTTCGGCAAAACGGGACGTGTATGTCACAGGAGGTTCCAGAAGTGCATGATCATACTAAAGGCTGGTGTTCAGCTGCTACAGAGTAAAGAAACAATATCAAAGTAAAAACAATATTGACTTTTCAGCAGTCTGATGCAGTCGCGGTGGCATCGAATCTGTGATTGAACTTAAATAAACACTACTAACTGCATCAGACAAATTGAAAAAGTTTTTTGTCATAACTTTTTAGTACTACTACAGTCTTCATAACTTATTTGTTTTGTTTTGATATTTTTCCTGTTTGTTTCCTGACTGTTGTGTTGTTATCTCCGAAACTAATGTGATTAAAATTTTGAAAAAAAAATACAGATGAAAGAGGGGCTATGGATTACAGAAAAATCTATAAGCACTCTATGATTTTAAAGTAACTTAAAAAAATATTCGTTCGGAGCCCTTTGCCCGCGAGTCCAACTCGAACATGGCCGGTTTTAACAAAAAATATACCTAATTGTTGACGCTCAGCACGTGTTGGTACTATCTACTAGTGCCGAAAGTAGTTCAAATAAATGAATCTAATAAATCTGAGCTTTCATTTTTCTCTGATACACTGTTTCCCACTTCAGCCTGGCAGAATTGTTGCCTACATCGATGATTTGTTCATCCCTGTTTTGGAGCGAATCATGGTATTACGAATTCGACCGCTGAGCCTATACTACGCTCCATCGCCCATTGGAAAACCTTGAGTTTGGACTTTGAGACTCTCCAAGGATGGCCTAGGAAATGCTGGCGTGACGACTTGGAGGCGTTCATAATGCATTGGTTAGAAAGAGCAACACATCGGGAAGAGTGGAAGTTTGACGAAAATTAAAATTCTACTACTCGTTTGTTGCTATTGTGTTGTGTAGGTGTCGAATATCTACCACTGGAACAGCCGCAGTAGAGCCCCCACAGAGGGCTCAGGGCGGGGCTGAAATGGAGTGCCAATAACGGCCCCATTTCGCCTCCTCCAGGCTAATATCAGCCACTGCGCCGCTTAGGAACTAATGCTCCTAAGCATGGCGCAGTGATTGATGCCTGCGGATGGCGAGCAATGGGTAGCTCGCCGTTCAATCAGTACGTCTACCATGAGTTTTATCAATCTATACTCGCTAATGCCTGTAGTTAAAAAAAATGTATAAAAACTTTTACATCGCCTCTAGCGGATAGTTGGGTACTAAAATGCGCAGTATGAGTCACATAGTTATCTATCCTACGTCACCGTGTAGTAAATATACTACAGCGCTAGGGCTAGGGCTTCATTTGCTTACAATTTGGTACCATGAGTTACAAATTTGACAGATGTCATAGTGACGTACAATTACTACTGTAGTTGCGAAACTCACCGACGTTTTGATTCGTGACAAGACTATACCTAGTTTGCGAAAAATTTTTTGATTTTAGGCTTAAAAATGTTCAACAGATCATTTTTTGTATGGGAAATGTTAGCTGCTGCCGAATGAGAAGATGAACGACGCGAGCAAAGAAAGCATCAAAGTGAGATGCGTTTTCTAATTGGAAATCCACTTCAAACTATAAGTGACACAAAGTTTGTGAAAATTTATAGATTAACCAAAGAAGCTTTTGAGACTTTGTGTTATTTATTGCGGCAACATACGGATTTCAAATCTACTCAGAGAGTCTCATTAGAATCAAAGGTTGGTACAGTTTGTTTTATGGACCTTAATTATTTTGCAGCCGATTGAAACAACTATATAAGTAAATATATGTATTTTTGCAGGTATTATGTGCTCTATTATTTTACGCTCACGGTGATTATCAACGTGTTGTTGGAGAGGCAAACCACTTTTCTCAAGAAGCGATGAGTTGTTATATTGAAGAAGTAACTACAGCCCTAAACCATCCAACTGTTGTGAAAATGTTCATTAAGTTTCCAGCAACACGTCAGGAAAGGGATATAATTAAAAGGTAAGCAAGATTGAAATAATTATCTATAGGTAGTGAGATAATTAATTTTAGGAACCTAGAACTCATTTCTTGCATAAGTAGGTAATATCCTGAATAGATTTCATTTTATTACTTAGTAACACAAATAAATTTGGTCTGCATTAGATTTCATTGAAATGAGGGAGTCAGGCGACTTTCTACATTTGGTCGAATAATAGTACCACATGACCTGTATTTTGTATCTATCGTCGTGCATTATTTAAAAAGAGATGAAAAGATGCAACGTGAAGTGAGCTTCCTTTTCTAAAAATGCCAACATAACAACGCAAAACTACACAAGGTGTAGTTGTAACTATAACATTAGTAGTAAGCATCGACACAGCTCATGGTACCATTAAAAAAGCTAACTATACTATCTGCGTATTTACGTAACTATTTTAGTTACGTCAAGCGATCTAACTATGACAACTCATGGTAGACGTACAGAACAGGCCCGAGTTGACGGCGCGTTGTGTTCTACGCGCCGGTAAGCGCAGTCAGCAAAATGGGCGGGGCCCGCTAGGGCCAGAGCCTGCCAGGATTGCGGAATTTGTTCGAAAGAGTCACCGCGGCCCTGGAACGCAAAGGGCAATAGAAGGAACACGGATGGGTTTCATTCAGTAAGAGTCTGACAGTCCCTTCCGCTCCACCCAGAGCGGAAGAAGTCATTTGCTGATTCCCATTCTTAAAAAAGAAATTACCTACACTATTTTCCATTTTATTCTATTCTTTTTGATTACTGAAATAAAAAATCGTTCTACTTACTCTTCTATCGGTGACCTTCCCATCAGTCATATCCTTATCGTATCTTCCTTCATGTAAAGGATAACACGCTGCATATGTATGGTCGTTGAGCAAGCGACGGATTCCCATCTGAAATGTCAAAAAGCCAGTACACACAATGCATGAATGGATGGGATGCATAAGGGACCTCATCGTGTAGCGCAATTTGTTACATCAGGCACTCAACTGAACCGAACGCTCAACGCATCCTGAGCAGTCTCACCTAATACCTAATGAGACTGGCCAATCCTTCCCTTGTGGTGGTAGGACTAACGCGCCTGGTCCACGACCAGGTTCCCATCGGAGTCAAGCAGCCTGCTGTGTTTCATCGGTTCGTGGGATTATCAGTGCCTTAAGGCATGTTCTGGGCACGCTCGCTCCATCATAGACCTCATCCATTGCTTTCCATCAGGCGTAATCGAGGTCAAGAGTTAACACATTCTTAAACTTCCTGGATGTAGATGAATACCAGTATTTTACATAAACCGACTGCCTATCTGAGAATCAAGATTTAAAGAATTTATTTCAAGTAAACCATTTACAGGCACTTTTGAATTGTCAAGGTCGGTCAGTCAAAAACATGGAGCTATTTGCACGTTCGAGCGCGTAGATCTCTACGGAGAAGAACGTGCAAGAAACTCCATGGACACTCTTTTAAATCATGATGTACCTATTACAAATCTTGGTTACATTATCCTTGTTGCTTCTTTTTTATGAGGACAATGGAAAGGAACAAGAAACTATATAATAAATTCAAAATATAATGATTAAAATAAGCCAGTGGCAGTTAAGAGATGAGATGTCTCAACTGACACCGCCCATTCACGAACATGACGCGTGTATCGGCACCGTTTAGCGGCCCTACCATGACGCGTTAAAGCGCGAGCGTTCGAGCGAGAAGGAGGGATGGCGCTATACACCCTATATAGCTCCATCCCTCCTTCTCGCTCGAACCAGTCACGCTTTAACATGTCATGGTAGGGCCGCTGCTCAACCATTTTGAAGGGAACTGAATGATCCATCACACTCGCCACCGTCAGCGATACATTTGTGTCAGCATGACATGCTCTTTCTGATCTCCACAACCCAAAAGCTGGGTAACAAGATACCCTTTGGCATGACTGGTGTCAGATTTTCTGGCTTCTGACTATCCCTAACAAAGACTACAAATAATAGCCAGGACCAACTGTGCTTTTTGAGGCACGGGGAAGTCTCGGTATGTAGGTAATAGACCCATCCACGGGCCAACCTCCTCAAGCGTTGCTTAACCTTGAAGATCGACCTGTGAGGCTGTTTTTATTATTTACCCTCGAGCTCGTTTCTTCCATTTTGTGAATTCAGCAGTACTAACTGTTTGACCTCGGAATCCAATTCTTGCTTCTTTATCGTGTGGGCAGCAAGGTCTAACGATCCCACACACCCTAGTGTCAGAGTTTCAAAACCGCCTCAAGGGCCTCTGACATGGAATCCAATTACTGTGATTAAATCAATGTCTGAATTATGGTAAACAGACAAAATCCCAAATGTTTATCCATTTTTTAGTTGCTTCTTATTATTTTTATTAATGCCCGGTTCCTATACTCAACGGATCGTCAATGCATAACATCTACCACCCGTTTACGGTAAGTCTGCTAACAAAATGTTTTTTATAGGAACACTTTTGGGTTACGCCTCGTAGACAATTCTACCATCCGTAAGCAAAACGAATCGTTTCTAGAATATAGGAACCGGGCATAAAGCTACATCGTGAAGAAACCGGTCCTAGAGTGGCGTCTCGTGAATAAGACCTATATTTTCTGAAAGCTAATTAAAAGAGCATATTTTTTTATTTAGAGCCAAAAAAGATCATTCAATATAAAAATGATTGTAGTAATAATAGGAAGCGCCAGATAATAAAACTGATCTCGTTTTAAAGCTTGTTGTACGTGTGTTATATTTTATATTTAACGCATAAAAATCGGCTTATGGAGAAAAAAGTTGAACGCGACGAATGTGTTTTGCCAGACATAAATCGTCGAATGCAAGAGATTCAAGGTGCGGCTTTAAATGAGACGTACAGTTCTCGTCAAATAACTTTGCCCCTCTGAAGTTGTGTCGAGTGGCTGCGTAGTAGTCAAAATTACGAACACTCTGCAACTGCGCATGCGTAAGAGACATGGGTGCGGGGCGCGATTTTATGTCTCAGTCGCTCGTTTACGTTCGATGCATGCTTGCGTCCCGCTTGCTCCCGTGTACGTGACTGCACCTGCGCGATCTTTGCAAATGGCTAACTTCGGAGGGGCAAAGTTATTTCACGAGAACTGTACATAATTTTAAAGCTCGTTAAAAATTGCATTATTTCTTACCCGACTGCGTCAGAAGAAGGGTAATTATAACAATGAATTGGATTTCGAGGTTTACATACTACTGGCACTAAAGTGTATTGCCTGTTTTACATTGTTAGAAATGGATATAGAACTCTTTTCAATTGTGAAAGATTGCATTTTGCGATGTCATACGTTAGGTTTCTTTTTAAAAAAACGATGCCTCACATTAGGAATGTCTCCTGTATCGTTGGTGCGTTTACAAAACATACAAACTCACATACACAAACAGCCAGACCCGGAACAACTATCTGTAGGCCATACATAATATTTGTTCCGTGCGGTATTTGAACCCACGACACGCACCGCAGCAGCCGATCGCTCAACCACTGCGCCAACCGTGTCGTCCAATTAGGGTGTTCCTATATCTCTTGGATATGGGTATGTTTTGCCCCTGATTTTAATAACAATAAGTGAAGTTAAATCAACTACAAAGTGGGCACAGAAAAGTCCAGCGATATCGCGTTAGACCCAGGCGAAGATGGTACGCCTAGCAACAGAACTTGTCCATACTTGCCCAAAGCCGGCGGAATAGAAGGAAGAATCAGTCTTTTGTCCCGCAGTGGGATAGAACAGGCTGAAAACAAATAAATTTAGATGAAACTAACCTTTGTTTCATTGCTGTCATATTTAGCTCTTAATAATATCTGCATGACTAGCAAACTTCTCTGTGCCGGGGAGTATTGTGTGTGTCGGTCTTTGACTAAAAACCTGTAAAGAAACATATTATATGGAATAATTTAATAGAAAATGAGAAGACTGGAAAAAAATGTTTAATTTTTTAAATATTTCTTTTTTAATCTTAGAGGCAAGTCTTTTTTGGGCGGGTATCTCTCGGCTCGTGAAGATAAGATTCTAATGAAGCTTCGGTATAATACTAAGCGATCATCGCATGAATACGCAGTTGAGTCGATCATTTTTTGTTCGGCAAACCCGAATGCATCGTCGCGCCGACACAGAGCGTCTTCCGAATTTGCCGAACAAACTGATCGTGTCGATTGCGTATTTGCGCGATGATCGCTTAGTATTAAGACAACGCCCTAATACTAAGCGATCATCACACGAATACGCGATTGAGTCGATCGTTTTTTGTTCGGCAAACCCGAATGCGTCGTCGCGCCTATACAGAGCCATTTCCGAATTAGCCGAAAAAACTGATCGTGTCGATCGCGTATTTGCGCGATGATCGCTTAGTCAAATCTTATCTTCAATACCCGCCCGTTAGACACGCATCCAATAAGTTTTGCCTTCAAAGATTAAAATAGAGATATTAAAAAAATTAAACGTGTTTTTCCAGTCTTCTCATTTTTTATTAAACTTTTCATATATGTATGTTATGACATAGTGAATCACTTCGAAGAAAATTAACTGGAAAAATTGATTGCAAAAAAAAATGTTGATCGCAGAAGAATTATCATTCTGCTCTTTCGGCTAACTTACTAAGGGCATCGCAATCATATTGGCATCGTTACTCATCAACCTTTTCATTATAGGTTAAAAAAACTTTTTAGAAAAAACTACCAGGCCAGTAGCATAGGTAGTAGGTCCATAGCAAATCTCATAATTACAACCCGTATGAGACTAAGCGCGCACTACAAATTTTAATCGTTGCGGATAACAAATCGCCAATATCTGCAAAAAGAAATTGCATTCACTACGTTTTAACAAAACCATTTTCAACAATCCTATTTTTAAAATCACACTTTCCAAATCACATTTCATACACCACAATTTTTTTATTGTACAAAAAAAATGGAGCCCTATCCGTACCCTTTACTCATCATATTTATTGTGAAGTCAAAAGTAAAAAAAACCAAATCCCAACATTGACCACGAAAGTAAGTCATAATTTTATTGGTAAATTCCTGAATCAATCATTCATAACAATTTCTACTAGAAAATACAACGCGCAGTGCTTTTCCATTTCGGTCGCCCTTCATAGGGCCCGGCAATAAATAGCCTGTACAGTATTTCCATAAATTGAGCGACTTTTTGGGATATAAACAAACGCTAATAACTTTGCTGTTTATGAATATTATTTATTGAGACTTAACATATATAATAACAAGACCTTCTCTGATAAGCCCTTTAAGGCGCTGTCATAGCAAAAACTCGGTCACTCTCGGACTGTATAGAAAAGAAAGAGAAGCGCGACGACAGCAATTTATTGCCAAATAAAAAGCATTTTATTGATTCACTCAAAACTAAGTTGAGATATTAAAAATCTAAAACAACAACGTTTTGCATTAACATTCGATTCGTTATTTGTTATAAATTTTACTGGCATAATTAGGCTAGAAATACGGGTTTTTTTTTTCAAAGGTCAAAGTTAGAGGTAACTTTGTCGATCATTTCTATCGAGGATTTTATTTTCAAACATGTAACGGAAACAACAGGGTTCTTGGAAATATAGTTAAATTCAACATATATATTTTATGCAGCTTGAAACTAATCAGATTTGGCTAAAATTTCATTAGGAAACCAGCAATTTTTCAGTTTTTACTGCTCACAGCGCCTTAAGGGTGCCCTAGTCAGCCATTGTTTCATACAAACGTATTCTGGCGATTACTCTACTGATTGACGGAGTACGTTCAGAAAAAAAGTCACATTTATTTATCTCGACATTATCTAGCCCTGTATGGAAACAAAACAGAGAAATAAATATTGATATGCAAGTTATTTGTGTCCAAACTTCCAAATTTAACACATGTTTGGGCGTAAATAAATAACTTATGTAGTACGAAAATGGCAAAATATTTTAAACAGATACATTCAGTACTTTTTTCATAATATCCTGACTACCAAATGTCTTTCAATAAATTTTACGAGCTCATTTTCATTATAATTATGTTATAGAACTGTAAATTTGTGTGCGCACTAGTTTCATATTGCTCATCACAGCGTTTATTTCTTCCTTTAAATGATTTTGGATGAGATATCATGCATTTAACCGCGCCCGTCAATGAGTTCAGCCGTTCGACTAGGGCACTCTTAAGAATTTGTACTAATTAAAAATTTCTGGTGTAAATCGCATTCCAAAAATCGCAACGAATTAATTTTGTAGACCTCGCTTAGCCTGAGTGAATATTACTACGCTACTATACTGAATGCTACTAACACCTCTTGAGACTCTTTTTGTTCGGCAGCACCGTAGAACGAAGGTTCGGTGCTGATCCTGGAGTGTTCATACTCATACAGCTGTTTCACAAGATTACGAAATTTTGCGTACAAATTCGTTTTTTTATCGAATTTGTTCTTATCATTCTGAAAAAAAAAAAATTAATAAAAAATAACCCAACTACGGAATAAACCACAATTTACAAATGAACTGCCGATAGATGGCGCTGAAATATTGAAAAAATGTTTCATATTGTTTGGCATAATTTCCCTCTGTACTTCTAGTTATTTATTATATTTGTTTTAGTATTTTTTCCTCTAACGAAAATAAAAATAAAATCAGACAGAAATAAAGTCTTTTTCTTTCTCTCTTTCAGACTACTAAAATCAAAACACTTCCTTTTTGATTTGCCGTAGTTGGGTAGAAATATTCCAGCATTATGTACGTAGTATTTTAAAAACATCATGGCCGACAGCCGTGAAAGGGGTTCCCACCATTGGATCACGTTTGTTAACCCACAAACGTGATCCAATGGTGGGAACCCCTTTCTCTTGGCCATACAGAGGTTTGCAATGAGGAAGGGGAGGTTATGCCTACCCTTTTTTCTGGATGGGAAATCATCAAATGACTCCTTCCGCTCTGGGTGGAGCGGGAGGGAGTGTCAGACTTACTGACTAAAACCCATCCGTGTTCCTCCTAGTGCCCTTTGCGTACCAGGGCCGCGGTGTCTCTTTCGAACAAAATCCGCAACCCTAGCAGGCTCTGAGGAACCTACCCTATATACGAACTCAAGCGCTCACCGATATAGGAATGAACCTTCGCGTAGGAAGCTTCATTCCTATGACTTCTGCTAGCCTCATTTCCGTCTTCCAAGGTAAGTGGATCTTGAGGAACCATGTCTTCTCGTCGAAAGACAGGATTTTGTTCTCCAGTTCTAATTCTAGTCCTTCTTTGATTAGGTTTTCCTGTAACAAAATTTCATTGATTAGGCTTTCTAACCGACTTCTAAAAAGGAGGTTATCAATTCGAGGTTATTATTCTGACAATATTACATACACACGTATGTAATATTGTCAGAATAGCACACACACACACACAGTTCTTTAACCGACTCTCTGACTCTCTCTGTGATGGTGACGTTTGTGTTTCATTCATCATTTGGCTCCGTCAGCTGGGACTGGTCATCTCTCAACTGCCACGGTTTGTTTAAATTGTTTGTTTTTTGTGTATACTTTGAATTGTTTTTTTTTTGTTTCAGACGCTTTTGTCGTGCACATCTTTGTACATCGTTCTCACATAATATGAATTAATTTCAACAAAAACAATGTAACCACAACTTTGTAATGATTTAAAAGAGAGTCCGTGGAGTTTCCTGCACGTTCTTCTCCATAGAGATCTACGCTTTGGAACGTGCTTCACCTCTTTGACTGACCGACCTTGACAATTCAAAAGTGCCTGTAAATGGTTATAAATGTTTTGACTTTGACTTCAAAAAGGACGATTTTTTAGTGGGCTTCATACTCCCATAAAGGCACACATGGAACAACTGTGCATTGCCTGGCTGTTCAGGAAACTACTCAGCTCCAAGTTCACAACCCGCAGGCCACTTCTTAGAGTGGCTGGAGATCATTGAGCGCCCTTTAACACCCGATCATTTGATCCTCATCATCATCATCATCTCAGCCGAAAGACGTCCACTGCTGGATATAGGCCTGCCCAAGTGTCGCCACAACAACCGGTCCTGTGCGTCTTGCATCCATCGGCTACCAGCAACCCTCACCAGATCATCGGTTCATCTTGTGGGAGGCCTTCCACATGATCCTACCTGCCATGAATGCTTACCTGGGATACTCTTTTTCTTTTTTTTTTTAAGATGGGAAGTCATCAAATAACTCCAGCCGTTCTGAGTGGAGCGGGAGGGAGTGTCAAACTCTTACGGATTAAAACCCATCCGTGCTCCTCGTAGTGCCCTTTGCTTTCCAGGGCCACGGTAACTCTTTCGAACAAAATCGGCAACCCTACCTGGAATATTCTTCTTTGTTCTCGCTTTCGTGATTCATATTCAGTCATGACACCTAAGTCTTCTTCTTCGTAAGCTAGTACCATATCAATTCTTCTTCTGCCATCTCTGAATAACAGGGATTCTGGCTCCAAACCCTGAAACAATTGGTTGGTGGTAATGACTCGATCACATCACAAATCATATCAGCCGAAAGACGTCCACTGCTGGACATAGGCCTCCCCCAAATGCAGAGGGGTTTGCCATAATCGTCACGCTTGGCAGGCGGAATGTTTATCGCACTGTAGCTGTAGCAATGTACCTACAGAGAATGCTGCTGCCCATTCTCTCGTGAGTCCCTAAGTCACCTCTTACGACACCCACTGGAAGCGTTGGGATGGTGCTATTCTTTTACGTCCGACACTATACGGAACTTAAAGAACGAACTCGTTCTTTGTACAAAATATATTTAATTATCTAGTTTATCGAAATTTTAATTTAAAAGTGGCTAAATAATATATGTATTAAACTCTTGTATAAACCTGAAAATCTATGCGGACGAAGTCGCTGGCAAAGTGCTATATTATTTGATAATACTAAATCCAATTAATTTTATGACTTACTTCATCCCTACTAATATTATAACTGTGAAAGTAGCTCTGTACAGACAGAGCTACTGCGCTGAGAGACAGACAGACAGCTGTCTGTCTGTCTGTTATGCTTTCACGCTACAAAGGCTGATCAGATGACGTGTTTAAAACGTCAGTCGTTCGACTACATTTTAACACGTCATGGTAGGGCCGCAGATCGTCATGAATTTAGGCAGATTATTTATTTTTATCGTTATTGAAAATTATAAAATACGTGCTTTTTCTTTTAGTATCGCTCAGTACTAAAATATTTAGATATAGCATCACATAGTTGTCCTGCGTCGCGTAAGGGCGCGAGACTGACTAAAGAGAGACTACACATTCGTGCGCTGGCGCTGGCTACCTCTTCCCTTTCGCAGTGCTGCACCACCCACTCGTTTTATTGAAGCGTTACATAGTAACCATGCAAAATTGAAATTCCGCATTGAATAATATTTTATTTTGAAACTTACTTACCTACTTTTTTCAAAAATTGTGTCTGAAAGGTACTTAATTCCTAGAAAAAAAATGGAACGTGATAAAAAATTCTTCCTATACAGCCTGGGATGTGGAGAAGGTGATAGGCTACTTTTTTACGCGATAACCGAAATCCACGCGGGTGGAGCCGCATATCTATATGTGAAAGTACATTATGTTTTGATGTTTGTTATTTAATCAAGCTTTGATCAAAGACTGTACGGATTGAGATGAAGTTTGACACACGGGTAGTCTAGGCGTGAGTTTTTATTCAGGAAGCACGTTCCCTTGGTATAATATTCGACTTTGAATGCGGCGAAGCCGTTAGCAAAACTTAGTTTATGATTAACTAGTCCCCCACGGCTTTGCTCTTGTCAACTGGCTACCTACCCTTCCTACTCTACCACACCCTTCTTTATAGGAAATCATCCACCCAGAGCGGAAGGGGGTTACCTTCCATTCTGGGTGGAGCGGGAGGGAGTGTCAGACCCTTACTGACTAAAACCCACTCGTGCTCCACCTAGTGCCCTTTGCGTTCCAGGCCCGCGGTGATTCCTTCGAACAAAATCCGCCACCCTGGCAGGGCTACACCCTACCTCCCCACCACTTCAAAATACAAAATAACTTTAATTTTGGAATATCATAATGTAGCGGCATTCATGCCGCCACAAAAATCAACTTAGCAGAATCAACATCGCAACAAATGAGACTCGCAGCGCCATCTATCTCGACAGCTGCGAACTAACTACAAAATCCTAAATCGCGATATCAAAGTTTACCGTGCGATTAGAACACATGCAAAGCCCGAATATCAACTCTCGGGCAGTTGCCCACCAGACACAAACAACCGTCTGGTCGGAGGATCCTCCCTTTTCAATGGAGGTTTGCGGGACTTTACTCTCTGTTCCGCTACCTCTAAACTGGTGACCCTCGACATTGGACGTCAGCGCAGCCTTCGTGCAGCTACTTCATCATGACGTCATCATCATCATCATCACTTCTCCTCATCCTGACCTCAAGCTCTCGAGCAGCGAGTCATACAGCCAGCCAGAACCCTCGGCTTCTACGGGTATCCTGACCACCAGCATACAGCGGACGCGCATTCCTGGTCAGCATCCTCAGCCTCTATCATCAACCTCTTCAGCGACCTTGGCAAGCACACTGCACTTTCGGCCAGTCACATGAAGAGCCTTGAAAAACCTCTCCTGGTCGACGCCAGCAGTCACGTCAGCACGTCGCACAGTTCCGACCCACCATGGCAAGCACACTGCACTTTCGGCCAGTCACATGAAGAGCCTTGAAAAACCTCTCCTGGTCGACGCCAGCAGTCACGTCAGCACATCGCACAGCTCCGACCCACCATGGCAAGCACACTGCACTTTCGGCCAGTCACATGAAGAGCCTTGAAAAACCTCTCCTGGTCGACGCCAGCAGTCACGTCAGCACGTCGCACAGCTCCGACCCACCATGGCAAGCACACTGCACTTTCGGCCAGTCACATGAAGAGCCTTGAAAAACCTCTCCTGGTCGACGCCAGCAGTCACGTCAGCACGTCGCACAGCTCCGACCCACCATGGCAAGCACACTGCACCTTCGGCCAGTCACATGAAGAGCCTTGAAGAACCTCTCCTGGTCGACGCCAGCAGTCTCGCCAGCAGCAGCATCGGGGCACCGCAGACAGTTCCGACTCACCGTGAACTCTGCGACGCAGACAGTTCCGACTCACCGAGAACTCTGCGACTTCCGGTTCCGACTCACTGGAACCAACCTTCCACTGGCCTGGCAAGCATCTCAAGATGTATGGACGACTCATCCACTATAGACCTCCGGTCTCCGGAGGGGAGTGATGTAGCGGCATTCATGCCGCCACAAAAATCAACTTAGCAGAATCAACATCGCAACAAATGAGACTCGCAGCGCCATCTATCTCGACAGCTGCGAACTAACTACAAAATCCTAAATCGCGATATCAAAGTTTACCGTGCGATTAGAACACATGCAAAGCCCGAATATCAACTCTCGGGCAGTTGCCCACCAGACACAAACAACCGTCTGGTCGGAGGATCCTCCCTTTTCAATGGAGGTTTGCGGGACTTTACTCTCTGTTCCGCTACCTCTAAAATAAAATAAATAAACCGCACCAGAAACACCGACTTCCAAAATTAAAGTTATTTTATACTTTGAAGTGGATTTTATTTGGAAGTCGGTTGTATTTTTTATATGTAAACAGTTTTTATGTTGAAGTCTACACGTGGCCGGTATTTTCTAGCTGACTCTGACTACCCTGAGAAGAAACACCGAGAAAAACTCAGAGGCTCAAGTCTTTTTTAACGTCTATTTATACAATGAATGTTATGAGAACCATGTAGATTAATATACCTGAGGTGGTCTTTTGAGGAAAGCAGTACACAGATTCGAGTGGACCTGTCTAGACAGTGCAAGCATGTGTCAATTGACGTGTAGCGTGTAGCTCAACATAGAACCTAGAGGAGCGCAACGATTCGACGTTTAAAACCTTTTCTTCTTTTCGATTCAATGGTTAACTCTTTAAATTGTTTGAGCCCAGAGGCCCTAGACAATGTGCCATTCAATTAGCAAATGCGATTGTCGAAATGCCCAAATATAGGAATTTTATCACGTGACATTTCACGTCGCATCGTATCGTATTGACAATCGCCTTCGCCACGCTATCGTTGACAGAATGTCACTTATCATCTCAAGCCCCAGGTGGCTACAGCATGGCTCCGGTGTGGGCGTTTACGGTAAAGAAGCGACCAGCCCGACACCTGAACACGTCCCAAAGGGTCATGGCCATCCGGCTGGTCCGGGGATATCACACTACTGTACTCCGGCCCTCGGCGAGCCTCCTTGCCGGATTTCCATCATGGGATTTGGAGGCGAGAACCCTCGCGCCGGGGTGAAGCTCTACTGCCGCGGCAAGTTGTAGTGCGGCGGACGGAGCTCCGGCAACAACCATGGTTGTATGGAGACAGCAACCGGTTCGACGGCGCATTGTGTTCCAGGCGCGCCACAAAGAGATGTCAGCAAAGAAGACGGGGTTCATTAGGGCCAGGATTGTGGAATTTGTTCGAAAGAGTTACCGCGGCCCTGGAACACAAAGGGCATGAGGTGGAGCACGGATGAGTTTTGGTCAGTAAGAGTCTGACACTCCCTTTTGCTCTACCCAGAGCAGAAGAAGTCATTTGATGATTTCCCATCCATAAAATAAAAGGAGGCTACAGCATGAATTGCAGCAACGGTGATATTTATTAAATCCCCCATAGGTGGGCTCTTGAGGCACTCACATTGATGATTCGACGGGTCTATGAACTTCCATTTGGAAAATTGTGTTTGAAACGGCCTACCTGGATGCGCAAACGATTCAAAGCTTTCCAAATGCCACTGCGATTCACAACCTGGAGGCAACTGCCCGTTAACATATTTTAAACTTTGCCCACGTTTAAAATATTGTCAACATTTATAATCAAAAACTCTCACATGTCGCGGCGGTGCCGACTCATATTGCTTCCATACTAAATGCTCTGCAATCCGCTTGAGCGAATCAAATGTACCAAATTCTTCCAACCTCCGTATAAACTTGGACTTTCGACCATCTGGGTCAAAGTGTATTCGACTAGCCCGATGTCGTCTCATTACTTTCATGACTGCTTCTGGTGTGATTCCTAACAGTTCACCTGTTCTAATCGTACAGTCCTCGGACGTCCAATAGTCGCCGTAAGGCCACTGTCTATATATAAACTTGTAGGCATTAATCACCATCATTTTTTCCGTTCTAGAAAAATATTTTAATTTTCTTATTTTTACTGGTGACACTACATAGTGTAATCGGGTTCTGGACCGACTTGCTTCGGACATTATTTTTAGATTACACGAAAAAAACTCTTCATATTTATGATAAAATAACACAATTTTGACTTACGCTGCGAAAAATACATGAAAAATACGATAATACTCGTACATCAATGTCAAAATCAATATTAAAGAGACGTTGGCATTTGATGTCAAAGCGTGACAAAGAATTAAAACCTTAAGAATGTCGAGAGCAGGTCGTGAAGTGATATTCCTCTTTTAATACAGAAATGTTTAAGCCCGGTCTACACGCAACAGTTGACTAAACTTGCTTGCACACATCACTCGCTCGCACAACACTACTTTAAACTACACATTTTGTTACTGAGAATATAATTAAGAACTGGGGGCTCTGGGATCTTAGACCATAATAAGCGATGCCATCATCATCATCATCTCGGCCGAAAGACGTCCACTGCTGGAAATAGTCCCCCAAGTGTCGTGTCATGCATGAAGTATTAAATAAATAAATACTGGACGCACAAGGCATTGCAAGGATATAGAGCCGGTCGCATCTTAATTCATTATTGGATTAAAAAAAAATGTCAGTTACGGTTTCAGTGGGCCGGCTTTCTTAGTAATTTCACTGTAATAATTAATATAAGTAGCTGATTTGGTGTATACAATAAAGAATTAAGAAATAGGAGAATCCTCCGACGAGACGTGTGCTGTTTCTGGTGGGCAACTGTCCAATGATTGATATTTGGACTGTTGTATTATGTTCAAATCGCGCGAAAAACTCTGATAGCGCGATGCAGGATTTGTAAGACGTAGTTCGTTTCTGGCGGTAGATGTCGCTACTTTCGATTTTATGTCGGTATAGATGTCGCTACTTTCGATTTTATGTCAGTATAGATGTCGCTATATTCGTTTTTATGTCGGTATAGATGTCGCTATTTCGTTTTTATGTCGGTATAGATGTTGCTACTTTCGTTTTTATGGCGGTATAGATGTTGCTACTTTCGTTTATATGACGGTATAGATGTTGCTACTTTCGTTTATATGACGGTATAGATGTCGCTACTTTCGTTTTTATGGCGGTATAGATGTTGCTACTTTCGTTTTCATGGCGGTATAGATGTTGCTACTTTCGTTTTTATGTCGCTATTGCGGTTTTATGTCGGTATAGATGTCGCTACATTCGTTTTCATGGCGGTATAGATTCCGCTACAGATTCATGGAAGATTATATTAGGTATTACAAAACATACGTACGTCGGCACTAGTTTCTCCTATGTCTTCGTCTTTTTCATTCGGATAGAAAGGTAAGGATGTTTTTATGTCTTCTTTTCCGTAGTCCGAATTTTTACTCTCCGGCTTCGACTGAAATATAAATAACTGTTGATTAATTTTAATTAATTTATTTTCACACTAACTTTTACCATATATATACACTTAAATAAATAAAAAAACTCTTAACTAACTAAAACTAAAAATAATGTAAAACATGGCATCGAAAAATTCCTCCGTAGCGCAGGCCACTGGTAATGTACCTAAAAGGCTGGCAGCATTGCCACGTTTTATTGCCATAAAACGTGGCAATGCTGCCAGCCTGCCATGCTTATCTTTTCTCCGAGGTTAAAGCCAGCCCTTGCGTCACGCGAAGTGTCAACTAAACGTCTTGACAGATCTATGAACAAGTAATGAGCACTCGGACCCCACGACTCGAGAGTTTCAACCCCAAACGGCTCGAAAACATATAACTACCAACAAGGTTATTATATTTCCGCTTTATTTATTTGTAAGGCTCACCAACAATGGTTAACACTAAAAAATAAACCGACTTCAAAACTGTAGTTAGTTTTAATAATAAACAAAAAAGGAAGTAAATAATATTTCAACTATTTTTTTAATTACTTTATCATTTATGTTTTGCACACGTGTTTAAAAGCTGATATAGATAGACCAACATTATACAAAAATGGTGCAATTCAGACAATATTACATACATACGGGTCAAATTGATAACCACATTTTTTTTGAAGTCTGTTTAAAATAATACAAAAGCTTTAAACTATATGGTGCTGTGTCACAATTTTTTACAGGTAAACCATCACATGTGACAAAAATAATGATAAATGTGTTTAACTTATTAAAAGTACACTGTTATAGGTGATGCAATAAATACGAGGACAAAACAACACAAATCAAACATTTATAATTATAATGGCGATTCCGTCGGCAATATAAAAAATAATGCCGTATTCTGTAACAGAATAAACGCAATAAGTACCTCTTAAGGGGTCATTGTACTCATCATTATGAACAACTTTCACTACCGGACACTCAAATCGCGAAAAAAAAATCGACTGCCCCATACATTTCTGTGCGCATAACTCGACAAAATGTACTGGACAGCTGATTATTTTATCGCAATTTCGAGGTTGGTCCCATAAAAATTGTTAATAATGATGGGAACAATGACCCCTTAAGAGGTATTGTGTTTATTCTGTTACTTATTGTATACATATATTTTTTCTTTTATATTTTTTATGATGAATCTTTTTCGGGGAAGTCCTTGCTGGCGTCTGTGTTTCCTGATAGTTGTAATCTGGGGGTATTTAAGTCAAGAGTGAATAAATTACTTTTAGGGAAGCGTGCTCCATCTTCGACCATGAAAGTAGGTACTCACAGAACGTTCGCATTTTTGCCCGAGTTAGTGCAATAATTTTCTTTCTTTCTTTTTACCAAACCAACAAGGCAAATCGTCGGAACTAACCTGAAAGCTGGGTTGAGGTGTCCCTGGCAACGGAGTATCTTTAAGTTTCGCCGAGAAGGCTCCAGCGGCTGAGGTCACGTTACTGACGAACCTCCATCTTCGAGGCTTTCTGTCTTCGGAACTGCTGTCAGAACGAATTGACTTGATGTCGTCCCGGAGATGGACCTGAGAATAAACGACGATTTAAATAAGAATTAAAAACGGGATATTTTTAAATGCACATCTGTATAATTTTAATGCATACCAGAAAAAATAATGCTGTACAAAAAATCCCAATTGATTAGAAAACATGTCTTACAAAAAAAACTAAAAAAATCATCCAAAACGAGATGACCTTTTTATCGAATTCACACCAAAAATGTGGTTCATACATCGGATTTATGATTTATAAAACAAAAATACGAATTGTTTATCAAAAATACTAACTTGCACTCTAATTGCACTTCCCTGAAATAGCAGGTGGTTATCATGGTTACAATAGTAGCCGGTCATTGGGCACCCCGACTCGGACAGGTTAGGTTAGAAGGGGATGGCGGGGTCAAGTGAGCGAGCGAAGCGAGCGAACAGACCCCGCCATCCCCTTCGTGGTTATTTTTTTTTAAACCACCCAGAAATATCATTAGCCAAATATTCGTTCAGTAAAACAGTTCTGCGAATACCATTAAACAGTATATCTAATATGATTTATTTAGTGTGCATAATTTGTGTGCGTCAGTATTTTTGATTTAACTTTGAAATATTTTGTTCGAAAAAAGGGAAAATACAGATATCGATTTAATTACATGCCATTAAAAACTGGATGCACGCTGCCAGCGACAAAGATCACTGGCACTCCTTGGAGGAGGCTTTTACGCGAAGGGGGTCCGTACAAATTAACTAAAAGTTACGTGTAATATAACACGTAACTTTGTATTTTAATAGATTGTAATTTGCATGGAATAAACAAAGCTTTATTATTATTATCTCCTTTATTCATTGTATAATACATTTAAATTACATTTTTAAATGTTTCTACAAAAATTAAAAAAACATTTAAAAATAAAAAAAAATAGTAGCCCACCGGTATCGGGAACAGGGTCCAAGCTACCGGCGGTCAGGGCTCCAGAGAGAGTAACCTCCTAACAATACGAGCCGTGTCCAGAAGTACTGCTTTCTGAATCAAGCCCTTGATCCAGCTGCCTAACGAGAGCCTCATAAGGGCTTGGTCGAGGCTCGTGGCTATTAAGCCGTTGGCTAACACGACTATCGGTACAATGATTGCCGAATTCACATCCCACATGTCTTATTATTATTAAATGAGAATTCACATGGCTCGTCATGGCTTGCAGAGCAGGGAGTCAAAAAAAAGAAGTAGCTGGACTTCCTAAAGACCTGTAGACCTATGCGGTAATCGTTACTCAGAGCTGTAGCAATTAATTTCGCTCGGCTTCGCTCGGCATCCCTGGACTTTCATTGCTGAAGCAATACAAGTAAAACCAGTATAAACAAGCGAAAAGATACCGCCTACCCGGGTGGTATGTCACCACTCGGGTAGACAGTTTCTTTTCGCTTGTTTTGCGAAAAAGGTTTCGCCGGACGGCGGCGCGGGGGAAATGGCAAAACTAATGAAAATGTTAAATAGTTTCGCAAGTGAGTTTTGGTATTCTACCGCTAGCCATATTCTGTTACTTTTCTTCTCTTTCTATATTCCTTTAGGTTCGAACAGTATGATAATCGCGAGTCTGCCAGGTTTGCGGATTTTGTTCGAAAAAGTCACCGCGGCCCTGGAACGCAAAGGGCACTAGGAGGAGCACGGGTGGGTTTGAGTTAAAAAGAGTCTGACACTCCCTCCCGCTCCACCCAGAGCGGAAGGAGTAATTTGATGATTTTCCATCCATAAAAAAGGATTATCGCAACTACCGTGTAGGTCTGTACCGGCCTTAAATGCAATATATTAACCAGTCTATGATATCTATTAATAAATACTTCTTAGTAGATTGTAAACTATAACAACAAACAACTCTTTCGATTAAGACTTTTTCAATTGCCATAAACAAAAATAGATTAAAACCATTGAGATAGAAAAAATATATATGTCAATGATTAAAACCTGCTGAAACTGAATGATGTCAAAAATTGGCTTCTTGTCAATTGATACCACTGTTATGTTTTAGTAAATAACATAAAATATCCTTATTACGAAATACCTTTCAATCTGTTGTCTTGTGAGAGACATTTTTTGTATTAAACGTAAAAAAAAATGTATACTAAATACTTTAGATAAAAAACTGAAGATGTATGTGACGGACTACAAAGAGAAAGAGTCTTGGCAATCGTACAAAGAAAAGGCAGTGCCTAGCCAATGACTGATTATTTAACCAACAAGATTCGATTTCTCATTCTGGTTGTAAATACCGCAGACTTATTTAACGAAAGAATTGGACTGACGCATACCCCGTTCAGCATTTCACGAAACATATTCGCTCCAGCTGCTATATTTACAGTATATATAATGACTGGGTCATTCTTCGTTGGCAGTCTCCAAGGTTACGATACATCAATTTTCTTGCAAGTGTACGCACTTGTGACATCCACTATGCTGGAGATAGCGGTATGCATTGCACTGTTTTCAATACCACGTGCAGGTAAAGATGTAACATTTTTAATTAATGGATTCCTTCAGCTATTATTAATAGCTTTGTTAGTAGCTGATATGGTGGTATTACTTCTTACGTGTCGACCTCCGGATCAGGCTCATCGAACCATAGTGCTTGTTGAACAACCTATGGCAGCGGCCACTCCTACCACACCCAGCAATACACCAACGACGCCGGGGCCATCTCCAGGTTCAACACCAGCACAAACATCAGGGCCAACTCCAATGCAAACGCCAGGATCTACTCCAGGGCCAACTCCAACGCCAATGCCAGGAATAACTCCAGGGCCAACCCCAAGCCCAACGCCAGGATCTACTCCAGGGCCAACTCCAAAACCAACGCCAGGATCTACTGCAGAGCCAACGCCAACGTCTTCAAGTGGAAATAAAAAATCGACCAAAAAAAATAAAAAAACTCCTTGACGACAAAGTCTTGTATTGTGTTATGATGTGCAGTGTTATTTTTCAGTATATTTTCATTCTAGACTTATATTCTCGTAAGTTGGTCACAGATAAATTTTGTTTTCATTATATTGGGTTATTGGTAAATCGACTTATTCCCGGCAGGGTGAGATCCAGGGTTGCGGAATTGGTTTGAAAGAGCCATCGCGGCCCTGGAACGCAAAGGGCATTAGGAGGAACACAGATGGGTTTTAGTTAGTAAGAGTCTGTCACTCCATTTCGCTCCGCCCAGAGCAGCAGGAGTTACTTGATGATTTCCTATCGATAAAAAAGAAAAAAGGGCGTTATTATTATGAGCCATTTACACCGATCAGGCATCGTCGTAATAGAAAGCGATAGTCGCGCGAATACGCGGTCGTCGCTTTGTCGCAAAATTGGACGGCAACATAATATTACAATTCTCTGTGACCAAAACAATTTGGTCACAGATAATTGTAATATTATGTTTACCAAATATCAACTGAATCGGTCCAGTAAATTCCGAGAAAATCGGCTGTGACAAACGGACAGACAGACAAACTAGTGGTCCTGTAAGGGTTCCATATTCCCATACACAGGTTTATTATCATCTTCGTCATATCAGCCGAAAGACGTCCACTGCTGGACATAGGCCTCCCCCAAGTGTCACCACAACTATGACCGATCCTGTGCGTCTCGCATCCATCGGCTAACAGCGACCCTCACCAGGTCATCGATCCATCTTGTGGGAGGCCTTCCTTCGCTGCGTCTTCCGGTACGCGGTTGCTACTCCAAAACTTTTCAGCCCCATCGACCATCTGTTCTGCGAGCAATGTGCCCTGCCCACTGCCTCTTCAGTTTGGCGATCCTTCGGGCTATGTCGGTTACATTGGTTCTCTTGCGGATATCATCATTTCTGATTGGATCACGCAAGGAAACTCCGAGCATTGCCCTCTCCTTTGCCCTTTAGATGACTTTAAGCCTACTGATGAGGCCCATTGTGAGCGATACAGTGTTTCAGAACCCTAAGGCGATACGCCACCGCTACAGGGTCGACATCCCACCCACACGCACTAAACGTTTTGGGAACACATTCATTGTGCGTACAGCTAAGGAGTGGAATTCCCTGCCAGAGTCTGTTTCCTGATAGCTACAACCTGGGGGTCTTTAAGTCAAGAGTGAATAGGTTACTTTTAAGCAAGCGTGCTCCATCTTCGACCACATCATCGCTTACCATCAGGTGAGATGGTGGTCAAGCGCGTGCCTATCAATAATAAAAAAAATATAAAATTAATAATTTAAAAAAATTGAATAAACAACATCAAACCCCGCCTGCATTTTATATAATATCTATAAAATTAATAAAGTAACATTAGAGTTTTAAAACGCTTGAATCGGGCGGCACAACAGTGTGTCGCCGGTGCTCTGTGACATTTTCAATACGACACACCGGTGCAGTGTGACGGCGGAGCTTGACCGGTGTAGAATTTAAGATTTTATAATTTGCCCCAAATTAAGTTTTAGTAACAGTAAACACGAAATTTAGTACTCAGGAATCTAGGTCGATAAAAATACCGGCCAAGTGCGTGTCGACTCTCACACAGGTTCCGTGCCATAACCCGAAAAAAACGCGTATCTTGTATGTTTGATATGTTTTTTGATAAAGGTAGGAAATCACCAAAATTACATGTTAAAGAAAACATCAGTGATGCTCTTTTACGGGGGCGTCGTTGTTGTTTCTCTTTGATGTTTTTCAACAAGAGCACTAACAGTAATGTTTCTTCGTTAGAGTCCATGGCTTGATTACTGTCATAGTTATGTATGATATTAGTGCGGTAAGTTGGTTTTTACAAACGAGTAGACGAATGTAAGCACGAGACGAAGTCGAGGGCTTACCATAGTCACGAGTTTGTAAAAGCAAAAACTGCACGTGTGTCATACAACGTTTTTCGACACATTTGCGAGAAAACAGTACAATAAGTAATGAAATAAACTTTTTGTCTTTAGAAATCAGTCGAAAAGTCGCAACAATTTTTGACGTTTCTAATATGAAAATGGCGCGAATTTGCAAAGGGCGCCACACGCGCGTGGTTAAAATTAGAACCACATCTTTCATTTATTTTTATTTAAGTATCTTCTCTCATTTTCTCTATAATATTAATGAGACAAACGAATACAGCGAAAGCGCTTCCAAGGAGGTTCGATCATTCAGCTTATTTATTCTCGTGATGTGAAACTCCTTGGTGGAATTCTTATTAATTTTTATGGAAATTAAAAAAAAACCGTAAAGAATACGCGCGTCGAATGGGCGCTATACAACGGAGTTTGCGGTAAAATATGTACTTAGGTGAGAGTACCTATTTTACCGCACGTTCCATTGTGTGGTGCATAATTTTTAACTTTTGAACAATTCATACAGGCTTCGTAAATGCATTTTTTGAGCAAATGTGTTGAAAAATACTGGATAACTTTTTTTTCAATCTCAATTTTTTTTTTTAAATTGAGTCTCCCATACAAATTGTGGTCAGTTGATGACAATTTTGTATGGGAAGTTCAAATTTTTTTTTAGGAATTGACTATGGCTTTCTTGGGGAAAGTTGTTCATTTACATGGGCAGAAGTGGTTCTCAAAGTTTGCGCACTGGAAAAAAAATTACCCAGTATATTAACACCACTAGCATACAAACGCACGGCAGCCAGATACGCTTTCAGTATAGGCGTTTGGTGTCGGGCGTCTAACGTACTGCAACGGCACAGTAGTGGCTTATAACCAGCGTCAGGAAAAACGTGCGGCAGCGGTGCGACACGAAACGTCTGAATTGAAAGCGCCCTTGGTATCTGAGATAGACTGGATCCTTGAGAAGGACAGACGAATAAACATTGATGTGTATTTTGTTTCTATCATGCGTCAGAGATGGCGTTGCATACGAATTATTGTATGAGAAAAGGTTTTTTCTATGCTGGGTAAGTTTTTTCCAGTGACCAACTTTAAGATCCACTTCTGCCCATGTAAATGAACAACTTTGCCCAAGAAAGCCTTAGCCAATTCCTAAAAAAATAATTGAATCTCCCATACAAATTGTGATCAGTTGATGACAATTTTATAAGGAAATTTCAAAACGGCGCAGTTCAATGAAAAGGCTAGACGGCTAATGAAACGGCTGATTAAGCTAGCTGGCTGCGGCATTTAGATAAGATATAACAAGGAAACATACCACCCAAAACGGCCCATTTCTTACAGCTCCAACTTTGATTTCTTTTGTTTGTTTCAACTTGACTGAAGTTATTAAGTTATTTGAATTAATCATTTCTAATATTCACTTTCTCTAATAACACATTGTTAAAACTCTAAGAATGAAAGGGAGCTACTTTTCGACTGGCTGAGGCCTCTACCACTGAAGTATTACAACTGAATGTAAGTTGGTCATTCACGTAAAGAATGGTAACGAAAACTATGTATATTAAGCTTAGTACACAGCGGCGGATCCAGGATTGTCGTTTGGGGAGGTTTGATGTCGCTGAGGGTTAGTTTTAGCAAAGTAAAAAAAGCACATAATTTTATTTTGCTTACGCATAATAAGCCTCCTTGGATTACTTTTTGTAGTTAGTATTCCTCAATGACTTCGTTAGATTGCAGACTACCTAAAATATACATAGATATATTCTGTTAAGTAATACCTTATGTGGATAACGCTGTGAGTAGTGTATTTGTTACCTCTAAAATTAAGCTCAAACCCATGTTTACTTATTATTTATTACACTGCTGTTTGTTATCCCTAACAAATAAATAAATATCTGGGTCATTTGAGGGGGCTTGAGATTCTAAGCCGCCCCCTGGATCCGCCAGTGTTAGTATAATGTATACTAACACTAGCAGATCCAGGGGGCGGCTACATTTTTTACAAAACATATTAATCATTGTAGTGTCTCGTTGGTCAAAAATCAGCTGTTCAGTACATTTTGTCGAGTAAATGTATGGGACAGTCGATTTTTTTTAATGTACTAATGATCAACAATAGAGTGCAAAAAGTAGGTACTTAATATTAAGATTAAAACTAACAAAATAGGTACTGAGATCATCTTTAAACAAACAACAAAATTAAATGGTGACAAAAACAAAGGAAAAAATATGTTAGTCCGGTTAAGCAGTTGATATCCCAAGTGTGTTAACTTGCTAGTGGTCATACCTAAAAAAAAAAAAGGAAAAAATATAATAAAGAAGGATTTACAGATAAAGTACTGTTGGCAATTATTTCTTTCTATTTTAACACTAAATATCTCGACATTGCTTATAACATAAAAATCACTAACAGTGTAAAAACATTGTTGTAGAGCCATTTCTAAAGTTTTTTTTGAAATAATTTAATTCCATTGTTGGTCCCATATCAAAAGTTGTTCATAATGATGTATATAATGACCCCTTTTCAGGTATTACGTTTGCTCTGTTACACGTTGTTTATAATAATTAAATGGAGTTGGTACTTCATCGTGCAATTTAACTTTTCATAAGTGTGTATGCAGCTTTAGTTTGTTCTCATTTCTGGTCACGCGAACCAAATTCCTCTCGTTTTGGGTCACTATTTTAATATTAGAGTTCGTTAAAGGAAACTAGGGTTCCAGCTAAAGAATATTAGGAGGCTCTTATGCCCTGCAGTGGGGCAATATAGGTTACTTAGTTGTCTCCATTCGTTCGTAAGTCTTGTCTCAAGTACACAGTAACTATTGGCGGAGCCGGTACAATTTGTAAAACGCTCGCCTAGACGGTGACAATGCGTCAGACCTGTTTTTGTGTGATCTACGCTCCTCTTTTATTGAAAATAGTTTAATTTCTTTCTTAACAAGGTGATTTATTCACCTCTGACTCTGCTAAGATGGCGTCATTTCTCGCGGACCCGGGACCAACAAATCATAAATTAGTGTGATTACCCGTGGGCCACTATTTTTAAAGAAATAACTAAAATGCCGTGGTTATAATAATAACAAGTTAGCGTTGTGGTAACCACCAATACAAACAATATATTTACATACCTACTACGACAAACAACTATTAAATAAAATGCTAAGGCGCCCTGCAGACGAAGCTACTTTAGTTGACGACGCAAACAACTCGAAACAAAAAATCTCTGTCGATTTCCACTTGCAGCAACAATAAAATGACCGGTGGCTTTAAATAATATCTAAAACGCATCAAAGTTCAGGAGTAGGGGGTTGTTACGTCACTTCTAGGTAGACGTGTGTGACGCGAAATTTTGAAGCACTGTTTCGTCTTTTTTTTATTTACCTGACAACAAGAAAAATGCGTGTACTATTTTTAATATGCTCTTCCATGACAAGACAGACAAAAAAGCTGAAACTAAATTTACCATTAAGCGTAAAATCTGAAAACAGTACTTAAAACCCTGTCATTCTTAGTTTAGTCTTTGTCATAAAAGTACACAATGATGTTGTTATAAGGAAAAGTCGAAATGTCCACAAATTATGTGCACCCCCACAAAGAATTAAACGATTTTCGAATAATGTTTACTGTATGGCAATCATCTATTTAAAGATCTCATCATCATCATCATCATATCAGCCGAAAGACGTCCACTGCTGGACATAGGCCTCGCCCAAGTGTCGCCACAACAACCGGTCCTGTGCGTCTCGCATCCATCGGTTACCCGCGACCCTCACCAGGTCATCGGTCCACCTTGTGGGAGGCCTTCCAACGCTGCGTCTTCCGGTACGCGGTCGCCACTCCAAAACTTTTCAGCCCTATCGATCATCTGTTCTGCGAACTATGTGCCCTGCCCACTGCCACTTCAATTTGGCGATCCTTCGGGCTATGTCGGTAACCTTGGTTCTCTTGCGGATATCATCATTCCTGATTCGATAGCACAAGGAAACTCCGAGCATTGCCCTCTTCATTGCCCTTTGGGTGACTTTAAGCCTTCTGATGAGGCCCATTGTGAGCAACCACGTTTCGAGTCCATAGGTCATCACTGGTAACACGCACTGGTCATAGAATTTCGTCTTGAGACACTGTGGTATGTGAGACGCGAAGATACCGCGCAACTTCCCGAACGCCGCCCAGCCGAGTCGGATTCGACGGTTGACCTCCTTCTCGAAGTTAGCCCTACCTAGCTGGATCGTTTGTCCCAGGTAGACGTACTCATCAACAACTTCGAGTGCAGAGCCTCCAATCTTGATAGGAGTGGGTGCTACATGGGTATTTACTATGACCTCGGTTTTGTCCATGTTCATTTTAAGACCCACTCTTTCGGAAGCTCTACTGAGATCATCGAGCATTGTACTGAGGTCCTCCGTGGTCTCAGCCATGACGACTATATCGTCGGCAAATCGAAGATGAGTAATGTACTCGCCATTGACATTAATGCCTAGCCTTTTCCAGTCCAAAACCTTGAAAACGTCCTCCATTGCGGCCGTGAACAGTTTCGGAGAAATTACGTCTCCCTGCCTCACACCCCGCTGCAGGAGGATAGGTTCTGATGTCTGATCCTGAAGTCGGACTGACATGGCAGCGTTTTCATACAAACACCTCAGCACCTCGATGTACCGATAGTCGATCTGGCACCGTTGGAGAGACTGCAGCACAGCCCAAGTCTCGATCGAATCGAAGGCTTTCTTGTAGTCCACAAACGCTAAGCAGAGGGGCAGATTATACTCTTCGGTATTCTGTATAACCTGCCGCAGCGTGTGTATGTGGTCTACGGTGCTGAAGCCTTTTCGGAATCCGGCTTGTTCGGGAGGCTGGAAGTCGTCAAACCTGCGTGCGAGACGGTTTGTGATGACTCTGGAAAACAGCTTGTAGACATGGCTCAGAAGTGAGATGGGCCTGCAATTCTTAAGCAGGGCATTGTCGCCCTTTTTAAAGAAGAGTACCACCACACCTCTGCTCCATGCTTGTGGCGTTAAAAGATCTATCGCCACAAAATATCTTCATTACCAGATAAATAAAAATACACATATTTAAATGAAGAAATAAATGTTTTTGGTAGTCTCACTAATGAAATAAATAGAATTTTCGCTATTTGATACGTAAATAGTTACAAACTGATCATTGCCAGTTGCTCGTTACCGCAACTCGGAGAAAGTTGCTCTGTCTACGTAGCGCTTAATATATTCAAAGAACCTACTTTAAATAAATTGCCAAAACATTTGACGTACAATGCAGGCTTCTGTGCAATGCAAAACAATTGAAAGACATTCACATGATAGCGGTGATAAGAAAAAGATACATTTAAATTGTATGCTCGACAATGACATACATTGAAAATTATTAGGACATATACATAATGTTATACAAAGCCTTCAGAGTTACGATAAAAGTTGATGTCGCTTTTTCGACAATTTGGTTATAATTGCCTACTTCAGTCAGTTAAGATCCGAATTGCATGTGTATGTTATTATTAGGTATGTATTATGTAGGTTTTCATAAAAAAATACTGAAAATATTCCCACAATATCTGGACAAAAAGTACCTAATGTAACCCCTGTTTATGTCAACCTTTAGGTCAAGAGTGAATAGGTTACTTCTAGGCAAGCGTGCTCCATCTTCGACCACATCATCGCTTATCATCAGGTAAGATAGTGGTCAAGCGCGTGCCTATCAATAATGAAAAAAAAAAAAAAATGTGCAACATTTTAATATTTAAAATTTTCTTACTTATAATTTCTAAGTTAAGAAAAAAAAAATGCGCTATGAAAATTTTTTTATTATCTTTTGTCTCCCAAAAGCGACCAAATGCTCAACATTTTTTCTTTTCGTATTGTAGTAAGCAGGTTTTTATCCTTACAGTGGGTTACCGAGAGCTTTTAATATAAATATTATCGGAGCCAGAATATATCGGTCATAAAACGATTTTTTATTTATTAAATGTCAAAAAAAAAACATGCAAACAAAATGTACCTTTTTCTCATCGTAGGAAACATATGGCTCGCTCTGAAAATATTAAAATAATTAAATTAAAACCAGTCAAGTGCGAGTCGGACTCTCAAACAAAGGGCTCCGTACGAAAAAACACGTTTCTTGTATGGGGCTCACATACAAGAAACGTTTTTTTTTATTTTTATTATTATTATTTGTTCTTATAGCAGCAATGGAAATACTCACTCGGTGTTTAATTGTCTACCTATTACGGTTCTTTTAGATACAGCCCGCTGACAGACAGACGGACGGACCGGACGGTCAGCGGAGGCTAGCAATAGGGTTCCGTTGGTTACCCTTCGGGTACCTACAGAACCCTAAAAAGAAAGTATTGTACATTTCATAACGCGATACCGGTTCATTTTAAATTTTTAAATTGATATTCTCTTAAAATTGATTATGCTCACGAAGATTTTTGCCTGAGTTCCTTCATAACAGAAAAACCAATAACTGTCCATGAAAAATATATGCTGCTATGAAGAAAAAAATATAAAGATTCCTTTGACAACAGTTCATCAGGTAAAACACACGTGTAAAATAAAAAAACTGGCCAAGTGCGAGTCGGACTCGCGCACGGAGAGTTCCGTACCATTATCTATTAAAAACAGCAAAAAAATCACGTTTGTTGTGTGGGAGCTCCACTTAAATATTTATTTTCTTCTGTTTTTAGTATTTGTTGTTATAGCGGCAACAGTAATACATCATCTGTGAAAAATTCAATTGTCTAACAATCACGGTTCATGAGATACAGCCTGGTGACAGACGGACGGACGGATGGACGGAGCCTTAGTTGGGTTTTTTTGATACCGGGACCCTATTGGTCCCGGTATCAAAAAAACCCAACCGCGATGTCTCGAAGGCTGCCTCCGGAGCGAGGCTGTCCGCAGAATGGCATGGTATCTTCTGATGCATTGGCGTCCCTGGTCGCTCTCTACGTCTGTGGTACAAAAGCTCAAGTCTTACCTTATTAGCCGGACTCTCCATGATGTCAGCTAGCGATGTCCCGAAGGCTGACTCTGGGGCGAGGCTGTCCGCAGTCTTCCATGGCGTCATCTGATGCATTGGAGTTCCCGGTAAAGCTGATTCGTGGCTGCAGATACGTGCTTTTGAAGTCTGGAAAAGAAAAAAGATAAGTCATTCAACGTGTAACAAAATAAACGCTGAGTACAATGACCCCTTAAGAGGTACTGCTGTTTGTTCTGTTACGCTTTGCATATTAAGTAAGTATTATTATTAGATTTTTAATTGTATTGTTTCTGCATGTGATAGTTTGTCGGTTCCTTGGGTGTAGGGAGCACTGGTTCGTTCAATGGTCGGTCGTGCAGAGTCCTGAGATCCGGTGATATTTTTCTGATAAAGTGTCATCTCGCACAAGGAGGCTGCGGAAAGTGACATAGACTACTAGTGCTCTCCTGTCTGGAACCAGGCGTACTGGGCGTCGGGGAAGAGCAGACAACGCCCTCTTCTAGTCTTAAAGTGCGTTATTACAAAATGCGTTCTAACTTTAGTCCAAGCCTAAACTTTCAAGCGCATTTATGCATTTTGAACTATATTCCGACTATTTTAAAGTTATAAATACAAAAACCTATTTTAGATCCCGGTCTATGTTGCCAATGTGTATTCAAGAACTTTACGGCATTTGGAATAAAGCTCGAAATTCAAAAATGGCTTGTTGGTTCAAACCTGGGTTTAAAGTTAGAACGCGTTTTGTAATAAAGCCGATAGGGTCCACACATCCGTTATTTTCCATCAATCGGAACCCCAGGTGGCAGCGTAGTGATCAACACGCGCTTCCGAAAACGCAGTAGGGAAGTTATCATAACACCTCATTCCTCTCTATAGGACGAGGCACGCGGAGGAGTCGAGCCAGCACTATTCTGGGGCAGTGGAAGTCGCACCCGTAGCTCCCGACGCAAGTGTACGATGGAACACAAGGCTGGTGTTAGCCAGAACGGGTCTGACTAACTTCTCCGCCTACCCCAGGGTGGAAGACATCCTCAAAAAAAAACCCTTGGCACATTGATTGATTGGGCCTTATGTAAATTGTTTTTCTACGGAACCACACCTGGTTTTCTTATGGATGGGACGGGAGGGAGTGTCAGACTCTTACTGACTAAAACCCATCCATGTTCCTCTTTATGCCCTTTGCGTTCCAGGGCCACGGTGACTCTTTCGAATAAATTCAGCAACCCTGGCAGGCTCTGGCCCTAACGAGTACGGTACCTGGTTTTCTTTTTCTCCCCCATCAGACAGGCTGAGTTCTGTCTTGGTGGTCGAGGTGGAACTGTTCAGCTCGGCCCACATGTTAGAGTTGGTTACGTTAGCTGTTGGTGGCTCGGAACTGGTGCCATCTGGAAGCGTGAAGATGTCAATGTTAGTGAGAAGATACAGAATCAGCAACAGTTGAACTTGTTTTATTTTTGTTCTCACATAAAACACAGATACAAATACAATGGAACAGCTTATGGACAGAGGCGAGTCTCTCCCATAACTGAGTTTTGTGTCAGAAAAGCTCGGTGCGATATTACAATTCAGTAAAAACTCACCAGCTCTAAGCGCCGCCTCAGCTCTGCCAGCATCATTACTATTCCTCCTTGAAGAGCTTTCACTTTGACTAGTTTTCAATCTCTCGCTCTCAAAACTAATAGTAGGCAACGTATTGGGTCCAACTTTGTTGTTCAAGCGTTGGCCAAGTTTCTTGCCCAACAATTTTAGGTTCCGCTCAACTTGGTCGCGATCGCTCGAGCGTCTGGGAGCACGGTAGTCAAGATTGGTAGAAACTTTTTTTATTGGTGCTTCTTCAAAATGGACATCGTCCATGATTTGGTCCCTGTAACAATTCAAAAGACGAACTTAAAAGCTGCGTAGAGAAAAGCTCGTGGCTAAATGATAACGGCCACAGTTCGAAGTACGAGGTTAGGGTGTTACCACAATTATTGATCGATCGTCGATCAATGACATCGATCGATGGTAGAATGGATTAGTCGACGTCGATAGATAGTTTCTACTTCTTTCTTCGATCAGTCAAACCACACCAATCGATCAACGTCGATCGATCGATTGTTGTAGTAACACCCTTATGCAGCTTGTGTCTAGGGCGGTCCGCAGGTGACCATTTAGGATGGCAAATCATCAAATGACTCCTTCCGCTCTGGCCGGAGCGGAAGGGAGTGTCAGACTCTTACTGACTACAACCCATCCGTGTTCTTCCTAATGCCCTTTGTGTTCCAGGGCCACGGTGACTTTCGAGCAAGTTCCGCAACGTAGATGAGTGACCGTTATGGATGGGAAATCATCAAATGTCTCCTTCCGCTCTGGGCGGAGTGGAAGGGAGTGTCAGACTCTTACTGAATAAACCCAACCGTGCTCCTCTTAATGCCGTTTGTGTTCCAGGGCCGCGGTAACTCTTTCGAGCAAATCCTGCAACGTGGATGTGTGACCATGCATTACATATCGAGACCCCTCCGTGCCAGCTGTGAGAGCGCGCTAAATAGTTGTCAAAAACTAAAAGGCCCGTTTTGACAGCAGGATTCAACAAAGAGATTCATTTCATGTCTCTTTCATACTTACTAGTAAAGTGCTGCTGTCAACACGGGCCTTTCATTTTTGACAATTTTAAGCCGCTGGTCCCGGCTGTCATTAGTAGTCTGTAGTAATTTGACAGTCGTTAGGAATGGTCCAGAAGCCAGAATATCTGAGACCAGTCTGGCTGAGGGGTACCTTATTACCCAGTTAGGTCTAGGTACAACTTCAACCTAGAATCTAACTGGGTAATACGGTACATACATCAGCCGTTTTATAAGTGGCCTAGCCTTTTCATTTAAATGCGCCGATTTTTCAGCGACTTCAGTGACATCTTGTGTTCAATATCGTTTAAACTTGCCCATGTCACTTATGTCGCTAAATAAACGGCGAAGTTCAATGAAAAGGCCAGGCTTTTAATTAAATGGCTGATTAAGCTAGTTGTCTGTGACAGTTATATAAAATGCTGGTACTGAGTTGGATCCGGTTATATTGGAAGCCGGCCCCAACACCGTTGGGAAAAAGCTAGGCGGCACACATTCCCTACCACTGCAACTCCTGAAAGCCAGAATCAACAGTCGCAACCACCAAAAAAACGCCGAGTCAATGAAGCTCGACGAGTCCCGGAGAAACGATTAAATTGTCTTGGATTCCGTAACGAAATTAATCAATAAATAACAGCGGAGGAGTAGAAAAAATAAGTCCATTTCTTTCCTTATCAAGCAGGAGACAGAACAGAGCTAGGCAAAATAGGCACCAAGGGATATATACACCTGGGTTAAGCCCAGTTGCCAAGCACCACGGATTACCTATAACTTTATTAACACTAATAATAATGGGTCCTAAATTACAATAGGTATGGCAAAATCGTTTGAACGCACGGAAATTTGCCCGCCATACTATTCCCAAGCAATGCAACTCCTGAAAGCCAGAATTAACAGTGGCGATCACCAGAAAAACGTCAAGTCAATGAAGCTCGACGAGTTCCGGAGATACCACTCAACTGCCTTGAATCCCGCAACGAAATTAATCAGAAAATAATAGCGGAAGAGTAAGCTATGTAAGCTAACCATAAATTCTAGTTCCAAAGGAAAAATAATAACCAGGCGACAATATTATCTGTCACCAAACATTTTGTCACTAAAATGTATCGGGGTAATTATAGTAATAGTCCCCCAAATATTTTTGTTTTCAAATGAAGAGATTTTGGTGACAGATTTATTAAACCGAAGACAAATCTTTATTGATGATTTGAATCATATACTTATCATAAATACCGTTTATTTTCACTACCTATCCCTATTAATATTACAAATGCAATAGCAATTCTGTCTGTCTGTTACGCCTTCACGCTAAAACCGCTGAACGGATCGTCATGAAATTTGGTAGATATATAGCCTAGGATGTGGAGAAGGACATAGGCTACTATTTTACGCGATGACCGACATCCACACGAGCGGAGCAGCGGGAAAAAGCTAGTAATAAATATTTTGGAAGAAATGTCTGGAGCAGTTCAGTCCTCGTTAAGCTTTTTACCTAACTGCCCAGAAAAGGGTAGAGTTTTTCGAGAGTGTATATCTGAAGTCTAATAATGACTTAACTATATGAATTTTGAACAAGGCTGTCGTTAGGTAAGTGAAGTCGGATCTTTTCAGTGATTTCAAAAATGTTACGAGTGATGTTATGAGTAGGTAACGTCACTATTGTGAAGGAACATCACTAGTCGACAAGATGGCGTCCTACCCGACCACGACTAAGTCTTGTAAAAAGGTATTAATCTAGAACAACTAATAAACCAAGTCTAATAGTTTTCCAGTAGTATTATTTACTAAAACATGGTGTCAGAAGTGGGATTGGGGAATACATCATAATACCTCAAGTCCCTACATACCAAGGTCAAATGGGTTGGTAGAAGACATGTATTTTGGCCATTTATGTCAACTTATATAAAAAACATTGTTCAGTCATGTCATGTTTGCTTGTCACATAGAAGCTCAAATGCTCCAGAACCACTTCTACCACATGATGTAACATTACTTAACAGTTATAATGAAGGAAATAAAAAAATAACTTGTTAAAAAATATCGGACCGCAAAAAACATCTATAAAGTTCTCAAGAAATAACTTTTCAAGTCTATTTTTGAATAAGTAAGCAAAACTTCTCAGCCATAATTAGTACCTACCAGTATGAAAAAAAACTAAGTACTTCAAACAAGAATACATCAACAGAAATACTTTCAGTATCGATAGTTTCAGTAGGATACCCGATTCATTAACTATGAATGACAAAATAGTTCAGTAATATACCATTTCTCCAACTTTTCCATTAGAATCGTAGGAAACAATACAACCAATCAATGTGTTATTCATAGATAACTGCTGCCATAGAGTAAGGAATAAAAGTAGAAGCGAACTCACTCAAGTAAATTTTAGGGCTCTGTAGAAGCATCTATTTGGAGGTAGCGGAACAGAGAGTAAAGGCCCGCATAATTAGCTCCGTTGAAAAATGAGGATCCTCCGACCGGACGGTTTTTGGGTCTGGTGGGCAACTGCCTTTTCAACGGAGGTATGTGGGACTTTACTCTCTGTACGTGACTACAAAATTTCATGTGTCAAAACTGTCAAACGTAACAAACAAAATAAACAAAGTTGAATGTGTGTTATGGTCGAATGTTTAGTGTTTTTACATGGAAATGTATGTCAAATAGGGTGTAGACCGCTACATGTATAGTACCAAATATATTATATTTAGTCCTGACCGATTTCGGCTTTGGCGGCTAATCTCAACGGATTCTAGCCAACTCCCTCTTCCATCACTCTCATATTCCGATGGGACGGCAACCCGACACGACCGGAGAGAGATCTGGCGCAGAACTAACGGCTTTAACAACGTGTTTTTCGAGGCACGGGGGTATCACACCTCCAACTTCCAAACTCCAGGCTCTTACAGAGAAATTCCTATGGAAAAAACCGAATAACACTTTTTGGCAGGCCTAGGAACTGAACCCAGGACTCCACGCTCGGCAGTCACGCTTACGACCGTGAGAACAACGGAGCAGTTACCTACGAACTACAAAAAGGCCTGACGTCACACTAAGAGTGAACACGCATCTTCTGGGCACGCTCGATCCATCATAGACCTCATCTATCGCTTTCCATTAGGCGTGATCGAGGTCAAGAGCAAGCCCATACCTCAATAAAAGAATCCATCATCACGCAATTTACATTCCCCGTGTGATTTGAACATATATAGCAGTCCGAAAACGACCATCGGGCAGTTGTCCACCAGAAACAACACCGTCTGGTCGGAGGATCCTCCCTTTCCTACTGAAAGTTACATTTACCTGCAGTAACTCCATCAGTAAGCAGATTATTAAAATTCAAATTGGGAATCAAAGGCAAATCATCAAATGACTCTTTCCGCTCTGGGCGGAGCGGAAGGGAGTGTCAGACTAAAGTCTTGTCTCTTACTGACTAAAACCCATCCGTGCTCCTCCTAGTGCCCTTAGCTTTCCAGGGCCGCGGTAACACTTTCGAACAAAATCCGCAACCCTGGGAGGCTCTGGCCCTAACACGCCCCGTCTACTATGCCGACATCTCTTTGAGGCGCGCGTGGAACACAACGCGCCGTCGACCCGGGCCTGACTTTGATCGGGAGGCGAGGCGAACCACCCAACCACGGGACCCTTTCCAACATACATTTTCAGAGACGTTTAAGGTCATGTCATACAGACTCATAGGCAGCCGGTCTATTCTGTCGACATCTCACCATATAGGTACACTTAGGTGAAGTGAACGACAATCGAGTTGTCATTCCATCATGATTGGACGGTTTGACAGCACACTTGTCGTTCAATGCGCTTGTTTTCACTTCTTTGACTTTGAAAATTCAAAAGTACCTGTGAATGGTTTATTCGAAATAAATGCTTTAATAATAATAATAATAATAATCACTTTTTTTTTTTTATTCTTTGACTTCGACGTTGACTTTGACTTTGACTTTGACTTTGACTTTGAATTTGACTTTGACTTAGACTTAGACTTCGACATGCTTACAGAATCGCACTGCTGTACTCTCGGTACATACTATGTGAACTTAGATGGAGTGAGCATTTAATATCTGTCATTCCATCTTGTTTGTATGAATTGACAACTCACCTCAGGTTCACTTCACCTATGCGTACACGGTAAGGTGTTCACAGAACCGCACTGCTGGTACTGAAATACCAAACGAGTGTGCGACCTTTGTAGCCACTTTAACAAAACACTGTTATTATTGTTCTAATTACTAGGTAGGTATAGAAACAAATGCGTGTCAATCAGAATTGTCGCTTCTCTATTCATGCCATATACGACTATTAAATGGCGTCCGGTAAGGTTACCGACGATCGATAACGTTTCAATAATTCACGCGGACGAGCGTGTGATACGACGGGTGTCCTGTCTGTTTACTTTTCCCTCGAGGGGTGGGTGGCAGTGTGGCCAGACTCAGCTTTCTAAAAACATCGGATTGTTTTTTATTATTTTAAGGCTTATGACTAGCCCCAGACAATGTGCCATTCAATTAGCGAATGCGATTGTCGAAATGCCAAAATGTAGGAATTTGATCACATGACATATCGATAGCATCTGTCAATCCCATAAATTTTTGACGTACTGACAATCGCCTTCGCCACGCTACCGTTGACAGAAACTCAGTTGCCTCGAGCCCCTGGACGCGTAATATTATATGAGGCCTGGTACGAGGTTACGCGTGAAAATATATTTTGGAAGGATTTGGGGGAGGGCTTTGCCCAGCAGTGGGACAGTCTAAGCTTAAAAAAAAAACACTACAAAGTACAAAATAACTTTAATTTCGGTAGTCGGTGTTTGGTTGCTTCTTAGTTATTTGACACCGACTTCCGAAATTAAAGTTATTTTGTACTTTGTAGTGTTTTTTGGGTCGGTTTTTTTTTGTGTTTTTTTCTTTTTTTTAACAAACTGCTGAACCGATTTTGATATAATTTAAATGGGACCAATCGAGAAGTATTTCCTTTCACATAATACTTGAATTTTTCAAATCGTTTCTTAAATGACGGAATTCTGAGGTAACAAACACAAAAAAAAAAACAATCGATTTGATAACCTCTTCCTTTGTTGTAAGTAGGTTAAAAAAGGGCTTGCATTTGATGCAGGACTTGTGACTTATTAATAGCAGACGTACGGATCTATCTTCGAGGTTGGTCAGAGGATGAATGGTCATCCATCTTCTGACTGATTTCGGCAAGCGTTGCTTGTTTGCGTGTATGAGACCATACAAAGTATAACGAGACTCCTCCGTGCCTCGGAATGCAAGTTAAGCTCTTGGTCCCGGCTGTCATTTGTAGCGAATATGCATGAATAAAATATTTATTATTTAAAAAGTTTATCTAAAACACTACACAGTACAAAATAATTTTAAATTCCAGTCGGTGGTTTTGGTTGTTTCTTCGTAATTTAACACCAATTTCCGAAATTAATATTATTTTGTACTTTGTAGTGTTTTTTATTTGGAAGTCGGTTGTATTTTTTTGTAAAAAAGTTTTTTATTTTACACTTTTTAGTGGTACTCCACACCACTGGAAAGTCACAGGAAAGCAGAATACGCAATTTCGTAAACATGGAAGATTTTCCCACATATCTTCTCCAGCTATTTTAAAAACAAAACTTATAAACCGATTTTGATGAAATTTCAATAGGTTCAATTTATCCTTTCACATTAAACACGAATTTTTAAAGTTAGCTCATAAATGAGGGAGATATGAGGTAACAAACATAAATTATATAGATTTGAGTTTTTGATCTGAGCCTTATCTTACGTGTAACATAATAAACGCAATCCCTGAAAAGGGGTCACTGTACTCATGAACAACTTTTACTATGGGACCAAAACTGAAATCGCAGAAAACATCTACGGCCCCATACATTTCTGCGCGCATAACTTGACAAAATGTACTGAACATCTGATTATTTTTTACATTTTATTAGCCTTAGTGTGGCAAAGGCGATTGTCAAAACGTCAAAAATTAATAGAACTGACACGAAATGTTCTCTTGTATTTTGACATTTCGATAAACGCAATCGCTGATAAAATGGCACTATAACTAGAGTTTCTCTGGTCACACTGGTGGGCAGATTTCCACGAATACGTGTTTATTTTCAAAACTAAGTTCTGATTATTAAGGTCGTAGGTGATGGACACTTATACACGTCAAGAATATACATTTTCAATGCTGAACTGGTTTCTAAGAAAGGAAAATTAGTTTTGTGGAAACTTGCGTTGCGTTGTTTAGCGGAAAATTGGTGTGAGTGACGTTTCGAAAAAGCAATAAATTGTTTTGTTTTTATTATTATAACGTGGACTAATAAATCATTTCGTTTCAACTAGTCGACTTTTAAATAGGAGGAGGTGATAAATTCGCATGCTTGTTTTTATATTTTTAATGTATGTTCATATTGTTCCTAACTCCGTCATACAATACAAACGGATTTGCTAAATTGTATTTTTTGATCGAAAGAGAAATTCAAATGGGGTCTTTTCGGAATTTTTATTCCGAAAAGACCCCATTTGAATTTCGTACAGATCTGCTAAAGAACTTCGGAGATAGAAAATTAAATAAATATAGACTGTTTGGAATTTTTGGAGGATCCAGCTCTAAAAAATGTATTTAATTGTAAAACAGATTTATTAATCCATCACGCCACCATGGCTGAACGGATTTAGATAGAATTTGAACGAATATAGACAGCGGACTGAATTAGGAAACTTAATACCTACTTTTGACCTTGATAGTAGACGTTGCCATGGGAGTAATTTCGATTTGCACGTGGAAGCAAGTGAAAAATTTAAAAATAATTAAATCTCATTGTTAAAATGCTAGATGACCTTGATATTTAGGTAGCTGACTACATTGCGTGACTGATTGTACCGAAAAAAAAACACCCTTGTTATGAGCACACGATAGAACTGAAAATATACCTACTTACATGATTTTAACTCGGCATTTTTAAAGTAGTAAAAAAACGATATAATATATCTATTGTATAAATGAGCTCGTGGCTAAATAATAACAGCCCCACGGGTCAATCTTCAAGGTTAAGCAACGCGTGCCGAGGTCGGTCTGTGGATGGGTGACCATCTTATCATACCGAGACTCCTCCGAGCCTCGGAAAGCACGTTAAACCGTTGGTTCCGACTATCGTTTGCAGATCTTTGGCAGTCGTTACGGATTGTTGGAAGCCAGAAAATCTGGCTGCAGTCTTGTCAAGGGTTATCGAAGTTGGGTTGGGTCAGCCGTCGACCCACGTAAAATACTGGTATTCAGCTGAATCCGACTAGACTGGAAGCGGACTCGAATGTAGGTGGGAGAAGGCTAGCCACATGATGATTTATTTGCATCAGTATTTAAAAAAAAACTTAATTTCGGAAGTCGGTGTCAAAAACGAAGAAGCATTCAAAGACACCGATTTCCGACATTCAAGTTATTTTATGCTTTGTAGTGTTTTTTTATTTGGAAGTCGTTTGTATTTTTTGTTTAAAGTTTTTTATTTTACGTCTGTTAGTACGTACTTTGTAATTTTTCGTAATTCGTAAACACCACTGGAAAGTCACAAAAAAGCAAAATACGCAATTTCGTTTTCTTGGATGACATTTTTTTCAGTTATTTTGATTTAATAACCAAACTGCAAAACCGATTTTGATGAAATTTCTTTGGGACTAATCGAGAATATTATAATCCTGTCACATAAAAGAAGAATGTTTCAAATCTATTCATAAATGACAGAGTTATGAGATAAAAACAAACTAAAAATACAACCGAATTTTAAACCTTCACCTTTTTTATGAATCGGTTAAAAATACGTGAAACATCGCGTCGCCTCGCGTCTCGTTGTGATCTGACCCTTAGTTAAGATTAAGATATTTTAATCACACAACGCTTCAATGAACCTGATAAAGTAATCATTATTATCTTTACATGTCAAGATGCCATGACGGATTGTTCACCATTGGCCTATCTACTAGTTAATTATAACAGTAGGAAGATAAAAAGGTCGTTATATAATGTTCGTCTTGAGTGCCTTAGAAAAGCCTACACGAGTGTACACCATGTCTTTTTAACCGACTTCAGAAAAGAAAGAGGTGCGTTCGACGATACGCCCGCCACACCATTCCGAACCACTGCAATTCTCGTAAGCCCGAATTCTCAGTAACGACCACAAGAAAGATCCGAGTGAATGAAGCTCGACATGTCCCGGATAAACGATTCCACTGTCTTGGATCTCGCAAACGAAAAGATTAGCGGAGGCGTAGGAGGGCAAATAGCGTTGCGGAATTTATTGTTCGAAAGAACTACCGCGGCTCTGGAATGCAAAAGGCATTTGAAGGAATGTCATGTGAATCAATACCGCCAAAAGAAAAAATTAAGGAAGCGAACAATACGGCAACAAAAATTACCTCAACGCCATCTATACCGCCACCAGCGAACTACTAACGAAATCCTGTATCGCGGTGTCAAGTTTACCGTGCGATTTGAACTACAACACTCCGAATATCAACTACCGGGCAGTTGTCCACCGGACACAGCAATCGTCAGGTCGGAGGATCCTCCCTTTGGAGGTTTGCGGGACTTTACTTTCTGTTCCGTATACCTAAATAGGTTTTAATAATGTATTTTTTTTCCTACTCCTCCGCTGTTATTTTCTGATTAATTTCGTTGCGGGATCCAAGACAGTTGAATCATTTCTCTGGGACTCGTCGAGCTTCATTGACTCGGCGTTTTTTCTGGTGATCGCCAATGTTGATTCTGGCTTTCAGAAGTTGCAGTGGCTTGGGAACAGGGTGTTGTGGGCATGTCCCAAAAAAAAAAAAATACCTCAATAGGAACACGTGTGGGTTTTCGTGTGGGTTCGGCAAGAGTCTGACACTCCCCTCCCGCACTCCTATCAGAGCGGGAGAAGTCATTTGATGATTTACCATTCATAAAAAAGGGTGCGTACGGCAAGTTACGTCGGTGGACTAATGTACTATAGGTCCACCTCTGTTTTATGAATGGGGAATCATCAAATGACCCCTTCTGCTCTGGGTGGAGCGGGATGAAGTGTCAGACTCTTACTGACTAAACCCCATCCGTGTTCCTCCTAGTGCCCGTTGCGTTCCAGGGCCGCGGTGACTCCTACCCTGGCAGGATAAGTACACCTCTACCTTACCCTTTGGGAATTACAGTCATGATGAGTCTTGAATGAAAAACGTGCTGTATCTGCAACTCATTATCGCGACATGATAAGCAACTCTTTTGTTCTAAAACACAATGAAACAAAAACCAAAGACCAGCTACTTTATTCAATAATATTATGATAAAACTAGCTGTCGCTCGCTCCTCGTTTAAGTTGAAAATTATCCAATGGCAACATCATCATCTGCCTTGCCTTTTCCCAACTTTATAGGGTTCTGCTTCAAATCAAACCGCGTTCAGCTTAACCTGTCCGGCCCCGGTGACATACCGGTGTGTCGCGAATTTAATGTTTATTTACCTATTACATAAGATTTATTTTATTTTAGGGAATTTTCACATGTTGGGCCTGAGCGGTTTACCAGTATTTACGTGTACCCATTAACTGGGTAAAACGGTACTTCCTTGCAAGACTGGAGTCAGATTTTTTGGCTTCTGACATTCCGTAACGACTGACAAAGATCTACAAATGACATCTGGAACCAACGGCTTAACTTCCGAGACACGGAGGAATCTCGGTATGTTAAGATGGTCACCCATCCACAGACCGACCCCGGCAAGCGTTGCTTTACCTTGAAAATTGACCCGTGTCGCTATAATTATTTAGCCACGAACTAGTCGTGGGGGCTTCATTAATTTAATGATGAACATGACATAATTTGGAAAATATCAAAAATTACACGAAGGTATAATTATGTGTCCAATTTTCCGTCGGACCTTTAATAACCTGTTTTATTTGAACAACGCGGAAACTACACGTTATACATTAATGACCGCTATCAAAGTTGAATGTATTTTACTGTTTTTATGGAAATTTTTAATCCAATGCTTTTGCCATATCGTTATTTCCATGGAAGATGGGTAGGCCATTAGTGTGGCCACTTGTGTCGATACTCTTGCGCCATCCCATCTCCCTAGCACTTCGTGCTGTGCTGGTGCTGCTGCTGAGGCTACGGAGAACCTAAAGCAGCGAAAATATAACAACCTCGTTGGTAGTTATATTTTCGATCTGTTTGGGGTTGAAACTCTCTGGTTTGTGGGGTCCGAGTGGTCATAACTTGTTCAAAGACCTCTCAAGACGGTTAGTTTACACTTCGAGTGACCCAAGGGCTGGCTCTTACCTTGGACAAAGGATGAGCATTGCCATACAATGTGGCAATGCCGCCAGTCTTTTTGGGCCCACTTCCAGTCGACAGCGATGCGGATGAATTTTTTGACGCCATATTTTAGGATTAACTTACTTAGGACTTTTAGTTTTTATTTTTAGTGTAGGTATATAGTTATGCTTTTTAGGGTTCCGTACCCAAATGATAAAACGGGACCTTATTACAAAGACTCCGCTGTCCGTCCGTCCGTCCGTCTGTCACCAGGCTGTATCTCATGAACCGTGACAGCGCGGCTTTTTACAGTCGAACCGGATTCAGCTGAATACCAGTATTTTACGTGGAGCGGCTGCCTACCAGACCTCCTCAACCCATTAACTGTATAACACGGCACTTCTTGGCAAGACTGGATTCAGATTTTCTGGCTTCTGGCTACCCTTAACGACTGCCAAAGATTTACAAATGACAGCCGGGACCAATGGCTGACGTGCTTTCCGAGGCACGGAGGAATCTCGGTATGCTAAGATGACCATGTTGGTTACCATAGGTGACCACCCATCCACAGACCGACTTCGGCAAGCGTTGCTTAACATTGAAAAGCGACCGAAGTTCTCAGTAACTGGGTAACACGACAATAATACCAATTGGCAAGAGATGTTTCAGATTTGCTGGCTGCTGACTACACTAAACGATTGTCAAAGGTGTTCAAATGACAACCGGGACCAAAGGCTTTGCGTGCTTTCCGAGACACGGAGGAAACTAACGCATGACCATGCACGACCGACCTCAGAAAGTATTGCTTAACCTTGAAGAAGAATAAACAGGTGGTTGTTATTATTTAGCTACAAGTTCCAGAGGTAGATGATGATCTAGCCAATATAGTAAAAAGGCTAGGCAGATTATGATCTGCCTAGCCTTTTTGCTATATTGGGGTCGGCTTCCAGCCAAACCGGTTTCATCTGAATCCAGCTCCAAAGATACAAAAGAACAATTCATTTTACCTCTTTATGCATATGCTGGTGTAATATTCGTTTGCATATTGTATGAAGAAGATACTTAATTATTAATTCCGATAGAAAATGACAATCCAAAGACTCTCATGTAATATGCATAGAAGACAAGCGATTACGATAAATAATCCTTGAAATTACTTGGTTTGCAAGTTAATTCTACTTATATTAGAAGATTTGTATGTGCTCAAAGTACATAGTTTAAACACAGTGATTGAAATCAAGGTCAGGTTAAAGGTGGATAGCATTAATCTGGCAAAGCAAAGTCAGGCTAAGTGAATTAGCTACTATATGTTATTTGATTGTGAAGGTCAGGCGATAACTTCATGTAAGAACTTTTTTTTCCAAAAAAAATACAAACAAAGCAATATTTTTATTTAATTCAGGGTACCAATAATGATAACTTAAATAAATTAAAAAATAAACAAAACTAAAAATATAGCATAAAAAAATTCGTCCTCAACGCTGTCAGTTGGTAATGTGCCCAAGAGACTAGCGGCATTGCCACGTTGAATTGCAATGCTAAGTCTCTGCCCAAAGTAAAAGCCAGCTCTTGGGTCACGGGAAGTGTCAACTAGCCGTTTCAAAATTTCTTCCAAAGGCTGTGAGCACAAGGGCCCCATGACCCGAGGGTTTCAACCCCAAACGGCTCGAAAATATAGTTACCAATAAGGTTACTATATTTACGTCGCATGAGGTTTTCTGCGGCCGCAAAATAACCTGTTTTTTATTTGGAAGTCGGTTGTATTCTTTTGTGTGAAAAAGTTTTACAGTGCTACCCTCAGAATACACAATGAACCAGAAAGAGTGTCACATTTGTACGTAGCTCATTTTGTCTAAAGTAACTCCCCACAGTCCCCACCCACGCCTTACCCACCCGCTGTACACCTGCATGACATTACCTCTTTTAGAGTAAAATTAAAATTAAAACAACTATTTAGCTGGCAGAGGGGGGTGGGGGCAAAATTGATTATACCACGCGCGACGGCCATTGACTAATTAACAATTTAACAAACCACGCCATTCCAGCGTTTAGCGTAGGTATGTATTCCGGTACACTGCCTCACTTTTGAGCGCGTTGACGGTTTCTGGTTTGTTCTGTTCTGTATTCTGAGTTTGTTCTGTATTCATCTGATCTTTATGAGTTTTAAATAGGACCTTTTCGGAATAAACTTCTTTTGAATAAAAAAATAAATTTGAAGATTGGCCCGTGCGGCTGATAAAATTTAGTCACAAGCTCCTCAAAATCATGCGGTCAGTAAATGTGCACAAATTGAAGAAAAAAGTGTATGGATAAAAATTACCACTCTTTTGTACTGAAAATAGTATTTTCACGAAGTGTGTGTATTTGTCATTAATCAAGACACGCAAAATGGTGTCGTTGACTCTTTAAGTTATTGGATAGCTGGTAAGTTAACCTGAACACCTGACGGTCAATTAGGTATTTTACTGGATAGAAAAATTATAATTCTATGTAATCCGTCCGTTAGATTTTCAAAATTTATTAGACACAAATTTTTTGCCATTTCAAATCGATGTTTGATAAAGATAAAGCGGGGGCTGGTGACTACCACGTCACAAGTAATAATATAAATCTTCCTTTTTTTTTCTTTCATTTTTTGAATAGAAAAAAATATTTGTTCAAAACCAAGCCCTGCCAAGACTGACTAATTCGATTTATTTTAAAAAACGAATCAAGATGCAATATCATCTCAGGCGACAATCAATGTGTTATCCGGCATGGAAAAGCAAAAAGGCTGAGAGCAGATTTCATCAATGCAACTAAACGCAGTCAGTACATCTAAACTGCGTTCAAAGGGCTGTCAATGTGGGCCTGCGGACGGCGAGCGTTGGGTGGCTCGCCGTCCGATCAAAGCCAGGCCCGAGTCGACGGCGCATTGTGTTCTACGCGCGCCTCAAAGAGATGTCAGCAAAGTAGACGGGGCTCGTTAGGGCCAGAGCTTGCCAGGGTTACGGATTGATTAATTAACTCATGCAGATTATATTGATAGTACCTAGTCAAATACTAGCCAATAAAGCAAAAGTGAAAATTAGTGGCATTTTACACAATACCTAACCCTGCCAGAAATACAGGCGTATTTGAAAATACGCGGATTACCAGTCAATAAAAAAGTAATAAACTGTAATAGTCGACCTATGCGAGCTCTTTATAGTTAAGTCGAATCGATCTGCTATAGTCGCAATAGATAGAATTAACCATCTGGCAGTTTCTCTAGGAGCCTATTTCTGCGCACACGGCAGGTGGCTTATTAGCTATGTCGCACAATTTTTTCAATAGGGTATTTTTTTATTATAATTTGATTAAAAAGTAACTTTATTCACGATTCAATATTAAGGGCCAATTTCACAAATGAAGCTGAACGGGATCAGCGAATAAACACGTTTATGAGCTGTCAGTGTCATTATTTATCTATGGAACATTTACACTGACAGCTCTTAAACGCAGTTTAGATGTACTGATCGCGTTCAGTTTCATTGGTGAAATCCGCTCTAAGTTAGTTAGGAACCTATCAAATTTGGTGGAAGGGGAAACTGTCAAGAAGCAGTAAAAGAACGCACGTAGTTTACTGACATGACTGTGTCGCCACCGTCATTAGAGACGATTCCACCTCGCCCTCACTCTACAACTACTTGACGCTCGCTGTTTTAAAAAACAGATATCTTCTTAATGCAAAAAACGCTTAGGAAAACACCCTATTTACTGCGTAGGTGGTAACAGCTTCACGGTTCGATCTCAAAGTTCCCTTGCCAAGGTCCATCCCTGGATGGGATGTCCCGGGTGCGCAGTCCTGGGTGTCAGTTGAATGTCTTTGACAGTCGTAGTCAGAAGTCAGATAATCTGGCACCAATCTTGCCAAGGGTAATCATGTTACCCAGTAATGGGATTATGGAGATCTGCGGAGGGCTCAGCGGCATCCGGTTAGAGTGGAAGCCAACCAATATGGTTGCGAAAAAGCTGGGCAAAGAGACAAAAATATGTAGTTAGTGTGAATAGGTAGTCTACAGAAGAAGACGCCCCGGGTGTCGAGACTCGCAACTCCCATGGCAATTGCCGGCCACCGTAGGCGCGGGCTAGCGTTGGGTGGCTCGCTATCCGATCAAAACCAGGCCCGAGTCGACGGCGCGCTGTGACTGCGCGCCTCAATGAGATATGGCCCATAGCATATAACATAACAGATGGGGCCCGTTAGAGCCAGAGCCTGCCAAGGTAGCGGAATTTGTTTGAAAGAGTCACCGCAGCCCTGGAACACAAAGGGCATAAGGATGGGTTTTAGTCAGTAAGAGTCCGACACGCCCTTTCGATTCGCCCAGAGCGGAAGAAGTCATTTGATGACTTATAAATACCCAATTCATGAGAATTAGTTTACAAAACCTATTTTTAGGGAAACACGATATCTCGTAGTTAGACTGATGTCCGATTTACTGGCTTCTGACTATCTGTAACAAATGTCGAATATCTACAAATAACAGCCGGCTCCAACAGCTTAATCTCAATATGATATGTGATGGTCTTGGTCACCCATCGACAGACCGACCTTGACAAGTGTTGCTTGACCTTGAAGATCGACCCATACGTCTGTTATTATTTATCCAGGAGGCCTTGCACATACTGTCACAAATCAATCAATTCAACAAAGACTAGTTTTAACACAAACAATGGAAGATTGTTAAAGTTTATAGTCTACGTATGGCTTGTGTTAACTAAAATAGAACATTCAGAGAAAAAGCTTTGTAATCCTAAGAATAGATTGTTTTTAACTCGTTATGTATTTATACTAAGAGGCGACTTTTAGGTTATCGGAAAATATGTATCAGAGGGCCGTTAAAAATCAAGTCATTTTCACTGACGAAGTGTAGATAAAGTGGACGTCACCACTTCCAAGTGCTTTAGTAGGAAAGAAGAAGTAGCGGAACAAACTCAAAGTAAAAATAAGCTTTTATTTCGAATGAACCTTTTACATGTACTTTTGAATTGTTAAAATCAGTCAGACATGAAGCTATTTGCACGTTCCAAAGCGTAGATCTCTATGGAGAAAAACGTGCAAGAAACTCTACGGACACTACGCGTGTACGCACGTACGTAATATACGCACTTCTTAGTATGGGCCCAGTTAGTATACAGTCCGGAAATTAGGATACCTTTAGTGCTTTAAGGAGTTTCCAAAGAGATTTCAAAGGCAAGGCCTGAAAAATAATGTGAGCTAAGTAATCATTTTATTTAGGTATTTTATTTAAATTTTGAAAATGGGATTACTTTGGGGGGGGGGGGGGGGGGCGAATAGTATAATTTTTAAAAAAAGTTTTATCAACAGGACCGTGATACATATCAAATGAAAGAGCGTATGGTGGGGGTTTAGTTTTTTTATAAATTTAAAATAAATGGTTTTGAAGTAATTCAAGAAACTTGATAAAAGTCGCCCTTTATCTCCGAATCTACAGAGGCTAAAATATTGAGAAAAATACTAAAAATAGTACTTTGCTTATAGATTACAGGACAACCTATTCCCGACTCGCACTTGGTCAGTTTTTTTAAAATAGGGCTTTAAAAAAACTGTGACGATTGTGAAATTGCCAGCATTTTACTGAAATTGAATAAAAATTGCCGTGGTAAAATTATAGTTATTTCGCTACGGCAATTGGAAATAAATGTGTTCCGTTTTAATTTGAAATTTAAAACATGGATGGCTGGTGTGCAATGCGGGACTCTATCAATTATAAAAATGCATTAGTTGACCTTTGGGTTAAAAAGACTACATGGTAGTGTAAAAAACTATGGACGATTATTCATACTAATATTCTAAATGGTATAAATATGTATATAAAGGTATAAAACCATGCAAGGTCAGCCTTTTCGTGTACCCTGGTTTGTAAATAACAATTTAAGTCGAAAATTAGTTGTTACGACTCATATACTCAGATCTGGACACATTCCATGCAATAAGTTTGCGTTTATGATGAGAAAAATGAACTCGCCTAACTGTGTGCAGTGTGGAGTTGTTGAAGACTTACACCACTTATTGATGGGCTGTATTCGGTATGAGTCTGAGAGAAATGATTTGTTTAGGGTCTTGAGGTTGAACAGACTTGAAGTAGGCACATTCCATAATATCCTGGCTCAACCAAATGGTGATGATGCAAAGAGTCTGTTCAGGTTCATGGCCCAGATATGAGCAATGTGTATTTAGGGTACGATGGGACTGACATACGCATTGCGATCATAAATATCCCTAAATAAATAAAGAAAAAAAAAATTCTAAATACGAAAGTGACTTTGTCCGTCTGTATGTTTGTTACCTTTTCAAAGTCAACGTCTATTCATTTATTTCTACTAGACGATTTACTAAATGCACTTTTGAACGTCAAATTAACAACAGTTGAAAAATAAAATATGTAATATGGTGACTCTAGTTGTCCATTCGTAAGAAGTACAGTATGGACAAGAAACTCCATAGTTACCTACTCTTTTCTAATAAAAGTTTAACAATAGTTTGAATATATAAATCAATTGATTATTATATTATGTGAGGACGATGCACCCAAAATACTCGTAGGTAATACTAAAATACTACTAATAGGTAGGTACAAAGTAATACCAGCAAAAGGGAAATTAACGAATTTGCTAGTAAGAGGCCATGGTACTCACATATTTACAAATATTGCAACCATTGATTTATATCACACATAAAAAAAAACTGTTCCAAGTACCTCAAAGCGTTTTTATTTCGTTAATATTGTAATAGAAAAGAAAATTATATAAGGTAGTTAAAATTATTCTAAAAAAAAACTAAGCATTTATTTCAATTAAACCATTCACAGTTTCGATTCACAGGCACTTTTGAATGGTCAAGGTCGGTCAGTCAAAGGGGTGAAGCTATTTGCACGTTCCAACGCGTAGAGCTCTATGGAGAAGAACGTGCAAGAAACTCCATGGACAATCAATGAATTTTTACAAAGTTGTGTTTACATTCTTGTGAGAGCGATATAGAAAGACGTGCATGACAAAAACGTGCGTAGCAAAAAAGGAAAAATTCAAAGTACTAACAATTAAAACAAACCGTGGCAGTAGAGACGGTTTTACGATTTATATTTGTGCCAGTTAAACGTTAAATGCCACTGGTAACACTTTCCTCGAATCATTTTAAAAGCGTGTAAACCCCACACAATGGATAAACAAGGTACATCTATTCTCACGTATGCTTGCTCCAACTGAATTGCGTGACTGATAATGATTATTTTAATAAACCAGTTTTAGTTGAACCCTGGTTTTATTGTTCGATTTCTATTGAAGTTTGTATTTTTCATGCTGGTTTTCCCGTGTTGCAGGATAGCTGGGTCGATTGATGTGTCCTTTGGGTGTCATAAGGGGTAGGAAACAAAGACTACAATAGTATACTGGCTATAGACAGGCAACTCTACCTTATTTTTTAATATTAGGAAGTGGTCGAACTCAGCGCCATCTAGTTTTTAGTTAAGGGAACTAATTTATATAAATAAATGTATAGGTTGGTAGGTATATTAGCTGCTGTCTGATCCTTTATGATATTAGGTAGAGAGATGAGTGTATCCGCTATATACTACAAACATACGTACTACATAAAGGAAAAAAAATCACATAATTGAATATTAAACCATTTTATTTAGAAAAACATCACACATTTACAATAAAAATTTATGTTCGCCTTTTTCGTCCCTTATGATTAGGGTAGTGCCGATTAGCCTTTTCTTTCATTGAATCATTAATATCCCAAAAGGTTATTTTGCCAGTGAGAACATTATTGATATCTTTGCACCAGTTGTTTACAACAACAACACACAACACAACACAACACAACACAACACAACACAACACGAACGTACGAACGAATTGTAAACCGGCTCAACAACATGGAGAAACGAAAGCCCAACTCAACCTTCAGATGCACTAGCGAAACAACAAAAACTCTATTGCAAAAGGAAAATAAATGCGCACGAGTAGTTACACTCTCACGCAGCCATTTGCAATTCAAGTGTGGCCATTCAATAACAAACTTTTGCACGCTTAAATACCAAAATATAACTTCTTCACTATTAAAGCTCATAATAAAAACCTAATTATGTACTAATTCATATATTCTATTATTTTTATATAAGAAGATCATGAAATTATATTATTTTTCTTGATTAATGTTATAAAGTAACTCCCAGAAAAAAAAATATATTTAACCGTAGCAACATCGCAATTTGTTTCCCTTAACTATAAACTAGATGGCACTGTTTTCAATAAAAAATGGAATTTTAATTTTGTTCTAAGTTGCCATAGCATGGTAGGAAATAATGTTATGGAGTAGAATAATCAGCATGAAATATTTTAAGTGGTGGGTTACAGGCTTTTTGCCTTGATAGGCAGTAATGGGGAATACTTGTATGAATTCAAAAAAAAAAATGTAACCAGTTTATGGAAAAATATGCAAAAACAATATTTTGCTCGCAGCCTACGTTCTAGGTAATATGTAATCTGTGGTAATATAGCTTTTTGCTAAAATGTAGCCTATAAAATCGTCTCCTGGGTCCCGAATCTCTACGTCAAAGTCAAAGTCAATTACTTAATTTATTTCAACTAGACCATCAAAAGGCACTTTTTAATGTCAAGTAAAATATCAAATTAATCATAATTGTTAGATCTAATGAGGACTTTATTTAACAATAGCATCTTGAGAACACTGGTGGAGTCTTTTCTTCTCATATTTTGAGGCACTGTGTTCATGTGATAAGAATGACCAGGTAGGGAGCTTATTCGTTGCTTTGTCGTTCTATATGTCGCAGCTTAATCAGCCGTTTAATTGTTTGCCTAGCCTTTTCATTTAAATGTGCCGATTTAATCATTTTAGATTTAATCAGCGACCTTAGTGACATCTTTTGTTCAATATCGTTTAATGACTTGCCCATGTCACTTATGTCGCTGATTAAACGGCGCAGTTCAATAGAAAGGCTAGGCTTTTAATGAAACGGGTGATTTAGCTAGTTGGCTGCGACATAATTATACACAACGCCTCAGATTTTTATTTAATCATCATCTGCCTAGCCTTTTCTCAACTATATTGGGGTTGGCTCCCAGTCAAACTGGATTCAGCTGAATACCAGTATTTTACGTGGAGCGGCTGCCTACCAGACCTCCACAACCCATTAACTGGGTAACACGGTACTTCTTGGCAAGACTGGTGTCAGATTTTCTGGCTTCTGACAATCCGTAACGACTGCAAAATGACAGCCGGAATCAACGGTTAAGCCGTTGATTCCGGCTGTCATTTTGCAGTCGTGCTTTCCGAGGCACGGAGGAATATCTCGATATGTTAAGATGGTCACCCATCCATAGACCAACTTCGGCAAGCGTTGCTTAACCTTGACGATCAATCGATTTTTTTTTATTTATTTAATAACCATTATAATAAAGCTGACGAGTTTGTTTGTTTGTTTGAACGCGCTAATATCTGGAACTACCAGTCGGATTTTGAAAATTATTATTGTGTCATGTGTGTCAACCACTTTACTAACAATTTATGAAATTGCTTTAGTAGCATTAAAACAACAGTAAAGGTCAAAGTGGTTGTTTCTAATTACTTAAAGAATAATCAATGCGATCCCCTAGTACCACCCTTCTATCTACCCTTATTAAACAGAGTTCGCGTGGTGAATAGGGAGCATTTTCGAAAATAATTCAGAGGGAAAGATAGTGATTTTTCACTTTCTATAGAAAACTTAAAATCACTCTCTCTCTCCCTCTAAACTCTTTTTTTTTAAATGTTCTCTTTAGACCTGGATATCTAGCGTAAGCACACGAAGTTTCATTAAAATCGGTTCATTCATTTCGAAGAAAAAGGACTTGAAAGTTTGTATGAAATGCCGTACGTTGTAAACGCTCTTAACTAGCTTTTGCCTGCGACTTCGTTCGCGCTAATCCCGTTTTTTCCCGTTCTCGAAGGAATTTCTTGTTCTCGTATAGCCTATAGCCTTCCTTATGAATGTGGCTATCATATACAAAAAGAATTTTCCATATCCGACTGGTAGTTTCAGAGATAAGCGCGTACAAACAAACTCTTCAGCCTTATTATGTTAGTATAGTAAATTTAAAAACATAGTATGGAAGGTATTCATAGTTTTAGGCCATTTAAATAAAACCTTTTTAAATGTTTTATCAGTGACTAGAGTTCAAGTAAAACTGGTCGATTATATAAAATCGAGCACAATGGCCTTCAGTCGTGTAATCTGTTGGTAGATGGGCTAATGTGAGGAAATTATTGCTTCGTCGATTTGTTCGTGTGGCCATGCGAACACTGACATAGTAAGCAGAGAGATTAACATGGTTTTTATGTAGGTACTTATTACTATTGATACTCGTGTCTAACCACAATCTCACCTGATGGTAAGTTACGATGTGGTCGATGAGGGATCACGGCTCCCTGGTAGTAACGTTTTCACTCCTGACTTTTAAAAACCCCAGGTTGTTGCTAACAGACTCCGGCAGGAAAATTCAATTCATATAGTTCGACTTTTAGTTGTATTCAGTAACTTGACAGTTTTTAGACAATTTTAATAGTATTTATCGTGTCTTTATGACAAGTCAATTCTTTTTTTGTCAAAATCTGACAGTTGATCTGTCAAGTTACTAAATACAATTAAAAGTCGAACTATAGTTAGGTACATACTGGACATCGAATATCACGTTTGTCGTATGGAGTCACCCATATCAAAGCCTTTCAATTTTATGTTAATTAATATTATACAGGGTTATTTGTAAAACACTTACAACCTTTCAGTGGGTGAAAGTACTCATGATTATATTCAACTTTTGTTACGAGATCAATCCTGAAAAATCGAAGAAAAAATCCACTGTTTCATACATTTTCATCGGGTGAAAATTGCATTTTATATGAAACAGCCGGTTTATTTTTTGATATTTCAGAGTTGGTCCCATAGTAAAAATTGTTTGTAATCATGAGTACTTTCACCCAGTGAATGGTTGTTAGTGTTTTACAAATAACCCTGTATAATTAATTATTTTGTTACTACATTATTAGCCACTAGCTGTCCCCCGCGGCTTCGCTCCCGTCAACTGGCTACCTACCCTACACCTACCCTACACCTACCCTACACCTACCCTACACCTACCCTACACCTACCCTACACCTACCCTACACCTACCCTACACCTACCCTACACCTACCCTACACCTACCCTACACCTACCCTACACCTACCCTACACATACATGCATGCAAAAAGTTATATTTTATTGAGGTATTTCTTTCCGACTTGCTAGACAAAAGTTGTGATAGCTCGGTTAATATACATGTTATAAAAATAATTTATAGCCTATAGCACTCAGGAATAATGTAGCTTTCTACCAGTGAAAAAATTTTTAGAATTGGATCATTAGTTTCAGAGATTACCCCCTACATACAAACTTACAAATTTTACCTCTTTATAATATTAGTATAGAAGTATAGATAGTATAGATAAGTTGATTGCTGCGCCCTAACAGGGTAATGTATCCACCCTAAGTTAAGCATTGTCTGTAACTGTGTATATGTCGCAGCCAATTAGCTTAATCATCCGTTTAATTGATGGCCTAGCCTTTTCATTGAAATGTACCGATTTTTCAGCGACCTAAGTGACATCTTTTGTTCAATATCGTTTAATGACTTGCTCATGTCACTTATGTCGCTGATTAGACGGCGCAGTTCAATGAAAAGGCTAGACTTTTAATGAACCGGCTGATTTAGCTTGTTGGCTGCGACATATACATTGTGTGCAATTTAATAAATTTAAATAGAAAATTTCAAGTGTCTACCTATTGCATTCGGTTCGTGAGATACACAGACCCCGACGGGCGCACGAACAAAGGCTTGAAAGAAAGAAAAGAAATAAAGAAAAACCGTTTATTCACGTGAAAATGACGCACATACCCTCCGGCTGCGGAGCCATAGAAACTATACCAGCTAAGGACATAAAATCAAGAAGGAACTTTTGTACTGTCACAGATTGTGAATAAAAACCATTTCCTAGTGCATGCATTGTAATTTAGAGTAAAATGGAATAGTTGGCGTGTTTCCAATTTTATTTGTTATTGAATTTAATCAAATTAAATTCGAATAAGTACCTAACGATTTCATGTTACGAATCACAAGAAAATCGCGATTAATGGCCTGTAAAATAACAGAACACGTGTTGCTATGCTATGGCCAATAAAATGGAGCCTTTTCATGTAAATACTTGCACTTCCTCTTCATCTTCATGTCCGATGGGTCGCAATCCGAAACGACCGGAGAGAGATCTGGCGCAGGAGCAACGGCTTAACGTGCTTTTTGAAGTACGCGCAAATAGAAAAACCTGTAGCGGCTTCAATGCCGCTACAAAAAACCAACGTAGCAAAACCTACAAAAATAACCACAACGCCACCTATCCCGCCAACTGCGAACTAACTGAACGAAATCCTGCATCGCGGTATCAGAGATTACCGAGCGATATGAGCAGATACAACAGTCCGAATATCAACTATCGGGCAGTTGCCCACCGGACACAACAACCGCCCGGTCGGAGGATCCTCCCTTTTCAATGGAGGTTTGTGTGACTTGGCTCTCTGAACCGCAACCCTTTAAACTGGATCACGTTGGTATTGATGCCACTATAAAAACCCAATCATACTTATTTACCCGACTGGGAATCGATGTGTTCAGCAGTCGCGCTTCTGACCGATGAGCGACGAGAGGACGGGAGAGCCTTGCACAGCAGTCAACTAGACCTCAAACTTCGTATATTCCAGCAAGATGGACACAGTTACCGTTCAGAGCATCGAAAAAAACTTAATCTGCGAAGCGATCTACAGATTCAGAGGTCGTTCTAGAATCGGTTTCCTCACGATGTTTTACAAACACCAACGTCAGTGGTGTCTGAGAGGAGTTCGTGGCTAAAAACTTACAGCTGCAAGGGTCCATTTTCAAGGTTATGCAACATTTGCCGAAGTCGTTAGTGGATGGCTGACCATCTTAACATACTGAGACTCCTCCACGCCTCGGAATGCACGTTAAGCCGTTGGTCCCGGCTGTCATTTGTAGATCTTTGGCAGTCGTTCCGGATTGTCAGAAGCTAAAAAATCTGACACCAGTCTCGCTAAGAAGTACCGTTAGCCAGTTAATGGGTTGTGGAGGGTAGGCAGCCGCTCCACGTAAAATACTGGTATTCAGCTGAAACCGGTTAGACTGGAAGCCGACTCCAATAAAGTGGAGAAAAGGCTAGGCAGATGATGAAGGTGGACTGATGACCTGGTGATTGCCGCGGGTATCAGCTGGATGCGAGACCCGACAAGACCGGTTGTTGTGGCGACACTTGGGCGACTGTGTTCAGCAGTGGACGTCTGTCGGCTGAGATGATGATGATAAGTTTTTAGTGTGAACACAAAAATAACTGATACTTGTTTGAGCTATAATAACTTAAGTTATTATCATACATGGCATATCTGCAAGATTTTTTGCTGTTCTTCGTTAATGTCATGTACCTACGTAGGTATATATAAAATGTTTGCTATATTTTCCGGTTTCATCTTGTCTACATGATATTTTTTTGTTATTAATTAAATTGGTTACAAGCAGAAATACTGGTTTTTGTTACAGACCGGGTGAGGTTCAAGGGCCTCGGTATTCATAATTTTTGGGTTTCTGTGTTTTTTTTATTAATTCATAGATGAATAAGCTCGTTGCTAAATAATAAGAGTCGTACGGATCTATTACGTTAACGTTTGCGGAATTTGTTTGAAAGAGTCACCGCAGCCCTGGAAAGCAAAGGGCATTTGGAGGAACACGGATGGGTTTTAGTAAGTATAAAGAGTCTGACACTCCCTTCCGCTCCGCTCAAAGCGAAAGGAGTCATTTGATGATTTCCCCTTAACAAGAAGAAAAAGGCTCTATAACATTCTCACCAGAGAATGGGCAGCAGCATTCTCTGTAGGTACATTGCTACAGCTACACTGCGATCGCCAACCCGCCTGCCAAGCATGGCGATTATGGCAGATCCCCCCCATTTTGGGGAGGCCTATATCCAACAGTGGACGTCTATCGGCTGATATGATGATGATGATAATGATGATAGCATACTAGCTGACTCGCGCAACTTCGTGATAAAGCCTAAAGTCTTTCTCGATAAATGGGCTATTCAACGCTCAATTAATTTTCAATACCACCAGTAGTTCCTGAGGTTAGCGCGTTCAAACAAACAAATTCTTCAGCTTTAATATATTACGATTTCGTACGCGCATATTCCGCTTTTTCGCGTTCCCGTATAGCTTAGAGCCTTCCCTATGAATGTGACTGTCATTTACGAAAAAAAAATCTTAATCCGACTACCAGTCGGATTAAGATTTTTTCCAGATTGTTAGTTCCAGAGATTAGGGCATTCAAGCAAACAAAAAAACTATTCAGCTTTATCATAATTATAATAGTATCTGATATTGGTTGTCAAAGTAAGCAACTTTATTTTGTTTGTATCAATTCAATAAAATTCGAGAGATCAAAAAATTCATGCCATTTAAATAATGTAAAAATCCTATCAAAGTTTTGTTCCGGTTCACCCCTGCAATCCTTTTCCCCCCGTTTGTAGGTAGTCGAACCATGCAAAACACAGCTGCATCCGGGTAGAGTGAAAGCCGTCCCCAATAAATATACTTGGTTGGAATAAGGCTAGGCAGATTGGATTATCAATAAATTCATATCGATCATCATATCAGCCAAAAGGCATCCACTGCTAGTTATAGGCCTCCCCAAGAATCGCCACAACAACCGGTCCTGTGCGTCTCGCATCCATCGGCTACCCGCGACCCTCACCAGGTCATCGGTCCACCTTGTGAGAGGCCTTCCAACGCTGCGTCTTCCGGTACGCGGTCGCCGCTCCAGAACTTTTCGGCCCCAGTGACCATCTGTTCTGCGAGCAATGTGCCCTGCCCACTGTCACTTCAGTTTGGCGATCCTTCGAGCTATGTCGGTTACCTTGGTTCTCTTGTGAATATCGTCATTCCTGATTCTATCACGCAAGGAAACTCCGAGCATTGCCCTCTTCATTGCCCTTTGGGTGACTTTAAGCTATGAGGCCTATTGTGAGTGACCCATATCGCTAGCGACGGAATCTATATAGAAATCGATGGTAAAAGAAAAATCGTAGAAACCATTTTGTTGGACGACACAATGGGCAACTTTGTTTAACTTCGGACTTAGGTAGGTATTTTGTACGATAAATCTTATTCATCATCTGCCTAGCCTATCTATCTATCGGGTATGGTTTCCGCACTTAGTCCTGCTGTGGACCATCGTACGTGAGCCATGTCGGCCGTCATTCCAACCAGCCAACCTCCCTCCAGAAGCAGATCAGTCCACTCAGTGTATTCAGGGTGTCTGTGAGTGAATCAGGTGTCCCTATTGTTTCCCTCCGTATTTCAATAACGCCTGTGCACTCAAGGAGCACATGCGATGCATGTGCTCCTTGATGCATGGTACTTCTTGGCAAGACGTTTCAGATTTTCTGGCTGCTGACAATACGTAACGACTGCCAAAGATCTACAAATGACAGCCGGGACCAACGGCTTAACGTGCTTTCCGAGGCACGGAGGAGTCTCGGTATGTTAATATGGTCACCCGTCCACAGACCAACCTCGGCAACGTTGCTTAACCTTGAAAATTGGTCTAAAAAAAATACGAAAAATCTTATTGCTTGGGCCTATTTACTGGAAAGGTACCTAAGTGAATTGCAAGTAAAGGTTCTCATCATTCGTTTCGTAAAACTACAAGACGATTTAAGAGGTGTGCAATTTTTTATGGACGAATTTTCTTCTTTGGGTTTATAAACCTGAAACTTGGCACGAGAAACCTTATGGTTGACCCCAACCAAAATACTGAACCCATTTTCATGAAATTTCAATATAGGACCAATCGGAAAATATATGCTTACACATAAAAAGAAAAGAGAAAAAGAAAACGTCTATTCTGCCACTACAAAACGTCTACACTGCCACGCACAAAAAACAAAAAATGAAACGAAAATATCTTATCAACTAAAACTTATTATTAGAAACCTGTTGCAAAGAAGATTTTTAAAATCGGTCCATAAATATGACGGAGATATGAGGACAGCAAACAAAAAAAAATCAACCGAATTGAGAACCTCCTACTTTTTTTGAATTCGTTTAAAAAACGAATCGAACGAACGTCTTTTTATATTTTCAAGAAAATGTTGTGGAATTCCCTGCCAGAGTCTGTGTTTCCTGATAGCTACAACCTGGGAGTCTTTAAGTCAAGAGTGAATAGGTTACTTCTAGACAAGCGTGCTCCATCTTCGACCACATCATAACTTACCATCAGGTGAGATAGTGGTCAAGCGCGTGCTAATCAATAATAACAATAAATAAAAAATAACCGAACACATTATATGTAAACAATTTTTACAATGGACTTCATTACCGCAAAATAAATAGCTGTTTTATACATTTTGTTGCGTTATGCAAACGTGAACGGCCAATGATATATATTATATGTTGCACCCAACCAGCTTAATCACCCGTTTCATTAAAATCCTAGCCTTTTCATTGAACTACGCCTTAAAATCAGCGACATAATTGACATGGGCAAGTCATCAAACGATATTGAACAAAATCGGTGCATTTATATGAAAAGGCCACCAATTAAACGGCTGATTAAGCTAATAGGCCGTTCCGCACTCTGAAATGGTAAAATAAAAAGAACCTAACTACCGCGATCCTACACCCCGCCCGCGTATACGTAGGTCTTTGTTGCTACCGTTTAGCACCGATATTGATTTCACAGTTTTTTAGAGCTGTGATGTTGAGGCACGACATGTCTATATAAAATACGTCATTCTATAAAACAGCTGTTTTTATTTTCGCACTTGTGAAAATGTGTCATTCTATAAAAACTCAACCTTCAAAATCGGATAAGTGGTTCTCTAGTCATAAGATCACTGAACGGACGTACAACAAGATGTTCTGTTTTCAATGACGCAACGAAGTAGATAATTTTGTCGTAAGTTCTGGTAAAAATAGAAGCACAATTTCCAGACGTGGGTGTTGAAACTACAGAATCTAGTAGTCTAGTTTTTGCTCAAATTTTAACGGTTGCTATTTCATTGCCGAAAGTGGACGTGTTCGGCTGAAATAGCAAATACAACGTGTAACAGAATTACGCAATTCCTCTTAGGGGTCATTGTACTCATCAGTATGAACTACTATCACTACGGGATAACACTGAAACCTCGAAAAAAAAATCGACTGTCCCATACATTTGTGTGCGCATAACTCGACAAAATGTACTGAACAGCTGATTCTTTTTTCGCGTTTTCGGGGTTGGTCCCATAGTAAAAGTGTTCATAATAATGAGCACAATGACCCCTTAAAAGGTATTGCGTTTATTCTGTTACACCACACGTTGTTTATAAAAATCCTATGTAGGTATAATTAATCCATAATAAATATGGTATTATTGGATTTAGTTTAGATAATTATAAGTTTAGCTATTTAGAGCTTCCTCTCCCCTACTATTTTTTTTTAGGGTTCCGTACCCAAAGGGTATAAACGGGACCCTATTACTAAGACTCCGCCGTTCGTCTGTCTGTCTATCACCAGGCTGTGTCTCATGAACCGTGATAGCTAGACAGATGATGTATTTCTGTTGCCGCTATAACAACAAATACTAAAAACAGAATAAAATAAATTTTTAAGTAGGGCTCCCATATAGATAATGGCACGGAAAACTTCGTGTGAAATTAAACTTATTTATTTTATACTTTATTGTACACTTCAATTTAAGAACAGGACAAACATTTATAAAAATAAGTGTACAATAGGCGGTCTATATTATTGTTCTAGACGAAGTGACATTCTTTAGCGAACGCGGTTGTCGAAATGCCAAAATATAGGGAGTTGAATGGGACACGTGTCTTTTCGGCACTGTTTGTCAATCCCATACATTTTTGACGTTTCGGTAATCGCCTTCGCCTCCTCAGCTTCGGGATTAATCCCGGTACCTATATTCTGTATTTCTATGAAATCAAAATCTAATCATTTATTGAAACAGAGCTGAGAGCCAGTTCTTTTTTAACGTTAGTTTTACATAAAAACAGTCTATCAAAACGTTCACCCTTCAGCACTTTCTAGTGTTTTAGCTGGAAAGACATTTTGCATTCTAACTTCAGTGCCAAACTGTCGAAAATCCTCTAATATCCGTACGTTCTGATAAGTATAATAAAATAATAAAAAAACTCGTGTGTCTTATGTGTAATACTTATCAAAAATACATTTTGATACATTAATACATTGATTGTCACTGAGATGATTGGCGGCTTAAAATTTAAGTTTTTGTTTAGTTGTAGTTACGAGAGAGAACGCCTCTATCACCAACGTGTTTTTCCCACCATCATGGCGGGCAAAACACACGGTGCTGAGATATGGACGCTCACGTAGGAGACTGCGTACTGAGAGTTGCACAAAGAGCCATAGAGAGTTCCACCCTTGGCATACGTCTAATTCCAAACGCATAGATCGAGTTCCACACGTCAAAGACGTTTGAAGGTTTTCTACACCAGAAAACAAATCGTGGAACTAAAATGAAGCTCGGCAGGACACTCGGCAAGGCGCGGTGGTGATAGGTGGAGTAAGGCAGTGACCGAGTGGTATGCGACGGCTGGAAGAAACAGTGTTGGTCAGCCGGCGGCGAGATGGGCGGACGATATTGTTGCCATAGCAGGTAGAACCTAGATGAGGCTGCCACAGGAACTGGGGATTGGCACAAGTAAAGAAGTGCCTATGCCTAAGAGAGAATATCCTTTGATTCATAATTCAGTCGATCATCTGGTCGCTATTATTTTTTGTTTTGATATTCGTTCCTGAAACCGATTGTAAATAACGTTAATTTTAAATTCAAAATACTTCTTAAAAGTCGTTTTGTAAACAAAAGTAGGTGAAGGTTATCTACATACTTTTTCAGGAAATTTACAAAAAAAACATGGCGGCGAAATTGCTATCAGAAGTGATGTGAATTGCAACATACTCAAGAACTTTTAGCCTTTTATCATGGAAGTTAATGTAATAGTAGTTGATAAATAAAAACTAGTTTTATGTACACTTAGTATCACAATGAGTAGGTACAGTACAACAAATTTCTTAATGTCCCTCGGCAATCATCGCATTTCCGAATACAAACGAATGCTAATTTCCATGTCCATTAATTTATTAGATTTCTCGTGTTTAATCATTTGAATTCGGAACGAAGTAGTTACTTTATTGTTTTAAAATTCACACGGAAATCAAAACAAAACAATAATAAAGTGCTTAGTTCTGAATTCAAATTCTTATAAGTAGGTACACGATATATTTAATAATTGATTGACATGGAAATTAGCATTCATTCGACAGTGAAACAGGTTTTTATTTAGTTTTTGTTAAATAGTTGATGAGTTATTTTATTTTAATTTTGGGTTTTTTTGCGTCATTTCTGGCAGAATAAACGTGATTTGGCGAGTAGGTACTTATTCTACAAGTATGTTTAGATTACGTCAAAACAGCAGAACGGATTTCGATAAAACTGGCTCTCGGGCAGATTTTATATTAATAAAATCTGCCCGAGAGCCAGTTTTCATCCCCATAATACCTACGCACGTGCCCGTGGGTTAATTTTCGAGTCACGTGAACAAAGTCGCAGTCAGAAATTAGTGAATTAATAAACTCAGAGTGTTTATTTTAATTAAACTATTTGCAGGCACTTTGAAACAGACAGTCAAACAGATGAAGCTAATTACACGTTCCAAAGCGTAGAATGTAGAACTGTGGGGAAGAAAGAAGTGCAAGAAACTCCACGGACACGCAAATTCTAAATCAAATCTCTAATAATTATTGCAATCCATAATTAATTTAGATAAAACTCTTGTGTAGATGTCGCAGCCAACTAGCTAAATCAGCCGTTTCATTAAAAGTCTAGCCTTTTCATAGAACTGCGCCGTTTAATCAGCGACATAAGAGACATGGGCAAGTAATGAACAAAAGATTTCACTTAGGTCGCTGAAAGATCGGCACATTTAAATGAAAAGGCTAGGCAACTAATTAAAAGGCTGATTAAGCTAATTGGCTGCGACATAGATATTAAATAAAACTGGTGACTGACAGACAAATAACGCATGGCCAATTGGCCATTTTGATTGTAGAAAACTGAAAATTGGCATGAAGGTTCCTTGGGGAGTGTTGGGGACTACTATGAGAGGATTTCCTGAAATTCAAGCGGGAACGGGAAAAACGGTTATGCGCGTACGAAGTCACGGGCAAATGCTAGTGCATACATTCAGGTAGGGAGAATAATAGTAGAAACAAATTATGGATCCTGACGGGCACAGCAAAAGCCTAACTTCCCTACTAATATTATGAATGCGAAAGTTACTGTCTGTCTGTCTGTTACATATTTTGTCGCGCAACCACGTACCGTGAAATCGTTTTTCATTTATTTTATAAATAAAATATAAGTAAGTACACAGATAAACAGCGTAATAATTTATTATTATGTTAGGTATATATTTATAACATAATAATAATAAAATTAGTACTCTAGGAGCTCGTGGCTAAATTATAACAGCCGCACGGACCAATCTTCAAGGTTAAGCAACACTTGCCGAGGTTGGTCTGTGGATGGGTGACCATATTAACATACCGAGACTCCTCCGTGAATCGGAAAGCACGTTAAGCCGTTGGTCCCGGCTGTCATTTGTAGATCTTTGGCAGTCGTTACGGATTGTCAGAAGTCAGAAAACCTGACACCAGTCTTGCCAAGAAGTACCGTGTTAGCCAGTTAATGTGTTGTGGAAGTCTGGTAGGCAGCCGCTCCACGTAAAATACTGGTATTCAGCTGACTCCGGTTTGACTGGGAGCCGACCCCAATTTGGTTGGGAAAAGGCTAGTCAGATGATGAATACTAGTGCTGTTAGTACTCATTTTATTCACTTGTAATTGTTAATTATCATGTTTCAGAAGCGTGGAAAACGTGTACCAATAATAGGTAAGAATGTAAACAAAGTCAGTTACCACATGTCAAACAGCGATAAGAATTCAATTCGCTTAATTTTCATAGGTATGTTTTTTTCCGCCGATTTCTTATCAATTTTCTCAGTATATACAAAAAAAATATTTGTACTTACTCAAAATAAGTCCATTTAAAACACTGCACAATACAATACTAATACTCAATCAAGTATTCATAATTTCCTATCACATCAATATAGGTACCTAGTTTTTTTGTGTGCTAGAAATTGTTTATGCAAAATTTTATTGTTATTTTTTTTCACTCCGATTTTCCGCTCGGCATGACAGTACCGTGCGCTTCCGTCCGCGTTCGATTTTCAAATAAACTATCCAAGATGGCCGACTGAGTGACAAGGTAATGGGTAGTGATGTGACTGCGGGAAAGCTGTCGATAGAATTTTCTGTTATTTTTATTTGTTTTGTAGCTGATTGTGTTTTTTTTCTTGTATTGTTAAAGCGCACTAGAATAATTGCGCAATTCAATAGGAATTTACTATAATTATTTTATTCATTCTTTAAGTATCATGCTAAGATTATTTCCCGGTGCGTTATTCAAATAAATACTTTTGGCTTTCTTTGCTTAGGTACTGATCAATTATTTACCAAATAGTTATGAACGGATACGGACGTTCTCGCTTACTTTATAAAAGTTTAATTTTTTTTTGTCTCCTTGTTTATAAACTTTTTCTATACAATCGAACATAGTAACTTTTCTCATTAATAATTTGTTTATTTGATCACAACTGTAATAGATTGAAATACCATATTGGAATAGGCTTGCCAAAGAAGATAATGAAATTTGTTCAGCATTTTTAGAATGTTTATTTATTTATTAAAAAAAAAAAAAGTATTTATATAAACTTTATTGTATACCAAATTTAAAAATACACAGGAAATCTTAAACTAAAAAACATACAATTGGCGGCCTTATCGCATTCCGCGATCTCTTCCAGGCAACTTGGTATGTTTACAATTAGTCATTGAAACTTCATGCACAAAGGTACAATAGCGGACTTAATGTCACAAGCATTCTCTACCAGTCAATCAAGGGTGCTGAAGACATAACTTAACATGGCATAGTGCATTGTTTCATGTGTTGAATAATACTGCTTTTTTACAATAGTCCATGAAATAGGTTATATGTACCTACCTATTAGTAAGTATAGAAAATATATGCGTAAGTATATAAATATTTTTTTTAGGGTTCCGTACCCGAAAGATAACAAACGGGACCCTAGTACTAAGCCTCCGCTGTCCGTCCGTCTGTCTATCAGCGGGCACTCATAAACCGTGACGTAACAGAATAAACGCAATACCTCTTAAGAAGGAAATTAGTTGTTCGGTAGGTAGGTACCTACATTTTGTCGAGTTGGGCACACAGAAATGTACGGAGCAGACGATTTTTTTCGCGAGTTACATACAATGATGAGTGCAATGACTCCTTAAAAGGGATTGTGTTTATTCTGTTACACGTTGTATATAATAGATTTCTTGCTATGTTTGAGTAGGTCAATTTTTTACCTCTTCAATTGATAACACTACTAAATTGAAACGTACAACGCATGCTACTGTATGAAAGCGATAAAGATTTTGCGAGGCATTTGTTGGTTACATAATTTAACACGCTCCGTTTACCAATACGACTTCACTTTCGGTACACACAGAACCCGTGCCTTTTTCGGAATACTTACATGGTATATTTTAAAATCATTTTCGATTTTGTTTTCTCGTGCATCTTTGCTCTGGTCTAAACGAATATTCATCATCATCATCATCATATAAGCCGAAAGACGTCCACTGTTGGACATAGGCCTCCCCCACAGAGGGGGGGGGGTTCCGTAATCGCCACGCTTGGCAGGCGGATTGGTGATCGCAGTGTAGCTGTAGCAATGTACCTACAGAGAATGCTGCTGCCTATTCTCTGCTGAGTCCCTTAGTCGCCTCTTACGACACCCACGGGAAGTGATGGGATGGTGCTATTCTTTTACGTCCGACACCATACGGAACGAAAGATATTAAAGATAGAATTGTTTATTTGTAGGAAGAACTCACGGAGTGTACAGCCGGTCGATTCTGTCGACATCTCACAGTGTACACCAAGGCGGAGTGAACGACATTGGAGCTGTAATTCCATCTTATTTGTATGGTTTGATAACTCACCCGTCGTGCGCCCCGCCCAAGTGTTCACTTCGACATGTTTACAGAATCGCACTGCTGATCCAGTTACGTAATACGTACGTTACGACGAAAAAAAACAAAGGGCTATTACACTCTCATTTAATTCCATGGGTGACTGTAAATTTCGAAATAATGCATCTTTAAAGCTGGAAACATCAATTAGTTATTTTATTTGAAATTATTAGTTACCTATTTAATACTTCATCGATAGATTGATCGATGTCTTCATTGCCGGGGTCGGTCTGTGTATGGGCATACCAAGATTCCTCCGTGCCTCAGAAAGCACGTGGTCCCGGCTGTCGTTTGTAGATCTTTGGCAGTCGTTACGGATTGTCAGAAGCCAGAAAATCTGACTCTAGTTTTGTCAAGAAATATCTACTGTGTTACCCAGTTGATCGGTTGTGGAGCTCTGGTAAGCAGCCTCTCCAAGTAAAATTCAGCTGAATCAGGTTTGACTGAAAGACCCAATAAAGTTGGGAAATGGCTAGGCAGATCCGGCACACAAATGTACAGAGGCGGACTTAATGCCTTTGGTATTTTCTACTAGTCAACCTCCAAAGGTTAACTAGTACTAGTACTGGTAGTGTGCAATGTAAAAAAATAAATTAATGTAAGTTAGTTCCACATTATTTAGCTGATCTGATAGAGTGCGTGTATAACTCGTCTTCACCGTATGGCTTTTTCTTCAGACATTCTTTTTGTACACTAACTTCGTTTACTTTACCATCGTTGCACCCATAAAATGATATAAATCATTATTAACAGTGTCTATTTCGGTTCATCAGCTAAAAAATAACATTTACACGGAAAAGTTTTCGCACGCGGCAATTTGTTTTTGTGATAGATCTTTCCAAGGCTGATTCGGTCGTGCATGGCTAGTAACTAAGAATATTTATAACTAGTTCAACTTGTCTCTTTATTACGTTTTAAATTATTTAGTCTTTTATTTCAGGCATCTACGGCCCATAAAATAAAATACATTTACATAAAACAATAATTATAAATAAAATAATACATAATATTATATATTACAATAAATTTAAACTGTAGACTACACTGCACACGAAATGACGGCGTCGTGTTTCGCTGACTGGTGTCGCGCAGCTGGCCGCGGAAACGTCGATACACGACACCCTTCGACCAAAATTCTGCTTTGAGGAACCAAATAATGAAAAAGTTAAATAAAGTGTCACTTTTTTCGTGAATAAGTTTTTTTAGTTGGAAAGTGATTTTACATAAGGTGAAAGCGCCAGGGTAGCCCGCGAAATTAAAATTTTCTCACGTTTTTTACAGTTTGCAGGTCAGTATCAGGTTGTATGTTGGTCAAAATATGATACGCGGCCGTAGCAAGTACGTATTTACAGAACTGATATCATTAAAATCATCAATACAATCTCTCAGTTAGAATTGATGCCAAATGTTATGATTTCATTGAAATACTACATTTGACATAAATTCTAACGGAACGAATTAAATCTACTGATGATTTTAATGATTATAATTTTATAAATACATACCTACTTGCTACGGCCAAAAATTTTGACCAAAATACAGGCTGATACTGACCTGCAAATTGCAAAAAACGTAAGAAAGTTTGAATTTCGCGGGCTACGGGAATTTTTTTTTTCACAAATGCCTAAATAGACAAAAGCTTACGAAGTAAACGACTACACGCTCGCAGGCACCCCCTGTGGGTACTGACCTCGGGTTAGGGCTTCGCTGGCGGGAGGACAGCTAGGGACGTGCTGGATCGACATCTAATGTGGGATCGTGGGGACGACAACTAAAACTGGTCTGCTTTTTTTTTTCGATATGACCACTGTGGTGGCCTCAAATGAATTTTTTCGGGCTGGCTCGTTCGGCAAAAGTCGGGGAGGGGGCAAAAGTCGGGGAGGGACGGGCTGCATCGAACAGGAATATTATTTGTTTGACCAGTACAATTAATTGTATGGACTTCAAAAGAGACTTTGACCTCTGAGTTTTTTTCGGTGTTTCTTCTCAGGGCAGTCAGCTAGGAAACACCGGCCTCATCTAGCTTTAAAAGAGAAGATTGACGTGTAAAAGTGTTAATTACTACCTACTTACAAAATAAATGTCATTTATCATTTAAATTTTGCCATGTCGTATGTTCGAAGTCAAATTGTTTTATTTCACAAAGACCTTTATGGGCCACTTTTGAAATATCAGAATCTAGTGCACTGTTCCAATTATCTCCACGGTTACTATTACAAATACTTGATTTTTATTTAAACATCATGAACGCAATACCTCATAAGGGGTCATTGTAACAACTTTTACTATGGAACAAACACTGAAATCGCGAAAAAAATCGACTGTTAGACATTTCTGTGCGCATAACTCTACAAAATGTACTGAACAGCTGTTTTTTTTTTCACATTTTACCCTTAAGTATTGACCCATTAGATATATTGTGTTTATTCTGTTACACGTTATAGATGCTTTTGTGTAACTCTATTTGGCTTTTCGAAATGGGTATTTCAGATTCATAAAATACAACCTCCTAAATATTGTTGATGAATACAATACTAACTTATGACGAAAGCCTTCGCGTCCGTGTTTATCTAAAAAAACTAATTTGTAATGTGTTCTAAAATAAAATAAATACATTTCATCGATATCGACAACAACTACAACACTAAAACATCGAGCACCGTGTAATTTGGTGACACGACACTGCCATCACTTGTCTATGATTACAACGGACAAACAGACAGGACAGAACACACAAATACTAACAAAACATCACACCTCTCCAAAGGGGCTGGCACGTAGGTCATAATTTAAGGGTGATGTTGGGTAGCTGATATACATCAAGGAAAAAATTGCATAACCGTTTTCTAGGGTTCCGTACCCAAAGGGTAAAAACGGGACCCTATTACTAAGACTATGAAGTCCGTTTGTCTGTTTGTTTGTCAACATGTCAGTCGCTTTTTAAGCAGTCCGATGCAGTTTGCGGCCTCAGATTGTGATTGAACTGCATCAGACTGTTTGAAAAGCGACTTGTTTGGAACATTTTAGTCGTTTTTAGCGGTCGGGTTTTTGACGAAGTTATTTTTTTTCCAACGTTTTGTGAGTTTTATTCATTTGCGAGGCAATTTTGAAAATTTATATAGCCTATGTCACTAACACAATTTATTCTGACCTCACCTCATTATGTCAAAATCCGTCCAGCTGTTTGGGCTGTAGGGCGTGCCAAATAAATGGCCATACATACAAACACATACATACATACGCTCGAAAAACATTACCCTCCTTCTGACGCAGTCGGGTAAAAAAAAATTTACGAGAATTAGGTAGGTACTCCACTAAGCGTAGCGTAAGTCAAAGTTACTTCTTGCATTAATGTTATTGGTTGCAATTATATTTTTACCAGGCGTTTTTTCCTTCATAAATGCGAACACTAAAAATGATAATGATAAATAAATAGTTTTTTTTTTGTGTTGGTTAAAAATATATTGCAAGTACATAAATCACGAGTAACCGCAATGGAAATGGATAGTTGTGAGGTTATCCGCTCACGTGCACGTTCTCTGCAAGAATCCATGACACACTGCCGACCAAAGACTACAATAGTATACTGGCTATAGACAGGCAACTCTACCTTATTTTTTAATACTAGGAAGTGGTCGAACTCAGCGCCATCTAGTTTTTAGTTAAGGGAACTAACTTATATAAGTAAATGTATAGGTTGGTAGGTGTATAGCTGCTGTCTGATCCTTTATATTAGGTAGAGAGATGAGTGTATCCGCTATACATATACTACAAACATACGTACTACAGAAAGGAAAAAAAACCACATAATTGAATATTAAACCATTTTATTTAGAAAAACGTCACACATTTTACAATAAAATTTTATGTTCGCCTTTTTCGTCCCTTATGATTAAGATAGTGAATATTCCAAAAGGTTATTTGGCCAGTGAGAACATTGTTGATATCTTTGCACCAGTTGTTTACAACAACAACACAACACGAACGTACGAACGAATTGCAACGCGGCTCAACAACACGGAGAAACAAAAGCTCAACTCAACCTGCAGATGCACTAGCGAAACAACAAAAACTCTATTGCAAAAGGACTCTACAGAAAAAAAAAAATTAACCGTAGCAACACCGCAATTTGTTTCCCTTAACTAAAAACTAGATGGCGCTGTTTTCAATAAAAAAAAAATGGAATTTTAATTTTGTTCTAAGTTGCCATAACATCTGCCGACACTGCCAACCCCATTCACAGTTGTCAAACAGTCACACTTCCTTATTCAAAATGACATTACTTGACAGTTCTTAGTTTTTCGAAATGAATGAACCGATTTTAATGAAACAGTATGCATAGGTAGGTACCTACGCTAGATATCCACATCTAAATAGTTATTAGAACGTTTTCGAAATTTGAATTTAGAATCTCTTAAACAGTAGGTATATTAACAAGTTAACTAGTTATAATAATGTTTATGATATCCTATGCCAGAAAATGGCGAAACATGTAAGAACACAATTCTAAAATAAGACCTAAATGTACCGTGTTTTATGCAAATAAAATATTCTTATTCTTATTCTTATTCTAAATTAGAATTCTCATAAAATTTTGAATAAAGAATATGCTTAGTAACAGTATTTTTGCTAAGTAATGGGGATAAAGTTTTTATGAATACTCACGGCTGCTAGTCAATAGGTAAATAACTACAAAAATCCAATTTTTAGTTCCAACATTTTTGCTTAAAAGCATAAACTCCTGCAGTGCACAGGGACACAGTAATTTTTCCTTTTCTTTAAAATGTGCTTTTTTGAGTTAACCCTGTTTAGATCTAGGAGTGCGTCATGTTATCCACTTTGTTTAATTATATTGGATAAACCACTTCCAATAATGGATTAGGTCAGTACATCTTCAGTCAAGTTTCAGTGGTAGCTTTACGTTGTACAACTATAGACGTATTTCCGATGCCTTCGCTCGTTGGGCCTGCCTATCTCACTCAAATGACGTATTGTCCGAGTATAAATCATTTCAAGTTAGTCTTGCGGCTTGAGTTTTATATGCGGCATACCCAAATGTCTTTACTTTGGTATTGTTCGTCAATTCGTTGAGGTTCAAAGTTTGAGCAACACGATAACTGACAAATGCTCGCACTGTCTGGACAGGTCCACTCAAATCTGTGTGGTACTTTCCTCAAAAGACCACCTTAGATATCAACTTACATGATTCTCTTATGATTTGACCAGTATTATTGTATGGACTTCAAAAGAGACTTTGACCTTTGAGTTTGTTTACGTGCCTCATCATCATCTATTAAAACGACCAAGAAGATTGACGTGTAAAAGTGTTATTTACAAGCTACTTACAAAATAACTAATTATCATTTATACAGGGTGTTCCAGAAACGTGTGGTCATATTTAGGTAATGGTGAGGAAAAAAATTTTTTTTTTTCAAAAAAAATTGACCAGAAAAAATTACTAAAAAGTTACGAAGAAATGATTTTTCAAGCAGTTTGTAACGGTTAGTGGCATTTACTTTAGTTCAATTACAGATTTGATGTCACCAACTGCATTAGACGTGATCAGACTGCTTGATAAGTCATTTCTCCGGAAGTTTTTAGTTGCTTTTTGCGGGTCGAATTTTTCGAAAAAAATCACATTTTGTTTGTTTTGACATTTTTTCCTTAATGTAAGTATATCAGGTACCCAACATCATCTGCCTAGCCATTTCCCATCTATATTGGGGTAGGCTTTTTTTTTTTTTTTTTTGGATGGGAAATCATCAAATGACCCCTCCCGCTCTGGGTGGAGCGGCAGGGAGTGTCAGACTTCTACTGACTAAAACCCACCCATGCTCCTCTTAGTGCCTTTTACGTTCCAGGGCCGCGGTAACTCTTTCGAACAAATCCGCAACCCTGGTAGGCACTGGCCCTAACGGGCCCCTACTCCTATGCTGACATCTCTTTGAGGCGCGCGTGGAACACAACGCGCCGTCGGCTTGGGTCTGGCTTTAATCGGACAGCGAGCCACCCAACGTTCGCCGTCCGCAGACCCGCACCTACGGTGGCCGGGAATCGCCCAGCGACTCCCGACGCCCTGTGCGTCTCCCTATGCCGCGGCGGCTGGGGCGTGAGGGTTGTCTCTCCCTCAGTCACGCGGCCCGCCTCCTCCTTCACTAGCATTACTGCTTCGCAGAAGGAGGTGACGGCTTCCCATGCCTCCTCGCTCCGGACCATGGATTGAACCAGGGCCGGACGCAAGAGGTCGCCGCCGCCGATCGCCTCGACGAGGACACGGCGCTGCTCCGCCCATGCGGGGCAGGCCTCCACCGTATGCTCCACCGTGTCCTCCAGGGGGGGTAGGCTTACAGTCAAACCGGATTCAGCTGAATACCAGTACTTTACTTAGAGCGGCTGCTTACCAGACCTCCACGACCCATAAACTGGGTTAAACAGTAGTCTTGGCAAGACTGGAGTCAGATTTTCTGACTTCTGACAATCCGTAACGACTGCCAAAGATCTACAAATGACAGCCGGGACCAACCGATTACGGCTTAACGTGCTTTCCGAGGCACGCAGGAGTCTCGGTACGTTAAGATGGTCACCCATCCACAGACCAACCTCGGCAAGCGTTGCTTAACCTTGAAGATCGACCCGTGCGGCTGTTATAATTTAGCCACGAGCTCCTCATCATCTCCTCATTTTGTCGAGTTATGCGCACATAAATGTAGGGCAGTCAATTCTTTTTTTGCAATTGAATAATTGTTGGTCGGACTTGGAACATGAAATTAAATCAATGAGTAATTCAATCTTTGAAGGGGTGAAAAAGGGGTAAAATCGTCTGTTCTAAATCTACGCAGACGAAGTCGCGGGCGAAGTGCTAGTTTTCCATAAGTAGGTATATGTAGTTAAAACAAGTTATCCATTTTGTTTAATTATATTGGATAGACCACTTCAAGTAATTAATTTAGTTCAGTACACCTTCAGACTAGCTTCAGTGGTGGTCGCTAACGGCTAACATGGCATTGCTCCTTCGGCCTACCTATCTCACGACTTTTTATTAAAAAAAAAACACTTTTCAAGCAGGGGGCCTACCATAAACTTTTAAAATACTTGCCAAGTGCAAGGCAGTTCACCACAGCATTTTAACCTGACAAGTTTTATTTTTGAAATTGTCTCTTCGAGCCTTTCATTTTGATACCCTACCATGACTATGTCATGAAAACATACATCATGAGGTTTTTCAGGTTCAGTTGGCTTTCAGTCATGCTTCGAAGGCAGACACGTACGATTAGCTTTCTTTGTGTGGCGTTTTTGCTCCAATGCCGCGTTCCCCGAGAACCAGTCATTTTTTGGGATAAAAAGTAGCTTAAGAATATTTTGTTGCAAAATATTCCCCATATTTATTGTGTATAGCTACAAAAATACCTTTACACCCGACTGCCCAGAAAAGAGGGCAATGTTTTTCAGTCGCAAACAGTCAAAAACACCACTAATTTCCCTAAATTTTTTCACGTTTTGACACGAGAATTAGAATTTTATGTGTCAATTTCTCTAATTTCCCTACATTTTTCAGGTTTTGACAAGAAAATTAGAATTTTATGTGTCAATTTCTCTAATTTCCCTACATTTTTCAGGTTTTGACAAGAAAATTAGAATTTTATGTGTCAATTTCACTAATTTCCCTACATTTTTCAGGTTTTGACAAGAAAATTAGAATTTTATGTGTCAATTTCACTAATTTCCCTACATTTTTCAGGTTTTGACAAGAAAATTAGAATTTTATGTGTCAATTTCACTAATTTCCCTACATTTTTCAGGTTTTGACAGGAGACTTAGAATTTTATTGGCCTTAAGTGTCAATTCCACAAATTTTTAAGCAACGTTTGCATTCACAGCATTGTTAAAAAACCGGCCAAGTACGAGTCGGACTCGCGCGCGACGGGTTCCGTACTATTACCCATCAATAAAAAACGGCAAAAAAAAATACGTTTGTTGTGGAGCCCCACTTAAATATATATTTCATTCTGTATTTCCGTATTTGTTGTTATGGCGGCAACAGAAATACATCATCTGTGAAAATTTCAACTGCCTAGCTATCACGGTTCATGATATACAGCTTGATTTCAGACAGACAGACAGCGGAGTCTTAGTAATAGGGACCCGTTTTTTAACCCTTTGTGTCCAGAACCCTAAAAATGTATGGAAAGTGAGGCCTTTTTTGATAGATTGCGAATGCAAAGTTGTTAAAAAAATGTATAATTGTCACCTCAGATCTACGGTTTACAATGAGCAAAGCTATATATTTTTGAATGATAAACACCTTGACAGTACAACAGTGCCTGTAAAAGGTTAAATTGAAACAAATGCTTCAAGTGTGACTTCGTTCGACAACCGTAAGCCGGTGGTCTATTTTTTGACGCTCTTATTAAATATTTCATGAACACGTGGGTGGGACACGATACTTTTGAAAGAAGGTCATAGTCGTTGATATTAATAGGGAATGAGCTAATTATAATTAACTAGCTTTAGCCCGCGACTTCGTACACGCATATCCCCATTTTTTCCAGTTCCGTACGAATTTTAGGTAATCTTTTCTTACTGGCGATGCAAAGATTACGCGCGCGCCTCTAGCGGCGAAATTTAAAAGAACGACACATGCAGCGTTGCCAACACCAATTTATTACATTCCCCGAAAATCTAAGTCAAATCCCCTTGTAACTTGGGATTCCCTGCAGTTTGAGGACAAATTCCCCAAACGTTTGGGGAGAAATTCCCCACACGTTGGCAACGCTGTCAGCGAAAACTGTCAAAGTGTCGTTCTTAGACAGCTTCACAATTTTGACACTAGCGGCGCTAGTTAGAATCTTTGCATCGCCAATTGCACCCGGACACTTTCCCCAACATGCCAAATTTCGGCTTTTCACGGCCAGAACTTTCACTTAGTACCGGAAGAGTTTTATAAAATACTAGCAGCACGCCGCAGTTTCATTCGCGTAGTTCCCGTTCCCGTGGGAATACGTGGATAAAATAAATATATATAGTATAAATGTAGATTGATAGATGATTTTACTTTTATAAAACCACAAGCAGCGGGTTCGCTCTATGCGAGCCGTGCGTTTTTCCGGGATGAAAAAAAAACGTGTGTGAACTTGGCACCCGACTTTTTTTTTCTTTTTTAGGTTTTTTAGATAGATTTCGATAAGTAGTGGATAGTAATGAAGCTAACTTTGTTTGTAGTAACGCCAAAAAGAATGAACCCTGACATTGCAAAAAATAACTTTTTCTCGCTGTTTCTTACAAAGACAAGACAAGACAAGACAATATTTATTTGCTTTCTTCTTTGGGATGCATGAAGGAGCCTCCTCGTGTAGCGCAATTTGTTCCATCTGACACTAAACTGAACCGAGCGCTCGGCGTATCCTGGACAGTCTCACCTAACACCTTATAAGACTGGCCAATCCTTCCCTTGCGGTGGTAGGGCTAACGCCCGCCTGGTTCGCGACCACCCTCCCACCGGAGTTCGGCGTCAAGCAGCGTGCTGTGTTTCGTCGACGCGTGGGAGTACCAGTGCCTCAGGGCATCTCCTGGGCATGCTCGCTTTCATCATGGACCTCATCTATCACTTTCCATCAGGCGTGATCGAGGTCAAGAGCTAGCCCATTCATAAATAAATAAATAAAAATTAAACATGTGTCATACATACAAGGAAATACTTGCATGCAAGATGGTAATAACATTATTAGGTACAGGCATGTAACATGTAAACGTTTGTAGTGGATTATAGTGAAGACGGAAGTTTCGTTTGTAGTAAAATATAAAAGGGCCAACCAACAATTATTAAATTGCAAAAAAAGAATTGACTGCCCTATAAATTTATGTGCGCATATCTCGACAAAATGAGGACATATCTCCTCATTTTGTCGAGTTATGAGGAGCTCGGCTAAATAATAAAAGCCGCACGTTACGATCTTCAAGGCAACACTTGCCGAGGTCAGTCTGTGGATGGGTGACCATCTTAACATAGCAAGACTCCTCCGTGCCTCAGAGAGCACGTTAAGCTGCTGATCTAGGTTGTCATTTGTAGATCTTTGACAGTCGTTACGGATTGTCAGAAGAAAATCTGCAACAGTCTTGCCAAGAAGTACCTTGTTACCCGTGTTAAATATGTGAAAGACGACCAGCCTAACCGGATGCAGCTGAATACCAGTATTTAACATAGAATCTGACCGCTATAACCCAATATCTGGGTAATACGACACTCCTTTCGCAAGGTTAGTTTTCATTTTAACTTTCGTGCTTCTTTCTTACGTAACGACTGACAACAATTTTCATAACAACTTTACAAAAAAAATACAACCGACTTCGAAATAAACCAAAAACCGACTTCCAAAAAAAATCACTACACAGTACAAAATAACTCTAATTTCGGAAGTCGGTGTTTTTGGTTGTTTCTACGTAATTTAACACTGACTTCCGAAATCAGAGTTATTTTGTACTTTGTAGTTTTTTTTAGAAGTCGGTAGTTTTAAATACTTTTGTAGTGTTTTTATTTGGAAGTCGGTTGTATTTTTTTTTTTAAAAAGTTATTTTTTATTCTACGCTTTTTAGTAGGTAGGTACTTTATCATTTTTCGTAACTCGTAAACACCACTGGAAAGTCACAGGAAAGCAAAATACGCAATTTCGTTTACTTGGATGACAATTTTTTTTCAGCTATTTTTATGTATACTTAAACCAAATTACTGGACAGATTTTGATGAAATTTCAATAGAACCAATCGGAAATTTCACATAAATAAAGAAGTTTATAAATGACGGCGTTATGAGGTAAAAAACAATAAAAAATAAAACCTAATGTTACATCCTCCTTTTTGACGTCGGTTATAAAAGTAAGGAAGATTATAGCATGCATAGAGGAAACAAAAATAGCCCTTAAGGTAACGCACCTGTTTTAACTATGACTGTACACACACCTACATACTACCCACGCTAGGTGACCTCTATAACCCAATTATAAGGTACATAATGAAATCGATACACAGTCGAAACTAAGCCGTGGGTAGTAAACTAAATAATTAATGAAAACACCCTAAAATTAAAACACTAGCTTCTACCAGCGACTTCACCCTCATGAGTAGTACCTACAGTACAACTATTTTCTTAATGTTCTTCGGCAATCATCGCATTTCCGAATTCACACGAATGCTAATTTCCATGTCCTTCAATTATTAAAAGTATCGTGAACAATAATTTGAATTCAGAACTAAGTATTTTATTGTTTAAAAGTTTTTTTAAATATTACAATGCAAATCTACTTTATGCATCTACAGAGGGCTAAGCACGAATCTCTGCGTAATTGCATCGACAACGTAAACGTATCGCCTTCGACAAATTTTGTATGCAAAATTGATCAGCGCCGTGTGTGCGTATTTGGAACTAACTAATCGGTAGCACGAAACATTGACAACCACCTTCGTATAGTTTTTACGCATTAACGTTACGTAAATGAACCAAATGTATGGAAATCGATAGCAATCGGTAGCACGAATTGTGTCGTTTCGACTTTCCCGCTATCTGGGACGCTGTCACGTAAAAAAAATTCTCACTGACATTTTCTTGGTGAGACAGTTCACGTCAAAAATAATCGGATTTATATACAATAATAGCTGATTTTTTTAAATAAATAATGGCGCAGAGAGGGAGATATGCTGGCTTTTACTATTTTGCCTACCGTCTACTCAACGACGCCAGAAGAAACCGAGAATCGAGGTTGGTAAAATGTATTATAATTTTGTACCTACACATATAAGCATTCATTTCTAATCATTGTTTTTTTGGGCGAATGCACTCCCATGGCACGCCCCAGACGTGGCTTGCCGCGGAGGAAGCGCCGCCTACTGTGTTGGTGTGCGATGGAGTGAATCGAAATCCTTTTACAAGTTTTCCTCAGTTACGTTCTACATTTCATTCAAAGATTACGTCCCACTCGACCGCGAAACGCTGCGGTACGATCACGCTGTACGGCACTGCTCAGCTCCAGATGTCTACTTCTTATTGCAGTTTAATAACGCAAAGAAGCCAATTGAGGAACATAATGAATCCGATGGATATCACCGACGCAGAGTTCCGGAATCGCTACAGGCTCAGCAAAGAAGCATTCACATTCCTTTTCGAGGAGCTGAAATCCAAAACTAGTTTGAAGGCTACTCAAAGAATTAGTTTAGAACTGAAGGTACCTCCTGTCCTGCAAGTTGCTCATAACTTTATTAGTTGTGCCTTCCTAATCTAAGAATGCTGATACTATATAGCAATTACAACTTTCAGATATTGTCCGCCATTTCATTTTATGCTACGGGCTCATACCAACGGATTGTCGGTATGGGCCAAAACTTGGGCCAGACTTCAATTAGTAAATTTGTAGCAGAAGTCACCGACGCGTTGAACTATCTGGCTGGCACTTATATAAAGTTTCCAACTTCAAGGGAAGAAAGAAATTTTATCAAGCAAAGGTGTTGTACCGCACTCTTCAAATACTATCATGATCGTTTATTTTAGTTATTTCAACTTCTTAAAAAAATGAATTTTTCAGATTTTTCGGAAAATTTGGCATCCCTGGAGTATGCGGTGCAATTGACGGATCACATTTCCATATATATAAACCTAGAAAGGAAGTGGAACATTTATTTTATTGTCGTAAACATTTCCACTCTCTGAATGTGTAAATAGTAAGTTTATAGTTATTCAAACATAGTTCATAGTTGTACCATTCACAATGATTAATTATTAATTTGGATAAAAATAAATCTATTTCAACAGGTTTGTGACAGTGATTGCAAAATTTTAAGTGTTAATCCTAAATTTGGCGGGGCAACTCACGATACATTTATTTGGGAAAACAGCGCAGTGAATACGTATATGCAGGAATTGCACAATGACAACGAGCAAGTGTGGTTACTGGGTAGGTACACCATATTAAATTTAATATAAAAATAATTACCTTGTTCAAATACTAAACTTGATTCAAACGAATGAACGTACCTATACAACAGTTAAAAGACTTTATATTCAGGTGATTCTGGGTATCCACTGAGACCCTGGCTGATGACGCCAATCATAAATGCGGTCGAGGGAAGCCCTGAAGCGCGATACACAACCGTGCATAGTAAAGCACGGGTTGTTATAGAAAATACTTTTGGCAAACTGAAAAATCGGTGGAGGTGCCTTAATAAAGACCGCACCCTGCATTACAAACCAGAAAAGTGTGCAAAACTTATTATCGCTTGTTGTGTATTGCACAACCTTTCAATACAATTTTCGATTCCCGACCCAGACGGATATGACCCTGACTATACCGATTTAGAGTCGGAAACACCGGAAGCCTCTCATAATGCACATTTTGCTGGTGGTGACGATTTGGCCAGAGGTCGAGCACTCAGGGCTTCACTCGTAAATAGGATTAGATTTTAACTTATGGCACTCCACTTCATCCATACTGATATTATAAATACGACAGTCTGTCCGTTTGTCTGTTTTATTACCTCTTCACGTTTAAACAGCTGAACGAATCTGGATGAAACTTATCACTCGGGTAGACCATGCCTTGGAATAGGACCATATCTTGCCTCGGCTTGCAAGGTTGTCGACATGTGGGATGTGGAATCCGCAATCATTGTACCGATAGTCGTGTCAGCCAACCAATACCTTACGAGGCTCTCGTTAGGCAGCTGGATCAAGGGTTTGATTCAGAAAACAGTACAGGACACGGGTCGCATTGTTAAGAGGTGCCTCTTTCTGGAGCCTAACCCTTGGTAGCTTCTACCCTGTTCCCAATACCGATGGTCTACTATTTTTTGTAAGAAATATTTAAAAATGTATAAAATAAGATAAGAAAATGAATACCTAATTAAAAAGATAATATGTTATATATATATGTATATATATATTTTTATAAATATGTTTGTTGTAAATAGAAGACGGGTTTACTTTGCTTTACGTATGTCTTTATATATGTATATATAGGATGTAGAGTTGATGGAAAGAGCGCCCTGAAAGGGAAGGAAATGTAAATATAAAGTAAATACAGATTTTGTTTTAAACATATTTTTATTTCATCTATACATATAATAAAACAGTAACGAAAGAAAAACTGTACATTGAGAATTTTCCAGAAAAAATAAGTGGCTTTTGTTAGAAAAACGTAACTGATGACAAAAAGTGACTTTTTAGAATTTTTGTCTGTTTGTCTGTTTGTCTGTTTGTCTGTTTGTATGTGTGTATGGTACGGCTTCACGCCAAAACTACTGGATAGATTGAATTGAAATTCAGCAAAAATGTTCTTTGTAAACCAAGGAATACTTTAGGCTACATATTATCACGCCGTATGTTATGGGAGGTAAGCAATATTGATTTTAAAAGGTTTTTGTTCGTAATTGAATGCACAAAATAATTGAATGCACAAAATGACATGTTAGTTAGTTACAAAACCATTTAGGTAATTTTTACACATAAACCTGATAGGAATTGTAGAAATCTAGAAGAAATCGAATTATTATCTACATAATTCAGATACCCGTAATGCCATCTGTTGACTGAAAAAAGTACTAACTATCAAAAGCATGAGAATTACACCAAAATATATTTTTTAGTTACTAATGGTACTTTTAATACGTCATAAACAGTGATTCTTTTGATACAAAACTTACCGTTATTATTTCATGCATAACATAAAAAAAAGATTTGGTCTGATTGCTCCACTAACGTTATTTTTTTTTTATGAACGATTAAGTCTCTCCACTCAACCTGTAAAGCACCCTGGTTGCTTCTGTACACTTGGACGGAGCTAGGCCGGCAAACTTAGCTAGGACGCACAACGGAGTCCCTACTCTACTATAGAGTAGAGTAGGGACTCCGTTGTGCGTAGGTGTCCTAGCAGAAAAAAACCAGAAAAACCCCGCAACGGATAGCCGTTGCGGGGTTTTTTTTATGGATGGGAAATCATCAAAATGACTTCTTCCGCTCTGGGTAGACTGGAAGGGAGTGTCAGACTCTTACTGACTAAAACCCATCTGTGTTTCTCCTTATGATCTTTGCGTTCCAGGGTCACGGTGAAATTCCGCAACCCTAGCAGGCTCTGGCCCTAACGGGCCCCGTCTACTTAGCTGACATCTCTGCGCATCGGCGCGCATGGAACACAACGTTTTGTCGACCCGGACCAGTGGCGCTATATAGGGTGTATAGCTCCATCCCTCCTTCTCGCTCGAACGACTCACACTTTAACACGTCATGGTAGGGCCGCTGGTTGTTATCGGGCCGCGAGTCACCCAACGCTCGCCGTCCGCAGGCCCGTGCCTACGGTGGCCGAAAATCGCCCTGCGACTCGTAACGCCCGGGGCGTCTTCTTCTGTTTCGGCGGCTAAGGCGTGACGTTTGCCTCTCCTTCACGCGGCCCGCCCCTTTCTTTACTAGCATTACTGTTTCGCAAAAGGAGGTGACGGCTTCCCACGCCTCTGCGCTCTGGACCATGGAGTGAACCAGAGCCGGTAGTGAGAGGTCGCCGTCGCTGATCGCCTCGACGAGGACACGGCGGTGCTCCGCCCAAGCAGGGCAGACCTTCACCGTATGCTCCGCCGTATCCTCTGCGGGGGTTGACTTCTCTTCTGGTTGGTTTTCCCATGGACAACTTTATGTAGCTCTATCGCGTGTTAACAAACTTAGCAAATCATTATCCACAGTCCAACTTCGCCCACTGGTGAGCATAGGCCTCTCTTTTCGTGTGCCATTCCCCACGTTCCTGTGCCAGCCTCATCCAGGTTCTACCCACGATGGCAACAATATCGTCCGCCCATCTCGCCGCCGGTCGACCAATACTTTTTCTTCCAGTCCTCGGACGCCACTCAGTCACTGCCTTACTCCACCTATCATCACCGAGCCTTGCCAAGTGTCCTGCCCAGCTCCACTTTAGTTCTACAATTCGTTTTCCGATGTTGAAAACCTTCGTACGTCTTCGGATCTCGACGACGTGTCTTTACCAAGCATGGAACGCTCCATGGCTCTCTGTGCAACTATCAGTCTGTAAACAGCCTCCTGCGTGAGTATCCATGTAAGTAAGTAAGTCATGGTGGGAAAAGCATACTGGTTATAAAGGCGGGAATTCAGACATTGCGGAATTTCGGCAGGCTTCAGAATGTCGTCCATTTTGATAAAAGCGGCCCATCCATCCCATCCGTTCCTCTCGATACCTCCGTTTGTTGATTTTCTTTGCCAATTGAAAGGATATGGCCAAGATAATCATATCGGTTAATCATCTCCAACAATTCATTTCCAGATTCGAATCGCTGAAGGTGTTTGCCATAACCTTCGTCTTGGTCATATTCATCCCAAGACCCAACTTAAAAGAAGCATCTTAAAGATTTTGAAGCATTTTCTGGGGGTCATCGAAGTTCTCAGTGAAAACCACAAAATCATCTTAAGTGAGACAGTTGGGCAGAAAATTGACGTTAATACCGCTATAGTCCCAATCTGTACCCACATTTTTAACGACATCTTTTAGGACTTCTGTGAATAGTTTCGATGAAATGAAAGAAGCATTATCATTACAACGTTTCTCACGAAAAATTATTTGAACAGAAGAGGTGATACTCGACGGCGCGTTGTGTTCCACGCGCGTCACAAAAAGATGTCAGCATAAAGACGAGGCCCGCTAGGGCCAGTGCCTGCCAGGGTAGCGGTATTTGTTCGAAAGAGTCACCGCGGCCCTGGAACGCAAAGGGCATTAGGAGGAACACAGATGGGTTTTAGTCAGTAAGAGTCTGACACTCCCTTCCATTCCGCCCAGAGCGAAAGGAGTCATTTGATGTTTTCCCATACATAAAAAAAGAGGCAAGCAATGATAGACATTGACTGTTTGTATTAGATATACGAACACATTGATCTTATCTAGCCACATCATTTTACAATACATACACGCGAACGAAGTCGCGGGCAACAGCTAGTAATAAATAAAAACACAAATAGTGTTAAGAAGTGTAGAATACCACCATGTTGACGGACTACCAGTAACACCTAGCATGACTGTTCATACGCATTTAAATGCATCCACTTTCCTTTTATTTTAAACAAACCTATAAGTATATCTAAATATTATATACAAGAAAATCTGAAAAATCTTTTTTTTTGCAGTATGTTCCTTTTTCATCGTCCCCCAACCCATTTTTGGCAAATTTGTTTAATGTACAGACACAAACTTTCTACTGTTTTATTATATGTATAGATAAGTAAACTTAAATTTTAAAACAAACATTCCGCTCGCAAATAAAAAGCAAACACATCAAATAAATAAATAACTAGAAAATCATTCATTACTGTTCAAAAATCTATCAATAACACGCAAAGCCTCTTTCATAAAATTCAGATACTGAGATTTAAGCTCAAGCTCATCACGCCTTAGTTGGAGCTCACTCTCTCTCAAGCGAATCCTCTCTCTCTCGATCTCCATTTGAGCCCTATCACGCTGCATGTTGTCGTCTCGTGCATTATTCTCCATCCTCACGAAAATCTCTTCCACGTTTGTCACTCTTTTATTCCGTTGCAAAGGATGTGCTTGAGTAGTCTGCCTAGGAGTAGGTGGTCTAGACGGGGATGATGCAGTTAACTGTAGTGGTGTGGCTGCTCTTGGTGACGGTACATGTGCACGTGACTGTTGCTGTTGGCTAGGGCCGGCCACGTTCCATTCTTCAACTCCTGTTGACATAAGAAGATATTGTATAGGTATTTTTATTGCTTTTGTTGACGAGAACACGCAAAGGTACACAATGTAGAAAGATATACGATCTGTAAGTACATACCAGTTAAATTTATCACATGAGAGTCTGTTGCTGCCTCCGCGTCACCAAGAGCTGCAGATGTTTCGACCTAAGCAGACAAACTTATTATTATTATAAACACTTTTTAGGCACGTGGGAACCTGTTCCCACGTGCCTAAAAAGCCGTTCTCTGAATACATGGTATCCAGAGAACGGCTGTAAGAGTATCTCCTATTCAACGGGACATAAACAAAGAGTTGCGGAATGTTGATATTCAGTACTATTAAAACCTCTTAACGGTTCTACTTTAAGAAGTTATAAGCATACTAAGAGAAAGAAGCTTTAAGCGTACTAACAGACAAAATAAATATAAATAAATATACGCAGTGTGTAAGCATTAAAACAAATATTAGTCCAACAAACTATAAGTACATCTAGGTACGCTTCAATATGAGTATCTAAGTCAATATTAACACAAACTGGAGTGAAACCCAGCTCTTGCACATCTTGCATCCCCGTAGCTGATTGTTCACCTATAATGACCAAGACTCGTTGCTCCAGGTCCATTAAGCTCATTTTCAAAGGACGGCCTCCTCCTGTTTTATTGACCGACTTCTTGATTTTGGCCCATTTTTTTTTATGTTATTTTTAAAGTCGCTCCAAGCCTTGACCAATAGCCCAGCATTACATTAATAAATATAATGCTGGGGCAGGAAATAAGAATGGGGTCGTGAAAATCATGCAAGAAAACATGGTTTCTTTAAGGAAAATGCAGGGAAGCAGGTTGTGCAATTTTGTTGATATGTGTGAACAATGTACTCACTTTTCGCCATTTTTCCTCGGATGATGTCTTGCCAGTGCCCTCACTGTTTAATTTATTGACGAGGTCGCGCCATTTCTGGTTGGAGCTTTGCCGTCCTCGGGCTGCCCCAGAGAATTTTGACAAATCTCCATGTCTACAACAAAATGTCTCTTATCGTGACTGTATTTTTGAGTAGGATAGGAGTCCTAAGTAAAACTAGATTTACGCTTTACACAAATTTTGACCTACTTACTTAGAGTAGCTTTTTTTTTTTATTTTTTTTAGGTATGACCACTAGCAAGTTAACACACTTGGGATATCAACTGCTTACCCGGACTAAACTTAGAGTAGCATTTAAATATTTTTTCTGTTACTAAGTAGGAATACTTAATGAGGCACTTACCTTTCCATGTATTCCACCATGATCGTAAACTGGATGAAGCTGGTTCTCTGGGACATTGTAATATAGTAGGTATAGGTAGTAATATAATATTTTTTCAACTTAAACGTCTCCGAAAACGACACTACACAATCATAAGCATTCACGAAACAATGTTTTTTTTAAGTTTCTGAGGTTTACCTGTCTTCGGCAAAAATGTTAAGCCGTAATCACATTGACGCAGACAATAGTATGACAGCGAATCTTCAGCGAATTCCAGATAACTGCGAATCTACTCCGATGCAGGCGTGGCACCGGGCCGCTCTTCATTATTTGATGTGGCAGACATCGACCACCAGGCAGTGCCTTAACTTCACGTATGCGTATAGGTTTCTGCGCATAATATGTATTAGTCGCATAATAACCCCAGGATAAAATGGGTAATAAACGAGAATTTTGCCGAATAGAATAAAATTAATTAACAAATTCGACTGCCTCAGAATTAATAGCCCAATGTAGGTAATTGTCTGATTTGGTTATAATATAATAATTTATTATTAATGCAATTATAAAGCTTGGCTGTAATTCTACAACCAAATTTTTTACTTAAACTCCGTACCAAACACTAGGCCAGCTCAAAATCAAAGTGCTATGCCATGCGTTCAGCAGTGGGATTCTGTAAACATGTCGAAGTGAACACTTGGGCGGGGCGCACGATGGGTGAGTTGTCAAACCATACAAATAAGATGGAATGACAGCTCAGTTGTCGTTCACTCCGCCTAGGTGTACCTACACCGTGAGATGTCGACAGAATCGACCGGCTCCACAGTTCTCACACAGAAACGCTTTTATTTGACAAATTGGAAATGTAATAAATAAAAAACCTCAGTGTCTTTCGTTTCCGAAAAAAATATAAAACATCGTCCTTCATAGAATCACAAAAATGGTTAAGAATGTAACTGTATTACTGTTAAGTATAACATCCACGGGAATTCGAGCTCGCGAAAAATCGCAACAATTTCGCAGCCAAACGCGTGTCCGTGAGTGTGATCAAGGTTTTATACTTTTGTAATTTGAAGTAAACCGTCAAACGTTAAATGAAAGCTGTCAAATGTCATGTACTGAACCGATCGAAACCAAACAATTTATCATTAATTTTAACACCATTAAACTGATTTTTTTATATTGTTTACGAAAAAAAGAATTTATTAAAATGATAAACTTGTTTTAACATTTGTATAATATTAGTTATTCTTATTTTTTTTGTATTTTTCAGGCTCTAATTGAATCAAAACAGAGTTATCGGTTTTTTGTCTTCGTTTTCAGAACGCACCATTCACTTTAAACCATTCTAATCGCTCTTGGATTCTCGGCCTAAATTAACCATCGTTCAAATAGTACCTTCGAGTTGTCGCAAGACGTTTTTTGGAATTCGTGCTACCAATGTAACATGTCGCTGTAGCGAGTACGTAAACGTCTGGTATTTATTTACCATATCGATACTATTTCGCAAGAAGTTCGTGCTTAGCCCACTGTTCTGTTACACAAAAGTTTGCGCGTGTATTGGCCAAACTTGGCCAAACGTTTGTGCCGCTGGTTTTAAATCGGTAATTTTATTCAAATTTGATATTATTTGTTTGTTTAAAGCTTAAATTATAACTTATTTATGTAATTACCGAAAATAAGACACTCCGGCCGTTAAATTGCTTATTTATTGGGTTAAGCACGAAATTCTTGCGAAATCGTATCGATATGGTAAATAAATACCAGACAATTACGTACTCGCTACAGCGACATGTTATATTGGTAGCACGGACTCCAAAAAACGTCTTGCGACAACTCGAAGATACTATTTGAACGATGGTTAATTTATGCCGAGAATCCAAGAGCGATTAGAATGGTTTAATAGTCCAGTAGCCAGAAGAATATGCCCTTCGATAATTCCAAAGTTTTTTATTTTCGCGGTGTGGATAGGTTTAGTGAATTCATTGCTATGTACAAAAATGCTAACAGTTTAGAGTTATGCAATAGGAGATAAGCAGGTATTTCCTATTATTTCGTGTTATAACAAAATTAGAATATTTAAATGAAAATTCTATGTTGGTTTTTTGTAAGTACTATCTAAAGGATTTATTAGTGAAAATGCTAACAGATAGGTACTGTGGAACAATGGAAATCTGAAAATGTCCATTAACTCATTCAATAAAAAATTTAAGTTTTCAAATCATTTCTTAAACACATAAAAGGGATTAGTTATACCTTACAACAAAAGTTCTAACAACTAAGTAATATGGATCACAAGTAATTGTATTTTTACTTTGCGATTAGCGAAATATTGAATTTAAGTTTATAAGTTTGCGCCTACATATTAGTAATAATAAACTCTACTACCATACAAAAGTTTCAATAAATGCATATTATGGCTTTTGTTTAAATTGCAAATAACTATTTTCGCTACCGAGCCGCGTAGGTACGGCGCGTGCGATCGCAACACTCCAGCTCCGATCGGGGATGTAGGTACCTAGCTCCGTATACTGACCGCTCTTGTTCATTCTTGTTTAATTTTCTCCCTGGCGTTTGCATTGCACGTCACGTTTGAATATTGTTTTTAATCATTCTGTGTTGTGTTGGTTTATAAATGTTTATAAAGCATTGAGCACGAGCGATTTACTTTAAAATGAGTGAAAAATGTGCGGTTTGTGACCTTTTTCTAAATTCCGACGTAGTGACTGTAAAACTACGGGCACTACACACACTAATTACCGCTAGCCATAAGCGAGAAGACGGGAAGCATGTTATTTTCCAAGGAAAAGAAGAACTGCAATTACATAGAAAGTGCCGAATGATGTACATCAATGAAAAATGTATCATAGCCCACAAGAAGCGTAAAGCGGTGCAACAGATACAGAGAGAACCAAATGACCCCACCAGTAGAACATACGTACCTGGAAACTGCATTTTTTGCAATGAAACTGCGGATCAAGAGTTTATTAACTCGCAACAAAAATACTCCGCTGACAAAAGAATTACGGTTTCTCAAGTTAGAAGATCAGATACACAAGTGACCATATTAAGGGCTGCAGAAATACATAACGACGATTGGAGCCAACGAGTAAGTTCTTATTATTTATAAATTCCTACTAACTGTACTCCATCTACATCACCGCACAAGAACGTCTCGAACATAGTAAAGTAAACTTTCTGGAGGCCGTGCATGAAATTAAATCATTTTGAACATTTTTGAACATCGTTTGTGACAAAGGTGAGAAGAATTTGAACCTACTTGTTTTAGATGATAAAATTCAAGTTCTTATTCTCTCAGATGGCTTGAGAATTTTTCAAAAATAATGTATGTATTAATGGTAATTACCCATATTCAAAACCCTTTTTTCGCAAAAGTAACGAGCGAGTGATGTTTGGTTACGTTTTACACAAAACTACGACATTTATAACATTTAAAAAAATATCACTACCATCACTGTATTGTCAACAATCAGATGCGTTGAAAACATTATTGACTTGAATAGAAAATATGGCAGAAAAAAAGTGTTGAAAAAACGGAATTCTTGGAAAACATCTATACAAATAAATATTTTTTTCTATACCTTAGAAACACTTTTAAGAAAATTTAAAAATTGCACAATAATCTTAAGTTAACCTTTTAATAGAATCTAAAATTTATTTTATAAATAAACAGTAACTTAATTTCGTAAATTACAAGAAAATTGAGCTATATTAGTGAGCGCGCAAACTCGATCGCGTCACTACCGATCGGGCTCTCCCAGCGTCAGCACGTACTACTTTGTTTCGCAGCCGCTCGATTGTTTTACGTAAATACATTTACAAAATTGTACGCCGACTACCACATTTTGAGTAAGTATTATTTTTTATATTTTGTTTGTTTATTAGGACTGATTATATTTTTTTCACCTTTATAATAATTAGAGGTAACGGTTGTATGTTTGTATGTAAAAGTAAATCTGCGGCATTACTCTACTACTACTATTAAATTAAAATACTTTCTCTAATGGCATCTACAATGGTTAAGTGCAGCTATATTATCATCCACAGAATGTTGACACTTTTTATGGTTACTTATACCTCAATATAAATATGGACAGTAGGGAAACTGCCTACAAACGCTCGAAACGGCACACTCACACAAACATGCACACCGAAGAGACTCCTAAGGTGACTTCGCGGGACTAGCAGTAGCGAGTGCCGCATCAAGACGAGTGGTCACGTTTAACTTTATCTCCGCGATCGTTTTGAAAATGCCAGGAAAGTATTGCGTAGTACCTATACGGCTGTTTGAACTCGGCTTCATCAAAACCGGAGCTATCGTATTTTAAACTTCCTACTGATATTGAAAGTTAAGAATGATTTCTAGTTATTGTTATTTAATTGTTATCGAATTACGTATAAGTCCGTGTGATCGATCATAATGAATTCGTGAACTTACTTGTAAATCATTAATGCGGCGGTTTTGAGGGTATTTTAAGCTGATAGTGCAATAGTGATAGTGGTAACAATAAGTACATCCAAGATGGCGACTGCAATAGGTATTCTATATCAATATTTTCGTCATGGGTGTCATTTTCATGGAAGTCGATTCGAAATAAACACATGTGAGAGTAAGAAAACGAATTGGACGTAAACCATAGCGTAGTTTCGGGTATTGCTAGTATCGGTTGTGGTCGGGCTAACTTGAACGAGCTAGCAGCATCCATTAATTTGCCACTTATTAGCAAATCGACCTACCAGAAATGTCACGACAACTTGTATGACTGGTGGAAGACTACGTCTGAATCATGTATGATTGCTGCCGGTAAAGAAGAAGCTTCTATGGCTATGGAAAAAAGTAGTGTGAGTCCGTCCGTCCGTCACAATACTTGTCTTCTACCAGAAATAGTAGATCCGAGAAAAACTCGCTCCATGCCACTGAGGGACACAACATTTTAAGATTTTTTTAGGTTTTGGTTTAGGTACTCTTTGGATTGTGGATGAAGTAATGATGATGAATAACTTCTGGAGATTACTTGCATAGACACAACCTTGTAGCCAGGACTATTTTCCCTCAATTTGCTCTAAATTAGAGCCTTGTGGGATCGGAAGTGCCATATTGTAGGTATGTGCCCGATCTAGTTCTCCACGTGCCTTTGTCCGTTGGATCATACTGGTTTTGATGTACTCTATGGATTATGGATGACCTTATGATGACAACTAACTACCGGAGATTACTTGCATAGCCACAACCTTGTAGCCAGGATTAAATACCAGTAATTTGCTCTAGATACAGCCGTGTGGGATTGGAAGTGCCATATTATAGGTATTGCCCGATCTAGTTCTCCAAAATGATAATATCACATTGTACTACAGTCAACTCATCATCACTGACAGGTCTATTGTAGCCAATAAACCTGATATAGTGATGGTGAATACCTGGACTCTTGTTCAATTTCGTTTTTTTAAATATGGCGTACTGAGGTCGTGTAGAATTAAATGAAATAACTGTGATATAACAGCGTGCTGGATACGATTTTTTTTCTTTTTAATTATGCGATTTCCGCGTACTAATTTTGCCGCAATTGATTAAATTGCTTAGTTCTGTTGTTACTTAATGAATAATAATTGAGCCGTGCAGTTTTATAAGGATATTAACTTCTACTTTCCTATTTTTAGCATAGTGATAGTTCTTACAAGCGTGGTGGTAACCAAAGATATGCACCGGACTTTTTAAGATACTTATTTTTTATAATCTGCTCGGTAGGAAACAAATACTGCGCTTTTAGAAACCTTATTACTCATTTGCCGATCGAGTAAAGCCTTTTATGATTGGTGATTGCCATTTCGAATTTTTCCGTCGTAGCAGGTAAAGGGCCTGTTCACTTTAATTTTCTGCTTCCAATATCTTTTTAAACGTTATATACGTGACTTTTCCATCATCATCATCTGCTATCAACTCGCCGGATTTCACGTTTTGCCTCCCAGTTGAACCTTCGACTATGACGCCTTGCTTGTTGAAAATCCGATATGAAGTTTGCTTGGTCATACACGACACAATTCGTATTTTTAATAGTCATGTATAACAGTTGACCAGTTTTGTTTTCAATAATGTTTGCGACACTCGGCAATGCCAAATAGCTAGTATTGTAGGTGAGGTTGCTAGTGTTTCACAAATAACCCTGTATATTTAAGTCTTTTTATTTCCTTTTTTAACGACGACCTCAACTTTGTATTGTTTTGTCAAAGTAATTTTTCACAAATGGTTGCACTGACTGAACAGGTCTACTCTAATGTGCATGATTCCATCCTCAAAAAACATCTTAGACACTAGTTTATACCAAGATTACAATATATCAGAATAAAAGAGAATTCTCGTAAATATGTCCGTATGGAAAGTGTTTTTTTGTACAACCATTTTACAAAAAACAAATATCATTGTATTGTATCGTTTTTTTATTTATCATTTTGTTAAATGTCTCAATGTATCAACATCCATCTAACACAAAATTGAATAAATTTAATGGGAATTGTGATAAATATAAAATATACAGACGTTACAGATTTTTATTTATAAACCTTACTACTATATAATTTTGTAACTTAAAATAATATCTTCTAAAGGATCAACATTATTTGAGCGCTCACTGAGCTCGATTTTTGCGCGCGTGTGCGTGTAGCTGCATGAACGATGCACACGAACATAGATTTGCAGCGAATCTAACAAGTGAATTTTATGCACGGCCTCTTAATTTTATTATGTGAATGGGGAAAATTTAAAAGCACCATCTGTTTGACAGATCGGAATAGGTAGACAGCATTTGTTATAGTATCAGAGACAAATAGTGACTTCCATGCGACAACTTTTTTTTCAGGAAATTGTTTCGAGTACCTACCTATCGGGATAGGTATCACTAAGTGTACATTAAATTAATAATGAAACAAAAACAGGTACCTACTTATTGAATCCAATTATTTTATTGCTTTGTTATAATTATTTTTGTACCTACTTAAGTGATGTCCCAAAACCCGGGACAGCTATCCCGGAAAAATATGTTGTAATGGAATCTCCACTTTCTGTCTCTGTTCCTCTATCCATATAACAAGTAGATACATAATAATAATAAAACTATAGTCAACATATTGCGATCTTGGTAGGTAGGTATTAAATTCTTTGAAATAAACTATCAACAACGTATTTTCAAAACAGATTTTTTAAACAGCAGTGACGGGATTTTCATAATTACACGTGGACGAAGTCACGGACTGGAACAGAGTAAGTACGTACCTAGTAATTTGTGAGATGTGACAATAATTAAATGATTTCGCGCCTCATTCAATAGGTACGTTTGTAGTGAGTTTGGTTCGAAGTGTTACCGCGCCGTGGCCCGTGCTGCACGAATTGCCGCGTACCTACACTGCGCCCCAATATCCAAATTGTATTTTATTTATTAAACAAAAGGCATAACATGTATATGTTGAAACTTTTGTATGGTGGCAGAGTTTATTAATACGAATATGTAGGCGCAAAATTATAAACTTAAATTCAATATTTCGCTAATCGCAAAGTAAAAATACAATTACTTGTGATCCTTAATACTTAGTTGTTAGAACTTTTGTTGTAAGGTATAACTAATCCCTTTTATGTGTATAATAAATGATTTGAAAACTTAAATTTTTTATTGAATGAGTTAAGGGACATTTTCAGATTTCCATTGTTCCACAGTACCTATCTGTTAGCATTTTCACTAATAAATCCTTTAGATAGTACTTACAAAGAACCAGCATAGAATTTTCATTTAAATATTCTAATATTGTTATAACACGAAATAATAGGAAATACCTGCTTATCTCCTATTGCATAACTCTAAACTGTTAGCATTTTTGTACATAGCAATGAATTCACTAAACCTATCCACTCCGCGAAAATAAAAAACTTTGGAATTATCGAAGAATTTGTGGAAAAAATATTGTATCCCTACTGGACTATAAAGTGAATGGTGCGTTCTGAAAATGAAGACAAAAAACCGATAACTCTGTTTTGATTCAATTAGAGCCTGAAAAATACTAAAGATAAAAAAGTATTAATATTATATAAATGTTAAAACAAGTTTATCATTTTTATAAATTCTTTTTTTCATATAAAATTAAAAATTTCAGTTTAATAGTGATGAAATTAATGATCATCATATCAGCCGAAAGACGTCCACTGCTGGACATAGGCCTCCCCCAAGCGTCGCCACAACAACCGGTCCTGTGCGTCTCGCATCCATCGGTTACCCGCGACCCTCACTAGGTCATCGGTCCACCTTGTGGGAGGCCTTCCAACGCTGCGTCTTCCGGTACGCGGTCGCCACTCCAAAATTTTTCGGCCCCATCGACCATCTGTTCTGCGAGCAATGTGCCCCGCCCACTGCCACAATGCCACTGCAACAAATTAATGATAAATTGTTCGATTTCGAACGGTGTAACACATGACATTTGTCAGATTGCATTTCACGTTTGACGTTTTCCTGCAAATGACAAAAATATAAAACCGTTAGCACACTGATGCAAACGCGTGGAGCTGTGAAGTTCTTGCGCTAGCGAACTTAAAAATTGATAAAAGCGCTTGCAGCACGCTCACACCTTAACTTTTCCAGGCCTTAGTAAGTACCTAATTCCTTTGGACATAGTAATGGTAGTTAGATGGAATACTACCTATATTATTACTAACCAAAATTTCCCAAATAATCATTCACTTGATAGAAATAATAATTATACAAGTTATATTATTACACAAATATATACTTTGCAATGATTTCTTCCTAATTTGGAGGATTTGGTTACTTTTGAAATTTTTAATAGCGCCATTTGTAAATGGTGGTGGTGACGTTGCCTCTCGGTGTATGTTTACCCTAATAAGGCGTAACGTCTATTGTTGTTTGTTGTCATTTCAAATAATAATTGTAATTCACCAGCTTATACAAGAAAACTGTGTGCTGTACGGTACCAAGATGTTATAATTAACAAAGTCAACAAGAACAAGCTTTAGTAAAACCGTCCTTAAGGTGAAGTTCATAGAAAAGTAAGCATTTTTATAAAATTTTGTAACCTACACTTTTATTGCTCATACTCATGCAGCAATGCCAAATGCGCCTGTTATGCTGGTTCCTATGGAGTATGAGGTGAGCATATTGCCGTACACAGCACACAGAATGAGACTTCATGTAGGGCTGTTATTGAGAAAGACCAATAACACTTTGCACGACCAATTCTTTTTCATGTTTCACAATCTTTGATTTTTGTTATAACTACTTCTTTTATCAACAGGAGATGGAAAGTAGATTATTTCAGATTCTAGCCAAGAGCCTTTGCCGGCACCACATTGCAACAATATAATCCAGCATTGCGACCAAGAGCAGGCAAACCATTCCAATCGCTTACACGAGCGTCTACTAGTCTGTGACTGAGTTTTTTCAAAGACCACGACAACAGGGCATTCAACGAATAGTATAGTCAAATTAGGCCATTTTTTAATAAAGATTGGAATAAATTCTCCGGAGAGGCAAAAACGTTTCTAATGGTTTTGTATGAGTGAAAAATGGAATGTAAAAAACAAATTGCATTTAGCACCCCTACGGAAGGGGGTGAAAAACTGTGAAATCTGTTTATTGTTCATAACTAAGCAGAGCATACAGTTGTACTCATCGTAATTTTTTATACGCTTTATTACACCACAATCTACATTATTACATTTTATTTATTTTAATCAGACCAACGCAGCGTTAGAAAAAAAATAAAATATCTGTAAACATGATTTTTGGTCATTGCGGCTTAGGGGAAAATCGTGTAGTTCTGTAAACTCAGAAAAGGGTTAGTCATTTTGGCCTAAATACATGATTGATTTTGCACCCTGGTGCGACATACGGAAATTAGTTTTTCACGTTTTTCTGCCGCTGTACTTCGGGGGAAATTTTGGTTGTTTTGAAAATCATCACAATCATATAATTTGGTTTCCTTTGTATTTGCACCAAATAAAAAATTAGCATTTTTATATGGAACATACATTTTTCGTGTATTGTAGTCATTGCCATTGAGCAACTACGCTATGGAAGAGACAAGCGCGCGACACGGAATAATAAACTGACAAGAAGCGCCGTCGCCACGTGCATAAGCGCGTAGTTGTGTTGCGGGATGTGTTTTACGAGGAAGGAGTACTTTCTGATTGTGAATGCTCTGTTTGTAAGTAATAGTATACAAATCCAAAGATTTTTTTAATGCAAAAGCAGCTTGTTTTTAATCGAAAAATAAAACAGCAGGCAAGCATGTCCTTTATTTCTTTCAAATTAATTATTTGTCTTTCGAGTTATAGACCCTGTGACAGCGCTGATTATCCTACGTCATGAAGTAACGTAGGAATAAGGCTAAGAACTCACGAGACCGCAGTTTTGTGCGGTTCCACAGCAGCTGCCGTTGGATTTTCGCCCGCAAACTTGGCGGGCGAGTATCACAAGACGGGCGGTTACTTACGATCAGATTGTTTAGTTGATTTCCAGACCGCCATGAACACACTTAAAAAACGAGCTGTAACGCGCTGCTGCCTTAGTACTTCAGATTCACAAGTACCAGGAGACCAGAAACATCAAGTACCAGGGGACCAGGAACATGTCATTGTATTTTTGGGCTGGTATAATTATGTAGGTAGGGTAGGTGTAGGGAAGGTGTAGGGTAGGTGTAGGGTAGGTGTAAGGTAGGTGTAGGGTGGGTGTTTCCTGATTAAAAAAATACAATAAAAATCAGGAAACCTTGCTATTTCCGATATTCACGCGGGCGAAACCCCAGCTAGTAACATAATAGGTACTTATAAAATACATATACAAGCTAAAATAATAAAGTAATAAATATGATTTAATATACTAAAATTTCTGATCTGCCGGTCGATTCTGTCGACATCTCACGGTGTTCACCTAGGCGGAGTGAACGACAACTAAGCTGTCATTCTATTTTATTTGTATGGTTTGACAACTCACCCGTCGTGCGCCCCGCCCAAGTGTTCACTTCGACATGTTTACAGAATCGCACTGCTGAACTCATAATTATTATGACGAAGACAAACTAAGAATGACAGGCTTTTAAGTAGAGTCTTCGGATTTTACGCTTAAAGGAAAATTTGGACTCAGCCTTCTTGATGTCAAGGGGATTCCAGAGTTTAATGGTTGAAATAGCGTAGGAATTAGACATAAACCCGGTGCGGTGAGAAGGAATATGAAGGAGTAAGTTTTTGGATGCTCGAAGGTTAAGACTGTGAGAACTGCCCAACACTTTAAAATATTGTTTTAAATAATCAGGAGCACAAGGATCATTCATAATAGTGAAGAGCATGCAGAGGGATCTGAGGGATCTCCTTTGACGGATAGGCAGCCCTTTAAGCTGAGAACGAAATGAAGAAATGTGATCATATTTACGAAGGGCAAAAATGAAACGAATACAGTTGTTAAGTAGTCGATCCAGTTTGTTAAGAAGTTCTTGGGATAGATCAGAGTAGCAAACATCAGCATAATCAATTATAGGAAGCACAAGTAATTGAACCAAAGTGGTTTTAGTGCTAGAAGGAAGAAAATGCTTGAATCTATAGAGAGATCGCAGTGAGTAAGTTACATTCTGGCTAACCTGAGAAAGCTTATTCCAACTTAACCTGTCATCAATGTTTAGGCCTAAGTCTTTAACGTGTGGCTGGAGAGGGATGACGGCATTGTTGAAAGTAAGCGGCAGTAGTTGACTGGTGTCCAAGTAACGTAAAAAATAAGTTCTGCCAATCAGGATAGCCTGGCTTTAACTGACATTGACTGTAACCCCAAATCTGCTTGACCAATCACTGATAGCTAGAAGCTAGAAGGTCAGCATTCAGCAATGAGAAGCAGTTGTCCAGGTTGTCAGTGTCAGTTTGCGCGTAGACATGTAGATCATCAGCGTACAGATTGTAGGAGCATTTGAGAATAGTGGTAATAGAGTTTATGAAAAGAGAAAATAAAAGTAGAGAGAGTATACCGCCTTGTGGAACGCCAGTTTTCAGGGCGCACCACTCAGAAAATTTCTGATTAGCACGGACCGCTTGCTGGCGACCACGAAGATATGATGAAAACCAATCCCGTGCCGACGAAGAAACCCCAATTTGAGACAGAATAGCCAGGAAGATGTCGTGATCAACGGTGTTAAAAGCATTGGAAAAATCTATTAAAACTAACACCGTTAATCTTGAGTTTTTCAGGCCATTCCTAACGTCTTCTGTAACCTCAAGCAAAGCTGTGGCTGTGCTGTGGCCAGGCCGAAAACCTGATTGGAAAGGGGATAACAGATTATACCTAAACACAAAAGTAGATATTTGTTTAAGAGCAACTGCTTCCAGGATCTTAGATAGGAAAGGGAGAAGGGAGATTGGTCTGTAGTGATTAAATAAACTGGTGTTGGATATTTTAGGAAGAGGGATTATGATGGCCTTACGCCAGATTGTGGGAAATACTCCAGTTTATAGGGAGGCATTGATAATGTGTGTAACAATAGGGAGAATACTTTTAATTATGAGGGATATCATAGTTCTGCTGACACCATCACAGCCAACAGCCTTGGACTTAATTGCACTGAAGGTTTTGAGGACTTCAGGGTCAGTCACTGGGGAAAAAGAGAAAGAATCGGGAAGTAAGATTGGCGTGGAAGTAATCTCAAGAAGAGTTTTGTTTTTAACGGCATCTACAAGAATATCCGACGATGAAAAATGCTTATTCTAATCACTCAAGGACACGTTAGAAGAAATGACATTTGGGGAAGGACTTTGTTATGCCGAGAGATTTGAGAAACTTCCATATATCAGCCGGTGAAGAGTTAAAGACATTTTCACAAATGTATCGGCGTTTATAAGCTTTTACCATCTGGTTACAGCGGTTTCTAGCCACCTTGTACAGGTTCCAGTTCTCCTCACTGCGATCTCTTCTACATCATCCACTCAATCAACAGCTCTCGCATAATCCATTTTTCACATTTATTGAACAAACACAGTTAGTGAAATAATATAAAAGGAAATGACAAATAATAAATTTGCGTAACGCACGGATCGCTTCTTGCCACAACTATGATAGTTCAAACACTACGCTTTGCTCCCGCGCCCGCCCCGCGTCCTGCTTCAACCCCTCGTTCGCCTTGCGAACGCTACGATATAACCACGCTCTCTGTATAAACTTCCCGAGGTATATTTCTTATTTTTATTAGGTGCAAATGTAGTATTTGTAGAATACATTATATATTAAAAAAATCATGACTACACTAATTTCCCCCGAAGTACAATTTGTAAATATTGTGAAATGCTGGTTTCCAAGGGGTGCAAAAGGGTGCTAAAATAACTGGGTGTTAATGATGCTCTGAAAAGCTTATTTTGAGTTTGCACCAACAGACTGAATTTCCCTTGAGCCGCAAATGATTTTTTTAAATTTATTAGTGTTTCATACACCTCACACCTTTTTTGGTGAAAAGTAATTATACAACAAAGGGGTATCTACATATATAAAAACATAAAACAGTTAGTTATTAATTAAAATTCAAAATAATGAGACTTTAATGTTAATACCTAACATTAAACGATGTTCCGTACATAACAGAAATGGTGCAAACTCAGAGGAGACTTATATTCATGTTTTCTAATGATTCCATAAAAAATTACAACTACACGAATTAAGTCCAATCTTTTTGCTAATTCGACTACACTTGAAGCGATTGGGGGAATCTTTTGTAACTTCTGATGATTCAAAAGTGCTAATTTCAAGCTGCTAAGATGTCAACCATGTTTGGAATATCTGCTGTTCCTGCCATTTCAGGTGTTTGGAGCACGGTCTATAAGCCATAGCTCATAGGTGCTCCAAACATGTTTGATATCTAGCAGCTTTACCAATTCAATAAGATCCGTGTAGGTACCTCTATTTAGGACACATGAAATATAAAGTTTTGTTTAAATGTAAATCGATATTTTATTTCATCAATGCATTATGCTTATAATATACATAGTGAATGGTAATTTCTAATTGCAAAAGATTTTTTAGAATTTTATCTGGCATAAGCTTAATCAGCACACCAAGTTCCTACTACTGCTAGGCTACAAGCTTTCTCTGTGAGGGCGAGTCGGCCACAATCCATCACGCGGACCCAGTGAGGGTTAGCTGGATTTCACATGTCTTCGATTTTTTTCTTCTAGGATATAACAGTGTCCTCACGACGCGACGTCCTTAGCTGCTTTGAGATTAGCAATGATAAAATAAATAACACCAAGCATTTGGGTTTGGAACATCGACCTATGTCAGATCACGGGCCTAGTCGGGGCCGTTTACTGGATTTATTATTTACAACAAGTACTCGTCATTCCCCACTGCTTTGCTGACGAGGCTAGCCCAAAAAAACATTGTCTGTTCTATTTGTTTGTTTGTGTTTTATTTAAATTTCGAACTGGATTGCAAATGGAAAGCCATTAAAAAAAAAACAAATGAAAACTTTGGCGCGGGAATTGTACATTCAACAACTGTAGTTTTTCAAATAAAATGTTCTGCCTAGCTAGGTACCTACTGCTTAGTTTTGATTTCCGCGCATTATTTGAGAAAAGTGCTATACAACCCCAGGCCACAACACACACAGGCATTGATGGACTTACGTATGTGTATCTCGGTTTCGCCTCGGCCCACATTTACACGTTTGCCCAACAATGCTTCTTTTGCTGGCCGCTGCAGTACCTAATGTACTATTAATATATACCTGGGATGGACAGTATTTGCCTGGACATCAAATTGGGGCTGTCATTGGTGTGACAATTTTTTATTTGGTTATAATGTAATAGATACACAGATACATACATAATACGCTATAGAATAGATACATAAATACCAAAATGAACAGGCAGCAAAAAAAAAATGTTTTTTAAAAGCACGACTGAGCGCGCCTTACTGGAACTGAAAATGTATTCCATATACGGGCAGCATGTACACTAAAGGATTTATCCAAGCAAGTTGTGCAACATGTAAATATTAGTGGTTCCGAGTCCAGAGAAACTTAACTGAAACAATTTCTTAATATCAAGGCTTTAGTATACTTTACTATAACTAAAATATAAGGCTCCTTTCATGACTTCGGACGATGCAACTGGAATAAAGACCATTCTGGCAATCTTCTCGATCGTATCTAAATTTGTTGCCGTGAATAACTGTTTTTCTATTAAAGTTCCGCTCAACCATAGAGTTTTCGAATAAAAAAATATAGTTGTTATAACAAAGAACTAAGTAAATTAGTAATTTATTTTGCAAATATGGGTACAGTAAATGGTGATAAAGTGGTAGGTTCAGCAATATTTATCAATAAGCATGCCATAGTTAAAATATAACGCAAAAACAATAAAGGCAATTTAAGATAGGTACATTGAAGATAGACAGATCACTCCAACACAATTTATGTATCCAAACTTCTTCTTCAACAACAAACACTACACAATACTTACACAAAATTCTTTCTCAATAACGAATTCGCTGCGAGTTTATTATGCTTTACGCGTGAAAAAGCTTTGCAGCCTGTTTTGAACAATAAAACGGGAATTCTTATACTATTGCTTAGGTTATCACTACATAGTAGGTATAAAACAAAGTCGCTGTCGCTGTCTGTTCGTCTCTATGTATGCTTAAATCTATAAACCTACGCAACGGATTTTGAAGCGGTTAAGTTTTTTAATAGATAGAGTGATTCAAGAGGAAGGTTTATATGTATAATACATGTATAATATTGTGGAGAAACACTGAAAAATTTAGAGGTTTCTAATGTGATGTCGTAAATAAACACATTTTTTTTATTATCGCTTACATTGCAAACGCTGGCTTAACCCCACGAGATCAATCAAAATAATGTACCTACTACAGTATTGTACACCTTAAAAAGGTCAACAAAAAAGTCCGCGATGGTATATGTCTATCTCTTAAGGATAACCCACAATAACCATTTTTTATCCTTTACATTTTACGGGAAAAAATGACAAAAAAGCTGTAAACGTTGTTTATAAGGACATTCTGTAGTAGGTTTTAGTATCAGCATTGCACATTTGCACCCGTGCGAAACCGGGGCGGGTCGCTAGTTTATTATAAATGACCGACGCCATGCAGTAGACACTCTTGCGCATTAGTGCCGTCACATCACAGAGACTACGTCAGCCAGGTTTTTAGAACGATTTGAGTTCGACTTCACAAATACAGCTACTTCCATTATGTACTGACTAGATAGTATTAATATGTTGTGCTGTTGAAAGTACACGCACCTATCAGTAGCTGTAAGCATAACCAGCACCCGTTAAATATATTATTATTTTCTGGGCTTTGGAAACTGTTTCTCTTTTTTTGTTTAAGTGCGTGTACGCCGTATGTCATTTCATACAAACTTTCAAGTCCTTATTCTTCAAAATGAACGAACCGATTTTAACGAAACTTGGTATGCATACGCTAGATATCCAGGTCTAAATAGTTATCAGAAAACATTCTTGAAAAAGGCTTTAGAGGGAGAGAGAGCGTATTTATGTTTTCCATAGAAAGTGAAAAATTACTATTATCCTTCCCCCTGAACTTTTTTTCGATTTTTTTTCGAAAAATAAGGATTTCAAAGTTTGTATGAAAAGCCGTACCACGTAAACGCTCTTAAGTGGGATCCTACTATGCCTTAATAAGCAGTAAGAACTGCATCCATGTATATTATTGGGATAGTGAATGTAGAGCGTATGCAGACTTACTATTCTCCTTAAAATAAGGTATCAGTATCTGCTTTTAATAGTTATTTATGATATTAGTGCTACCGCACAGTTGGTTTTTACCAACGAGTAGACGAATGTAAGCACGAGACGAAGTCGAGGGCTTACCATAGTCACGAGTTTGTAAAAACCAAATCCGCACGTGTGTCATACAACGTTTTTCGACACATTTGCGAGAAAACATTACAATAAGTAATGAAACAAAATTTTTGTCTCTAGAAATCAGTCGGAAAGTCGAACAATCTTTGACGTTTCTAATATGAAAATGGCGCGAATTTGCAAAGGGCGCCACATGCGCGTGGTGAAAATTAGAACCACATACTTTATTTTTTTATTTATCTTCTCTCATTTTCTCTATAATATTAAAATGAGACAAACGTATACAGCAAAAGCGCTTCCAAGGAGGTTCGATTATTTAGCTTATTTATTCTCGTGATGTGAAACTCCTTGGTGGAATTCTTATTAATTTTTATGGAAATTAAAAAAAAACCGTAAAGAATACGCACGGCGCTATACAACGGAGTTTGCGGTAAAATATGTACTTAGGTGAGAGTACCTACTTTGCCGCACGCTCCATTGTGTGGTGCATAATTTTTAACTTTCGAACAATGCATACAGGCTTCGTAAATGCATTTTTTGAGCAAATGTGTTGAAAAAGGTTTTTATCTATTACGAGTCCCAGAAATTTAGTATTTTCTGCAACTTTGTTGTTGTATTGTATATAATGCTGGAAATCCGCTGACTTAAAATGTACAAGTTTTCTCTCTTACCAATTTACAACATTTTGGTTGGCAAAGCTTGGCTCATCGGCGTAGTGTTGCTTGCCTGTCAGGCTACTTCGGAGAGTGCGCAGGTACTCCACGACCTGATCCCACCATCGCCGGATATACCGGAATACCAGACGTACTGCTGGGTACCATCCGCACTTGTTCCGATATCGCGAGTAGTCGTACTCAGTGCTTCTCCTGCACAATTATGATGCGCGCAGGCAAAGTGTGGAGCTCTCTGCCAGCGTCTGTGTTACCTTTTACATACGGGAACCGATCACTTTTCCGTTTCTTTTGTTCGAATTTAATTTTACCGAAAACTATCCACCGACGTCTTTTTAGCTATATGCAATAACTGGCATATTTTTAGATCATCGAAGTATCGTGTGCCGTAGGTATTATTCCGATTTCCAAAATATTATTTTACTATTGGCTGAAGACTCTTTTGAACTTTGAACTTTTTTCATTTGCCATATTTTCACCACACCAAAACAAAATTTTACGGAATATTATTTGGTCACAAATATATAGCTGGTTACTTGGTAGCATTTTCAATATTAAATCAAAAATAGTATCATAAAAAGTGTTGTGCTACAGATTTAGTGACTGAAACGAATCGCTGCAAAACCGACTTCACGCAGTCTTGTCTGCCCTACACCTAGAGTGTAATTAAAGCCCGCGTAGGCGCGGAGGGGTGGACCGGCCCGCGAGCTAAGGAGCAGGTGGTTTGAAGGCCCGCCGCTGCGGCTGAGGATGGCCGGTGGAGCCGGCCAGCAAGCCGATGCTGCGGTGGTGACTGGTGAGCGTTAAAACCATCTGTAACGATAAGCTCACGTGGGGCCACCCAAACCCCGAAGTGCCGGAGCCGAGACAGAAATAATGCTTGCTGCATGTTGCATCTTACATGTTGTATGCTTATTGTTTGCACGCTGCATGCCTGCTTGCATGCTGCATGCCTGCTTGCATGCTTCTTACTGGGACCACTTGAAAATGTTCGGAAACCTAATAGGTACTTCGAACAAATGTTATTTCAGCTAAGTGTAACTTCGGTAAAAAGTTTTTCTACCAAATTAAATGTCGGAGTAACGAAACAAATCGAATACAAAATAGGACAACTAATACAGTGGCAGCCGTAACTTCAATGAAGTAAAAAAAACAAAACGATAATAGTAGAAAAGTTTTAGATGAAATAGGTAACCTTCACATACAACCCGTCTGCCTTAAAAGCAAGAGTAAACAGGCATCTTCTGGACAAGCTCGCTCCATCATAGACCTCATCTATTGCTTTCATCAGGCGTGATTGAGGTTAGCCCATTCCCCAATGATAAAAATAAAAATTACTTCGTCTTCTTGAGTCTCCGTAAGCTTCAAGTTTTTTTAATCTATGCGGTCAAAGGCCTGTCATGCCACAATATAATTATGCCTCATAGGACATAGAAACAATGTACATACATGCGAAGCAGAAACAATGTTTGGGTATTATATAAATAATAAAAATAAAAAAGATTTCAAGAGTGATAACATTTTTTTCGACATAATAATAGTGAAAATCAAAATAAATAAAAAATCAGAAAATTCACAACAGACTAATAGGTACACATGCTCCGTTTCTACATTATCTGTGGTGTACCTTATCTAAAATGGCGGCACATCACCTTCAACAGCTGATGGGTTACACATACACTATGAGCTTTGGATTCTTAGGATTATTAGTTAAGAAACTTTTGTGTAACTGTTTGTTTTCCCAAAGAAATAATACTTAAATAAATAATTCTAATTAAGGTTTCAGGATTTCTTGGGTTTCTGCATGCGATAATTCTAACATTATTGTAATGTACCTATTGTTTTCCTACCAAAATATTTAAAAGAAAACTGACTAAGATGGTTGATATGTTAGTCAGTTTTCTTTTAATATTTTGTTCACAGCGTGAACTAGTGGGGATTTTTGGAAATTTCAACTTCAAAAGGGAGAAATGAGAGAAGGAACTTTGTATGAAAGTTTTTGTTTTTTGGAGATAACATCTACGCGAACGAAATCGCGGGCATCCGCAACTGAATAATTAAAATTAAATGAAAAACCTCATTCGTTTGTATCGCAAATTTAAATTACATTTAAAGCGCATCAGTAGTATTGATCGAATTGATAAAAAAATAAATGAGGAAATTATGTGGGATTGCCGTGACAGTTATTTCACCTAGCACAATTGGAACTACCTACATCGGACGGCTTCACAGTCATCACTTGTTTAACTTTCTACTCGATTTTCCAAAACATGTTTATATGCGTATGTAAGGAATGTAGAACATGTCTATGGTAGGCGCCAGACAAATGTGCATAACGGTAATTGACCCACATTCATTTGTTGACTTTCATAATATGAAAAACAGAAATAAGGACATAAAGCTGTCCTGAATCGACTTCTATCGTGATCCTTTGCGTTCTGTAGTAAAGAAAAATAGTTCATAATTTATTCTTTGTGTATCTGTCGCAGCCAATTAGCTTAATCAGCCACTTAATTAGTTGCCTAGCCTTTTCATTTCAATGTGCCGATTTTTCAGCGACCTAAGTGACATCTTTTGTTCAATATCGTTTAATGACTAACCCATGTCACTTATGTCGCTGATAAAAAGTCACAGTTCAATGAAAATGCTAGACTTTTAATGAAACGGCGGATTCAGCTAGTTGGCTGCGACATATCTACGAAGAGATATCAGGGAAAAGTCAATGTACTTTATTGCAAGTTTATCTGACCCCTACCATACATCTATAATTTTTATGCGATGTGAATAGAATTAATCAACAAAAGGGGTCATTAGATTTATTTTGACACCCTGAATGGCTTGATATCTACAAACACTCGAAATACATACCCTCCTTCTAGTAACGTCGGATAAAAAGTGCATAGGTAGCAAAGTCAAGAGTTGCAATAACTACTAGGACGAAATAAGCACTTTGACTAAATAATTAAGGTTGTACCTCAAAAGTAACGAACGTTCTTGAAGAACGTTTTACCCAAAAAGACAGTAAATCAGCTACAGTAAGGTTTCTTTTCGCTAAGTCGTACGTAGGAGTAGCGTCAGTTACATCAGCTTCACACCTCGCTCCCTCGTGGTTACCAGAACATTTGCAGACTGGCTCATCCTCCTCGTTTATGGAACATTCGCCGTCGTTTAGACAGTACCCGTGACAAGCGGAGTCTTCACATCGCTCTCCTGAATAACCGGCATTACAGCTGAAACAGGTACGAAAATGTTAAAACTGAGTATTTTAAACAAGTTAGGCAAGAAAACCATTAGAAAGAGAAGAATCTGTTGTACCTGCAAGTTGGATTGCCCTCGTCAGTTAAACTACAGTTGCCTTGGAAACAGTAGTTCAGACAGTCGTAAACATTGCATCGGTCACCTAAATAATTTCCTTTGCACTGACAGACTGGAGAACTGTTCTCATTAAAGGAACATTCGCCGTCGTTTTGACAGTAACCGTAACACGCGGAGATCTCACACCGCTCCCCTGAGTAACCGACATTACAGCTGAAATGATGAAAATTTTATAAATGAGTATTTTAAACACATTCAACAAGAAAACTATTAGAAATGGCAGAATCTGTTGTACCTGCAAGTAGGACGTCCCTTAACACTTAAACTGCAGTTGCCTTTGAAACAATAATTCGAGCAGTCTGCTACCTGGCATCTGTCACCGGAATAATCTACTTTGCACTGACAGACTGGAGCACTGTTCTCGTTAAAGGAACATTCGCCGTCGTTAAGACAGTAACCGTGACACGCGTCGACCTCACACCGCTCTCCTGAGTAACCGGCATTACAGCTGGAAAAGGTAATGAACATGTGTAACATGATTTTATCAACAATTTAAACTGCCTCCGTGGTCGAGTGGTTTAGGCGTTTGCCTTGTGACCAGGGGGCCTACCACAACCTCTTAAAACAATATTACTTTAATATTACTTTGCGTTCCGCTCTGTTGGATTTTCAACGCTCGGATCAGCGCCGAGAGTTGAAAATGCAACAACAGAAATTACAAAGTAATATTAAAATAATATTGTTTTAAGAGGTTGTGGTAGGCCACCCGGTGGTCGTGGGTTCGATTCCCACGGGAAGCATTACTTTGTAAAGTTGTTTCCAGTTTGGCTAGGACATCGCAGGCTTGAATCACCTGATTGTCTGATAAAAAGAAATGATTCCGTGCTTCGGAAGGCACGTACAAGCTGGTGGTCCCGGCCGCCAAATGGCGGTCGTCAAACCATGTCAGAGGCCCTTGAGGCGGTTAGAAACTCTGACACTAGGATGTGTGGGGTCATTAGACCATTCTGCCCACACGATAAAGAAAGAAGATCAACAATTTAAGGAATTCATCGGAAGGTGATGAGTAATGTTTTACCTGCATTTAGGAAGTCCCTTATCATTGACGCTGCAGTTACCTTGCAAACAATAGTTCACACAGACATCGGACCGCTCACCAGTGTTACCAGGCGCTTCTGTTATTGTTGGTATCAGATTCAACAGTGAATCGCAATCTTGAATCCCGTTGATTTGGTCTTCTATTTTATAGTTTGTGGCTAAACCGAGGGATCCGTCAGTATAGAACTTACTTAGCTCTTTGAGGTCTTCTTCGCTACTCGAATTCTTTGGGAATCCCCAAACACTTTTGTAGCCATCACCACGGGCCGTGTTCACAAAGTAAAAGTAATCTTTTGAGACGGTCAGCTCTTTTGCTTCAAACGGAGACTTTACGAATCTTATTTTTGAATCTTTTCCATCTTTATTTGCACTATCCAGAGAGATCGTGTCTCCATTATAATCTAAAAATGAAATTTTCTGAGTTTGTGGATCAATAATCAAGCTATTAACGTCGTAATCATCAAATCTGTAGTATAAGACCTCTCTCCCGGTACCACTGAAACGAGCTCTCTCCATGTCCGTAGTCTTCGTGTGCTCAGTGATCGACCAGTAAATGTACCTGTAAGTTGAACGTGGCTTTTACTACGAAAAAAAAACAAACATAATATCCGTCCTTCTTGTGGAAATGCCGTTTTCCCCCACCTGTTTAAGTGTCATGGTATTTAACGTCAGTGTTGGTATCGGACTTCTTCTTCTAATGGTCACTTTACCGCTGATGAAGGTATTTTAAAAATTATTTCATATTTGTTTAATAGAGCTCGTAAGTATTTCATTTTGAAAATAAAAAAAATTACATGCATAATTCTTATTAGGGACAAATGTGAAATACACACAATCTTACCTGCACCAAAATGTACCATTCGTATGTCAGCAGATTCCCATATAAATGAATAAATATTAATTGCTTATTGAGCAAAGATACCATGTAAAGCTGGACTTTTTCATAAAACAATAATTAGCAACGTACCCTCCACAGCTGTCTACGGCGATATCATCAGGGGTCCTGTTATCCATCTTGATTAAAAGATTTCCGTTTATATTGTTTCTATAACCACGTTGTAATGAAATCCAATTAATGCTTTTGTCATTGGCATCAGTGAAGAAGAGTTTTTTAGTGGCCGGATCGTAAGCGATACTGAGAATGTTACGACCGCTTCTCTCGATGAAACATTCGTTTCCTTTGGAAGATAAGTTATATCCACATATATCGTCATTGTTATGACGTTTGTCGACATACAGCATCCTGTTGTGAACTACATCGTAAGCCAGTCCTCCGAGGTTTCGGTACTGAATGCGTACTCTGTCTGTTTCGTTTCCGTCGTTAGTATGAAATATAAGTTGATCTCTTAAGCTTACGGCAAAATCTGAAACAAATTTTTACTTTATATTTAACAAGATTTTACTTTCCTGAGAACCGATTTTTCAACCGACGAATAACTTTTGTGCAATGAATAAAACTGGCGGTTTGAACGCTTGTGATAGTAAAGTAGCAAGTTACAGCAGTAAACACAAAATAGACATCAGGTACTTCGCAAAACTCTGCCTTAGCCGGTCCTAAGCCCGTTTGTGAAAAGAGGAAGGTTGGCTGTGAACAGCGTGCACCCAATATCACCAGGGATAAACCAGCTGTAAAATACGCTAACGCCCAGCAGTAGGCGCCGGTAAATTAACCTTAAAGCTTGGCTCAATGCTGGTCCTGCTCCACAGCCACTAGGGCGCACAAATTAGTTATTTAATTATTTTTTATTTTTATTTTTAGCAGTTGTGAGACCCGCTGAATATTGAAAGAACATAGATTTTTCATTGTATAGACTCGAACTAATTTTGCATTGTATAATTTCATGCATTAACGGCACATGTGTGAGTACTGTGTACCTTCAAGTCAAACTATCATTTTCGGCTAAGACTTTAATGTGCCCTGGCTGTTGGGAGTGTCATGCTCACTCAAGTCTCTCTGATGGTGCAGTTTGTGTTTCATTCATCATTTGGCTCCGTTAGCTGGGACTGGTCATGTCTCAACTGCCACGGTTTGTTTTAATTTGTTAGTATTTTGAATTGTTCCTTTTTTGCTTTTGTCGTGCACGTCTTTTTACATCGTTCTCACATGTCTATGAATAATTTCAACAAGAACAATGTAACCACAACTTTGTAATAATTAATTGATTCAAAAGAGTGTTCATGGAGTTTCTTGTACGTTCTTCTCCATAGAGATCTACGCTTTGGAACGTGCAAATAGCTTCACCTCTTTGACTGACCGACCTTGACAATTCAAAAGTGCCTGTAAATGGTTTAATTGAAATAAATGCTTTGACTTTGACTTTGACTTTGACCTACCTACTCCTGGCAGCGGGAGCCATGGGGACTAAATTCCCCTAAAAAGAACCGATGTAGAGGGTAATGGGAACGCGCTACGATAGAAATCCCAAGAGAACTCCATGATGTACTCGTACGTCAATGATGAGAATGCTGTTTTGTCCGATGTTCTGGCCGACCCCCGGCGCCCTTCGATACCCGGGTCCAATAGGAGTGAAATATGTGAGCAGGCTGCCGAGGCAGTAAATATTACTGTAGACAAAAAGAAACCATCCAAACGTCCCAAACACAGGATCGGAACCTGGAATGTTAGAGGTGTACTTGAACCAGACAAGCTTGCTGTAGTGGAACAGGATGTACTCGGGTTATGTGAAACACACATGAAAGGACAGGACTGTAGCGGCATTCATGCCGCCACAAAAATCAACGTAGCAGAATCAACATCACAACAAATAACTACAAAAATCCTAAATCGCGATATCAAAGTTTACCGTGCGATTAGAACACATGCAAAGCCCGAATATCAACTCTCGGGCAGTTGCCCACCAGACAAAAACCAACCGTCTGGTCGGAGGATTCTCCCTTTTCAATGGAAGTTTGCGGGACTTTACTCTCTGTTCCGCTACCTCCAAACTGGTGACCCCGACGTGATGTCAGCGATGGGGTATGCCTCAGGCCAGCGGGTGAAGCGATCAATGACGGTGAGGACATACCTGTAACCATTTGAGTAATTTAATGGGCCCACGATGTCGGCGTGGACATGTGAGAAGCGCTGGGAAGGAATAGGGAAAGGAGAGGTGGGAGAGGATGTGTGCCGCGAGATCTTGTTCTTCTGGCACTCTATACACTCTCTGGACCATGCCCGGCAATCCTTCTTCAGACCAGGCCAAACAAATCGGGATGAAATTAATTTGACCGTGGCCTGTCTACCGGGGTGGCTCAGCTGATGAAGCTTCTGGAACACACGCCTTCTGAATGTTTTCTCGCCCTTTTGCAGCAGCATCGGGGCACCGCAGACAGTTCCGACTCACCGTGAACTCTGCGACGCAGGTAGTTCCGACTCACCGAGAACTCTGCGACTTCCGGTTCCGACTCACTGGAACCAACCTTCCACTGGCCTGGCAAGCATCTCAAGATGTATGGACGACTCATCCACTATCGACCTCCGGTCTCCGGAGGGGAGTGATGTAGCGGCATTCATGCCGCCACAAAAATCAACGTAGCAGAATCAACATCACAACAAATAACTACAAAAATCCTAAATCGCGATATCAAAGTTTACCGTGCGATTAGAACACATGCAAAGCCCGAATATCAACTCTCGGGCAGTTGCCCACCAGACAAAAACCAACCGTCTGGTCGGAGGATTCTCCCTTTTCAATGGAAGTTTGCGGGACTTTACTCTCTGTTCCGCTACCTCCAAAGGACCATTTCCAAACATCGAATGGAAACACAATGTTTTTCTCCAGTCACGAGTCTGATAGCAAGAACGGCGAATAGGTATAATAGTATCTCGCAGCATAGCCTTTGTCACTGGCTACGAGAATATCAATGATAGAATTATGACCATCCGCATAGATTGCAATCCGCTCCCACTAAACATTATACAGGTCTATGCACCTTCCGCCCAATCATCACAGGATGATATTGATGACTTTTATGGCCAGTTTCAGACAGCAATCGACAATATTTCCAGACGTGAATTATTGATCTTGCAGGCAGACTGGAATGCAAAAGTGGGAAGCACGGAACATGATGATCACAGCCGTCATATTGTTGGTGGATACGGTCTCGGCAACAGGATCAAAGAGATGAATATTACGATTTTTACGGTATTTAAGTCATTTTATTTTTTTAATTCACGTTTTTGTTTTGGGATATCATTTTTCTTCAATAGAATAAATACTGTCCTGGAAGACTCGTGCGTTACAAAGGAGCCTTTCTTACTACATTTTTACTTTATTATAGGTAATACAACAACAAAAACACTATGTTATTTTTTAAGACACAAAATGTGACCTCAAAAATAGCATCTAAAGTGCTGTCGTTTAACCTGCTGCAGAAAAACCACGCTCTGATTCGACGCTTGTAGGGGGAATCGAAAGACTCATGCTCTCTGGATGTAGCTTCATGTGATTCAACAGACACTTCTATAGGATTAATACGGCTTTCTACAGTTCTGCAAATTAGGTACTTCTTCTATTTCTGTCTCAGATGGCTTATAAAATACTTCATCGGCGGGTGAGTTGGAGCATTCATGCGGATTGTGGAGATAAAACATTGTTCCTGCGACACAATGTAAGCGTCGTTCTTTAATCCTTTTTTTTAAGGCGACAGAAACACTTTTGTCAAATTTCCTTCTTTTTTGTCTAAACTTTCGATCATAAGTAAGTTTCAGTGAAGTATCCGCGGTGATCAGAGTTGCGTTTCTTCTGCATAAAGCTTCCACTGTCGCTTTAACAATATCTAAAGACATTTGCAGATCTTGGATTAAGTTAAACTCTTCATTAGTGAAGTTGATATCGCTTTTTAAATCCAGTAATGACTTTTGAGTACAGGTTTTCACATTGTGCAGTTCGTATTATTTTGCAATATCCTAATTGCTCGTTTGGATTCAGAGCGCCTATCCATCTTATTGTACAATAAAAGTATTGTACAATGTTATTGCAGGTCTAGGGGCCGCCTAATTCTCTTTTTTCATCTTCATAAACTCCCATTACAATATTTTTTTACTTTATTTGAACTTAGCAATTTCGTATAACCTCCTTTACGGAGTAGTTTTTTTAGGTCCTCAGGTGTGTAAAATAGCTTAACCGTCGGCATACCTGGTGGCAAAATGTTACGCGGTATGCCTGGTGGGGTCCGTCAGACCCGAATTTAAAATTACTATTTCTCGTACTAGTTGTGATAATTGGTGTATCTAAATATACTAGGGATATATTGTAGAGGTAAAAATGCCAAAAAAATAAGAATCCACCTTTTTAACTAAAATAAAAAATTAGTAAAATTGGGCACATTTTTAGCAAAAAAGCAGGCCTTTTTTATACTTAAGTAGGTGAAAAAAAAAGATAACTAAACTTCGGGAAATAGAAGGCCTAAAACAAAGACTCTAAATATTAATAAAACAATCAGTCTTTGCGACTCCTATCTACGGGTGTAAGCAGAGGTGTAAGGTATAACCTCTGAATTTGACACCGGCGCTCGGGGTCTTTTTGTGTTTATCCACCATCGCAGCTGACTCCGGATTGAAGTAGTGGCCATCAGGCCTTGATTGGTTGATAATGCTCAGCTACTGAGAATTGTGGCGCAGAAACATCAGATTTTAATTAACTACAACGGTTAAAATAACAGGGTGGGTCTGACAGACCCTACCAGGCATGCCGAGGGTTAAAAGCAACTCCATCTAAGGATACCATTCTCGCACTAACATGGTCTAGCGAATCTTCACTTTTGTAATAATCAGTCATTTTTTGTCGTTTGATAATAGGTATTTCATCACCAGTGTTGCTACTCGTTGTAGCAGTAACAGAAAGCCGAATTATGGCGTGACAATTTTTAAGGTGATTATGCAAGGTTGATGTAGTGCCTCTAACCTTAAAAATCCGTTGACAAAGTTTACATTTTGCTTCCAAGCCATTTGAGGATCTTGAAAAATGAGCCCATACACTAGATGAATCGCCAGATTTTTTGGAATATTCTTTGAAATCTCTATATTTTTGCAGACTAACCTAGGTACATCAAGTATATTTATAAAATACCTTTTACACTCGATCATTTTTATCATAGTGTATTTTACTAACATAGTGATAAGTTAGTGACTAACAATATTGTACCTACTTCTAATTTCAATCCGGTATGATTGAAGTTAGAAGTAGATACATAAGCGAATCAGATAATCTTTCCAAGAAACATTTATATGTATGCAACCAGTGTTTCTAAATAATGTCTTAAACCATAGAATTAGAGAAGAATAAATATAGGTAGTTTTTTTATCTACTTACGTACGAAATCGCCGGTCTAACGGCCGCTTTCTATAATATATCTCAATCCCAATCTTGATCCCGATCCTTGTCTGTAACCAATCAAAGGTGAGGATTGTGTGGTGAAGGACACAAACTCGGCCGTTGATTGGTTACAGACAAGGATCGGGATCAAGATTGGGATTGAGATATGTTATAGAAAGCGGCCGTTAATCAATCGCGCGCAAGTCACGGATCACGGGCTCACGGCACTAAGATGTTTCTTTCGCATGTCGTTGTCGCCGAATGAACGGAACGATCAAGGACGCACTTGCTCGTCCCGCATCCCGCGCCCCGCTCGCGCCCCCCAGAGGCAACACGATTATTAATTCATTTTGACACTTTGAGTGTTGCAATATACTTTTCTTGTTCTATCTCCTACAATCTGTGCAAGTTTGAGCAAAATCGCGACACTATCATAGTGAAATGACGTCAAACGGCCTAGACATGTAGACGTTACCCAAACTGGGCGCATGACAAATGCGAAAAATTTTTTATAAGCCAATTTGGGAGGATGACTAACAAGCGGATATTCGTGCGATAATATCGCCCCCGAATTACAATTTCTTATTATTCAGAAAATCCAGATTAAATTTTCGAATCCGGATTTGGAAGTGAGTAAAAATGTGCGGTTATCCGGATTTTTCGAATTACGGATAGTCCGGATTGCGTTCCATCCCCGAGATAAAGCACCTCAAACTTTTTTTTTCAAAAAGTTTGAATATACTGTGGGCGCAGCTCTTCAATCTCCCTCAACACTGACGTGTTTCAAAACTGACATATTTTTTTTTGATGAACCCATTGAAAAATATGGGAACCGATCACATTTCCGATTTTTTTTTTGTTCGAACTTTATTTGACCGAAAACTACTGACCGACGTCTTTTTTGCTATATGCATTATTTGACATATTTTCAGATAATCGAGGTATCATGCATGTGTCATAGGTATTATTTTACCGAACTTTATTTCGCCGATTCATATTATAATTTTTTGCTATTGGTCAAAGCCTCTTTTGAACTTTTTTCAATTGCCATATTTTCACCACACCGAAACAATATTTTACTGAATATTATTTGGTCACAAATATATAGCCGGTTACTTGGTAGCATTTTCAATATTAAATTAAAATAGTGTCATAAAATGTCACCCTTACTCCTTCGTTCTTCTCCTGACCACTTCAAAATATTCGGATAGATAATAAATGTTATTTTGGCTAAATGTTATTTCGGTAAAAAGTTTTTCTACTAAATGAAACATCGGAGTAACGAAAAAAGTCGAATTGATAATAGGTCAACTGATAAAGTGGCAGACGTGACTTCGATGTAGAAAAAAAAAACGAAACGATAATAGTTGAAAAGTTTTAGGTGAAATGAAATTCAATCAAACATTTTTCAAACTTAAGTAACCGAAAAATATACACTTATTTTAATAAAAATCCCTTCTCTTTTATCTTCATCTTAATTTTTAAGATCTGATGATTTTACTATTCCTCCATTCCAAGGATAAGTGTCTTAGGCAGGACGTGCAAAGAATGATAAAGCAAGACGTGACCATTCTGCCCACATAGTGCCTTGGAAAAGGGGAGTACACTGTTTTCAGGATGCTATTGTTACTGACCCGCATTCTAAGCATCAGTGATAGGGTTTATTTGCGAATCCCTGCTTGAAAGCAACCCGTTCGGCTCTGAGCAAACATCTTAGATGCGTTGTCTATACAAACGAGGCAGTTTCAACGGCATCCTAAAACATTATTATATTGGACGAGCAACACAACAGCGATCTTGTGGTGTAGTTGACCCATGGAGCGTTTTGTCAGAGTCTGTACGTACCTACAGACCTTGACAAAACGCCTTGATTTTGACATGGTCCGCACAGCGAGAGAATCTGCGGTCCAACATGTTACCTCGGACCGCCAGTGCCCTTCGTCCCCTTTCAATGTCTACATTATCCTTAAGATCGTCGGTATGTTCTTGCCCTGAGTAAATCGTTGATAACCCCCGTAAAAGCACCTAAAACTTATTTCATGTTTAATACCGACGAATTGACACCGTTTTATTTGACTGAATAGATTTGACTAAGCTTAACGATGTATAACGTAATGTATCGTGGTTTAAGCAATCAAACGCCTGAGACAGGTCGCAGAAGATATCTGTAGTATATTGTGCCTCTTCCCATACATTAAAGATGTGCCTGATTACGGTAACACCAGTGTCAGTTGTACAACCGACGCTGGTGTCACCGTATCATCTATCAATATTTATACCTTTACTTTACGTAAAAAAATTGGAGAATGAAAAATGTCTGTGTGTGACTTACCCCAGGAGTGTGCCACTCCCACGTATAACGCCACCACTGCCAGTACACATTGTGCTCTACACATTTTAATACCTTAGAGTTGTTTTTACAAAGATGCGACCACCGTTGGGGATCACTCTACGAATATGAACGTTGGTGTTTTCGCTACATTTATATTGTCTTTTAGAATACGAACTGTTGATAACACTTTATTATTAGATAAGGAAGCTGAACTTGACCCTTTTTAGTTACCAAGTTATCTCAAATATTACTTTGCGTTTGTATTATTCAACATTGTCTTTTAAGAATAAACACTGAAACTTGGACACTTACGTCTGATTCTAACGTTGTTGGCAAACAATAACTAGGATACGGTGTATGTTAGAGATTAGCCTGCAGTGCGATTCTGTAAACATGTCGTAGTGAACACTTGGGCGCTGCGCACGACGGGTGAGTTGTCAAATCATACAAATAAGATGGAATGACAGCGCTCTTGTCATTCACTCTGCCTAGGTGAACAAGGTGAGATGTCGACAGAATCGACCGGCTGAATCGCACTGCTGTAAACATGTCGAAGTGAACACTTGGGCGGGGTGCACGACGGGTGAGTTGTTAAACCATACAAATAAGATGGAATGACAGCGCTCTTGTCGTTCACTCCGCCTAGGTGAACACCGTGAGATGTTGACAGAATCGACCGGCTGTTCGTCATGAAAACGTTTAAGATCAAAAGTAAACATGCGCTTTTATCTTTTGTGTTCCACTGCTGGGCAAAGGCCTCCTCTTTCTCCTTCCAAATCTCTCTGTCTTGGGCGATCTCTGGCCAAGGTTTTCCCGCAAACATGATGGAATCGTCACACCACCTTCGCCGCGGACGACCTCGACGACGACGTCCTTCTTTAGGCGTCCAGTGAGCAACGATCTTCGCCCACCTGTCCGATCCACTGAGTCCACTTCAGCCTGGCTGTTTTCTCCCCAATATCTCTAACTTTAGTTAAAGCCCAGGGTGGTTTTTCCAACGCGATCTGATCGCTTAACACCTTTAATGCTGCGCTCCATAGCCCGTTGACAAATCTTAAGCCTGGACTTTTGTTGTTCAGTAAGTGACCAACCTTGTGCACTACAGGGCAAAAAGTTGGTTGGAGTTAGGTTGGTTAGAGGGCAGGATGCACATGTCAATGAGTTTTCTTTTAAGCCTTATCGGAAGTATTCCATATATTCTTTCAAGGCAAAAAGGTCTTCCAAGCATTTTGGATTCGTCTTTCGACCTCCTTATTTTGCCTATTTGCCTTGCCTATTTCAAAAATACACTATGGGGGATAAGGAAAGAGCCTCCATGAGTGCATTGAGGGCAATATTTTTTTTAATTTTCCTAGAAAGAAAAATGTCAGTGATTATATTTATCATGTCATGAAACCCCCTTAGGTTTTTTTTGAACATAGACGCTTCAAAGGGATGTCAGGTAAAATGTAGTATGGAAACTTGCCGATGTTCTGTGTGGATAAAAAACCAAAGTAGGTACTTGCCCTTGCCAGTTTTGCAAATAAAATATTTTGATTTTGTACTGGGAGACAAAAAATTATTTTAAAAAGTGTGGCATCTATTCAGGTTTTACCCTATTTAGCTGCATTCGGTTAGATTAGAAGTCAACGACGGCAGTTGATAATGAACTTGAATAGTTTATAAATAATATTTGCTTTGTCCGTCCGTCAGTACCGAACATATGAATATATCTACGCAACTCTACGCAAGCAAATTCGATAATTTTTATCAATGAAATATTTTGAATTTATCATAATTTACTGATTTTTATAAAGCTTTATCTAAAGATAAGGTATCATTCTCACAAAGATTAGTGGACAGTGCAGAAAGGCGTTTCTAAACGTTGTATTAAAGACTCAATCTACGAATCGACTCAATCTATTTAGCTAGTTTACATGTGTGAGTACTGTGTACCTTCAAGTTAAATCATCATTTTTTGGTATTACTTTGACTTGAATGTGCCCTTTGAATTGTTCCTTTTTGCTCCGGACGCTTTTGTCGTGCACGTCTTTCTACATCGTACTCACATACTTAATATGAATAATTTCAATAAAAACAATGTAACCATAACTTTATAACAATTTAAGAAAAAAAGAGAAAAGAGTGTCCATGGAGTTTCTTGCACGTTCTTCTCCATAAGATTACGCTTTGGAACGTGCAAATATCTTCACCTCTTTGATTGACCGACCTTGACAATTCAAAAGTGCCAGTAAGGCACCTCGCGCACTAGGCGGCCGAGACCACGACCGGTCGTGGTCGTGGTCGCAACCTTGGTCGCAGAAGCTACGGTTGGGCCGCAAGTTTGCGGCCACGACCACGACTACTAGTAAAGGGGCCATTTGTCGAGCTGCTGCAGTTTTTGTTCTGAGCTCGAACAGTATGAACATAGAAATTGTGTGCCTCTACTTGATGTGGAAAAGACGTTATTGGATACATCCTGTTGGAAAGGACGCCGCAAATGGCTGGCCGCGGCCGGGCCGCATTCGCGGTCGCAGATCTAGTGCGCGAGCGCTCATAGCAAACTATACGTAAGTTGTTCGCAACGACCAGTCGTGCCGGCCCGGTGTGCGGCCAAGTGCGCGACGTTCATATGGTTTCTTTAGTTAATCTGGTCGTTTCGGCCACTGGTCGTGGTCGTGGCCGTCTAGTGCGCGAGGCGCCTAAATGGTTGGTGCAAATAAATGTTTTGAAATTTGAGTTTTTGAGTTTTGAGAGGTTGTCAATTCGACCAAATGTTTTTTTTTTGTATGTTTGTTCAGCGATATCTTCGCCAATAAAACCAATAAGTATTTAAATATCTATCTCACTGTTGAGAATCGTGACTTTATCCCATAATATAATCGAAAATACTATATTTGCCACAAATCTGTGTAACCTACTTAGATATTGAATGATAGGCATTAAACACGCATATCTTACCATCTATTCATATCATAATTTTAATCTTTGCCAGTCAATATCTTTAAGGACATGAGTATCGATTTTTTTACAATCTTGTAACAGAATTTTTTATCAATCCTATAGTTATATTAGTGTTAAATTTGTGTGTGGACGCGTTGCTAAAATGGTTGTAAATAAACTAGTTAGTTTTTGTGCTGTTTTAGTGTTTTTAGTGACGATAGAGTTTAGTGTAACACAAGTTGATGTTGGTTAGTGTTTTTATTATATTTTTTTACTAGCTGCCGCCCGCGTGAATGTCGAAAGTTATCCCAAGGGAACATACTCCCAAGATAAAAAGTATCCTATGTGTTATTCTAGACTATAATCTACCTCTGTGCCAAATATCATCAAGATCCATTCAGTAGTTTTTGCGTGAAAGAGTATAAAACATCCATACATCCAGACATACATTCGCGTTTATAATTATTATGTAATTATTATGATGGAACGCGATAGTGTGTTTCAGTCCGCTTGCCTAGAAGTAGGTAACTGATTCACTCCTGAATTAAAGACACCCAGGTGTCATGAAACAGATCCGGGAAGGAATTCCACTCCTTAGCTGTACGCAGTGAAAGTATTCCCAAAACGTTTTGTGCGCATGAGTGGGATTTCCACTATGTAACGGCCGTACGTGTTTTTCGTAGGTTATATTTGCTTTTCGGTCAAATACAAGTGTCAAGGTGAAATAAAACGTCCACTGTTGTTCCGTTTTGTTATCTAACTTTGAAAAGGGGTTATGCCTTTGATAACGTGTAGGTACATATGTTTTATCCGATTTTTAGGGTTCCGTGTGTTCGAATGAAAAATCGGAACGCTTTTAAGATCACTCGTGTGTCTATCTGGCTGGCTGTCATTAACAGCCAATGGTATATAATATGCTTGCAGTTTTTGTATTTGCTAAATGAAACAATTAGGTAGTAATAATTTTGTATTTCCATTTGCTTGATTCGTGACGATGGCAAAAGACCGGACGGAATGTCTTTGTTTCCATGGAAGATGGGTAGGCCTTTAGTGTGGGACGCAACCTGGTGTCGATACTCTTTCGCCATCCCATCTTCCTAGTTCATCGTGTTGTGCTGGCTCTGCCGCTGCGGCTGCGGAAAACCTCAAGCGGCGTAAATATAGTAACCTCTTTGGTAACTATATTTTCGAACCGTTTGCGGTTCAAACCCTTGCGCCGTGGGGCCCTTGTACTCATAGCCTTTTCAATGAAATTTCGAAACGGCTAGTTGACACTTCCCGTGACCCAAGAGCTGGCTTTTACTTTGGGCAGAGACTAGGCATTGCCATTCAACGTGGCAATGCCGCCAATCTCTTGGGCACATTACCAGCTGACAGCGTTGAGGACGAATTTTTTTATGCTATATTTTAGTTTGTTGTAAGTTTCGTGTATTTTTGATTTAAGTTATTTTCTTAAATAAATGTCCTTTATTTACCTAAGTAAAAAATTATAAATTAGGTAGCCATAGTAAACAATTATGAAAACTTTGTTTTGAAATGCCTTCATCAGCGGTTATGATACACCTAAACCTTCAAAGTTAACAAATAGAAAGAAAAGTCCGATACGAACGCTGAAGTCAAAGTCCATAACGCGTATACAGCTGTCATAGACAACAGCAATTTCACGTGAGAAATAGTTAGTTATATCTCATTGGTTTTTCGATCAATTTCTGATTCTATAATATTTTCAATGTTTATAATTATATTTTTGTATATTTTGAGATAAACTGTGTAGATAACAAATACTTTTTTTTTATATTATATATTTCCCTATTTTCTCCAATTCAGTTGAAAGGTACAAATATTTACTTGGGTATATGACCCAAACACGGACGCTTAAGTAGGTAAATGAATTTTGAAAATGTGGTGGGGAATATGGATCCAGTATTAATTATGAATTGGGGTCAACTTATAAGATTAAGAAAATGTGACGTATCAAATGAGATTAAGGCTTCTTTTTTATTCATTTATTTATTTAGGTTAGCTTACAAATGTATACACATTACATTTTCATTTAAAAGTACCAAGGTTCACGATATACATTTACATTTTTTTTTAAGGATGGGAAATCATCAAATAAATTCTTTCGCTCTGGGTGGAGTGGAAGTGCCAGACCCTTTGCTTTCCAGGGCCGCGGTGACTCTTTCGAACAAATTCCGCAACCCTGGCACTGACTCTGGTTTAACTGGAAGCCGCCTCAATATGGTTGGGCAATGGCTAAGGCAGACGATGATCAAGTGTTCTTATAAGGGTTCAATTTTTTATTGGGATGTACCTACGGAATCATAAAAATAAAAAGATTTTGAAAATGTGATGTTAAACTTTTGTCGTTATCTGGCTGACCCCATATCTTAAAATGAACTATACCTACTTCATCTAAACAGATAAAAACGCGTGTTTACTTTAAAAATAATAAATCGGTTTTCCCCTACAACGTATCCTGATTATCGTCTGCCAGATGCTGATGATGACTGTTCGCCTTGCTAATATTTGTTATACCTCCCTGAATGTGCATAAGAGGAAAAAGATCTCAGTGGAACAAAATTATTTTTCATCAATTTAGTAGACACAATTTCCAAAACTACTCGTATCAACCATAAACGAGAAGTTTAAAATAATTTTATTTTAAAATTTTTTGAATATTGCATAAAATATTCGCTCCGCGTCAGTGGACAGGGATTTGTGAACTAGTACCGCTCAGACATCGCAGGTCAAGCCCCACCCGCATTTTATGTAATATAATATAAAATACCTTAATAACGTAATAAGAACAGAGTTTTAAAACGCTTGAATTGGGTGACACACCGGTGTGTCGCCGGCGCTCAGTGAAATTTTCAATACGACACACCTGTGTGTCGCCGGCGCTCAGCGACATTTTCAATACGACACACCTGTGTGTCGGCGGCGCTCAGCGACATTTTCAATACGACACACCTGTGTGTCGGCGGAGTTTGACCGGTTATTTAGCCGTGAGAGATGTCACTTATTGCATCAGACTGAAGTTTAGTTTTTAACCGACTTCAAAAAAAGGAGGAGGTTCTCTATTACATTGTATTTTTTTCTTTGTGTCTTTATGATATATACTTCTCGATTGGTCCCATTGAAATTTTATCAAAATCAGTTCAGCAGTTTGATTTTTAAATCCAAATAGCTGGCTGACTGGTAGAGAATGCCTTGTTGCATTAACTCCGCCCATGTACCACTATTGTACATAAAGTTTAATAAATAAAAAATATGTGGAAAAATCATCTTTGTATAAGAACTTTCCAGTGGTGAACACTACAAAGTACAAAATAACTTTAATTTCGGAAATCGGTGTCAAATAACGAAGAAGCAGAAACAAAACACCGACTTCTGAAATTAAAGTTATTTTGTACTTTGTAGTATTTTTTTTCAGAAGTCGGTTTTTTTTTGTGAAAAAGTTTTTTTACTTTTTAGTCGTATTTTACGGACGATTTTTTTTTAAAGTCTTTTTGTTTCGTCAGTCCATTTAATCATTGGTTCGCTAATTGTTTCCTTAATGAATATCAGCTATCAAACATCACCCTTAAATATGACCACTTACTTCTGGAGCATCCTGTAGATAGGGCCGTCAAGAAAGTTATAGGCTACTCACTGCGAAATAAAACTTGTTCGCGAGTGAAGCCGCGGGCACGAGCGATAGTGTCAAATAACTGAATGCATTTTTGTTAAATAAGTGAAACACAAAAATTGGGACACTTTTGGGTGGTGTAATAAAGGTTGGTTGTTAAATAAAGGTTGTGTTTTTTTCAAAATCAACCGTTTCAATTCCTGGTCAGAAACATCGTTTTTTCAAAATCAAATGATGCTGTTCTAGTTTTCATCAAAATCGGGCTCGAGACTCGAACAGTGTTTTTGATATTCCTTGTAGTTTCGGTTTTAGCCATCCACGCACATTTTAAAAAATCACCTTTATAAGTACAGTTAACACCACACATACAAGTTATAAAAAATTCCCTACATGTTAATTTTCAGGAACCGACACAACAACCCCGGAGCTAGTTTCAACCTCGATATGTTCACAATGCGTGTGCGCCGATGGGGTTGTGAACTGCGCCAACCTCAATATTACATCGTTATTCGAGATTCCTGATTGGGATGGTATGTACCTACTAATTTATTTATACAACGTGTAACAGAATAAACGCAATACCTCTCAAGGGGTCATTGTACTCATCATTTGAAAAAAAAATACTATAGGACCAACCCCGAAATATAGTAAAAAAAATCAGCAGTTCAGTACATTTTATCAAGTTATGCGCACAAAATGAATGGAGCAGTCGGTTTTTTTTTTAAATTTCAGTGTTGGTCCCATAGTGAAAGTTGTTCATAATGTGGAGTACAATAACCCCTTAAAAGGTATTGTGTTGATTCTGTAACACGTTGTATAGGTTTCCATCTCATTGAAAGGTCACATACAACGTGTGATAAATAAAAATAACGTAAAACCTCACAAGGGGTAATTGTACTCATTATTATGATCAACTTTTACAATGGGGCTGAACCTGAATTTTATCCGATAACATTAAATCTCTCAAATCATAATATTCTGTGAGCTGTCAATCTATATGTCTTCTTCACAATCCGACATAGTTTTGGGTGTGGACGCAGGAACTCAGAGGATAATTTAATTAAAAGAACATTATTCAGACTAACAGTTTACACAGGAAACAGACATGTGCTTTGGTTCTGAATATTTAGCCGAAAGTGCCCGAGCGCTAGAGCGACCACGTTCTCGCTATCCTCTCTACCGACGATCGTGTCTAAGCGGTAGGGCGCGCTTGCGTTTCCGATCAAGTGATTATTAGGTTTCGGAACAATTTGTTAGATGGCGCTTTCCGTTGCACAGTTGTGCCATCAATCTACGACATAAATATAAAACAAAACAGAAAGATAAAGATCATTCTACTTAAGTTTACACGGTGAGATATTCACAGAATCGCTCTGCTGAATACCACTACTTGAATCTTAATGGCATTTCACCCTGATTGTATGGACTGACAGCTCACTCTATCTAAGGTTTCAAGGTGAGATGTACGAAATTTACCGACTGATCATCATGATTCACCCCGCTACTCCCCCTTTTACGACTTCAAATTCTCATTTGATTCCGTATGGTGTCGGACGTAAAGAATAGCACCATCCCATCACTTCTCGTGGCTGTCATCAGAAGCGACTAAGGGACTCACCAGAGAATGGGCAGCAGCATTCTCTGTAGGTACATTGCTACAGCTACACTGCGATCACCAACCCCCCTGCTAAGCGTAGCGATTAGTGCAAACCCTCCCATCTGGGGGAGGCTTATGTTCAGCAGTGGACGTTTTTAGGCTGATATGATGATGATGATGATGATGAAATTTTCATTTCAGGTCTTCGAGATTTGAACCCGATTAAAGTGAACCTAACGCAGAATCCAATCACGGCGATCACAAGGATCAGCAAGTTGCCCATACAGGAGCTGAACCTATCCAATTGTGAAATTCAGTCGTTTGAAGATGGCAGTTTTCTCTACCTTGAAGACTTGATGGTTCTAGATTTATCTGGAAACAAGATATCTACTTCGGCTATCAGCAGAAAAGTGTTTGGTGTAAGTTTCTACCTTCCGGCAGTTTGCTAAAGTGTAATAAGTGTATACAGAGTATTTTTTTAAAATGTGCGTGGTTGGTCAAAGTAGGAACTATGAGGAATAGCGAAAAACACTGAAAGGAGTCTCGAACTCGATTTTGATGGTATTCCTAGCCGGGAATAGAACCGGTTGATTTTGAGAAAAAAAAAAACACACACCATTCGAAAGTGTCGCTACCAAGGATCCAATTCTGCTGATTTTTTTATTCCAAAAGTGCTGATTTTTCACCAATTAAGTTTAAAATTTGACGAAATGTACCAACCTACCTGAACCTTAACCTTTGATTTTTTTCAAAAATCCAATGATGCAGTTGTAGATTCTCAGGCCCGACGTTGATGAAAACTAAATCTGCCTCATAAGTTTATGAAAAATTTGTTAAAAATGAGGGCTTTCCTTTTGTTTGCCTTGTATTGTAACTTCGCAGAATTTGATCCTTAGTAGCGACACTTTCGGATGGTGTAATTATACAGGCTGTTTTTTTTTCAAACCAACCGGTTCGATTTCCGGCTAGGATAACCAATTTTTCTAAAATCCAATGATGCAGTTTTAGTTTTCATCATAATCGAGCTCGAGACTCCTTTCAGTGATTTTCATTATTCCTCATAGTTTCGCATTTGGCCATCCATGCACACTTGAAAAATTCACCCTGCCTGTAAACTGTTGTTCATGTAATACCTATACAATTTAATATAGGTAAACGTGTTACAGTAATTTTATCAAAATCGGTTTAGTAGTTTGTTTTTTAAATCCAAATAGCTGGAAAAAATATTTGGAAAAATCATCCATGTATACGAAATTGCGTATTTTGTGACTCTCCAGGGGTGTTGTTAGGTGTGGGGTATTACTAAAAAGTGAACAATATTTGTTTTTGCGTCCCATAGTTAATATTGTTCATAATAATAAGTAAAAAATGGACCCCCCTACTCAGATTTAAAGTTTTATTCTGTTACACATTTTACATTTCATCGGATAATGGCGAACTCAAAATGTAGAATTTTGACGGGGACATCTTGGATTTTCAACTCAATTTGTTTCTAACCCGAATGCGCGACGCGAAGGAATATTTGAATACGGACCACACAAATTGTAACTAGTGACATTGGCTGAATAATGCTCATCTGGTATAAAGGTGTCTATGCCTCAGACTGGTTGGATCCGTCACCACACTGCGCTTGGGAGTTAACCCTGGAATTCTTCATTACTGTAGGATTAAACATGACGCCCGTGACGCAAGACACTGCTTAGTCCCCTCGACGCGTCTTTTATTATTTGTCTTCATCACAACCAGTATTTTTGTAACCAGGAATTATTGTAATACACAGAATGATTTAAAAGAGTGTCCGTGTAGTTTAATAGAGATCAACGCCTTGGAACGTGCAAATGTGTTCATGTTTTTGCCTGACCGACCTTGAAAATTCAAATGGTTGGCTTGAAATAAATCTTGAATATCCACAGGGTCCCCTTAGCATGGAAGGCCCACGAGATTTCAAAAAGATGCAGTACCTCAGTCTAGCGAAAAACGATCTGCATACGTTACCACAAGACATCTTCCTGTTTATGCCAGGTCTTCTTACCCTGGACCTGAGTGGAAACCCTCTGGCTTTCATAGACCAGATCACCATGGGTGCTATCTCCGATTTGAAAAATTTGAGGGTGAGTAGCTTTTGACCGACTTCAGGTAGGAAGGAGGTTAAGTTTTCGATGTTGTGTTTGGCGTGATGCCATGATGATTTGTTTAAGATTCTCGGGTCAATATAGATGCCTAAGTAGGTATTTTTGTTTAAAGAAGTATTGTGTGTACTAAAAGAGCGTGTTGATGGATGGAGAGGGTGAAAAAAACCAAGAAAGCGAGGAATGACAACAGAAAAGATGATAGTGTGACGATCGACAGGAAGAGAAGAAATCGGCTAAGTGTGAGTTGGACTCGCACGCAGGGTTCCGGACGAATTATACTTTTCCCTACAGACCCCTTATAGGTTTTTACACAAAAAACAATTTTATGTAGATTCGTAGAAATCTATTTTCTTAGAAATATCACAGTTTTTGATTTAAAATTATGAAAAAGAAAGTTGGAGGATCTGGAGGTTCGTGGGACTTTATACCGACTTTATCCCGCGTATCTTTATAACTATATTTGCTTATATTCTTATTCAGGAGTTAAGACTTAGTAGCTGTGACCTGGATGCCTTACCAGAGGGTCTACTGAGAAGGCACAGGAAGCTACGACGTCTGGACCTCAGTAACAACAGATTCACGACGATCCCTTCCGTTCTGAGAGAAGCCCCCAGCTTGGTCTACTTGAATCTTGAAAAGATCTCTATACAGTCATTGGAAGCTAATAAGTGAGTATTCTTTAAATTCATCATCCCTGCCCTTATCCCATGTTACTTGGGGTAGGCGCAACACGTTTCAATTTTTCCTCCATTCTGCCCTGTCAACTGTCACGCTATCAACAAAGAAAAGGGTCCCCATCCATTCATATTGGGATTCAACTCTTTTAGTAACATGCGTTTCATCAGTAGCAGCAGTTCTAGAGATGAACAACTTTTCAACTGTAATATAGACCTACTACACGAGGAGTTAAGCAGAACTTGACCGTACTTCTCAATCGAGATTACGTTTTGGAATGATCAAATTAATTCCACTTTCAAACTCACTGATCGACACTTTGACAATTCAAAAGTGCCTGTATGTTAAATGTCGTTACGGAAAAGATATTTTGAGTTTGAACTTAGCACACTCGCTGGATTTTGAAGGCCAAGGTTATGTCAAAGTCAAAGCATTTATTTTAAATAATCCATTCACAGTTACTTTTGAATTGTCAAAGTCAGTCGGTCAAAAACATAAAGCTATTTGCACGTTCCAAAGCGTAGATCTCTATGTAGAGGAACGTGCAAGAAACTCCACGGACACTCTTTTAAACGATTTTATGTTTTACAAAAACCCTGGTTAGGTACATTGTTACTTGTTGCTTCTATATGTGAGAAAAATGTAAAGAAAAAAACAATTTCTAAGTGAAATAAGTACCTATTAAATATTGAAATAAGCCAGTGACAGCTAAGAGATGACCAGTCTCCAATGATGGCGCCCGTTCACGAACATGACGCGTGCATCAATCTCAGTCAGTACTTACCTAGCTGGCTGGACTGCTAGATGCTAAGAAGAATTTCTTAATATTTTTATTCCAATAACGCTGAGAACTTTGTTGAGTTACTACTTCTTGCCAGCTTAGGAAACCTAGGAAGTGGTGACAGTCACTGTAAAACTTTGACATTCAAAAAGTGCTGACCCTGAGATTTGAAGAAGTTAATCTTCTTTCAAAGTCAATTATAATTACTTCTTTTTCTACAGTGCCTTATCAAATATGACGAAACTGCAAGAACTGAACCTTAGTCGACTCAGTAGGCTGCAGAACATATCAGCCGGAGCACTATCTGGTCTAGCAGACCTCGTGACCCTGCGTCTGAACTATAACCCAAGGCTGACCAGCTTGGACCCCGACTTTTTGGTGTGGAAGAATGAGGACGATGAAGAGTTGTGGCCCGATTTGAAAGAGGTGAGCTAGTGATAAATAATCTAGCCTGTTTGGACTTACATAACATTGGTCTAAGATACCAGAGCCACCAGGAGCCCTACCATGACTCGTTAAAGCGTGAGTCGTTCGAGCAAGAAGGAGGGATAGAGCTATATAGTGTATAGATCCATCCCTCCTTCTCGCTCGAACGACTTACGCTGTAACTCGTCATGGTAGGGCCGCTGACCATTCTTATTTTCTCACCTAACAAAATGTGTCGGATAGAATATTGTTAGTGTAGTAACATACACATACGGTACCTGTCTTGGGCCGACGTCCATTTTATTTTTATTTTACTAATGTACCACGTGTAACAGAATAAACGTTATACTTCTTAAGGGGTAATTGTACTCGTCATTATGACCCGCGTAATGACGAAAAAAAAATCTGCTGTTCAGTACATTTTGTCGAGTTATGCGCACATAAAGGTAATGGAGCAGTCGATTTTTTTTCCCGATTTGTTTATTGGTCCCATAGTGAAAGTTGTTCATAATGATGAGTACAATGATCCCTTAACGAGGTATTGCGTTTATTCTGTTACAGTAAACATCAGTAAAATAAAAATCAAGTAAATGATGTAGTTTTGCACTCCTGAAATCCTGGCAGATTTATAAAAAAAGCAAGAAAGAATAAAATTAATTTAGCACATGCACGAAACGGACGCTTCATACATAGAAATACCAAAAAATGGTATGCATTAAATAGTGTCTCACGGCTGCACTAAAAAGTTTCATTTCAGCCATAATGTCAAACAATTGCTGTTTTTTAGGGCCCTTTTCCCGTCATGCGTACTTTCGCCCGCATGCGGGCCAGATTGTCAATTTTACTAATTCTTATTTATTCGCATGTCAGTTGCACCCTGTAAAAAAAACCTTAATTTCCATACATTTTTGACAGATAGCAACTGACATACGAATGCGAACGTTGCTTAAAAAGTAGTATAATTGGCACTCTGGCCCGCATGCGGGCGATAGCATGCGCCTGGCCACACGCAGGACAAAAATTATGTTTGCCGCTGCAGTGTCGTACAAGTCGCCAGTGACTAAACTCGTGCGTACCGTGCGTGCGTCTCGCGTCACAGTAAAAACAACACTGAAGACAGAAAAACGCCGCCCACATCCAGTAGTACTTATGCCATTTGTTTTCCAGCTCTACCTGAACAACAACAACCTATCAGTCATAGACTCGGGCATTATAGACGGCTGGAACGAGCTGTTGACCGGGGACTTCTCCAACAACCCATTCAACTGTGACTGCAACAATCAATGGGTGGTCGATGTGCTGGTGCCGCTGCTGGCCAACACTCCTGCTAATGCCTCCATCAGTAATATGGTGTAAGTGTTACAGATAGTCCCTCAGTCCATACACATCTGCAGTGCGATTCTGTAATCATGTCGAAGTGAAGGCTTGGGTGAAGTGATTACAAAGTGAGCTTGTCACTCCATTTTTAGTCATCTACCCTTGTACAAACTGTTTCGCATGTGACTTTTAATGTAAGTAATATTATTATGTATGAACCTACATAACGTTGTACACAATATTAATTTATTGTTTGAAATAAAATGAATACATAAATGAATAAAAATACAAAAAAAAATGTAATCTAGATGGAATAACAGTTCACTTCGCGCTCCACCTGAGTTTTGACGGGGAGAGATTTTCAGCAGAATCGACCGGCAGGATTAAAGGATCTGTTTAAGTCCTTGTAAAATCTTTGTACGTTCATTGATCGTTCTGAATTTTGGAGGTGTTTTATTTTTGTATTTGTACTGAATCTTGATATTAAATATAGCACGAGCTTGCTTCGATTTACTGAGATATAAAAACCCTCGAATGAAGATTTAGGGACATCAAAGGAGTGCCTATTACTTCTTTGTTTTTTTTCCAAAATGTTTGAATCGGTTCTACAATTTTCCTGCAACTTTAGAGGTAGTGGAACAGAGAGTAAAGTTCCACATACCTCCATTGAAAAGGGAGGATCCTCCGACAGGACGGTTGTTGTGTCCGGTGGGCAACTGCCCGACGGTTGATCGGGCTGTTGTATCTTTTCAAGTTGCACGGTAAACTCTGATAGCGCGATTTAGGATTTCGTTGTTAGTTCGCAGCTGTCGAGATAGATGGCGTTGCGAGTCTCATTGTTGCGATGTAGATTCTGCTACGTTGATTTTTTGTGGCGCTATTTATGCCGCTACACAACTTCTACTAAATCTTGATAGCAATAAGTTTTCAATTCCAGGGCCCTCAATCTTGACGCATATGAGATGAATCCAAAACATTAAAGATCATAAAAATTGGTACAGCTTATTGAGTTACAAATTTACCGTGTTACCGAGTAACTTGTGGAGATCAGACAGGCAGTTGGTAACTCTTCCGAACAATTCTGCAACCCTGGATACAATATCTCGTGAGATCACTGGAACTACGAAGAAGTCCCTTCTGGGGGTATTTCTACATTTCCAAAGATAATTTCCCCAGCGGCCCGTTCGACTGAGAAAAAGGGATGGAGCTATATCGCTCCATCCCTCTTTCTCGCTCGAACGACATGGTACGGCCCCAGGATACTCGAACTGATCACTTATTCACTTTTAGGTGCAAAAAACCAGCAGATGTACGAGGTCTGACGTTCGCACAGCTCAACAACGCATCTAAGACACTAGTCTGCCCAGAATCTGAGAGTTTCGTTGAGCTACCCGTATCCAATATGGCGATCATTCTGGGAATAATGATTGGTAAGTTCACTTTTTAACTTCTATGTTGAACTAATTTAGCCGCGAGAATTGTTTTTTGTTGCTCTAGGAGGGTAATAGTTTTGGAGAGTATGTTATGCATGATACCGTGTGAGTAAAAGAGACACATATATTTATGTGAAATTTAATTCATGGGCATCCTTTTAAGGGGTCATTGTACTCATCATTATGAACAACTTTTACTATGGGATCAACCCCGAAATCGCGAAAAAAAATCACTCCCGACCCGTGGTACAACTGCGATGTCCAACTGGTTGTACTACGGAGAAGTAAATAAAAAAAATAACCACGAAGGGGATGGCGGGGTCTGTTCGCTCGCTTCGCTCGCTCACTTGACCCCGCCATCCCCTTCTAACCTAACCTGTCCGAGTCAGGGTGCCCCAAATCCCTTTACTTCTCCGTAGTACAACCAGTTGGACACATCGCAGTTGTACCACGGGTCGGGAGACAAAAGAATCAGCTGTTCAGTACATTTTTTCGAGTTACGCGTGCAGAAATGTAATGATTTTTTTTCCGCGATGTCACGGTTGGTCCTATAGTAAAAAACTTGTTCATTATGATGAGTACAATGACCCCTTAAGAGGTATTGCGTTTATTCTGTTACACGTTGTATATACATATATATATTTAAAAAAAAAACTTTGCCCCACTAGGAATTTCTCCTGTATCGTGGGTGCGTTTACAAACATATAAACTCACAAACACAAACAGCCAGACCTAGAACAACTATCTGAAGGACATACAAATATTTGTTCCGTGTGGGAATCGAACCCTCGATACGCAGCGCAGCAGACAATGGCTCAACCACTGCGCCAACCGTACCGTCAATTTATTTAAATCACAGGGGCGAAGCCTCTGCCAAAACTAGTTTAAAATAATTCCAAGTTTCCTCCACGGTTTGTTCACAGCAATGTCTTAGAAATTTGTATTAAAAACCTTATTTCTTCGTTTCCAGGTATCGTTGTGACATTCCCGATAGTACTGGTCTTGGTGCTGCTTTGGAGAAAAGGATTCTTCTCCAAATTACGAAATCGCAAGAACTACGAATCTGATGAAGAACGTGAAGATTTTTAAATATCATTAGCAAATAGTTTGTGTTGTACTGTCCATTTCATTTATACTCATTATCATCATTTCAGCCAAAAGACGTCCTGCTGGACACATCCAGCAGGACGTCTTTTGGAAGTCGTGTCCAGCCTATTTCTTTATTTTTTTCCTATTTTTTTTTTTTTTTTATTGGCCCAAAATAAAAAGCTAATTGTATTGTTTTAAATAATACAGATAGGACCATCCGAACGTTTGCATACAAGATACACGGCGTTTTTTACGCCTCGCGCATACACGACCGCTTCTGAAGATTGCCGAAATGCCGACCGCGAGGCGAGTTCGCTTCGTTCTAGTCGAGCTTCTGTCGCGCCAGCCCAAATATTGGCGTCATAAAAACGCGCTCAGCACCCCGTACTTACTTTAGAAAACAATGGCTAAATGACGCTTTTTTAAATAAGTCTTAAATTATTATACTGGGTGAGTATTTTTCCAGTGCGGAAACTTTAAAACCCACTTCTGCCCATGTAAATGAACAACTTTCCCGAAGAAAGCCATAGTCAATTCCTAAAAAAAAATTGAACTTCCCATACAAAGTTGTCATCAACTGTTCACAATTTGTATGGGAGACTCAATTTTTTTTTTTGTAATTGACTATGAATGTTTGTATATTTGTAATTTAAGAATGGTAAAATATCAGAATGTTGTGTAAATTGTCGCTACCAAGAGCGGTGATTGTAAGAGCGCCTTCTCACTAGCGTTTGTCCAGCGTAGGCGTTCGATGAACGCTAGTGTGAAGGCGCTCTAAATGACTTCTTAGAATTGTACAAAATAAAGTACTAGGTCAGTTTATGTAACTCAAATAGAGATAGTCACACGCATTTACTGAAAAATTCTAATTAGTCCGTCAGATAGATTTCCTAAAAATATTTGAGACGTACCTAGATATTTTTTCGCCCTCCACGTAATGAAAAGAAATGAAGACGACACAATGCGTTGAAAAGTTGCGTAACGTTACGCGATATACACTACACACTTTTTAAAACGTGATGTCATCAAACCCCCACTTGAAATTTTGTCTCCCGACCCGTGGTACAACTGCGATGTGTCCAACTGGTTGTACTACGGAGAAGTAAAGGGATTTGGGGCACCCCGACTCGGACAGGTTAGGTTAGAAGGGGATGGTGGGGTCAAGTGAGCGAGCGAAGCGAGCGAACCCCTTCGTGATTATTTTTTTTATTTACTTCTCCGTAGTACAACCAGTTGGACATCGCAGTGGCGGGTCGGGAGTGGAAATTTTGATGCGCATTATCTTTATTAACTTTAAAAATGGCAAAAGAAAACGAGTCCAATATTTTTTGAAAATTTATCTTAATAGAATTATCACTTTTCTATGCAAAATGAAAATACCCCATTAGTGCTGGCTCTGCTTATCACAGATTATAAAACACTCAACACTTCGTCAGCTACGTCTTGTCAGTTCTTTACGTTATGATGAACGTGTGAAATGTACATATAGTAAATAAAAAAATCAGTCAAATACCCTATTTCTTTACAAATGGTAATGTACCTATGTTAAAAAAAAGAAACAAAATATATATTTTGAGACAAAAGTTGCATAATTTTATTTAAAACATTAACATTATTTCACAATATTTCTCGTATCAGTCAAAGTAGCTATGCTTTGATAGAACATGAATTTTGACAAGCGGCTGACAATTTGACAGCTGGGACGATTTTAGCTGCAAAGAGAAAAAATAAACTTTTAGGTGCCTTATCCACCAGCTTAATAATCACTTTTTGACAGCTGTCTTCTGCTGTCTTAGGACGTCACTGTTCCAGAGTAGGTACATATGACGTCATGCTTCCTGGCGGAACCACCTTTGCTGTAACAAGTATAAGTTACATGAAAAATTCTATGGAATGTCTATAAAATTCTAGTCCTATTAAAAAAAAGTCTATATCTCTAGTTTCGACGTAAACTTTTATTTAAAGTGGTTGCGCTGCAGAGTATCCTTCCCAGCGAAACCACCATGATATTTCTATTACTATACATAGTATTTGCAAATATATAGTATCAAATAATTCTATAACAATTCTATATTGAACTGGCCCCTAAATCTTCAATCTAATTTAAATATACGAACCAAACGGGTGCCTCAAACTTTGTCTTCGAAATAGTCGCTAAGTGCCTAGATTAAAGTTTTTAGCAAATAACGTTTACGTCAAATATCATACAATATCTTTCAGGCGTTTAGTTTAAAACATACAAGTAATATTAAATATTACTTGTATGTTTGCAATAATATAATAAAATTTTTATTATATTATATTTTCTTGTGTTTTAATTATTAGTTTAAATAGATTATTGTAATATTAAATAATATTAAGTGAAACATCTGTGGATCCATTACTAATACTGGCCACATATAAAGTAATAAAGTGATAAACGAATTTTCATTATCCTTTACTGCTGTCAGTAAAGTCATTTTATTTTTATTATAGAATACCTACTAGTAGAATGGTTATTTCCTTTTATATTTTCCTGTGACGGCTTGTTGTGTGTATCGTTAAAACTACTAGAAGGATCCCTCCTTCCCACTTACCCTACTCAAGGAACTTTAATAAAATCAACTACCCACATTTTAATGAAATCATTGTTAGTTAGTGCGTTGCAAATTTCAACATCGATCTAAGGTGCGTGTGTAACTGTTTACAAATATGAAGCGTGGAAAGAGATTATCAGTGAGTTTAGAAGAACAAAAGAGTGTTTTCATGCAATATCAAGAACATTTCAAAGGTTCTGAATTGCCTCGTTCATGCAGTGTTGTGTACAAAGATATAAGTAGAACATTATGTGCTCGTATGACTCCTTGCGCGCTATATTTTTCAGCAAAAACGAATTACGATTATTTTTTTGGCAGTATTCAAAATAGTACACAGGAGGAAAAAAAAAATAGTGGCAGTACTAGTAGTAGTGATACTGATTCTGGTGATTGCATAGATAATGACAATAACTCTGATTCGACTTACAGCAACCAAGAAAACGTTTCCTTTGAGTTACATTTAAATGATTGGGAAAATATCCGCCCGGAGTTTTACTGCGAAGCTCGAAATGATAAAAATAAGCCAACAGTTCACACTCGTAATAAGCGACGCATGCCAAAAAATAAATGGACAGATTTTATGAGGGATTATATATGGAAAAAAACATCGAATCAGTGTTCATGGGTTTTTAAAACTAATACAGCCAATGACGATTATTCTGTAAATACTTATGGATATTGCAAAGAATGTAAGGGTACAATTAGAATCCGAACAGAAAAAAAGGGTGATTCCAATGTATCAGTTCATTGCAAGATGGTAAATGTAAATTCACAGTTGTTACATGAACCAAAAAAAGTTCGAATCACGAAATTCAAGAAAAACCAATTGGCTCCCCAACTGGAAAATCAATACGCTATCGTCATTAGAAACAAAATACTGAATCAAACTCTCACAAACGATGATACTAAAGAACCGCCCTTTGTGCCGAGTCTAAAATGTTTGCAAAACATAAAAAGTACAACTAATACGTCGAAATACTTCCATAAAATAGTATTAGTTGCTTTATGGATTATGACATGTATGCCCCCGTATGACAATGTTGTGCGAGATATTCACTTAAATCCATTCTATGTGTACTATTGGACTGAATCACAACGACGTTTTTATGAAAACTTTTCACGAACGCACTATACAGCAATAAGCCTAGATGCTACAGGTTCTATATTTAAGAAAGTCAAGCCACCCATACATTCTGATAAGTATCAGGAGAAACATTTATTTTTATATGTGGCAGTACTTCAGTTAAAAACCACATCAGTTCCAGTAACCCAGATGATTTCGGCAAGTCAAACGGTAGAAACCATTCATACGTGGTTAAAAACTTGGATTAATAATATGATTAAGCCAAAAGAAATAATCACTGATGACTCAAGTGCTTTAATAGGAGCATGCGTGAAGGCTTTTACAACTTTTAAGTCAACTAAGGAATATGTTAGTCACAGTTTTAAGGTCCTTGAAGGGAAGACCGAAAATGTTCCTACCTGTTTCTTACGCTTAGATTCATCTCATTTCATAAAATGCTTGTATGGTCTACAGTGTTTCAAGTTGGTAGACGTACGTGTCAAAAAATTTTATTTAAGAATTTTATTACATTTGAAAATTTGCACAAATTACGTGGAATTTAAAGAAATTATAAAACATTTAGTGACGGTGGCTGTTAATAGATTTGATCGGTGTTCAGAAAACGGAGAACGAACAAGATGTGACATTTCTCAGGAATTTTTACTAAGAGCACTAAAAAATATTGAACTGATTAATGATAATGATGAAATGGAAACATCAAATATTCAAAAATCTATAATCGAAGAAGATGCCACTTTTATTGATGATGACTATACACATTGTCTTTGGCTTGATGAAATAATAGATAGCCAAATGTTATATGCTGATCTCTGTGATAGCACAATGTACGAAAATATTTATTACTTTCCAAGCTTTATAGATACTTTAAAAAAACTTTTCTATCGTATACCTCTTTGGACCAACTTGATGCTGCCCTTCTATAAAGAAGTTAATAATTCAGCTAGCAGCAGTAACGTTGAAAGTTACTTTAAAAATATTAAGCAACTTTTGTTAAACACAAGAAGTGGATTGTTGCGTGTTGATGATTTCATTATGAAACACACCGATTATATATCAGGAGAAATTAAATCGGCACAGTGTTCCTCGAATAACGACACGTCTACATTAGAAACTTCTAAAAACAAACAGCTTAAAAAATTGGATAAAATAAACCAACTTATAGAATCAAAAAACAATTATGATATTAACTTTAGAAAGGAATCTGAATTTCAAAACGCGCCCATTTATGAAGAAAATTGGCGAAATAAAACTAATGAAGATAAGAAAATATCATTAATAGAAAAAATTAAGCCTAAATGGAACAAGAATTACGTGCAATTGTTGCCAAATGGCAATATAAGTCGCACAAATATTACAGACTTAATATTGCAAAATACTTGTGCTTTTGATGCTGTGGTGCAAGCATTCGCAGTTGCTTATAAAGAATACACCAGTGTTCAAACATTGCTTAAATCACAACACTCATCATTTTCAACGCTCGTAAAAGCTGTTTCTAAAAATGATACTTCTGTGGATGTTCTAAGATTAAGAGCTGAAATTTTGTCAATTTTTTTTGAAACAATAAAGCGAAATAATAATATACGAATTGTTGACTGCAGCTGTAATGTTACCCGAATTTTTGAGGGACTATTATTAAATGAATTTTACAGTGCGAAACATGAAAAGGTATGCCTCGATTGTGACTTCAAAACGGAAAGAACTTGTCCTATGTTGCCACTCGATATTTTGATTTTGGCAGAAGATGGCCTGGCAACTGGATTGGAAAAGTCAGCTAATTCAATGTTGATTGAAAAAACCATCGAAAAAACAAACTCATCCAATCATCAGTGCAATAATAAAAACGGAGTAATTACTGAAAAATACAAATTAAGTGATCATTTAATAGTTTTTGAAATTGGTGACAACATAAACATTACCGAAATACCAAACAATATAGTTCTGATCGAGAATAAAAAATACAGTATTGTGGCCGCCATAGAATATGTGCCAGGATTACCAAGTGGCTTAGGACACTATAAAGCACACTGTAAAAGTGGCGCCAAATGGTTTTGTTATGATGATTCTTCAATTAAAGTGACAAGAACAAATGTAAAGAGAAATATGCAGTTAGATATATTAATTTATGCCAAAGTCTAATTTTTTTTCACGTGTTTTATAATTTGTAACAAGAAGTATGTTTTTTTTTTTGGTGTGTAACATAAGTTAAGTTGTACAGTGGTTAATTTCTTATATAACTAGTTGTTTCAATTCTTATTTCTAGGCACTTAGTGATTATTTCGAAGACAAAGTTTGAGGCACCGTTTGGTTCGTATATTTAAATTAGATTGAAGATTTAGGGGTGCCAGTTCAATATAGAATTGTTATAGAATTATTTGATACTATATATTTGCTAATACTATGTATAGTAATAGAAATATCATGGTGGTTTCGCTGGGAAGGATACTCTGCAGCGCAACCACTTTAAATAAAAGTTTACGTCGAAACTAGAGATATAGACTTTTTTTTAATAGGACTAGAATTTTATAGACATTCCATAGAATTTTTCATGTAACTTATACTTGTTACAGCAAAGGTGGTTCCGCCAGGAAGCATGACGTTACATATGTTCACTGAGTGGGTGTGCGGTAATCATAATCTGGTTCAAACATAAGCGGATATCGCTACCGCCATAGTAGCGAAACCTTCTTGCGAAATTTTACAATGACCCGCCACCGATACCGTGGCGGAACCTGTTTCGCAAAGCAAGCGAAAATATACCCCTTACTAGGACTTCGGAGGGTACAAAATCCCTCCTTGAATTTTTAAATCTTTTTTTTATTTTTTTATTTAGGTATCAATGGGCTAGCTCTTGACATCGATCACGCCTGATGGAAAGCGATAGATGAGGTCCATGATGAAGCGAGCGTGCCCAGAAGATGCCTTAAGGCACTGGTACTCCCACGCGTCGACGAAACACGGTAGGCTGCTTGACGCCGAACTCCGTGTGGTCGCGAACCAGGCGGTTTTTAGCCCTACCACCGTAAGGGAAGGATTGGCCAGTCTAATACGGTGTTAGGTGAGACTGTCCCGGATGCGCCGAGCGCTCGGTTCAGTTTAGTATCTGATAGAACGAATTGCGCTACACGAGGAGGCTCCTTCATGCACCCTAATATAATGTCTTCTATAATATACCACAAAAATTGCACAGTTATATTGGGATTGAAATCCATTGTCTCTTACTCATTAGTCTATCCTTCGTAAGTTGAATGTCAAGACTAGGCTTTCCACTACCTGCTTGGGAATAATCCTGGAATTCTTTGCCCACATAGCCCGAAAAGATGGTCATTGCCTTGAACAAGTTATGGTGACAGGCAAGATAAACGGCAGACGACCGAGAGGTCGCAGCCCTGTTAGATGGTCCGATCAAATCCGTTCAACACTCAACATCAAGCTGCATGGTGCGCTCCATGATGCCAAGGAAAGAGAGACATTGTTAAGCAGAAATTGACCACTCATCGGGGGACTCACGACTTTCAACAATGAGGAATACGACGCAAGGAGGTGGAGGTATTGGGATCGAAATATCATCACTGACAACACTATTTTTGCCACTGAGCCCGACATAGCGGTGATAGACTGACTAGAGTGTCACGCAATGTAATAAACACATGTTGATATAGCAGCTCCCTCATATCGGGAACCTCGTGACAGAGAAGTTTTTTTTTTTTGGGAAAAGCCCACCACTCCACATTCCCAAACCACTGCAACTTCTGAAAGCCGGAATCAACATTGGCGATCACCGGAAAAAACGCCGAGTCAATGAAGCTCGACGAATCCCAGAGAAATGATTCAACTGTCTTGGATCCCGCAACGAAATTAATCAGAAAATATCAGCGGAGGAATAGGAAAAAAAAATATAATCTCCACTTCCCTCCTTATTAAGCAGGAGACAGAACAGAGCTAGGCCAAATAGGCACCAAGGGACATATAGGTACAACTGGGTTAAGCCCAGTGGCCAAGCACCACGGATTACACATTAACACTAATAATAATGGGTCCTAAATTGTGAGCTACTTTTGATTCCAGTAATAGGTATGGCAAAATCGCTTGAACGCACGGAAATTTGTTCTGGTTTCTACAAGGTCCGTATAGTATACAACTCCAGATGTAACCTGAATACCATCTAACATAATATTGCGTTCAGTTTGCCAAAGAATACACTCCCATAAGATATGATGTGCGGATTGTTCGTATTCAAGGTCAGATGTAGAACATTGACAGAAAGGAGAAGACACAAGCTTAAAGGAAAATAATTCAGAGAAAGTTAAGAAAACTAAGTAACTTGACCAAGGTTGTGGGCTCTCGTTGGACAGCTGGATCTAGGGCACAATCCAGAAAGCAATAGTCCTGGATTGGGCAATATTATTAGAAGATTCCTCTCTCACGAGCCCTGAACATCCATTACTTTACGGATGGTTACTATTTTTACTGTTTACTTTACGATGTGTGACAGAATAAACGCAATAAATCTAAAGGGGTAATTTTACTCATTATGACGAAATCGCGAAAAATAAAATAGCTTTCAGTACATTTTGTCGAGCTATGCGCACATAAATGTATGAGGCGGTTGATTTTTTTTCGCGATATCTGTGTTGGTCCTTAAAGTTGTTCATAATGATGAATTCAATGACCCCTTAAGTGGTATTGCGTTTATTCTTAGACGTTGTATAGTAGAATACTTACTATTTGTAAGAATGTTTCTTAAGAATTGTGGCGCTATGACATTCTTTATTTTGTTTCTGAAGAATACCAACCTGAAAATAATCCGTTACTAGTCAGCGAGAATTTTAACTACTCAAATAAATTCGTGGTCGAATATTCTTATAATTATTTTATTTATTTGCCAGACTACAGAGAGGTCCACCTGTGTTAGTAACAATAATAACCTAGCCTAAGTTAGTACTTAATAACTAGAACAGATCGGGTGCGATTAGTTACCGCCCACACTAGCGGGCTATCTGCCCGGGGCCCGGGCAGCTATTGATTGCAGGATAGCGTTGGGACTGCCACGCAACCTGCGGAGTAACGAAGCAGATTTTTTACGCCACAACGTATCAAAACTATCAGTGCGTACCTCGGCAAACATTACATAGGCACTACAGAAGCGTGGCAGTCGCAACAATACCCTGAACGCATTATTATACTGGAATAGATAGATCCTAACTTTGTATTAATATTATGAATGCGAAAGATATTTTTTTTGTTTTTTGGTTTGTTGATTAACTCTTCACGTATTTAAAGCTGAACGGATTTGGATGAAACTTAGCACGTGGTTACTTATAAATGAGATACTTTTCATCCTAAAACCCAAGAAATAATCCTAATAGAAAAACTCATAAACCCTTTGCTTGTCCCGAGAATCGAACTCAAGATCTCATACTCAGAGTAGCGTATCCACAGATATAGATAGACATAGAAAACGCAAGTATCACGATCTGTATGAAAACCAAGCGTGCCATTTTATGACTACCTACTATGGCGTCACACACAAGCACTATTAAGTGATGCAAAAATCAAATCGATTGTCACACCTATTTGATTGGGACACCTAACTGACCTAACCACCTTCCGACTAGCGTACACCGATGCAGACTGAGCGCAAAATTGGCGGCTTACGATTTTTGTACGTAAGCTGGGCACCTTATCAGGCACGCGAAGTAGTTGCTCTTTTTTTATTAGTGATGGGATTGTTCTTGACTCTGGTCAATGTCAGAGATGACAGAGACAAAGTTCACTCTAACTTTGAAGAGATTAGGGTTGTAAGCTTTTGGAAACTAACTTATTACACTCGTATGATATAAAAGAGCGGCGCCATTGTATACCGTATAATATCAAAATAAACATTTTTGATTATTGTTTTTTTTTTGTATGTACACCATATAAGTAACAGAAAAGATGGATGAAGAAAAAATTTCATAGGGTGACACAATGAGTGGCTTTATTGCTAAGGTACTTACTCGCTGTGCGTCGGGCCAGCTAACTTCATGACCTGCGCTCTCATACAACGGTAACTGTGCGAATTCCTGTAGTGTTTACATCTGAAATATTACAAGATTATGATGAAAATTGGCGTGAAAGTATTTTGGAACTATATTTATGTAATTATACTTATATTATAATATAATATATAATAAAGCTGAAGAGTTTGTTTGAACGCCCTAATCTCTGGAACTACCAGTCGCATTAGGAAAATTATTGTGTATAAGATAGTCACATTCATGAGGAAGGCTATATAGGTAAGTTATACGGGAACAAAAATATGAGAACGGGAAAAAATCGAGATAATATGCGCGTACGAAGTCGCAGGCAAAAACTAGTACAGATATAATTTCAAAACTACCTCGATACTAATTTTCAACTTCCTAAGGCCAACTTCGAGTTAGTTAAGGTGGAAGCGCCAGGGTAGCCCGCGAAATTCAAATTTTCATAAGTTTTTTGCAATTTGCAGGTCAGTCAGGTTGTATCTTTTTTTTTTTTAATGTTAAGTTTTAACGTTTATTGCAACTATAACTATATACACACACTTAAAAAAAGACTCAACTAAAACTAATCTAAAACATGGCGTCGAAAAATTCCTCCGCATCGCAGGCCACTGGTAATGTACCCAAAAGGCTGGCAGCATTGCCACGTTGTATGGCAATGCTTATCCTTTGTCCGAGGTAAAAGCCAGCCCTAGGGTCACGCGAAGTGTCAACTAAGCGTCTTGACAGATCTTTAAACAAGTAATGAGCACTCGGACCCCACGACCCGAGAGTTTCAACCCCAAACGGCTCGAAAATATAACTACCTACAAGGTTATTATATTTCCGCCGCTTGAGGTTCTCCGCAGCCGCAGCGGCAGCGCCAGCGCAGCACGAAGAGCTAGGAAGATGGGATGGCGCAAGAGTATCGACACAAGTAGCGTCCCACACTAATGGCCTACCCATCTTCCATGGAAATAATGACATGCCGTCCGGTCTCTTGCCATCGTCGCGTGCCAGGCCATTGGGTTCTAATACAGCCGGAACGCCGACGGTGACAAGAGCTCGTCGGATGATGTCGTTAATGTTCGCGTGCCGCGCTATGCGACCAGCGCTACGGCTGCATGACAGGCCGTGGTGTCCGAGACTGTTGACAGCTTCGCCACAGTGGCAGCGATGAGGAGAACAACACGGAGCGCCAAGACGCAGGGAAGCAGCGAGGCGGAAAGTAGTATCATCGAACAAGGTGCCTATGTTCGACGACGGTAGTGCGTGAAGCCAGAGTCCCGACTCCCATTGACCCACAGCCAACAGACGAGCACGCTCAGCAGCAGTACCAGATGTGGCCAAAAGGTTGTTCTGAACCTCTCTGCAGAGTGGCTCGTCCCAACGTCTCTGGGATGATGGGTAGTCGGGTGGATTTAGATTCGGGCAAGCGAGTCTCCAGGCATCCATAGCCTCAGTGAAGCAGGGCACATCAAAACTAGTCAGTGAGGAAGTTAGGATATTCCTGACTAATTTCTCAGTGCCATGAACCGAAGATATGAAAGCCGGTAAACTGATACTAGTAATTTTGCGGACGCCGAGGCCTCCCATACGGATGGGAAGAGTAGCTTGTGCCCAAGCTCGGTCATCCATGGCCACATTTAAAAGTGAAGTAAGTGTATGACGGATGATTTGGTCCATTTTTTCCAAAAGGTGAGGGTGCTTCCATAAATGGGAAGCACGAAGAAAGTAAGTTAATTTAGGTCCGAAACAGCAGTAACGAATTAAGGTGATAGCCGAATGCATGTTAATTTTGAGTAATCTTTCCGAAATGTCATTAAAATTTTGTATTTTCTCCTCAACAAAACTGGGAAAGGATTGCTCAAAAATGGGAGATCCAAGGAGGCGAAGAGAGCTTTTTTCAATAACTTTGATTTCTGGTGCTATAGCGTTGAATTTTGGGAGTGTCAGTTGTCGGTCGGTACTGTCAGATAAGAATAATTCACACTTCGAAAGATTGAGATTTAGTCCTACAGAATGGAGTTGACTTTTTAAAACTTGTAAATCATCTAAAACTGTGTCAACATCACCTCCTAGGGTTCCATCATCTAGATACCAAACATTAAATTTGGAATTTAGCTGTCGAATGATTGGGTGAATGGCTAAGCTAAAGATCACTGGCCCGAGGGGATCACCTTGTTGACAGCCAACAGCGGATTCCAGAAGGTTGTCCTGATATAGTAATTTAGATGGATGTCTGTAACATTGCCAAAGAAAACTAAAAATTTGTGGTACTTCTTTTTTAATTTCTGCCAGCAAGGTGTCCCTATTAACTGAATTGAACGCATTTTTGATGTCAACCTTCAGGATGACCTCTCCTTTACCAGAATTTATATAGGTCGACAGTGCGTGTACGGCAGTCTCACAGCCCCCTTTGGAGCCGTAACCTAGCTGCAGGGGCTGAAATTTTTTCGAAACATCCTCACTATAAAATTTACAACAAACCTTGGCTGCCAAACGACGGTACGTAGAACCCACGGCAATGGGACGAATGCCGCCATCCCTCTTGCGCAGGGCACATATATTGGCACCGTATAAGATGTCGATGACGGCCTCGTTCACCTTGCCCGAGAGCATGAGGTTAGTCAAAGCCGTAAGCTCCTTCAGAAGCGACTCACCAGCTTCCCCGGCGCCTGTACTGATGAGGTCCTTTAGATGTTGAGGACTAAGGCCGTCGAGGCCGCCAGCAGAGCCGCTCCGAAAGGAGCATACGGCTGTGACCACCTCTCGACCTGTAACGGTGAGGGTGTGAATGTCCGGATCAGGGGGGTCGGGAAAAGAAAGGCCCTCCGATGGGGCAGGGTGTTTGCTCTCCAAAGCTGCAAGAGTATCTGGAGAACACGGTGCCACCACATCACTACTAAAAAGAATCCTGGCTGCTCCACTTATGTCACCTTCCCCTAATTTTGATTCGACCAGATGCGAAATACCTCTTGATAAGGTATACCTCTGCGTCGATAATTTTGTGTCCAAATTATAGGCCGAAATATTACAATTATCTTTAATTTGTGCAGTTAATGTCTTTTTGGTTGCTAAATTCTTTTGTACATGTAATATTCTGTAAGGGAAGGTGAGAAGTTGCTCCCAGGCACTTTGCGAGTTCTCGCGGGCGGCAAGGCGAACACCGCGGGGAATTCGCTTCAAAACAGGAACAGACTTTTTGAATTTTGATAGGGTTTTCCAAAACGGGTCAAGAGTAGATGTAGCTGGTGTAGTAGGTGGTGATGTAATTACAGGGTCTGAAGTGAGTGCATTTTGGGGTTTGTGTGCCCTCCCAATGTGCACATTCAGACCCCGCTTACCTTTAAAAAATCGTGCCTGGGTGCACAGAGGACACCTCTCCAGGATGTTTAGTGATGTCGAAGGTTGACAGGCACTATCTTCCAACACAACACTGCTGCCACTAATCATTACAATAAATATACTAGTATAAAATTTACACTTGTTAAATAAATACAATTAAATCAAATAAAAATCCAAAGAAAAAATACAAAAAATTGTTTGAGTGACAACTGCCACGATGACATGCGTCAGGCTTTTCAGCGCAGTCGCGTTGGCGGCCTGGGGCACCGCCGCGCCCGAAAAGGCATTTCAGGGGCGGCGCCCGGACAATCGTTGCCAGGAGACACGAACGCTGGCGTCGCGTTCTCAGCGTCACCTCCAGTTCTTGTTTTAAGGAGCGGCTAGGCGGCGCGGTCTCTGCGCAAGATGCTCGTGTGGAGATCGTGCATCAACATACAACTGGTCAAGAAGAGTTGTGCGTAGGCTTCTCTTTATTTACCACTACTCCGACATGGAACTCATCGTATTGTATCCAATAGAATTCAGTAAATTACTGGTTTCGCCACTGCTGACTCTGTCGTTCTATTTGGTAAGGTACCTTGCCTCGGTTTAGTCCTTATGAAAAAAAATTATTGTTTGTCGGATTGATTTGTTTGATGGATTTATTGATTGTCACTTTGTCAATAGCCACTTTTTTATTGGTTTTAGATCAGAATGTTGTGTTAATTCACTCAGGTTGTATCTTGGTCAAAATATGATTCGATGTAGCAAGTATGTATTTATAGAATTACAATCATTATAAAATCATCAAGATTCAGTTAGAATTGATGTCAAATGAGTTCTGTAAATAAGTTTATATAGCCTATGTCACTACCACAATTCCGACGAATTCAACGACACCTCATAATTATGTCAAAATCCGTCCAGCCGTTTGGGATGGGCGTGCCAAAGAAATGGACATACATACAAACATACATAAATACATACGCTCGTAAAACATTACCCTCCTTCTGACGCAGTCGGGTAAAAAAGTCTGTGAAATACCCTACTGTAGAGGTATGAGGTACAGGGTGAAAAGTAAGTCATCTTACATTGAAAAGGAAGGATCCTCCGGGTGTTTTGTCTAATGGGCAACTACCCAAAAATGTGTTGCAAGTTTTTTTTTTTTGTTTTTTAATGAGTGGCCTCTCACAGGTCTACCTAGGAGGTTGTCGACTGCTTAACCGGACTTGCCTGTGGCGGCCTTAATAATATTATTATTAAAGCCTCCAGCCAGGGCTTATTAAGCTTAAAACTAAGCGACTACGCTAAGGGCACCCCCTGTGGGGTACGGACCTCGGCTTAGGGCGTCGCTGGGGGAGGACAGCTAGGGACGGGCTGGATCTAATTAAGATTTTTATTTTTAGGGGGCGAGTGTTGTTAATACTACAGGCTCAGCGGCGCGGGCTGGCACGAGTAAGGGACGGGGCGGACATTGACGGGACGGTCGCGACGGGCCTCGGCGGCGAGGGCGGAAGGACGGTGGTCGCGGTTTGCGAATTGTACTTGTTAAACTGCTACTCTCTTGAAGGAGGGTGGTGGAGTCATCGGGGGTGATTAGGGTGTGCCTCGGACGGCGAATTTTAGAAATGTGGGAGGGTTTGTATCGGGCGGCCGATACGATGAGGGGGTTGTGGTGTTTGACAGCAGTGTCGATGAAACGCTTGGTAATGCGTTTCATGAACTGCTGTATGGTGGGCACTCTGAGATCTAGATGTAGTGTCTCGTTACGGACATAGTAGGGGGCTCCCGTGATTCTACGGAGGAATCGGTTTTGGAGTGTCTGTATCCTGTGAAGGTGACGAGGCTTTGCGTGTGCGAAGACAGCGCAAGCGTATGTCATCATGGGGCGAATGACCGCGGTGAACAGTCGCAATTTGCACTTGAGTGACAATTTGCTTCTGGCGACCGTGATAAAATGCAGCCTTCCCAGAGCGAAGGCGGCGCGCGAGCGGGCCAGCCCTGTGTGCTCAGCGAAGGTGAGGTGGTTGTCCAGGGTGACTCCCAGGTATTTAGCTTGCTTCTCCCAGGGGATCGGCTTGCCATACATGGTGATCGGACGGGGGAGTGGGGGTTTTTTCCACTGTTTTGAGAATAGAATGGCCTGGCTCTTATCGGGGTTAACCTCGATTCCCCATTTCCTGAACCATCTGCCCAAGATGTTTACAGTAGTTTGGAGCGTGACGTCGCGACCTGTATAGTAAATGGCCGTGTCGTCAGCGAATAGTGCCAACTGGGCCAGTTTACTTTTGGGAATGTCGCTAGTGAACAGCGTGAAAATGAGGGGAGATAGCGGTGAGCCCTGGGGGACTCCTGCTCGGATGGGGTGAGGGGACGAGAGTGCACCCTCGATGCGGTAGCGAAAGGTGCGGTTCGACAAAAAGTCTCTCAAGATGAGAACGAGACGGTCTGGCACGCCGAGTTGGTATAGCTTATAAATTAAGCCATTGTGCCAGACTTTGTCGAATGCTTTCGCTATATCGAAGAACAAGGCGCCCGTCATCATGCCACGCTGGAAACCAGCGCTTATGTGCTCTACGATGCGGTGGACTTGCTGGATGCACGAGTGTTCGGTTCGAAAACCAAACTGCTCGTCGGGGAGGAGACTCTTCGCCTCGGCGTAATCCTTGAGCCGCTTGTAGATAAGCCTCTCGTAGATTTTGCCGAGAACGTTGAGTAAACTGATGGGACGGTAACTGGCGGGGTCAGACTTGGGCTTGCCTGGCTTGGGAATACCGATTACGGTGGCCTGTTTCCATGCCTGGGGGAATATGTTATTGCTTAATGCGCCATTGAAGATGGCAGTCATTAGCATTATGAGCTGGGCTGGGAAGAGCTTGAAAACTCTGTTGGTGAGGCCGTCGGAGCCAGGGGCTTTCCTGGGCTGAAGCCTTTTGATAATGTCCTGTACCTCGTCAGGATTGACGGGGGGCAGAGGATCATCAGGATCTTCGATTGGTGGAAGGGAAGCTCTACGTTCGACTTCAGCGTCCACCATATCTAGGTGGGCTTGGTCTACTAGTTGTGAGCTGGGAGAGCATTGGGACTCTAGCCTGTCGGCCAGGCATTCTGCCTTGTCAGAGTTGTCGAAGGCGACACTCTTGTCGGGGCGAATGTGTTGCAAGCTGTGTGGTTATCTACTTATACATGCGCGACGCACGATGACGTCAGATTTGATTTATAGTTCGTATGTGGCGGCATAAATGTCGCTACAGATTGATATTATTGTAAACTCACCGTTTTCCGTATGAGCACGAGCAAAAATTGGAGTCCCTGCAACAATATTTATGTTTCAATATGTTTTTAAAGCTCGTTAAAGCGTTGATCCCGGCTGTCATTGTAGATTTTTGGCAGTCGTTATAGATTGTCAGAAGCAAGAAAATCTTACTCCAGTCTTGCCAGGAAGTACTGTGTTACCCAGTTACTGGGTTGTGGAGGTTTGGTAGGCAAACGCTCCACGTAAAAATACTTGTATTCAGCTGAATCCGGTTTGACTGGAAGCCAACCCCAATATGTTTGGGAAAAAGCTAGCTTTAAAAAAAAACAATACTTATCAGTCACTGACGCCAATTCCAGAATTCAAATTAGGACCTTACTTACTACACTAATACAATCCGTTTATAGTATGGAATAGCCAGCTCAGTAAAAGTTCGGCTATGTATAAAATCACATGCGTTACGATATACCATATTTACTTTACATATATTCTTGAAACCTTACCTTGGAACTTTCGCGACCAAACTAACCCTGAAAATAATAACGAGAGACTGTATTCAATAAATTTATTATTTTAACGATTCCGAACGATCATATGGAAAAACGGAACCGTAACGATCACTCATGAAGTCACGAGGATGTCTGTCTGAAGTAAGAAGTTGAAAAAGAAGAAAAAAAAAGATGCTGCGTCCCAGCCAGGACAATGAGCTTGAGCAGATGCTAAGGCCAGCGCGAATTATCAAACAATCATATGAAAACGTCGGTTACGTCCTTTTTAAAGTAACTATGGCGGGCGCCTAGCGCGGCCTCGCCAGTTAAATATTCGAACGTCTATTGATTTACTGTGGTAGTCCTCACAAGGAAACATGACCATCTCTACTGTCTGCCACAACAAATCGCGACGCACTTTGTACAACTTACTCACGCTCGCCACCGCGTGTCCAGGCCGGTTGCCAGACGACGTCTTTCGTATGAATTATGTCAAAATGCTTACCATCCCAGCCTACAAGGAGTGCTGTTTCTATTGATTGTGGAATATAACCTCCTGAGGCCGCGAACTGAAAACAAAAGAATACAATAGGTTTTAGTCACTAGTTATTTATCCTGTATTCCCGTTGTCCCCGTCACGGGGACAACAGAACAACCTATAATTCCTTACCGTTGTCCCCCTTATGTACATATGGGCAACGTGGATCACGGACAGTTCATTTCTGAGAAAAATCGCCTTAATCGGAGGCAGAAACGGGAGGGTGTGTCCTCTTTCCACCGAAAGTGCGTCCATCTCCTTCTAACCTAACCTGTCCGAGTCGGGGTGCCCCAAGTCCCGAGCTCGCTTCGCTTGCTCTTGCACCAACATAATTTGAATTTGAAAAGTATATATTACAATAAATTAACGGGGTCAGCGTATAATAATACGGGAATACACTTTTTTTACGACGAATTTAGAAACAATCAATTATTAATATTACCTTGATGCTCAACAACCTCTTCGTGTAACAATCGCCTTACTCTACTGAAAATATTTCTGTAACATAAGACATTCAAAACACAGAAAAAAAAAGTTGAAAATACTGTAAACTGACTACGAAAAAATAAAGGCGATCTAAAATCAAACAAAATCGGGTACACAAATATTTCAGACAAAAATCAAGATATAGATACAGAAATAGTCAAGGTATTGCCGTGTTCGCGTGCCATTATATTTTTTTGTTGGTATTCCTGACACCTAAATGGTACACAAGCGTGCGACCACGGCTATAAGGGACTTGATATACCAAAGCGCTGCGGTCGTGCGCGTGAATTAGCCGGCTGCGGCGAAGGTTTCATATACGCCGAAATGCTCGAATTGAGCCCAATAATATAAAACAATAACACCTATATAGCATAGGATAGATCTAAGAACATAATCGTACAAATTGACAAGAACATTAACGTTGAACTTCGCGCGTATTGTATCGTGCGAACCACAAGTCTTAATTTTACGGTTGGCAGATCTGCATATTCATTAAATTTTCGTTACTGAGAGTTGCCACACTTGCCACTCTGCGTCGCCGCTGTTAGCCGGGCGCTGTGACGAAAATGTATGGTGGGGTCTGGCCGCGCGCCCTGTCCGCTTTGTATGTCAAGTCCCTAACTTGTGGCTTTGCCGTATTCGGGTATAAATAATAACCAATTGATTGATTTGGCCTCCCACAAGGTGGGCCGATGACCTGGTGAGGGTCGCGGGTAACCGATGGATGTGAGACGCTTGGGAGTGGCCTATGTCCAGCAGTGGACGCCTTTCGGCTGAGATGATGATGATGATGACGATGATTGTTTTGACTGAGTGCAGATAATTATTTGGAGTTCTTGAGTTTGTTGTTCCAAAACTTGAAATTAATATGAATTCTGTGAAAATTTAAAAGACTTACGTGCTTCTATCGTCACTCATCAATACACTAACTAAAGAGCTCCGATCCAATATATGTTTTTTGACTGAAAAATAAATAGCATTTTAAATGTTAGTTTTGCGCAGCAGTCGGACACAATTTTACTGTGTTTTTATACAACGTGTAACAGAATAAACGCAATACCTCTTAAGGGGTCATTGTAATCATCATTATGAACAACTTTTACTATGGGACCAACCCCGAAATCGCGAAAAAAAATCAGCTGTTTACTACCTAGGTACATTTTGCGCACGTAAACATGGGGCTGTCGATTTTTTTTGCGATTTCAGTGTTGGTCCCATAGCGAAAGTTGTTCATAATGATGAGTACAATGACCCCTTAAGAGGTATTGCGTTTATTTTATATTATTAGTATTATTTTACACGTTGTATATGTCACTAGAAAATGGAAAATTGTAAACTATTTTTAACCGACTTCTAAAAAAGGAAGAGGTTCTCAATTCGGATGTTCGTATTTTTTTATGTTTGTTCGCTCATAACTCCGTCGCTTGCCAACCGATTTGAAAAATACTTTATTTTTTTGAAAAGTGTATACTTTCCAAATGGTCCCGTTGAAGATTTATCAAAATCGGTTTAGTAGTTTGGTTTTTAAATCCAAATAGCTGGAAAAATATGTAGAAAAATCATTCATGTATACGAAATTGCGTATTTTTGCTTTCCTGTGACTTTCCAGTGGTGTTGTCAGGTGTGGAGTAACACTAAAAAGTGAAAAATAAAAAAGTTTTTCACAAAAAAAGAAACCGACTTCCAAAAAACACAGCAACCTGGTTGCTTCTTCGTCAGGTTACTTCTTCGTTATTTGACACCGACTTCCGAAATTAAAGTTATTTTGAATTGTGTAGTGTTTTTTGGAAGTCAGTTTCTTTTTTTGTGAAAAAGTTTTTTTCTTAATGAGACAAAGATATATTGCAAAATTGAATTTAGATGGGATTTATTGTATCTTCCCGTTCTGGAGTTCAAAACAGAAGATGCGCTTAGCCACCCTCTCGTCAGGCATCCCTACAACGTGTCCACACCAGCGCAACTAGCGGACGCATTACATGGGCCTTAATACCGCATACACTAGCCCTACGTACAACGTGATCCTAACAACGGTAACGTGTTACCCATTATCTGAGTAGTTGAACCCAGATAAGCAGTCACTCACACAGAACCAAGTTTACTGACATAGCCCGAAGGATCGCCAAACTGAAATGGCAGAGGACAGAGCACATTGCTCGCAGAACAGATGGTCGATGGGGCCGAATAGTTCTGGAGTGGCAACCGCGTACCGGAAGACGCAGCGTTGCCCAAGCAAAGTGGACCGATGACCTGGTGAGGGTCGCGAGCCTGGTGAGAGCCGATGGATGCGAGACGCACAGGACCGGTTGTTGTGGCGACACGCGCGGGGAGGGCTATATCCAGCAGTGGACGTCTTTCGGCTGATATGATGATGATGATGAAGCAGTCATTCCACGTAATTTATTGGGAATAACTAGGCGATGACGGTTAAAAATAAAGACGTAAAGAAACCTGAGATAAAACTAAACAAAACGACTTACATAGTTTTAATGGCATTTTGAGTATGCTCCCGAGACGACGGTCCAGCACGTTCCTTCTATATGAAACAAAATAGTCTTGTTAAAAGCAAATATTTTTTATTATACTGTCAGCTTAAAAATATATTTCCAGGACACCTAAATTGATGATGCCGAATCAGGTGTGCTTTTAAAAGCAAACGAATATGAACTCTTTGGGCGAATTACTGACTTTGAATAAAATAATGCAATATTTAGCTTACCTGGTCTACTATATAATGCCAAGGCGAAATTAAAGTTGGAGAAATAGTCAACTTCTTTAATCTGAATACCTTTAGGGGCTTTTTTATGGATGGGACATAATCAAATGACTCCTTCCACTCTGGGTGGAGCGGGAGGGAGTGTCAGACTCTTACTGACTAAAACCCATCCGTGCTCCTCGTAGTGCCCTTTGCTTTTCAGGGCCGCGGTAACTCTTTCGAACAAAATCCGCAACCCTGGCAGGCTCTGGCCCTAACGGGCCCCGTTTACTTAATGCTGACATCTGTTTGAGTGCGCTTCAGGTTGAAATATCTAAATACTCACGACGTTTCAGATTCTTCAATAGTACTGTAAGCAGAATCCACCCAGTCTGCATCTTCATCGGATTTATCTGTAAATTTTGTGGGGTTATTTGACTACAGTTATCCAAATGTGTGGGTGGAATTATTCTTATTAGGTGCTTTGAATTACAACACACCCTATTTCTTCGAACGATTGGTAAGACAGAGGTGAACTCCCACAATAGGGATCATTCATTAATTTAAAAAAAACTATTAAGTTCGTCAGATAAATTACTAAACATTATTGGTGTTGTATTTATTCTTTGGTCACTTAAACAGAAAATGAAGACGATAGAGTAACTTTTAGTAATACGGTTCCAGTTTTCACCCTATGGGCCCAGAACCCTAAAAAGCATCTCTATGGAAAAAATATTCTAAGCAATATTATACTGTTTGTTTGTTACGTTTCACGCTAAAAGGGCTGAACGGATCGTCATGAAATTTAGGGTACAGCCGCGGGCATAGCTAGTACGAAATATTTCGCTGGCCATATCTGGTACTGCTGATTCTCTACAGGTTTTTCAGTTTCTCACCTGATTTAATTTTAACAACTGAAAGAGTGTAGGACGTATTCTCTTTAAACCTTGTGCTGAAAAAAAAAAGAAAATATTCATGAGTTCGCGACGATATAAAAACGATCTAACTCAGAATGTTTCTGAGCGACAGAAAGAGGATAATATAGACTTACAGGAAAAACACGAATTGTGAATCCGGGCGAAACGGTCTGGCAGCCTTTTAATTTTGACCGTCTCTTCTTGATGTTACCACTGGGTTACAACGATAAAAATAATAAGCATAATCAGTGTATTATGTTACCGCTGTTACAAGGCAATTTGCGGAAAGCCAGAATTTTCTCAAAGCGGATTTTTCAGCAGGTATTTTATTGTTGGTCCCGGCTGTCATTTGTAGATCTTTAGCAGTCATTGCAGATTGTCAGAAGCCAGGAAATCTGACACCAGTCTTGCAAAGAACTACCGTGTTACCCAGTTACTGGGTTGTGGAGGTCAGTTAGGCAGTCGCTCCACGTAAAATACTGGTATCCAGCTGAATCCGGTTTAACTGGAAGCCAACCCAAATAAAGTTGGGAAAAGGCAGGTATATGAACATGCAATAATTAATGCATGCATGCAAAAAATATAATTGAGACCATAGCACCATACTTGGCTTTAATATTTAATTTATGTGTGGACCAAGGAGTCTTTCCGGATATAATGAAATACAGTAAAGTTATACCACTTTTTAAGTCCGGCGACAGCACAGACACCAATAATTATAGACCTGTATCCGTATTGCCGGTTTTCAGCAAAGTGTTTGAAAAAGTAATGCTCAATCAAATGCTCATTCATTTTAACATCAATAAAATCTTACACGATCAACAGTATGGTTTTACCAAAGGTCGTTGTACGACTGATGTTGGTGTCACGTTATTAAAACACATATATACAGCGTGGGAAGAGGCGCAAGATGCCATAGGAATCTTTTGTGACCTCTCCAAGGCATTTGACTGTGTAAATCACGAAACCTTGCTCCTAAAACTAGAACATTACGGTCTAGGTAAACTTGCACTCAGCTTAGTGAAGTCTTATTTAAATGACAGACAGCAGCAAGTTCAAATAAACGGTGTTAATTCAAGGGGTTTAAAAGTCAAAATGGGGGTACCACAAGGCTCAATATTGGGTCCTTTCCTCTTTTTAGTGTATATTAATGATCTACTCCATCTTTTAAAAAATCAACCACAAATGGTATTATTTGCTGATGATACGTCCTTAATTTTTAAGATAGATAGACGTTCTACAAATCTTGACGATGTAAATAAAGCCCTACAGCAGGTCCAAAATTGGTTCACTGCTAATAATTTAGTATTAAATGGGAAAAAAACTAAGTGTATTAGATTTGCTTTACCGAATGTCAAAAGTAATAATTGCGATATTGTATTGAACAAAGAGAAACTTGAATTCGTCGAAAACGCGGTTTTCCTGGGGATCACGCTTGACTCAAGGCTACAATGGGGTCCTCATTTAACATCTCTTGCGGGACGGCTAAGTTCAGCAGCATATGCTGTCAGAAAAATCCATCAATTTACTGATATAGATACCGCGAGGCTGGTCTATTTTAGTTACTTTCATAGTATCATGTCTTACGGTATCTTATTATGGGGACGTGCTGCAGACATCGAATCTATATTTATTCTGCAGAAAAGAGCCATCAGAGCCATATATAATCTGGGTCGGCGCGATTCCCTAAGGGAACTGTTTAAAGATATTAACATCATGACGGTACCTTGTCAATACATATACGAAAATATAATGTATGTTCGGAAAAATCTCCATCTTTTTAGTAAGATTAGTGACAGGCATAATTTTAATACTAGAAATAAGAACAAATTAGATCAACCCCGATTCAGATTGGCTAAAGTACACACTTCTTTTATGGGGTACTGTGTTAAATTTTATAATAAAATACCATATGATATTCTCGGACTGAATGAGAGAAAATTTAAAACATGCATTAAACGCACACTATGTAGACAGGCATATTATAAACTGGAAGATTATATCCTTGATAAAAATGCTTGGCTAAATGCCGGTCCTGCTCCACAGCCTCAGCCGCTTGGTTCCACTAGTTAGGATTTTATATATGGAGGAGATGCTCACCCTTTTTTATTTTACTTTTTACGTTTAATAATAATAATATTCCACATTTCTATAATGTTTGGAATACACTTACTTTTCTGTTCTTACCAATTGATATTTATAGTTTTATATATAGTCTGTCAAGAAAGTCATGAAAAGAATGTTTTGGGAACTACTATTTTAGCTGAAACTGGCAACACTGAATAATTGTCAAACTGAGTACCTCAACTGTCACTTCGTGGCTTTGTGGTTGATTTTCTTTGATTTTTAGTGGTATTTCGAGTTTTTTTAAAGCGTGTGACCGTTTCGAGATAAAATGAATAGAAATGTTTATAAAAGCGGTGCGAGACAATTATATTTAAAGTGTTTCAAGAGTGTATGGCCGAATTTTAAGCTGAGACGAGTAAAGACGATGTTTACTATGTTTACGGTCGAACAGCAAAGTTAACCGGTACGTAAATATATTTAAATGTTGAACACAGTAAAGGAAATTATAATCTCTTGTCAATCTTCTGTTTTTAAGTAAAATTTGTCTTTTTAATCATTGTTTATATTTCGTTGAGGTTATGATTTTATTTACGATTTATTATACTACCACTTAACCGTGTTGATACTTTTGTGTTACTTTTAAGGTATTTGTTATTTAACATGTCTTTATTGATTTCAGGTGTTTTTCAAAGCACAATTCGACGCATAGTTGACGAATAAATAAATGCACCATATCACTCTATTACAACAAACAATTGTGATTTAAACCCAATATAGTTAGTGTGCGTAAAAAGGCGAATTGCACAAAAAAATGTTTGTGGTCAAAATGTTGCGAAGTTGGCTGAAAAAGCATTTAACTCAGTAACTCCACAAGAATCGAAAAACTGTGTTGACCATGTCATCAAAATCGAAGATGAATATTTTGCCCGTGGATTAACTCTCTATAATGATATAGACAGATTTGTCATCTCGGTTAGCGATGATAGTTCGAGTGAATCTGAAGTCAAGAGGATGAATTTAATTATGCAGGAGTTTCAGGCAACATTTCGGGAGTTGAATACCTCGCCAGTGATTATTTGGATTCTGAATAATAAAAAATATTCTATAAATCCTTTTTTTTGTGCAGTTAGAATATTGATATCAGCTCAATTAAGCTGATATCGATATTCTACCAGGGTCATGTTGAGACTGCAGCGCTGCAGCGCAGAGAGGCGAACCATCGAACTTTGTGGTAGATAAATGTTAATAACTGAAAGGGCGAAAACAAGGGTTGGTCAAAATAAATATTCATATTACACACACATAATTGTATTATATTCTAATTATGAATGAATGTTATTTGAATGGAAATCAGTTGAAAGAGGAATGTTTTTCACCACTACCAATGAATCTCACAACTCTTTTTTTGCACCTTAAGTGTCGGAAATAAGATAGATGAGTGTCAGATAATCCACATGGCAATAAAGAGAAAATAATAATAAATCAGTAATTAATTACTATTTTATAAAAAAAAGTATCAAAACCTTTCAGTCGGAATTTATAGGGATACCATGTAAATGATGGTGGCGCCCTCCTTTTTTTTCATGACTTTCTTGACAGACTGTAAAGTAGAAGCATTTTTTATTTTGGAATCCTGTAAATGTGAGGACCATGGAGCCTTTTTATGTTAATAGATGGTTTCCTTGTTTGACATGAATGAGCAGGGGCAGTTGAGGGTTTGTCATGCTCACTCGAATGTCTCGCTGATGGTGGCGCGTGTATCGGATCATTCGGTTCCCTTCAAAATGGTTGAGCTGAATGGTGCTGATGCACGCGTCATGTTCGTGAACGGGCGCCATCAGTGGAGACTGGTCATCTCTTAGCTGTCGCTGGCTTATTTCAATAGTTTATTTGATACTTAGAATTTTCTCTTCCTTTACATTGTTCTCACATATAGAAGCAACAAAGATAATGTAACCAGGATTATTGTAAATCATAAAATGGTTTAAAAGAGTGTCCATGGAGTTTCTTGCACGTTCTTCTCCATAGAGATCTACGCTTTGGAACGTGTAAATAGCTTCATGTTTTTGACTGACTGACTCTGACAATTCAAAAGTACCTGTAAATGGTTTATTTGAAATAAATGCTTTGACTTTGACTTTTGACTTTGACTTTGACTTTGCACCTTTACTGTACCGATGGTCCCGGCTGTCATAGACCCTTTTTTATGGATGGGAAATCATCATAAGACTTCTTCCGCTCTGGGTGGAGCGAAAGGGAGTGCCAGACTCTTACTGACTGAAACCCATCCGTGCTCTTCCTAGTGCCCTTTGCGTTCCAGGGCCGCGGTGACTCTTTCGAACAAAATCCGAACCCTGGCAGATGTCATGGTCTATGTCATCTGCCAGGGTTCGGATTGGGTAGTTACTCCGATAATCTGACAAACATTCTTGCCGTGAGGTATCGTGTTAAGTCACTGGATTGTGGCAGTCAGACAGGCAGCCACTCCATGTACAATACTGGTATTCAGCTGCTTCCAGTATGACTGGGATTCGACCCCAACGTATTTGGGGGAAGACTAGGCAGATTAATAAATCTGGCTAGTACTTACCTTTTTTTGTAGACAGAGAATGATCAAATGACTTCTCCCACTCTGAACGGAGCGGGAGGGAGTGTCAGTTACTGACTGAAACCCACCCGTGTTCCTCAAATTAATGACCTTTGCGTGCCAGGGCCGTGGTAACTCTTTCCAACAATGCCACAACCCTAGCAGGTGAACTGGCCCTACGGGCCCTGTCAATAATTTTGTCATCTCTTTGAGGCGCGCGTGGAACACAACCCGCCATCGACCCAGGCCTGGCTTTGATCGGACGGCGAGCCACCCATCGCTAGCATTCCGCAGACCCGCGCCTACGGTGGCCGGGGAACACCCTGTGACACCCGTCACCCAGGCCATCTTCTTCTGCTGCAGCGGCTGAGACATGAGGTTTGCCTCTTCGACACGCTTCATCAACCAGGAGGTGACTGTTTCCCATGCCCTCTTGCTCCGAATATGGATTGAACCAGCGCCGGCCGCGAGAGGTCGCCGCCACCGATCGCCTCTACGAGGACACGGGGGTTCTCTGCCCAAGCAGGCAAATCTTCTAGCTAGTACGTAAATTACATTTGATAGCACTTACTCAGAGTGGATATTAACTGGAACTTCGGATGCCTTGCGAAGTGCCATGTTGGCTATCTCTGTTGAAATTCCGAGCTCTGGGAAAATATGAAAAATGGCTGTTATAAGAAACTGGGGGAGGATGTTTCAGGTGTTATGAGAAGGCCTCTGATCGAGCCGAGCGGTGAAATTTGATAACTAGGACTATTATTTTATCACTTTTGACCGCTCTTCTCGAAATTCCTGAAAAAGTAATTAGTTCGTCAGTAAGAGTATACGGTAAAAAAAATAAGTAGATACAGTGCGTTGAAACTCTTATTCTCTCTTTCTCTCTCTCTTTAGTCTACATAGAAAGTGTACCACTATTTTTCTAGAAGTGGTGTAATATACCCCACTCTGATACATTTTATCTTTTGTTAATATCTAGACTAATAGTATAAAGCTGAAGAGTTTGTTTGAACGCGCTAATCTCTGGAACTATCAGTAACAAATATCAAAAATAGAATAAAACAAATATGTAAGTGGGGATTTTTTACCGTTTTTTAATATGTAATGGTACGGAACCCTTCGTGCGCGAGTCCAGCTCGAACTTGGCCGGTTTCTTTTTAATAATAGCTTGCCCGCGGCACCAGTTGCGTTAACATAGAATTCGCAAACTAAAATAGCCTATAACCATCTCCAGGTTCAAATCTATCTGCTGGAATAAAAAGTCTTCATCATCACGACCATTTCATCCAAAAGAAGTCCTCTGCTGGACATAGGTCTCCTCCAAGAGTCACCACATTGACCGCTCCTGTGCGTCTCACATCCAGGGGATTTCCGTGGCTTTCATTGGGTATAAAAACCGGCCAAGTGCGAGTCGGACTCGCGCACGAAGGGTTCCGTACTAAACCCTTCGTATATATCTATAAAAAAACGGCAAAAAACCACGTTTGTTGTATAGCCCCACTTAAATATTTATTTTATTCTGTTTTAAGTATTTTTTGTTAAAGCGGCAACAGAAATACACTATCTGTGAAAATTTCAACTGTCTAACTATCACGGTTCATGAGATACAGCCTGGTGACAGACGGACGGACGAACGGACGGACAGCAGAGTCTTAGTTATAGGGTCCCGTTTTTACCCTTTGGGTACGGTACGGAACCCTAAAAAGAAATAAATAGGTATATATTTACTCACCCGCTATCCTCAGATCACTGCAAGTTGGCTTGCTTTTCTGTAAAACGAACAAGCATTTAATTTTGTCGTAGAATAAGTAAATAGCCTTAAGTTTAATTGGTCTATTTATATTTTAATCATTTTATGTGATATTAAATTAAAAATATGTTGCATCTTGCTTAATAACAGTAGTCATGAGTAAGATACGTTTTTCTTTTTGCAAGGTTTAAAGTAACCTTACTATACTCGGAATTATAATTCGATTCCACATTTGACATTAGCTACTGTCATTTTGTAAAATAATGATACCACATATAATAGTGTAGTGATGAACACAAAAAATCGATAAATAATCGCGATTTATGTTTATGTAATCATAATATTGGTGTTCGAAACACTACACTGCGCTCCAAAACGAAAATCGTTGATGTGGCTCGAAAGGCTGCCCAACTTAAATGGGACTGGGCAGGACATGTCTGCCGCATGCCGGACAATCTGTGGGCCCGCAAATTACAGGATTGGTGCCCTGAAACAGCGAGACGAGGCCGCGGCAGACCACGAAGGAGATGGCGGGATGACCTGGATATCTTCCTTACGAATTGGAATGATGAGGCGCAACATCGTGAGCATTGGAAGGAATGGAGGGAGGCCTTTGCCCAGCAGTGGGACAGTACGGGCTAGTAATAATAATAATAATAAGGTATGGCAGAGCAAGGAGCTTCACGGACGTTTTTATCGGGTCCTACATGGGCCCGATGTAGACTTTTTAGCGTCCGTAGCCTGGCTGCGTTTTGGTGACCTCTTTGGGGAAACCGAAGGTTTTGTCTGTGCGATTATGGACGAAGTTATGATGACGAACAACTACCGGAAATACATTGTGAAGGACGGTACGGTTGACATATGTCGGGCATGTCACCGGCCCGGGGAATCTATCCGCCACATTATTTCCGGTTGTTCTAGTCTGGCTAACGGAGACTATTTGCACAGGCACAACCTTGTAGCCAGGATTATCCATCAGCAACTTGCTCTTCAATACAATCTTGTGGAATCGGAAGTACCGTACTATAGGTACGTGCCCGACCCAGTTCTCGAAAATGGCAATTGCACATTATATTGGGATCGGTCTATCATCACTGACAGGACTATTTTGGCTAATAAGCCTGATATAGTGGTGATAGACCGATTAGAGCGTCGCGCATTGATTGTTGATATAGCAGTCCCTCATGACGAGAACCTCGTGAAGTCTGAGAAAGATAAACAAACAAAGTATCTTGACTTGGCTCGCGAGGTTGTCGACATGTGGGATGTGAACACAGCAGTCATTGTGCCGATAATCGTCACGGCCAATGGCGTAATTGCCAAGAGCCTCGACCAACATCTCAAGAGGCTCTCGTTGGGCAGCTGGATCAAGGGCTTGATCCAGAAAGCAGTACTCTTGGACACGGCGCGTATCGTTAGGAGGTTTCTCTCTCAGGAGCCCTGACCACCGGTAGCTTGGATTCTGTTCCCGATACCGGTGGGCTACTATTTTTTACATTTTTAAATGTTTTTTTTTTATATTTTTATAGAAATATTTAAAAATGTAAATGATATGTAATAAAATGAATAAAGGAAATAATAATAATATTGGTGTGCCAATTAAAGACTAAATTATTGATTTTTATTTAAATAAATACATAATTATTCATAATAATTATTTATTAATTAGTAACCGCTGCTTTATTTAATAAAAAGTTAATATTTTTGTTTTTTATATTAAAAACAAAACTTATAATAAAAGAGAACTCATAACTAAATTATCCGTTCAGAAATATTTAATTTCCTGATATACCTACTTAGTTTCTATTAAAGTAGTAGTTGTTTAAATATACTACTATAAACGAGAGGAATCGATCCGGAAATATTCCATTTCCGTATCGAATAATTTCGCAACGTCACTATTTAGTACTTGTCATAACGTTGCAACACTGAAATTGTCAAATCTGGAATCGAATTAAAATTCCGAGTATAGAAGGGGATGACGGGAGCTTTAAACCTAAGTTGTTTGTATTAGTGTGCCCTACGTTTCCAAGCTCGCTTCGAGTGCTATTGGCCTAATTAGTTCAGGAGCTGTTAGGGTCACTTGCGCAAAATCAACTTTCTTTTAATTCTGAATTAGTTGCTACCACGAGGCTTTATGCCAAATATTCCAAAGGTTTAGAGAACTACTCTGGTTTGTGCAAGTTGGTATTGTAGTTTAGGTATGGCAGGCACCAGATAAACTTGTAATAAAGTACATTGACCTTTCCCTAATATCCCTTAGTAGATTACCTGAACAATAAATTATGAGCCGTTTTTCATTACTAAAGAACGTAAAGGATCACGATAAAGTATGTCTTTATTTATGATAAATGTATGTGGGTCAATGACCGTTATTGCACATTTGTCTGGTGTCGACCATAGTGCGTTGATTATCAGTCAGGACAAACGATTTTATAGGTAAAGATCTAGGTAGTAATGGCGAATTAATTTGCTCGTTACACTTCGGTGACCATTAACACCTTAATCTCAAAGCCGGCCCAGAGTATCTGAGATAGACTAGGCATAAGGTTATATTCTCTATGTATATACCTAATGATCAGCCAGAATTGCGTAATTATTCGAAGGAGTAACCGCGGCCTTAGAACGCAAAGGGCATGTGAAGAAATAAGGGTGGGTTTAGTCAGGTAAGAAAGAGAAGTAAATTCTGATACTCCCCCTCTTCCCACTCCGCCCAGAGCGGGAGAAGTCATTTGATTATTTCCCATACAAAAAAAGGGATATTATGATGCAAATACTAACTATTGTTTCATGACATATTTCCTTCTTTTTTTTATAACTATTTTGTCTTTTGCGTTGAGGTGGGGGTGGTGTGCAGGGTTTGACTCTGAAAACAAACAAAAAACAAATTCATTGCCAGCCTGTCTGTTTTCTATCCTACATTTCGGGGAGTATTGGCACAATTCCGACTAAGCCGTTCCATCATGGGACTACAAAGCGTACGGTGATGCGCCTACGGTATATCGTGGACATCCCACCGATACGCACAAATTTTGTGTATAATTTGGGAATAATTTCAATGGGTGTCAGTACAGCTAAAAAAAAATCTGTCGGAGAATACACAACACTAAATATTATAAGGCTGGCCGCATACGCACGGTTTCCAGATTAGGTTTCAGGAATTCAGATTCGGAATTCCGTGAGACATTCGATTTTCCGTTCTCCTGACCCGAACAAAAAGCTTGTTTTCTAAAGGATCGTCAAACATTTTTCCATTCGGAAAGTAAACGAACGTGTGCCTGTGCATCTAGTTGAACATTTTGTATGTAAGACAAGCATTCAGGACTCCCGAATTTGAATTCCTGATCAGGAAACCGGATCGGGAAATCGTGCGTATGCGGCCAGACTAACACGATGCGCGAGGACACTCAAGAAATAATTATAACGCGTTCAAGTAAAGTCTGTGCTACACAGTTTCAAACGGCCACCCCGTTTCAAACAGAGGTTTCAAAGGGGGGTTTTATGCGGGTTTTGTACTAAATTTGGCATCAAAACCTCTACACTATTTAAAACCACCGTTTTAAACTGTGTAGCACAGGCTCGCAATAAGGCCTCTCTAGGATGGTTCGCAGTAGAGACTGCCAGGTTTGTGGTATTGTTCAAAAGAGTAAGGGACTTGATATATTAAGCGCTCCGGGCGTGCAGTGGACGCGCGGCGACGAAAATGTATGGAGTTTGGCAGCGCGCCCACGATGCCAAGTTATATTTCGTTTATTTGACGCCATACATTTTACCTTGTCAGCGCCCTGGCCACGCGCCAGGGCATCGCTTTGTATATCAAGTCCCTTACCGCGGCCCTGGAACGCAAAGAAGGAACACAGATGGGTGAGACTTTACACAGTAAGAGTCTGACGCTCTCCTATTACGTCCAGAGCGGAAGGAGTTATTTGATGATTCTCATCTTTAAAAAAAAGTCCTTAAAAATAGTAAAGACGTAAAGGCTCTCACTTTTCATATTCCGGTACAATGTATTTTAGTAACTCTTGAGTTACAACCGTGGTGGTTCCCATTTCTGAAATAGTTACACAAAATTAACGAAACAATAAGTTTTGAGACTACTATCACAAAGAGTTAAAATTGTTCGTTTGTCTGGAAGAGTTCGCGGCTAAATTATAAAACTCTCACTCTCGTCTCACGGGGCGATTTTCAAGCCTCTTGCGGTCGGCCTATGGACCATCATAACATACCGAGATTCCTTCTTCCCTAGGAAAGTTTGTCAAGCTGTTGGTCCCGGCTGTCATTTGTAAATATTTAGCCGTCGTTACGGGTACAAACGGTATACTAAACAGAGAGAAAGTCCCGCAAGCCTCCATTGAAATTGGAGGATCCTAGGATCGGACGGTTGTTGTGTCCGGTGGGCAACTGCCTGATAGTTGATATTCGGACTGTTACATGTTCAAATCGTTAAATTGGAAAACTCAAGTCTCTATTCTTTATTGCGTACCATAATGTAGAGGTACAGTTGGTAGAAAAATAATTAAATTAGTCACAAATATGGACCCTGTCGGGCACAGCATAGATCAATTATATTTTTTTTAATCTGTAAACCCGATGCATATTTTTGTTCAGTTAGTTCGCAGCTGGCGGGATAGATGGCGTTGCGGTTCTTTTTGTTGCGATGTAGATTTTGCTACTTTGTTTTTTTTTTAATAGCGGCATTGATGCCACTGCACGGGCAATCAGAGGCCAATAATCTGATACCAGTCTTGCCAATCGGTATTGAGCCCACCTACCCACTTACCCACCACAGTCACTTACCTGGTTGGTTGATTTAAAAGCATTTAACATAAGATAGTACAAAAATATATATAATTATACCTATAAATTACCTGGACTATTCTTTTTCGTTTGATTCACTGTCTGGAAATAATAGCAGTTCTAAAATCAAACAAAAATAAAGTAGAACATCTCATTCGAAAAGTAGGTATAGTAGTAAACCCTAATATATATTGATCCACCCTGTATAAACAGTTAAATAAAGACGACTTACCTCTACATGTTTATTCTTTTCGACTTGCAAAGTGTGTTCAGATGCCACCAATTTGCTGAAAAGAAAATCGATATAAATGTATGTTACGGCTAAAGATGGGTGTAGAAATAAACTGCAGCATAGTATTTCTATTCGCGGCATAGCATTACGTCTAGCGGCATAGCGTTGCATTTCGTGGAATAGCGTTGCGTTTCGCGGCACAGCGTTGCGTTTCGCGGCATAGCGTTGCGTTTCGCGGCATAGCGTTGCGTTTCGCGGCATAGCGTTGCGTTTCGCGGCATAGCGTTGCGTTTCGCGGCATAGCGTTACGTTTCGCGGCATAGCGTTGCGGATCGCAGTATAGCGTTGCGCATCGCGACATACTGTTGCGTTACGCGGCATAGCAATGCGTTTTGCAGCATCGTGGTGCGCAGCAAAATAACTGGCTTCGTCCAGCATCCTCGCATCTTGGTTTGAGCTGATTGTTTAGTATTTTTTTCTTCCAAAGTCCCAGTTACAAATAAGTGACTTACGTGGTTTTCTTCTGCTCCTGATCTTTCTGGTCATCGGACTCCGTGTTGGAACCTGCCAATCTGGCCAGTTCTATCACTCCGTCTCGGCTGCTGTCAGGCATCCTGTCTAGGCATCTTGCTCTGTCTCGATCGCGTCTGGTAAATGTTTAGCATTCAATTAAAATCTGATTATCCCTAAAAATGTAATGGTATCTGCCGGACTATTACTGCCCCACCCCTGGGCAAAGGACTCTTTTCATACACAGATAGTAAAATAATAACCAAGCTGCTCCAGGCTGATTGGCGATTTCAGACTTACTTTTGTTACAGGTATGAAACTTTGTAAGAGCAACAATTCACAAAATTCAAATTCTTTCAGGTGAAGTGAACTACGTTTTAGGCATCAAGGGTTATGCACGAAATATCCCAACCAGATCGAATCAGTCATGGTGAGGTTTAATAAAGATCCAAAGCTTTCGCGGACAAGTGCCACCGGAATGCACAGACTTAAACTCCATCCACGTGACAGGCTTACCCGGCTAAACGTAATACCAGTCACTTCAGTTGCCGTGCTACGTCACAGTTGTACTCTTCAATTTAGCAACGTTATTAACGAATAATAACGTTGCTAAATTGAAGAGTACAACTGTAACGTATCATGACAACTGAATAGACTGGTATTGCGTTTAGTCGGTTAACTAAGTCACGTGGTTTTTTTTTGTTTACTTTTAGTTAACTACCTACTCGGATGGAGTATAGTGCAACTAAATGATACTAAGTTATTTATAAGTTTTATTTACTAAGAAAATAGGGATAATTCCTGGTTAAAAAAAATATGATTATATTTAGTCCGTCAGTTAGATTATCGAAAAATATTGGACACGTATTTTTTGCTTTATCAAATCAATAAAAATTGATGAAGATAAAACGCAACAAAGATCAGGAGTGGGGGCTGATGACGTCAGATGTACGTAAAAAGTGTACATACAAGTGACGTCACACGAGTTTTAAACGTACTGTATCTCTTTCATTTTTTGTTTACGTGAAAAAAGAAAAAATACGTGTCTAATAATTTTTGGAAATCTATCTGACGGACTAATTAGATTGTTTTAGTCATCTACACTATTGTTATTATATACTTAGGTTAAAGTATTTATCTATGGGTCTTTGTAACCTGAAAATAAATGACTTATTATTATTTATTATAAGAATTGCCAGTACTCTGCAGATGTCAGTGCCGTTATGCACTTACATTTTACTTTGAGCTACCCCACCACATTATTTCCAACCACTGAACCTCCTGAAAGCCAGAATCAATAGTAGCTAACACCAGTACAGGGCCGAGTCAATGAAGCTCGACTAGTCCCGGAGAAACGATTCAACTGTCATAGATCCCGCAACGAAATTAATCAGAAAAGAACAGTGGCGGAGCGGAGCAGCAATTTATGCACTTATTTATTTATAAAGAGGGCGCCGACAAAACGCAGACCACGCAGTGGCGCCCTCATCGTTTGTCTGGTTATTTATTTTATTTTAGAATGAAAATGCAGAAAATAAGCACTTGTGCTCCACAAGATTATACGTTAATATTGTTATAAACGGTAGTTTTAAATTGTTTAGATTTATTATAATCACTAAAACGGATAATAGTGGCCACTATTTTAAGAAGTAACCAAAAAACGATGAGGGCGCCACTGCGCGGTCGGCGTTTGGTCGGCGCCCTATTAAAACTTTATGCATTAGTAAAAAAGCTGTACAAATGCGGACTTCTTTAGTGTTAAGATTGTAAACTCGGTCGCCCAGTACCTATGAGACTTAGATCTGGGCCTCTTTCCCCTGCCTGAAAGCATGGTCTTGGTCCTGCGAGCCGTGGAGCAGCCCTGGAATATCCTCTGCGCACAGCTGTTGCAGAATATCACGCCCTTGAACACTTCTGCGTTCAGGAGATTGGTTTCGCTGCAGACGTCTGAATGTAGGAAACAGGACTATTAATACAAGGGGATTAAGTTTATTTAATTTCTTCCACATGAGACACCTTTTTATCTTGGAGAAGGCGCGATCAGCAGCTTTTGATAATATTTTTTGTCTAACCGAGCTTTATTAAACTTGTTTTTTTTTATTATTAGTGATGGGTTTGCTCTTGACTCTAGTCAAAGTCAGAGATGACAGAGACAAAGTCTGCGATGGAGCGAGCTTACCCAGAAGGAGCCTGTTCACCCTAACTTTGAAGAGATTAGGGTTGTAAGCTTTTGGAAACACAGACGCAGGCAGAGAATTCCACGCCTTTGCTGTGCGTATTATAAAAGACGTTCGGAAAGATGCAGTGCCTCTGGATGTCCGATGGTAGAAGGGGGCCGGTGGGATAAGGTTGTGGAGTTCTTGGGCACATTCACCGAAGTACAATCTGTAGAAGACCGATAAGCAGGCAACCTTACGGCGATGAGCCAAGCTATGTAGCTTGGCATCCACCAGTTTTACGTCACCGATGAGCCTCTTAGCTCTGCGTTCCACCGAGTCAAGCGCGGCAAGCTGATACCTAGCTGAGCCATCCCATAGGTGACTACAATACTCCATGCAGGATCGGACTTGTGCTTTGTAGGTAAAGGGTTAAAAGCTGTTCAGGCTTGAAGTAACGCTTCACCCTATTTAGGATGCCCAGCATTTTGGCCGCAATTTGGGCTTTGTACTCGATGGTGGCGCCGAAGTTGAGACTGGATGTCAACTCCATGCCTCGGAGCTCGAGCCGATCAGTAATAGGAACAGATGCACCCCGTTGATTTTATTCATGACAAAAATCCACGCTATTCGTTGAGTTTATAGCGGCATAGCGAGGTTGTGCGGTTCTAAACCTTGAGTCCGTCTATGTTACAGTAAACAGACAATAGAAATAACCTCTTCTGGATTGAAAATGGCAAAGGGCGAGCTTAGATCAGAACCACGCTTGCACCACTGTGTTCAGCTCAGCTTCTACGAGTACACACCAGCTAAGCCTCTCATATTTCTACCAATATCTCTTTTTGTGGATGGTGGATCAGATCTAAGCGCATAGTACCTTTATAGTGTTATTCATTCTACATGTTGACTTTCACTCATAATCCAGCCAGACCCTGTATTAAGATTGTGAAAGCATACCTACTCGCAGCACCTGTAACACCTCTTGTGGTAGCTGAACCCCAGTCTTATCGTGATCCTGTCCGCCCTGGAGACAGGGTTCTATACTTCGACAGTGCTCACGTAACTTGCAACTAATAGGGATGGTATACTCACAGCACCGTGACAGCTCCTGTGGTAGCTGAACCCCAATCTTATCGTGATCCTCTCCTCCCTGGAGACAGGGTTCTGTACTTCTGATAGTGCTCACGTAACTCGCAACTAATAGGGATGGTATACTCACAGCACCATGACAGCTCTTGTGTTAGCTGAACCCCATTCTTATCGTGATTCTGTCCTCCCTGGAGACAGGGCTCTGACAGTGCTCACGTAACTCGCAACTAATAGAGATGGTATTCTTACAGCACTTGTAACACGTCTTGTGGTAGCTGAACCCCTCGTATCATGATTCTGTTCTTCCTAGAGACAGGGCTCAGACAGTGCTCACGTAACTCACAACTAATAGGGGTGGTATACTCACATCACCTGTAACAGCTCTTGTGGTCCTGATCCTGTCCTCCCTGGAGACAGGGCTCTGAGAGTACTACTATACGTAACTCACAAGCAAAACTAATAGGGATGGTATACTTACAGCACTTGTGACACCTCTTGTGGTAGCTGAACCCTTCTCGTATCATGATCCTGTCCTCCCTGGAGACAGGGCTCTGACAGTGCTCACATAACTCGCAACTGCAATTAATAGCATTATTTTTTATCTATTTTTTATGAGTGGCCTTCTGCAGCTCAACCTAGGAGGTTGTAGTCTTCTTAGCCGGACTTCCATTTTTTTTTTAAAGGATGGGAAATCATCAAATGACCCCTTCCGCTCTGGGTGGAGCGGGAGGGAGTGTCAGACTTTCACTGACTAAAACCCATCCATGCTCCTCCTAGTGCCTTTTACGTTCCAGGGCCGCGGTAACACTTTCGAACAAAATTCTCAATCCTGGCATGCTCTGGCCCTAACGGGCCCCTTCTCCTATGATGACATCTCTTTGAGGCGCGCGTGGAACACAACGCGCCGTCGGCCCGGGCCTGGCTTTGATCGGACGGCGAGCCGCCTAACGCTCTCGCCGTCCGCAGACCCGCACCTACGGATGCCGGAAATCGCCCAGCAACTCCCGATGCCCGGTGTGTCTCCCTATGCCGCGGCGATAACCGGACTTCATTGTGGCGGCCTTAATATAAAATTAAAGCCTTCAACCAAGACTTACAAACAGTGACTACATGCTTATGGGAACCAAGGCTAAATTGCGACTTCCCTTCTCTTCTAGCGCAATGTACCTTCCGTATTCTGTCATACCTACGGACCCCTTCTCCCCTTATAATTAACTAGCTTTTTCCCTCGATTTCGTAAACTCATATAAATTCTCTCTTAGGACACTCCCCAAGGAACCTACATGCCAAATTTCAGCTTTCTACGACCAGTAGTTTCGGCTGTGCGTTTGTCTGTCAGTCACTCAATCCCTCAGGATCGCAAGTTTTATACAAACTCGGCCGGCGCGATTCTCTAAGGGAACTGTTTAAGAATATTAACATCATGACGGTACCTTGTCAATACATTTACGAAAACATCATGTATGTTAGAAAGAATTTACATCTTTTTAGTAAAAGAGGCGACAGACATAATTATGGTACTCGAAATAGGGACCAATTAGTTCAACCAGGTTTCAGACTGGCTAAAGTAGCCTCATCTTTTATGGGGTACTGTTTAAAATGTTATAATAAAATACCTCCCTATATATTAGAACTAAATGAGACTAAATTTAAATCTTGTATTAAACGCACACTATGCAGGCAAGCATATTATAAGTTAGGGGAATATATTGAAGATAAAAATGCTTGGCTCAATGCTGGTCCTGTTCCACATCCACTAGGGCGCACAGAGTAATCTGTTAGCATATGGAAATATTCGCTTATGAGCAAGTCACCAGATTCTCAACTCACCAGATTCGCAACTAACCAGATTCTCAATTCACCAGATTCGCAACTCACCAAATGTACAATGAAACACAAAGTCACAAAATAGTACCTAAATACAATATTCACAAAAAAAAAAGTAAAAACACGTTTTGGAATTGCAATTTCTTCTAAACTATTAGAACTCAGAGTTTTGAAAAAAAAAAAACGTTTTATAGCAAAAAAGATGGCTAAATCACTGCCGCAAGCATATATTTTTATTAAATATACATTCATGAATTGTGAAAAGTGTTTGATGCCGACCTGCCTCCGTCGCGTGGTCGAGGCCTATTTGACGGACAGGGCTGTCATCTACCCCAGTCACCGGGGAGAGATGTCGTGCGGTGTTCCACAGAGTTCGGTTCCGGGGCCGCTCCTCGCTGACGACACGCTGGTCCTGGCGCAGGGTAGGTCGCACCAGGCGGCAGCCGACCTAATGACACGCGGAATTGCGATAGTCCTTGAGAGGATCCGAAATTGGGTCTCGAGGAGGCCCAGTACAAGTCCGAAGCCATGTGCTTTCACGGAACAGGCCACCATCGGGATCCGAAATAAATGTAGGAGGGGTTCACATCGGCGTCGGGTCGACGATCAGGTACCTGGGACTAGTTCTCGACTGCCGATGGAACTTCGAGCATTTCCGACATTTGGCTCCCAGACTGGGACGGGCCGGGGCTACCTTCAAGCGGCTTCCGATACCTGAACGCGACCCAAAGGGTCATGGCCTGGCTGACCCGGGGAAATACGCACGATCTCCGGCGAGGCGGCGAGCCTCCTTATTGGATTGCCACCATGGGACCACCTGATGCAAGTACTCACCGGACACGGTCGTTTCGGGAGTTACCTGTTTCGGATTCAGCGAGAAAATATGTCCGGGTGTTATCACTGTGAGGATCGGTCGGAGGACACGGTGGAGCATACAATGGAGGTCTGCCCTGCTTGGGCGGAGTACCGCCGTGTCCTCGTCGAGGCGATCGGTGGCGGCGACCTCTCGCTTTCGACCCTGGTTCAATCCTTGGTCGAGGAGGCATGGAAAGCCGTCACCTCCTTCTGCAAAGCAGTAATGCTAGTGAAGGAGGAAGCGGGCCGCGTAAGGGAGAAGCAAACTTCACGCCCTAGCCGTCGAAACAGAAGAAGACGGCCCGAGCGTCGGGAGTCACAGGGCGATTCCCGGCCACTGTAGACGCGGGCCTGCGGACTGCGGGACGGCGAGCGTTGAGTGGCTCGCCGTCCAGGCCCGGGTCAGCGCTCTGTGTTCCACGCGCGCGGATGGATTTTAGTTACTAAGAGTCTGACACGCCCTTGCGCTCCACCCCGAGCGGAAGAAGTCATTTGATGTTTGCCAATCCATGAAAAAAAAACCTCCGACTCTTGATAAAAAAATACATATTACCTACCGAAAGTTTAATTCATTTCGCGGTTTACTGAACCAATTGGTTCCACCAGGACGAGACCTGTTATTAGCAGCCCGCGACTTCGAACGCGCATATCTTTTTACCCGTTCCCATAAAGCCTAATCCAGCTTCATCATGAACAAAAGGAAAAAAGCTATCTTAAACAAAAAGAATTTTCCAAATCGGACTGGTAGGTTCAGAGATTAGCGTGTTCAAATAAACAAACTCTTCAGCCTTATTACTGCTACTACTAAATATAGAAATCATAGTAGGTAGTCAGTAGGTTAAAATAGTAGTAAGTACATATTTAATATGAAAGTTCATATAATTTATGTGTTGGACAGTAGGTACATCATCTGATGAGTTGCGAATCTGGTGAGTTGCGAGTCTGGTGAAATGCGAATCTGGTGAGTTCAGAATCTGGTGACTTGCTAATAAGGGGAAATATTGTTGGACCGGATGAAGATTGTAAGAATGCAATATTTTTTATTGTATAGACTCAATTTATTTAGCATTGTATAATTTCATGCATTAACGGCACATGTGTGAGTACTATGTAGGTCCCTCAAATTTAAACTATAATGATCATTTTGGGTAGGTCTTTGACTTGAATGTACCCTGGCGATTGGGGATGTCATGCTCACTCAAAAGTCTGGCTGATGGTGGCGTATGCGTTGGATCATTTGGCTCCCTTAAAAATGGTCGAGCCGAATGGTGCTAGCGTATGCGTCATGTTCGTGAACGGGCGCCGTCAGCTGAGACTGGTCATCTCTTGGCTGCCATGGTCTATTTTAATTATTTCTTTGAATTGTTTCTTTTTTACTCCGGACTCTTTTATCCTGCACGTCTTTTACATCGTTCTCACATATATGTATAATTTCAATATGAATGATGTAACCATAATTTTGTAACAAAATATTATTTTTAAAAGAGTGTCCGTGGAGTTTCTTGCACGTTCTTCTCCATAGAGATCTACGCTTTGGAACGTGCGAATAGCTTCATCTTTTTTTTTGACCGACCGACCTTGACAATTCAAAAGTGCCTGTAAATGGTCTAATTGAAATAAATGCTTTGACTTTGACTTTATATTATTGATTGATAACCCTCTCTGCCAGCGTTTATGTTACCTACCCATCAGCCTTTAAAGCATGAGTGAACTCTTCTGGACTCTCTTCTTTCACCGTAGAAAACCATATCCATTGCTTACCCCTCAGGCAAAATCCAGATCAAGAGTTGGTTTCACTAAATAAAACGATAAAACCAAATCAGTCGATACTTACGCCATATTTTTCTATTTTTTTGTTACGATATCTACATTTTATAAAAACAAATATTCACAATTAATTTTTAATTTTGCACACAAGACTTTGACATTGTTTTATCGTTGACAGAATGAAGTTAGAGGAAGAATGTCAACGGTTTTGAAAAAAGAAAATTTGTACTTTAGGTACCTGAAATTATTCAAAAGAGTTCGTTTCATGTTTTAGGTGCCAAGTATCGTTTTTAGGGTTCCCTACCGCAAAAGGAAGAAACGAAACCCTTATAGGATCACTTCATTGCCCGTCTGTCTGTCTGTAACGTCTGTGGAGGTATCATGCTGAAATGAATATCAAATAAGTACGTCGGTTTATGGCCCCTTGTAACTCTGAAAAAATCAAGCCTCTGAGTCAACACACACCATAAAAAATATGACTACCTATATCGTTGTCGAATAGGACTATGTTGATCTATCTCCTTACCAAATTTCATGATTTGATACCCTTGCAAGCGTCAAAATATGCGCCATAAACGAAGCATAAACGGCCCTATCTTTAGATTGCGTTGACTTGAAAGTTTTATGTTTTCACTGTTCCAAGGGGTAGGAGGCCTGAGTATTTGATATTTATTTCAGCTGACTCCTCCACGGTTTCCTGAGAAAAAAGGTCTTGACAGACGGACGGACAACAACGTGATCCTATAAGGGTTCCGTTTTTGCCGACTGAAATGCGGAACCCTAAAAATCGAGACTCGATTCCCGTAATCGACGAACAACCTATTTACAATTCTACATACGAGTTTGTACGGAAACCTTGGTGCGTGAGTCAGACTCACACTTGTCCTGTTTTTTTTTTGTAAGCTCTTCACATTTTTTTGTTAGAATACTAGTACAAAATGTTCGGACGCCTGAATCACCTTTCACCCGGAAAAACTCAGTAATACTTGGCCCGACAAGGGATCGAAGCTCACTATTGAGCATGAGATGGATGGGAAATCATCAGATGAGTCCTCCCGCTCTGGGCGGAACGGAACAGTGTGTCAGACTCTTACTGACTAAAACCCATCCATGCTCCTGCTAGTGGCCTTTGCTTTCCAAGGCCGCGGTAAATCTTTCGAATAAAATTCGCAAACATGGCAGGCACTGGCCCTAACGGGCCCTTCTACCTAGGCCAGGCTCGAGACAAGTGACATTCTGTCAGCGGTAGCGTGGCGAAGGCAAGGAACTTAAATTACAACCTGGAATGTGCACAGGCTGTCGATACGCGGTCCGAGCGAGATAGCTTCGCGAGAGCCCTCTGTCCCTTTCATTAGGGTTACCAACCAATATAATGAAGGTAGAGACTAATATAATAGGATAATAATATATTAACCAATAATTTGATTTCATAAGTTAATAATAATTATGCTTTAAGGATGGATTAAAGTAAAACGCATCAAACTATGTTTTATTATATCCTGGGGCCTGAAATGAAGACTGCAAATAACGGAATAATTTTTGATATTTGAATGACTTGGAATGACATCAAGCCATTTTTTCCTTCCTGATTCTTCTCCAGGCAGTCTGAAATTATTTTTTTTTTAAATTTATTTAACATATACGAAGTGACACACCTAAATCAGCGATTAATATGGGAAGTTGAAACTTTTTTGCCATTTCCCTACAATGTTCCTCGGGAAATGTGAAATTTCATGATCACGTCTTTTAAGTATTCGGTACACCATTCCATTTAAAGTTATATGCGTAGCGTGTAGGTACTACAGAATAGTCTCAACACACATATTACCTACTGAAGTAAATGTTAAAATCAGCCTAGTATACACATAAAATACCTATAACAGACAAGCTTTTATTATGCTTACGTTGAAGACTACCTCCTATTTTATTTATTTATTTAAACTTTATGTACAATAGTGGTACATGGGCGGACTTAATGCAACAAGGCATTCTCTACTCTTCTCTTCTTTTCTTTTCTCTATTTATATGCTGCATTGTGTAAATAATCTTATAATTTCATTCATTATGGTCACCCTACTTCAAGAATTGAAATATACTTACTTGAAGAAAGAAACACCGCATCCTGCATAGGATTCACTTTTGCAACCTTGAATCGCACACTTTCTAACCATCTTTATTACATCCGAATAAAGAAATTGATTGTTTTACAACAAATAAATATGGCTGGTGGGTTACCAGTCTAACTTATATAATTATATATTCTACTAATAAACTTTTCTTTTTTAATTACATTTCAATACAGTATCCAAATTATTGCTAAAAAATGTTCTCATTCTAACAGATAATTGAAAAATATTAGAAATATAACTTTCGTTCTGATGAACGAAAGTTAATATTTCTTTAATAAGACACGACAATATTATTTTTTCCTACCATTCCTACTAAATTCGGGAATAATCCTCCTGGCAACACTTTAGAAAGGGACACAGGGCTCTCCAAGCGCTTTCTCTCTCGGACCGGATTTCTCTTTGACCAAGTGATTGTCTGTAATAGAACTTAAGGTAAGGTTAAACTAAGGTTTATTTTTATATTGGTGTCAAATTGACAATGCACATTCCAGGTTGTAATATAAGTTCCTTGGGCGAAGGCGATTGTCAATACGTCAAAAATGTATGGGATTGACAGATGCTATCGAAATGTCACGTGATCAAATTCCTACATTTTGGCATTTCGACAGTCGCATTCGCTAATTGAATGGCACATTAGGGCACATTGTCTAGGGCCTCAGATCTCCTTGTCAAACGTTACCGCTTCCGATCTCTATTAGAGCAACGATGGGTAAGCAATAACGTAAGTACTTTAATGTACATCAAAAATAGTTACACAAGTTTTACACAAACCTAACTATATGGTTACAAAGCGGTATTATCGCTGACAGCGACATCTGCCTTTGGATGAACTAACTGTAAGAGGGTTTATCCCAGTTTTTCACCGACTTCAAAAAAAAAGGATGAGATTCTCAATTCGACTGTTTTTTTAAGTACCTAAGTATATTATTTTTCCGCTAAATTTCACTTCGCTAAAATCTGCTCCAGTCCTTATTTACTTGTCTTGTAGAAACATTCCTTAACAGGTCTCATTTGAAATTTCTTTTATCTTGAATGAGAAGCCTTCGATTCGATCGAGACTTCGGCTGTGCTGCAGTCTCTCCAACGGTGTCAGATTGACTATCGGTACATCGAGGTGCTGAAGTGTTTGTATGAAAACGCTACCATGTCAGTCCGACTTCAGGATCAGACATCAGAACCTATCCTCCTGCAGCGGGGTGTGAGGCAGGGAGACGTAATTTCTCCGAAACTGTTCACGGCCGCAATGGAGGACGTCTTCAAGGTTTTGGACTGGAGAAAGCTAGGCATTAATGTCAATGGCGAGTACATCACTCATCTTCGATTTGCCGACGATATAGTTGTCATGGCTGAGACTACGGAGGACCTCAGTACAATGCTCGATGACCTCAGTTGAGCTTCCGAAAGAGTGGGTCTTAAAATGAACATGGACAAAACCAAGGTCATGGTAAATACCCATGTAGCACCCACTCCTATAAAGATTGGAGGCTCTGCACTCGAAGTGGTTGATGAATACGTCTACCTGGGACAAACGATCCAGTTAGGTAGGGCTAACTTCGAGAAAGAGGTCAACCGTCGAATCCGACTCGGCTGGGCGGCGTTCGGGAAGTTGCGCGGTATCTTCTCGTCTCACATACCACAGTGTCTCAAGACGAAAGTCTATGACCAGTGCGTGTTGCCAGTGATGACCTATGGACTCGAAACGTGGTCGCTCACAATGGGCCTCATCAGAAGGTTTAAAGTCACCCAAAGGGCAATGGAGAGGGCAATGCTCGCAGTTTCCTTGCGTGATCGAATCAGGAATGATGATATCCGCAAGAGAACCAAGGTTACTGACATAGCCCGAAGGATCGCCAAATTGAAGTGGCAGTGGGCAGGGCACATTGCTCGAAGAACAGATGGTCGATGGGGCCGAAAAGTTTTGGAGTGGCGACCGCGTACCGGAAGACGCAGCGTTGGAAGGCCTCCCACAAGGTGGACCGATAACCTGGTGAGGGTCGCGGGTAACCGATGGATGCGAGACGCACAGGACTGGTTGTTGTGGCGACACTTGGGGAGGCCTATGTCCAGCAGTGGACGCCTTTCGGCTGATATGATGAATGAGAGGAACTGATGAAAATAAAAAGCACTTTATTTTTCACAATTTTATTATGATAAATAAAACGAGATAAGTAAATAAATATACGCTTCATATTATATAGAACCTTGTTCCAGCACCATAAGGTTTAAATTCGAAGAAAGAGGGGTGTCACTATACAGGATGATATTTTTTTACATTATTGTCCTTTTAAGGCAGTCGGGTAATAATACTCAACATGTACCTACGTTAAAAGTACGTTTTCGAGATATTAATCTTTGTATTTAAATAATAGTACTTAACACAATCCGATTTATTATTATAAATAATAAAATATTTTGTTACTAAGTAGGGTATAACTTTTTTTAACAGTGCTAGTGACAAATATTACAACTTTTTATACTGACTTTGAGACAAATAAAAAAAATAAAATCATTCAGTGTTAGGCGTAGTCCTAATCGAAAGCGATCATCGCGGGAATACGCGATCATTGCTCGGTACGAAAGACCACGATATCGCTAACCATCAGAATCTCTATTTTATTAACGAGAAACATTTAAACTTAAGTGAAGTGAACTAAAAGTAAACTCTCAACCAAAAGGTTCAACCGGTCGATTCTGCAAAAAAAACACTGTAGAAAAAAACAAGGCGAACTAAGCCTAAATTGAGCATTTATTTCAACTGTAGTGCTATTCCGCAAAACACTCACTGTGAAAACTAAGGTGTAATGAGCTGTCAACCTCTAGTTGTACGAGGAATGTGTACTGTGTTTCCAAATGCTTACAACCCTAATCTCTTCAAAGTTAGAGTGAACAGGCTCCTTCTGGGTAAGCTCGCTCCATCGTAGACTTTGTCTCTGTCATCTCTGACATTGACTAGAGTCAAGAGCAAACCCATCTCTAATAAAAAAAAGAATGACAGTTGCGGAATTTGTTCGAAAGAGTCACCGCGGCCCTGGTAAGCAAAGGGCATGAGGAGGAACACGGATGAGTTTTAGTCAGTAAGAGTCTGACACGCCTTTCCGCTCCACCCAGAGCGGAAGAAGTCATTTGATGATTTCCCATCCATAACAAAAAAGGAAGAATGACAGTTCCCTTCACGCTCACTTCACACTTTCACAGAATAGATAGGCTGATGCTGGGTTTTGACAACCCACTTAAGGCTCGCTCCATTTAAGTTTTCGCGGTGAGGACTTACAGTATAGCAGTACTGCTGGAATGACAGTTCACATCAAGCTCATTTCGCCTACGCTTTCAAGGTGAGATTTCAAAAGATAGAGTACACAACAAAACGGAGTGTTATTAAAAAATTAGAGATCCTCGAATGATTTTAAAATGTTTTCATGGTAGTTTTCTAATTTGCAACTGCGATTTACATAAGATTACAAGTTGCATAATTAATTATGATTTAAGGGTAGTGCATAAAAATCTTGATTTCCCAAAAATAATAAGTACCTACCACGATACAAAGTCTATGTCAAAGAAAATACACATACTTATATAACGGTTTACACACAATATATTAAAACTAAAAAATAAAAAAAATAGTAAAAATACAAAAAAAAAAATCTTACATAAAATAATAATAAAGTTTGCATTTACGCTTACTGGCCGTCAAAATGCGTGTTTTAATCATAGTTTAAATTAAGTATGGGTTTATTTAAATTAAAAAGAAATAATTCGATTTTTCTATTATTATGATTCAACGATTTTGATATATTTTGTTTAAATTTAAACATGAAATTAGGAATATACACATGATACCTCCGATTTATTTCTTATTTAATAATCAGTTACAGAAAAAATATCCAACGTGTAACAGAATAAACGCAATAACTGAAAAGAAGTCATTGTACTCATCATAATAAACAACTTTTATTATGAGAAAAAAAAAACTGTTCAGTATAATTTTGTCGAGTTAGGCGCACAGAAATGTATGGGGCAGTCAATTTCTTTTCGTGATATCTATGTTGGTCCTTCAGTAAAAATTGTTCACAATGAGGAGTGCAATGACTTAAAACGCAACGCTTATTGCGTTTATTCTGTTACACGTTGTGTTGTTAGTGTATGTTTTTGAGATCAAATTCACGTAAAACGATTAGAGAGAGGAATACCAATTGAGATCATTTTTCAATATAGAAAGGTACACAAATTTATTTAATCTAAAAAGATTCAGATATTTTTAAAAGGAATTTCTGTTTACAAAAATCACAGGACGTTATCAAATAATTCTAACTATTTATTTTACTAAAAATGTTTTTCTTATCCTATTTTTTTTCATATTTTTCTCATTAAACCTAAATAATTTCTGAAATACTGGCCCCGAATATTATTTTATAATTCTATATCTTATATACTTACTGCAAAACTTAAATGTATTATTTTTAATAACTATTTAAGTACATAAACTTTTGAAACAAAACAAGTTACTATTAAATTATTTAGTACAAAAAAAAATATTATTTAGTACAAAAATAGGAATTTTTAAATTAATCCTAATATTGCCACTACTGCCCTGTATATTTTAATTACTTTTTTTTTACATTTAAGTAACGGAACTATTTTTGAGCATTATTATACAATATTACAAATAAAAACCGATAAAACCATGTATTTTCAAAGTACATTTTTATTAATTTACCGTTCGTCAAGTTTTTCATGGTTTATGATTACTTATTGTTAACTAAACTTAATTAATATCTTGATCAGAGATCTAGCTAAAAAGCATACTTTACGTAAAAATCAATTTGTAAAATTGGTTCTTGCCTGTACAAAAATGTTCGAATCCTTTATCTTGAAGTGCACATCCTCCAACGAAGATCGCTAATGATAGCGATCTCGGATCTCGGGCTCTAAGCCTGTTTACTGAATATGAATTCAGTAAACAGGTCTGTCACAATCTGTCAGAATCATGTCTGTCACTATCTGTCAAAAATGTATGAAAATTGAGGCTTTTTTGACATACTGCGAGTGAGATGCAAATGGGAACGATACTCAAAAATAATTACAATTGGCACTCTGGTCAGCTCAAGTATTTCGAGTAACTATAAGACAATACCTAATGATGATTAAATATGTCGACAATAGTTATTAACCACTCGACGCCATCTTGTTTTTTTTTCAAAGTCGCGGCGCGCGTTGTTGCAGTTTTATATGGTTAGAGGACACTCAAACGAATAAAAAAAAAATATTTGGAAGTAAAATCACGATGTTAGAACATTGACAATAATTAAAAATTAACTAACCAGTTGCTTACATGCATTCACAGTGCGCCGCGATTTGAAAAAAAATAAACAAAATGGCGGCCAGATAGCTATGCCACTAAGGTTCTATCCCCTTTAGACTCACCACATTGGCTTAGAGTTCGTGGCTGATCGCGGAGACACCTGAATTAGAGAAAAAAATAAGTGCCTGGACCGTCTTGTTAGCATAGAAAGGTCTTTTGACGTAAGGCTGCCATTTTGTTTTTCAATACAATGTCATAAATGTTTCACAACTAACAGTGCCCCCTGACTTGTAGCACTGTAAGCAAATTATTCGCTGTCAATTTTGCAAATCGAGGCGATGTTGGCAGCAGTCACCATTTTTAACCTCGTTTTTCTAATCGTAGGTACATTCATTACAAAACAAAATATTTTCATTTAATGAATATTGCTTTCTTCAACTTAAGTAGCAGGTACTTCGAGCTGAAACCTTCCTTTTAATATTACAGATAAGTTACAAAATATACTAAAATAAAAACTAATTTATATACTAATATAAACTTAAAATAATAAATGTATTAATATTACTGGCCTTAATTGTTTAAGGATAATGCCACTTTACGTACTCATAATAAATAGGAATCTTGTGTTGGTAGGTTATCTTTAGGAAAGTAAAATTCTGTCAGACGGAAAAACGAGCAAGTGCAAGTCGGACTCGCTTACTTTCATTCCGTACTATAAACCAAAAAAAAAATTGTTTGCCTGCCTGCCTAGCCTTTTCCCAACTATATTGGAGTCGGCTCCCAGTCATACCGGATTCAGCTGAATACCAGTATTTTACGAGGAGCGGCTGCCTACCAGACGTCCTCAACCCATGAACTGGGTAACACGGTACTTCTTGGCAAGACTGGTGTCAGATTTTGAAAAAAAAATCATCTTACGACAGCAAAAAAAAAATCAACAAAAAAAAAAAAAATCAATCAATCATCTTAAGACATTTCAAAGGTTAAGGGCCCTTAATTTTTAAATCGATTTTTTCATAGCGGTAATACACACTGGGGAAAATTAATTTTCTACTTTCAACGGTTAATGAGATACAGCCTGCTGACAGACGGACGGACAGCGGAGGCTTAGTAATAGGATTTTTGGTTACTTTTCGAGTAAGAAACCCTAAATAAACATACTGAGTGGAAATGTGTACTACCGTGTTAAAACTATTGTTACTAACACCAAAATACTAACTGAATTATGGACCTTATAGTCTGAAATAAAGTTTTTTTTTTTTAAAAAAAACAGCATCTTGTTTATTATTCAACCAATCATAACAGTTATTTCCCTGGATGGGTTAGGCAGAAGTGTACATTATTATATATAGTATATCATATTGCCTTCAACTAATTAGATTTCGGCCTGCTACTGAGAAATTTCAGACGGACAAACCCTTTTCGCGTCCTTGGAATCGAACCTCGTCCTTACACTCAGCTGTAGCGCTAACAACCACTAGGCCAACGAGGCATCAAGTGATTTCTAAAAACTTTGTATTTAAATTCCTAAAGATTACCGACCCAACTGAAAAAAAATCCCATAGTATCATATAGTAGGTGCTATAAATTGTCTAAAAATGTGCAATAATTACAATATTATGTATTAAAATTATTGTCCTATTGTTTGAGCAAAAGATCACAATATAATGCCCTTAAGTACTTAGTTGTCATTTAATAACAATGCCTAAATATTATTATTCCTTTCAAGAGTATTTTTCGGATTCAGAGAGCAAATCAAATCTATATTTGAATTCAGTATTCGAGATAATTATCAAATTTCCTAATAACAAACTTTATGTCGTACAAAACAAAGTTCAAATTCTAATGCAGCCCATATATTTTTAATACAATCACATAAAAATCAACTTAAAATACATTACGATATAGTCGATATTTGAGATGGTGGCGATGGATTGAATTGATCTCGAAATTTATATGAATTCGAATAGCTAGCCAATGATTGACCATCATAATTTGACATAAGATTTTAATAGGTAAGTAATAGAAATTAGTAAAATGTTTAATCGCTCGTTTGACAATAGGGTATTTGCCTGGTTGTTTTTTAATTATAAGAAACGTTTTATTTTTATCAAATAAAAATCTCATTTCAGCACGCGTCATACAGACTTCTGCAGCACAAACGGAATTTTGTGTGACAACGATGGAATTCATCGAAAAAAAAATATAATTGGATTAACATCTTCAAAGAAGATATGCATTCTACATAAAATACAGGTGTTCAGCTCAATCCGGTTTGATCAGAAGCCCAAACATAGGGAACGTGCACGGCGTTGACTATGCCATCTAGTGTTGTATATTCGAAACTTTAACGTTAAGAATACTTGACGTTGACGCTTCAGTGCTGGCACCTACAGTTCCTGCACGCTCCGTTTAGGGGAACGTGCACGAAGTAGACTCTGCCATCTAGCGTTGCAATTTCGAAACTTATAAGTAAAATATAGGTACTTGACAATGACAGTTCTGTGCTGCCACCTATAGGTCCTGGACGTTCCTTAATATTGTAAAAAAAAGCTAGGGAGATGATTCATGTACATTTTTGATAGCATTCAAATACCCTATATCTCACATTCATTTTGAGACCACGTTCCACTATCTGCTCTCTACTACCGTATCAGCTGTTGTTCTTTCAGTGTCTCCTCATATGCAGTCCGAGATGGTCGGACCTGGCAAAGGACCGTCTGCACAACGGGCAGGTGAATGGACGATGGCCTGTGTGCTTGCGAGTGTGTCGGGTCAGTTCGTCAGATCTTGCGAAGCGCCATTCGCAGCCTGCCCAGCCGCAGGAATAGGGTTTCTCACCTGAAATAATAATAAAATAGAGGTATTAGTAGAGAATTTAGAAAACAACAAGGAAAAAGTGTTTATTTGCGCCAATTATGACGCTTACCATAAAGGAACAGAAACAAAATTAATCTCTTAAACAGGTTGGGAAAATATGCGTCATCTCGGCGCAAAACGGACATCGCTCAGCATAAGGCTGCGTTTCCACCAGAGATGTGCAAGGATGCGAAGCGAGATATGTGTTTGTTAAGAACCAATAGAATCACTTCATTTAACTAGCCTCGCTCAACTCAAGAGATGTGGAAATGCAGCCCTATACCAGGATTCTTGTGCGAAACAGAGCCTCAGCGCTGGTCTTCAGCGACAGCCGGCGTTGACTGGATGACGTCGACCGGAGCATCATAAAAAGTGATCATCAGTATTTGGAAACGGATACCCAGTTACTGGGTAGTGGAGGTCAGATAGACAGTCGCTCTATGTGAAATACTGATACTCAGCTGCATCTGGCTATACTAGCATCCGACCCCAGCATAATAGGGTATGTTACTATAAAGTTAGATTTTCAAAAAATATTGGACACGTTTTTTTGCCATATCAATTTTCAAAAAATATTTGGACACGTTTATTGTAATATCATTTTTCAAAAAATATTGGACACATTTTAATGTCACATCAATTTTCAAAAAAATTTGGACGTTTTTTTGCCATTTCAATTTTCAAAAAATGTTGGATACGTTTTTTTGCCATATCAAATTGATAATAAGCGCATCAAAGTTCTAGAGCGGGGGCTGGTGTAACGTTACGTTTTAGTAAAGTGTACTATCCCGTGCGCCACGTTAGTTTTCAACGCACTGTATCGCGTTTATTTTTGTTAACGTGACAAAATACAAAATACTTGCCCAATATTTTGTGGAAATGTATCTGACGGACTAATTGAATTTAATCAGTAAAATGAAAAGAGAAAAGGCTAGGCAGATTTACTAATTGCTGCAAGTTTTGTAACTAAAAGATAAAACAACTAACCAGTATGCGTCCTCTTGTGGGCTTTCAGATGCGAGCTTTTCGTATAAACCTTATGACATCCCGCCACATCACACTTATGCAACCTCCTTCGTGGCCCATCTTCAATACTGGCTGCAAACTCTTCGGCGCCATTTTTTTTGACATCTGTCACTTTGACAGCTGTCCTTTGCTGTGACAGTTGGTTGAGGGAGTCTGTCAAGGCGTTTTGTAAGGCCGTGTTGAGTAGGAAAGACTTGATTTGAGCGTCTGTGGTCGGCTTGTGAGATGGTAAGTAAGGAATAAGTGGTAGATATGGTTTTGATAGCTCTAGATTCGGTATCGTTGTTTGGGTGTGTGTTGACGGTTTTATTCTGCAAAGAAAATTGTTTTTTTAGTACTTATGACGTTTTAAGACGGGAGGTTTTTACGCGGCAGTGGGATATCACGTTATAAACATGTAAATTTTAAATAGATAAGAATGAAGTTTCATGGAAAGCTGAAAGACTCGAGTTAAAATTAGGCCTTATTTAAAGACTGTCAAATAGAGAAAATCAGATAGCGACGAAAAAAAATAAGAAACCAAATATTATTTTTATTTAATACATTAAAACGAAGCTCGTGGCTAAATTATAACAGCCACACAGGCCGCTTCAAGGTTAAGCAACGCTTGCTAAGGTTAGCCTGTGGATGGGTGTCATTTGGAGATCTTTGGCAGTCGTTACGGATTATCAAAAGCCAGAAAATCTGACACCAGTCTTGCCAAGCAGTAGGTACCGTATTATAAAATTAATGGGTTGTGGAGGTCTGGTTGGTAGCCGCTCCACGAAAAATACTGGTATTCAGCTGAATCCAGTTTGACTGGGACCCAACCCCAATATAGTTGGGGAAAGGCTAGGCATGTGATGACTAATGCATTAAAGCGAAAAAATCTTACTTGTTCATTATTTGTTTAGGCCGCCTGGCACTTCTCAGATCAGGACCCATTTTGATTTTAGACAATTGGTGACTTGAGCTGAAATAGGAAAATAACGAAATAGTTAAAGGGACATTTTTGAGCAAGTTTTTAAACTAAAATCATCAGTCGCTGATATCGGTCAAGGAAAAGAATGAAAAAAAGTACTTATTAATTGTTACAGAACTGCATGCGTACAAATTTTAAACTTAAAACTAAAATTCCGTAACTGTAATATTCAAGGTTAAAAGTCACAAAATACCGCGCGCTATGTTTCCATACTCAATTCTTTATTGCGTTCCACAATGTAGGCTTAGGTGGTCTCTAAAACGGTTAAGCGTATAAAAAATCTTGGATGCATTTTTATTTTCTCAATTTTTTATTCTATACAAATTGAAACGAGAGACGATGAAGCGAGTTTTCGCAAAAAAAAAGATTTTATTGACCTTTGACCTTGAATTTCACAAGACAAGATTTTATCTTTTTGAATGCCAAGATAAATGTTTATACAAGACTACAGCTTAATTTCTCGCATTCCGAGTTTCGTTCAGAACCTTTTGCCCGGGGATCCGACTCGCACTTGGCCAGTTTTTGTAATATTTTTTGGTAAAAGAAAATATTTTATTTTAATAAATGGTACTCACTCAAATATCAACTCCTTGGATGTGGTTTCAACTTCCCTGACAATCTTAGATGACGTAGGCATGACGCCGCCTGAAACAAAGAAAGAAAATCTTTAGGCCTCGATTACGGAGACGCGGGACATCGCGCGTCGCGTGCGGCTTTGACGAATTCAACGACATCTCATAATTATGTCAAAATTCGTCCAGCCGTTAGGGCATGCCATGCAAAGAAATGGATAAGTATACATACAAACATACATACCTACTACCCGTTCGCGTTAACATGGCACCTGGCTCGAATTACGTTTTGACATTTTAATTTAAATTGAACAATTCGATTTCCATGAAAATAATATAAACGCATCGGTAACAGTGATGCTAACGCGTTTATATTGTTTTCATCAAAATATAATTTTTCAATTTAAATGAAAACCTCAAAACGTCATTCAAAATGTGTCGACCCAGGTGCTATGTTAAGGCGCTGTAAGTTGTGATCAGCAAAAGCTCGGTCACTCTCGGACTGTATAGAAAAGAAAGAGAAGCGCGACGACTAAATGCTTGCAATTTATTGCCAAATATGAAGCATTTTATCGATTTCCTCAAAACTAAGGTGATCTATTAAAAATCTAAAACAACAAACAACAAAGTTTTGCATTAAGATACGATTCATTATTTGGTATAATTTTTATCGGCATAAGTAGGCTAGTAATATGGGATTTTTTTTTGTAAGGTCAAAGTTAGAGGTAACTTTGACGATAATTACTATCGAGGATTTTATTTTTAAACATGTTTCGGAAACAGAACAGAACAACAGTGTTCTTTGAAATATAGTTAAAACTAACACATATTTTTTCTGCTGCTTGAAACTAAACAGATTTGGATAAAATTGCGTGTTCACAGCGCCTTAACGTGTACGGGATATACATACGCTCGAAAACCATTACCCACCTTCTGACGCAGTCGGGTAAAAATATACCTAAGGAATAGAAATCCTTGATAACCTCTAAAAAAAAACCTTCTAAACCATATAAGTGCACTCAACCTTTAGCACAATTACTGAGCGAGCATTTTTTCAAACGTAGCGCCAATGAGCGAAATGCCGTTGTTTTTATATCGCCGGTGATCGATGCGCCAACGGTTGCGTGATAGAGAAAATTGAAGAAGGTTTATTAATAAGTTAAATTTTGAAGCAACCAATATTAACTCAAAGAAAGCACAATGGGATAGTCATCTATTTGCAGACAGATTTCACCTCAAAGTTTCAGTGTATTTTGTAAACGTTCCGCTGTGAAACCTTAGCTTCACCTAAGATTGAAGTAAATTGTAGTGCGATTCTGCAGTGCGATTCTGTTAACATGTCGTAGTGAACACTTGGGCGCTGCCCACGACGGGTGAGTTGTCAAATCATACAAATAAGATGGAATGACAGCGCTCTTGTCGTTCACTCCGCCTAGGTGAACACCGTGAGATGTCGACAGAATCGACCAGCTGTAAACATGTCGAAGTGAAGGCTTGAGTGTAGTAATCACGAAGTGAGCCGACAATCCACAACACCCAAGCCTTCACTTCGACATGTTTACAGAATCGACCGGCTGTATATCAGTGCTATTCAAATTCGGTTAAACATGATTTGCCTGCCTAGCGTTTCCCTAAGCTCCCTACCAGACCTTTACAACCCACTAACTGGGTAACACGGTACTTCTTGACAAGACCGGTGTCAGATATTCTGGCTTCTTACAATCCGTAACGACTGCCAAAGATCCAAATGACAGCCGGGACGATGGGTCCGAAAAGTTTTGGAGTGGCCTCAACAAGGTGGACCGATGACCTGGTGAGGGTCGCGGGTAACCGATGGATGCGAGACGCACAGGACCGGTTGTTGTGGCGACACTTGGGGGAGGCCTATGTCCAGCAGTGGACGTCTTTCGGCTGATATGATGATGATGATGATGATGATGATGATGATGAGAACAAGAAGTGAGCTGATCTATCCAATCACGGCACGATGACAATATTCACTTCACGATCACTTCAAATAAATATTTACGATAGTTTTAACAGTATAGACTGTCAGATGGAATGACAGTTCACTTCACGCAGTTCACACACAGAATAGACTGTCTGTTCAGAGTTGATCTTCTGTATTAACATTGACTATGCCACATTTTTTGTTAGGCCGCAATTTAGCTGCGTCGGCGCAACGCGACAAAGGGAACTGCGTTTTTATTGGCACATACCGTTTAAAGTAGCTTGTTAGTTAGTATAGGGTTTCTATGTTTTAGAGTAGGTAGACTATAATATTCAAGGAGCTAAAAATGTTAGCTGAAAGTCAGTTACAATAATCAGTTACATAAAATTGCAATGGCTATTCTATAGCCATTACAATTTTATGTAACTGATTTATTTTAATAAATCATCACCATCATAAAAAATAATATCATGTGTCTAGCCTTTTTGCCAGAAGCAGCTGAGTAGGTACCAGTATTAAAAAAAAAAATTGGTTGTCTGTAAAGTCGGTTTACGGACGATAGATTGACGTGACAACGTCATAACAAAACATTGATGAAATGATTGCATACAACGTTACAATGAGCGTAACGTTACAATGAGCGTAACGTTACAATGAGCGTAACGTTACAATGAGCGTAACGAGACAATAAGTCATACTTTTTCGTGCATGCAGCCAATTTTCATCGATTTATTAGACGTTGTCACGTCAAAATACAACCGACTTCCAAATAAAAAAAAACACTACAAAGTATAAAATAACTTTAATTTCTGAAGTTTTTGTTTTTGGTTGTTTCTTCGTATTTTATTTATCACCGACTTCCGAAATTAACCTTACATTTTATTTTTTACTTTTTCCCACACCTAACAAAACCACTGGAAAGTCATAGGAAAGCAAAATACACCATTTTGTTGGCTTGGATGACATACGAGTATTTTGTCAGGCAATTTTGATTTAGAAACCAAACTACTGATCCGATTTTGATGAAGTTTGTATGGGACCAATCGGAAAGAAATTTTGAAATCGTTTCATAAATGACGGAGCGATGAGGTAACAAACATAAAAAAAATACAATCGAGTTGAGAACCTCCTCTTTTTTTTAGGTCGGTTAAAAAGGAGCGAGTCCTGCCTTTCTGACGTCCACAACTAGTAAGTGGATGACATGATTGAAACCTGGTTGTCAGAAGTTTAAGCTTCCAAAAATTAAACTTAAAAGAGTGTTTAGTCCAGGAGGCCTACCACAACCTCTTAAAACAATATTATTTTAATATTACTTTGTAATTTCTGTTGTTGCATTTTCAACTCTCGGCGCTGATCCGAGCGTTGAAAATCCAACAACAGAAATTACAAAGTAATATTAAAGTAATATTGTTTTAAGAGGTTGTGGTAGGCCCCCAGAGCGTTCTCATTTACATCGAAGTTACAAACTGTCAAAAACAGTATTGCCTGTCGCTGAAATTATATTGCGACTTTTTAGGGCTCTTTCAATTTAAACGTTTCGTGTCGGACTGCTGCGGCACCGCAGCGGTGCGTTTGTCGTGCTGTGCACGTCCGGTTGATTCTTGTCATACAATTTATACACCCAGAGTGCAGTGCGGCGCCGGTGCCGCGCACGCACGACAGCAGAACGAGTATTTGTTTGTAAAATTGTAAGAAAAATTCAAACGTCCTTCAAAAAGGAGGAGGTTCTACTTATGTTCGACTTATGTATTTTTTTTAAGTACGAGAATTCTAATAATTAATGGACATGGAAATAAGCATTCGTTTGTGTTCGGAAATGCGATGATTGCCGAAGGACATTATGAAAATAGTTGTACTGTACACACGTAATATTACAAGGTGCAAACTTGTAAAAAAGTGTTGCCATATTTGTGCGTAAACTGCCCTAATAGCGACCATTATGTTAAATTGATTTAACACCTCATTCAGGAGAAGGAAACAGCCATATCCGTGGCTGACCGTAAAAATTCGATCAGAATCATCGTTTTCCTAAATATGAAAATATGCATGCAATTTTTTTTTTTGCAAAATTAAATCATTTTTAGCTCTATTAAACAATTATAAAATACTTTTTAAAATACCTTCATTAGCAGTGAAGTTAAAAAGCTTTAAAGTTGTCAATAGATAGAGAAGTCCGATACGAACTCTGACGTCAAAGTTCATGACGCATATACAGCTGCCAAAGAAAACGGCGTTTTCGCGAGAGGGACAGATATATTTGTTTCAAATAGTTCTATCTCATTGCTTTCTTGATCAATTTTGATTCTATTTTCATTTTTAGTATTATATTTTTGTATATTTTAAGATAAACTGTGTAGATAATAAATATTTTTTCCTGCATTTTCCTTGTATGTCGTAGAATGGTCTAGTGGGATTAAATTCAAATTTTATGTTTATCTCTTCATCACTAACTAATCACTATCACTACGTGTTTTAAAACAAAAGTCCCTCGCCGCGTCTGTTCGTCGCGATAAACTCAAAATCAAAAAACAACCGAACTGATTTTTATACGGTCTTCACCAATGGACCGAGTGGTTCATGGGGAAGCTTTAGTTGTATATCACTATCACTACATATCATAAAACAAAGTCCCTCACCGCGTCTGTTTGTCTGTATGCGATAATCTCAAAAACTACCGAACGGATTTTCATACGGTCTTCACCATGGACCGAGTGATTCATGGGGAAGATTTAAGTGTATGATATATTCATTAGGGTTTTGTTAAAATTGGCTGAAATATGACGATCATTGTTGAAGATTTCGGAAACAATCATGCCGACTGGGTGTTTGTTTATGGTCTGCTACGCGTGTGAAACCAGGAATAAGGATATTGCTATGCGTTTTGCGTAGCTCCGTCTCCTTCACACAACAAAATCATGATGAACCTTTTTAGAATATTTTCTTAGTTTATATTAAGACGTAAAATTGTTAAGATCTTATCACAACAATATTAATAAAGATAGTAGAAAAGTGACGATTTCTTCTACACTTGACAACCCTAGCCAAGTAGCCACGCATAGTCTTGATAGTGAAAGAAAAGGCGGGAAAATGCGCTGTCAATCAGTCAGTCTATGGTTTAATCAGAGGTTAGTCTTTGATGTGATTGATGAGTGTTTTACTTATTTTATAGCCTTGTGCCGCTGGGGGTATAGTTAGATTTCTTTTAGTCTGTTACGCTGGGTTATTTCTGAACTAATTCATACAAGGGGTATTTTTGTGGACACATTTTCAATCAGGCCAGTCACAACAACGGCAGGACACACTGTGTTGTCGCAAGCAATGAGGTCCTGCATTCGATATTCAAATCAGGATGGCCGCTTTCACAAACAATAGGCGATAAATAGAAACTTTAAATATATAATCAACTACGAATTTTCAACTTTAGATAGTGAACCGAATGCAGAAACGCTTGGGTGTGGCTAACCGGTGTGCTACCCGATTCACGCGTTTTAAATCTCTATTATTACTACAGCAAGGTATTTTATAGGATGTTGACGTTTGCCAGTTCGGGCTTGCACCGGTTAAGTATGATATCTAATAAAAATCAATGCCACTTTTCGTTATAATTGTATAACTCAAGAACGGCTGAACCGATTTGGCTGAAAATTGGTGGGGAGGTAGCTTAGAACCAGGAGACGGACAAAAGATACTTGTTTTTTTTGTAGGTTAGGTGTAGGGTAGGTAGGTAGGTAGCCAGATGACGGGAGCGAAGCCGCGGGGGACAGCTAGTTATGATATATAATTATGTCGTTGTCTGCTGCCGAGGCCTTAGCTGTACGATTTAAATCAGCCGATACACGACTACATTAGAATAGGCGTGTTACATTTACGTACTGCCGAACTGTACCATTAATTTTAACTTTCCTTTCCAACCATACACGTTTGTCTGAGGCTGTTTGACTTATTAGTTGTAGATAGTAGCCTATCTAGAAAACACAATTCAATAATGGATTAGATTCCTAGGTCGGGCAAAAAGTGTTTGGTTTTTCAATTAGGATTTTTTCAGTAGCAGCCTGGAGTTTGATGGTGTGACATCCCCGTGACTCGGAAAGCACGTTAAGGCGCTGTGATCAGCAGAAACTCAGTACTACGGATTGTTAAGAAAAATAGAGAAGCAATTTCTCGCCAAATATGAAGCATTTTATTGATTTACTCAAACTAAGTCGAGCTATTAAAAATCTAAAACAACAATGTTTTGCATTAAGATTCGATTCATTATTTGGTATAAACTTTACCGGCATAAGTAGGCTAGTAATATGGGTTATTTTTTCTAAGGTCAAATTTAGAGGTAACTTTGACGATCAATTCTCGAGGACTATCGAGCATTTTATTTTGAAAATGTTTCTGAAACAAGTTTTCTTTGAAATATAGTTAAAATTAACATATATTTTGCATATCTGCACCTTGAAACTAAATAGATTTGGCTAAAGTTACGTTACAAAAACCAGCTATTTTTCTGTTTTTTTCTGATCACAGCGCCTTAAACCGTTGCACAGTCCTGCGCCAGATCTCTCCCAGGTCGTGTCTGATTGCTGTCTCATCGAACTAAGAGGGTGTTTGTGTTATCTGTGTTTGCGTACACACTTCTGCACTATAATAGGTACCTATGTCCCGATCTGGTGGCTAGTCTCCTTTGAGATTGGCCGCCATGGCCAAAATCGGTCAGGACTACTACCTATTACTCTGAAATCGCGAAAAAAAAATCAGCTGTTCAGTACATTTTGTCAAGTTACGCACTCATAAATGTATGGGGCAGTCGATTTTTTTTCGCGATTCCAGTGTTGGTCCCGTAGTGAAAGTTGTTCATAACGATGAGTACAATGACCCCTTAAGAGGTGCTGCGTTTATTCTGTTACACGTTGTATAGAAGAACCATGAGTTGGAGAGATCTGTGTCATGTTTAAAAGCTGGTGGATATGCAACACTTGACACGCTGAGATCGGTGCGTGGTTTCTCCGTGAATCGGAAAGGACGTTTAACCGTTGGTTCCGGCTGTCATTTGAACATCTTTGACAGTTGTAACGGATGGTCTGAAGACAGAAAATCACACCAATTTTGCCAAGGGGTATCGCATCACCCAGCTACTGCGGTGTTGACGCCAGATAGACAGTCTGAAATAGAGTTTGCCGAGACTGCCTAAAAAGTCAAGCTATTGATCCCGGTTCTCATTTGTAGATCTTTGACAGTCGTTACGGATACACAGAAGCCAGAAAATTACACCAATTTTGCCATCACCCAACTCAGACCAACAAAACAAGGAAAACAGCGCACCGCGAACATCAAAAGTTGAGCCACAAAACCGTGCTCATTCAACTTACGCACACACCTACACTAAAACCATGCTCAACGCTCTTAGTACGTCACGAGTCGTCGTCTAGAAAAGATTAACAGAAAAAAATATAATTATGCCTTCCTGTGTAGTAAAAACAATAGCATATCACATAAAAAGTCTCACGGAATCACTTTTCACTTCTAAATAAGTACCTACTTGAAATAACATCGTTTTTATCATAAATTAACTATGAATTTTGACTACTTGGAAAAAAAACCTCAACAAACGAAAACAGTGACATTAAGTGCGAGGGTTGCCATAATATGATTTATAATTTCCCCATTCGATTCATCATCATCATCATATCAGCCGAAAGACGTCCACTGCTGGACATAGGCCTCCCCCAAGTGTCGCCACAACAACCGGTCCTGTGCGTCTCGCATCCATCGGTTACCCGCGACCCTCACCAGATCATCGGTCCACCTTGTGGGAGGCCTTCCAACGCTGCGTCTTCCGGTACGCGGTCGCCACTCCAAAACTTTTCGGCCCCATCGACCATCTGTTCTGCGAGCAATGTGCCCTGCCCACTGCCACTTCAATTTGGCGATCCTTCGGGCTATGTCGGTAACCTTGGTTCTCTTGCGTATATCATCATTCCTAATTCGATCACGCAAAGAAACTCCGAGCATTGCCCTCTCCATTGCCCTTTGGGTGACTTTAAGCTTTCTGATGAGGCCCATTGTGAGCGACCACGTTTCGAGTCCATAGGTCATCACTGGCAACACGCACTGGTCATAGACTTTCGTCTTGAGACACTGTGGTATGTGAGACGAGAAGATACCGCGCAACTTCCCGAACGCCGCCCATCCGAGTCGGATTCGACGGTTGACTTCCTTTTCGAAGTTAGCCCTACCTAGCTGGATCGTTTGTCCCAGGTAGACGTACTCATCAACAACTTCGAGTGCAGAGCCTCCAATCTTGATAGGAGTGGGTGCTACATGGGTATTTACCATGACCTTGGTTTTGTCCATGTTCATTTTAAGACCCACTCTTTCGGAAGCTCTACTGAGGTCATCGAGCATTGTACTGAGGTCCTCCGTGGTCTCAGCCATGACGACTATATCGTCGGCAAATCGAAGATGAGTGATGTACTCGCCATTGACATTAATGCCTAGCCTTTTCCAGTCCAAAACCTTGAAGACGTCCTCCATTGCGGCCGTGAACAGTTTCGGAGATATTACGTCTCCCTGCCTCACACCCCGCTGCAGGAGGATAGGTTCTGATGTCTGATCCTGAAGTCGGACTGACATGGTGGCGTTTTCATACAAACACTTCAGCACCTCGATGTACCGATAGTCGATCTGGCACCGTTGGAGAGACTACAGCACAGCCCAAGTCTCGATCGAATCGAAGGCTTTCTCGTAGTCCACAAACGCTAAGCAGAGGGGCAGATTATACTCTTCGGTCTTCTGTATAACCTGCCGCAGCGTGTGTATGTGGTCTACGGTGCTGAAGCCTTTTCGGAATCCGGCTTGTTCGGGAGGCTGGAAGTCGTCAAACCTGCGTGCGAGACGGTTTGTGATGACTCTGGAAAACAGCTTGTAGACATGGCTCAGAAGTGAGATGGGCCTGTAATTCTTAAGTAGGGCATTGTCGCCCTTCTTAAAGAAGAGTACCACCACACCTCTGCTCCAAGCTTGTGGCGTTTTCCCCTCGAGTATGGCGGAATCGAACAGTTTCTGAAGGGCCTTAAGGACTGGTTTTCCACCCGCCTTCAGGAGTTCGGCCGTAATTCCGTCCTCACCCGACGCCTTGTTGTTTTTAAGCTGCTTCAGAGCCATCCTAATCTCATACAGGCTGACGTCCGGGATGTCTTCGGTATAATGCCGGGTCAATCTAGCTCTTGGGTCGTTCGCTAGATTTGCTGCGGGTTTGGTCATTGACGTGTATAACTGTCCATAGAATGTCTCGATCTCCCTCAGAAGCTCCGATTTGGCGGATATGGTTCTGCCATCGTCGGTCTTCAGTTTTGTGAGCTGGCTCTGCCCAATAGACAAATCTCTTGCAAAGACCTTGGAGCCCTTATTCCGCTCTATCGCGTCTTTAATTTTTTCAGTATTAAAGCGGCGGAGGTCGCTTTTCAAGGACTTGGAGATCCGTCTATTGAGCTGCCGGTATTTGCACGCATCGTCTGAAGACTGCAGAATCATCTCCCGCCTCTCCTTCATGAGCTTGAGAGTCGGATCAGAGAGCCTCTTGGTCTTATCTATACGGCGAGTCTTGAAGAACTTAGACCCGACCGTATGAACAGTTTCCACGAACCCATCGTTGTATTCGTCCACGGAGCTCCCTAGGCACTCGAAACGATTTTGAAGTTCGAGCTGAAAGCTTTCGGAGTTTTGGATCTGGATCTGTGCTGGACGGAGCGTAGACTTCATCAGTCGAGACCTTTCCAGCTTGATATTTAGATTCAATGTGCCTCTTACCATGCGGTGATCACTTCCGGTTTTCACCGCGTTGATCACAGAGACATCATTGAAAATCTGCTTCTTCGTCGACATGATGAAGTCAATCTCATTTTTAGTTGCACCGTCGGGGCTCTGCCAGGTCCACTTCCTGTGCTCACGTTTTCTGAAGAAGGAGTTCATCATATAAAGGCCCTCCTTCTCCATAAAACTGGCCAGTAGGTGTCCCCGGTGGTTCCGACGTCCATATCCAAATTGCCCCACTCGCAGCTCGTCACCGTCACGTTTGCCCAGTTTCGCGTTGAAGTCCCCCATGACCACGGTGAAATGAGTTTTATGACCATGCATGGCTCTGGATATATCCTCATACATGGTCTCTATTTCGTCGTCGGGGTGTGTTGAGGTTGGGGCGTAAACCTGTACGACCTTCAACGAATATCTTGACGATATTCTGAGTATAAGGTACGCCACCCTGGTCGACACACTCTCGATCTTCACCACATTGGGCACGAGGGACCTGTGGACGAAAAACCCGACACCACCCTGGGACTTCTGGTCACCCTCCCGGAAATAGAACAGGTTGCCGGATTTGAGAATTGTCGTGTCCTCCCCCTCTCTTCGGACTTCAGACAATCCCACAACACTCCATCGCAACCTGCTCAATTCCTCCTCAAGTTCGGTGATCTTCTCGTCGGTCCGGAGTGTTCTAGTGTTTAATGTTGCCAGGTCCAGTCGTCGGTGTTTTTTACGGTAGCCGTATCCACTCCGGGGATTCTTAGCACCCCTTGCATCGTCATAACCTTGACCGCTACCGGAGTCAAGGGTAGACGCGCTGCCGGGCACTAGGGGCCATTTTTTTGTTGTGCTTTTCATTTAGGGGGGTTTGCCCTAATCGCCACGCTTGGCAGGCGGGTTGGCGATCGCAGTATAGCTGTTGCAATGTACCGAAAGAATGCTGCTGCCCATTCTCTGGTGAGTCCCTTAGTCGCCTCATACGACACCCACAGGAAGCGATGGGATGGTGCTATTCTTTTGCGCCCCGGCACCATACGGGCGTTCGATTAAGCAAATTTAAATGATTTCTTTCGTCGAGATAAATGCCTATTTTCTTTTTTTTTTAATGTACTTACATTAAATATTTTAGATTTTCAATTAATACAACCTCTGCAAAATGATCAGAAAAGAACAGCAGTAACTCCACTGCTGATCTTTGAAAAAAATATAATTATGCCTTCCTGTGTAGTAAAAACAATAGCATATCACATAAAAAGTCTCACGGAATCACTTTTCACTTCTAAATAAGTACCTACTTGAAATAACATCGTTTTTCTCATAAATTAACTATGAATTTTGACTACTTGGAAAAAAAACCTCAACAAACGAAAACAGTGACATTAAGTGCGAGGGTTGCCATAATATGATTTATAATTTCCCCATTCGATTAAGCAAATTTAAATGATTTCTTTCGTCGAGATGAATGCCTATTTTCTTTTTTTTTTAATGTACTTATATTAAATATTTTAGATTTTCAATTAATACAACCTCTGCAAAATAATCAGAAAAGAACAGCAGTGGAGTTAAAAAAAATATCTTCGAAAAAGTTTCGCCAGAAATTCACACTACAATGTATGCAACCAACTATTAAATTAATTGCCAAAATTGAGGATCCAAGCATTTACCATCCAACAATTACACATGCAACTGTCAAATTACTTAATAATGTCAAACGGATGTCCAAAATTGCAATATTATTAATATGTACATAACTTTAATGGCTGACGACACATACTAATTAGAAGGTATAACAATCCTTAATAACTAGATGCAAATTGGGCCTTATTATATCGTCTAAAAAAGTATCGGTGTCGAATGTTCAGCGGGTATAAATATTGATATTGGCATGAAATAGGCATCGCTAAACGGTTTGGACACGTCAATCCAAAGTTTTTTTACAGGTGTAAACCACTTATTTCAGAATGGAAGTGTCCAGAAAAGTGATAGAAAAAGTACCTACATGTCTGTGTTCGTTGGAATACGGGAAAATAATTTTCAAGACATTTATAGCTGAGTGACTGTTTGATTGACTAACTGTTTGTTTCATCAGTAAATATTATAAAACAACCGAACGGATTTTCATGCGGGTTTCACCAATGGACAGTGATTCAATAGGGAGGTAAACGTGTATATGTTACGGCCAAAGGTGGGTGTGAACATAAACTTAAGATTAGCTGGCTAACCTTAAGTTTATCCGGCTACAACTAGTTCTAATCTAACCTCAAAACACTTTAAAATTCCTATTTCTGTGTGGTTTAAAAAAATAACCACGAAGGGGATGGCGGGGTCTGTGTTCGCTCGCTTCGCTCGCTCATTAGACCCCGCCATCCCCTTCTAACCTAATCTCTCCGAGTCGGGGTGCCCAATGACCGGCTAAACTTAGGTTTATGTTCACACCCACCTTTAACCCTAACATATATATTTTGTATAAATTGGCAATGACGATGTTTGTTGGAGATGTCGCAATAAATCATTCTAAGTGGGAAGGAACTTAAAAAGCTCTGCTACCCGCGCGAAGCCAAGGAGGAAGGGTTGCTATTATTTGCTAAACAAACGGAAAGTACCAATAAAAAAAAATACAACCGACTTCCAAATAAAAAAACACTACAAACTACAAATAACTCTAATTTCGGAAGTCGGTGTTAAATTACGAAGAAACAACCTATTAGGTATGTCGCAGCCAATTAGCTTAATCAGCCACTTAATTGGTTGCCTAGCCTTTTCATTTAAATGTGCCGAATTTTCAGCGACCTAAGTGACATCTTTTGTTCAATATCTTTTAATGACTAACCCATGTCACTTATGTCGCTGATAAAAAGTCACAGTTCAATGAAAATGATAGACTTTTAATGAAACTTCAAAAATTAGAGTTTTTTCTACTTTGTTGTGTTTTTTTTTGGAAGTCGGTTTTTTTTGAGAAAAAGTTTTTATTTTTCACTATTTAGTGTTAGGTACCCCACAACTAACAACATCGCTGGAAAGTCACAGGAAAAGTCACAAAATACGCAATTTCGTTTACATGGATGATTTTTCCACACTTCTTTTCCAGATATTTGGATTTAAAAACCAAACTACTGAACCTATTTTGATAAAATTTCAATTTCAATCGAAAAGTATATTATCCTTTCACATGAAATAAGAATTTTTCAAATCGGTTCATAAATGACGAAGATATGAGGCACCAAACATATAAAATAAAAACTAAATTGAGAACCTCCTCCTTTTTTGTCGGTTAAAATACAGTAACCTAAAATACCCTATCATTCGAACATTCAAAACTGAAATTTGCCGCGAAACTAGTAAAGCCCGCGAAAGTGTTAATAAACAACACAGCACCATAAATCCAACATAAAATCACTATTATAAACACAAAATCATGTAACTTTTCTCCCACAGTATCAACAGTTACTTCAGTAAGTAACAACCAACAAGCTTCTGTCGCAACATCGATGGCCATAACTCTAAAGCGTAAAGCATAGCCTGATTCCCACGCTTTACATACAAACACACAACTGGACACTGAAGATCTAGCGAATGTAGCTGCTTTGGGAGCAGATAGGCGCAATTTAGGACTTGTGAACCAAATACATTCACCAAATACGAATGGTGTAAGTTGGCAAACTTGTGACGGTCCTGAGAAGCGAGTTTTAGATTTGAGTGGATGTTAATATTGTATTTTACAGTATGACACTTCTTTGCGCTCCACCCAGAGCGGAAAGTCATCAAGAGCATAGAGCTTCTAAGTATTAGGCCGGGACTCCACCAAAGCGGAGAGGAGAGGACATGTGTTGAATAAACCAATCCGGTAGGCTAAGCGGAGAAGAGATGTGGAAATAACGAAATCGGATTGGTTTATTCAACACATCTCCTCTCCTCTCCGCTTTGGTGGAGTCCCGGCCTTAAGGAAAGAAGCGGGGTCCCAGGCTGCCGGTGGTTGTGTGTAGCGCCGCATGAGACAGACGCAGTCTAGTTCTATATGTATGTACTATAATATATATAAACTGTAATATCAATTAATTAGCTTATACTGTATCCACTGCTGGGATACAGGCCTCCTTTCTGTTAGAGGGCCGTGATCCGTCATGATTGGTTCAATGCTTATTACTACGCGCTTTACTAAGAACAATACATTTCATCATCTCTTTTATTTTTTGTTTGTCCGTTCTTCTCCATAGGAAGTTAGTCATGTTCTAGTGGTCACTAGTGACCACAGTGAAGGCCACATCTCGCTCAACTCACACCAGCAATGCTCATACACAGTGAAGAGCGCTTGCCACTGAACACTGTTCACTCACAACTCCGTTGTCGACCAAACGTCGACCGCGCAGTGGCGCCCTCATCGTTTGTTTGGTTATTTCTTTTATTTTAGAATGAAAATGCAGAAAATATGCAATTTAAGTTGTGCTCCACAAGATTATACGTTAATATTATTATAAACGGTAGTTTTAAATTGTTCAGTTTTATTATAATCACTAAAACGGAAAATAGTGGCCACTGCGCGGTCGACGTTTGGTCGGCGCCCTCTTAACAAAAAAGCATTTTCTTTTAATTTTACTTACAATTAGATAATAAGTTCTTACTAATCATTGGCTCTGTGTAGTCTTTTAAATGAATAATATATTATATAGTTTATTCATTTTCATATATTTACGAACTGATAACATTTTTAAAATATTTATTTAAAAAAAAAACATTTTAAAATATAAAAAATAGTAATCCGCCAGTCGGCGCTAGTGGGCAGGGTCCATGCTACCGGTGGTTAGGGTACCGGTGGTTAGGGCTCCAATGAAAGGAACCTCCTCGCTATACGAGCAGTATCGAAGAGTAGGTACCTACTGCCTTGTGTATCAGGCCTTCTGTGTCTTTACCCTTTAACCAAAAGCGTAACGCCAGCTTCGTCAGGTAGTCGTCGTGGCTTTTGGCCATCAGGCCATTGGCTGTTTATTATTATTTTGGTTCTTTTAATTTATTTTTCTCAAGTAAACTACCTGGTGAGCTCCTAGTTATTATTCACGAAACACGACGCCGTCATTTCGTGTGCAGTAGTTTATAGTTTAAATTTATTGTTATATGTTTTATTTTATTTATAGTTATTTTTGTATATAGCTACATGCATTTTTTTTATGAACCCTAGATACCTGAAATATTAAAAAATTAAATTAAATTATTATTTGATGGTAAGCTCTGTAGGTACCTATTGCAGTACAATTGTTATGCAAATACACTTGTAAAATAATTCTAACTACCCGGTAAATATATTAAAAGATTGGAGGATTGAATAGTTTTGGCCCCATAGAATAAATTAAGTAATTATGATTTACCTAGTGGACCGATTTAAAAAGATTTTCACTAGCAGATAGCTGGTGTTATAAGAAGTACCTTTTTTAGAAAAATGATTACGATTCCCTACAAAAAAAAACTAAATCCCATAAAAAAAAAACAAATCATGAGGGCGAAGCCGCGGCCAGAAACTATTCAATAATAATAATAAAAAAGATAATTTTGTAAAAAAAAAAACAACAAATGTTACCCTTTCTTAAATCAGCCTGTACTTATTCTATTTCTTCTAAAAAAATGACTGTCAAAAAACCCGACCGCTAAAAAGTTCCAAACAAGTCGCTTTTCAAGCAGTCTGATGCAGTTCAAGCTCAGATCTGAGGCCACAAACTGCATGAGACTGCTTGAAAAGCGAGTCCAGCCGTTTGGGCTGTAGGGCGTGCCAAAGAAATGGACATACATACATTCGCTCGATAAACATTACCCTCCTTCTGACGCAGTCGGGTAAAAAAGGTTGGCAACCATACACAGCAACGCTCATCCACAGTGAAGGGCGCTGACCACTGTCCACTCGCCACTCCGCCTTTCTAATGGCCATATTATGGCCACAGATAACATCAGCGCTGGATATGGCGCGGGATTCTGGTAGCGTACTCTGTATTTACCTTTTTGGTAGAAGGATTGGACTGTTAAGTACCGTTTTGGTTTGGTAAAGCGTCGTATTGATTAGGCAACTAATAAAATAGACTAGAATTATTTATTTGTCAATCATAGGTATTTACATAAAAAGATCTTAAAAATTAGGATAGAACAGGTACCTACTATCCTAATTTTTAGTATTGTATAATGTAATTGTATAATCTACAAATATTCAAAATTAATGATTAAAAAGTAGTTATTTAAGTACCTATAATTAAGTTATAATCATCGATTTACTACCATATAATTTTACAAATATTAAGCTAAGCAAGCTAAATTAAATTTACGTGCATGCAATGCACGTAAATTTAATTTAATTATAATTCGGAGTGTGATGTGTGTTTTTAATGTGAGAGTTGTTTTGCCTCTGAAATCGTGTGATTTTGCTTGATATGTTTAGCTTTTTTTTGGATGGGAAACCACCGGACGGAGCGGGAGGGAGTGTTAGACTGTTACTGTCTAAAACCCAACCGTGTTCCTTCGAACACTCTTTGCGTTCCAGGGCCGCGGTAACTCTTTTTATCAATTTCGCAACCCTGGCAAGCACTGGCCTTAGCGGGCCCTTTCACTGTTAACATACTCTGTATTTACCTTTTCTAAGTTTTCTGCTTGATAAGGAGAATGATGAGTAGAAATTTTTTTTTTTTTTTACTCCTCCGCTGTTATTTTCTGATTTATTTCATTGCAGGATCCAAGACAGTTGAATGGTTTCGCCAGGACTCGTCGAGCTTCATTGACTCGGCGTTTTTCTGGTGGTCGCCACAGTTGATTCTGGCTTTCAGGAGTTGCAGTGTTTTGGGAATGTGTGGCGGGCTTGTACCAATAAAAAAAAACTTAATGCTGTCATTTCCAGTTTTATGCTTCATCCGTGTCCTACGCGTGTTGACATACTCACCACAATATGGGTTTGTGGTGCATACCGTTTTGTAAACGTCCAGGCTGTGTGTGCACGCACAGTTGTAACGAACATGGCCGTGCTTACATTGCCACAAGCATCTGCTCGTATGAAAATTGGAAATTATCGCACTGGTAAGCTACTACATAGGTACTGGGATAAATGTATAGGTACTATGTCCTAATTCAGAGCATTGTCTACTTGCGTAGTGTGTACTATTACTTACCAAGTTTAATTTGAACATGTTAAGCAGTTACGGTCAGACATGCAGAATGCATCAGGACACGTGTGACGTTAAATCTATTTATATCCAGCATTAGACGTTTTTCAGCTGAAATGATGATGATGATGATGATGATGATGATGATGATGATGATTTCGAAACGCATAGATAGCGCTAAAAAACATACAGCCAATCGCATTTGGGTATTTGCTTGTTTTTAGAGTTCCGTACCCAAAGGGTAAAAACGGGACCGTATTACTAGACTCTACTGTCCGTCCGTCCATCCGTCCGTCTGTCACCAGGCTAAATCTCATGAACCGTGATAGTTAAACAGTTGAAATTTGCACAGATGATGTATGTCTGTTGCCGCTATAACAACAAATACCTACTAAAAAAACAGAATAAAATTAATATTTAAGGGGGCTCCCTTACAACAAACGTGATTTTTTTGCTCGATATTAATAACGGCAATAGGAAGACGCTTGAAACAACCACAGAATTTTTACTTCAAAATAAATTAAAATAAAACAAATATTTAAGGGGGGGCTGCAATAGAACAAAGACGCCATTTGGGTATTTGCCGTTTTTTTTATTGATAATGTACGGAACATTTCGAGCGCGAGTCCGACTCGCACTTGGCCAGTTTCTTTTAGTAAATTTCTCAAAACCTTGACAAAAGATCAGGCGGAGAAAAAAAAATCTCAAAAAAATTACAGAGTTGTGAGTGCTTTAAAATCTGTGATAAACAGAGACAGTCCTAATTAGTATCGCTAGGTATTGTGAATTTGCACCATCTAGTACAAACGACATTTTGCACTGGATGGAAAAATAACTTCAAAAGCTTGCAACTCCTCTAGTTTCATTTATTTTTTCACAAATCGTGCAATTTTAGTGATAACTTTCGGATAGGTATTCATTTGGTAGTTGTCAAATACCCTTATATAAGGCCTATGTTAAGCAGTTGACTTTTGGCAGAAAATATGATCAGGCTTGTCAAGCAAGCCGTATTTAAATGAATTAATTACTTTGTGCACTCACACAGAACTCTATTACTAAGCCTCCGCTGTCAGTAGGCGGACTGACAGCGGAGGCTTAGTAATAGAGTTCTGTTAAATACCCTCCGAGTACGATATCCTTTCAAAATTAGTCAGTGATTATTTGCAAAACATGAAACCCGTCATCTATTGTATTTGTAAGCTATAAAGCATAGTAACAGTTCCGGGATCGAACGAGGAACTTCATCTATTCTAATTTACACTGCGCCCGTTAAAACTTTCACTAGTCCACTAAGATGCAGATCTAAACCGTTTTCAGTTAACATTTATGGTTGTGAGACCGGCCATAGAGTCGGCGAATTTACGTGTTGTATCAATCTACCTGCGTGGTCGCTCACAATAGGCCTTATCAGAAGGCTTAAAGTCACCCAAAGGGCAATGGAGAGGGCAATGCTCGGAGTTTCCTTGCGTGATCGAATCAGGAATGATGATATCCGCAAGAGAACCAAGGTAACCGACATAGCCCGAAGGATCGCCAAACTGAAGAGGCAGTGGGCAGGGCACATTGCTCGCAGAACAGATCGTTGATGGGGCCGAAAAGTTCTGTAGTGGCGACCGCGTACCGGAAGACGCAGCGTTGGAAGGCCTCCCACAAGATGGACCGATGACCTGGTGAGGGTCGCTGGTAGCCGATGGATGCGAGACGCACAAGACCGGTTGTTGTGGTGATACTTGGGGTAGGCCTATGTCCAGCAGTGGAAGTCTTTCGGCTGATATGATGATGATGATGATGATGATGATGATGATGATCAATCTGCCATGTGTTCTCCAAATTATGTTGGATTGGGTTTAGTATGTAGTTGCAAGGAAAGGTTTTTTATTGAGGAATGGGATAGGTCTTGACCTCGATCACGCCTGATGGAAAGCGATGGATGAGGTCTATGATGGAGCGTGTGGTACTCCCACGCGTCGACGAAACATCAGGCTTCTTGACGCCGGAATCCGGTGAGAGGGTCGTCGCGAACCAGGCGGGCGGTAGTTCTAGACACTGAAAAAATATATCTACTCCCGCTCATTTCGTGGCTCCAAAACCATAGAGTATCGCACTCCAGTTACGGAGTTTAGCCGATAGACGGCTGCAGCCTTGATTAGTTCGGCTGCACCATAAGCTTGTAATACATTACGTACGGCTGGACTTTCAACAAGGCGCGAGGCATAGGCGGAAAGCGGTGGCTCTAAAGTCTCATTACAGTTATACCTACACATGCCTGTTAGTGGCACAAAAGTGTGAAAGTACATCGTGACATCCACCAATCATAACTAATTAATTCTGATTGGTGGATGTCATTAATACGGCATGCAAGGCAAACTGGCATGTTATTGTGCATAGTTATGCACAATAACAGACCAGTTGGTCATGCAGAAGAATGACATGAAAGTTTGGAAGTTGGTGATGTGACACCCTAGTGCACTAGTGCACTCTTGTGCACTAGGAAAGAATATAGCAGTGGAAATTATTTTTTTTCCTACTCCTCCGCTGTACTTCTCTGATTAATTTCGTTGCGGGATCTAAGACAGTTGCATAGTTTCTCCGGGACTCGTTGAGCTTCATTCCGGCTTCTCGGCGTTTTTTGGTGGTCGCCACTGTTGATTCTGGCTTTCAGGAGTTGCACTGGTTGGGAATGTGTGGCAGGCTTGTCCCAATTATAAAAATCTCCCTTACATAGCTAGTCTCCGTAGAGATTGGCCGCATGAACCTTGGACGTGAGCGTTAGTGAGTCAGTAAGTTATTCAAATAGAAACACGTTATCATGGGTGGCTCAAACAAATTCTACAGATGTGAATGTAGAACTAACAAAATGTAGCTTTATTTTAATTCTCCGCTACCGCTTATCGCTTAAACAACACGCATAAACAGACTCTCACAGTGTGTCGTTACGCGCGAATTTATTCGCCCGCCAGACATTGTTACTGGTAGTTGCGAAATTAAGCTCTGCTGTATGCGTAGCGAGGCGGCGCTAGATATACGGTTAATGATCAACAAGAATTTATGAGTCCTTCTGACCGATTTCGGCATGGAGGCGAATCTGAACGGAAAATAGCAATCGGCGCCTGACAGGCTCGTGTTTGACCACAATTTCACTTGACGCGACGATGTGGTCGACAATGAAGCACGCTTTCCTAGAAGTAACCTGTTCACTATTGAGTTAAACACGCCCGCCCTGTTTGTTGCTATTATCAGGATACAAAGACTCCGGCAGGAAAATTCTACTCCTTAGCTAACGAACAATGAAAAACTCATTCTCAATTTCTTCTTCGTTTTTAGGGTTCCGTACCCAAAAGGTAAAAACGGGACCCTGTTACTAAGACTTCGCAGTCTGTTCGTCCGTCCGTCTGTCACCAGGCTGTTTCTCATGAACCGTGATAGCTAGACAATTGAAATTTTCACAGATGATGTATTTCTGTTGCCGCTATAACAACAAATACTAAAAAACAGAATAAAATAAATATTTATGGGGGCTCCCATAAAACGTGATTTTTTTGCTCGATATTGATAGCGCACCCATATTTATGTAAACACCTATGTAGACACCTACCTATGTTTCACAAATAAACTGATTGATTGATTGATTGATTGATTGATTAAGGCGAGCTCCCATACAACAAACGTGATTTTTATGCCGTTTTTATAGATAATGGTACGGAACCCTTCGTGCGTGTCCGACTCGCACTTGGCCGGTTTTTCTAAGCTCAGCCGTGTTGCTTGCAACCACTAGACCAACGAAGCTGTGTCCTTATTCTGATAAATATCGCCATTACATTAGTTCACACATGCGGTCTTCGGGGGCGTTAAGATTAAATCTCTCACACGTTAGATGTGTATCGCGATAAATTATAGCTTATAGCTTTTTGTATCGTCCGCGCGATCTTTGACGGTTGTACGAAAATGCTTGTACGGTAAACGAGAGCTTTAAATGGTTTCATGTTGACTTTTACCGGATTTTTGGTGGTTTAGTTTAAAGTGGGTCAGGAAATAGATTTATCACAAGGCTTAAAGTCACCCAAAGGGCTGTGGAAAGGCCAGGCTCGGAGTTTGCTTGCGAGATCGAATCAGAAAAGAAGCTATCCGCAGGACAATCGAGAAGACTGACATAGGTACCTATCCCGAAGAATCGCCAAAGTTGAGTGGCAGTGAGCAGGGCACATTGCTAGCAGAACAGATAGTCGATGGGGTCGGGAGTTTCTGGATTGGCGACTGCATACCGGAAGACTCAGCGTTGTTAGGCCTCTCACAAGGTGGACCGATGACCTGGTGAAAGCTTCGCGAATCGGGAATTCGTATTTAAATAATTTTATAGAAAAAAAAGCTTTATAGCTGGATGCATGTAGGGTTACCAACTTAGCATACCAAGATTCCTTACGGATAGTCAGAGACCAGAAAATCTGACACTTACCAGTCTTGTTAAAGGCTATCGATTATCCAGTTACTGGGTTGTGAAGGTCAGATAGGCAGTGGCTCAGTGGCTCCATGTAAAATACTGGTACTCAGCTGCATCAGGTTAGACTGGAAGCCGACTTCAACATAGTTGGGAAAAGGCTAGGCAGGTTGATTGAAGGACCGAAAAGCGTATTTTGTAACCTTAACCAAAATCTGAATTTAATAATTTTGAATTATTATTAACCGATTTGAATAATTCTTTTTTTTGTTTGGTTTGCCCGAATACAGGGAAGAGATAAAAAAACAGACTTCCAAAAAAAACTACATAGTTCAAAATAACTTTTATTTCGGAAGTCTGTGTCAAATAACGAAGAAGCAACCAAAAACACCGACTTCCGACATTAAAGTTATTTTCAACTTTGTAGTTTTTTTTTTGGAAGTCGGTTTATTTTTTTTTGTGAAAAAGTTTTTTATTTTTCACTTTTTAGTGGTACCCAACACCACTGGTAAGTCACAGGAAAACAAAAATACGCAATTTCGTATACATGGATGATTTTTCCACATATTTTTTTCCAGATATTTGAATTTAAAAACCAAACTACTGAACCGATTTTGATAAAATTTCAATGGGACTATTTGGGAAGTATACCCTTTTCTAACGAATAAGAATTTTTCAAATCGGTTGGCAAGCGACGGAGTTATGCGCGAACAAACATACAAAAAAAAAAATACAAACATCCGAATTGATACCTTCTCCTTTTTAGAAGTCGGTTAAAAACAAGAGTAGGTAGGGTAGGTTGATGGCTGCAAAAGTATCCTTATTTGGGATTAAAAAGTAAATAAAACCGGTAGCAAAAATAGTAAGTTGGCAGCTTAACAGCGAAGGATAATTTAAGTAGAAAGTAAGAGATTAATAATCAGTTTTTGTATCGGTAATCAGTCGACGTAGCACCGTTGCACGGGGCACCAGTTTCTGCATGGTTTTAAAAAAATATTACGAAAGGGATTTTGTTCTCTAACCTGACCTATCAGAATCGGGGTGCCCCAAGTCGAGAGATCGCTCTTGCGTTTCGAAGAGTATAATTTCTGTATATTGCAGAGTGCTCTTAGTTTTCAACTTGCTCTACAATTCTTATTTCTCATAAGAATATAATATTTGAGTAGTATGTATAGGATCCTATGTTTAATATGTTCGCTACCTCAAAGTAGCAGCCATTAATTAGTTTTTATAATTCCTTGCATTTTAAAGCTCATCTACTCGTAAAACAATTATTGCTAAAATTTTGAATCGCTAACAAGTTATTTTTTTAGCAGCAAATAGTCGCCTGGAAAATAAATAGACTTTTCTAATGCACAATATTTGTATGTTTAGGTCTTTAATAAACGCACCTAATCATAACGGTAATAGACGTCGTAAGAAATCAACTATATTAAAATTCATGAGTTATGTATCTCTTATCTTTTTTCGGTGATTGCTGATTGATACTGTTACGAATTCGTAAAAGAAAACTTTGCGAAGGCTGCCTGTTTTTATTATTAATAGAATCGCGTTTGAACACAATCTCGTTGCGAAAGCGATGATGTGGTGTGTGTCGAAGGTGGAGCACGTTTGCCTAGAAGTAACCCATTCACTATTGACTTGAACACCCCAGGTTGTAGCCTATCAGGGAACACATACTCCGGCAGGAAATTTCACTCCTTAGCTGTACGCACAATGAAAGCATTTCCAACGGTTTCTGTTCGTTTGAGTTTGAAGGAGCTCGGGGCTAAAGAATAGAAGCTTAAGGGTCAATCTTCAAGGTTAAGCAACGCTTGCCGAGGTCGACCTGTGGATGGTTGACCATCTTAACATACCGATATTGCTGTCGTTACGGATTGTCAGAAGCCAAAAACATTTGACTCCAGTGTTGCCAAAAAGTACCGTGTTAACCAGTTAATGCGTTGTGGAGGTCTGATAGGTACCTAGTAGTAGCTCAACGTAAAAGACTGGTATTCAGCTGAATCCGGTTTGACTGAAAGACGACCCCAATAGTTGGGAAAAGACGAGGCAGATGATGACGTGAGGAGGAGGGCTGAGACGCATGTAACTAAAAGGGTTATGAATATAAATGTGGATGGATGGAGAGGAAGGGGGAGGTCAAAGAAAAGATTGATGGATTGTGTGAGGAGCGATATGAAAGAAAAGGGAGTTAGCGATAGTTTGACGGCTCATAGGACAGAAATGAAGAAAAAAACGTGTTTCGACGACCCCAAGTAACATGGGATAAGGGCAGGAAGATGATGCTATGGCCCAAGAATGACTCATCGTTCAGTCGAAGACTGGATATAAACCCCCTGAAAGTGGTCATATGAAGTAGTCCTGTGCTTATCGCGTCCAGGGGATTCTCGTGACCTCAAGCAGGACCACAGTCCACCTATACGGTGAGGGAGGGGTCAGCCACGTTGTACTTTCCGATTAGTTCCGATAAGATCGCCTCTTTACAACTTTTTGGTTTCATCTGTCATTTCGAGCTTGTGTAGCTGGATGAATGGCCAATGTAACCAAAAAGCATACCGCCACATACGAACTAAAGACCTGACGCCACACAAGTCCTACATCGCTGTGTCAAAAAACTCAACATGATTTTTGAACATTTTTAACCACCCGACAGCAACCAGCGGGCTGTTGCCCACAAGGCACAACACCCGACTAGTCGGAGGATCCTCCTTTCTGAATGGAGATCCGCGAGACTTTAAACCTTCTTCCGCATACTTCTATCCTCAGACTTAGTCACGAACATTGAGCAAAAACGCAAACTCAATGAACACATCAATAGTTCAACTGAAATTGTAACACATAACAGCTGTAATTTAGCGTTTTCTTGCGCTATTTACTTGTGATGTAAAATTCCTTTTTACTCGATTACGAAATTGAAAAGGAGTGGTTATGGTTTTGTGAGTAGTCTCGGCCACTATTAGATCTAAGAGATTTCATCATCATCGTTACTTGAGACTAGAGATGCTTTCCACCAGCTTCTACGACAAATCTTTTACTATTCAGGCGGTCCGGTTATGGAAAGCCTTGCCCGTGTCGGTAAGGCGTGCTCAATCTAAAACTATGGTTAAAAATCTCTATCTCTCTCTTTAATCGTCTTTACTTGTGTTCTCTGCTTTTTCTTCCTAATTTTTATTGTTTACAGGTTGTCTTATAAAGATCGCTTTTAGCGATTAGACCGCCCATTGTGTCACCCTATGTAATGTTTTCTTCATCTATCTTTTCTGTAACGTATATGGTGTACATAATAAAGTGTTCTATTCTATTCATTCTATTCTATAATTTCAGCCGAAACGCGTCAATTGCTGGACATAGGCTTCCCGTGTCGCCTCATCGACTGGATCTGTGCGTCTCGTATCCAGCTCCTTCCCGCGGTCTTCACCAGGTCATCGGTCACCTTTGGCCTTCCGACACTGCGTCTTCCGGTGCGTCTTCCATCCAACGCTGCGTCTTCTGGAACGCGGTCGACACTCCAGGGGGTCTACTCTCTAAGTCCGAAATCTGTAGTTTCGGCCTTAGTGTCAGGCGTTTTCTACTCCGTATCACCTACTGACTTACGATTAATCCCGAACCCGAACTAAGAACAACTGTCAATTCGTGTTGTCATTCATTCTTAGTTCGGGTTCGGGAATAATCGTAAGTCCGTAGGTGATACGGAGTAGAAAACGCCCGACACTAAGGCTGATACTACGGACTTCGGGCTTAGAGAGTAGACCCCCAGGAACGGATAAAAGGTTCTGGAGAGGCGACCTCCTGTCAAATACTACTCCTCATCGTCTAAGCAATGTGTCCTACTCACTGTCTGGCAAGTTTGGCGATTCTATGGGCTATGTCGTTAACTTGGGCTCTTCTGCGGATATGTTCAAAATAATTCAAACTGAAGAAATATGGGTTGGTACTAGCCGCTTCTGACGTACCCTTCGGTGTATGAGGGCGTGAATTTGTGAAGGGTGTTTGATGGTGGACTTAATGCAACAAGGCAATCTCTACCAGTGAATCTAAAGTTTAACTTTGGAATCTAACTCCCTGTTTCTGAATTGAAAATTTGGCAGACTCAACTTTAGCATGAGAGCTTGCCAAATTTTACATTGTAAATAACAGAGTTTATCAAGTAGGAGCTTCATTTTTTGGGGATCGACTATGACATTATTGACATCCTTAGGCAGCCTCGTCCTCCTCCATCTACATAAGCAGAAGTAATTTTTAAAATATGATTCCGTTACACCTTATAAACATATTTGAATTGCAAATCGTAAAGTTGCATACAATAATAAACATGGAATCGGTAACTAATTCTAAATGCATGTAATCCAATTAATAGCTTGTCTAGTAATTACTGACTCAGTAATTTGTTACTAAGGATTTACTTCGACTATTTAAGTTATTGCGTAACGAGCGATTAGACGATTGGAACTCGTCTACTTTTCCCTTTCCAATACTCCCGCCAGCGGCTTTGCCCGTGTAAGGTAACATACTCCCGGGCTCCCGGGATACAAAGTAGCCTATGTGCTATTCCAGACTATATTCTATCTCTGTGCCAAATTTCATCCAGATCTATTCAGCCGTTCTGGCGTGATTGAGTAATAAACATCCATGTATCTAAACTTTCGCATTTGTACGAGTATGTATAACTAGCTTTTGCCCGCGGGTCCACCCGCGTGGATGTCGGTTATCGCGTAAAAAAGCCTATGTCCTTCCCCATATCCCGGGCTATACAATGTCGCCCATGCGCATGTGACCGCCCGTAATATTCTGAATATTCATGAAAAAATATCGAAAATAAACTTCAAAAGGGGGGGTCTATCTGTAACATTTATCATGTTATTCAATTTTGAATTTTTTAAGTAGAGTTTGTAGACTTGCTTTCTATTTTTTGACACATCTCCGAAGTTTATGGGTCGATTTGTATTTTGTTTATTATTTCCAAAAGCTTATGAGTTATTTTAACAGGTTAATTAACATTTTACTAAAAATTATCGACTACGAAAAAAAAAAACGGAATCGAAGTAATTTTTTCGGTAAAAAATTGTGTATTTATTTTAAAAAAACTAGTGTAAGTCCATAAATTATCCCCATAGGACCACTTTTTTAATCATTATTTGTAATCTACTACATAACAGCTAAAAATTTACAGAACATTATTAAACCAAACTGTAACTAAATCCAAAGTAAAACTCTAAAACTCTAAGAGTCAAATTTAGGAAAAGAAAATGTGAAAGTCAATTAAATGTCCCCGCTTTTAGCAGTGAGTACTAAAAGGTTAAACTAATAAGGAGGATGATAATGGAAATAAAAACAAACAAGCAATAGCCAGATTTTTACTTAAAAAATAAAAAATACAAGAATTTTAATTAATTAGATTTTCGAAATGGTCCCCACCCTCCTGTAAACAAACTAAAGCTCTCATGGCAACACTTTTTATTGTACGACGTAATTCTTCACGGTTTTCTTTAATTTCCGCAGCAGCAGCAAAAATCCTAGCCGTTAATTGCTCGCGGCTTTCAATGGGCACGGCATACACTTTTTGTTTCATGTTGCCCCAAAGATAAAAATCTAAGGGTGTAAGGTCGGGAGATCGCGGCGGCCAAGCAATGGGACCTCCTCTGCCAATCCATCGCGGATAATTTTGATTTAAATAATCACGAACTAGTCGTGCGAAGTGTGCTGGAGCTCCATCTAATTGCAGATACATCCGCCTTCTTGTTTCCAGCGGTACTTCCTCCAAAAGCAACGGCAACGTATTGACTATAAAATCTAAAAATGCGTGTTGATCTAGTCTGTTTGGTAATACGAAAGGGCCAATAAGTTCACCGTCAATCATTCCAGCCCATACATTTATGGAAAATTGAGTCTGGAAAGTTGTTTCTCTAATGACGTGTGGATTTTCAGTGGCCCACACATGAAGATTGCGATGATTTGTTATACCCGCCCTTGTAAACGTGGCTTCATCTGTCCACAAAATCTTCCTCATAAAATTGAGATTAGCTCTTTGCTGTGCAATTATCCAATTACAAAAAACAGATCTCGCACCGTAATCGACATTTTCCAAATGTTGTGCACGTCGGAAATGATAAGGATGCAGGCCTTCTTTTTTGAGAATTCTCCAAACTCTTATTCTTGGTATACCTACTCTTATCGATAGGAGACGAATGCTTAGCATAGGGTTAGCGCGCACTAATCGTAACACATCCTCTTCCACGTCTACATCAACAATCACGCCGGGTTCATTTTGTTGCGGAAATAATCCTCTTTCGCAAAAAAGACGATGTACGGCAATGAAGGATCGGTACCCAAGTACTGGTCTACTTGGATATCGACGTCTGTACTCTTCGACAGCAGCGCGTGCATTTCCATTACAAACACCGTAAATGAAATGCATGTCAGCCACATGAGACGGCGGTAGATCACGCAATCGTACCATTGCAATGATACGAGTAGTTAACAAACTTTCCTCACAAGATTAAGTAGTGCACAAATCACAAAACACGTAGCGTCACGGGGTCAGTAATCAAGCGACTGAATGAAGTAACGCTAGCCGACAAGGGTGTGCACGTGGTAGGGACGCAATTGTTAAAAAGCTGTTTCTAGGAACCGGTTTCTACCTGAGCGACCCTTTTTATTTGAATAGTTGCAAATGTTCAACAAGTTGTTTGCTGGTTTTTTTTTAGAGATAGGTATTAGTAATGTTCTGTGAATTTTTAGCTGTTATGTAGTAGATTACAAATAATGATTAAAAAAGTGGTCCTATGGGGATAATTTATGGACTTACACTAGTTTTTTTAAAATAAATACACAATTTTTTACCGAAAAAATTACTTCGATTCCGTGTTTTTTTTTCGTAGTCGATAATTTTTAGTAAAATGTTAATTAACCTGTTAAAATAACTCATAAGCTTTTGGAAATAATAAACAAAATACAAATCGACCCATAAACTTCGGAGATGTGTCAAAAAATAGAAAGCAAGTCTACAAACTCTACTTAAAAAATTCAAAATTGAATAACATGATAAATGTTACAGATAGACCCCCCCTTTTGAAGTTTATTTTCGATATTTTTTCATGAATATTCAGAATATTACGGGCGGTCACATGCGCATGGGCGACATTGTATATCTGCCAAATTTCATGATGATCCGTTCAACCGTTTTAGCGTGAAAGCGTAACAAACAAACTCACTTTTTCATTTATATATAACTAGCTGTCCCCCGCGGCTTCGCTCCCGTCAACTGGCCAACCCAGGAACATACAAACAGGAAATAACTGTCAATTTTGCTGAGTCATGGTCGAGTCGACTGGGGGAAATGACGAGTCGAGGTTGAGTTGTGTGGGGGAAATGATGAGTCGAGGTTGAGCAAGAGTGGGGGAAATGACGAGTCGAGGTTGAGCAGAGTGAGGGAAATGACGAGTTAAGTTGAGTCGAGTAGAAGAAATGACGAGTCGAGGTTGAGCAAGAGTGGGGGAAATGACGAGTTAGGTTGAGTCGAGTAGAAGAAATGACGAGTTAGGTTGAGTCGAGTGGAGGAAATGACGAGTCGAGGTTGAGTCGAGTAGAAGAAATAACGAGTTAGGTTGAGTCGAGTGGAGGAAATAACGAGTTAGGTTAAATCGAGTAGAGGAAATGACGAGTCGAGGTTGAGTCGAGCAGAAGAAATGACGAGTTAGGTTGAGTCGAGTGAAGGAAATAACGAGTCGAGGTTGAGCAGAGTGGGGGAAATGACGAGTTGAGGTTGAGTCGAGTGGAGGAAATGACTTAAAATAACAAGGTAACAATTCCTAAAACTCGGTGTCCCATATTTACGGCCAAGTATAGGTATTAGGTATATTTTGCCATTAGTAAATTAAATACTGGCTGTCCCCTAAAGCGTTGGGTACCTATCTTGAATTATGTTCAACGTTATATCGGCTAAAATATAATTCTGTCATCGAATCGGTTAATTATTATAAATTATAATTTATGTGCCCCTAATAGGGTTGTGTGCTAAAAAGGAGCTATTGAAGCGGACATGGTCATAAGCGTAAGCGGACGAAATTTATTTAGGGTGTTCCGTTTGCAATTCTACTTTGCCAAAGTGATCTTTTCTTACAACATGATTTCACACTGGTAATGCCCGAAGGGTTAAGTAGGGGCGCACTTACATACAATAATATGCCGAATAATTAAGTTTAACGTAACTTTTAAACATAAGTCCCATTTGGAGGGTCTTAGGGGCGAGCCAATCATCATGAACATCTTTCCAAAACAGTTTTTTTGAATAATATAGTATAGGAACCAAGTAGGAGTACCTGGTGCATTGAAATACCCTTTACGAATGGTTATAGATATGCCAAACTGGGCATTATGGACTTTGACGTCAGAGTTGGTATCAGACTTCTCCTTCTATTTGTAAACTTTGAAGCGTTATAACTTTACCGCTGATGAAGGTATTTTAAAAATTATTTCAAAATTGTTTAAAAAATTGCATACCCTATCATATCCCTATTGTTCGAAAGAGTTAACGCGGCCCTGGAACGCAAAGGGCATTTGGAGGAACACGGGTGGGTTTCATTCAGTAAGAGTCTGAGGCCCGGTTACCACCAAAGCATAGAGGAGAAGAGATGTGTTGAATAAACCAATCCAATAAGCTAAGCGGAGAAGAGATGTGAAATAACGAAATCTGATTGGTTTGTTCAACACATCTCCTCTCCTCTCTGCTTTGGTGGAAACCGGGCCTAACACTCTCCAAAACGCTCCGCTTGTCTCAGTCCGCGACCTCTAAGCCCAAGATTAAGTTATAAATAAGTATCACGGTGACTGTAACAGCGCCGTAAGTTATATTTAAGTTAAATAAGTACGGGTGATGTCACTTAGAACTGCGTACGGCAAACGTTGAGTAAGTTTGCGTTAAGTTAGGTTATTGGGTTAGCTTGATTTGGAGGTGCCAGCATCTTGAATGTTTTTTCCTTTCTCTGTATTTTTCTTTACGCTTTCGAGCCATTTAGAAAGAAAAAAAACACAACCAACTTCCAAATAAACTTTAATTTTGGAAGTCGGTGTTTTTAGTTGTTTCTTCGTATTTTAATAAAGGGCTATACCCCAACTAGCACGCTAGCGTTAAAACAATCAGTATATCATTTGTATATCGGTTCCATCTGAGTATCAAAGTTGTAATAATATCTGTATATCGGAGTTATAGAGTGCTCTAACTCATTTGTAACCACGAAAGAGGCCCTCGATTTTACAGATAAAGGTTATAGAAAGCCCGTAGAATGGTGTTAGTGAGGAGCTAAAGTAACTGCACAAGACCGTTTATTCACTCTTAGTTGCTGCTTTTACCGGTATATTTGTAAATATAGAAGGGTTGGTTAACACTATAGGTTACAGAAAATCGTCGGCTAAGAATTGTATGTCACTTGCATCTTTATTAGACACATTTATAAATGGTTGTTTGATACCTTGACGCGTATTATTTATCTAAGAAAGTGTCAAGTGAGCATTTTATCGCTTCCTGAGTACATTTTTACCCAACTATAGCTTCTCAAAATTGGAAAACATTTAGACACGAAGTGTGTATAATAAAAGTCAGTATTCAACCAAAGTCATATTTTGTAAAGTGAAAACAGTATGCCGTTGTGATTTCACGGTAAAGAATACCATGTTTCCCATCTCAATTTTAACGCGCTCAGGATTTATTACAGATTTCAGATTTAACTTATGTGAATAAAAAATACGATTATTCTCAGAGTCTTATTTTTATTTTTTTTATTTTTGCTTTATGGCTGTTAGCATGATTTATCAATTGGCATCAGTGAAATTATAAAAGTATACATAAATAGTTAAGTATTTTACTATGAAATATTGAATAAATCAGTCAATTTACAGGTTAGTTTGTCAAAACAAATGGCGAACATTTATTAAAGCTTTATGTAATTACCTAAGTCATCTATTACACTTTTTGAGATATAACACCTTTAGTCAAGAATATTGTGCAGTCCTGAGTTAACTTAACGGTGTAAAAATAGTCTTAAATAACTACAATTAATTTTGCCAAGAGAATAATAGCGGCTAAACATTTTACAAACTTATTGGAATAGGGTTCCTCATTGAAATAATGAAAATCTCTAAGAAGTATATACAGTATCTACAAATTACCTATTAATATTTTTTATAATATTGTCAACATTACTTTGTTAAACTGCTCGCAGTAACCTACATTTTGAAATTTTGCGTATGGAGGTACATTGTCCTTGTTGCCACTTAGGTATTATATTAAATATCCTACTAATATTATAAAGGTGAAAGTTTGTATGTTTGTATGTTTGTGTAACAATCAGGCAAAAACGACTGAAGGGATTTGGATGAAATTTGGCACACATGTAGTTCATATCCTGGAATAAAAAATAGGCTACTTTTTATCCCGGTAAGTGGCATGGATTAATGGAGACTGAGGAGGAAGTGGAAACTCAGAGCCGCTGCTGTCTTAGTACTTCAGATTCACAATTAGTACCAGGAGACCAGAAACATGTCATAGTATTTTTGGGCTGGCATAATTATGTACGTAGGATAGGTGTAGGGTATTTGTAGGGTAGGTGTAAGGTAGGTGTAGGGTAGGTGTAGGGTAGGTGTAAGGTGGGTGTTTCCTGAGTAAAAAATTTACGATACAAATCAGGAAACCTTGCTATAGTGAAATTAAATTGTACCGGCTTAAAACAATAGGCATTAGTAAACTTAATAATACAGTTTAAAACTACATAAATGAGTTTTTGAACACTTTTAACATCTTGTGTTAATACATTCTTCACAAACTCTCTTTAACAACCAATGCCTGCACCCTAAAGTCAATATAATACCTAAATATATATAAGTCTCTTCATAGCAACCACTACACAACAATAATTGTTAACGGGTGTCAGTGAGCACTGTTGTGTAGCTTTAGCTGCTAGAAACAGGTTAAACATATAACATCTTAATTACACGTGCTGTAATTAGAACCATTCTAACACTTAAAACTGTTTGACGTCCTTTATAACTCTTTTATATCGTTTAAAGTTAAAACTGAGTCAATTATTACACAACTGAACAGATTAAAGTTATAACTAAACCTGTATCTGACGGTAGAATGTTTGTTGGGACGGGAACGGGAAATTCCTACGGGAACCGGAAAAAACCGGAATATGTGCAGGCAAAAACTAGTTTACTTATAAAAAGGAAAGTCCTAACAGACTCATTAACGCCGCGACTAATCCTTTAGATCTCAATAGCTGAAGTTTTGCACAGGAGTTTCCTTTATGATGGAAAATACAAGGAAGAGCGAAGGATATATTGAAATTCAACCCCTAAGGGAATTAAAGTTTGTATGCAACTTAAAATTTCCACGCAGGTGACGCCGCCTGCCAGTGTTGGGGAATATAGTTTGAGTCACCGCGGCCTTGGAACGCAAAGGGCATAAGGAAGAAAATGGATGTGTTTCAGTCAATAAGAGACTTACACTCTCAGAGTGTTAGAGTTATTTGATGATATTCCTTCCATAAAAAGCGGCCAAGTACGAGTCGGACTCGCCCGTGAAGGGTTCCGTAGCAGCAAGTAAAAGGTAAATTGCGGTTTACGATTTATGACGTATTAAAAAATACTAATTATTACTAGATCCCGTTCAAACCAATTTTTGGTGGAAGATTACATTGTTATGTACATCATACATTTTTTTTAGTTTTATCATTCTCTTATTTAAGAAATTACAGGGGAGACACACATTTTACCACTTTGGAAGTGTCTCTCGCGCAAACTATACAGTTTAGAAAAAAAAGATATTAGAAACCTCAATATCATTTTTGAAGACCTATCCATAGATACCCACACGTAAGTATGGGTTTGATGAAAAAAAAAATTGAGTTTCAGTTCTAAGTACCTATGGGGAACCCCCAAAATTTATTGTTTTTTTTTTCAATTTTTGTGTGAAAATCTTAATGCGGTTCACAGAATACATCTACTAACCAAGATTCAACAGGATAGTTCTTATAGTTTCGGAAAAAAGTGGCTGTGACATACGGACGGACAGACATACATGAACAATCTATAAGGGTTCCGTTTTTTGCCATTTGGCAACGCAACCCTAAAAAGGTGACGCCGCGGGCAGAAACTATTACCTACCAATAAAAGTTTATCATGATAAGTAGATGCACCTACTTCTCGTTTTTTAAGGGCGTACCCATCATGAATATAGAAGCTGCATCCAAATAAGCAGATGTTTAGGTAACATCGCTTGCATCTAGGACAAGATACTGCACCCATCCCTACCGCTAGTGATGCGATAGTTTTATCGATACAGTTGAATTTATCGATACATCAGCACACACTAAAAGCTGAGGAGCTCGTAGATAAGTAATAATAGCCGCACAGATTTTCAAAGTTAATAAACAAAGCTTGCCAAGGTCTGTCGGCGCGTTGTGTTCCACGCGCGTGTCAAAGAGATGCATATATAGCATATAGAGCATAGTAGACGGGGCCCGTTAGGGCCAGAGCCTGCCAGGGTTGCGGATTATGTTCGAAAGAGTTACCGCAGCCCTGGAAAGCAAAGGGCACTAGGATGAGCACGGATGGGTTTTAGTTAGTAAGAGTCTGACAGTCCCTTTCGCTCCGCCCAGAGCGGGAGGAGTCATTTGATGATTTCCCATACATGAAAAAAGCCATTGGCAGAAGCTAGTTGTACTTGTACACATTTTCGTTTCTCCCTCTTAATATTAGTTTATAATTAAATGAAAACGAAGGAAGGTACAAATTCTAATAATTCAACAGCAGACAAACGTCCTATTGTTTTACTTATAAGTAACCGATTGCCTTGAATAGAATTTAGGTCGATCAAAACAATTTAAAAGATTATATCAACGACACTTTTTCTCTTTCAATCTTAGTGTTTCATGAAGACACGCAAAGTGTTTATCCATACTTGTATTGAAATTTCGATCTGGAAAATCTAAAACACCGCAAGTTATTGTTCGTTTTTACTATAATTATGCAACCTTTGTCTCATAAATAAAGGCGTTGTTTTTGTAATACATAACCTTTGTTAGTCGTTAATGCACGCAAAGGAGGATTTTTTTCGCGGGTAGGTGTATAAAAACGTTAGACGTGTCTCCAAAGCTAATTATATATTTTAAATAGATAAACCAAAAAATATACCATAGTTTCAATTGGTTATCAGTGTATAACCTCCACAAAACAGCTAGTCACGTTTGCTGCACATTTATGTGACTCCTGCAAAATTTTGCACCACCTGCCAGTTCATCATCTGCACTGTCACTATTAACACAACACTTCGGCACTAGTGGATCAGTATGTCACAACTCGAGGAGATTATGTCAGCGCAGAAAAGCCTTGAGGACAGCTTCATCAGGAAGATGGGAGAACTGGAAGCCCAGATTCAGAGCGCAGGACCAGGCAAGGACACTGTAGCAAGGGTTGCCGATGAGTTCCGCACCTTCAGGGAGCTAATCTTCAGTATGCTTAGCTTGCTCCGGAGACAGATCGGCGAGTGTGCTAGGCAGATCGACGGGTTGGAAACCAGAGATCGGCGGAAAGCACTAATTTTCCAGGGCATCGCAGAGGTTGATGGTGAGGTTAGCAGCTCAGTCATCCTGGATATTATTAACAAGAAGCTGGCCGCCCAACCTTTGGCTGCATCCTCTATAAAGGCCTGTCATAGACTGGGTGTGGCCAATAAAGATCATCATAGGCCCATCTTGGTGAGATTCTCATCGTATGACGACAAAGCAGCAGTCTGGAGAGCTAAAGCAGGCTTAAAGGGCTCCTCTATATCAGTTAAGGAGTTCTTGACAAGGACCCGGCAGTCTATCTTTGGGAAAGCACGGCTCCACTTCGGAATGCGGTCTTGTTGGACTCAGGATGGTGTTATTGTGGTCAAGGCGCCGGACGGGAGTAAACAGAAGATAACATCACTCGACGAACTCAGTCCACTGCTGGCGAAGTATCCGAAGGTCCAGCGAGGCCTGTAAAACAAGAAGCGTTAACCTAGGGTATTTCCTTTTACTTTATAATTATTTACTTGTGCAACAACAAAAGACAGTCTGGTTTTACTCACCGTTGCATTGTTCAGTTTATATTATCACTTTTTCTCCTCTAACTTTGTTATTGTTTTCCTGTCGAAATTGATATGTACTCTCTACGTAGTTTCCGCTAAGTAATTTTGAGTTTGCGTACATCATCAGTCTAGTCTATTTACCCTCAACTAGTTTAGCAGGGTTGACAATCTTAGTAGTTGCTGACGGGAAATAGTACTCCTATAAATACACAAAATAGGGTTGGACAGCAAAAGTACTGCGAACCCTTAAAAGAGACTGACATTTTAATTTAGTTTCATTATATTGTCTTTCTTCTATGAAACTACGTACAAGATGGCAGTATTTTGCGGTTTTTGACTACGTAGTTCTACTATAATACGTAAGATGGCGTGAAAACAGTCATGCATTTGGTTCTTCGGTGTGACCAGCCCTCGCTCAATTTCCACAAGCAGTTTCCTCATTTTCCACCTAATTCATTATTTAATAAAAACAATACAATGATTTAAAACGAAATGAAAAGTCATAAAAACAAAGACATATTGATAAATTTATTTTTGTATGCAACACTACAACATGTCAAGATAAAAGTACTCTGTGATGTCAAGTTTAAAAAACAATTGGCTGCCGGTTTGCGTATTTTCGGTGTCTTGCTTGTTTTTATCTCTTTTTCTGGATTTTAATCGTCTTAAAGTGCTTTTTCCTCCGGTCTCGTTGATTTTGTGGTTGTGTTGATTGTTAAAATCTAAGTATTGAGACAGGACTATGACTACCCCCGCTTGGTGCTAGCTTTTGTGTTTGTGACATTGAGAACTACATATAATCATGTCCAAAGACTGCAATAGTATACTGGCTAATCATATCTAACAAAAAGTATTGCGTCCCCGGATGTTTAAATAGCTTAGGTAAGTGTTTTATTCATAAAAGGTCGCTGCGCCAATGCTTCGTTTTTAGGGGAGCTGATACAAAGTAAGCAGTTCAGCACCTTTAGAACAAAGCCATATGGGTACAGTACGGCACCCGTAGATTTCATGTTTTGACTTTCAACTCCACTAATTACTTACTCGATTATTTCAGATACCTACCAATGCGAATTTGCATAAATTTCCCTAACCCAGCTAAGGATAAGTAGCTATTTAATATGGGTCTATTCCATTGGTGGTGACATATTGCAACTTGAAAATGAATATATTTTCAAATACCGCCGTGTATGTCGTGTACACCTCGAAGAAAAATATTGGTGCCAGAATAATCGACTCAGCAAAGATGCTGTACCAACGACAAACATGCCAGGTTAGTTATAATTAAAAATGGAATAAACACTTAAAGAAAACAGATGTAGGATAAAAACAGCATCTGACTTTTTAAACTAATATGAAAATGTATTGGCAGACGGTGTATTTATTGGTTTGTCCTTTTTTGATGCAACCACATTGTTATACTTAGAGATCAGATACCTAGTTCCTGGGCCCGAAATTGACATCGACTACTTGCCATGGGGCAGAAATGCTAATAATAAAACACTATTCACAAAGTGTACCAAATAAACAAGCTGGTTATAATTCCATCTGTTGCTCTATTCCTGTAATTAAAATTATATTTATCAACCCATTTATGAGTAAATTGTTGAGAAAATCAAATTAGTTTTGAACAAGTTTTGACTGAACCAAAGTTACTAATTTTTCTTATGGAGTTTTATTGTTATTACAGGATTATCCGTCTTAAATTTCAACTTGGAAAGCAGAGTGTTTAGACCTCTTCAGATATCAGAAGTATCTACATCAAAAGGTAAATTAACATTCTTTTATCAAAATACTAAATTTCCCATCATGATTCATGAGCTCTTATAAAATCATCATATCAGCCGAAAGACGTCCACTTTTGGACATAGGCCTCCCCAAATGGATAGGGGGGAGCGGGGGGCTGGTTGGTTGCCATAATCGCCACGCTTGGCAGGCAGGTTGACGATCGCAGTGTAGCTGTAGCAATGTACCTACAGAGAAAGCTGCTGCCCATTCTCTGGTTACTGAGTCCCTTAGGCGTCTCTTACGACACCAACGGGAAGTGATAGGATTGTGCTATTCTTTTACGTCTGACACCAAATGGAACTATAAAATACCCAATAATTAATTGCCTCAAGTTGGGAATGGAACCTTATGCCTTAAACCCAGTGCTTGCAGTTCACACTTAACCGGTCAAGTGGCGCTAATAAAATTAATTTGTCATTCCAGAACCTGTTACTTCACATTTAGACTCTGTGGATATGCAGCCATACACCGGAAGTGCTATGGTTGATGTACAAATAAAAGAAAATCTTGGTAAGTGAAAATACAGGATGTCCCGAAACTCAACTTCAAGCGGTACGGGGCGATAGGCTAAGTTATAAGTTTATAACAGTTCAAGCAAAAACAAAAAATAATTTCGATGTTATTAGGTTGAGTGATAATAGGAATACTTTTGAACATGTGGAAAATCAATACCCTAGATCACACATTTAGGTACCATCCATGATCACAATTTTCCCAATTTTATAGTTTTAATATCCTAAAAAACTATGCTACTGATTGCACTCACAAATCCAACAGTTAATATGGGCAGTTTAGTAAAAAAAAACCGGCCAAGTGCGAGTCGGACTCGCGCATGAAGGGTTCCGTACCATTATCTATAAAAACGGCAAAAAATCACGTTTGTTGTATGGGAGCCCCCTTAAATATTTGTTTTATTCTATTTTTTTAGTATTTGTTGTTATAGCGGCAATAGAAATACATTATCTGTGAATATTTCAACTGTCTAACTATCACGGTTCATGAGATACAGCCTGGTGACAGACGGACGGATGGACGGACGTACAGCGAAATCTTAGTAATAGGGTCCCGTTTTACTCTTTGGGTACGGAACCCTAATAAAGTTTTATTGAGTCATGTTTAAAAAACATTTTTTTAGATAACTGTGAGAGCAATCTTTCAAAAAAAATGTACAATACTACCCTACGCAAGTTATTTAAAAAACTGGTCCATTTAATCAAGATTTCAAAATGGTCCAACACTTGCCAGTTATCTTTTCAATAACTACCTATATTATTGCTTATTTACTTGCAAAAGGACCTCATTTAAAAAAAAACGAGCGGTTAGTCACTGCATCCGATACGAATCCGAGAAAATACGTTCGAAGTAGTCATACTATTTGTATGGTAGTTTACGCACTAGATCCGACTTCCGTCATCCGATTTTTCTCCGTCATTCGTGATTCTCCAGAGTATTCAAATCGAACATATGTGTCCGTCTTCGTACATACAATCGATCGATAGTCGATAGATGCAACCAATAGCATAATTATTTAGAATTACATTTAAAAAAAAAAACTATGAAATTGAGAAAATCGTGATCACAGTACCTAAATGTGTAATCTAGTCTAGGGTATTGATTTTCCAGTTTCAAAACTATTCCTATTATCACTTAACCAAGTAACTTGGAATTTATTTTTTATTTTTGCCTGAACTGGTATATCGCCCTATTCTATCCGATTGACGTTGAGTTTCGGGACAGCCTGTATAATCATAACACCATTTTCTAATAAGACAATCATTTTACCTACTTTTCATGAGATTCAAACCACCTAAATAATAACCAAGATAATTAATTGTCATTCCAGAACCTATTACTTCACACAGATGTGTCACAGTACACGAAGGTACTGTGCCTATGCATCTGAATGCTACAATTGCTGTGGAAGATATACAATTTAAGAAAAATCTAGATAAGTAAAGATAATTTCATCTTAAGTGTATTTTTTTCCTTACTTTTCTTATTTAGTAAACCATCTTGACACGTGATTTTATAAATTAATAAAGATCATTCCATTTTAGTCATCAAAACAAGCTAATTGTATTCCAAATAATTGTCTGTAATATAAATTTTACTTCATTACACAGCATCGCAAATCGCAAAAAGAACGAAATATCAAACTCAAAGGCGGGTGAGACATGTTGCTGTTACTAAATCTGAGCAAGCTTTATACAGAAAACTTGTGCTAGTTGGAGTAACACTAAGCAAGTACCGCAACAAGCTCAAACATCAGGCAAAAAAGATCAAGTCACTGCAAAACCTTACAACGAATCCACAGTTTTTGAAAACACTCGATGAATTACCTAGCACATCAAAAGTGTTGACTTTATTACAGTTCAGAGAGCATAAGCAAGGTAGCAAAGGCCGCCGTTTTACTTTAAAGGAAAAAAATATTTCTTTGTCCTTCCTCAACTGTTTGAGGAAGGACAAAGAAATATTTTTTTCCTATATAGCCCAAAAGGATACAGATTTCTTAGAAAAATATTTATCTTGCCATCCCACTAAACTCTCTTGAAGTTGCTTAATATGGCAGATATAAATCCAGGAACCAACAAAAATATGAAGCAGCAAATAAAGAAAGCTACTGAAAAAATGAAGTCAAACTTCATTTTTTCAGTAGCTACATAAAATATGTTGTTCTGTTTGACGAAATGTCACTCAAACCCAATGTGACATACAATGAACGAAAGGACAAAGTGTGTGGGTTTGTGACAAATGGCCTAGAAACACAACCCGATTATGCAGATCATGCGCAGGTGTTTATGGTAAGAGGTTTAATTAAAAACTATAAGCAATACCTGTTGCATACACTTTTTCACAAGCTGCTAGCAACAGTGTGGGACCAAGGCACAAATAATGTGAATTGCATAAAATATCTTTTGCAAGAGACAAGGGGTAACCTGTTGAGAAAGGGAGAAGAGCTCCGAGATAACATTTTTATGATAAATGACCAAGAAATCATACCACTATATGACCCACCCCATCTGATTAAATGCATACGAAATAATTTAATTTCAAAGAATTTAAACAAAATGGGGTCATATCATGGCCTTACACCGAGAAAACCCAGGGTACAAAGGAATCCGATTGGTGCCCAAATTGACAGATGCCCACTGTGACCCCAGCAAAATTCCCTGAATGAAGGTCAAAATTGCTACTCAAGTTTTTAGTCAAACTGTGGCATCGAATATGAGCTATCTAGCAGGTAAATGTCACCAGTACCTAAGTTGTTTTTACTTTTCTATTGCTAGTTCATCATCATCTGCCTAGCCTTTTCTCAACTATATGAATGAATACCAGTATTTTACGTGGAGCGGCTGCCTGCCAGACCTCCACAACCCATTAACTGGGCAACACGGTACTTCTTGGCAAGAATGTGTCAGATTCACTGGCTTCTGACAATCCGTAACACTGCCAAAGATCTACAAATGACAGCCGGGACTAATGGCTTAACGTGCTTTCCGAGGCACGGAGGAGTCTCGGTATATTAATATGGTCACCCATCCACAGACCAACCTCGGCATGCGTTGCTTAACCTTAACCTCTGAAATGTCATCGGTACACACGGGTGTGCACTAAAACAACAAACTAATTGCGACTGACATACTAGGACTTAAAGATTGGCCCGTTCGGCTGTTATAATTTAGCCACGAGCTCCTCCTCCTTTTTATTGCTAGTTCTTTTCTTATTATAAGTTTTGCATTACACAGATTAGACATAAAACATTATTTAACAAACTATAATTTTTCACAGATAAGGGAAGAGAAGCCAAAGACACTGCAGACATCCTGCTATTCTTCGACAAGCTTTTCGATTCCCTAAACGGAAGCTTTGGCAAAAGGAAAAATCATGGCAAACCTCTTCTAGGACCTGCAACGCCTACTTCTATCCATCACAAAACTTAGAAGGAGTGTAAAGTTCGTATGAAAGATATGAAATTTATAAATCTCAAAACATCAAACTATGAATGTGTTCCCAATTTGAACAATTGGGTATGGACACTAGAAGGCATAGAATTATTATTAAAAAAATTGCAAACAACAGTTTGGTGTAACATCAGTTTGGTTGCATCTAAATCAAGACCCGATTGAAAACTTTTTTGGGTCCATAAGGAGCCACGGATGCCGCAACGTCAACCCTACACCAGAAAGATTTGAAGCAGCATTTGCGACATTACTGGTAAACAGCCTGTCTAGTGTCCACGCCCCTGGAGCTAACTGTGAAACAGACAATTGTGAAACTTTACATGAAGTACTCATGACAGGCGGGGGTAGCAAAGAGCAAACAAATTGCAAACTTGGAAATATTCCCGATATAACATTCACTCCCCTTGAAGAAAAAAATGACCCACGTGTAATCGGGGGCCTACAGTACGTAAGTGGATATTTTATAAAAAGCGCCAAGAATAAGGTCTTCAAGGGGTGTGTTGAATGTAAAACAGATTAAATATCAAACAGTGAACACGAATATTTAAGATATCGGGAATACGCAAATAAAAAATGGCTTTGCTGTCCCAGCGATTCCCTTTTAAACTGCATCTCAAATATGCAGGATATAAATTATACTATAGTAAAAGAAAATTTAGCAAAACAAAATTTAAGGGAATTAAAAACAACTATGATTTTATTAGCTGTAGATTTCTCATTTATAAAATGCTCAAAACATAAAGAAAAATTAATAGATGTTATAATAAAAATATCCTGCAGATATTTTATTTACAACTAAAGATATTTTAGTAAAGATATTAATAACATAATTATTATTAAATAAAAAGGAATGTGATGATGATACGGATTTGCATAAAACTATAAAAAATTATAAAAAATGTTTGTATAAAAAGCTATAAAACTTAATAAGAAGTATTTGAAAAGAAAGAAATAAAGCATAAAATCGAAGTAACATTGTTTTATTGTTTAGTAATGTGAATTATATTACTTTTCGCTTTTCAACATAGCTGCAAGTGAATTTGTAATTCACATTTTAAAATATTTACCCAAAAAATATCAAAAATAAGCAGTAGGCAAAAATAACTAAGTATACGGGTAGTAGTAGGCGACGTACGTATGTGTGCTAGCTACACACATACGTACGTATAAACGTATTAATGTTGGCATTAGTTCCAAAACCAGAGTCCAGATGGCGACACTTGATGTTTCCTCAAGTTTTAATTGTCGTCAAAACATTTTTTTTTTTAATGTCAAAGTTGAATGTCATTTTAGAGGTTATGTTTACATCAAATGGGGTGCGTTTAAGTAGGACAGTGAAATTTTCGTCAGTTTAAATTTTATACTGGATAATTGACTTAAACGCACCCCTGTCGTTTAGTGGTTGGATACCTATGCCTTGCGATGGTTGGTTCTTCTTTTCTTTTTTTTTTACTTTTTTGTGTTGTGCGTGACTGTGTTGCGATTTGACCACTTTACCACTGTCTTTTTCTATTTTTTTACTGTTGTTTTGTTTTATTAGTGTCTAATATAATTGTTTTAATGATGATGTTAGCTGGCGGGTGGTGCAGTGATGCTAGCGCCGTATCACCCTTTGTTTATTATTTTGTGTGTGTAATTTTGATTTTATCTATCTTATTTTTATTTATTAGTATGTCTGATAATGAAACCTTTTATTCTGCCAACGATTCAACGGCCACTTCTTGTGATAATAGTTTCAGCTCTATAACGGACACCCTTGGCGATTTATTGCGTCAAAAGTTCAACCCAAATGCCGATCGGCTGTTTAACGTTTGCCATATTAATGCTCAAAGCATTCCCAGCCACCATAGCGAACTTTACGACACGTTTTATGACAACAACGTTCATGCCGTCCTGATTTCCGAGACATGGCTCAAACCTGAACTCTTATCCACCACCTACTCTCTGCCTGGCTTCGTTCTTCTTCGAAACGATCGGATCGGTAAGAGGGGGGGTGGTGTAGCTATATACCTTCGCAGCGATTTCCCTTTTAAAATTCTGGCTACTTCTTCTTCTAATGATTCTGCTGAGTTTCTTTTCCTAGAGGTTTGTGTCAAAGGAGCAAAAGCTGTTGTAGGCGTCGCTTATTGCCCTCCTACCCTCGATTATTTCACTGAATTCGAATCAGTTCTTGAATCTTTGGGTTCGGAGTATGTGCATCATATCATCATGGGAGATTTTAACACCAACCTCCTTGCCCACAACTCCCCTCGATCCCGTACGCTCCTGCATATTGTCGAGTCAGCCAGTCTACACGTACTGCCTCTCCAACCCACTCATCATAATAAAGTAGGTGATGATACATGGCTTGACCTGATCCTTACTTCTAATCCTTCCCTAGTTACCTCACATGGTCAACTTGATGCCCCTGGCTTTTCCCATCACGACCTTATTTACCTTACCTATGTCCTTAAACCTCCTAAACCCAAACCCACGTTCCAGTACAGGCGTGCCTTTGCACGGATGAATACCGAGCAGCTCCAAAAAGATGCAGCTAATATTGACTGGGCACCTTTGCAGGAAGCGTCAACTGTTGATGACAAAGTTTGCGTTTTCAACAGTGTTGTAACCAGTCTGTATGACAAACATGCGCCTGTCAGGAGGGTTAAGTTGAAGCGCCCACCTGCACCCTGGATGAATAGGGGAATTCGAATGGCAATGCGACGCAGGGACCGCGCGTTTCGGAATTTAAAAAGGACCGTTCTGAGGATAATTGGACCTACTTCAAGACTGCTAGAAATCGGTGTAACCAGATGATACGCAACGCTAAACGCCGCCACATTCTTAGTAACATCACTTCTTCTTCCTCTGCCGATATCTGGAAATTCCTTGGAACTCTAGGTATCGGCAAATCGCGGCATTCAGACCTTCCTAACACAATTGGCTTGGACGATCTAAACCGCCATTTCTCCACTGTTCCTATGTTAGATAGTCTAACCAAATGTCAAACAATTGACTACCTTGCTGGTCTGACGCGTCCCAATATTGCCCCTTTTATTTTCACCCCAGTCGATCCGGGAGAGATCAAAAAGATCATCCTATCCATTAAATCCAAAGCCGTGGGCTGTGACAACATCAGTCGTCATATGATCGTTTCGGCTTTGGATCAACTTCTTCCTGCCATATCCCACATCATTAACTTTTCCCTTTACTCGGGTACATTTCCTTCCCTGTGGCGTAAAGCCCAAGTCCGGCCCCTTCCTAAGACTCCCAATCCCACTATTCCCAGTCACTTTCGTCCAATTTCCATCCTTCCGTTTCTGTCCAAAGTACTCGAGGCCTGTGTTCATAAGCAGTTGTCCGATTATATTTACCGAAACTCCCTCATCAGCCCATTTCAATCTGGTTTCAGGCCCGGGCACAGTACCGTGACAGCTCTCCTTAAAGTGACTGACGATATGCGGCGGGGAATGGAAGACACTAAAGTTACTACTTTAGTTTTAATCGACTTCTCCAACGCGTTTAATACTGTCAGTCACGAAATCCTCTTGTCCATCCTTTCATATCTTATGGTCTCTCCTGAGGTACTGGAATGGTTTTCCTCTTATCTTCGAGGGCGTCAGCAGTCAGTTCTTGCAGGAGACTCTTCGTCCGGGTGGTGTGACCTTGCAGCTGGCGTCCCTCAAGGCGGTATTTTATCTCCTCTTTTGTTCTCCATTTTTATTAATCTACTAACTACTGAGCTTCAGTGTGCGTATCATCTCTATGCTGACGATCTACAGCTCTATTGTCAGGCTGGTGTTGATAACTTATCGGATGCGATTGAGGAGCTCAACCGGGATTTGAGATCGATTAAAAGCTGGTCGGACCGATTCGGGGTGGCAGTTAACCCTTTAAAATGTCAGGCCATCATAGTTGGGAGTCCCCATAGCTTGAGAAAGCTAAATGGCTTAACTGTACCACCCCTAATCTTTGACAACACAGTCATTCCGTTTGGCTCCGAGGTTAAGGATCTTGGTCTGCATGTTGACACCCGTCTTGACTGGCGAAAGCAGGTCTCGAGTGTCAGTCGAAAAGTTACCGGAACGTTGCGGTCGCTGTATCGACTGAAAAATCTTCTCCCAGCTCACATAAAGGCAATGCTTGTACAGTCCCTAATTTTCCCCATTATTGACTATGGTGATGTGTGCTACTACGACCTGAATGCAGATCTCCTCAATAAACTTGACCGTCTTCTAAATAACTGCATTCGATTTGTCTTCAACCTCCGTAAGTATGATCACGTGTCCGCGCATCGATCACTATTAAAATGGTTACCCATTCGTCAGCGTAGAGCGCTAAGGGCCTTGACTAGTCTGTTTTCTTTTCTCAATAATCCTTCGTCTCCCTCTTATCTAACTTCACAAATTCATTTCCTTTGCTCTGCCCACAGTAAAAATCTTCGCTCTTCCAATAACCGTCTTCTACGATGTCCCTCACACCGCTCTGGGTTTATCCGCTCCTCTTTCTTTGTCCAAGCGATCTTCCTTTGGAATGCGCTCCCTCGGACCATCAGGACGGCAACCAATCGGTTGTCCTTTAAAGTGAAGGCACGTGAGCATATTCGCAAGAAGTTGGTTGAATCATCACATCGTTAATTCGTTGAATTCGTTTTTCTTAATACCTTTGTTAATTTTATGTATGTATGTATCTATGTATGTATGATCGTATTTTTTTCCCTCTGTTTTTCCTTAAGTTGCACCTGCCATGTTGTCTCTGCACCACCCAAAGGTCGACTGGTAGAAAATGCCTATGGCATTAAGTCCGCCTTTGTACAGTGTTTTACTAGTGCATAAAGTTTTAATAAATAAATAAATAAATAAAACTTAATCCTTCGCTGTCTTTTCTGATTTCGTTGCGTCTTCTACGAAATCAGAAAAAAAAAACCGGCCAAGTGCGAGTCGGACTCGCGCACGAAGGGTTCTGTAGCATTATTTATAAAAAACGGCAAAAAAATAACGTTTTTGTATGGGAGCCCCACTTAAATATTTATTTTATTCTGTTTTTAGTATTTGTTGTTATAGCGGCAATAGAAATACATCATCTATGAAAATTTCAACTGTCTAGCTATCACGGTTCATGAGATACAGCCTGGTGACAGAGAGACAGACGGACAGCGGAGTCTTAGTAATACGGTCCCGTTTTTACCCTTTGGGTACGGAACCCTAAAAAATAGCGGAGGACGAGACAGTTTTTTTTTTATTATTTGCCTTTGTACCCATACCCATGTGCATAAAGTTTATGCACATGGGTATGGGTACAAAGGCAAATATTAGGCAGGCTGGATAAAATACATGCTTTGTTTTAATTAAAATACTAATTACAAAATACAGTACTTATTTTAAATATTCTTATTAAAAATACTAATTATTATATACAGTCAGGTGTTAGGTTAGGTTAGTCTTTCTGCTTATGAAAGTTATAATTAAGTTTGCTAAATGTATTTATGTTCAAATGATATGTATTTATGTTGAATTGAAACCGTATGTTTTTAAAATACAACTACAAAAACATAACACTCCTGTTTTGGGCAGTCGTGTAAAAATAAATCAGCGTCAGGTATTTGAAATACCAATTACAAATTACAATTTTTAAGAAGTAATTGAAATAGGTACAAATACCAAATACGTATTTGTATTTTAATTACAATTAATTCAAATACTGCCCAGCCCTGACCCTAGGTGTATTCTACAATTCAACAAAGGGTAGCGAAGATATAACTTGGCAGGTGCATTATTAATTAGCTGAAATAATAACAAAAATATATCATAGCTACCTTTTACCCGCGACTTCGTACGCCCATAGCCCCTTTTTTCCTGTTCCCGTAGGAATTTCAGGATCCTCTCTTAGTGTTCCCCTGCACTCTCTCCGACCAGTAGTTTCGGCTGTGCGTTGTCTGTCAGTCAAGTAGGACAAAAAAATAATAATTCGTTTCTCTGGAACTCGTCGAGCTACATTGATTGCAGTGATCGGGAATAGTGTGGCAGGCTTAACCCAATAAAGTCATTACGGTTGGCCAGAATTTACTCATTTACTGGGTTGCGGAGGTAAATGTTAATATCTTTTGCATTATACAATGCAAAAGAGATTAATATTAAGCCGTTGATCCTGCCTGTCATTTTTAGAAAGACAGTCGTTACAGGTAGGCCCGAGACACTGACCGAAAAGTTTATTTTACTATTTAATTTTAGCTTCGTTTGTTTGTCCTGAAAATTAGTTTTGTGTCTTTGTGTTTGTGCCAAATAAACGTATTTATTTCTTATTGTTACAGCGTAAACTTTTTATCGACATCGGTACCTACTTACATGTTTACCGATGGTATGTCCCATCACTACTCGCAATTCAAAGAACGGTAACATCACGGGCGCGGCAGATGGACTGCGTTTGCGCATCGATACATGTTTACTTCACACATATACATACAGACATACGTAAATATTTGTATAAATGTGCAGTTTGTAGGTTAAGCTTTGACTTAAACATGAAAAGAGGCGCGCTAAAAACTTGAAAGGATAGACAGAAATGTCGTTTGTGCATCGAAAATTCTCATGACGATTTAAGGCATTTAATTAGGTGTTATTTATGTTACGGCTTATAGCCGAAGTGCGGCTACACCTAGTTTTAGCCGGGTCATTGGGCACCCCGACTCGGACAGGTTAGGTTAGAAGGGGATGGCGGGGTCTAGTGAGCGAGCGAAGCGAGCGAACACAGACCCCGCCATCCCCTTCGTGGTTATTTTTTTTTAAACCACACAGAAATAGGAATTTTAAAGTGTTTTGAGGTTAGGTTATAACTAGTTGTAGTTTAATTAGTAGCCTAACGTTTTTATTTAAATGCGCCGATTTTTCAGCGACCTAAGTGACATCTTTTCTTCAATATTTAATGACTTGCCCATGTCACTTATGTCACATCATGGGACATAAGTGACAGATAAAAACCATGCCTGTGTCGACGGCGCGTGGGGTTTACGCGCGCCTCAGAGACGTCAGCATAGTACACGGGGCCCGCTGGGGCCAGTGCCTGCCCGGGTTGCGGAATTTGTTCGAAAGAGTCACAGCGGACATGGAACGCAAAGGGCATTTGGAGAAACACGGATGGGTTTTAGTCAGTAAGAGTCTGACACTCCCGTCCGCTCCGCCCAGATCGAAAGGAGTTATTTGATGATTTCCTATCCTTCAAAAAAAAAAGCTCTGGGGGCTTCTATAAAGAATTAAGCAAAAAAAAAGCAGACATTTTATCCAGACGGGTGATCAGACCATGCGCAGTAGTCAAACTAGCTACTTTTCCACCGACACATAAAATAGTTAGGTATTTATAAAAAGAAACATCCCGATTCCTTTTATTATCTCACCGACCTTTGACAAACTAATATAATAAAATTATAAATAAAAATAATTAAAACTCGAGCCCAAGCTTTTAATTTTAATGCCATAAGTGTTTACAACAATTTGTATGGAAAACTGTATTTTTATGGCATTCATTTAATTTTAAAATAATTTAAACAGGTGCATCTAAATACGTTTTCGATTAAGTTGGCTATAAAAATACCTTACTTATTATTTTTTTAACAGTCGTATAATAAAATTACAGCACTAGTGGCCCAATGGTAGCCCCGACATTTTGTCCGACCCAGTTCGAATCCAGACTGGAGCTACTTTATGAAATTTATTTCATCAGCAGTGCTATCAAAACGAAAGAAAACATCGTGAGGAAACTGGCATGTCCTGGCACCAAAAAATCGAAGACACTTGAGATCCACCAACCTGCACTGTGTCCGCGTTGTGGATCACAGCCAGGGTTGGGCAGTATTTGAATTACTTCTAATTATAATACGTAATTGAAATACAAATACGTATTTTGGTATCTGTATTTCAATTACTCCTTAAAAATTTATTTGTAATTGGTTTTTAAAATACTTGACGCTGAGGTATAGCTATAGAGGTAGGCTAACCTAACTTAACACCTGACTGTATTTTGTAATTAGTATTTTAAACAAAAATAGTTCAAATACTGTAAATTTTATTTTATATTTCAAATACACGACTTTTTATTTGTATTTCGTATTTTAAATACATGCGAGATAGTATTTTGTAATTCGACGACACAGTTGGCGCAGTGGTTGAGCGATTGACTGCTGCGCTGCGTGTCGCGGGTTCGATTCCCACACGGAACAAACATTTGTACGGCCTACAGATAGTTGTTCCGGGTCTAGCTTTTTGTGTATGTGTATTTATGTTTGTAAACGCACCCACGATACAGGAGAAAATCCTAGTGTGGGGCAACGTTTTTTTTTTAAAAAAAAAATAAAAAATTGTATTTTAATTAAAGCAAAGCATGTATTTTGCCCAGCTCTGATTACAGCCCACTTTCTCTCACAGTGAAGAAGCTTGAGCCCCTACTAGCCTACGATACTACTTGCCGCTTCGCTGACACTCTGCGTATTGGCGCTCCTTGTTGTTCTCCTCATCGCAACCACTGTGGCGAAGTAGTCAACAGCCACGGACACCACGGTCAGTCATGCAGCCGTAGCGAGGGTAGCATAGCGCGGCACGCGATCATTAACGACATCATCCGACGAGCTCTTGTCACCGTCGTCGGCGTTCTGGCTGTATTAAAACCCAATGGCCTGGCACGCGATGATGGCAAGAGAGCGGACGGCATGTCTTTATTTCCATGGAAGATAGGTGGGCCATTCCCAGCTCGTCGTGTTGTGCTGGCGCTGCCGCTGTAGTTGCGGAGAACCTCAAGCGGCGGAAATATTATAATCTCATTGGTTGGTTATATTTTCGAGCCGTTTGGGGTTGAAGCTCTCGGGACGTGGGGTCCGAGTATTCATAACTTGTTTAAAGATCTGTCCAGACACTTCGCATGACCCAAGAGCTGGCTTTTACGTCGGAAGAGAATAAGCATTGTCATACAACGTGGCAATGCTGCCAGCCTTTTGCACATTACCAGTGGCCAGCGATGCGGACGAATTTTTCGACGCCATAATTATTTTAGCTTATTTTTAGTTTTAGTTACTTAGTTTAGTTTTTTATTTAAGTGTAGGTATAGTTAGTATTGTATGCTTAAAAAAAGGTGTCCTCGATGAACATTTTCAGGTATATTATATACTACCTACGTAAAGTAGCAACTTACGGTGTTAGCAATAATAAGGGGTCATGGCCAAATCACTGAGGAAGCATTCGAATAAATATAATATACAATTCGGGAATAAATACCTACTCGAAATACGGGGTTTGTTTTGGATGGGAAATCATCATGTGACTTCTCTCTCTTACTGATTAAAACCCACTCACGTTCCTTCAAATGCCGTCTTCGTCACACACTATTTAACTTCTTTATGACGTAGTTTTTAAACCACGGTCCACTAGTAACAAAAAATGAATGACGTAGATAGATGACGCTAACGTATTTATAATATTGTACAAATGGCAAAACTGTTGAGGATGTACCCGTTCATGATAAATACTCATTGTGCGTACTGGAGTCAAGAGCAAACCTATCACTAATAAAAAATAAAAAAGAAAACAGCTAAGGGTTATTTTTCCGGATTTTGTGTTTCCTGATATCTGCGACCTTGGGGGTCTTTAAGTCAAGAGTGAATAGGTTACTGCTAGGCAAGCGTGCTCCATCGTCGACCACATCATCGCTTACCATAAGGTACCATTATCTATAAAACATTATCTACAAAAATATCGTTTGTTGTTAGGGCCCCACTTAAATATTTATTTCATTTTGTTTTTAGTATTTGTTTTTATAGCGGCAACCGAACCGTTTTAGGGTCCCGTTTTTACCCTTTGGGTACGGAACCCTAAAAAGCAGAACCTAGGTTTTCATGATGAGCCGTTTATAGAATAAACCACTCGGCAGGATGCGTAGGTACTGTAGAGGTGTGCAAACGTATCTCCTTTGCTTACTGTACCATCGCAAGAAGCATAGGTAGATATAAAACTATTTATAGAAGCTTCGTACATACGAACAAAAAATACGGATATCCCCACAAAGATGAAACAAATATTTGAAGATGACTTCGCGATAACAGCTCGCAGTTTTTTTCCTATAAAAGTCATGCGAACTGGAGTGGTGATGGTCTGAGTATTTGATTACTTACCATTATAGTAATCACACAAAAGGATACCAGCTAAGATTTAAAAACAACATCACTAATTGTAATTATAATAAGTGATGGTAAAATAAAATTTCACCCTGTGTGGTAACTAATAAGATTATAAACTTCACGTGATCAGAAAAGTCCTGGGCATTGACTACGGTCCGAAAAAGCGTGGAAAATCTCTCAGATGATGTGATCATCATCTGAGAGATTTTCCTCTGGTCAACAGACCAGAGGCCCTAGACAACGTGCTATTCGATTAGCGAATGCGACTGTCGAAATGACAAAATGTATGAATTTGATCACGTGACATTACAATAGCATCTGTCAATACCATACATTTTTGACGTATTGACAATCACCTTCGCCACGCTACCGCTGACAGAATGTCACTTATCTAGAGCCCCAGTACCTATACATCGTTTTGATTGATTGATTCGAAACTAAGTACCAGCGGATCCATAGGGCTCAAATTAGCTAAGGGGTTTGAAGCCCACCCCAAAAGACCAAGATATTGTAATCTACTAAATTTTCAGTGGACTAAAAATAAATTCAAATATTTCGCCCAGATCTCAGATAAAAATCTTCTGCAACCTGAAATATTAGCTATTTCAGGTTGCAGAAGATTTTTATCTCCTTACGAGTATTTTACAGACTTTTTTATAGACGAAATTTTTGATAAGCAGACATGTTGATCGCCCTGTATAGAACAGACTTCAGAGGTCATATCGATTGTATTTGCCATTAGTATCGCAAGTCCTAGATATTTGCGTAAATAATAGCTGGGTTTTATACAGACGACATAGTGCGGGAAAGACAATGCCTCTAAAAATGACAACTGTGAAGTTTCTGGAACAACTCCGTCGAAAATAATACAGGGACCTGTAGCACCACGACCTCCATCGGATGTAAGGTACGATCAGGTTGGCCATTTTCCAATGTTTGGTGCGAAAGGGCGATGTAAATTTTGTGTCAGGGGCCAAACTACGGTAATATGTGCTAAGTGCTCGTTACGCTTGTGTGTTAAGCCAGAAAGAATTTGTTTTGTGAAATTCCAAACAGATAAGTAATTATTTCAGCTAATAGTACACCTCAAAAGTTTCGGTAACTTAAAATTTTTCTTTTTGTTTGAATTAATCTTTAAGTTGATTATGGTATTTTAACTATACTTAATTGTTACTACATGCGAATTTTATTTTTATGACAAATATTATTAAGATAAATTTGTGTAAGTATTTTATTTCTTCAACTTAGTAGGTATAAATTTGCAAGTAATAAGGCAGAATGTACATGGATCCTAAGCAAATAAAAAAATATTCTATTCTATTCAAACCTGGCAACGTACCTATCCTGAAAGACACTTACACATAAGGTCAAAGTTTTTTTTACTACGCTGGCAATGTATCTTCAAGGATACATGTAGAATCTCATTATCTGGTCATGTGGGACTTTTTTGTATATTTTTCCCTAGATCCTAGGTTCATAATTAACATCATATTATTATTTGAAAATATATTTTTTTTTTTTGCCAAGAATAGGGTTAATATCAAAAACAGAAACAGCTATCCTGAATCGACTTTTATCCTGATCCTTTACGTTCTCTAGTAATAAAAAACGGTTCATAATTTATTGTTCTAGTATCTACGAAGGGATACTAGGGAAAGGTCAATGTACCTTATTGCAAGTTTATCTGGCACTTACCATAACCAAACGCTAGACCTCTTTAGCACTTCGCCAAGTCCAATGCTACTGTATTCCGCACAATTTTCGTGACTAGAACCGAATTATTCAATCTCAACATTGACTATGATGTAATAAAGTAGACGAATGACGAATTAATTGAATTATGATAATTGTTTTTTTGATAATGATGATAATTTTGTAATTTTGTAATACAACAAGTAAATTAAATTAAGTAAATTATGCAAACTTACACATAAGTAAGTACTAAATGTACTTACTTATGTGTAAGTTTGCATAATTTACTTAATTTAATTTACTTGTTAATTATCTGTCAAACTTTGTGGTTTCACAGATAATTAACAAGTTCAATTTCAATTTAATTTAATTTTTAATAAATAAGTAAGTAGGTACTTAGAACTTAGATACTAATGCTTAGCTAATGCTTAACTATGACATGTAGTCACTATGGGTGATATGTATGTTTTTATGTACAATGCCTGAAATAAAGTGATTTATTATTATTTCCTTTATTCATGGTATATACATATAAAATACATTTTTAAATATTAAAATACAAAGATATAAAAATATTTAAAAATGTAAAAAATAGTAGCCCACCGGTATCGAGAATAGCGTCCAAGCTACCGGCGGTCAGGGCTCCAGAGAGAGGAACCTCCTAACGATGCGAGCCGTGTCCAGAAGTACTGCTTTATTATTATTATTATTAACGCGTAACATGTTACCTCAATAATATCAACACCAAAATTCTCACCATTGCACCGTACTGAACAGGTTCTAAAACACAGCCCTGCTCCCTTTCACTATCGCTGGTTAATTACCTCTACGTACCATGTTCAGCCGGGGAAAGGTTTATACAACCAGATAACACCACAGTTTATGTAAATACGAAGGTTTACTTTCAAAATGTTGCCCGATCGAAATTTTGTAAGAAAGGGACTGGATGCAAGAGTGTTGACGATTCTTGATTGTGGTAAGCGTGCGGTTCCACTGAGGCGGAGCGGAGCAGAGCGGAGACGAGCTGTGCCGCGATTCACCAATCAAACAAGCGGAGTGGAAAATAGATGTGAATTTCAAGCCATGTGATTGGTGAATCTCTCGCTCCGCCTCAGTGGAACCCTAACGGACGGTTTTAGTTAGAAATCGTAGGTTTTGATAACAGGCATTATAATATGGCTCCGATCGCGTGGATGTCGGTTATCCCGTGGAAAAGTAGCCTCTGTCCTTCTCCATATTCAAGGCTATATATCTGCCAAATTTCATGACGATCAGTTCGGCCGTTTTAGCGTGAAAATTTAACAGACAGACAAAGTTACTTTCGCACTATAATATTAGTAGGGATAGATTACTTCTAGGAAAGCGTGCTCCATCATGGACCACATCATCGCTTTCCATTATTGAAGAACCGGCCAAGTGCGAGTCGGACTCACACATGAAGGGTTCCGTACCATCATCTGCTTAGCCTTTTCTCAACTATATTGGGGTCGGCTCCCAATCAAACCGGATTCAGCTGCATACCAGTATTTTACGTGGAGCGGTTGCCTGCCAGACCTTCACAACCCATTAACTGGATAACACGGTACTTGTTGGCAAGATTATTTTTTTTGGATGGTAAATCATTAAAATATGACTCCTCCCGCAATGAGCGGAGCGGAAGGGAGTGTCAGACTCTTACTGACTAAAACCCATCCGTGCTCTTCGTAGTGCCCTTTGCTTTCCAGGACCGTGGAAACTCTTTCGAACAAAATCCCCAACCCTGGCAGGGGTTGGCAAGACTGGTGTCAAGATTTTTTGGCTTCTGAGAATCCTTAACGACTGCCAAAGTTCTACAAATGACAGCCGGGACCAACAGCTTAACGTGCTTTCCGAGGCACGGAGGAATCTCGATATTAAGATGGTCACCCATCCACGGACCAACCTCGGCAAGCGTTGCTTAACCTTGAAGATCGATCCGTGCGGCTGTTATTATTCAGCAACGAGCTCCTCGCGAAGTTGCTGTCTAAAAATAAAAAGTTAATTCTTCCTAATTGGCTAACGATCGTACGAGTTAACGATGCGATTTCGTCGCACGACGAGATCAAACACACATAATTATGTAGTTCTTTAGTGTCCTAATTGAAGCTTGCAAATCATCGCGCGAGCACAGAATCATTAACCGACTTCAAAACAAGGCAAAGGTTCTCAATTCGGTTGTACCTATTTTCTGTTTTTTTGTTTGTTTCCTCATATCTTCGTCATTATTAACCGATTAGAAAAATTCTTGTTTATGTGAAAGGATAAACTTCTCGATAGGTTCCATTAAAATTTTATCAAAATCGGTTCAGTAGTTTGGTTTTAAATCCAAATAGCTGGAAAAGATATCTGGAAAAATCATCCATGAATACGAAATTGCGTATTTTGCTTTCCTGTGACTTTCCAGTGGTGTTGTTGGGTGTGGGGTACCAATAAAAAATAAAAAAATAAATCGTTTTTTTCACGATCGGTTTGATGGTACGACGAAATCGCATCGTTGATTCGTACGATCGTTTGCCAGTTGGGACGATGACCTGCTTAGCTATAGCTTCTGGATGAGCACCAGGAAGGCTGGTTTGCGGTGGCGCATGAATTGAGTGTCTAGAAAAGAAATAGGTGTTTTTGCTAGACAAAGGCTTAGCAAAAAGTTTCTTTACAAAAACGGCCAAGTGCGAGTTGTACTCGCGAACGAATGGTTTCGTACCAGAACCAGACGAACAGCGGAGTCTTAGTAATAGGGTCCCGTTTTTACCGTTTGGGTACGGAACCTTAAAAAAAGACTCTTATATAATGGGCTACCAGTCTCAAAGCGTTCTTGAACCCAACACTCACAGTCGTGCCTTTGAATAATTCATTGCAAAAGGCGGAAATGTCACCTGCAGTTAGATAATGAAGCTCAAATTGATACGTTCGTGTATTACGTTTTCGAGGTCGACAGGACCGAACGGATGTATTCCCGGATCTCGCGTTACTACAGTTTTATGGCTTTAAAATAACAGCGAGGAGCTCGTGGCCGCACGGGTCAATCTTCAAGGTTAAGCAACACTTACCGAGGTCGGTGTATGGATGGGACCATCCATTACTTTCTGAGACTCGAAGAGTTTTAGATCTTTGCCAGTTGTTACGAATTGCAAGAAATCAGAAAATTGCCGTCCCATGGGACCATGAGAGTGATGGTAAAGGGAGAGCGTTTGTTTGTTTGAAAGAAAGAAAGAAAAACATTTATTTAGCACATACATGAAACACGCACAGTACACTGTTTGCGCTCTCACTTGGGCCTAACCTACCGTGCCGATGGTTAGTCTCGTTGATATTGGACGCCCCCGGTCAGGAGTATTTTTATTATTAATTATTAAGCCTATTGTTATCAAAATAATAATTATATTCATGAACAGCTCCCAGTAGCTGTTCATGAATAAAATTATTATTAACTGATACCAGTATCTGCAGTTACTACAGCAATTGAGATCCGGCTTCGAACATCCGTGTCGTCTTGGCCTCGCGCAATTTATTCACGATTGGTCACTAAAGGTTCCGCACTCTGTAATGTTGGAGAAGATTGTGGAAATATTGACTGCTGCACAGGTCCATCTTCGAGGTTCGAGGAGCAACGCTTGCCGAAGTCGTTCCTTAGATCGGTGACAATCCGTACCGAGATTTCTGCGTGCCTCGGAAAGCATGTGAAACATTGGTCCCAGATCGTTTTTTTTTTTCATCAAAAGGACATTGTTCGTCGTCCATACATCGTTTGCCTAAGAACCAACAGAGACTTGAATTTACTTTTTGTGTTCTAAATAACGCATATATTCGATTGAAACTAAATTAAAATTCCGGACACTTCTGAGAATTGTAAAAAATCCAAAACGCTTGCGGTTTTTGAAGTTGTAATTAGACCAATAGAAACATAGGCACCAAAGTGTCATCCGCAAAATGCCGAAGTGTCAATGTCAACTCATCAACTGTCAGTGTCGATGTTGCTCGTTTCACACAGCGCTTTCAATCGCTTTATTTAGTTTGTAACTAAAAAGCATACTTTAATTGAAAAACATTGGATAGGTAAGTATATATTTTTTGTTTTATCAAAACAAAAAATGACGAAGATAAAACTCATCGAAGATCAGGAGTGGGCGCTTGTGACCGGTAAAAAGTGTATCGGTCTGTGACGTCTTGAGTTTTCAACGCACTTTATCGTTTTCAAAAAGAAAAAAGAAAAAATACTAGTCCATCATTTTTTGGTAATCTATCTTCTAACGGACTAATTTTAATTAGATTTTTCAGGAAACATCCCTATTAGAACAAAGGCAGAGTGAAAACATTTGCTGCTTTGTTAAGCAAAATATAAAACTAAAGTGCATAATACTCGAATACCGCAATGACGTAGGTACCCATGGTGCAACCACCACCAGTTACAAGTTAACTTAACGATCGCCATCAAGCAGTCGAAAGTACGAGCAAATGACCGAAACCGGGTGAGTACCTCTTCATACACGCAAGTACCTGAGTAGTGTTACCGAATAGATAATGGGACAGTTAGAGTTACATGATGCCAGTTTCTCCCTTAGCGAACGGTCTGTAGTTTAGATTTTAGCTAGTTTTTTAGGCCTGGTTGGGGGCCTTAAATTCATTTGAGGCTTTGAGGTCACCACAGATAGGGTTTAGCAGTTGATAGCCCTAGTGTGCCAGATCTGCCAGTAGCCATACCTAAAAAACAACGGGTTGCACTCCGGGAGTGCCGGCAGAAGTGAAAACTTGAACATTAACGTTGTGCATTTTTGAATATTTTGGAATGCTTAGGGAATCATTTCGCACGAATTGCTTTATTTATCAGTACCTATGAAAGTACTATGATTAATGTGGTTAAATACAATACCTATTCATTTATTGTGCTATCGTACACAAACATGACAATTTATATTACATATATTACAGATCTCGTCAAATAACTTTGCCCCTCTGAAGTTAGCCATTTGCAAAGATCGCGCAGGTGCAGTCACGTAGACGGGAGCAAGCGGGACGCAAGCATGCATCGAACGTAAACGTAAGACTGAGACATAAAATCGCGCCGCCCTAAACCCCGCCCTTATGTCTCTTGCGCATGCGCAGTTGCAGTTTGTTCGTAATTTTGACTACTACGCAGCCACTCGTAGCCAACTTCAGAGGGGCACCGTTATGTGACGAGAACTATACATTATCTGTCTTACGAATTTTCGATCAGGTCACGTGTCCTTTTGCGAATTTATCACTTTTAACTCATCCCAAAAAGTGCACAACGCCGCTAAAAAAGTTTTTACTTCAAAAAGATGCCAGTTTCTCGGTAGGGTTACGGGTGACGTTTTTATAGGTTGGGTTTCTTTATTAGTGATCGAAACAAGAGACAAGACACAGTAGAGAAAAACAGTCAAGAGCGAGTGAGACTCGCATGCAAATGATTCCGTAGCAATGGGAGAATTTGCTTCCTGTGACGGACGGGTCATTTTGGTTGTACGAGTATGTATGTCCATTTCTTTGGCACGCCCTACAGCCCAAACGGCAGGACGGATTTTGACATATGTATGATGTGTCGTTGAATTTGTCAGAATTTTGGTACTGACATAGGCTATATACATTTCTGTACCTATTTGGTTTACTTTCTAACCACGTTCGGTCTTTCCTTCCGTTTTTGGTATTTTTTGGAACGAAGTTCCTTATCGCGCGTTGCGAAAGGGGGCTAGACGGAAAAAATTAAGACCAAAAGTTGTAACGACACTTTTTGCTACTTGTTGTAACTGTTGTAAGCCGTGCGTATAACTTAAAAAAAAATAAAAATTTATTACAATTCCTTCACTAATTAATCGAAAGGAACTTCGTTCCATCCAGGTGTCCCTTGACACCTCTCAAGTGTTTTTTTAATTTTTTGTCATTTTTAGGGCCCTGAAAGAGCGAGCGACGACCTAAAGAATCAGCAGGAAGCAGCATAAAACCGTGGCCGTTGGAAGGAATGGGGGGAGCCTTTTGCCCAACAGTGGGACAGTACGGGCTGGTAGTAATGGTACGAATTGTAGAAAGAGCACTTACCAACTGTTCGAGGACGTCTCCTGGGTGTCGGTGGTCGTTTGAGGCTCAGGTCTACTGGTTCCAGCTGGATTGGGGGCCCACAAGCCTGTAACAACACATACAACTTCTTATGAAACTGTGAAAACAAAATAAAACTATAAACTATTCTCCCATTTTTACGGTTCTAGAATAAAATTACAAAAATCTGAAATCTATATCTCCCTGTCCATCTGTTTTGTAGTACGGTTAAGCCAGGTGATGCAGAGCTAGCGACCGATTTTTCAAGATTAAGCAACGTATGCCTAGGTCGGTCGGTGGATCGGTGACCATCTTAACAGTATGTTCCCGTTGTCCCCGTAGGCCATGTCCCCGTTAAAGGGGACAAAGGGAATTTAATAAAATAATTAAAATTACTTCCCGTTGTCCCCGTTAATTTATTGTAATAATTAAATATACTTTTCAAATTATGTTGGTGCAAGAACGAGCGAAGCGAGCTCGGGACTTGGGACACCCCGACTCGGACAGGTTAGGTTAGACAGGGAAGGGAGGGTCAAGTGAGCGAGAGAAGCGAGCGAACAGACCCCGCCATCACCTTCGTGGTTATTTTTTTTAATCCACCCAGAAATATGGTTTACTTTTCGTTTTCCCAGTCAGCCGAATGTACGCTATGAGGAAAACGGGAAATAAATTTAATCACGTCCCGCTGCCCGTGACGGGGATATGGCATACGGGGATAACGGGAATAAAGGATCTTAACATACCGAATTTCTTTCTTGCCACAGAAAGCAATTTAAACCGTTGATCCTGCCTATCATTTCAAGATCTATTACTGTCGTTACTGATAGTAAAGTCAAAAGCCAGAAAATCTAGTTTTCTTGTTATCCAGTTACTGGGTTGTGGAGATCACATAGTCATTCTGTAAACACTGGTATTCAGCTGTTTCCAGTTAGACTGGAAGTCGACAACAACATAGTTAGAAAACTGTCAGGATTGACGTAGGTAGGTTAAAGTCAGTAGTTCATTAGGACAAGACGATTGCTGCGACCTTTACACAGCCTAGGCACGAACTCCTGGCCTTTCAGCGGCTCATACCACTTTCTCGGATCGATAGTTGTAATGCTTGAGTTTGTTTTTAGGGTTCCGTACCCAAAGGGTAAAAATGGCACCCTATTACTAAGACTCCGCTGTCCGTCTATCTGTCAACAGGCTGTATCTCATGAACCGTGATAGATAGACAGTTGAAAATTTCACAGCAAACAACAAATACTATAAACTGAATAAAATAAATATTTAAGCCTCGCCTTCGAACCGAGCCTGATAGTAACAAATTCAATGTGAAACCACTGTGTTGCCACATATGAAAATTCGATCAATTAATAATTATAAAAACTGCAACACTTGCTTTGATAGGGTTGCCAGTTGAACAGTTTTTTGTTTTAATAATTTAATCTTAAAAATGATTGAATTAATTTCGGGATGCATGAAGGAGCCTCTTCGTGCAGCGCTATTTGTTCCACCAGACACTCAACTGAACCGAGCGCTGGGCGCATCCTGGACAGTCTCACCTAATACCTTTAAGACTGGCAAATCCTTCCCTTGCGGTGGTAGGGCTAACGCCCGCCTGGTTCGCGACCATCCTCCCACCGGAGTTCAGCGTCAAGCAGCCTGCTGTGTTTCGTCGACGCGTGGGAGTACCAGTGCCTCAAGGCATCTTCTGGGCACGCTCGCTTCATCATGGACTTTCTATCGCTTTCTATCAGGCGTGCTCGAGGTCAAGAGATAGCCCATTCATAAAAAAATGTTTTTAAACATAACATTTCCTCATTCCAGTTATTTTCCCTCCTGCTCGAATGACGGGGCCATGGAACGCAATGGGTAGTTGAAGGAACCTGGGTGGGTTTAAGTCAGTAAAAGTCTGACATTGGAGCGGGACAGGTTATTCGATATTTTCCATAAGGATAACAGTAAATATTTAGGTACCTAGCCATGTTAAAGCCTATTGTCAGCAAGGTGGCACAAATCCGAACTCCATGATACCCGAAACTTGTTCGAACAGGTTTAGCTGAAGAATCTAAAGAAGCCCTCAAAGATTCTCTTGAAGCCCTTTTTTATGGATGGAGCGGGAGGTAGTGTCAAACTCTTACTGACTAAAACCCATCCGTACTCCTCCTAGTGCCCTTTGCTTTCCAGGGCAGGCTCTGGCCCTAACGAGCCCCGTCTTCTATGTTGACATCTCTTTGAGGTGCGCGTGGAACACAACGGGCCTGGCTTTGATCGGGCGGCGAGCCACCCAACGCTTGCCATCCGCAGGCCCGCGCCTCTTGAAGCCCTGAGTCTGAATTTATGCCCCGTTACCGTACCCCGACAGGGGTTAGCCAAAGCTACATGGGAATTGACACTTCCAGAACCGACTGCCGACGACAAATATTATGTGGTGCTTCAAATTTTGTGCCGAGGTGCCGACGATACATACATATATATACGCATAGATTTAGCGTTTATCGTGAGTTGTATGCGGCACCCGCATATAACTGTTGGTTTCCTGGTACTTGAGGGTCAAACTTGGCCAGAGATCTCGAAGACATAGAGGTTTTGAAGTAGAAAGTGGTGCTCTTTGCCCAACAGCAAATATCGGAGCATATCCTGAGATAGGAGCCTTTTTTACTTTTGTTATCTCTTATTACTAAGTAAGTAAGTCTTATTAGTAAGTTTTTTTAGGGTTCCATACCTGAAGGGTAAAAACGGGATCCTATTACTAAGACTCCGCTGTCCGTTTGTCAGTCACCAGGCTGGGTTCCGTACACACACCGGTGTGTACGACACAGACAACAGAAATTTTCACAGATGTATGTTTGTTTTATAACAACAAATACTAAAAACAGAATAAAATATATATTTAAGAGGGGCTCCCATACAACAAACAAGATTTTTTTGATAGTGGAAGCAACTTCCCCAGGTTCCTTCAAGATTTTTTTGCCGTTTTTTTTTTATTATAGATAACGGTACGGAACCCTTCGTGCACGAGTCCGACTCGCACTTGGCACTCGCTTTTTTTTAATTTTGTTATTTGTCTTATGCGAGGTCCAAACAAACATGTTTTTTTTTTATTACTTCAGTGAGACAAATAAAAATAAATGTACAGTTTCTGTTTGGCAACCCTACAGAAATTGGAGTAAACAGTTCAATAACTGCTGTTTAAACGGTTGAGTTTTTTACGAGTTTCGGAAATACCTGTTTTTGTTGTACTAACTGCATTCGGTTGTACTTAATTTGAATTTTATTAGCATACCTGGAAATGTTGTTGAGCGAAACGTATCAAAAGGTAGAGATTAGCGTGTCTTATAAACGTGAGGTCGAAGGAACGTAGTTTTGTGAGTAGCCTGATCTTTCCAGAGCTGGATAACATTATATTGTTAGATGGATATTGACGATGGATATAGACTACGAGCATACACACACTACATACCTATAATAATACATACTTACTAAAAAGTGCCATAGCCCACCGGTATGACATGTCACCCTTTTGCTTTGCGAACTTGGCTTGACACCACTACCTTACTTCAAGATCTTGACCATTGCCAGAACGACGCTCGCTTACAAGACAGATACAAAGTAAATACTAATATAATAATTTGTCGATATAACCAATAAAATAAAATTGATTGCACAATATAACACTTCATAAAATTACAGTTCGGCATAGATCGTGGATCTTCCTGTGTGGTCGCCGCTTGCGCATGCGTTGCAAACAGACTGGGGCTTTAGTGTCAGCGGTTATATTGACAGTTTCGTTGGTCTAGTGGTTGCAAGCGTCACTGCTAACCCTTGGGTTCCCCAGTTCGATTCTCAAGTTAGGCCATGTGTTGGAAACATTTTTTATTTTTAAACATGGTCACATTAAAAAAAAATTGTGAAAATAAACACGTGATGGGTATCGAACTATCGATACTTACCTAAATTAAAGTCGATTAAACAAAACAGACTGATATTTTAAAACATATTTCAATCAAGTAACTGTACAACAGTTGTGGCCCTTGTCATAACTTTATGAGGTATTGAAACCAGATTAGTTTTCTTTTACGGGGTGGATTTATCGACACGGGGCTGTAAAACTTAATTAGGAATCAGTTCTTATCTTTTTTTGAGTAGGTAATTGCTAACTGCATTCAGACTTAAAAAAAAACGGGCCAAGTGCGAGTCGGACTCTCACATGAGGGGTTCCGTACCAAAAATCTAAAAAAAAGACGTTTCTTGTATGTTTTCAAATTAAATTAAAAATTAAAGAATTTAATTTTTATTATTTGCTGTTATAGCGGCAATAGAAATACATCATCTGTCAAAATTTCAACTGTCTAGCTATCACGGTTCATGATATAAAGCCTGGTGAAAGACAGACGGTCAGACAGACGGACAGCGGAGTCTTAGTAATATGGTCCCGTTTTTACCGTTTGGGTACGGGACCCTAAAAACAGCAAATCGATCCTGAAATGAATAACAATCCGCTATAATAGTGACCACACTAGACCGCATAGTTGCACATACGCAGCGCGTCGCCACGCCCCCTCACACTTGTGTAACATCACGATTTTTATCAATCACCGAGTGAGCAGTACTCTAATTATGTGTTGATTACACTTTCGTGATCGTGAGCTCTGTAAGGGTGTTTGCCAGGGTTGCGGATTTTGTTCGAAAGAATCACCGCGGCCCTGGAACCCAAAGAGCATGAGGAGGAACACGGATGGGTGGGTTTTAGTCAGTAAGAGTCTGACACTCCGTTCCGATCCACCCAGAGCGGAAGGAGTCATTTGATGATTTGTCATCCTTAAAAAAAAATAATGAGCAGAAGATGTCAATGATAACTCGATTATACAGGGTTATTTGTAAAACACCAACAACCTTTCAGGGGGTGAAAGTACTCATCATTATAAACTACTTTTGCTACGAGACGAACCCTGAAAAATCGGTAAAAATATCTGCTATTTCATACATTTTCATCGGGTGACTATAGATAGCATTTTGTAAGAAACAGCTGATTTAATTTTTGATATTTCAGAGTTGGTCCCATAGTAAAAGTTGTTTATAATGATGAGTACTTTCACCTCGTGAAAGGTTGTTGGTGTTTTACATATAACCCTGTATACACAGTTACACACACAACGACTGTCAAAGTTTGGCGACACGGTTGGCGCAGTGGTTGAGCGATCGGCTGCTGCGCTGCGTGTCGTGGATTAGATTCCCGCACGGAACAAATATTTGAAAAAAAAATACAAATGACAGTCTCCCAGCTTCACATGCTCTCCGAGCCACGGAACCACAGACCGATCCAGGCAATCGTTGCTGGCAGTTTAGCAGTAATTACTTAGCCCTGTGTATTTTAATTTATTTTTTTATTTAGTAACGCTTGGCAAGGTCAGTCTGTGTACCTATAGGTAACCATCTTAACATACTGAGACCCCTCCGTGCCTCGGAAAACAAGATAAGCCGTTGGTCCCGGCTGTCATTTTTAGATCTTTGGCAGTCGTTACGAATTGGAAAAAGCCAGAAAGTCAGACTCCAGTCTTACCAATAAGTACCGTGTTACCCAGTTAATGGGTTGTGGAGGTCTGATAGGCAGCCGCTCCACATAATGTACTGGTATTCAGCTGAATCCGGTTTGACTGGAAGACGACCCCAATATAGTTGGAAAAAGGCAGGCAGATGATGCTATCATTTTTTAATTAATTACATTATTAAATCGATCTCGCATCGTGTGTAAACGGCCTAAAGATGGCGCCGGCGTCCGCTTATGAAATGAGCCGCGCCCCGGCACGCCACCGCAATCTGTTCTCATGATAATCATTATATCGTGTTTTCCTAACATATTGCAATATTATCATCAATGTCCTGGTCTTTGTATGTTTGCTTTATTCAGTCATGTCAGAGATATCGACCCGCTGAATGCGAGACTCACAGCAAAGGTCAATGTGACGACATCTTGACTAGGTTTATCCATACTCAAAAGTAACGTCCCGTGTTTGGGTCACAGATGTTCATATTATGTGTGTTTGAACAAAATCGGTGAAGTGGATTTTGAGCAATCGGCTATTGGACAGACAGACAGACTGATGACGCGGGCGATCCTAAAAGTGTTCCGTTTTTCTATACGAACGTTCGGAACACTAAAAAGTTACGAACTTCAGCTTCATCATCATCATATCAGCCGAAAGACGTCACTGCTGGAGATAGGCCTCCCCCAAGTGTCGCCACAACGACCGGTCCTGTGCGTCTCGCATCCATCGGCTACCCGCGACCCTCACTAGGTCATCGGCCCATCTTGTGGGAGTCCTTCCAACGCTACGTCTTCCGGTACGAGGTCGCCACTCCAGAACTTTTCGGCCCCATCAGGAATGATGATATCCGCAAGAGAACCAAGGTAACCGACATAGCCCGAAGGATCGCCAAACTGAAGTGGCAGTGGGCAGGGCACATTGCTCGCAGAACGGATGGTCGAACTCCAGCTTGCTACTATTTTATTCAAACGTGTGAATCTCCTGTGGATGTAGCTAGCATCCGCTTATGAAATCAGCTGCGCCCAGACACACCCATCGCTCAAAGCGGAGGAAACGGAGGTTTTCCTCAACGAATTACCATATGCGAAGGAAAACAGTAATTTATGAAACGCAAGGCACTCCTTGACAAGCACGTAAATAACTGGTTTTTTGTTATGATGATGGCACTAGGTTTTTCGCCGGGTTTGCTTTTGTGGCCTGTCCAAAGTTAAAAACTTAATACTCATATTATACGACAAATACTAAAGTCTGTTAGTTGAGAACTTTTTGGAAAAATATTTAATATGTCATATAAACTTTCAGTCCTCATTTCTGGATATCTGGCGTATGCATACCAAGTTTCATAAAAATCGGTTCATCAATTTCGAAAAAAAAAGGACTTGAAAGTTATAGGCCACCAATTACACACCAAGACTCCTCCGTGCCTCGGGAAGCACGCTAAGTCGTTGGCGTATCGACTGTCTTCAAATGACAATCGCTACCAGACAGAGAGTCAGAAGCCAGAAAACCTGACACCAGTTTTGCCAAGGGGTATCCTGTTCCACAGTTCCTGGATTGTGGAGCTCAAATAGAGTCCCTTCATGTAAAATACTGGAACTCAGCTGCACCCGGATAGACTAGAAGCTGACCGTGATATAATCGAGAAAAGGCCGGGAAGGATAATTGCTGTCAAGCGGTTTTTTTTTATTGACAAATGGGCTTGCTCTTGACCTCGATGACGCCTGATGGAAAGCGATAGATGAGGTCTATGATGGAGCGAGTGTGCCCAGAAGATGCCTGTTTACTCTTGCTTTGGGGTTGTATGTGGAATTAAACAAGACCAAAAACGCTGGCAGAGATCCGCACTTTGGCGATGCGATCGACGATGGAGCACGTTTGTTAGACCTCCGCTTACAGGTTTGGAGTTTCGGTTTCAAATATGATCATTTACTTCCCAGATAGTTATAAACCGTTTCACCTAGTTTAGTATAAATTGCGTAACTAGTGAGGATGTTACCAAGTTACCGACGCTGTTAGGAAATCGACCGCGCCTTAGTTCGCCATTCTAAAGCGTCTGCGCATCGTGGAAATGGTTTCATTTCGTCATTTTATTAGTACAGACGCGATAGAAATAGGTTCGTCAACTAAAGTTTTGTATTTGTTTTGCTCCGTTCGGGAAAGAATCTGCTGTGCTACTTCACAAAGCAAAAGTTAGTAGATAATAACGCGACAGAATTTGACGATATTTTTATATTTATATGATTAGGTACACTGTCAACATAAGCTACACATTTATCGTAGAAGTCGCTTTTAATTAGTTTATCAACATATTTTTTATGAAATATCAGAATTACAAAAAATGTATGTAACAAATTAACAGTTACAATAAAATTGACTTCTTGTGCGACTTTTGTACGCAAGAAATCTGAAGTCGTCTCGCGAAGAATCTTTCGCATTTTCATTTGCCGAGTTTACTAATTCTGTTTCTGTTAAATATTTATCAATAACTATTTTTCTCTCACTTTTTATTAACAAGGCATGCAACAAAATGCTATGCATTTAAAACTGGCTAACGTCTAGCCACATTGGGAGTGCCTCGACAGCCCCCAAGTCTTCAAATGACTCCTCCCGCTCGCACTCAGCAAGGAGCGGAAGGAGTCATTTGATGATTTCACAGTAATAAAAAAATGGATGTTAAATAGAATCTAACGTAACTATCCGAAACAAGGCACCGTACCAACATTTTCCGAGCTCGCATCTTTCGCTCTCCTTCTGCAGCCTTACTTATCCGCCTTATTCGACAAACAAATATATATGTAGTTTTGGGTGATGTGATGACAAAAAGAAAATCTAACGTATCTGAGACAAGGTGCTAATCGAACTCGCTTCGCTCGTTCATACATTCTAGATTTTCTTCCGGCTAAAGCTTATCTGCTAAAAGTAAAGTCACCAAGGTAACCCATACGAGGTGCTTCAAATTTCACCCTGCAAGAACTTAAAGGTCTTATTTGCCGGGGCGCCATAAATTTTGTAAACGTCTCCTTTTGTAGGAATGTAATAGCGAACCGATGCTCGTGAACGAGTCCACAGTCCGAATCCCACCTGATAAATTTTCGGGTACTCGTGAAAACAACTTTTTTTGGAGTGAATCCGCCCACAGTCATCTCTTATTTGTTTATAGCACTTCGCCCGCGACTTCGTCCGCGTGGGGATAGTAGGTACTCCACAAACTGCAACGCCCCTATACATATCGCCTTATAAAGGTTAGTTTTAGAAAATTAAGCACAACGATTCTCATTATTGGTTCAGCGCAACTGTTCACCCCGTTCAGCCCGTCAGGGGTTGATTATGCAAAAATTGTTAGGTACATGATCTGTTTCAATTATCCCACTTTTAGTTTGTTCATAGAATTCCGACGTAAATTGAAGCAAGCTATAATTTTCCTCCCCTAAAAACTAATTCACCCCTGCTTCACCCCTTATTATGTATGTACCTAGTTGATTTTCGAAAAATCCAAACATTTGTTATTCTTATTGTTTTATCGAAAACATTTAAATGCCGTGGTGTTTCAACTTCATCGGACCAAGCATTGATACGGTTCTCCCCAGTTCGCTCAAGCCGCGACATTTTTCTTACTCCGAGCATGTTTATTACCGTCGTAACTTTTGAACGAAAGGTACGATTTGAATGATTTAAAGTGTAATTTACACGGACATAATCAACCTTAATTATCAAACCATTTAAATGGATAAGGATTAATATCATGGTACTATAATCACCATTTTTTATTTCACCATGGGATTTGCTTGACTAATATTAACAAAAAGCGGTCATGGTGACTTATCCATAATAGTTAGACATATGGTATCCCGGACTTTTTTGTAGATATTGATGAGCTCTATAGAACTGTAGTACATCACTTTGCTCTATTGTCAATAGATTCCGCAGCGTACGCGATATAAGGATTTTTTCTCACACCTTGGGTCACATTATCGAACTTTTCATACGGATCCCTAACTTTTTTGAAAATATTCTATAGCCTATGACCATCACCGATAATGTAGAATTCTACTGGTGAAAGAATTTTTCAAATCGGTCCAGTAGTTTCGGAGCCTATTCATTTCAAAAAAACAAACAAACAAACAAATCTTTCCTCTTTATAATATTAGTGTAGATAAGTGTCAGTAGTGTCAGGTGTGTCAGACTCTTACCGACTAAAACCCATCTGTGCTCCTGCAAGTGCCCTTTGCGTTCCAGGGCCGCGGTAACTCTTTCGAACAAAATCCACAACCCTGGCAGGTTCTGGCCCTGACGGGCCCCGTCTACTATGCTGACATCTCTTTGAGGCGCGCGTGGAACACAACGCGCTGTCGACCCGGGCCTGGCTTTGATCGGACGGCGAGCCACCCAATGCTCGCTGTCCGCAGGCCTGCGCCTACGTTGGCCGGGAATCACCCTGCGACTCCCGACGCGTCTCCTTATGTTGCGGCGGCTGGGGCGTGAGGGTTGTCTCTACCTCACGCGGGCCGCCTCTTCCTTCACTAGCATTACTGCTTCGCAGAAGGAGGTGACGGCTTCCCATGCCTCCTCGCTCCGGACCATGGATTGAACCAGGGCTTATACCGAGAGGTCGCCGTCGACGAGGACACGGCAGTGCTCCGCCCAAGCAGGGCAGACCTCCACCGTATGCTCCACTCTGTCCACCGGGCGATCTTCACAGTGAAAACACCCGGACGTGTGGAGGACACGTCCGGGTGTTTTCACTGTGAGGATCGCCGAATCCGAAACAGGTACCTCCCGAAACAGCCATGTACGGTGAGTACCTGCGTCAGGCGGAAGGTTAGGACGCCGTGGCGCCTCTCCAGCCAATCCTCAAAGAGGGGACGTCCTCCCCAGACCGCACCTGGTATAAGGTGTCTAACTAATCCAAGGGACCTCACCTACTGCCGGGATAATATCCACAAGTTTCATCCAGATCCTCTCAGCGTTGGAACATCACTGATAAACAAACACGTTCACATTTATGTCATTAGTAGGAATGGATTTTGAAAGTAAGTCGATTAATAGCTTTCTGAACAGTTAGCGCTTACAAATACCCTAACAGACATTCGTAACAGAAATCTAGTTTATATTACCTCATATTTCACGGTACTAACTACCTTAATTAAATTAATATCAACATAAACCAACATCCCACTCGTGTACCGTTTAATTCGCTACAAAAGCCGAACTTTCCCGAACGGACCCGAATAGAAAACGTTTCGCAACCACCCAATCAGATAACTGGCAAATCAATAGATCAATTACGATTGGTCTGTTCCAACGTTCCATATTCAAATCGATGTATCGATGGTCCATTTAAATTTAGAATTTATTTCGAATGAATTTTGCAACGGTTGCATTTTGCTGTCCGTTGGCGATTCCCGATTTCGATTTGATATGGACTCGATTACTTATCTTCAGTCTTATTTCATTGGTTTATACCTCTGAAAGTACCTATTTCCATGCATTTTAGAGCACCACATAATGTGAGTATTAAATAGAATCTACGCATATACATCTTATGCGTAGGGAAGTAATTGATTTCCTTAATCCCCGCAGTACCCGGAGACTTCCACTTTTTAATGGATGGGAAATCATCAAATGATGCCTGCCGCTCTGGGTGGAGCGGGATGGAGTGTCAGACTCTTAATGACTAAAACCCATCCGTGCTCCTCGTAGTGCCCTTAGCCTTAGGGCCGCGTTAACTCTTTCGAACAAAATCCGCAACCTTTCCTACCTTTCTGATTGTTATTTTGTACTTTGTGTCTAAATATTATTTACTTAATATATGTGTCATTAAAATTGTATTACCAGAAAATTTAGCCAGTACCTACTTGTCTCGTCTAAGGGGACGTAGAGTATGAGGGAAATCAATTACATACGCGGCGAGTAAGCCTCGTGGCTTAGCCAGCGTAGCGTGCCTTAGCTTGGAAAATAGACAAGGCACGGAGGAGTCTCGGTATGTTATGGATGACGTTTTAAGTTCTTTAGATCGAGAACGTCAATTTGTATTGAAACTGAATAAGCGCCGTCTGGTGACACTCTCTGACAACCTGTTTTTTTCTATACAATTTGACATAAACGAACGTTTACGTTAACGCGATCGAGTACGTTAAAAAACTCACACTAAGTGCGTGCGCGTAGAACAGAGTAGAAATTCTACTCAAAGTCAAAGTCAAAACGTTTATTTTAATTAGGCCATTTAACGGCACTTTTAAACGTCATCATTTACATTTAAAATAATATAAAGTGACTCTACTGTGCGTTCGCAAGGGTAGATTCTTATGGAGAAGAACGGACAAGAAACTCCATAGTTGCTATTTTCAAATCAATGTTTTACAATATTTGGAGTACGAAAATTATTTTTAATATAAGTGAGGTCGATGCACCTACAGTATACTACTTATAGGATCAAAGTATTACCTACCAGCAGAGGTAAAAATTTCTTTTTTTTTAGTAAGTACACGGTACTCACAAATTTACAAATCTTGGAACCATTAATAAAACAGAGTGTGTTAACAGAAAAATTTTACATCTATAAAGTTAATACATAAATTGACCAGTTTGAATTTGCCTACACTACACCCTTGATTGTCCTATGGAGCAGGACCAGAATGTTTACTATTTTATAAGCAACGTTCGCATTTCCATGTCATTCGCAATCTGTCAAAAAAACTATAGGATAACTATAATGACATATCGCTCATTTGCTGCAAGAGGCCCTATACATTGTTCCATTCGATTAGCGAATGCGACTGTCGAAATGCCAAATGTAGGAATTTGATCACGTGACATTTCGATAGCATCTGTCAATCCCATACATTTTTGACGTATTGACAATCGCCTTCGCCACGCTACCGTTGACAGAATGTCACTTGTCTAGAGCCCCTATACATTGTCAGTCAATTAGCGAATGCGACTGTCGAAATGCCAAAATGTAGAGAGAGAGAGAAATGATCACGTGACATTTCGATAGCATCATTCTGTCAATCCCATACATTTTTGACGTATTGACAACGCCTTTGCCACGCTACCGTTGACAGCATGTCACTTGTCTAGAGCCCCTATACATTGTTCCAGTCAATTAGCGAATGCGACTGTCGAAATGCCAAAATGTAGAGAAATGATCACGTGACATTTCGATAGCATCATTCTGTCAATCCCATACATTTTTGACGTATTGACAACGCCTTTTCCACGCTACCGTTGACAGAATGTCACTTGTCTAGAGCCCCTATACATCATGTTCCATTCAATTAGCGAATGCGACTGTCGAAATGCCAAATGTAGGAATTTGATCACGTGACATTTCGATAGCAACTGTCAATCCCATACATTTTTGACGTATTGACAATCGCCTTCGCCACGCTACCGTTGACAGAATGTCACTTGTCTCGAGCCCAAGGTCGACATAAATAGTAAATATTAATAATAATGGTAGGAAATAAAGTTGTGTTGAAAAAATTGCGCTCCGTTTACTGAAACGTCATGTCTCTGTGAATATATCTATATCTTACTATACAGCTTAGTTGTTTGTTACTCAATTACACCTGAACGGATCTGGATGAAATTGGTACAGAGATAGATTAAAGTTTGAATAGCACAGAGGCTACTTCTTATGCCCGGGAAATATGTTACCTTAGGATAAATTCCGACATTCGCGCGAACGAAGCCCCTGGCATAAGTTAGTTAACAATCATATTAATGGATCCTAATGAACAAGGCAGTTCAAGATATTGATATTACGTAAAAGCAATACGCTATTAGGAGACGCCTCTTGACCATCTAATGCTCGTAAAGACACTGGTTGACCCTTAACGCAACCTTCGCTTACTTATCCATCCTAGGATTTTTGTCTACTTACTAATAAATAAAATTGAGCTGTCAGTTTTTGACGACACGGTTGGCGCAGTGGTTGAGCGATCGGCTGCTGCGCTGCGTGTCGCGGGTTCGATTCCCCCGCACGGAACAAATAATGGTATGGCCTACAGATAGTTGTTCCGGGTCTGGCTGTTTGTGTAAGTGACTTTGTATGTTTGTAAACGCACCCACGATACAGGAGAAATTCCTAGTGTGGGGGCAATGTTTCTAAAATAAAAAAAAAAGATTGTTATAGCAAAATAACAGCTATTCACTAACTACATACAACGTGTTACAGAATAAACGCAATACCCTTTAAGGGGTCATTGTACTCATAATTATGAACAACTTTTACAATGGGACCACACTGAAATCGCGAAATAAATCGACTGTCCCATATATGGTGGCCTGTTGGTCTAGTGGTTAGTGACCCTGACTGCTAGGACGGAGGTCGTGGGTTCGATTCCCACACAGGACAAATCTTTGTGCGATGAGTACGATTATTTGTTCTGTATCTGGGTGTGTAATTTATCTATTATAATATGTATGTATTTAGAAAGGGTAGTATTTAAACGAGTGACTGTAAATAAAAGTTTTAAGTGACAAAAATAATTAATTTACGTTATAGTATTACTAAGTGAGCGACTGACTGCGAGTGACGAGAAATCAACAGAACAGCAACTTACAAACATTAATAAATGAGAAGCTTTATAATATTTGAGCGACCTAATATTTGTTTGAGTGTCAACGTTACGTCCTGCATTTTGTTAAATATTTGGCAAATGATATTTATGGGTGGTTTAAAAAAAAATAACCACACCAAATAACATATTTGGTGCGCAAGAGCGAGTGATGCGAGCAAAATGTTAAAACCTCAATTGGAAAAATCGTCTCTATCTTAATATTGAAGTTGCCCTTTCTGTATTTCTAGTCGCTCACTTAGTAATTTAGTCGCACGGCTAGAATTTTAATATCTGAAATGGATTAATCACAACCCACTTTTTGTAAGCTCGTTCTGGATTTTATTATTAATCAATATTCGTCGTTAGTTTAGTTAATTTTTCGCTTACTCAAATTCATACCGCTCAAGTTATTAAAACAGTATTTCATCATCAGTCGCTACGTTATTATTTTATTCGATCGTTTTATAATTTCCCATTTAGAAATATATAAGTATGTTTATCAGTTGTCTGGTTGCCATAGTACAGGCTCTGCCTAGTTTGGGATCAGATGGCGGTGTGTTGGTTGTCCCAAGATATTATTATTATTAATATATTAATTGTTAATTATTAATATTATTATTATACATTAATGTGCGCATAACTCGACAAAATGCATGCAAAACAGCTGTTTTTTTTCGCGATTTCGGGTTTGTTCACATAGTTAAAGTTGTTCATAATGATGAATGACCCCTTATGAGCGATTGCGTTTATTCTGTTACACGTTTAGGAAAGTATAAATTTACGATAAGTACCTAAAACCAAAATACATTTATTTTTTAATTTGTGGGTCTGTTTGTTTCGCAATAGCAGCATGACGGCTTGCTTTGTTGAGTTAAATAGCTCTCCTATATAAAATTTAAGAAATAAACTACCTGAACTCCACAACCCAGTAACTGGGTAGCACGATAAACCATTGGTAAGACTAATGTCAGATTTATTGGCTTCTGGAATACCCATAAATACTGTCAAAGATCTACAAATGACAGCCGGAACCAACAGCTTAACGTGCTTTCCGAGGCACGGAGAAACTCAATATGTTAAAATGGTCACCCATCCACGTCCCGACCGCAGCAAGCGTTGCTTAACCTGATCGACCCACGCGGCTTCTATTAGGTAATTAGTCAGAACCTATATTATATTAACTGCTGAACGGGTCGATCTTCAAGGTTAAGCAACACTTGCATACATCTTAACATACCGAGACTTAGGCGACTTAACCTTTGAAGGACTAAAGTTAGGTTAACGAGTTATCATTGTATTCTAAAGGCGTATGCTGGGAACTGGCACAGGTGATGACCCTGTCTATTTGCCATGATATACCGAGCTACTGTTCAAGTGCCGACGCTCTGTCACATGATTGATAACTGAGACTTGAGAGTTAAATTCTCGTTTCCTTGTCTTTTTGTTGCGGTTTTAAAGATGTTTGTCACACAGAAAATAAAAATAAAAAATGATGTTTCATGTCACCGAAAAATTGCAAACGCCGCGCGCCGTAAGATTGTAAAATATCGCGTGTAATTGTAAACTATTTGTTTTTCGATGGGATTTATTGTATTCAAAATAAAGATATGGTGACATAAGCACATGAATTTTAATTAGGGCGTGAAAGTCTGTATAAGTGTGTAGGTACTTAATCGTGTTTTTTTATTTTTTACAATGAGATCTTTTTTCTTCTTTGCCCTAGCCTCCTCCCTTTAAGCGAGGTCGGCTTCCTTGATCTTTCGGCGCCATTTACTACGCTGCGCTGGTAAGCATCGTCATCTGTAAGGTCAAGCTTCTACATGTCCATCTGGACATTTGTCATCCTGGTAGTTTGCGGTCTACCTCTCCCTTTCTTTTTATAACCGGAAAATGGAGAGGCACTTTTTCTCGATATGGTCATCAGACCATATCGAGAAAAAGTGCCTCTCCATTTTCACGCAGATTTTTAGACCTTTTTAGAGCTGATGCTCTAGGCATAATGTGTCCTTATCATCTTAGCCTGGACTGTGTGAGTTTTACAACAAAATGCACTATTTACCAAGAGAGTGTACCTAAGTACCTTTTTGCTGATATTCTTGTTGTTTGTAAAATGTTTCGAATTTACATACCTCCATTGTAGAGGGCAGCACGGCGCCTACGAGACGCCCCGCGCCCTCCCTTTCATCCTGTAACAAAACATAGGTATTTATTTTAAAATAAAACTAGCCTAGAAAATGCATTTTTTTTTGTTCTAGGTAAGTAATCCTTATTCTAAATATACATTAATAAATTACTCCTTATTATATCAGCTATCTGCCAGTGAAATGCTTATCAAAATCGGTTCAACCGTATCAGCGATCAACCGGAACAAACAGGCATTAAACAAAAAAAAAAAAAAAAGGTTTCTTTTTTGTATACAACCTGTACCTAACAGAATAAACGCAATAAAAATCAGCTTTTCAGTACATTTTGTCGAGTTGCGCGCACATAAATGTATGGGGCAGTCAATTTTTTTGTTTGTGATTTCGGGGTTAGTCCCGTAGTGAAAGTTGTTCATAATTATGAGTACAATGACCCCTTAAGAGGTATTGCGTTTATTCTGTTACACGTTGTATAATATGCCTACTTATGATACCTGATATTACAAGCAGACAGTTCAATGTTATTAATTTGTATTAAAAAGTAACATTTTAATAGGTGGTAAAACATTCTGCCTATGCGGGTCGAACCTGGATGCCAGTGGCACAGGAGCATGAGGATTAGTAGGTACAAGAATTGAGAAGCATGTACTCAGCAGTGGGCGAAGGTGGACTGTGAATGATGATGATGATGATGATGATGATGACATGCGTATATATCAATTAATCAGCCTAGCCTTATCCAACTACGTTAGAGAAGGCTTCCAGTCTAAATTAATTCATCTGAATATCTATACTAATATTATAAAGAGGTAAAATTTGTAAGTTTGTAAGTTTGTATGTAGGAGGTAATCTCTGGAACTTATAATCGAATTCTAAAAATTTTTTCACTGGTAGAAAGCTACATTATTCCTGAGTGCTATAGGCTATAAATTATTTTTATAACATGTATATTAACCGAGCTATCTCAACTTTTGTCTAGCAAGATCCTCAATAAAATAGAATTATTTGCATGCGCTGCTTGTAGGGTAGGTGTAGCGTAGGGGTAGGGTAGGTGTAGCATATAGGTAGCCAGTTCATGGGAGCGAAGCCGCGGGAGACAGCTAGTTTAGTAATAAAAATGTAATATTCATACTGCTAAATTGCCTATCTGACCATCATGACTGGATATCAGAGAGCCAATACTAATATTTTTAAAGCAACGTTTCACTTCGTATCCCTTTTTTTTTTTTTATTTGTTCAAGAAAAAATTACATAGAAGTCTTCAAACATGTCTTCTGCCAAACTGCTGTACAGTTTGTCGGCAGTGTTCTCGTGGATACAGTTTTAGTTTTACGTACTTACGGCCGCTTTCTATAATATATCTCAATCCCAATCTTGATCCCGATCCTTGTCTGTAACCAATCAAAGGTGAGGATTGTGTGGTGAAGGACACAAACTCGGCCGTTGATTGGTTACAGACAAGGGTCGGGATTAAGATTGGGATTGAGATATTATGTTATAGAAAGCGGCCGTTATTGACTAATCAATTCTGCACATCGACGCAGTCAACACAAAAATAGAATCTCAGTCGCTATCTGTCAAAAATACCTACTTATTTTTTTAAAAATTTTTGTCAGATTGCAACAGATTTAAATGCGATTCTTCATCTGCCTAGCCATTTCCCAACTTTATTTGGGGTTCCAGTCAAAGCGTATTCAGTTGAATACCAGTATTTTACGTGGAGCGGCTGCCTACCAGACCTCCACAACCCATGATCCGGGTAACACGGTACTTCTTGGCAAGACTGGAGTCAGATTTCTGGCTTCTGACAATCCGTAACGACTGCCAAAGATCTACAAATGATAGCCGGGACCAACGGCTTAACGTGCTTTCCGAGGCACGGAGGAAACTCGATAAGTATGTTAAGATGGTCACCCATCCACAGACCGACCCCGGCAAGCGTTGCTTAACCTTGAAGATCGACCCGTACGACTGTAATTATTAAACCAAGAGCTTCCCTTTTATTGTAGCTTGAAAATAAGTAGAATTTATTGGCACTCAGGATTTCGGCTTCTGACATCCCGACTGTCAAAGATCTTCATTTTGTCAGACGGGATCAAGGGCTACCGTGCTGTTTTCAAGGCACTAAATTACAATTAGTTACTACCATTTAGCCAGTCGGCTAACTTTATTCACTTTACGAAATGTAAGTAGGTTTGTTGGCAGATAAATTCAGAGTAGTACCTACATTTTGATGCCAAAAGGCAAACTTTGTTATACATCGCAAAAAAAAAAACGCGACGCCATCTTTCCCGTCAGCTGCGAACTAACTTAACGAAGTCCTGAATCGCGGTATCATAGTTTTCCGTGCGATTTGAACATGTACAACAGCCCGAATATCAACTATCGGGCAGTTGCCCACCGGCCACAACAACCGTCCGGTCGGAGGATCCTGCCTTTTCAATGGAGGCTTGCGGGGGACTTTACACTCTGTACCACATACCTCTAAACAACGAAAACACTAGGAATGTATCCTGTATCGAGTCATTTCTGTTTCTTTTTTTTGGGACATCCCCGCGTCTCTATTCCCAAACACTGCAACTCCTGAAAGCCATAATCAACCCAACAGAAAAATGCCGAGTCAATGAAGCTCGAAGAGTCCAGGAGAAACGATTAAACTGTCTTGGATCCTGCAACGAAATCAAGACATTTATGAGAAATGGATTTAATGCTCGCATTTCATTTTCGAGCGCTGTTTTCTTTTTTTGAAGGAAAGGCTAACTGCTAAACATTCCACTTAATACATTTTTAACTAATTGTTTTATTAATTAGAACTATAATAAATTATTTTTGCCAATAAGCCTCTTTTGAAGGTCTGTGTCTTGACTTCCCCTTAACAAACCATCAATTTAACCAGGACACACTTCACTGAAACCTATCGAGCTTCAACAATAAATCCTAAGTTTCGTCAAGCTCGTCCAGCAACCGGCAGCAAGTGAAAGCGCAAATGTTACGTTCCCACGATATACTTGTAACTGTGTTAAATGCGGCTTGTGACACAGCGGGCTTGGGTCCGCGAGCTTGTTCGACGACAATCCCATAGCACTCCATCGCAACCCGCTCAATTCCTGTTCAAGTTCGGTGATCTTCTCGTCGGTCTGGAGTGTTCTTGTGTTCAGTGTTGCCAGGTCCAGTCGTCGGTGTTTGTTGGGGTAGCCGGATCCACTCCGGGGATTCTTCGCACCAAGGGGAGTGAGGTCAGATAGGCAGTGGCAGTGGCAACAGGCGAACCTATTGCCATCAACCGGACTAAATCTAGGCTGCTAGAGAAATCGACATGGAAATTTCTTGGCTTAAAAATCAAACCCAACAGCGCGATGTCACGCGTCATCATATCAGCCGAAAGACGTCCACTGTTGGACATAGGTTTCGCCCAAATGGGAGGGTTTTCCATAATTGCCACGCTTGGCAGGCGAGTTAGCAATCACAGTGTAGCTGTAGCAATGTACCTAAAGAGAATGCTGCTGCCCATCCTCTGGTGATTCCCTTAGTCGCCTCTTACGACACCCACGGGAAGTGATGGGATGGTGCTATTCTTTTACGTCCGACACCAGCAGTCACGCTTAGCACCACTAAAAACCAACGTTATGAGCCTACAAAATATTGCGAGATTCAATCACCCGTGTGTATTTCGCTCCCATACAAGGTCATCCGTCATTTTACATGATGCAGTCTTACTTAGCATAAGTATGTGATGACATGCCTAAATACGTTTGACTTAGGTCTTAGTTTCCGGCCTTGTTTTACATAAGAAAATGCCCACATGATCCACAAAGAGTGCCACTTTGAATCATGATAACTTCGGTTGGACTTGAAATTGTAAACTAGCTTTTTCCAGCGACATCGCTCCCACCAGCTGTCCCGCGGGGACTGGACCATTTTTCCTAATCGGTCAGGATTTAAAGAGATTGCCATTCACAGACATACATGCATACATTTAAAGATCGCAAGATATTGTCTTGAGCGTTCAATACAATAATATTTTTAGGATGCTGCTGAAACTGCCCCATTTCTATAGTTTATTTATTTGTTTATTTAAACTCTATGTACAATAGTGGTACATGGGCGGACTTAATGCAACAAGGCATTCTCTACCAGTCAACCTTTGGGTCAAAAAGACTACACTGTATATGACTACACTGACTATGACAATGACTACACTGTATAGTGCATCAGAAATGTTTGCTAAGGACTGACCGGATGGTTTCCATTTTCCATGCAGTCGTTCGAAGAATTCGCATCACTGATGCGTAGAACATTGGGTCAGTAACTAATAATAAAAAAGTAATAGCATTCTAACAGTGCCGGAGAGTCCTAACTGCCTTTTTCTGAGGCTATTTGTGGAGAAAGTCACTCAGCATGTTTATTCCCTCTTCACTTCTGAACGTATTTCGATGAAACATGGCACACGAGAAGGCCCTTTCCTGGAATAGGACATAAGATTTATATTCCAGGAATCTGTTCCCTTGGAATAATTTTCGACTTCCACGCGGGAAAATCCGCTGGCAGACGCTTATTGGCTATTTGTTGTCAGTAAAAAAAATATCCTCAAAGTAATTTTTTTCTTCGTAATTTAAGTCAAGATGATTCTTATTAAATTACAAATCAGTTGTGCTAGTAACGACGGCAAGTAAAGGCTAACTCGTACAGGATGAGTCGTGCCACTAGGTGAAGGCCAATATGGCGGCGAGCTGCGTTTGCGCACTAGGTACTCCCATACTTTTGCACATTTTACCGGACTGTACCAGGAGGGTGGGAGGGTTTGTCGAGTGTTTGTATGTTGTCTATTTCTTTAGCCCAAACGGCTGAATGGATTTTAAAAAATGATTGAGCAGAGGCGCTGCAGTGATAGACTGTTTTTATGGATGGGAAATCATCAAATGACTTCTTCCGGTCTGAATGGAGCGGAAGGGAGTGTCAAGCTGTTTCTGACTAAAACCCATCTGTGTTCCTCCAAATGCCCTTTGCATTCCAGGGCCGCGGTGACTATTTCGAACAAATTCCGCAGCGTACGTGTTCGATGATGGAACGGCTAAAATTCCTACTAAAGAGCGAATATGACAATTTTTATTTTACAGATATTGATCACGGTTGACAACGGCTTCGCCTGCAGTTCTACAGAACCTGGCCTCTCAAAGCTCTTCAAATTGAAAAGGAAGAGTACAACTGATGACCTCGCAAGCAGTAAGTGTGACCTACAATCAAAATGTAAGATCAATAAAGAGCATAATCATGATGATGATGACGGGTACTATACCTACTAGGTGTTCTAGAAGTACAAGGTCATATTTATGTGTGATGTTGGGTAGCTGATAACCTATCCTACTAATATCCTATCCAACTAATATTATAAATGCGAAAGTTTGTGAGAATGGATGGATGTATGTTTGTTACTCGTTCACGAAAAAACTACTGAATGGATCTTGATGAAATTTGGCACAGAGGTAGATTATAGTTTGGAATAACACATAGGATACTTTTTATCCCGGGAGTATGTTCCCTTGGGATAATTACCGACATTCACGGGGGCGTAGCTGCGGGCGGCAGCTAGTATACATTAAGGACAGCTTGAAAATTCATTTGTTCAGAACTTTTTAGTCGTTTTTTTTTTCGTTACGTGGTATGTTTTTCTTCATGTAAGTAGGTAAGTACATATTATATCAGCTATCCAAAATCACCCTTAAATATGACCTCGCAATTCTGGAACAGCCTGTAGAGTATTTCTCTATGAAGGTTGAAAAACTCAATATTGAACATTATAAACGTAAAAGCACCAATTCATATTTAAAAACCGTTAGAATGGCCTATAGTAGGCGCCAGATAAATGAAGAATGACGGTCATTGACCTTTCCTTAATATCTCTTCGTAGGAACCCCCCGACTATGTTGCAGTCGGCTTCCAGTCCACTCCTTCCAGTGTCGTATTTTCGGCTTCTAACCATAACCACTGTCAATATATACCTAAATGACAGCCGAAACCAACGGCTTCACGTGCTTTCCGAGGCAAGGAGTCTCACTGATCAACCTAACACACAACTACAACAACAACTAACAACAACAACTAAGTATTTCGAGTAACATTTTAAGGTACCCATAGGTAGGATTTCGATGTACGCCAGTTCAAATTGAAAAGGAAGAAGACCACGAATGACCTCGCAACCAGTAAATGTGACCTACAAGATGTAAGGTCAATAAAGAGGCCGAATCGTGTCCGGTTGTACATCGGTTCGTGGGTTGTGACACGATCCTAACTAGATGAGCTAGTAGGTAATAAGGCGAAGATCTCATGTAAGAATTGGTATTGTAATGGTCGTTAATTAACAAAAAACCGGCCAAGTGCGAATCGGACTCGCGCACGAAGGGTTCCGTACCATTCTGTATAAAAAAAACGGCAAAAAAATCACGTTTATTGTATGGGAGCCCCACTTAAATATTTATTTTATTCTGTAGTATTTGTTGTTATAGCGGCAACAGAAATACATCATCTGTGAAAATTTCAACTGTCTAGCTATCACGGTTCATGAGATACAGCCTGGTGACAGACAGACGGACAGCGGAGTCTTAGTAATAGGGTCCCGTTTTTACCCTTTGGGTACGGAACCCTAAAAAACAACTCGGAACCTAGTCAATCATACTAGGATAGGCGCCAGATAAACTCACCATCCCTTCGTAGATATAGATACCCGAACAATTAATTATGAACCGTTTTTCATTAATAGAGAACGTGAAGGATCACGATAGAAATCAATTTAGGACAGCTTTATGTCTTTATTTCTGTTTTATAAAAGTCAGAGCTCGTGGCAAAATTATAACAGCCGCACGGACCGATCTTCAAGGTTAAGCAAGGATTGCCGAGGTTGGTCTGTACCATCTTAACATACCGAAACTCCTCCGTGCCTCGGAAAGCAGGTTAAGCCGTTGGTCCCAGCTGTCATTAGGAGATCTTTGGCAGTTGTTACGGATTGTCAGAAGCCAGAAAATCTGTGACACCAGTCTTGCCAAGAAGTACCGTGTTACCCAGTTAATGGGTTGTGAAGGTCTGGTAGGCAGCCGCACCACGTAAAATACTGGTATTCAGCTGAATTCGGTTTGACTGGGAGCCAACCCCAATATAATTGGGAAAAAGGCTAGGCGGATGAAATGTAAGTCAGATGTGTCAATGTACCTAAATGTTAAGTCATCCCGGCTGTCATTTAAAGATATTTGCTGCTACCCAGCCGAGTTTAGGGTCCTGCAATCAATTACCAGGCAGAGCGTAGTTTTATAGATGTTACCTGAGAATTTTCACAGTGACAAACAGAATTAAATAAGTAAAGATTCAGCCGTTCGAACATTTGCTTAAACGTGTTCTACACTTTTTTTTTTTTTAGGTATGACCACTTGCATGTTAACACACTTGGGATATCAACTGCTTAACCGGACTAACCTGTGGTGGCCTCAAATGAATTTAAGGCCCCCAGCCAAGGCAACAAAACTAGCTACAAGCTAAAAACTACTGACCGCTCGCTAAGGGCATCATTCCCTGTGGAATACGACCTCGGCTTAGCGGCGTCAGTTCAGGACAGCAAGGGACAACAGGCTGGGTCGTTTCATTAATTAGGGGTTATTAAAGCTAAAGGCTCAGCAACGCGGGCTGGCTCGTTAGGCAAAAGTCGGGGTACATGTTCTACAGAGGAAACACGGCGTTTTTAAAGTCTCGCGCACTACCCCCCGGAAGATAGCCGAACGCGAGGCGATTTCGCTTCGATCTAGTACGACCAATGTAGGACCAACTTGTGGTGCCAGAAAAACGGTCCCTTTCTTTACTAAAGTAAATGGAAGCAGTTTGGATCTGTATCCGATAGACCCAACCTCATCATATTAGGTTGTGTTATGACACCTCTTAGCTGTAAAACAGGCACTGGCGGATCCCGTCTCCTAAATATGAAATATCTTTGCTAGTCTACAGCCTAACGAAGTCATGAAGAAACTAATCCAGAGGCTTGTTAGGCATGCAATAAATTATCACATATAAGTTATGCTTTTTTAGTGTGTAGGTGGGTACTTTGCTAAAACCTACTCTCAGCGCCCCCCAAACGACAATCTTGGATCCGCCACTGTAACAGGCGTGATGTTCCGTCATCGATCATTCGTTTACATCAAAACTAGATGGCGGAAAGAAACCACATTTCAAGCTATTAAATGAAGGTCGACAAAAGGTACGTTCTAGTCTGAGAGTCCGAATGTACGTCAAATCGTGTATTGCCACACTACGTACTCGTACTTGATGCGCTTGCGCCTCGTAAGGCGAAGACCTCACGGATTTAAAAGTAGACTTACAGCGTACCTATTTTACGTATTGAAATTTCTAATGGATGTCCTCTCTTGGAGCAGACAGAGAGGTCTATCAGACTCCTAGTGTCTAAAACCACACGGTGTTCCTCCTCGTCACGTTTTGCTAAGATGAGGGGACACGTCCGTATTCTCCACAACCAAAGTAGGTACCTACCGAGTACCTACTGATTTAAAAATAATAAATCACAGTAAGTACCTACAGCTAATCTTCTATCTATTATTTCTATTTTAACCGACTTCAAATAACAAGAGGTTATCAATTCGACCCGTATCTTCGTAATATTGTCAAAATTGCACAGTTCTTGTTATATGTTAGCCTAGGCATACCAGCTGTTATAGGTACTAACATAACTAACAAGGAAACGCCTGTCCGGGTTGCGGATTTTTTTGAAAGACTTTCCACGGACCAAACACGCGAAGGGCATTCGTAGGTACACGGGTATGCATAGTATAGGTACTGTATTTTGTCTTGACTGATTCTATCACTCACAAGTCACAGCCCCATACTACTAATTCTAAAGAGCTGAAATTGGGAATATTGTAGGTTTACCACAGTATACAGAGCATCCGGACCATTTGGAAATTTTAACTGTAATTACTTACTGTAAAGGAGGAAATGGGGCTGCTGCTACTGCAACAGCCGCAGTAGAGCCCCCATGAAGGGCTCCGGAGGGGACTGAAATGGAGTGCCAATAATGGCCCCATTTTGAACGCCAGCCACTGCGCCGCCCAGGAGCATGGCGCAGTGACTGATGCGTGCGGACGGCGAGCAATGGGTAGCTCGCCGTCCGATCAGAACAGGCCCGGGTCGACGGCGCGCTGTGTTCTACGCGCGCCGAATCAGCAGCAGTCAGCATAAGATGGGGTCCGTTAGGGCCAGAGCCTGCCAGGGTCGCGGATTTTGTTCGAAAGAGTTACCGCGGCCCTGGAACGCAAAAGGCACTAGGAGGAGCATGGGTGGGTTTTAGTCAGTAGAAGTCTGACACTTCCTGCCGCTCCACCCAGATCGGAAGGGGTCATTTGATGATTTCCCATCCTCAAAAAAAAAAGGGAGGAAATGGGAGGGGCTTTGAATGAAAGTCGACATCTACGCAGACGAAGCTGAGGTATCAACTAGTCCTGCCAGGGTTGCAGAATTTGTTCGAAAGAGTCATCTCGGCCCTGGAACGCAAAGGGCATTAGGAGGAGAGGAACACGGATAGGTTTTAGTGAGTAAGAGTCTTACACTCCCTCAAGAGCGGAAGGAGTCATTTTATGATTTCCCATCCTTAAAAAATAAAAACCAACTTCCAAAAAAAACTTTAATTTCGGAAGTCGGTGTCAAATAACGAAGAAGCAACCAAAAACACCGACTACCGAAATTAAAGTTATTTTGTACTTTGTAGTGTTTGTTTTGGAAGTCGGTTTTATTTGTTGTTAATAAGTTTTTTATTTTTCACTTTTTAGTTGTACCCCCCACCCTGAAAACTATGAAAATTTCACCTGAAAAGTTGTTGTTGTTGTTGTTTTATTATTTACAAATATCTTGCTTTCTATAAGAGAGAGAGAGACAGACAGAGAAACATGCGACGCCGCACAGCTTACAATAGCTTACTATAGCAAAAAGTGTCGTGACAACTTTTCGTAAGAATTTTTTCCGTCTAGCCCCCTTTCACAACGCGCGATAAGGAACTTCGTTCCAAAAAACAAACATCCGAATTGAGAACCTCCTCCTTTTTTCGAAGTCGGTTAAAAAAAAGATAACAGCTACTAACACTTAAATAAAATAGTGCTGCCCCTTAAAACTAGTGTACATGTCACGATGCTCGTGATAGCAAGGTCGACCCATCACCGTTCTATTTCGACAAGCTTGCCACACCTACCTACGAGCTGAATTTGAGCTCATTACGGCCATGGGAACTGCAAAATCTTTCGTACTCAAATTATATACTTCAAATAAACCGTTTACAGGCACTTTTGAACTTTCAAGGTTGGTCAGACAAAAACATGAAGAAGTACACGTTCCAAGTCCAACCAGGATTGCGGGCTGCGGTATTTTTCGAAAGAGTTACCGCGGCCCTGGAACGAAAAGGGCATTTGGAGGAACATTGGTGTATTTTAGTCAGTATGAGCCTGGCACTCTCCCTTCCGCTTAGCCCAGAGCGCGAGGCGACAATTTTGATGGTTTCCGAAAAAAAATGTACACGTTCCAAAGCGTAGATTTACATGGAGAAGAAAACTTACATGTCTAATATTTTTTGGTAATCGGACCAATCTTCAAGGTTAAGCATCGCTTGCTGAGGTTGGTCTGTGGATGGGTGATCATATTAACATACCGAGACTCCTCCGTGCCTCGGAAAGCACGTTAAGCCGTTGGTCCCGGCTGTCATTTGTAGATCTTTGGCAGTCGTTACGGATTGTCAGAAGCCAGAAAATCTGACACCAGCCTTGCCAGGCCAGGTAGGCAGCCGCTCCACTTAAAATACTGGTATTCAGCTGAATCCGGTTTGACTGGGAGCCGACCCCAATATAGTTGGGAAGAGGCTAGGCAGATGATGAATCTAAATGCATGCCGTCCAAATTCAATTTTTCACGACCCCTTTATCTAGCCTTTTTCCAACGAAGTTGAAGTCAGCTTCCAGTCTAAGCGGAATTCCGGATGAAGCCATTAGCTGAATACCAGTATTTAAAGCACTCCATATCTGACCTTCTCAACCGAGTTACTACGTATCAATTTTCGAAACGTGAAAGTAATTTAGATTAGTACCTAGCCGTCAAACCCTAATTTCATCAACATCATATCAGCCGAAAGACGTCCACTGCTGGGCATAGGCCTCCCCAAAAGGGGAGGTTTGCCATAATCGCCACGTTTGGCAGGCGGGTCGGCGATCGCAGTGTAGCTGTTGCAATGTACAGAGAATCCTGCTGCCCATCCTGTGGTGAGTCCCTTAGTCGCCTCTTACGACACCCACGGGAAGTGATGGGATGGTGCTATTCTTTTACGTCCGACACCATATGGAACCCTAATTCATCAGGAATTGAAACCAGCTGTTGTAAACGTCTCTTTTTGCTTATTGTTCTAGCTGTGTTGTATCTGCTGCTTGATAAGGGGGGGTGGTAGATAAAGTTTTTCTTAAAATTCCGCGTTCTTATCTGATACATTTCGTTGCGGAATCCAAGACAGTTGAATACTTTCTCTAGAGCTCGTCAAGCTTGTCTGGTGGCCGCTACTGTTGATTCTGGCTTTTCAAAGTTACAGTGGTTAGAAATAGTGAGTTAAGCGATAAAGGACTTACCATATAAACCATTAAGCACCTTTTGTGGGATCTTCACTTCACATGCTGATGTCTCGAGCTGGTGGACAAAAACAAAACACGTTAATGTATTTTTAAAAATGAGCTAATTGGTTATACAGGTACCTAGATTTTAACTTTCGTTGTGCGCCAGCTATTGTATTACAGCTGTTATATTGTTCCACAGAATGGAAAATTGAAGAGAGCCCCGATTGAGGAAATTTCCTTAACACTTGCGCTAGGTAGGTAAGTACTAATTTTTAGTCAAAGGGTAGGTACGATTCAATTTTTTCTATTAAAGTAGCTACATTCGCATTGAAATATGTTCTAGTTACTTACCACCTCTATCGTCCGGGAGAACAAAATGAGAATAAAAACGCTGTTAAAAAAACATTAAGGCTAAGCGCGCACTACGAAAATAAATCGTTGCGAAAAAAAATCGTCAATCTGTAAACAACAGAAATGTACTACAATCCGCGCACTGCGAAAATAAATCGGTGCGCGGATTGTAGTACATTTCTGTTGTTTACAGATTGACGATTTTTTTTCGCAACGATTTATTTTCGTAGTGCGCGCTTAGCCTTACAGACGATAGGCGCAGGGAATCGGCCGAACTCAAATACATTGTTATTTATATTTATGGTAATGATCGTTCGGGTCAATCATAATAGTAGAATAGCATACTCTTTATTATGTACACCATAACAGAAAAGATAGATGAAGAAATAATTACATTGGGTGACACAATGGGCGGCCTTATCGCTAAAAGCGATCTTTTATAGTCAAACTTTGGATGGATTTTGAAGAGAGAAGGAAAGACAGTACAGTAGGGGGAGTCTTAGGTGTACTATTAAAATATATATACAATCCTACTAATATTATAAATGTGAATGTTTGTATGTTTGTGTAACAATCAGGCAAAAAAGGCTGAAGGGATTTGGATGAAATTTGGCACACATGTAGTTCATATCCTGGAATGAGACATATGCTACTTTTTATCCCGGTAAGTGGCATGGATCAATGAAGACTGAGGAGGAAGTGGAAAATCAGAGCCGCTGCTGCCTTAGTACTACAGATTCACAAGTACCAGGAGACCAAAAACATCAAGTACCAGGAGACCAGAAACATGGCATAGTATTTTATGAGCTGTTTAGGGTAGGTGTAGGGTAGGCGTAGGGTAGGTGTAGGGTAGGTGTAAGGTAGGTGTAGGGTAGGTGTAGGGTAGGTGTAGGGTAGGTGTAAGGTAGGTGTAGGGTAGGCGTAGGGTAGGTGTAGGGTAGGTGTAAGGTAGGTGTAGGGTAGGCGTAGAGTAGGTGTAGGGTAGCTGGAAGTAGGTGGAGGGTATAGGTAGTCAGTTGATGGGAGCGAATCCGCGGGAGACAGCTAGTGGTATATATATAGCAAAAGTAGGATACTTTTTCCCAGTGGTGCATTCCCGTAGAATGCCTACGCTTAGTTTTAGACGTTTTCATCAGGCGGGAGAATCCGTTGGCAAAGGCTAATAAATCTACATCTATACTGACACCATAGTAGGTAAATCAATTGATTTATTATTATTTCAGATTCATAAAATTATGAATTTCTACGAAATAATTATTAAGTTACAATTAAGAAAAAATATACTTACAGAAGAATGACAGAGCCCGCTCCATTGCAAAAACATAACTATTCATTATTTTAACTTATTGTAATTACTGGCCTTCATCAAGTTAAAAGGTTTTAATGATCACATATTAACATAAAAAAAACTATTTAAATTGTAAAATACTGGCCTAAAATAGTCATTTGTTTTACATTTTAGGACTCAATTTTTTCATTTTTTTTTAACTGGTCATCCTATGTGTTTTTGATTCTGTAACAAAAGAAAAATAATATTTATTTTTGTAGACAACATCCAAATCGGGGAAAATTATGAAAATTGGAAAATACATAACATCACACCTGTAATAATCAAAGGGATAGGCAAAGGTGTACAGTGCCCAGTGCATTAGGGACAGAGGCCCGTTAGGACCAGAGGCCCGTTAGGGCCAGCACCTGTCAGGGTTGCGGAATTTGTTCGAAAGAATTACGGCGGCCCTGTAACGCAAAGGGCATTTGGAGGAACACGGATGGGTTTTAGTCAGTAAGAGCCTGACACTCCCTCCCGCTCCACCCAGAGCGGAAGGAGTCATTTGACAATTTCCTATCCTTAAAAAAAAACCACTATACCCACATCTATTCTTATGTAAATAAAAATGATTTGCTAAATGTGTTTTTAAGCGCAAAACTCGAGAAAGGCTTGGTCAATATAGCTATTTTTTTCTTTAAATATTTCTTGAAGTTCGAGGAAGTTTCATGAAGAGTAAAATTGGAAAATTTCACAAAAAAAACATTGCACTGGAAAACGGTAAAACCGCGAATAAAACTAAGATGGATATATCGCAGCCAACTAGCTGAATCCGCCGTTTCATTAAAAGTCGAGCCTTTTCATTGAACTGTGCCATTTAATCAGCGACATAAGTGACATGGGCAAGTCATTAAACGATATTTAACAAAAGATGTCACTTAGGTCGCTGAAAAATCCACACATTTAAATGAAAAGGCTAGGCAACCAATCAAATGGCTGATTAAGCTAATTGGCTGCGACAGATACAAATCCAAGAACTCGTAAGCAGTCGATGAACGAACAAGTCCTTTTTACTTCTCACACTTTCAAGAGAACTGAGTGCAAGTGATACTGATTTCAGATACGATGATTATCGCGAGGGGAACAGAGAACTTTGGATTAATCGTTTTCATTTTATTTTCTTTGAAGATCACTAATGAAGTGCAATTTCATTCTTTTTGATGTATTCTGAACTCCACGCAGACGAAGTTGCGGGCAGAAACTAGTTACACATACCTTATTTCAGTGGGCTTAGCGCGAGTTTTTTAACGTTCTCGATCGCGTTAGCGAAAACGTCAATTTGTATTGAAACTGAATAAGCGCCGTCTAGTGACACTCACGGACAACCTGTTTTTTTTTTTCTATACAATTTGACATAAGCGAACGTTTACGTTAACGCGATCGAGTATGCTAAAAAACTCACATTAAGCCCTCTGATCTATCGCCCGGAGGACACGGTGGAGCATACGGTGGAGGCCTGCCCCGCATGGGCGGAGCAGCGCCGTGTCCTCGTCGAGGCGATCGGCGGCGGCAACCTCTCGCGTCCGGCCCTGGTTCAATCCATGGTCCGGAGCGAGGAGGCATGGGAAGCCGTCACCTTCTTCTGCGAAGCAGTAATGCTAGTGAAGGAGGAGGCGGGCCGCGTGAGGGAGAGACAACCCTCACGCCCCAGCGGCCGCGGCATAGGGAGACGCACCGGGCGTCGGGAGTCGCTGGGCGATTCCAGGCCACCGTAGGTGCGGGTCTGCGGACGGCCAGCGTTGGGTGGCTCGCTGTCCGAATAAAGCCAGACCCAAGCCACAATATAAATATGGACAGTAGGGAAACTGCCTACAAACGCTCGAAACGGCACACTCACACAAACATGCACACCGACGAGACTCCTTTTTTTTTTACGGGGGGAAATCCTCATGGATGTCCTCCGCCCTGGGGCGGGCGGAGGGGTCTGTCAGACTCTTACTGACTAAAACCACCCCGGTGTTCCATCTTCCACCTACGCCGGGGTTCGCGGGAACATATGCGACTTCCGTAATCCCCGGCTGGTGCCGGGCACATCTCGTACGCGGGGGGAGTGAGGTGTTTAACTCCCCCCGCGACGTCAGAGGGGCGCACGGGAACACCACGCGCCGCCACCTCGGGTCCGGATGAATGGGGGGCAACGGACATCCCCAAGTCCGCCGCCCCTGGACCCAGTTAGGGGGGCAGAAGGAGGGCAGCGTATGCCCTCCTCCGACGCCCGGTGCGCCTGCTGCGGGCCGGGAGAGCACTCGACATCTCCCTCTCCCTTTACCGACGAGACTCCTAAGTTAACTTCGCGGGACTCGCAGTAGCAAGTGCCGCGTCAAGACAAGTGGTCACGTTTAACTTTTTATTTTTGTAAATGCCAGAAAAGTACTGCGTTTACGGCTGTTTGAACTCGGCTTCATCAAAACCGGAGTTATTGTATTTTAAACTTCCTGCTGATATTGAAAGGTAAGAATGATTTCTAGTTATTGTTATTTAATCGTTATCGAATTACGTATAAGTCCGTGTGATCGATCATAATGAATTCGTGAACTTACTTCTAAATCATGAATGCGGCGGTTTTGAGGGTATTCAAAGCTGATACTAATAGTGATAGTGGTAACAAAAAGTACATCCAAGATGGCGACTGCAATAGGTATTCTATATCAATATTTTCGTCATGGGTGTCGTTTTCATGGTTTCCGAGGGTGTTGAAGCCGATAGTGCTGTCAAAATGTGAATCCAAGATGGCGGATACAATAGGTATCAATTTTTTCGTCATGGGTGTCATTTTCATGGTTTTCGAGGGTGTTGAAGCCGATAGTGCTGTCAAAATGTGAATCCAAGATGGCGGCTGCAATTGGTATCAATTTTTTCGTCATGGGTGTCGTTTTCATGGTTTTCGAGGGTGTTGAAGCCGATAGTGCTGTCAAAACGTGAATCCAAGATGGCGGCTGCAAAAGGTACCTATCAATTTTTTCGTCATGGGTGTGTATTTTTTTATGTAATGGGTTTTTTAATTACTAGATATCACACGCATTTTCGGATTGAAACGCGGTACGGTTCGTAGCCGCGCATGAGCCCAGCCCGCGCGCCACTTGCGCTGCGGCGTCTACCGTGTGCCCACTCCGACGAGCACCCGAAACCTGTTCGTCCAACCGCGGCTCGCGTACGCTCCCGCTAAAACTTGTAAAAGGTTCCGCCGTAATGACAAAGTTAAAGATCTTTAGATCTACAAGTTGTTGTGTGTTAATATTAAATTGATTTCCGTGTTTAAACTATCGTCTTTTGCTGAGGTTAACCGAGGCCATGAGATTACCTATTTAAATTATGTTTGTAAGCTATTTATTCAAATTCGATTGATTGATCACTACAGAACAAAAATGTAAAAAAAAATATATCAAAAACATTAAAAATATTTAAATCAAAGTTGGCTTTTTGTCAGAAAAATGAATCACAGATAAAAATGGACATTATAGCAGAAAATTATATCAATAAAGACTTCAGTAGTTTTTGGAAAAACACTAAAAAGCTAAACACAGGGTCGGGCCTTCCTGCTAGCGTTGGTGGTAAAAATGACCCCCATGATATAGCTTGTGCATTCCAGCGCCATTTCAGGGTTGAGTCCCCGCTTGGGTCTGCGTCTGGGGTGCCCGCTGCTGAGAACCACCTCACCGCACTTAATGTCAGATTTTCTGCGAAGACTGTTGCTACGGTTATTAATAAAATGGTGAGGGGTAAGTCTCCCGGCCATGATGATCTCAGCATCGAGCACCTAAAGTATGCGGGAGTACACCTGCCTAGAGTTCTATCGATGTTCTTTAACCTCTGTATTAGTCACAGTTACTTACCCGAGAGCCTTATGTATACTACAGTGGTACCGATCGTAAAGAATAAAACAGGTGACTCATCGGATCTGTCAAATTATAGACCCATCTCTCTGGCTACTGTTATAGCAAAAGTGCTGGACAGTTTGCTTGACAAGCAGTTGGAAAAGCATCTTGAACTGCATGATGCCCAGTTTGGGTTCAGACCGGAACTTTCGACTGAGACTGCTATCCTCTGCCTCAAGCAGACTGTTCAGTACTATACTAGTCGGGGCACACCTGTCTATGCATGTTACCTAGATTTATCAAAAGCCTTCGACTTGGTGTGCTATGACAAGCTGTGGCAGAAGCTGGAGGGTGATACAGAGGTGCCTCGGGAGGTGATTTCATTGCTTAGGTTCTGGTACGCCAACCAACGCAATAGAGTGCGGTGGGCGGGTGTACATTCAGATGTATACGGTTTGGAATGTGGGGTTAGGCAGGGCGGAATTAGCTCCCCCCACCTCTTTAATTTATACGTGAACCGGCTCATCGGTGAGCTCAGTGACACTGGTGTTGGTTGTTCCATAGACGGAGTAAGTGTTAACAACATAAGTTACGCGGATGATATGGTGTTACTGAGCCCATCGATTGCAGCATTACGGAAATTGGTGTGCATCTGTCAATCGTACGCGGAAGCCCATGGGCTCAGATACAACGCGAATAAGAGTGAGTTCATGTTGTTCAAGTCAGGAAGCAAAGGCTACTCCCATGTTCCTCATGTAACTCTATGCGGCATGCGTTTAAAAAAGGTAAGTGCCTTTAAGTATCTGGGTCACTGGGTGACCGAAGACCTGTGTGACAATGAGGACATTGAGAGGGAGCGCAGGGCGCTGTCCATCCGGTGTAATATGTTGGCTCGTAGGTTTGCACGTTGCACTACTCAAGTTAAGATAACATTATTCAAGGCATACTGTCAGACCTTCTACACGTGCAGCCTATGGACTAATTTTACATTGCGGGGGTACAGTGCTCTGCGTGTCCAGTATAACAATGCGTTTAGGATATTGTTGGGGCTGCCACGTTTTTGTAGTGCTTCCGCTATGTTTGCTGAGGCGCAGACTGATGATTTTTTCGCCATAATCAGAAAACGGTGCGCCTCGCTGATAAGGCGTGTGCGTGGCAGCCCGAATGGTATTCTTAGCGCATTGTCCCAGAGGTGGGACTCACCAATGTTGATGAGGTGGATGCGACTGCACGCTAGCGGCCCCTCATACTTATAATAGGTACTATAATATTTTATGTTTTTATGAGTATCTGTTATTGTTTAAATTATATTTGATTATTATTATTTGACATCACGATTAATTTTTATAATTTTTTGAATTTTTGTATCTTTAAATTTATATTCATCTATGTTTTTTATGTAATTTTATGGATTTTAATTATCTGAAATAAATAAATTGAATTGAATTGAATTAAAAGTGAAAACCCTATTGCTTCAATGGAGCGTAGGTAATTATGTTCTCAACTAGGCTTAGTTTCCCTACTACTGTCCATATTTATACTGTGCCCAAGCCGACGACGGCGCGTTGTGTGAAACCAGCACTCTTAGAAAAAACAAACACAGACCGCGTTCCGTATACCGACCTCGCCGCCGAGGTCCGTCGCGACGCCCCATTCAAAACCCTCCCCGACTTTTGCCAACGAGCCAGCCCGCACCGCTGAGCCTTTAGCTTTAATAACCCCTAAATAATAAAACGACCCAGCCTGTTGTCCCTTGCTGTCCCAAACTGACGCCGCTAAGCCGAGGTCGCATTCCACAGGAATGCCCTTAGCGAGCGGTCAGTAGTATTAGCTTGTAGCTAGCTTTGTTGCCTTGGCTGGGGGCCTTAAATTCGTTTGAGGCCACCACAGGATAGTCCGGCGCGTTGTGTTCCACGCGCGCCTCAAAGAGATGTCAGCATAGGCGTCCGTTAGGGTCAGTGCCTGCCAGGGTTGCGGATTTTGTTCGAAAGAGTTACCGCGGCCCTGGAACGTAAAAGGCACTAGGAGGAGCATGTGTGGGTTTTAGTCAGTAGAAGTCTGACACTCCCTGCCGCTCCAACCAGAGCGGGAACCGGAACTAAGGCACCTAGGTACCTAATTGGAAAATTCTCGCAACCTCCACTGAAAAAGGAGATTCCCCCGACAATTACTTGGTTATCGTCGAGCTGTAGTAATAATGTTCTAAACACGCGGAGATCTTCAATTGCACGATGTAGGATTTGTATGAAGTCAGATCTATTTTATGTATTTTTATTTACTTAGTTCAGAATTCGAGCCAAGTTTCAACACAAGGAGTACGAATCTTCCATACAAACTTGTAACACCCTATAAATCACTGTCTGGGAGTTTTTGGGAAAATAGGTTTAGGTTAGGTACCTACTAATTTTCAAGTAAATACCTATATTGATTCCAAGGATTGAGATTTTTCGATACAAACTAACACCCTCTAAATCAGGGTTTCCCAACCTCTTTTGTGTTGAACTTCTCCAGATTATAAATCACATTTTCTGGGCCCCCATTTTTATTAAAACCAGTGGGAAACTTCCAGTTTGTGCGAACTTCCAGTGGGAAAGAGACGGAGCTATACGTCCTGTATAGCTCCGTCTGGAAGTAATATTAAAGTAATACTGCTTTAAGAGTTGGTGGTTTAGGCCCCAGAGCCAAAAAACCTGTCTCACACAAGTGTGTCGAGTAAAATGGAAGAAGTGTTCACATAGCAAAAGGCATTTTTTGGATTGACAAGGAATCGTTTGATCCAAAACTTTTCCAATTTCAAGAGATGGAAGTCATCTTTCACGGTCGATTCGTCCTTCATTTCTAGAAATTCTTCCTGAACTTCTTCTGGTCGTCTGTAAGACATCGAAAACAAATGGGTTTCTGGTCATGTGCCGTATTGGTGACTGAATGTATGTCTCGATAGTAACGGTGAAATTCGTTTACAAATGAGTTTCTTTTCTATTGTATAGTTTTCAAATCATCGTCCAGTTTTTTATTTTTTATTGCTTCGTATAGCCGAGAAAAGAATAATACATTATCAGCAGACATCTATCGATTCCAAGTTGAAGCGTTGATATCAAACCCTGAATATTATAGTTCCTTGTTAGAGTGCCGTTTTGGGCCATTTTTTTTTTTTGTTACTTTGAGAAATCATCAAATGACTCCTTCCGCTCTGGGCGAAGCGGAAGGGAGTATCAGACTCTTACTGACTAACTCCCCCGTGTTGCTTCATGCCCTTTGCGTTCCAGGGCCGCGGTAACTCTTTCGAATCATTCCGCAAACCTGTCAGGCACTGGCCCTAGCTGGCCCCGTCAATTATGCTGACATCTCTTTGAGGCGCGCGTGGAACACAACGCGCCGTCGTGATCGACCTACGCCTGGTGGCGAGCGATAGGTGGCTCGCCGTCCGCAGGCCCGCGCCTACGGTGGTCGAGAATCGCCCTTTGACTCCCGACGCCAATACTATGATATGGCCACGACATAATAACTCTTAGACTAAGGGTCAATACGCTACCTACTGGGCAGGCTGCTCGTTATACCTATAAATTGCAAGACGAGGATCCTTATTATTTATTGATGTATGCAAGGCGTGGTTCCAGTACACTGCAATGGCCCAAATTCATAATTAAAAACACGCGAGCCACACCTAAAACTTCGCACAATAGTTACAATATTGGCTTCCATATTAATAGTCCGGTCAAATTACGCCGAAAATAAGGCAAACTTAGCATTAATTCTTAACTCCGATTTTTTGCCATTAATGTTTAGAGTATAAGCAGAGAAGTATGTTTAAATGCATCCCGCGAAAAGTTAACCCCCGGATGTTCGTTTGTTTTAGCAAAACATTTAATTTCATAATAACTCGTTGGGAAAAAATATTAACTGGCATGTTAGTTTGGGACATTTGTAGAACAGATTGAGCTGTACAAGTAGGTAAGAAAATTAAACGTTTTTCATCCACGGAACTGTACTTTTTTTTAAAGAATGTTATTTTTTGACTTTGTACTTCAAGCAAAAATATTAACTTGACAAAAATAATGCTAAATGGATTTTAATTAACATGTTTATTTATATTGAGAAAATTAAAACAATACTACCTCGGGGTTCCGAGATGTAAGAAATTGTCATATAAGTTTTCAGGCAAAAATGTAACTCTCCTGAAAGTTGTTTAATAATGGAAAATGTACAAACACAAACCATAATTTATCAAAATTAAACAAATCAGACGTTATTTATTACCTATCTCTTTAATTGTTAATAAAGTGGCATCTTTTTTGCCGCTCTCAGTTAAGTTCAACTATTAGAATCGTCATCCGTGTTTTGTTTCTCTCATGTGTCAGAATCAGTCAGAGTACAAAATGCATGAGAAAATTAATTTTGCTCATAACTTGTGTTTCGTGAATTCTTCCAATTTTTTAAAATATTTATTCTGCTATTCAGGGTGAAGGAAAATAAAAAAAAGATCATTCTTGAATTACAAATGGTGCAACTAACCCATTTTTTTATTTATAGATAAAATCATGCAACAATGTGCTGCTCTTGAAATGATTGCAGCAAATCGGTATTTTTCACAAAATCGTCTTATTTCAGCAAAGACGAAAGAGCTGCATTGATGTTTTATTAGTAGTTTATGAAACTGTTACATACTTACCTGAAATTATTAAAAAAACTAGAACGAGTGTACAAACGAGGGTCAAACGAGGTTCATAATTCTAAAAGAATTCATAATTGTTGTGATGAAATAATAAATTTGAAACTTTGTTATGCACAGTTTCACAAACTACTCTGTCGTCTAAACTTATGCGACTTTATCAAAACACATCAAATTGCATCATCATCATCATCTCAGCCGAAAGACGTCCACTGCTGGACATAGGCCTCCCCCAAGTGTCGCTACAAAAACTGGTCCTATGCGTCTCGCATCCATCGGCCACCAGCGACCCTCACCGGGTCATCGGTTTATCTTGTGGGAGGCCTACCAACGCTGCTTCTTCCGGTACGCGGTCGCCACTTCCTTTTCAGCCCCATCGACCATCAGTTCTGCGAGCAATTTGCCCTGCCCACTGCCACTTCAGCTTGGCGATCCTTCGGGCTATGTCGGTTACCTTGGTTCTCTTGCGGATTTCATCATTCCTGATTTGATCACGCAAGGAAACCCCAAACATTGCCCTCTACATTGCACTTTGGGTGACTTTAAGCCTTCTGATAAGACCCATTGTGAGCGACCACGTTTCAGTTCCATAAGTCATCACTGGCAACAGGCACTGGTCATAGACTTTCGTCTTGAGACACTGTGGTATGTGAAACGAGAAGATATCACGCAACTTCCCAAACACCGCCCAGCCGAGTCGGATTCAACGGTTGACCTCTTTCTGGAAGTTAGCCCTACCTAACTGGACCGTTTGTCCCAGGTAGATGTACTCGTCAACAACTTCGATTGCAGAGCCTCCGATCTTGATAGGAGTGGGTGCTACATATCCCATGACGTTGGTTTTGTCCATGTTCATTTTAAGACCCACTCTTTCGGAAGCTCTACTGAGGTCATCGAGCATTGTACTGAGGTCCTCCATGGTCTCAGCCATGACGACTATAACGTCAGCAAATCGAAGGTGAGTGATGTACTCGCCATTGACATGAATGCCTAGCCTTCTCCAGTTCAAAACCTTGAAGACATCCTCCATTGCGGCCGTGAACAGTTTCGGAGAAATGACGTCTCCCTACCTCACACCCCGCTGCTGGAGGATAGGTTTCGAAGTCTGATCCTGAAGTCGGACTGACATGGTGGCGTTTTCGTACAAACACTTAGGCACCTCGATGTAACTACAGTCGATCTGGCACCGTTGGAGAGACTGCAGCACAGCCCAAGTCTCGATCGAATCGAAGGCTTTCTCGTAGTTCACAAACGCTAGGCAGAGGGGCAGATTATACTCTTCGGTCTTTTGTATAACCTGCCGCAGCATATGGAACTGGTCAAGGCGCCCAGTTTTGGAAGATGGGCTCGTTTGAGCGTCGTGCAGGTGCGGGGTTAGACTCTGACGACTCTGTATCTGGCATCAGCTCAGCGAGCTGTCGTCGTTAGGGAATGGGGGCTGCTGCGGAGAACTCCAGGCTCTTCCGTGGGTGGCCCAGACTAGAGGATGACCAGGGTTTGTCCTCCAACGAAAAGTGGGCCGCTGGCCCGAAAAATTCCCACCAGTAGGGGAGGTAAGGGCCGAGAAGGAAGCAAGTGGAGGGTGCTCACCTCCCAGGAGACAGCCCAGCGAGCCGCTAAGCTTGGGAGGAGGGACGCCACCCAAGAGCGACCGGTCGAAGGGCTATCCCTTCGGCTTCATTTTTTTTTTTTTCTTTTTTTTTTTATTGATAGGCACGCGCTTGACCACTATCTCACCTGATGGTAAGCGACGATGTGGTCGAAGATGGAGCACGCTTGCCTAGAAGTAACCTATTCACTCTTGACTTAAAGACTCCCAGGTTGTAGCTATCAGGAAACACAGACTCCGGCAGGGAATTCCACTCCTTAGCGGTACGCACAATGAATGTATTCCCAAAACGCTTTGTGCGTGTGGGTGGGATGTCCACCATGTACCGGTGGCGCATCGCCGTACGTCTTGTGGTCCGATGATGGAACGGGCTAGGCGGAATCAAACTATGCAATTCCGTTGCACACTCTCCAAAATGCAACCGATAGAAAACCGACAGGCTAGCAACTCGGCGTCGATGCTCGAGACTTTGGAGCTTCGACTCGACGAGCCTATCATTGCCGATGATCCTCTTGGCTCGTTTCTCTATTGACTCAAGGGCATCAAGCTGGTATCTGGCAGATCCGTCCCAAAGATGCGAGCAGTACTCCATACACGATCGAACTTGCGCTTGATAAAGTTTGAGCAGCTGTTCCGGCGTGAAGTACCGTCGCACCTTTGCTAGAATTCCCAACTTTTTGGCAGCCACTTGAGCCTTTGCCTCTATAAATATGCCAAAATTGAGGGTAGATGTCAACGTAACACCAAGAAGGTCAAGTTGGTCGGTTATCGGCACGGTTACACCTCGGAAAGATGGAGCTGGGTGGAATTGGCTCCTTTTAGCGGAAAAAAGACACGCCTGGGTCTTAGCAGCATTGAACTTGACCAGATTGGCATCGCCCCACTCTGAGACAGCCTGTAGGGACAAGTTCAAGCGCTCAACCATAGCCACTCGGAGAGACCGGATCTGCGACCCACCAGCTCGTGCGTTAGACACGTATCTCTCAGCAACAGTACTGTCGTCTGCATACCCAAAGGTACCGGGTTTTAGCAGATCATTAATATGCAGCAAAAACAATGTTGCCGAGAGCACCGACCCCTGAGGAACCCCGGCATTAATATCCAGCAGTCCAGACGAGCAGCCATCTATGACCACTCGGATAGACCGATCCCTCAGGAAGTCTGCAATCCAATCACACAATACGGCGGGTAGACCGAAGGAAGGAAGCTTACCAATAAGGCTTTCGTGCCAGACCCTATCGAAGGCTTTCGAGATGTCAAGAGAGACCGCAAGTGCTTCCCCATGTTTCTCGATGGCCTCACTCCAGATGTGAATGGCATACGCTAGAAGGTCCCCAGTGGACCGATTTCGGCGGAAGCCGTATTGTCGGTCACTAAGGATATCGTTAGCTTCTAGGTATGCCAGGAGCTTACCATTCAGCACGCGTTCCATACTCTTACAGAGTATAGAAGTTACTGAGATGGGTCTATAATTAGCTGGGTCAGCTCGACTACCCTTCTTGGGCACGGGCTGCACGTTAGCTTGCTTCCAAGCCATCGGCACCTTACCAGTCTCAAACGAAAGGCGATATAGGCGTGTCAAGATCGGAGACAACTCAGGCGCGCAGGTCCTCAGTACAATTGCCGGTATCCCGTCGGGGCCACTAGCCTTATTCACGTCAAGGTTACGCAATACCCTACGAACGTCCTTCTGATGAATGCGAATGTTCGACATACTCGACTCGCATCCAACAGGAGAAGCAGGGGGCCTCGCGCCACCAGGATCAAGACGCGAATTTTCCGCAAACAGAGAAGCAAACAGGTTCACTTTTTCCTCTGCGGAATGGGCCAGCGAACCATCAGGTCTCAGCAGTGGTGGTAGTGAGGGGCGGCAGAAGTTCGATTCAACCGACTTAGCCAGGGACCAAAACGCCTTACTGCCTGCTGGGTATGAAGCAAGTTTGTTCCCAATTCGGCTAATGTGGTCAAACCGAGCCCTCCGCAACACCTTCTTGCAGGACTTGGCAGCCCTGTTGAAGGCTCTCTTCTTCTGACTCACGTCACCCGCTTTGCGCGTACGAGCGTCGACCCATGCTAGGTACGCCGCATGTTTGAGCGCATCGGCGCGATTGCACTCGGCACCAAACCATGGACGAGCCACGCCAGATATTGCTACGTCAGAGAACGGAATGAAATACTCCATTCCCTGCCGCAACACATCCGTCACGGCGTTCGCGCACGACGAAGCGTCAGTCGAAGAAAAGCAAGTAGGCTGCCAAGGATAACATGCGAAGAAAGATCGCATGCCATCCCAATCTGCTGACCTGTATCGCCAAACCCGCCGGGTGCCTCTAGGGCTAGGATCGGGCGGGGAGTAGACGGACACAGATTTCACCAGACAGTGGTCGGAACTTCCTAGTGGTGAAGAAATCGACACCGAGTAGCGGTCTGGATCTGTTGTCAGCAGAAGGTCCAAGCAATTGGCTGTGTGCGAATCAACATCCGGCACCCTCGTTGCCCCCTGGACCAGCTGGGTGAGATTTAACGCTAGCGCTAGCTTTCGCGTCTCTCGTCCAGCATGGTCTGTGCACTGGTATGGGAAGAGCCACTCCTGATGGTGGGCGTTGAAGTCCCCCAGTAACACCAATTGGGCAGAAGGGTAACGCTGCTGAGCCGCATCCGCCGCCTCACTGAGGTGTTGTGTGAGCCCAGTTGTCTCCAGATCCCCGCTGTGCGACCGATAGACACAGGCATAGACTATTTTATCTAGGCCAGTGTCCACCAGAACCCAAAGCGTTGAGAACCTGGAGTCCTCAAGGTTGCGGAGACGCCGATAGCAGATGTCGTCCCGGGCGTACATACATACACCCGCGCGTGGTTTAAAATAGTGCTCCAGGGTAAACCCTGGGTAAGTGAGGTACGACACGTCTGACGGACATCCGATCTGCGTCTCCGAAAGGAACAGGAGCGCTGGTTTCTCAGTCTCCAGGTGGTGATGGACTGCGGCGAGATTTGAGTGCAGACCTCGTATATTACACAGGTGCACTTTGTGGGAGAGGGAGTGCTGCCGCTGTACAGCCTTTTTCATTTTGTTCCTTTTATTCATTTTGAGTGAAGGAGGTAGAGGAGAAGGAAGTGAAATGAGGTTCCATGCTGCTAACCCTCAGGCACGTTCTGACAGGACGGCATCATTGGGGGACTAGTCTGGAGACTGCGGGGACGCCCGAGCCCCCCCGGGAATGTCCATCGGGCCCTCTCGTCTGGTCGCCAACCAGCACGATGGTACATTCCGGGATTTTTCGACAGTTGGCGGGGCAGCCTTTCGTGTGTGGCTAGCACACTACTTGGGCCCCCAACTACCTGCGGTCGGCCAGCGGCGCACCGTGCCTCGGATCCCGCTACTACTAATAGAAGGAATACGAATGGGTTTTAACCAGTAAGAGTTTGATACTCCCTTCCGCTCCTTCGCACCCAGAGCGGAGTTCAATTGTATGACGCCTTACGATAAAGTTCGTCGGATAAGGATGAGCTTTGGAAATTTCGTAGATAACAAAGTTCTTGCGGATTTTTTTCGAAAGAGTCACCGCGGCCCTGGAACGCAAAGGGCATTAGGAGGAACACGAATGGGTTCTAAGAGTCTGACACTCCCTCCCGCTCCGCCCAGAGCGTAAGGAGTCATTTGATGATTACCAATCCTTAAAAAAAAATCTACTGCCGAGACTATATGACGCTTAACCGTTTAAGCACTGACATGTGAGAATTCCAAATCATGTAATAAATAAATCCCGCGGTACACCGGTGTGCTGACAATGCTTGAGCGGTATTAAACTGTTTGTTTATTATAATATTCGCCACCTTGACAAATATGTATTCATCAGATAGTCTAGTAAGTCTATGAATTATTTTCATGTAATACATGTTTTGGTACTTATATTCAACGGGTATTCAACGGGAAATATATGTTTCAGTATATTCCCGTTGTCCCCGTAGGCCATATCTCCGTTAAAGGGTACGAAGGAAATTTAATAAAATAATAAAAATTACTTCCCGTTGTTCCTGTTAATTTATTGTAATAATTAAATATACTTTTCAAATGATGTTGGTGCAAGAGTGAGCGAAGTGAGCTCGGGACTTGGGGCAACCCGACTCGGACAGGTTAGGTTGGAAGGGGATGGCGAGGTCAAGTGAGCGAGCGAAGCGAGCAAGCAGACCCCGCCATCACCTTTGTGGTTATTTTTTTTTAAACCACTCAGAAATATGATTTACTTCCCGTTTTCCCCGTTAGCCGAATGTACGTTATGGGGACAACGGAAAATAAATTTAATCACGTCCCGCTGCCCCATGACGGGATATGGCATACGGGGACAACGGGATTAAAGGTATGTTTTCATAAAACTCATTCCAAATATGGCAATTATTCCAAGTTGACCTTTTTTTGTGCATTAGCAACAAAATGCAATTGTAATGCATTAATTCTAATAGCAGCTCAGGATAAGGCTGCGTTTCCTAATAATACAGATAGACCGAAGACGGTCAAGAAAATGTCTGTTTATACGTATGACTGCAGTTAATTTAGAAGTCTTGTTCATAGAAGTTGATCATGTTAAACAAAACACTCACATCTGACATTAGATGTCACCTGGAAAGACTCGTCTGCAAGTGCAAGATATACGAAAACTGACCGATAAGTTGAGAGTTGATGTGAATTTGCGAATATGATTAGACTTGCAATTTCTTGTACTTGTTACTACGCGTTAATGCGTACCAACAAGGTTAAAGTTTGACGTGCTACGTTTCCCAATGCAAAAATACTCGCAGAAATTTTGCATGACTTAAAATAAAGTAGTCTATGAAACTGCACATAACTGTATTTTAATAAACCCTTACGACGATTGTGATTTCGAAAGTATATACTAATAAAACCTTTGTTAGTAGTAGTGTACGTGAATATTAATGAATATACTAGGTAAAATTATTATAGGACTTACAGCTAATAAAAACCAACAAAAAAATAAACCATAGTCATTATCTTGATATAATTGTTAAATCCATAAACTTTGCCATAATTATGACTCTAAACAAAACACAATAGGTAGGTAGGTAACATCTTTTAGATACACATTTTGTAGAACAAGATGATTTTTCATAGTTATTTAAATTCTGACTAAACAAATATTGTGATAAAATGTGCTCAATTCGATCCAATCTGACAAATGGGTTTGAAACAACAGGGCCACATTAGGAAGATAATATCAATCTGTAATGTCTCAGGAGCCAATAAAACACACTTATAAGCACTCAGGTGGATATAGGGTATGCAAGAACACGTGTGCTCCCGGCTACGGCTGGTGAATGAATGACGCGCCACCACCATCGTGCATACACTACATTCCTTCTTTATTTTAATTGATTTAAATTAGTTCAAAATCACATCAAAACTTAAATCTTTATAATATGACTGGTAACTCATCGGATGTTGTAAATATTATTAATACTTTAAATAGGCATTATATTACAGATTTTCAATACATTTTTCATGAATAATTTTCCGCTATTTCCAGGTATATACCATACTTTTCCCTTTTTTCTTCACTTGCTTCCCAAACTGTCTTTTATAAAAGTCTAAGTCAAAACGTTCATTTCAATAAGGCCATCAAACGGCTCTTTTGATCGTCATCATTTATATCCAAATACTATGTATACAAAATAAGGTGCCTCTACTGTCCGTTCGCAAAGGTAGATTCTTATGGAGAAGAACGGACAAGAAACTCCATAGTTACTCTTTTCAAATAAATGTTTTACAATATTTTGAATACAAAAATTAACTTTAATATAATTATGTGAGGTTGATGCACCTAGAGTATACTGCTTATAGAATTCAATGTATTACCAGCAGAGGTAAACTTTTTCATTCTCTTAATAAGTACATGGTACTCACATATTTACAAATATTGGAACCATTAATAAAACAGTGTGTGTGTTAATAGAAAAATAAAACTCAAAAAAAGAAAGAGTACATCTATAAAGTTAATACATAAATTGACCAGATTGATTTTGTCTACACTACACCCTTGATTGTTCTATTCAGCAGCGAATGGCGCAGTCATTTATACCGTAGCGCCATGAATCCACGACACTGCCATCCGTGACTAACACCCATGCTCGGGTGTAGTACAATATCCAGTCATGGGGGATTCGTGCACAGTGCTCCCCGCACAACATTACGGACAACGGAAAGATATCCGATCTATCAAAATAAATTTCTGAAATGCATACTCACTCATGAAAATTCCGTTATAATCTGTGCGGGAATCGAACCCGCGACGCGCAGCGCAGCAGCTGATCGCTCGTCCACCACGCGACGAACCACCGCGCCAACCGTGTCGTCGTGTGAGCCATTATTGATGCTTACACTAACGTTTCCCGGTCTTTCCTCACATTTATTCTTTAAGCATGGTCATATGTGCGGATAGTATTTGCGTGACGAAATGCAAACAATTGATCCTAGCAAAACCAGTGCCCTGATTAAAATAGTATTGATCTACTGATTTTGTTTTATATTTACAATAAGTGGGTATGTAGGTTATTTACAACAAAAAGTTAAATATGTCCAAGATTTACGATAACAATTGGTTACTATTTTTATTTAAAATAAGAAGCGTGCAAATAACTCTCTCTCTCAATCTTGTTATTTAAATGAAAGTACTTACTCAATAATAATAATTAACAATAATTTACTGTTTGCATTACAACACATTAAAAATAATTGCGTACTATCCAGGCATGGCCCTTTGTTTTGTTGTAAACAACACTCACTGCATGCCTTTGTAACATTTACGCTTATCAGTTGCTTACCTCAATCGAAGCAGAATTGTTATTTTTCGTTACTTAATCCTACGAAACTGAGGCAACAAAGTAATCATTACCTGTAAACATCTACCTTGGTAACGATTTATTTACGTGTAGGTAGGTGGGTACAGCGTGACTACGTTCTGTTTTCACTTCAGTATCCAAACTACTAACGATCCTTATCAGATCGAAATATAGTCGCTTAATTGATCGTAAACAACTTTCAACGTGCATTATTTTTCAGCGTGCATTCTTACCCTTTTTCTGGTAGGTAAATGTTTTGTAAGCTTACTTTTATCCTCGTCGCCACTTGTAATGTCTCAGGAGCCAATAAAACACACTTATAAGCACTCAGGTGGATATAGGGTATGCAAGATACAGAACACGTGTGCTCCCGGCTACGGCTGGTGAATGAATGACGCGCCACCACAATCGTGCATAAACTACACAATCTTTAATAGTTTAAAAAAATCGTTACGATTTGCTTGGATGTGTTTAATTTTCTTGTAATTAAGTGAGACATGGTCCATAAATTAAAGTTAACCTAAATTTATTAGAGTTACATTTTTGCCTGAGCCGCTATTTCAAAAAAACAGGTATTAATATCTTCCGTTAACAGAAATTGTTTAATTTTGTTGCATAGAGTACTAAGGTATTTAATTGAATAATTTTATGAAAAAAAATCGGAGTTAATATTTTTGCCTAAAGTACAATTCTAAAATTTAGTTTTTTTTATTTTTTCAAAAATCCCGAGGGTGAAAATGTTTAATTTTGAAGAAAATATTTTGCTTTACCTATTCTCGACATATTGTAACTAACATTTTCGAGTTAATATTTTTTTCCGAGTTTTTATTAAAATAAACGCGTTTTTGTTTTTTTTACGTGATTACGTGGGACGTGATCCGGTTCTGGAAAATGTTAAATTTTTTGTTACTATTAGAAGAGCTAAGGTCAAATACACGATTCAAGAAAAAAATCTGAGTTAGGAATTTTTGCAAGGTTCAAAGCTAATTTGACTGGACTATAAAATTCATGTAACAACCTAGTTCCCTCATTGGCGCAGTGGTTGGAAACGCGACTGCTGAACGTGGGGTTCCAGGTTCGCTCCGATGCGCCGAGCTAATTTCCGGAAAGACACGAATATTGAGTAAATCGTTTCTGTTTTTGTTTAATGTTTAGGTTACATTTTTTACGACAGAATTATTATTATTTACCATTTCGCGGATTTATCAGTCATGACTAATTTCGAGATAGTTATCATTATAACAGATACCTGACTTTTCGCTTCATGAATGCTATAAGGTGGATCTATTTAAATTTTAAAAGTCAGAATTACCTACGTATCCCAGACATAATCTAGCTCCAGTAAGTTATTTCACTCCCGGATATGGATATGTTAATCGGATTTATATCTTTACTTGGAATGATATACTACATCCAATCTTTTACCGGATATAGTTAGCCCATGCCTAATTTAACAGACTATCTCCGAAGTATCAGATCTTTACCATTCGAAATAAACCTCTTTCGAATATAAACATTTAGCAAATCCGTTTTAATATGTGACAGAGTTCTGACCAAAAAAAAATATATGATAAACTCCTTTTTGAAGTCGGTTAAAAATCTAAGGCAGTGTCACTGATTGTGTGTTATACCCCGTTGAATGTCCGGATTTGTCCGGTCCGGAGGTTAGTCTCTTTTGAAGTCCATACAATTAATTTGTACTGGTCAAATCATATGAGAACCATGTAGGTTGATGTCTGAGGTGGTCTTTTGAGGAAAATACCACACAGATTTAAGTGGACCTGTCCAGACAGTGCAAGCATTTGTCAGTTATCATGTAGCTCAAATTTAGAACTTTAAAGATCTCAATGATTCGCCAAACAATACCAAAGTAAGGACGTTTGGGTAGGCCACAAAAGTACTCAAAATGCCAGACATTGTTAAAAAATACAATAGAAAAGAAAATAATAACCTTTTAGTCCTCATATTCACAATAGTGAATTAAAAAAGTAAAATAAAAAAGTTGGATTGATGTTCAACACTCAATCATGCTGAAACAGCTAAAGAGATCTGGATGAACTTTGGCATCTAGATAGATTGTACTCTGAATTTAAAAAAAGCACATTTTATCCTGGGAGTAACATTTTTCGAAAGTTGATCATACTGTCTAACTGCCATTTGCATTGAAAGAAAGGAAGAAAAATGTTTATTTGGGACTCATACAAGACAAACAGAAAAAAAAAGAAATTAAAAACAAACTGTAATACATGAAAGAGCTAACAATATTATCTGTGCGAGGCCAAAAAGATCCCTATCTCAGCATAGATCTTTATTTATTTATTTTATGGATGGGAAATCTTGAAATGACTTCTTTCGGTCTGGTCGGAGCAGAAGGGAGTGTTAGACTTACTGAATAAAACCCATCAGTGTTAGTCCTTATGCCCTTTTCGTTCCAGGGCCACGGTGACTCTTTCAAACAAATTCTGCAACCCTGGCAGGTAACTCAGCATTATATGCAGCAATATTTGCCAGTCATCTTTTCCAGCCACATACATCATTAGTAGAAGTAGGTAGCTAACTCAACTTTTATTTTAGCACAAAAGTTAATATTTAAAACTATTGAGCAGGTAGGCAACTACAAAACTACACACTGTTCCTCAAAAGTAACATTGGACAAGGGTGATTGGATAGGGGTAAGTATGATGACGTTTTTGCCCGACTAGCTTGATTTTTTAGAAGAAAAGGTAAAACTTATAAGACGATTCTTTTTGTTTTTTCATTGAGGAAAACAAATTAAATGTCCTAAATCTTTGAAGACAGACCGTTAGTTTAGTTTACTATGCGATTGATTGACTGATTGTTTTGTAATATTTGATGATATAATACCTTTCAATCATGCTTCATTTTACGTTTCAAATAAAATATAAGCAATTCAGTCTCACAACGATTGTACAGTTCATGATAGAACTCGTAAAAAAATATGAATACACACCTTAAAATTGCAATCCAAAAGTTTATATTTACGACACATGTCCACACACTCACAACACGAATTTAATATATTTCTAAAACATTTAAAAGTCACCAATTCTTTACTTTCCCATTTAAAAACTTGTTCGAACGATAAAAGTTTTTCATAAACGTCACGTCACGTAAATATTTTCATCGAACTGTCAAATTATATTACCCGATCGAAAAAATGGAACACGGAAACGGAACACACGTTTATATAAACGCGGCATTATGATTTAGTCGGATAATAATTAAAAAATTGGCGCAAAAAAAAATTGGAGCTGCGTTTTGTTTTACTGTTTAGCTTGCGAGGATATCCAAGTTTTTCTGTGTCGAAATTGTTACGCGGTGTAAAGACTGCTGTCCGGTTGCAGCGGCCTTCTAATACTGTTCAAGAAATAACGCGAGATAGTATTGGCCGTTCGCCGCGTCCGCGGCCGGTTTACGCACAGGCAATGTAGGTACCTACAATATACCTACAATGCCACAATAATTATGGAGACAATTACTGTACAAAATAGTCCCGCTACTGTTTGAGGTCGTTTGCGTGCTTTTTAATAGTCGACTGGCTCAATGACCTTATTTTAATAATGAGATGATGATAATAATGGCGATAGGGTCATTAGTTTTACAAAAAGTTGAAAAGCGAGCGTGGAATACATAATTTTATGATGTTAAAGGATTAAGAGAATGGACCATTCACCAATCCGTCACGCTAATTTATACTTTGAACTTTTTGTAATTTTGCTGAAGTATATTGCAGCTTCTAGGAGGCCTAGTTATGTTTAAGTAGGTACCTATAGTTCAAAATTCGGTCCAACTATCAAATCATTTGAAATTTTGAAATAAAGTAGCTGCATTATAATATCGGCTACCAGTGCCCCTCACGGCCTCACCAGGTCATCGTTCCACCTTGTGGGAGGCCTTCCAACGTTGCGTCTTCCGGTACGCGGTCGCCAAGTCGCCACCGACACCGATGGATGCGAGACGCACAGGGCAGGTTGTTGTGGCAACACATGGGGGAGGCCTATGCCCAGCTGTGGATGGCTTTCGTCTGATAAATTTTAATAATTGTTGTTAACTTTACGGTCCTCGTCATATAATTTTGCCCCTCTGAAGAAGAGAAGACTACGAGTGGCTGCGTAGTAGTCAAAATTACGAAGAAACTGCAACTGCGTATGCGCAAGAGACATGGGGGCGGGGTTTATGGCGGCGCGATTTTATGTCTCAGTCTTACGTTCGATGCATGCTTGCGTCCCGCTTGCTCCCGTCTACGTGACTGCACAGGCTGCGCGATCTTTGCAAATGGCTAACTTCAGAGGGGCAAAGTTATTTGACGAGAACTGTAATTGTGACGACATTGTTATAATTATATTTTCTTATGAATATTCTACTAACTTCTATGAGATTGAACTATTTACCGCAAGGAGTTTAAGGAGTCGCTTTGACCAAACTCCTACTTATCGGGGTGCATCTGTTCCTGTTACTGATCGGCTCGAGCTCCTAGGCATGGAGTTGACATCCAGTCTCAACTTCGGCGCCACCATCAAGTACAAAGCCCAAATTGCGGCCAAAAAGCTGGGCATCCATCCAATAGGGTGAAGCGATACTTCAGGCCTGGACAGCTTTTAACCCTTTACAAAGCACAAGTCCGATCCTGCATGGAGTATTGTAGCCACCTTTGGGATGGCTCAGCTAAGTAGGTATTAGCTTGCCGCGCTTGACTCGGTGGAACGCAGAGCTAAGAGGCTCATCGGTGACGCAAAACTGGTGAATGCCAAGCTACATAGCTTGGCTCATCGCCGTAAGGTTGCCTGCTTATCGGTCTTCTACAGATTGTACTTCGGTGAGTGTGCCCAAGAACTCCACAACCTCATTCCTCCGGCCCCCTTCTACCATCGGACATCCAGACGCACTGCATCTTACCATCCCTACCTTGTAGCTATTCCACCAATTCGCACTAAGCGTTTCCAAACGTCTTTTATAATGCGCACAGCAAAGGAATGGAACTCTCTGCCTGCGTCTGTGTTTCCAAAAGCTTACAACCCTAATCTCTTCAAAGTTAGAGTGAACAGGCTCCTTCTGGGTAAGCTCGCTCCATCGTAGACTTTGTCTCTGTCATCTCTGACATTGACTAGAGTCAAGAGCAAACCCATCACTAATAAAAAAAAAAAAAAACAAAGATTGGTTTTTATGGAATATTAAGTTTAGCTTCTAATGTTATTTTTGTAAAACATTCAGACACAATTTGTTAATTGTTATTGAATAAATGAAATGAAATGAAAAGATATTATAATGGTGATTATAATATTCTTTCTCAGATAGATATATGGCAAAGGTATTGAAGCCATAAAGTCCACCACATCTATAAAGGTAAGTCTATGGGATTGAAATAAAAAAAAGTAGATTAAACATTATAAAATACAGATAATTTATTTCTACTTAGTTCACTTCGTAGTCTCATCTGTCTCGGAAAGTTTTCTTTTTCTCTTGTTGTGATGTTCGATTCTCTCTTCTAAGCTCGCTGTAAAAATTAAACAAAATTTTTTCTTTATTAAAAGGTGCGTATTTACAAATAATTAGGGCGAGTTTTTTGATCACAGTTAACTGAACGGTTTAAATTACTGTACCTAATAAAAAATCGCTAAAATGCGATCGATTGTTAGCTAAGGAGTGGAATTCCCTGCCAGACTCTGTGTTTCCTGATAGCTACAAACTGGGAGTCTTTAAGACAAGAGTGCTCTAGGCAAGCGTGCTCCATCTTTGACCACATCATCGCTTACCATCAGGTGAGATAGTGGTCAAGCGCGTGCCTATCAATAATTAAAAAAAAAACCTACCTAAGTAGTTACTTATTTGACCATTGGTAAAGCGTAATATTAACAAAGGCGAAAACTAGAACCTTTGTGGCATAGAGACCCCGCCGCCATTTTGATTGTTGCGTAATGGTTTTCACATGGCGACTTTAACTCTAAATATCTCAGCAACGTGACACGTTGGGGCACTATGTTGCCATCATTTTTGTTTCAAGTAAGTGTTCTCTACCGATTTACATAGAAATGTTCCATTGTGCGCCGCGATTTTGGAAAAAAATCAAAATGGCAGCTGTGGGCTGTGTCAGCTCCCATAATAAAATGTTCGAACCCCTTAAAATGCCCATAATATTTTTAACCTCACTTACTATTGAGTTTGTTACGCATTAACGCCTAAATTGCAGAACCTATTTTAATGAATTTTGATAGAAACAGAGATAGATAGGATTCTGGAGAAAGTTAAATAAGTTTTTTTGCGAGCTAAGCTGCAGGCAAAGACAACCAGTCTTTGCCTGCAGCTTAGCTCGCAAAAAAACTTTAGGGTTCCGTATTCAAAGGGTAAAAACGGGATCCTATTACTAAGACTCCGCTGTCCTTCTGTCTGTCTGTCTGTCACCAGGCTTTATCTCATGTACCTACCGTGACAGCTAGACAGTTGAAATTTTCACAGATGATGTATTTCTGTTGCCACTATAACAACAAATACTAAAAACAGAATGCCGAATGATATTTTGCCGTTTTATAGATAATGGTACGGCCCCGACTCGCACTTGGCCGGCCTATTTTTTTTTTCTATATTTCCATAGACATCCAGATACTTACAGCATGTAACTCGATTCAGTAAAGGCGTATAGACTTTAGCTTTAACACCTTGCAGCAGACAATCAGTGTACGCCATCACTTTATCAGAATCTGCTATCTCGCCACCACACAGTTTCAAGTACTGAGACTCTAACTCGTTGATCACATCCTTTATCATTGTTGTCCTGAAAATAATGAATGTAAGCTATTATAAACGTACACGGAGTAGGGTAGATGACTAAAAAAATCTAATTAGTCCGTGAGATAGATTTCCAAAAATAATTAGACGCGTATTTTTTCTTTTTTCACGTAAACAAAAAATTAAAACGATACAGAGCGTTGAAAACTCCTGTGACGTCACTTGCAAGTACACTTTTTACTTACACGTGACTTCACCAGCCCCCACTCCTGATTTTTGTTGCGTTTTATCTTCGTCAATTTTTATTGATTTAATAAAGCAAAAAATACTTGTCCAATATTTTTCGATAATCTAACTGACGGACTGAGTAGAATCATATATTTTTTAATAAGGAATCATCCAAATTCAAAACACTTCATGATCTCTTGGGTTCTAATCCAACGATCTGTTTGCGGATGAATGGACGAAGATTTTATTGGTATGTCAGAAGTATCTACTGTGACAGGGATGCATAAAAGAGTTGTTAACCTTTTTATTTGTATTCTTTTGTGTCGATTTTAACTGTGTTTATTTGTATATATTGGGTCCAATTAAAATAGGTGGACAAATTTTACCACAGCGCTCAGTAGGTCTAACCAAAGATATCCAAAAACACTGATTAAAATGATTTTATTTTGACCTAAAATAATAAATACCTGGCACTCTAGAATAAACACATCCATCCAATAGGGGTAGGTATGCGGTGACGTGGTCACGTGCGCCTGCACATTTGTAGTATCAATGGATGTGTTTATGCATTGGGTAACCAACATTTAGTGTATTTTTGTTCGCTGATTATTTTAATTGTAGGTATCTAATGCGATTTTTTTATATTTTTTTTTACCATTGTCCTTATTTTGGTGGTCTGAATGATTCCTAAAAGTTTGTCCGCCTATTTTAATGGGACCTTATATATGTTTATATTTGTGTTTTTTTTTTATTGATAAAATTTACGTAGTTACTGTTATTGCTTTTTAACCATTGTAATTAAATAAATAATTAAATGGTTGTTTTTAAAATATTTAATTTTAAGGGACAGCGACAGAGCGGTAGCGACATCTGCTTATGTTTGAACAGTAGGATTACTGCATACCCACTCCGCTTCTTGCAAAACTACTTAATGAACTAGGGCGGGAAGTCTTAACACAGTTACCGATCGCCTACCGACCGAATTCGGTCGATAAGTCCTAAGGCCTTAAACCTAAGGACGTAAGTTTTTATGGATGGGAAATCATCAAATTACTTCTTCCTGGGTAGCGAATACCGTGTAGCTCAGAATAGGCCTTTTTTTTTTTTAGGAAATTGCCACTTACAGATCCAGCACGCTAGGGCTATCCACTGCTTAACCGGACTATTCTGCGGTGACCTCAAATGAATTTTAGGCCAGGGCTAAAAAGATAGCTAAATTTAAAACTATGACCACTCGCTAAGGGCATCCTCTGTAGGATATAGACCTCGGTTTAGCGGCGTCATTTCGGGGGGGTAGCAAGGGACAGGCTGTGTCGTTTAATTAATTAGGGAGTATAAAGCTAATGGCTCAGCGACGCGGGCTGGCTCGTTATGCAAGAGTCGGGGAGGGGTTTGACAAGGGTGTCGCGTATGGCCTCGTCGTAGAGGCCGGAAAACGGAACGCGGTCTGTATTTGAATTTACGAAGCGTGCTGGTTTCCCTTTTCTTGAATCAGAGTGATGGGGTCCTCAGGCTCGACGAGGGTATGCCGAGGACGGCGAATCTTATCTATCTAGGCCGATGCGAAGGGGCTCTGGTGCTTTTCTGCAGATTCGATGAAGCGCTTTGTAAGGCGTTTCATGAACTGCTTAATAGTCGGGATTTTGAGGTGGACATGGAGCCGTCGTTCAGCCACGAAATTACGGTTTTGGACAACTTGCATCCTGTGGATCTGCTTTGACTTGAGTGGCACACGCGTAAGTCATGATCGGACGTATCCACGTAGTATAAATGCGCAGTTTGCATTTTAGATACAGTTTGCTGCGTGCATTCAGCATAGAGAGGTAATGTTTCTTAAGCAAAGCGAAAAAGTAAGTACAAACTTAATGTTTTGAAGCGTCCATTCGCTCTGCAGATGTGCCAGCATTTCGGATAGCTGGTGCTTGTCGTATCTCCAACCGGATCCAGGCAATTGGTACGAACAGCTGAAAAGATTCAGTGGTACGTCCAACGCCATGTTATACTGCGGCTTTCTGAAAAAAAAAGAAAGATAGATAGAATACAACGTGTAACAGAATGTGCGTTCATTCTGTAAACGTAAAAGTTATACAGCATTATGTAAAAACTTTTACTATGGGACCAATACACGCAATGTCCACGCGCCATAAGATTGTTGAATATTATTTCCAATGACGTAGATATATATTTTGCTGCAGCCTGATGAAGTTCACGCCCAGTTTTTTTTTTATTAGTGATGGATTTGCTCTTGACTCTAGTCAATGTCAGAGATGACAGAGACAAAGTCTACGATGGAGCGAGCTTACCCAGAAGGAGCCTGTTCACTCTAACTTTGAAGATATTAGGGTTGTAAGCTTTTGGAAACACTGTTTTCAGGGTTCCATACCCAAAGTGTAAAAACGGGACCCTAGTACTAAGACTCCGCTGTCCGTCTCTGTCTGTCTGTCACCAGGCTGTATCTCAAGAACCGTGATAGCTAGATGGTTGAAATTTTAACAGATGATGTATTTCTGTTGCCGCTATAACAATAAATATTAAAAACAGATTATACAATAAAGGTGATTTTTTATTAGCCTTCGTGCGCGAGTCCGACTCGCACTTTGCCGGTATTTTTAGTTTGTCCCCTAAAAACGACCCGCATCCTCAAAATTTATTTATTTAAGTAACGCGTCCCTGTTTGGGTCACTGAAGTACATTTTTTTTATTTTTAATAAATAAATTACAGTTCTCGTCAAATAACTGTGCCCTCCTGAAGTTGGCTACGAGTGGCTGCGTAGTAGTCAAAATTAAGAACAAACTGCAACTGCGCATGCGCAAGAGACATGGGGGCGGGGATTATGGCGGCGCGATTTTATGTCTCAGTCTTACGTTTACGTTCGATGCATGCTTGCGTCCCGCTTGCTCCCTCTACGTGACTGCACCAAGCGATCTTTGCAAATGGCTAACTTCAGAGGGGCAAAGTTATTTGACGAAAACTGTAAGTAAGTAAGTAATTTCTTCTTCTCAGTCAGAACGCTCTTGCCAGAGCGATCGTGGTCGTCATGTAGTGTTATGGGTAGTGGTGATCTTTTTCACAAATTCTCGCCATTTTTCCCTAAAGTTCATATGACGTGTTTGTACCAGAATCGTTTCAGTAGTTTCGGAGAAAATTTTCTGTAACAGACGGACAGACAGGCACCCGAGTGATCCTATATGGGTTCCGTTTCATACGGATGGTCGGAACCCTAAAAAAAAGACAGTTCAAATTTTCACACCTGGGACGTTTCTCCACATCTAAAAGTTCGCTTATGACTTCAGGAGACTCCTTCTTCTCCCCAATGAGGAGCAGCACACCCATGATGCAGCGGATCTGGTGCCAGAGGAAGGCGTTACCCTCAATAAGAAGGTAGTACATTGAAGTGGCTGAAAAAAATTGAGTTTTTATTAAAAAAAATAATCATGTCGATTGTATTCATGAACCCAGGTCTATCCTTTTAATTTCAAAACTAATATCTGACCACGGATTCGCCTGCGTGAAAACCCGTTAAGATCTAGCCGTTCCGGAGATTAGCCGAAACAAACAGACAGACAAAAAAAAACATGGTTCTTCGTATTTTTTATGTATTTTTATATTACATACAGGAACTGAAATTTTATTTTATAGATGTTCACTAGCATAATGTCACCCGAGATAACGAAAAGGTTTTAAAGATACCATAAAATCACTTGGAAGTATTTAGAGAAGTTGAGTTGAGATTGACTGCTGCGCTGCGTGTCGCTGGTTCGATTCCCGCACGGAACAAATGTTTAGAAGAAGAAGAAGCACGTTTTTTCTGCCACATATGACGCACAAAACCACAAAATTAAATTAAAGCTACTTATCAACTACAACTTATTAAAAAAAAAAACCCTGTTGCACTGTCCTGCGCTGTCAGGACCGGACATAACTACATCGAGTCTCTGTCTGTGTATTTGTACGGCCTACAGATAGTTGTTCCGGGTCTGGCTGTTTATTTATGTGAGTTCATATGTTGGTAAACGCACCCACGATACAGGAGAAATTCATAGTGTAGGGCGTTTTATTAAAAGAAAAAAAAGAAACCTTACTAAAATTAAATGCATACCTACCAAGTAACAAACAATCTATGTTTGTTACTCGGTATGCGGTACAGAGAGTACAGTTCTCGTCAAATAACTTTGCCCCTCTTAAGTTGGCTACGAGTGGCTGCGTAGTAGTCAAAATTACGAACAAACTGCAATTGCGCATGCGTAAGAGACATGGGGGCGGGGCCCGATTTTATGTCTCAGTCTTACGTTTACGTTTGATGCATGCTTGCGTCCCGCTTGCTCCGTCTACGTGACTGCACCTGCGCGATCTTCGCAAATGGCTAACTTCAGAGGGGCAAAGTTATTTGACGAGAACTGTTAAGTCCCGCAAACCTCAGTTGAAAGGGAGAATCCTCCGACCAGACGGTTAAATAAACTCACGTAATTCTCTATCCTGATGATTGACCGGCAAAACATCAGCTCTTAATATTTCTCTTCTGAACTGCACGACACCATTGCCGACATCCATTTTGCACAGATTCCGGTAGTCGTTGGAGCCCACGAGGCGGGCGCAAGCTAGTCGCATAGCCTGTATGTCTAACGACGACTGAGGAAAGTAGTATTTGTATGTACGTTTGTTGCAGTTGAATCTGAAAACAATATAAAGACGGTCATTCTTCATTTTTGACATTGATCGTATTATAAAATTTTATTCTCTGACATAACTTTTTGATATCAATTTATGACATTGTAAACATTTTCATTTTAAATGATGATGACACTGTTTTTATTTGAGTAAGTAATTGGTTTGGATCATATTTATGAAATTTTATGTTTAGAATTTAATTTACAGTATGCCTATTTACCTATGATTTTATAATAATTGGTGACATTTATAATTTAAATTATAATTTTGCATGCCTAAATTGGTAAAATACAGTGAACTGCGCATTCACCTAACCGCTGGAATATACATATAATTATGTACTGTGTTTTGCAATAAAGATTGAAATTGAATTCTTTGCGAAAAACGGAAATAATAATTAACTAATCGTACCTACTTCTTAATATTTTTGGTGACACAGTAGGTCTTATTGTTAGGTTATTCTGCCAGGGTTGCGGATTATGTTCGAAAGAGTTACCGCGGCCTGGAAAACAAAGGGCACTAGGAGGAACACGGATGGGTTTTAGTCAGTAAGAGTCTGACACTCCCTTCCGCTCCGCCTAGAGCGGTAGGAGTCTACTGATGATTCCCCATCTCAATCCATAAAAAAAAATTGAATGGCAACTCAAAAAGTACCCATCAGGGTAGAGAATGTAATTTTAAGCCAATGGCAGAAGCCAGTTGGTTAAAAATATGTTAAAATTTTGTTAAACGCCTTTTTTAACCGACTCCTTTCAAAAAAGGAGGAGGCTCCCAATTCGGTTAAATTTTTTTTCGTCATGTTAATCTAGATGAGGCTGGTGTTTCCTAGCTGGCTATGTAAGCGACATTAATACCGCCACAAAAAATCAAAGCAGCAGAATCAACAAATGAGACTCGTAGCGCCATCTATCTCGACAGCTGCGATCTAACTGGACAAAATCCTAAATCGCGATATCAGAGTTTACCGTGCGATTAGAACATATGCAAAGCCGTTATAAAACGTTGGTAATGCGATTCTGATATCATTTTACCATATGAGAACCGTAGACCGGTAATCAATAGGTAGGTAAGTAATTAATTAAATGGTATAATACCTTGCACTGTATTCAGGCATATCTTCCGGGATAGGTATCCAGGCAACTGCTTTGATATCTGCTGGTAGTAACCTGTTCAATATTTTACAATATGGCATCTCATTGTCTATGGATTGTTGGGAGAACTGCTGTGACTGTGGGAATTTACTCCTTAACGATATTGAAATAACCTGTAAAAGGAAACTTTTTTTCAGTCTTTGCAATTCAATCCTCATGTCAATAAATGGCACACTCTTTGTTTGCATAGACTAGAACATTTGGCATAGTTTTCAAATGGACAAACTACTAAGTACAGACGCCACCACATAGCCGAAACTGTCAAATTTTCCCAATCAACCTTGAACCTAACACTCCAGCGATAAAGTTGAAAATCTGTTAAAGAAATTTGACAGATTGCTGGGGTCAGTACAATTTCTTTTTAAATTTAATTGGCATTCAAGCAAAACAATATTAGGTCATCTGCCCAGTCTTTACCCAAATATGTAGGGGTTTTCTTCCACTTGCATATTATCTCTCGTTTTGACCGACTTTAAAATTTTTTTTCAATTTGGTTGTTTTTTTTTAATGTTTGTTTTATTACAACTTCATCATTTATGAACCGAATTGAAAAATTCTTCTTTTATGTGAAAGGATATACTTTCCGATCGGTTCCAAACTACTGAAACTACTGAACCGATTTTGATGAAATTTCAAAATTTCATCAAAATCGTTTCAGTAGTTTGGTTTTTAAATCAAAATACAAAAACATAAAAACATATTAAAAACAAAAAACAAAACATAAAACATATTATGTCAAAAATTGCGTATTTTGCTTTCCTGTGACTTTCCAGTGGACAAAAAATACAACCGACTTCCAAATAAAAAACAAAGTCAAAGCATTTATTTCAATTAGACCATTTACTTTTGAATTGTCAAGGTCGGTCGGTCCAAAAGATGAAGTTTCTTGCACGTTCCAAAGCGTAGATCTCTATGGAGAAGAATGTGCAAGAAACTCCACGGACACTCTTTTAAAAATAATATTTTGTTACAAAGTTATGGTTACGTCATTCATATTGAAATTATACATATATGTGAGCACAGAAACATAGCATACTATCCTAATTTTTAAGATCTTTTTATGTAAATACCTATATTTGACAAATAAATAATTCTACTTATTCTATTCTATTCTAAAATAATTTTAATTTCAGAAGTAAAAGTTATTGAGAAGCTGTACCTATCTAAAATTATATTTATAGTTCAGAATCGTACCATGCACATCTATCAACAGAATGCTTAAAAAACATTTTAAGAATGCAAAGCATTTTATTTAATAAACATAGTTTTGTGTTAAAAAGTAATGATTTGACTACCCATTTGTAACAGAGCTCTTAATATTCTGAAATGGTTTAATCGGTCAAGCTCTGCCGTCACACCGCCGGTGTGTCGCCCGATTCACGCGTTTTTTTAAACTCTATTACTACTATAACATGGTATTTTATCTATACTTCTATACTAATATACTAATATTATAAAGAGGAAAGATTTGTTTGTTTGTTTGTTTGTTTGTTTGTTTGTTTGTTTGTTTGTTTGTTTGAAATGAATAGGCTCCGAAACTACTGGACCGATTTGAAAAATTCTTTCACCAGTAGAATCGTACATTATCGATGATGGACATAGGCTATAGAATATTTTCAAAAAAGTTAGGGATCCGTATGAAAACTTCGATAATGTAACCCAAGGTGTGAGAAAAAATCCTTATATCGCGTACGCTGCGGAATCTATTGACAATAGAGCAAAGTGATGTACTACAGTTTTATAGAGGTCATCAATGTTTACAAAAAAGTCCGCGATACCATATGTCTAACTATTATGGTTAAGTCACCATGACCGCTTTTTGTTAAAATTATTCAAGCAAATCCTTGGTGATATGAAAAAATGGAGATTTCGGTATCATGATATTAATCCTTATCCATTTAAATGGTTTGATAATTAAGGTTGATTATGTCCGTGTAAATCAAGCTTTAAATTATTCAAATCGGACCTTTCGTTCAAAAGTTACGACAGTAATAAACATGCTCGGAGTAAGAAAAATGTCGCGGCTTGAGCGAACTGGGAAGAATCATAACAATGCTTGGTCCGATGAAGTTGAAAATGATTTCGATAAAACAATAAGAATAACAAATGTTTGGATTTTTCGCAAATAAACTACATACATAATAAGGGGTGAAGCAGGGGTTGCAGCAAGTTTTTAGGGGAGGACATTATTGCTTGCTTTAATTTACGTCCGAATGCTATGAACGAACTAAAAATGGGATTATTTAAACAGATGTACCTAACAATTTTTGCATAATCAACTCCTGACGGGGTGAACGGGGTGAACAGTTGCGCTGAACCTGAGACCATAGAATAAGTAGAAATGGCTAAGTAATAAATGTGCTTAATTTTCCAAAACTGACCTTTATAAGGGGGTGTAGGGGGCGTTGAAGTTTGTGGAGTACCTACTAAATCCGCGCGGACGAAGTCGCGGGCGAAGTGCTAGTTATTATATAAAATGCAGGTTGGGCTTGACGGTTGTTCTGTAGTTTCGCACGCGTGATGCCTGACCGGTTAAATAAAGTATATATACATACCTGTCCAAAAGCACTGACACCTTTGTCAGTCCGTCCACAACGATGGTAGTTTGATGTTTCTCTACTTTGTACCAAGCATGACTTGATCAATGCGTGGAAGAGATGGTGCTCGATTGTCTGGTTAGTGTCTTCTTGTACCGCTAGACCATTGTAGTCCCAACCGAAGTAGAGTATACGCAGTAAGACTCGACGGAAGTGGCACCTATGGATTAATACCATTGGTTTTAAGAGTTGCTTTAATTATTATAATGGTCATTATTTATTTCTCAGTAATTTGCATTTTGTTCTGAAAAATTGTAAGTATCTACTTATGTACCTACTGAATTGTTAGAAAAAGTTATTTTATTTTAAGACTGCTAAAGTTGTTGCTGTAATAAAAAGTTTATTGCAACTATAACTATATAGGCACACACTTAAATAAAAGACTCAACTAAAACACTACTCTAAAACATTTGCTGTAATTGAATTCAGAATTCAAGATAATTATCAAATTTTCATATGTTAATCTCTATGCGCAACAACACAAAATTCAAATTCCAATACAAATAAACAATGCTGGAGTTCAAGTTGTGAGATAGGTACTGATTGAATTATTATTGATAGAAAGATAGACTGACAGACAGCGAAGGCTTAGTATGAGGGTTCCGTTAGTTACCTTTCGGGTACAGAGCCCTTAAAAGTTAAATGAAATCACTTACTTGCTAAAATCCAACTGTTTTTTGTCTTCTTTATCGTTTTTACTATGACTATTCTCTGATAAATTCTTGCTTATAATATTTTTAAGTTGTACATTATGTGCTTCGAGCTGCATTATTCTCGCGATTAGATCCTGAAAATATTATATTTATTTACATGTAAGTAGGTAGTGAAATCAGTACAAGAGGTTATACAAGTTAAGTATTTTGTATCTATGTATTTACTTGTTTGTCCAACTTAGACAACTCTTCTTGTGGTGTTATATCCGCATTTTTCTTTTTTGGTGGCATTTTCTAAATAAATTAGAAAATTATGCATGAAATATTTACGAAAGTGAGTTGGCGCTGGTGAAGTCACAAGTTCACAACAAAGTACACAACAACTTGTACACAGAACATAAAAAAATTAAGTTGGTTGACATTGACAGTAGGGATGCGATTTCTAATCGATTAATCAAAGAATTGTTTGTATTTGAAAAAAAAAAAATTATTTATTGAAATGTAGCACAGAATCGATTCAGTAAATCGATATTTTATTCCAGAAAATCGACATGCAATGTTTCTGTTTTCATAAAAAACAAAACTACTTACAGATAATTGAACGCATTCAATATGGAATTCTCCATGGTACTGAACACTTATATAGAAAAACTGGTTTTCACTTAATTACTCAAAAACTCAAGAGATGGATAATATGTGCTTAGTTTCCTTTGCTTCTCAAATAAATAAAAAAATAAAAAGCTTCGTTATTTATCTAAAACTAAAGAATTTCCTGATTATATTTATTGATAGGGGACTTGGTTTACAAAGCGCTCCGGGCGCACGGTGGCGCGCGCCGACGATATATTATGTTAAGTTTATTTCGTACCTTTGACTCCATTCATTTTATCTTGTCAGCACCTTGCCCACTTTGTATGTCAAGTCTTTAAGAGATTGGTTATTACGATACTTTCTTATTTTCCATGAACTAAATTTAAATTGTAAATGTAGACTCGAAAAAACACGATTTTTGAGAGATCAATATTCTAGACCTTGTTTTTTTTTTGTGAATTAATTCATCAGCTTGCGATTCGAATTGACTTAAAATCGATTGTTGCCGAAAAGAATCGCCATCCCTAATTGACAGTAGACATGACAGTCTTGACAATGTCAAACCAAAGGCAATTTTGAAAAAACCATGAAAAAACTGTCGATTGACAGTTCAGTTTTTAATAATTTCCTAGTTTGTAACCATGGTCTTTTGAAACAAATCATATCAAATATACAATGCGTCTGGTTTCGTACTATGAACACGCACGAACATCCTGTACAGGATGACTGGTAATTGAACGCGTTCCCTCAAATGGGATGTTCTAGAGCTTATATGCAAGGATTTGGCCGTTGGCACCTAGTCAGCCTTACTGGATTGTTTTCGAGTCGAACTCAAACAAGAGTTTAAGAGAAGTTATAAGAAAATTTCATTGAACTTGTAACGGGTAACTTATGATAAATTATTATCATTTGCGAGATTTGTTCGTTTAAGTACCTACGACCTTTCAGAAAACAGTTAAGTTATGGGATGCATGAAGGAGCCTCTTCGTGAAGCGCAATTTGTTCCATCAGACACTCAACTGAACCTTTCGCTCGGCGCATCCTGGACAGTCTCACCTAACACCTTACAAGACTGGCCAATCCTTCCCTTGCGGTGGTAGGGCTAACACCCGCCTGGTTCGCGACCACCCTCCCACCGGAGTTCGGCGTCAAGCAGCCTGCTGTGTTTCGTCGACGCGTAGGAGTACCAGTGCCTCAAGGCATCTTCACTCATCATCTATCGCTTTCCAAAAAACATCTTATTTGAAGGAACAAACTCAATTACAAGTCACCCTGTGTTTACTAACCGACAACGCACACGCAGGTTTCCGCAAACTCGAGCGATGTGACAGTGCGACAACGATGCATCGCCAGATTTTCTTAGAAACTTTTCCAGTTTGTAGAGAGATTTCAATGGAATCAAATTGTCGTATCATCTCGCGCGCCTGTCTGCTGGAGCCTTGAGACTGATACACGGGCTGCTCGAGTGTTGAAGCTGCCATTGATAACTGCTGCAGCAGTCGATTTCAACTGATAGATTAGTCATTCAGGAGGCGGGATGCGCGCGACGCAAATGTGGGGTAAAGAGCACGGGCAGAGGGGATAACTGCGCGAGAGCAGTCGACAGCTCGAGAAGTCATTGTTTGTTTGGCAACTAATGACCAGTCCTAACGGTTCCATGTAAGTATGCAAATAGAAGGCTGTAGTTCACTAAGCAGTCGCAGCTTGAAGCGCGCGATAAGTACTGACTCCTTCAAGCTGCCCGTGTATGCACAAGACTTCCAGGTATAACGTCCATTTTTGAAAAGTATTTCCCCAAAGCTATGGAGAGTCAAAGTTTAGGCATGACAGTTCATCAATTCTTTAGAAAACCCCGTCAGGTAGCAGGCCTTTATGGAAATAAAGTAACTTCATGTATAAAACGCATCATTCATTTATTGAAACAAGTAATAAGAAAACACAAAAGAAAATACAACAAAAAATACAAAGAAAATGTGTGGAGTCGCCGTGACAGTTATTTCACCTTGTGCGATATCATACGTATATTTTGTACCCTATGAAGCGGTACTAGCTTCGCACATTGCGGAAAAAATTGCAAGCGCAGCAGTAATTTTTTTTATCTCACGAAGATCGTTGTACCGTACGTAAAAAAATCCTTTAGAATGTCTTACTGCTGTCAAAGGATGGACGATAACGTTTAGTTATCTGTGTTAGGCACAGTGACACTCTTGGCCCTGCTTTTGGCTCTGCTATTTCGCAGGCGATAATAAATCGCAGTGCGCGTAGGAATTATTGTCGTTTGCAATTTTACTTCGCACTTTAAAAGTCGATACGATTTTTTTTCGTAGTGCACGCATACCCTTACAACTAGATACCGGGTCGACGCCAAAAATACGACTCGGCAAATAACAGCTCACTTGAGATGTGAGCTCTTCTTTTGTTTAATTTGCTTGAAAAACACAGCCAATGTTAACACGTTTCACAATGCCGCAATGTGTATTCAAAAGTTGCAAAAATAAGCAATTTAACGGCCGGAGTGTCTTATTTTCGGTAATTACATATATAGAATAAGTTATATTTTAAGCTTTAAACAAACAAATAATATCAAATTTGAATAAAATTACCGAAATCAGCGCAGCAGCGCCACAAATGTTTGGCAGATTGATGTGTTCGTTTTTTGTAAGTATAAGATAATATTGCGAAGATTTGGGACTTTATTACTAGGTGCCATAAGGTTGTAATTCGGTTGAACTAAAAACTGTTATAAAACTATTTTCTCAGTTCGCTAATTAACAAATGCTAGTAAACAAAAGCTGTAGGTAGTAGGTACTCACGCGGACAGAATTTAGCTTTGATTTTGTACGTGACCCGTTATCTAGTTGTATAAAGTTCTAGAAAGCAATTCTGACATATTTTTTTTTAAATCTTCATCGGCCATGAAGTTATAGAGCTTCAAAGTTGACAGTTAGAAAGAGAAGTCATATACGAACTCTGACGTCAAATACCATGACACCTATACATGGTCAAATGTTAATTGTTTTTATACTCGTTTTATTCGCGAATAAAAATCAGCTGCTCAGTACCAACATTTTGTCGAGTTGCGTGCACAAAAATGTATGAGGCAGTCAATTTTTTTTTCGCGATTTCAGTGTTGGTCCCATAGTAAAAGTTGTCCATAATGATGAGTACAATGACCCCTTAAGAGGATTAAAACAATTAAAATTTTACCATGTATAACTGCCATAGAAAAAAGCGTTTTCGCGAGAGGGACGGATGTATTTGTTTGAAATAGTTATAACTCGTTTGTTTTTCGTTCAATTTTAATCCTATTTTCACTGTTAGTATTAGGTATATTATTTTTCTATACTTTTAGATAATAAATATTTTTTTCATGCATATTCCTTGTTCTCGTAATAAGTAGACCTCAGGTTTCTTTCGCTATGACTAGTCGTACGTAGGGGTAGTGTCAGTTACATCAGCTTCACATCTCGCTCCCTCATGGTTACCAGCACATTGGCAATCTGGCTCATCCTCCTCATTTAAGAAACATTCGCCGGCGTTTAGGCAGTAACCGTGACACACGTTGACCTCACAACGCTTTCCTGAGTAACCTACATCACAGCTGAAACAATGAAAATGGAACAAATGTTTTCATCAACAACTTTATTTATATTATGGAATTCATCAGAAGGAGAAGATTTATATTTTACCTGCATTCAGGAAGTCCCCCATCGTTGACGCTGCAGTTACCCTGGAAACAGTAGTTCACACAAACATCGCATCGCTCACAGGTGCAACCGGGTGCTTCTTTGACTTTCGGTATCAGATTCGACAGTGAATTGCAATCTTGAATCCCATTGATTTGGTCTTCTATTTTATAGTTTGCGACTATACCAAGGGACCCGTTAGTATAGAACTTAGTTAACTCTTTCACATTTTTCATGCCCCTTGCATTCTTAGGGAATCGCCAAACACTTTTAGAGCTCATGTTAGGTGTCTTCGTCGTGGTCATATAGTAGACGTAATCTTTTGAGCTGGTCAACTCTTTCGCTTCAGTGCGATCCATAAAGAACTTACATTTTATATTTCTTCCACTCATTTCTGCACTACATAAAAAGCTCACAGTAAGGCCATTTTGAATAAAGAAAATTTTCTTTGTTTGTGGATCAATCGTCAAGCTAATAACGTCGAGATAATGATACTCATCGTATAAAACCTCTCTCCTGGAACCATCAAAACGAACTCTCTCTACGTCTATGTTCTTCATGTACTTTGTTTTGGTCCAGTAAATGTACCTGCAAGTTGAATACCAATTCTTATTGTTACAATTTTTAAAGATTATAAGTTTTATAACAGATATTATAGTTTTAGTTTTATTTATTTACTAGCTGTTGCCCGCGACTTCGTTCGCGTGTATGTATTGTAAAATGATGTGGCTAGGTAAGATCAATAAAATATACGAACAGTCAATATCTAACAATTCCTTGCCTCCTTTTTTTATGTGTGGGAAAACATCAAATGACTTCTTTCGCTCTGGGCGGAATGGAAGGGAGTGTCAGACTCTTACTGACTAAAACCCATCTGTGTTCCTCCTAATGCCCTATGCGTTCCAGGGCCGCGGTGACTCTTTCGAACAAATTCCGCAACCCTGGCAGGCACTGGCCCTAGCGGGCCCCGTCTTTTATGCTGACATCTTTTTGTGACGCGCGTGGAACACAACGCGCCGTCGAGTATCACCTCTTCTGTTCAAGTGATTTTTCGAGAGAAACGTTGTAATGATAATGCTTCTCTCATTTCATCGAAACGATTCACAGCAGTCCTAGAAGATGTCGTTAAAAATATGGGTTAAGATTGGGACTATAGCGGTATAACGTCAATTTTCTGCCCAACTGTCTCACTTAAGATTTGCAGATGACTTTGTGGTTTTCACTGAGAACTTCAATGACTCCCAAAAAATGCTTCAAAATCTTTAAGATGCTTCTTTTAAGTTGGGTCTTAGGATGAATATGACCAAGACGAATGTTATGGCAAACACCTTCAGCGATTCAAATTTGGAAATGAATTGTTGGAGATGATTAGTCGATATGTTTATCTTGGCCATATCCTTTCAATTGGCAAAGAAAATCAACAAACGGAGGTATCGAGAGGAACACACCTTGGATGGGCCGCTTTTATCAAAATGGACGACATTCTGAAGCTTGCCAAAATTCCGCAATGTCTGAATTTCCGCCTTTATAACCAGTGTGCTTTGCCCACCATGACTTACTTGCTTACATGGACGCTCACGCAGGAGGCTGTGTACAGACTGATAGTTGCACAGAGAGCCATGGAGAGTTCCATGCTTGGCAGAGGTACGTCGTCGAAATCCGAAGACGTATGAAGGTTTTCAACATCGGAAAACGAATTGTAGAACTAAAGTGGAGCTGGGCAGGACACTTGGCAAGGTGATGATAGGTGGAGTAAGGCAGTGTCTGAGTGGCGTCGGAGGACTGGAAGAAAAAGTATTGGTAGACCGGCGGCGAGATGGGCGGACGATATTGTTGTTATCGTGGGTAGAACCTGGATGAGGCTGGCACAGGAACGTGGGGATTGGCACACGAAAAGAGAGGCCTATGCTCAGCAGTGAGCGAAGTTGGACTGTGGATAATGATGATGATACACGATGTTGATGAAACTTGCTAAGGTTGTTAACACGCGATAGAGCTACATAAAGTTGTCCATGGTAGAGTGTAGAGTAGAGTAGGGACTCCCTTATCCGCACTTAGACTCTCATTCGGTCCGTTGTGCGTAGGTATCCTGGCTAAGTTAGCCAGCCTAGCTCCGCCCAGAAGCACAGAAGTTTCCTGGGAGCTTCACAGGTTTCGCGGAGCGACCTCACCGTTCCGAGGATTTGTTCACGTTGGGTAGCCACAGCCTCGCATTCCAGGATGACGTGGGCAGCTGATTCTTCGGCGTCAAAACAGCCCCTGCAGAGTGGGCTGTCCGTGGCGCCTATGTTATAGAGATGTTTGTTTAGGGGGCAATGGCCCGTAATTGTCCCTATTATTGTTCTAGGTCGTTTCTACTTAGGCTGAGTAGTCGTTTAGTTAATCGCGGGTTCAGACATGGCATTGCCATTTTTAACTGCCTACAGTCTGTGGCCCGTGTGTTGTTATGGAGTTCAGTTGATCTCTGGCGAATCCATGTACGAAACTGCGAGAAAGGTAGAGGAAGGAGTGGGTATGGGCCTAAAACTACCATCTCGGAACCTCTCTTCGCAAGTTCGTCTGCGGCATCATTGCCTAGGGATCCGCTGTGTCCCTTGATTCACTGGAGGGTGATCCTGTTAGACAGCGATATACTCTCCAGGGTGAGGTGACACTCGAAAATTAGTTTACTGTTGGTTTGTTTGTTCTCTAGGGCTTTGAGCACAGCCAGGCGAAAGCCTGGCTGTGCTCAAAGCCTTGGGATACACAGCTACGCAATTAGATTCGTATCTGATAAGATACGAATCTAATTGCGTAGCTGTGTATCCCTAGACGCTTTACGGCTGTTGCAGCTTGTGTTAGGGCGACACACTCGCATTGGAATATCGAACTGTGTTCGCCTAGTGGTAAGTGAAAGTTAATGTTGAGGTCTAGGGAGTGTACGCCAGCCCCTGAACCCTGTGGAGTTTTTGAGCCGTCTGTGTAGACGCGTACTTCATTGACTCCTGACTGATCCCTCTCTTCCTCTGTTGTTTGTATGCTATAGCTTTTGTTAAACATGAGTTTATTCGGTGTCCTATCACACGGGGCAGCGATGAGAGGTTGATACTCGATCGCCCGGTCCAGGATGCCAGCGTGAGGACTGGTATGGTTCTTGCCCCATATGCCTAAGTGCATAAGCCTGATGGCTGCTAGTGCTGCCTTCTGCTGTATGTACATGTCGAGGAGAGTTAGATGTAGGGCTATCTCCATTGCTGTAGTTGGGATTGTCCTCATGCAGCCTGTGATAGCGGAACAGGCTAACCTTTGGAACCGCTGGAGCCTAGAGACGGTGGTCGAGAGTTCAGTCCTCGTCCACCAAACCAAGGCACCGCAGGTCAGCATTGGTCTGATCACAGCTGTGTAGAGCCACAGCGTGATCTTAGGAGAGAGCCCCCACGTTTTTCCTAGCATTTTTTTGCATTGGTAAAGTGCGATTGTGCTTTTGTTTAATTTGTAGTCAAGGTGCTTGTTCCAGAGTAATTTGCTATCAAGGATCACTCCTAAGTACGTTGTAAGTTGTCCATGGGAAAACCGACCAGAAGAGAAGTCAACCCCCGCAGAGGACACGGTGGAGCATACGGTGAAGATCTGCCCTGCTTGGGCGGAGCACCGCCGTGTCCTCGTCGACGCGACCAGCGACGGCGACCTCTCGCTACTGGCTCTGGTTCACTCCATGGTCCAGAGCGCGGAGGCGTGGGAAGCCGTCACCTCCTTTTGCGAAACAGTAATGTTAGTAAAGGAAGGGGCAGGCCGCGGGAGGGAGAGGCAAACCTCACTCCTTAGCCGCCGAAACAGAAGAAGACGCTCCGGGCATCAGGAGTCACAGGGCGATTCTCGGCCACCGTAGGCACGGGCCTACGGACGGCGAGCGTTGGGTGGCTCGCTGTCCGATAACAACCAGGTCCGGGTCGACGAAGTGTTGTGTTCCATGCGCGCCTCAAAGAGATGGCAGCAAAGTAGACGGGGCCCGTTAGGGCCAGAGCCTGCTAGGGTTGCGGAATTTGTTCGAAAGAGTCACCGCGACCCTGGAACGCAAAGGTCATAAGGAGGAACATAGATGGGTTTTAGTCAGTAAGAGTCTGACACTCTTCCAGTCTACCCAGAGCGGTAGAAGTCATTTTGATGATATCCCATCCATAAAAAAAAACCGCAACGGATAGAGTAGAGCAGGGACTCCGCTGTGCGTAGGTGTCCTGGCTAAGTTTGCCGGCCTAGCTCCGCCCAAGTGTACAACCAGCAACCAGAGTGCTTTACAGGTTGAGTGGAGAGACATAACCGTTCAAAATAAATATTAAAATATTGTCAGTGGAGCAATCAGACCAAATCTTTATTTTTATGTTATGTATGCATCAAATGCATAACGGTAAGTCTTGTATCAAAAGAATGACTTTATATGACGTTTTATTAGTAACATTAGTAACTACAAAATATATTTTGGTGTAATTTTTATGCTGTTGATAATAAGTACTTTTTCGGTCAACAGATGGCATAACGGGTATCAGAATTATGTAGATAATAAGTTGATTTCTTCTAGATTGCCACAATTCCTATTAGGTTTATCTGTAAAAAATATCTACAATGGTTTTGTATTATTTAACGTGATGCGAACAAAATAGAATACAGATAAACAGAAAATAGGTTCTGGTAATTATCCTTGCTAAAAATATGCAAAATACAGCAATAACATATTATTAGTATTTGATAATAATAGGTTTGGTTGGAATAAAAAATTAAGGAAACAAATAAGATAGAAATAATTCAAAAAGAAAAACACCTCTTAAGATTCGACCTACGATTTCGAAGACCGAGAATCTATGAGTTCTGTTGATAATAGATTCAAATAGCCGATCTTATTTATGTCATGGTTTTTGGCTGCTTAGCTCCCCGAAAGTATAGTGTGATGATAATCATTGCTGAGGTTAGACACAAAAGTATTTTTTTTCATCAGTTACGTTTTTCTAACAAAAGCCACTTATTTTTTCTCGAAAATTCTCAATGTACAGTTTTTCTTTAGTTACTGTTTTATTATATGTATAGATATAGATAAGTAGTGTTAGTCATTATTTTAGAAGTTGGTTCTACTCTTTGTAAAAAGTTTTTTTATAAACTGTCTTTAGGAAAACGTACCCTCCACAGCTGTCAACGGCGATATCATCAGGGGTCCTGTCATCCATCTTGATTAAAAGATTTCCATAAATATTGTTCGTAGATCCGCGTTTTAGTGAAATCCAATTAATGCTTTTTTCATTGGCATCAGTGAAGAAGAGTTTTTCAGTGGCCGGATCGTAAGCGATACTGAGAATGTTACGACCGCTTCTCTCGATGAAACATTCGTTTTCTTTGGAATATAAGTCATATCCACAAATAATGTCGCTGTTGTTCTGTTTGTCGACATACAGCATCATATTGTGAACTTCATCGTAAGCCAATCCTCCTAGTTTTTGGGAATTAAAGTGAACTCTGTCAGTTTCGGTCCCGTTGTTAGTATAAAATATAAGTTGATCTTCTAAGCTTACAGCAAAGTCTGAAACAAAAGACGATTTAACTTTTGTAACTTAATGTAAATTATAAAGTAGCACGTTGTAGTAGTAGTGGGCCAGTCACAACAGATTTATTTACTTTTTAAATTTGTGTGCACACATTTAACAAGTACATGTGTTTCCTGATAGCTACAACCTGGGAGTCTTTAAGTCAAGAGTGAATAGGTTACTTCTAGGCAAGCGTGCTCCATCTTCGACCACATCGTCGCTTACCATCAGGTGAGATAGTGGTCAAGCGCGTGCCTATCAATAATAATAAAAAAAAGTAGCTAAGAAGAATGAAACTAATGAAAAAATAGGTACAAAGGTGATGCTTATTTCTAAAGATATCTCTTCCAGCATACCTGCGAAAGAAGAGTCAAATGAAAGAAACGTAGACACCGTGTGTAAAAACTTGTATGCAATAATGACGGCACGGAAAGGTTGTGTTCTTTTATTTTAAAAACTGTAAGAGTTTTGCAATCCTGGCAGTAAATATCAAGTGAATGCCACAACCGTACCGCGTGCGGTAAAGAGTAGGAGTAAAAATTGGTCGAGTGGGGAGGGGATTTTGGGGTAAGATTTCTAAGATGCCGCGACCTGCAAGGCGCAGCAGAACTTCAGAAGGACGGGAATAGCAGAAGCGTTGTCGCAGGTAGGTTTTAGAGTTATGGAGGATGTGATAGCAAACACAATATCCGAGAATTATAGTTACCACAACTCAATTAGCTCTCTTCGTCTCTTGGGATCTCCAATCTTTGATACATAAATTCGATGACGTTTCGGCAACATTGCTCCAAATCAACATGCATTCGGCTATCACCATAATTCGTTTCTGCTGTTTCGGCCCTGAATTGACATATTTTCTTCGTGCTTCCCATTTATGGAAGCACACTCATCTTTTAGACCAAATAATAGATCAAATTATCCGAAGAACTTTGTCTTTAATTTTGAATGGGGCCTTGGACGACCGAGCTTGGGAACAAGCTTCTCTGCCCATCCGCATCGGAGGACTTGGCGTCCGCAAAATTTCTAATATAAGTTTACCGGCTTTCATATCTTCGGTCCACGGCTCTGAGAAATTAATCAGGAATATCCTGGCTTCCACGCTGGTTGATTTTGATGTGCCGTGCTTCACCGATGCTATCGATGCCTGCAAACTCGCTTGCCCGAATACTGACCTACCTGACAAACCATCTTCCCAGAGGCAGTGGAACGAGCCGCTCTGCAGAGTAGTTCAGGATAACTTACTGACCACGTCTACTTCTACTGCTGAGCGTGCGCTCCTGCTGGCTGTGGGAAAATGGGAGTCGGGTCTTTGACACCATTCACTACCTTCGTCGAACCTAGGCACTTTGTTCGACGACACCACTTTCCACCTCTCTACTTTTTTATGTTTAGGAACCCCATGTTGTTCTCCTCGTCGCTGTCACTATGGTGAGATTGTCAACAGCCTCGGGCACCACGGCCTTTCTTGTAGCAGCAGTCCGAGCCGTTTTGCGCAACACCCTAATTTAAACGACATCATCCAACGAGCAATCGTCACCGTCGGCGTTCCAGCCGTATTAGAACCAAATGACTTGGCACGTGACGATGGCAAATGACCAGGCATGTCTTTGTTTCCATGGAATATGGGTAGGCCTTTAGTGTGGGACGCAACCAGTGTCGATGCTCTTGCGCCATCCCATCTTCCTAGTTTATCGTGTCGTGCTAGCAACAATACAAATATAGCAACCTTATTGGTAACTATATTTTCGAGCAGTTTGGGGTGAAACCCTTGGGCCGTGGGGCCCTGGTGCTCACAGCCTTTTCAAAGAAATCGAAAGGGATGGTTGACACTTCCCGTGACCAAGAGCTGGCTTTTATTTTGGGCAGTGACTAAGCATTGCCGTTCAACGTGGCAATGCCGCCAGTCTCTTGGGTGCATTACCAGCTGACAGCGTTGAGGACGAATTTTTTTGCTGCTTTATTTTCATTTGTTGTAAGTTTCCTGTATTCTTATAACCCAATAAAAAAACCAGGCAATGAGCGTGTTAGACTCTCCCACCAATGTCCGTTACTTGGCAGACTTTTCTCTCATTCATCAATTTTCAGTTACTACATAATATTGACATTTGCAAAATACTCAACCGGAAACAACTTAATACAGAAATGTGGTCAAATAAACAAAACTCACCAACTGAGCAATCCAGCAATGCAGAAATTAATACTTTCTACATTAACAGACGAAATAAAAGAACATAATATTAATTGCTCACAATAACTTAATAGTGATGGGCCATTTGAATGTAAGAACAGGAAGAAGAGAAGAAGGAAAAGAGATGATACTGGTTCCATACTGCTCAAGAAAAAGAACAAGGAACGGCGGTAAACTTATACAACTGTCATACGATAACAACATAAAAATACTAAATAAATTGTATAAACATGCGAAAATAACAGATGGACATGGATATCTCCAGATGGCCGCCATAGAATTGAGATTGAAATAATTATACCCATACCAATAAAAGCAAAGAATTTCAGGACTGTAGAGTCATAAACAAACTTAACTTCAACAGCAACCATAGAGCCAAACTACTACAGACCCATATGGCACAGAAAAATAGACAATTTAAGACAAAACCACTACACCAGAGAATACAGAAAGATTGAAAAAAGAACATAGATTTTATAGAAGATACAAAAGATCTAGATGTCCAAAACAAATATATGTAAAAAGTTTGAAGAGCTCATAAACATAAAGAAAATAAAATGAAAAATACACTGTAAAATGACTAACAAGCGAAACAAATACGACTGGAAAAACAAAAAGAACTAGAAACGAAACAAGCGAGATAATTAAAAACATAAAAAGGAAAAGATGTCTATATAATATGAGTAAAATTATGTAAGGACCACAAAATACATAATAATGAAATTACTGGACAAATGTATTTGGAACCCTAAAATAGGCCTTTACTTTACATAATAAAAAACAAAAATTGCAAAACGTACTCACCCCAGGAGTGTGCCACTCCCACGGATATCGCCACCACCACCAGTACACACTGTGCTCTACACATTTTATTTTTAAGAAAACGCGTCGTTTTTACTAAGATGGTATGACTACCGTTAATGATCGCTATTAGAATATGAATGTACGAGTAATGCACTTGTTTTTTCGAAACATATAAGTAGACCTACTATAGGCGTAGTTTCTGGTGATAAGACTTTATTATTCACAGATAATTCGGTGACCCAAAGAGGTTACGTGACCCCTTTAGGTCATCGAATTTATCACTTGCCGACTCGCTAATAAATTATGGACTCCTTGACTGTACGGGCGAACCTTTATTGTATACTTGAGAGATATCAAAGACATACAAAACAAGATTGATAAAGTTACTAGTTAGTAACAATGTTAAAGATCAACAAAGAGTGTGGAAAGCTGTATCCCAATTGTAAAATTTTACCCATAGATAAAAAAATAGATTATTTGGTAGGTCTGGAATATTATTATACTGATGAATATAAAATTAATGTCAAAAACAAATACAACACACGTAGAGTTAGAGAGAACGAACTGGTTCAACCAAAGACAACAAATTATTATGGTAAACTAGCTGTTGCCCGCGACTTCGTTCGCGTGTATGTATTGTAAAATGATGTGGCTAGGTAAGATCAATAAGATATACGAACAGTCAATACCTAACAATTCCTTGCCTACTTTTTTATGTATGGGAAAACATCAAATGACTCCTTTCGCTCTGGGCGGAATGGAAGGGAGTGTCAGACTCTTACTGACTAAAACCCATCTGTGTTCCTCCTAATGCCCTTTGCATTTCAGGGCCGCGGTGACTCTTTCGAACAAATTCCGCAACCCTGGCAAGCACTAGCCCTAGCGGGCCTCGTCTTTTATGCTAACATCTTTTTGTGACGCGCGTGGAACACAACGCGCCGTCGAGTATCACCTCTTCTGTTCAAATAATTTTTCGTGAGAAACGTTGTAATGATAATGCTTCTCTCATTTCATCGAAACTATTCACAGCAGTCCTAGAAGATGTAGTTAAAAATGTGGGTATAGATTGGGACTATAGCGGTATTAACGTCAATTTTCTGCCCAACTGTCTCACTTAAGATTTGCAGATGAATTTGTGGTTTTCACTGAGAACTTCGATGACCCCCAGAAAATGCTTCAAAATCTTTAAGATGCTTCTTTTAAGTTGGGTCTTAGGATGAATATGACCAAAACGAAGGTTATGGCAAACACCTTCAGCGATTCATGGCAAAGAAAATCAACAAACGGAGGTATCGAGAGGAACACACCTTGGATGGGCCGCTTTTATCAAAATGGACGACATTCTGAAGCCTGCCAAAATTCCGCAATGTCTGAATTACCGCCTTTATAACCAGTGTGCTTTTCCCACCATGACTTACTTACTTACATGGACGCTCACGTAGGAGGCTGTGTACAGACTAATAGTTGCACAGAGAGCCATGGAGCGTTCCATGCTTGGCAGAGGTACGTCGTCGAAATCCGAAGACGTACGAAGGTTTTCAACATCGGAAAACGAATTGTAGAACTAAAGTGGAGCTGGGCAGGACACTTGGCAAGGTGATGACAGGTGGAGTAAGGCAGTGTCTTAGGATGAATATGGCCAAGACGTTATGGCAAACACCTTCAGCGATTTAAATCCTACTGGTAAAGTTGGAAATGAATCGTTGGAGATGATTAACCGATATGTTTGGCCATATCCTTTCAATTGGCAAAGAAAATAAACAAACGGAGGTATCGAGAAGAATACAGCTTGGATGGCCCGCTTTTATCAAAATGGAAGACAGTCTGAAGCCTGCCTTAATTCTGCAATGTCTGAATTCTCGCCTCTATAACCAGTGTGTTTTCCTGCCATGACCTACTCACTTACATGGACGCTCACGCAGGAGGCTGTGTACAGACCGATAGTTTCACAGAGAGCCATGGAGCATTCCATACTTGGCAGAGGTACGTCTTCGAGATCCGAAGACGTACGAAGGTTTTCAACATCGGAAAACGAATTGTGGAACTAAAGTGGAGCTGGGCAGGACACTTGGCAAGGCACGGTGATGACTGATGCGTCCGAGGACTGGAAGAAAAAGTATTGGTCGGCCGGCGGCGAGATGGGCGGACGATATTGTTGCCATCGTGGGTAGAATCTGGATGAGGCTGGCACAGGAACGTGGGGATTGCCACACGAAAAGAGAGGCCTATGCTCAGCAGTGAGCGAAGTCGGGCTGTGGATGATGATGATGAATTACGATGTTGAAGAAAGTTGCTAAGGTTGTTAACACGCGATAGAGCTATGTAAATTGAGAAGTTATCCCCCGCAGAGGACACGCTGGAGCATACGGTGAAGGTCTGCCCTGCTTGGGCGGAGCACCGCCGTGTCCTCGTCGAGGCGATCGGCAGCGGTGACCTCTCGCTACCGGCTCTGGTTCACTCCATGGCCAGAGCAAAGAGGCAAATCTCACAAAAAATATGGGAATAAATACGATACAAAAAAATTCAAAAATAAAAACACCTTTAAGGATTCGAACCCACACCTATTATTTCGAAAGGCAGTTTTTTGAACCGAAGGTCTATGAGTTCTGTTGACATTTATTTCAAATAGCCGATCTTATTTATGTCATGATTTTTGGCTGCTGAGCTCTCCGAAAGTATAGCGTGATGATAATCATTGCATAAGTTAGACCCATAAGTATCTGCAATATTGTAATATGGCTTCTTATAACAGTTCCTCGCTAAAATGTTTGGAAAAATGTCGAATAAAATTTTAAATGTTATTTTAAGTACACAAAAACCCATTTTATTATTATTTTGACAATATTATGCAGTAAAAATACATTTCAAAATACAAAATAAATACAAAAATAATAACAGTTGCTGGGGATCGAACCATGTGACAATAATTGTCGTTCAAAACAGACATTTTTGAATATTGCTCATCCCCCAAAGCACATAGATTCAAGATGAAAATCATTTTGTCCAAATAAACCGTTTACATACACTTTTGAATTGTTAAGGTCAGTTAGTCAAAAACATAAAGCTACATTCCAAAGCGTAGATCTCTATGGAAAAGAACATGCAAGAAACTCCACAGCCATTCTTTTAAATCATGAGCCCCGACATGTGAAAATTCCCAATTAAAAAATAAATCTTATGTAATGTAAATAAACATTAAATTCGCGGCACAGCGGAGTGCTCGTGTGTTTAGAAAAATACTGGTTACATTCTATTCTATTCGATTTTTGTTTATGGCAAAGTCGAACCGTCCAGTTCAGCACTGTTACGACGCAAGAACCAGAATTGTTCAAGACCGACCAAGTCCGACGTCCAAGGCGACACAACTCGATTTGCGTCCGATACTTTACACGAATCACAATTGATCGCGGAGGCTTAGTAATAGGGTCCCGTCACCGTGCGTACGGTACCCTAATAATCGGTAATAGAATAGCCATTATTTGCAAATCGAACCGTTCGACCTTTCGAATTTCAATCTATCGCGCAGGCTTAGTAGTAGAGTCCCGTTAGCACTTTGGTACGGAACCCTACAGGCCTGGATTCCCAGTCCAGTTCAGCACTGTAACGACGCAAGAACCAGAATTGTTCAAGACCGACCAAGTCCGACGTCCAAGGCGACAACAACAATCCGAACAAATCAGAGATTTCTTTTTACGATTTTGGACTCGAAACCCTGTCAAAAACTTGAAAGACCTTTTATGCGACCGAATACCCTAGCGAACGACAATGCTGTTAAGAATCGTGTGGGAGTCATACTCTGACGGAAAATCTTAACACCGTTACAGAAAAACGCGTCATCAGTGCTACGCCATCTATCGACCATTTGGTAAACTGACAAAATATTTGGCCGAATGGAGACGGTAAATAAGAAAAGAAACAACAACTAAAAAAACTATCGAAAAGATGTAACAACTAATGTTCACGCGCGAACGCATGGTGCCTCGACAGCGGCGGGGGTGAGGCGCGGGGGACGGGCGCGGGCGGCGACGACGCGGCGCGCGACCGGCCGGCCGCCATTCTTTTCCGTTCAAACCTTGCAAGCGAGCGGCACCATTACGTTCCGAACCGACAATACCTCTGCAGTACTTATTTTAATATAACATCTTTGTTCACAGTCCACTAGTTTTATTGAAGAGCCATTATCATCCCCAACAACTAAATAATTGCAAATTACGAATCTGATTCTTCTTGTGGTCAATAGATCATATTCGTAATTTGCAACTATTTAGTGCAAAAAATGCAATAGTATTTTTCATAGAAATATAAAAAACAACTATATTAATATAGTTTGGGAATTTTCAAAGTAAGAAATAACCGCAACGGACAGACCATGATTTGAACTCGGGCTACGTTATTTGCGAATCCAACCCTTAGTTCATACGGCTACCAGCCGGTCGATTCTGTCGTCATCTTACGGTGTTCACCTAGGCGGAGTGAACGACAATAGAGCTGTCATTCCATCTTATTTGTATGTTTTGACAACTCACCTGTCGTGCGCCCCGCCCGGGTGTTCACTTCGACATGTTTACAGAATCGCACTGCAGCACATGACACATACGCGCGAATTTTATCAATGCAATGGTAACAACAAGTCACCTCTGTGACTGTGTGATGCGTATTCAATGGCACAGAAAAATAATACTGAAGTTTTTAAGCTCAGTGTTACGACAGTTCCTTAGTGTGTGTTATCTGTGGAATGAGGATACTCATACACGCGCACGCATACGCACGGAAGTATCGCGCTCGCTCGGTTCGTGGCAATGTAATCTTTAGCGATCTTATGGACTTTTGCGGCCTCACTGTACATACTTCCTGAATTCCACGAGATACCAAAAGATTGCGTATATGTCGCAGCCAACTAGCTTAATCAGCCGTTTAGTTAAAAGCTAGGCTGTTCATTGAATTGCGCCGTGTAATTAGCGACGTAAGTGACATAAGCAAGTCATTAAACGATATTGAACAAAAGATGTCACTTAGGTCGCTGAAAAATCGGCAATTTTAAATGAAAAGGCTAGGCCACCAATAAAACGGCTGATTAAGCTAATTGGCTGCGACATATATACCACAAGGTTGTGTATATTTAATAAAACAAACTTCAGTTCGTTACCATCAAATATTTGTTTTATTGTTTGAGGTTATGGGCTCAGCACACTTCCACCCGATTTTCGTTCGAGTTTAAAGAGAAAGAGGGGAGCAATTTATTATTGAAAAAAAACACTCCTCCACTCTGGACTCATGGCTCCTGATGTAATGAAATCACACGCAGACACACTTTTACCATTATTTTGCAACATTGGTGTACAAGAACTAATTAAAACTGTTTCTTGCAAACGAAATCACTTGTCAGTTGTCACAGCTTGGACTAAACTAAAAAAAAAAAAACTAAACGAAATCACATACCTATTTTTCGTTATTTCATTAGGAAACAGTAAAATGATACAGTGTTCATACGACGCTGATGATTCGGTGCCCTTAACCCTTAAGGGGTCACGTAACCAAATCAAATCAAATCAAATCAAATCAAATACGTTTATTTGTGTACACAGGTGAAAAAGGTGGAACAATTACAAGTTAATGGGTCTCTGTGTCCTGCCACAGTAGGTAGCATACAAACATTAAATATTACATTTCAAATGTGCCAAAATATTTTAAACTAGCACTTCGCCCGCGACTTCGTCCGCGTGGGTATAGTAGGTACTCCACAAACTGCGACGCCCCTGTACATATCCCCTTATAAAGGTTAGTTTTGGAAAATTAAGCACAACGATTCTCATTATTGGTTCAGCGCAACTGTTCACCCCCCCCGTTCAGCCCGTCAGGGGTTGATTATGCAAAAATTGTTAGGTACATGATCTGTTTCAATTATCCCACTTTTAGTTTGTTCATAGAATTCCGACGTAAATTGAAGCAAGCTATAATTTCCTCCCCTAAAAACTAATTCACCCCCGCTTCACCCCTTATTATGTATGTAGGTACCTAGTTGATTTTCGAAAAATCCAAACATTTGTTATTCTTAATGTTTCAACTTCATCGGACCAAGCATTGATACGATTCTCCCCAGTTCGCTCAAGCCGCGACATTTTTCTTACTCCGAGCATGTTTATTACCGTCGTAACTTTTGAACGAAAGGTCCGATTTGAATGATTTAAAGTGTAATTTACACGGACATAATCGACCTTAATTATCAAACCATTTAAATGGATAAGGATTAATATCATGGTACTATAATCACCATTTTTTATTTCACCATGGGATTTGCTTGACTAATAGTAACAAAAAGCGGTCATGGTGACTTATCCATAATAGTTAGACATATGGTATCGCGGACTTTTTTGTAGATATTGATGACTTCTATAAAACTGTAGTACATCACTTTGCTCTATTGTCAATAGATTCCGCAGCGTACGCGATATAAGGATTTTTTCTCACACCTTGGGTCACATTATCGAAGTTTTCATACGGATCCCTAACTTTTTTGAAAATATTCTATAGCCTATGACCATCGCCGATACTGCAGAATTCTACTGGTGAAAGAATTTTTCAAATCGGTCCAGTAGTTTCGGAGCCTATTCATTTCAAACAAACAAACAAACAAACAAACAAACAAACAAACAAACAAACAAACAAACAAATCTTTCCTCTTTATAATATTAGTGTAGATTATATTTAAATCAAATATAATTAACATAAGTGAGTACAAACTTCAAAACCTCTTTAAGTCATCGAATTATCAGTAAAAAATAGTCTTATCACCAGAAACTATGCCATAAGAGGTATATATGTGGTGAAACAATCAGCGTATTGCATTTATATTCCAAGAGTGATCACCAACGGTGGTCACACCATCTAGGTTTGTAAAGAAAAACGCGTTTTGTAAAAAATAAAATGTGTAGAGCACAGTGTGTACTGGTGGTGGTGGCGGTATGCGTGGGAGTGGCACACTCCTGGGGTAAGTACGTTTTACGTTCTCCGATTTTTGTTTTGAAAAGTGAAGGTAAAGATTTAGATGATGATACATGACCCGTCGGCTGTATAACAGACTCTGATGGCACCTTTGAAGCACTTCTTTAATGCGTGGGAAGAGGCACACATTAAAAGAGTCCATAGCCATCTTCTGCAACCTAACTAAGGCGGCATAATATAGACAAAGCAAAAATCTTTTTTTTATTTGAAAGAGGTTTACTCCTAAATGGTGCCATGATCTGATGAAGAACTTCAGAGATGGACAGTTAAATATGATTGGAATTATTGGGGCACTAAAAATTTAAAAATAAAACTTATACAAAAAAATACAACCGACTTCCAAATAAAAACTATTACAAAGCAAGTACAAAATTACTTAAATTTTGGAAGTCGGTGTCAAAAAACGAAGAAATCACACAAGAAACACCGACTTCTAAAATTCGTGTTGTTTAATTTTAATTGGAAGTTGGTTGTATTTTTTTGTAAAAAAGTTCGGTCTCGCCGTAAATAACGCCCTAATGCAGGTCCAAAATTATTTTACTACTAATTAGTTTCGTTTTAAGCGTCTGTCTGTCAGTGGGCTACATCTCAAGAAACGTACTAGGTAGACAGTGGAAATTATCACAAAGTTTGTATTTCTATTGCCGCGATAACAAAAAACAATAAAAATTAAATGAAATTAATAATTAAAGGCAACACACGTGTTTCTTTCAGTTCATGTACGGAACCCTTCGTGTGAGAGTCCGACTCGCACTTGGCCAGGTTTTTTAATTATTAATTTTGAAGTTATAGAAGTAAAGACCGACCGAAGGTTCGGTTTCGGTTTCGGCCAGAGGCATCTCGTCAAAATATTTGTATTGAACTGCTGACTTTTTCGCGAGATCATGGTTGGTCTCATTGTAAAAGTTCTCTCACGGCTGACTTTTTCGCGAGATCATGGTTGGTCTCATTGTAAAAGTTCTCTCACGGCTGACTTTTTCGCGAGATCATGGTTGGTCTCATTGTAAAAGTTCTCTCACAGCTGACTTTTTCGCGAGATCATGGTTGGCCTCATTGTAAAAATTCTCTCACTGCATAGAATCATGACTCCATTTCAGACTCTCAACGGCTTTGCTCCATCTGTTACGATTAGCAGCTTGGTGGAGTGCAGCGCTGATCGGTATCTCCAGTTGCTCCGATATTTGATCCGACCACCGTTTGGGGCTTCGGCGTCTTGGTCTTTTACCCTCTATTTTGCCAGTTACCATAAGTCGTGCCGTCTTATTGGTTCCTTTGCGGGCAAAGTGGCCGGAATATCTGACAACATGTTGCCGGCACGTTCCTTAGTTCCTTGAGGATCGAGACATTTGTGCTATGGGTGGTCCATTATATTCTTTAAAAGCGACGCCAGCAGCATATTTCGAAAGAGTCAATTCTTTATCTGTCGGGAGATATGATCGTCCAAGTGTCTTACTTTATACATTAAAAGTTGTTACAAGAAAACGGTTCTCAGTAAATCATCAATCATCTTTTGTTTCAGACTACGCCATAAGCTCTGGAGATCAACTTATATTTTATACTAACAACGGAACCGAGACAGACAGAGTACATTTTAAGTCCCAAATCCTCGATGGATTGGCTTACGATATAGTTCACAACAGGATGCTCTACATTGACAAACAGAATAACAACGACACTATTTGTGGATATAACTTATCTTCCAAAGAAAACGAATGTTTCATCAAGAGAAACGGTCGTAACATTCTCAGTATCGCTTACGATCCGGCCACTGAAAAACTCTTCTTCACTGATGCCAATGAAAAAAGCATTAATTGGATTTCATTAAAACGTGGATCTAGCAATAATATTAACGAAAATCTTTTAATCAAGATGGATGACATCCCGCCTTATGATATCGCCGTTGACAGCTGTAGAGGGTATGTTACAAAAGATTGTTAATAAAAAATCTTTTTACAAAAAAATGTAACCTACTTCTAAATGAAAGACACTACTTAAACCATAACTTAAACTATAGTACCGATTAAATACCGATTTTCGAAATTAAATGGGTATGATTTAAGCTATCGCCAATTTTATTCGTTTTGAATTTCTTTAATAATAGGGTTTGTCCTCAAAATAGTGGATCTGTCACCAAAATGTAGTTGCCAAATAATTGTAAAAAGCAATTCCATAATAAATCACATGTAATCCTCGGGATATATTACCAAGTATCAAATAAATAGGTTGGGATTTATTATAAAACGGGAAGTAAACCATATTACTGGGTGGATTAAAAAAAATAACCACGAAGGTGATGGCGGGGTCTGTTCGCTCGCTACGCTCGCTCACTTGACCCCGCCATCCCCTTCTAACCTAACCTGTCCGAGTCGGGGTGCCCTAAGCTCCCTGTGCCCTATGTTCGAATATTAATATTTGGTGACAGATCTACCATTCTGAGCACCAAGCTATTATTTAAGTAATAAAACTATTATTATAAGAACGAAGTTTATATTCATGTAATGCACTACAATTTTATTGGTAATCCATCTCATATTTTACACATTATATTAACAATAATTTGGTAATTCAAACCTGGGAACACTCTTTGTTTATCTGAGAACGAAAATATTTCGTGGCGATAGATCTATTTATTAGGTGATACAACTTGATGACAAATATAAATTTTGGTGACAAAAAATATACCTAGTTCCCAAATTAAATTAAGTAGTCTTAATTTAACTTCAGTGGTCGAATTTTTTGAAAAAAGGCCCTTTTTTTGTTTAGCTATTTTTGTAGGTAGGTATATCAGCTACCCAACATCACCCTTAAATATCGCTACTCATTTCTGACACACCCTGTATACAACGTGTAACAAATATCTGATGTTCAGTACATTTTGTGCGCACATAACAATGTATGGGGCAGTCGATCTTTTTTCGCGATTTCGGTGTTGATAATGAGTACAATGACTCCTTACAAGAATTGCGTTTATTCTGTTACACGTTGTATTAATTGTAAAAATCAAAAGTGGTATTCAACTTGCAGGTACATTTACTGGACCAGAACAGAGTACATGGACATTGGCATGGAGAGAGCTCGTTTTGATGGTTCCGGAAAAGAGGCCTTTATCGACGAATATAATAGAAACCACGCTCATAGCTTGACTATTGACCTACCAACACAGAACATTTTCTTTTCAGTTTTTGTAACGTACTTATACTCAAGCTATATGGAAATAGCATATATGAATGGAACATATGCAAATCATGTGTTCAATAAGGGTGGGACTGAAGCAAAAGAGTTGACTGTCTCAAAAAAATATATCTACTTTATGACCGAAAACTATGACAAAAACTACAAAAGTGTTTGGCGATTCCCGAATAACGCTGAGGGTGATGTGGATCCTGAAGAGATAACTAAGTTCTATACGAACGGGTCCCTTGGTATAGCCGCAAACTATAAAATAGAAGACCAAATCCATGGGATTCAGGATTGCGATTCACTGTCGAATCTGATACCAACAGTCACAGAAGCGCCTGGTAACACTAGTGAGGGGTGTGATGTTTGTGTGAACTATTGTTTCCAAGGGAACTGCAGCGTCAACGATGAGGGACTTCCTGAATGCAGGTAAAATGTTACTCTTCTCCTTCAGTCTAGAATTACATAAATAGTCTATGTACCAACTTCAAAAAAGAGGAGGAGCTCATTTCGGTTGTATTTTCTTTTTTAGTTAAAACCTATTTTAACTGAGTAAACGCCAAAAAAACAACTCGTTTTTTTGGCGTTAACCGCTCCAGCCCCGACATGTGAAACACTAAATTCGCGATAAATTCGGCGCACACCGGTGTGTTGCCCTCCTCCTTTTTGAAGTCGATTAAAGAATCATAACACTGCGGAAGGTATATAAAAATGCAATTTTTGATGTGACGCATATCTTCCTCAAAATCCCTTTTTACTTTTATATATATACCCATTTATTTTTATGGTGTGCATCATGCTTGGCGTAAATAAACTCTTTTTCTTTCTTTCTTTCTTTCTTTCTTTCTAAATATAGGTACTTAAAAGTATTAAGTGTTATCCCGAGCGATTATTCTTTAGCGTTTGTATCATCATAATCGACCCAGATAATCAAAAGATGTTTAATTTCTAAGTTTAGTATGAAACTTCATAGAGTGCTAAGCGTCACGCTGACTGAGTCTTGCACGCATTACTTAAAAAGTACAAAATCAATATAGATAAGTTGTACAAATAAGAAATTTGCGTAACTATGGGATAAGAAGCAGCGTAAATACTATTCTAGATTATAATCTATCTCCAGCCGTGATTGAGTAACAAAAAATCGCATTCATAACTGTAGTAAAAAGTATGATAACAAATAGGTTGGGATAGATATAAGCCCTCGCGGACGACGTCGCGGGTACAGCTTTTAGTGTTGATAATAAACCATGTTTCATATTTTCATAACTTGTTTCAGCTGTAATGTCGGTTACTGTCTAAACGACGGTGAATGTTCCTTTAACGAGAATAGTGTTCCTGTGTGTTAAAAAAAACTCATGCTTAACAATTGAATCGTTTCAGCTGTAATGTCGGTTACTCAGGAGAGCGGTGTGAGGTCTCCGCGTGTCACGGTTACTGTCTAAACGACGGCGAATGTTCCTTGAACGAGAACGATGACCCTGTCTGCACATGTGCTGGTAACCACGAGGGAGCGAGATGCGAAGCTGATGTAACTGACGCTACTCCTACGTACGACTTAGCGGAAAGAAACCTAACTGTAGCTGATTTATTGTCGATTTTGGGAAAACGTTCCTCAAGAATGTTCGTTACTTTTGAAGTACAAAATTAATTATTTAGTCAAAGTGCTTAATAATTACTTATTATAATTATATGTCATTGTAAACCTCATAACAAGCACTGGAAAAAGGTTTATAACAATGTTCAATGGCTTATGCTGCCCTGCTGTGTGCTGTGTGTCTTGGTGGTTATTGCAACCCTTAAATTCCCTAACCATAGTATGCGCCAGATAAACAAAGAATAACGGTCATTGACCCACCTACATTTATCAGAAATAATGACATAAAGCGGTCCTGAATCGACATCTATCGTGATCCTTACTGTTCTAGTAATGAAAAACGATTCATAATTTACTGTCCGGGGTACCTACGAAGAGATATTACGGAAAGGTCAATGACCGTTATTGTTCATTTATCTGGCGCCTACTATAGTGCTTTATATTCAAATTACCCAGAAGTGGTGTTTGTATCTATAGTGTATGTAGAAATGTAGCAAATACCTGTAATTACTGTCATTTAATACCAAAGTACTGTCATGCTAGTAAATAAATAAAATAAAATAATTAAATAAAAAATTTAATTCCTGCTACGCAGTAGAGATTGACAATTTGACAAATTAAAAAACCGTGTGCATGCAAAATTAACTTTAAATTTCTATTAATTAATTGCGATAAATTGCTTTTTGCTTGGGTAGATGACTAAAAAATCTTAATAGTCCGCCAGATAGATGACCAAAAAATTTCAGACACGTTTTTTTTCACGTAAACAAAAAATTAAAACGATGCAGTGCGTTGAAAACTCGCGTGACGTCACTTGCAAGTACACTTTTTACTTACACGTGACGTCACTAGCCCCCCACTCCTGATCTTTGTTGCGTTTTATCTTCGTCATTTTTTATTGATTTGATAAAGCAAAAAATACGTGTCCATTATTTTTTGATAATCTAACTGACGGACTAAGTAGAATCATATATAATGTTTAATCATCCCTATTGTCTTGAACCATAATAAGAGTGCATATAAAAGTTTTAATAAATCATGATAATATTTAAATATTAAATTTTCCTAAAAAATTCGCAATGTACAGTTAATCAAAGTCAGCTTGTTTTTAACCGACTTCAAAAAAAGGAGGAGGTTCTCAATTCGATTGTATTTTTTTTTTTGTGTTTGTTACCTCATATCTCCGTCATTTATGAACCGATTTAAAAAAATCTTGTTTTATGTGAAAGGATGTACTTCTCGATTGGTCCCACTGAAATTTTATCAAAATTGGTTCAGCAGTTTGATATTTAAATCCAAATAGATGGTAAAAATGTGTGGAAAAATCACCTATGTACATACGAAATTGCGTATTTTTGCTTTCCTGTGACTTTCCAGGGGCTCGAGTCTGCTATTGCAATCGTGTCTCAATGACCGGTCAGTGATCGAATATTTGACAACTTTGACAGATTTTGTATGGGAAATGTGTCATTGACCGGTCATTGAGACACGATTGCAATAGCAGACTCGACCCCCTGTAGTGTTGTTAGGTGTGGGGTACTACTAAAAAGTGAAAAATAAAAAACGTTTTCACAAAAAAACCGACTTCCAAAAAAAACACTACAAAGTACAAAATAACTTTAATTTCGGAAGTCCGTGTCAAATTACGAAGCAGGAACCAAAAACACCGACTTCCGAAATTAAAGTTATTTTGTACTTTGCAGTGTTTTTATTGGAAGTCGGTTTTTCAGTATATACAACTGCAAGAACCCCTCACAACGGAAGGTAAAGGCCTCCTGCAGAGTTGTCCAATGTTTTCTGTCCTCTACTACTCGCATCTAGTAGGTACCTGCCATGTTGGTACCTTTTGTTTCATCTTATTCGGTTTGGCTGAAGATTTTTTTAAAAGGGTAGGTACACTTGAGGTTTCAAAGTCAATTAATTTATTTCAACTAGACCATTAAAAAGCACTTTTGAACGTCACATTTACAGTTTGAAAATAATATAATATAGTGACTCTGGTTGTCCATTCGCAAAAGGTAGATTCTTATGGAGAAGAATGGATAAGAAACTCCATAGTTACTCTTTTCAAATCTAGGTTTTACAATATTTTGTATACATGAATCACAGTTTATGTATCATATTATTCAGGAATTTTCTACTCTATTTTAGAAAAAATATAAAGGAATGAAAATAATGATGTATTTCTGTTGCCGCTATAATCGATATTGATTCTGGCAAAAGGTAGACGCTGGAAATATTCACACAATATTTAGTTATATATTCACTTTACAAATAAATAATAAACTTAAAATTAAACAAATATTTGAGGGGGGCCCCATACAACAAACGATTTTGCTCGATATTGATTCTGGCAAAAGGTAGACGCTGGAAATATTCACACAATATTTAGTTATATATTCACTTTACAAATAAATAATAAAGTTAAAATGAAACAAATATTTGAGGGGGCTCCCATACAACAAACGTAACTTTTTTACCGTTTTTATAGATACTTAATGGTACGGAACCCGTCGTGCGCGAGTCCGACTCGCAATTTTCCGGTTTATTATTTTTCATTTCGTAACCTACAATATTGAACACTCTAGAGAGTGTACAATATTCGATTTAATATCGCCTATAACCCGCGCACAAAGAAGACTCTTCCAACGATACTACATTAAGTCTAATTTTGATAAGTAATTTAGAAGTTATAATGGAACAGATAAACACACATACATTCATTCATAGTCAACATCAAAACATCGCCGTAGTCGGATAAAAATGTCTTTGTAAATGTGATGTTCAACCGTATTCGTTACCTGGCTTAACACATATTTTATTAAAAAATATACCCACTCAATACATAACAGACAAATTTAAGCAACAAAATACAAAAACACTGTAGATTGTCCCGACGCGCAACGGGCTAACCTCTAATCTACATCCGTATCCTGTTTGTCGTCTACCAACGACATAGGTACCAACAAATAAAAATGTTTTTTTTTAAACCATCTTTTTTTCAGCGACCATTTTGAATTTAGTCATAGAGAAGAGTTTAGAGAGAAAGAGAAAGCAACTTTTAAAATATGTATGGAAAGTAAAAAATCACTCTCCTTGCGGCGGATTGCCGGCTGTATTGAAAACATTTTTTTAAATTCTTTTAATAGCAATATTGGTAGACAAGCCGTTTTTTTTATGGATGGGAAATCATCAAATGACTCCTGCCGCTCTGAGTGGAGCGGGAGGGAGTGTCAGACTCTTACTGACTAAAACCCATCTGTGCTCCTCGTAGTGTGCCCTTTGCTTTCCAGGGCCGCGGTAACTCTTTCGAACAAAATCCGCAACCCCGGCAGGTAGATAAGCCGTATATATATTCAAAACTGTTTGTAACTTTAAATCGGAGTATTAAATTAAGTTTGGAGTTAAGTTAGGTAGCTTGGACAAACATACGGAATCGCATTTTTAGGCATTTTGTTAGGGAACTCTAAAATTACGTTTATAATAAAATAGGCACACACTGATAGTCTTATCATCGGAAACTATGCCTGAAACAGATATTTTAAATGTAGCGAATAAAGCCAGCGGATTGCATTCCTATTACTAGAGTGATCACCAACGGTGGTCACACCATGTATTAACGAACTTCAAAAAAAGAAGGAGGTTCACAAATCGGTTGTATTTTTTTTTCTTTGTGGACACAACTCCGGATTCTGAAGAATTAAAATGTGTAGAGCACAGTGTGTTCTGGTGGTGGTGGCGTTATCCGTGGGAGTGGCACACTCCTGGGGTGAGTACGATTTGCTTACTCCGATTTTTGTTTTATCAACCTTGAAAATGGAACCTACGAGTGTCTGTATGTCTATCTTTCACAGTTTTCACTGAATGTACTTCATGAACACCTTTTACCCAAACACGAATGCGTAATGTAAGTACTTTTTTGAAAAATGGGGTTACCAATTTTTTTTTTTCTTTTCGTGGAAAAATGAGACTAAACTTTTGCTACTGAGCCGTGTGACAGGTCTAAAAAGTGTTTGATTTATTGTTACACAAATTTATATTTATGAAGTTATTAAGAAAATAAGATAAAATTTTACCATTCCTTCCCTCCATTTCTAAATCTACTGACCCTAAATTTTGAAACAAATGCATATATACAGTTACAGTGAATAAACAAGACAGTGAACAACATCTTCTCAGAACTCAGCAAAAAACATACCTAATTAGATCCGAACCCATTGCACGCCAGTCCGACTAGAACTCGGCCGTACTTTTTAGGGTTCCTTACCCAAAGGGTAAAATGGGACCCTATTACTAAAGCTCCGCTGTCCGTCCGTCCGTCTCCCTCTCGACACCAGGCTGTATCTCATGAACCGTGTTAGCTAGACAGTTGTAATTTTCACAGATGATGTATTTCTGTTGCCGCTATAACAACAAATACTAAAAACAGAATAAAATAAATATTGAAGTGGGGCTCCCATACAACAAACGTGATTTTTTTGCCGTTTTTATAGATAATGGTCCGGAACACTCCGTGCGCGAGTCCGACTCGCACTTGGCCGGTTTTTTTCAATTTGAAACGGACAGCAATTTTAAGGTAAAAGTAACTTTGAAAAATACCAGAACATTAGGTTAGAGAGCAAATTACTCGTAATATTTTTGCTGGTCCCTGATCCTGAGGTTATACCTCGGAATAGCAATTTTATAGACTTGATTTATTATTAGGGATCTGAATGGTCTATAGCTACTCCGTCTACTAGCGTTTTCCCGCGGCTCCGCTCGCGTGGATGTCGGTTATCGCGTAGCCTGTGTCCTGCTCCATATCCCAGGCTATATATCTGCCAAATTTCATGACGATCCGTTCAACTGTTTTAGCGTGAAAGTGTAAGAGGCCGCCCCAGAGTTAATTTCGCATTTATAATATTAGTAGGGATTTGCATCGAATTTATTAAACCGATTCAGTTCAAAGAAATACTCTGTGGTTGAAAGGAAACGATTCATCGTTCCTATAAAATCTAACTCCGGTGCAAACTTATTGTTTCTCATATTGTAGAGTAAAGAGAGATTTTTTTGTCAACCTATATTGTCCCAGTGCTGAGCAAAGGTCTCCCCCATATCCTTCCACTCTTCCCGGTGTAATAAGCCTTTTATTTTTGTTTCCATATTCTGCTATAGTCCAGCACCAACCGGGGATTATCCTTGGGTATACATTTATAGTGCATGCAGGGATAATCGTCGGCTGGTGTCTCATTCCACTTAAAATGTCTAACGGGGCCTCTACGAGTTGGCTTCGGCCCCTCGTACGCCTACCAAAGGACCGGGACCCCATGGTCCCGAGATTGTTCAAAATCAAAATAATAATAATAGTTTATTTGATAACCTTAAACGTACTACAAATTTGAGATTGGAGCCTCCTTTTAAGCAAAAGATGCCTGTATTAGGAGACTCCGCTCCTACAAAAACAATAAGTGTAAACTATACAATACGAGTACATAATCAAAAACAAGGTGATTTGAGTGAATGAGGGTGGGTGTGTGTAATGAGTGTGTGTGTGTGTAAGTGTGAGTGTGTGAGTTTGGGTGTGTGTCAGTGTTTGTGCTAGCTAAGTTAAGTTTCCACAATTTTTTCAGTTGCGTCATATGACATTGCTTTCAACCACTCAGTCAACTTCCTCCTCAAGAGACTACGGGGTAAACGATAGATATTTAAGGTCTTATGGATGCTGTTATAGAGCTTAGAGCTGATATACCTGAAATGTCTTCTCGCTACTGCTGTTCCACAGGGAACATTTTTGCAAACTCTGTCAGAGAGGCGTTTTGCAGTACTATAAGTTGGGCCGTAGTGTATCAGTTTGTGTTTCCTGAGTACAGTCTGTAATACAAAGAGCCTAACTGTGAGGAGCTTGCAACGTGTATCTAGAGGTCAGATGTCGGGTAGCTTATTGGTTTCTTTGATAGAACCTTTAGTACGGCCCAATGCGCCCTTTCCAGCCCGTTCTTTAAATGTTGTATTAGACGCATTGGCTGAATTTCACTTAGGCTACTGCTTAAACGGCGGCGTTCAATCAAAAGGCTAGGCTGCTAATTAAACAGCTGATTATGTCAGTTGGCAGGTTGGAATTTTTTCTACAGTTCCATTTTTATTGCGACCTATTGCGATTTTTTTATCTACACGGACTGGCCTATTTACTACTTTATAATCTACACGTATGATATAAAATAATCGTTCTTCAGTAAAGTAAAATCATCTCATTTTTCAGACTTCGCTGTAAGCTCAGGAGAACAAATTATATTTTATAATAACAACGGATTCGAAACAGACAGAGTAAACTTGAAGCCCCGAAACCTCGGACGATTGGCTTACGATCCAGTTCACAACATGATGTTGTACGTCGACAAACAGAACGATAATGACACTATATGTGGATATAACTTATCTTCCAAAGAAAACGAATGTTTCATCGAGAGAAGCGGTCGCACCATTGGCAGTATCGCTTACGACCCGGCCACTGAAAAACTCTTCTTCACTGATGTCAATGACCAAAGCATTAATTGGATTACATTAAAACACGGATCTAGCAACAATATATTATACGGAAATCTTTTAATCAAGATGGATGGCAAGTACCCTAATGATATCGCCGTAGACAGTTGTGGAGGGTACGTTACTAATTATAATTTCATAAAAAGTAGAATGTTAGTATACAACTAAAACTACATTGTGAGCAATTCCTATAGAATAACTACTTATATGCGATCCAGATTGAACGTATAACGACAGTTATACGTAGCTTATATCTGTCCAAAAGATCACGTAAGTTCGAAAATAACGGTAATGAATATTTCCTGTAGAAGGGATTCCACACCGCAACAGCATACTCTAACTGAGACCTGAATAACGATTTGTAGAGATATAAATATGCATGTGGACGAACAAATTGTATGGCTGATCTCATCACAAAACCGTACATGTGAAAGGCATTATTTACAATTTTACCGATATGAGCGTCAAGGTGTAACTTCTCATCCAATAGAATTCTAAGATCACGAACCAGTGTTTCTCGTGTTAAGATTATGTTATTTAAACCGTACAGATATTTTACAACATTATTATTTATGGTAAAGCATAAACAGCAACGTTTGGATATATAGTTGGAGCCTATTCGTTGAGCAGTATGTGGAGAACTTGTTATTCCTCGGTCTTCTTGTAAGAGAATAAAATCATGCAAACTTCTTACAGGTCTAAAAAAATTGAGATCGTCTACAAATAACAAAACATTTGAATTATGAAAACATGTCGCGATGTCATTAATAAAATTTATGAATAGAAATGGCCCTAGAATAGAGCCTTGAGGTACTCCAGAAGTAACACTTCTATCTATCTATCGGGTATGGTTTCCGCACTTAGTCCTGCTGTGGACCATTGTACGTGAGCCATGTCGGCCGTCATTCCAACCAGCCAACCTCCCTCCAGAAGCAGATCAGTCTACTCAGTGTATTCAGGGTGTCTGTGAGTGAATTAGGTGTCCCTATTGTTTGCCTCCGTATCAGTAACGCCTGTGCACTCAAGGAGCACATGCGATACCGTTTCCTCCTCCTCCATGCATGCTCTGCATAGAGGACTGTCTGTTATACCTATCGTGTGGAAGTGTTTGTTCAGTGAGCAGTGTCCGGTGATGGTCCCCGCCACCATTCGCAGGCTGCCCCTATCCAGTCGCAGAAGGCGCCTGATAAGTCTCCTGTCTAGGGATGGCATAGCCTCCTTGGACTGCCTGCAGCCTGGTGCCAAGGTCCACCAGCGCTCTGCTTGTGTGTGGGTGTGTTCTTGTAGCCACGTTCGCAGCTGGGTGAAAGGGAGCGGTACTATGGGTTCGGGTCCAACAACCACAGCACCAGATCCCCTCCTAGCCAGCTCATCGGCCGTGTCATTTCCTAGTGATCCGCTGTGTCCCTTTATCCACTGCAATGTCACGGTGTTGCGGTTGGTCACCGTGACACGTTCACTAGAACTCCTCCAAGAAACTCCTACAAGAATGCCATAATGCACTAGCATTATGGCATTCTTGTAGGAGTTTCGAGGTGATATAATTCTTTTCTAAGGATTGGAGGACGGATGCACTGTCGGAGAGTATACGAATATGGGTATCCGTAACCCTCCTGGCCTCTAGAGCATGGGCCGCCTGGATAATGCCCACGCATTCCGCCTGATAAACGGTGTTGAGCTTTCCTAGCGGCCTGGATATTTTCATGTTGAGGTCGTTGGAGTAAACTCCAACTCCAGTTCCGGTGCTTGTCTTAGATCCGTCAGTGTATATTCTCAACTCTTTGGGACCTGAGTGGTCATTCAATTATTGTGTTAGTACTATGTTATAGTGTTTCTGGAAATGGTGTGTCTTTAGAGCTTTGTCATTGGGTGATAACATTATGGGTTGTCGCTTGACGGCATCTTCCATGATGCGTGTGTGCTTGATTCTGGAGTCTGGTCGTAAAGTGCCAGTGTTGAGCCTAAAAGCCGCTAGGGCTGCCTCCTCTCGTACTATAAGATGTAGTGGTGGCAGTCCCAACATTGCCTGTAGGGCCGCAGTAGGTTCGGTTCTCATACTGCTAGTGATTGCCACACAGGCAAGTCGTTGCAGCTTTTCAAGGTCTATCTGTGTCGTCCTCATAAACGAAGTAACACTTTATGTGTTGGAAGTTTGGAAGTGTGTCGTTTATCACGACCCTCTGAGTTCTATTTGAAACGTAGGAAGATAACCATCTCAAAAGATCGTCACGTATACTATTGAATGCAATTTTATATATAAGTAGCTATGGTCAACCTTGTCAAAGGCCTTCGGGAAGTAAGTGTATAAATAGTATCCACTTGAATATGAGAGTCCATGTTGTTAAACAAGTAGTCAACAGAAGTTACCTGGTTGGTTGTAGTTGACCTCTTTTTAACGAATCCATTCAGCTCAACCATTTTGAAGGAACCGAATGATCCGATACACGCGCCATTAGGGCTTTATTTACGTCGTCAAGATTTGTAGAACGTCTATCTATCTTAAAAATTAAAGACGTTTCATCAGCACATAATACCATTTGTGATTGATTTTTTAAAAGATGGAGTAGATCATTAATATAATTATACTAAAAAGAGGAAAGGACCCAATATTGAGCCTTGTGGTACCCCATTTTCACTTTCAAACCCCTTGAATTAACACCGTTTATTTGAACTTGCTGCTGTCTGTCATTTAAACAAGACTTCACTAAACTGAGTGCAAGTTTACCTAGACCGTAATGTTCTAGTTTTAGGAGCAAGGTTTCGTGATTTACGCAGTCAAATGCCTTGGAGAGGCCACAAAAGATTCCTATGGCATCTTGCGTCTCTTCCCACGCTGTATATATGTGTTTTAATAACGTGACACCAGCATCAGTCGTACAAAGACCTTTGGTAAAACAATACTGTTGATCGTGTAAGATTTTATTGATGTTAAAATGAATGAGCATTTGATTGAGTATTACTTTTTCAAACACTTTGCTGAAAACCGGCAATACGGATTTTTCGTCGTTCCCTCACTGCTGAGGATCGCGACCACATACGACGTGTCTCCAAGCCTTCTGCAATGTGGACCGCTCTGTACATGCTGCCTCCAGCAGCCTTCTTAATGGCGTCGGACCATCTTGCCGGTGTTCTACCTTGAGCGCGTCTTCCTTCGACCCAGCCCAATATTATGAGCCTTTCCAGATTATGCTTGGATGAACGCATAATATGTCCGAAAAGGCTGAGGGCACGCTCCTGGCATATTCCAGAAAGCCGTTTGGTGATTTTGAGTTCTGTCAGTATGGACTCATTCGTTCTCATGGCGGTCCATGGTATACGAAGAAGTCTTCGCCAAACCCACTTTCAAAAGCGTCGATCTTTCTGCTTTCGCGACTTTTTATGCACCATGTCTCTGCTCCATACTAAAAAATAGAGAATACCAGAGCATGGACCAATCGTATTTTGGTGTTCCTTCGGATGCCACGGTTTTTCCAAATTTTTCCCTGGTCATTGCACTTTTGGTCATACCAGTCCGACGGCGGATTTTTTCAAGGCAGCTGCCCTCACTCGTGATCAAGGATCCAAGATACACGAACTCATCGACTTTCTCATACCCGTCAAGAGAATTGGAGCTCGGGAGAACTTGAGCACGGTCTACCACCATTACTTTGGTCTTGGCATGGTTGACCTTTAGCCCGAGCTTAGCGCTCTCCTCTATACGCTTCAGTAGATCCGCCATCTCTTCTTCACTCGACGCAAGTATAGTGGTATCGTCCGCATACCTCAGGTTAGTGAGTCTTTCACCGCCAATACAGATTCCGCCGCACCAACCATCAAGGGCTCCCCTCATAATGTACTCCCCGTAGAGGTTGAATAGCTTTGGCGACAGAATACAGCCTTGACGCACGCCACGTTCCGTATGAAAAACTTGTGAATTCAATACGGATGCAATACGGATACAGGTCTATAATTATTGGTGTCTTTGCTGTCGCCGGAGTTAAAAAGTGGTATAACCTTACTGTATTTCATTATATCCGGAAAGACTCCTTGGTCCACACATAAATTAAATAATATTAAAGCCAAGTATGGTGCTATGGTCTGAATTATGGACGTGCACACTTTGATAGACATTCCCCATTATGTCTTCGGTCAATTTGATTTTAATTTGCCGGAAAGCTTTGATAACTAACATAGGGTTGATATGTTGGAATTGGAATTCAACCGTATAACCTGGAACGTTTGCTCTTAATAAACTAAAAGAGACCTCGGGTGAAGAATTTGAAGCTTCAGTAGTTTTAGATGGTATTTCAGAAAAAAAAATTACAAATTCTTGAGCTAAGTACTTCTAACCAAAGGACGTTGTACAACTGACGCCGGTGTCACCTTACTAAAACATATCTTTAATGCGTGGGAAGAGGCACAAGACGCCATAGGCATCTTCTGCGACCTATCTAAGGCTTTTGATTGTGTAAATCACGAAACATTACTCATGAAGCTCGAGCATTACGGACTAGGCAAAACAGCGTTAAACTTAGTAAAATCTTATTTGAATGATAGAAAGCAATTAGTCCAAATAAACGGTGTTAATTCGTCGGGATTAAACGTGAAAATGGGCGTCCCGCAGGGATCGATTTTAGGTCCTTTCTTATTTTTAGTTTATATTAATGATTTACCCCATTTATTGCAAAACCAACTAAACATGGTCTTGTTTGCCGACGATACTTCTTTGATTTTTAAGATAAATAGACGTAGTAATAATCTTGAGGACGTAAATAACGCCCTTCTGCAGGTCCAAAATTGGTTCACTGCTAATAATTTAGTTTTAAATGGGAAAAAAACTAAGTGCATAAGATTTTCCTTACCAAATGTCAAAAGTAGTGATTGTGACATAGTGTTGAACAAGGAGAAACTGGAATTCGTCGATAGAACAGTTTTCCTGGAGATTACGGTTGACTCTAGGCTACAATGGGGTCCTCATTTAACATCTCTTGCAGGACGGCTAAGTTCAGCGGCATATGCTGTTAGAAAAATCCGCCAATTTACGGATGTTGATACCGCGAGATTAGTATATTTTAGTTACTTTCTCGTCATCATGTCTTATGGTATTTTACTATGGGGACGGGCTGCAGACATCGAGTCTATTTTTATTCTGCAGAAAAGAGCTATAAGAGCTATATACAATCTCCGCCGACGTGATTCTCTAAGGGAACTGTTTAAGGATATTAACATCATGACGGTACCTTGTCAATATATATATGAAAACATTATGTACGTTAGAAAGAATCTCCATCTTTTTAGTAGACGAGGTGACAGACATAATTATGTTACTAGAAATAGGGATCAACTAGTTCAACCAAGTTTCAGACTAGCTAAAGTAGCCTCATCTTTCATGGGGTACTGTTTAAAATGTTATAATAAAATACCTCCTAATATATTAGAACTTAATGAAACAAAATTTAAATCTTGTATCAAACGCACACTATGCAAGAAAGCATATTATAAGTTGGGGGATTATATTGAATATTGCTTGGCTCAATGCCGGTCCAGCTCCACAGTTACTAGGCCGCACAAACTAATCTTTTGACATTTATAAATATTGTTGGACCCGTTGAAGACTGTAAAACATTATATTTTCATTGTATAGACTCAATGTAATTAGCATTGTATAAATTCATTAGTTAACGGCACATGTGTGAGTACTGTGAACCTTATACTACTTTTATTTATTTTTTAATTGACTTGACTGCCCTGGCGGTTGGGAGTGTCATGCTCACTCAAAAGTCTACCTGATGGTGGCGCATGTGTTGGGTCATTTGGCTCCCTTAAATATGGTTGAGCCGAATGGTGCTAGCGCGTGCGTCATGTTCGTGAACGGACGCCGTCAGTTTGGACTGGTCATCTCTCGGCTGCCACGGTTTATTTTAATGATTTGTTATTTAAATTGTTGTTGATTTTTATTTTTTTACTCCGGATACTTTAACGTGCATTTCTTTTTACATCGTTCTCACATATATGTTTGTATAATTTCAACAGGAATGATGTAACCATAAAATTGTAAAGAAAAATAATTTAAAAGAGTGTCCGTGGAGTTTCTTGCACGTTCTTCTCCATAGAGATCTACGCTTTGGAACGTGCAAATAGCTTCATATTTTTGACTGACCGACCTTGACAATTCAAAAGTGCCTGTGAATGGTTTATTTGAAATACATTATTTTAATTTGAATTTGAATTTGAATCTAATTATTAGAGTAACAAATCAGTGTTTCGTACTTTCCAAACTGTCTTTATTTTATTATCTGCCGATTTGATCTTGTTGCTGATACGAGCTTTTGCTACTTTGCAAGTATTTCTGAAAACTTTAGAATATTTGTTTACATATTTATTGAAGGATTCCGTGTTAATGAAAGGCTTAAGGCCATATAACTCATATAGTCTTTCCCGACTTATCCTAATACCTTTAGTCGCCCAGTCACTGAATATAAACTTAGGGAAAGTATTTTTAGACTTATTTTCAAAAGTTGTGGTGAATTCCTTTAGAACTACTGAAAAGAAATTATCATAAAACTTATTCGCATCCTCAATATTATGGCCCAGAAGATTTAACTTATTTTGTAAGGTACTATTGAATCTAGCTAGTTTGCCTGTTGTTATTGACCTATATTGTATTTGATTTTTTTGCAAGGCTGCTTTAAACTTAAATGTTACCAATTGACCGCTGTGATCCGATGGAAGGTAATTAACTATGGCTTTATCTAAATAATCACAATCGCAGAATACATTATCAATACAGGTTAAAGAAGTAGGTGTTATCCTAGTAGGTTCCGTAAAAACATTAGACAAGTTGAACGATTTAAAAAGGCTTAAAAATCTGCTGCTATTTGAATTAATTTCTAAAATATTAATATTATAATCTCCACAAATAATCGTGGATTTATTACCTGCTGCAAGTTTCGCAAGGGTATCTTCCATTGTTGATTCAAATAAAGTAAAGTAAAGGTTACACACGCACACTATAACATGCTTATCCAGCTCAACACAGGACAGTTCAATGCAATGTTCTACTGACAAGCTGACAATGTCATTACGTTGCTTCTAATCTATATAACTTGTAATAAAAAGTTGTATTGAACTTACAGATATATTTACTGGTCCACAATAGGAGGCATAAGCAACGTGAACTACATAGAAATGGAGAAAGCTCGTTTTGATGGTTCCAGAAGACGAGCCTTATACGATGAAGATAAAAGTGTCGATGTAATTGTTTCCAGCTTGACCATTGATCCTCAAACACAGAAAGTGTACTATTTGAATTTTGGAATATACACAATCATAAGCTTTATGAATAGTACAGATAGGAATGGAAAACACGCAATCAAACACTTCTCGATGAATGGAACTCTAGCAAGTGAGTTGACCGTCTCAAAAGATTACATCTACTTTATGACCTCGACGAGTGACACGAGCTACATAAGTGTTTGGCGATTTCCTAAGAACGCAAAGGGTCATGTTGATCCCGAAGAGATAACTAAGATCTATAGCGGGATCTTCAGTTTAGCCGCAAACTATAAAATAGAAGATCAAATCAAGGGGATTCAAGATTGCGATTTACTGTCGGATCTGATACCAACAATCACAGACACGCCTGGTAACACTGGTGAGCGGTGCGATGTCTGTGTGAACTATTGTTTATATGGTTACTGCAGCGTCAATGATAAGGGACTTCCTAAATGCAGGTAAAACATTACTCATCAAGTCATCACCTTCCAATGAATTTCTTAATAGTGTTGTTGATAAAACCATGTTTCACATTTTCATAAACTGTTTCAGCTGTAGTGTCGGTTACTCAGGAGAGCGGTGTGAGGTCGACGCATGTCACGGTTACTGTCTAAACGACGGCGAATGTTCCTTGAACGGGGAAGGCGAGCCAGTCTGCAATTGTGCTGGTAACCAAGAGGGAGCGCGATGTGAAGCTGATGTAACTGCCTAACCTAACCTAACTCTAGCTGATTTATTAACGATTTGTCGAAAACCTTCCTCAAGAATATTGTTACTTGTTGATGTACCCTAAATTATTTAGTCACTGTACATAATTCGTACTGGTGGTTATTGCAGCCCTTAACTTACTTACTATGTGCTTTTTATTCAACTTTCCCAGAAGTATATCGAGTGTATGTAGTTATGTAGCAAATACCTATGTTAGTGTTGTCGTTTAGGTAGTGCCACTGTAATACCTTTTGTTTAATCTTATTCCATTTGGCTCAGGGATTTTCAAGAATGATGTAGACATTAATTTGCGCCGGAACCTTTAATTTTATAGAAAAATAATGATCTTTATTTTGCCTAATTTCATGCTAAAATTTAGCCTCTGACTTCATTCCCAAAATCGTTGTACACAATTCCTTCTAAACAAAAATAGTTTACAATTTCACGCAATATTTTACAATCTTACGGCGTTTGCCATTTTCCGGTGACATATAGATATAGGTGAACAGAAAATTCTGTTTGCAAAATCAAATTACTTATTTATTTTTTTTTAAATACGATACTGTCCTTACGTACAGTTCGCGTCAAATAACGGTGCCCCTCTGAAGTTAGCCATTTGCAAAGATTGCGCAGGTGCAGTCACGTAGACTAGCAAGCGGGACGCAAGCATGTGTTACATTAATTTAATTATTATGTGTCTAATATTTAAAAATAAGTACTTGATATACCTATAAATGTGATTATTAACTGTTTAAAATGTTATGATTTTATAACAAACTTATTTCAAATACTGATTTGACTCAACTGTCACTTGTGAATCATACTTTTTTTGTTTGGTAACGGGTATAAAAGAGCGGAGCCACAGTGGAGCAGCCCAGCGAGTCCGATCACCATGTTTGGTAAGTAGATCCCTTGGGAAAAGCGAGCCAAATATCTAGGTGTGATATTAGACCATAGACTCACCTTTACTGAGCACATAAGTGCGGTACATTCGCGTGCTGCATTCGCTCTGGGTAGGCTTCACTCCATGCTGAATGCACGCAGCAAGCTATCCCTTAAATGTAAACTACGCATCTACACTACGTGCATACGTCCGATAATGACTTATCCGTGTGCTGTATTCGCAGACACAAAGCCAAAGCAAATCCACAGGATGCAAGTAATTCAAAACAGATTTCTCCGAAAAGCCACGGGCGCCCCGTGGTATGTACGGAATTAACGACTTCGACGATCTCAAAATCCCGACCTTAAAACAGTTTATGAAGCGCCTTACAAAGCGTTTCTTCGAATCCGCTGAAAAGCACCAAAACCCTTAGATTTCAAAGGCAACCCAGTACACTCCCTCTCGCATTAGTAAGATTCGCCGTCCTCGGCATACACTCGTCGAGTCCGACGACGAGATCACAAAGATTCAGGAAAGCTGTAGGGAAACCAGCACCCTTAGAAAATACAGAAACAGACCGCGTTCCGTATACCGACCTCGCCGCGCCACGTCCCATTCAAAACCCTCCCCGACTTTTGCCTAACGAGCCAGCCCGCGCCGCTGAGCCTTTAGCTTTAATAACCCCTAGTTAATGAAACGACCCAGCCTGATTGTCCCTTGCTGAACCTAACTGACGCCGCTAAGCCGAGGTCGTATTCTACAGGGAATGCCCTTAGCGAGCGGTCAATAGTTTTTAGCTTGTGGCTAGTTTTGTTGCCTTGGCTGGGGGCCTTAAATTCATTTGAGGCCACCACAGGTTAGTCCGGTTAAGCCGTTGATATCCCAAGAGTGTTAACTTGCTAGTGGTCATACCTAAAAAAAAAAAAAAAGTCAAAGTCAAAGTCAAAAGTCAAAGTCAAAACGTTTATTTCAATTAGGCCATTAAACGGCACTTTTGAACGTCATCATCTACATTAAAAATAATACAAAGTGACTCTACTGTCCGTTCGAAAGGGTAGATTCTTATGGAGAAGAACGGACAAGAAACTCCATAGTTACTCTTTTCAAATCAATGATTTACAATATTTTGAGTACAAAAATTAATTTTAATATATGTGAGGTCGATGCACCTAGAGTATACTACTTACAGGATCATAGTACATGGTACTCACATATTTACAAATCTTGGAACCATTAATAAAACAGAGTGTGTTAACAGAAAAATAAAAACTCTTTTACATCTGTAAAGTGAATATATAAATTGACCAATTTGATTTTGCCTACACTACACCCTTGATTGTCCTATGGAGCAGGACCAGCATGTTTCCAAGCATTCTTATCTTGAATGTAATCCTCCAACTTGTAATATGCTTGTTTACAAAGTGTGCTTTTTACATACGTTTTAAATTTTCTTTCATTTAATTCTAATATGTCACAAGGTATTTTGTTGTAACATTTAACACAGTACCCCATGAAAGATGTGTGTACTTTAGCTAACCTATAAAATGGTTGATCTAATTTATCTTTATTTCTAGTATTAAAATTATGTCGATCACTAATTTTATTAAAAAGATGTCGATTTTTCCGAACATACATAATATTTTCATAAATGAATTGGCAAGGGACTGTCATAATATTAATCTCTTTAAAAAAATCCCTTAGAGAATCACGGCGACGCAGATTATATAGGGCTCTGACAGCTCTCTTTTGTAAAATAAATATGGATTCAATGTCAGCAGCCCGACCCCACAGCAAAATACCGTAAGACATAATGCTGTGAAAATAACTAAAATAGACCAAACGTGCGGTTTCTACGTCTGTTAACTGTCTAATCTTTCTAACAGCATAAGCAGCTGAACTTAGACGACCCGTAAGAGATGTTATATGGGGCCCCCATTGTAATTTCTCGTCTAAAGTGATTCCTAGGAAAACCGTCTGATTAATGAAGCCCAGTTTTTCTCCATTCAATATGATGTCACATTCGCTACTTTTAACATTAGGTAAAGTGAATCTAATACATTTGGTTTTTTTTTCATTTAGTACCAAGTTGTTTGCCGTAAACCAATTTTGGACCTGATGAATAGAGTTATTGACGTCGTCAAGATTTTGTGAACGTCGATCTATTTTAAATATTAGAGATGTGTCATCCGCAAAAAATGGAGCAGCCCAGTTTCTCTTCGATTTTCAACGCGTTAACATCTAAGGTGTGAAATTATTCTGATTATTTTTGGTTTGTTGTTGTTGATGATGTAATAGGTTGGGGAAAAAGTTTCTTCCCATTTTTTTAAGAAAATTCAAAACATTTTTTAATATAGTTTATTTTACATTTAACTAAAGTGTGTAGGTACACCATTTTGTTCGATAACTTTTTGCCATCTTGTAGGTAGGGACATGATCCCATTGCTATAGAAATTTTGGGACTTCTGATCAAAATACCGCGACAAGTGGTTTTGGCAGTCCTCTTGTGATGTTAACCTGACACTGCCTAAAGAATTCTGAAGAGACCGAAACAGGTGGAAATCTGAAGGTGAAAGGTCAGGACTATACGGCGGATGCATTAACACCTCCCAGCCAAACTCTCTTAATTTTTGCTGAGTGGCTAAAGACGTGTGAGGTCTAGCGTTATTATGATGAAAAACCACACCCCCTCTGTTGATTAATTCCGGCCGCTTTCTCTCAACTTCTTGCTTTAATCTCATCAGTTGTTCGCAGTAGAGTTCAGAATCGATGGTCCTGCCTGGTGGTAACAGCTCATAATGAATAATGCCCTTCCAATCCCACCACACACACAGCATCACCTTGTTGCGAGTTAACCCGGGTTTTGCCACAGTCTGTGAAGCCTGACCGGCCTTTGACCACGACCTTTTTCGCACATTCTTGTCGTACGTGATCCACTTTTCATCACCAGTTATCCGCTTCTTCAAAAATGGTTCGGTTTCATTACGTCGTAATAAAGAATCACAAATGAGTACACGGTTCATTAGGTTTCTTTCAGAGAGCTCGTGAGGTATTGGGTACCTCAAATCATCTCAATATCGAACTTTTTTGTGTACCCAGTTTTTTTCAAATGCGCCAAAACTGTTTTGTGGTCAATTGCCAGTTCTTCAGCTACGTCGTAACTAGTGATATGCCGATCTTGCTCCACTTTTTCAAAAATGGCATCCATTTTATCCGTAATAGGCGACCAGAGCGACGTGCATCTTTGACATCAAAATTTCCGGATTGAAAACGCTAAACCAAATTTGTGCTACTCTCACAGACACTGCACTAGGTCCATAAATATCGCAAATTTTTTTCGCGGCTTGCCTTGCATTTTTACATTTTTTGTATTAAAATTTTAAAATGTATCGAATTTCTTCATTAGATTCACTCATCTTAACAGTACGAAAAACAAATGAAAATCACACATTTTCCTAATTTGAATTTGGAATTATGTTCTTTAAAATTTAAACTATCAATGATACCAAAACCAGCCAGATACAAATGGTATAGCCAAAGAGATTTTATTACAAGTTCATACATACCATAATGCGAAAAGATTTTTTCCCCAACCTAATATATTGGGTATTTTAATTCTAATTATGAAATACTTATGAATAATGTAATGTTATGGTTATGTTAGTGTTATGTAATGTTGTGCAATGTTATGTACCTAGTGTTATGTAATTTTATTATGATGATTGGTGTATTTTAAATACGGGTAATAATAACTTGTTTATTCATTATGGTTGGTATATTATAACGTAACGCTGTGTACGTAGTAACTATGGAGTTCTTGTCCGTTCTTCTCCATAAGAATCTACTCTTGCGAACGGACAGTAGTCACTTTATATTATTTTAAATGTAAATACGTTGATGACGTTCAAAAGTGCCGTTTAATGGCCTAATTGAAATAAACGTTTTGACTTTGACTTTTGTCAAAGCAAAAGACACACGACTACGATAGTTAGTTGTTTTATACTCAAAAGATAAATATAATGTTATTAATAATTGAAACCTGTTGCTTATATTTTCTCTTTGATACGATTAAATATTTAAGTACATAGATCTAGACGTATTAGATATATATATCTAGTTAGGTAGTTAGTTAGGATATTTTATTTATATCTACATATAAATAAAATATCTAACACATGCATCGGACGTAAGACAAGCGAGCGACGAGACATAAAATCGCGCCGCCATAATCCCCGCCCCGCGCATGCGCAGTTGCAGTTTGTTCGTAATTTTGACTACTACGCAGCCAAGCCACTCGTAGCCAACTTCAGAGGGGCACAGTTATTTGACGCGAACTGTACTATGTGAGATGACTCACGGCGATCACGGCAACGCCACATATTTTCTTTTGCATCTTCTTTTGTGTTATCTTTTGCATTTTCTTTTGTATTGTCTTATTCATTTATTCAATAAATTGATGAAGCGTTTTAAATGTAAAGATGTTTAAATATTTAAAGACTTTTTTTCTGATGGGATTTTCGACGAAACATATGAACTTTCATGCCTAGAACTTGGCTCTCCACTTATCTTTAGATATTTAGGTATTTACCTATGTAATTGCCGTTCTGCAGTACTGGCCATTTCAAATCAAAATAATTTTTGTTTGGCTAAGAATTCTAATTTCAAATTAATTTTATTTTAAAAACATGTTTCTTTTTTCCAAAAGTAGTCATTTGTTTATTGATTAGTGTTACATTTTCATTGCATTTCAATCGTTTTCGTCATCATGGAAACGTTAAAAATTCGAGTAATTATGGAATATGAGTACCGTCGTGGCAGCAACGCGGCACAAGCGGCACGCAACATCAACGACGTTTACGGAGCTAACACTACAAACCAACGCGTTATTGGTTTGCCCGCTTCCGTTCTGGAAATTTCGACCTGAAAAATGAACCTCGCGGTCGTCCGAAGACTTTGGTCGACAATGAAGAATTAAAGGCGATTGTGGAAGCTGATGATACACAATCTACGGCTGAATTAGCAGCAGCTTTCGACGTTAGCGTCAAAACAATATTGGTCCGTTTGCGTCAAATTGGCAAGGTAAAAAAGCTTGACAAATGGGTGCCCCACGAACTCAATGATCGCCAGCGCGAAGTACGCGTCGAGACGTGCCTTGCACTGCTCAACAGACACACAAATGAAGGAATTTTGAACCGCATTGTTACCTGCGATGAAAAATGGATTCTGTTTGATAACCGCAAGCGCTTATCAAGTTGGTTGAATCCTGGTTCAGCACCTAAACAATGCCCTAAACGAAAACTTACCCCTAGAAAAGTGATGGTCACTGTTTGGTGGTCTAGCGCCGGTGTGATTCATCACAGCTTCTTACCAAACGGGGTGAGCATTACTGCAGATGTGTACTGTGAAGAACTGAACACAATGATGGAGAAACTGGCACATCTCAAATCAGCGTTGGTCAATCGCTCGTCTCCGCTGCTCCTGCACGACAACGCGCGACCTCATACTGCACAGCAGACGGTCTCCAAGTTGCAAGAACTGGGGTTGGAAGCTCTCCGTCATCCGCCCTACTCACCAGACCTTGCGCTTACAGACTACTACTTTTTCCAGAATTTGGATAACTTCTTGGCGGGAAAAAAATTCAATACCCGAGAGGCAGTACAAAATGCCTTTGAAGAATTTGTTGCCTCCCGTCCAGCTGATTTCTTTAAGAAGGGCATCAATAAACCGCCACTGCGTTGGCAAAGATGCATTGATTGCATGGGTGATTACTTCGATTAATACAAATAAAAAATACATGAAAAAAATTCGTTTAAATTTTTTCATACAAAACGGCAATTTCATAGGTTTGGTCCCCAAAACTTTGGGGACCAATTTGAGTTTTTTTCGAGCAATCGACCTTTTAAGTTTTCTACCTCATCATCTGCCTGGCCTTTTTTCCAACTATGTATATTGGGTTCGGCTTCCAGTCAAACCGGATTCAACTGAATAGGTACCAATATTTTACGTAAAGTGACTAATGTTCTGCCGGGGTTGCGGATTTTGTTCGAAAGAGTTACCGTGGCCCTGAAAAACAAAGGGCACTACGAGGAGCACGGATGGGTTTTAGTCCGTAAGAGTCTGACACTCCCTCCCGCTCCACCCAGAGCGGCAGGAGTTATTTAATGATTTCTCAGCCATTAAAAAAAAAAAAGTGACTAATGTTACACAGGGTAAAATTTTAATCGTTTTAATCCCCTTAACCAAACCTGAAATCTTGAAAAAAAATCAGCTGTTCCCTACATTTTGACGAGTTTGATGTAGATAAACGTCCTGAACAACTGATTTTTTTTTCACAAAAATATAGGTCAGTCGATTTTTTTTGTCGCGATTTCAGTGTTGGTCCCATAGTGATAGTTGTTCATAATGTTAAGTACAATGACCCCTTAAGAGGTATTGCGTTTCTTCTGATGATTTTTGACCATGTTAATTTGAGGAGAGGTTTATGACTTTTGACCTTGTAAAGTGCCGACTCTTATTTTTTTTAAACATTCTGTTTTTTTTCAATGCTTCTCATATTTTATTTTTCTATAATTAAACACCATCGCATACATATTAAAAATACTTTATTTTTTATTTATCCTTAAAACTAAAACTTACAACTATAACAAATATAAATCAAAACTACAACTCTTCGACTATCATACGACTAAGATTGTCAAAGAGTCTACACTGACTGACTGACTATTCAGACTATACCTGGATTAATAATTTGAGATAATTTCAATCCAACTCAAATGTAGACTTTAGCGTCTTGTATTTTAAGTTGATCTTGAAAAAAAGTATGTGTCGCAATACTTGCAATGGCATTTTATTTTTGTCATTTATCCATAGATAAATGACAAAAATAATAACGTCGCATTCTAAATTCAAAATATGGGAAACATGGCGACATTTTTATTGTGTTACCATCCCTACCAATTATTGGCGATGCAAAGATTCTAACTAGCGCCTCTAGTCATCAAAATTGTGAAGTGAAAACGTGTCAAAATTGTGAAGCAGTCTAAGAACGACACTTTGACAGTTTTCGCACAGCGTTGACAACGTGTGGGGAATTCCCCAATCTTAAGGGAATCTCAAATTAGGGAATTTGACTTAGATTTTCAGGGAATGTAATAAATTGGTGTTGGCAACACTGTAGGTGTCGTTCTTAGGCAACTTTTAAATTTCGCCGCTAGAGGCGTGCACGTAATCTTTGCATCGCCAATTGACTGCGCCTACAATTTTATCGATTCAATACATTGTGTTATTTTCTATGTTATGCAGACAAAGTTTTCAAACACGAAGATAGATAATTCCCTTCCTTTGTTTGGAATGCTGATATATCATGGGAAATATGCATGTAACAAATATTTATTATTAAAGCAGTTTGTCGAAAAATATTTTAAAAAAATATGATAGGTACTTACTAACAACGAAAACAGAATCAAAATTAATCGAAAGATAAATGAGAAGAAAAGAAACAATAAAAAGAAAGCAAGAAACAAAGAAAGAAAAAAATGTTAAGACAACTATTTTAAACAAAAATATGAACCTTTCGCGACAGCTCCGTTTTCTATGACAGCTTAATGGGCATTAGAGTTCGCGTATGTTACATGCATAGCACCCACACTCTTCAAAATGTAAGTAAGTACACAATACATGTAGGTATGTATCCAGTACCTATAGTGCCATCTTAGTCTATTAGTCAGTCCGATACCAGTGTTATACTAATACATGATGTCATCAGCCGGGGCTCTTTTGTAGAAGGCACGGGACACATCCACCGGGGGGCGAAGGCCTAGCCAGGCGAAGTAGCCGTGACGCCACAGCAGCATCAGACTCAACATGATGGGAACAGCTAGAAGAACACCTGCAATTCAGGAGATAGTTAGTATTTTTGAAACAAGTTTTAGTCCCTCCCATTTTTTTTCAGTTTTAGTCTCTCCCATTTTTCGTAACAGTGGTTTTCTTCTTTTCGAGTCGATTGGCTCTTTAGGTAGTTTGGATTGCTCCGTTAATTATGTATGGACACTTGGGGCACTCTAACTGAGGAGCTCGTGGCTAAATAATAACAGCCGCACGGATCGATCTTCCAGGTTAAGCAACACTTGCCGAGGTTGGTCTATGGATGGGTGACCATCTTAACGTATCGAGATCTTTGTCAGTCGTTAAGGATTATCAGAAGCCCAGAAATACCAACTCTCTAAAACATCCATCCATTCAAGGAGCAGTCAGGTAACTAAAGGCACTATATCTGGCACCCTGTTGGACTAGAATCAGACCATAGTAGGTCCCTCCCCAGAGTGTGACATAGATGAAAGATTCAAATATTAGTGCTTCTTACCAATTAGAGTGCCAAGCAGAATAGCTCCATCCTTCTCGGGTCGGTGTCCATACTTGTCGACACAACGCATGGTGCGGTGGACATCATGAAGATGCTTCATGGTGTAGCCTCGCATTTCCACTGGTTCTTGGCATCTGCAACCAAGATTAAATGGGGTTAGGTTAGGTTAGGCATTCACAATATACCTACTTATTATGTACCTGTTACGCAACTACTAAATATGTACTGATAAACAACTAGACTAAAATTGCTAAATTATGTGCAAACGCGTAGAAAAATAAAAGAAATAATTGGGTATCAAAAATAAACATTCACATCACCTCCAATCACTGTCAATGAGAAAACTGCCCAGAACACTGGCAGCATTGCAGCACTGAATGGTAATGCTAATTCTTTGGCCGAGGAAAACCCAGCCCTCTGGTCATGTGAACAGTCGACGAGTTGTTTGCTGAGAACTTCTTAGCTTCATCTATTTTAACTGACAGATCTCAACAATTCAAAAATGTCTGTAAATTGTCTATTTGTCGTTAACCTCTAAAACCTGAAGGGAAAATGTAAGGGATGTCTTTTAGAAAATCTTTCTGTTTGTTCCGACTAATATCCGAAACGTCTGGACTGATTTCGACGGGTTTTTCACTGGTAGACAGCTGACGTTTCAAGGAGTAACTTATTCGCCGAACTGAAGTGGCAGTGGGCAGGGCACCTTACTCGCAGAACAGATGGTCGATGAGGCCGATAAGTTGTGGAGTGGCGACCGCGTACCGGAAGACGTAGCGTTGGAAGGCATCCCACAAGGTGGACCGATGACCTGGTAATGGTCGCATGTAGCCGATGGATGCGAGACGCACATGACCGGTTGTTGTGGCGACACTTGGGGGAGGCCTATGTCCAGCAGTGGACGTCGACGTGCAAAAAAATAAAACCCCATTTAATTGTCGGGCAGCAGCTAGTTCTTAGTTTTTTACTTACACCATCAGGGAAGCGTTTACTCCTGTTTTCTCAACGGTCGGAGTGAGAATGTCCACCATCCACTGTGTGGAACAGTCACAGAGGTAGGGGTTGTCGGACACATCCACCTTCTCTAGGAGATCCCAGCGCGACAGCAGGCGGGAGTCCACCTCAGATAAGTTGTTGGATTGGAGGTACAGCTAGAAATAAAGATGGTGGTTTACATTGTACCCTCCCTTTTTAACATGGTGAAATAAAAATAGACCAGAGCGTGTCAATCGCAAACGGTCAAAAATGCCTTAATTTTCATAAATTTTTGACAGTTCGCGATTGACATGCGAATTATGCGAACGTTGCTTGCACCCTGATTTAAAGTAAGTCTATTATGCTGATACGAGTACTTTAATGGTAATGTTTGGCCGCAGTAGCCTTATTGCGTAATCCAAAAATGGTCGCACGAGCTTTTCATTTTGACATTGGAACCAGTGCATCGCATTCAGTGGATCATCGATGTCGAAAATTCGATTTTTTATTTAGCAATGGACCTGGAATTCTATTTGATTGCAACTTGATATGCGATTTTATGAGTTAGAAAGACAATAGGGAATAAACAAGTAATTTATTTACCTACTTTCTAAATATAATACTTGTTAGCTCCAGTAAACAGTAATGTTAATAAGTTTTTTAAATATCTCTAGCTAAAAAGCTTCAAAGTTGGAGATTACAAAGAGAAATCCGACAGGAAATCTGATGTCAAAGTATATGGCCCAATTCCAAAATGTAAAGTCCAACTCAACTCGAACTTCAACTCCATCATGAGCAGCAAACGTCAATGAAAGCTTGTCTAATTGACGTTTTCCTACTCGAGAGATGAGCAAACAACTGCAAAAACTTCAATTTATGACAAGCTCCGATGAAGTTTGAGTTCGAGTTGAGTTAGAGTTTACGTTTTAGAATATGGGCCTATTAGACGCTCATATAGCTACCATAGAAAACAACATTCGCGAAAGAGACAGATTGTGAATAAAATATTTATATCTCGTTATAGTCAAAGACATTAAATTTTAAATGACTTTGGTTATTATACACTTTTGTATATTTTTCGATAAATTGCTCAGGGTAGCCACCAGATAAATGAGAAATATCGTTCATTGACCCATATTATGTACATCTATTGACTTTCTTGATATCAAAAACATAAATAAAGCTGTCCTGAATCGACTTCTATCGTGATCCTTTACGTTCTCTGATGAAAAACGGTTCATAATTTATTTGTTGTTGTAAGTGATATTAAGGAAAGGTCAATGTACTTTATTGCAAGTTGGTCTGGCGCCTATCATAGATAAATAATACATATTTTCTTCAAGCATAATTTTTTCCCTAGTGCAGTTCTCCTGCTCAAATTATAGTTGTCAAATTCTGAACTGTGAAAATTATAGTTGTCAAATTCTGAACTGTGAATTCTCATCCTTACCTCCTTAACCAGCGGCCAGTCATAGGTCTCCCCAATGTCATCAACTCTTGCCAACGCCTTCGGGTCCACATAGCTCAATGCTGGATTGAAGCTCATGTGAAGTTTCTGGACATTCTCAAGTCCAGCTAGGGTACCTTCGCCGATACGCCTGAGCTTTGGCATGTTGCACATGTGCAGTTCTTGTAGTTTGCGGAGACGGGGGAAGCCGCTGAAAGAAATTAGGATGGGTTAGTTACCTACCCTGTGATTGGGGTTATGAATCTTAAAAGGCTGTTAATCCGTATTTAATACAAGGTTTCAACTGGATCTAGTTAGACTGGAAGCCGGACCCAACAAACATAGTTGGAGTAAGGCAGGTGATTTCCTATATTAATTCTAAATTAAAAAGCTGGCCCTCGTTTGATATTTTGTTTCCAATGTATGATTTCCTGAGCCTATAAACGTGAAAAATTCGTGACCAATATTTTTTTTAAATCAAATTGACTGATTTATATCTATCTAAGAAACCTGTAAAAGTCTATGATTTCAAAGTAACATGTTAAAAAAATAATATACGTTCGGAGTTCGGAACCCTTTAATCGCACTTAGACGTTTTTTTTTATTTATTTATTTAAAAGGTACACCAACGACGTATTCACTAGAAACATTGACATAGTTAAAACATATATACATTGAGGTATGGTGAATTTGTCTCTTACAGGCGTACACAGCATTTACGTACTAAATAGATTAATAGGTAAGTATAAGTTTTTACAAAATAATTCAAAACAAAGAACAAAACATTGGGTAAACAATTGGGTAAAAACAATAATTTACATAATCAAAATTAGAATAATCAAAAATTAAGATCAAAAATTGAAATCAAAAATTAAAATCAAAAATTAATAACCAAAATTAAAATCAAGAATTAAAAGTTAAAATTAAAATAAAAAAATTTAAATCAAAATAACAATTATTACAAGAAGTAAAACATTAATATATATTTTCTAAAAGATGTTATTTATTTTTTATCATAATATGATCAATTAATTTAGTAGGTATAAAAAAACTCACAGATAGTCTTCAAAATCATTATCCAGCATAAGAATTGGGTTTTGGTTCAAATTCAAGTACACCAGGTCTTTGGCCTCTTCCAGCTCCTGAGGGACGGCAGTCAGGAGGTTGTCACTGATATCCAGACGTGTCAGGTATCGAGGAGTGTGTAGGAATTTGCTTGGTATCTCTTTCAACTCGCAAGAACGCATTCTGAGGACCTGAAATGTTAACGATAAAAATTGGTAAGTAACAGTGCCATCTGTTGGGGAGTAGCGATACTAACATTAAAATCAAGTTTCATAAAAGGTAACCGGAAAATTGCAAAATCCGTAAGGTTGTAATAAATCTTTATTGGATAATAATTTCTCGACATATTATGAAAAAATATACACTAAATTAAATAGTCTCCAATGCGTGTCATGTGAAAAAATAGTTTACAATTTCACGCGATATTTCACAATCTTTCGGCTTTTGCAATTTTCCAGTGACAAATACACCAAATAATTACTAAAGAATTTAGTATTTTACCTTGCGGATGCAATTATTTAGGAAATAAAAATATTGAATGGTTTTCCCTGCGTGCATTATTTCATTTTACAGTTACCACTACTCAACACTAGATGTCACTAACCTTCAACATCGGTAAACTGGAGATAGCAATCAAGGTCACATGGTCGATGGTTGTCAATGGGTTTCCACTCAAGTCCAGTTCCTCCAACTCTGGCATATGCTCGAATAAGTCCTGGTGTAGTGAGTGGAGCTCATTGTAAGCCAAGTTGAGGGTCCTCAAGGATGCTAGTGGCTCATACTCCTCTGGCATAAAGCGACCCTAAAATAGATAGATAATATTCGCTTAGTAACTTATACATCATCCCAACTATACAACGCGCAACAGAAAAGACGCAAATACCTCTTTAGGGGTCATTGTACTCATCATTATGAACAACTTTTACTATGGGTCCAAACCGGAAATCGCGAAAAAAAACCAGCTGTTCAGTACATTTTGTCGAGTTACGCGGACAAAAATGTATGGAGCAGTCGATATTTTTTTATGCGATTGCATTTATTCTGCTACACGTATTTTTTAATTGTTGCAATTAATCAATGAAAGTCGGATTCACACGAGATTACTGTAATTAGAAGAGTTTGTAGATTACAACAAAATACATCAGTAATGTTCACGGAGTAGAGAGCGACCATAGACGACATATGAAAAGGCGCGAAGTTTACCACAGACTATATCTAACTTTAACACTCCTACCAAATTCGAGCCTTGGCTATAGGCCATATAAAGTTTTAAATTAACATTAATTATTTGAATAGTAAAAACAGTTACTACAATAAACTAATAAACTCAACTTTTAAACTTTTACATTGGTACAAACAATAATACAAGTTAGTTATCAAGTTTTGACATCCCAATACTATTTCTTAGAAATCTAAACTTGTCTCTAGGCAACGCCTTTGTGAAAATATCTGCATACTGACTATCAGTGTGTACATAGTTCAAACTAATAATATTATTCTGATATTTTTCTTTAACAAAATTGTACTTAATATCTATGTGTTTACATCTCTTATGAAATTCACTATTTTTAATTACATTTATGGCGCTTTGATTGTCAATGTTAATGCACACAGATTTTTGATTGAACTTACTGATATCACTAAGTAACTGTCTCAACCACATAGCTTCTTTAGTAGCTGCACAGGCAGCCATGAATTCGGCTTCTGTTGTGGACAAGGCAACAGTTTGCTGACGTTGGGATGACCAGGTGACAGCACCACCATTCTTAAGGAATACATAGCCAGTTATTGAACGTCTGGTTACTATGTCATTTGCAAAATCAGCATCGCTATATCCAATTAGCTCAGTACTGTCACAGTTGGATGTGTAGCATAATCCATAACTTCTTGTCTCTTTCAGGTATTTTAATATTTTCTTTACAGCATTCCAGTGGGAGTCATCATATGAATGTAAGTATCGACTCACCTGACTAACAGCAAACATAATATCAGGTCTGCTTACAGTAGCTGCATGTATTAGTGATCCTACTGCTTCTCTGTAAGGATAGTTTTTCTTCAGAGCATCATCAGCCTTCTGCAACTTCACATTTGGATCAGCAGGAACACAGTTAGGGTTGGCATCATGCATGTTGAATTTCCTCAACAATTGATCAATGTATTTTGTCTGATGTACAAAAATACAGTTTTCATTCTTTTCAATTTGCATACCAATAAAATTGGTTAATACAGGACATACTTTTATTTCAAAGTTTGTTTTTAGATCGTTAATTACTTCCATCATGGTGGATTTATCTTTACAAAGCATAAGTCCATCATCAACATACAGACACAGATAACATTTGAAACCATTTATTGTTCCAATATAAACACACTGATCTGCTTTACTTTTCACAAAGCCAAATTTATTAAGGACTGAACTAAATTTTGTGTTCCAACACCTGGGTGCCTGTTTTAGACCGTATAGTGATTTAACAAGTTTACATACCATGTTAGGCTTGCAGTCTAGTCCCTCAGGTACTGTCATCAATATGTTTTCCTTCAATTCACCATATAGGAAAGCAGTGGTTACATCAAATTGGATTATTTCTAAGTTCTCTTGAGCTGAAATGGATAATAATAACCTAATGGAGTCGTACCTCACTGTTGGTGAGAATGTCTCATCAAAGTCAATTCCTTCTTTCTGTGCATAACCTTTAGCACACAATCGGGCTTTGTAACGAAGACCTGTGGGTTCATCTTTGATCCGGAAAACCCATTTGCTTCCAATTGGCTTGGCATTCTGAGGTTTCTCTACCAATATCCAAGTTCCATTTTTCTGATGAGATTCCAGTTCTTTCTCTATTGATATTTTCCATTTTTCAGAATCAGCTGATGTTATAGCCTCATTGTAATTCAATGGTACAAGAGTATCTTCACTGCAGCACAGGTAACCTTTTCCCTGATTATCTTTATACTTAGAAAATTTGTCTTTATTTCTAGGTCTCAGAGTTATATTTGATGGAGATGGTGTTCTAATGTTCTCACTTGGTAAGTATTCACTGTCTGTACTGTTATCTGGTTCAGAGAAATAGTCAGTGTTTGTGGATTGTAATGTGTCATTATTAGCGTCAGAGCTCTCTGATGTATGCTTGTCAATTGGTACAGATGATGAGTCACACATTGAGCTGTCTTGTATTAAGTCCACCGGAACATAGTTTCTTTTAACTGTAGATTCAAGGAAAACTGCGTCTCTACTCTTTATTATTGTTCTGGAACCAGTCATTACAAATCTATATCCTTTTGTATTATCACAATAACCAATGAATATTGCTTTCTGTGCTTTTGCATCCCATTTTCTTCTCTTTTGTTTTGGGAGATGGATCATTGCTTCGCATCCAAATACTTTTAAATGTTTGACAGATGGTTTCTGCCCGGACCACATCTCTTCAGGTGTTTTGTATTTAAGTGATCTTGTTGGAGTTCGGTTGATGAGATAGGCAGCGGAGTGAATTGCTTCAGCCCAGTACTGTTTAGGTAGGTTGGCGTTAAGCAACAGACACTTAGCTTTCTCCACCAATGTTCTGTTCATTCGCTCAGCAACTCCATTTTGTTCGGGAGTGTATGGGGTGGTGGTTTGGTGAACTATACCAGCACTTTTAAGGAACTCAGAAAAGTCATAGTTAACATACTCAAGGCCATTGTCAGAGCGAAGACACTTTATGTTGCATTCTAGTTGTTTCTCCACTTGACTTTTAAATTCTTTGAATTTATCTAGAGCATCAGATTTCTTCAGCAAAAAATAAACAAAAACTTTCTTAGAGTAGTCATCAATTAGACTCATAAAATATTTTGCACCACCTAGCGAACTTGTCTCCATCGGACCACAGATGTCGGAATGCACCAGTTCAAGTAACTTTGAGGATTGAGTTACACTTTGTTTCAAAGGTAAGCGTGTTTGTTTACCTTGCAAGCATGTTACACATGTTAATTTATCATTTTTCTTTGTAAGTTTTACACCTTCAGTGTAATCTGCTAATTTTTCCAGATCTTGAAAATTTAAATGGCCCATGCGTTGATGCCAGAGGTATGTATCTTGCTCATCAACATCAGATATGTATGCATGTTCACTTTTCACATCCAGCCTGTACATATTGTTGACTAAGCTTGCCGTTGCAACAACCACATTGTTTTTGTTTAATAACAGACAGCCTTTACTGTTAAATTTTACTTGACCTCCATTTTTTATGATCTGACTGACTGACAACAGATTGGTTGCCAGCTCTGGTATATACAATACATTTTGAAACAGAATTTTATTGTACTGACCTTTATTATTGCACACATCTAAAATCAACTGTCCAGTACTATGAACTGATAATGACTTGTCATTTGCTACTTTGATTGTCTTGATAAGTGGAACTGTCTCATCTTGCAATAAATTCTTATGTTTGGTCATGTGCACTGAAGCACCAGAGTCTATATACCACGGATCTTCGTAAGGGTTTGTTGTAGAAGCTATGAAAGCAGCCGCAAAGCTTGAACTTTCTTGGTTCTTCTTTTTGGGATTTGACTTGCACTCAGCAGCGACATGGCCATATTTATTGCAACTATAGCAACGTGGTCCCTTTTTAAACTGTTTCTTGGAACCCGTATTCCCTTTATTTTTATGTTTTGCAGCAAAAGCAGATGTGTCACTTTCACTCATTTTGACATCTTGAAGGATTTTTGATTTTACAGAGTCTGCACTTATTTTCATTCCTGAACTTTCTATGGCAATGATCATAGGTTTGTATATTTCAGGTAGACCGGAGAGGAGCAGGGTCCCGAGCCACTCGTCATCTACTTTAAAACCGATATTGCGAAGTTTGTGAGCCGTGGTCATGATCTTGCTCACGTATTCTTCTACGTTTGAACATCCGGCGAGATTAGTTGTGCATAAGTCTCGTAATAAACCCACACGGCGTGTAAGCCCCGAGTCATCAAAAGCGTGTGCCAAGCAGTCCCACACCTCCTTTGCAGACGTTGCATCCTGTATCCTGTATGTGGACATAGTTTACTGAGTCCACAAGCAAAATTATTTTGGATTTTGCTTTTATGTCCCGTTTGGAGTCAACAGTTACGCCGGGCACAGGTTCGACACAGTCCCACAGTTCCTCATGTTGGAGATATGTTTTAACTGCAAATCTCCATGTGGAATAGTTTTCCCGACCAGTTAACTTTTCGATCATCACGAGAGGATTACTTGACGACATTTCTTGAGCGATATTTTGACGAACTGAATGTTATTTCACAGTCTGAAAAACCGACGCACACTTTGAGGTTATGCTTAAACCGGCATGTAATGTTTTTGCTTTATGCACTGTTTTTACACTGTGTTCACATTTAACAAGGCAACTGGGCCCATAACCTGTTGCAATTAATCAATGAAAGTCGGATTCACACGAGATTACTGTAATTAGAAGAGTTTGTAGATTACAACAAAATACATCAGTAATGTTCACGGAGTAGAGAGCGACCATAGACGACATATGAAAAGGCGCGAAGTTTACCACAGACTATATCTAACTTTAACATTAATAATTATAGTATTATAAGTGAGTTTGTTTAGTACGCTTTCCCACATAAATCGCTTTTGATGGATTTTGGTACAGAAATATATGTGACCCTGGAGACTTGCATTATACCGTCGGCAAGCTTTTGTCCATTATGATATCAATTTTTCTTCTGCTGAGACTTTTGTCTACGTTTTATGCAAGCTGGTTTCCATTTATTTTCTGGATTCGTTGCTATTGAACACCATATACCTACACGTTAGTGCATCCAAATCGTTTTATTTCCAATAAATTATATCATACTTAAGTCATGTCGCCCCCAACTCGGCTCACCTCGGATCAGACCTAGCTATACTAACGACTACCCTGTAGTATATTGTTATATTACATAACATACGCCTTTATGGCAGAACCACACTGCTTATCAATTTTTTGACACACATCTATTACAAATAAGCCGAGTAAGCGTACAGAATGCATACACTTTGGCTGTTCATTCGCTCATATACGACGGTCGTTGGATCGTGACACAAAGTCTCGATGTCAACGTGCCCCGTGTATTTAAAATTGGAGAAGGAACTTAACAGACAGATGTGTTGCTGGGGAGTTGTTGAGCCATTTCTTATTCCTAGCTAAAAACACTAGGAAGTGATGACACGCGGGTATTTTTTGGAGACTGTCTGTATGTAAAATTAACGATTGACTTGAAAAATGTTGTGTAAATAAGTGACTTTTGTTTTTTATTCATTTTGATTTTCTATCTGGGATTTGTGTCTGCCAGCAGCACGATGAAGAACGTCATTAATTTTTAATAATTCATCTAAAATGACATCGTGCAGCTTAAATCAAATGTTTTAGCAAACAGATTCCAATAAGGTGAAAATAAAACAAAAAAAAATAACTTTCCTCTCTCAGATAGCACAAAAATTTAATATAGCAAGCGAAAAACACTACAGCACTGGACCAAGTTACCTCGAAAGCGTGGGGACTAAGCTTGGCGGTCGTGAGCTGGTTGTGGCTCAAGTCTAGGACCCTCATCTCTTGCAGGTCCCGGAAACTCGCCGTTTCTATGAACTCAATACTGCATCGCGACAGGTTTAGAACTTCGATGGTCAGATCAGCGATGACTGTCACATTGGTGAAGCGGTTCTCGCTTAAATCCACTATCTTTGGTTTGAATTCTGTCAGTCCTGGAAAATGGAGAGGTGGTTTTAGATTTTTGTTTTGTAGGATAATGGATTATAGGAACTTAAACAGGAATTTCTCAAAATGGGTTCTATCTTCGACATTACGCTGATAGTCATGTGGGCCTTAAGTATTGCCATTAACCTAAAAAAACTTGACCGCAAAAAGCTACTAAAACTTTCATGCAAGTCATTCTTGAAGCAGTTTGATGCAGTTGGAGGCATTTATTTAAGTTCAGTCACGGATTTGATGCCACCAGCTGGATCAGACTCCATACAGACTGGATTTACGATACAAGACATTTACATCGTCACCTCAAGTGCTTTTATAACCTTTAGCTTTTAAGTAGCTGAGGGTATTTTGATAACCTACATGACTATGTCACGAAGAATACGACTTCACTTACCTAACGGCGGCCGCCTTATTTATTTTTTCAAAATTCAAGTATCCATCTCATGTCAAATCGACAGGTAAGACAAATTTAATGATAGCTACTTACCTCATTTATTAAAAAAATATCAGTCATTTAAGCTTTATGGCCTACCAAAGAAATAGACATAATTACATACATACATAGGTACCCACAAACATACTCTCGAAAATCTTTACCCTCCTTTTGGGGGCGGTCGGGTAAAAAACCATATACAATTTGGCTCTTTATTGTGAAATCGAATGTAGAAAGAAACTTACCTTCCCATTCCTGTTTGGTGAAGAAAGTAGTAATACTCTGATCGAAGCAGTTCACTTTATTATCGTCACATTTGCAAAGCTTGCAGATGTTCGTATTTGGGACTGCATTCGATGGCGCTTCTGTTACTGAAACCGTTGTAATTTTTAGTAACGCTACTCGATACAAGATGGCGCTCAGTTAAGTTTTAATCAAGGAATGTAGATTTTTGCATTTGATAACTGTTATTTATGTTTCTTAAACAACTAATGATGATGCACATAACATTTAATTTAGTGACATACCTACCTAAACTATTTTTAGAAGTAATTTAAAAAATGGTCTTCAGTTAGGTAGTTGTAAAAATCATCAACAGATGGCAGTAGGTACTTACCATTTTGGCAGTGAACTCCAACAGCTAGGAATGCAAGAATGACACACGTTAGGACGCGCCCACCCATTTTCCTGTGAAAGTAATAAAAATATCAATGACATACTGTTTTTAAGACCTTACTGATATTGTATCACACAATCAAAAAGATAAACACTACATAATCAGCAGACAACATGGAATAGGGCACAGTCCATAGCTATAAAACCACTTGGTATTGAGATCGCCTTTATTCCGTACCAGCAAGGGTGATTTTCGTAATTCAAATGAGTAGGTACTATTCGCTTGTAGTTGACCTAATCTTAAACTTTTAGTATTTAATCTGAAAATCACCAGCTCCTGTAATGTTTCATACGTAGGCAGGGTTATAAGGAACATGCAGGAACTATATTTGGCAGCACAGAAGCATCATTGTCAAGTCCATGTTACTTATAAGTTCCGATATTGCAACGCTAGATGGCACAGTCTACTTCGTGCACGTTCCCCTAAACGAAGCGTACAGGAACTATAGGTGGCAGCACAGAAGCGTCAACGTCAAGTAGTTTCGAATAGTCCCTATCTTAGGTGAAAAATGAGCTTGAAGTGAACTGCCGGTTGATTCTGTGTGTGTGAGCTGTCAAACCCTACTACACTACATAAGTGGAATGACAGTTCACTTCACCGCTCACTCCACCTAAATTTTCAAAGCCAGGTTTTACAGAATAAGTTACTGTTATTGTTTCTAATGGGTAAAGAAAGAAAGAAAAAGTATTTAAATGCTACAAAACAACACAGAATACAAACATTATGGGTAGGTAGGGAAATTTTAAATAGGTAACATAATATTGGAAATGCCATACAACGTGGCAATGCTGCCAGCCTTTTGGGTGCATTACCACTGACCTGCGATGCGGAGAAATTTGTCGACGCCATGTTTTAGATTATTTTTACTTTTAGTTAGGTAGTTAAGAGTTTTTTTTTTATTTAAGCGTATACTTATATGTATAGTAATAGTTATTTGTTTAAATAAATACAATGAATTATAAAATTATTAATAATTATGAAATAAACCGGCTTTTCGTGAAGCAACAACAGTTTATCTTTCGATATCCGTTCGATATCTTGACTCATTGTATTTCTGGGAAGGAAAACATCACGAGAAAACAAAACGATTCGTAGAACTAAAGATGTGACATTCACCGCCCTCACTTTGATTTTGATTCTATTTAATTTGTAACGATTTTGACCCCAGTTAGTTAGGTGTCAGTGATTTTTTTGTTGAGTTATCGAACTTTTGTTTATTTAAGAGAAGTTTCAAGACATTTTCATAGCTTAAACTTTACAACGTAATGGGTATAAAGTAATGTTATTGTAGGATGGATTAATTATATCCGCCTGTTTTCTATCTGTAAATTGATTTTGACCCTAGAACAATCCCATCCACATCCCAGTCACATCACACACACTACAAAACTAAAGAGCGTTTACGCGGTACGGCATTTCATACGAACTTTCAAGTCCGAATTTTTGGAATAAATGAACCGATTTTATTGAGACTTGGTATGCATACGCAAGATATCCAGGTCTTAATAGTTAGTAGAGAACATTTTCGGAAAAGCGTTCATGGGGAAGATAGTGGGTGGCTCGCCGTCCGATCAAAGCCAGGCCCGGTTTGACGGCGCGTTAGGGTCAGAGCCTGCCAAGGTTGCGGATTTTGTTTGAAAGAGTCATCGCGGCCCTGGAACGCAAAGGGCACTAGGAGGAGCACGGATGGGTTACAGTCAGTAAGAATCTGACACTCCCTCCCGCTCCACCTAGAGCGGAGGAGTCATTTGATGATTTCCCATCCATAAAATGCAGAAAGATAGATTGATTTTAAGTTTTCTATAGAAAGTGAAAAATCACTTTTTTTCCCTGAACTCTTTTTCAAAAATGTTCTCTACTAACTATTTAGACCTGGATATCTTGCGTATGCATACCAATTTTCATTAAAATCGGTTCATTCATTTAGAAAAATAAGGACTTGAAAGTTGTATGAAATGGCGTTGGACATAAACGCTCTTAAAACAAGTTCAATAACATAAATGCACATGACAACTAAGGCGTAGGTACATAACGCTCACCAGAACAATAGTTTGACTCCCTTTCACATAGTGGAGTCTATAGCTATAGCAGTGTTAACAATAAATGAGATCCAAAACATAGCACAACAATAGCAGGCTACTGTCAGTGCCTTCGCCCGCGTGAATGTTGAAAATTATCCCAACGAAATATACTCCTGGGGTAAGCCCAACCTATGTGCTGTACCTTCCTGACTGTTCTATCTCAGTACCTTTCATCCAGATCCGAACAGCCGTTCAGATTGAGTAAAACTTTTGCATTTATAATAGTAGTAAATTGTAACTTAGTCCACATACATAGTACTCCACTATCTTATTGATAACATTATTATCAGCTACTTTATCAGATTCAGTGGAAATAGCTCATGAGCTGTACTGAGCGTAACATCATGCAATGTTTGTCAAATGCAGATCAATATGTACAGTCTCACTAATCTGGGATTATAAATAACGTACAGGAACCATAGATGGCAGCACAGAATCGACAATGTAAAGTATTTTTAAGGTTATAGTTTCATGTTCCCTATAAAAATTAAAAGGCATGTCGAATTATAGGGAACGTGCTCGGCGTTAACTATGCCATCTAGTGTCGCATATCCGAAACTTTAACGTTAAGAATACTTGTCATCGACGCTTCTATGCTGCCACCTATAGTTAATCGGCAAATGTGTCAAGTGTTTCGCTCATCTCATTTTGAAAAGCGTCATTAGAAAAGCGAAGGTGAGTGAGTATGTTAATTTGTTTCTTACGCTTTCACGCTTAATAAAAATCGCTGGACAGATTTTAATGAATTTTGGTACCTAGGAACAGAGATATGTAGATGGGATCTTCTTTTAAAGTATGGAAAATCATCAAATGACTCCTTCCGCTCTGGGTGGAGCGGAAGGGAGTCAGACTCTTACTAACTAAAACCCATGTTCCTCCAAATACCCTTTGCGTACCAGGGCCGCAGTGACTTTTTCGAACAAATTCCCGGGCAGTCTACAATGCTGACATCTCTTTGAGGCGCGCGTGGAACTTATCGCGCCGTCGACCCGGGCATGGTTTTGATCGAACGACGAGCCAGGCCGGTGGCCGGGAATCGCCCTGCAACTCCAGACGCCTGGGGCATCTTCTTCTGTTGCGGCGGCTGGGACGTGAGGTTCATCTCTCTCTCACGCGGTCTGCCTCCTCCTTTACTAGCATTACTTCTTCGTAGAAGAAGGTGACAGCTCCCCATGCCTATTCGCTCTGAACCATGGATTGAACCAGGGTCGGAAGCGAGAGGTCGCCGCCGAAACACCGTGGCGCCTCTCTAGCCACTTCTCAAAGAGGGGACTACTTATATCCGCAATAGTGGCGTGCCCAATAGATAGGACCCTGGATACGGTTATGGGCAATAGCCCTTTGCACGTTGCTTCGCTCGCGCGCTTTTATTTTAGCTTTTAGTTCGTACAAAAATAATATAGATTGAAATATTTTACTATCTGCAATCAGATTCAGTCGTTGGATGTTAATAAAGCATTCTCTATAATAACATAACGATAGGAATCTGGATCTGATTTTGATATGGAAACATACAGATTGTCCGCAATCCAATATCTTGGTAGGTAGTTATTCTAGAATGATATGGTCATACTCAAGAAATTATTTTTAAACTACAGATAGGTACGTTGCCCGTACTCTGAAATGGCTACAAAAATAAAATACAGCTGTTTCTAAATAAAACCACTCCAAAGTACAAAATAACTGCACTCTACATTTACCCTTTATTTACTATCTTCTAAAAAAATCAGACAGTAAAAATAGATAAAGAAAAGCGGTTATTCATGAAACAAGACAAAGGGTAACTAAGTTTGGTTCAGTAAACTTTGTAACCCAATTATTTTGTACTAAGCAGGTACAACACACAATCTGATATAGATGCGTGCAAACATACATATACAAACATTTTTTACACACAAATATTTATCTGTAGGTACAATGGTTAAGAAACAATACCGTTCATAATAATATATATTAGATTTCTCCAAGTTTTTATACGACTGACGTTGACCTGGTTAAAATATCGAGTTTTCTTAAGAAAATTAATTCTTCCTATATTAGAGCCAGATTGCAGCGCCACCTACCGGGTCCAATTGCAAATCTAAAACCATTGAAGAACCCACTCATAAATACACAAAAGAAATGACTTCTAAATTGGTCGAGCCGTTTATGAGGAGTTCAGCGATATTATACACATGCACTGATGAATAAAAAAAATATGTATTCACCTTTTTCTCGTCCAAAATTCACAAATACATAAACACTTTTTGATAAAACTCTGTGAGAAAACACACAATATGTTAGCCTAAGTGCGTTACATGGACTGAAACAAAATGTCTGTCGCTACAATATCTTATCTCCTTTATCTATTCAACCGTTATCAAAGGTGTAAAAGATATGAATCACGAAGCACCTATTTATGAAGAAAAATACATATACATGTATTTATTTGATACCTGGTAAGGTGACTTGAGATTAAAACAATACTCTATTTAACAAGAAATTTCGAATCGGGTGGTTGACTGGCTTTTACTATAGCCATGGGCTAAGCATTGCCATACAACACAGAGTACATTAGACTATACCATACAACGTGGCAATGCCGAAAGTCTCTCGTGCACAGTACCAGCTGACCGCGTGTTGTTAGAGCTGGTTCACATTAGGTCGGACCGACAGTTTGCCGTTCACCGACTGCCGGGAGTTGCTGTTCACACTAGACGCCGCCGACACGACCTAATGTGAATATAACTGTCGGTACGGTCGTTTTACTGCCCGGCCTGGGTCGTCACAAAACAGTTGTGAGTTGGCTTTCGTATAGGATAGACGACGACGACGTTTTCATTGCAATGTGGTATTTAAATAAAAGGCAGAAAAAAAGAAAAAGGAAATATTGGGTGCATCCAATAATTGCCGAGCGAAACGAAGTTGGAACTTGGGTGGGAGGTTGGTAGGCGGGTGTCGCCGCCGCTTCGCGCCGACAAATGTAAACGGCGCCATACTTGCTAGTACGCCAATATTATGTCCGATCCGACAGAAATCGTGGCTGGACGTACGGTAATTGTGTCGGCTCCGACAGTTTGGTCGGGTCGCCCTAATGTGGACGGCGCTATTGACATACATAAGCCAATATGGATCCGACACGTTTGTCGGGCAGGTAAAACTGTCGGTCCGACCTAATGTGAACCAGCTCTTAGTTTGATTTACGGCCGCTTTCTATAACATATCTCAATCCCAATCTTGATCCCGATCCTTGCCTCTAACCAATCAAAGGTGAGGATTGTGTGGTGAAGGAAACAAACTCGGCCGTTGATTGGTTGCAGACAAGGATCGGGATCAAGATTAGGATTGAGATATGTTATAGAAAGCGGCTGTTATTTTGTTTGAAAATTTTAAATAAATCCTATTTGAAAATCATTTAAGTAGGTACGATCAGTCGATTTTCAAGGTCTAGCAAAACTTGCTCAAAACTCAACTCTTGAATTTTCAAGGTCGGTTTATTAATTTAAAAAAATAAGGACTTGAAAGCTTGTATGAAATGTCGTAGGGCGTAAACATTTCACATGCAACATCTCAAAACAAAACACTGTCATAATTTCTTTAAATTCATTGAATTTTTATGTTGTTCATAGTTAAAGAGTTTCCTTTCGAAGAAGTATTTGTTGAGTCAACTCAAAGAAACATTCACACTTCCGTAATCCGGTTATATATCTTATCTTTTACTTTTCGACACAAACATGTAAATGAAAGTGGAATATCGAGCCCTATATACAGGGTTATTTTTTAATGACCGGCCAAATTTTCACAGGTTGTTCTACCCATGAATATGGCCAAATTTTCACTGGGTGTTCTACCCATGAATATGAACAACTTTCACTATGGGACCGACTCTGAAATCACGAAAAAAAAATCAGCTGTTTCATACCTACATTTTAGTCGAGTAGGTATTGAACTTTTGTATGAAACAGCAGATTTTTTTTCGTGATTTCAGAGTCGGTCCCATAGCGAAAGTTGTTCATATTCATGGGTAGAACACCCAGTGAAAATTTGGCCGGTCATTAAAAAATAACCCCGTATGTACCTACAACCTTTGTAGAAGATCCTAGATCCTAAATTCGACACGGATGTTGGAAACAATTGAACTTGAATTGAACAAATTGCAAACTCCGTAAGATTGTAATACCTAGATCTTGATTAGTTTATAATTTCTCGATATAGTATGAAAAAAAAGTTTTTTTTTTAGTTAAGTATGACCACTAGCATTTTAACATGCTACTAACGACTCTTAACTGCTAATCCGGACTGTATATGTCACCGGAAAATGGTAAATGCCGTAAGATTGTAAAATATCGCGTGAATTTTTTTTTTTTACTATTATTGATAGGCATGCGCTTGACCACTATCTCACCTGATGGTAAGCGACGATGTGGTCGAAGATGGAGCACGCTTGCCTAGAAGTAACCTATTCACTATCTTGACTTAAAGACTCCCAGGTTGTAGCTATCAGGAAACTGACTCCGGCAGGGAATTCCACTCCTTAGCTGTACGCACAATGAAATTGTAAACTATTTTTTTTTTCAAAATAAGAATGACTAAAACCCATCCGTGTTCCTCCTAACGCCCTTTGGGTTCCAGGGCCGAGGTGACTTTCTGCCAGAAGACAGCCCTACCTTATTCTCATACTTACTCAAAACTTTATTCTTGAAACTTTTCTCCTAAATTTATCCCAATTAAGTCATTATGTATTTGATAATACATAACGATCTTAATACAAGCTAGGTAGGTAACAATGATTATAAATTAGTACTTAGATACAATGAAAACTTTACTTACCTACATTATGAGCAAGCATGTGTATTTTCACTCCACGCCCTCAATCAATAATATTTTATCACTGATAAGTAGATAACAGACATGATGGCTAAACCAAACCTAATTAACGTACTCGTACATTTTAAAACCAACCTTACGTCTTTTGTACAAGACTAAATTTCCATCGAATACCTTTGAAAACAAGACCAATATTAAATGGGCTAACATTTGTAATAATCCAAGTGAGAGCGCGGGTAAATTAAAACTGGTTGGTTGTACGCCGTAACAAGTCCCAATGGATGGTAATCCGATGCGCGCCATCTAGCGGCGAGTAGCGTAATCACTTGATAATTGACATTAAGCGCCCGTTGACGGCAAAATGGCAGTAATTCTCTTTATCTAAATGCTGATGTATTAAATGTTAATTGTTTTTAATGATAACCTGTAATAAGTGCCGCACGGGTCGATCTTTGAGGTTAAGCAACGCTTGTCAAGGTCGATCCGAACATGGGTGACCATTAATAACATAGGTAGGTACTGTACTTTAGTTTAAGACTTCACATACTCTTGTTGTTACACACTATTCTCTACGTTTCTTTTTCATTTCTCCTTTCGCAAGTCTGCTGCTGCTGGAAGAAGTTTCGTTAAAAATAAGCAGTTCCTCTATACACTCATAATTACAATGTTATCTTTTATTAGATTTCTGTGTGTACATGAATAAATTAAATAAATATATACCGAGACTCCTCCGTGCCTCGGAAAGAACGTGAAGCCGTTGCATGGTCCCCAGTCTTGCCTAAAAGTATCGTTACCCAATTACCGGGTTATGGAGGTCTGATAAGCAGTCGCTCCACGTAAAATACTGGTATTCAGCTGCATCCGGTTAGACTGGAAGCCGATAGCAGCATAGTTGGGAAAAGGCTAGGCAGATTTCAGAAGGTCCGTTTGTGTAGTACACTTTTAACACCACTTTTGACAGGCACATTGCACGCAGAACAGATGGTCGATGGGACCGAAAAGACCTAGTGTGGCGACTGCGTGCCGGAAGACGCAGCGTTGGAAGGCCTCTCACAAGGTGGACCGATGACCTGGTGAGGGTCGCGGGTAGCCGATGGATGCGAGACGCACAGGACCGGTTGTTTTGGCGAAACTTGGGGGAGGCCTATGTCCAGCAGTGGACGTCTTTCGGCTGATATGATGATGATGAATAATGATGATAATGACCTTTTACGGTCACATTATCCTACATCCCCTTTTTTTTAGGATGGGAAATCATCAAATGACTTCTTCCGCTCTGCGGAGCGGGAGTGTCAGACTCTTACTGACTAAATCTGTGTTTCTCCAAATTCCTTTACGTTCCAGGGCCGCGGTGACTCTTTCGAACAAATTCCGGAACCCTGGCAGGATCCTAAATCCCCTAAGCGGGTAATCGAAAGGGTAAGTCCTATATTAAAACATGTTCAATCTTTTAACATATCACCCTTGTGCATTAAAAAGGGGTGACATGTCTTTGTAATGGCGATTTTATCAAAATGTCGCGCCCCTAGGCGATGTTTAACCTTTGTACGACGCGCTAATTTTTTTATTACGACGCCGCGAGACGCTAAAAAGTTAGCGCTGCCGGAGATTTGTTGTTGTTTGTGTACTAGCTTTTGCCCGCGGCTCCGCCCGCATGGATGTCAGTTTTCGCATAAAAGTACCTAAGTATCTGCCAAATCTCATGACGATCCGTTCAGCCGGTTTAGCGTGATGGCGTAATAGACAGACAGACAGAGTTACTTTCGCATTTATAATATTACTAGCTTTTGCCCGCGACTTCGCGCATAGGTATCCCGTCACCTAGGAATTTCCCGTTCCCCTGCAGAATCAAACGATTAGGAACAGGAGCTCCCGTGGCAATTACGTTATCGCGCTACCATCTATGTTATGTCACAGACAAAACCAGGTGCAAAAGTTAGTATTTCTATAGCTTATGTGTTATTCTGGTACATAAGCTACAACATTGCGAAGTTTCATCAAGTACCATTCAGTAGTTTTGGAGTGATTGAGTAACAAACATACAGCCATCCAAACATCCAAACTTTCGCATTTATAATATTAGTATAGATATTTATGTAGGGAGGTAGGGATTAATGTAGGTATGTATGACGGAAAAAAGACTGATGTAAGATTCAACATAAAAATCAAACACTTCAACCAATAACTACTTTAAATTCGGATCCCCTTTTCATCTACTTTAATCAATTCAATAAACCTTTATCAAAATCGCATTATATACATTTATTAGTTCCCTACATCAAACAAAACAGAAATAATCATATTTAGCGCACAAAATCTATTTAAGTCCACCTTTGACGGTGGCACCTACCCTAAAACCGGTTCAATCCGCTTCTAACTGGATCAAAGCGCCGCATTCCGGCTTGTAATAACGCCAAATTACTAGATGCCAAGTTAATTTTCAAGTTGTTAAGGGATTTTGGACGTTGTGATAAAGTTTTAAGGTTGATTTTGGAATAACGTGAGGTTGGGTAGGAAAAATTGGTTCAATGGGCGTTTTATGTTTTCGCAGATTTTTGGAATGGCATAGATATTGGCAGAAGTGTATAACTGTGTGTGTGTGTAACTTAAAATTGTTTCTTTTTTTTAAGATGCCTCTTGATTATGTTTGTGCGCGTTTGCCAGTTTTAATCCTGACTAGATGACCCAACATTTGATGCCTAAATTGATTTAATTTATCACTATTTTTTTTCCCAAAGCTCCCCAGTATTGACGGGAACAAAACATCCATAAATAGTCAAATCGGTCGACCCATTTTAGAGTTTTTGCGAGACTAACGCACGGCAATTGATTTCTTAAATTAAATATAGATTTCACTATGGCTTACCTGTATACAAAATAAGTGTTAAAACATAAGTACGTAGCTCTAAGCCATGCAAACACACAATCTAATCTAATCTAATTTAGCCCGGTATGTCCCACTGCTGGACAAAAGGACACATACAATAAAGGTATGCAAAACAGGGTGTTAAGCTCCCGTTTTGCGACAACGCGACCACCACCGCGACCACTGTCCTGTCCGGTCACAGGGGCCTTAGTGCGAGTTTTTTAACATTCTCGATCGCGTAAGAGTAAACGTCAATTGTATTAAAACTGAATAAGCGCTGTCTGGTGACACTCACGGACCACTTGTTTTTTCTATACAATTTGCATAAGCGAACGTTTACGTTAACGCGATCGAGTACGTTAAAAAACTCACACTAAGCCCTCAGAATCCTCCAATCCTGCGACGGACGAGAGCGTGATCGGGCTGTTGTAAATATTCAAATCACTGAAAACGTTTACATTCAGATTTATAATTAAGTCACCAAAGCTTGATGAATCAATTACAACAAAAGGACCTATGAAAATACATATTTTTCAAAGACGTGTGACACTTGACTTACTACTGTTACCCCACACAGTGGCAAAGGGGTGAGATCGAGAACAACTCTTTTAATTCGTGAACAGAAGGCTCAATATCGACGTGATTTGATTATAGAAGGGACGATAGAATTTTGTAAGGAACCATTTTTATAAAACGAACAGCATATTGCGCTGCGTCACTGTTAGACTCAAAGTGTGGGGTAGATGACTAAAAATGTCTAATTACTCCGTCAGATAGATTTCCGAAAAATATTGGACACGTGTTTTCCCTTTTTGCACGTAAACAAACAATGAAGATAATACAGTGCGTTGAAAACTCGTATGACGTCACGGTTTGGTACACTTTAAACATAGAAGCGACGTCACAACCCTCCACTCCTGATCTTTGATTTGTTTTATCTTCGTCAATTTTTTATTGATTTGAAAAAGTAAAAAATACGTGTCCAATACTTTTCAATAATCTAACTGGCGGACTAATTAGAATCGTATTTTTTTACTCGGAAATCATCCCTATTATGTTCTTTCGCTATGTTTGAAGTAATAATATTGAGCCGGATATTACTAAACCTCCGCTATTCGTCTGTCGATCAGCGGTTTTTATCTCATGAACCGTAATATTTAGACAGATGTAATTTTCGCTGTGTATTTCTATTCCCGTTAAACACACATTATATAATAAATGTTGGCGGTTAGCGGAAATAAATTACAAAAATAAAATTACTCTTAGCACTTCTTGTTAAGCTTTTAATGTGTATAAGTTGAGAAGCCTTTTTAGTTTGTCTCTCTTTTTCACATACCTCTGTCCTGTGCGTGTGAGTCAGTCTAACTCGTCCCACAATATTTTGCCGCCAACTTCGTCAGCAATCCTACAAACGTGAAATTTATAAAAAAAAAAATTCCTGATTTTCTAAAATGATGTATCGTCTATCTGTCTTCATCTATCTTTTCTGTAACTTATATTGTTAACTTACATAATAAGAGTATTCAAATCCGGGCATTGATTTGACAGTGACAAAACCAGCAACTCTGTTTTAAAATATTTAGGATGCTATCGTCAAACAGTGGCTACTTTCAATATGACACCATCCTAATCACTATGGTAGGCGCCAGATAAACTTGCAATAAAAAACATTGAACTTTCCCTAATATCCCTTCGTAGATATCCGAACAATTAATTATGAACCGTTTTTCATTACTAGAGAACGTAAAGGATCACGATAGAAGTCGATTCATGACAGCTTTATGTCTTTATTTTTGTTTTTGATATTAAAGAAGACAATAATGTATGTGGGACAATGTGGGTCAATGACCGTTATTGCACATTAATCTGACGCCTAAAATGTTTAGGAGAATGTTATCTTCAAACCTTGGCTACTTTCAACATGACACAATCCTAGCGACTACCCCACCCCGTATTCTACCTGTTATAAAAACTAAATGCCAGTACCCCACTGTGACGTACACTTTATGTCACTTCGACACGAATACCCCTCATCATCAGATATGTATGCAGGCGGCCCCATACATTTATGTGCGCATAACTCGACAAAATGTACTGAAGAGTTGTTGTTTTTTTCGCTGTGTAACAGAATAAACGCAATACCTTAGGGGGTCATTGTACTCATCATTATGAACTTTAACTATGGGGCTAACCCCGAAATCGCGAAAAAAAATCAGCTGTTCAGTACATTTTGTCGAGTTATCCGCTCATAAATGTATGGGGCAGTCGATTTTTCTTCGCGATTTCAGTGTTGGTCCCATAGCGAAAGTGGTTCATAATGATGAGTACAATGACCCATTAAGAGGTATTGCGTTTACTCTGTTACACGTTGTATATAAAAATCTCGTGTCACGGTGTTTGTGGTCGCACTCCTCCGAAACGGCTCGACCGCTTTTTATGATTTTTTTTTGTGTACGTTTGGTAGGTTTGAGAATAGATCGTAAAGTATATTTCATACTTGATATGGGCGTACGAAGTCGCGAGCATAAGCTAGTCTGTAATACAATATTGTTTGTATTTTATAACAGGGATGTTATGGATATCAAGTTTCGGATCAGGATATGAAATGATTTCGGATTATCCCTTAGTTTCGGATAGTTTTGATTTAGGATATTATATAGGACACAAAATCGGCTAGTTTCCCGTTTCGGCCGTGCAAAATAAACTGTCGTAGCTCGCTCATTTTGACTCCGCCCCTATCCGAAATGATCCGAAACTTTTAAATCGGATTCGGCTACGGATACGGATAGATTTTTGTTTTGGTTATCCGATGGTTACGGTTACGGGGACCATAACATTTCTGTTTTATACCTACAATCTGGCAGACGATGAACTATTTTTAGGCACATCTGTCATGGTCTACACACGAACGAAGACTTTATTATCAAAACTCGACGTGATAAATAAAATCAAAATAGAATCAACTCAAAGGAAATCACACTACCTATTCCCCCGTCGTCGCCTGCGTTTAATAAAGTTACAGCGTCCGCCATAACTTTGTTATGACGTTCACTACAATCACACGCACAATTTGACACTAATTTCTATATTGTGCGCTCCCCCTTGCAAGGTTATTGTGTACGAATGCCGGTTATTATTTGCGGATGTTTAGAAAATTGTGTGAAATGTAGTTATTCATTGTTGAGGGTTATTTTGATTGCTTGTTAAGGGTTCATAAACAAATTATTTGAGTAAAAAAGGCGTGTGTCTGATGAGAATTGCGATTGGCAAAAGTTAGAAAATTTCATCTCCTATTTGGTTAAAGGTACTCAACCTTTAGCCAAATAGGAAATGAAATTTTCTAACTTTCAAAATTTCTTTTTAATTTTTTTAATTTAATTTTTTTTTTGGGATGCATGAAGGAGCCTCCTCGTGTAGCGCAATTTGTTCCATCTGACACTCAACTGAACCGAGCGCTCGGCGCATCCTGGACAGTCTCACCTAACACCTTATAAGACTGGCCAATCCTTCCCTTGCGGTGGTAGGGCTAACGCCCGCCTGGTTTGCGACCACCCTCCCACCGGAGTTCGGCGCCAAGCAGCCTGCTGTGTTTCGTCGACGCGTGGGAGTACCAGTGCCTCAAGGCATCTTCTGGGCACGCTCGCTTCATCATGGACCTCATCTATTGCTTTCCATCAGGCGTGATTGAGGTCAAGAGCTAGCTCATAAAAAAAGTCTCGAGCCCAAAAACTAAAACTGCATCATTGGATTTTGGAAAAATGGGTATTCCTAGCCGGGAATCAAAAAAAAAACACCTGCACCTATTATTACACCATTCGAAAGTGTCGCTAATACTAAAGATAAAATTCTGGAAAGTAATAGTACATGGCAAACTAAAGGAAAGAGCTCATTTTTAACAAAAAACTTTTATAACTTTCAATAAAAATTGGGTATGATTTAAGCTATCGCCAATTTTATTCGTTTTGAATTTCTTTAATAATAGGGTTTGTCCTCAAAATAGTGGATCTGTCACCAAAATATAGTTGCCAAATAATTGTAAAAAGCAATTCCATAATAAATCACATGTAATCCTCGGGATATATTATCAAGTATCAAATAAATAGGTTGGGATTTATTATAAAACGGGAAGTAAACCATATTACTGGGTGGATTAAAAAAACCGAGTCGGGGTGCCCTAAGCTCCCTGTGCCCTATGTTCGAATATTTGGTGACAGATATACCTTTCTGAGTACGAAGTTAAAGGAATAAACCTATTATTTTGAGAACAAAGTTTTATCCAAGGAATGAACTACGATTTTATTGATAATCCATCTCTTATTTTACATACATATTGGCATTAATTTGGTAATTCATACCTGGCGACACTTTTTATATATCTGAGAACGAAAATACTTCGTGGCGATAGATCTATTTATTAGGTGATGCAACTTGATGACAAATATAAATTTTGGTGACAAGAAATATAGTCCCCATAAAAATGTATCAACATCAATTATCAACAATCCATGATGCAGTTTTAGTTTTTATCAACATCGGGCCCGAGTAACTACATACAGCTGCATCACTGGATATTTGAAAAAGTCACATAAGGTTTAAGTAGGTAGGTTTAGTCAGAAGTATAAAAAGTAATTTGTTAAAAATGAACGGTTTCCTTTAGTTTACTACACTTTCGAATAATAGTAAAGGAATGCAGATTTCACTTATATTTCTTCTTCTACTCTTCCACCATTACGTTATCCCTGTCTTCCTTACCTTTCATTCCATTCCTCACACAATCCATCTATATTTTCTTGTGCCTCTCCTTCTTCATCCAAATTTATTCTCATGACTCTTTTTTTTTGTTCTATTTGACCAATATCTCACCTGATGGTAATGCGATGTTCTCGTCAAAGATGGAGCACGCTTGCCTAGAAGTAACCTATTCACTCTTGACTTAAGACCTCCAGGTGGTATCAGGAAACACGGCAGGGAATTCTACTCCTTAGCTGTAGGCACAATAATTGTGTTCCCAAAACGTTTTGTGCGTATGGGTGGGATGACAACTATTTTTTTTTATTTTTTTATTTATGAATGGGCTAGCTCTTGACCTCGATCACGCCTGATGGAAAGCGATAGATGAGGTCCATGATGAAGCGAGCGTGCCCAGAAGATGCCTTGAGGCACTGGTACTCCCACGCGTAGACGAAACACAGCAGGCTGCTTGACGCCAAACTCCGGTGGGAGGGTGGTCGCGAACCAGGGGGGTGTTAGCCCTACCACCACAAGGGAAGGATTGGCCAGTCTTATAAGGTGTTAGGTGAGACTGTCCAGGATGCGCCGAACGCTCGGTTCAGTTGAGTGTCTGATGGAACAAATTGCGCTACACGAGGAGGCTCCTTCATGCATCCCAAAATCCCAACTATGTGATCTTTTAGTCACATTACATGCGTTTCCTCCCGCCTCATCAGGGGGTCTACTCTCTAAGCCCGAAGTCCATAGTTACGGTCTTAGTTACGGGGATTTTCTACTCCGTATCACCTACGGACTTACGATAAGAGATATAATGGTTACGTAACGTGCACAGCCGTGCACTGCACCGACTATCAGTGTGTCGGGGGGAATCGCACGAAACCGGTTTTCTGTGTGTGCTGCCGAACGCTTTTTGCGTGGTTTTAGATTTACTTTTATGTAGATTGGGTGACTGTATATTTAACACCTGCGGCCCTACCATGACGTGTTAAAGCGTGAGTCGTTCGAGCGAGAAGGAGGAATGGAGCTATACACACTATATAGCTCCATTCCTCCTTCTCGCTCGAACGACTCACGCTTTAATACGTCATGGTAGGGCCGCTGGTTTCAAAACTGGTTTACATCCGTACACATCAACGTAAGATTCAGTTGAAAACCAGCGTCAGGCAGCGCCTAGTTGTCTGGCATTTTGCTGAACTGGACCTATTTGGCGCAGCCGCGGGGCACGCAATGTTTTGTTCTAAAATTCAAGTAGGTATAATTTTGTTTGTACCTACATTGTGTGTATCTGTGTGTGCCAAATAAACTAATTACAACCGAACTAAGAACAAATGGTGTTGTCATTCATTCTTAGTTCGGGCTCGAGACTAATCGTAAGTCCGTAGGTGATACGGAGTAGAAAAATCCCGTAATTAGAAGGCCGAAACTACGGACTTCGAGCTTAGATAGTAGACCCTCTGATGCAAGACCTGCGGACAATGCAACTAGGACAAACGATAATTGTATAAATTTTATTAAAACAAGATTGTGTTTTCCAATTAATTTTATTTAAATAACTTAATACTACATCACAAACAAATGTACAAGTACAATAATATTAATTAACAGTGATTCTTCGTTTTAACTATTTTGCAAAACTGTCAACTAGTTTTCTATTGTAAAATCTTTAACTGTGTCATTCACGATAGAAAAGAGACTAAATTATGCTGCAAGTGGGCAAATGACTGTCATTGCATTCGAGGCGGAATAGACTACGGAGCCGGGAGACTGCAATGAGAACTAACCACGTAAATCAAACAACGTTTTTCAACACATCTACTTGGTCTACTCAAAAAAATACACAAACATACCTAAGTTTGATTGTCAAGAAACTCGTGTATGATTATTTTGACTAAAATAAAAAGAAATATAGTAACAATTCCTGTCTTAAAATATCTTAAGTATCGTGAATGACATCCAACAAAAATCAAGAGATTCTAAGTTATTGTTGCTCCATGAAACTGCCTGGAACACTGTCTATTTCATAGGTTTTATAGTCAAATTCGATGGGGCCGAAAAGTTCTGAAGTGGCAACCGCGTACTGGAAGACGCAGCGTTGGTAGGCCTCCCACAAGATGGACCGATGACCTGTCGAGGGTCGCAGGTTGCCGATGGATGCGTGAGGAGTGGTCGTTGTGGCGATACTTGGGAGAGGCCTATGTCTAGCAGTGGACGTCTTTCGGCTGATATGATGATGATGATGATGATGATAGCTCAATTCGTCAGATATTCAGAAGCTAGAAAATGTAACACCAGTCTGACCACGGAAACCGGAACCGCATAACCCAGTTTCTGGGTTGTAGAGGGCATGTGATATGCAGTCGTTCAATCCCTACTAATATTATAAATGCGAAAGTAACTCTGTCTGTCTGTTACGCTTTCTCGCTAAAACTGCTGAACGAATCGTCATGAAATTCGACAGATATATAGCCTGGGATATGGAGAAGGACATAGGCACATACTTTTTTAACCAACATCCACGCGAGCGGAGCCGTGGACAAAACCTAATGTAAAATATAATATAATCTGCTGTATCTGATTAGACTGGAAGAAGCCGAGAAGATAGGCAGAATGATTGAGGCTAACATTTGGCCTCTTTCTCTTCGAAACAAATGGTGATGACTTATAGGTAGTTAGACTTTAATTGTATTCTGTAACTTGACAGTTCAAAGACAATTTTTAATAGAGTAGGTATATCCTGTTTTAAGGCGACTTTTGAAAATTAGGAATTTGAAGAAACTATTGCTGTCGCTAAGGACAACTTCAGATCCGACTGAAGTTTGTTGACTATGTTTTTTCATTAATAATTGTTAAATTTTTACACTTGGTTTTAAAATTGCCTATTTAGACCACTGTCAACAGAGGCCTCTGTTGACAGCGGTCTAAATAGGCAATTTTGAGCATTTTTTGAGTGCTTAGTAAAATAATTTACCTATCAATAAAAAGGAAAACAGGGAGACAAGAAGTTAATATTTATTATTCTGTAGAAAATCATTGCTTTATGGTCATTAACCAGAAGGAAAACAGGCGAGAGCGTTTCTATGGAAAAAAGACCACCCGCGTTTCCTCATGACAAGTTATTAAATTTAAAATAAAAAGTTTTCATAAATAACTATATTCCTGCCTGCCTAGCCTTTTCCCAAGTAACTATATTGGGGTCGGCTCCCAGTCAAACCGGATTCAGCTGAATACCAGTATTTTACGTGGAGCGGCTGCCTACCAGACCTCCTCAACCCATTAACTGGGTAACACGGTACTTCTTGGCAAGACTGGTGTCAGATTTTCTGGCTTCTGACAATCTGTAGCGACTGCCAAAGATCTACAAATGACAGCCGGGACCAACGGTTTAACGTGCTTTTTGCATAAATAACTGTATTATTCAATTTCGTTAATTCTACCACTAACTTACTAATTTTTTTTGTCAAAATCTGACAGTTGAACTGTCAAGTTACTGAATACAATTAAAAGTCGAACTATAGTCGTATTCAGTTATCGGAATAGGTAGTCCAATTTAGGGTGCATGACCTTAAACGTTGTATTAATACGGATAAGCCTTGTGGGAAGCGGGATTTTATGATTTTTGTTATAATCAAATGTTTTTCTTCTGACAAAATAAATATTTACTTCATTGCTATACTTTGCATTATTTATTTTATAATAATTAAATTGACCGTATTAAATTCCAACTAAGTGGGATTTTAAGGCATATCCATATTAAGATAACGTCACGATATCCCACAAAATTCACTACACATTCCGATCACTAGTCATAATGGTGATTCATAAGCCAGGAAAAACGCTACAGACAACTGATATAACGTGTCATTGCCATCATAATTCCGTTGTTAAAAAGGGATAGCGGCTCGGTCTCTCTTCTCCACAACAGTAATCATGTGGCATTGGCATGCCATGAGGGGGCGGATCATTGCATGAAAATACTGCACTCTAGTTTTATTATTGCTACAAAAACGAACTTTTATTGTGTGTAACAAACAACCTATTTTTCGTAGTTAAATCTATATTTTGAGCTTTCCTATGCTAGATATAATTATTTACAACTTAACTAGAATACAATCTGTCTAATACTGAGTTAATATTAGTTTATTATCATTCAATTATTTTTATACAAAGATGTAAGCACATAACACGTTATAAAGAAAGAAATTTATTTGCGCCAAGCACGACGCACACCAAAAATAAAAATTACAAAAGTTATTCAAGTACAAAAAGGCAAGGCAAGGTATACAGGCACTGAAGACAAGTTTCGGCTATGTCTAGGGCTGCCAACCATACTCTAAAATAGAGTATTGTACTTTATTTGGGTAGGCGTACCTATTTCATAATCTACAAAATCAACAGAGTACACTTAAAAACTCTTCTTACTTTGACACTGACTGAATTAAACTGAATGAAATCTTCTTTACTTCACTTGACGTTTAATTTTTTTTTTTCGGTCATGTAAAATGGCGGTAAATAAACCATGGCCAAATTCATGGAATTGTTATTTCTTTTTGGGTTGAGTCAAATTATTGGGGTTCCGAACATCAGTTGAAACGGAACGCTTATCTGTCTGTCTGTCCGTCTGTCACAGCAAAATTTTCTCCGGTACACTAACGAACTTTTGTGACCCCAACACGGACGCGTTAAGTTACGTACCTAAATATAATAATTATAGATTTCAACTATCAAAAATAAATGGAAATTGAGGCTTTTTGACAGATTGCGGCCGAGATGCGAATGGGAGTGTTGCTTAAAAATTTGTAGAATTGGCGTTCTGATATACTCTATATCTTCTAAAAAAGTTGGCAACCCTTGTCAGTCATAGTCAGAATCTTTAGGAGCCGTCAATATCTGAGAGTAAACAGTGACGCTCGCCAGTGGCATGCTTGGCTTGTATGGAATGTTTAGAAAATTAATGTATTTGCTTGTTTGACCTACAAGTACACTCAGCAAAATAAATATGTGAACAGGTCCACACAATTTTTATTGGTCGATCGGTGTCGCTCGATGGCATCGATCGACGATTTTGACAATTTAATTATATTAGCTGATTGCATATTCAACTAACTTCCAGAGCGTTTATTATCATTAGTTTTCAAAATAAAAATTATAATCTTAAACTGTACAAACTATTTTTTTTAATAATAATTACTAGTTATTATTAAATACATACTGTTATTTTTATGACTAGACTAGACTAGAGACACTCAAATCGTCAATCGTTATTGTTTTATAATACAAAATATTCCTATTATTGCACTTAATAATAATAGCTACAAGTTGACTAGTTATTTCGGTTAGTTCTATTTAAATTCTCATTAATTTCTATCATTTCAACGTAATTTCAAAAAGAGTTAGTTCTCATTTATTTTAAAACTGTTTTTATCATCTGAAATGTTGTTCTCAAACATTTAGTCCTATTTATGAATTTAATAAGATAACTTTTACGTGTTATTCGCAGAATAGTGTTGTGCATAATTCGATTCCCCGACAATATCGATATCGCTGTCACTGTGTTCCGTATCGGAGTCTGTCGACATTCTTGAGTTTTCAGCCTGGGAATAAAAAAATATTATGAATATTACAGCACAACTTGGGATCTCTCGAGACCTAAGAAAGAAGTACGAGGAGCTAAAGGCAACTTACAGAGGCTCCGTTCGACGTTTTCAATGTCGTTAGGAAAGAGTATGAAGTGAACTGTCATTGCATCTTCTTTGTATAGATTAACAGCTCACTTCATGATCACTTCACCTGCGAGAGGTTTATAGAATCGCACTGTTTAATATTCGTGTGACAGATAAACAGAAACTGCGAAAAAAAAATTGACTTCCCCTTATATGTGCGCATAATTTGAAAAAATGTACTAAACAGTTTCTTTTCACGATTTCGGGGTTGGTCCCATAGTAAAAGTTGTTCATAATTATGAGTACAATGAAAAACTTCAATAACAATGACCCCTTGTCATTGTTATTGAAGAGATATTACGTTTATTCTGTTACATGTTGTTTACTTTATGTTTTCTTCTCGAAAAGCTCTGCTGCCTTAAAAAACTTTTTAACAAAAAATAAACCGACTTCCAAAAAAAACACTACAAAGTACAAAATAACTTTAATTTCGGAAGTCGGTGTCAATAACGAAGAAGCAACAAAAAACACCGGAAGTCGTTTTTTTTTTGTTAAAAAGTTTTTTTTATATTTCACTTTTTAGTGGTCTTCTTCTTCTTCGTCGTCACACTCTTGGCAGAGTGGTCGTGGTCCTCACATCAGGGGTGGTGGCAAGCTTCACAATCCATCGCCATTCCTCCCGTACTGTGGCTTTTCTTGTGCATTCGTGGAGTGGACCAGGTTTTAGTGGTACCCTAACCTTTTTAGTGGTACTAACCTAACCTAACCTAACAACACCACTGGAAAGTCACAGAAAAAATAAAAATTCGCAATTTCGTATACATGAATGATTTTTCCATATTTTTTTTTCAGCTATTTGGATTTAAACACAAACACTGAACCGATTTTGATAAAAATTTTATGGGACCATTTGGGAAGTATACCCTTTCCAACGAAAAAGGATTTTTTCAAATCGGTTTCAAGCGACGGAGTTATGCGCGAACAAACAAAAAAAAAATACAAACATCCGAATTGAGAACCTCCCCCTTTTTTAGAAGTCGGTTAGAAATCTTAATAATCCTTCTTTTTCACCGACTTCAAAAAAAAGAGCAGGTTGTCTCAATTTGGTTGTATTTTTAATTTTTTTTATATCAATTTACTTTTAAAAAAAACTTACTTTTCGACATTCTGAGTGCGTCGCTGGATGTTTTGTGGTGAAGTCCACAGCTGCAGCTCCTGCAGACAAAAAAAAATAATATAATTAGATGATAACGCAGAATATATCATAGGGTCTTTACCTATGAAAAAGCCTTTTTATTTTCAAGCCACTTTGAACTATGTATGTTAACTACAGTTGAACTTGGAATGTTTATTTTATTTTCTATACTAATAATATTATGTATGTATGTATATGTATATTAAGTACATTACGCATTATGCTTGTTCCGTATGGTGTCCGGACGTAAAAGAATAGCACCATCCCTTCACTTCCCGTGGGTGTCGTAAGAGGCAACTAAGGGACTTACCAGAGAATGGACAGCAGCATTCTCTGTAGGTACATTGCTACAGCTACACTGCGATATCCAACCCTAGGCCTATGTCCAGCAGTGGACGTCTTTCGGCTGATATGATGATGATGATGATGATGATGATGATGATGATGATGATGATGATGATGATGATGATGATGATGATGATGATGATGATGATGATGATGATGATGATGATGATGATGATGATGATGATGATGATGATGATTATGATGTTTGTCGCTCCATCACGCCAGAACGGCTTAACGGATTTTTTTAAATTATTATTATTGATAGGCACGCGCTTGACCACTATCTCACCTGATGGTAAGCGATGATGTGGTCGAAGATGGAGCACACTTGCCTAAAATTAACCTATTCACTCTTGACTTAAAGACTCCCAGGTTGTAGCTATCTGGATGAAATTTGGCACAGAGATAGATTATGGAATAGCACTTATACTAGGCTTTTACCCCCGGGAGTATGTTCCTTTGGGACAATTTCCAACATTTACTTGGACGAAAAGCTTTGGCAAAATCTTGTTTCAAATTGTCTTTGTAAAATTTTGTAAAAAAAAATGCATTAAAGCATTTTTTTAAACAAAATAATTTGGTCACTGGTTACGTTGGGTTTTTTCTATAATATCGCCATAAATTTATAACCCTTTTTGTATGACATCGAAGTTCGTGGTTATAAAAATTATAGAAATAACGAAAAATCACGCAGCTACATTTAAATTATTAACTGAAACAATGTTTAAGTTAAAAAAATATTGCAGTATAAACGGTATTGCGATTACGCGTAGCAAAACATTCGTAGCGCGTAGCAAACCGTTTGGAGTAGCACCGCTACGTCGTAGCAACCTACGTAGCCGCGCGATGAACTTCATTATTTAGCCGATTCCTCATCTGCCTAGCCTTTTCGTTATATTGGGGTCCGCTTTCATTCAAACCGGTTTCATCTGAATACCAGTATTTTACGTGGAGCCACTGCCTATATGACCTCCTCCCCCCTCCTACCTACAGTGGCCGCGAATCGCCTTGCCGACCCTTGCGGCTGGTATTATCATGCTTAAAATCCATCAATATTATTTTTCAAGTCCCCCGTCGCTTCAAACGACTCCATCTTGAAATCCCGACAATACGAACTATACAAAAATCATTAAACTCCCAAGACGCTGCACTGAAAAGAAACCAAATCAAATTTCTAATCACACAGCATTTTAACCTCTAACACTATACAATTAGACCCATTTTCGCATACACTCCTTATTCCCCTCCCCCTATAGACATTACCAACCGATTTTGAACCCAAAATCTAAAGAGATAAGTTGCAAAATGGCTTGTGAACGATTCTAAGACGTCGGTTGCCTAGCAACGTCGCCATATTGAATCTAATTTGATTTGACAGCGTCTTGGGTTGCGGCTCGGAAGATGTTATTAAATTGAAGTGTCCTGAGGTTTCAGATGGCAATTTAGGGGAACGGAAGGTTTTAAGATGCTGGACTTTATACATAAGGGTAATGTACAAGAGTCATATACAGGGTTACATCGGAGATAGTGCGCATTTTTCTTTCATGCTACAGAAAGCAGTACTCCTCGATACGGCTCGTATTGTGAGGAGGTTCCTTTCTCTGGAGCCCTAACCACCGGTAGCTTGGACTCTGCTCCCGACACCGGCGGACTACTATTTTTATATATAATATTTTAATGTTTTTTATTGTTTTTTAGGTATGAAATATTTAAAAATCAAAAATGTGTGTATATAAAATGAATAAAGAGAATAAATATACATTTTTTATTTTTAAGGATTCACTTATCTCGTTCTAGAATAACGAAAAAAGTGAGATTATTACTTTTTTACTTTTTAAACGACTCAAAAAGGAGGAGGTTCTCAATTCGATTGTTACCTCATAAATCTGTCATTCATTCTTTTTAAGGACGCGACGCACAATTTTGCGCACAATTTTAGATAGGTACATTTTCTCAATAAATGTACTGAAATAAAAAAAATCACTTCGGTACATTTATTGAGAAACTGACCTATCTAAAATTATATTAATAGTTCAGAATCGTACCATGCACATCTATCAACAATTCTTGGGAAAAACATTTTAAGGATGCAAAGGATTTTATTTAATCAACATACTTTTGTGTAAAAAAGTACTGATTTGACTACCCATTTGTAAACGCGTCCTTAAGAAAGCAGGATAAAATATGTCATTCAATCCAATGTAAACGAAATTGCTTTTTTTGCTTTCCTGTGACTTTCCAGTAGTGGATAAGAGTTACGAAAAATTACAAAGTAAAAGCGTAAAATAAAAGAAACTTGTGGTTTTTATTTGGAAGCCGGCGTCAAGCAGCCTGCTGTGTTTCGTTGACGCGTGGGAGTACCAGTGCCTCAAGGCATCTTCTGGGCACGCTCGCTTTCATCATGGACCTCATCTATCGCTTTCCATCAGGCGTGATCGAGGTCAAGAGCTAGCCCATTCATAAATAAAAAAAAAAAGTAACCCCTTGTAATCATTTATTTTTTACACCCTGTAAATATATTGTAATTTTGAGAGAACTTATCAAAGGGCTGTCATTTCTAGACCAGATAATCTGACAGCTGGGGGCCAATTCTAGTAATTTTAAGCAACGTTCGCATTATGTTAACTTAGGTCTATATTTGATTTAAATATAATTTAAAATATTTTGGCACATTTGAAATGTAATATTTAATGTTTGTATGCCACCTACTGTGGCAGGACACAGAGACCCATTAACCTTGTAATTGTTCCACCTTTTTCACCTGTGTACACAAATAAACGTATTTGATTTGATTCGTATGTTACATTCATGACTTTTTTCGCGATTTCAGTGTTGGTCCCATAGTGAAAGTTGTTCATAATGATGAGCCCCTTAAGAGGTGTTGCGTTTATTCTGTTACACGTTGTTAAACCAAATAATAATAAGGCGAAAATAAGTTTTTTTTGTTAAAAGCAAGTGAAACCGCGTTCATCGATCAATTTTTAGTGATTTAGTTTGAAAACTAAAAATTGATTTATAAAAGCGAAAAATAAAATAATATTAGTAGTTAAATATTTAGCTAAACATTGATAAAAAAAAGCACATTTACGAAATTTAGGTGATCAAACAACTCGCCCAAAATGATTCTAGATTAAGAATTTGGATTAAAATTCCTCTCAATTGCCGATCACCATGTAACATAATATTTTAAACAAGCTTACCAGAGCTTTGCAATATAAACCTGAATCTTTACTGCTAGAAACCTATGACGTCAATTTTCCATCAATTCCTATTCTATTAAGAAACTATGCGCACGAAATTCTCGCACAAACATCAGCTAATTGGACTAGTTCGGAACAGAACTGTGCGACAAGAAGGTATTTCTTGGGAAGTTCGAACTATGCGCTCGCTAACTACGTGTTATTAGAAAGTTTGGCCTCAACTCTGCAAGGTAGAGGGTGAATGCCATCGATATGTGAAAATGAACAGAGGGGCAATTCTTGTACTTTTAAATAAGAGCGTTCGCCATCTTTTCCTCCTTCCTGCCCTTTTCCCATGTTTCTTAGAGCATGATTATCAAAGCATCAAACACCAGTCTTTTACGTGGAGCGGTGGCCTTTTTTATTTTTTTTTTGGATGGGAAATCATCAAATGACTCCTGCCGCTCTGGGTGGAGCGGGAGGGAGTGTCAGACTCTTACTGACTAAAACCCATCCGTGCTCCTCGTAGTGCCCTTTGCTTTCCAGGGCCGCGGTAACTCTTTCGAATAAAATCCGGAAACCTGGGCAAACCCTATCTTTTTCCCAACTACATTGGGTTCGGCTTCCAGTCAAACCGGATTCAACCTTCACAACCCATTAAGGGCCAATTTCACCAATGAAACTGAACGCGATCAGCGAATAAACCACGTTTATGAGCTGTCAGTGTCATTATTTTTCTTTGGAATATTTACACAGACAGCTCTTGAACGCAGTTTAGATGTACTGATCGCGTTCAGTTTCAATGGTGAAATCCGCTCTAAGTGGGTAACACGGTACTTCTTGACAAGACATGGTCTCTCTCATGGATTTTCTGGCTTCTGACAATCCGCAACGACTGTCAAAGATTTACAAATGACAACCGGGACCAACGGTTTAACCTGCTTTCCGAGGCACGGAGGAGTCTCCGTATGTTAAGATGGTATGGTGGATGGATGAAGTTTTTTTATCCGGAGCACTTCGGATAATTTTCCACTCGAGTAAACCTGCCCGCAGAAACTAGTGTAGATAAAACATCCTTACCTCGTTGCTGCTGCTGTTTCCTCATCTGCTTCTTATGCTTCATCCTCCTGTTCTGAAACCAGGTCTTGACCTGCGTCTCTGAGAGGTTCAGGGCTCCGGCCAGCTCTACGCGCTCAGGAGTTGACAGGTACCGCTGCGATTCGAAGCGTTTTTCTAGGCCTGGACAGAATGTATCATCATTACAATCAAATATCACCCAGCGAAACAGGGGATTATTGATCCATCAAGAATCTGTGATTGTGGTGCAGTTCAAAATATGTCCTATTGGCCCTATCGGTATACCAGCGCTGTGATATTATTTTTTTTAAATATCGCAGCATATGCTGAGATATGGACCTTTTTGGCCTCGCACAGATATAAGACGCTTTTGTTATTTTTACTTTTGATTAGCTATATTGTTAATTTTATTTTATTGTTTTACTTGTTTTGTTTGTCTTGTGCGAGCCACAAATAAATATTTTTCTTCCGTCCGTTCCGTGCAAACACCTGAAGCCTTGATGACTTAGACACTGCATCCATCGAAGCAATAAACGTCGCCACCTATTGGGCCCAAACAATGTTTTAATGTAAGGAACTTTTACCCGCGACTTCGTACGCGCATATCCCGTTTTTCCCCGTTCAAGTAGGAATTTTCCTTTCCCTTATAGCCTATAGCCTTCCTCATGAATGTGGCTTTAATATACAAACAGAATTTGCCTGAAAATTCCAAGATACTACAGCTCAACAGCTCAATGTCCCCTAGCTATATAGTTCTTTGAATCTTATCCATTCAATTCAATTCCACTCCATTTAGATTTTCCAATTTTACGAGTGTCTCCTACATCTGTTATTATCTACCATAAACCTCTATATACTCTCTCTCCATAAGAATCTACCTTTTGCGAATGCACAACTATAGGTAATCACTATAATATTTTATTTTCAAAATGTAAATTTGACGTTCAAAAGTTAGCTAAATTAATGGTCTAGTTGAAATAAATTAATTGACTTTGACTTTGATAGGCTGCGGTAGCCACTGAAAATCAAGTGGGCCGTCGGCCATCTAACATAGTCAAATATCTAATTGATATCTTTCACAAAATCCATCCAGTCTTTTCTGTCACCTACCTCTATTACTGTAATTGTAAATAAAATAAAAATAATAATCTCACCAGTTAACTGTGGATCGGAGAACACCGTCCTCGCTTTCCTCCGTCGGCAATGTTTCAGGGCTGACAACGATAATTCCGACGGAGTGAAGAGGGCGTGATACGGGACTCCTGAAACAAAAAATATTTATGTTATTTAACATATACGAGTACTTTAGCTATTTTATCTTGTTCATCACTAGCGAGCTGTGCATCGCACGATATTTACGACTTGAAAATATCTAAGATTGTTTAGAAAATGTAAGTTAAACCTCAAGTAACCTTATTGCCCGATTTGGGAACTATATTTTCGAGCCGATTGGGGTTGAAACCCTCGGGCAGTGGGGCCCACAGCCTTTTCAAAGACATTCCGAAACGGCTGATTGACACTTACCGTGACCCAAGAGCTTACTTTTACTTCCGCCAGTCTCTTGGGCACATTACCAGCTGACAGCGTTGAGGACCAATTTTTTGACGCTGTGTTTTAGTTTGTTGTAAGTTTGGTTTATTTGTAAATTTTAATTACTTATCGATTAATATTTTAAATGGTTGTGAGGATGTATGTTTGTTACTCTTTCACGCAAAAACTACGAAACGGATTTTGATGAAACTTTACATTAATAAAACTTATACATCAGAATAACACATAGGCTACCATTTATATAGATTTTGTGTAATTTGGCTATAGTATTACGATAAGTAACGTCGAAAAATTCCTGCCCTCTGAGAGCTATCTTAGCATGCACTGCCTTAACCGTTGGAGTTACACGAAGATCTACTTCCCTACTATATAATATTATAAATGCGAAAGTAACTGTCTGTCTATCTGTAAGTTACGCTATCACGCTAAACCAGCTGAACAGCAACAGCCGAACGTCATGAAATTTGGCATATATATAGCCTGGGGTATGGAGAGGGACAAAGGCTTATTTTACGCGATAACCGACATCTCTCAGGAAAGCTAGTTGTTTAAACAATAATGGGATGTTTGTCTAACAGTTCTAAATAAAGGTCCGCGACATCAAATATCTTTTATGAGGAAGCTAATATATCCCAAATTATGAGCCATAAATAAATATATTTAAATTGGATATTTATTTTAAAATGCACTTTTCAGAGTATTCAGCTAATTCTTATCAAAATTGATACATTTGACATTGCATCAGATTGCTTGAAAAGTGACTCGTTTGGAACTTTCTAGTATGTTTGTGGTCGAGTCAATTTTTTTTACAATGATCGTTTCTGACAAAACTTCACTTTATTCCAATTATTCGTTCTTGGCTGGAAGGTGAATGACATCACGACATGCCACCTTTTTGATGCGATGCGTCACTCAGCACATTGTCATTCTTGGGCTCTAGACAAGTGACATTCTGTCAGCGGTAGCGTGGCGAAGGCGATTGTCAATACGTCAAAAATGTATGGGATTGACAGATGCTATCGAAATGTCACGTGATCAAATTCCTACATTTTGGCATTTCGACAGTCGCATTCGCTAATCGAATGGCACATTGTCCCTTGTCCCTGTATGATTGAAGCTTCGGTTGACACCCTGAAGGTTTGTGGAATCGAACTTCAAAGTCATCTGCTGGCATCATCTGTCCTGTTTTCCTATCACTGACTGGCTTTCTCGTATTTAAATATTCAAGATTTCAGTGTCAATCAATAGATGCAATAAAGGGGGCTCATTCACACGAGGACGATTCGTGTTTTTTGACTAATCGTTTTTTTATGATTCATTTTTTTTTGACGGTGGCAATGCATTTTAAATGCCCTTAAACCACGTATCGCTTTTAAAAAAAACGTTAGTCAAAAATCGTGATGATTTTGCGACGGATCCCGCCACGCCCGCCTGCGCCCGCACACTTCATTAGGTAGTAATTAGTAGTTGGTAATTCATCCAAGACTGAACTCTGAATCACGAAACGAATGTGAACATTATCCTACTCGGATATTTTGAAGGATCGCGAAAAAACACGATTCCGTATGCAATGTGAACGTCCATCTGTCATGAGGATGACGTATCGTGCTTTTTGACGAATCGTCAATGAATTTCCGGTGGGAATGTCAAAGTCAAAGTCAAAACGTTTATTTCAATTAGGCCCGTAAACGGAACTTTTGAACGTCATCATTTACATTAAAATACTAGTGTTTATAAAAAAAATAAAGTGACTCTAATGCAGCTGTAAACCACTTTTTTCAAGATTTTAATTAAAAGGTCAATTTTAGTACTTCGGTCAACATTTACAGTTAAAAGAATATTTATATAAAGTGACTCTATACTTTGTGCCAGATAAACTTGCAATAAAGTACATTGACCTTTCCCTAATATCCCTTCGTAGATACCCGAACAATACATTATGAACCATTTTACATTACTAGAGAACATAAAGGATCACGATAGAAGTAGATTCAGGACTGCTCTAAGTCTTTATTTCTGTTTTTGATTTTAAGAAAGTCAATTAATGTATGTGGGTCAATGACCGTTATTGCACATTTATCTAGAATCTACTATAGTGTCCATTCGCAAAAGTAGATTCTTAGGGAGAAGAATGGACATCTTTAACTAACCTTCGATTTCTGAATTTAGCATATTTCTCAAACTCTTCTTTAGAGGTCAAAAGTAATGGAAGATGTTAGAAGTGGCCTATTCCAAGAGGAACACTGAACTGAGAGACATTCTATAAACATCACAGTAATTTAGGCAAAAATATAAATAGGTAGTCCAGTTTTGGCGCGCATCACGTAACTGGGGCCCGGCGTCATTAAACGATCAGCTGATCGTTTGGCGAAAAATTAATGACAAAAACTAAAAAAAAAAATTGTAAATAAACGGTGCATTATTTTGCATGCATTCCTAACTCCGTATCAAAGGGAATTATGGAATCTATAAGCTGAATTTTTTTTTCCCCAAAAATTGCGGAAATTAACAATTAAAGTGGATTCCCGAAGAATCAGGTACCTACCTAAAATGATGATGCAATAAATGATGACTCTGACTATGACTAAATGATATTTATTTTATTTTGTACCTAAATTTTACTGAACCGATTTTGATAAAATTTCAGTGAGACCAATCGAGAAGTCTTTTTATTAATTTTAAATCAACTACTTAAACGATCCAGCTAGGTAGGGCTAACTTCGAGAAGGAAGTCAACCGTCGAATCCGACTCGGATGGGCGGCGTTCGGGAAGTTGCGCGGTATCTTCTCGTCTCACATACCACAGTGTCTCAAGACGAAAGTATATGACCAGTGCGTGTTGCCAGTGATGACCTATGGACTCGAAACGTGGTCGCTCACAATGGGCCTCATCAGAAAGCTTAAAGTCACCCAAAGGGCAATGGAGAGGGCAATGCTCGGAGTATCCTTGCGTGATCGAATTAGGAATGATGATATCCGCAAGAGAACCAAGGTTACCGACATAGCCCGAAGGATCGCCAAATTGAAGTGGCAGTGGGCAGGGCACATTGCTCGCAGAACAGATGGTCGATGGGGCCGAAAAGTTTTGGAGTGGCGACCGCGTACCGGAAGACGCAGCGTTGGAAGGCCTCCCACAAGGTGGACCGATGATCTGGTGAGGGTCGCGGGTAACCGATGGATGCGAGACGCACAGGACCGGTTGTTGTGGCGACACTTGGGGGAGGCCTATGTCCAGCAGTGGACGTCTTTCGGCTGATATGATGATGATGATGATGATGACTTAAACACAAGAAACTTATAGATACTAAATACAAACTAGTAGAAAATATACAAGCGGAGTAAAAAGGGGGAGGGGAAGAACTCATAGGGCATCGAAAAATTCGTCCACATCGCTGTCAACAAGAAAAGTGCCCAGAACACTGGCCGCATTATTTTTGTAAATTAGTTAGAAAAAACAGTTTTAAAAGTCAGTTTTTTTTACGTTATTTCAAACTTCGGTAGGCCCGATAAACTTGCAATAAAGTACATTGACCTGTCCCTAATATCCCTTCGTAGATAACCGAACAACAAATTATTAACCGTTTTTCATTACTTACACGAGAACGTAAAGGATTACGATAGAAGTCGATTCAGGATAGCTTTACGTCTTTATTTCTATTTTTGATATAAAGAAAATCAATCAATATATGCGTGTCAATGACCGTTATTGCCTATTTATCGGTCTCGTATGATCTGATCTGATGACGTAAACATAGGTCAAGATTCTGAAATGAGTATCATATTTACGGGTTTTCGGGTTTTCGGGTTTAAACTCAGCTTCAAATGCTCAATTCAGAAATCGGAGTACTTATGAGATCAAAGTCTTTTGTTTAAGTCCTTACGCTTACGATGTTATAGTCAAAGTTATAGTTATGTTATAGTGGTTCTCGTATGGTTTGACAATAATTTTGTCTTAGGTGGTCTTGTGAACCTTCACAAAGGTTGAACATTTATCATGTAGCTCAAGTCACAATATTGAGGAATAATCCACTGAAAACTCTGTAATATCAACTGTTATCGAATCCCAAACTACTATTACCTCCTTAGGTATGATACCGTTTCCAGGCATCGATCACTGTTATAGTGGTAACACATTCGTCAGCGCAGAGCGCTAAGTTCCTTGATTAGTCTGTTTAATTTTCTTAATAATCCTTCTTCTCCCTCTTATCTAACTTCACAAATTCAATACCTATTTGCTCTGCCCACAGTAAAAATCTTCGCTCTACTATTAATCGTCTTCTATGATGTCCCTCACACCGCTCCGGGGTCATCCACTCCTCTTTCTTTGTCCAGGGGGACCTTCCTTTGGAATGCGCTCCCTCTGAACATCAGGACGGCAACCAGTCTGTTTCCTTTACAGTGAAGGCACGTGAGCACTTTCGCAAAAAGTTGTAGAATCATCACAGCGTTAATTCGTTGGATTCGTTTTTTTTCTAATAACGTTCTTTGACTGTATTTTTTATTCTCTCTTTTGTCTTTCATCATTTGCACCTGCCACGTTGTCTCTATACCACCCTAAGGTCGACTGGTAGAAAATGCCTATAACATTAACTCTGCCTTTGTATAGTGTTTTTACTAGTGCATAAAGTTTTAATAAATAAATAAACATAAATGTGAAAGTCAGTTTAGACAGAAAGTCCCTAAAGACTATAGACCACTTTAACACGAGCGAAGCTCTTTATCCACAAAAAATTAAAAGCTCCTTACCTTGTGACAAAAAATACGGCGCCTCAACAGCTTTATAGGTATTTGGCGTATGCAGATAGGCCCCCAAGGCTCCCATAGCGACCTGGAGGTAAGACCCCTCTCTCCCCGGCACGTGGGGTCTCATCTCATTGGGTACCGGGAAAAAAGGTTTAGGGTCCCTGTCGTATTCAAACCTCCTTTGTTCCGGGGTCTTAAAAGTACGGGTGTCATGACTTCTGTACAAAATGTCTTCGATCAAAAATGACGTTTTCGATGTATGCTCTTGGCGGTTTGTGTCAGTTGGTGATTCGCTTCTGGTTTCCGGATCCATTTTTTGGTTATTTTCGTTTCATGGATGTGGTTTTGTTTTTTTTGAGGTTATTTTTTTTTTAGTCACTGTTTTTGTCACTTTTTTTGCTGATGGTCACTGTTTCACTGTTTTTTTTTAGATTCTCTATTTTTAATTAGTTTAGGAATTAAAGGATTGCGAAGTTATTTACTTTTGAAACTTTTTGATTTGCAGTCAAAATAATGAAAACATTGTCGTTTTATCGTTTTTTTTTAAATAATTAGAATCTATGCTTTACATTGGCTAATTTTCGTACTTTTTTTTCTTTGACAGTCTAATAAAAAAAAAATAAAGATGATCGTCACCATCAACAAAGTACCTACTTAATTAAATAACAACACTCAAAGGAAAAAAAAAAACAAAACTCCGAATTCAAATTCCTTTGCTGCCGGAATTCCGAATTCGAAACCAAATATTTTATCCCGATTACAATAATCGATGACAATTATTCGAATAATCGGTCGCTTTGAGCTGTATGAGTGAAACGGCCCGAATGGGGCGAAACGCCACGATAAACTGTCGTTACTGGGGTGAAATGGGGTGGGGCGAAGGGGATGAGCCGCTCGCGTGGGGGTGGGCTGCCATTCTTGCTACTGTGTATTTTTTTAATAGAGCCTCACTCTTTATTGGTCGTTTTAGAACCGTTTTTTTGTGAGTTTTCCTTTTTTGAATTGGAGTTTTTATTTTATAATGGATCGAATGGTGCAGTCAGTGGCAACTAGCATTCATTCTGTGTGCTTATATCAATGATTTTATAATTTTCTTTCTTTTGTAACTGAAATTGAAATTCAGGTCTTAATAGAGGTGAGCAGAATTGCTAACCGGAATCCAGACTCCGGTATTTTTCTGAGAAATTATTCATGATAGCAAAACTCAATTAATACAGCACATACCTACATACAAGACTGACTGACTAGTTACAAGCGCTCTACTGAGCAGGAAGTCCTAGATTCGATTCCCAAGCCTGGCAAAGTGTTACTTAGAAATTTCATGTGGAAAAATGCGATACTGCTGAACGCATGACGTCCTTAGTTCGATTACCGAGTCGTACAAAGTGTTTTACTTTTCCCATCTATAATTGTTCTATATCTAATGGCAACCAGCGCTACTGCTGAACATGACATCCTTTTTCCCGAGTATTGCAAAGTATTATTCGGTTTTTACATCTGTATTGCTCAGAGTCCAGAATTGTGTTCGGTTCAGGGCAGTGGGGCCACCCCTATCTGTACTGTCAGATGTGCTGGCATATACAATGTTAACAGAATAAACGCAATACTCAAAAAGGGGTAATTAACTCATCATTATGAATAACTTTTACTATGGGACCAACAATGCAATCGCGTAAAAAAATCGATTGCCCCGTACATTTCTGTGCGCATAACTCGACAAAATGTTCTGAATTGATGATTAAGTTGTTCATAATGACCCCTTTTCAGGTATTTTTTTTTTATTAAGGATGTGAAATCATCAAATTCCGCTCTGGGTGGAGCGGGAAGGAGTGTCAGACTCTTACTGACTAAAACCCATCCATGTTCTTCATAGTGCCTTTTTTTAGCCTAATCCGTCCAGCAGGGTGCAGGGCAAAGGCCTCCCTTTCTTTCTTCCATTCTACCCGGCTCTGGGCTAGTGTTGACCAATCCTGTCGATAGGCGTCAAGCTCGTCCCGCCATCTTCGCCTGGGTCTGCCGCGATGCCGCCGAACATTAATAATAAGTCTATTAAACTTAACAAGAGCGAGGTAAAATTAGAATGGGTTTTGAATTTGATTGGAAAATAAATTAATTGTTTGTGTGTAACAACTTTCGTTGATGTCAGATTGACAATATAAGTGTTAATAATTTGTCAACTATAGGTATATCCTCTTTTTTAACCGACTTCAAAAAAAGGAGGAGGTTCTCAATTCGATCGTTTTTTTTTGTGTTTGTTACCTCATATATCCGTCATTTATGAACCGATTTGAAAAATTCTTGTTTTATGTGAAAGGATATACTTCTCGATTGGTCCCTTTGACATTTTATCAAAATCGGTTCAGTAGTTCGATTTTTAAATCCAAATAGCTGGAAAAAATATGAGGAAAAATCATCCTTGTATACGAAATTGCGTATTTTTGCTTTCCTGTGGCTTTTGCAGTGGTGTTGTTAGGTGTGGGGTACCACTAAAGAGTTAAAAATAAAAAAAGTTTTCACAAAAAAAACCGACTTCCAAAAAAAACACTACAAAGTAGGAAAATAACTTTAATTTCGGAACTCGGTGTCAAATAACGAAGAAGCAGAAGAAAAACACCGACTTCCGAAATTAAAGATATTTTGTACTTTGTAGTGTTTTTTTTGGAAGTCGGTTTTTTGTGTGAAAAAGATTTTCTATTTGAAGTTCTTTTAGTCCATCCAAAGGTTATCTGGTTGATATCGCTGCCAACGGCCATTGTTTCTTATATAACAATTAAGTTTGTGTAAAAGCGTAGTGTGACTAATTTTGGAGTTCAGTATTTTATTTACATGATCAATCAATTTATATAAAACTTCCGTTACTGTGTGATTGAGTGACTGAGTGACTGACAGACAACGCACAGCCGAAACTACTGGTCGTAGGAAGCTGAAATTTGGCATTTAGGTTCCTTGGAGAGTGTAGGGGAGCACAAAGAGAGGATTTCAACAAATTCTTACGGAAACGGGAAAAAACGATATGTGCGCGTACGAAGTCGCGGGCAAAAGCTTGTATAGGTAATATAAATATGGTAAACAAGATTAAGCTCACGAGTGCAAATAGGGCCGGAATTCGGAATCAAATCGAGAGATTCCGCTACAAATTGATGGAGGAATTCAATGTAAGGGCTGGAGCACACGGACTGGGTTATATTTTATCGTGGAACTAGTTTTTGATCGCGGCTTCGCTTCTGATATTATTCACCATTTTGAGTATTCGTCCCAAGCAAATTGGCACAACAAGTATTTCTTATCCTTTTAGTATTTATCCGCCGCCCTTTTTTTTAATGTCAAAATAAATTTTCTGGACTTTTGTCATTGAGGATAATGCTGAGATAAAACTATTTTATGTTACAGAACAGATTATGCATCAATTGCATGCAATTGATGCATAATCTGTAAAGCTAAACATGTAGACTTTACATTAATACCTGACTGTAACAACTTCATACTATGTTTAAAGTAAATAAAGAGTTATCTTATCTTATCTTATCAACACTAGTCTAGTCTTGAATACTATTACGTTTGTATCTGAAATACTAATCAGCACAAACACTTTCTGTCAAAGAAACTGTCGAATTTATGTTTACTCCTGTTTTTATTTGACTGAAATAACAATACAATCAAATATTAAGTATTAATAATACATGTGCCGAATCTTTTGTCATTTTTAGCATGGTGAATAATGGATGACATCGCTACAAAAACTGAGCAATAGTCGTAAACAGTTATCGTAATTGAGAATCGACCATTACCATCGCGTACCTTGACATTGGCAAAATCATCGAATGTTCACGATGGAGCCATAACCATAAAAAAATAATTGAAATATTAAGTAACAATACGTGGTTTATCAAACAACACCGCTCGAGTCGAAAATGGCCGTTTCTAATCGACTGCGGCGAAGCCCAAAAGGAGAGTTATGTGTTTGAACTGTAATGTATGGATGTCCGTTCTTATGTCCGCTCATAACTACTCAACGGCTCAACCGATTTGTATAAATGATACGTCATTAGATTCATCTTGATAGCGTGAGTGTTACTAGGTACAATAAAATGCTTCGAAATTGCGGATTTTATACGCTTTTTACTTTTTAATGTCATATAATAGAACTCTTTGTCGTGGATCGAACATCGTATTGTATTTTAGGTGATCTACCTAACGCATGCCAGTAGTAAAAGAATATAATTGCCAGTACGTTGTTTACAATAAATTGATCAGTTTTTGGCTCTATTGTTTTTGATAAATGGGGCTCCAAGCAAGCGTTACCTAGGTCGTGAGTTCGAATCATGCACAATCATGGTTAGTTTAAAATTTGCGAAACTATTTTCACCAGCTATATTTAAATCCCATGAAATACGAGACAAGCCAATAACTAGACACGTGCCCAAACTCCAATCTATTAAAAAAATCCTGACGGAATTGCCATAGCATTTTTCTTCGACCCAGAAATCGAACCCAGGACACCATGATCTGCCAAAGTTGCGGAATTGTTCAAAAGAGTTACCGCGGCCCTGGACCGCAAAGTGCATTTTAAGGAACACGGGTGGACTTTAGACAGTAAGAGTCTGACACTCTCTCGCTCCGCCCAGAGCGAGAGACATTTGAGAATTAGGTACGCATCCAAAAAAAGGTATGGTCAGCAGCCACTGGACCAAACAGACAGTTTACAAAAAAATCTCGCATACATACAAAATCCATCGCTCATGCCGCTCGTGTCAACTTAGCTTATAACGGGTATACGTCCCTATACATGTCACATACATATACACACGCCTGTATCCGCCTGTGTACGGGGATAGGCAGCTAAATTGCTGTAAGACGGTGTAACCCACTCGGCGGATCATCCCTAGAATGCAAAATGGGGTAGTTGGGGTGGAGAAGTCTTGATACTTTTCGAATTTTTCCATTCTAAGCAAGCATGTTTCACCTACGACCACATCATTGCTTTTCATCAGGTGGAACGCGAACGCAACAATAATAAAAAATCGGCTAAGTGCGAGTCGGACTCGCGTACGAAGGATTCCGTATACCATTCTAATTACCATCTATGAAAAACGGCAAAAAATCACGTTTGTTGTATAGGAGCCCCACTTAAATATTTATTTTATTCTGTTTTTAGAATTTGTTGTTATAGCGGCAACAGAAATACATCATCTGTGAAAATTTAAACTGTCTAGCTATCACGGTTCATGAGATACAGCCTGGTGACAGAGAGACAGACAGACGGACAGGGGAGTCTTAGTAATACCCTTTTTACCCTTTGGGTACATCATCATCATCATCATCATATCAGCCGAAAGACGTCCACTGCTGGGCATAGGCCTTCCCCAAGTGTCGCCACAACAACCGGTCCTGTGCGTCTCGCATCCATTGGTTACCCGCGAGCCTCACCAGGTCATCGGTTCACCTTGCCTTCTGATGAGGCCCATTGTAAGCGACCACGTTTCGAGTCCATAGGTCATCACTGGCAACACGCACTGGTCATAGACTTTCGTCTTGAGACACTGAGGTATGTGAGACGAGAAGATACCGCGCAACTTCCCGAACGCCGCCCAGCCGAGTCGGATTCGACGGTAGACCTCTTTCTCGAAGTTAGCCCTACCTAACTGGATCGTTTGTCCCAGGTTGGCGTACTCATCAACCACTTCGAGTGCAGAGCCTCCTTGATATGAGTGGGTGCTACATGGGTATTTACCATGACCTTGGTTTTGTCCATACGACCATATTGTACATACATGTCTTTGGGTACGGAACCCTAAAAAGCAGAATAGGTAAACAGTTAGGTACAGCAGGATAGATATCGATAGGGTCCAAAGACTCAGGAGTGACGACCGCGTACCGGAAGACGCGGCGTTTGGAGGCCTTCCATAAGGTGAACCGATGACCTGCGACTTAATTGTATAACGTGTTTCGGAAAAGGTACGGCAATTCCTTTGTCTAAGATTCGCTTGAAATATCGACTTCCGAATTGTGTAATGCACCCAATGTGCACCATTTTTTTTTTTAACATTTGCATTGGATAAATCGGTAGTCGTTATTTTTAAGTGCGCAGTGCCTGTGCCTAAACACGTTACACAATAAGGCTACTGGTGAAGTCTGCGAGAATCCACTGCATGCAGTACACGCAGGACCGAACGATGTGGAGACACTAGGCAGAGAGTGCTTTGTCGAGAATGATGATAATGAAATAAAAAAAAACAGTAAACGGCCAGTAGTGATGATATGATAAAAGTAAAAAAACCAAATAGATAGGTTACAATCCATTTCTTAGTTCGATCCTAGGTATCTACACATTAGCAGTACTCTACTTATGTTTTTAATTTTTACTTAATCAATGTTCCAAGTTCCTATCATATACTTCACTTACATTATTCTATTTAAAAACAAATCACTAGCAATGCAATTAAAATCCTGCTCAATTACAAAAAGAAAAATAACTCATAAGTAATTATTATGAAAAAAATCTTAATCTCTGCGATCAAGACTCTTTACCAGTTAAGCCATCGTTTCACCCCAACCTGACCCCCCTAATCCACAAATAGGGGCGTGTCATCTCTCTGAGGACCAATAGGAGAGCTCCGCGCGCGCAAGTGTCTCGTCTCGACCAATGAGAGCCCGCCAATTACGGATCAAAAGCTTGCCGATTTGGGGTTGCATTTCAACGTTTGTCATTTTGTTAACGTCACTTATTGAAGACTAGTCGCTGGGTTCCCGGATTTGTCTCCGGATGTTTTGTTATTTAATTATTATTCACTAGCTTCTATCAGCAGCTTCGTCCGCTTGAATTTTGGAAATTATCCCAAGGGAATATTACCTAGTCACGGGAAAGCAGCTTATTGCTATTCCAGACTTTAATCTATCTCCGCGCCAAATTTCATCCAGTTCTGTTCAGCTGTTTCGGAGTTAACTTACGCATTTATAATAGTAGTAAGATTAAATCCACTGTTGTACTAAAAGGCGGTTTCTATTGCTAGTATTATAGAGGAAGTGGCTTAGTGGTTGCAAGCACGACCTCTGCAAGGCATTTTTCATGTTCTAGGTTCACTCACCAAATCGAGACTATTGGATATTTATTCACTCACGATACGAAGAAAATTACAGCTTGACTAGGCAGTTCTATGGATGGGTGACCATCTTATAATACCGAAAGACCTCCGTGCTTCGGAAAGCACATTATGCCGTTGGTCCCGGCTGTCATTAATTTGTAGATCTTTGGCAGTCGATACGGACTGTCAAAAGCGAGAAAATCTGACAGCAGTCTTGCCTAGGAGTACCGTGTTATCCAGTTACTGGTTGTAGAGGTCAGATACGCAGTCGCTATACGTAAAATACTAGTATTCAGCTGAATCCAGTCTGCCGACCCCAATTTAGTTGGGAAAAGGCTAGGCAGATGACTTTTTGAACACGCTGTATAGAAATACAGCAGTGTTCAAGTGTGCGTGGTGATATTTTGTGTACCCCAATTTAGTTGGGTAGCTGATATACTTTAAGGAAAAAATAGAATTAATCTACAAAAAACGATTAAAAAGTTCCAAACATGACTGTTCAAGCTGTTTGTTATAGTTGGTAGCATTTATTTTAGTCCAATCACAGATTTGATATCACTAACTGTATCAGACTGATTGAAAAGTGTATTAGTAAATCAGCTAACTTTGTTTTAATTATTTTAAGTTATTTTTGTGCGTCTTTTCTGGCGGAATAAACGCATTTTCTTTCTTTCTTTTTTCTAGCTACCCAACATAATCTATACATATAATAAAACTGTAGAAGAGGTCAATTCTGTACATTGAATATAAACTAAAAAAAATACTCCAGGGGTGCTTTATACAAACAGTAGAAGCCAAAAATATATTTTTTTCTTTTTTTGTCTGTCTGTCTGTCTGTCTGTTGTTCGTCTTTCACGCAAAAACCACTGGACGGATTTTAATGAAACTTTTTTTGTTGTATAGCTATTAGTCCTCGCCAACATATAGGCTATAATTTATTTTGAAGATCTGAATACAAGACGTGGAACCTTAGCAGCCCGGCTAATCTATAAGAGATATTAATATACCGCTTTAGGAATAGTTGGTCAACATGATGAGTACTGTCTGTCGACATAAAAAAAATGAAGGTCTAGAGCACCTGATGTGGAACCCTTTCAGGGAGCTAAGCTATCGGCTATTTTAATCCTTTACCAACAGATCTCATAGTCCGTTGGTTTAAAGCCTGCTTCTCGAAAGGCTTGGTGTGGGTTCGAATCCCACAAAAGTTGTAATTATTTTTGGATTATTTTTATCTTATTTATTTCCTTATTTTTTTATTCCTACCAAACCTAATATTTTCAAATATTAATAATATGTTATTGCTGTATTTTGCATATCTTTTTAGCAAGACAAGCAGAACCTATTTTCTGTTTATATGTATTCTGTTTTGTTTGCATCACGTTAAGAAATACAAAACTAATGTAGATAACATTCACATAAACCTGATAGGATTGTGGCAATCTAGAAGAAATCAACTTATTATCTACATGCATAGTAAGTAGGGGTAAGTATCTTTAATGACACTTGCAATGCCATCTGTTGAGCAAAACTGTACTTACCATCAACACCACGAGAATTACACCAAAAAGTATTTTTTAGTTAAAGATTCTTTTGATACTTACGAGGCGTTACGCATTTGATGCAAAAAAAAAAAATTGCTCCACTTACTGTTTTCATTTTTTTTACTTTTGATAGGTACGCGTTTGACCACTATCTCACCAGATGGCAAACGATGATGTGATCGAAGATGGAGCACGCTTGCCTATAAGTAACCTACTCACTCTTGATAAGACTCCCAGGCTGTAACTATCAGGAAACACGGACTCAGTCAGGGAATTCCACGCCATGTGTTTCCAAAACGTTTTGTTCATGTGGGTGTGAGATGACAAGACGTACGGTGGTACGCCACCGGTACACGCCACCGTGTACCGGTGGCGTACCGCCGTACGTCTTGGTCCGATGATAGAACGAGCTTGGCGGAATTAAACTATGCAATTCCGTCGCACACTCCCCAAAATGCAACCGATACAAAACCGACAGGCTAAAAACTCGGCTTCGATGCTCAAAACTTTGGAGCTTCGACTCGGTGAGCCTTTCACCTCTTGGATTTCTTTCCCAGGATCTCCCTCATTCCTAATTATTTTCTGTTTATTTTGAAACAAAACTGTTCAATTCCCAGTCAGCTGGTGATTCGTCGTGACTAGCCTAGGGCCAGAAATTACCAGAAGCGGGTTTCACACTCCAGAGCTTCAAGGGGAACTGTGGATCCTTGGGCAATGACGCCACAGAAGAACTCGCGAAGATAGGTTATACAGGCGCATAATTATACAGGTGGTAAATATAGGTTTGTGAGTGCTAAGTAATTGAGCTGACTTTAATCTCAGATTATCACTCCCTTGCGGCTTGAGTATTATCGGTCGTCTCTCCGCTCAGCCTGTGAAGCACACTGCCGGTCGATTCTGTCGACATCTCACGGTGTTCATCTAGGCGGAGTGAACGACAACACAGCTGTCATTCCATCTCATTTGTATGGTTTGACAACTCGCCAGTCGTGCACCCTGCCAAAGTGTTCACTTCGACATGTTTACAGAATCGCACTGCTGGTGGCTTTTGTACATTTGGGAGGAGCTAGGCTTGCAAACTTAGCCAGGACAACGGAGTCTCTACTCTACTCTATCCGTTGTGGGTATTTTTATGGATGGGAAATCATCAAATGACTTCTTATGCTCTGGTTGGAGCGGAAGAGAGTGTCAAACTCTTACTGACTAAAACACATTCGTATTCCTCCTTATGCCTTTTACGTTCCAGGGCCGTGGTGACTTTTCGAACAAATTCCGCAACACTGGCTACGACGCTTCGTCGACCCGGGCCTGGTAGTGTTCGTACAGTGAGCCAACCTACGCTCGCCATCTGCGGGCCCGCGCTTAGGGTGGCTGGGAATTGCCCTGCGACTCCTGACGCAACGCCCGGGTTGTCTTTTTCTGTTGCGGCGGCTGAAGGGGTCTACTCTCTTAAGCCCGAAGTCTGTAGTTTCGGCCTTAGTGTTGGGCGTTTTCTACTTCGTATCACCTACGGACTTACGATTAGTCCCGAACTAGGAATAACTGTCAAATCGTGCTGTCATTCATTCTTATATTCTTTTCCGGACCATGGAATGAACCAGGACGCCGCAGCCGATCGCCTCGACGAGGACACGGTGATGCTCTGCCCAAGCAGGGCAGACCTCCACCGTATACTCCACCATGTCCTCTGCGGAGACTTTTCTTCTGATAGTTTCGGCATGACCATTAATCAAGCTCAGGGACAAACTGTTAGTCGTGTTGGTGTGGATCTGCGGAAGTCCTGTATCTCGCACAGTCAGGCTGTATGTCGCTTTGTCGCAAGTAAGCAGCAAGCAAAGCCTGTTTATACGTACTGATGAATAATAATAATAATTTTAATAATAATAATAATAATAATTTATTCAAATATAAACGTTCACAAAAAATATTAAGTCAACAGTAATAATATTTTCCATACAATTATAGTGCCTAAAAATAAACTAAAAATATTAATAGTATAGGTGCAAGTAATGGTGGTTCGGAATTGCAATGTTAGGTAGCGACCCGCCCGATCTAGGTTAATAAAAACCTGTGTTTCGGGCCATCACTTTACAAACCAATAAACAAGGGACAAAAGATAAACTATAACTTTATACAAAACAATAAAATTATCTATTTTAAACAACTACGAGAAAAAGCTTAATAGTACATTAATACCTAAATCTAAGCCTATGTAATAATACTAAAGTAAACACGAGGGGATCAAATATCTTCATGCCAAAATTTCTAGAAGTTTTTCCGTGTCTGCGTAATTGAGTGTTGCTAAATATTCTGACAACATTTTGCTACATTTTTTATACCTTACACTATAGAAGCTTAGCTCCTTGTTAAGCCTATTATATAGAAAAGGTCCTAAGAATACATAAAAACGACTGGCAAACACATGTTTAGTTTGGGGCTTTATGCAAACCAAGTCCTTTCTTCTCCTGTCAAAAGGTACAGGGTCAAAAGGAAGTGCAGTGTGCTGGTGTAGTACTGTGCTTAAAATAAATAATTGCCGCACAGTAAGCACACTACATGCTATGTAGAGTTGTTGCGTAGGAAATCTAAAAGGGCGAAAGGTAGCAACCTTTAGAATAGCTCTTTGAGCACGCTCTAAGGGGAGTAAAATAGTTTTTGCCGCACCACCCCAAGAAGTTATGCAATATGTAAGAATGGATTGACACAAAGCCAAATAGACCTGTTTAATTAATTTATAGTCGGCTATGTTCCGTAAATTCTTAAAAACATATATTAATTTGCGCACTCTTGTACAGAGTAATTCGATATGTTTACGGAAATTTAGATTTGAGTCAATGGTGACACCTAGATATTTTAAATGGTCAGCTTTAGCTAAAGTGGGGCAAGAACATGCAGTGTCAGCGTACGTGCAATAATTATGTGCGTGAATGTTTAGGTTAGTAAGCGGTATCTTAATATTTCTCATTGTAAATAAAATGTATTTTGTTTTATCTGCATTTAATGTTAGGAGATTATTACGGAGCCAATTAGACACAATGTTAAAACCATTTTGAGCATTTTTATAGACCTCAACTCTTGTTTTAGCTGAAAACAATAGGGCGGTGTCATCCGCATAAGACATTATAACACCATTTTGGAGTGACAGGCTGCATAGTCCATTTATATAGATTAAAAATAAGGTAGGGCCCAAAATGCTACCTTGTGGAATACCAAAACAACTATTTTTAAGTTCAGAGCTTGTAAACTGACCCATTTTTAGACATTGATGACGATCGTTGAGATAGTCAGAAAATAGAAGAAGTTGTTTTCCTCTTATTCCAAGTGTTTCAAGCTTGTGCAAAAGCAAAGAACAAGAAATAGTGTCGAAGGCCTTGGCAAGGTCTAGAAAGATCCCAATTGTGTGCATACCATTATCTAGGTTGGTGGTAACATAATTAGTCAATTCGTGGACTGCTTGATTAGTTGATTTTTTGGCCCTAAAACCAAACTGACTATCTGATAGTAGTCGGTTATCTTCTAGATATTTTATTAATCTACTGTTAATGATTTTTTCTAAAATTTTTGAGAGGCCTGTTAACACTGAAATGGGTCTGTAATTATTTACGCAGTTCTTGTCTCCAGATTTGAATACAGGTGTGACCACAGCCTTTTTAAGCAATTTAGGGAATATTCCTTTAGATAAGCATAGTTGGAAAATGTGGGTTAGAGGAGGGGCAAGCTGGTATTTAAATCTTTTAAGTATATTATTAGGTATATCATCCCACCCAGTGGCACAAACATCCTTTAACCCGTTTATTATTCTGACTATTTCGTTAACGTCGGTATCTAATAAAACAAAAGAATTTAGTGTGGAGGATGTCCTGGTCGGGATTTGTTGGGAAATAATACTTGAGTTTAACGATTTTTCAGCCAGGTTTTTACCAACGTTAACAAAGAAGTTGTTTGCTTTATTGATTGCTTCGGATGGGTTTATTCCTGTAGATAGTATATCAAGCGGAGGTTCGGGGTTTTTTGATCTAAATGTATGAGTTTTTATAAATTTCCACACAAGCTTACTATTTGTCCCCGCCTTTTGTAATTCATTTTTATCATACTGGTTTTTAAGTTTTTTCAAAAGATTATTACAGAAGTTCCGATACCTTTTATAAGTTACAGAAAGTATTTCGTTATCAGGAGCGAGTTTCAATTTTAGGTGAAGTTTGTCTCTATGCCGTATACATCGAACGAGACCGGGTGTGATCCAGGGTTTAATACAACTATACTTTCTCGGCATTGTCTTAGTGAACGTGTTTTTCCTAATTGCAGATTGTAGCGAATTTATAAAATACTTTAAAGAACTATTTGCATCGTCTGAATTATAAACAGGGTCAAAATTAATACCGCGTATGTCATTTTCAAGGTTTGTCATATTGACTTTAGTGTAGCTACGCATGCAGTTTTTTCTAGGTGAACTTATTTGTAATGTTAGTAGAACAGCTTGATGATCGGTAATTGTAGAATTAGTAACCAATGTTTTGGATGAGTATTTTGATTTTAGAATGATATGATCCAAGCATGAGCCGCTCTGATGCGTAGGGTGATAGTGAGCTGGAAGAAGTCCATGAAATGAACAAATATTCAGATAATTATGTACATGGGTATCTGTTTTCCCGGAAGCAATGTTAATGTTAATATCGCCCAAAAGTATTATGTTTTTAAAAGATGTTATGTTTTTTAAGTTTGTGTCGAGTGAGTCTAAAAATCTGTCTATATTTTGAGATGGAGGCCTATAAATAGCCACGACTACCGTGTCTGGAATAATTTTAATTATTAAACAATTACTATCCAGGGATACAGGTTCTTCTTTTACAGTTCTTAAGTTATTTTTGATATAAACTACTAATCCATCGTTCTGGTTTATGTTTCTTTCAGTTCTGTAGGAATAGTAACCGTCAACAGATGGTAAGTTGACTGTCTGTTTTGATAACCAACATTCTGTTAAAACAATAAAATCACAGCTTATGTCAAGATCCTGTAATAACACTTCAAAACCGTTCATGTTTCGATTTATGCTGCGAATATTCTGTGTAAGCAGGGTTAACGTTTTGTCACCAGAAGGAAGAAGGTATTTACAATCCTCAACATTACATACTTTAGACTCAGACACCGAAAAACTATCTAGATCGCAAATTAGCTGATTTGTCATGATGACAGTTACAAAAGAAGAAAAAAATACAAGCTACCTGTTTATCTGCTAACTAAATAAAGTGTTAGGTGGCGCTCTTAGGCGCCTTCATAGTCAATTGAGTTGATGTAGTTCAATTCTGCATGTTTGCGGGCCGGGCAACCTACATCACCAGTTGGATGGTCACATTTCCTCTTGAAGCGCTTACACGTTGCGCATTGAGAGGGAGAAGATTTGCTGCTGCATTCCTTGAAGGAGTGTCCACTCTCTCCACAGTGGTTGCAAGTAGGAGTAGTTTCCCGGCAAAACTTGGCAGCGTGTCCGAACTGCTGGCAATTGAAGCACCTGGTGACTATCGTGAAATCTCTCACAGGGCATGATGTCCAATTTATGAAAATTCGGCTTTGGTTAATTATAATTTTTCTTATGCTAGCGGGTAGTTCTAAGATGTAGTTACAAGTAGTTAGGTCTTTCTTACCCGATTTATGGCTTAATTTGATGCACTCAAGGAAGGACTCACGAGTCATATTCGGCAATTTGTCTGATAGGTTCTGCTCGTAAATACAGTCAAATACCTCCTTTTCAGTAAGGGCTACTGGCACACCAATGACAGCGACCCTAGGGCGGCGCTTAGAAGTTTCTTCTATTGTAAGGCCCGATGATACCAGTTTTTCCGAATTCTTGAGTTTATCAATATCGCCTTTATTTTCGGTGCTTATCAGAACGCCACCATTTTTCACTTTTTTCAGTCCACGAACATGAAGTTTAAGTTGTTCCGGGGAGATGATCTTTTGGACAAGTGTCTTGGTATCGTCACTTGTTTGGGTCTTATCGCTAGGATAGATGGCAACTGATCTCAAGTTTGCAGGACGGACGAAGTTGTCGGTACCTTTCTTCACCATGCTAGCATAAGAAGTATTTTCCGATGGATTTAACTTCGTCTCTACGACCTCTCTGAACTGCTGGAGGGAGTGCACAACGTTCTGGTGAACCTGAAGGTGCTGGATTGTGGTATGGGCCTGGATCGTTTTTGCCTTCAATGATTGGTATAAAACCGCCATCTGAGCAGTCCCACTTGAGACCTTCCGGCACAGAGTAGAGACACGAAGCTTTTGGTCCGAGTTCATTTTCCCATCACCGACAATAGTGCAAACTTCGTTCAGTATGGCATCTATAGATCCTATCCACTTTTGGATCTCCGGCGTACTGATGACTTCCATCGGCAATTCATTCTCCGCAGGTGCTGGTGGGTTTGGGTCGCTCGGGGTTAATGGTTCGGTGGGCGTCGGGGGAGGACTTCGCCGTAGTAGTTGGCTACGACCAAAGGGGCTCGATCCTAGGTTGGACATTCTACCCGAAACACAATATTTATTGTTTATAAAAACGTATTTAGTTCATCTTGCTTATGAAAAATCGGTAAAAACCTACAAGACACACGCGACACACTTTAATTTTATACTGACGGAGCACTATTTACATTTATTTTTGTAATTGTTTATTTCATTATAATCAAATACAGAACACACGTCCGCTTAGTCTCGCGTCTCGTAAAGCCCTCATAACATAACAAGTAATATTGTTTACGAAGAAATTTTTTAAGTGTTAATATTCGTTCGTTCTTCGTAATTTTGTAAGTCATGTCATAATCATGATGAGTACCTACATACATTTTGTGAGTTTGTGTATATCTTCCTAAATACGAAATGCACGCGCGTACGAAGTCGCGGGCACAGCTAGTTTATAATATATGACCATTCACATATAGAACATTCTGTACTTATAATTTAATGTTTATTACTTTGTATATTTGCACATAAGTTCTTCCAACTTGTGCTGATGTGTTGCTGGGGAGTTTATTACGACACTTCTTCCCACAATCACTAGGAAGTGGAGACAGGCGGGCGTTTTGAGGGACTGTCTTTATATAAAACTTTGACGTCAAAAAGTACTGACTCAGCCTAATGTGAGTAAATAACTCTCCTTATTCTTTATTGCACACAAAAACACAGATACAAATATAATGGGTCAGCTTATGTACAGAGGTGCGATAAAGAGAATTGAAAAAAGACAGTATAACTAAGTACACACTTACCTAGCATTAACACCTTAGTGAATTTTGATTTTCAACCAAAATCTCCCATCACCCATTAATTAACCCCAAGTTTGAGTCCAAACATGTCTAACCTTAAGTCCGAGATACGCAATCTCTCTCTCTGGCACGTACAGTGAACTCTGCGAATACTAGAGTGGCACCAAGTGGCACTATATGGTGACAACAAAGGCGGCGAGATAGCTCAGGGAGGTGATAAGCCGGGCTCATTAGCGGGTGGAGCGAGGTCTCACCCTTTGCAATTAGGGAGCTAGGGACGCGGTGAAATGGGAGAGGTGCTGGATGTCGGTTGACGTTTTTCTAGATCTATGTTAGAATTTAATGGGTTTCCCTTATGAGCATTACGCCGCCGCCGTACGGCAATTCAAACAAACTTTCAAGTCCTTATTTTTCGAAATGAATGAACCGATGTTAATGAAACTTGGTATGCATACGCTAGATATTCAGGTCTAAAAAAATAGTAGAGAATATTTTCGAAAAACAGTTTAGTAGGTACTGGATATCTAGCGTATGCATACAAAGTGTCATTAAAATCAGTTCATTCATTTCGAAAAACAAGGACTTACAAGATTGTATGAAATGCCGTACGGCGTAAACGCTGTTATGATGGAGGTACAAAATATTTAAAAAAAAACTGGTCAAGTGCGAGTCGGCCTCGTATGCAAAAGGGTGCCGAATAATAGTAGATTATGCACCCAGGGGATAAAGCAGTGTCTTGTGTCACGGGCGTCATATTGAATCTCGAACGAAATGAAGGATTCGGGAGTTAACTCCCGAGCGTAGCGAGGGAGTTTAGAGTTTAACTCACGAGCGAAGCGAGGGAGTTAATACAAGAATCCTGAATGCAGCGAGGGATTCAAGCTAGCCCAAGACAAAGACACCTTTATCCCCGAGGAGGATACTCTACTTTTCACACCTCCTGTGAGAAAATAAGAAGCCATAATACGAAAAACAAAGTATTTTAAATTTACAAACACTAAGTAGAGACATGTATTTAGAACTATACTGTATACCTACTTAAAAAAAGTTAGTTTAATACCATACGGATTTGCAATATTCGCGCCTTTTTTGCGTTCCACTCGGTATACCTACCACATAGCGGCCACGACCAATTCGATTTTCGTTTTTTTTTTTTACTTCTCTGTGGGTAAGTAAATATGTGCAGGCCTATTGTTAGCAACCTAATACAATTTATGTGTACACAAAGCTTTATTCAAAGCTTTATATCAGCTGGTAGAATGGGTTCGGACGCTTGGCTGTATGCAATTTGAATTTAGAACGTCATAGGAGATGCTCGAGAAAATAGTTTTTAAATTAATAAATCGACTATAAATGGGTTTTAAGTGTTATTCTTATCCTTTTATACAATAATCCGTACATAACCAATTATTCTTATAATATTGTCTTCAATCCTGGACCCTGGTCAATCCTTATGATTTTGTAGAAATTCGAGAATATCATCTCTAAGTAGTAAGAGTAGAATATCTTTCCTCTTTCTGGAACAGAAAGAGAGAGACAGAGACAGAAGGCGTTGTAAGTACCTAATATACCGCCAATTGAGCAGACAGATGAGGTTCCAAATTTAAATCACATTATTGACCAGCGGGTTATAATGAAATCCAGTACAATATTATTGCCCGGCTGTGCCACCGGCCAAAAATGACTCACTTTAGGTTAGGTTGGCATGACATATAATTTGACGTTTTCGATCAGGTGGTGTGAAAATATCATTATTTGTTATTATTGTAAAATATTACTTTAAAACACAGACTTCTCGTTTGTAGTTATCCTTTAAGAGTTCCGTTTTTACGGAAGTTCAGAAAATAAGTTAATGGTACTGTTACCCGACTACGGCAAAATAAAAGATCGAAACAAAAAAAATGAGACAGAAATCGAGATATACATAGGTACCTACCAAAATGGTCAAGGTAACGCCGTGGTCGCACGCCTGTACCCATACCATGTAGGTGCCAGGAACACCTACATCAAACCAGCATAAATCACAAACGCGATAAAAATATCGATCAAGAAATAAAACCTCTGTGACAGACTGACATAAACGGTCTGATTATTATTATTATTATTTGTTGTTTTTTACCTTTCAAAAATCGAAACCCTAAAGTTCCCAATAAAATTAAATTAACTTTTAATTTTTTGCCCCTACATCTAAAACTTCAATAAAAGATAAGAGATCTGCTATTTTGACACAACTAAACAAGACATGAGTGGCCCTTCGCCACCCTCGATAGGTACCGACTGCCAATTAAGTGGCAAAGTGGTACTTACTACAGTGATTGACGATAAGTCACGCGCATTTTGAGTCCAGTGTTGGCATACAACGGAGATGGGTTTATGATAGAATTGTTTTGAGTGAAACTGGGATTTGAGCTTAGATCCAGTACTACCGTTTTTTATAGATGGGAAATTATCAAATGACTTCTTCTGCTTTGGGTGGAACGGAAGGGAAGAATTATAAAAAAATGTTTTGAGCAACGCGCGATGACATGATTCCAGATTATTGTTCACGAGTGTATTATTAGAAGCGTAACGAAGTTCTCGAGGGTCGATGTATGCATGGATGATTGTTGCTCTTTCACGCAGAAACTACACAACGGATTTTGATAAACTTTACAGTAAGCAATATCTTATACCTACATTAGAATTATACATAGGATACTAGGTATAATTATAAAGGAAGTAAGTACTAATTCCACGCAGACGGAGCCGCGGGCGGACGCGGGAAAAAATTCATGGGTTTTAATATAAATAAAGGGTTATTTAAATCCTTTTTCTAAAATAAAAGTAACCTTACTCCTCTTATCATCAGCTGTCTATCAGTGAAGTACAAAATCGGTCCCGTTGTTTCGGAGATTTGCCGGAACAAACAGACTGACAGACAGATTTTTTTTTGAAGTGTCGTACGTACTTTCATATTTTCTTTGTTCCCCTTAAAACACCACCTTTATTGTGCCAGCAATTAGTAAGTATTCTACCCACGACGTTTACAAAGCGTTTTGATCAAGATAATTTAAGTCGCGTGCGTTCAATAAACGCTTCACTTTCGCTCGAAAAATATATTTTGACAGTTCTAATTTAATTTCCCGCGCAATTTGACAAGGGGATACACTATCCCATGGTAAAAACAGCCATTTTTATTTGACCCACCATGGCGGCGCTCCGTCCGAAGACTACTGTCAAAATTGGTACATTTTGAATTTTTGTCAAAGACTAAATTATATTGGTCGGTTTTAGTATAGTAAATTAAGCTATTAATTTCATTGTAGTTATTTGAAAAGGTAATTTGGTTAAGTTTTACTATGGAGTTGATTATTCCTTTGATGGTCTTGATTGGGGTGAGAAATTGAGACTGTCAGATGATATTTTAGGGAGCTTTTACGTCGTTTAAAATAATATTGTTAGTGGCAGTATTTTCTGAAGTCTCTCGAAACATTGTGCTAGGTTTACCGCCATTGATGACCCCATAGACAGACACACTCGATTTTTTCAATTTGGTAGATATCTACTTCCTCTAAGCATGGGACCCAAACATACCTGTTTGGCTCGCAATTTCTACTATCTCAGTTGACGGAAAGTGATGATGTGGTCTACGATGGAGCACACTTGCCTAAACCTATTCACTCTTGACTTAAAAAGCTGTAGACTATCCGGACAAAGCACTTTAAAGTACTCTCAAAACGTTTTGTACGTGTGGATGTCCAACCTGTACCGCCGTACGTCGAAATATGAGTGTCCTATAGCGACTTCTGTGCCTAAACCTTGGTTATATGGACCGGCGACAGGCATGATCTTATGCTTAATCGATGGGCATAAATAACTTTCTTTTGGTTACAATAAACATCACAAGAAGTTGAGTTAGAATGGGGAAATACCACCTTTGATTACGTATTCTCATTTCTACCGAATCAAACTTATATTATTCTACCTATTAAAAAACACAATATGCAGACGAATAACTACAGCAGTGCGATTCTGTAAACATGTCGAAGTGAACACCCGGGTGGGGCGTACGACGGGTGAGTTGTCAAACCATACAAATAAGATGGAATGACAGCTCTATTGTCGTTCACTCCGCCTAGGTGAACACTGTGAGATGTCGACAGAATCGACCGGCAGAACCAACTCCTATTTTTAAGTTCGTTAAAAAGTATTACAATCAAACTTAAAGAATTCCCACAGCTTAATACACAAAAAAGCAACACAAAACACAATAGGTACCTACACAAAAACAATAATTATTTACGAAATCAAATTCCAATCCTTTAAAACTGCTTATAAAAGTCCGCCATTGTTAAGAGCTTAGTTCCGCTACTCGCCGCGTGGCGCGCGCGTGTCGCGTCTCAGATTTCTTGAGGGGCTCCTCAAAAATGACGTATTGTTTTCCTTTCCTGTATTTAAAAAGGGAAATTTTGACGTTGAGATGTGCTTAGGATAAAGATGTCATCCGTTTAGGTCTCAAGGGTTCTGGAGACAGTCAACGGAAGTCGGTTGAAGTCTTTTGTTTCTTAATTTAGTTTTATGTGGTGATTTTTTAAGTGTCTTCCTTGGGTTTTTAAGAAGACCTTTATAGGGTCTGGGCTGCTCGTTAATTTAGTGGCCCCAAGCTTCACTGCTGAAAGGTCTTGTGTTTGATTTCTAGGTCAGTCCAACTGAAAGTGAATTGTCCATTTGAAATAAGACAGCCCGAGAAAGAACTAAGTTGAGCTAAACATAACTGACAAATGCTTGCACTTTTCAGGATGTCAAACAGATTTGAATGGACCTATCCATTCAAATCTGTGTGGTGCTTTCCTTAAAATACCATCCTACATGGTTCTCATGATTTGACCAGTACGGATCGTATCAGTGATTTGAACATAATTATTACAATAGTCCGAATACCAACTATCGGGCAGTTGCCCACCGGACACAACAACCGTCCGGTCGGAGGATCCTCCCTTTTTTCTATGGATGTTTATGGGACTTTACTCCCTGTTGCGCATTCCTCTATACAAATATCATTTGTGCCCCGTTTGCGAATTGATCATAACTTAGTGCACTTCACCTCTGCCCACAAACAACCTACCTAGCCTTTTCCCAACTATATTAGGGACGACTTCCAGTCAAACCGGGTAGGTACAGCTGAGTATAAAGCGACAGCCTGGCCTCTACAACCCAGTTACTGGTTAACCCCATACCCCTTAGCAAGACTAGCTATTGATTTTCTGGCTTCGTAGACTCCGTAATGTCTGTCAAAGATCTTCAACTGACAACCGGGACCAAACGGCTTAACCTACTTTCCGTGGCACGGAGGAGTCTCAGCATACAGTCAGCCATTCACAGAACTTCCACGACAAGCGCCGTTTAATCTCGAACAGCGACCCGTGTGAATGTTAGGTATTATTTGGCCACGACCTCCTCAATTCGCTTTTACTTACTCCTTCGAGAAAAGCAGTCGTGATGTTATGTAACGTTTACTGCACGTTAGCACTTATTTATTTACCTGTAGGTATACAACGTGTAAGAGAATAAACGCATTACCTCTTAATGGGTCATTGTACTCATCATTATAAACAACTTTTACTATGGGACCAACACTGAAATCGCGAAAAAAAATCGACTGCTTCATACATTTCTGTGCGCATAACTCGACAAAATGTAAGTACCTGATGTGGTTGGTCCCATAGTAAAAGTTTTTCATAAATATGAGTACAATAACCTCTTATGAAGTTTTGCGTTTTATTACTTAATTATGTATTGTATTTAACACCTCACAATACTGATTTAGGTTCATCCGTCAACGTAAGGTTCACTTGAAAACCAGCGTCAGGCAACTCGTTGTCTGACACTTTATTTCTTATTTTCGAGTCGATGGTTAACTCTTTATATTGTTGGGGCCCATTATGTGGCTATATTAATTGCAGCATCAGTGGCATTAAATAAATCCTCCAAAGAATAGGTGAATGGGCACTTGGGGCACTTCAACATGTGGCTCATGCACTTAATATATTGTCCAATTAATTCCCTTTTATGTACCTATACTATGTGTATCTATGTGTGCCCAATAAACAAGTTTTCTTTATTTTGTCTAACGTGGACAGTTATTCTTTGACTAACAAGTATAAACAAGCCGCAGTAAGGGGTCACAATAAGCTGGTTGTATAACAAGGGGTGCGCGCGGCTCGGGTAACAGACAAGCGGGTTTTTTTACCGCGCTTATTATCCCACTATTACTTTAGAATAGGGTTGGCAAGAGCAAATTTTGTTAAATATTATTTACTTATTTAATGTTAACACAAAAACATACATGACAGGACAACTTACTTATGTACTACCTTAACCCAAAATTCCCCTTGGACAGGGAATGATTCACCATAGAGACTTGAGGAGTAAAGAAGAAAGCAAAGAAGAGAGGATGAAGAACTGCTTTCCTTTAGGCACAAAAAAATCAAAGCGCTCCCGATGATACGCGTTTTATTAAAACTTTATGATCAAATAAAACATACAGGTTTCTGAATCAAAAGTCAACACAAAGTGTAGTAGAGTTGGCAAAGGAGTGGGGCTCTCTACCTGCGTCTGTGTTTCTGAACGCATTAAACCCTAATCTCATCAAAGTTAGAGTGAATAGGCTTCTTCTGGGTAAGCTCACTCCATCGTCGACTTTGTCTCTGTCATCTCTGACCTACACCAGAGCCAAGAGCAAATCCATTTCAAATAAAAACCAAAAAAGAAGCTAAATTGTTAAATCCCTGCCAACTGCTGTGATTGGTTGACTGGATTATCAACATCCAATCAAATCACTCTAAGATAATTTCTTATGAATCATACAGCTAAACACACTAAGAAGTGGTGATGGGCGGGCGATTTGGGGGACTGTCATCATGCTATAAAATTATAGCATGAAGTTGACAAAAGGGCTAAGATGTTTGAATGTGTGTGCTTTGGTTTTTATAATTTGATAATTTTCTGATTGATATTTGTAGAAAATAGCTACTTATTTCATTGGTTTCTTCACGGTAATATATCGAAATAAATGGTTTATATGAAACTAACCTCTTTTTATTTCATATCTCGTTAATTGTGGCTTGTCACCTAGCACATTCATAAAATCCATGCCTCAATATTTTTTCTATCTCAATGCTCAATTTAGACACCTATAATTTGAATAAATTACTTTTGTCATGAATCACGACATCTCGGTATTTTTCAAAACAAAGCAAAACTTGTTACTAACAAATTCTTTTTTTTTTAATTGGCTTTAAACATAACAAAAAAAAGTGTTTACTATCACAGAACTGAAATGCCCTGCATACATGGCATGACCTAAACTAAAATTTTGTGCTTTTTTAATAATTTTATTTCGTTTGCTCAGTGGCAGCCCTAGCCCACACGTGCTATTACGGCGTGTTCACGCTGGATTTGACCGAGAGCGCTTCTGTAAACTGCGCGTAAGATGACACCCTGTTGTTTGCGTTTTACTTGTAATTGTCGTTTTAGAATTAATTGGTCTTCCGGGAAAATTCAGAAGCTAGGGAGATAGCTAGCTAGCAGATGCAAAGGGAGTTCAGATTTTTATTTTTGTTATGATGACGACATGATGACTTTTTTGGATTTGAAGGTGATCGTGGCGAATAACTAGATAACGGAAAGATTTATACCTATGCATTTGCATAGGCAAATATGCAAATGCATATAAATCTTTAATCACGGCGTTAATGCATATTTTAGCCTTTTTCCCCAATCGTGCCTATTTCAGTTAGTAGCGCGAGGTACGTATTGGGAGCGAGGTGACGATGTCGAAAGAACAAATGAAAGTTTCTTAGCAAAATTGTGTCTAATTTTGCTAAAAAACCCGAGTCTTGAAGACATGAAGAACATCAATGCTTCAACAGTCAAATGACTTCAGTTGACGTAGAGAGTTTGTTTTCGGCGTAGGTACAAATTACTACTGGGTGACAAACGTTACAAAGCTCTCAAAAATTTGGAAAAATACTTAATTGTAAATTGTTACAAAAACGATGGATAATTTTAAAAACGTTATTTATTATAAATTAATATCTAAGTAATTATCGAAAAAATTCAATGGTTTTTTGATTTTGTACTGTGCATTTTTTGGCGTTTTCATAGGATCTGTAGTTTCGGAGATAAGGGTACCTACCTAGGTACATATACGGGGGTCATACTGAAAGTTTTTAGACTAGCGCAATGAAAAATGTACCTCTTTATTTTGAATTTCGAAGTCGGAACTCTGGGAATTTGTAGATATGTAATGAATTACCTACTAGTGTCACTTGTTTTTATAAATTGGCGGTAATTTATAGTCTGTCGTGCGTCGAACGGATTTGACTTGACTAGAAAAAAAAATTCGCTCAATGATTCTGTTGTGGCGGTATGTATAACAATAGGTAGGTACCTACAATACAAATTTGATTTCCTTATTTCAAATAGACCAGTTACAGGCAACCTTTTTATTTAAACCAGTGTTTACAAAATCATGGTTACATTCGTCTTACGTAGGTACCTTAACTTTTCAACAATGTTACGATAGACATCGATTACCATTTCATGACAAAGCCCCATCCCGTGCTACTGTGTACAACCTGATGGAAAGGAGACATATTAACAGATTCGGGCAGCTTTAGGCTTTGGTATGAGTCATATACAAAAGTCTAACATGAACATTTAGGCGTTAGAAAGCTTTGTACTAGATGGATAGGTACCTCATAATTTGACGGAACATCAAAAACGCCGTCATCTGGATTGGTGAAGTGACTCGAATGCAGTCATATCATCGTCATAGGTGATGAAAGCTATATTATCACGCACCCGAAACCAAAAGACAATCTGCGCAATTAATGTTTCCATTCGAAGATTTGCCGACAAAAATAAAGAAGGGCAGAAGTCAAGGGAAAAAGATGATTGCCGCATTCTTTGGACGGACAGGTCATTACGCAACATTGTCCTAGAAGATAAAGGGACTTATTGCAGATTAAACGTATCTCAGTCATTGTTTACCAATACCAGTTGTCTTGGAAAATGTTAGATAACAAAGAAGAAAGAAGCAGAATGCTCGTCCACCACGATAACGCTGCAGCTCACTCCCCCAGACGGACTGTCAAATATTTGTCTATCGAAAGTGTGGAGTCAGCGAGTCATCCTCCTTACAGTTCCGACCTGGCACCTTGTGACATTGTAGTTGCTCAGAGGGTGTGAAGAAATGACAGGCGTTTTTAGTGAAGACAGAAGTTTAATACAACAGTTGCGAAACGTAATTACAAATTTATAATTGTTAGGGTAGCTGGACGGTGCCACAACATTTATTTATTTTTAAAAATAAAAGAAAAACTTAGACGAATTCGTTTTATGAACCCTGAAGATGCCATGGCTACGTTTGAAAAAGGCATGGAAAAGATTTAAAGAAGAGTGGGTCCACTGCTTCAGTCAATGGTTCCATCGCATGCGACAGTGGTAAGGAAGGAACGGAGACTACTTCGAAAAGCAATAAACAACATTCCGATTTTTAATTTTTTTCGAACTTTCAGTGTGACCCACGTAGTTTCGGGAATGGTCAATTTTCATCTCTTTTCTATAATTCCAAAACGATATTAAAATAATGAAAAAAATATCTGAGATTCGATGCAAATTTATTATGAGAGACGGAGAGACAGATTCCAAGCCAGGCGGCCAGCTAGACAGCACGACGCACGACTGCTCCGATAAGGGTTTCGTTTTACCATACGGATATTGTGAACCCTAAAAATGTTGTAATCACGGCTGTAAAGGAAAATGGTCAGAAGAGATGTCAAAATAAACACTCCCGACCCGTGGTACAACTGCGATGTCCAACTGGTTGTACTACGGAGAAGTAAATAAAAAAAAATTACCACGAAGGGGATGGCGGGGTCTGTTCGCTCGCTCACTTGACCCCGCCATCCCCTTCTAACCTAACCTGTCCGAGTCGGGGTGCCCCAAATCCCGAATACTTCTCCGTAGTACAACCAGTTGGACAATCGCAGTTGTACCACGGGTCGGTCGCTAAAATAAAACACTTTACATAAGAGAAATTATATATATTTCATATTATTTCCACGAATGCACGTCGTCTACGTCACACGCACTTAGTATAGATCACATTTGAAACGCACACAGTCCGTCTAATAAATAAGTATTGCTAAGTTTTTACAAAGCGCTAACCCTAAGTTGCGAATGCTTGTTTATAGAGAAAGTTTTAATAAGAAACATAGCACAAATCAAGCACATTATATTATATTATTATTAATTATATGTTTAAAAGTCTTAATTTTTAATATTCAGATAATCTGGCTATTTGATATATTTTCTTATCGAAATCTATCAAAACGCAATTTTTATTTCTTTGAAAAATCAACCCGAAGTAGGGAGTCTATAGCAAGCAAAGTCATCATTGTTCCCATGCTAAAAACAGATGGAGCTTCAGAGCTATATATATAACTGTCATTCAGACAAGAACAGACATTACAGTTCTCGTCAAATAGCTTTGCCCCTCTGAAGTTGTGTCGAGTGGCTGCGTAGTAGTCAAAATTACGAACACACTGTATACGTGACTGCACCTGCGCGATCTTTGCAAATGGCTAACTTCAGAGAGGCAAAGTTATTTGATGAGAACTGTACATTCTGTAACAGCTCTTGTCATATTAATCATTGAGTTTATGTTCAATATTCTTTGTTGTAAGATAAGATATTAAAACCTTGCGTTACTTAATAACAGCGGTTTAAACTGCGCAAAGTGGGTCACCCCAATTGGGGCGCACGGAACCTGACTGTCCAGTACAATGTTCTCCCCATCTGGGGACCAGGGCTAGTAACAGGTCAACTCGATATTTTTGCTATAAAGTTTATAAAACTGCACCACGGTGTACGAACAGAATTCCAAACAAGAGATTTTGCACCAAAGCATTAAAACTTTCTCTATAAAAAAACAATGATCGCTACAAAAACTAAATTACTGACTTGAATATTAGCAAGAATTGATTTTTATTCGTTATCAATTACTAATTGCATGTACTTGGTTTTTAAGATCCATAAAAATAATATGGAATCATAACAATAGAGTATTTGACGTCATATTAAAAATCATAATTCTTCTGAGTCTGTTGCTAACGCACAGTTCCTAAAAACGAAAATAATTGCATAACTGTCAATTGCGCATTTAGCAAGGATCAAAAAACAACGTCGCTATGAACGCTTGGCTGTTATCCCTGTGGCAACTTATCTGAAACCGTTTGCATTATTTTCGTTAATGAAACTAATGAAAAATATTGTCTCATGTGAAGGAATTTAATAGCCCAATCACAATAAGGATCATGAGATTTTGACAAGTAACTTGAAGTGATGCGATGATGAAGCACGCTTGCCTAGAATTAACCACCCTCAGGTGAGATGGTGGTGAAACATGAACCTATTTTAAAAACCAGACACATACAACTAGTTACAAAAAATATATATAAAGCAAATATATCACTGTTATTTAAATTAAATACATACGCATCATAGTTGCGACATCCCCTATAAGATTTATTTACGTTACATTTTACGTTTTAGCCTCGAATATGACACCGCGAAAATTATAGTTATACTTCTATTTTTTAATTTAATATCGTGCTTCCACATATTTGTAATACTTACTTATTTTATAAACAGATAGAATTATCATGTATTTTTTAGTATCTCGGGTCTTTCCAACGAGAAACAAACTCAAATCGGAAATATTACGCTCCTTCTAGAAAGAAAATAATAGGGTATTTGACAACTATCAACAATCGACATTAATGAATACCTATCCGAAAGCTATCACTAAAATTGTACGATTTGTGAAAAAATAAATAAAATTGATAGCAAAATATAGCAGTTTCAAGCTTTTGAAGTTATTCTTCTATCCTTGTCATGCAAAATGTCGTTTGTACAGTACAAACGACATTTTGTCCTATGGCGCAAATTCACAATGGCGATGCCTTTGAGTGACGTCACACGCATTTAGTACTGTCTCTGTTAATCACAGATTTTAGAACACTCACAAATCTGACTTTATTTTGAGTTTTTTAAATATTGTTTTCTTCGCCTGATCTTTTGTTTTGAGAAATTTACAAAAAAAAATCGAGTCAAATACCCTATTGCACAATGAATGTTATTGCTAATTGTCAAGAGCTTAGCTGCTGTGAACGGTTGTATGAATTTTCAACATCAAATGGCATTACTTGGCTTAACTTTCGTTACAGAAACCAGCGATAACTATACACCGGTAGCTGAGTAGCTGCTGATTTTATGAATTCCTAAAATATGTGGAAACACATAATTTTGACAGCCTCACAGAATCATTCCTAAAGAGAGTGTTATTAACGAAAAAACATGCAATATTCAAATATATTGCAAGTTTCTTCATTAACTCAATTTATTAATTTTAATACAATACCTAATAATTCCAAAAACCTAACACAACTACCATTGAGATTTTTATATCAATTTTTTAAGTTATTAATTATATATTTTTGTCCTAATCGCTGCCGATTCACTAACTTACTTAAATTTTGAAATGGTTATTTACTTAGTTAACTATGTATTCCTTTAAACCTTTCAAGTCTTTTACGAGTTACTTAAATGTGGAGTCAGGGTTCAAAAATGCGTTGTGGAATTGCTTGAAAGCAATTCCGCAGCCCTGGAACGCAATGGGCACTTGAAGGAACACGGATGGGTTTTAGTCAGTAAGAGTCTGACACTCCCTTGCGCTCCACTCAGAGCGGAAGGAGTCATCTGATGATTTCCCAAGAAGAATATACGTACTTTTAAATAAGTAACCATTTCATCAAATTTTTCCAAAGTATTCTTTAGTTACAATATTTATTTTCAAATCTTACAAAAAATAAATACAACTAAAACTCTAGTATAACAGTCGTTATCGTTTTCGAGTGCAGTGTTGCCACTGTGACACAAAGTACACCATTTTAAGGAGTACCTATTGAGACGAATTAAATTATAATTTTTCCAGTGATGGCAACACTTATAAGTTTACAAGTGATTTTTTTATTATTTAATATTTATGTTATGTTACAATTTGGGTTTAGTTTTCAAATATAGATCGGATTCCGTTTAATGATTTTCATGTCATCTCGTTGACGGTACAAAATGATACATTTTGAAGTGCTATTTAAAGAATAAAATAAGTATGTTTTTTTTTCTAGGACAAGTCAGAACTGTTTACTGATAGATCCCAAAATCTGTTTTCTAAACCCAAAATGTACCACAACTTCAATATCAAAAAATCTTCGACATTTCTCTTACAATAATTAATATTATTTTACACAATTACATTTAATGTTATATCTACAGTTATATCGTGACAAATTATTGCACATAATAATTTTGTCCGATTGCCTGAGCTATCTTTTACAAACAACAGTATGTGTTTCGAAACAGCAGTTTTATATAATGTCAGTACGTTATTTAAAGCTTTGCAAACCATGCAAAATTATCTTTTCTAAGTTAAATGTTTGTTCGTCCTTGAAAATTAAGGCTTAATTAAATGTCAGATTTTGCATGATTATTAAAGCTTATTTATGTTAAAATAATGACATTCTCGATATTATTGCAAACATATTATTATTAATATAATTATTGGAAATAAAAACCAATCATGTGGACTCATTGAGAGTTCACACAGTTTTTATAGTATTTTAGAAGCTACCGTTCTAAATTACCATAATAAGATTCAATTATTTCCAAATATCGAGAAATTTCATTATTTCTTTTTAGTGTTACCTACGGTTAAACAGAACCATATTAATTAATTATTATTTATAAACAAATAATATCTATGTATAATCACTCACAAAACATTGGTGTTAACTTACTGAACATACGCACGAAATATTGTACATACAACGTGTAACAAAATGTACGCAATACCTGAATAGGGGTCATTGTACTCATCATTATTTACAACTATTACTGAGAGAACCACATTCGAAATCGCAAAAATAACGACTGTCTCATACATTTATGTGTGCAATAACTCGACAAAATTTACTGAACAGCTGTTTTTTTTTCGGGGCTCCGAGTTAGTCCCATAGTAAGTTGTTTATAATGATGAGCAAAATGACCCATTTTCAGGTATTAAGTTTGTTCTGTTACACGTAGTATAAACAAAATAAATGTAAATATGAATAAATGCGTTATCGATAGCTAATTCATTATAGTTTTTATACATACAAAAGTTTGTTCGTTTTGAGATCAGACTCTTTATATTCGGTCGTATGTCTATTGCTGTAAAAACCATGACAAAAAGTTTTTTTTTGTAAAATCAGATGTTTGTACCTGTTAGTTCTTTAGGTACTAAAAACTAATAAGTTATAGCAATAGAAACACACCGAATTACATTTACACTTCATATTTCGAGCAACTGTATAAAAATTGTACTGCTTTTTAGTTTTCAATAAAAAATGCACAAATCAAAAACTGTTCCCAATACATTTAAAATATTAATAATACTGACGTTTTTTTTTTGTAGCAAATAAAATGTTTAGTAAAAAAGTAAAGCATTTATTGTATAGAAAGCGATGCGAAGCTATAATGTTTTTTTTATTATTTTAGATTTTAGCAGCACCTTAGACTAGATGATTTAGCATTTTTTTTCTTTCGTACGTATTTAAACATAAAATATTTGAAAGTCAAAGAAATTAATAGTTTTACTACTCTTGACAAGAATTCCCAGTGAATTGACACAAACATTGATTGATTGTTTTGAGTGATTGTCAAACCAGACTTACTGAAAAATAGAACTTGTTATTTAAGATGTTCAAACTACATTCAACCAAAAGGTGGCAAAAGATTAATTTCCCTGACTACTACTAATCCGAATTTTAAACTTTTCGTACAAACAAGTTTTTTTTTAACGAAAATATTTTATAATTTCGCATCGCTTAGTTATTTATATCATATAAACTATTGTTAAATGAGTAAATAAGCAGTCTAATGAATATTTAAAATCAACTACACAAGTTATAATAAACTGCATGGAAAACATTCTGACTTTTTTTTGTAAATTTTCAATATGGATACAAACATATTTGTTTTTTTGTTAAATTAGGCCTATATTTGAAAATACTTGCTTTTCTATAGTTAGAAAGAACCAATTTTTTTTTATATACTTACGTTTTTTTTTTAAACAATTTGGTTTTATAACACACTAATTTTGTCTTTAATATTGCCATTATACTCCTACTAATAATCATGATTTACATTATGTATATACATGTTCTTAGGTATATAGTTACATGGTCATAAACCTTCCTTGAGTCCATTATATTTAATGGGAATGAGCGAAAAACTCAGTGTCACTCACATTTCGCCAGTTATGATAGAATCCCATGTAATAGAAGGAAAGCCTATAGGGAACGTACTATGGTGTTAACTATGCCATCTAGTGTCGCATATTCGAAACATTAACGTTGAGAATACTTGACGAAGACGCTTCTGTGCTGCCACCTATAGTTCCTGCACGCTCTGTTTAGGGAAACGTGCACGAAGTAGACTGTGCCATCTAGCGTCGCAGTTTCGAAACTTATAAGTAAAAATGTACTTGACAATGAAACTTCTATGTGCTGCCACCTACAGTTCTTGCACGTTCCCTATCGCCATCAATCTTGATGCCACCAATTCTTGGTGAAATAACCCAATAACACTTTGTCCGAACTCCGACCCTGAGGCCAGGCTAAGTGTTATTGAGTGTCCGAATCAAACCCAGTACGACGCAAAAATCCAACGAGGCAGTCATTACTCGTTTGTTTTTATAAAATGTATGTAGGCAGTGTTTATTACTCTTTCCTCTTTTAATACTCTTCCCCTTAGTTTCAAGACAAATGAGGTTTTCCAGGATATTCACGATACCAGTTGGCACTGCTCTGGCAAGCGTCCCTCACGTTGAAAATGTAACAATGACGATGACGTCAATTTGACTTATGTCAGAAAACGTAAGCAGTGCTGCCACCTGGTGCATCTTGGAGATCCTGGTGATCTTAAGACCGAGCTTTAGTGACGAAAATCACATTTTTAGACTAAAATAACTAAAACTCTTTCAAAACAAAATTCACAATATGTCCTCTACTCATTAAACTTTGACATTCATCAGTCAAAAACCGACCTTAAAAACCTCGAACCTTCATCAGAAAATAGTCCTTATGACCTTCTGCTCAAATACTATTTTTCTAGGCAATACAGTACCTCTTCTGAACTAAAACGAGGCCAATTATAGAACAGCTGTACAGGTTACTCAAGACTGGTCGGACAAAATTGAGTTGAGTCAATCGATACGAAAAAAGAAGTTACTCTTCAATGAAACTATAATCTTGTACCATCTTTTGTCTCTCTTCGTCTTATAGCGGCGTCTCCTTCCTCCACTGGAAGGCGTTTGTCTTGACGGCCGGGTTGTTTGAACTTGCGCTAGCGGCTAGAGCAACGCCTGTGCGACGTATGTTTGCGGCTGCGCTGTCTGTGGAATCAAATGGTGGTATTTAGACGAAATTGTTATAAAGCATACCATACCCAGCCTGCGTACCAATCTAAAAAGGGTAGGCAGTGGTGATATTTAGAAATTTTTCCTTTGTAATACCGCAGATTATCAGATAAATCACTCCATACAAAATGTTTACTACCTACTGCTTAATAGCCTACACCTTTGAGTCGCTAGACGCTGCGAACGAAAATGTACCTTACCTTACAAGCGTAAAGTGAGTGTTGCTTTGTAGAGACTGTCGGCAATCCACTAAGAAATGGGCCGCGTGCGAACCGGCGGCCGGCAGGTAGTTAGCGCGCGTAAGTATATCGAGTGTTTCATCTGGTAATCTATGGTAATACTACCATCATAAGAAAAGAGGACATATCGACACAAAACGAAGTAACCGATTTCCGACCTTAAGTAATTAACAAAAAAAAATACAACCGACCTCCAAATAAAGACCACTAAAAAGTACAAAATACCTTTAATAATATAGTTGATTTTTTAGTTAATAATATATACAGTTGTGTTGAAAAAAATTGCACTCCGTTTACTGTAAAAACGTAATTTCCCTAAGCTCTACAGTAAGAGAGAGAGACAGTACATATTCACAGAGAAATAACGTTTTGTGATAAATGGGGCGCAATTCAAGTGTACTTATTATTGACCAAAAAATCATCAATTTTGAGATACGTCGTCGACCTTGCAGCAAATGAACGAAATATCTCCTTGCACCCTGCGTGGGGGGATAGCTTCAGTTTGACTAGAAGTTTTATCTATATAATAACGGGTAACTTACCGAGACCATTTCTGACGTTAGCGACCAAACGCATCGCAGGATTCGTCACTATTCCGTTCCTCTTGCTCTTACTAGAAACAATAACAATTAATTAGAACAGTCAAAATATATTACAACAGCAAACCATAATGTAGTGTCAATAAATGATTTCATTTAATCGCATGATTGTTTTTTTTACAAGGACCAAACTAAATAAATATATGGGCGCTTGATTTTTTAAGGCAAAAAAAATATGTAACTTATTTATGCGCGATAACCCCGCGAGGGCCGCGCCTACCTACCACTGCTTCGGTTATACAAAAATCAGCATGCTACCCACAATTACCCTAATGTCTATTAATTTACACCAAGACTTATGACAGATGCGGTCATAAACAAACATTACCCTCCTGGGGCAGTCGGGTAAAAAGCGGGAGCGAGATGCCACGATTCCAAGAGAACAGTATAGTTTAAAAAAATCCATACAGAATATTCACCGTCCTGCTCGCACATTTTACGACCACGACTGCAACGAGTTTTGGCGTTTAATATAATAGACAATAATTCTAAAACACAGTCTTTTAAAGCCTTGTCCAACTCTATGACTCCTTATGTTAGTTTTTCTTCGTGCATTCAAACACCCACAGTTAGTGTAAGTTAAAAAGCCGCTAAGCTTCAGGTTAAATGTATGATTAAAACGTTAACTGCATATTAATGTTAGTGAAAACATAGGTAAACTTCCATAGTGAGCCCTTTTTTTAAGGATGGGGAATCATCACTTCTTGGTGGAGCGGAAGGGAGTGCCAGACTCTTACTGACTAAAACCCATCCGTGTTCCTCTTTATGCCCATTGCGTTCCAGAGCCGCGATGACTCTTTCGAGCAAATTCCGCAACCCTAGTCCATAGCGAGCCTACAATGCCGTGTGCAAGAAGGCGCATAATATTGTGAAGGCCAATATTCTCGTACTTAAAAAGCGGTCAAATTCAAGCTGCAATATTATCTGAGCGAAAATCACTGTCAACATGTAGAGAAATTAAGAGGTGTTTTTGACAGTTTGCGACGGCGATGTGAACGCTTTTTAAAAATACGAGCACTGTCCCTCTGGTCATAAAACGCTTCGTCATATAAACAAGTCGTGAGCGAGCAGTTAGGTATTGACGCAAACGTATCGACTCGAATAAGGTATTTGACTGGACTTTTATGTTACATATCTCAAAAATAAGAGAAAAGATAAGACGCAATAAAAAAGAAATTGAAAAAATGACAGACACTACGTGTGAAGTCACTTGCAAGTCACGCCATAGTGAATTTGCATCATCCAGTACAAACAACGTATTTCGTGCCATGTTTAGCGGAATAACTTCTCTATTTTTCCACCAATTTGATTTATTTTTTCACAAGTTACTAAGTACTATCTATTAAAATGTTTCAGATAATATTCATTCATGTAGATTTTTGTTAGTGGTCAAATACCCTGGGGCTCGATTCTGCTATTGCAATCGTGTCTCAATGCCCGATCAGTGATCGAATATTTGACAACTTTGACAGTTTTTGTATGGGAAATGTGTCAAAAGTTTGACGTTATACGTCAAAAATCGATCATTGACCGGTCATTGAGACACGATTGCAATAGCAGAATCGACCCCCAGGTCGTAAGCCGGACCGACGAGAATTCGTTCTCAGTGGCAAATACTCTTGTATCGTTACATCCTATATTCGTGACCATCTAAGAAGTCGGATTTGACAGCAGGATACAACATTGCTTTACTAGTAAGTATGAAAGGAAAATAAATCTCTTTTACACTTAGTGGTAAAGCGATCTTCTATCCCTCTCTACTCAGCTGTCAAATTCGACTTAGATTGTCACGAATAGGACAAGTAACAGAATAAACGCAATGCCTCTGAAGGGGTCATTCTACTCATAAATATGAACAACCTTCACTATGGGACCAACACTGAAATCTTAAAAAAAATCGACTGCCCCTTACATTTATGTGCGCATAATTCGACAAAATGTACTGAACAGCTGATTTATTTTTTCGCGCTTTCGGTATTGTTCATAATGATGAGTACAATGACTACTTAAGAGGTATTGCGTTTATTCTGTTACACATTGTATAAACATCGCTTGATTTAGAGCACAGTTGATGAATGATGAATGATGATGATGAAGCCTAGCCACCAGCCATGTAGCCAATCCCAGCCGAAGTACTAGAGGTGTGCCTGTGAGTGTCCTTTTACATACTAATTATTAAGAGGCCGGTTCTCTCGCCGGTCGTGTCGGATTGCCGTCCCTTAGGACTATGACAGTGATGGTAAAGGGAGTGCATGTATTTTCGCACACACTTGTGCACTTCAACTTGTAACAGAATAAACGCAATATCTCTTAAGGGGGGACCAACATTGAAATCGCGAAAAAAAATCGACTGTCCCATACATTTATGTTCGCAGAACGCTCGCTTAAGAGGTATTGCGTTTATTCTGTTACACGTTGTATAATGTCCCGCGCCGATGGCTAAGTCTCTGTTGAGATTGACCGCCCTGGCCGAAATTGGTCAAGAAGCCTATTATTATAAGAGGCCTGCGGATTATCAATTGTCCATACAACCGTTATACCAAAATCATATGCGATTCGAGCATAATTCCAGTTTTTATTAGTGTATTTCTCATTTGGACAGTACCTATACAGTCATCTAGGTTTGTGTTTTTTTTTCGTAAATGATATGTTTTCTGCGTATTTATTTTGTATTAAAACATTAATATGTATTTTAATGTCATTTGAACAGAAGCATAGCATAAATTATTTAGTTTGCAGTTAACTCTTTGACCAAATTTCGTTAATAAAAAAATGTTTGCATTAACTTTTGCCTGATTACAAATAAGGTTCATAATCTTGTTCACTCATGCCCATTCTCTATATTTTTGTTCGGTCAGCAACGAAAGTTCAGTGACACACAACAGATAGGTACATAAAATACTATTCTATGGCGTTGTCTAATACAAAGCTATAATCGCGAGAAGCGTCAATTTGGTCGGCAAAGCTGAGGGCCAATTCTAGATAAGATAAAGATTTTATTTGTTTAAACATGGTGTACATGATACATTGCATGCAAGATAACAATGAGATACAGAAAAGTTCTAACATGTTCAGCCGCATATCGTGGCGTACAAATTGGAAGCATTATCTACTATTTTTTTTAAAAGTTCTCATTTGCACCTCGTCGCAATCTAAAAAAAACACCTCAATTTCCATTTTTTACATTTTTGATACATTGCGACTGAGATGTAAATGTGAAAGTGGCTTAATAATTGTTAGAATTGGCCCTCATTCGCGTCGTCGTGCCGACAGATAATCGCGGAATCTCACGATGTCTGCTTTGTCACTTTATCGCGTGAAAATATCATCCCAAATGTGCAAAAAGAACGTCCACATAAACCCAAAGGACACCACAGTCACATCTCACAAGACACCCTCAGTGCACAACTCACGTTTTCTTCAATATGCGGCCCCTGGCTCGTCCGATACTGCCCACTAGTTTGCCGTACGCAACGAGACCCATCGCTTTCCACACCTCGCTACGTTACACATGGTTTATTGTAGTGTTATGCTTTTATTATTGAAATGTTTGAGAATATTCGGCTTTCGGGAAAATAATCATAACTAAACAAACAGTATAAACGCCCTTCTCCCCTTCCTAAAACTCTCCTTTAGTATTCTCGTTCGTAGAGAGGCCAAATTTTTGTGACGAAACTCGCTTGGTTATACCAGTCTAATTCAAAGCATTTATTTCAAATAAACCATAAATTACGGGAAGTCTCGACATACTTATCTATCGCATACCGAGCGTACACAGTTAATCTCAAACGCGATCCACGGATCGGGGGTCTACTCTCTAAGCCCGAAGTCCGTAGTTTCGGCCCGAACCGAACTAAGAACAACTGTCAAACCGTGTTGTCATTCATTCTTAGTTCAGGTTCGGGACTAATCGTAAGTCCGTAGGTGATACGGAGTAGAAAACGCCCGACACTAAGGCCGTAGTAGACCCCCTGATCATTGATTTTGATCTTATCGAAGGAATTCGGTCGGTAACTCCTAAAGCCGCCCGTACACTGTCCATCTTGAATGCGATCCACAGATCTGATCATTGATTTTGATCGTGGATCGCGTTCAAGTTTGACTGTGTACGGGCGGCCTTAGGATTTAACGACTCAATTCGGACGCTATGCGATCGTTCACTATGTCGAGACTTCCCGCCCAGCAGTGCACACTTTAGCGATAAAAATATAAATCGACTCAGTTTTCCGAGATTCGCCAAGCAAGTTTTGCAAAAATCACTTATAGTTTTTCGTTTTCTACAAAAGCCGAATTATTCTTCAAACATTTCACAACACATAATAATATTTGTTAGGAATTATCTGACACATTACAAAAGCATTATTTTTCAACATTGATCCATTCTAATAGGATTTCCGTATTTATTACTTCAGCATATATTCAGACTAACATATTTGGATATTCAACATACAAATCAACGCTTATTACGCATAGTACCATCACATGCCAAACGTAAATAATCCCAAATATATAATTTCTGCTAAATAACGAAGCACCTAAAACTAAAATTAAATTACAAAAATTAATTTCATCAAATGGCCAATTCCCGTATTTTAAAGAACGTTCGCATTCAAATATGTCTCAATCTGTCAAAGATAGAATATTTTTTTTATGTTTTTGACACATGTCACATGGAGACAGTTAGGAATTATAATAATATTAATTTGGACGCTTTTCAAATATAAGATGACTTTCTAAAAGGCAATTCTCGTAATTATAAAGCATTTAAACTCACGCAAAGAACTCGTCAAAATTTTGCGTTAATTAAAAATGTATTGAAATTTTGCGACGCGAACGCTCCTAAAAAACCAGAATTGCCGCTCACATATTCTAATGGTTTTAATAATTCAACGTAAAGTACAATCGCCGTCAAAAACCATCGAGCAGTTGCCCACCAGACACAACAACCGTCTGGTCGGAGGATCCTCCCTTTTCAACGGAGGTATGCGGGACTTTACACCCTGTTCCGCATACGTGTAATCTTTATATGGCAACATACAACATGGAATAGAATAAACGCAATACATGAAAAGGGGTAACTGTACTCATAATTATGAACAACTTTTACTATGGGACCAACACTGAAATCACGAAAAAAAAATCGACTGCCTCATACGTTAACGAGCACATAACTCCACAAAACGTACTGAATAGCTGATTTTTTTCTTTCAGTTTCCCTTTTCAGTAATTGCATTTAATATGTTAGAGGTTGTATAAGGCAACATATGTACCGAGCTTCAGAAAGAGACTGTAGCTCGGCTATGAGTCGTAGAAAAAAAGCTATACGATGAACTTTATGCCTTACTAAGACCGGGTACGGTATTTTATCTCGCTCAAACAATACTGACCTCTCACTCCTGTCCTGTTGAGGCTTGCTATCTCGTCCCAATATGATTCTCATGTGAGTGTCTCTATTGAAGTGGGTGTCAGTTAACACTGGCTGGACCGTCGTCAGACTTGGCGGTTGGGATCCTGTTGAAAAAAGTATATTTTAAAACATTTAAAGGAAAATAAGCCAACAGGCTACAGATTTACCGCACTAGCTCTGCGTCGCGCTAGTTCGCGCCTCCTGTAAGACTCACCAAAAGCCACAGCGGGCTGCGTGGGACTGCATATGTCGCTGACGGGCGTGCGGGGCGGCGACGCATACAACGGCGACGTGTCGCCGCGCCAGTGGCCGCGCCGCGCCGCACCAGACCATGCGCCTAGCTCTGCATCGCGTTCGTTTGCGGCGTAGCTCCTGTAAAAGAATAGAAGGTTCATGTTGGGTTGGACCGTTCATCCAAACGGATTAGTTTGCCAATCTTGCCGAGGGGCATCATGTCTAGTGACCAGATATGGCACCCAATATCTCGGTGTGAATGTTAAGCCGTTGGTCTTACCCCTGATTTCTCTCCGGCCGTGTCGGTTTGCCGTCCCTGGGGACTATGAGAGTCATAGAAAAGAGAGTGCATCTGTGTTTGCGCACACACTTGTGAATTATAATATCTTCCGCTGGTTAGTCTCTGTTGAGATTGGCCGCCATGGCTCAAATCGTTCAGGTCATTCACTTGTGCAATACAAAATTAACCTATAGGCGGTCAGGGCGTCAAGTCGGTGGATCGCGTTCAAGATTGACAGTGTACGGGCAACCTTAGGACTAATCGATCGAATTCGGTCGGTAGGCGATCGGTGACTATGTCGAGACTTCCCGCCCAGGTAGACACTCGTTCTATGTAAAATACTGGTATTTACCTGCATCCGGTTTGACTGGAAGCCGAGCCCAACATTACACAAGTACGGAGCGCTAGATACATGATAGATAAGTATGTGACAAACCTCAGCTTAGAATCCTTCTCCACGACCTGATGTTCCGGTATCTCGGTGTGTTCGGGGATATCTCTGCGTCCGCGGCCGCAGCGCGCTACTTGTTGCGCGAATGATAGCGATAAGTTTGCGCGGTTTGCCTGTAATAAAACATAAAGTTAACTTGTTACATGATCTGACAATATATTGGGATAAAATGCATTAAACTTCATTGTTTTATTTGCAATAAGATTCGCGTTTACGTGAATTTAGTTTCTAGACTGTTGACGAGGCGAGAACGCCCATTCGAGGCGATAATCGTGGTCCGTACCATTATCGGGCTACAAGATGTACGGCGGTCTACCACCGCGGTACATGGTGGACACTAGACACCCCAAACATACGCACAACTTTTTTGGAAATTCTTTCATTGCGCATACAACTAGGGGCTGGAATTCCCTACTACGCGGTTGTCACTCCAGAACATTTCGATCCCGTTGTCTACTGCCACTTAAGTTTGGCGATTCTTCTGGCTATGATGGTAACCTAGGATCTCCTACGGTTATTGTCTCGCTCTAGCCTCAAGTGACAGAAAGAGTTAGATATAAGTACCTTTTCAGCAGTAGCATCGCTGGGCTCTTGATGTGAATGCGAACTTGCCGACACGCCAGTCATGTTGGACGAAGACTTGTGAACTCTGCTGTCTCGCTCTAGCCTCAAGTGACAGAAAGCGATAGACATACCTTTTCAGCAGTAGCATCGCTGGGTTCTTGATGTGAATGTGACCTCGCCGATCCACCAGTCATGTTAGACGATGACTTGGTCGAGTTAGAACTGTGCACGCTGCGACGCTTGTATTCTGGTGAGCCTGCATATAACAGATAATTATGAATAACAATTAATTTTCATGTCTTTGGACAATTTAGGGATACTGGGGTCCCAGACCTTTGGTAGGCGTACGAGGGGTCGAAGCCAACTCACAAAGGCGACGAATACTCTTACTGCACTCTGCAATACTCTGCATGTCTAGTTTCGATCAAGATATTTGAAGTTTTGTTGTGTGCTTGGTATACCTACTGACTGTTGGAAATATTTTTATAGCACTAGTTTTATTGGTTTGGTTTTTGTACATTAGCTGTCCTGTTGTGTTTGTATTTGTATAATATCTGTGGTAAAATTAGAAGATGAACACTTACCAGCGCTTGTAGGCCTGGGCGTGGGCAGGTCATGGTGCGCAGGCGCCGAGGGAGCCGAGGGAGCCGCGGGCGCATGTGGCGCAGCAGGCGCGGCGCCGGGCCAGCGCTCCAGCAGGCGGCAGATGTTGGCGTGGCCGGCGCGCCACGCCACCTTGGCCGGCGTGCGGCCTGAGGGCGAAGGGATTCGATAAAGACTTCATCTTATATTTCATTAACTTTTGCCCGCGACTTCGTACGCGCTTATCCCGTATTTGCCGTTCCCGTAGGTGTTTGGAGAAATCCTCTCTTAGTGACTAAGAATATCCCTCCCGAGCGTTTTGTTTTCTACTCACCACAATGGTCAGCTTGCTGAGGATCAGCTCCATGTTGTAACAGCCACAGCACGCATTCTTCGTGACCTTCTTGAGCTGCGATACCTGGGAACACACGTGACATTGATTTATAAACCACTAGATGACCCGGAGAATTAAGTACCTCTCAATATTTATTTAGTCAATATTTATAAACATTTTTATTTTCTTAAACCACCCTAGTATTGAGGCCGGCAAGTTAGACTGCAAGGAAGCCGACCTCAAATAGTGGAAAAAGGTATTGAGGAGAAATAAACAAAAAAATATTTTTACGAACATCGTAAAAACACTAGGTATACAGGGTTATTTGTAAAACACCAACAACCTTTCAGGGGGTGAAAGTACTCATCATTATTAACAACTTTTGCTGAGACCAACCCTGAAAAATCGAAAAAAATATCTGCTACTTCATACATTTTCATCGGGTAACTATTGCATTTTGTATGAAACAGCTGATTTAATTTTTGATATTTCAGAGTTGGTCCCATAGTAAAAGTTATTATTGGATTAAAATTTCTCGATATTTATGAAAAAAACGTTTTGTTTACAATTTCACGCGATATTTTACAATCTGACGGACTTTTACAATTTTCCGGTGACATATATAAATAAATTAATCGTCGTCGAGGTCGACCGCGGCGAAATTGGTATGACGATCTCATCATGTTTGCGGGTCAAACTTGGCTAGAGACAGCCCAAGACCGAGATTTGGGAGGAGAAAGCAAAAGCTTTTGCCCAGTAGTGGGACACAAGTGTAGGCTAACAAAAAAAAAATCACAAATACAAATCAAGCCTTTCCGCATTTCCGTGTCAATATGCCTGCCGTCACAGATATATACATAGATAACGCAAGTATCACGATCTGTATGAAAACCAAGCGTGCCATTTTTTGACTACTTACTATGACATCACAAGCACTATTAAGTGATGGGAAAATCAAATCGATTCATAGACGCCCCGTGGCACCTAACAGACCTCCTAACCACCTAATTGACACTAAATTGCCGTCCGACTAGCGTACACCGATGCAAACAAAGCGCGAAAGTGGCGGCTTACGATTATTGTACGTAAGCAGGGCGGGAAGTCTCGACATAGTTACCGATCGCCTACCGACTGAATACGGTCGATAACTCCTAAAACCGGGCGTACACTGACTATTATGAACGCGATCCACTGATGAATCATTTTGATCGCGGATCGCGTTCAAGATTGACTGTGTATGGGTGGCCTTAGGACTTAACGACAAAATTCGGTCGGTAGGCGATCGGTAATTATGTCGAGACTTCCCACCCTGGGCACCGAAACGGGCACGCGAAGTAGTTGCTTTTGCGTTATTTCTGTCTATCTATATCTGTGGCTGCCGTACATACTGAGTCTATACATCATCTTTTGTCATCAGTCTATTCGAGTGAAAAAAGGGAGAGTAATTTTATTTCAACTAGAGGAATCTCATATGCAAAAAATGACTAAAATTCTGCTTACGTAGTACTTGAACGACCCCTTTGCACAGATTACAGATTACTTACCAAGTGGTGTGGCGCCTTGCGTGCAGACAGCGGAGGGCGAGGCGCCGTGCTTGAGTAGAGTGCGCAAGACATGCGTGCGGCCGCGCCACGCCGCCGCGTGCAGCGCCGTGCGCAGGCAGCGGTCGCGCCCGTCTACTGCCGCGCCGCCTGACCGCGTCGTGCAAGACACATTACATTACATTTTTGATGATAACTAACTGGGCCTACACACACAACGTGTAACAGAATAAACGCAATGCCTGAAAAAGGGCCATTGTACCTACTCATCATTATGAACCACTTTCAGGGACAAACACTGAAAAAGCAACTGCCCCATATTTTTCTGTGCGCATAACTCGACAAAATGTACTTCAATACTCAATACTTTATTGCATTCCATATGTATTACAAAGATGGCAAATATTGGCAAACAAAGGCACAGAACAAGAACAGAACAGTTGATATTTTTTTTCCGATTCCGAGGTTGATACCGTAGTAAAATGTGTTCATAATGATGAGTACAATGCGGGGTTGTATATTGTGCCTTTCCAAACCAAAGATCTTTGGGTATGTCTGTAAAGGTTTGTACCTCCATTATTGACACTCGCGCCGAATTTAGCTTTTATATTCAATCTGTGTGTGGATCAAGGGGTTTCCCGGACCTTACGAAATACAGTAAGGTAATTTCTTTATTCAAATCCGGGGACAGTAAAGATACTAATAACTATAGACCCGTATCTGTGTTGCCAGTTTTCAGCAAGGTGTTTGAAAAGGTAATGCTTAATTAAATGCTCAGTCACTTTAACGCGAATAACATCTTACACGATAAACAACACGGTTTCACCGGGGAACGTTGTAGAACTGACGCTGGTGTAATGTTGCTAAAATATGTCTATAATGCCTGGGAAGAGGCACAAGATGCCATAGGTATCTTCTGCGACCTGTCGAAGGCGTTTGATTGTGTGAGCTATGAAATTTTACTCCTGAAACTGGAGTATTACGGGACTAGGCAAAACAGCCTTGAACTTGGTAAAATCGTATTTGAATGATAGACAGCAGCTAGTTCATATAAACGGCAACAATTCAACAGGATTAAACGTGAAAATGGGGGTACCTCAGGGCTCAATTTTGGGTCCTTTTTTGTTTCTAGTTTATATAAATGATTTGCCCTATATTTTACAAAATAAACTTAATATGGTGTTATTTGCTGACGACACATCAATTTTTAGAATAAATAGACATGATAACAATCTTGACGATGTAAATAACGCCCTAACATCTCTTGCAGGAAGACTAAGTTCAGCAGCATATGCTGTTAGGAAAATCTGCCAATGGCAGATGTTGAAACCGCGAGACTAGTCTATTTTAGTTACTTTCATAGTATAATGTCTTACGGTATCTTACTATGGGGACGGGCTGCTGACATTGAGTCTATTTTCATTCTGCAGAAAAGAGCCATCAGAGCCATTAACAATCTCCGCCGGCGCGATTCACTAAGGGAACTGTTTAAAGAAATTAACATCATGATGGTGCCTTGTCAATATATCTATGAAAATATCATGTACGTTAGAAAGAATCTACAACTTTTTAGTAAACGAGGTGACAGACATAACTATGTCACTAGGAATAGGAACCAATTAGTTCAACCAGGTTTCAGACTTGCTAAAGTAGCAATATCTTTTATGGGGTACTGTTTAAAATATTATAATAAAATACCTCCCCATATATTAGAATTAAATGAGACAAAATTTAAATAATAAAAATGTAACCGATTTTAATGAGATATACAGCTCGCGTCAAATAACTTTGCCCCTCTGAAGTTAGCCATTTGCAAAGATCGCGCAGGTGCAGTCACGTAGAACAGTGAGAAATCGGGCCGCCATAATCTCCGACCCCATGTTTCGCGCATGCGCAGTTGCAGTTTTGTTCGTAATTTTGACTGCTACGCAGCCACTCGTAGCCAACTTTAGAGGGGCACAGTTATTTGACGCGAGCTGTAGCTTATGCTTATCAAGTTTAATTAAATCGGTTCATTCATTTCGAAAAATAGGGGCTTGAAAGTTTGTGTGAAATGCTGTAGGGCGTAAACGCTCTCTGTGTCGCTAGGACGCTGTTTCGTAAATTCGTATCTAAGTTATGGGCCTCCTACTTCCCTTTCAGTGAGAGATATGGATTTATGCGAAGCAAAGGTTGTAAAATGTCTGAATCCTAATATTGTAAACATTGTCACTCATTCCTGGACCGAAATCAGCAAAAAATGTGCTAAAGTAGCCACATCTTTCTTGGGGTACTTTTTAAAATGTTACAATAAAAAACCTCCCCAGATATTAGAACTAAATGAAACAGAATTCCAATCTTGTATTAAACGCACACTATGCAGGCAAGCATATTATAAGTCAGGGGAGTATATTGAAGATAAAATGCTTGGCTCAATGCTGGTCCTTATTTAGCATTGTATAATTTCATGCACATGTGTGAGTAATGTGTACCTTTAAACTATAACGTGTCGGCCACGGAGACGGACTAGGCGCGGTTGCGGGTGGCGGCGGCGGTTGGCTAATTGAACAAATGTATGAGAACGTATAAAGCATGCCACGACGCGCGCGCGGCGGGCTAGCGCGGCTGCGGCTGGCGGCGGCGGTCGGCGGCCGCGCTGGCGGGCGAGGCGGCCGGGTGGAAACAATACTATGAGTCAGTTTGAGCCTGGCCACGGTGCACAGCGGTTTTTCGAGCGGTTGAAAAGGGCTAGCGCGGGACGGATCGAGTGAAACAATTTTGTTTAGACGAATTGACGAGCGGCGGGATTTTATAATGGACACTGAGGCATTTATTACAGAAATATTAAACCGACCACCTATATGGATGTCCAAGCATCCACAACATAACTAGTGTACTCATAAAATTTATCCGGATACTTCCTATAATCTGCATAAAGATTCAAAAATTCTCCACATTTATGACGATCTTTATTTAAGCCATACACTCCGTCTCTTGAATTTAAAATGTTGTGCATAAAATACGAACTGCTGTCAAGGCAACTACGAGTCACTTTAGTTATAGGCATCCTCAATACGTCCACTTAGCCAGCCGCTATAGCCGCTACTGAATGTACGTGGCCTGCCACCCGCGCCCCCACAACTCACCCGCGCCCGCGCTTAGCCTAGCCCGTCTACGTGGCCAAGGCGTAATGATCATTTTGGGTAGGTAGGTCTTTGACTGGCGATTGGGATGTCATGCTCACTCAAAAGTCTGGCTGATGGTGGCGCATGCGTTGGATCATTTGGCTCCTTAAAAATGGTTGAGCCGAATGGTGCTAGCGTATGCATGTTCGTGAACGGGCGCCGTCAGCTGAGACTGGTCATCTCTCGGCTGCCATGGTTTATTTTAACTATTTCTTTGAATTGTTTCTTTTTACTCCGTACTCTTTTATCCTGCACGTCTTTTACATCGTTCTCACATATATGTATGTATAATTTCAATATGAATGATGTAACCATAATTTTGTAACAAAATATTACTTTTTAATAACCAAAGATCAGAATAGGTAGAGTATATTTACCTAAAGTTCGAAGAAGTAAGTAACATAGAGTAGATAATACCATCTCTAAAATCCCGGAATCATAAACATGACAATGAAAACCTGTTTTTTAATTTTGAAGAATCCTATTCCAATTTTACAGATATGTAAAACAAAGCTCTTTATTTTAATAGTTTGAGTACGCAACTCTAAAAACATAATAAGATTCTTCCATATAATAATTTAGTTCAAATTTCTTAAATCCCAGTTTATCATTCCGAGATGTTAGAGGAGGTATTATCAACTCTATGTTACTTACATCTTCGAACTTTAGGTAAATATAATCTACCTATTGCGATCTCTGGTGATAACACTAACAACTTACAAGGCAAGACAAAGATATTTATTCACAAATATGGGTAAGTAATGTGGATGTTAGTTATGTGTTGTCATGTAACAGTGGTATATTACAGTTTTTGTATCACCTTTCGGTATGCAAAAATAAAAACTAATTACAAAAAAATAAACAGCTATAGCAGAGATCAAGTTATCACAGAAATATTTCCTAATATACTTAAAATCACGTTATCACGTTTTCAAATAGTCTTAAAATTTATATTTTATTTTAAACAACAAATATTCGGAGACACTAATAAGCTTTTTCTACCAAAAAACTTTTTATCCTTTTATAATATATTAATAATATGAAACAGTTAAGAAAGCGTAACTCACCAACTTTGATGAGTAGATTCACCATATCCGTATGTCCTTGCCACGCTGACACATGCAATGGCGTGCGACCCTGTAATCCAAAATTTAAATGAGGCAATTTGACTATAATTTAGTTTTAGAAAAGCAGCCATGTGGGAACATTATAGGAGTCTCAGGACTCATGCCTACTCTCTATGAGAAGGTGGAAGACGTAGTCCAGCATGTAAACGCAGCGCGGGTGGGTCTGCCATGCTCACTCAACTGTCGCATGACTTCGAACTTTTGGTTGAAAAAACTTTTGACAACTTGTGAATGGCAAATTACGATCTCTGACGCGTTATGTAGGTATCTGTTTGCGGATGAATGATCGAAAATTTGCAATAGTTAGGAACAAATAATTTTCTTTGCTATCAAATTCAAAACCTATTGAAAACTAGTTTTTCCACGGGACTTCGCACGCGCATATTCCGTTGTTTCCCGTTCTCGTATAGCCATACAGACCGTATAGGCCTTCTTCATGACTGTGGTTATCATACACAAAAAAAAATCCAAATCTGACTGGTAGTTCCAGAGATTAGCGCGTTCAAACAAACTCTTCAGCTTTATTATATTAGTATAGATTATCATGACCAATTAAAAGCAGATTACATGATCTGTTTCCCTCACACAGTACCTCATTGTCGGTGGTGTCGACCTGCGCGCCGCACTGCGTGATGAGATAGCGCGCCATGGCCATCCGGTTGTCGAGCGCGAGCACGTACAGCGTGCTGCGCCGGTCGGCGTCCAGCGCGTCGGCGTCCGCCCCGCGCGCGCGCAGCGCCGCCACCGCGTCCACGTGGCCTTCCAGCGCCGCCAGTCTGGGGAGAACACGACACATTCTTAGAAAGATACTACTACCGTCAAACTGTGCATTATTATTTGCTGTCATTGTGTATGAGCCCAAGTTCGACAGATTTAGGTGAGGTCATTGAAGATATCCGATCACCAATTTCAAGCTCCATCCTCGTCTAGTAGTCATCGGAAATAAGTAAGCCATTGCAAATAAACTTGGCAAAATGGAGTTTTACAGACCTTTTTCACACCAAATGTGAGTGCGGTGCAAAACATGGCCCACTTGTGAACTTGATGAACGTGGTCACAATCTGTTTAAGGGACTTCAAAAAAAGAAGAAGTTGTTAATCCCGGAAAGGTGCATGATTCTTCTGGTATAAGTCACGAGGGGAAAAAACCAGTCTTACCTGAAGGCAGTCTTGCCATCATGAGCTCGCTGCTCCACCCTGGCGTCCCACTGCTCGATGAGTAGTTCCACCAGACGAATGTGCCCCTCTTGGGCAGCTAGCATCAGGGGACCCTTTCCGTCGTTGTCGGCTTCGTCCACTTTCGCCCCGGCCTCTAAGAGGGCCTCGCAGACTTCAATGTGGCCTGGAAACGTTGTTATAATATAACATAAGACATTACATCTACTTCATGCTCACTCCACCCAAGCTTCGACGGTGAGATTTTGTCAAAATAGAACGGCTACACTATTTTCTTTAACGTTATGTATTCAATGTTGATGTGACAGCACCATTTGTTATGACAAAGTCCTAAATAATTAGAGTATGAAGTCAACTGGAATTTAAACTAAGACTTAAGTTCCAGAACTTGAGAATTATATTATCACTCATTCTGAATTGAAGTTTAGTGAAGAAATATTTCTTTATGACATCATCAACTAAAGTACCTTACCTTCAAAAGCGGCATAATGCAGCGGTGTCCATCCGGAGTTGTCTCTGTGATGTTCATCTAACCCTCGATCCAGCAGCTGACGGACTACCTCTACGTTGCCTGAAACAAATAATATAAACTTTAATTGTGCATTTTTTTAAAGCGCTTTAGCAGCATTTATGCCGAACTACACAAACACCTGAAGTCACTCAAATGTTCTGCATCAAAGTTCTCCGCGTGATTTGAGCATTTCGCAAACCTAGGTCTAAACAGGTAAGGAAAAGGCGAAAACTGATTCCTATGTCCCTACGCACTGCAGAAGTTTTCTGTAGCTAGAAGAAAGATACTGTACGAATCTTGTGTTTTAATTATGTTTTGGGACTGAAAATTGGATTTTTACAGTGGTCCATGCTGGGCTATAGTGATCCATGCTGGGTCATCATGGACCACTATCACATAGCTGGATCACTATCACCAAGCTGGATCTCTATCACCAAGCTGGATCACTATCACCAAACTGGACCATTATAGCCCATTATGGACCACAATGGACCAGCATGGACCAATATAAGCCATCGTGGTCCATTTTTTTTCTCGTTCCTAACCTTGAGCTGCAGCCACGCTAAGCACGGTCCGTCCATCGGCGTCCATGTTGTCGACACAAGCTCCCCAGAACAGCAGCAGGCGTAACGCCCTGGCATGTCCGGCCGCTGCGGCCGCCCATAGAGCGGTGCGTCCGGCCGCGTCTACTGCTTCCACGTCCGCTTCGGCTTCAAGGAGGAGCTCGCAGATCTCACTGTGGAGGAAAAAGTCAATGAAAGCTTAATATAACAAACATTCACACATTCATCATCATTCATTCATTCATTCATTTTTACATTTGACATCATCTATCGCTTTCCATCAGGCGTGATCGAGGTCAAGAGCAAGCCCATTACTCTAAAAAAAAACAATATTGACATCAACCTAATAAAACCCTTATCAACTTGAAACAAGTTTAAATGAACTTGATTTCAACTAGATTATTAACAAGTAGTTATTATTATTAAACAAAATTATAACTGTTTGAAGTTTGGCTTCTAAATGAAGATATTTCGATGCATGGTATTGGCAATTGGCCTGCATGTTTTAATAATATGAAGGAACGTCAGAAACCGGAGTCTGTTTTTCCTGATTGCTACAACTTGGGCGTATTAAAGGCATGCGTGCTCCATCGTCGACCACATCTTCCAAGCTTTCGATCGGTTGAGACGAGAAAAAACCCCTTTTTGCTTTGCCGTAGTCGGCTAAAAGTGGGGCACTGCTTATTCAGCCGAACTTCGTAAAAATATATATGTCTCTATGACGTATGTATGAGAAAAACTTACGTATGCCCCTCAAACGCGGCGACTAACAGCGGCGTAGCATTATCCCGGTCGGCCAGAGACACGTCCGCTCCTCTTTCTAGCAGCAAGGCTGCGCAGGCGCATCCGCTGGCGCAGAGGGAGGCCACAGAGAGGGCTGTGCGACCTGTGAACGTTAGAAAGAAGATGAGTATTTATGAATTTTATTTTGGACTAGCTGTTGCCAGCTATTTTTTGGTAACGCAATGAACATTTTATATTAGGGGCTGGTAATGCAATGGTAATTTGAGTAACTAATGAGACTTTTTGTAATAAAAAACCCAGAATATTGAAAAAAATAATAATAAACATTGAGACCCGGTTGAGAACTACATAACATTGCTAGGAAAATATTTCGAGACATCTGCAATTTTGCGAGTGTTCATAAATCTTCATCTCTATTTAAGGTACTAAAAAGTAGAATGGCCCAATTTTTTTCGTCAGTAAAATAATTATTGAACAACTAGAAAGAAAAACGTTTATTTTGTTTACACAGATGCTCAATTAGAATATTTAAGTCGACGAAGACTGTTTGCGTTACTGACCCAGTACACACGTTCTTCACTTGGCGTATTCTACACTAATTATAAAGAGGAAAGATTTGTTTGTTTGTTTGAATTAAATAGGCTCCGAAACTACTGGACTGATTTGAAAAGTTCTTTCACCATTAGAATCCTAAATTATCCCTGATGAACAAAAGCGATAGAATATTTTCAAAAAGTTTGTGATCCGTATGAAAACTTCAATAATGTAACCCAAGGTGTGAAAAAAATACCAAAAAAAAATCCCTATATCGCGTACGCTGCGGAAACTATTGACAATGGAGCAAAGTGATGTACTACAGTTTTATAGAGGACATCAATATCTACAAAAAAGTCCGCAATACTATGTGTCTAACTTTAATGGTTAAGTCACCATGACAGCTTTTTGTTCAAATTATTCAATCAAAACCCGGGTAGAATGAAAAAATGGTGATTTTGGTAACATGATATTAATCCTTATCCATTTAAATGGATTGATAATTAAGGTTGATTATGTCCGAGTAAATAACACTTTAAATTATTCAAATCAGACCTTTTGTTTAAAAGTTACGACGGGTATAAACATGCTTTATGTAAGAAAAATGTCGCGGCTTGAGCGAACTGAGGAGAATCTTATCATATGCTTGGTCCGAAGAAGTTGAAACACGGCAATATCATCGTTGTGCTTATTTTTCCAAAACTAACCTTTAAAAGGGGGTAGACGGGGCGTTGAAGTTTGTGGAGTGGCTACTAAATCCGCGCGGACGAAGTCGCGGGCAAAGTGCTAGTACTAAATATTCGCGTTACTTGGATAATAGAAGGTGTACCCCAAAAGTATCGGTATAAAGTTATTTTTTTAACAAATAAGTGTGGAGATTATTTGCGCAAATGTGAGGTTAGCATTGTAATAAAATCACACAAAAGAAGTACTCGTATCAAGCTACATATAGAAAACAGCTATGTATATTCAGCAACATATATAAGAGCCCGGATAGCTCAGTCGGTAGAGCATTGGACTTTTAATCCAAGGGTCCAGGGTTCAAGTCCCTGTTCGGGCGGTTTCTTTTTGTAGTTTTGTTTCGTCACAGCTAGTTAGTTAATTTGTAAAATGTACTGAAATTAAGAAAATTTATTTTCGTGTTGAGTTAATTCAATGTTATATACCGTTTATTCATTAAATTGGTTTTAATAACACTTAAACGTCAGTTTTTCTCGCTAGATCTGTTCGATATTTTCTAGCTTTCAGACACTGATCTGCATGGTCCTCATATCACATATTGTGAATGTGGGGAACATGTTGTTCGCCATATTAAGGTTTTACTTCATGTTAGTCTGGCAGTTTGTGTTATTCATGCGGCCTACCCAAATTTTCTCACTTTGGTATTTTTCGTCAAATCCATAAAGTTCTAAGTTTTACCTACACGATAACTGACATAAATGCTTGCACTATCTGGACAGGTCCCATCAAATCTGTGTGGCACTTTCCTCAAAAGGCCACCTCAGACATTAACCTACATGACTCTCGAATGATTTAACCATTACGGATTGTATGGAGTTTAAAAGAGATCTCTGTTTGTTTCTAGCAAGGCGCGCACGATGGCGGCGTGGCCCACTCCCCTCTCCCCTCATATCGTATCGTATCGTATCGTACAACAACTCACCGTCATCGTCCGCGTGGTCGATCTGCGCGCCCGCGTCTAGCAAGGCGCGCACGATGGCGGCGTTGCCCATTCCCCTCTCCCCTCGTATCGTATCGTATCGTATCGTACAACAACTCACCGTCATCGTCCGCGTGGTCGATCTGCGCGCCCGCGTCTAGCAAGGCGCGCACGATGGCGGCGTTGCCCACTCCCCTCTCCCCTCGTATCGTATCGTATCGTATCGTACAACAACTCACCGTCATCGTCCGCGTGGTCGATCTGCGCGCCCGCGTCTAGCAAGGCGCGCACGATGGCGGCGTGGCCCACTCCCCTCTCCCCTCGTATCGTATCGTATCGTATCGTATCGTATCGTACAACAACTCACCGTCATCGTCCGCGTGGTCGATCTGCGCGCCCGCGTCTAGCAAGGCGCGCACGATGGCGGCGTGGCCCACTCCCCTCTCCCCTCGTATCGTATCGTATCGTATCGTATCGTACAACAACTCACCGTCATCGTCCGCGTGGTCGATCTGCGCGCCCGCGTCTAGCAAAGCGCGCACGATGGCGGCGTGGCCCACTCCCCTCTCCCCTCGTATCGTATCGTATCGTATCGTATCGTACAACAACTCACCGTCATCGTCCGCGTGGTCGATCTGCGCGCCCGCGTCTAGCAAGGCGCGCACGATGGCGGCGTGGCCCACTCCCCTCTCCCCTCGTATCGTCTCGTATCGTATCGTATCGTACAACAACTCACCGTCATCGTCCGCGTGGTCGATCTGCGCGCCCGCGTCTAGCAAGGCGCGCACGATGGCGGCGTGGCCCACTACCCTCTCCCCTCGTATCGTCTCGTATCGTATCGTATCGTACAACAACTCACCGTCATCGTCCGCGTGGTCGATCTGCGCGCCCGCGTCTAGCAAGGCGCGCACGATGGCGGCGTGGCCCACTCCCCTCTCCCCTCGTATCGTCTCGTATCGTATCGTATCGTACAACAACTCACCGTCATCGTCCGCGTGGTCGATCTGCGCGCCCGCGTCTAGCAAGGCGCGCACGATGGCGGCGTGGCCCACTACCCTCTCCCCTCGTATCGTCTCGTATCGTATCGTATCGTACAACAACTCACCGTCATCGTCCGCGTGGTCGATCTGCGCGCCCGCGTCTAGCAAGGCGCGCACGATGGCGGCGTGGCCCATGTACGCGGCGGCTATGAGGGGCGTGCGGCCCTCTGCGTCCGCGCGGTCCGGATCCGCGCCTGCTGCTAGTAGGCGGGACACGACGGCTTCGTGGCCCGACCAGGCGGCCGCTCTGGAGGGAAGAAGGGGTTATTGTTGTTATGCTATTCTTCACCACGTATGGAGTCATCGAAGCACATTTGTTTATCACAGACTTTATTTATAAATAGTCGAGGAAGGTTCTTATGAAGAGAAAAATGTGCACGGGAAAACGTGGAAACCGCGGGCAGCAACTATTGTTATATAAAAATGAATCTTTTTTTATAATTTACCTTAAAGCTGTCCTGTTATCTGCATCCACGCAATCCACATCACAGCCGAATTCCAGTAAAACTTCCACCACCTGAAGTTTTACAAGACTCATTATTAACTTTTATGGCAACAGAATTACTAGCAAACAGCATACTAACTTTTTTTTTAATTAAAGAACTAAAATGATGTATTTAAAAGTTTAGCATTAAATGCAAATAGTGGTTTGCGTTTCAAGTGGGCCACAAACGGTCACAGGCCTCGAGAAAGGAGGAGCCATGACTCATCACACATTTTTGTTATCTTTAAGACAGTGAATCAAGCCCAGAAACGACCGCAGTAGACAGCAACAGGATATGATGCGATCTTGAAAAAACGTCAACAAAAACAATCCAATGTAGCGCTAGCTGACATGACACAGGGGCTTTTACATTAAGAATGGTTGCCGTTGACGCTTCTGTGCTGCCACCTATAGCTCCTGCACGTTCCGTATGCATGTTTTCTGTTAATCCTAGACCTACAAATGGCAGTTAAGTTAAGTTGCACCCCCGAACCCCGTCATTTACGCTACGCGATGTCCGTTTTGCGCCAATGTGACGCATATTTTCCACATTTGTGTAATTTATTCTTGGTATTTATTTATGGTAGGCGTCATACTTGGCGCAACAACACATGTGTAATTTCTCTTCAATATTAGCCTTCTATAAGTCCTACCTCCGTGTGTCCGGCCCAGGCCGCAGCCCTAAGGGGGCTCCAGCCATCAGCATCGGCGGCGTCGGACCTGGCTCCAGCTCGTAGCAGCACAGCTGCGGCCTGGGCCCGGCCACCCCGGGCCGCAGTGTGCAGGGCCGTGCCACCTGTTGCATCTGTGGTATCTACTAGGGCTGGGTAGCGCTAGAATCATACAAAAAAACATTCGCGTGAGAAGGATGACAGCTACTGGTTCCGTCCGTCGTAACAAAACGACCTAAAGACCGAAAGTCGAAGAAGATATCTGTTGAAGAAAGACGAGAATCGATCAAAATAATAGCATAAGGCTGAGCAAACAGAGAGCATTAGAAAGGGGACTTTCTGCTGACGCCGGAGCTAAATGAACTCAGATGATATATTTGGGCATAGTTTTGGGAAAAATTGTGGGCGACATTAATACCGCCACAAAAAATCAACGTAGCACGCTCGCACCGCCATCTATCTCGACAGCTGCGAACTAGCTTGACAAAATCGTAAATCGCGATATCAGAGTTTACCGAGCGATTAGAACATATGCAAAGACCGAATATCAACTCTGGGGCAGTTGCCCACCGGACACCAACAAACGTCCGGTCGTAAGACCCACCCTTTTCAATGGAGGTATGCGGGACTTTATTCTCTGTTCCGCTACCTCCAAAACATAAGATACCCAACAAGAAAAAAAAACGTTCATAATTAAAAGCCCTAAGTATATGAAGATTGATTTTCAGCCCACAGTGCGGCGCTAGCTTTATGTATATATATTTTTTTAAATTAAAACAACCAAGATTTTTTGGCCTCATCTAGTTTAAATTGTCAAAAATGACTGACGTGTGACCCTGAGAAGAGGGAAGGGTCCCCTTGCCAGCCAGCTCGTGGACCGCGTAGGGGTGCAGAGGCACCGAGTCTTCTAGTTCTTCCTCTAGAGGCTGCTTTGATGAGAGCTATGGAACACAAGTCTACCTTGAGTAAAGCAGCGAGCGCGTCGTCGTCCCCCTTGCTAGCCAGTTCGTGGACCGCGTTGGGGTCCAGAGGCACCGAGTCTTCTAGCTCTTCGGCCGCTTCGTTGTTATCCTCGCCTTCTAGGGGCTGGTCTGATGATAGCTGCGAAGAGAAATATATGGTTAAACTTACACTTATCATCAATTTCAGTCTTTAGACGCCGCATGACAAGCCATGGATTTCTGTCAACAAATCAGAGGTCCCCAAAACATTTACTGATGTCTAATCATAAAAAGAAACTGACCAAATGCGTGTCGAGTTACGCACAGTGAAGACTTCCGTAGTGACCCGACCCGTAAACCATGACAAATAAAAATAGCATATTTTACTATTAGATTACAATTTACAAATGCAATTAGCCATTTTTACTTACAATAAGTACTATAGCTTCCAGTGTCTTGTGTTACTAGTCAAAGAGCTCACTCACCAGTATGTCCTCTCGGTCAGCCTCAGTAGGCACGGAGTCAGCCCTGCTGAGTTCTAGCAGAGCTCTCAACACGCGACGGTCTCTTGGCCATTGCGTGGTGGACTCTCCGGCTATGAGCTCGGGCATAATCGCCTCCAGTGGAGTAGGGTCTACTGCGGACAAGTTAAGGATGAAATCACATGACTCCTGTATTCGCTGAAGAGTTTGACCGCGGTGTATGGTAAATGAAAATTACTACGCCACTTGTATTTAAGTGCCAAGTAATGGACAGGGTCAAACACAAATCTCAAAAAGCAGAAACATCCAGAAACAAAAGTAGTAGTAGTCTTTTTGTTGAAACTAAACATACAACAGTTCCAGGAAAATTAGAATACCATGCACCTACCTCAGACATAAATAAGGCATTCTTTAGATTTAGATCATGTTTTGCATGTATTAACGAAATGAATTCATATAGGCAAAAAGGAGCTGTTGGATTTTCAACTTTCAGCGCTGACCCGCATAAAAAATCTAATAGACAACAACCATTAACTATCAAAAGTCAAAGTCAAAGCCAGAGTCAAAGCATTTACATATTTCAAATAAACCTAAATACTTTTGAATTGTCAAATACAGTCAGTCAAAAACATGAAGCTATTTGCACGTTCCAAAGCGTAGATCTGTATGAAGAAGAATGTGCAAGAAACTCCACGGACACTCTTTTTAAACCATTTGATGTTTTATAAAAATCCTGATTAGAGTATCCTTGTTGCTTCTATATGTGACAATAATACATGTAAAGAAAGAAAAGACCATTCTTAGCATCAAATATATACCAATATCAATATCTATTTTAATGTAATCTGTAATAAATACCTTATTGGTAATTACAGTTTTGAGCCGTTTGGGGTCGAAACGCTTGGATCATGGGGTCCGAGTGCACGTCTCCTTTTCAAGGATATATCTCGCCGACTGTTCGACACTTTGCGTGACCAGAGGGCTGGCTCTTTCTTTGCCCAAAGAATTAGCATTGCCATTCAACGTGGCAATGCTGCCAGCCTTCTGGGCACGTTTCCAGATGACGGCGATGCGGAGGAATACTTCGACGCCTGAGTGTATTTTATTTTTATATATTACTTATTTTGTTTGTTTTTGTTTTGTTTTAATGTAAATTGTTTGTGAATTGTAATTAATAATCTATTTTTGTTCTGATCCCAATCGCTCAAAAACAATAAGAGCTTGATAAAAGGTTTTCACTAGTACTATGTATTTATTAAACTGATTGATGTAATCTAAGTTTCAAATAACCAATATCTGACCCACGCATAGAAACAAAAATTCAAAGACATGTGACATCTAAAAATTCGCACTGGGACGGCTGCCCCGTGTCGAATAACTGCCAACTGACACAGCGAGGAGGCCGGTGTTCCAGCAGTGGGAACAATACACGCTGATTATTGTGGCACACACGACTGTCACAAAATAAGGTCATTAATACATTAATGAGGAAAAGATCACAATGGACCTCATCAGAAGGCTTAAAGTTATCCAAAGGGCATTTTAATGTAATCTAAGTTTCAAATAACCAATATCTGACCCACGCATAGAAACAAAAATTCAAAGACATGTGACATTTTCAAAATTCGCACTGGGACGGCTGCCCCGTGTCGAATAACTGCCAACTGACACATCGAGGAGGCCGGTGTTCCAGCAGTGGGAACATTACACGCTGATTATTGTGGCACACACGAATGTCACAAAATAAGGTCATTAATACATTAATGAGGAAAAGATCACAATGGACCTCATCAGAAGGCTTAAAGTTATCCAAAGGGCAATGCTCGGAGTTTCTTTGCGTGATCGAATTAGGAATGACGATATCCGCAAGAGTACCAAAGTTACCGACAAAAACCGAAGGATCGCCAAATTGAAGTGGCAGTGGGCAGGGCACATTGCTCGCAGAACATATGGTCGATGGGGCCGAAAATTACTAGAAGACGCGTTGGAAGGCCTCCAACAAGATGGACCGATGACCTGGGCCTCAAGTCTGCTATTACAATAGTGTCAGAATGGTCTATCATTGATTGGATGAATGGTCTCGTCTATCTTGGGGGCGGCCTATGTCCAGCAGTGGACGTCTTTCGACTGATATGATGATGATGATGAGGAAAAGATTTACCGTGCTTTTACGGGACAACTTAATACCTTTTTTTACCCTTTTATGGTAATTATAAACTAAGTACAAATGAAAGACGTCAATCAACCCAGGGTAATTTATTATTACGTCAGTAAGGTTTATTTTTGTAAAATAAATTGTTATGTAGGTATTACCAATAGCGAAGAAGGTTCCCTATTATGTCGGGCGTTAGGTTATTCATAGGCTAGTTGTCAAGTCCACTTGAGGTTTTCCCAAAGTGCAATGCGATAAGTCCCGGTTTCAGGAACAAAAATCACTATTACATAAGTTATTATTAATGAAAAAAACAATCTAGATGACATTCGCTATCTGATCCCTGAAAAAATTAAGAATCAGACACCGGTGGTTTTCTATAGAATTCCAGTGCAAGTCAAAAATCTGGTGAAAAAAAGTAATTTCCGAAGTGACCTTCTTGGTCTGCTCTTATTTAAAAAAACTGTAGACACCTAAAATAAACGATTATTATGTGTTTGTGTTTCCTGATAGCTAAAACCGCTTTGAGTCAAGAAATAAGAGGATCTTTCTAAGTAAGCGCACTCCATTGTCGACCACAACATCGCATACCATCGAGATTGTAAGTCAAACGCGAAACTAACAATAATAAATCATACAACCCAAACGTTGACTGGAAGAGATGAGTTTACGCCGTACGGCATTTCATACAAACTTTCAAGTCCTTTTATTTTTAATGAATGAACCGATTTTAATGAAGCTTGGTATGCATACGCTAGATATCCAGGTCAAATCAACTCAAAGCATTTACATATTTCAATTAAACCCTTAACAGGCACTTTTGTATTGTCAAGGTCGGTCAGTCAAAAGAGATGAAGCTATTTGCACGATATAAAGCGGAGAAGTACGTGCAAGAAACTCCACAGACACTCTTTTATATCAGTTTTCATATGGAAATGAAATTTGGTATGAAATTCCGTACGGCGTAAACTCTCTAGTCCGCCTATATACCACTAATGTACTTCATCATCTGCCTAGCCTTTTCCCAAGAACTGTATTGGGGTCGGCTCCCAGTCAAACCGGATTCAGCTGAATACCAGTATTTTACGTGGAGCAGCTGCCTACCAAACCTCCACAACCCACTAACTGGGTAACACGGTACTTCATGGCAAGACTGGTGTCAGATTTTCTGGCTTCTGACAATCCATAACAACTGCCAAAGATCTACAAATGACAGCCGGGAGCAACGGCTTAACGTGCTTTCCGAGGCACGGAGGAGTCTCGGTATGTTAATATGGTCACCCATCCACAGACCAACCTTGGCAAGCGTTGCTTAACCTTGAATATTGGTCCGTGCGGCTGTTATAATTTAGCCACGAGCTCCTCCTAGTACCACTAATGTACTTAAAAATGAAATAATTGAAAGAATTATTTTAAACTTACCAGCTAACTGATGATAATGTGAATAGTACAGGTACTCCATTTTCTCAACATTCGACATAATATGACTATACATTATATCAATATCGTTAAACATGAACTATGCACTTTATTTAACACTCTCATAAACTCTTCAAATGTTTATGATTACTCACATACATTTATCACAGATAAATCCACTTTTTTAAGTTACTAGAATTTAATTGATTTATTAAAACTGAACTAGTAAAAACACTGAACGAAGGCGGACTTGTATCTGATCTTCAGCCTAAGTTAAACTTTTTAAACACCATACAACGTTACCATGAACCCTAATAGCCAATCAAGATGTGCTAATTATAAATACACGTTATTAAATGTTTGTCTACATTGAATTAAAACTGTGAAAGAAGTTAAAACACTTTTTAAATTCACCCTTTCTATCTAATACAGTACCTATCTTACTAAAAAAATGACCAAGTGAAACTTTCAACATAAAAACAATTAATATTATTAGCAATGAAACACATTCAGGTGTCACCTACACAGCATTCAATGAACTACTGAATATATTTTTGCCTTATTTTCCTAATGAGCAATTAGTCATGATTTAGACTTTATGTGTATAACGATAAGGGCTATACGCTACTCGTTAGTGGTAACTAATGTTTAGTTCGTTTGTAGGGTCTGTTTGTCTATATTAGTAGTAAAAGAACACGCACGTAACAAGCTTGTTTTCCTCGGAGGGATAGGCACAGACCTATCGTACACCCACACTTCGTGATTTGTGTTCATGTTCCATACCTTTGTAATCATTTTTTAAGATACATACAAACTTACTATATACTATATCCAAGCTATAAAAAATATGTACAAATGTACAAGCGAGATAAAAAGGGGACGGAAAGAACTCACAAGACATCGAAAAATTCGTCCACATCGCTGTCAACAGGAAAAATGCCCAGAAAACTGGCAGCATTGCCACGTTAAAAGACTGAGTTCCATTAAATAGAATATTGTCATTAACAGAGTAAGAGGCTAGAAATCCAAACACCGAGCTGCTGAGAAATACCTATTTTGTGGATGGGAAATCATCAAATGACTCCTCCCGCTCTGGCCGAAGCAGGAAGAAGTGTCAAACTCTTACTGGCTAAAACCCACCCTAACTGGGATACAAACCCTGGATACGACATTCAGCACTCGCACTTTTAACCACTAGACTAACGAGGAAGTTACACACAAACCTGCGTTGCACCTTCATTGTGCGTACAGCTAAGGAGTAGAATTCCCTGCCAGAGTCTGTGTTTCCTGATACCTACAACCTGGGAGTCTTTAAATCAAGAGTGAATAGGTTACTTCTAGGCAAGCGTGCTCCATCTTCGGCCACATCATCGCTTACCATCAGGTGAGATAGTAGTCAAGCAAATAATAAAAAAAACCTAAGCTAAAATTTAAATTAAATGAACAGACAAACCCACAAACAAAAGCCAGTGTATCAGACCGGACAGGCAGGAAATGATAATAAAATTAAAGTTAATAATTATTGTAATCATTATTCACGGGAAAATAGTCAGTCGTTTAGGTCAGTTACATTAAACAGATAAAATGTTTATGAGTTGACGATACACACACAGGTTGAATATTTTTTATTGTTTCTTTGATAGGTTCGTGTTTGACCACCATCTCACCTGATGGAAAGCCGTGATGTAGTCGGCGATGTAGCACGCTTGCCTAGAAGTAACCTGTTCACTCTTGACTAGAAAACTTGACTTATGCACCGTGTAACAGAATAAACGCAATACCTCATTAGAGGTCATTGTACTCATCATTATGCGCACATAAATGTATGGGGCAGTAATTTTTTTGCGATTTCGGTGTTGGTCCCATAGTGAAAGTTGGTCATAATGATGAGAACAATGGCCCCTTAAGAGGTATTGCGTTTATTCTGTTACACGTTGTATAAGTATGGATGTGAAAGACCGTATGCATTATGGCAGACTTGAAATCAGAAATCAGAAATATTTTATTTGTGATACATAGGTACAGTGGTTGTAGCAGGCACATAAGATATTTTTAAATTATAATAAAATAATCCCTCGGAAGTCTACCGAGTGATTACTATCGACTACCACGCGGATGAAACCGTTGAAACGTGCTAGTCTATTTAAGAATTAATGGTGAAATCAGAAAAAAAGTTATTTTGAGATGGGGTCAAAGGAGATACGTACTTGTAATCGACCGATATGATTGTAATTCATGCTTGTTATGACCGAAAGATAACGACAAGAGATAAGATAAATAATCATTTATCTACTTTGTTTTGTTTTATGTCTGCAGAGGTGTACATACGCATGGGCACACCCACATTTCGGTTGTTTAGGTATCATTTGCAATGGTGGTGTTCTGGAAACCCTATTTTTTTTTGGATAGGATATCATCAAAAGACTTGTTCACAGCGGAAGGGAGAGTCAGACTTTTACCGACTAGAACCCAAACCGCGTTCCTTCAAAATGCCCTTTGCGTTTCAGCGCCGCGATAGCTCTTTCGAAAACTCTACCCACCCCCATGGGATAATGGCGCGAGTTATGTATGTATATGTCATATTAATTCTCTTCTAATTGCGCCTAGAAAACACTAGCGAAAAGGCGAAACACCAGAAGGAGAAGAAAGCTGTAGGGAAGATCTTTTTCCAGCATTGGAAAAACGTAAGCTATTTATTTTATTTTCTGCCTGTTCCGTCCCACTGCAGGGCAAAAGCCTACCTTTCTTCCTTTCGTTCCTCCCGTTTTTGGTAGTTAGAACTTAAGAAGAGAAAAAAAAACATGGCGCCTAAAAATACATCCTGTATACCAATTAGCATTAGATTCTTTGTATATCTTATCGGCATAGTATCTATTAGTAAATTATAGGAAAGCAAATTAATAGTAAATACACTATTAGTGACGTAATCAGACTTTCACAGTATTTTGTTATCAGTGCAAGAATTCTTGTCCTTTTTTTTTGTTTATGGATGTGAGATCAGCAAATGACTCCCTCTGCTCTGGATTGAGCGGGAGGGAGTGTCAGACTCTTACTGACCAAAACCCTTCCGTGCTCCTCCTAGTGCCCTTTGCATTCCAGGGCCACGGTGACACTTTCGAACAAAATCGGCAACCCTGGCAGGCTTTGGCCCTAACGGGCCCCGTCTTATAAGTATACTTGTCCCTGCCAGGATAAAATGTGCTACTCAATTTTGTCATCGTAACATTAGATGTCTGCCAGTTAAGTACTATCAAAATCGGTTCAGCCGTTTCGGAGGTGAGTCGAAACAAACAGTCAGAGACAAAAAAAAGGCGTTTTCATAGAATAAGTACTTACCGCGTTTTATTCGAAAAAGGAATTTAGAGTATAAGACAAATAAATAGAGCATATAAGCCAAGAAACGAATATGACTAACAGAGCGACACGTTTTTGAAAACGGCAACCACAAAATTATACAAAAGTGTACAATTCATACCTACATTAATTGAGTAATTGATGTACAAAACCGCAAATTAAAGTATTTTTTACAGTTTAGTTTGACGTTAATTTCCTCATATTGAATGACCGATAGAATTAGCTGTAAAAGTGACTTATCTGGGGTATATGGAAACACACAGTATAGCAGGAAACTTAGGAATACCTATAGGTATTATATTGATATTGAATTAATTAAATGTAGAATATTAATGTCTTAATTTAATTTCATTAATTCAGCAAGAATGAAATAATATTAGAATACCTTGCTTACATACACATAAACAAAAAACTCTTAACTAAAAATAATCTAAAAACGACGATATACGATGCCATGTCGAAAAATTCCTCCACATCGCTGGTCACTGGTAATGTGCCCAAAAGTATTAACTGGAATAGTAGAAAGTGGGTTAAAAATACTGGTACCCAGCAACATATAGTTAGACAGGAAGCCAACAAAGTGAGACAGATTGATAAAGTGTCGCCACTCTGGCTAGCGAGACGCACAGGACCGGTTGTTGTGGCGACACGCGCGGGGAGGCCTATGTCCAGCAGTGGACGTCTGCAGGCTGATATGATGATGATGATTGACTCTGGCTAGCCAGATACAACTCAACATCAATATTCTGTAAAGATCTGTCAAGACGCTTAGTTGACACTTCGCGTGACCCCAAGGGCTGGCTTTTACCTCGGACAAAGGATGGCAATACTGCCAGCCTTTTGGGCACATTACCAGTGGACTGCGATGCGAAGGAATTTTTGACGCCATGTTTTAGATTATTTTTAGGTTTAGTTAGTTAAGAGTTTTTCATTTATGTGTGAACAATATCTAGTGGTAAAATTGTTTGTGTCGTATATTTGTAAATATAAAAACAAAGCTTGAAGTACTGGCCACATAACGACTTTTTGCTAATAGAAAGTTACACACGCAGTGTCTTCTATGCTAGATTTTCTTATATGGAACAAGCCCGCCCGCCACACATTCCCAACCACTGCAACTCCTGAAAGCCAGAATCAACAGTGGCGACCATCAGAAAAAAACCCCGTATCAATGAAACTCAACGAGTCCAGAAGAAACGATTCAACTGTCTTGGATCCCGCAACGAAATTAATCACAAAAGAACAGCGGAGGAATAGAAAAAAAAATATAATTTCCACTGTCTGAGTCTTCAGTCTCCTAGGCTAGCTTTATCTAAAAAAAACCGGCCAAGTCCGAGTCGGACTCGAGCACGAAGGGTTCTGTTAAAAAAACGGCAAAAAAAAACACGTTTATTGTATGGGAGTCCCACTTAAATATTCATTTTATTCTGTTTTTAGTATTTGTTGTTATAACGGCAACAGAAATACATCATCTGTGAAAATTTCAACTGTCTAGCTATCACGGTTCATGAGTTACAGCCTGGTGACAGACAGACAGGCAGCGGAGTCTTAGTAATAGGGTCCCGTTTTTAACCTTTGCGTACGGAAAATCAAAAACGTTTCCTGAGGTTTACACGTCGGAAATTAAACTAGTATAGGTAAATAAAATACGGAACCGAGATACTGTGCCTCGAAGAACAAGTTGAGCCGTTGATCACGGCTGTCATGAAATGATTATTATGAATTTGTGTTATTCTTAAGGTACACTCAGAGAAAGTTATGCACAAAATTTAAAATGCAAGATACGCTACGGCGCGGGCCGGCCGGTGGAAATCATACACAAGTAACCATAAATAACCTTTGCTACCTACAACAAACTACGTATATCTCAACTTAGGGAATAGGAAAACACACAGTAATGAAAACCAGGAAACTTCTGTTAATATTATTGTTTTATCGGATATAATTAAATGTAAACAAAGGAAATAAAATACCTAAAGAATTATTTTATTAATTATTTTTAGTTATTTATCCTGTAAAACTAGGTCAGAGTTCAATTGATATGGTGTTACAGGAAACTCATAGTTTCATGGTAAGTAGATTAGAATATCTCAATGGCCTTGGACTTAATAGTTGGCCTATAATGCTGCTGGCCGAATTGGGTAGATGGCTAAAAAAATCTAATTCGTCCGTCAGATAGATTTTCAAAAAATATTAAACACGTATTTTTTCTTTTTTCACGTTAACAAAAAATTAAGACTATACAGAGCGTTGAAAACTCATGTGACGTCACTTGTAAGTACACTTTTTACGTAAACGTGACGTCACGAGCCCCCACTCCTGATCTTTGTTGCGTTTTATCTTCGTCTTTTTTATTGATTTGATAAAGCAAAAAATACGTGTCCAATATTTTTCTATAATCTTTTTTTTTATTTTTTTTTTATTTGTGATGGGTTTGCTCTTAGACAAAGTCTACGATGGAGCGAGCTTACCCAGAAGGAGCCTGTTCACTCTAACTTTGAAGATATTAGGGCTGTAAGCTTTTGGAAACACAGACGCAGGCAGAGAGTTCCACTCCTTTGCTGTGCGCATTATAAAAGACGTTTGGAAACGCTTAGTGCGAATTGGTGGAATAGCTACAAGGTAGGGATGGTAAGATGCAGTGCGTCTGGATGTTCGATGGTAGAAGGGAGCCGGTGGGATGAGGTCGTGAGTTCTTGGGCACACTCACCGAAGTACAATCTGTAGAAGACCGATAAGCAGGCAACCTTACGGCCATGAGCCAAGCTATGTAGCTTGGCATCCACCAGTTTTGCGTCACCGATGAGCCTCTTAGCTCTGCGTTCCACCGAGTCAAGCGCGACAAACTGATACTTAGCTGAGCCATCCCAAAGGTGGCTAATCTAACTGACAGACTAAATAAAATCACATATTTTTTGACCAGGAGTCATCCCTATTCCGGCCACGGTGGTCGGTCAATCTTACGTACGCAAGAGAAATTATACAATCTTATAAGAAGATTGTATAATTTATCTTGCGTACGTACTAACCGTACGCGTTAATATGGCACCTGGCTCGAAATACGTTTTGGCATTTTAATTTAAATTGAACCATTTGATTTCGATGAAAATAATATAAACGCAACTGTGCTAGTGATGCTCACGCGTTCATTTTCTTTTCATCGAAATATAATTTTTCAATTTAAATTAAAACCTCAAAACGTCATTCGAAATGTGTCGAGCCAGGTGCCATGTTAATTCGTACGGGATATACGTCTTTTCTATATCTTTTCTGGCCTGTCGGTTTTCTATCGTCTACATTTTGGGGAGTGTGAGACGGAATTGCATAATGCCCGTTCCATCATCGGACCACAAGACGTACGGCGATGCGCCTCCGGTACATGATGGACATCCCACCCACACGCACAAAGCGTTTTGGGAATACATTCATTGTGCGTACAGCTAAGGAGTGGAATACCCTGCTGAGTCTGTGTTTCCTGATGGCTACAACCAGGGAGTCTTTAAGTCAAGAGTGAGTAGGTTACTTCTAGGCAAGCGTGCTCCATCTTCGACCACATCATCGCTTACCATCAGGTGAGATAGTGGTCAAACGCGTGACTATCAATAATAAAAAAAAGTTACAAATATGCCAATGTTTCTATCTTGTGCCACTTTGATCTTCGTGTCGTGTCAATGGTCTACCTCTATTGCGTTTACCTAGTGGACCGCTCCACAGTGTATATTTAGAGGAGGCCATTCCCCGTACAGGGGTTCCTGCAGACTAAACAAATAAAAACTGGAATATAAATAACTAATAATACTAATACCCTAGCATTAAGTTAAAACTAACCATATTAAAATTAAGAAACAACACTCACATATAAACTAAGAACTGTATAGTTAGCAAGAATTAAACGGCTTATTTATTTTATTTATAAGAAGATCAGCTCCCAGGATTGCGGAATTTGTTCGAAAGAGTCACTGCGGTCCCGAAACACAAAGGGCATTTCGAGGAGCACGGACGGGTTTTAGTCAGTAAGAGTCTGACACTCCCTTCCGCTCAATCCAGAGCAGAGGGAGTCATTTGCTGATCTCACATCCATAAACAAAAAAAAAGGACAAGAATTCTTGCACTGATAACAAAATACTGTGAAAGTCTGATTACGTCACTAATAGTGTAGGAGTCATTTGATGATTTCCCATCCTCAAAAAAAATAGGAAGATGAAGGAGCAGGACAAACGGCTCACGTGCTAGGCACGGAGGTGTTATCCGCAAACTTCGAACTGTAACTGAGAAATTCCTAATAGAAAAACTCTACCCGCTCTGATATTTTGAACAGAGCTCGTCCCTATGTGTATTTATGATATTGGCTGCACGTATTGTAAACATTGTTGCTATAGCTGGTAGAACCTGGATGAGGCTGGCACAGGAACGTGGGGATTGGTACAAAAAAAGAGAGGCCTATGCTCAGCAGTGGGCGAAGTCGGGCTGTGGATGATGATGATGACTGTAAACTTAGGTAATCTTTACAGACCTAATTCCTATCTATACTAATCTATGCTAATATAATAAATCTGAAGAGTTTGTTTGAACGCGTTAATCTCTGGAACTATCAGTCGGATTTGGTTAATTCTTTTTGTAAATGATAGCCACATAGATAGGCTATAGGCTTTACGGGAACTGGAAATTCCTACGGGAACGGGAAAAAACGGGATATGCGCGTACGAAGTCGCGGGCAAAGCTAGTTTTAAATATTATTAAATTGTTGTACTTACATATGTCGCAGCCAACTAGCTTAATCAGCCGTTTCAATAAAAGCCTAGCTTTTCATTGAACTGTGCCGTTTATTCAGCTGCGACACATACACTTACTTAGTACTTTCAAACCAAAGGTTTACTGGCAGAGAATGCCTTGCTGCATTAACTCCGCCGATGTACCACTACTGTACAAAAAGTCAAAAAAAATACTGTTCCAGTTCTGGATGTTTATGTATGCGAGATTTGTAAGTCTATCATGGCAAAGTCAAAGTCAAAGTCAAAACGTTTATTTCAATTAGGCCATTAAACGGCACTTTTGAACGTCATCATTTACAGTTAAAATAATATAAAGTGACTCTACTGGCCATTAAAAACTAAAAATTTTAGGAATATTGCACTCACCCGATACAGAATCCTTGCTTTCAGATTCAGGATCGCCGTCTTTTTCTTCGGACTTAGCATCTTGCTTCTGTAACAAAACACAATTTATTTTTTTTTTTATTGAGGAATGGGCTTGCTCGACCTCGATCCCGCCTGATGGAAAGCGATAGATGAGGTCTATGATAGAGCGAGCGTGGCCAGAAGATGCCTATGCTGCTGTGTGCTGTGTGTGTGTGATATTATGTTGGTTATTCGACACAATATGACAGTAGTTCTCCAGTATGGTACAATTAAGATTGAAGACAAGATTCATAGATCACCCTATCGGCTTTAATTTGTAGATCTTTGACAATCGTTAAGATGTACATCATCATCTGCCTAGCTTTTTCCCAACAATATTGGGGTCGGCTTCCAGTCAAACCGGATTTAACTGAATACCAGCATCTTACGTGGAGCGGCTACCTACCAGACCTGCACAACCCATTATAACTGAGGAACACGATAGTTTTTGACAAGACTGGGGGTCAGATTAACTGGCTTCTGAAAATCCGTAACGACTGCCAAAGATCTACTAATGACAACCGGGACCAACGTCTTAACGTGCTTTCCGAGGCACGGAGGAAACTCGGTAAGTTAAGATGGTCACCCATCTACAGGCCAATCTTGGCAAGCGTTACTTAACCTTGAAGATCGACCCGTGCCGTGTATTCTTTAGCCATGAGCTCCTCAATCGTTAAGGTGTACAACAGCCAGAAAATCTGACACTAGTCTTGTTAAGAAGTCTGCATGGTACTTCCCAATTACTGGGTTGTGGACTTCGGAGAGGCAGACGCTCTGTGTACTACTGCTCAGCTGCATCCGGTTTGACTGTACAACATGGTGGGGTATCCTAACACATTTGGGAAAAACTAGGCAGATTGACTGCTTCACGAATGGCCCTTGACTTTGCCAAGTAAAGAAAGCATCTCATTTTCAACTTATTTGTATGAGAATAAGGTTCTTTGTGATGCCTCTCTCATGAAAACGATGAGTCATAAAATTTCTTACCAGTGACTCGTCATTTTCCAGCTGTTTATGCGTATCAATTTCTCTTCTTAGTGCTGATTCGACGTCACAGCCGGAGTCTAACACCCAGAGGAGGATCAGGGTGTGGAGGTCCAGATCATCTTCTTTTTGTTCACTGGAACAAGAAAATCATACTAAAAATAACTGTTGTTTTCTAGAAGAGAAGCAGAACCCTATGAACTTCATAGTTGAAACAGTTCAGCCCTCAAAACGCCCACCTTTAAGGCGTCCTCCTAATACAAAGCGATCACGGCGTGAATTCGCGATTGTCGCGTTCGTCGTCTTTCACTTCGCCGACAAAGGGCGCCTCCGGAAGGCACGTTTTTGCCGAAAAAAGTAACGCGACGATCGCGTATACGCGCGATAATCGCTTTCTATTAGTACGACGCCTTATATCTTTAACCGAGGTATAATTATGAAAAAATCTGGAAATCTCTTAACCGACTGCGGACCCAGGTTGGCCGCTGTAAAAATAATCTGGTCAAATGGAGCATTCTTCACCCATCCCAAACGCAGTGCCAGTGCGAAGCCCCTTCACGGGACATGCGTCACCTTCTTAATTGCCCC